>OY282507.1:7494846-10226871 GCA_958295605.1 Ajuga chamaepitys | reverse complement strand
TATTTATGAATGAAATATTGATGGTTATACTGAAAAACAGATTTATAATACTGTTCATAGAATCCTTATGTATTCTACAGTTTGTAAGAATAATGGTAATACCGATAAAAATATTGCAAAAATGATTATTGCAGGTTTTACTGGCCAACTTAAAGGTTGGTGGGATCATTATTTGACCCAAGAAAATAGAGATTATATGCTCAACAATATAAAACAAGAGAATAATGTTTCTGTTGAAAATGCTGTTTATACTTTGATTATTAATATTATAGAACATTTTACTGGCAGATATTCTGATAATAGTGAACATATTCGTACACTATTACAAAATCTGAGGTGTAAAACACTTACAGATTTTAGATGGTATAAAGATACATTTTTAAGCAGAGTGATGGAACTCCCTGAGAGTAATAGCTCTCATTGGAAATCAAAATTTATTGATGGATTACCTTATTTATTTGCAGAAAGAGTAAGAAATAATTTAAGGGGAAATAATGTTCATGTTCCATATGATAGTTTTACTTATGGTAAATTAATTGGTACTTGTATTCAAGAAGGTTTAAATTTATGTAATGAGATAAAATTAAATAGACAAATAAAAAGACAAAATTTGTCTGAGAAAAAACAATTAGGTCAATTTTGTGAACAATTTGCTATGGATATGCCTAGTACTAGTAAAACTAGTAAGAATAAAAATAAATATGATAAAAATGATTTTCTTAAATATAGAAGAAGAAAAAAGGCTTCTAAAAGAAAAATAGAAAGACATGCTAATAGAAAGCAAGAAAGAGACGAGAGGAAAAAACAGAGAAATAAATTGATAATATGCCATAAATGCCAAAAGGTTGGGCATTATGCAAGAAATTGCTGGGTAAAAAAGAAGATTAATAATCTTCTTTTTTACCCAGCAATTTCTTGCATAAAGTTATAAACTTTATTACATACCTTGATTAACCAGGTATGTTTCTTTTTATCATTATTATAATAGAAAACCTTTTCAAAGGCTTGGATATAATCCCAATAATTGTATTTCACAGTAATATTATTTATGCAGAGAGATTTCTCTTTTGATGGAGATATTCCCCATTCTTCAATAGGAATTAATTGCTTAATGATAATTTTCGAGAAGTTATAAACTTCTGGATTTCCACTTGTCATGTGAGTAATTTCACATTCATTACTTATGAGTATATTTTCATAAAATTTTCGAGATTTATAAACCTCATAGGGAAATCCTTGATTAGATAGATATCTATCAAAGATTTTCCATGGATCATCTTCCCATTTTAGATCAGTATTACTGATTAGGAAAATCATTTTTTCTTTATCATTTTTTATGAAATCCTTATTGGGATCTTTTTCTTCCGTATTCACAATATTAGCATATGATGCTTGAGAAGTACTATTAGTACTTTCTTCGTTTTGGGAAGCCTTATTATTCTTCCATTGGAGATACTCCTGATATGATGCATTTTGTGAGATATTTGTAATATTGGCTGCCACCAATTTTTGTCTGCCATGTTGGGCCAAAATATTTGGTCCCCTGCCACCTCTTCCCCTATAAGGGAAAGTTCCGCGACCTCGGAAACTCATACCTGGAAAACAAAAATGTTAGAGATTCTTAAATTCATAATTATGAATTTGAAAAGCCCAACTTCTTAAAATGTCATTGTATGTAGCAATTCTGGTTTCTAATTTTTGCTTGTCTTCTTTAGAAAGAAAATTTTTTGTAGCATTATATTCTCTTTCTAAAGCAATTACCTTTTCATTATTTATTTTTTGTAACCTGTACATTTTATAGCGATCTTTAGAATTCATTTAAATATTCTCTAGTTAGGAAATCAGGAAGATTATTATCTTCACCTTTTTTATATATTATTTCAAAATCAAAAGGTGCTAAATGAGCTTGCCACCTAGCGAACATTTGCTTAGAAACATCATGTTTAAAATCTTTATTAAACATAAATTTAGCAGCTTTGCAATCAGTTTTAATAATAAATTTTTGATTATATAAATCATCTTGAAATTTTAAAACACATTTAACAATAGCTAAAATTTCCTTAGCTATAGTAGCATAATTCTTTTGACTATTATTCCATTTACCAGAATAGAATCTTATCAAATAATCCTTTTTATCAATAGGATCAGTTTGTTTTAAAATTCCTCCAAAACCAATATCAGAGGCATCTGTTTCAATAATTTTTTCCCAATTAGGATTTGCTAATGATAAACAAGGTAAATATTTAACCTTATTTTTTATTTTTCTAACAGCTTCTGTGTGCTGATTATTCCATGAAATAGGATTTTTCTTTAATCTATCATATAAAATAGCAGTATCTTCTGCAAGATTTTTGTAGTAAGGAGAAATATAATTTAGACTCCCTAAAAATCTTTGTAACTGAGTTTTATCAGTAATTTCATCAGGAAATTTTGAAGTAAATTCAATACTTCTATTAATAGGTACAATATTACCTTTTTCAATAAAATGTCCTAAAAACTTTATTTTTGTTTGGAAAAGTATCATTTTTGGTTTAGAAATAACTAATCCATTTTGAATTACTAAATTTTTAAATATATTTAAATGTTTGAAATGTATCTCAATATTTTTTGAAAATACTAAAATATCATCAATATATACAATTATAAATTCACTATAAGGAGTAAAAATATCATTCATTATTTTCTGAAATTCAGAAGGAGCATTTTTCAACCCAAAGGGCATAACATTCCACTCATAATGTCCAAAAGGAACATTAAAGGCAGTTTTATATCTATCAGCAGGATTAATTTGAATCTGCCAAAATCCAGATTTTAAATCAAATTTTGAAAATATAACAGCATTATAAAGTCTGTCAAGAAGATCCTTCTTGTTTGGAATAGGATGTCTAATCCATTTTAAAACCTTATTAAGAGGTTTATAATTTATAACTAATCTAGGTACTCCTCTTTCTTGTTCAGAATGTTTATTAACATAAAAAGCTGTACAAGACCAAGCTGATTCAGATGACTTAATGATATTTTTTTGTAAAAGAGATTTAATCTCATTTTTGCATAATTCTAAATATTCAGAATTCATCTGACAAGGTCTAGCTTTAGTAGGAATTTTATCCTCTGTAAAACTATCCTCATAAGGAAGTGAAACAATATGTTTCTTTCTATTCCAAAAAGCATTTGGAAGATCATTACAAATATCAATACTCATTTGATTATAAAGTAATTTAATTTTATCCTGTAATTTAGGATTTTTCAAACTATCTTCTATGGAAAGGATATTAATTTCTTGTTTTAAGAAATTTAACTGATTTTCTTTTGCTTTGATATTATCATAAATATTATGTAATATTTTTGCAAAAGGTTTGGTAATAAATTTTAGTACTATAGGCTCATTTTCATATGTGCCAATAATACCATTATTATCAACTTTTGTAAAAGGATAAATCATATTTATAAAGGGGGTTCCAAGTATAACTTGGTTAGAAATGTTTTTCACAAGTAAAAAACTTGTAGAAATACATTTTTTATCAATACAAACATAAGCTTTTGGTAGTTTAAAACTAATATCAAGTTTTTGCCCACCAGCATGGGATAAAGAATGTGTTGTTTTCTGAAAATATCTAGTAGGAATTAGACCTTCTTGTACAACATTCAAATCTGCACCACTATCAATGAGTGCAATAAATTCTTTTGAATAAAAATCATCAATTAAAAGAGTAATCTTTACATACCATTTTTGTGAAATAAACATTTCAATATTATTAAGAAAGCTTTCATCATTACTATCAGGTATAATTATTTCATTTTTCCCTTCTAATTTATCAATTCTTTTTTCCAAAACATTATTATTTTGTTTAAGAAATTTAATTTCTTTTTTAAGATTATCAATTTCAATACTTAAATCACTTAAAGAAGTAGGAGTTTTATCCTTCTGTTTTTCTTTAAGCATCTGATAAACCTTGCTCATAAGATAAGGTTCATCTGAAACATATATAGAATTATTATTTTCTTGTTTATTTCCAGTATCACTAGATGAACTTGGGATATTACCCACTTGATCTATTATTGAAGATCTCAAATTAGGATCTTTTATTAATTTTAATAAATCCATAATATTATTATGGTCTAAGACATTTATCTCCAAATTTTTCATTTGAGATAAAAGTCTATAAATTTCATCTGTTTCATCAGGCTTATTATCCTGACATTTACATTTATTAGTATCTGATAATTCTGAATCAGATATTACTGATTCTTGTTCCAATGCTTTGAGATTTTCAATATCAGATATTTCTGACATTTCTGAATCTAATTCAGATTTTGTAACTGATTCTGATTCTGAATCATCTGATTTTAACAATATCTTGGATATTATATCCTTGATATTATCATCAATTTGAAGATTATTAATCTTCTTTTTTACCCAGCAATTTCTTGCATAATGCCCAACCTTTTGATCAGAAAATAGTTTGGAATCAACACGTGAAGGTGTAATTCTTCGATCAACAAGTTAGAATGGAACTCCTGAATCAATAAGTTGGGTAGGATCCGAGAGGTTGGTTGATTCTCTGGCCTATAATAAATAATCAGAAATCTGTTTGGACCCATGTTTGCCCGCTTTTACCCATGTTGAGGTGTTTAGGGCTTTTGGGGTGCCTTTTGATTTTCTGATCATTTATTATAGTTGACGGATCTTCAACTTGTAATTTGCTCCTCATACGGATTTGTAATTTTTCCCAACAACACGATTTGGGAATACATCCTGACAACACGATCTGAACTACACCCTAACAATACGATCCGAGCCTCTTTTGGTATCAGAGCCATGGAATCAGTGATTTTAGCTGGGGATGATATAATTTAACACCTTGATACAAAAATGATTCGACAAAATAATTCTATAAAAAATAGTTTAAATATGGAGTATGATACACCTCAAAATCTTGAGTTATTAAACAAATGGACAATTCCAAAAATTGATCCTAAAGTAATTTATAAATTAGGAACTTTTGAAAAACTTGGTTTTAAACAAGTTGTTAAAACAACTGAAGAATCTATTTCTATTAATAATGAAGAAGTAATTATAAAATTACTTTCAGAAAAAGATATTTTACCTTATAAAAAAGAATATAAATTTTTACATATTGGTTTAGTGCAAATTGCTTTTAAACCTTTAACCTTAGAAGGACTACCGGAAAGCTTTATTGCAGCTTTAAGAGATGGTAGAAATTTAAATTGGAAAAAATCTTTAATGGGAATAATCCAATCTAGTCTGGCTCATGGTCCAGTCTATTTTGATGTTTATCCAAATTTACAATTATCTTTAACTGATATAAACATACTTGATGCTTTGACATTAAATGTTAAAATTCATGGTTATGATTATTCTTTAGGATCTGAAGTTATATGTATTTGTTACAGAATATATTATAAACCTTTATTTACTTTGAATCCTCATTGTAAAATAAAGGATAAGCCTGTTAATGAAACAATTTTGATTGAGACAAATTTCAATAGATCTAATATTATGACAAGAAGATCTATTAAATGGGAAGAAATTGTGTTTCCAGAAAATTGGATTATTGAAAAAGCTGTAAAACCACAGCCAACTATTTCTTCAAAATTATTGAATGTTTTTCAAACTTCTGAAGGAACTGTTCATATACAGTTTGATAATTTTATAAAAGAAAGATCTTTAAAATCTTCTTCTATGAGATCTTATATTTCTCCTATTGATTATACTGTGGAAACTCCTTCAAGAGCTTCTACCTCTCTAATAAAAGAGAATTTGAGAAATAATGATGATGTTATATCTGAAGAAGATAGAATAAATGAATTGCATATTGGCAAAGATAATATTGTTAAAAGTGTCAATAGTAGACACATGGAGACAATGTCTGAAATGAGTTTTCCTTGATTTATGGATTTTAAAGCTCAAAAAATTGATTTTAGCCCTGGTTCAGAAGCCAGAAAAATTATTAGTGAAGAATTCAGACTTCCTAAATGGGAACCATTTAGAACTTGGTTTTTTGAAAATTTCAATAAAAGGGAAAAACAAATTATACAAGAAAATTTTTATAACAAATGTGAAGAAACAAATACTTTGATTTTATTTGTTCCATGGTTCATGTCTACCTATGTACATCAATATATTTCTGTTTTAGAAAGAAATTATAGACTAATGAATGGACAAATCATTAATAATGGTTTTCCTCCTCAAGAACCCTTTCAAATAGAAAAAGATAATAATATATGTAATTTTCTTGCTTTTTCAAAATTATTTGAAAATGATGTTTTACAAGTAACTTGTAGTCATATAAATTTATTAATTAAACAAAATAATTATATGAATTTATTTATCAATGTTTTAGGAGAGCACATACTTTCACTTCATAATAAAGTTGATAATGTTATTTCTTTAATAAATAATAAAAAGGAAAAAATAATTTCAAAAATTGATTTTGAAAAAGAATTGATTGCTACTCCTAGTATACAACTTCCACCAGAGATAAAAGATTTTAAATTAGAATCTTTGACAGAGTTAGAAAAATTATTAGAAGAAAAATTTTCAAAATTATCCTTAAATACTTTAGAAAATGATTTTCAAAAAGATTTTGAAAATAGATCTGATTATAAACAGATTATTAATGACCAGATCAACAAAATTGAAAAATGGGCTGATAAGCCTAATCAACGATTTTATTATTATAGGAGACCAACTCCTATGGATGTTCTTAATGAAGAACAAGAATATATTTTGAATAATAGCTATAGTGGAAGAAATATTTATGAATGGAATATTGATGGTTATACTGAAAAACAGATTTATAATACTGTTCATAGAATCCTTATGTATTCTACAGTTTGTAAGAATAATGGTAATACCGATAAAAATATTGCAAAAATGATTATTGCAGGTTTTACTGGCCAACTTAAAGGTTGGTGGGATCATTATTTGACCCAAGAAAATAGAGATTATATTCTCAACAATATAAAACAAGAGAATAATGTTTCTGTTGAAAATGCTGTTTATACTTTGATTATTAATATTATAGAACATTTTACTGGCAGATATTCTGATAATAGTGAACATATTCGTACACTATTACAAAATCTGAGGTGTAAAACACTTACAGATTTTAGATGGTATAAAGATACATTTTTAAGCAGAGTGATGGAACTCCCTGAGAGTAATAGCTCTCATTGGAAATCAAAATTTATTGATGGATTACCTTATTTATTTGCAGAAAGAGTAAGAAATAATTTAAGGGGAAATAATGTTCATGTTCCATATGATAGTTTTACTTATGGTAAATTAATTGGTACTTGTATTCAAGAAGGTTTAAATTTATGTAATGAGATAAAATTAAATAGACAAATAAAAAGACAAAATTTGTCTGAGAAAAAACAATTAGGTCAATTTTGTGAACAATTTGCTATGGATATGCCTAGTACTAGTAAAACTAGTAAGAATAAAAATAAATATGATAAAAATGATTTTCTTAAATATAGAAGAAGAAAAAAGGCTTCTAAAAGAAAAATAGAAAGACATGCTAATAGAAAGCAAGAAAGAGACGAGAGGAAAAAACAGAGAAATAAATTGATAATATGCCATAAATGCCAAAAGGTTGGGCATTATGCAAGAAATTGCTGGGTAAAAAAGAAGATTAATAATCTTCAAATTGATGATAATATCAAGGATATAATATCCAAGATATTGTTAAAATCAGATGATTCAGAATCAGAATCAGTTACAAAATCTGAATTAGATTCAGAAATGTCAGAAATATCTGATATTGAAAATCTCAAAGCATTGGAACAAGAATCAGTAATATTTGATTCAGAATTATCAGATACTAATAAATGTAAATGTCAGGATAATAAGCCTGATGAAACAGATGAAATTTATAGACTTTTATCTCAAATGAAAAATTTGGAGATAAATGTCTTAGACCATAATAATATTATGGATTTATTAAAATTAATAAAAGATCCTAATTTGAGATCTTCAATAATAGATCAAGTGGGTAATATCCCAAGTTCATCTAGTGATACTGGAAATAAACAAGAAAATAATAATTCTATATATGTTTCAGATGAACCTTATCTTATGAGCAAGGTTTATCAGATGCTTAAAGAAAAACAGAAGGATAAAACTCCTACTTCTTTAAGTGATTTAAGTATTGAAATTGATAATCTTAAAAAAGAAATTAAATTTCTTAAACAAAATAATAATGTTTTGGAAAAAAGAATTGATAAATTAGAAGGGAAAAATGAAATAATTATACCTGATAGTAATGATGAAAGCTTTCTTAATAATATTGAAATGTTTATTTCACAAAAATGGTATGTAAAGATTACTCTTTTAATTGATGATTTTTATTCAAAAGAATTTATTGCACTCATTGATAGTGGTGCAGATTTGAATGTTGTACAAGAAGGTCTAATTCCTACTAGATATTTTCAGAAAACAACACATTCTTTATCCCATGCTGGTGGGCAAAAACTTGATATTAGTTTTAAACTACCAAAAGCTTATGTTTGTATTGATAAAAAATGTATTTCTACAAGTTTTTTACTTGTGAAAAACATTTCTAACCAAGTTATACTTGGAACCCCCTTTATAAATATGATTTATCCTTTTACAAAAGTTGATAATAATGGTATTATTGGCACATATGAAAATGAGCCTATAGTACTAAAATTTATTACCAAACCTTTTGCAAAAATATTACATAATATTTATGATAATATCAAAGCAAAAGAAAATCAGTTAAATTTCTTAAAACAAGAAATTAATATCCTTTCCATAGAAGATAGTTTGAAAAATCCTAAATTACAGGATAAAATTAAATTACTTTATAATCAAATGAGTATTGATATTTGTAATGATCTTCCAAATGCTTTTTGGAATAGAAAGAAACATATTGTTTCACTTCCTTATGAGGATAGTTTTACAGAGGATAAAATTCCTACTAAAGCTAGACCTTGTCAGATGAATTCTGAATATTTAGAATTATGCAAAAATGAGATTAAATCTCTTTTAGAAAAAAATATCATTAAGTCATCTGAATCAGCTTGGTCTTGTACAGCTTTTTATGTTAATAAACATTCTGAACAAGAAAGAGGAGTACCTAGATTAGTTATAAATTATAAACCTCTTAATAAGGTTTTAAAATGGATTAGACATCCTATTCCAAACAAGAAGGATCTTCTTGACAGACTTTATAATGCTGTTATATTTTCAAAATTTGATTTAAAATCTGGATTTTGGCAGATTCAAATTAATCCTGCTGATAGATATAAAACTGCCTTTAATGTTCCTTTTGGACATTATGAGTGGAATGTTATGCCCTTTGGGTTGAAAAATGCTCCTTCTGAATTTCAGAAAATAATGAATGATATTTTTACTCCTTATAGTGAATTTATAATTGTATATATTGATGATATTTTAGTATTTTCAAAAAATATTGAGATACATTTCAAACATTTAAATATATTTAAAAATTTAGTAATTCAAAATGGATTAGTTATTTCTAAACCAAAAATGATACTTTTCCAAACAAAAATAAAGTTTTTAGGACATTTTATTGAAAAAGGTAATATTGTACCTATTAATAGAAGTATTGAATTTACTTCAAAATTTCCTGATGAAATTACTGATAAAACTCAGTTACAAAGATTTTTAGGGAGTCTAAATTATATTTCTCCTTACTACAAAAATCTTGCAGAAGATACTGCTATTTTATATGATAGATTAAAGAAAAATCCTATTTCATGGAATAATCAGCACACAGAAGCTGTTAGAAAAATAAAAAATAAGGTTAAATATTTACCTTGTTTATCATTAGCAAATCCTAATTGGGAAAAAATTATTGAAACAGATGCCTCTGATATTGGTTTTGGAGGAATTTTAAAACAAACTGATCCTATTGATAAAAAGGATTATTTGATAAGATTCTATTCTGGTAAATGGAATAATAGTCAAAAGAATTATGCTACTATAGCTAAGGAAATTTTAGCTATTGTTAAATGTGTTTTAAAATTTCAAGATGATTTATATAATCAAAAATTTATTATTAAAACTGATTGCAAAGCTGCTAAATTTATGTTTAATAAAGATTTTAAACATGATGTTTCTAAGCAAATGTTCGCTAGGTGGCAAGCTCATTTAGCACCTTTTGATTTTGAAATAATATATAAAAAAGGTGAAGATAATAATCTTCCTGATTTCCTAACTAGAGAATATTTAAATGAATTCTAAAGATCGCTATAAAATGTACAGGTTACAAAAAATAAATAATGAAAAGGTAATTGCTTTAGAAAGAGAATATAATGCTACAAAAAATTTTCTTTCTAAAGAAGACAAGCAAAAATTAGAAACCAGAATTGCTACATACAATGACATTTTAAGAAGTTGGGCTTTTCAAATTCATAATTATGAATTTAAGAATCTCTAACATTTTTGTTTTCCAGGTATGAGTTTCCGAGGTCGCGGAACTTTCCCTTATAGGGGAAGAGGTGGCAGGGGACCAAATATTTTGGCCCAACATGGCAGACAAAAATTGGTGGCAGCCAATATTACAAATATCTCACAAAATGCATCATATCAGGAGTATCTCCAATGGAAGAATAATAAGGCTTCCCAAAACGAAGAAAGTACTAATAGTACTTCTCAAGCATCATATGCTAATATTGTGAATACGGAAGAAAAAGATCCCAATAAGGATTTCATAAAAAATGATAAAGAAAAAATGATTTTCCTAATCAGTAATACTGATCTAAAATGGGAAGATGATCCATGGAAAATCTTTGATAGATATCTATCTAATCAAGGATTTCCCTATGAGGTTTATAAATCTCGAAAATTTTATGAAAATATACTCATAAGTAATGAATGTGAAATTACTCACATGACAAGTGGAAATCCAGAAGTTTATAACTTCTCGAAAATTATCATTAAGCAATTAATTCCTATTGAAGAATGGGGAATATCTCCATCAAAAGAGAAATCTCTCTGCATAAAAAATATTACTGTGAAATACAATTATTGGGATTATATCCAAGCCTTTGAAAAGGTTTTCTATTATAATAATGATAAAAAGAAACATACCTGGTTAATCAAGGTATGTAATAAAGTTTATAACTTTGAAATACCAAATTGGTTCCGAAAATGGTGGCGACTTTTTGGCCCAAAGGAAGAAATTCTTCCAGAAATATTAAAATCAGAATTCCAGAAATGGAAATATTCAAGTCCCATATTGGGAAAAGTATATGAAGAAAATAAATTCTGTCTTTGGGAATCCCCGCTACATTTTTTCATTGAATTTTCCATCCCATGGATTTTCAAATGGGATATTAAAGTGAGTTATACTCACAAAATTCCTTGCCTTAAAAGAATCTTTTTTACAAGATTCTGGGATAAAATGATAAAAATTGATCCCAGTACAAATAAAATGTTTGGAGTCGATACTTTGGATAATATCCAACAAAAGATAAAGACCTATATCCAAGCAAGGAAGAAAAATAAGGAAACAGCCACCAGAGATAATATCTCTAAAAAATTATTCAAAAATGTGGATGATTTATCCAAAGAAGAGATGATTGAATTATATCTTACCCAAATGAAGAAAGAACTGCTGGAAGACTTGGGTGAAGAAGAAGAAGAAGAAATGGCTTCTCTACAAAGTGATAATTCCTCAAAAGACAAATCTGTCAGTATGCAGGATGCTCAAGATCCATATGAGGATGATATTACAGACACTCAAATGGAAAAATGGATTCAAACGATGAAGAATTCTGCATCAAATTCCAGAGAAGAATCTTCCTCGAAATAAAGACAAAATTAGTAGTACTGTTTAAATAGTATTTTTACTATTTGGAATAGTAAATTACTATTCCTTTTCCGCGTTTTTGAACAGTAATTTACTGTTCACCAATAGTTTTTATACTTTTTACTGTTCATATGTCGGTTTGAAAGGTCTATATAAAGACCTCATTTGTAAATAAGGGAGGGAGGCGTGAGACAGTCCAGCCTTCTCTCTCTCTCTCTTGTAATCTCCTCTCTTGTAATATATTTCAGAGAAATAAAATCATTTCTGTACTGGTGTGTCTTCAAAACTTGTAAGTTTTTCTTTCTTTTCTTTATTTTGTTTATCTAAATTTTATATATTATAAGGATGAGCCTTATAGGCTAAATCCTTTGTGTTAAATTATATCTGAACCAGATAAAATTGTTGATTCTATGATCTCATATCATGATAAGTTTGGAATCAACACGTGAAGGTGTAATTCTTCGATCAACAAGTTAGAATGGAACTCCTGAATCAATAAGTTGGGTAGGATCCGAGAGGTTGGTTGATTCTCTGGCCTATAATAAATAATCAGAAATCTGTTTGGACCCATGTTTGCCCGCTTTTACCCATGTTGAGGTGTTTAGGGCTTTTGGGGTGCCTTTTGATTTTCTGATCATTTATTATAGTTGACGGATCTTCAACTTGTAATTTGCTCCTCATACGGATTTGTAATTTTTCCCAACAACACGATTTGGGAATACATCCTGACAACACGATCTGAACTACACTCGGAATCAGTGATTTTAGCTGGGGATGATATAATTTAACACCTTGATACAAAAATGATTCGACAAAATAATTCTATAAAAAATAGTTTAAATATGGAGTATGATACACCTCAAAATCTTGAGTTATTAAACAAATGGACAATTCCAAAAATTGATCCTAAAGTAATTTATAAATTAGGAACTTTTGAAAAACTTGGTTTTAAACAAGTTGTTAAAACAACTGAAGAATCTATTTCTATTAATAATGAAGAAGTAATTATAAAATTACTTTCAGAAAAAGATATTTTACCTTATAAAAAAGAATATAAATTTTTACATATTGGTTTAGTGCAAATTGCTTTTAAACCTTTAACCTTAGAAGGACTACCGGAAAGCTTTATTGCAGCTTTAAGAGATGGTAGAAATTTAAATTGGAAAAAATCTTTAATGGGAATAATCCAATCTAGTCTGGCTCATGGTCCAGTCTATTTTGATGTTTATCCAAATTTACAATTATCTTTAACTGATATAAACATACTTGATGCTTTGACATTAAATGTTAAAATTCATGGTTATGATTATTCTTTAGGATCTGAAGTTATATGTATTTGTTACAGAATATATTATAAACCTTTATTTACTTTGAATCCTCATTGTAAAATAAAGGATAAGCCTGTTAATGAAACAATTTTGATTGAGACAAATTTCAATAGATCTAATATTATGACAAGAAGATCTATTAAATGGGAAGAAATTGTGTTTCCAGAAAATTGGATTATTGAAAAAGCTGTAAAACCACAGCCAACTATTTCTTCAAAATTATTGAATGTTTTTCAAACTTCTGAAGGAACTGTTAATATACAGTTTGATAATTTTATAAAAGAAAGATCTTTAAAATCTTCTTCTATGAGATCTTATATTTCTCCTATTGATTATACTGTGGAAACTCCTTCAAGAGCTTCTACCTCTC
Organism: Ajuga chamaepitys; assembly: GCA_958295605.1. Classification (NCBI taxonomy): domain Eukaryota; kingdom Viridiplantae; phylum Streptophyta; class Magnoliopsida; order Lamiales; family Lamiaceae; genus Ajuga; species Ajuga chamaepitys. The sequence goes on along the minus strand of OY282507.1, from coordinate 10,213,345 downwards.
TAATAAAAGAGAATTTGAGAAATAATGATGATGTTATATCTGAAGAAGATAGAATAAATGAATTGCATATTGGCAAAGATAATATTGTTAAAAGTGTCAATAGTAGACACATGGAGACAATGTCTGAAATGAGTTTTCCTTGATTTATGGATTTTAAAGCTCAAAAAATTGATTTTAGCCCTGGTTCAGAAGCCAGAAAAATTATTAGTGAAGAATTCAGACTTCCTAAATGGGAACCATTTAGAACTTGGTTTTTTGAAAATTTCAATAAAAGGGAAAAACAAATTATACAAGAAAATTTTTATAACAAATGTGAAGAAACAAATACTTTGATTTTATTTGTTCCATGGTTCATGTCTACCTATGTACATCAATATATTTCTGTTTTAGAAAGAAATTATAGACTAATGAATGGACAAATCATTAATAATGGTTTTCCTCCTCAAGAACCCTTTCAAATAGAAAAAGATAATAATATATGTAATTTTCTTGCTTTTTCAAAATTATTTGAAAATGATGTTTTACAAGTAACTTGTAGTCATATAAATTTATTAATTAAACAAAATAATTATATGAATTTATTTATCAATGTTTTAGGAGAGCACATACTTTCACTTCATAATAAAGTTGATAATGTTATTTCTTTAATAAATAATAAAAAGGAAAAAATAATTTCAAAAATTGATTTTGAAAAAGAATTGATTGCTACTCCTAGTATACAACTTCCACCAGAGATAAAAGATTTTAAATTAGAATCTTTGACAGAGTTAGAAAAATTATTAGAAGAAAAATTTTCAAAATTATCCTTAAATACTTTAGAAAATGATTTTCAAAAAGATTTTGAAAATAGATCTGATTATAAACAGATTATTAATGACCAGATCAACAAAATTGAAAAATGGGCTGATAAGCCTAATCAACGATTTTATTATTATAGGAGACCAACTCCTATGGATGTTCTTAATGAAGAACAAGAATATATTTTGAATAATAGCTATAGTGGAAGAAATATTTATGAATGGAATATTGATGGTTATACTGAAAAACAGATTTATAATACTGTTCATAGAATCCTTATGTATTCTACAGTTTGTAAGAATAATGGTAATACCGATAAAAATATTGCAAAAATGATTATTGCAGGTTTTACTGGCCAACTTAAAGGTTGGTGGGATCATTATTTGACCCAAGAAAATAGAGATTATATTCTCAACAATATAAAACAAGAGAATAATGTTTCTGTTGAAAATGCTGTTTATACTTTGATTATTAATATTATAGAACATTTTACTGGCAGATATTCTGATAATAGTGAACATATTCGTACACTATTACAAAATCTGAGGTGTAAAACACTTACAGATTTTAGATGGTATAAAGATACATTTTTAAGCAGAGTGATGGAACTCCCTGAGAGTAATAGCTCTCATTGGAAATCAAAATTTATTGATGGATTACCTTATTTATTTGCAGAAAGAGTAAGAAATAATTTAAGGGGAAATAATGTTCATGTTCCATATGATAGTTTTACTTATGGTAAATTAATTGGTACTTGTATTCAAGAAGGTTTAAATTTATGTAATGAGATAAAATTAAATAGACAAATAAAAAGACAAAATTTGTCTGAGAAAAAACAATTAGGTCAATTTTGTGAACAATTTGCTATGGATATGCCTAGTACTAGTAAAACTAGTAAGAATAAAAATAAATATGATAAAAATGATTTTCTTAAATATAGAAGAAGAAAAAAGGCTTCTAAAAGAAAAATAGAAAGACATGCTAATAGAAAGCAAGAAAGAGACGAGAGGAAAAAACAGAGAAATAAATTGATAATATGCCATAAATGCCAAAAGGTTGGGCATTATGCAAGAAATTGCTGGGTAAAAAAGAAGATTAATAATCTTCAAATTGATGATAATATCAAGGATATAATATCCAAAATATTATTAAAATCAGATGATTCAGAATCAGAATCAGTTACAAAATCTGAATTAGATTCAGAAATGTCAGAAATATCTGATATTGAAAATCTCAAAGCATTGGAACAAGAATCAGTAATATCTGATTCAGAATTATCAGATACTAATAAATGTAAATGTCAGGATAATAAGCCTGATGAAACAGATGAAATTTATAGACTTTTATCTCAAATGAAAAATTTGGAGATAAATGTCTTAGACCATAATAATATTATGGATTTATTAAAATTAATAAAAGATCCTAATTTGAGATCTTCAATAATAGATCAAGTGGGTAATATCCCAAGTTCATCTAGTGATACTGGAAATAAACAAGAAAATAATAATTCTATATATGTTTCAGATGAACCTTATCTTATGAGCAAGGTTTATCAGATGCTTAAAGAAAAACAGAAGGATAAAACTCCTACTTCTTTAAGTGATTTAAGTATTGAAATTGATAATCTTAAAAAAGAAATTAAATTTCTTAAACAAAATAATAATGTTTTGGAAAAAAGAATTGATAAATTAGAAGGGAAAAATGAAATAATTATACCTGATAGTAATGATGAAAGCTTTCTTAATAATATTGAAATGTTTATTTCACAAAAATGGTATGTAAAGATTACTCTTTTAATTGATGATTTTTATTCAAAAGAATTTATTGCACTCATTGATAGTGGTGCAGATTTGAATGTTGTACAAGAAGGTCTAATTCCTACTAGATATTTTCAGAAAACAACACATTCTTTATCCCATGCTGGTGGGCAAAAACTTGATATTAGTTTTAAACTACCAAAAGCTTATGTTTGTATTGATAAAAAATGTATTTCTACAAGTTTTTTACTTGTGAAAAACATTTCTAACCAAGTTATACTTGGAACCCCCTTTATAAATATGATTTATCCTTTTACAAAAGTTGATAATAATGGTATTATTGGCACATATGAAAATGAGCCTATAGTACTAAAATTTATTACCAAACCTTTTGCAAAAATATTACATAATATTTATGATAATATCAAAGCAAAAGAAAATCAGTTAAATTTCTTAAAACAAGAAATTAATATCCTTTCCATAGAAGATAGTTTGAAAAATCCTAAATTACAGGATAAAATTAAATTACTTTATAATCAAATGAGTATTGATATTTGTAATGATCTTCCAAATGCTTTTTGGAATAGAAAGAAACATATTGTTTCACTTCCTTATGAGGATAGTTTTACAGAGGATAAAATTCCTACTAAAGCTAGACCTTGTCAGATGAATTCTGAATATTTAGAATTATGCAAAAATGAGATTAAATCTCTTTTACAAAAAAATATCATTAAGTCATCTGAATCAGCTTGGTCTTGTACAGCTTTTTATGTTAATAAACATTCTGAACAAGAAAGAGGAGTACCTAGATTAGTTATAAATTATAAACCTCTTAATAAGGTTTTAAAATGGATTAGACATCCTATTCCAAACAAGAAGGATCTTCTTGACAGACTTTATAATGCTGTTATATTTTCAAAATTTGATTTAAAATCTGGATTTTGGCAGATTCAAATTAATCCTGCTGATAGATATAAAACTGCCTTTAATGTTCCTTTTGGACATTATGAGTGGAATGTTATGCCCTTTGGGTTGAAAAATGCTCCTTCTGAATTTCAGAAAATAATGAATGATATTTTTACTCCTTATAGTGAATTTATAATTGTATATATTGATGATATTTTAGTATTTTCAAAAAATATTGAGATACATTTCAAACATTTAAATATATTTAAAAATTTAGTAATTCAAAATGGATTAGTTATTTCTAAACCAAAAATGATACTTTTCCAAACAAAAATAAAGTTTTTAGGACATTTTATTGAAAAAGGTAATATTGTACCTATTAATAGAAGTATTGAATTTACTTCAAAATTTCCTGATGAAATTACTGATAAAACTCAGTTACAAGGATTTTTAGGGAGTCTAAATTATATTTCTCCTTACTACAAAAATCTTGCAGAAGATACTGCTATTTTATATGATAGATTAAAGAAAAATCCTATTTCATGGAATAATCAGCACACAGAAGCTGTTAGAAAAATAAAAAATAAGGTTAAATATTTACCTTGTTTATCATTAGCAAATCCTAATTGGGAAAAAATTATTGAAACAGATGCCTCTGATATTGGTTTTGGAGGAATTTTAAAACAAACTGATCCTATTGATAAAAAGGATTATTTGATAAGATTCTATTCTGGTAAATGGAATAATAGTCAAAAGAATTATGCTACTATAGCTAAGGAAATTTTAGCTATTGTTAAATGTGTTTTAAAATTTCAAGATGATTTATATAATCAAAAATTTATTATTAAAACTGATTGCAAAGCTGCTAAATTTATGTTTAATAAAGATTTTAAACATGATGTTTCTAAGCAAATGTTCGCTAGGTGGCAAGCTCATTTAGCACCTTTTGATTTTGAAATAATATATAAAAAAGGTGAAGATAATAATCTTCCTGATTTCCTAACTAGAGAATATTTAAATGAATTCTAAAGATCGCTATAAAATGTACAGGTTACAAAAAATAAATAATGAAAAGGTAATTGCTTTAGAAAGAGAATATAATGCTACAAAAAATTTTCTTTCTAAAGAAGACAAGCAAAAATTAGAAACCAGAATTGCTACATACAATGACATTTTAAGAAGTTGGGCTTTTCAAATTCATAATTATGAATTTAAGAATCTCTAACATTTTTGTTTTCCAGGTATGAGTTTCCGAGGTCGCGGAACTTTCCCTTATAGGGGAAGAGGTGGCAGGGGACCAAATATTTTGGCCCAACATGGCAGACAAAAATTGGTGGCAGCCAATATTACAAATATCTCACAAAATGCATCATATCAGGAGTATCTCCAATGGAAGAATAATAAGGCTTCCCAAAACGAAGAAAGTACTAATAGTACTTCTCAAGCATCATATGCTAATATTGTGAATACGGAAGAAAAAGATCCCAATAAGGATTTCATAAAAAATGATAAAGAAAAAATGATTTTCCTAATCAGTAATACTGATCTAAAATGGGAAGATGATCCATGGAAAATCTTTGATAGATATCTATCTAATCAAGGATTTCCCTATGAGGTTTATAAATCTCGAAAATTTTATGAAAATATACTCATAAGTAATGAATGTGAAATTACTCACATGACAAGTGGAAATCCAGAAGTTTATAACTTCTCGAAAATTATCATTAAGCAATTAATTCCTATTGAAGAATGGGGAATATCTCCATCAAAAGAGAAATCTCTCTGCATAAATAATATTACTGTGAAATACAATTATTGGGATTATATCCAAGCCTTTGAAAAGGTTTTCTATTATAATAATGATAAAAAGAAACATACCTGGTTAATCAAGGTATGTAATAAAGTTTATAACTTTGAAATACCAAATTGGTTCCGAAAATGGTGGCGACTTTTTGGCCCAAAGGAAGAAATTCTTCCAGAAATATTAAAATCAGAATTCCAGAAATGGAAATATTCAAGTCCCATATTGGGAAAAGTATATGAAGAAAATAAATTCTGTCTTTGGGAATCCCCGCTACATTTTTTCATTGAATTTTCCATCCCATGGATTTTCAAATGGGATATTAAAGTGAGTTATACTCACAAAATTCCTTGCCTTAAAAGAATCTTTTTTACAAGATTCTGGGATAAAATGATAAAAATTGATCCCAGTACAAATAAAATGTTTGGAGTCGATACTTTGGATAATATCCAACAAAAGATAAAGACCTATATCCAAGCAAGGAAGAAAAATAAGGAAACAGCCACCAGAGATAATATCTCTAAAAAATTATTCAAAAATGTGGATGATTTATCCAAAGAAGAGATGATTGAATTATATCTTACCCAAATGAAGAAAGAACTGCTGGAAGACTTGGGTGAAGAAGAAGAAGAAGAAATGGCTTCTCTACAAAGTGATAATTCCTCAAAAGACAAATCTGTCAGTATGCAGGATGCTCAAGATCCATATGAGGATGATATTACAGACACTCAAATGGAAAAATGGATTCAAACGATGAAGAATTCTGCATCAAATTCCAGAGAAGAATCTTCCTCGAAATAAAGACAAAATTAGTAGTACTGTTTAAATAGTATTTTTACTATTTGGAATAGTAAATTACTATTCCTTTTCCGCGTTTTTGAACAGTAATTTACTGTTCACCAATAGTTTTTATACTTTTTACTGTTCATATGTCGGTTTGAAAGGTCTATATAAAGACCTCATTTGTAAATAAGGGAGGCAGGCGTAAGACAGTCCAGCCTTCTCTCTCTCTTTCTTGTAATCTCCTCTCTTGTAATATATTTCAGAGAAATAAAATCATTTCTGTACTGGTGTGTCTTCAAAACTTGTAAGTTTTTCTTTCTTTTCTTTATTTTGTTTATCTAAATTTTATATATTATAAGGATGAGCCTTATAGGCTAAATCCTTTGTGTTAAATTATATCTGAACCAGATAAAATTGTTGATTCTATGATCTCATATCATGATAAGTTTGGAATCAACACGTGAAGGTGTAATTCTTCGATCAACAAGTTAGAATGGAACTCCTGAATCAATAAGTTGGGTAGGATCCGAGAGGTTGGTTGATTCTCTGGCCTATAATAAATAATCAGAAATCTGTTTGGACCCATGTTTGCCCGCTTTTACCCATGTTGAGGTGTTTAGGGCTTTTGGGGTGCCTTTTGATTTTCTGATCATTTATTATAGTTGACGGATCTTCAACTTGTAATTTGCTCCTCATACGGATTTGTAATTTTTCCCAACAACACGATTTGGGAATACATCCTGACAACACGATCTGAACTACACCCTAACAATACGATCCGAGCCTCTTTCAGAGAAATAAATTGATAATATGCCATAAATGCCAAAAGGTTGGGCATTATGCAAGAAATTGCTGGGTAAAAAAGAAGATTAATAATCTTCAAATTGATGATAATATCAAGGATATAATATCCAAGATATTGTTAAAATCAGATGATTCAGAATCAGAATCAGTTACAAAATCTGAATTAGATTCAGAAATGTCAGAAATATCTGATATTGAAAATCTCAAAGCATTGGAACAAGAATCAGTAATATCTGATTCAGAATTATCAGATACTAATAAATGTAAATGTCAGGATAATAAGCCTGATGAAACAGATGAAATTTATAGACTTTTATCTCAAATGAAAAATTTGGAGATAAATGTCTTAGACCATAATAATATTATGGATTTATTAAAATTAATAAAAGATCCTAATTTGAGATCTTCAATAATAGATCAAGTGGGTAATATCCCAAGTTCATCTAGTGATACTGGAAATAAACAAGAAAATAATAATTCTATATATGTTTCAGATGAACCTTATCTTATGAGCAAGGTTTATCAGATGCTTAAAGAAAAACAGAAGGATAAAACTCCTACTTCTTTAAGTGATTTAAGTATTGAAATTGATAATCTTAAAAAAGAAATTAAATTTCTTAAACAAAATAATAATGTTTTGGAAAAAAGAATTGATAAATTAGAAGGGAAAAATGAAATAATTATACCTGATAGTAATGATGAAAGCTTTCTTAATAATATTGAAATGTTTATTTCACAAAAATGGTATGTAAAGATTACTCTTTTAATTGATGATTTTTATTCAAAAGAATTTATTGCACTCATTGATAGTGGTGCAGATTTGAATGTTGTACAAGAAGGTCTAATTCCTACTAGATATTTTCAGAAAACAACACATTCTTTATCCCATGCTGGTGGGCAAAAACTTGATATTAGTTTTAAACTACCAAAAGCTTATGTTTGTATTGATAAAAAATGTATTTCTACAAGTTTTTTACTTGTGAAAAACATTTCTAACCAAGTTATACTTGGAACCCCCTTTATAAATATGATTTATCCTTTTACAAAAGTTGATAATAATGGTATTATTGGCACATATGAAAATGAGCCTATAGTACTAAAATTTATTACCAAACCTTTTGCAAAAATATTACATAATATTTATGATAATATCAAAGCAAAAGAAAATCAGTTAAATTTCTTAAAACAAGAAATTAATATCCTTTCCATAGAAGATAGTTTGAAAAATCCTAAATTACAGGATAAAATTAAATTACTTTATAATCAAATGAGTATTGATATTTGTAATGATCTTCCAAATGCTTTTTGGAATAGAAAGAAACATATTGTTTCACTTCCTTATGAGGATAGTTTTACAGAGGATAAAATTCCTACTAAAGCTAGACCTTGTCAGATGAATTCTGAATATTTAGAATTATGCAAAAATGAGATTAAATCTCTTTTACAAAAAAATATCATTAAGTCATCTGAATCAGCTTGGTCTTGTACAGCTTTTTATGTTAATAAACATTCTGAACAAGAAAGAGGAGTACCTAGATTAGTTATAAATTATAAACCTCTTAATAAGGTTTTAAAATGGATTAGACATCCTATTCCAAACAAGAAGGATCTTCTTGACAGACTTTATAATGCTGTTATATTTTCAAAATTTGATTTAAAATCTGGATTTTGGCAGATTCAAATTAATCCTGCTGATAGATATAAAACTGCCTTTAATGTTCCTTTTGGACATTATGAGTGGAATGTTATGCCCTTTGGGTTGAAAAATGCTCCTTCTGAATTTCAGAAAATAATGAATGATATTTTTACTCCTTATAGTGAATTTATAATTGTATATATTGATGATATTTTAGTATTTTCAAAAAATATTGAGATACATTTCAAACATTTAAATATATTTAAAAATTTAGTAATTCAAAATGGATTAGTTATTTCTAAACCAAAAATGATACTTTTCCAAACAAAAATAAAGTTTTTAGGACATTTTATTGAAAAAGGTAATATTGTACCTATTAATAGAAGTATTGAATTTACTTCAAAATTTCCTGATGAAATTACTGATAAAACTCAGTTACAAAGATTTTTAGGGAGTCTAAATTATATTTCTCCTTACTACAAAAATCTTGCAGAAGATACTGCTATTTTATATGATAGATTAAAGAAAAATCCTATTTCATGGAATAATCAGCACACAGAAGCTGTTAGAAAAATAAAAAATAAGGTTAAATATTTACCTTGTTTATCATTAGCAAATCCTAATTGGGAAAAAATTATTGAAACAGATGCCTCTGATATTGGTTTTGGAGGAATTTTAAAACAAACTGATCCTATTGATAAAAAGGATTATTTGATAAGATTCTATTCTGGTAAATGGAATAATAGTCAAAAGAATTATGCTACTATAGCTAAGGAAATTTTAGCTATTGTTAAATGTGTTTTAAAATTTCAAGATGATTTATATAATCAAAAATTTATTATTAAAACTGATTGCAAAGCTGCTAAATTTATGTTTAATAAAGATTTTAAACATGATGTTTCTAAGCAAATGTTCGCTAGGTGGCAAGCTCATTTAGCACCTTTTGATTTTGAAATAATATATAAAAAAGGTGAAGATAATAATCTTCCTGATTTCCTAACTAGAGAATATTTAAATGAATTCTAAAGATCGCTATAAAATGTACAGGTTACAAAAAATAAATAATGAAAAGGTAATTGCTTTAGAAAGAGAATATAATGCTACAAAAAATTTTCTTTCTAAAGAAGACAAGCAAAAATTAGAAACCAGAATTGCTACATACAATGACATTTTAAGAAGTTGGGCTTTTCAAATTCATAATTATGAATTTAAGAATCTCTAACATTTTTGTTTTCCAGGTATGAGTTTCCGAGGTCGCGGAACTTTCCCTTATAGGGGAAGAGGTGGCAGGGGACCAAATATTTTGGCCCAACATGGCAGACAAAAATTGGTGGCAGCCAATATTACAAATATCTCACAAAATGCATCATATCAGGAGTATCTCCAATGGAAGAATAATAAGGCTTCCCAAAACGAAGAAAGTACTAATAGTACTTCTCAAGCATCATATGCTAATATTGTGAATACGGAAGAAAAAGATCCCAATAAGGATTTCATAAAAAATGATAAAGAAAAAATGATTTTCCTAATCAGTAATACTGATCTAAAATGGGAAGATGATCCATGGAAAATCTTTGATAGATATCTATCTAATCAAGGATTTCCCTATGAGGTTTATAAATCTCGAAAATTTTATGAAAATATACTCATAAGTAATGAATGTGAAATTACTCACATGACAAGTGGAAATCCAGAAGTTTATAACTTCTCGAAAATTATCATTAAGCAATTAATTCCTATTGAAGAATGGGGAATATCTCCATCAAAAGAGAAATCTCTCTGCATAAATAATATTACTGTGAAATACAATTATTGGGATTATATCCAAGCCTTTGAAAAGGTTTTCTATTATAATAATGATAAAAAGAAACATACCTGGTTAATCAAGGTATGTAATAAAGTTTATAACTTTGAAATACCAAATTGGTTCCGAAAATGGTGGCGACTTTTTGGCCCAAAGGAAGAAATTCTTCCAGAAATATTAAAATCAGAATTCCAGAAATGGAAATATTCAAGTCCCATATTGGGAAAAGTATATGAAGAAAATAAATTCTGTCTTTGGGAATCCCCGCTACATTTTTTCATTGAATTTTCCATCCCATGGATTTTCAAATGGGATATTAAAGTGAGTTATACTCACAAAATTCCTTGCCTTAAAAGAATCTTTTTTACAAGATTCTGGGATAAAATGATAAAAATTGATCCCAGTACAAATAAAATGTTTGGAGTCGATACTTTGGATAATATCCAACAAAAGATAAAGACCTATATCCAAGCAAGGAAGAAAAATAAGGAAACAGCCACCAGAGATAATATCTCTAAAAAATTATTCAAAAATGTGGATGATTTATCCAAAGAAGAGATGATTGAATTATATCTTACCCAAATGAAGAAAGAACTGCTGGAAGACTTGGGTGAAGAAGAAGAAGAAGAAATGGCTTCTCTACAAAGTGATAATTCCTCAAAAGACAAATCTGTCAGTATGCAGGATGCTCAAGATCCATATGAGGATGATATTACAGACACTCAAATGGAAAAATGGATTCAAACGATGAAGAATTCTGCATCAAATTCCAGAGAAGAATCTTCCTCGAAATAAAGACAAAATTAGTAGTACTGTTTAAATAGTATTTTTACTATTTGGAATAGTAAATTACTATTCCTTTTCCGCGTTTTTGAACAGTAATTTACTGTTCACCAATAGTTTTTATACTTTTTACTGTTCATATGTCGGTTTGAAAGGTCTATATAAAGACCTCATTTGTAAATAAGGGAGGCAGGCGTGAGACAGTCCAGCCTTCTCTCTCTCTCTCTTGTAATCTCCTCTCTTGTAATATATTTCAGAGAAATAAAATCATTTCTGTACTGGTGTGTCTTCAAAACTTGTAAGTTTTTCTTTCTTTTCTTTATTTTGTTTATCTAAATTTTATATATTATAAGGATGAGCCTTATAGGCTAAATCCTTTGTGTTAAATTATATCTGAACCAGATAAAATTGTTGATTCTATGATCTCATATCATGATAAGTTTGGAATCAACACGTGAAGGTGTAATTCTTCGATCAACAAGTTAGAATGGAACTCCTGAATCAATAAGTTGGGTAGGATCCGAGAGGTTGGTTGATTCTCTGGCCTATAATAAATAATCAGAAATCTGTTTGGACCCATGTTTGCCCGCTTTTACCCATGTTGAGGTGTTTAGGGCTTTTGGGGTGCCTTTTGATTTTCTGATCATTTATTATAGTTGACGGATCTTCAACTTGTAATTTGCTCCTCATACGGATTTGTAATTTTTCCCAACAACACGATTTGGGAATACATCCTGACAACACGATCTGAACTACACCCTAACAATACGATCCGAGCCTCTTTTGGTATCAGAGCCATGGAATCAGTGATTTTAGCTGGGGATGATATAATTTAACACCTTGATACAAAAATGATTCGACAAAATAATTCTATAAAAAATAGTTTAAATATGGAGTATGATACACCTCAAAATCTTGAGTTATTAAACAAATGGACAATTCCAAAAATTGATCCTAAAGTAATTTATAAATTAGGAACTTTTGAAAAACTTGGTTTTAAACAAGTTGTTAAAACAACTGAAGAATCTATTTCTATTAATAATGAAGAAGTAATTATAAAATTACTTTCAGAAAAAGATATTTTACCTTATAAAAAAGAATATAAATTTTTACATATTGGTTTAGTGCAAATTGCTTTTAAACCTTTAACCTTAGAAGGACTACCGGAAAGCTTTATTGCAGCTTTAAGAGATGGTAGAAATTTAAATTGGAAAAAATCTTTAATGGGAATAATCCAATCTAGTCTGGCTCATGGTCCAGTCTATTTTGATGTTTATCCAAATTTACAATTATCTTTAACTGATATAAACATACTTGATGCTTTGACATTAAATGTTAAAATTCATGGTTATGATTATTCTTTAGGATCTGAAGTTATATGTATTTGTTACAGAATATATTATAAACCTTTATTTACTTTGAATCCTCATTGTAAAATAAAGGATAAGCCTGTTAATGAAACAATTTTGATTGAGACAAATTTCAATAGATCTAATATTATGACAAGAAGATCTATTAAATGGGAAGAAATTGTGTTTCCAGAAAATTGGATTATTGAAAAAGCTGTAAAACCACAGCCAACTATTTCTTCAAAATTATTGAATGTTTTTCAAACTTCTGAAGGAACTGTTCATATACAGTTTGATAATTTTATAAAAGAAAGATCTTTAAAATCTTCTTCTATGAGATCTTATATTTCTCCTATTGATTATACTGTGGAAACTCCTTCAAGAGCTTCTACCTCTCTAATAAAAGAGAATTTGAGAAATAATGATGATGTTATATCTGAAGAAGATAGAATAAATGAATTGCATATTGGCAAAGATAATATTGTTAAAAGTGTCAATAGTAGACACATGGAGACAATGTCTGAAATGAGTTTTCCTTGATTTATGGATTTTAAAGCTCAAAAAATTGATTTTAGCCCTGGTTCAGAAGCCAGAAAAATTATTAGTGAAGAATTCAGACTTCCTAAATGGGAACCATTTAGAACTTGGTTTTTTGAAAATTTCAATAAAAGGGAAAAACAAATTATACAAGAAAATTTTTATAACAAATGTGAAGAAACAAATACTTTGATTTTATTTGTTCCATGGTTCATGTCTACCTATGTACATCAATATATTTCTGTTTTAGAAAGAAATTATAGACTAATGAATGGACAAATCATTAATAATGGTTTTCCTCCTCAAGAACCCTTTCAAATAGAAAAAGATAATAATATATGTAATTTTCTTGCTTTTTCAAAATTATTTGAAAATGATGTTTTACAAGTAACTTGTAGTCATATAAATTTATTAATTAAACAAAATAATTATATGAATTTATTTATCAATGTTTTAGGAGAGCACATACTTTCACTTCATAATAAAGTTGATAATGTTATTTCTTTAATAAATAATAAAAAGGAAAAAATAATTTCAAAAATTGATTTTGAAAAAGAATTGATTGCTACTCCTAGTATACAACTTCCACCAGAGATAAAAGATTTTAAATTAGAATCTTTGACAGAGTTAGAAAAATTATTAGAAGAAAAATTTTCAAAATTATCCTTAAATACTTTAGAAAATGATTTTCAAAAAGATTTTGAAAATAGATCTGATTATAAACAGATTATTAATGACCAGATCAACAAAATTGAAAAATGGGCTGATAAGCCTAATCAACGATTTTATTATTATAGGAGACCAACTCCTATGGATGTTCTTAATGAAGAACAAGAATATATTTTGAATAATAGCTATAGTGGAAGAAATATTTATGAATGGAATATTGATGGTTATACTGAAAAACAGATTTATAATACTGTTCATAGAATCCTTATGTATTCTACAGTTTGTAAGAATAATGGTAATACCGATAAAAATATTGCAAAAATGATTATTGCAGGTTTTACTGGCCAACTTAAAGGTTGGTGGGATCATTATTTGACCCAAGAAAATAGAGATTATATTCTCAACAATATAAAACAAGAGAATAATGTTTCTGTTGAAAATGCTGTTTATACTTTGATTATTAATATTATAGAACATTTTACTGGCAGATATTCTGATAATAGTGAACATATTCGTACACTATTACAAAATCTGAGGTGTAAAACACTTACAGATTTTAGATGGTATAAAGATACATTTTTAAGCAGAGTGATGGAACTCCCTGAGAGTAATAGCTCTCATTGGAAATCAAAATTTATTGATGGATTACCTTATTTATTTGCAGAAAGAGTAAGAAATAATTTAAGGGGAAATAATGTTCATGTTCCATATGATAGTTTTACTTATGGTAAATTAATTGGTACTTGTATTCAAGAAGGTTTAAATTTATGTAATGAGATAAAATTAAATAGACAAATAAAAAGACAAAATTTGTCTGAGAAAAAACAATTAGGTCAATTTTGTGAACAATTTGCTATGGATATGCCTAGTACTAGTAAAACTAGTAAGAATAAAAATAAATATGATAAAAATGATTTTCTTAAATATAGAAGAAGAAAAAAGGCTTCTAAAAGAAAAATAGAAAGACATGCTAATAGAAAGCAAGAAAGAGACGAGAGGAAAAAACAGAGAAATAAATTGATAATATGCCATAAATGCCAAAAGGTTGGGCATTATGCAAGAAATTGCTGGGTAAAAAAGAAGATTAATAATCTTCAAATTGATGATAATATCAAGGATATACCAAAAGAGGCTCGGATCGTATTGTTAGGGTGTAGTTCAGATCGTGTTGTCAGGATGTATTCCCAAATCGTGTTGTTGGGAAAAATTACAAATCCGTATGAGGAGCAAATTACAAGTTGAAGATCCGTCAACTATAATAAATGATCAGAAAATCAAAAGGCACCCCAAAAGCCCTAAACACCTCAACATGGGTAAAAGCGGGCAAACATGGGTCCAAACAGATTTCTGATTATTTATTATAGGCCAGAGAATCAACCAACCTCTCGGATCCTACCCAACTTATTGATTCAGGAGTTCCATTCTAACTTGTTGATCGAAGAATTACACCTTCACGTGTTGATTCCAAACTTATCATGATATGAGATCATAGAATCAACAATTTTATCTGGTTCAGATATAATTTAACACAAAGGATTTAGCCTATAAGGCTCATCCTTATAATATATAAAATTTAGATAAACAAAATAAAGAAAAGAAAGAAAAACTTACAAGTTTTGAAGACACACCAGTACAGAAATGATTTTATTTCTCTGAAATATATTACAAGAGAGGAGATTACGAGAGAGAGAGAGAGAAGGCTGGACTGTCTCACGCCTCCCTCCCTTATTTACAAATGAGGTCTTTATATAGACCTTTCAAACCGACATATGAACAGTAAAAAGTATAAAAACTATTGGTGAACAGTAAATTACTGTTCAAAAACGCGGAAAAGGAATAGTAATTTACTATTCCAAATAGTAAAAATACTATTTAAACAGTACTACTAATTTTGTCTTTATTTCGAGGAAGATTCTTCTCTGGAATTTGATGCAGAATTCTTCATCGTTTGAATCCATTTTTCCATTTGAGTGTCTGTAATATCATCCTCATATGGATCTTGAGCATCCTGCATACTGACAGATTTGTCTTTTGAGGAATTATCACTTTGTAGAGAAGCCATTTCTTCTTCTTCTTCTTCACCCAAGTCTTCCAGCAGTTCTTTCTTCATTTGGGTAAGATATAATTCAATCATCTCTTCTTTGGATAAATCATCCACATTTTTGAATAATTTTTTAGAGATATTATCTCTGGTGGCTGTTTCCTTATTTTTCTTCCTTGCTTGGATATAGGTCTTTATCTTTTGTTGGATATTATCCAAAGTATCGACTCCAAACATTTTATTTGTACTGGGATCAATTTTTATCATTTTATCCCAGAATCTTGTAAAAAAGATTCTTTTAAGGCAAGGAATTTTGTGAGTATAACTCACTTTAATATCCCATTTGAAAATCCATGGGATGGAAAATTCAATGAAAAAATGTAGCGGGGATTCCCAAAGACAGAATTTATTTTCTTCATATACTTTTCCCAATATGGGACTTGAATATTTCCATTTCTGGAATTCTGATTTTAATATTTCTGGAAGAATTTCTTCCTTTGGGCCAAAAAGTCGCCACCATTTTCGGAACCAATTTGGTATTTCAAAGTTATAAACTTTATTACATACCTTGATTAACCAGGTATGTTTCTTTTTATCATTATTATAATAGAAAACCTTTTCAAAGGCTTGGATATAATCCCAATAATTGTATTTCACAGTAATATTATTTATGCAGAGAGATTTCTCTTTTGATGGAGATATTCCCCATTCTTCAATAGGAATTAATTGCTTAATGATAATTTTCGAGAAGTTATAAACTTCTGGATTTCCACTTGTCATGTGAGTAATTTCACATTCATTACTTATGAGTATATTTTCATAAAATTTTCGAGATTTATAAACCTCATAGGGAAATCCTTGATTAGATAGATATCTATCAAAGATTTTCCATGGATCATCTTCCCATTTTAGATCAGTATTACTGATTAGGAAAATCATTTTTTCTTTATCATTTTTTATGAAATCCTTATTGGGATCTTTTTCTTCCGTATTCACAATATTAGCATATGATGCTTGAGAAGTACTATTAGTACTTTCTTCGTTTTGGGAAGCCTTATTATTCTTCCATTGGAGATACTCCTGATATGATGCATTTTGTGAGATATTTGTAATATTGGCTGCCACCAATTTTTGTCTGCCATGTTGGGCCAAAATATTTGGTCCCCTGCCACCTCTTCCCCTATAAGGGAAAGTTCCGCGACCTCGGAAACTCATACCTGGAAAACAAAAATGTTAGAGATTCTTAAATTCATAATTATGAATTTGAAAAGCCCAACTTCTTAAAATGTCATTGTATGTAGCAATTCTGGTTTCTAATTTTTGCTTGTCTTCTTTAGAAAGAAAATTTTTTGTAGCATTATATTCTCTTTCTAAAGCAATTACCTTTTCATTATTTATTTTTTGTAACCTGTACATTTTATAGCGATCTTTAGAATTCATTTAAATATTCTCTAGTTAGGAAATCAGGAAGATTATTATCTTCACCTTTTTTATATATTATTTCAAAATCAAAAGGTGCTAAATGAGCTTGCCACCTAGCGAACATTTGCTTAGAAACATCATGTTTAAAATCTTTATTAAACATAAATTTAGCAGCTTTGCAATCAGTTTTAATAATAAATTTTTGATTATATAAATCATCTTGAAATTTTAAAACACATTTAACAATAGCTAAAATTTCCTTAGCTATAGTAGCATAATTCTTTTGACTATTATTCCATTTACCAGAATAGAATCTTATCAAATAATCCTTTTTATCAATAGGATCAGTTTGTTTTAAAATTCCTCCAAAACCAATATCAGAGGCATCTGTTTCAATAATTTTTTCCCAATTAGGATTTGCTAATGATAAACAAGGTAAATATTTAACCTTATTTTTTATTTTTCTAACAGCTTCTGTGTGCTGATTATTCCATGAAATAGGATTTTTCTTTAATCTATCATATAAAATAGCAGTATCTTCTGCAAGATTTTTGTAGTAAGGAGAAATATAATTTAGACTCCCTAAAAATCTTTGTAACTGAGTTTTATCAGTAATTTCATCAGGAAATTTTGAAGTAAATTCAATACTTCTATTAATAGGTACAATATTACCTTTTTCAATAAAATGTCCTAAAAACTTTATTTTTGTTTGGAAAAGTATCATTTTTGGTTTAGAAATAACTAATCCATTTTGAATTACTAAATTTTTAAATATATTTAAATGTTTGAAATGTATCTCAATATTTTTTGAAAATACTAAAATATCATCAATATATACAATTATAAATTCACTATAAGGAGTAAAAATATCATTCATTATTTTCTGAAATTCAGAAGGAGCATTTTTCAACCCAAAGGGCATAACATTCCACTCATAATGTCCAAAAGGAACATTAAAGGCAGTTTTATATCTATCAGCAGGATTAATTTGAATCTGCCAAAATCCAGATTTTAAATCAAATTTTGAAAATATAACAGCATTATAAAGTCTGTCAAGAAGATCCTTCTTGTTTGGAATAGGATGTCTAATCCATTTTAAAACCTTATTAAGAGGTTTATAATTTATAACTAATCTAGGTACTCCTCTTTCTTGTTCAGAATGTTTATTAACATAAAAAGCTGTACAAGACCAAGCTGATTCAGATGACTTAATGATATTTTTTTCTAAAAGAGATTTAATCTCATTTTTGCATAATTCTAAATATTCAGAATTCATCTGACAAGGTCTAGCTTTAGTAGGAATTTTATCCTCTGTAAAACTATCCTCATAAGGAAGTGAAACAATATGTTTCTTTCTATTCCAAAAAGCATTTGGAAGATCATTACAAATATCAATACTCATTTGATTATAAAGTAATTTAATTTTATCCTGTAATTTAGGATTTTTCAAACTATCTTCTATGGAAAGGATATTAATTTCTTGTTTTAAGAAATTTAACTGATTTTCTTTTGCTTTGATATTATCATAAATATTATGTAATATTTTTGCAAAAGGTTTGGTAATAAATTTTAGTACTATAGGCTCATTTTCATATGTGCCAATAATACCATTATTATCAACTTTTGTAAAAGGATAAATCATATTTATAAAGGGGGTTCCAAGTATAACTTGGTTAGAAATGTTTTTCACAAGTAAAAAACTTGTAGAAATACATTTTTTATCAATACAAACATAAGCTTTTGGTAGTTTAAAACTAATATCAAGTTTTTGCCCACCAGCATGGGATAAAGAATGTGTTGTTTTCTGAAAATATCTAGTAGGAATTAGACCTTCTTGTACAACATTCAAATCTGCACCACTATCAATGAGTGCAATAAATTCTTTTGAATAAAAATCATCAATTAAAAGAGTAATCTTTACATACCATTTTTGTGAAATAAACATTTCAATATTATTAAGAAAGCTTTCATCATTACTATCAGGTATAATTATTTCATTTTTCCCTTCTAATTTATCAATTCTTTTTTCCAAAACATTATTATTTTGTTTAAGAAATTTAATTTCTTTTTTAAGATTATCAATTTCAATACTTAAATCACTTAAAGAAGTAGGAGTTTTATCCTTCTGTTTTTCTTTAAGCATCTGATAAACCTTGCTCATAAGATAAGGTTCATCTGAAACATATATAGAATTATTATTTTCTTGTTTATTTCCAGTATCACTAGATGAACTTGGGATATTACCCACTTGATCTATTATTGAAGATCTCAAATTAGGATCTTTTATTAATTTTAATAAATCCATAATATTATTATGGTCTAAGACATTTATCTCCAAATTTTTCATTTGAGATAAAAGTCTATAAATTTCATCTGTTTCATCAGGCTTATTATCCTGACATTTACATTTATTAGTATCTGATAATTCTGAATCAGATATTACTGATTCTTGTTCCAATGCTTTGAGATTTTCAATATCAGATATTTCTGACATTTCTGAATCTAATTCAGATTTTGTAACTGATTCTGATTCTGAATCATCTGATTTTAACAATATCTTGGATATTATATCCTTGATATTATCATCAATTTGAAGATTATTAATCTTCTTTTTTACCCAGCAATTTCTTGCATAATGCCCAACCTTTTGGCATTTATGGCATATTATCAATTTATTTCTCTGTTTTTTCCTCTCGTCTCTTTCTTGCTTTCTATTAGCATGTCTTTCTATTTTTCTTTTAGAAGCCTTTTTTCTTCTTCTATATTTAAGAAAATCATTTTTATCATATTTATTTTTATTCTTACTAGTTTTACTAGTACTAGGCATATCCATAGCAAATTGTTCACAAAATTGACCTAATTGTTTTTTCTCAGACAAATTTTGTCTTTTTATTTGTCTATTTAATTTTATCTCATTACATAAATTTAAACCTTCTTGAATACAAGTACCAATTAATTTACCATAAGTAAAACTATCATATGGAACATGAACATTATTTCCCCTTAAATTATTTCTTACTCTTTCTGCAAATAAATAAGGTAATCCATCAATAAATTTTGATTTCCAATGAGAGCTATTACTCTCAGGGAGTTCCATCACTCTGCTTAAAAATGTATCTTTATACCATCTAAAATCTGTAAGTGTTTTACACCTCAGATTTTGTAATAGTGTACGAATATGTTCACTATTATCAGAATATCTGCCAGTAAAATGTTCTATAATATTAATAATCAAAGTATAAACAGCATTTTCAACAGAAACATTATTCTCTTGTTTTATATTGTTGAGAATATAATCTCTATTTTCTTGGGTCAAATAATGATCCCACCAACCTTTAAGTTGGCCAGTAAAACCTGCAATAATCATTTTTGCAATATTTTTATCGGTATTACCATTATTCTTACAAACTGTAGAATACATAAGGATTCTATGAACAGTATTATAAATCTGTTTTTCAGTATAACCATCAATATTCCATTCATAAATATTTCTTCCACTATAGCTATTATTCAAAATATATTCTTGTTCTTCATTAAGAACATCCATAGGAGTTGGTCTCCTATAATAATAAAATCGTTGATTAGGCTTATCAGCCCATTTTTCAATTTTGTTGATCTGGTCATTAATAATCTGTTTATAATCAGATCTATTTTCAAAATCTTTTTGAAAATCATTTTCTAAAGTATTTAAGGATAATTTTGAAAATTTTTCTTCTAATAATTTTTCTAACTCTGTCAAAGATTCTAATTTAAAATCTTTTATCTCTGGTGGAAGTTGTATACTAGGAGTAGCAATCAATTCTTTTTCAAAATCAATTTTTGAAATTATTTTTTCCTTTTTATTATTTATTAAAGAAATAACATTATCAACTTTATTATGAAGTGAAAGTATGTGCTCTCCTAAAACATTGATAAATAAATTCATATAATTATTTTGTTTAATTAATAAATTTATATGACTACAAGTTACTTGTAAAACATCATTTTCAAATAATTTTGAAAAAGCAAGAAAATTACATATATTATTATCTTTTTCTATTTGAAAGGGTTCTTGAGGAGGAAAACCATTATTAATGATTTGTCCATTCATTAGTCTATAATTTCTTTCTAAAACAGAAATATATTGATGTACATAGGTAGACATGAACCATGGAACAAATAAAATCAAAGTATTTGTTTCTTCACATTTGTTATAAAAATTTTCTTGTATAATTTGTTTTTCCCTTTTATTGAAATTTTCAAAAAACCAAGTTCTAAATGGTTCCCATTTAGGAAGTCTGAATTCTTCACTAATAATTTTTCTGGCTTCTGAACCAGGGCTAAAATCAATTTTTTGAGCTTTAAAATCCATAAATCAAGGAAAACTCATTTCAGACATTGTCTCCATGTGTCTACTATTGACACTTTTAACAATATTATCTTTGCCAATATGCAATTCATTTATTCTATCTTCTTCAGATATAACATCATCATTATTTCTCAAATTCTCTTTTATTAGAGAGGTAGAAGCTCTTGAAGGAGTTTCCACAGTATAATCAATAGGAGAAATATAAGATCTCATAGAAGAAGATTTTAAAGATCTTTCTTTTATAAAATTATCAAACTGTATATGAACAGTTCCTTCAGAAGTTTGAAAAACATTCAATAATTTTGAAGAAATAGTTGGCTGTGGTTTTACAGCTTTTTCAATAATCCAATTTTCTGGAAACACAATTTCTTCCCATTTAATAGATCTTCTTGTCATAATATTAGATCTATTGAAATTTGTCTCAATCAAAATTGTTTCATTAACAGGCTTATCCTTTATTTTACAATGAGGATTCAAAGTAAATAAAGGTTTATAATATATTCTGTAACAAATACATATAACTTCAGATCCTAAAGAATAATCATAACCATGAATTTTAACATTTAATGTCAAAGCATCAAGTATGTTTATATCAGTTAAAGATAATTGTAAATTTGGATAAACATCAAAATAGACTGGACCATGAGCCAGACTAGATTGGATTATTCCCATTAAAGATTTTTTCCAATTTAAATTTCTACCATCTCTTAAAGCTGCAATAAAGCTTTCCGGTAGTCCTTCTAAGGTTAAAGGTTTAAAAGCAATTTGCACTAAACCAATATGTAAAAATTTATATTCTTTTTTATAAGGTAAAATATCTTTTTCTGAAAGTAATTTTATAATTACTTCTTCATTATTAATAGAAATAGATTCTTCAGTTGTTTTAACAACTTGTTTAAAACCAAGTTTTTCAAAAGTTCCTAATTTATAAATTACTTTAGGATCAATTTTTGGAATTGTCCATTTGTTTAATAACTCAAGATTTTGAGGTGTATCATACTCCATATTTAAACTATTTTTTATAGAATTATTTTGTCGAGCCTCTTTTGGTATCAGAGCCATGGAATCAGTGATTTTAGCTGGGGATGATATAATCATATTAATTCTGTAAACCAGAATTAATATGATTTATCCTTTTACAAAAGTTGATAATAATGGTATTATTGGCACATATGAAAATGAGCCTATAGTACTAAAATTTATTACCAAACCTTTTGCAAAAATATTACATAATATTTATGATAATATCAAAGCAAAAGAAAATCAGTTAAATTTCTTAAAACAAGAAATTAATATCCTTTCCATAGAAGATAGTTTGAAAAATCCTAAATTACAGGATAAAATTAAATTACTTTATAATCAAATGAGTATTGATATTTGTAATGATCTTCCAAATGCTTTTTGGAATAGAAAGAAACATATTGTTTCACTTCCTTATGAGGATAGTTTTACAGAGGATAAAATTCCTACTAAAGCTAGACCTTGTCAGATGAATTCTGAATATTTAGAATTATGCAAAAATGAGATTAAATCTCTTTTACAAAAAAATATCATTAAGTCATCTGAATCAGCTTGGTCTTGTACAGCTTTTTATGTTAATAAACATTCTGAACAAGAAAGAGGAGTACCTAGATTAGTTATAAATTATAAACCTCTTAATAAGGTTTTAAAATGGATTAGACATCCTATTCCAAACAAGAAGGATCTTCTTGACAGACTTTATAATGCTGTTATATTTTCAAAATTTGATTTAAAATCTGGATTTTGGCAGATTCAAATTAATCCTGCTGATAGATATAAAACTGCCTTTAATGTTCCTTTTGGACATTATGAGTGGAATGTTATGCCCTTTGGGTTGAAAAATGCTCCTTCTGAATTTCAGAAAATAATGAATGATATTTTTACTCCTTATAGTGAATTTATAATTGTATATATTGATGATATTTTAGTATTTTCAAAAAATATTGAGATACATTTCAAACATTTAAATATATTTAAAAATTTAGTAATTCAAAATGGATTAGTTATTTCTAAACCAAAAATGATACTTTTCCAAACAAAAATAAAGTTTTTAGGACATTTTATTGAAAAAGGTAATATTGTACCTATTAATAGAAGTATTGAATTTACTTCAAAATTTCCTGATGAAATTACTGATAAAACTCAGTTACAAAGATTTTTAGGGAGTCTAAATTATATTTCTCCTTACTACAAAAATCTTGCAGAAGATACTGCTATTTTATATGATAGATTAAAGAAAAATCCTATTTCATGGAATAATCAGCACACAGAAGCTGTTAGAAAAATAAAAAATAAGGTTAAATATTTACCTTGTTTATCATTAGCAAATCCTAATTGGGAAAAAATTATTGAAACAGATGCCTCTGATATTGGTTTTGGAGGAATTTTAAAACAAACTGATCCTATTGATAAAAAGGATTATTTGATAAGATTCTATTCTGGTAAATGGAATAATAGTCAAAAGAATTATGCTACTATAGCTAAGGAAATTTTAGCTATTGTTAAATGTGTTTTAAAATTTCAAGATGATTTATATAATCAAAAATTTATTATTAAAACTGATTGCAAAGCTGCTAAATTTATGTTTAATAAAGATTTTAAACATGATGTTTCTAAGCAAATGTTCGCTAGGTGGCAAGCTCATTTAGCACCTTTTGATTTTGAAATAATATATAAAAAAGGTGAAGATAATAATCTTCCTGATTTCCTAACTAGAGAATATTTAAATGAATTCTAAAGATCGCTATAAAATGTACAGGTTACAAAAAATAAATAATGAAAAGGTAATTGCTTTAGAAAGAGAATATAATGCTACAAAAAATTTTCTTTCTAAAGAAGACAAGCAAAAATTAGAAACCAGAATTGCTACATACAATGACATTTTAAGAAGTTGGGCTTTTCAAATTCATAATTATGAATTTAAGAATCTCTAACATTTTTGTTTTCCAGGTATGAGTTTCCGAGGTCGCGGAACTTTCCCTTATAGGGGAAGAGGTGGCAGGGGACCAAATATTTTGGCCCAACATGGCAGACAAAAATTGGTGGCAGCCAATATTACAAATATCTCACAAAATGCATCATATCAGGAGTATCTCCAATGGAAGAATAATAAGGCTTCCCAAAACGAAGAAAGTACTAATAGTACTTCTCAAGCATCATATGCTAATATTGTGAATACGGAAGAAAAAGATCCCAATAAGGATTTCATAAAAAATGATAAAGAAAAAATGATTTTCCTAATCAGTAATACTGATCTAAAATGGGAAGATGATCCATGGAAAATCTTTGATAGATATCTATCTAATCAAGGATTTCCCTATGAGGTTTATAAATCTCGAAAATTTTATGAAAATATACTCATAAGTAATGAATGTGAAATTACTCACATGACAAGTGGAAATCCAGAAGTTTATAACTTCTCGAAAATTATCATTAAGCAATTAATTCCTATTGAAGAATGGGGAATATCTCCATCAAAAGAGAAATCTCTCTGCATAAATAATATTACTGTGAAATACAATTATTGGGATTATATCCAAGCCTTTGAAAAGGTTTTCTATTATAATAATGATAAAAAGAAACATACCTGGTTAATCAAGGTATGTAATAAAGTTTATAACTTTGAAATACCAAATTGGTTCCGAAAATGGTGGCGACTTTTTGGCCCAAAGGAAGAAATTCTTCCAGAAATATTAAAATCAGAATCCCAGAAATGGAAATATTCAAGTCCCATATTGGGAAAAGTATATGAAGAAAATAAATTCTGTCTTTGGGAATCCCCGCTACATTTTTTCATTGAATTTTCCATCCCATGGATTTTCAAATGGGATATTAAAGTGAGTTATACTCACAAAATTCCTTGCCTTAAAAGAATCTTTTTTACAAGATTCTGGGATAAAATGATAAAAATTGATCCCAGTACAAATAAAATGTTTGGAGTCGATACTTTGGATAATATCCAACAAAAGATAAAGACCTATATCCAAGCAAGGAAGAAAAATAAGGAAACAGCCACCAGAGATAATATCTCTAAAAAATTATTCAAAAATGTGGATGATTTATCCAAAGAAGAGATGATTGAATTATATCTTACCCAAATGAAGAAAGAACTGCTGGAAGACTTGGGTGAAGAAGAAGAAGAAGAAATGGCTTCTCTACAAAGTGATGATTCCTCAAAAGACAAATCTGTCAGTATGCAGGATGCTCAAGATCCATATGAGGATGATATTACAGACACTCAAATGGAAAAATGGATTCAAACGATGAAGAATTCTGCATCAAATTCCAGAGAAGAATCTTCCTCGAAATAAAGACAAAATTAGTAGTACTGTTTAAATAGTATTTTTACTATTTGGAATAGTAAATTACTATTCCTTTTCCGCGTTTTTGAACAGTAATTTACTGTTCACCAATAGTTTTTATACTTTTTACTGTTCATATGTCGGTTTGAAAGGTCTATATAAAGACCTCATTTGTAAATAAGGGAGGCAGGCGTGAGACAGTCCAGCCTTCTCTCTCTCTCTCTTGTAATCTCCTCTCTTGTAATATATTTCAGAGAAATAAAATCATTTCTGTACTGGTGTGTCTTCAAAACTTGTAAGTTTTTCTTTCTTTTCTTTATTTTGTTTATCTAAATTTTATATATTATAAGGATGAGCCTTATAGGCTAAATCCTTTGTGTTAAATTATATCTGAACCAGATAAAATTGTTGATTCTATGATCTCATATCATGATAAGTTTGGAATCAACACGTGAAGGTGTAATTCTTCGATCAACAAGTTAGAATGGAACTCCTGAATCAATAAGTTGGGTAGGATCCGAGAGGTTGGTTGATTCTCTGGCCTATAATAAATAATCAGAAATCTGTTTGGACCCATGTTTGCCCGCTTTTACCCATGTTGAGGTGTTTAGGGCTTTTGGGGTGCCTTTTGATTTTCTGATCATTTATTATAGTTGACGGATCTTCAACTTGTAATTTGCTCCTCATACGGATTTGTAATTTTTCCCAACAACACGATTTGGGAATACATCCTGACAACACGATCTGAACTACACCCTAACAATAATAATAATAATAATAATAATAATAATAATAATAAAGGAATGGATGATGATATATAGTTATATACTATATGTCACAAGTTATTAATTTTTGTGTACGTACTATACTACATGTTAATCAATTTTTCATTTTTCGACACATAATAATTAATGAGCATGCTTGGATCCAATTCATTTTCCATCTTCTGCTAATAAAACTGAAGAAATAGAGTATTAAATTAGTCAAATGTTTTAATTCCTCGGTAAATAGATACATTTATGCTCTGCTAGAAAGAGAACAAAGAAAAACATGTTTCAAATAGTACACAAGATATTACTTAATTCCTAAATTTTTCTTATTCGATTAGTGAGGGGAAATAAATTCAATTCTATCGGGCCGGGTCGGGCCGGGCTTGGCCCGCCAAAAGAAAAGCCCGTTTGGGCCGGGCCAAAAAAGCCCGAAATTTTTCGGGCCTCTAATATTCCGGCCCAGCCCACTCTATATTTCGGGTTAAACGGGCCGGCCCATCGGGCCGGGCCAGTTTTGCTATCTCTAGCCGAGATACTTCTCCAGGAAAATCCTGGTGTTTTGGGAAATTGAAGATCTCAGCCGAGACGGGTACGGCATCTCGGCCGAGATAGCTCTCCAGAGAAAATCAGAGTTTCAAAGAGATGAAGATCTCGGCCGAGATGAAATCCAATCTCGGCCGAGATAACCCGAACCCTAAAAATTCCTTTTTTACGTCTCGACCGAGATGCAACCCAATCTCGACCGAGATTGTCCCTCGGCTTACAATCTGAAAAGCCCTTTTTCACGTCTCGGCCGAGACACACTTTCGTCTCGGCCGAGATTCCTTACCCTGTTTTAAAATCCTGAATGCGATTTTGCCTATTTTTTACTAGCACTTTTCCCCCTTATATATATCTCCTCCCATTCGAATTTAACCTAACCTAGAACCCATCCCTCACACATATTCAGCCACTATTCTCCATTGGAAGCAAGGGAATGGAAGGGGGTTGAAGATCTTGAACCCTAACATTTGGTTCTTTCAATCTTATTTTCATGTTTTCTTTAATTTTCTGTTATTTTATCTTTGTAATAGTTAATATGGGTGGCTAGCACCCTTAATTCTACCCTTGATCATATTGAACCTTGATTGATGATGAGAATGTGATTATTGACTCTTGATGTTACCTTATTTATGCAATTTAAATGTTCTATAATGCTTGATTGGATTGTCTCATGCCTAGATACTTGTTTTAAGATTGATCACCCTTTGGGAGGCATTTATTATATGTTGCTAGAGATTGAACTTCACTTTCCGTGATTGTTGAAGCTTCAATCTCCCTCAGTAGCGAACAATGCTTGATATCATTGGTGGCATTATAGAGTTTGGCCTCTAAACCCGACCGTGTCGAGTTTTATGCTTTATTTATCCTGTTGTTCTAGTTCATGATCATCCAATATCAATTAGTGTGAAAAGAACTTGTTTGGATCACTAATTGATTTGGGTAGGGATAAATCGATAAGCGAACCTTCGATTTATCCACAATTAAGGGACAACACAATTTGCATAAGCGGGCCTTGTAGATTGTGGGATAAGGCTTTAAATTGCATTGAATTTGGGACATCAACAATAATCCATAGGTAGTCGGATTCAAGGGGATATTAGATCGAGGGTAGACCTTTTATTATATTCATAAAAACACCAAAAACATAGATTAAGAGTTAGTTACTTATTAGCATTTAGTTGTTAAACTCAATTAAAACTCTACTCGTTAGAGTTGTAAGTTAAGGTTAAGTATATATTCTATATACAATTAATTTGGTACGGTCCAACGACCCGTACCATTTTACAAAAAAAAAAAAAAAAAGTCATTAAAAGTTTATCACGTGCAAATCACATGCAAAATTCCGACGAAAAAATATTTGAAAATAAATTTGGTGGTTTATCTATTAATCGAAAAATAAGTTTAGTAGTTTATCCATTAAAATTTATATGTATCGATGCCGTAAAGAAAAGCTTAGTGGTTTGTGTGCAAAAACGCTGATAGTTTGGTGGTGTTACTGCAATTAACTCTTAATTAATTATGCAAGATGGAATGAAAAGAGGAGCGACGGAGGAACTTGAAATGTGATGAGAGGGTTTTAACTTTTGCTTCATTTTTCTGTAGCTGGCACGAGGAGAGTGAGGGTTTTAACTTTTAAGATTTATTTTTTTATTTAATTAATTGTCTCAAGTTTAAAAAACAATGTTTTCAAAAAAAAAAAAAAAAAACTTAAGGGGACCAATTCGACATAATCGGAGACGTCTAGAGCCGTGGCGACTGCCTAAACCGTCTTTTGCATCAACACTGACAAGTTTAGGCATTACCTAACAGGTAGCATAGAATCTCCATTACAAACCAGTTTCAACTGTTATTACATTAATGATAACCAAATCAATGAATAAGGGGTTATTCTATAATACATTTGGTGTATTAATACACTTACTTTTTTACCTGTGATAGCAGGTTACTAGCAGGTACTCCAATTATTATTTAATTAAAGATTGTGTAGGTCTCACTATTTCATATTTTTCTTAAAATAGACAAATACAAGACCAATTAAGTAAGTTTGCATTTTTAAAATTTATTACTTTTTTTTATTAAAAACTCTAGGCTAATTACTTTGAATATGACAATGAAGATCGTGGGGGTATATCTAAAAATAGAGTGTAGAAATAATTTATATTTGTATAAGTTACCATGTAAAATGTCAAATCAAATAAATCTGAAAATTTTCAAATTAGAATTAAAAAAAAAAATGTTATTTGAATCTAAAAATTATATTTAAATTAATTAATTATTTGAATCTGAAAATTATAATTAAATTAATCAAGCCCTAAACTGAATCCTATTTAAACTTATTAAGATTACAAAATAAAATAGGAGTTTTAAGTAAATATAATATGATTTTTAAGTAAATATAATCCTTTAGAATACTACAACAATTGTATTTAAATTAAAAAATTGTGTAGGTCTCACTATTTCTATATTTTTCTTAAAATAGACAAATATAAGAAAAATCAAGTACGTGTAGGTACCACTACAAGAAAAATCGACTTTTTGAGAGAGTAAAAAGTGATATTAAATAATGAGTATTTGTTAAAAAAAAATTATTAGAGTCGAGATATAGTCACTAAATAGCCGTCTCAATAACTAGGACGAAAAGATATTATTTGATACAACAAAGAGCCATTTCAAATGTGTGTAAGCTTATTTTGCAACGATTAATTGTCTCTAAAAAACTCGATCAAAATTAAATTATTTGTACAACATTTTGTGACAATAAGTCATCACATATCATTATTATTAGAGACAATATTTGTTCTAAAAAAAGACGACAAAAAAATATATTTTATTGTAGTGGAATTTTCAAATGAATTAATATATTACAAAAATCACATGAATGAAAAAGAATTTATTAAAACCCTATAGTGAATCTTTAATAAAAAGTAACAATTAAAATTTAGAATTTGCAACTACTGCATTTTTTTTTAATAAAATTTGAATATTGTCTCCTATAGCTGATAGTGAAATTGCTTCACTTGAAATTTCATAATCGTTCGGAACACAAATATTCCTCCTTGATTACACCATAATTCAGACTAGTCAATGTAGTAGTGATGAAGGGCAACAAATTATGAATTTTCTTTAAGAAAATAATGAAGCATTCAACACAGAATATTAAGAAACGCTGTAATATACTAATGAAATATCAAGATAGATATTGCGAGATAATGGAAATCCCAAGATTTGTGGAATTCAGCAACCATGTCTTTGTTGCTTCATCACCCAATTGGATTATTTTAGATGGTGTGGTGCAGACATATAAAACAATTGAATAAGTAATCATTTGTAAATTTGTATTGGAAAAAGTTAGATAATGGATATTTTTGGAACGAATTATTATTATTATTATTATTATTATTATTATTATTATTATTATTATTATTATTATTATAAAAAGCAAGCTAGGTAACAAGTTAATTGATCTAATGGCTAAGATTAAATTGAGAAGATCCAATTGTTATCATGTCTAGGTGTTAGAAGGACCCATGAATAAGACAACCAATGCAATACATATTTTAAGAAGTGTTGGATTCTGCAGAGATGCTTTCAAGCAACCGATTATGTTATAATGTGACAAATAGAAAATTTTGCCCCCTAAAAACCCTTTTTAAAAACCATTTTCTTGATATAATCTGGAAAAGCGGAGAAGTACCAGCTAGTACACCTATGTACAGAGGGGATGCTATTTGAAGAGAAGCTGTTAGCGCGAAGAAAGTGTCAGCTCCAGACAATCTTTGACAAATTGAACATCTGTAGACGAAGAAATCACAAATAAATAGCAATGGTAAGAGTTTACAAAGGTTATACGTAGAGAGAGGAGTGTTACATGCACACCTCCCACGAGCACCTACTCGTGTGGAAGTTAGACGCCACCCAATGGAAGGTGTGCAACGGTAACTTTTTAATATTACGTAAATAAGGCTTATATATCAGCAAATTCATGTATCATCTGGTAAATTTACCATTTCAAGCAAACTATATTACCTTAATCTTTTGTTATAGTTGAAAAACCGGGAGCTCATACTTGGGTGTCTCAGACTCAGAGAGGCTTAAGTTATCAAAAGGCAAGGCTAAGGCTGTGCTGCTAGATGCCTCTTGGCTGGGGTTACTCATCATCTTCAAGAAATAACTGTGCCTGTACATTAAACTTTTTAGTGGCCTAATTAAATATAAATAAATGCAGAAGAAGAAAAAGATTCACATTTGGAAGCAAAAAAAGGAAAGGAGGGGAGCCAAAACAGACCACCGGGTGTCTGCAGTCAATTCCGGATGGAAAGCCGTTGCTAGCAATGTTCCCTGCTTCACAGCAACAATCACCTTCTTTTCAGGTGCACCACTTTCCTGAAGTATGAATTAGTAGTTTATGTTAAAAAAGACCCTATGCATAAATAATAGTTTGATTATCGCAGATTTTGGTTAGATGAAACAAATTTCAATGTAGATTAGTTCCACTTCCTTACACATATTTCAGAATTAAATCTCATTAAAAACACAATTCTTTAAACTTTTGAGTTTTACACTCCAAGGGCTGTGCCTAAAGATGGTTCTATTTTTCATTTATAGCAAGCGACAAAATCAGAGATATGTGCATGTGACAAATGAATGGATTCTAAAGAGGATGGTGAAGCAAGCTCAACAACCTTTGGGAAAACATAACACAAAAGTATCAAAACTGCTGTATGTTAAATCTTAAATGCAGCAAATACTGATTCTAGCATGTCACCAGAAACATATATAACAGAAACTCTAACAGTCCTATACTCACTCCATCACCCTCTCGGAGAAAATAAATAAATTATAGGGGCAATTAAAAACAAGAGCAAACCAGTATCAAAGCAGCTAGTGTACTTATGATAGAGCTCATCCGATCGTGCATATTTAGGCGGGCCTGTAGGAGTTATTGGGCTGTGTCTTTTATATCTTTAATTATTTAATTTACTACTTTATTAATTATGGGCTTTGTTCATGGGCCTTTTTGGTTATTATGTTTAGTTGGCTTTAGACCTAGTTAGAGTTTGTTGATCATTATATATTGGTTTTAGCCCTAGTTAGGATCATTCAGATAATTGGTATTTTGCAACTTCGGTTGTCGCAGAGATTTATCTCTGGGGCCTCTTTTGTGGATTTCGTTTATTATATTGTTCCTTTCTTTTATCCCCGTGTCTTCACTCTATCAACTTGAGGCCCGCAAAATTGGTATGACATCCAAAAAGATGAAGATAAGATGTCCGGGCATGCATCCCAAGTTAAAAGACGACTTTTTTTGGGCCAAACAAATCGAACCAAATCTATATATGTGTGTGTGTGTGTATATAAATTTGGTTAGAGAGAAACCATGTAAAAACTGCTCCTAGTAAATATGAATAGACCACAGGGAAAGCACAATCAATCAATCAAGTGATGGCTAGTCTCGAGGAGCTAATAGAAGAAAAGATTATAGTGTACGAGTGTACACAATAATTGCAGCAAGTGAAAAGGTAAAATTGACCTCTGAACTGTCGACAGCAGGATCACATTTAGTAGTTTTGTTGGATGGAACAGAAACTTCTGCCAACACTTCCACTTCTGGACCTATTTCAAGGATTCCAGGAGCCCGGATAAACACACCACGAAAGCTTGGAGGACCCCCTTCTTTAGCCACAATCTCAGGAATAGGAAGCTCAGCCTCAAAGCTTTGAATCTGATAATGTTCATCATTTAGAAAATATAATAATAGTAATCATGTCAATAGCATGAAGGTGGAAAGTAAGGAATAATGAGCAGATATATATATCATTCTATCTGCAAAGAAGCATCCCCTGATTGTAATCTAGCTTATTTTTCCCTCTCGCTCTCAAAATGCTGCCAAAGGATGTACACTTTGCAAGGTAAAATCCTTTTCTCTTTTGTTAAAAATACTCTGATTTGGAATACAACATAATTACTGTCTCACATAAGCATCAGATGCAAAGAGCAGTTTTTAGAGCCATTTCAGAACATGGTCTTCACAAAGCAGATTAGACTTATGCTGACTGATGCAATAGTCACTACAAGCTATTCTTGGATTCTTGTCTTTCTTTACTTGGAGGGCTAACACCATACAGAATTTTAGGCAAAATATCATCTGTTCAAAAGTTTCCAATATAAAAGAACTTATAAGTTCAGCGATAACATGTAGTAGTATTTTATATGCTCCACTCGAAATAGTAAGGTCTCCTATTCTACCATTTACATGTTCCCATAGTTTTCAAATAATAAATTTACATATTTGCATTAATATCATCTTATAAAGATCTCACCCCACCCCCATATAAATACACACTATAATAATAATAATAATAATGATAATAATAATAATAATAATAATAATAATAATAATAATTGTTTCTTATCAAAAAAAATAATAATAATAATAATAAATAATAAAAAAAATAAAATAAAATAATAATAATAATAATAATAATAATAATAATAATAATAATAATAATAAATCTTATGTGTTAAGGAACTGTATGATGCTCAACCAAACCTTATTACAAGTCACTATACTGTACCTGACTGCCGAAGAAGTTTCGGTGAACTGTACAATTAAGGCCACCAATAAGTTCTTGTCCACCAATTTTCTGCCCTGAATGAGATACAACATAATTTCAAAACCAAAATATTGCAAGGCATCTCATCCTGAGTATGTATCCATGAAATAAAAACATCTTTAGAAAACTTTCCGAAACATTGATACCATGGAAATAGGAATAGCAACTGTTTTTTTGGGGGGAAAAAATAGAAGAAATGACAAACCAACAAAAGTAGTGATAAAAATAAAATACCTACCAGTTGCTCTATCAGCCAAAAATATAAGACCAGCACAGGTTCCCCAAACTGGATTTCCCATTTTCACAAATTCGCGTAGTGCAGGAAACTGCAATGACAATAAGAAGTATGCAACATCTCATCACTACTGATATAAACTTAGCATGCCACTAGACAACCAAACTAAAGGAAACCTTAAAAATTCCAATATAGACTCCAATTTGTACATATCTTGCAAATGAAAATCTTCTGTTCAACCATTACGAGTCACAAAAATCAAACAGCGTGAAAAAAAATTTCCCTTTCAAATAAATTAATAAGCTTTTTCCATTGCCGGTGGGTTCATCAAGCCAGTCAATCAATGCAGATATCACCTTCTAGTTCCTAGACTGTTAATGAGAAAACGCTGCAGACAATAAGTAGGGCAGCTAGGCCGTACTGATGATAGAGGAACGTACAACATATAGTGAAAAGCAGGTAACACAAGGAAGACGGCAACAGCCTTGGAATTGAAAATTTGGGATCGGATAATAGATTACTGTGGCACTACACTCTTAAACAAAAGTAAAGATCATGAATTTGCATCCCCCCCGGTCAATTTTTCTCTTCATTTGTATTCCTTATAACTGGGATTGCCTAAGCCACCACGTGGAAAGTAACTCTTCTTGAAGAAAATTCAATAAGAAGTTGCATAAAGGATTTCCTATGCTCCTGACAATTGGTGAACTGTGATTGTAGTTTCCAGCAGTTCCATTGTATATTGCAGGTGTTCGTAACTTCGTTGGAACTCTAATGAACCAGAAAAAAATTGTTTCTAACAGTATTCATTGTTGGTAGATACTCAGCTTAGCAAATATTCTCCACTCTGTAACGCTCACCAAAAGCTTATTATATTTTTAGTTAAGAAAATAATCATCAGGAATGCATTGAATTAGCACACATTAAGAACGAAATAAGTCCTCTTTCTCTCTCCTAAATTTTATCTCATTATAATTTCTCTGAAAAGAGCTGTCAATACTAGACCCTTTTTTCAGTCATATCAGTTCCTCAACAATTAAAAATCATAATTTCACAGAATTTTTCTCCGAACAAGTAGAACGAGCTGTAATGCTAAACACACACAGATAGATAGATAGATAGATAGAGAGATACAAGGTTATGATATTCGGCAAGCTTGGCCATGGTGGTGCTTTCGCCGCCAGGGATAATGAGAGCCCTGACGGTTTGGAGCTGCTCCGGCTTCCTAATCTCCACCCCCTTCACGCCCAACCTTCTCAACGCTGCAATTCACAAAAAAATTCCATTACCCGCAGACACACGCCGGCATACAAACAATTGAAAAATGCGGCAAAATACCTGCAATGTGTTCGTTGAAAGATCCCTGTAAAGCAAGAACGCCCACCGCCATTGCTGCCAGCCACACAAAAAGAGGAGCAAGCAGCGAATATATTAAGGAAGTCCAATTCCAAACGAAGAATCGTGTCAGACTGTGCTTCACGAATTGAGGTGATAATTAAACTCTCAGCAAAATTGCCTCTCGCTTTTGATTTCCAGGCGCCGCCAGGACTACTGTAGGACCCAGGGAGTTGCCATACCTCTGTGTGTCCGTAAGTCGCCCGGCTCTCAATTCGGCCCAATTAATTAACAGTTGTTCTGTTGAGTCCATTTCAATGGGCCGAAATATGTATGGGCCGCATGGTTATGAATTCTCGTTACAAAATGAATACGTATATTACAAAAAGTACCCACAAATTAGCTAATTTGGAAAAATGTCCCAAGTGTTGCAAAATCCATCATCCCTTATCTACTATCCCTTATATACTAAAAGAGAAATCACTTGAATAAATAATATTTTCTCAGTCATTTTGTCAAGTATCATTCTTTCAGAGTTTTTGGAATATAAAATGTAAACACAAGAATTGTGTGGCATTCAACTTGAAATAAATAATCTTGGCATAATTGATTTATATTGCAGGAATGAAGGGATAAATTGATCCTCTTGCCAAAGTTGAGAAAGCTGAAATAGGAAAGTCAAAGCGTATCATCTAGGATCAAGGAATGACGGGACAAATTGATCTTCTTGCCAAAGTTGAGAAAGCTGAAATAGGAAAGTCAATAAATTAGATGAAATTGATTGATATGCTGTGTGGAAGACTTTTTTGACGCAGTTATATAGATGAGAATCATCCATGAAGAGGAATGCGGCTTGACAGATTGATAACTGGGAAACTATAGAGTTCAATCTGTGTTCAACCAGTGTTGGAACACAGGTAAGCAGATAGAGTTTATTCGGGAGAATTGACTCTTGAGTTGTTCGGGAGAACAAGTTGAGTTCGGAAGAACTCTCTGCTTGTGTAGTGGAAGGGATTCTCTACATTTTGAGTACTTAATAATCTTAGGAGTATAGTATTCAGGGGGGGTGTGTTTATGCATTGTAATATAAATTTCTATAGTACATTGTAAAGTAAATCACATCCCAGTAATAATATGTTCCAGAGGAAGGTGTCTTCCTCATATTTTCCAACCGTTAACTATTTTCATATTACGTCATGTTCATTCACAGTATGAACTAGATCGGTACAACTCCTGTTTAAATCATTTGATACAAGTTATTAAAATAGCACACGCGCACATATTCTGATATTTCAATAAAATATCTATAAGATTTAAGAATTCTATTTTTTAATTCCCTTAGATAAGGTTGGTATAACTTAGAGGTGCCCAACCGGTGCAAGGTTTCGGTTTCGGAATCGTCGATTCTGGTTCTGCGGGGTGGTAACCGGAACCGAATCGTCCATTTTGGTGATTACGGTGCTGGTATGGAACCTGCCAACAACCGGCAGTCTCGTTCCAAATCGTCAGTTTCCCTCGATTTTAATGTTTTTTTATTAACTTCAGATTTTAGCATTTAAAAAATGTGATTGTGAGTTTATAAACTGAGAATTTAACTAAAAAAGTCATGATGTAAAAGATAAATCTTCATTTATTATGAAATATAAACGAAGAAATGTACATTTACTTCATACAAATTACACTTCTATAAATTAAAACGAGAATTAAAATACAATCAGTTACAAACTTACATTTTTCAAATCTGAATAAGTCAAAATCACAGTAAGTTATAATTCAACATTAAAATACATTAAGTTACAAACTTACATTTTCAACATCTAAATAAATCATGAAATGTGGAAAAGGAAAAGGGAAAAAAAAGAAAGGACTTGAGTTTTATTCTAAGATAAAAATTAGGAATTATTTTGGTAATATCACTAGGAATAAGGCTAGATTGGTTGCCCAAGGATACACTCAAGTGGAGGGCGTTGACTTTGAGGAAACTTTTGCCCCCGTGGCACGTCTAGAGTCTGTCAGAATGCTTTTGTCCATTGCATGTGTAAAAAATATTGTTTTATATCAAATGGATGTTAAAAGTGCGTTTCTAAATGGTTTTTTGAAAGAAGTGGCATTTGTAGAACAACCCAAAGGGTTTGAAGACCCTCACTACCCCGGATATGTATTCAAGCTCAAAAAGGCACTTTATGGACTCAAACAGGCTCCTAGAGTCTTGTATGAGAGACTCACAAAGTTTCTTCTTGATCAAGGATACAGATGGGGTGGCGCTGACAATACACTGTTCGTACTGCAAAAGAACAAGGACATTGTCATTGCACAAATTTACGTAGATGATATTGTTTTTGGGTCAACGTCCAAAGTCAGAGTCAATGAGTTTGTTGAGGTCATGTCCAGGGAATTTGAGATGAGTATGGTAGGGGAACTGATGTACTTTTTAGGTCTACAGGTCAAACAAAGCAAGAACGGCATATTCATTCACCAGACCAAGTATGCCAAAAACCTTGTGTGAGGTAATGTTCAATGTCATCAAGTGAGCTATACTTTGCAATATGGTGTGTTGGGAATGTGGAACCGGAATCAGGGAGTGAAGAACCGGAGGATTGAACCGGGTTTTAGCATCAAGAGTACAAGCTGGTCAGGATAAACCGGGTTCGAGGCAGTTGTGGAATAACCGTCATTTGTGACGGAGCAGTTGCAGATTTGTGACGAAGAAAACCGTCACATTTGTCCGGTAGCTGAGCTCAACTTCTTTCAGTTAGAACTTTCTGTGCAGTTACATTCGAGCTTCAATCCATATATCAATGTAAAGCTCTCATTGAGGAGAAGATCACTACGTCGAGTAATTTCCTTGTTCTTTAGATTAGAGAGAGTATTTAGAGATTGAGCGTTCGTGCCCTAATTTGTCAACAGAATTGGGCATTTCATTTCTTGAGTGTATTCTCTGTAATTGATTGGAGTTCTTAGTGGATTGAGGTGTGTCTTGCCTCCGTGGATGTAGTTCATCTTGAACGAACCACGTTAAATTGGTGTTTGATTCGTTTCTATTTCCTGTTCTGTGTAAGTCCAGTTCGGTCACAACTCTGGCCGAATTGTGAGTGCGATTTCAGATTGTTTTTCTTCGTACATTTCCAGATTCTTAGGAGTTGTGTGTTTCTGAGTTGTTCTTCACTAACAAGTGGCGCCGTCTGTGGGAAACAACTCTCACAGCTTGAAGAAGGGAAGGAATGGCTGGTATGAAGATGGACTTTGAGAAGTTTACAGGGAGAAATGACTTCACATTGTGGAAGATCAAGATGAATGCAGTTTTGGTTCACAATGGCCTTGATCTTGCTTTGATACCTCTTGATTCGTGGGAAGAGAGTGAGAAACCCAAGTTTGCATCAGTAGATAAGAAGGCCCTCAGTCTTATCTTTCTGTGTTTGGGTGATAAACCGTTAAGAGAGGTCTCAAGATGCAAGAGTTCCTCAGAAGCATGGAAGAGATTGGAAGATCTGTATCAATCTAAGTCAGTTTCCAACAAGTTGTTCTTGAAGCAGAAGATGTTGGCCTTCAAAATCACTGAAGATAAGGTAATTTCTGATCAACTTGATGAGTTTATTAAGATGGTTGAAGAATTGGAAGACCTAGATGTGAAATTGGAGGAGGATGATAAAGCATTGATGGTGTTAAACATTCTTCCAAAATCCATGGAAAGCTTTAAGGATGCCTTGATGTATGGGAGAGATGAGCAGCTATCTTATGATGGGATAGTGAAGGCTCTGAGGTCTAAATGTTTCCAGACTCAAGGTGATAAAGGCATGGTGCAAACTGGAGAAGGTTTGAATGTTAAATTCAAGAAACCTTGGCAAGGCAAGAAGGGACAGAATGCTAAGGATCCCAAGGCAGGAGACTCTAATCCAAAGAAGGGGAATGAATGGATTGAGAAGAGGAAGTGCTTCAAGTGCAAGCAGCCTGGTCACTTGAAGAAGGATTGTCCTAAGAGAAACAAGAAAGGTGGAAATCAAGGGGCAGAAGTTGCTGCCATTGACCATCAAGAAGAGCCTCCAGAGGTATTAAATGTTACTGAATCAAGAATGGTAAAGGAATGGGTCTTGGACACAGGCTGCTCCTTTCATATGTGTCCACACCAGTCATGGTTTGATGAACTGAAGAGAGAAGATGGTGGAAATGTTCTCCTGGGAAATGACCAATCATGCAAGGTCA
Source organism: Ajuga chamaepitys (assembly GCA_958295605.1). NCBI lineage: Eukaryota > Viridiplantae > Streptophyta > Magnoliopsida > Lamiales > Lamiaceae > Ajuga > Ajuga chamaepitys. Next base: position 10,173,888 of record OY282507.1, on the reverse strand, counting down.
AAGGAGTTGGATCAGTGAGCATAAGGATGTTTGATGGTGTGGTCAGAATCATCTCAAATGTAAGATATGTTCCTGGCCTCAAAAGAAATCTTCTATCTCTTGGTTCTTTGGTAACTAGTGGTTGTCAGTTTAGCTCAGTGAATGGGTTCTTGCATATCACAAAACATGATAAAGTGGTGATTAAAGGTAGACAGCATAATGGGTTGTTTATCTTGATTGGTTCACCTGTTGTTGGGAGTGTGGATATGGTCTTGAGCAGTTCTGAGCTTGTTAAATGGCACAAGAGGCTTGGACACATAGGACAGAAAGGGTTGAAGGAACTGTCAAGAAGTGGAGTAATTGGAAACATGGGAAATTAAACCCTGGAGTTCTGTGATCAATGTGCTTTGGGCAAATCCAAGAAGCTGCCCTATGGAAAGGGTGTTCACACAACTCAAGAGCCATTAGATTATGTCCACTCTGACATATGGGGTCCTGCAAGGACAGAGACTCATGGTGGAGCAAGGTATTTTATGTCTTTGATTGATGATTACAGTAGAAAGGTGTGGATCATGTTGATGAAGAATAAGAGTGATGCTTTTCATAAGTTCAAAACATGGTTGATTCAACTGGAAAATGTCAAAGGAAAGAAGCTGAAGCACCTTAGGACTGATAATGGATTGGAATACCTCTCTACTGAGTTCACAAACTTTTGTGAAGAAAGAGGAATCAAGAGACATAGGACTGTTCCAATGAATCCTCAACAGAATGGGGTTGCTGAGAGGCTTAATAGGACTCTTCTTGAAAGAGTAAGGTGTATGCTGTTGGATGTTGGGTTGCCAAAGGTATTTTGGGGTGAAACCATTGCTACAGCATGTTATCTCATTAACAGGTCACCCTCATCAATGATTGGGTTCAAAACACCTGAAGAGGTGTGGAGTGGACAGAAACCAAGTTATGAAGGTTTAAGGGTGTTTGGTTGTCTTGCTTTTGTCCATGTCAAGCAAGACAAGTTAGATGCAAGAGCTCTAAGATGTGTATTTCTTGGATATCCAGATGGAATAAAGGCCTACAGATTGTGGTGCCTAGAGAAGGGAAATCAGAAGATAATCACAAGTAGAGATGTAAAGTTTAATGAGAATGTGATGGCTTATACTTCAACAGGCTCTAAGGAAGAATTTGATGGTGCTAAAGAGACAGAAGAGATATCAATTCAGGTGGAGCATCCTGCTGAAGATGATCACACACCTCAACCACAAGAGAATCTACAAGATAGTGATTCATCATCTGAAGAAGAAGAACAAACTGGACCTTCACAAAATGTTAGAGAATATAGCATTGGAAGGGACAGGCCTAGAAGAACAATCAACAGACCTGACTTCTATGGTCAAGCAGGGAGTGTTTATTATGCCTTGAGTGTTGCTGAAGACCTGGAATCACAAGAGCTTAGTAGTTTTAAAGAAGCACTAGACTGTGAAGAAAGAGAGCACTGGATTCAGGCTATGATTGAAGAGATGGAAAAGAATGAGACCTGGATGTTGGTGGATAAACCAAAAGGTCAGAAACTTGTGAGTTCTAAATGGATATACAAGAAGAAATTAGAGACTGCAGGATCCAAACAGGTGAGGTTTAAAGCAAGATTGGTGGCTAGGGGCTTTACACAAAGGGAAGGGATTGATTTTAATGAAGTTTTCTCTCCAGTAGTAAAGCATTGCTCAATCAGGTTGCTTTTATCAAAAGTTACTCAAGAGGACATGGAATTACAACAACTGGATGTAAAGACAACATTCTTACATGGAGAACTCAATGAGAAGATATATATGAAACAGCCAGAAGGCTTTGTTGTTCCTGAACAAGAAGACAAAGTTTGTTTACTGAAGAAGTCACTGTATGGACTCAAACAAAGTCCAAGACAGTGGAATAAGAGGTTCAATGACTTCATGATCAGTGTTGGCTTTGTAAGAAGTCTTTATGATAGTTGTGTTTACTTCAACAAGTGTTCAAAGCAAGATAAAGTCTTTCTTCTATTGTATGTGGATGATATGCTAATTGCCAGCAAGAACAAGAAGAGGGTACAATAGTTGAAGGACAGACTTAACACTGAATTTGACATGAAAGATCTGGGAGATGCCAAGAAGATTTTGGGCATGAACATTCTAAGGAACAGAGAAGCTGGAGTTCTTTGGTTATCTCAGAGGCAATATCTACAGAAGGTGTTGGAGAGGTTCCATATGCATGAATCCAAACCTCTCTCCACTCCAGTTAATCTACAGAAGAAACTCTCCAAATAACAATGCCCAAAGACTGAAGAAGAAGTCATACATATGAGCAATATTCCTTATGCAAGTGGAGTTGGAAGTCTCATGTATGGAATGATTTGTAGTAGGCCTGACTTGGCCTATGCTGTTTCTTTAGTAAGCAGGTTCATGTCAAACCCAGGAGTTGAGCATTGGGAAGCTTTGAAACATGTGATGAGGTATTTGAAGGGTTCAGTGAACTTGTCACTGAAGTTTGAGAAGAAAGTGAATGGAAGCACTGTTGCATTGGAGGGGTTTGCTGATTCCGACTTTGCAGCAAACATAGACACAAGGAAATCTATTTCTGGATTTGTGTTTACCTTATTTGGAACAGCCATCAGCTGGAGAAGTGTACAACAGTCAGTTGTAGCACTGTCAACAACAGAAGCAGAATATATCTCTCTCACTGAAGCTATCAAAGAAGCAATCTGGCTTAAAGGGATTTTGAGAGATTTGGACATCAAGCAAAAGTGTGTGGCAATTTACTGTGATAATCAAAGTGCTCTACACCTTGTGAAACACCAAGCATTTCATGAAAGGTCAAAACACATTGATGTGAGATTGCATTTTGCTAGGGATATCATTGATTCTGGTTCTGTGGAAGTGAAGAAGGTACACACTTTGCATAACCCTGCTGATTTTCTGACTAAGGGTGTACCTGGGAATAAAGTGGAGCATTGCTCGAGCTTGTTGCAGCTTGAGCAATGTCATGAAGAGCATTAATAAGACAAGGCAGTGATGAGGCAAGAAGAGGCACACATGATTCATTGAGGTGGAGATTTGTGAGGTAATGTTCAATGTCATCAAGTGAGCTATACTTTGCAATATGGTGTGTTGGGAATGTGGAACCGGAATCAGGGAGTGAAGAACCGGAGGATTGAACCGGGTTTTAGCATCAAGAGTACAAGCTGGTCAGGATAAACCGGGTTCGAGGCAGTTGTGGAATAACCGTCATTTGTGACGGAGCAGTTGCAGATTTGTGACGAAGAAAACCGTCACATTTGTCCGATAGCTGAGCTCAACTTCTTTTAGTTAGAACTTTCTGTGCAGTTACATTCGAGCTTCAATCCATATATCAATGTAAAGCTCTCATTGAGGAGAAGATCACTACGTCGAGTAATTTCCTTGTTCTTTAGATTAGAGAGAGTATTTAGAGATTGAGCGTTAGTGCCCTAATTTGTCAACAGAATTGGGCATTTCATTTCTTGAGTGTATTCTCTGTAATTGATTGGAGTTCTTAGTGGATTGAGGTGTGTCTTGCCTCCGTGGATGTAGTTCATCTTGAACGAACCACGTTAAATTGGTGTTTGATTCTTTTCTATTTCCTGTTCTGCGTAAGTCCAGTTCGGTCACAACTCTGGCCGAATTGTGAGTGCGATTTCAGATTGTTTTTCTTCGTACATTTCCAGATTCTTAGGAGTTGTGTGTTTCTGAGTTGTTCTTCACTAACACCTTGTCAAGAAGTTTGGACTTGAGAACTCAAAACACCCTGATACTCCCATGGGAACCAGCATCAAACTGTCTAAGGATAATGCAGGAAGCCCAGTCGATCCAAAACTATACAGAAGCATGATTGGTAGCTTATTGTACTTAACTGCCAGTAGGCCTGACATATGTTTCAGTGTTGGTATGTGTGCCAGGTACCAAGCGAATGCCAAAGAATCCCACATGACTGCTGTAAAGCGAATAATCAAGTACGTCGGAGGAACCTCGGAATATGGGATCCAGTACTCTCGTGATACAAACTCAAACCTGGCAGGATACTGTGATGCCGATTGGGCAGGTGACGTGGATGACCGAAAAAGCACTTCTGGAGGCTGCTTCTTTGTTGGCACAAATCTCGTATCTTGGATGAGTAAAAAGCAAAACAGCATTTCGTTGTCAACAGCTGAAGCTGAATACATTGCAGCCGGCAGCTGTAGTGCACAACTTGTTTGGATGAAACACATGCTGTATGATTATGGGTTTGATTTAAATTCTGCAAATCTTTTTTGTGATAACACTAGTGCAATAAGTATGTCCAAGAATCCTGTTCAGCATTCACGAACGAAGCATATTGACATACGGTATCACTTCATTCGTGAATTAGTTGAAGAAGGAACTGTATTTCTGGAACATGTTCCTACGCAGGAACAACTGGCTGATATATTTACAAAATCTCTCGATGCTCAAAGGTTTCTAACTCTGAGAAAATCATTAGGAATTTGCATGTCTTTTTGAGTATTTATCTCTTTTTCTGCAAAAAAAAGAAAAAAAAAAAAAAAAAAAAAAGAAGAAGAAGAAAGAAAAAAACCCTCCGTGCATTTAAGATTCTTGTATTAGGCATTTTTTTATGCATTTTGAGATATCCGTTCATTTTACCCACATTGGAAGGATAACTGCTTGAGACTTCGTTGAGACTTAATATCTCTGATATTTTCATCTTATCTGTCAGAAAGAGCTACCGTCGGAAAATGATGTAGTGAGTAACCATTCCTGTTGTGGAATCAGGGTCTCTTACACAGAAAATGACCGATCGTGTGAAAGCTGCTGATAGACGTCAAGTTTACTTGATGCACTTTTTCAATGGTGATCGGTAGTCTTTTCTATTGTCTGTTCCTTTCATGGTCGTACTATTCTTCATATCACGAAGTAGTGGGGTAGCTTTCGGGCGAAAAATTCCGATAGCTCTAAGTGAAAAGAGATGCAAAGTTTACTTCATAAAGTAGTGGGGCAGCTTTCGGGCGAAAATTCCGATCGCTCCAAGTGAAACGTGAAGTACACACTATTATGGAATTCACAAAGTAGTGGGGTAGACTTCAGATGAAAAATTTCTGTTGTTTCTAAGTGAAACGTGAATTCCAGTACGGTCTTGCTGTTAAAAAAAAAAAAAAAAAAAAAAAAAAAAAAAAAAAAAGGTGTTACAAGGTTGAGTTCTCATTAGGTTCGTCCTCTCTTGGTTCCACATGTAAAATATCAGCGTCTCCGGGTTTTTCAGTAGTATTTTCCTCTTGTGGTGTGCATAAAGTAAACGGATTTATTTATCATTTTAGGCACATGCATGTTTTTCTCAGAGCTAAGTTATCTTATTTTCAAAATGAGATGCGTAAATAAGATTGGCTACATCTCTTCAGGATATTCAGTTGCCCATTTTCAAGGGATCTCATCTATAAGGTGCAGATATTGTGCATAATTAAGGGGATTTAATTTTGGATATTATCCACTTGGTTTTCTCTAATCCTGTTATTCATTTATACGCACTAACTTCTCATTTTCAGTATATCTTCCTTGCACTCTTTACTCTTCACCGTGTCTCCTCCTCTTTTAGGGTTTTCTTCTTCTCAGATTGTCACTGTCTATCCATGGGTTCGTCCCTTGCCTTCTCGTTCGAAAAGGGGGAGAAAGATGAGGCCGAAGCTTCTGAAGGTCAGGATGATGAAGACAATGCGAAAGAACAGGATGTCGGTAGTGAAGACAACAGTGCACTTTCTGCGTGTTTGGGTTATTTTAGAATGTCTTGAACATAATATCATACACCCGTTTATGGTTTCCGTTTATTTGTGTTCTAACTTGGTTCTTACTGATTTTGTTCCCGATCATGTCTTCTTGCAATTACTTTGATTGTTCCCCAATCTTTGTAGTTACTCCCGTCATTGAATGTTTTAATTTTCTAACATTTTGAATTACAGGAAGGAAGCTCGGGTTTTCGAACTTTAATGCCAAGGGGGAGATTGTAAACACAAGAATTGTGTGGCATTCAACTTGAAATAAATAATCTTGGCATAATTGATTTATATTGCAGGAATGAAGGGATAAACTGATCCTCTTGCCAAAGTTGAGAAAGCTGAAATAGGAAAGTCAAAGCGTATCATCTAGGATCAAGGAATGAAGGGACAAATTGATCTTCTTGCCAAAGTTGAGAAAGCTGAAATAGGAAAGTCAATAAATTAGATGAAATTGATTGATATGCTGTGCGGAAGACTTTTTTGACGCAGTTATATAGATGAGAATCATCCATGAAGAGGAGTGCGGCTTGACAGATTGATAACTGGGAAAAACAGCTGTCCTGACTATAGAGTTCAATCTGTGTTCAACCAGTGTTGGAACACAGGTAAGCAGATAGAGTTTATTCGGGAGAATTGACTCTTGAGTTGTTCGGGAGAACAAGTTGAGTTCGGGAGAACTCTCTGCTTGTGTAGTGGAAGGGATTCTCTACATTTTGAGTACTTAATAGTCTTAGGAGTATAGTATTCAGGGGGAGTGTGTTTATGCATTGTAATATAAATTTCTATAGTACATTGTAAAGTAAATCACATCCCAGTAATAATATGTTCCAGAGGAAGGTGTCTTCCTCATATTTTCCAACCGTTAACTATTTTCATATTACGTCATGTTCATTCACAGTATGAACTAGATCGGTACAACTCCTGTTTAAATCATTTGATACAAGTTATTAAAATAGCACGCGCGCACATATTCTGATATTTCAATAAAATATCTATAAGATTTAAGAATTCTATTTTTTAATTCCCTTAGATAAGGTTGGTATAACTTAGAGGTGCCCAACCGGTGCAAGGTTTCGGTTTCGGAATCGTCGGTTCTGGTTCTGCGGGGTGGTAACCGGAACCGAATCGTCCATTTTGGTGATTACGGTGCTGGTATGGAACCTGCCAAAAACCGGCAGTCCCGTTCCAAATCGTCAGTTTTCCCTCGATTTTAATGTTTTTTTATTAACTTCAGATTTTAGCATTTAAAAAATGTGATTGTGAGTTTATAAATTGAGAATTTAACTAAAAAAGTCATGATGTAAAAGATAAATCTTCATTTATTATGAAATATAAACGAAGAAATGTACACTTACTTCATACAAATTACACTTCTATAAATTAAAACGAGAATTAAAATACAATCAGTTACAAACTTACATTTTTCAAATATGAATAAGTCAAAATCACAGTAAGTTATAATTCAACATTAAAATACATTAAGTTACAAACTTACATTTTCAACATCTAAATAAATCATGAAATGTGGAAAAGGAAAAGGGAAAAAAAAGAAAGGACTTGAGTTTTATTCTAAGATAAAAATTAGGAATTAATTTGTAACTTAGAATAAAACTGCCTACGTATCATTCACCTTTTGGTGTTGATGTGAATGAATCACAGGCCACGTAGTTCTCTTACATTGCTTACCTTTGTGAATTGAGGTCGGTTTGCTTGGATTGGTGATCAATCGAAAGGATGGTTGACGGCTTCGAAAATACCGGATTCGTCAGTTGAACAATCATAGGAAAGAAAATCGTCTTCTTCATATTCTTCGAAGTTGAGTTCTTGTTCTCTTTTATCGGTCTTCGTCCAATCTTCAAGCAAGATTTGATTTTCTAGATTTTCCACGGTCGATCTAGATCTTCGGTCATCCAATGTGTAGCCCCCTATACTAAATGCTTGCTCAACGGAGACGGTCGAAGCGGGGCGAGCAAGAATCTCTTTTGCAATTATAGAAAGGATTGAAAATTATCGTGCTCTTTTTGCCCACTATTTCAAGAGGGGGTTGGATTGATTGAGGTAGAGCTCTTCAAACACGGTGTTAAAATATCTTTATATCTATTCGAAAGGTTGCTTGACGAAGAACCACTTGCTTTCTTTTGCGACCTCTCTTCATAAAAAAAAATAAAAAATTAGACGGGCAAGAGAAGGGTTTGAAAAACTTTGGGAAGAAGTCTCTTCGTTAGAAAAACTACAAAAATCACTAAATTCAGTAGTGTCATCACCGCTGTGTAGGACTCTATATTCTCGAAATACATCAAACAAAAGATCTTTAGCATTAACAACAATAAGTGTGGCATTTGGAGTATCATCACTAGTCAGAAACAAGCATCCATAACACATTTTTAACAATTCAATTAAACCATCTTCTTTAATCTTAGGATCTAGCATTTTAGTAATAAAAAACAATTTGGATATTTCTATAAAATATTTAAGTCATTTTTCCTCATTGATGCAATTGACTCTCTTAAAAGTGAATCATCTCTATAATCAAGGAAAACACCCCCAACTTGGCAACATTGGTCAATGCAATGGGTGAGGTCGTGTAAAAGCAACCGAAAAGTGCTTTAGTTGCATCTTTGAAAAAAATTTGAAGTGAAATTAAATTGGTGCATGCGCCCCATTGTTGAGGATATATGAGAATTTGGTTGATTGAGTTTTGTTAAAAAAAAAAGTACATGAAGCCTCTCTGTAGTTGTAAGAGTCATTTAACATTTTGTAAGTAGAGTTCCAACGATGAGGCACGTCTGTTGAAAACATTCAAAATTTTGCTCCTTTTTTTGTTAAAGAAGAATGTCGAGTCAAGCAAGAGATGACCTCTCTAATAGGCGCAATATGTGTTTTAAAAGCGCGTAAACCATCTTGTGCACACAAGTTTGAACAATGACATATGCATCTAATATGAAGAACCTCCCACCACTAGAAGGTTGACAAATGGTTTTGAGTTCGGGTAATGAAGTATTATTAGAACTAGCAACGTCAAAAGAAATAGAAAATATTTTTGTACTAAACCATATTCTTTAAGAATTGTAATAATTTTTTGGCAAATATTTTGTGCATTGTGAACGGTGTCAAATCCATATATGCAATTAAACGTTTTTGCATCGACCACGAATCATCAATCCAATGACAAGTAATGCCCATGTAATGATGCCAAACATCCGAACAAATTGAAACATTTTGAGCTAGTGAAGCAAACATATTTATCAAACAATTTTGTTCTCCCCTACAATTTTAGTAATGTCTCGTGTTAAGGTGCTTCGTGAGACGTTTCTAGCTTGAGGATTATAACTCAATCTAGCAAAGTCTTTGTAAAATTGATCATCGGCAAAGTTAAAGGGGAGATGTTTAACACAAATATTTTTTGTCAATTGATTACGTGTGTTTGCTTCACTATAATGAAAGAATGAGTTAGGATTCATACCTTGCATGGAGTCGGATAGACCAGACATATGTCCTCGAAGTTGGGTTTGTGTAGTCTCGATTTCGACCTTTTCGGGGTGCTTTGAGTTGCGGTGCTTGGCGTAGGTGTTTAACACAAATATTTTTTGTCAATTGATTACGTGTGTTTGCTTCACTATAATGAAAGAATGAGTTAGGATTCATACCTTGCAAGGAGTCGGATAGACCAGACATATGTCCTCGAAGTTGGGTTTGTGTAGTCTCGATTTCAACCTTTTCGGGGTGCTTTGAGTTGCGGTGCTTGGTGTAGGTGTTATATCCACCACCGTGTTGTATCGTGTAGGGCTTCCCGCAATAGTTGCGCGTTACCTTGTAAAGCCATGGGTCTTCAGAACCCGGAATGTATTTCCTCGTTAAGTGAAATTGAAAGATTGGGCTCTTCGATTCAAATTCGCCGATCGAAGGTGGTTTTGGAGCTCTACCACCCTGGCCACGACCATGGTCAAACCCCCCCCCCCCCCTCCCCCTAGAACCACTGACTTAGCTAGGACCATGACTCTTTTGAGATGGACGGTCATGATTGTTCGGCGTAGGCGACGGCAACATTAGCACCTTCAAATATTAATACTCATTAATAATGAGAGAATACAATTGGTAAAAGTGTAAATTTAAATCATAATTAAAATTAAAAAAAAAAAATAATTGAATTATAAAATATAAAAAAAAAAAACTAAACTTGAATCAAAATACAAGATTTACTTATAATTCAACAAAATAAAAAATTTAAACTGAGAACATAGTGAAAAATATACATAGAGCATTGGCTAGGTCCAAATCGATTGGAATGTTGTCCAAGTTGATTGCTTCCTCGTCATCAAAGTTAAAGAAGCTCCGAGGAGGAGGTAAAGAAGATAAACCACCAACTTGACTCTTCCCTGTAGCGGACCCTAGCGACAATAGTTGGATCCGGTTCTACCACTCGACATTATTTTTTGGGACTTTTGAAGGATCAATAACAAAAAAAATTGAAGTAGTTAAATAAAAACTTGAAGTAAAATAGAAATGGAAGTAGTGAACTAAAACTTAAAGTAAGCACAAATTACACAATTGAAAATAATTAGAATGCTAGATTGCAAGAGATTAAGATTTGAGAGTAGAGAGAAAGATGAAATTAAGGTGTAGAAAAAAAATGGAGTGAAAATGGGTATTTATAAAGATTTTTAGATAATAAATTTAAAAAATATATATTAAACCCCCCCCCCCCTCCCAACCCCATTTTCAAAATAAAAACCCGTTCTCCTGCACATTCCCTCTCTCTCTCTCTCTCTCTCTCTAATATTAGATTTTCTTTCAAAAGCGCCAAGAACCATTCCCAACTTTCTTTGTTTTCGGTCCCAACAAAAGCATATGCAAGAGGGGATGGATCATTGTTTGGATCCAATACATTGATGTCAACAGTATCCAGGGTATGTTCCTTCTCAAAGAGTCTCAACATAGTCCAAAATTTTCGAGTATTGGTCAGTGATGTCCCCTTCTATCATCTTCAGAGTCTTCTGACTAGCTCTATAGGCTTGAAAGGGAGAGATGTAAACCACAATTGTTCTATTGCTTCGGCTCTCCAACCCCTAACACTACCTCTAAGCCAACCACTTAGAGCTTGATTTATCCACAAAGTATTGCTTGGCACAAGTATGTTGAAGATTCAATTCCCTGATCTAAAAACTTTTTTCATACTCAACCTTCAATGCATTGATGTGCCAAGCACACCCTTCTTGCTTGCATCTTGCATATATTCTTCTGCCATCATTTTTAGTGAACCTTGTAGGGTGTCCATGCTTCACCGAGTTAGAATTGACAATTTGTTTAAACAATTTCTTGGTGCTAAACAACTACTAGCTCCAACCTAGAATCTGGATTTAAGGCATTGGAAGCCCTAAACACAGTATTGTCCCCTACCACTTGCTGTCTCCTCATCACTATTTACACTCTCAAAGTCACTCTCATTACTATGTATGTCCCCCATCCTCATCATCATCATCATCTGTGCCATCTTTATCATTAACCTGTCTTGATATCCTTGACCCAATCCATTTCGCTTCTAGATTTATATTTTCATCAAATATTATGTCATCTAGCAGCTCATCATATAATAACGTGAAATCTTTATTTTTGAAAACATGGATAAGCATCCATATATCATACACACACTTAAATTTCTTCAACCCACTACCTTCAATTAATTTATAAGACTTCTTACCTCCAATGTATCCTAATTGTTCAGCTAGCCTCTCCAAATACATTAGTTCTAATCTCTTGGTGTCAACACAATCAAAGGCTGAAATAGTCCCTTTAATCCATTGAAGCAACTACATCTTTAACAACTAAACCACCACGGTGCAGCTTCAAGGTGTACCAGAAATCACTACCACATACCAATTAACTGAACCAGAAAATTTTAGCTTCTAATTGAACATTCATAAGCAAGCAAAAATGACAAGCTCAGAATCAAGTTTTCGACCCACAGTAGCCTAGATATAAAAAAACAAATGTCCGGCCTATATTTGGGGTGGGATGGGGTGGGGGTGAGGTGTTGAGAGGGCATGTTTGGACCATATACTAGTAAGACAAAAGCAACAGAATGAAAAAAGTTAATGACCCACCAGCAGCCCCAACTCCAACACATTGACACTCAATATATCCAGGTCATCAATTCACCAAACGGACAACTATAAAAAAAATAAAGGTAATAAAGTATCCCCAACCGCACCAACAGTAGCCCCAACTCCGACACATTAACTCCTAATACATCCACGTCATCAATTCATTCAACATACAACTGTAAAAATAAATAAAGGCAATATACGAGTCCCAACCGCACATTGGTATGACATAATGCATAAAAAAAGTCCCAATATACAACCTAGAAGTGGAACGAGGATGTCTTAAGAGTAGTGCTGCAAGCAAGACCTGGGTATTTGGCCATCCATTTCCTTCTCGTCACTATTGCACACTTCCAGGCTGAATTCTTGGTATAATGTTGTCGATAATTTAGTCAAGTTGGTACATATTATGTATTAGGGTTCTTCTTTCAAAAGAAATTGGGGGTGTTTTGTTTGAATTATGTCTAACTTGAGACTACCCTGTCGTTTAATTCATTTTCCTTTTCTATTCAGTTTTATGACATCATGTAACAACCACGTGAGTGACTCGTGACAGGAATCGTTAGTTTTAGACGGCTTAGAACTGAAGTAGTTAAACCACGGGATTAATGGTGCAAGAAAAAAATGCTTTTGGACCAAAAGTGCAAGTGCGAATTCTTCGGGTCACTTTTGCAGTGCTTGGGACCAAGTGGAATAGGCCCGTGTCCTGTGGAACGAAAAGTACAATTTTCTCTATCGAAAGTACAAAGATTTTTTTTTTCTTATCACACTATTGTAATTATGGATGTATATTAATCACATCATTTTGATTGAATTTTCCATTTAAATTCAAATAATTTGATTCAAATCCGAAAATTTAAATTGAATTTTGACTAATAATCATTTTCTATATTCATATATTTTTCGAAGACAAATACAAATACATTTTTAAATTAATATATATTTGGTTCGAACAATATATATATATATATATATATATATATATATATATTATTTGTGGTGTTAATGGTTGCATTTCCTCTATTCAAGGAGATAAAGAAAAAGGGCTTTCGATGCACGACTCGTGAACAAGCTCGATGTTCATTTAGTTAATCACAAATTTTTAAGCTCCGTTAGTAAACGAACAGAGCTTTAACACACCAAGAACTAGTGAGCATTACATGAATAGCCAGGAACTTAATTAAACTCGACTCTATTACAACCCTAAGTATTCATATAGAAAAGCTATAAGATTGGTAGAAGTGAAAATTGAAATATTTTATAGAAAATTAGGCAGTACTCATAAGTTTGAGGAGATGTCTTATATGTCCTTAGGTAAATAAGATTTCTTGAATTAGATCGTATTTTCTTTTTGCTATAAAATAAAGGCAGAATTGTATTATATAAAATCTTTTTATTCACAATAATATAATAGCTATTATATTATTGTGAATAAAAAGATTTTATATAATACAATTCTGCCTTTATTTTATAGATTAAAAAAGATTTTATTGTGAATAAAAAGATTTTATATAATAGCTAATTAATTAATATGTCATTAATATCTAGACGCTTATTTGTGACACAATAGATTAAAAAAACGTCATTAAAGATGTCTATTAATAAATGTGGATTTTAGTAATTATGACACTAATTTGTGTCACCATAATAATATTCATGACACTTACCATAAAAGCGTCGCTAGATAAAATTTACCGACGCATCATTTTGTGTCATAAATATTTTCGTGACGGTAAATTTAGTGACATAATTTATGACACTTTTAGAAGCGTCGGTACTTATTTTATGACACTTATTAGCGTCCCTAAGCAAAATAAATAGTGTCACTAGGCGACCTTTTTGTTGTAGTATAGTGAGTAGGTCTTCTATATACCAAATGTACAGATCTTAAATTCGTGCAATTCAGTTCATGAGTAAAAATGTTTTAGTATTTATCCATAAAAATATTACTTGTTATAGGAAAAAAGTATTACATTGTAAAAATATCAAAGTTTATGCTTAAATGTATTATAATATAGGGAAATTCTACAATAAACCTGGTGTATTAATGCACCAATCATTTACCTGCTATACTAGGTTTCTAGTGAGTAACTTTTTGCTACTGTTGGTTATCATCATTAAAAATAATTGTGGGTCCCCTCTTTTCTTTTATTGAATGAAACAGAAAAACACAAATTAAGTAAACCTGCTAATTAAAAAATATTTTTTGTTCTTTAAATTAAACAATGTATAGACTAATCAAATAAGAATAAAATAAAAATATTAAGTGATTGTTATTTAAGTAAATAGACAGTTACAAATAAACGTAAACAAATTAGAAACTCAAAACTGTTTTGATAAATCTGGAATTATATTTGAGAATCGAAAATCAATTAATAAACGAACGATTGCAAAGTAAAAACTGAAAAATAAATATTTAAACTAAATCTTTCAAAATAAATTCTAAATTTGTTTATTGCATTATGGAGTAACGAAGTAAATCTTTATAACTTACAAATTAGAACCTGAAAATTTTAAATATTAAAATTAAAAGATAATTTTGAAATCTAGTTAAATTTGTGTTCTTCTTTCTTTATTTTATGAAAGTTTAAAGTGTATGTACTTATTTTTTTGTTGATAAATATGAATCTCATCTTCTTCAATGAATCTAAATTTTTCTTCGCCATGGCGGTTCCGGGGCAGGCCTTCGCCTCTCCGTCGACTTCGTCAGCCAAAACTCAATATTAACAAACCCCCAACACCCAAACAATAAATCAAGAAGGATTCCTTGTGATATAGGTTGAACTGTGATAGCATGTTCATCATTCAAGAACTCAACCAGTGCATAAAAATTAGAGACACGGTTGACAAACATGGTGAAATTGAAGGACTTGGTAAATTCATGGAGTCTTGGAGTTGACAGGCTGCAAAGTGGTGGGATTCGTAGCAGACAGATGGGTGTTGTTGGTGGTGTAAAATGGAGAATAACAAAAACCAGTCAAATAATTTAAATTACCGGATGAGCAGGTAACCAGTTGTCCAATCTGATGGTTATAATTAAAAAGAGAAGATCCAATGGTTATTGTATTTAAGTGTAACAATACACCAGGTGTATTATAGAAGAACCCTATAATATATAATACATTTACTCACAATAACTAATACCTTTAAGATTAAATTGTGATATCTAACCCAAATTGCACATGCACCTGATGTATGTGAGACTTTACCTATAATAATTGGTTAGAAACACCTCATCCCACCTATATTTGATTCTAGCTAATTCAACTAAATTAGCAAAGGAACTTCACAAGTTGCAACGTTACGACAAACTTATTAAAAATCTAAAATTTTGTTTATAATATGTGATAATATTTGTAAACATCTCCTAAATTTCATATCAGTTCCCAACTCTTCAAATAATCTTTTAAATACTCCCTATTATTGTAGAATCGAAAAAGGCCAAATATAACTAATCACAGATATCCAAGCTAAGTTTGTTTTTTTAAAACCTAAAATGCTGATATATGTAACTTACTCTAACTACATTTTGCCAGCTTAGAATTGTAGCTGCACCACCGGCACAAAGACTTTCAGAGCAAAATTAACAAGGGTGACAATCATAATACTTTAAAAATCAAACATATTACTCCCTCAGTCCCGATTAACTTGTCACAGTGGACCGAGCACGGATGTTAAGAAAAAATAAATTTTGTAGAATCTTTGACTTTTTTAAAGGTGGAGATTGAATGTGGATATTTTGAGGGTGGAGATTGTTGTCTTTAATTGCCATTTATGGATGTGACAAGTTAAGTGGGACGGACCGAAATAGAAAGTAGGACAAGTTAACTGGGACGGAGGGAGTATAAATTACCAAAACTATACGCAATACAAAAATATGCAATTCAATTTGATAATTCCATGGTTTACCTTCACCAAATGCACCATGCGATGTATATGGATTTGATGAAGCCATGCATTATAATTTCTCGGACTCAGTTCTCAATTTGCACACAGTCGAACATTACGGTTATCACAACTACACACGATACATATATATATATATACATACACTTATCCTTTCAATTATCTAACTACATAGTTGTCGGTTTTATACATATAGTTTCTCATTTTAAAGACAATAGTAGTAATTTTGTGGACTGGTTGACAACCGGATTGATATTCAATGTAAAAATGTAATAGAACTTTGAAAAGGGGGTGAAAAGGAAAGAAAACCATTTTCCTTTCACAAGGAACTACTTAAAAGTTCTTACAGTTCACCTACCTAATTTTTGCCTATATTTGACAAATACCATAAATAATTTCCTCAAAAAGAAAAAAAGGAAACAAACTCAAGAATCTAACCCCCGCGACGCCAACCCATCATCTCCCTCACCTGAATTTCGATTCATGTACATGCTAACCAATCACTCCATTATAATACAATTTCCACAAATTATATATAATTATATTGCGTATATATAGAAGCAACAAATTGGCAATTACCAAACACCTACACTCCGATTCGTTTCTTCCATCGCAAACGCATTTTCTTACTCATCAAATTCCCTCCTAAATTTTCTCGCCGAGCATCTCTCCCTCTCTCTCTCCCACCGCCTTGTCCCCTTTCCGTGTCTATTGAATTTTCGTAGAAAACCATTAAAGTAGCAGCATCTGAGTTCTTGAAATTTCAAATCTATCCCTTTGTTATTTTTATTGTTACGAGGTTCTTGTGTATTTCTACGATTTCATTGATGGTTGATGAGATTCAGATTGTCCGTTGATTCGAGGGCTAGGGTTTCTTTTTTGGTTCTCGTGGTTGAATTCATCGCAGAGCAGGTAAAAAATATTATTTTTCCTTTTGGGTTTATGGAGATTGGAGTTTATATTATATATTTTCTAATTATTTGATTTAGGTGGGAGCCATTTTCTGGATGTTCTGGACACAACTCCTTTGTCCTTTCCTACATTTATAGCTTAAAAAAAATCTGCTTGCAATTGAAGAATTTTTTATTTTGTTCCAATTATTGAATAATTATGTTGCCGTCTTGATAATAATATTTATTTATCTGTTGTTTGTTGTTTTCTGTTTCATAAATCATAGGGCAAAAGGTCAAGGCGCTGCTGGCTTAGTGAGGCAGAATTGAGGGCTTAGCCTGCAGTGGTTTCTTGTCTTTCAACTTTATAAGAATAATTTAAGTTGGGAGTTGGCTATGTTGGCCTTGAAATGCAATGGAATTGGTTCGATTAACTGTTTCTTCCATTTCTCTGAGTGGCATCCTCTGGAATAGAGAAGCTGACCTGCCCTCTGACGCCAAGCCCGTTATTCCCTTTGGAGAAAGAAAAAGGTTCACATCTATTCACTTTATATGAGAAGTTTCAAATCCGAAAAAAAAATCTAGGAGTCGGACTGTAATGGATATCTGTGCTTAACGTTTCCGCCTTCTGTTGCTTCAGGTTTTACTATCGAGGTTGTTAGATTCCTGAGTGTTGCAAGATTTTGGGCGACAGTCTTTGTTGTTGTGAGTTTAAATAAGAGGAATTGATTGAGTAGTTTAGAGATGGGCTGCTGTGGGTGTTTTGGTTTTTCGTTTGGGAGGAAGAGGAAGAAGGTGATTAGACCCTATAGGGTGGTGGAGAGCAATGTTTCTCAGGAATTGCTGTTGGATGATGATGATGTTGAAGAGGACGATGAGGGTTCGTATAATGGTGATATGTCTGATACCGGGAATGGGGATGAATGTGATTTCCAAAGCCCAACAAAACGATCCGAGGAGATTTTGATTTATAGACTGCAGCATGGATTGATCTGCAGGGAGTCCCCTGTTAAGGAAACCAGCATCATGCTGCGGTCTGAGGTATGGAGAGTATAATTATGATTTAGCTCCATCACAAACACTGGCAGAAATGCTTACTTGTAAGCCTTTAGTTGGAGACTATTTAATGTAACAAAGAACATGCTAGAACGAACTTAGTAACTTATATGCTATTTTGTGAAGATTGAAAAACTTCACTTCTAAACAGCTGCCCTATGAAGCAAGATGCCTCCTGCTCTCCTAGAAAAAAGAAAGAGAGAAAACTAAAACATTTGCGAAATAAAAATAAAAAATACGATAATCTGTTACTTTGACAGATTGAAGACTAATGGTAATAATTGAAATATATGATTATTGTAGGTCATAATCCTGTGAATACTAGTGCAGTTGTCATAAACTATGGTTGTTTCCTATTTGTACACTACATATTTACTTATTAGAAAATCTGAATGCAACACTGTTTGGTGGGCTGTTCAAATGCTCTGCATGCCATGTGGGTTAGCTGAAACTCAGGGTATGTCTTTATGTTGAATAAAGGATGATCATATGAATCGAACTGCACTAAAAAAGACTTACTTTAATGAAAGGAGTAGCACTGCATGCCATATTGATCATCTGTGTCACAGGACGAAAATGGAAACAAGACTGTTAATGAATATGTCCGCGAACGCAAGATTGGTGCTGGCAGCTATGGGAAAGTGGTAATTTGATTGCAGCAGATATTATATCTATTGGGTCCCTTTTTCTGGAATCTAGCATATAATCTCATCTCTTGCAATGTTTAGGTTCTCTATCGAAGCCGTGCAGATGGAAAATATTATGCTATAAAGGTAAAACCTTCTGTCATGCTTGCTTTTTTATTTAGGTTTTTGCATCGGCAATTGAATCCTGAAACAGTATCTTATAAATATCGCTTTTTGCCATGGTCATATCGATTGAATTTAAGTTAGACCTTCTTTTTGTAAAATAATGATAAATGTTAATATTTAAGTTCTCGACACGATTTTTTTTTTCTTTTTTCAACTTAGTGAAATACTCAATTCACTCAGCTGTTTCCAGCATAAAGGTTTTGGTTTGTGCACTTGGATACACATGGACCCAATTGCTGAGGTGGTTATATTAATTCGTAAGCATGCTAATGAATAATGAAGAGCGGGAATTCGCCAGTAAAAACTAATTAGGAATGGTGTCAGTTGCACTTTCACATAATAAGAAGCTATGCTCAATTTCTTGACGACAGGCCTTCCACAAATCTCATTTGTTGAAGCTGCGGGTTGCACCTTCAGAAACTGCTATGAGTGATGTTTATCGCGAGGTATTATGGTACTCTCAGTGCATCTTATTCTAATTGTGACAAGTAGTTTCCTCTTGTGATAATTGATCTTCCTGTTTATCTGTCTGTCAGCTATGATATGTGGATACCATCTTGTCTGTTTCTTCTGACTTGTATAATCACCTGTCTTCAGGTTTTAATCATGAAAGTATTGAGCCATCCTAATATAGTCAATCTTGTGGAAGTTATTGATGACCCAACAACTGATCACTTCTATATGGGTATCCATTCTATGCTACTCCGTTCTTTTATATCTTCTCCATCCAAGATCAACTGTTTATGTTGACTCCAAGGCTTTTTTTCTTTTTCAGTTCTTGAATATGTGGAAGGCAATTGGGTGTGTGAGGGTTCTGGGCCTCCAGGTGGTATAGGGGAAAATCTTGCACGGAAGTACTTACGTGATGTAGTTTCTGGTTTGATATATCTTCATGCTCATGTATGATGCTAAAGCTACCTTTTCAGTCTCATTTATTGATTTAATTTCACTTTTGAACCTATACTTTATGTGTGTATTACTACATGTCATACTGCCTGATCCTGTATTTTATATTGCTAATCTTTCCCTCTTCATACATGTCGTACAACCTAATCCTGTATTTTATATGCATGTATTATAACAAAATATTCTGACTTGTTTCACATCTTTAGCATACTTCAGTGTCTTAGTGAGTAGAAATGCCATTGTTGCGCCTTCTTGTGTGTAGCATCTTGAGGGGTTTGTCAGATAATCTCTGGATCATGAGAGATCAAATATGATACATTGCGCTGCAAGTGAAACTATCTTATTCAAATTATGCACTTCTTTTTTGGTCAATCTAAACCTATTGAAGATGGATATTCAAGAGCGGCATCACTTAAGATATAAATAGTTTTTATTGTGTTCACTATTTAGATACTACCCTTGGTAAGAACTCATTCCCAAAACCAAAAGCTAGCTTGTAGGAAGGTGCCGAAAGACTTATAAACCAACATAAACAAAAATTCAGAAAAGTATTTGTGTTATTTAATATCTATAATAGTACACCAGTGTTGCCTACTCTTGCTTTTTATGCTTTTTTTGGTACACGGCATCAATCTGAGTAGATTATTGAAACTTAAAAGTTAGTCTTGACTTGTTACTTCATTGCAGCCAATATCTCTTCAACGATATACTTATCGCATCATTCCCCCTCCCCCCCCCCCCCCCCCCCCCCCATAAAACCAAAAAATGAGTCAGGTTTTTTAACTTCTTTTTTCTTTTAACAAGTACTTATGTTAGCTGTTAGTTATATCATTTCAGATTGTTTTGTAACATGACATTTTGATGTAGTGATGTTTGTCTTGGTAAAAAGTGCAAACTTATGTTGGTTGTGTTTAGTGTTTAGATCTTGGACCTGGGGAAATACTTTTCCGATGATGTTCTTTTGTGCAGCTTTATCCTGATTCCTCTCATGCTTGATCATGCATTCAACTTAACTGACAGGTTATTGTTACTGTCTCCATCTTGACAGAATATAGTGCATGGAGATATTAAGCCTGATAACTTATTAGTTACGGCTTCTGGCACAGTCAAGATTGGTGATTTCAGCGTCAGCCAGGTTTCTGAGGTATGAGATATTCTTAGTGTATATATGTGTTTATTGCATAGGTGGAGGTTGGAATAGAATTGCACTGGATGAATTTCTGTGTTTATCAGGAAATAAATATTTGCTGCTTAGTATGTAGATATGGGCTATACATTGTTTTTACAGTGTTTGAGTGGAATGAGCTTGCTTCCTGAACTCGCTGTACTATTCACGTATAAGTCGGTTAAAAGATATAGGGATCACATAAAAGATGACCTTCTGAATGTGGCGATCCCCCCCCCCCCCCAAACCCCCCCGCCCGCTATTCATATAGTACTCCCTCTGTTCCATATTAATTGACGTTTTAGGATTTTCTTCCCTTTTCCAATTAATTGACGTTTTACATATTTTTCACAAATTCTACCAATTTTCTCTCTGGCTGAATCCTAAAACATCTCTACTTTTCAATTTATAAGAGATATTTTGTTTGTCAAATCTTTAGCTGAGGGTATATCGTTCAAAATATTTCATCTTTAATCCTTCTCTTTCATCTTAAAACGTCAATTAATATAGAACGGAGGGAGTATATGCTTAATGATTGGTTCTTTGAGCATTACTATTTTCTTGTATATATTCTATGTATGAGAATTGCCAATGATGTTGTCATCACTTTTGTGCATAGGATGATAATGATGAGCTACGCCGTTCTCCTGGAACTCCTGTTTTTACTGCACCTGAGTGCTGTTTAGGTCTGTGTTTCTGTTGTCGCAATAGAGAAAGCCTTTACCATATTATTAACTGTAGTAACTTGACCATGGAACCGGTTTTGTATATTAGGTGTAACCTATCATGGAAAAGCTGCCGACATTTGGGCCCTTGGGGTTACTTTGTACTGTTTCCTTTTGGGGAAGTACCCGTTTCTAGGGGAAACACTCCAAGAGACCTATGATAAGGTCGATGACCTACACCAATGCTGATTTTCTTTAGCAGTTTCAATTATGTTGTTCGCTAACTACATAAGTTGCCTTCCTCAGATAGTAAATAACCCGTTGTTGCTCCCGGATGACATGAATCCGCTTGTGAAAGACCTACTCGAGGGTCTTCTTTGCAAAGGTCAGTCTCTCATTCAATTTAATCCTTTAATCTTTTGTTTAGGGTACTCACAAAAAACTGCTCGTGAGCTTTATCCTTTTCCGTAGGGAGAAAAACTGTAATTCTTGTTTTCTTACAAATTTGAGCATTTATTTCGCGGTTTGATTTGCCATTGATAACATGGGCAGATCCAAGGCAAAGAATGACTCTGGAGGATGTCGCCCAGCATCCCTGGGTTGTCGGAGAAGACGGGCCGCTCCCTCAGTACGTATGTTGGTGTAAGCGCAGCCCGCTGCAAAGAGCTTCATCTGAGGGGAGTGGAGCTGACACTACCGCATAAGTGTTACCCCGGTTAGCTCTTATTTATTGTATACAAGTTAGTTACTAGTTTATTCTCTCTTCATCTATGGGAAAAACTGAGACGAGAGCTAGTAGAATGCACGTGAAGGGAAAATCGGGAGAAACCTTTTTGACTTGGTTTTGAGGTTGAAGAGAAATAGGAGAACCTTGGTTTGATACAGATTATATTTGATGGTTTTTTGTTCTCTTTCAACTTGGAATTCATTGATGCTGGGGTAAGGGCCTGCCGCCATGCTTTCTTGTGTGATTTTAGATTATGGTTGAGCTATTTAAGTGGGTTTCCATTTGTGGAAGAGAATGGAGCAAAGTTGGGCTGAAATTCAAGCAAGATGTCTGATATTCTATTCGAGATTATTTGTCAAAAGATTTATTTAAGCCTCGTTCAGTCAAGATATCAAACAGCTGCTTGAAAGCACCCTCTCATGATTGAGTTATTTAAGTGGTCTCCTGAGAATGGTTTTGGTTGTTGAATGTTGTTTGGGCTTGAAATTAAATAAGATAGTTTGTTACTCAATTCGACTAAACTTTGTTTTAAACTCAAGTCCTTGAAGCTCAAATAAATTCATATATAATTTTGGAAATCTAGTGACCCTCTAAACAAAATTGTACAGTAGTCATGATTTATTTACAACCTTTAATACCAATCTCTGTCAATTCAATTTAATGCTGCCAAATTTATAGGGTGTATGGATCTACTGCTTATGCTCATTTTTTGGGCCCTCATCTTGCTGTAAACAAAAATATAACAATGTGAAGTTTAAATATTTTCACTGTGTTTGTTGTGGACTGCGCAGTTATTGTTGGCGTATTTTATATGTAAAATACGAAGCTATGTATCAGTCATATAAAAGTAATTCAAAATAGCAAATATATTAGGTTATACATGCATTCTGATAAAAAAAAAAAATGATTGAAACATGTAACCTGACTAGTGCACGCAAATCCGTTTAGCTGAGGATTAGCCAGTTCGTTTGAATTGACTCAAATAACTCGAACCTATAAGACCGAGTCTAAACTTATTATTTTTCTATTTATAGCAAATAAGAAAGCAATACAATATTACATCTCTTACGTAAATGGTGGTGCATTCTCAACTTCAATAACAAAACTCATCCTATTACTTACAGATAGTGCTAAACCAGTTCTTTACTATTTAAATTGCTTGGATTTGGTCTTTTCTTTAGTTTTTTTGCTGAACAACTACATCTCATGATGGTGTTTTATTGAGATATTCATTTCTTGTTTTAATTTTATGTCGCTTTGTTTATCAAGTCCACATTACTTATAGCCGCAGAAAAATAAAAAACCAAATTCAAAATATATAACTAAATTCTACCATTTAGAATGTTAGAAGACAAGTCCTGGATCCCTTTGTGAGTTACACATGTATAAAAGAACATAATTTTAATTACTACTTAATTAACTAATACTTGGTTAATCATTCTAGCACTGTCGAATTAGAATACTTTCTTCCCCAAACCAACATACAAAATTTCTTCCGACGACACAACACAAACCACAAATTCAAACAACTTAACACAGTAAAAAGATGTAGATTAACACTTAATCCAACTCTTGTACTCACGACAAATCGACACTCAATCTCCAAACCAGCGATGAACATGAACCCCACTCTTCCTTAAACTCTCCTAAAGATTCACACAATCTCCAAAACAATTTCACTAGAATAAACATAACATTTTACTCTAGTGTTCAACAGGAATGTTCATCTCAACCAACTTTCCTCCCATCATTAGGACAACAAAAAACACCATCAGATATCGTTTTCTTAAACCATCCAACAAAGTCGAAGCTTTTGTCGTCCATAATGCACTCAGGACTCATCTGAGCTAATATCTGAAGCATTTGTGCCTCTGGCAGGAGACGGATCATAGACAAAGTTGATACTGGGTTTAGTTGTGTATGATGAAACGACAGAGGTTTTATGATCGATGATGAAGACTTCAAATGATGCATGGTGGTTCGAACAATAGGGTTTCCTTGCGATGTCTGCATTGGCATGCTCCCCTGCACCTAAACTTATGTAAATTAATTTGTTCCTTGAGGAAATATCCATATTATTGGGAATACAAGGAAGTTCTGTATCAAATTGGCCTGAGCTTTTCTGGTAATAAACAAATTCAATATATTTCATGTATGGTTCGTTGTGTTCCAAAGAAGGGCAAGTGAATGGGAGTAGAAAATGCTCATAAGAATCAAAACTTGGTGGAAAAATTAATAATGGTGTATTTAAAAATGACTCTAAAAAGACGGCTGGACTAGTAAAGTCGAGGCACGAGTTTGACTCGATGTCGTAAGAAGACACTAGTGCTCACGGTCTACGAAAATCGTCCCAAGATATAATGATTTTTAACTTTAGGATCACATCACAAAGAAACTAAAGTCTTCGGCGAACTACTCGATACTCAAAATTTTCTTGTAGACTCAAAATAATTAAATACCACAATTGCAAAAGAAGTTAAATGCAAACTGTAGTGAAGTTGTTGTAGCCGATCGAGTGATTGCAGATGCAAATGTTAAGGCTTAATTATAGTTCTAGGCGTCATTTCGTGAATAGGTGTATCCTTTCAACTTGATCAATAACAACCGTTAGATCGTACCTCTTCACCGAAGGTGACGATCTACTGATTAGACTGCATCATTTTCGAACGTTCACGATCTTTCCTTCGCACCCATTCCACTTGAACATGTGCATCTTTTCAGGACACCTTTTCGTCTAATAGACACTTCTCCATTCCACTCCAAATTTCAAAAATCCCCCACATGAATGGAAGAAGTTTTCAGCAAGGAATTCCAAGTCAGAATTGCTTAAAGTCTGGTCATAACCAACCTTCCAAAGCTAATTTCTAACAACCCTTACATGAATGATAATTAAGACATGTACTCTAGAGTGAAATGCACATGAAAGTGCCGACAAGCTGTCATTGCATCGAGATAGGTAGCTTTCAGCTTTGAATCTTCCCTGGTTAAGTTCATGAATTATTACATTTTTTGACAAAAAAGCATTAAATAAATTATACTCACCATTCCTATTTGATCTAACTATTTTAATTATTTTATTCGCTTGATTTCAACTTTAACTTTATATAGATGCTATAGGCCTCGTCCTTATTTCTGAGCAAATAAAATTTAGTATATCTAGAAAAATCATCAATAAGATTCACATAATATTTATTGCCTCATCGAGTCGTAGTATGCTTTAAATTTCCTAAATCAGTGTGAACTAAACTTAATAATGCACTTTCTTTTTTAATAGAAAAGCATAATTTCTTTGTTTGTTTGGATTCACAACATACTTCACATTTGTTTAAGCTAGTATAATTGATGCTATAAATTATTCCTAAATTTTGCATTTTATAAATATAACTAACACAAACATGTCCTAATCTAGCATGCTATAAATCACTTGAGTCAACAATAAAAGCAGAAGGAGAGATACATTTTTAATGACAATATTTGGAACATCATGCACAAAAAGATGTTGTTTACAATATCCATCCCCTACAAGGGCATTATTCTTTGTTATCACAATTTTATCATAATCAAATGTAATTTTCATTCGGCCTTCTCCAACAAAGTCACATAAATAATATTTGGTCGAATATTAGGCTTATGCAACACATCATTAAGAGCCAAAGTCTTGTCGGATGTGAGTTTGAGAAGCATTTTGCCTTTTCCAAACACATTTGTGGTTTGGGAATCACCAAGGTACACATGTCCTTCTCCATCCCTTATAAGATTGTAGGAATATAAGGCATTTCTGTTTACAAGACCCATAATCTCCCACTCAATTTTTCACATTCAGTACAGGACTAGCCTGAGAAGCGACTAAAAAAAATATATTATCTCCTTGTACCAAATTTGCCTTTAACCTAGGATGAATACCATTTTCTCAAAATATAACGAGAGTTTTGAAGTTCGGAATTGTACCTTTCGATGGTTTTATTACATCGAACCAAATTTGCTTCAATAGTTTTTAGTTGCCTCCAGCTCGTATTCTCCATCAAACTAGTAAGACTCCGCAAATTTCATGAACGGAACACAACTGACAAGTCCGTTGAGGTCCATGGATTACTTAAATCCTTTAAATTGAAGAGAAAATATTATAGGACAAGAATGAAATCATAGATACTTTGAGGCGTGTATAATGCATTGTCCTAAAAGATTTACGTTAGTAACCCTTTCTGGATATAACAAGCCTTCAAGTAAATATACTAGGATCAGAAGTAACGAATATAACGTAAAAGAGTAACCCAGCATATCAATTAGCATAAGAAAATTAGCAGATTTTTTTATTACTTTACTTTTTTTTACTAGAGTGAGTTAAACCCATTTATAAGCATTAATAGAGGAAAAATTGACAGAAAAGTGGAGGAAGTTATGCATAATTAGGAAAATTGACAGAAAAGTTGTTAGTGGGTTTGACTTGGTTATCAAAACGTTTGGAAAAACTTAATTGTCAAAACTCCTCCAATTACTTGGTAATGCACTTTGAATTAGTAAACTCATTGCATTTGACCTAAATTTGATTTTAGCCATGTTTAAACTGATTCATCAAAATATAGAATATTTTTAACATTCATTTGAATAAATGAACAATTTTTTTAATTAATTTTATAAACGAATATAGTTTGAACATGATTAACTCATTCATTAAAAGTTATCAAACAAGTTTGTTCGAATCCCAATTAATTATAATCAAAATAAAAACAAAAATAACAATATTTACACTACATATAATATAATATTATATTATATTATCATATCACTTCTTATTATATGAGCATTTGGTTGAATTCGTTTATTTGTATAAAATTTTAGAAAAATGTTGGTTTATCCGATGTTTGTGAACAAAATAATTAGTTTTTCACGAGTATAAATGTTCATAAACATGGTCAAACACGTTCGCGAACATAATCAAACGCTCTCAAATATGGCTCGATTTCAACTCGAGTTTGATTAAAATAAATAAAGCATACACGAACACATATATGCTTGGCTCCACTCGGCTCACTTGTAGCCCTAATTTGATGTGGCATTTTTCAAATTTTATCAATACAGCTCATTTATTGTTTTATGATGTCATTCATTTTAACAATACGTCTCATGTATTTATTGATTATGTCTATACATGCGGTATATATGTAGATGTTTAAGGTGGCTTGTGCCAGTTGGAGGGGGGTGGCACATCTCCATTAATGTTTAAAGATCGATTGTCTACCTCATCTAAATAATCATTACTTTCATACTAACTGATAAGGAGAATATTCTAGATTACTTGTTATAATCTTGTAGGTATAGATTTATATTATCTGTTGTAGTCCTTTCCTGATATCTCTAGGGTATCTTTTGTAAAAGTACTTATAAATAATGAAAATCAGAAAATCACCAATTACGGTGACACAAATTTATTTTTCACATGGTATCAGCAGGAAAATCCTGATATTTCTAAAAGCATTTTTTTTCTCAGTCCAAATCGCTTTTCTATCTCTCACCACCGTCTTCTTCCTCTCGCCATCTCACGCCTTTCTTCTGCTCTCCTAAACATACCATATCTCGCTTCTGTTGTCCTACAGAACGCTTATGGCTGCAACCACCGGTTCCGTCACTGACGCCGTTCCACTCACCACCCTCATCCATATGGTCAAGATACCCCTTACTTCATCTAATTATCTTCTCTGGAAGGGTCAAGTTCTGCCTATGCTGAAATTAGCCGACTTGGATTCCTAAGTTGATGGTACAAACCCTGTCCCGGACTCCATCATAAAAAACTCATCTAATGAAGAGGTTTCCAATTCTGCCTATAAACTCTGGTGTAAAAATAACGACCGGGTTCTCAGTCTATTGCTTTCTTCTCTTGCCGAAGAGGCTATGGCCGAGGTTGTTGGTCTCACGACTGCTCGTGGTGCTTGGCTGGCCTTGGAAAATGCTTTTAGTTATTCCTCTTCTTCTCATGCTCAACAGTCTCCCCTTATACTGGTAATGGAACTGTCATCGTCGGTAATGGTAACTCTCTTTCTATCACTCATTTTCTGGCACTAAACGTTTTTTTAATAATATTAAGTTACGTGATGTTCTTGTTGTTCCATCCATTACCAGAAATTTACTTTCTATTAGTAAACTCACTTCTGATATGCCTGTTGATGTTTTATTTTCTCACTCTTCTTTTGTTATCCAGAATCGACTAACACAGGACATACTAGCACGGGGAACGTGTAAGGATGACTTATATACTTTAAGTACTGCGACTCCTGCTTTTGTTGCTGCTTTGAATAGTTCTGTTAGTAAATCTTCTTTTGAGTTATGGCATTCTCGTTTGGGTCATACTTCTTTTTCTATTATTAAATTGTTGCACTCTTTTGGTCTTTTGCCTGTTACCTCTATTTTAGCGAAACCTCTCATTTGCTCCATTTGTAAATTAGCTAAGAGTAGGAAACTTTCTTTTTCTTTAAATGATAAACGTGCTTCTCATATTCTCGATTTAATTCATTGTGATTTGTGGGCCCCCGCTCCTATTGATTCGTGTGATGGTTTTCGCTATTATGTTATTTTTGTTGATGATTTTTCACGTTTTACATGGTTTTATCCTCTTCATACCAAGTCTCAATTCTTTGATGTATTTACTCGTTTTTATAATCTCGTTACAAATATGTTTTCTACTTCTATTAAAACTTTTCAAAGTGATGGTGGCACTGAATTTACAAATAAATGTGTTCAAGAATTTTTTCATTCTCGTGGTATTCAGCATCGTATGTCTTGTCCTTACACTCCGCAGCAAAACGAGCGCGTAGAGCGCAAATATAGGCACATTACTGAAACATGCTTGTCTCTCTTATTTCATGCGAATGTCCCGGCTCAATTTTGGTTTGACGCTTTTTCCACCGCAGTTTATATCATAAATAGGTTTCCCTCTCCTCTTTTAGATAATAAATCACCCTTTTAGTTGGTCTTTAACACTTCTCCAAACTACTCTAACTTTAAAAATTTTAGTTGTCGTGTTTTCCCCTATATTCGGGATTATGCTCCACACAAATTGGCCCCTCATAGTCAACCCTGTATTTTTCTTGGATACAGTTCCATTTATAAAGGATTTCGTTGTTATGATCCTGTTGCGTCTCGTTTTTATATTACTCGCCATGCACAATTTGATGAAACAATTTTTCCTTTTCCTAATAATAATCAAATTTCTTCTGTTAATAATTTGGTATTGTCTCAATTTTTGGAACCACAGGTTCCATTTCCTTTATCTCGTGCTATTACTAATACTTTCTCTCAGGCTATTCCTAATTCTCCTCCTAATGGGCCTAATGCTACGACCCACACCCCTTGCTCCATTTGCCCACTCCCTGCCAAGGCCCATACCACTCCCTTTCCTTCCGCCACTATTTCCCCTGCCGTGGCCCAGCACCCCCCTGCCCAAATCCAACAAATCCCATCCCCTCCCGCGGCCCAACAACCTTCAGCCCACAAATCCCCTTCCCCCACTACCCAGCCCATTCATCCCTTACCCACCTTTTCCACCCAGCCCACTCCCTCCCCTCCATTCCCCAAGCCCACTACTGCCAATCCCTCATATGCCGCCACCCAGCCCATTATTTCTCCTCTCTAGTCATCCTGTAATCCCAGTCCATCTCTGCTTCTCGTGGCTCCCTCCATTTCCGCAACACTGTTCCTTCCAATATTTCTACTCCGACTTCATCTACATCCTCGTCTCGTCATTCGATGCAAACACGTTCTAAGTCTGGTATTTCTAAACCCAAATATTTTGTGGATATTGCTTGTACTCGTTTATTGTCTTCCTTGTCTACTTCAGCAGAACCTAAAGGATTTAAATCCGTGTTAAAGTCTCCACATTGGCTTTCTGCTATGCATGATGAAATGGCAGCTCTACACTCTAATGGCACATGGGATTTGGTCCCACGACCTCCGCACAAAAACATTGTTGGTTCAAAATGGGTTTTTCGTACCAAATTTCATGCTGATGGTACCATTGATTGATACAATGCCCCACTTGTTGCTCAAGGCTTCACTCAGATTTCGGGTTTTGATTTCTCCCATACATTCAGTCCTG
Organism: Ajuga chamaepitys; assembly: GCA_958295605.1. Taxonomy (NCBI): domain Eukaryota; kingdom Viridiplantae; phylum Streptophyta; class Magnoliopsida; order Lamiales; family Lamiaceae; genus Ajuga; species Ajuga chamaepitys. Next base: position 10,143,810 of record OY282507.1, on the reverse strand, counting down.
TTATGCGAGCTGCCACTGTTCATGTAATCTTGTCTCTTGTTGTTCAACGGCACTGGCCCTTGCATCAACTGGATGTAAAAAATGCTTTCCTCCATGGTCTTCTCACTAAACCCGTCTTCATGTCTCAACCCCCGGGTTTTGTTGATCATCGCTTTCCCGATCATGTGTGTAAGCTCAAGAAAGCTCTCTATGGGCTTCGTCAGGCTCCTCGCGCTTGGTTTGATCGCTATAGTTCCTTTTTACTGTCTTTGGGTTTTTCTCGTAGTCGTTCTGATACTTCTTTATTTTTTATTCATAGCTCTGACTGTACTATTTTTCTTCTTCTATATGTGGATGATATTATTGTTACAGGTAGCAATGTGGATGTTCTTCGCACCTTCATCTCTCGCATTAATAATGAGTTTTATGTGAAGGACCTAGGCCAACTCAATTATTTCCTTGGTCTTGAGATTACTCACTCCGGTTCCGGTCTCTTTCTCGGTCAAGCTAAATACGCCCATGATATTTTATCTCGTGCTCCTCTCCTTGATTCTAAGCCTGTTTCTACGCCCATGGTTGCTGGTGAATCTCTCGTCAGTACTGGCAGTCCCTTCAAGGACCCTACTTTATATTGGTCTATTGTTGGTGCCCTTCAGTACCTCACCATTACTCGTCCAGATCTCTCATTTGTTGTCAATCATGTTAGCCAGTTCCTCCACAACCCTACGGATGATCATTTTTTTGCTGTCAAACGGATCCTTCGCTATGTCAAGGGTACCATTCACTATGGTCTTTCTTTTGTCCATACTCCGGATCCCACCATCCTTGGCTACTCTGACGCTGATTGGGCTCGATGTGTGGAAACTCGTTGTTCCACCTATGGTTATGCTATTTTCATTGGGGATAATCTTGTTTCGTGGAGTGCTAAAAAGCAACCGACTGTTGCTAAATCCAGTTGTGAATCCGAATATCGTGCTCTTGCTCATGCTGCTCAAGAAATGATTTAGCTTACTCAGCTTCTTAAAGAATTGCATGCCTTGCCCGCTTCTCGTCCACTTCTCTTATGTGACAACAAAAGTGCTATTTTCTTGAGTCAGAATCCCATTGCTCATAAACGCGCCAAGCACATTGATATTGATTGTCATTTTGTTCGAGAACTAGTTACGAGTCAACGCCTTGATACGAAGTGTGTCCCTCTCATCTCCAGTTGGCCGATATATTTACTAAGAGTTTATTGCGACCATTGTTTGAGTTGTTTCGTTCCAAGTTTAGTGTTTCACAAAATTCCACACTTCGCTTGGGATGGGGGGGGGGGTGATAAAGAGAATATTCTAGATTAGTTGTTGTAATCTTGTAGATATAGATTTATATTATCTGTTGTAATCCTTTCCTGACATCTCTAGGATATATGTTGTAAAAGTACTTATAAATAATGAAAATCGGAAAATCACCAATTACGGTGACAAAATTTTATTTTTCACAATAACTAATCTATTAGTTTGACATCTACAGTACGCATCCTCGGAGCTGGCCCTGGGGTGGTGAATACGGTGTCGTCGCACCGGGCACTGGATGACCAGTCCACAAAATTGCAGAACATACACCACACCACGGTGTCGTCGCACCGGGCACTGGCTGACTAGGCCACAAAAGTGCATAACACACACCATACCCCCTTAACCCATATTGCCGAGCTAAACACCTCTTTCATAGACTTGATGCCAAGCTATTAGTAGGGGAACTATTCCACCCTCCTCCTCACCCTCCAAATCGGCGCCACCTCACTCCATACCTGACCAACTCATTTCATTCAAAGAGCCATTTTGTGCCACACACTAGGGTGAATAGTGGCCAACACTCACAATCTCTCTCTTTGTGAAGAAAAGAGGCAAAAGTCTCTCTCTCTAAACACTCTTACATCTATGCAACTTATGTTTTCATTTTCTCACTTTAACACCTACATCATCTCCCTCATTCTCTTCCTAAATCAAAAGCAAACATTTACCTCCATCCCTCAGGAGTGTTTTGGCAAGTACTCATCTACCTTCACCATTTCTATAAGCCTCAGTCTTCAAGCAGGTCCATTTGGAGCTTACGTTCATTTTGGGATCATCTTGAGGCTCTCACCACCTTCAATCCTTTCCATATCCAAGGCTAGATAGAATGGTATAGGTTTAGATTAGATTTTAGTTCGCCTAATTATTGTGTATTCAGTTAGGGATTATAGAAGAGGATGTATATGTATATTTGTAATATTGTGCAACTAACACTCACGCACACTATAGGATATACACATGCATCCATGTAGGGTAGCTATGGGATGAGCATGTTTAATAGCTATGGGCACGCACACTATATTATATACACATGCATCCATATCTACACTCACGCACACAATACATATTTGGATCTGATTGGTGTTAGTATGTTCATTAGCTTATGAATATGTTCAAGAGATGTTAATTGTTGAATTTTGTGAAAATAAGGTTGAAAAACAATTTTGTAAAAATCCCCTTAAACTTTCGGTTAAGGGCCAAAAAAAATGGGCTTTATTGTTGAGTTATAATGAGCTTGATATTGAAGTACTTGTGGATGAATTATATGTGTAATTGTAAGATTTAACTAAATTATATATGCGTTTGTGAATTTATGTAGTAATCGCGCAGCAAGCTTAGGAACAAGTTAGGAATAAATGTTAGTTGATTAAATTAATCAAGTGTAAGGAAAATAAAATGAAATCTAGGTGGGTTAGATTAAAAATATTGGACTTGAAATACATTAAAATGAATTAGGTTTAGATGAATGAACCTAGGATTTAATTGATTGGACTTTGAATAACTTAATTATATAGTATATTGAGTTTAGAAGATAAACATGAATTAGTCTTTGCAAAATTGAATAGGTTGATTGGGCCTAGAATGATTGTAATAGACTAATAAATAACTTAAGATGGGCTTAGACCCAACAAGAATTAAAAGATAAGGTTTGGGCCCAATAAATAGGTAGTTGGCCAAATAAATAATTTGGCACTCAAATAAATTAATAAATGAGCTTGGAATAACTAAATAGACCTTATGAATTAAATTGGATGAAAATCGAACCCAAAAGGACAGATGCATGGGCTTCCGGCCCAACAGACTGAACCGGGTCAAAATGAGCTAGGCTGAGCCTAGGATAAATTAGATATCTGATTTAGATAAATTAAGTTTAAGTTAGAAATAGAAATGATAAGTTGAATGATAAATGAATAAAATGGATTAGATTAAGTTAGAAATGCATAAGTGAAGTAGTGGAATTTTTTTAAGGTTAAAAGGAATTCCATTAATCACTTAAGTGATAGAATGTCTACTTTCTTTGAGTACAATATGATGAGCACTAGATGGATATTCTTCTAGCTATACAAATTCCTCAAGATTATTTGTACAATAATGTGCTAATGCATATGTTAGAACATTCGCTTCCCGATTGATATGCGTAAATTCAGCAATCCCCATAAGAAGAGCTAAACCTCTCACATCTTCAAAAATCACCTCTCTGTAGATATCCTCCAATTTACCATTCTTTAACGTTTGTATCAATACCATACTATTACTCTAAATAGACATATGAGTTAGCCCACAAGTAAGGATGATCTTCAAACAGTAGCACATCACCATTACTTCGATTAAGGTCGAAGAGCCTCCCCCTCTTATCCTAGTCGCACAAGCCAAAATAACATCCCCTTCGAAATCCCTTACAAGTCCTCCAAACTCCGTTGTACCATCACTATATTTGGCAGCATCGACATTCATTTTCAACGAACCAGCAATAGGCCGCATCCAACCTGCATCTCTTTGCACAAGTCTCTTTGGTGCTTCTGTTTCACATTGTTGTTGTTGCAAGAACTCTTTCCACGTTCTAACAAACGATCTCAACACATGCTCGATATCAAATGGCACTCGTTCCATATAAATTTGCATCGGTTTATCCAGATATGCCATATGATCAGCAACGGTCTCATTCTCACCGGAATCTTATGTCAATGTCGAGCCACAACCATATCTGGAAATTCCAGTCACCTTGTGAGCATAAATTCACCTGAATCGGACTTCATTTCCAAATATACAGCATTATCGGGCAATGCATCAACAAATGGTTTATTATCTCCTCCTTCAAACCACAAAGTAAACACACAGTTTTCGTGTCAACTCCTCTATTGGCCAATCGCACTCTTGTCGGCACTGAATATAAACATACTAGCCATATAAAATTTCTATTCTTAGGGAAGGTATCAGTAGGGTTGTAAACAAATCAAATATTTTTTATTCGATTCGTGATTCGAATTCGATTAGGATGATTCGGATTCGAAAAAAATCGAATTCGAATTCGAATACGAATTAATTATAAGATTCGAATAATATTCGAATTCGAATTCGAATATAGTTGTATTCGATTCGAATAATTCGAATATTCGATTCGTTTATATATAATATATTTTAAAAATTAAATAATACATATAATACTAAATATATGTATATAATATATTTATATAGCTATTATTTAAATTAATTTATATATGATATATATTATTAAAATTTATAATTGAAAAAAAATTAAAAATAATAATATTTGAATATTTGAAAAATAAAAAATATTAATATATAAAAATGAACAAGAATTTTTCGAATCTCGAATCGAATCGAATAGTTCGAATATTTCTCACGAATTGAATTCGAATCACCTATTTAAATTCGATTAATATTCGATTCGAATTCGAATTCGAATTTATATTTTCGAATTCGAATCGAATTTCTTAATATTCGGTTCGATTCGGTTCGTTTACAACCCTAGGTATCAGTGGCCCATAATTGTTGCCATTTTTTTGTAAATTGACTTGGTCCTGCGACTTCTTCCTGGTAGGTGGAGAAATGCTGAACAAATTGATGATATGTTGTCTTCACCGTGTATCTACCCGAACTAGAGAACCTCTAAATATGCTTATCACTGCTCGATCGATCACTAAGAGGTATACTCAAGATAGTTGTAGCATCTTCCACACAAAAAGAGTTATGAATCAACTCCTCCCTCCACTGTCTTGTATCATTATCAATCAAATCACCTATCAGCTCCCTTGTATCCCCTCCCATAATTGGAGGATTCGATTTTCAGAATTCACCATCCGGAATCCATCTTTCGGTACTCATCTTCACCCATCTACCATCTCCAATTCGCCATGCACAACCCTCATCCACTATTTCTCTTGCCGACAAAATACTCCTCCAAAGATAGCTCGGTTGACAACCCACGCTCGCTCTATCAAGTTCAGTATGTGGAAAATATCAAGCTTTTAAGACTTGAGCAACTGAGGAGTTATGATGTTGTAGCAGCTGCCAATACTACTTCCCAAGCATTGCAAAATTAAACAAGTGAAGCTCCTTAAATCCTAAACCACCCTCTTTCTTTGATTGTGTCATTTGTTTCCATCCAACCCAATGAATCTTACGACCATCCGACATCGACCCCCAATAGAAACTAGAAATGGTACCTTTAATTTGCATGCACATAGTCTTCGGAAGTAGTAAACAACTCATTATATAGGTTGGTATCACTTGGATTATAGTCTTCAATAATACGCCCATCCCGCTTTACTATGAGTCTTCTCCTTCCAAGTCTTCAGCCGACTTATAATTCTTTTAAGAAGTATTTGGAACACTCTCTTCTTGGACATACCAATTAAGGAAGGTAGACCCAAATACTTGTTATATTGGTAATATATAGAATTCCCAATAAATCTCCAAATTCCTTCCTCCTTTGGTCAGACATATTTGCACTTTTGTTGACCAGACGCTATTTAATAATCATGTAAAATCTCCTCCACCTTCAAACACTCCTGAGCATTCGCCTAAAAAAATAGGATGCTATCGTCCGCAAAAAAATAGATGTGATATTGGTGGAGCATCTCTCGCCACATTCATGGCCGTCAATGTCTTTCTATTCTCCGCCACTTGTAATAAAGCCGATAATTCCTCTGTGTAGCAAAAAATAAATAAGGTGACAGTGGGACCCCCAAGACTTAGCAAAGCCCATTTTATGTAGTACCCCCTAAAGAAAGTCCCATTCAACCCTACTATAAGCCTTGCTCATATCAAGTTTTAGAGCAAGCCTGCCTTTCCTACTCATTTTCTTCTTCATATGATGTAAATATTCAAATGCGATCATTGCTTTATCCAAGATCACTCTACGCACTTTGAGATTGGGATATAACATTCGGGAGTATTACTTTGATCCTATTAGCATTAACTTTTGGTGTGATTCGGAAAATAATATTACAAAGAATAAAATGTCGGAATCCTTTAGGAGTTCCGAGGGACTTTATTTTAGGTATAAGCACAATAAAAGTACAATTTAGAGGCGTGGATCGGTAGAGTTATTAAGAATTGATAAACAAGCAGATCAACTGAATATGCTAATATTTTTGGAAAAAGAGTGGAGACATACCGTCAGGTCCGAGAGCTTTAGCAGGATGTATTTGTTTGAGAGCCTTCTTGATTTCTTGTTCAGTATAAGGGTTTGTAAGCATGGTACTCATTCCCGGAGTTACATTTGTGTGAATACAATCCAGAACCCTTTGCATATTACTTGGCCCGCTTAAAGTAAATAACTCCCCGTAGAAATCCCTTTAAACCCATGTAATATCCACATCTCTAGTCACCCAAGCCCCATTTTCAACTCTTAATCGGATAATTGTGATCCATTTTTTCATTTGAGATGCTTTTTTGTGGAAAAAACTCGCATTTCTATCCCCATCTCGCAACCAGATTGCTCGAGATCTTTGGAACAAAATTACCTCCTCCAATTTTTGTTTATTTTCCAATTCCTCCTTACACCTCCGTATTTCCCTAATTATTGTCCCAACGACACCTGTTTATGCAATTAATCCAATTTCATAATAAGAAATTTAATTCTTTCTTGGATGTTCCCAAACTCAGTGGAATCCCATTGCTGTAAAATCTTGACATTTCTAACCACTTGATCAATATACACGATCCACTTTTATCATCCTCCCAGCCTTCTCTAATCATTCTTCACATCGTGGATGTCTCATCCACATCTTCTCAACTAGAATACTCGTCCCTTTTGTGATGACTTGATTAGCTAGAATGTGAAAATTTATTTAAAATGCTTTACTTGTGATGTTGATTTAAATGAATTATACAATTTCTTAGTGAAATAAAATAGAATAACTAAATATGAACTTAGGGTAGATAATAAGAAATTTTATCACACATAAAATGACTTAGAGATAGGTTGATTTGGAGAATAATGAATTAGGTAAGAACATGACATAGAAATAACCAAGATATGAACTTAGGCTAAATTATTAGAAAATGAAAATGATAAGTAAAATGATAAGCGATGCGAAATATATGATTATGATATTGATGATAAATTGCACGATATATTCAAAATATTGCATTATTATCTAGATTTATACTTTAACTAAAACATCTACGATAAATTCGCGAGAAATTGAAAAATCCGGCAATATTTGTTACATTGGTTGTGAAAAGACTTCAGAGGTTTGGAAGGTTCTTGATAGTCAGTTTAGGGCTAATTCGAAGGCTGGGCAAATGAGTTTGAGGTTGCAACAACCAATAAAGGGGGCTCCTCTGTGGAGGAGTGTATTCTCAAAATGAAGAATATCTGTTAAAAGATGAATGGAGTGTCAATGCATTTCATCTCACTGAATTGAAGTCTGCTAAGCTGGAAGAAGTCAGAATTGAGCTGGAAGAACAAAACTGAAGCAGGAAGAAGCTGCTGGAAGGAAAACAGTTATAACAGAATAACTGTTTTTGTAACTGTTTTACTTGAGCTGTGGGAGTCAGTTTTGTAGTCCGTTTTCTGTTCTGTAACTTCCATTCTCTCGGTGATGTATATATTCAGTTAGATATACTGATAGAGATGAGATTAGAGATACACATTTTTCATAGAGAAACAAGAGAAGATCATCTGAAAACTTGAGAGAGAGAGAGAGAGAGATAACTATATTTCTCTTGGTAGCTCTAGTTGATTCATCTTTGTAATCTTGGTTTCTTGTGATTAGTGAATTAATTCTCGACTGTCCGTGGATGTAGGTGCTCAAGCACTGAACAACGTAAATCTTGTTCCATTTTACATTCCAGTTTGATTCCATACATTCATTCACACACACACAACTTGAGAAACACATTCAAGTAGTTAGTTGCTTTCTTGGTTGAAATCTGCAACAAGTGGCGCCGTCTGTGGGAAAGAGACACGCAACAGAGGAAGGTTTCTATCAAGATGTCGATCTCCAGAATGGAAGCAGAAAAATTCAGTGGAAAGAACGACATGGGCTTTGGAAGATCAAGGTTAAAGCCTTGCTTGTGCAGCAAGGCCTTGCTGCTGCTCTAAAGGGGGATGAATGTTTCTCTGAGAAAGTAGATCCAACTATCAAGCAAGACATCCTCGATAAGGCCCATAGTTTACTCATCTTATGTCTATCAGATAAAGTGTTGAGGGAAGTTTCAAAAGAAACCACCGCTGCTGATATACTGAAGAAGCTGGATGATTTATACCTGAAGAAATCCATGACAAACAGGTTATTACTTAAACAGAAACTGTTTTCATTCAAGTTTGTGGAAGAAAAAGGAGTAGAAGATCAACTGGAGGAATTCAACAAGATGATTGATGATCTTGAGTCAATTGAAGTAAAAAATGAGGATGAGGATAAAGTTATCCTCCTGATCAACTCAATGTCAAAATCCTTTGAACATTTGAAAGATGCTTTGAGGGCCAAGGAACTGTAGAAGTTGATCCAGGAAAAGGGTGAATCTGCAGGAGAAATTCTGAGCATAAAGAAAGAAAAATGGTTCAAGAAGAAACAGAATCAAGCATCTGGCTCAGATAGGAAACCTGGAAACATCAAAACCAAAGGTAATGATGGGAAAGAGTCCAGGAAGTGTTTCTACTGCAAGAAACCTGGACATATCAAGTAGGATTGTTTTGAATTTAAAAGGAAACAGTCAATGAAGGCAGGATCCTCCATAAATTCTGCAGAGGTGTCAAAGGCACAGGAAGATGATCCTAAAATTCTCAATATCACAGAATTTAAAGCTGATGGGGAATGGATACTAGACAGTGGGTGCTCTTTTCATATGTGCCCACATCTGGAGTGGTTCCATGAGTTTCAAGAAAAAGATGCTGGATCAGTAATGCTTGGGAATGACCAGAGCTGCACTGTGAAAGGGATTGGAAGCATCAGAATCAAAATACATGATGGCTTTATTAAAGTCCTAGAAGAAGTCAGGTATATTCCCCAATTAAAGAGAAATCTCATCAGTCTTGGTACCCTTGAAAATAGAGGGTGTAATTTCAAATCACAAGATGGTTTTCTATATGTTTTGAAGAATTCAAAGGTGGTTATGAAAGGAATAAGAAAGGCCAGTTTGTACTATCTTCTAGGAAATGTAATCTCTGGAACCTGTGATCATTCTTTAACCTCAGAACCAGAATTATGGCATGCTAGGCTTGGGCATGTAAGTGAGACAGGTCTAAACCAACTGGTAAAGCAAAAGTTAATTGATACTGCTGGAAACCAAATGCAAAAGGATAAATGTGAAGATTGCATCATGGGAAAACTTACAAAACAAGTTTTTCATCCTGGAAAATCAACTTCAGTAGCATGTTTGGATTATGTACATGCTGATTTATGGGGGCCAGCTAGAGTCCAAACACTGGGACAGCTAGAGTCCAAACACTGGGAGGAGGCAAATATTTCCTCAGTCTTGTAGATGACTATTCCAGGAAAGTCTGGATTTATATACTTGAAGCAAAGTCAGATTGTTTTGGGAAATTCAAGGAATGGTATCAACAAGTCCAAAAAGAAAAAGGGTCTTCTCTTAAATGTATAAGGACTGACAATGGTTTGGAATTCTTGTCAAAAGAATTCAATAGTTTTTGTAAAGAAAAAGGGATAAAGAGGCATAGAACAGTTCCAAGGACTCCACAACAAAATGGTGTTGTGGAGAGAATGAACAGAACTCTTCTAGAAAGGGTAAGGTGCATGCTGCTGAGTTCTGGATTAGATAAGAAGTTCTGGGGTGAAGCTGTTGCCACTGCTGCTTATTTGATAAATAGATGTCCAGCAACTGCAAATGAGAATGTTACACCTAAAGAAAGGTGGACAGGAAGATCTCCCACCTATCATCATTTGAGAGTGTTTGGTTGTAGAGCATATGCTCATATCAAACTGGACAAGTTAGATGCAAGAGCTTTAAAATGTGTGATGGTTGGATATCCAGTGGGTGTCAAAGGCTACAAATTATGGTGTACAGAATTAGGTACTGGTAAGCTGATTGTAAGCAGGGATGTAATATTTTCAGAAACCATAATGCCTTTTAAGAAGGACAGTGATCCAGTGAGACAGACAGATGGTTTTGGTTCAACAGGTCCTTTAGTAAAGGTGGAGAACTCTGAAGAGGTTCAAAATGAGTTATCTGATACTGATGAGGATCAACAGGTTGAAGATCAGGATCTGTCAGATTATCAATTGGTGAGAGATAGAGGGAAAAGAACTATTAAACCTTCAACAAGATATGCAGAGGATTATTTGACAGCTTATGCTTTTGTGACAGCAGAAGACACTGATTGTAATGAACCAAAAGATTACAAGACAGCTATGTGCAGTGATGAAAGGGAAAAATGGTTGGTAGCAATGAAAGAGGAACTGGAATCACTTGAGAAGAACAGAACTTGGCTCCTGGTAGATAAACCCAAGCATCAGAAGTTGGTATCATGTAAATGGATTTTCAAGAAGAAGCTTGAGATTACAAATGTAGAAGCTATCAGATTTAAAGCAAGACTGGTTGCCAGAGGATTTACTCAGAGGGAGGGAATTGACTATAATGAGATATTCTCTCCAGTGGTAAAACATTATTCAATAAGGATTTTACTGGCTATAGTCAATCAGTATGATCTAGAGCTGGAACAGCTTGATGTCAAAACAACTTTCTTACATGGAGACTTGAATGAACAGATTTATATGACTCAACTTGAAGGTTTTGTGTTACCAGGGAATGAAAACAAGGTGTGTTTATTGAAGAAATAACTGTATGGGCTTAAACAAAGTCCAAGACAATGGTATTTAAAGTTTGACAATCACATGAAGGCCATAGGGTTCACAAAATCCAAGCATGATAGCTGTGTGTATTTGAAGTTTGCTGGCAAAGCTGTAGTGGTGTTTCTTCTGATATATGTTGATGATATGCTAATTGCTAGCAGAAGCAGAACAGAAATTGAGAGTCTGAAGCATGAGCTGCAAGCTGTATTTGAAATGAAGGTTTTAGGAAATGCCAAAAGGATTTTAGGCATGGATATCAGAAGAAAGAAGGAAAATGGAAAATTGTGGTTATATTAGAAGGACTATATCAATAAAGTCCTGAAACGATTCAACATGCATGAATCAAGGAAGGTTTCAGTACCTCTGGGACAACAATTCAAGTTATCAGAAGTTCAGAAGCCTCAGAGTCAGGAAGAAATGGAAGAGATGAGTAGAGTGCCTTATGCAAATGCAGTAGGTAGCATTATGTACTCTATGATCTGCACAAGACCAGATGTTGCTCATGGTATTAGTGTGGTGAGTAGGTTCATGGCTGAATCTGGTAAAGCTCACTGGGAAGCTCTCAAATGGTTATTAAGATATTTGAGAGGGACTGTTAACTATGGAATATTGTTCAGAAAACAAAGTCAGATTGACAGTGATATGCTTGTGGGATATTGTGATTCAGATTTTGCAGCAAACATAGATTCCAGGAGGAGTCAAACTGGTTATATCTTTACTCTTTTTGGTTCTGCAATTAGCTGGAAATCAATGCTACAATCCGTGGTAGCTCTCTCTACTACAGAAGCAGAGTTTATGGCTATTACAGAAGCAGTTAAGGAGGCATTATGGTTGAAAGGGATTCTGGAGGAGTTTGGTTTTCTGCAAAAGTCTGTTAAGATATATGTAGATTCACAGAGTGCCTTACATTTGGCAAAGCATCAAGTTTTTCATGAACGAAGCAAGCACATTGATGTCAAGCATCACTTTGTCAGAGAAGTTACAGAGAAGGGTAGTGTGGAGCTGATGAAAGTATCTACTGATGACAATGCAGCAGACATGCTTTAAGACTTTGACTTCTGGAAAATTTCAACATTGCTTGCAACTGGTGCAGGTAATGGATCTTTGATTATTCAGTAATGGAGTGTAACCCTGTGATGGGGTTTGATTGACAGAAGGGAGCATAATTTATTAATCAAGGTGGAGTGTGTTGTGATCTTCATACATTGACAAGGTGGAGATTGTTAAAAGATGAATGAAGTGTCAATGCATTTCATCTCACTAAATTGAAGTCTGCTAAGCTGGAAGAAGTCAGAATTGAGCTGGAAGAACAAAACTGAAGCAGGAAGAAGCTGCTGGAAGGAAAACAGTTATAACAGAATAACTGTTTTTGTAACTATTTTTACTTGAGCTGTGGGAGTCAGTTTTGTAGTCCGTTTTCTGTTCTGTAACTTCCATTCTCTCGGTGATGTATATATTCAGTTAGATATACTGATAGAGATGAGATTAGAGATACACATTTTTCATAGAGAAACAGGAGAAGATCATCTGAAAACTTGAGAGAGAGAGATAACTATATTTCTCTTGGTAGCTCTAGTTGATTCATCTTTGTAATCTTGGTTTCTTGTGATTAGTGAATTCATTCTCGACTGTCCGTGGATGTAGGTGCTCAAGCACTGAACCACGTAAATCTTGTTCCATTTTACATTCCAGTTTGATTCCATACATTCATTCACACACACACAACTTGAGAAACACATTCAAGTAGTTAGTTGCTTTCTTGGTTGAAATCTGCAACAATATCTCAGACAGTCTGTTGGTAACTGGGCAAGATGTCACTGAGGATGAGCTAATTTTGTATGTGTTGAATTGTTTTGGGGATGAGTATGAAGCCATAGTGGTGAATTTGACGTCACAGAGTGAGTCTGTTACGCTGCAAGAAGTTCAATATGCATTACAGATGCATGAAATGTGGATCAGGCAGAGTACATCTGCTTATTCGGTCAGTACAGAGTCTAGTCATTGTGTAAATTATGTTCAAACTCAAGGAAAAAAGTTTGGTAGAGGATATGGAAATTCCCAGAGAGGAAATTATGGCTGAGGCAAATCTTTCGGAAGAGGAAATTCGATGAATAACTATAATGGCAATAAAGGTGGCTTTCAGAATTACAATGGTGGTTCTGGTTTTAACAATCAGAATAGTGGTTATAGAGGCAATTTTTCTAACAACTCAAATGGTTCAAAGTGTTATAATAGGTAGAGATATATTCAATTATCAAAAGGTGTTTTGCCGAATCTGCGGGAATCCAGACCATTTTGGTTCAAAGTGTTATAATAGGTTCAATGAAAATTATCCCGGAGTGGATTTATCATCAGCACAAGCTCATCTGATGCATATTGAGCCTGAAACAGGTCAGCAACAGTTTCAACTTGGAATTGGCAAGAATGGGATGATTATGCTTTTGAGAACCAGGTTGGAGGGTCTAGAAACCCCTTTGCTGGGCTTTCGTCTCATAATTCAGCAGACGACCAGCAGTGGTACATGGATAGTGGAGCTACTGCTCATGTTACAGTTGATATGGGTAATATCAACTATGTCTCGTGCTACACTGGTAATGAAAGATTGAGAGTAGGTGATGGCAATCAACTTCCCATCACTCACAATACTTCGTTTATGGTTCCTCAAATAAATCAGTTGTTTGATCTTAATAATATACTATATGTTCATGACATAACTAAGAATTTATTGAGTATATCCAAGATTACAAAGGATAATAAAGTGTATGTTGAATTCCATGCTGACTCTTGTTTTGTTAAGGATGTTCATAGCCACAAAATTATGTTGAAAGGCAATCTTAAGAAAGGTCTATATCAACTGGACCTCATCAAGCTTTAGACGATACAGGCTCCTGTACATACTGTTGCTGGTTATGGACATAGTTCATTTTTGGTTGATAAGTCTATTGAGTCTGGTTGTACAGCAAAGGCTGGTGAATTTGTTCAATCTGTTTTTACTTGTAACAATGTTTCTCATTCTTCTGTTGAGTCTTTGTGGAATCAGAGACTTGGTCATGCTTGTCCACAAAATGTCTCTTATGTGTTGAAGTCCATTCGTTCCTGTATCTGCTAAGAAGTTCAGTTTTGGGGTGCTTGTAAAATGGGAAAAATACATGCCATGTATTTACCTGGTGCAATTTCAAAAGCTACTGCTCCTTTTCAGTTTATTTGTTTGATGTGTGGGATCCTACTATTGAGTCAACTGCTGGGTTTAAGTATTACATTCATTTTATGGATCAATATACTAGGTACACCTGGATTTATCCTTTGCAAGCTAAATTTGAGGCTATAATTGCATTAAAACAGTTTTAGATCATGATAGAAAGACATTTTAGTGGTAAGATAAAGATATTTCAAGCTGATTTTGGTGCGGAATATAGGACAATGTTTTCGTTTTTGCAAAGTCAAGGTGTGGTAGTAAGACACCCTTGTTCCTATACCCATCAACAAAATGTTCTTCCAGAAAGGAAGCACCAACATATTATTGAAATGGGATTGACTTTGCTTGCAAAAACTGAGTTGCCCATGTCCTTTTGGTGGGATGCATTTATGTCTGCAACTTACTTTATTAATAGATTACTTACTCATGTATTACAAAATGTATCTCCTTATTAAAAACTGTATGGGTCAGTTCCTGATTATAACATGCTTAGAATATTTGATTGTAGTTGTCTCCCATACTTGAGCCCTTACAATAACAACAAGATTCAGTTTAGATCTGAAAAATGTGTTTTCCTAGGATATAGCCCGTATCATAAAGGATATAGATGTCTGTCTTCGTCTGGAAGAATTTATATTTGTAGAACAGTTAGTTTTAAAGAGAATGAGTATCCCTATAAATCTTTGTTTGCTTCTGGTATTTCTAATAGTTTACAGAATTCTCAAGGCCCATCTCACTGGTTCCCATCAGCTCCATTGTTAACCACTACTGAAGATGTGCAGCCTGGTGGCAACTCCTCTGAAGCAATAGGACGCAATCAAGAATCAGGTTTTTCTGATGCTCATACTCCTGGAAATGTTGCTGTTAATAATCAAAATCAGGGTAATTCCACTCCCATTCTTCATGATTCGGATGCTTCTCATAGTAATAATGGAGCTAATAGTTCTAGCCTCATTTCAAGTTCCTCATCCGATCCACACAATATAGAGCAAAATAGGCATCTTATGATTACTAGGTCTAAGGTAAGTACTTTCAAGCCCAAAGCATATATCACTGAACATGCAGTAGAACCAAAATCTGTTGAGGATGCTTTAGCTAGTGCTCATTGGAAATATGCTATGGATATTGAATATAATGCTTTGATCAGAAATCATACATGGGACTTAGTTCCTTTTAGGCATGATATGAAAGTAATTGATAACAAATGATTGTTTATGATAAAACTCAAATCTGATGGCACGATAGAACGGTATGTTGGATTATAGAAGTTGCATGTATTGATATCTTAATACACACCGGATTATTATGTGTATTAAGTCATTAATGCATAAATTCTGATTATCTTTTGACTAGACTAGACTTGCTAGACATGTTAATGCTTATTACCATATTTGGTAATAAAGCATTCTAGCTTAATAATGATCCATTGAGTCTTCATGGCTCGGATCACCCAGGTATGTCCCTGGTGTCTACCAAACTGAATGGAAGTAATTTTTTACCATGGAGTAAATCGGTTCAAATAGCTCTCCTAGCTAAAAACAAGATAGGATTCATAAATGGAAGTATCACTATGCCCACTGATAATAGACTTAAAGAGCAGTGGGAAAGAGTGGATGGTATGGTCAGAGCATGGCTATTAAACTCTTTATCCAAGGAAATATCAGAAACTTTTCTCTATGCCAAGAGTGCAAGGGATCTATGGGAAACAGTCACCAACAGATTTGGTGATAGTTATGGTCCTCAACTGTTTCATATCCAGAAGGAGATTTGCAACATGACTCAAGGTAATCAATCAATGGCTGTTTATTATAACAGTTTGCATAAGTTATGGAATGAGCTATCTTTGCTCAGATCCTTGCCAATGTGTACCTGTGGAGCCTGTTCTTGTGGAGCTGCTAAAGGATGGGAGGAATTTGATATGTCTGGAAAGTTGATTCAGTTCCTAATGGGATTGAATGAGTCATATGACCCTATTAGAAGTCAAATCCTGCTGATGGATCCACTTCCAAGTGTGGATAAAGCATACTCAATGATCTTGAGGATTGAAAGACAGAGGAATGTGCATATATCTGGAAATGAGTTGATGGATAGTTCTGCCATGAATGTGAAGTTCAACAATGGGGGTAGAGGCTCAACAAACAGACTGGCCCATCTTGGCTCAAACAATAGAGGAGGGCATTCTAATGGCAGAGGAAGAGGGAACATCAGATTAACAAAGGAGGAAAAAGCAAAGCTGCTTTGTGATCATTGTGGAAACCATGGACATGTGATTTCAAACTGTTTCCAGTTGAAAGGATACCCAGATTGGTGGAAGGGAAACCAAGGAAATTATGCTCATTCAGCTGATATAACAGGAGAGGATGGGACAGCAAATGAGCATTACTCTGAAAGTCACAACAAGTCACCAGATATATCAGCCATTGTACAGAGGGAGGTGGCAAGAATTCTGAATAAATCAGAACTGAGACAGCAAACAGAGAGTTCAAAGGTGAAGAATGCAAGTAATGCACATGCTGGAAGCTCATTCTTTGCTTTCACATTGATAGATGGAGTGGATGATGGTGCATGGATCATTGACACAGGTGCCAGCAGGCATATGTGCAATGATCCAACTTTGATGAGCAACCTAAGACCTGTACAACACACAGCTATGGTAACTCTACCAGATGGATCAGAAAGAAGGGTTGAGCAGTGTGGAAGTGTTTCCTTATCAGATAAACTCACATTGACAGAGGTATTCCTTGTGCCAAGTTTCACTTGCAATCTGCTGTCCATATCCCAATTGACAATGGACACAGGAGCAAAGGCTACATTTGACCATGAGTCTTGCACTGTCAAAAGCGCAAGAGATGGAAGCATAATTCTTACTGGGCACCTTTTGGGAAAATTGTATATTGCCAAGCCAGTACACTCAGAAGAGGCTTTAGCAGCATATGCAGCCAATGCAGAGCACTATAACAAGTTATTTAAGACTTGGCATAGAAGGCTGGGACATGCATCACCAGCTTCTATGCAACATTTACATTTCCTGGAGCACATGTGTACTCCACCTGTCTTGGAAACACACAAGCACTGTGAAATTTGTCATATCTCAAAGCAAACCAGGCTCAGCTTTCCTACCAGTTCAATTAGCACCACCAGGGTGCTAGAACTTCTTCATGTGGATATCTGGGGACCATATAGTCAACCCAGCATCACCAACACTTCTTATTTTCTAACCATTGTGGATGACTATAGCAGGATGACCTGGGTAAATCTTATGGCAAGTAAGAAGCAAGCAGTGAACTCACTTAAGGAATTCATCAATATGATCACAAGACAACTGGAGTAGACAGTGAAGATGGTTAGAACAGATAATGGAGCAGAGTTTCTGAGTGGAGACTGCCAGCAATTTCTCAAGGACCAGGGGATAATACACCAAAGAAGTTGTGTTTATACTCCACAACAGAATGGAGTAGTGGAAAGAAAGCACAGACATCTACTTGAGATAGCCAGAGCCCTGATGAAAGAATCCTCCATCCCACATTACTTATGGCCATACTCCATACTTACTGCCACACACATCATAAACAGATTACCTACAAGAGTCTTAAACTGGCAAGTCCCATTTACAGTGATGTTTCAACGGATACCAACATATGCAATGATGAAGCCTTTTGGTTGTCTTGCATATGCCACTGATACAAGTCCACACAAGAATAAATTTGATCAAAGGGCCAAGAAATGCATCTTCTTAGGATATGCTCCCCATCAAAAGGCTTACAGAGTCTATCACATTGCTAGCAAGCAAGTGATTGTTTCAAGAGATCTTATCTGTCTTGAAAATACTTATCCATATGCTGATCCTGATTTTGAAAGCAAGACAGAATCATCTCCAATACCACTGCCATTTCTGGATGATGAGGAAAGCTCTTCAGTGCCTATTCCAAATCCTTTTGCTGTACCTACTGCATCTGACACAGATGGTCCATCAGAGGAGTCAATTGAATCAGAGGAAGAAGCAGATGAAACTCATGTCAGCCCAACACCACTCAGAAGGAGTGCCAGGCTGGCACCAAGAGATCAGATTCATATAGATACAGCACCAACAAGGAGGGCTACCAGACAAACACCTGAATCAGAGGAAGAAGCAAATGAACTGAATACAAATCCAACTCCACTCAGAAGAAGTACCAGGCAAATACAAAAACCAGCTCGTCTGCAGGATTTTGTGACATCCATGTTCAAACATCCACAATCTCATGCAGCTTTCCATGCCAATCACTTGATTGTACCAGAACCTAGGAGTTACAAGGAAGCTGTGACTTATTCAGAATGGAGAGAGGCCATGGATCAGGAACTTCATGCCTTGGAAGCTAATGATACATGGGAAATCACAGATTTACCTGCAGGCAAGAAACCCATTGGTAGCAAGTGGGTTTACAAGATCAAGCTCAAACCAGATGGTCTAGTTGAAAGATATAAAGCAAGGTTGGTTGCAAAGGGATATAATCAAATTGTGGGTGAGGACTATGAGGAAAGCTTCTCTCCAGTTGCCAAGCCAGTAACTGTCAGATGTCTCATAGCACTTGCCACTATGAAAGAGTGGCCATTGCATCACATAGACATCAATAATGCCTTCCTGCATGGATTTCTGGATAAAGAAGTATATCTGCAACCACCTGATGGATACACCAAGGCTGGTCCTGGACAGGTATGTAGACTCAAGAAAAGTCTATATGGGCTTAAACAAGCCTCTAGACAATGGAACACAGAATTATGCAATAAACTGCTTTTTTTTTTTTTTCACACAATCTGCACATGATCATTGCTTGTTCACCTTGACTAGAGATGATGATTTTCTGGCTTTGTTAGTGTATGTTGATGATGTTCTGATCACTGGGAATAACCCTGATCTTTTGAATGCTGTAAAGCAGTTCATGGATACTAGCTTTAGCATTAAAGATCTGGGAGAGGCCACTTACTTCCTAGGAATGGAGTTGAGTAAGAATGACACAGGTACTTTTCTTTGCCAAAGAAAGTACATTCTGGACATTATCAATGATGTAGGATTGGACAACTCTAAGCCCACTTCTACACCACTTCCTTATGGTCAGAAGCTCAATAATTCAGATGGACTTCCTTTTGCAGACACTGAGTCATACAGAAGATTGATAGGAAGATTGTTGTATTTGAATCTCACAAGGCCAGACTTAACATTTGCTACACAGCAATTAAGTCAGTTTGTCAGTTCACCTAGAAGCTCTCACTGGAATGCTGCCTTACACCTACTCAGATATCTGAAAGGGACTTCCAACTTTGGTCTATTCTATCCAAAATCAGGTGAACTATCTATTCAAGCATTTTGTGATTCTGATTGGGGTGCATGTCAAGACACCAGGAAATCTGTTACAGGTTATTGTGTTTTCCTGGGAGGATGTCTTATATCCTGGAAATCTAAGAAACAAAGCACTGTTTCTAGAAGTTCAGTAGAGGCTGAGTACAGGGCAATGGCTTCCACCACTTGTGAATTGATGTGGTTAAATTACATTTCCTCAGACCTGCATATTGAGGTGCCAAAGCCACTGCTTCTTGGATGTGACAATCAAGCTGCTGTCCACATAGCTGAAAACCCAGTCTTTCATGAACGTACAAAGCATCTGGATATTGACTGTCATGTTGTGCGCAATCAGTTCAAGGATGGGTTTCTCACATTCCAATCATTATCTTCCAAGGATCAATTGGCAGATATCTTCACAAAGCAGTTGCCTCCTGGACCGTTTGCTGGAATTCTTTCCAAGCTTGGATTGTGTTCATCCACACATCCAGCTTGAGGGGGGAGTGTTGGATTATAGAAGTTGCATGTATTGATATCTTAATACACACCGGATTATTATGTGTATTAAGTCATTAATGCATAAATTCTGATTATCTTTTGACTAGACTAGACTTGCTAGACATGTTAATGCTTATTACCATATTTGGTAATAAAGCATTCTAGCTTAAGAAAGTACCAGCCTAGTGTTGCTTCTTATAAGCACACATTTATGTATTTTGTCTTTAGCAATTTATTAGCTAGGTTTTGCTGGATATGTGTGATATAAAAACACACAAAACATCTGCAGCTCATCTTCTGTAATAGTTTTGGCCGCACTCTTAACTTTCTGAGCATATGAGCTTCATTCAATGAAACTACATGTTGCTGTTGCCATAACTTCTACTTGTTTCATTTATTATGCTTGATATGCATCCTCTACATACTCTATAAATTTCTACACGGTATAAGGCTAGGTTAGTAGTAAGAGGTTTTCAACAAATGCCAGGTCTTGATTATTTTGAAACCTTCTCTCATGTAGTTAAACCAATATCTATTTGGATTATGTTCACTCTTGCTGTTACTAGAGGTTGAGATATTCAACAAATAGATGTGAACAATGCGTTTCTTAATAGTGATTCGAGTGAGCATGTGTTTATGTGTCAACCGGCTGGTTATGTTGATTCCACTAAACCAAATCATGTGTGTAAGCTTGTCAAAGCACTCTATGAGCTGAAACAAGCTTCTAGAGCATGGTCCGACAAGCTCAAGCAGTTTCTTCTCTCATATGGGCTCAAGAGAACTGAGTTTGATCATTCTTTGTTCTTTTCTAATGATAAAGGTAAATAAATGTTGGTATTGGTATATGTAGATGATATATTAGTTAAAGGGGATGATCCAAGACAAGTTAAAGATTTGATCACTATGTTGAACAATGCCTTCTCCTTAAAACATCTTGGGTTTGTTCAATACTTTTTGGCAATCTTGTCAAAACCAGACTGAATCGGTCGGTTCAACTGATTGAACCGGGAACCGGCGAGGGAATCGGTCCGGAATATGGCAAAGAATCGTTTTGATGGTTGGACCGGAAAGAACCGGATTGGACCGGTAATAACCGGCGAACCGGTAAAATCGTAAAATCGGCGGTTTGGCACATTTTACAAATTTTTGTCTTTTTTTTTTTTTTTCCAAATTCTTTTCTTCATCTTTTTCTTTTCGGTTTCTTTTATTTAAATTTTGAACTTTGTTAGATATTTTCTAAAGTGATTATGCATTTTATGTGGATGGTGGTATTGTGTTCATATCTATTATCACAAAAATAATATAGCAATTGGCAATCTTCAGTTTTTCGGGTTAAACCATCGGTCCAACCAATCTAACCGATGGCAAGTCCGGTTTGAATCCCAGTCCGGTTATAACAGCACTGTTTTTTGGGCATCTACGTAAGCAAAACAATAAATGGAGTTTTACTTAGTCAAGTAAAATAAATAAATAAATAAAATAAAATAAAAAATAGATTTAGTACGATTTTATCAAATAAACCCCTAATGGTCTTTTTTATATTTAATATTACTTTGAATTTTTTGTTTCATTTTTTATTAAAAAATTTTCTTATTAATTTTTTTAATCATATAAAAATATAAATACTGAATTATTTAGTAACTATTTTAAAATTTCAGTTTATAATTTCAACATTTTAAAAAAAAAAATTGTAATTTTTTGAAATAAAAATATTTTTTTATTACTAAAGTGATTTTCCTATATAATAAATTAAATTAGTCATATATTATCGATCTATAGTCTGACCCAATATTGTATAAATAAAATTAAATTAAAGACAAATAATTGTTTGTGTGTTGATTATGTGGGTTAATTATTAGTCTGTTTGTGCTATAAATAAAAATTAATAAAATTAGAATGCAGTGTTATTGGTACTCACTAAAAGCTTTTGAAAATTACTTGAACACTATATTTGAAAAGATAAAAATTTTAGATACTTTGGATAAATATTGTACAATATACAAGAAAAATTAATCTAACCAAACCTATACTGTCATACATCATAATATACACCGTATCGAAATATTAAATATACTGTGAGAATTGTAAGTTGGAAAAAATAAGTATTTCGCAGTATGAAACAAAAATTAACTAAAACAACATATAATGCCAGGCATCACAACGTATAATGTATCGAAATATTAAATATACTATTGTAAGTTGGAAAAAAAAATTCGCAGTGTAAACCAAAAATTAACTAAAACAACGTATACTGTATCGAAATATTAAATATACTATGAGTATTGTAAGTTGGAAAAAATAAATATTTCGCAGTATAAAATAAAATTTAACTAAAACAACGTATACTGTCATGCAACATAACTTATACTACATCGAAATATTAAATATACTGTTAGGCATCATAACATATACTATGCTCCGAATTTGAATATACTGCTGGTGAAAAATAAAAAGGAACAACGTATACTGTCATGCAACATAACGTATACTACATCGAAATATTAAATATACTATTAGGCATCATAACATATACTATGCTGGAAATTTGAATATACTGCTGGTGAAAAATAAAAAGGTGTTGTTCATATACTCTCAGGCTTTATAACATATACTATGCTCGGAATTTGAATATACTGCTGGTGAAAAATAAAAAAGTGTCGTTAAGATTCAAACCCGCGCACTGAAGGGTAAAATGCCGCGCCTTTACCAACTAAGCTAGCGCCTATTTTGTAATTCTAAACACACCTTAATATATATAGATCGCGCACGTAAAAATTATAAGTGGAGCCCACAGGATGTACATTAACACATCTTATGCACATGAGTGTCACTCATATCTTAAAACCCCAATTCATCAATTAATTCCACCAAATTTACCTACAAACTCATAAATCAAAGAAAAAAGCAATTATAGATGAAGGAAAACCTAAAGATCCTAACTACACTTTTGTTTGTTTGTTAATATTACGATTGTTTGTAAAACACATTGTTGCTTCGAGAATTCGCAATTCTAACCTGCGTGATCATGTTGTATAAACTTATACGGTGGGTTATGGCCGAATAGTTGTATGAATTCTGGCAATTACATATCGAACTATATTAGCTTGTCCAGTCATTACTGACCGAACTGTTGAAAATTTTGGTTAACATCGTATATTAAACGTGAGCCATAACAATTTCGGTGGATACACGCTGAATCATCATAACAATTTCGGTCAATAGCAACCATAGTTTATAAACTAACACGACGGCTTATGACAGAACGATTGTAAGAATTTTGACCATTACTTGCCGAACTTAATTAGTTTGTTCGGTCATTACTGACCGAACTGTTAGAATCATTGTCTGCGTCAATTCTATCTCTTGCTTTTAGTGAGTTTAATGGAAAAACCCTAGTTCTTCCAATACCCTCTTCAAAGTTTTGAAGATGATGTTTGATGTTCATAAAAAATGCCTCTTGGTTGTTTTCCTCGATTCTTCTATCAGATTCTTGTTCAAAGAAGAAAATTTTGAAGACTGAGAATGAGAGAAGAGAATTAGCTGGTCAATTTTTTGTCTTCCAATATTTATTTATTTTATTGTACTTTATTTTGTAATTGATAATTGTACAAATGTCTAAAAATGTAGAGTAGAAAGTAAAGAATATGAAGCTTGAATGATGTAGAAAGAAATAATGCTTTGGGGAGAGGATTTTGTGGTGTCAATAGAATTCCCCTAAATTTTATTTACTAAAAAATGTTATTATGTGCTTGAAGCTTAAACTGAAAATAAGAGCTCTCATCTCACCAAGGAAGTTTTAACTTTTAACCCACCCCTACAAACATAAACCGAACCTAAAACCTCCAAGGCTCCAATGGCGAATGTCCCGCCAACAGAAACCCTAAGCCCTATAATGGACCACCGTGATTCCTCCGATCAACCCAACCCTACTGACATCCCTTCCCATTCACCGGCCTCCGATGCCATCCTACCTGAGAAGCGAAAGCGAGAACCAGAAACCGAGCTCAACCATGAATCCTCGTCCGACATGGCTCCTCAGCCGCGGCACCCGATGTGGAAAACGAGCCTTTGCTCATACTTTAGGAAGTCTGGCTCGTGCAGCCACGGTGAATCGTGCCGGTATGCGCACGGCGAGGCGGAGCTCCTGCCTCGTCCCGATAACACATGGGACCCCACTTCGGAGCGGGCAAAGAAAATGGCCAAAATAGATGAGAAGGAACCGGAGCAGGAGGCTGAGGAGGACGAGGAAGAAGAGGACGGCGGTGTTATGATGACGGATGCTTTGGAGGATGATGATTCTTCGGGTTTGTCCAAATGCGTCGTAAACTTACCGATGAAGTGGACTTCGGATAAGTTCAGAAACTTCCTCAATGAGCAGGTTATTATCGTCGGGCTCATCTCAGTTGTTTATATTCTTTAAATAGCTTTTTTGGAATAAAAAGTGCTGCTCTGTCGAATATTCACCAATTGCAGACATTAATGCTCTGTTGATCGATCTTCCTTTTGTAGTTTTTGGTTTGTGATTTTTAATTAGTATTATATGCTTAATTTGATATACATTGCTTGATATGAATCTTGTAATCTGATAAGATTACTATGCACAGGGAATTCTCTTTAAATCAGCAAAGAAAAAGAACGGAATGATTGTTGGATTTATTACTTTTGAAACTGCAGAACAAGTCAAGACTGCTTTGGAGGTACTCTTGTAGATTAATTCTTGAACTTTTGAAACGTGTTAAATTTGTTTCTCATAGTAAAATTTGCTTCTCATATTTGGGTGTTACAGGAGCTGGAAGGGAAATGTGTTGGCAATAACCGAATTTTAAAGGTTTCAAATGTCATTCCACGAGCATTTGAGAAAAATAGTAATTCTACAGTTGATAATGTGGTTGATGAGGATGGCAACTTGCTTCCCCACGGTTCAGTATTAAAGGGTAGAAGCGCACGAGATGTAGTGACTCCTCTTGCTCACATGTCCTATGCCGATCAGCTAGAACACAAGAAAAACTCTTTGGCGCAAACTCTGAAAAAATTAGTAATCGATTATACCTAATTCAAAGTGTTATTTTTTCAATTAATTCTTTACAGTTTGCAGTCTACTGATTGAAAAAAGAATGTTGTTATTTGTAGACTAAAAATGTGCGCAAGGCATGTCGGAATGGTGTTTCTTGTCCAGAATGGATTCAGAAATCTAGAGAAATAGGTGCTGTTCTGACCATGTTAAAGTAGTTCAGTAAAATAAAATACAAATTCACGTTGCTATGGTTTTTATCAATTAATGTTGTAGAAAAGCTGATTGAGAGGCATCCTTGTTCTATTGCGTGATGTCAAATTTTTCTATATTTAATCTTCTATCCCAGTCTCTCTCACTGCAAACATTAGGCAGGATGGATAGACTGGAGTACTCCTGTAGCTCCTTGACCTGATATCATCACTGACATTCAGGTAATCTTCCATGCAAGTTGGAGGGTATAATTGAATCGCCACTTGTTAATGGATACCGTAACAAGTGTGAATTTTCTGTTGGAAAATCTTTGCAAGGGAAAAATACAGCAGGCTTTTTACTTGGAAATTTCAGGTTATCTTCTGTTAACAAGCTGTTAGAAGTTATTGTATTTGTGGATTTCCTTTTAGAAATAATTGTAAAAATTCTACAGGGAAGGCGTGACTGCTGTTGAGGAACCTGTAGACTGTCCAAATGTTTCCAGAATTGCTTGCAAATATGCCTCTGTCTTTCAAGAATTTCTGCAGCAATCGCTCTTGCCATTATGGAACAGATTCAACAATACTGGATTTTGGCGTCAACTTACTGTATATTTCATACAACAATACTATGAATTTTGAGTGAAGCAGTTGGATTTGCTGACTGTTAAAAGAATTACTGAATTTGCTCCCTTTCTGATAGTGCTAATTCTTGCATCTAGGTTCGTGAGGGTAGGAATCCTCGCAAGATGGCTGAGGTGGATGATCCAGAGAGCAGTATATCAGAGGTCATGCTCATTGTTCAGGTTCAGTTGTTATTGCCTGCTCTTTTGAATTTATTGTTTGTAACAGCTACATGTCATTTTGATTGCTTGCTACGGGAGTCATCTATGGCATGTACAAGAACCTTCATTTAGAGTAGTTATATTTTTAAATTATGGAGGTTGATCTAATTCTGTGTTATTTTCTGTATCTTCTTGTATCATCCAGGTTTGCACCCTAGGTTTCGATGATGCCCAGGTAAAAGATGAAATTCAGCGGTTAGCTCAAGCATTTTCTGTGGAATGTACTAAGGGATCTCCTCCGTTACCTTTAACAGCACTTGTGATTCAGGTAAATGCAGAGGCCCAAGCTTTTGCCTAGTAAAAGTCTCTTGGCATCCCTGTTGCATTAGCTATGATTTTGCTGCTTAGCAAGAATTACTCGAGATCTCTAATAGATGGTTGTCAAATTATAGAGGGGGCACAGTTTTCTTTATCTTATTTGTGACGTAAGAATAATTACATTCAATAAGATCAAGAATATGAATTCATGAGTGAAACTGAAGGCAGGATCGTACTGTTCTGTAGAAAGTCGTAGCCCTTTCTTTTTCCCTTTCAGGAAATCTGAAGGTCTCAGTTAAATGCCACTATGGTGGTTCAGTTAGGAACATCTTCATAAATTGATATAACCTGAACCTTTGGAGGAGGGCTTAAATCTGAAACAAACGTCTCTTTATTTCCATTGGTTACAAGAGGTACCAACCAAGAGAAATTGTAGGTTGTTCTTCCCCGTCCTTGACACAAAAGTACTGGGTAGCTACCTATACCCTGTGGAATCACTGTTGATTTGTTTTCTGTTGTGGAAGCTTTTAATGCCCACAGATTATAGTAAGGTTGACCGTGACAGGATAGTGGTTTTTGGAAGTTTGCCTTTGCCATACTGACTGTGATGCACATTTTATCTAGGAATGTTCAAAAGCTTTGATATGAAGACAGGATTGTGCTTTGTCCTGCTTTTGTTTCCTTGTGATCTATTCGTATTATCCTTCATGAGTTTTCTGGGCTTCAATGTGCAAGATTCTCATAATATGTTAGCTATCATATGCATCTTCAATTCACCGTAACTCTTAGACATATTCATGTTGGCATCTTCGTGCAGGTTCATACAGGAATATCAAATGTGGCACCACCTGATGCTCCTTTTCGATATATTTTTATCCGTAAAGAAGGTGATTGTGGGTTGGAGATAGCTACTGATATTGCAGAACCAAGGATTCATGATCATTTGAGCAATCTTCGATTTTCTATATCTCCATCTGCCTTTTTTCAGGTGAAATCAACTGATGGTTTAGTGTTATATCTTTTCTGCATGCTACCCTATATCCTCTGCCATTTTTTCCTAAACTGTTAAGTGATGAGAGAATAAGAATAGAGTCTATCTTGTTATATAAATGCTAATTTGTTTTCAAAATGTGGCAGGTTAACACCCTTGCCGCTGAGAAGTTGTATTCACTTGCTGGTGACTGGGCTGACCTGGGTCCTGACTCTTTACTCTTTGATGTTTGCTGCGGGACTGGGACAATTGGCCTGACTTTAGCTCATCGTGTTGGTATGGTAATGCTTACAAATCCATATTTTAAGCATAGTTTATTAATCTTTCTTCTCTTGGCTGTAAATGTGGTCATTTTCATCTAAACATAAATAGGAATTTTAATTGGAAAGCAAGTAAATGTTCTGTATCACGTTCATATGATATTTCTATTATTGCATTACTCAATAGTCATATTGAGTAAGATCATGTCTGATATGTGCATCTCCATCACTTTCTACTCAGTTCTTTAATATGATAAATGATTTGGCTTCTCATATCATCAGGTTGTTGGCATTGAAATGAATGCTTCAGCAGTTTCAGATGCAGAAAGAAATGCTGAAATCAATGGCATTAAGAACTGCAGATTTGTCTGTGGAAAGGTTAGACTTGGCTCTTTTCCTTTTTGTTCCTTTTCAGTTCTCCAAAAGCCTACTGTAAGGATAAAACTGAACGCGTCAAGGTCCTTTCTTCTTTGTCTTTTCAGTTTCATTTCCTAGGACTAGGAGAATGTCTTTACCATATATTCAGTATATTTTGTTGCACCAACCATAGTTTCATTATGATATTCCTTGATGTTTTTTTTAAGGCTGAGGATGTCATTGGGTCGTTGATGAAAGAGTACCTGTCTTTAACACAAAAGCAAGATGAAAACATTGACAAATCACAGAATAAGCAGTCTGAAGCAAATTCTACTGAAGAAAATGTTACTTCTGGTGATTCTGTGCCTGGAACTGAGGAAAGCTCACTTGTTGGCCATGAAAATGGCTGTATTGCAAGTGACATACAAGATGAAACCAAACTTGAGAAGAATTGTGCCTCAGAAAGTAGTATTACACCTGCTCAGCAATTTAAGAATGTTGTGGCTATAGTGGATCCTCCACGTGTTGGACTTCATCCCACTGTAAGTGATGTTGAAGTACTTTCTACACGCTTGGTAGTTCTATATATTATATCATTGTTCTTCCTGAAGACCTACATTCACCGTTGATCAAAGATTTTACTAAGAAATAATTGTATGAAGATTTCTTTTAGACAGTTGCATCTCTAGGAACAGACTTCTTGAATCCATTTTCTGTTGACACTCATTAAGGTCATTTTTCCACGATTTCATTTTTGTAATGCATGGCTGACGTTAGTTTTTTAGCATCACATTATGATTCCTAGATTCTTATTGAACCACTTGAGAGACTGACTTGCTTTATAGCTCTGAGTTATCTAGATCAGTTTGTTGTGCAGTTTGTATCCATGTCAGGTTAGTAGTCGTTGCTAAGTTCTTCTCTGTGGAGCATTAGACAAGTCAGTCATTCCTACACTGTACTGTTGGAGTTGTATTTCAAACTAAACATGCTATGTTCAAGTCATTGTTTACTACGGGCAGTTTTTATCATTAAACTAAACCTAGGGAGAATTTTGAAAGGTGTTCCGTTTCCTAGTCCTGGTTTCCTTGGTTCTTCAGAGGTTAAGCACTGACCAGTTCTGGAAACAGGAGCCTCGCTAAGTCCAAGAAACAAATGGCACTGTATGCGCTATGTTAGATTGTTAGAATTCTGTTACTTCAATTAATAAGGGCAGACTGTATTTATCCCTATTTTCTAATTTGGGTCCTAGTTCCATAGGATGGCATTTTACATATATTGCACAATCCCTTCTTCAATGGCAATGAAATCACTTTTATTGCCTCATCCTGTCGGAGCCCATGTCCCTTGCAATAGCTATCTCATAGTTTTATTGTCCTTGCCAGGGAATATTGCAAGCTAACTCTTGAGATCTAACCTATTACCAAAGACTACATAAAAAAATCCTATTGTGTTTTGAAAAATAGACGTTCTTTGAGGTTCTAATAACCAGATTGATGTTTTTATGTTTCTTACAAGTCCCTCCTTGATGGGCACAGTTTATAAAATAGAAGCAAATTTCAAGGTGTTATTCTTGAGTCATAAAGTTTATTGGGTTTTCCCTCAGGTAGTTTATCTATAACGCCTTGTTAGCCGATTCTATTGAGATACGATAAACCTCGCTCATTCTGTGAATCAGGTAATAAAGGTTCTGAGGACGCAATCTCGGCTGAGGAGGCTTGTGTAAGTTGTCCCACAATGATATTTTCTAGTTGGTGTAATTGGTGTTGACTTTTCTTAAAACATAATTTGGCTCCATTCTCCTTTACACAGTTACATTTCTTGTAATCCTGAAAGCCTGGTAGCAAATGCTATTGAGCTGTGCACACCATCGCCTGATAATAGTGGCAAAGGAAATTACAAGAACAACAAGGCATGGAGGAATATGAGTTCGGCTGGTCTGGCTCGTCACCGGGCAAAATCAATGCCCCATTCGGAGCCGTTTAAGCCCATCAAAGCCATGGCTGTTGATCTTTTCCCTCATACACCACACTGTGAATTAGTGATGCTTCTTGAGAGGTAAATGTAAGCATGATAAGTTCGACGTCCTGTGCTTGCTGCATATGGAAGAGTTTGTTTTGAAAGTTGGAGAGTGAGTTTTTTTAATAGTTAAAATATTTTTGCTAACTTATTCGAGAATTAAAAGGAATATTTGTCTTGAAAGCTAAAATCGAATTATTTCTGACTTGGCTTTCGATTTTTATGGGGACGAGGATGACATGGTATTGAAGTACCCTTTCATCTTTTTGTTCTTTTTTATAAGAAAAATGCCCCCTGAAGTTTTATGTTTTATTCTATTGATCCCTTTATGTTTGAGAGAGAGAGAGAGCGCGCTTAGCTTTATTAAAGAGAAAAGGCAAAAGCAGCTCTTGATGGTTTCAAAGCAGCTGTTGTGTTGTGTGGTGTATGATGAAAGGTTATTTGGTAGAACATTCTATCAAAAAGTTTATACAATTTGCATATGTATTCAATTATAATAATGTAATGCAATGTGCGGAAGAAGTTTGCCACACATTATATACTACGTGGGGGGAAAGGGAATTCTTGGGTCCCACGTACTTGGGATTTATTTATGGTGACGGTTATTGTCATCACAATTTTTCTTATACATCATATTTTCCATGGGTGTTTGATTTAGGTTTAAGTGGGTTGAGGAAAATTCCGACTTTGAAATCCTAAAACTTAAAAATAAAGGTAAATAGTAAAGATGTACATTTGTTTTGAAATTGTATAAGGTAGGATGGTACTGTATATGTCAAATCAATGTTGGAAAATAAAAATATGTAATTGATTGTGTATAGGATAGGTGTAGGTAAGTTTTATAGGATATGATTGTATTGGATGGAATATTATCAGTTTAAATCTTAAAAGAAAGGGGAATTGAGTATTTTTAACTGCCAAAATCTGTCCATGCTAAGTTAGAAACAAGCATACCCGTAAGTTCCTATAATTTATTTTCTGTAACATAAATGTCCAATTTGAACCCTTTT
Source organism: Ajuga chamaepitys (assembly GCA_958295605.1). Classification (NCBI taxonomy): domain Eukaryota; kingdom Viridiplantae; phylum Streptophyta; class Magnoliopsida; order Lamiales; family Lamiaceae; genus Ajuga; species Ajuga chamaepitys. The sequence continues at coordinate 10,112,762 of OY282507.1, read as the reverse complement.
CAGTAACTTAAAGAAAGAAAAAAGATTGAAACATTTAAAAGAAATCCAAAACTTATTTCTCATCGATCCAAATTTCATCACATTAACATCAGAAAGTTTTGAAGCAGCGGAAACTGAGGGAAAGGAAGATGTGGTGGAGTAAACAATTTCTTCTCAATCAATAAATATAGATATCAGAAAACAGCGATCCGTAAAATCAATCCTGAGCATTTTTTTAAGTCACCGAAGAAGTTTGGATAATTTTCTGTCATATGCAGCATTGTAAACCTCAATAAACAGGAAAACATAATTTCCATTCGCAAGCAATTCTTTCTTTTTGCTTTTACAAATTCACTGGCCGTGTATTACCAACTAACAAGGCACAGAATGAAAATGAAATTATTTCGATACACATCGAATGAGTCTGTAATTTAAACAGTTCTTCATCATATCTGAAAGTCAATTAATTATTTGTCTTTGACACTTTTTTGTTTTCGTTTCGAATATGGTTCCCAAAAAAAATCAGTAACTATAAAAAATTAAGGAAAAAAATCGATTTTCTAGGTTCGAACATTATATAATCCTCCCGAAATTTCAGAAATCATCCGTCTTTGATGACTTCATCTCTTCTTTCTAATACGTCAACTAGCGAAGAAGAAAGAACGAGATGGAGGAAATTAGTTTTACATTTATTTAATTTTATAAATTTTATATTAAAAGGGATAAATTAGTCAATTAGCGTAGGGTCATTTTTGTCTAAAATATAAATATAGTGTATAAAAGACTTTTTGTGGTGGCAATAATCATTGCCTTTATTTATATGCAAATACATAGACAAAGTTGGATAGCTCAAGTGACAGAGCATCAACTACCTAGGTCTTTGGTCCTGGGTTTATATGCAAATACATAAGTGCTTCCCAGTATAACATTGGTTTACAAGATTTTTCTTTTTCTTTTTGACGGAGTTTTTCAATTTTTTGTTGAAAAATTTTATTCATTCCAAACAGTATGTTAGAAGCTTATAATTTGATTTAACAAAAGTAAAGAGACTCAAATAATTTAATTTCGATTGATCACTTCAAATTTCATTGCCCTAATTACAAAATGACTAGTATTCATACCTTTTTCTATTCTATCAAATACTTAAACAACTTATCAAAATACTACGATTTAGGATCTTAACAACTACCATATATTTTATAGAATATCAGAGTCTTCAAAATCTTGTATACAGCTCTGCCCATTTTCATCGAAGCCTTGCAGTTTATAAATTTGGCAAAAACTCGTACGTGACCGTCACACGGCCATCATACGGTGTGACGGGAAAAAATATCACTTTTTATGGTAAAAGTATCACCCTTTTTTTTTAAAAAAAAAATATCACTTTTTGTAGCAAAAGTATCACATTTATCTGTAAAAGTATCAATGTAGCAAAAATATCACTTTTTTCCTGTAAAAGTATCAATATTTTCTGTAAAAGTGTATTCTGTCACACGTGTGACCGTTCACACACAAGACTCACTCTATAAATTTTAGGGTCCTTCTAAAATACAATCATTACATTGATACAATCTATCATAATAATCATTAGATTATGTCTTTTTAATTAGAGACGGAGCCAAAATTTCATAATGAGGGAGACGAAATAATTATTTTGAGATATGTATGAAAGGTTTTTTAAATTTGAGGGTGGCGAAATCCGTTCTTTACAATTACTATGTATATGTATATACACAGTAGTGTCGTCGGAAAATTTGAGGGGGGCGACCGCCGCCGCCAGTCCCCCCTAGCTCCGTCCCTTCTTCTAGTCTTGGCCATTAAATATAGTAATTTGCTACTTGCTAAACTTGTAACCTAATACTTCCTTTTTCCCTTTTGTTTTTATTTCTCTGGCTTTGGATCTTAGCCATGTACATTGAATTTTTTTTAGATTAATAAGAGTCTTAATTAAAATAGTATATATATATATGTGTGTGTGATAAAATATTAATTTAGAAAATAGAGGTAGGATCTATGCCAAAATAAAAAACAATAAAATTTTTCTCTAAAAATAGCTTCAAGGCTGACAACCTTTTTCATTGATTTTTCGCAGTTAATAATTTTATGAATATATACTTAAATAATTTCTAGTTCATTCTTAACAAATAATATATCATATTAAAAATATTTAATTTAATATCAATATTTCATATCACATTTGTAATTTCGTAAATCATAAATAATCATTCATGATATATTCACATAAAAAATGTGACTATTATAATATACTCCCTCTGTTCCTGTTAAAGTTCCCACTTTGATCGGACACGAATGTTAAGAAAAAGATAGTTGCTGTTTTTTCTTTGACTTTTTTAAAGGTGGAGATTGAGGGTGAGGATTGTGAGAATTTTTGTGGTTGCAAGTTTAATTGGTAGGAACCGAAAAGGCAAGTAGACAACTTTAACCGGGACGGAGGTAGTACAAATTATTCGTAAAATAGTAAATTTTATCAATTATCATTTTAAATATACTCCTCCGCCCCCGGCTAACTTTTCCTACTTTCCATTTCGATCCGTCCCACTTAACTTTTCACACACTTATAAAGAAAATTTCTCTCACAAGCTCTACCCTCAAAATTTCCACACTCAATCTCCACCTTTAAAAACCTCAAAGAAAAAGCAAAATCTATTTTTTCTTAACATCAATTTCCGGTCAATTATGAAAAGTTAGCTGGGACGGAGGGAGTATAAATTTTGCACCTAAAAGTTGAGAAATATATAAAATTTATTTGAAAAAGCTAAACTAATTAGAGGTATTAAATGAAATTATTGCAAATAATAATAACAATAATAATAATAATAACAACAATAATAATTATTATTATTATTTTCTTGCCGATTTTAACTTAAATATAGCATGCTGATAAACTTTCGCCTTATTTAGCGAATAAAAGAACTAATAAAAGATAATAAAAACTTCATTCACATATGCTTGGAAATGAAAATTTGGAAATTTTGATCAAATTCTTTCCTAAGTTCTTGGGTGAGAAAGTAGTTTTATATTTATATTACATACATATATATATATATATATATATATATTACTCTAAAACAATTCAATCAAGCTATTCTTCAACCTCTCACAAGCAAATTAACAAACACTAACTATGCAATATTGAAACATCAACCTAAAACTGAAATCAAATCAAACCAACACACTTTTACGTGGTTCGGTTATCAAAACCTACATCTACGGGTAGATTGATCTCTACCAATCCACTAATCACCAAGAATTACAAGGAATATGAGATACAAGACTTCATGCAAGAGAAAGAAGATGAACTTGCATGTTACTCTCTCTCTCTCTAGCTTCCCAATCTTGACAGAATTATGTGTATTACTCGTGATGAGATACAGAGAATGAGTTAATAAAGTCTAATTATAGCCATTGGATCCAATTGCTGATCAAACGGATGAAACGAAATCAAGCTGTTAAAACTGGAAGCGTGCAACGATTTCTTCACATGATAGACAACAGTTCTGTAACAAACTTAACTGCCTGCTTTCACCTTCAAAACTACTTTTCCCTCCAACTGCTTCAGCTTATTATGAGCTGGTTTTTTCCTCTTGATTTTGCTATTACACAATCACTTTCCAACAACTTAATTAGTTGTGAAGCCACACTACATTATTATCTCACAATATATATATATATATATATATATATATATATATATAATTGTGAAAATGTTTAGATTAACAATAGTATTATTTTCTCTCCCATTTATGTGCAAGATTTGACGTGCTAAAAACCTTCCGCCCCATTTGGTAAATAAAAGACTAATAATATATTTCATAACTTACTTAATACACATTGGTCTATGTAGTTATAATATTTGTATTTTTTTGACAAAAACTATATATAGTTTTCTATCTCTTATTACATATTGATTTCCATCTATTATTACATTTTTAGTCATTTACATAATCTTTCAACTGGTATGCTCATTGAATGATTACAAAATGTGCATTGCCCGCAAGGCTGGACCTAGCTATGTTCGGACCTGAATCGAGTTTTTACAATGGGCCAATAAAGTAATTTTTTTTTCTTCAATTAACAAATGCAAAGAAAAGTATAAAACAATTGAAAATTTATTTATTATTTTATATTAACAATTTTTTTGACGTGTTATGTGTTATTTAAATATATGTTAGTTTGAATACTTGTAATTAATTGAATTATTTGTAATTGTACATAGGTAATAAACATGATGTAGTTACATCATAGGGTGAATTTAAGTTTTTAAAAGTAATTAATCAAATTTTTGAAGTAATTAATAAATTTTAATGTGAGAAATACTAGAATATATAAAGAAGTAAACAAAACCTAACAATTACTTTCTCTGTTCACAAAAACAAGTCATCTTAAAGAACATAATTTTTACCAAAAAACAAGTCATTCTAGTAAAATATCCATATTATCATTATCTGTATAAATCTCATAATATTATAATTATCTAATTTATTTATTATCTCTATGTGTAGATTGATCATATTTCATCACCTATTCATCCTACCTAAATGGAAATTAAGATAATAAATATAGATTATGTGGGGTTTTTTTGTCAATCGCTAAATTCTTAAGTTTGACCTACAAATCTAAAATAATTTGTTTGTAAATGAGAGGAGTATTGAACATGAAACTAATACTTATATTTAGTTTTGGATTCATAAAAAAACAAACAAAAGAAAAACATTTAAACTCCACAGCCATGCTTGTTCCGTAATAAAGAAAAGAAAAAAAAATTAAGAAAAGAAAAATATTAAAAAAACATTAAGACTGCATTTGGTTGAAGGTGCGTGTGTGTAACATTTAATAAAAAATAATAAGAGTGTTAGAATAGTGAAATACAAATATATTATTGAGATAGACAAATCTCTCATCTGAATGTGTTCTCTCTTGTCTAAACACCCTAACTTCTCCATTAGAACTGATCTTTATAATTCTTACATAAATTCTCATACACACAAAATCACCAAATGCATGGAACTTAGATTTCTGGAACTTAAGTCGTCAGCGGATTCATGAAAAAATATTATTATTTATATAGAAATATATGATTTGCTCTTAAAAAATAAATATAATATATTTTTTCGGAATAAGAATACATTTTGAAATAAGACAAATATTTTTTCAACATAACATCAATACTCAAAATAAGTAATACCTTTCATGGTAAACTTAATATATTTCCAAAAACAAGATTATTAACAACCTGAAATATACGAATTTAAGATGAGTACAAGTCGTATAGAAGAGAAGTATTATTACATAATTGTTGTCCCACGCCCCCCACCATTATTATGAGCAGGAAAATTATGAAATCTGTAGATACACGCAACAATAAGGCAAGCTACAATTGGTTGAGCTGTAATTTTATCATATAAGCTGTTGTCTGAATTCCAACATTCTGATGTGGCAATAGTCACATTTACATTATTTATAGGTATATCATTTTAACCCACTTAGTTTTTTTAGGAGTGTGTGTATGTGTATGTGATTAATCAATAATTGAATTGAATGTGCGGCCACTGAGATAGAAATTGCGCTCCACTATTTGAATTTTGAAGTGTTGCGTGGCGTCAATTTAAAACTGATTAGTAAATGATAAGCCTTATAAAAGGTACACTAAAATGTTGGTATCTTTCAATGATACAGCATTCTAAAAAGGAGATCAATTTATATGGCATGCTGTTTCGCTTATCTCTTTACGTTTTAGGTTGTGTTTATTTAAGGTTGAAGGAGATCGGAGGACTCTAAGTTAGGGAAAATAAATAAAGTAAAAAGAAAATGTGGAGCTAAATAAATACGTGTTTGATTTTGTTAGTTGAAGATTAAGTTGAGGTTTGTTTAATGTAAAAAATGAGAAAATATGATATAATGTGTGTAAATATATTGCGACAACTCCACAGGAAATACGAATCGATTGCTCGATCCTCAATGAATAGGGTCAAGTGATAAGTAAACACACCTTAGGGCACCCACAATGGGGTGTGGAATTGAATTAATTGAGTGTGGAATTGAGGTAGCTTAGCATTGTGGGAGGGGTGTAGCTTTTGAATTAAAACATATGGGGTGTAATATTTGGACTCAGAATTGAAGGGGGGGGGGGGGGGGGTGGGTGGGCCGGGGCGCGTCGAAAGAGGGGGAGGGGAGGCGGCCGTCGCGCAAACGCGCGTTCTGAGTGGGCAGCCAGGGCGCGTGGCCTCCACGCGCGCCTGGAGAGAGTGGCGCGGTGGGGCCCGCGCCATTAATGGCTGTCTGCCACTATGTCCCCCATTAATTTCCGTTTTTTTTTTTCTTTTTTCTTTAAATGCTGAAACATGAAGAAAAGGAGGAATACTTGAGGTATTTTGGATGCACTACTATTGCCAACGGTCATTTTTACTGTTCCCGGCCGTTGGCAAAAAATTCAAACATACATTTACAGATTTTTGCCTATAAATACATGTAAAACATGTTCATTTCTTCACCATCATTTCTAATTTTCTCCGACTATTTCTTCAAATTTATTTTTTGCAAATTACTTCTATAATGGCAGGAAGATTTGGGGCGAGAAATTGGTTCAACAATTCTTCTGATTCGGAAGAAAATTCCAATCCTCGTCCGCCACCTTCCACCACCAGCCCCCAAAATTTTCCTATTCCACCCTACATGATACCAGCTCCAAATTTGCCCGGTCATGCATATCCTCGTATGAACCCCATGGCTACACAGGGTGCTCCTTACGCTATGTATCCAAATGAAGGATTCCAATATCCTTATATGTCCCCTCCTCCTTATGGATTTCCTCCTCAGAATGCAACAACGACCCCCAACTACTCCTCCAGAAGAGCGAGTATAGACGGATCGAGCACCGACAAAGAATGCAACACTCCGTCATCGGGAACAACTTCCCCATATCCACCACGCTCGTCACCTGTTGGGCTCGAGCATATTAACCTCGACGAAGATGCATCTTCCAACGGAGTCGGTGACGTCCCACAGGGGAGAAAGGGGACATACAACCCAAGATGGAATGGAGATGAAAATGAGCGTCTAGCTCGATGTTGGGTAAATATAAGCGAAGATTCAGCGATTGGCAATGCTCAAAAATTGGAAAGAATGTGGAAACGAATCGCTGCCGACTACAACAAAAATTATGTATACGTTTTTGGTACACGAGCAAGTTGAAAGATATTATGTATACGTGTATTATTTTACACAACATGATAGTTGAAGACGAAGGGGAATCGGCGATCAACTGGGCGGACGAACCAAACATCGACAATAATGCAGACACCCAATTTTTTCAAGGTTCAATCGGGAGTTTCAATGCATACATACAAAGAGGCGCCGATCTTCGAGACAAGGAAAAACACCATCAACTCCGGGCCGACTTGATTGAGCACATATGGGCGCATCATAATTCTACCTAGATATTTTTCAAGAGTGCTTAACATTTTTCCTTTTTTTTTTTTTATTAATATTTCGTGTTGTAACGTTTTTTCCCCTCTTTGAATTTTAATATATTTAATAATATTTTATTAAATATCGAAATATTATTTTTACCGAATTTAGATTTTTTTTTTTTAAAATCGGAAATAAATTTTTTTTCTACGAATTATAAATATCAAATAATTAATTATACATGTTAAAATTATAAATAAGATTTAATTAAATTGAAGATGGGAAAATAAATAGGGTGGTTTTAAGGTGGGACCCTCAAATAGTGACAAATAGTGTTAATTGGACCTGAGTTGCATTGTGGGAAATAGGTAGCAATTGAGTGGGGTTTAAACTTTTGATGTGGCAATGACGTGGCGATGATGTGTTGGGTAGTAATAAGCTTTGCATTGTGGGTGCTCTTAGTCTATATCCGGTGTTGTTACACAAGTACTGCCAACATTAATCTTGTAGATAGATAAACCAAACCAAAAGCAGGTGAACTGACGATATATACTTATTTTTTTACACTAATTAGTAAGTGCTCCCGTATTATGCACTGGCCAACGCGTTAAGTTATTATTTTTGAATGGTATTAACGAATTTCAATATTTAAAAATATCTACTTCTTTATCTGTAGCTTTATTTGTTAGTGTTTAAATATGCATGATATAAAATTATTACTACATAAAAAAACAATTCGTACGGTTTTTATGTTATTAAACAAACAAAGAATGCGATGTTTTACGAGTTTTGAGTTATCTCCTTGTATGCAATATTTTCAATCATTTTACATTTATCTTCCATATCACAAATTAGAAAGAAGAAAATTAATTCTTTGCAGTTAGCGACTCTTGAACAACATAACACTGATCTTGGCTGAAATCTAAGTTCCTAAACGAAAAATAATTGTTTGAAATAAATTCTACGAAATGTCACATTTTCACTAAATTCCTTTAATTAGTACTCCCTCCGTCCCAAGCTAATTGTCATACATTGACCTAGCACGGAGACTAAGAAAAAGTAGATTTTGTGGAATCTTTGACTTTTTCAAAGGTGGAGATTTTGATTGTGGAGATTGTGGGATAATTTGTCATTTATCGAGTAGGAGCTTGGGACAAATAAATAAGGCAAGTAGGACAATTAGGTCGGAACGGAGGGAGTAAATCGTAATTTTAGCTAATTTTTATGCATTTAAAACATTTACAGTAGTTATCATATAATTTAGAAAATACATCCATACATCATTAGTCTAGATATTTCTTTTCTAAAAATTAGACTCCTGAAATATAAGCTCCTACACAAACACATTTGAATTATTTTCCTATCAATCAAGATAGTAATAGCTCTTTCTCAAAATATAAAAATTCAAATTAAAAGTATAATAAAATAAGATGCTTATTATATAAAATTGTACATTATTTATTGTACCACCTGCTCAATAAACAAAGAAAAAAGAAAATACATAACATCAAGTGCCCTGTAAAGCCATAAAACAATTAAAAAATTATAAGGAAATATTTTGAAGTACGGCAACGATTCTTGGATTGTGATCTCCTCTTCAATTTTTGTTAAGAGAATATTACTCTGTGAAAGATTAAATATGAATAACTAATCCACAAAATTCACTCAATGCATGGAAAGAAATTCTAATTAACTGAAATATATGTTGGAAATTAGTTTGGAATTTTGGGTTTTGACCCAAAATTGACCAATTTAATTATTTCAATTCATTTGTTAAAAGTGGAAACAAGTTGCAAATTCATAATCTACGTTTCGAGTAGATGAATTAATGTATTAATATGCTCAAAATCAATTTCGGGTGAATGGGATATTAATTGTCAAATGTTGCAACTTAAACTTGGAAGTTAAAGAGTTTATAAAGGAAATATGAGAACTTATCCCACATAGAAAAATTGGAGTAAGTGGATACTCCTTGTTTAGTAGAGCACTTGATAAGTAGTAATCAAGTGTGCTCCCCTATGGTGAATCTTATGGTGGATTCTAGTGGAATTTTAGCCTTTGGCTAAAATGGACCCACCATCCGAGCCCGATCCCGGGCCCGCACGCACATGTCGCATTGAGTTACTTTAGAGGCGCACGTACACGTCGTCGCGAGGAGCTGGAGGAGCCTTACAGTCGTCGCGAGGAGCTGGAGGAGCCTTACAGTTTTGGCCAAGTAGTCCAAACGGATGGCTCGCGGGTTCATGGCGGTTCGAGTCAGGCGGTGCGGTGACGTGGATCGGGTCGGGTCGGATCGACCCGGCTCGGACCGGGCGGTTCAACCCCACTGGGTCGGACCGACCCGCCAGCAGGCCGGGCAGGTCGAACTGGTGCGACCCGCCGGGGCGCGCCCGCGGGTGCGACCGCGCAGCAAATTGGTAGGTCCAGTCCAAAGGATGCCACCAAAGGGTGAAGAGGAAAGGCACCACAACTCTTCAATATATATATAGGCCCCTGCAGATTTCATTTCATTCATTCCAAATTCACAAGTTCATTGAGATTCAAAAGCTTTCCAAATTCTGCATTAGTAGAGTCCGAAAGTTCCAAATATCCGAGTACGTTCGCCGATAACTTCCGACTCGTAGTGCAGCGGTCTGAAGTTTTTAAAGTCGTTGTATCTTGGAGGCGTTTTGCTATTAGACGTATTGCACCTGAGTACGTGGCAATATTGTCTTATGGATATAGAGTCAAACTCTAGCCTCGACTTTGTCTGCATTTACATCTTCGTCTATACACTTCACATACCAAAAACTAACAGCGTAAGACAAAATCTTCTGTATATTCGGAGATTTCTTCTACTATTTCTACTTCATCAATTCCTGCTGCTCACGCTGAAAAACCGGCTAAATTTGCCGGAAGTGATTTTAAGAGATGGCAACAGAAAATGTTCGATTTAACAACTCTCAGTCTTGCTCGTTTCCTGCAAGAAGATCCTCCTATTGTAGAAGTGGGGCATAAAGAGGGGATGAATGCTTTGGACGCTTAGAACCACAGTGACTTCCTGTGTCGAATTACATTCTGAATGGATTAGACGACTCACTTTACAATGTCTACTCCATTTTTAAAACCGCAAAAGAATTGTGGTTATCTTTGATAAAAAGAACAAAACGGAGGATGCCGGAATGAAGAAATTCATTGTTGGACGGTTCCTTGACTTCAAAATGGTGGACTCGAAGACGGTCATGGACCAAGTTCGAGAGTTGCAGTTGATCCTCCATGAGATTCATGTTGAAGGTATGTAACTATCTGAATCCTTTCAAGTATCCGCTTTAATAGAGAAGCTACCACCTCAATGGAAGGATTTCAAAAATTATCTCAAGCACAAACGCAAGGAAATGGGGCTTGAGGACTTGATCGTGAGACTACGGATCGAGGAAGACAACCGAAAATCTGAAGTCAAAAGCGACAAGAACCGTGGAGAGGCACATGTGAATTTGGCTGAAGTGGTAAGAAGAGGAAGCGCGGTGCTGGCTCTAATAAGCAACAGAAGACCTCGAACAAAAGGTTCAAACGTAATTGTTACAATTGTGATAAGCCCGGACACAAGTCGAGTGAATGTCGACAGCCAAAGAAGACAAATCAAGGCCAAAAGAATCAAGCCAACCTTGCCGAGCACAAGTCCTTGCCAGAAGAACTGTCTGAAATGGATCTGTCTGCCATCGTGTTCGAGGCTAACTTGGTAGATAATCCAAGGAAATGGTAGATCGACACAAGGGCTACCCGTCATATCTGTTCAGACAAGGATCTGTTCTCCACTTACCAAGAGATCAATTGCAGAAAGCTCTTCATAGGAAACTCTGCAACGTCTCCGATGGTAGGATTGGGAAAAGTTGTGTTGAAGATGACGTCGGGAAAAGAACTAACTCTCGTGGATGTGCTGCATGTCCTAGACATTCGCAATAATTTATTCTCCGGTTCTTTATTGAGTAAGGCCGGATTTAGGCTTGTTTTCGAAGCAAATAATTTTGTACTGACCAAATGTGGCCAATTTATTGGGAAAGGCTATCTCGAAAAGAGCCTTTTCAAGATGAATGTAATGACCGTAAAGCGCGACATTAAGCGCAATATTAATATAAGTGAAGTTAATTACTTGCTAGAGTGTTCTAATTTATGACATGATAGATTAGGACATGTAAATCAAAATACACTTCGACGTTTAGTGAATTTAGATTTACTTCCTAGAATGGAATTTGATTCACAAAAGTGTGAGATCTGTGTGGAGGCAAAATTGGCTAAACAACATTTCATTGAGTGGATAGAAGTACTTCACCTCTAGAACTTGTTCATACTGATGTGTGTGATTTGAAGTTTGTGCAAACTAGAGGTGGTAAGAATTACTTCATTACTTTTATTGATGATTGCACAAGACACTGTTATGTATATCTTTTGAAAAGTAAAGATGAAGCCATTGAGACATTCAAAAATTATAAGAATGAAGTTGAAAATCAACTTAGCAAGAGAATCAAAGGGATTCGAAGTGAAAGAGGTGGAGAATATGTAGCTCCATTTGAAGAATTTTGCCAACAAAACGGTATTATTCATCAAACTACAGCTCCATATTCACCTCAATCAAATAGCGTTGCAGAATGCAAGAACCGAACTCTAAAAGAGATGATGAATGCTATGTTGATAAGTTCGGGCTTACTCCAGAACATGTGGAGGGAAGCAATCTTGTCTGCCAACTATATTCTTAACAAATTACCACATAAGAAGAGGGACAAAACTGCGTACGAGTTGTGGAAAGGAAGAAAATCTTCCTACCATTACCTCAAAGTGTGGGGTTGCCTAGTTAAGGTTTAAGTACCTAAGTCAAAACAAGTGAAAATAGGACCCCAAAACTATTGATTGCATTTTCATTGGATATGAACATAACAGTAGTGCATATCGATTTTTGGTGTACAAATCAGACATTCCTGAAATGAACGTGGGAATGACTATTGAATCAAGGGACGTGGTGTTCTTTGAGATTATTTTTCCTAAGAAGGAAATCATAGAAGTAAGTTCTCGTAAAAGAACTTATGAAATTGCAAGGTTCACCTGTTAAGGTTAATAAGGAACCTAATGATGAATCTAGACGCAACAAGAGGGCCAGAAAGGAAAAGTCCTTTGGGCCGGATTTTCTATCATACATGATGGAGAGTGAACCCAGGACAATACATGAGGCATTGTCTAGTCTAGATGCTCCTCTCTGGAAAGAGGCAATAAACAGTGAAATCAAGTCCATCATGCAAAATCATAGTGGGAGATTGTAGATCTACCACCAGGTTGTAAACCACTTGGATGTAAGTGGATCCTAAAAAGGAAATATAAAGCTGATGGATCCATTGATAAGTATAAGGCTAGTTGGTAGCCAAAGGGTTCAAACAAAGAGAAGGTTACGACTTCTTTGATACGTATTCCCCTGTTACGAGGATCACTTCTATTAGAGCTCTCATTGCTATTGCATCATTAAATAACCTTGAGATACATTAAATGGATGTGAAGACGGCGTTCCTAAATGGGGAATTGGAGGAGGAGATATATATGGAACAACCTGAAGGGTTTGTTGTGTCTGGCCAAGAAAAGAAGGTGTGTAAACTTGTTAGATCTTTGTACGGTCTCAAACAAGCACCTTTTAAATGACATGAAAAATTTCATAATGTGATGCTCTCTAATGGTTTCAAAATCAATGAGTGCGATAAGTGTGCCTATATAAAGGGAACTCCAGAAGATTATGTGATAGCGTGTCTATACGTCGATGATATGCTTATTACGGGGAGTAATCATGACTCGATCATAAATACTAAAAACATGTTAAAACGAAATTTTGACATGAAGGACATGGGTCTGACTGACGTCATTTTAGGGATGAAAATCTCTAGAACTCCTGATGAAATTTTCCTATCACAAGCTCATTACATTGAGAATGTGTTGAGGAAATTTGATGCTTATAACGTACCCCCGGCTAACACTCCTGTAGATGTTAATCTACACTTAGCTAAAAATAGAGGAGACCCAGTGCTACAACTGAAATATGCAAGAATTATCGGAAGCCTGATGTACTTGACAAATGGTACGCGTCCGGATATAGCATATTCAGTTAGCAAACTTAGTAGATTTACCCGTAATCCTAACAAGGATCACTGGAAAGCTCTGATGAGAGTTTTAAGGTATTTAAAACATACCATGAATCATGGAATTTTGTATACAAGATATCCAACCGTATTGGAAGGATACACAGATGCAAACTGGATATCTGATACATAAAAAAATCCACCAGTGGTTATGTATTCACTATAGACGGAGGAGCTGTGGCTTGGAAATCCTCTAAACAAACTTGCATAGCTCGTTCCACATTGGAATCAGAGTTCATTGCCTTAGATAAAGCTGGTGAAGAAGCAGAATGGCTTCGAAACTTCTTAGAGGATATTCCCGGTTGGTGTGAACCGGTGCCTCCCGTGATGATACACTGTGATAGCATGTCTGCTATAGGGAGGGCACAAAGCCACATGTATAATGGTAAGTCTTGACACATCCGAAGGAGACACAATACCGTTAGACATTTGATCTCAAGTGGGGTTATCTCCATTGACTATGTAAAGTCAAAAGAAAACATTACGGATCCGCTAACTAAAGACATTGGTCGAGATCAAATGTATAGCGCGGTAAGGGGAATGGGGTTAAAACCCACACACTAAAGAGTGTTCATAGTGGTAACTCGTCCATAATGACTGGAGGATCCCAAGAACTTGGTTCAACGAGACAACTAAGCTTTGAAGCACTCAGTATTGCACTTGAAAAATAAAATTTCAAGCTCATTCTCGATTCCACTCAAGTGCTAATTGTACCTATGTGGTTCAAAACCTGATGATGTGTGGTGAGGGTAAGCTTAACAACTTTTAATGATTGCTATACCTTCATGGTGAGGTATTTCAGGGTACCTTTAATAGGAGATCACCTATATAAGTGTGAAGTGGGGCCGCTTCAAATCGACAAATATAATATTTTCAGTACACACTTATGAATCCGAGATAAGGTCCACGACCAAAATGGACAACAACGTGAGAACCAAAAGGATATTAGAGTCGTTACTTTGTGGTTGTTATTGTACTAGATTTACACAAAAGCTGACCAGTTCAAGACATCGTGTTCGCTGAGCAGCGAGTAGATCCGATGGCATCTCACTAGGGAAGGTTCAAAGCCTGAAGCTACCTATCCTGATGAAGTGACGGCTCGTTGGGACTTTCTTAGGTTTGCATGGCATTAATATAATTCATGTGGGGGATTGTGGGAAATTGGTTTGGAATTTTGGGTTTTGACCCAAAATTGACCAATTAATTATTTCAATCCATTTATTAAAAATGAAAAAAAGTTGCAAATTCATAATCTACATTCGAGTAGATGAATTTAATGTATTAATATGCTCAAAACCAATATCGGGTGAATGAGATATTAATTGTCAAAGGTTGCAACTTAAACTTGGAAGTTGAAGAGTTTATAAAGGAAATGTGGGAACTTGTCCCACATAGAAAAATTGGAGTAAGTGTATACTCCTTATTTAGTAGAGCACTTGATAAGTAGTTATCAAGTGTGCTCCCCTACGGTGGACCTTATGGTGGATCGTACTGGGATTTTAGCCTTTGGCTAAAATGGACCCGAGAATGGTGCGAAGCACCATCCGAGCCCGAGCCCGGGCCCGCACGTCGCACATGTCGCATTGAGTCGCTTCAGAGGTGCCCTTTGCACTTCGCACGTACGCGTCGCCCGGAGGAGCCTTAAAGTTTTGGCCAGGTGGTCCAGACGGATGGCTCGCGGGTTCGTGGCAGTTCGGTGATGCGGATCGAGCGGTTCATTCGGACATACCCGCCAGCGGGCCGGGCCGGGCGGGTCAAACCGGCGACGGGTCAGCCTGCGGGTGCGACCGTCCAGCGAACTGGTGGGTCCAGTCAAAGGGGTGCCTTTTCAGAAAGGCACCACAACTCTTCAATATATATAAATAGGCCCCTGCATACTTCATTTCATTCATTCCAAAATTCAGAAGTTCATTCAGTTTTCAAAACTTTCCAATTCTGCTTTAGTAGAGTCCGAAAGTTCCAAATATCCGAGTACGTTAGCCGATAATTTCCGATTCGTAGTGCAACGGTCTGAAGTTTTAAAGTCGTTGTATCTTGGAGCAATTGCTATTAGACGTATTGCACCTGAGTACATGGCAATTTCGTCTAACAGATATAGAGTCGAAGTCTAGCCTCGACTTTGTCTGCATTTACATCTTCGTCTATACACTTCACATACCAAAAACTAACACTTTTCATATCTTACGGGAATAGGTTTATATATTGCCTATTTATTCACAGTAAAACTTTTTGAAATTTTGAAAGTAATAGTAGTATTATGTACTATTGAACTTCACTCAAATTTGTTAAAACTATAAAGAAAATAAATTAAAAAGGTATAAATACTTCTATTGAAGTAAGTTTACACAGTTCCAATCTTCAATTTTTTACTCGGTATGACTCATTTTCACCAATATTTTCTTGAGACTAGGTAAATACAATTAGTCTATTTATATTCATCAGGTGCTTTTAGTTCGACTCTCGGTAAAATTTAGTAGTGTTCAAGATCCATGCTTAATTCAAATTTAGTTAATTTTACCTCAAATTTTAATATTAGATAAATACAAATGAAAATAAAGTAGTGAGCACATACGTGGAATAGGTCAACAATTGTCAACCAGATGAAGTACCTTTTATATTTTCACACTTGAGGACCACAAATTGTTCCTATCCGTTTAACTCTCTTTGGCCCCATGAAATGGGATATATTTTCTATTTAGTAAATGTTATTATATTTTTTTAGAAATATAAGAATCTTATATTCAATCAATGCCATGAAGTACAAGACGCTCAATCCAAAATGGAATATTAGAATCAATCCAAACAGACGGAGTGGCTGATGAAAACGAAAAAATGAACTAATTTATGAGCAACTGAATTGCATCGATGACTCATGTGTGCAATGCTCCGAATATAATCTACCTGAAACAATTCCTGAATCTCATCCACTAATAACTCAGAATAATTTAAAGAGTTCACTTGCCCAGTGACTACATATACTACAAGAAAGGAATCTTATTTTATACGACTTCCTTCGTCCCAAAATGTAGCAATGAAAAAAATATCCCTATTTTAGATGAACGAGGTGTTATATTTTCATTTGGAGAATACGTGGAAACTTTTCATTTTAGCAAATAACGTTAAGGAACACATAAGGAGCTACAATACTAACCTTCCCCTTCCCTGCCCATAAAAGGAAAAAGGTTAAGAACAATAGTTCATGTTTATGCAGTAATCTTTTCATAATTATGATTGTTTTTATAAAGCAAAAATAACCCTCCCAATATTTTTTAATTGCCTTACTCATAATGTTTGCAAATGAGTTTAGGGATGGTAGTTAAAAGACAGATTAGTTAGTTAAGTACAATTAAAATTAGAATAGAGGCAGATCGTTGTTAGCTGAAGTGTATAAGAGGTGTATCCTCTCTTTTAGCTTATTCATTCAATTTAACAGTTACTACTTCTTCTTCCACAATGTAACAATTCCTCTCTTGAGAAATGAATTTATTACTTTTTCCTCCATGAATGCTATTATGGTATCAGTTTCACGAATCCATTAATTCGGATATGCTAGGGTTTTGTTTATGTTTCATTCCGCTGCGATGAAAGTTGTTTGTGATTTTCTTTGTTGATCTTGTTGCGAATCGATTTGCCGTTTGTTTGCAATTGCGTATATTCACAATTGTTATTTTTAGATCCGTTTTCTTTGTTGATTCATTTTGTTTTCCCCTAATTCTTTGAAATTGGGAATTTCTGAAATTCTGGTTCATTTCGTATTGATCTTGAGCCATGCTTTCTTCCTACGACAGATGAAGATCATGTTACTGACGGTTCCTTGATTCGTTCGAATGATCTTGTCCTCAATTGGATCCTCAACTCCATTAATCAAGATATCAAACGCACCTTGGAATTCTTCAACTCTACTCGTGAAGTATGGGATGAGCTCCACGCGAGGTACTCTAAATCTGATGGTACAAGAGTTTCTTATTTAGAAAAATCTTTAAGTTCTATTTCTAAGGGCTCCAATTCCTTGGTTACGTATTATAATCATTTCAAGAGTTTGTGGGATGAGTACCTTAGCTATAGGCTTATTCTGATGTGTACATGTGGTGCAAATTGCTCTAGTGATCTTCCCCAGTTAGTGGCTAAGACACAGGAAAAGGGATGTAGTTATGGAATTCCTTATAGGCTTAGATGAGTCTTATGCTGCGATTATGAGTCAAATTCTATTACAGACTCCCTTGCCTTCTTTGCCTAAAATCTATTCCTTGTTGTTACAAGAAGAGAGTCAAAGGTCCTTGAATGTCCCAATATATATTCAACCTGATTCTGTTGCTATGTTGGCTAGACAGGGAGCTAAGAATTTTAAAGATAAGAAAAGACCTTTTAAATTTACTCATTGTGATTTGCCTGGTCACACTGTAGACAGATGCTATCAGATTATTAGTTTTTCCCCTGGGTGAAAAGGACCTAAGGTATCTAAGGGTAAGGTTGAAACTTCTACAAACATTTCCATGAATGAATCCTCTGTCACTGATGCATCTGTTAAAGAAAATGATACTCCTACTAATCCTTTGTTCAACCAAGATCTTTTTGAGGAGTTCTTAGCTTTTACTGAGATGCAAAAAAGTTCTGAGCATTCTGCAGCTGGAGCTTTTGTGCAGCCTGCAGATTCAGGTATACTTTTTTCATTTGCCTCAAAATCTGTCAATCACAGTTGGATATTAGACACAGGAGCTACTGATCATATGTGTTGTGATATATCCTCATTTACTAGTGTTCTTGTGGCTTCTAATATCAAAATCAGTTTACCAAATAATCAGTTAGTAATTGCTACTCTAATTGGCAATATCAAGATAAATGACAATATAACTTTGGTACAATGTTCGGTTTGTTACTGATTTCTCCTTTAATTTGTTATCCATCTCACATCTCACTAGGCATTCAAGTATTGGTGTTATTTTTTTTGATTCTCATTGTACTTTATGGGAAAACAACACCAAGAAAGTGATTGGTTTTGCTGGGCAGAAAGGTGGCTTATATTTGTTAAATTCTGAAAATTTTGTTAACGTTGTTTGTTCTAGTACTGGAAACATTGTTAGTTTTAGTACATGGCATGCTAGATTAGGCCATATTTCTCCTAAGAAATTTGTATTTTTTGAAGAATATCAACGTAAAGATACCTAATATGAATGACATTTGTGAGATTTGTCCTTTGGCTAATAAAAAAATACTTTGTTTTCCTACTAGTATTTCTATTTCTTCTTCTATTTTTAGATGGTTCATTGGGATGTTTGGGGGCCCTTTTCCATTGAATCTCATAATGGTCATAAATATTTTCTTACTATTGTAGATGATTATAGTAGGTGCACTTGGATTTATTTGCTTAAGAACAAGCCTGATGTACTAGAATTTTTTTATAATATGGTTTGCACACAGTTTAAGGTAAAAATTAAGTACTTAAGGAGTGACAATGATACTGAATTTATGCTTTCAGAATTTTATCATAAGAATGGTATAATTCATCAAACATCTTGTGTGGAAACTCCACAATAGAATGGTGTTGTGGAGAAGAAACACCAACATCTTTTACAAGTAGCAAGAGTCTTACTTTTTCAGTCTTCTCTTCCTTTGAAGTCCTGGTCTGATTGTATACAAACTGCAACTCATTTGATTAATAGAACTCCTTCAGAAGTTTTAATGAGACTTCTTTTCAAAGATTATATAATAAAGAATCTGATTTGTCCTATTTAAGATGTTTTGGGTGCTTATGTTTTGCTAGCACAATTAGTGCTCATAGACACAAATTTCCAGCCTAGAGCTGTTAAATGTGTTTTAATTGTATCCATTTGGCACAAAAGGTTATAAACTGCTTGATACATCTACTGGCAGAGTCTTTATTTTAAGAGATGTAAGGTTTTATGAAAATATTTATCCTTTTTCGAAAGATTATGATATTGTAAGCATTGATAAACTTTTTTTGTCTGATCACATTTCTGAGTCCTCAAAGAATATCTCTGAAGACCTAATTGTTGATGATGTTAGTGTCTTAAAGCATGCAAATAATAATAGTTTGGACACTCTAGATTCTAGTGATCAGATTCATCAAGCTCTTCAAGAAGAGTTAGATGAATTTATTCCAGTTTCTGTGCACACTGATGATTCTTCGCACAATGATGCTCAATCAGGTACTTCTAATCCAATTCATCCTAGTACTGCCATTAACAATATATCTGTTAAAGATGATGTCAGAAAATCTTCAAGATCTAGACACACTCCTGCATATCTTGATGTCTATAAAACCAATCAGCCACCATCTTTACATCATAATTCTAGTAACACATATACTAATATGGCTGTTTCTAAGCATATCAGATACCCTATATTTGATTTTTTATCCACTACTAAACTTTCTGAAAAACACAAATGTTTATTGCTGCAATGACTGAGGCTATTGAGCCAAAATCTTATAAACAAGCAAAAAAAAGTGAAAATTGGATAAAAGCCATGAATTTTGAAATTGAGGCTTTAGAAAGAACAAACACTTGGACTCTATTTGATATACCTATAGGTAAACATTATATAGGTTGCAAATGGGTGTATAAAATAAAACACAAGTTTGATGGCACTGTGAAAAGATATAAAGCTAGGTTGGTAGCTAAAGGATATACTCAACAAGAAGGTGTTGATTATTTTGATACATTTTCACCTGTGGCTAAAATTACTTCTGTGAGAATCCTGTTAGCTGTGGCTGTTGCAAATAATTGGTTGATTCATCAATGTGATGTAAATAATACTTTTTTACATGGTGATCTCATTGAAGAAGTATATATGTTACCACCTCCTGGTTATTGTAAAACTGGTGACAAAAGAGTGTGTAAATTGAGTAAAAGCATATATGGATTGAAACAAGCATATATGCAATGGTTTACCAAGCTTTCTGAGTCCCTTTATAAGATTGGTTATGTTCAGTCTAAAGCAGATTCCTCTTTGTTCACTAAGAAGAATGCTACCTCATTTACTATTGTTCTTTGTTATGTGGATGATATGATCATCACTGGAAATAACATGAGAGAAATCAACTTGTTAAAGACCATTTGCATAACCAGTTTACCATTAAGGACTTGGGAGTTCTAAAATACATACTTGGTATAGAAGTTGCTAGGAATAGCGATGATTTACAATTATGCCAAAGAAAATATGCTTTAGATTTACTTGACAGTGTTGGATATTTGGGTAGTAGACCTTGCTCTACTCCAATGGATGAAAAACACATTTTCACTTCAAAAGATAGCCCTCCTTTACAAGATCCAGCTGCATATAGAAGACTGATAGGAAAAGTGTTGTATTTGACAATACTAGACCTGATCTTTCTTTTTCTACAAAAATTAACTCAATACATGAGTAACCCTTTAGCAGCTCATCTATCTGCAGCACACAGGTTACTAAGATACAACAAAGCTACACCAACCTTAGGACTATTTTATTCTACTAACAATGATTTCAAGCTGCAGGATTTTTGTGACTCTGATTGGGCAAGATGTCCTCAAATAAGGAGAAGTGTCACTGGATATGCAATTTACCTTGGACATTCTCTCATTTCATGGAAGTCTAAAAAGCAGACAACAGTCAGCAAAGGCTCGGTAAAGGTGAATACAGTGTAATGGGATGCATATCTGCTGAACTGCAATGGGTCTAAAATATCCTTCAAGACTTGCAAATAACTCATCCACAACCTGCCATTCTCTATACTGTCAACAAGTCAATATTCTCCATAGCACATAATCCAGTTCTACATGAGAAGACTAAACACATTCAGATTGACTTTCTGCTGATACTAGTGATTCTCAGAAGGATGTGCCTAAGATTTCTACAACCCAAGATGTCTCCTCCTTAATTCAGAAAGAACTGGCCAAATTTTTCAGCTCCAAAGCACTTAAGTCGAAGCAGGAGGGGGATGAGGATGTTGATTTTGTGCACTTTGTACCCTCTGCAAGTACCCCTGTTAACTCTGCTTTCTCTCTAGTTGACTTTATAAGTGTTGTTTCATGGATTTTGGACACTGGAGCAAGTAGGCATATATGTGTTAACCGCAATCTCCTGTCTAAAATCACTCCTCTCTCACTTCCTATCAATGTGGTACTACCTGATGGATCTATTAAAACCATTTCCTACAACGGGACAATTTCTCTTTCCCGAAATATTATTCTCACTGATGTTCTTTATGTACCATCTTTTAAGTACAATCTACTTTCCATTCCTCAACTTACTTCTTCCCACCAATTACACCGTATTATCACATCTACTCGTTGCCAATTACAGGACTCTCAGACTGAGCATGTTGTTGCCAGTGGAGCTCTTATTGGCAAACTCTACATTTTTTTACCAAGATAAAGACACATCAGTATTACATACTCCTTGTAATCCTTCACTATCTCATACTACTCTAGAAGTTTGGCATCACAGTTTAGAGCATGCTTCCCTTCCTGTAATGAAGCATATTGCTCAATTGAAGCATCTTTGTACATATTCTACTATAAAATCAATAAAGTTATGTGATGCATGTTTCAAAGCTAAACATCATAGAGCTTCTTTTCCAACATCTTCCATACAAACTTCTTCTTTTGCATATTGACATATGGGGTCCCTGCAAAGAATCTTCTATTACAAATACTCCCTATTTTTTAACTATAGTCGATGACTTCACACGGGGCACTTGGGTCTATCTTATGTTACATAAACCCCAGACTTGTCATCTGCTACAATCCTTCATCACGATGGTGCCTACTCAATTTAGCTATCATGTTAAAACAATAAGATCCGATAATGGCCTTGAATTCCTCAGTAAAGAATGCCAATCTCTCTTCTCATCCCTTGGTATTGTTCACCAGAAATCCTATCCCTACACACCCCAACAAAATGGGGTGGTCAAAAGAAAGCATTGACATCTATTGGATATTAGCCGATCCCTCATTTTCAGTCGTCTTTGCCTCTTAAATTCTGGTCGTATTCCGTCCTTATGGAAGCTCACATAATTAATAGGCTGCCTAGTCATGTTCTTAACTGGAAATCCCCATATGAGTTGTTATTTTCCAAGCCTCCAGATTTCTCGCTCTCAAACCATTTGGTTGCCTCGCTTATGCAACCAATATCCATGCACACAAGTCTAAACTCCAACCTAGATCTCATAAACGTTCTCCTTGGTTATGCCCTTGGCCAAAAGGGTTATACATTGTATTGTCTTGATATTCATCATATTCTCACTTCTAGAGATGTAAAGTTCTTCGTTGATAAATTTCCATATTTCTCTCACCATGATACTCATTCTATCGATATGGTACCCCTTCCCCTCATTCCCACTACCGAATCCCAATGCTTCATATTCTATTTATCATCCTGCTTCCTCTAATACTCCTCCTGATGTGTCTAATTCAATGAGGGCTCCTCGACAGCGAACACAAACTCGCTTGGATGAAGGATTACATTATCAATTCTACCCTTGACACTCCCTCTGTCCAACCTTATCCCTTTTCCAATACACTTACCTATGACAACACATATGCTACCTACTTCTCTAGAGAAATGCCGAATTAGAAGCTCTAGAGAGAAATGAGACTTGGGATCTTATTGACTTACCACCTAACAAGACTCCAATTGGTTGCAAATGGGTCTACAAGGTCAAATTGCATCAAGACGGTACTGTGGATAGATTGAAAGCTCGTTTAGTCGCCAAAGGTTTTAATCAGATACCCAGTTTGGATTATAATGGAAGTTTTTCTCCTGTAGCAAAAGGTTGTGACAGTACGTCTCTTTATTGCTGTTGCAACGATGAAAGGTTGGCCTATTCACCAATTAGACATGAATAATGTGTTCCTTCATGGTTACTTGCATGACAAGGTTTATATGCAACCTCCTTCGAGGTACAATAAGGCATCCCCTAGTCAAGTGTTTCATCTGTAACAGAGTCTTTATGGCTTAAAGCAAGCCTCTCGGGAATGGAACATGGAGTTCTACACTACGATGTTACAGTTTGGTTTTGATAAATCGATCCATGATCACTTTTTTTCCTCTCTCCGTCGGGGTTCCGACTTCTTGGCAGCTATTGTTTATGTTGATGATCTTCTGGTCATATGCACTAATCCTTCTTTGATACATTAGTTTAAGACTTTTTTTTATCAGCAATTCACCATAAAAGACCTTGGGCTCGCTCGATATGGGAACGGAATTGGCTAGATCCTCTGTCGGGACCTTCCTTTCGCAGAAGAAGTACATCTCAGATTTACTATGTAATACGGGGATGGAAGATTGTAAGCCCGTTGCCACTCCTTTTCCTGAAGGATTACATCTACGGGAACGCCAAGGCACCCCCCTTTCTGATCCTAACAGATTTCGCAGACTTGTTGGTCGACTTTTGTACCTCAATTTTACAAGACCTGATCCATCTTATGCGGTCTAGCAACATAGTCAATTCATAACTCAACCTTACACAAAGCATATGGAGGCTGCTCATCACATTCTGCGATACCTCAAACACACTACTACCATGGGTTTATTTTATTCAAGTGATCCTAATTTCAGTTGTTGTCCTATAGTGATGCCGACTGGGCATCTTGTAAAGACACCATGAAGTCCGTCACTAGTTATAGGGTCTTTTTGGGAGATTCACTTATCTCTTGGAAGAGCAAGAAGCAAACAACAGTGGCCAAATCCTCTGCCGAAGCCGAATATCGAGCTCTTAGCACTACCGTCAGTGAGCTCGAGTGGATCTCCTACACGTGTGCTGATTTTCAATTGACTATTCCCCTTCCTATCCCTCTCTTCTGTGACAATCAAGCTGCTCTATACATAGCTGCCAATCCCGTGTTTCACGAGAGGACTAAACACTTGGAAATTGACTGCCATATGGTGAGGAACAAATACAAGGAAGGCTTCATCCACCTTCAACATGTGTCTTCTCAGCTCCAACTTGCTGACTTATTCACCAAGTTCTTTGCTTTGAATCGTTTGCAGTTTCTTTTGTCCAAGTTAGGCATGGTTTTGATTACCCCATGCCCAACTTGATTTTGGGGGGGAGGGTGTAGCAGTATTGACATACAGTAGTACCAATTAGTTGTTGTGGCAGCTTCTAGATGGGAGACGGTTATTTTTCTCATTTATTAGTATAAATAAACTAAACTAAACTAAACTAAACTAAACTAAACTAAACTAAACTGAACTGAACTGAACCTAATCTGAACCTAATCTGAACCTAAACCCTAAACCTAAACTAAACTAAACTAAACTAAACTAAACTAAACTAAACTGAACTGAACTGAACCTAATCTGAACCTAAACCCTAAACCTAAACTAAACTAAACTAAACTAAACTAAACTAAACTAAACTGAACTGAACTGAACCTAATCTGAACCTAAACCCTAAACCTAAACTAAACTAAACTAAAATAAACTGTACACGTTGCTATCTCAGTTTGTATCATTTTTTGACTATCAATGAAAATATCTACTTTCTCTCTCTAGAGCTTCAACCATTAACACCGTCTCTAGCTCCATCTTTGGGTATGGGTACCCAATCACTCAAACTCAAAAGTTATCCATAACGCATTTTTTTTTCTTTCTCAAACTCATTTATCACTTAAATTCGCTCGACTAGAATACCTAAGTATTAATGGTGGCAAATTTAGCCCACCAAATCAATGCCATATGTCGGGCTGCGTCGCGCCCGACCTGAAATTCTGTCAGGTCAAAAATTGATGAGCACAAACCGCCCCATTCTCTTAAAATACACAAAGATTTATCATACCAATCCACATTGACGCAACGATTCAGACTTGTTGAGTCCGATGATATTTGAACCAAATTTTTTATGAACCAGTTTATCTAAAATGTCAGTGGACCGATCGGATCGACTTTGCCACCGATTGTAACCGACGGGATGTAAACAAGACATTTCAAACATTAGGAATTTTCCACAAGGCGACGGCTAATGTCACCACAAAATATTCTAAGTACACTACATTTATTTATGGGACTAAAATAACCTTGGGCCAAATGACTAAGTAGTCATTTTTAAATAATAGAATAACTAAGTACACCATAAATATATTCTAAGTACATCACATTATATTTAATAAAAATCTTACTCATGAATCTCGCGCTTTATATATATTTCTCGACAAACATCGTACATAAAATACATGTTGAAGTTTCTTGACCATGTTTAGAAACTAAAATCCGAACGGACAAGAGATTTATAGAAATTAAAACTCGAACATTGTATAAAATGTATGTTATCTATTTTTCGAATACTTTGATCGCTATGCGGAATATATTTTCGGAACATGAAACTACATGAAATACACCTAATTTGATTGAAAATAGATCTATAACTATATAAAAGCAGGACAGTTGGTGAAAATTACTACCCTGCCATTTTCCCGCCCAAAAAATAATTGCTATGTAATGGAAGTCTGATAATAATACCTATTCTATGCCAGAAAAAAGCTGAAACATCTGTCATGTTTATCCGCCACCATTTTTGGTGAATTCAAATTCAAACAAAATTCAACTTCTTCTATAAGCTTCTTGGTCACAAATAAATAATCTCTAGCAACACATTTATAATTCGTCATTTATGCTCTCACCCAAGCAGATCTAAAACTCATATAAACTCTTCTACTTTCAGTAAATCGTTCGTCATTACCATCTCAACAAAAATAATTGATTTTTCTTATCCTGCCTCCAAACTTCATCATTGTGAAGAAGAAAAAAAGCTCCATCCTATTATTTCATAGGAAGCACATTAGAAGATAGGAGAAACAATAATTGATGGTCACCTGGCATTAGATTAAAGCTCAAAATGTGAATCACACAGGAAGTAAAGGTACTGATATCTATCATCTATACACACGCATATATACACATATTATATGTATATATATATATATATATCTCAATTTTTTCCTATTTATTTACATAAGAAAAGGTTATAAAATTAGCATTCCTTTTCATAAACAAGCATTTTATGGTTATCGAATTTCTAGAGAAACTATTTCTATTTTTTATTCTTTTATATCCGTTTAATTTTTTCTTTTTACAGGCAAATCATCGCGTTTTCTTCCAGAATCGGCTTAAATGTGACCCGACGACGGGAAAAAGGAAGTTATCACTGATATACTGAGGCATAGAACTAAGAATCGATACAATGAGCCCATGAGTTTGCAAGCGATTATTTTTTACAAGATGACTTTTTCAAAGAATGATTTGTAACTTTTTCGCTGTATTTGGCATACTTTCTGAAAACAAATGTACAGACCAGTTTGTGATTTTTTTGCTTCAAATGATAAAAACATGAGGTGCACTATCAGGAATACAAATTAATTGAAAATTTTAATGAACATACACAATGAAAGTATTGTGAAAAAAAAGATAAAAAATTATTGGCACAAATTCAGCCCGACTGGACTTTGGGCTATAAAGTACATTATGTGTATTTTTTTCTTAATCTTGTGATAACAAATGTTATAGCGGCTGATGTAGATGCATTAGGATTTAGAAGTTCTTTCTTTTTTTTTTTTTTAAGTAGAAAGAACAATGATTAAAACACGATAACTAAATTAAAAGTCCTCAACCCTGGTATCTAAGATTATGTTTCTTAGTTACAACACTTTTATTTTGTCTCAACTGTATCCTACTTCTAAATTGAATTTAACTATAATTATTTTTTTGTAATTTCTGAATTTAAAGTTCATGATTTAGGTTCAGGATTCGGGTTTCATATTTAGATTCAATATTTAAGATCTAGGGTTCGACTTTAGGAGCATTTTAATATATTTAAAAGATATGCAAAATAGATAAAAAAAAAAAATGATATTTTTATTCCGCAATTATATTAAGGAGAAATGTTTTACCATACACTTAAAATAACAACTGAACACAATAATAAATTAAAATTGCAATAGTTGGTACAAAATCGAAAAAAAATAGAAAATTTGGATTGAGAATAATTGAGAGATTTAAATTGTGCTTCAAAATATGCCAATATTGGGTTCTACTTATAGAGAAAAAATAGGAATTTTGATAAATTTTTATTTTTTAAAATATAAATTATCTTATTTATTTACCATCTAAATTATATTCATAAAGTAGGGTAATAATTTGGATTGTGAGTGACTTTGTTGACCAACCTAAAGGGTCGTGGGTCATGCTATTTTGCCCTTTTTGTGTGAGAATTTTTTTATCTTTTAGCTACAAATCATTTAGTTGGGTTGTCGAAAAACATGACCCAATGATTGAGGGGCAACGAATTACTAAACAAACAAACATCTGTTGGGCCTTCCCTAGATGGGTTGTGCCTAACCTCAAATGAGCACCGCCTTAATGTTGTGGACTCGAACATAGAATGTTGTTTATGCACTGGTTTTAGTATAATCGTTGGGGATATAGATACTCATACATACATATTTGGACCAACATACCGAACTAAGGGGTTGATTAGTCCAAAATTAGGACTGATAATTGTATGGGTATAAATTAGGGGTTATCATGCATATTACGGAATAATATAGGGAGGAAAAAATATTAATAAAATGAGGATAATGATTAACTTATTAATGTGAATCAATTATAAAAAAGTAGAAATGTAGCCTCTTTTATTCTCAGTATCCCCACTCTCCGTGTCTGGCGGCCCCTAAAATTATTTTGGCCTGCAAATATTCCCCTTTGTTGGGCTTCTAATGGTAATAAGTTGTTGGTTTGAACTTTTTATTTACTAGACTTTTATACACTTAGCTTGGTTGTTTTTAACCATGAGTTGACAGAAATTTACATCAGAATAAATTATTTCAAGAGTTGTTTAATATTCGTACTAAATTTTATTTATATTACTTTGCCGAACAATTGCTTTTCTTTTTTGGGGCAGGTGTGGGTTGTGTAATAATTGTCAAACAATTCACCAACTTTGAGGTGAACTTTTAGTTACAAGTGAACTTTATAAGTAATAAAAAAATCGTCAATATTCAAATTTTCAATTACATCACCGACTACATCTCTTACGTGTAATTGTGTCGCTTCCTGTATTATTAGATGTGTCGTTATGAAATGATTCTGTATTCACCTTTTATTTCACAATCATTGTAAATCGATAGTGAAAGTGGTAAAACCCGTAATTTCAACTCTTACTGCAATATAAGTGTAGTGATGAATGGCAAAATAATTGGTGAATATCGGATCATTTCGTTAAAACGTATCTAATAATGAACAAGTAAATGTTAAAATTACATCACACATATTATTTGTAACACAATTAACAAAAATATTAAAATTATTAGCATAAATAATGTTTATATTAATTTTTTTTTCTTATTAAAACTTTAATTATTTTGATAGGTGTGTATCACAAGGCGTGCAACGCATGAGTGAAATACTAGTAATGGACAACAACCATAAAAAAGTATGAACAAAGTAAGTCGTATAGTATTTTCACATTGCTCAAATTCACATATCTCGCATTTTATATATATTTCTCAACGAACATCATTCACAAAATACATGTTGAAGTTTCTTGACCGTGTGCAGAAACTAAAATCCGAACGAACAAGAGATTCCTGATAAAACCCGAACACTTGATAAAATGTTTATTATCTATTTTCAACACTTTGATCGTTGTGTGGAATATATTTTTCGAAAATAGGATAGTGAGCGATGTATTAAATGGTCAGAAAATCATTTTCGAGTAAGCTATGCATTTGGAACAACAATTGCGAGCGTAGAGTTCGTCGTCTGTATTTTATTTTCCGAACAATGTGTAATATGTTAAAAAAACTAGTTCCAAAAGGATGAACACATATATCCAGCCTCAAATTAATGAAAAATTAGTTAATCTCTATCTTAACATCTCATAATAATCAATAAATAAAAATAATTTAAAATTTCGAACAACGCTCAATTATTCAATTAAAACCCAATTTATTGGAATTTAGATAAGGAATAAATAAGATGTGTACTTGCTCCTTTACCGGCTTGATCCCTTGATTTGTGAGATTGAATAAAATTTTATTTGACAAATTCATGTTGTTGTTGATCGAAATTTTGTTGTAGTAAAGTCATGGAAGAGTTCACAATTTTTTTCTCAGAGAACAGAGTGGGTTGTTGGTCTTCTTTGAACGGATGTTGTAACACTTAAGGGATATTTGTTTTGGGATGTCCTCATCTGGATGGAACATGACTCATCCCCAATATGTTTCATTTTAAGCGAGATGACCCATCCGTCCACATACACACCCTATTACCAACATCATCTTTACAATTCTCAGTACACCATTTACAATTTCCAATACACATCATACCCTACAAATCTCTTAAACAAAAATACATTACACTATTTAAGTGAATGTACCATCGAAGGATGTGCCACAACGGACGTGGCACATGCTACTACATCCCGGCACAAGTATCCCTTTACTCAGTGAGTTTTCTTTATTTTTATTTTTATTATGATTATCTTTTGTTTTTATTATTTTATTGGCAAAAAATTTGTGTGCACCCAACACACAATATGCTTATTGTACTATCCCCTATTTAATTTGGAATTAAAGATACATATAAGGGTCTTGTTTAGATGAATTCACAACAACAACATGTGGTGCAGCGGTGAGGTGCGTGGAGGTTAGGTTTGAGGCGCGCCCACGCGTGGGTTTGAACCCTGCTTTCGCTCTGTTTTTATCTCTTTTTATGTTGTTCAATAGTATATGTTATATTGTGTAATAGTATATGTTATATCGCGTAATAGTATATATATTATAGTTACATGTATGATTTTTTAATAATATATTATGTTGTTTAATAGTATATATTATATTGCGTAATAGTATATGTTATTTGGCGTAATAGTATATGTTATGTTACTGTCATACACATTTTTTTTAATAATATATAATTTTTCTAAATAATATATTACATTGTCTAAAATAATATAAAAAATGCTTAATAGGGCTCAAACCCAAGCCACTACAAGTGCAAGCAAATGTTTATCCACTAGGCCACCACCTCATATTGTAACATAAAACGCAAATGTTTATCCACCAGGTCACCACCTCATATTGTAACATAAAACGCAAATGTTTGTCTACCAGGCCACCACCTCATATTGTAACATAAAACGCGGTGCAATGTATTAATACTAGTCATAATACATGCACATATATAGAAAAAAATTGGAGAAGATGGGGTATGACCTAATAAACAACAATTTGAGATTTTACCACCTAGACTACTGCCTCTTATGTGCTAACAAACATGTCATAATATATATATATATTATTAATTTGAATCAAAAGAAAAAAAAAAGTAGCGCGCTGCTGAGACCTCAGCGCGCGCAACAGATCTCGACCGCTGGGCCACTAGCTTATATTGGGTAATCAAACACAACCCTTAATATATATGTAATTCCTAAATTAAATTGGGGAATGCACAATAAGCTTATTGTGTGTTGGGTACACCCAATACCTACTATATTTTATTTTATGAATTTGTTCTTTTTTACTTTATTTATTGTTAGTTATAGTAGTAGTAAGGATAAAATAAGAACATAATGTGATGTATAAAAAAAATATTAGTAGTTTAATTATTAAATTATGGTGCCTTTAATAAATATGATGCATTAAGAATGTTTCGTGATGTCATTAGCCGTCGCCTTTCTGTAAGAGTATGTTTGGTTGGGGTTGGCCCAACCCCTGATGAGTTGACACAATTCCTCCCTATGTTTGTTTACACAGGTTGACCCAACCACTACAAACCACCACAAATTTCAATACACTTTAATCATAAAATTAATCATTATTAACAAACTCTTACACACATCACATTATATTTTACAACTAAAAATTATATCCTACACTATAACCACTACCCCAATCACCTAAATAAATATCATTTTTTTACTCTTTCCAGCTACTAACTTCAGCCACCTCCATCCCTAACCAAACATGCAGTAATTGAAGCAAGTTGAGGGGTATATGTATATACATGCATTTATGTACATACATCTTAGTGGGCAGCGAGAGCCCACACTAATTCTAGGAAAGTGAAGTTAAAACCCGCAGAAGGCCCGCGGAATTTCCTGTGCACGCCTTTAATGTGATAGTAAATGTCTACTCAACCACTACTTGCTTCCTCACACATTACTTACTTACTTCATCTCTCCACCCTTTCTGTTTCAGACAGCTTTCCATTTCGGGTACTCTAAATTATTCTTGTCAAAAACCTACAATTTTGCTGGCTAGGAAAATGATGGGCTCTGGAGAAAACAACAGCTTCATTTCTCAGTTGCATCATGGGAATAGTTCATGTCAAAGACAAGATGTTTCTATTTCTGAGGTATAAATGTCTGTTTTCTGTGTTTCTTTTTCTTTTTTAATGCCCTTTTATTGTTTCCGTTTATAGAAAGAACTGGGATTTTGGGCAAAAAGGGAAAGAGAATAAAAACTATATAAATTCAAGGATGTTTGGATGTAGGAATTGTGCAATTCTTGTTTTAATTTCTACCGACTATCTTGATTCTGAAATCTGGCCTTTTTTTTTTTTTTTTAAATTGCATTTGTGTGTTGGATGATCTCATTACTCTGTTGATGGATTAATATGATTTTCTGATGCTCAATTTGCAAACCGATTTAGATTTTATTTTACTTGTTCAATTTTATTTTTAAATATTATAAATATTTGAAGCAACAAACTGTAGCTTGTGGTTTATTTGGAGCATTATATATATGTGAGACAGTTGATAAGGTGAAAATATAAAGCAACAATTTCTATAGATGATACATAGTGATTTTCTATGGAGTTATTAGTATGTATACTTGTGAGTCTATAATGCTTCAAGTCCATAGTATGTAAATTCTAGTAGTGGAAGTTTAATATGGAACGGCATAAGCTATCTTCTTGAAACCATTGTTTAATCTTGTCAAATGAAGCAAAAAATTCGATGTGGAATCTGAATTCAACGTATGTTGTTAGAAGACTTCTGTTTTATGTGAAATACGGCTATCTTCCTACACGGGTTTCTTCTTTTGCCATAACTTAACTGCGAAATTCCTGGTTACCTACTGATTAAACAGTAGATCACTTATGCAGTTATGCTGCACCAATGGGAACCTGTTTTGGACCATTTATGACCAGTTGGAACAAGTTTCTTAACATTAATTCGTTTTGAGGGAGGAGCTGAGACAAAAACTACTTTTTGTAATTCACATTATCAAGTTCATTTCGTAATCTGGAACTAATGTAGCTTCCTTCTCAGCAGGAAGGAACCTCAGTAATGACCGAAGAATCATCGCAGGGCAAACAGTGGAGAAAACCGAACCTTGTCTTGGAGATACCTACGAGAACACTAGAAGTGTCTCCTCAAGAAGTTGTCCAAATAAATATGCCCCCAACACCCACTCCCACCCCCAAGAAAGTAAACTTTCTTTTAACACATAGTCCTTCTGATTCATTACTAAATGCACCTTATGGTAATGGACCCTCCTCAACGAGAAGGGTATCGTCCTTCAGGAGCATCCTACCAAAGTTAAGAAGCTTCAAGAACTGGGGTTCTAATGCAGATGCAGATAAGTCTGCCAATGTCGATAATTGTCCTTCGAATGTGGTATCACAAGATAAGTTGTCAATCTCACGTTCATGGTCGTTTTCAAAAATATTTACGCCAAGAATTGGGAGGGCATCTTCGTTGCCTGTACCAGAACCTGCATATTCAAATTCAAATTCAAATTCTGCTCATGGTGGAAGTGTAAACAGTCATGCCACTGTTGATGTAAGCTCTTGGAAATTTCTTTGCTTTTGGTGAAACTCCATTTGCATAACTTTACCTGATAATGGATTGGAATTGGTTCTTTGTTTCTCGTAGATGAAAGAAGTTGGTCACATTCATAGGTCGATTTCTCTCCCTGTCATTAACAAGGAAAAAAACATCCAGAAAGTGAACTCTTTCTTTCGTGTGATTCCATCAACTCCCAGAGCAAAGGTTGAGGATTTGGAAGTGTCAATGGCTACAGAAGAAAATGATGGTAATTATAAATATCATTCATAGAGTCAATACTTTTACAATCTTTTTACGGAAATTTTGACTTCTTCTCGTGTATATTTGTTTAACTGATTGCAGTTTCAATAGCACTTGTACACTATGCTTACTCAGTCGTATTCAGAATAAGAGTTGTAATGCTAGAATTTTTTCTGATCAATTTTTTTCTTCAAATCTCTGTACTGAGGTTTCCTAGTTTAATTTGCAGAAAATGAACATCTCTCTTTCTCATATCAGGAAATTTTTAGCTTAGGGGATGATGTGACTGTTTTGATTTTTGGTGTTTTCATCCTTAGTTGCCTTTATTCCCAGAAAACAATGAAGCTAATGGCGAAGATATACCAGAAGAGGAAGCAGTTTGTAGAATATGCTTGGTTGAGCTATGTGAAGGTGGGGAGACTCTTAAAATGGAATGCAGCTGCAAAGGTGAGCTCGCTTTGGCTCACCAAGATTGTGCTGTAAAATGGTTCGCCATTAAAGGCAACAAGACATGTGAAGTTTGCAAGCAAGAAGTTCTTAATCTACCCGTCACTCTTCTACGGGTTCAAAGCTCTTTAAATCGCAACGCGGCAAGGAATTTCAGACAGATGGAATTCAATGGATACAGGCAAGTAGTCAATTGCACATCTGGCATTGAAGTTGTGTTACTGCATCTTGAAATCTCCATAAGGGTTTCTACCTTATAAAACCTTAATTGAACATGAAGTTTCATCGGATGTTTTTATGTATCAAAATAGCTATCCTTCTCTTTACACCCCCTCCCCCCCACCCCCGGTTAATTATCTAATGAAGTGATCAGTGACAACCCTTTTTAAGAGTAATATATTGATAGAAGTTGATGTAAATGATTGATCAAATCGAATAAAATTTACCTAATAAATCTCTTACACATAATGTAACCATATTAAATCTGTAAAACTGTATTGTGAAGCATAGAAGTGACGAATAAAAAATCGATGATTTACCTAACTCAAATGCTACAATTTCAATATTAAACTTTTTTCTTGATTTGCATCATATATGCCCACATGCATGGGGCTGGCTGCCCATTGTAGGAAGAAGATGTGATATTTTCTCTTTACAAGGCAACTCTAACCATATTAATGTTGTTAGATCTCAAGCTTTTGTTTCTCTAATACAGAGTGTGGCAGGAATTGCCTATTCTTGTCATCGTCGGTATGCTTGCCTACTTCTGTTTCCTCGAGCAGCTATTGGTATGATTAGTTGAGATTTATTTTGTTAAATATAAAAAAATCGGGTCATGATTTTCTACTCATATATTAGTTTTCCTGCAGGTTAAAAAGTTGGATACAGGTGCAATCGCCATATCACTTCCATTTTCTTGTGCGCTTGGCCTCCTTTCGTCCATGACCTCTTCAGCTATGGGTACATTTATAATTTCACTCCAAAACAGCAATAAATGCAACTCTTCTAAGTACGCTGTACAAACCTCCGCCGGAAGCTAACATTTTATGTAACTTTTAGTGAAGAGACGATTTGTCTGGGTGTATGCAACAAGTCAGTTCATTCTCGTTGTTGCCTTTGCTCATATCTTCTACAATGTGGTAAGAGTTTTTCTCCATAGTGCATATTTTTTTCATTAACCATAATAAGAACAGAGTTTATCACTTCCAGATGCTTAGTGATTTTTATTGGGTCACACTTATTAAAGTTTCATCTTTTTCTACCAAAAGAAACTATTTTGGACACTTTTACCCTTCAAGTCCATACCACGTACACTTGCTCGTACCATCAAACCAGGAAAAAAGTCATCCTAATCACAGCAACCTGTACCATAAATACAACGACCGTTAATAAAAAGATAGAAGAAATTCTCTTATCTAAAAAAGGATGAAATTAAGTTGTGGCTAAACTATTCATTTATTTTCTTTCATAAGTGGCTAAAATTGAAGGTCTCAACTGAAAACTTTTTCTCCAGCTATTATTATTTCTTGATCTTTTCTTAGAGACCATGTTCTTCATTTGTAGATTCATGTGCAACCAGTTATATCGATCCTTCTGTCCACATTTGCTGGATTTGGTCTGGCGATGAGTGGAGCTTCTATTATCGTAGAGGTCGTCAGATGGAGAGAACGACATCGTTCTGTCACACATCAGAATGAGATAAGAGACGAGATACAGTCAACCCGTAGTCTAGCGCCTCCACCAAGCCTTATTACAACACCATCTCTTAGCAGTCCTGGGCCTCGTCGAGATGGAGTGGAAAACCCATCAACTTCAAGTGGAAGCTAATGAGAAAATCAGATTGGCAATTCCATTTTATACAGAGCCGAAATTGAAGGTTTGTTACACTCTGAGAATGAAGAAACAGCACATCTTGCAATGTATAAACTACAATAAATGTGCGTAAAGGTTTGGATCATAACTCATGAAAAAGCTTGTCAAGTGTTCCTATGTGTTTGTGTGTGTGTTTTGTCGGGTCCTTATAATGTGGGAGCTGTAGCAAGAATGATGTACTCGGTGGGGAGTGTGCAATAGCTCATAAACCACGTGCGTAGATCAAACCTTACGTTTTCTTCTTCCACCTTGTGTTCCGTTGTTTGGGTGCATTACACTGTGAAAATGAATCGGAAGGTTTGAAGACGAGTCTACCATGCGAGCTCTTCATGGAAGATCTATGCATGTTACGGAGAAAATGTTTGTAAATAGAATGAATCTGATATAGCTGTTGAAGTTTGTGCTTCTTGCAATTGGAGGTCTGATCGATTTTGAATTGATTTAGATACTTCGGAGGATGAAAATATGACATCTTTTGGATCCTTCTGTCGTGTATTATGTTTACTTATTGTTGTTGTAATGTAATGAAATACAACGTTAAATAAATGATACATGAAATATCAGATGAAATAACATCACCATTGAAAACATTACATGTATTAAAAGTTGTATACTACCTCCGTTTTTATTTAGTTGTTTTTTTGGCTTAGAATTATAAAGGAGTAACTAAAATGAACAAATGGACTCAGTTAATTTTTTTACATTTCCTCAAATTTCTATAATTATACCACTATTACCTTTGTAGTGTATCTCTTTCTAATTACATAGAGGATATTATTGAGACAAATATGGAAAAAAAATCTAAAAGGACAAATATTTTAAAACATCTAACAAAACCTAAAAGAACAGCTAATAAAAGAGGGATGTAGTACTAGATAAAACATCAATTTGGAAGAGATAAACTGTATCTATTGGCATATGGAATTCTCTACTTCATGTAGTATATCATACATTCAAAATTAATCACAACACACTATTTTTATTGGACATTGTTACTTAAAAATAACATATATTAAGGGTGGGTTTGGTTGTAGGGTTGGGTTTAGAGGTGTTGGGTGGATAGGCATCAAATAAGCTGGGTTGGGCTTCGTTTGATATACAATATGCAGTTTGGTTTGGACCTAACATATTTCAGGTTCCATAGGTTATAATATATAAATGTGTTTGGTTTCTGATAACATTCCGGTTCTACTAATTGACGTGCACCCTTTTAGCCTTAACTTTCCACGTTTTTACGATTTTGCCATTGTCATTATTTCAATTTATCTTCCTCAGGAGCGTTCATCTCCCAAAAACATCTGAGGCATTTCTCATAAATACCACAGCTCAATTTTCCTGAACTCGGAAATGCTCAACTGTGAGCTCAAATATGCTCAATGGAACTCTAATTTAAGCGTATAACCAGGAAACACTAAATCTTCAGAAAGTTAATAAGGCAGATTAAAGTGAGACGATGAAATAGGAAAGAAGTAGAAGAAGGAAAAGCGTAGGCGTCTGTTGATTTTACGGATCTGCCACTCTACATGATTACAATTTGGCAAAATGGGGACTATCTTTTCGCCTCCCAGGAATATCAGAAAAAGTGGTAGCTTAAACGACACCACAATCTTTCTTCCCCTGTTCTTCCGTGGTCATTCCAGTGGTTGAAAGATACCACCAACCACCACCTGGTAGGTTTAAATGTCAAGCTGATTTCTTTGGCCACGATCCAGAAGGCGTTCCGATTGCAGAAAAAAATAAACAAAAATTACATATAAATTCACAAAAGTAAATAAAAGAAGGTAAGAATTGTTTTTGGTTATATGTAACGAGATCTGTCGAAACCACACGGATATTCAGATAATGCTTTAGCAAAAACTATCTTCGGGCGGATCGATCTTCACCGCAAGATTGAAGGGCGAAAAACGGAGTCGGAAGAGCAAAGGAAGAAGCACTGCACTTCCGCGGCGCAAAATGTGAGCAAACTCTAGCTTTTGCAAATGTAATGGAGGAATCCAAATTTCAAGGGCATAAGAGTCATTTAACTACCGAGAATTATTTGAGGCCACTAGTAGGATTTGGGCTGATACATAATCAGGCCGCTTGAGGTGGGTTGGGTAATGTCAGGTTCATGGGTTTATCATCTCGGGCCGAGTTTACACACTAAATTGAGAAATTAGGAACCAAACTCATTAAACGGTAGGTTTATTAGTCTACCCACCCTTAAACTACCAACCAAACCTAAGTAATGTAAAACAAGGTGGAAGCCTTTATAGAATAGAGAATCTCATTGTTTGTAAATTTCAAGTAATACGTTTTGCAACCCTTCACTTTTTATTTTTAAGCAATTTTTACCATGATTACTACATCAGATCACTACAATAACTCCAGAGTAGAAATGCTCACTTAACAATTTATCATTATGTGTAAGTCCTTACCTATAAATTAGAGATAGGAAAATCAATTCACATCTTATAAGATGTATATATATCAACAAGAAACTACATGTTTATTCAATGTAAGCACATGCTTTCGTACTCATCTCTAATGTATAATCATCTCATCTCTATATTTTAAATAATATAATAAAGTTTGTTTTTGTAAGAGTTTGATATATGTGGATACATTAATTACTTTATTTAGGAGATGCTTGGACAATGATGGACACATTCATATGGGAGTGTCTATGTTTATATACTAATTTTCATGTATAATCCAGAGTACAAGGTGGATGCATAAAAATGTATCACTATTTATAGTGAAACTAGTAGTATTCCCGTGCGATGCACGGTTTGTAAGTGTAAATGAACAAATTATTTTTTTTTTATATTTTTATATAATTTTAAAATAATAAAATATTACAATCAATAAATAATAAGATATGAAAAATTATATGTTAATGGAAAAAGAGTGCAGTGAAAAGTATTAAAGACTAAAATATATATTAGAATGGATATTTATTTTTCTTAATGTATGAATATCTCTAGCATCCTTCCATAGAAGTCATGTTGATGATTGAGGCTGGAATTGCAATATACGGTTGACAGAGGATATATTTGTAATGTTAAAAATTAGTTACTGTCTTCATAAATAATTTTTCATTAATAATAGTCAATAAATTTATAAAAAGAAAATAATTTTAAGAAAATATGGTTTTTTCGGCCCAGACAAAATCAGCCCAAATAACTTTATTATATTTATTTAGGCTAATATATGGCAAGTTATTGCCAATAATTGTGTTTTATATTAGGTTGAATTTTATATTTCCAAAATTGGTAATAGATTTTGGGCGGGAAAACTTCAAAGTTACTAATTTCAGTGGATTTTGTTATTATATTAAGTATAGATAGTTGTTTCCAAATTCTAACCATAAGACCTCCAAATATGACGACATTGAAGTTGGAGAAGAATGCAGTTTTGGGTCACCCAATCCATTACACGGCCCATGCGATATGAGTCGAGTCTTACATGCGTTTTTTCCTAATTTTTTGAGGATTTTCATCCTTCAACTCATATCTTAATTCTCCAACTATAAAGGGGGACCTAAAGATAAAATTTTATACATCTTCTGTCATAATTTGGAGTGTCAAGCAAGGGATTCAAAGAAGAGTTCAAGAATTCAAGAGCAAGAAACATTCAGTTATATCTTTTTAATTGTTTTGTTCTTAGTTTCTTATAATATTTTTTGAGGATTCATTTTTTACTACCGAGATACTTATTATTAAACTCTGACACTCAAAACTTCACAAATTGAAATACAACGGTTCCTGGAGAAAAACACCTTCCTGGAGAAAAATCAATAGTTCCTCAATATATAAACATCTTCCTAGAGAAAAATCAATTGGGCTTCATTACCGAGCCCAGAATATGAATACTTATCAATCACAATCTTTGAAAATTATAATATGATATACTGCCTTGAGTTTGAGTTGAAAAGGTTATGTTGCGAGATTTGTGTAAATCAATTGTAACTTATTACCAACTTTAAATGCAATTCCGGAATTAAATGGTTTGAATGTTTTAACATATATAAGGTAATATCAATTAATGTAGCCAATTATACCATATATAAGGCTTAACCAATTAATGCAGTTAATATTGAAATTATTCAGAATTAGCAGTGTTGTTTTAGGCGGGAAAATATTGATATTACTATTTTTGGCGGATTTTGTTATATTATATAGTATAGATATATTACTACACTTGTTCTGGAAAAAAATGTTTTACATTTCAACATAATACATTTCTTCATAACAAATAATATCTTTCAACATAAACACTAGTAGCTTTTTCAGCATGATACAAATCTTTAAAATAAGTAATATTTTTTAGCATAAATACTTATACATTTTCATGAAAAATTGTCCATAATTTCGATTGCACGGAGTTAAGATGTGATTTATATTAGTAAGATAATTACTAAAAAGTAATTAAAATTTGTGAAAGATCGACAAAATTTTGTGCTTCAATTGTTTCATATCTATTTGAATTGTTTTGGTTGTATCTTCTTGTCAATCAGTACTGATTGATTCTAACAATTTAATGATATTTTATTTCCTAAAATAAAAATTACAATCCATAAACTCAAAATGTAAGTAATCCTAATTAGATTAGGCAACAATCGAATCCTAAAAAATCATAGTTAAACTTAAGTCCCAAAACAATATCAAGTCAAATAAATTAATTGGCCATTTTGAGCCGTAATTCAACATATACAAATGACTCTTTTCCAAAAAGTGCCATTAAAAAATTTGAGAGGATAATTTAATTAAAAGATCAAATAATATTTTTTGCCAAAATAAAACTGGCGCGCACGGGTGTCAAGAGGGTGAGGGTCATCTCGGTCCTTCCAAATTTAACACATGGACCTTTAATTTAAGATAAATACAGTTTTATGTGTATAGTCGAAGATGTTAGGAACTCTATAACTAAATAATTGTCCAACCAGCAGCTGTATAAATCTCTCCCTCTCTCTGCTCCGCCTTCTCGCTCAAACTCAACCGGATCGCCGATTATCGGCTTGTGAATCCCTAATTTTTTCTGGTCTTTTATTTTGATCGAATCGTTATCTCGTGCCCCGTAATTATTACTCACGGTATTGATTATAGTTTTAGATCTTAGTTGTGTAGGGATTTTTTTTGTTTTTGCTTAATTGGCATTGAGTTCGATGGCGTGTGAGATTGAGATTGTTGAGAATTTCCTAATGTTCTAGTCCAAATATCCTGTTAGATATGAAGGCCCATTCCCAATATTATTCAAACCGTCGGTTCAAGAAATTGGGCTCTGGTTTAAAAAAAAAAGGTTGGGCTCTCACAGTCTCACTCCCTGTTTCCATGCGCGGTCCGGAAATAAGAGAAATCAGCGGCAGACGAAAGGAAGTCAAATGATAATAGCTGCACCCCTAACAACTCGTCCGCCGCTGCCCCCACTCTTCACTTCTCTCTTTCCAGGTCCATTAACCGTTACTCACTGTTCTTTCAAGTTAACAAATTCTTCGATGCGAATCTATGGTTTTCCGGTTATTTGACTGACATGATATGCTTGTTTGTATGTCAACGAAAACAAATTTGAAGGCGCGCGTAAGTTACAGTTATTGCAACATAGGAGGGAGACTGGAGGATTATTGGCAAAGAAGATGGCTTGGAGTCTAGAGAAATCTGATGCGCATAGTGTTGAGGCCGCTGACCTGGGCCTTGTGCGGCCGGCGACGGAGGATTACGCAGAAGAGGCAATTGATGCCGTTAGGGCAGGCAAAGTGATTGCTGTGCCTACTGATACCCTCTATGGTTTTGCTTGTGATGCTTGGTATATTCCTCACACTTGTTTAATTCCATCTTTGTCATGTATTTGCGTCTAGATACTTCTAATTTATGCTGTAGTGTGATTAATCTTTCGATTAAAGAGTATTCTCTGTAGAGATTGTTGAGAAGGCATTTAATTTTCAAAATGCACTAGCCTTTTTTTCCAATATTTCAAGTTGATGTTTCTGTATGATACGAAAGAAAGTTATGGCGATTCAGTGACGCAATTGTTGGGATTTGTACCTTGAATCTAATTGGGTTAGAATTGACGTTCGTATCGAGGTGGAGGATTGAATTTGGTATTGTTGGAATTGGGTCGCGTTGGAACGCAACCGCGACCATATGTGACAAGGAATTGAAGATTCGCGCTGGAAAGACGTCTCGGCCGAGACGTACGAGAGATCTCGGCCGAGACGACAAGTCAGCGTTTGGCGAAATTGCTGCTGGAAGAACATCTCGGCCTAGACAGCTTTGTATCTCGGCCGAGATCAGTTAGGCGGACAGTTTTTTGGGCCTACGCGGATTAGGCCCAATTGGATTCCTTTTTGCTATAGGGTTAGGTTTTGGGGCTTATATATAGGTCCTATTGGAGTCCTTTGACATAGAGAGATTAGAGAGTCTTAGAATTGTTTAGCTTTGAATTTGGCTTGATTGTTCAAGCGTTGGAATTTGTTTGGGTCGAGTATCAATTGATAGATACTCGACTATTGGCCTTTTGTTGGAACTCTCGTTTGGAATTGATTTGGGATCCTTCCGTTTTGGCCGTGGACGTAGCTAACAAGTTGTTAGTGAACCACGTTAATTCTTTGTGTCGATTTTATTGTTTCTTGCACGCTTATTATTTGCTTTGTTCGTTTCGTTTGTTCGCTAATTTCCCAACAGCTGGAACTGCAGAATGTGTTCGTATACATACAGTTCAATGATGTTATATTGTTATTTGGTTTATAATTTGTTGAAGAAAAGTCTGCATCCTGATGTATGAACTTTTTTTATTTGAAATGCTAAAGTACTTCCATTGTTCATGAAATTAGGTTATGGATTAGAAAGTTAACAGTTGCTATAATCTAGTCAGGTGAGATAAACTGTTAGCAATAAGATATGTTATCAATGGTTAGATGTGGTTAGCTCAAGTTTTGCTTTTATGTGCTGGCAAAGAGCAGCTCAATGGAAGCAGTTCACCGGATATACGAAATCAAAGGCCGTAAACATACATCTCCTCTTGCAATTTGTGTTGGTGATGTTGAGGACATACGTCGTTTTGCTGTAACTGACCATTTGCCTCATGGATTGCTTGATTCACTTCTTCCTGGACCTGTAACAGTTGTACTCAGACGAGGTTAGTAAAGTCAATTCCTACGTGTTTAACTACTTTACTGAACCTAGTCTTATTTAGTTTATAAACAGTAACTTCCCTAATTTTTATGCAACTTTCCACCATTTATCATAATTTTTGGTTTTGATGTAGTACATCATTCGTTTATGTTCTTTTGTTATTTGGGGTCTCAGTGTAACAATCTTGATGTTTTTTAGGGGAGTCGAGTATTCTAGAGAAGTCTTTGAACCCTGGACTGGATAGCAT
Organism: Ajuga chamaepitys; assembly: GCA_958295605.1. Lineage (NCBI taxonomy): Eukaryota > Viridiplantae > Streptophyta > Magnoliopsida > Lamiales > Lamiaceae > Ajuga > Ajuga chamaepitys. Next base: position 10,069,496 of record OY282507.1, on the reverse strand, counting down.
AGGAGTTCGAGTGCCAGATTGTAATTTCATCAGGGCAATTGCACGAGGTTCTGGTAGTGCCCTCGCCCTCACAAGTGCAAACCTTAGTGGGCAGCCTAGCAGTGTAGGTGTCAGAGATTTTGAGAACCTTTGGCAACACTGTGCATTTATCTACAACAAGGGTGTGCTTCCATCAGGGCGAGCGGGGTCGACAGTGGTGGATCTTTCTACGATAGGGAAATACAAGATTCTTAGGTCTGGGAGGTAAGCATCTCTTGTCTTATCAACGAAGCTTTGTTCTTGCATATATGTAACTAAACATATCGCACTTCCATCATGAGGAGAAAGAATATATGAAATTGGGTTTTTAGAATTTTTTTGGCATTTTAATATAATAATTGTAGTTCTTGCAGTATGGTCATTTAGTCCCGATGTGATAAATGATTGGAACGAAGAAGCACCCTTCTGTCATTCTGATAGTTTAGAACTATTTGGTTTTCTCTACAGTTCTACAGTGACATGTTTTTCTGCCTTTGCCTTCACAAAATTCCTGTTTCTGTGGTTTGTCTTTGATACCGTGATACTGAAAATGCGGGAATGAATTTTGTTCAATGTAATTCTAATTGTATAGGCCATTTCTATGCTTCAGCTTTGCTGGAAAGTCGTGAGTTGTTGCTGCTTCCTTTTTTTTGCTATTACTTGAGCAATTCCATTATATTTTCCATATGCAAGGCTGTTGTCTGGAGCATCTTTTCTTTGATAATGGGTGGTTTTTAGCTGCTTATCACCAAAACTAAACTTGTAACAGCTGATGTTATTGATTACGCCCTCATTCCAAAAAAGAGTCATGTTTTCGTTTTTCTTTTTTGACAACTGAATGAAGTGTACTACTTTTTATAAGCCATCAATTCTCATGCTAGCAGCCCCTCCATGGATGGAGTATGTTTTATGTACTTGTTATGCTCTTCCTGAACTACCTGAATGTGTTTGGTTGATGTGATTTCACTCTTCGTTCTATAAAATGATATCCCATAATCTGACGGACTCCCTTTTTGTTTTCTTGGTTGGGCAGCGCGAAAGAGGAGACAGTGGCAATCCTTGAGAGATATGCTCTAGTTGAAGATGCCAACTCGTGTTAACTAGACTTATAATTCCACTTACCTCCTGGAAACAACGTTGATTGTTGTATGTATAATTGCTAAAAAATTTGATATTTATTTCAATATGGTACCTCTATAGATAAATGACACATGGGAATGGAACACAATTTGGTATGTGTCATAAACTTGGAATTGTTGTGTTATATTCTAATTTCAGATATCTTATTTGGTGACATCATTTATAGCTTAGTTGATAGAACGACGAGAATGAAATATATGCGCGAATTGGTAAAAGGAGATGTGAAGTGTATAGTTGTGTCTTCAACAATCATAGGATCAAATTTGGAAGGTGTCAAGAAGCTGATTAAACTAGAAGCACAAGAAAGACAGCTCAAGAATCAGTTTTTGAATCTGGAAACTGTTTTCAGTAAAAAGACAACGGTTTTAACTAACTTAACCGTCAAAACCGTGGTCTATCAGGGGAATAACTGTTGTCTTTCTGGTGTGGTTATTTAGCTTTGACAGCAAGCTAATTTTGATATGATTGCATGGAGCTTTCAGTTGTAACTTCCATTATTCAGTTAATCAAGTCAAGCAAGTGGTAAAATCTGTTGTAACTTGCTAGACAGCAGTTGGTTAAGTTGGATTCTCTCTCTAGAAGTTAGTTACAAGAAGTTAGAGCTTAAATAGATAATCAAGCTCTTGGAATCATTTTGTAACTTGTATTCTTTTGATCTCTATAGTGAAAATCTCTCTCTCCTTGATCCGTGGATGGAGGCATTTGCCGAACCACGTTAATCTTGTGTGTTCAAGTTCAGTTTCTTGTTTTGGAGTGTTTAATTCATATTGTGTTCACAAAGTGATTGTAGAATTGTTTGTGAGAGTTAGGAAGTTTATCTTGTTGATTTCTTTGCATCATATTGCAACAAGTGGCGCCGTCTGTGGGAAGAAGTGTGAAGAAGAAGATCCTAAACTCAAACATGTCAATCACGAAGATGGAAACCGAGAAATTCAATGGCAAGAACGACTATGGATTATGGAAAATCAAGGTTAAAGCACTCCTGGTCCAACAAGGTTTGGCTGCTGCGCTGAAGGGTGAAGATGCATTCCCAAAGGATATGGCTCTGGCTCAGAAACAAGAAATCATGGAAAAGGCTCACAGCCTAGTGGTCTTGTGCCTCTCTGATAAAGTCCTCAGGGAAGTATCCAAGGAAGAGGATGCAACAGGAATCATTCAAGCACTGGATAAGATGTACATGGCAAAATCCACTGCTAACAGGTTATTCCTTAAGCAAAAACTCTTCTCCTTTAAATTCTCTGATGAAAAAGGAGTAGAAGATCAGTTAGATGATTTCAATAAGACCCTTGATGACTTAGAATCTGTAGAGTTTACAATGAGTGATGAAGATAAGGCTGTCCTACTGTTAAACTCTCTCCCTAAATCCTATGATCAGTTGAAGGATGCTATGTTGTATGGGAAAGAGTCGACTGTGACTCTACTACAGGTTCAATCTGCACTAAGATCAAAGGAAATGCAGAGAGTGCATCTGGATAAATCAGAAGGAAATTCTGAGAGCCTGAGCATCAAAGGTGGAAAGAATTGGAAATCAACGAAACCAGGAAATCTTGAAGCATCAAAGAAAAAGGCAAATGGGAAAGGCAAGGCTACAGAGGATAAAGAATCCAAGAAGTGTTTCTGGTGTAAGAAACCTGTCCATTTCAAGAAAGATTGCTTCGAATGGAAGAAGAGGATGTCTCAAAAGAACAACAAGGCATCAAGCTCTGCAGAAATTGCAGAATCCAAGGAGGAAGATCCACAAATCCTAAATGTATCAGTAACTAAGGGAGAGGACAGCTGGATCTTGGACTCAGGTTGCAGTTTTCACATGAGTCCAAATATTCACTGGTTTTATGAATTCAAAGAACTTCAAACTGGAAATGTTATGCTGGGAAATGATCATGTGTGCCCTGTAAGAGGAATAGGGTCCATTAGACTAAAAACTCATGATGGATCTGTGAAGATACTCAAGGATGTGAGATATATACCCTAACTGAAAAGAAATCTGATAAGTCTAGGGACACTTGAAACCAGAGGATGCATTTTCAAATCCGGAGAAGGTTATCTGAATGTAATGAAGGATAACAAGGTGGTCCTCAGAGGAATTAGAAGGGCCAGCTTATACTGTCTGGATGGATCTGTAATTGAAGGAGAAGCAGATGTTACAGTCTCTGAAGATAAGTATCTTTGGCATGCAAGATTGGGCCATGTGAGTGAATCAGGAATCCAACAGTTGATCAAGAAGAAAGCAATTGAGTGCAAAGGCATAACAGACAGCCTACCAAGCTGTGAAGATTGCATTCTTGGAAAATCCAAGAAGTTACCATATCCAACAGGTAAATCAAACTCACAAGCAATATTAGACTATGTTCATGCAGATTTATGGGGCCCTTCAAGGGTCCAAACTTTAGGTGGAGGCAGTAACTATTTCAGTCTGATGGATGACTTCTCAAAGAAAGTTTGGCTTTATGTTATCAAGTCAAAGACAGAAGTGTTTGATAAGTTTCAACACTGGTGCAAGGAAGTGGAAAATGAGAAGCAAATAACTCTGAAATGCCTAAGAACAGATAATGGTTTAGAATTCTTATGTGAAGAGTTCAATAGTTTCTGTAAGAACAAGGGCATTAAAAGGCATAAGACAGTTCTAGTCAGAAACTTTAGGTGGAGGCAGATACTATTTCAGTCTGATGGATGACTTCTCAAAGAAAGTTTGGCTTTATGTTATCAAGTCAAAGACAGAAGTGTTTGATAAGTTTCAACACTGGTGCAAGGAAGTGGAAAATGAGAAGCAAATAACTCTGAAATGCCTAAGAACAGATAATGGTTTAGAATTCTTATGTGAAGAGTTCAATAGTTTCTGTAAGAACAAGGGCATTAAAAGGCATAAGACAGTTCTAGCAAACCCCCAGCAAAATGGTGTTATTGAGAGAATGAATAGGACCATATTAGAGAGAGTCAGGTGTATGCTTTCTAGCTCTGGCTTAGACAAAAGGTTTTGGGGAGAAGCAGCTTCCACAGCAGCATACCTGATAAATAGATGTCCATCAGCAGCAAACAATGGTGTATCACCTGAAGAGAGATGGTCAGGGAAAACACCAAATTACTCCCATCTGAGAGTTTTTGGATGCAGAGCTTATGTGCACATCAAACAAGACAAATTGGAACCTAGAGCATTGAAATGTATTATGTTAGGATATCCTGCAGGAGTTAAAGGCTACAGACTTTGGTGCACTGAACCTGGGAAAGGAAAGATTCTCATCAGTAGGGATGTAGTGTTTGCAGAGGATAGAATGCCATTCAATGATTCATACAAACAGGAAGTGATCACAGAATCCATTTCTAAGGGGTCACAAGTTAAGGTGGAGCATACAAATGAAGATGATACTGCTGAATCAGAAGACTTTGATGTTGATGGAACAGAAGAAGATGATATACATGACTATCAACTAGTAAGAGACAGAGAGAAGAGGGTAATAAGACCATCTACCAGATACTCTGAAGACTATCTTACAGCTTATGCACTAGTAACAACTGAAGAGGTTGCATTCCCTGAGCCAAGAAATTTTAAGGAAGCTGTTAATAGTCTTGACAAAGACAAGTGGTTAATAGCTATGAAGGAAGAGACCGAGTCTCTAGAAAAGAATAAAACATGGGTATTAGTGGATAAACCTCACAAGCAGAAACTAGTGAGCTGCAAATGGATATACAAGAAGAAGGTAGAGGTAACACACACTGAGTCCATCAGATTCAAAGCCAGGTTGGTTGCAAGAGGATTTACACAAAGAGAGGGGATTGATTATGATGAGATCTTCTCACCAGTGGTAAAACACTGCTCCATAAGGATTCTCCTTGCAATAGTTAATCAATTTGACATGGAGTTAGAACAGTTAGATGTAAAGACTGTCTTTCTTCATGGTGACTTGAATGAACAGATATATATGAGACAACCAGAGGGTTTTGAGATGCCAGGACATGAAGAAAAAGTGTGTTTATTGAAGAAATCTCTATATGGACTCAAACAGAGTCCAAGGCAGTGGTATATTAAGTTTGATACACACATGAAGACCATTGGATATGAAAGGTCCAAGTATGATAGCTGTGTATATCTAAAATTCTCTGGCAAACAGGTAGTGGTGTTTCTACTTTTGTATGTTGATGACATGTTAGTAGCAAGCAAGGATAAAGAAGAGATCAAGCAGCTCAAGTCTGAGTTACAGAGGGTGTTTGACATGAAGTTACTTGGAAATGCTAGAAGAATATTGGGAATGAACATTGACAGAAGAAGGTCAGCTGGAATACTTTGCCTACATCAGACATATTACATAAGGAAGGTACTCAGAAGATTCAACATGCATGAGTCAAGAAGAGTGTCAATTCCATTAGGTCATCAGTTCAAACTGTCAGAACAACAGAAGCCAAAAACAAAGGCAGAATCTGAAGAAATGGAGAGAATTCCTTATGCAAATGCTGTTGGTTCAGTTATGTATACTATGATATGCACTAGGCCAGATCTTGCTCATGCAATTAGTGTAGTCAGCAGGTATATGGTCAATCCTGGTAAACCTCATTGGGAGGCACTAAAGTGGGTACTCAGATATTTAAATGGAACGAGCAGTATGGGTTTGGTGTTCAAAAGGATTGAGAGTTCTGATGGAAAGATTCTACAAGGATATGTGGATTCAGATTATGCCTCTAATCTGGATTCAAGAAAGTCTCAGTCCGGGTACATTTTCACCATGTATGGAACAGCTGTGAGTTGGAAATCTATGCTGCAACAGGTTGTGGCATTATCAACTACAGAGGCAGAGTATTTAGCATTAACTGAGTCAGTAAAAGAGGCAATGTGGCTTAAAGGAATTCTTACTGAATTTGGTTTGGGACAGAATTCTGTAGAAGTCTTGTGTGATTCCCAGAGTGCCTTTCACTTAGCAAAGCATCAGGTATTTCATGAAAGAAGCAAACATATTGATGTCAGATTACATTTTGTAAGAGACATCACTGATAAAGGTTTGGTAAAGCTGGTGAAGGTAAAAACAGAAGAGAATGCTTCTGACATGCTAACAAAAGCTTTGACTGCTGGTAATTTTCAATACTGTCAGCAGTTGGTTCAAGTGGAGCAGGTTTGAACAAGGACAACCTGAAAAGGCTGGGATTGATTGAGGAGGGAGAAGGTTGAAGTGCTATGGTTTGAGGTTATAATGTTGAGAAGAGATAGTTTGTTTCAGACAAGGTGGAGAATGTGAAGTGTATAGTTGTGTCTTCAACAATCATAGGATCAAATTTGGAAGGTGTCAAGAAGCTGATTAAACTAGAAGCACAAGAAAGACAGCTCAAGAATTAGTTTTTGAATCTGGAAACTGTTTTCAGTAAAAAGACAACGGTTTTGACGCAACGGTTTTAACTAACTTAACCGTCAAAACCGTTGTCTATCAGGGGAATAACTGTTGTCTTTCTGGTGTGGTTATTTAGCTTTGACAGCAAGCTAATTTTGATATGATTGCATGGAGCTTTCAGTTGTAACTTCCATTATCCAGTTAATCAAGTCAAGCAAATGGTAAAATCTGTTGTAACTTGCTAGACAACAGTTGGTTAAGTTGGATTCTCTCTCTAGAAGTTAGTTACAAGAAGTTAGAGCTTAAATAGATAATCAAGCTCTTGGAATCATTTTGTAACTTGTATTCTTTTGATCTCTATAGTGAAAATCTCCCTCTCCTTGATCCGTGGATGTAGGCATTTGCCGAACCACGTTAATCTTGTGTGTTCAAGTTCAGTTTCTTGTTTTGGAGTGTTTAATTCATATTGTGTTCATAAAGTGATTGTAGAATTGTTTGTGAGAGTTAGGAAGTTTATCTTGTTGATTTCTTTGCATCATATTGCAACAAGAGACTTCATTTTGAACACAACAGAGGATCAACAAAAGATACATAGCTTAACTTTGATGTAAGTAGTAACTGATGGAATGAATGAGAATATGATTTTTGTATTGCATTTTCATGGTCTGGGCAAACAAATATAGTAGTATCGTGATTCATATTCGATTTCAGAGAGAATGACAGGATCAACCAATCAAAAATAGATAAAATGCAAAGTATACTAATAATGCAATTGAAATTTTTAAGAAATAATAATTTAACTTACTACTAGGATCAAAATCATGCTAACCAATTAACCATGCAATCAATTGCGACCGTTTATCAACGAGAAAAATATACCCGACTCGCATTGCATTTGTGAGCCACTTATTTATTTTGCTAAATTAAAATGTAAAGTTTAAATTACAATTTTAGATGAAGCGGTGATTTTTCGTGCAATTAGTCCTTCTAATTCTTTTTAGACGGATGATTATTGTTATCGCCTAATTAGTTTTATTATCCACTCACTCTTGGGTGATGGTGATTCGGATTATCGGGTCGGTGTCCGATTTGGGTCAATTCAGATTATATATTAAACATATTTGAAAATTATAATTATTACATTTTATGATAAAGTATTGATTTCGAATTGTCTAGGGCCAAAATTGGATTAATCAGTTTGTGTCAGAGTGGTTGCGGATTTTCCTCATGAAATTCGTGTTGGATTGAATCAGTTAGGGATTAGTACCCTTTTAGGGGTGTGCATGAAACTCGGGATTTACCGAACTATACCAAAAATCAAACCGAAAACACATCGAATCGAAAAAGAACCGTTGACTTTTGACTTTCTCTGAGCAGAATTGTACCCGCAAAAAATTATGGTACGGTTTTGGTATTCAGTAATATCCGTATTGAGAATCGTACCAAACCGTTCCAAACTGACCTGAACCGTCCCATATAAAATCGAGATTACAAAAATATATAAATATATTAATAAGAGTAACACTTGTGTGCATATGATGTACCATAAGCTTATTGTACATCAGCCCACATTGATATCCGCGCACGACCTGTTGCTGTTGGCCCGACTCGTGCGCGATTTTTATTTTATTTTATTTTATTTTTTTTTCTGGATCTAATAGTATATATTATGTTGCCTAATAGTATACATTCGCTGGGTCGCGAGCGAGAGCCGTTTGACGGACGCGAAAATCACTATTAATCATAATTGAGCGCGTTTTTTGAGTTACATGCTTTAATTTGGAATGATGTACAATAAACCTATTATACATCGCATGCACACAAGTTTTTGCCTATTAATAATTTCATACATAGAGTAGTGTACAAGTTTTGTGCATAATGTTCATACATTACCCCTTTTCGACAAACTTACATGAAATATTTACTTATGACTTAATGTTTATCCCAACATAAATTTTAATTTTACTTGCATCTTAGAAGAGAGTATATTTGATTTTTTTTCCAGCATTAACTTTGATATTAAAAATATTAAGAAAACTCTAAATAATCAAGCATCTCATACTTAACCAAACCGTCTCACTAGATCGTTATATTCGAAATAATGTACGAACTATCCTGAATTATGGAACGGTTTGGTACGGATATTTATAAATTTGAATTCGGTCCTGCTCCTTAAATTTGAGAAAGTACTAAAATTTAATACTGTACTAAAATTTTCAAATCCTCGTATCGTATTATCCCGTGCACACTGTTACCTACTCTAAGCCCTTTTCTTTAGGTCCCAACCTCCTGAATATATTCAGCCCGAGCCCAAATGTCCAAGTCCAAATATAAGACCAATTACACTGGGCCTCGTTTGCTTGGCAGATGGTAATAGCCAACATTAATTATTGGGTTAGTGTTGGTTGCTCATTGGCTCTCACATATGGGCTTTAAGGCTGTTAGGTAGAGTGATACCACCATCATTATATTGATTCAATTGTTATCTGACCTTCACTTATTTAATTTACTGAATTACCCTTCCTAAAAATTTCCCAACAAATCTACAATGGCAAATTATGCATTTGAATATCGATACCATCAAACGCGATATATGCCCCTCCTCCAGGATTTCACTAGCGGGCTGGACTAATATTCAGGGCCCACTCTCCTTCAGCATAAACAATCATTTTGTCTAGCCCAATATGCCCAACCAAACGGGGCCCCAATATATAGCCACTGTTCTGAGCGCATTTTGAAGCTTGTCCATTTTCCTTCGCCTCCATTAGAACAGGAGAAGCTTCTGAAACACTATAGCGAATTAACAGAGAGTTTTTCAGTAGAGAGGAAAAAAAGCTTACAATCAAAACTTGCAAAACAGAGGCATAATCAGAGGGGAAAAAAAGGAAGGAGAGCGCAATGAAGATCGAAGAAGTGCAATCCACCTCAAAAAAGCAGAGAATAGCCACTCATACTCACATTAAAGGCCTTGGCCTTGAGGTGACACTTTACTGCTTCTTTTTCCCGTTTATCACTCTGTGTGTGTGTGTGTGTGTATAGTGGTTAGCTAATACTCCTACTAGGCGGCAATATTGAGTTCTGGGGTTTTATGGTGTCGGCTTTTTGTGGGTTTAGGGTTTTGAAGGTTCACTTACATATTGACGTATTTTTTATTTAGGTTCAGTGCTTAGTGAACATGAATCATAGTCTACTTTAAGTGATTTAATCGTGTCATGTTGACTGTGTTGTCAGCCCGATGGAAAAGCAATGCCTTTGGCTTCTGGATTCGTGGGTCAGGCAGCGGCGAGGGAAGCTTCTGGCCTTGTTGTTGATATGATTCGGCAAAAGAAGATGGCTGGGCGGGCTCTATTACTTGCTGGTCCTCCTGGTACTGGCAAAACTGCTCTTGCTTTAGGAATTTCCCAAGAACTTGGTAGCAAGGTACATATTAGTGACACTGCCACTTGTGTATTATTTTATCTTGAACATGAGTATTTACTGTCATTGAATTCTGTAGAGTTCTTGAACTTTCATTCTACAGTTTGTAATGTAGTTTTGACGTAGAAGTGCAGCTGTTGGATCATTAGTCACTTGTCCAAAAGCGTGAAGTTCTTGAATTAGGGCTTCTCATGTCAAAGGAAACTCTCATCTAGACCGTCTTCTTTTTTTCAATATGCTCCAACAGTCATATCTATGTCCTCAAGTTTCCTTTCTCCTGCCATCTGCTTTAATTGATTCCTTGAATTATTAGTTCTTTCGTTGCACGTTGTATGCAGTACCGTTTAGACTTTAGCATTTTGTGCTCTGTTGCTTCTTTCTTCAGTGGGAACATCTCCCAAGTCCTTACAATGACATGCTTATTTTCAAACCTGAATGAGTTAAGGGTCCACAGTGGGGAAACATTTGAACAATCTCATTTGTTTTATTGCCTTGTATGCTTTAATTTTAGCAATCACTGGCAGATATAATGATCATCTACAATTAAGTGTGCACTTCAAAAATAGAAAACGTGTGAGTTTCAGATATTTGCAAGTAGTGTTTAAAAATTGCATGTGTTAAAGTGTGATAAATGTTCTTTTTGTGCTTTTTTGAAATGCAGGTACCGTTTTGCCCAATGGTTGGATCTGAAGTATATTCATCTGAAGTAAAGAAGACTGAGGTTCTAATGGAGAATTTTCGGCGAGCTATCGGTCTCCGAATTAAAGAAAACAAAGAGGTTTATGAAGGAGAGGTAAATCATTTTCTGTTAAAAAAGTCAGTGACTTTTTATCCGACTGTTTAGTTTCTCTCAAAGTTCCGTAAAATGTGATATATTGTTTTCTGTTCTCCAATTCTGATGTCATATGTGCTGCTTACATACAGGTAACTGAACTATCTCCAGAAGAAACTGAGAGTGTGACTGGCGGATATGGTAAAAGCATAAGCCACGTTATAATCGGCCTGAAAACTGTTAAAGGAACCAAACAGTTAAAGTTGGATCCGACAATATATGATGCCTTGATTAAGGAAAAGGTTAGTAAGGAAATGTAGCTTCCCTGACCGTTTCTTTATGATGCGATTGTTCTCTCCATATTTCCCACTGCATATACTAAAATTCCATGTATTTTTGTTCAACATATTTCATCAACAAGGCCTCATTCTCTTTCCACTGATTTAGAGTATGGTGCATTCATATTGCTCCATTCTTAGCAGCACCATTTACTATTTTCTGGTCTTTATAACTTTACAAACTGCAGGTAGCCGTTGGTGATGTTATATACATTGAAGCAAATAGTGGAGCAGTTAAAAGGGTGGGAAGGAGTGATGCTTTTGCTACCGAGTTTGATCTTGAGGCGGAAGAATATGTTCCACTTCCTAAAGGAGAGGTTCACAAAAAGAAGGAGATAGTACAGGTAAGCTCATATGCTAATTGAGACTATCTACTGCTTTACCAGCCTCTAAGTGAATACGGAAGTTTAAAGTCACATTTTGTAACTGTATCATTAGAATATCCTGTTCCCAAAGTTTGTTTGCTTCCACTTACATTTGTATAGGAAGTTTGAAGGCGCTTCCGAACTGTATAATTAAGTGTATCTTGATCTTGAACATTTATTCGATTAGACTTCCTGGGTTTTGAGCATGTCAGTTTTGGCAATATCTTGTTTGTGACATTGTGTATGTGTGCACAACGTTATCTTTGAAATGCATCTTTCTCCGTAGTTGTTGGGTGCAAGGTTCTGCTACTCAATTGGTTTCCAGAATTTTGGTGTCAACAAATATGAAGTTCCTATCTTGTAGGTGCTTGTTTCATTGAGATTGCACGCCTTCTTCAACTGATGTGTTGACTTTTGGCTCATTTATTCTCTTTGTTGGGATCACAATGATCATCGATAGAGTAATGGTAGATTTATAAGGACCTTTTTGCCAGCACTTTTTCAACATATATATGTGTCTTTTTCTTTATTTAGGATGTGACGTTGCATGATCTTGATGCTGCAAATGCACGGCCTCAAGGAGGGCAAGATATATTGTCCCTGATGGGTCAGATGATGAAGCCCAGGAAAACTGAAATCACTGACAAGCTACGGCAAGAAATAAATAAGGTTTGGGGTTAATTGACAAGTGTGTATTGTAGTCAACTGTTGATAAATATCATGAGACAACTTTTAAAAACTTCGCGGTTGGAATATTTAGAGGATTCCTTATGGTTCATTAATTGCAGGTTGTGAACCGATATATAGATGAAGGTGTCGCAGAGCTTGTTCCTGGTGTCTTATTTATTGATGAGGTTGTTTTTTCTTTGTGCTTTAAATTTTTTTTCTTGAATTTTATGCTTGAATATCTCATTAACATTTGAAGATTAACTCAGGTTCATATGCTGGATATGGAGTGCTTTTCTTACTTAAATCGTGCTTTAGAAAGTTCGCTATCTCCTATAGTGATCTTTGCCACAAATCGAGGAATTTGTAATGTCAGGTATGGTGGCAAACTGGTGCACAATGTTAACTTGTTTGTTTCCTTCATTGACACAGATCTATTAAGTATTAACAAAAAGCCTAAGACAATACTTATTTTAAGTTATGAACGTACCTATGAATATAGCTTGATCTCGCACACGATTGATGATAATCAGTGCTTAACCATCAGAGCTTTTTCTATACATGGGCAGTCTATTTAACATGTACAACAGAAAACTAGTGTAATGTGCTGATTCAGGAGCATAGAACAAGATTATTGCTATCAAACCTGGTTTTATAACCTGGGACTTATGTGCTTATACTTTGAATAAAGGTTGATCTTAAACTGCAGAATAACTACTTTATCGGAAATCAGTTTGTAGCTACAGGGTGTGAATTTATAAATAGAAGATTGAGGTGGGAAATTTGAATTTGCTGTTTGGAAATGTTTTTTGGTGATCAGCCAGTTAGCTTTGGAATTAAGTGTTGGGATCACTTGGTGAATACTTTATGAAATTTATGTCCCAACATAATTTCTATAAGGTTTTGTTTGGATTAATGTATTTGGCTTTGGATTTTGGGGATGGATTTGAAAATTAAAATAAAATCCACTCAACTTGTTCTGCTAAAAACCCAGATAAGTGGATTTGACATTTTTTCTTGAGTTCTAGCCGAATATACTAAAACCTAGTCTTTTGAAATCCATTCACCTTTCTCACACAGAGTGATGCACGTACACATGTATGCTACACAAATGCAATTCTATTAAACTAAGCCAAACAGTGAATTTCAAATTTGAAGTTCTTCCGAAAAATCCACAGCTAATCCAAATAATGGGTTTTCAAATGCTTGGATTTCAAATACAAGAATTTCAAATCCATCTACTTGTAATCACTAGGGATTTCAAATACTCGATCCAAACATAGCCAAAGATTTTCATAGGTGAACCTTCCAAAGGACGGTGAGGGTGGAATCTTTTCAGTAAATGCTTGGGAGCTCTTCAGTTTGAGATGGCCTTTGCAAACATATTATAGACGACTTCCCAATGAACTGCCAATAATTAGCTTCCTGAACTCCACCTTTAGCTTGTTTAGTTGAAGTTCTGGCTAATTGCATCTGAATTTATGATCTAATATTGAATATACTAGGTAAACTGTTGGGCCAATGACTTATATAGTAAAATACTTTCCGAAATCTCTGCCTGAGTTGCTGCAGGGAGCCAGGTAAAACATAGAACTATGTATATTGGTGGTGTAAAAATTAGGGTATCCCTTTTCAGTGCTATTAATGCTGTTGCAGCTTTAATAACATTATTTTGCAAGTTCCTGACTGAGTTGTAAATTTTCTTAGGACATACTGTGTTGAATCCAATTTGTATCATGTTGTCTTAGCTATTTGTGTTACAGAAACTAAGATGATAAACATTTGTTTTGTAGAGGAACAGACATGACTAGTCCTCACGGTATTCCAGTTGACTTGTTGGATCGATTAGTTATTATAAGAACAGAAACCTATGGTCCTGCTGAAATGATACAGGTTAGAACTTATCACGGGAATTATCCGCTTGGAAGTTTAAATGTTTCTTATGTAGTTACTTTTTCTTAAATAATGTTTGTTTGTGGTCAGATATTAGCTATTCGGGCACAGGTAGAGGAACTCAAAATAGATGAAGAAAGTCTCGCTTATCTTGGAGAGATTGGACAACAGACTTCTTTGAGGTTCTCTTTCTCTCTCTCACACACATACACACACTCTCTCTCTCACCCGCACAGCTATTTACGCTCTTCTTGGCTGTGTTACACGAGTTAATGCTTATGTAAATCATTTCCTCAGACATGCGGTCCAGTTGTTATCTCCGGGCAGCATAGTTGCCAAGATGAATGGTCGTGATCGTATTTGCAAGGCTGATCTGGAAGAAGTGAATTCTCTGTATCTTGATGCCAAATCTTCAGCAAAGCTTCTCCAAGAGCAGCAGGATAGATATATATCTTGACCAATTTGGCAGGATCAACATCACTATCACTTGCGTGCTGTAAGAAGCAGAACCCCCTCAATTCCGGATTGGATGAGTGGTAATCTTGTGTTTTCAGGTTTGTTGGATGTGGTACATTGATCAAGATGTGAGTTATTATTGGTGTGAAGTTGGGAATTTTGTTGGTGGTATTGATGTGTCGATCCTAAGTATAATGTTTATGGCATCTGGTTGTGTAGTGTAGTCCATTTCAATGTGAATTTAATATGATTAAGTTCCCAGATTTTAGTTTGTTTAATTTGAATTGGAACTCCCTACTTCCATTTGTAACGAGTAATTCTAAATTTGGTGACTGACAGAGAAAATTTGGTGGTACTGAATGAGTATGAGTCTCTTCCAATTTTGTTTAGCCATTTACATGTAAATCTCTGTCTCAACATGCGTCCTTATTTACAATATTTTAGTATTGATTAACAAAAAGAAAGCAAAGGTTTTGGATATCCATTGTTGCGACTTCTGTAGCGTATTTTCCTTACGAGAGAACAAATCAGAGCATCGGTAAACAATTCTGGGTCTCTCTTTTCAAGGTAATGTTATAATATGCTATCACAATAGCATACTCTCATACACACTCACAAACATATATATTCATACTAATATTGACTTTAATACAGTTACATCGTATTGTCCGATTCATAAGGATAGTAAACTCAAGTTTGAGTTTTTATCATAGGTGAGTTTTGTTAATTTAGTTCAAAGTTGATTTATTCTTAAAACAACCAAGTTCACAAACTACATAAGTTCAGTTCGTAGATGGTATCTTATCATTTTAAATGAGTTTTAGTTCAAACTCGACTCCTTAAATAATAATGTCTGGTCATAAGAAAGTAAACATATAATTGAATTTAAGCCTATACTTGATAATTACCTCGAAATAAAATAAGTCGTTGAAGCATATATTTGTGGACTCTATAGATGAATTTGCGAACAATTTTGCCAGCCAATGGACTAGATACAACTGACTCTGAGTTTGACTTCCGTTTTTGAGTTCGAGCTTGACTTTTTGAAGTTAAGAACTAATCTTGTGTTTATTTCTATTTTTTCTTAAATTCTTCTTTATCTTTTTGAATGTTTGCAAGAGCCTTGTCAATCCTTTATGACAACTAATTTTTTCATTAAATGTATATTGAATTCGTGAAGCAGCACAAGTGACAAGTAGGGAAGGCGAAGATGTCCATGAAATACAGTACAAAAATTTAATGTGTCACATACAATACAAAAATGAACAAAAGATGGGATCTCAAAATCTAAGGGCCCGCTTGGTTGGGGTTTAAGGGTAAGGAATAAGAATGAATGAGGACTTATTCCCATTTATGATGCTTGGTACATAATAAATAAGTTAATCATTACCCTCTTTTATTAACAATTTCGCTCATCTCATTTCATAGTATGATTGACCCCTCATTCATATCCATTATCATTGCCATTGTTGATTTGCAACCAAGCGGACCCTAAGTACCACATGAAATTGGACTCCCCACACATCGACACAACCACTCCAATAAATAAGACTAAACAAATAATAAAACAAAAACAACAAATAAAAATAGGAAATAAAAATATAGATCATCCATCATAATCCAAAACCACCACCACTATCTGAGTTGCTGATGCCTATTGGCATCTCAAGTACAAATTCTTTCATGATCCCTACCGTGCAATACGGTCCTTCACAAAAGGCCGATCAACCATTAGCTCCGAGCGTTAGTGAAGCTAGATTCTTAAAGCGAGACGATCCTATACAGTTAATTAAGATCCTAGCAAAAGCATCCAATTGCTCCTCGTTATCACTATGGTTGAACAAAAACTTCAATCAAAAGTAAATCATCATCTATATCTATATATATAATAACAAAATGAATTTATACTACATCCGAAAAATAGTGGTTTTCCCACCTATTTGTTCTTACTTTTTTGGGAAAGAAAACATGGCGAAACAGAAAGTCCGATTTGTTTGGTAACGCGCTTAGAAAATCCAAAATTGTCATATGATTTTTCAAAGTTTATCTCTCTCTGTAGATTACACTTAAAAATAGCCACTCTTATTTGCAATACACGAATCTATTGAGATATTCATTCGATTTTCGAAGCAAAACTTGTTATATACATCTATAGTATGTTACCGGCAAACTAGAGATTTGGTTGCTGAATTAATTGGAGAGAAGATATTTCTCCCTAAAAATGAGGAGTAAATAGGCGAGTAAATAAATTTACACAAATACAAATCAATACGCAAGATTTCTGATATTCTTCTACTGAAAACATTCAATAGAAAGGTTCTAAATTGATATAGTCACACATTATTAGGGGCAAAAACCTAACATCAAGCCTAGCTGCGATTGGTTTAAATACTGGATCGATTTTGTCCAGAATCACAGTCTCAAACTACATATGCTCTTGGTAAAAAAAAGATATTTCATCATTTGTGAAATGACTCCTGTTTTTGCGATGATCAATGAAGTGAAGTCTTGAACAAGACTCGGCATTGAAGTTGCTATTGGTGAAGGCGTACATCCTACCTGCCTATAAAATCCAGGTCAATTTCAAAGTTTCGAATGTGTTTTCACAAATGTTGAGGTAAAAAATTAATATTTAGCATTAAATTACTGACGTACTCTATTATAATCAAATAATGGTAATAGAAATCCAGTCAAATCACATTGTCGTGTTAGGTGTTATGAATTATCTGTGCATATGGTAAGAGGAATAATCACCTGTATATGACAAGAGTTTCGTAACAAAGAGGTTATACATGCAGTAAAAAAAAATGCTAATGTATGTTCTATTTGTTGCTTAGTCATACACATAATTATAATGCATTTCAGTTTATTTTTTCAAGAGATGAAAAATCCATGATTCCATCAAAGATCCTACTATGAAACTATTGTGATCTCCAAACCGGTTGAGGGAAAAATGTATACAATAAATTTTTTTATCGATGCTGAGAATCGCAGGAAATTCAAGACTACGAACAAGTTCAGGCTGATGTTCTTCGTAAAGACAAAAATCACGGAAGTATTGAATGAAATATTTTCAAATTTAATGTTTTAACTTCCAAGTTTTTCACAGATTTCAAAGCAATCAAGGAGATAACAGAATTCGAGATTTTTGGTATGATGCATACAAAAATCAACTGCGAGATTAATTATCATCATCATCATCATCAGTTATTACTTTCGATTGTAATATAAATCATGTGTCATTTGACTACTCAATTTGTTATTAGATATTATCATTTAAAATTCCAAGTTTATCTGAAGAACATTAACCTACTTTATAGAAAAGTTTGGCATAATTAACAGCAAATAACATACATGTGGTGATCAAGTTGCTATTACATTTTCCAGCGAATAACATAGACAGAGGAATGTGGTGCCTGCCAATCATACAGTTTACAACATACAAATTATGTATTGCTAATCATGCATTCAACTTTTCAACACCAAAAACAAAGGTAGAATAATTGAGGTAGTATACAAGAATTACTTATCTTTGTTTAAAAAAAGACTTATGTGCAAATATTATGCTCTTGACTCTATTAAATATTACCTTATGTCTTATGTACAATGTTGTTCATCCAATATTTGTGTTTTGATTTCAGCTGGGACATAGAACCTATTATTAATTACAGTCTAAACATAGTAAACATGAAAGAAAAAATAAAGTAGACTCTAATGTACCGCACAATATCGTCTAGGGGGGAGCGTCAACTTCATATTTTATTGGGCTCGGTAGAGTGTGGGATGACAGGAAGTTGCGAGTAGCTTTTCCTCCGCTTGAAGTGGATGCTACATTGGATATTCCTCTAGGGCAGGAGGTTCGTCCAGATGGGTTGTATTGGCGTTTTGAGGGTAATGGTTCTTACACGGTAAAGAGTGGTTATAGATTAGTTGTTAATGGTTTTGTGCCACGGTATCTTCAGTGTCATCAGATTAGTTGGTGGAAGTTTATGTGGGCCTTGTCACTCCCGCCTAAGGTAAAGATTTTCTTATGGCAAGCTTCTTCGAATTTTATTGCTCAACCTTATAATTTACATAGACATCATGTTCCTGATGGTTCTATAATGCATGGTTTAGTGTTTTGTAATAAGATGAAATCAATATGGAATGAGAGTTATTTTTAGACATCATTGAAGGTGATGCGGGGTGCGTCATTGAGGGATTGTGGTGAGATGATTGTGAAGGTTTTTGGAATTAATTTGCTCCGTCTGGTTAGTATTGCATTGTGGTTCATGTGGCGTTCATTGTGTGTGTTTACCCATGGCGAGGGTGGTCCGTGGAAATGAACGTCTTGGGCGGAAGTGGAGGCATTTGTCAATCAATATGATAAGGCTATTAAAGGGGTGTGTAGAGCCGAGCATGGGAGTGGGCGTGTGGAGATTTCAACGTCGAGATGGGAAGCACCGCTGGTGAGTAAGTTGCAGTTGGATGTTGATGCGGCTTACAATGATAATAAGTGACTATATGGCGTTGGATTCGTAGTTCGTGATCATGAAGGTAAGGTGATTGTTGTGGCGTCGCATAGAATTCGGCGACCGATGTCAGTTAAAGATGCGAAATTGGAAGTTTTACTTAGTGGTATGAGATTTTGCTCGGAATGTGGATACACTCGGGTAGAGGCATATTCGGATTCATTGATTGCTGTGCAAGCAATCACGCAGCAAATGAATTCAATTGACTATTCGGGAACTCTGATTGACGAAATTGTAGGGTTGTTACAAGGTAGCCAAATTAGTAATGTTTTTCATATGAAGAGGAGCTTGTAAACCCAAGAATTGGGTGGCATTCAATTTGAAATATATGATCTTGGCATGATTGATTTGTATTGCAGGAATTTAGGAACAAATTGATGTCCTTGCCAAAGTTGAGAAAGCTAAAACAAGAAAGTCAAAGTAAATCATTTAGAATCAAGGTGATTGAATCAATTGGAGATAAATCAGGCAAATGTATTGACATGATGATTGAAGACTCTCTTGACACTGATATATAGACGAAGAGCATCAGTGAAGAAGTGCGCGTCTTGACAGACTAAAAACGGGAAAAATTGCAATCTTGTCTATAGAGATCTATCTGTGTTCAACCAGTGTTGGAACATAGATAAGCAGATAGAGTTTATTCTAGAGAATTGACTCTTAAGTTGTTCGGGAGAACAGGTTGAGTTCGGGAGAACTATCTGCTGGTGTAGTAGAAGGGATTCTCTACACTTTGAGTACTCAATAGTCTTAGGAGCATAGTATTCAAGGGGAGTGTATTTATGCATTGAAATATAAATCTCTGTGGTACAATGTAATGTAAATCACATCTCAGTAATAATATGTTCCAGAGGAAGGTGTCTTCCTCAAATTTTCCAACCTTCTAAGATTGTCAGATTATTTCATGTTCATGCACAGTATGAACTAGATTGGTACAACTCTTGTTTAATTCAAGTTATATAAGATATTAAAATTTGCACACGCGCACATATTCTGATATTTCAATTGGCACCAGAGCAGGTTCCAGTTTTTATAAACAGGTAGATCCAAGGGAACAAAATGGCTTCCACTGAACACACATCTCTGCGACCTCCATTTCTGGATGGAACCAACTACTCCTATTGGAAATCCAGGATGATGGTGTACTTGAGATCAAAGAAACGCTGGCTCACGGTTGAAAGAGGATGAGAATGGCCTCAAATGGAGAACGATGAAGAGAAACTGGTACCAATACCAGTTGAGTCCTTTACTGAAAAGGACAAGCAAGAAGAAGAAGCAAACTATACAGCGTTATATGCACTTCTAGCATATGTAGATCCCATGAGGCACAAGATGATAGTGAAATGCACAACCGCTAAAGATGCATGGCGAATTCTGCAAAGCCAATCCGAAGGGAATGCCTCAGTCAAAACCTCAAAACTCCAGAGGTTATCTCTTCAATTCGATAACATCCAAATGAATGAGGATGAAAATATCGATGGTTTCTACGCAAGGTTTTGTGATGTAGTAAATGATTGCTACATACTTGGAGAAAACATCTCTAAAGAAAAACATGTCTAAAAAATCATGAGAACTTTGCCATCCAGATTTAGAGAGAAAATCACTGTCTTGGAATTATTCATGAAGGTCAAAGACATGACTCTGGATGATCTTCTTGGAGAACTACGAACTTTTGAAATCAACAATGGCTACGACAAAGTCAAGGCCAAAGGCATTGCATTGAAAGCTGAAGTATCCGAAAAACTGGAAGAAGAGGCCGATGACTTGGATACTGCAACTTTTGCAGACACTATGGCTTTCCTAGCAAGGAACTATGGGAAAATGATGAAGAAGTTCAACACTTCCAAGGGATCAGGAAGGAACAACTCCGAGAACTTCAACAAAAACAAATCTGGTGGGAGAAATTCAAATAGGAAGAATCAGGCCCGCAAAAAAGGAGAATGACCAGCGCAGAGAGTGCAAAGGATATGGACACTATCAAGCAGAATGTCCAAATTTCTTGAGGAAAAACAAAGCTTACAAGGCAACATGGAGTGACTTAGAAACTGATGAAGAGTCAAAGACAGATGATGCAATCAATCACACCAACAATCTTGCTCTATGTGATTCACTGAAGGATTTTACGTGTTTGATGGCACATGTTCGACCCATCAAGGAACTGACGGGAAAAGATATGGCTGATGAGTCTGAGTTTGAAGATGAGTCTTGCCCTACTACTGAACAACTTCAAGACATGTATGAGGAAATATCCTCCAGAGCCAACAAAGTTGCGCAAATCACCAAAAATCTTGAAGCTAAAGTCAGGCTCTATGAAAAGAATGCCGATCCAAGCAATTCTACGCATCCTCAAGCTGTACCAACTGTGAGGGTGATCATGCTGGAAAATGAACTTAAAATTGCACAACAAGTAATCAGTTCCAAAAATCTTACCATAGACTCATTAAAATTGAACTGGTTGATGTGCAGAAAGCGATCGGAAACAGGGAAAAAGAAATCAGGATGCTCAAGAATGAACTCACAAGACTGATGGAAGACAACAGAAATTCATCCTTTTCTTTTCCAATGAGGTCCTCCACAGAACGACCTACCCAAGGTACATGTAATACATCAAGATCAGGTAACACATTTACTGATAATTCTAATCAAGTACGTCATGCCCAGGCTGTTCAAACTCGATTTGAACAGACTTCTTCGAAACATCATCATAATTCGAAGACTCTTAAATTTATCCCTACGTGTCACTACTGCTGTACAAAAGGTCATATACGTCATTTATGCAATCGGATGAAATATGACCTTCGAACATGCAAGACAACATTAGGGATATTTATAAAGAGAGACCTGGAACATATCAAATATCAAGTCCTAGAACAAAAATTGATCTGAGAAATCACAAACAATCTAAAATCTGGGTTCAAAAGGAAGGAAACAAGTGCCTCACATCCCTTTTGGCCCTCAGATCGAACATAGAAGGGACTTGGTACTTTGACAGTGGGTGTTCAAGACACATGACTGGTGTTCGAACATATCTGATAAATATATCTCCAGTTGGTGACAAATTCGTCACATTTGGAGATGGAGTAAGGAACAAAGTTATTGGAATAGGCACTCTCAATATTCGAGGAATGCCTGAACTGGAAGATGTTTTGCTTGTGGAAAATTTAACGGCTAATCTCATTAGCATCAGTCAATTGTGTGATCAAGGACTAAATGTTAAATTTACACAAGGAAAGTGTCATGTTCTGGATCAAAATAACCTTGATGTTCTTACTGGAACTAGAACTGTTGATCACTGTTACTTTCTTGATAAAGACTTCAAATGCCATCTCAGTACCATCAGTAAAACAGAGTTATGGCATGAAAAACTTGGACATGTGAATTATGATCATCTGATGAATTTGTCTAAGTCACAGGTCATGGTGTGTGTGGACCATGTCAATATGGAAAACAGAAACACACCCCTCACAAACCTATTTATGATGTTCTTACAAAGCAGGTACTGGAACTTCACCACATGGATCGTATGGGACCAGTACAAACAGAAAGCATTAGTGGTAAGAAATACATCTTTGTTGTGGTTGATGACTTTTCGTGGTACACTTGGGTTAACTTCATTCTGGAGAAACGAAAACGTTCGATGTGTTTAAAACCCTATGCACAAGAATCGAAAAGGAGAAACAGTGCAGTATAAACAAGATACGGACTGACCATGGGAGTGAGTTCGAGAACTCTTCATTCACCAATTATTGTGTGTCTAGAGGAATTGGTCATGAGTTTTCAGCCCCCAAGACTCCTCAGCAAAATGAGGTCGTTGAGAGAAAAAACATAACTTTGCAGGAAATGGCTCGAGTCATGCTTGCATAAAAAAAGATGTCACAGAGATGGTGGCCTGAAGCTGTAAACACAACCTGTTACCTTATAAACATAATTTATCTCAGGAAAGGTATGGGGATAACCGCCTATGAGATATGGAAAGGTAAGTCTCCTAACTTAAGTCATTTGCATGTATTTGGTTGCAAATGTTATATTTATAAGGATGGAGAAACTCTCAGAAAGTTTGAGTCTAAAAGTGATCTTGGTTTCTTTCTTGGGTATGCTAACAGTAGTCAAGCGTACAGGGTATTCGATCTGAGAACGCATTCTGTGATGGAGAGTTTAAATGTTGTCTTCGATGATAGTTCCCTACCAAATGAAGAAATTGAGAGTGTATATCTTAGGGAGCAGGAAACAATTTCCTCAGAAGTACGTCCACCAGAGGAACTAAAGCTCGAACAAAATGAAAATATCGAACAAACTGACTCCAGAAGGGACCCTCCTAGCAAGATCCAAACAGATCATCCAAGTGATCTGATAATAGGTGACGTCAATGAAGGTATCAAAACCAGAGGTAATCCTAAACCTAATTATCGTAAAATGATTGGATACTCATACTTTGGATGCTATACCTCCACTATTGAACCACGTAACATCAAGGAAGCTCTTACTGATGAATATTTGATTAAGGCTATGCAGGAAGAATTGGAGCAATTTGAGAGGAACGATGTTTGGGAGCTTGTACCTCGGCCAAAAAATTCCAATGTGATTGGTACCAAATGGATTTTTCACAATAAAACTGATGAATTTGATAATATCGCTAGGAACATGGCTAGATTGGTTGCCTAAGGATACACTCAAGTAGAGGGCATTGACTTTGAGGAAACTTTTACCCCTGTGGCACGTCTAGAGTCTGTCGGAATGCTTTTGTCCATTGCATGTGTCAAAAACTTTATTTTATATCAAATGGATGTCAAAAGCGAGTTCCTAAATGGTTTTTTGAAAGAAGTAGCGTATGTTGAAAAACTCAAAGGGTTTGAGGACCTCACTACCCCGTATATGTATTCAAGCTCAAAAAGGCACTTTATGGACTCAAACAGGTTCCAAGAGCTTGGTATGAGAGACTCACAAAGTTTCTTCTTGATCAAAAGGATACAAACGGGGTGGCGCAGACAACACTTTGTTCATTCCGCAAAAGAACAAGGATACTGTTATTGCACATATTTACGTAGATGATATTGTTTTTAGGTCGACATCTAAAGTTAGAGTCAATGAGTTTGTTGAGGTCATGTCTAGGGAATTTGAGATGAGCATGGTAGGAGAACTGACTTACTTTTTAGGTCTACAGGTTAAATAGAGCAAGAACGGCATATTCATTCATCAAACCAAGTATGCCAGAAAACTTGTCAAAAAGTTTGGACTTGGGAACTCAAAACACCCTGATACTCCCATGGGGACCAGCATTAAACTGTCTAAGGACAATGCAGGAAGCCTAGTTGATCCAAAACTGTACAGAAGCATGAATGGGAGCTTATTGTACCTAACTGCCAGTAGGCCTGACTTATGTTTCAGTGTTGGTATGTGTGCTAGGTACCAAGCGAATGCCAAAGAATCTCACATGACTGCTGTGAAGAGAATAATCAAGTACGTCGGAGGAACCTTAGAATATGGGATCCAGTACTCTCGTGACACGAACTCAAACCTAGCAGGATACTGTGATGCCGATTGGGCAGGTGACGTGGATGACTGAAAAAGCACTTCTGGAGGTTGCTTCTTTGTAGGAACAAACCTTGTATCCTGCATGAGCAAAAAACAAAACAACATTTCATTGTCAACGACTGAAGCTGAGTACATTGCAGCCGGTAGCTGTAGTGCACAACTTGTTTGGATGAAAAACATGCTGCGAGATTATGGGTTTGATTTAGATTCTGTAAATCTTTTCTGTGATAACACTAGTGCAATAAGTATGTCTAAGAATCCTGTTCAGCATTCAAGAACGAAGCATATCGACATACGGTATCACTTCATTCGTGAATTAGTTGAAGAAGGAACTATAATTCTGGAGCATGTTCCTACACAGGAACAACTGGTTGATATATTTACAAAATCTCTCGATGTTGACAAATTTCTAACTCTGAGAAAATCATTAGGAATTTGCATGTCTTCTTAAGTATTTCATTTCATTGAAAAAAAAAATCGTTTAAAGCTCCTGCATCAGACATCATGCATTTTTCTGGTGATATTCGTTCATTATACCCACATTGGAAGGATAACTGTTTGAGACTTCGTTGAGACTTAATCTGTCTGATATTTCCGTCTTATCTGTCAGAAAGAGCTACCGTCGGAAAATGATGTAGTGAGTAACCATTTCTGTTGTGAAATCAGGGTCTCATACACAAAAAATGACCGATCGTGTGTAAGCTGCTGATAGACGTCAAGTCTCTCTTGATGATTTTTTCAATGTTGATCGGTAGTCTTCTATATTTTCTGTCCCTTTTATGGTCGTACTATTTCTCATATCACAAAGTAGTGGGGTAGTTTTCGGGCGAAAATTCCGTTAAATCTAAGTGAAAAGTGATATGAATATGCATCTTGAAGCAATGGGGTAGCTTTCGGGTGAAAATTCTGATAGCTCTAAGTGAAAAGAGATGCAGAGTTTACTTCATAAAGTAATGGGGTAGCTTTCGGGCGAAAATTCCGATAGCTTTAAGTGAAACGTGAAGTACACTCTATTATGGAATTCTCAAAGTAGTGGGGTAGATTTCAGATGAAAAGTTTTATGTTGTCTCTAAGTGAAACGAGAATTCCAGTACGGCTTTGCTGCTAAAAAAAATAAAAAATAGGGGGATACAAGGATGGGTTCTCATTAGGTTCGTCCTCTCCTGGTTCCAAATGTGAATATCAGCATCTCCGAATTTTTTTTTCAGTAATATTTTCCTTTTGTGGTGTAGATATAAAACGAATTTTCACTACACTGTATTTCGTTTGTTTTTTCTTAGCCATATGCAATTTTTTTCTCAGAGATAAGTTATCATCTTTTCAAAGGAGATACGTAAATAGGATCGGCTCAATCCCTTCAGAATATTCAGTTTCCTATTTTGATGGGATATTATTAGATATGGAGATCACATTTATAAGGTGATGATATTGTACTTAATTAAGGAGACTTAATTTTGGATAATGTCTACATTTTTCCTTATCTCTAATCATGTCTTATATTTATACGCACTACATTTCATTCTTCGCTCATCTCTCTTGCACCCTTTTCTCTTCCCCCGTAATTGCTCATCTTCTAGGGTTTCTCTCACTGAATCGCTGTCTATCCATGGGCCGACCTAAGGAACTTGCTAAGCGAAAGAAGACGACTACCGTCCCAGTGTCACCCTCCACTGCACATTCTCCAGATCCAAAGGAGGCCATCGCCGCCGTCCCTATTCCAACCTTCAGATCAGAAAAAGCAGTCACCAATCCGAGGACGAGAAACTCCTCTGGTTCGTCCTCTCGACGATCTCTGTCAAATTCAAAGCCCAACACTCGCTCAACTGCTGGTCAATCGAAACCTACGAAAATGAGGATCGTTCACTCCTCGGATTATGAACCAGACTCTCCGGCACCACCCAATCCAAAAAATGGAAAATCCAAAGTTCCTTTTCCAATTGTGCCCACTACCACCAAATATGTGGTTCGAATTTCTGGAACTCCAAAGCAATCGACTAGGGCAGAAACTTCCGACCCCGATTTTGTTCCAGCGGATCCACCTGCTGCTATTCGCAAGTCAACCAGACTCGCAAAGAACAAGGGTCGACAACCCCCTCCTTCTCAGTCTAAAGGTACTTCATCACCCCTTGTTGACTCTGATGTAGATGAGATTGATAGAGATAAAAACTATGAAGTCTGTTTCTATTCTCCTGTTGCCTCTGCCCGACATAGTATCTTTCAGGATATGAAATTTTGGGAAGAAAAGAACCTTGATGTTCAATCCTTTCGAAATTATAACATTCTAGACTTAATTACTAGTGTGGGCCTTGCTAAAACTGTTCTGAATAATCAACGATACTGTGGGTCAATTGTTAAGGATTTCTATTCAAATCTTTCTCTTGGAATTAATGATCCTTCATCTCCGAGATTTCATCGAGTTTGGTGCAGAAATTTGGTGCGAGAATTTTCTCCGAAAATTATCAATTTTGTCTGCGGCATTAGTACTCTTCCAGAGTACGAACTGGATGATGATCTAGCTACTGTAGCAAATGCCATTACTGATGGGAAAGTCACGAAATGGCCGCTCTCCGGCTTATCACCTGTCTCTCTTACACTGGAGTGCAACATGCTCCACAAGATTGGAATGCGGAACTGGACACCCACTGCACACAAATCCAGTCTCAAACCCAGCAAGGCCACCTTCATTTACCGAGTTCTCACAAAGAAGCCCATCAACTTTGGTGAGCATGTTTTTCATACTATTGCGAAATTTGCAGGTAAACCAGATTCTCGAAAGATGTTACCGTTTCCAAGTCTCATTTGGACTGTGTTACAACATCAGAATGTGGAGATAGAATCTCGACGAGGGGATCACTTGGGACCCCCCATATCCTTATTTACTGTCTCAACTCGGACCACCAATCATCAATCTTTGTCGTTATTCCTGTTCTTGAATGTTTCAATTATCTAACTTTTGCATTACAGGAGGGAAGCTCGGGTTTTCGAACTTGAATGCCAAGGGGGAGATTGTAAACCCAAGAATTGGGTGGCATTCAATTTGAAATATATAATCTTGACATGATTGATTTGTATTGCAGGAATTTAGGAACAAATTGATGTTCTTGCCAAAGTTGAGAAAGCTAAAACAACAAAGTCAAAGTAAATCATTTAGAATCAAGGTGATTGAATCAATTGGAGATAAATCAGGCAAATTGATTGACATGATGATTGAAGACTCTCTTGACACTGATATATGGACGAAGAGCATCAGTGAAGAAGTGCGCGTCGTAACAGACTGAAAACGGGTAAAACTGCAATCCTGTCTATAGAGATCAATCTGTGTTCAACCAGTGTCGGAACATAGATAAGCATAGAGTTTATTCGGGAGAATTGACTCTTAAGTTGTTCGGGAGGACAGGTTGAGTTCGGGAGAACTCTCTGCTGGTGTAGTAGAAGGGATTCTCTACACTTTGAGTACTCAATAGTCTTAGGAGCATAATATTCAGGGAGAGTGTGTTTATGCATTGTAATATAAATCTCTGTGGTACAATGTAATGTAAATCACATCTCAGTAATAATATGTTCTAGAGGAAGGTGTCTTCCTCAAATTTTCCAACCTTCAAAGATTGTCAGATTATTTCATGTTCATACACAGTATGAACTAGATTGGTACAACTCTTGTTTAATTCAAGTTATATAAGATATTAAAATTTGCACACGCGCACATATTCTGATATTTCAGAGCTGTATTGAGGTAGCACATAATTTGACACGTTTTTTTCTTTTTCATCTTTCACTTCATCTGGTAGGATGGGTATTGGTGTTTTGTCTTGAATTGAGAATCTTATACTTAAGGATTTGCTTTAACCTATAATATTCTTGGGTGATTAAAAAAAAATAGAGAGAAAGATAGGTAGGCCCAAGACTTTTTATTCAATATATTAGGTTCATACACAAATATGTTTGTAGTGGAGGTACCCTTAATTAATATTAGGGGCACTAATAGGAATAAAAATGCCAAGGCCCACTAAAAAGTGGACTAGTTCAATAGTTATTTAAGAGCCCAATATATTAATTTTCTTATTTGGTGTAAAGTAAATATAAATGGAAATACACAATTCAAAATACTTCAGAAAAAACGTTATTCTGAAGAATTATTTAAATTATAATTTTAAACGATGCATTATTATCAACGTACTATTTTTAATAGATACTAAGGTAGTATTTGGTTGGGTTGGGGGTGACTGAGAAACTGTTGGTTGTGGAAAGTGGCTGGGGTAGGTGGATGGGGAAGTAAAAATGTAATGTTTGTTTGAGTGGTTGGAGAAGTGGTTGTAATATAGGATATATTATTTAATTATAAAAAGTGGGATGATATGTGTAAGATGTTGTTATTGATGATTGATTTAATGATTAAAGTCGTATTAAGATTTGTGATTGATTGATTGATTGTTTGGTTGTGAAAGTGATTGTAGTGTTGAATATATTAATTAATCGTAAATGGTGATTGTGATATGTGTAAGTGGTTGTTAATTGATGATTGGTTTAATAATTAAACTAGTATTGAAAATTGTGATTGATTAATTAAAGTAGAAGAGATTGGGTGGATTGGGAAACCCACCAAATAAACATGACTTTGGGTTTGTGCCAACCTTTTTGGGTTTGACACAAACCCAACTAAACATAGCCTAATAATTCTCTATTTGGCATTGTATATAATATATATATATATATGTGTGTGTGTGTGTAGAAAAATTGTAACCCTAATGTATTACCGTCTATCCATGGAGATGTTGTTAAGACCCTTTATAATGAGGCCATGTTGAAATGTTCATGAGCTGGTGATTATAAAATTCGGTGATCACATGGTCGAGACAAATGTTATATCAGGTGATAATGCTGGTGTGAAGGTTCTCATACCTCAATTTTCTGTGACTTCTTCGGATAAGAGAATGTCTATTCGATTTCAGAGGAGACATCGTTTCTTATGCGAGGACCAAAAACAAGTCACGAGCAGTCACTTAGCCATGTTGGTTTATTTTTGAAGAGTTCTGTCATGGTCAGTTGTATGTTGTTTTCTCTTCATCACAAATCGAAAGAGCATGAAGATTTTAACATATGATGACTAAGATCCGGAAAAAAAGACTACCACAAACATTGTCTATAAGGAAGTGTTTCAGAACTTGAACTAGTTATGTTTATATTTTGGTCAAAATACATGTTAATATAAATATCTGGTATATTTATGTTATGTTGCTATTCATCGGGTCATCGTAGTACATATTACATGAGTAAAGATAATATTATTTTTTTCGATCATCGGATTAAATATTATAATTGTACGTAATTAACTATGATCGGCAATATTTTATATTGATGTCAGTGTTTAAAGTTCTTCCTGTGATGCGAACGGGGGCGTACTTGTATTCTATTGAAGAAGGACGAAGGAAAATGATGGAAGTCTTTTTTCCCTTCTTTCATTCGATGTTGAAGCCCAATCTTTTTTTCAATATTTATGATTTGTTTGTTGTTTTAAGAACAAACCTATGTGATGTTGAACTAAAATGTGATATTAATATATTTTATAATTATGATCTTATTATGCAGTCAACGAGAATTAGTAGAAAATTTCTATTAATTTAATATGTAATTGTTTTTTATTTTAAAACAACCACTACATGTTATCTACTTCCTTCGTCTCGGTCCAATTTGCCTATCTTGATCGAATACGGAGGTTAAGAAAAAACAGATTTGGTGAAATTTATGACTTTTCAAAAATGGAGATTGAATGTGAAGATTTTGAGGATGAAGATTGTGAGAGAAATTTGTATTAAAAATTTATTTTTTAATATTTACACTTTGTGCCTCTATTTCAAAATTTCGGCGCTTGGATTTCCCGCTCAGAGAAAAGCCAATATATATTCTTTTTAATTAGTTTATAATTTGATTTTTTACGAGTAAAGAACTAAAGATAAAGATCAACGGTTCTAACTTCATTTAAATTGCTGTTATCACACGCGTATTCTGTGAAACGACGAAAAACAGAGATGAATGCCATGGAAATAGGTGAAGAACAAAGCGCAACACAGGCGAAGAATAAACGGAAGCTGGCTATAGAAGATTACCTCGACTTCATTGACAATCGTGATCTCGATCTTGCTGTCACACAACTTCGTGAGGTGATTTCGCCTCTTTTCCCCATATGAATGAATGTTCATTGGAAATCGTTGCTATTTCTCCTTATATGTATTGATTATTACTTTTTGTGCCCTTTTCGTTTTGTTTTTTCACTCGATGGTTCGATTCTTAATCGCTCCGTTACTTGAACAAAAGAATGTCTGTTGTATTTTTGGTGAGATTTGGATTTCCTTTACTCACTTTGTTATTTTTTATTTTTGCGTTTTACAACGTGAGGTTTTGCGTTCCTATACAGATCGTCCGCATGCATGGCTTCAGAAAGAACGTTGTAGGTCAAAAGGTATGATACAAACTCTGCTGCTCAAAGTGAGTTCCATTATTTTTTAATTATCAGTCAACTTGTGATGTTCTCCTAATTTCTGTGGATATTTTGTGATTAAACTATAAACATGTATGATACAGAGCATTTTGATCGATGTGGTGAAAACAATGGATTTAATGGAACTCCGACGCTCGACTATGCAAGACGGCGGCGTTTCAGGTGATGCTTGCTTAACACTGAAGGATGTGATGGAGGACCTCAAATCTCTGGGATGGAACGAGTGCAACACCACCTCTCTCATCACCCACGGCGGCGCTGCTTCTGCCACCTCCGGTACCAACAACCAAGCAGTTCCAGTGAAGGGGAAACCTTCGAAAGCGTCAGGAAAGAAGCCGGTTGAAGTTGTATCTGAAGATTCCGTCATTTCCGCCACGGGTACTACTGTTGGTGCTGGCCGTACTACTGTTTTAGTGAAGGGGAAGAAATCGAAAGGGTTGGGTGCTGCTGATGATTCCACCACGGGTACTACTGTTGCTGGCGGAAGTACAACCACTGTCTCAGTGAAGGGGAAGGAATCGAAAGGATTAAACAAGCCGGTTGAGGTTGAAGTCATGTCCGCTACGGGTACAACTGTTGCTGCAGAAAGTACTACTGTTTCAGAGAAGGGAGGAAAATCAGAAGGACTAGGAAAGAAGCCAGCTGATGATTCCACCATTTCCAGTAAAGGTATCACTATTGCTGCAGGAAGTACAACTGTTTCGAAGAAATCGAGAGGGTTAGGAATGAGGCCGGTCGATGTTGTAGCTGATAATTCCATAATATCGGCTACGGGTACCACTGTTGTTGCAAAAAATACTGCTGTTTCAATAAAGGGGGAAAAACCAGACGGGTTACAAATTAAGCCAGTTGAGGTTGAAGCTGATGATACCACTATTGGAATTGCTGCAGAAAGTACTACTGTTTCAGTGAAGGGGGAAAAAGTAGAAGAGCTAGGAAAGAAGGCAGCTGAGGTTGAAGCTGATGAGGGTACTACTGTTGCTACAAGAAGTACTACTGTTGATGTTGCAGTTGATAATTCGCCTACCGGTACTACTGTTGATGCCGGAAGTAGCAGTGTTTCAGGTAAGCGGAAACGAATGAAGGCTAATCTACACAGTCCCTACACGTATTTTTGACAAGAATAGGTAGCAACGCATAATATGGAGTTTGATTATTATGCATATTAAAACTGTGTGCTTTGTTGCTACTGAATTTAGAAGATGATAGTTACTTTATTCACAAGCATATCATGCCTTTTGAACCTTTTGATTTAGTTCTTATGACGCACTCATGTGGTTTAAAGAAAAAGTAATAAATACAAGAAATTCAGAATTATTTTGGCATGTTCTCTTCGGAAAAAAATGGTGATAAAAGTAATGATAACTCGAAAGAACTAATACAAAACTCAAATAATAGACTTTTTCCATAATTAGCCCCTGATAGTAAATGGATATCTAACTTGAGCAAGTATTCAAATTTAGGCTCCTTTAATTGTGGCAAATTCTATTCTACACATTGCCTATTTTTAGCCACATATTTAATGTATACTCACATGGGTGTATGTGTGATTGCACGTGAATGTGTAGCCAAAAATACATCAGGAACAATTCAATGCGATTGCTCCTAACGTAGATAAAATACACTCTTTTACTAAACCAAATATATTACTCCTCCCATTCAAACAAGAAATATATTACTTTTTCTAGTCTTATAATAATACTTCTGCTTTAAAAAAACAAATTTATTTTAAAAGAAAAGTTATTTCAAAAATTTAGTTTTTCTTTTTACTAGTTCAAATAAAAATTAAAAGTATTTAATTTCACAAATTTGTAACATATTATTGAATAGATAAAATAAAAAAAGTTAAATAAGTTATGTGAGTGAGTATTGAGGATTTTTCAGAAAATTATATCTTCATTAAATATATAATTTTTTTTTTTTAAATCAAGACTCTTGATATAAGATTGATGGAGCATATATACGCACACAAAAATAAATGCAAGGCCTAGCTTAGCTTTGGGCTTTATGTTCGAGGGCACGGGCCCATTCTAAATGGGTTGGGTTGAGACTATCACATAGGTACATTTTTTCTTTTTTAATTGTACTTATACCTCAAATTGAGGGTAGAATATTATAAAATCTCCCCCTCTCTCCTCCGTCTCACTTAAATTTGCCTACTTTTATTTTCGATTCGTCCCACTTAACTTTGCACACCCTTAAAAATGAAATTTCTCTCACAATCTCCACCCTCAATCTTCACCTTTGAAAAAGTTAAAGATTCTCCAAAATTTATTTTTTCTTAACACCCGTGTCGAGTCAACCGTATCTTTTATGTATGAAAACGTATGATTATTTTACTTTTTTTCTTTTAAACCAATTTACGCATGGCATGGGCCACTGAGATATTAGATAATTTTATTGTAAAATCTAAATTATATGTTGATGCGATTCATGAGAAGTAATAATTTGGAAGATAAATTTGTTAAAGTGAATTCTTCTATCCTTTATAATAAAACGGATTGTAAATGAAAAGTATAATATGTAGAAATTGCAAATGGTAAAAAGAAAGGGGTATAATATTGGGAATGAAAATGAATTTGCACGTGCACATGCACCTCGAGGAGAATAAACTAGACTATCCAGTTTGGCGTCTTTATCATAAACAGGCACGTCTGCAACCCTCAAAATATATAATCAATAAAACAAATTTTTAACTGAAATACTATCATTTTCCAAATCAAACATTATTTTCAGCACAGTTACTTGCCGAGTATATATTCTTTTATTTGATCATTCTCATACTGTTATAACCTATTTATAAATCTGGTAAATAGGAAATAATATCAATTTCCTTATTTTATTTTATTTTTATTACTGCTTAATTTCGAATTATTTGCTAACAAAACTAATGCCAAGAAATATTTGTTTAAAATGAGACTTGGACTTCCCGGTATTAGATCTTCAATAATTAGGGCTCGATATATGTTACAACAAGTATTTAATTACATGACAATGAATAATATGATATCACTATTATATCATCAGATTATATGTCATGCAATAAAAAACTCTTTTCATTAGATACAATCAAACACTTGCCGTAAAAAATATTATATCCCACTCTAATTATAGAAGATTTGAACCGGGATTTCGATAGGGAATGAATGTAAAAAATGGGTTGAGATTTACTTTCACTTAAATTTCGGTATTGGAAATGGCAAAGCGGGTATGTATATATCCACAAATGATACTCCCTCCGTTTTATAAAGAATGTCATTTCAGACACTCTGAAAAATTTCACAATAAGTGTCATTTTACCAAAAAAAAAATTACAATTCTTCCAATATTATCTTAAACAACCTACTTAATTTAGTTGATTATTTCCTTATTTCACAAAACATACCAATTACATACCAATCCTTAATTTCTCCAAAAATAACTAAAATGACATTCTTTATAAAACGGAGGGAGTACTTAAAAGAAAATACATCATTTGTCTCATAATAAGAGTGCATTTTTCAAAAATACCCAACTTTTTTATTATTTGCAATTTGATGAAGGTACACAAAAAGATATTAATAGAAACTTACATGGATTTTTATTTTTATTTTTTCTATTTAATTTATTTAATCATAATTAACTAATTTGTGCAATTAATATTTTTTATATTTATTTGAACTAATAAAATAAAAGATTAATTTTTAAGACATGACTTCTATTTTGAAATAATATTTTTTTCAAGCAAGACTCTGGAGGGAGTATATGTCTTGCTTTTATAAAGGAGCATACGAGTAATCATTTTATTGGGTTGACAGAAATTCAAAACTAACCCCACATAAATCGATTAATTCAATTTTGACCTGAAGTGACTTGAACGTAATAACTTATATTAAATGTAATAATTATAATTCAACTAAGTTATAATATATAATTCGAATTAATTTGAAATTGAATACGAACTCGACCGGATAATTCGAATGGCCATCCCTATATTTTTTACATGCCTTATAAAATACAAAGTGCAAGTAAGTTATGTATAAGATGGCATCATAATAAATTAAATATGGACTTTTATGAAATTGGTATATATTAAGATTGATAAATTGCATGAAGAGCACGTTGATGATGAGCTGGATAAGTTGCATGTACACAATAATAATATGAGGAGTAGCTACAGTGGAATGGATCCCAAGTCTGTTAGCTTGAATATTAAGAGCACCTGTAGAATTCCATCCAAGACGAATAGCAGGCCGACACGTATCTAGGGCAAACCTGTTACTAGGGTTTAGGAGTGTGCTATAGCTTACTATATATAGTGATGAATAGTAAAAGTTGTAATTCATTCAATTAATGCAATGAAGAAAATGTCTTGGCCTGCATATGTATCCGTTGTGTTTGGCTTTTCTTTAATCTACTCTCTTGTCATTTTTTCCTTTTTGGTATCAGATCGCAGCTGCTAAAGCTGGTGCCTGATCCATCCTTTCTTATCACCCTTTTCTTTTTCATCCCTTAAAATGGCTCAAAACGAACCAGTTCCTCCACCAAATCAAAATCACTCCCCACCTCCAGTTATTCAGCCACAGCCGCAACTTATCACCCTCAAAGTAGGAGAATCCAACTTTCTAGTGTGGAAGCAGCAGGTCTTGGTAGCAACAAGAGGCTATGGTCTCGAAGGCTATCTTACGGGAGCTACAACATGTCCAGAAAAACTACCCCAAGGAGCAGAAACAACAGAATCGTTGGCTCAACGAGATGCATGGACCAGGCAGGACCAGCTTCTCGTTTCTTGGTTACTTTCATCCCTTTCAGAGGATCTTCTGATTACCACAGTTGGTTTGGAGACATCCAAAGAGATTTGGGAGGCCTTAACGTCCAGCTTTACAATTCAATCAGTGGAAAAAATAATACAATATAAGCTCCAGCTGCAAAACATCAAAAAGGCAAATATGGGAATGAGGGAGTATCTCAACAAGATTAAAGCGTGTTGTGATGCTCTCACAGCTGCTGGACAGACCATCTCCGACACAGATCATATCCTCTACATTCTGAGTGGTTTGGGGTCAGATTATAACCCAATCATGGTCAGTTTTTCTGCCAAAATAGGGGGATGTACACTAAGAAAGGTTTATTCGCTCTTGTTGAGCTTTGAGAACCGCATTGAGAGCCTAGATGGAGTACAGGTCAACTCTGATGGTTCCTTGCCAACTGCTAATATGGCAACTCAAGGAAGGGGAGCTGGTACACAATCTTGGAGAGGAGGCAGAGGATCATCCAACAGAGGGGGAAGAGGCTCTCCGGGAAGAAATGTAGGAAGAAACAACAATAGAGGAGGAAGAGGAGGTAGGTACACTAACTGCAAAAAATGGTGTACCTACTGCAATAGGGATAATCACAACACTGCCCAATGCTACTATAAAGACAACCCTAACCATCCCTGCATGCTTGCTCAACAACGAGGGAGAGGCTACAACACTGCTGGAAGGAATCCAACAACAAATGTTGCTTCAGTACCTGAACATGAGTATTATAATGAGCATGAGTGGTATCCGGATTCTGGAGCAACAAACCATCTCACATATGACATCAACAACCTCAATATGGCTGCTGAATATCAAGGAAATGAGAAAGTGCAGGTTGGAAATGGATCAGGTTTGTCAATCTCTCATTCTGGTAATACAATAGTGAAATCATCTTCACTAAAATCCCCACATTCATTTCTCCTTAAAAATCTCCTTCATGTACCTGAAATCACAAAAAATCTTCTCAGCGTATCTCAATTTGCCAAGGATAACTGTGTGTTTTTTGAATTTCATCCCACTTTCTGTTTGGTGATGGCTCAGTCCACAGGGGAAGTGCTGCTCAAGGGGACTGCTAAGCATGGCCTATATTCCTTTGCCTTGACCAAGCAAGATTTACATCCATCCTCATCCCACCAGTTTCCAATTCCAAGAAGTCTCTTGCAGCTTACACTGCAGAGTTACAGAATAAGAACACCCTCAGCTTATGGCATTCTAGATTAGGACACCCATCTTTTGATGTAGTGAGAAAAGCTTTATAGCTGTGTAATGTTTCATTTCCGTCTAATGAGAACAACTTCTTTTGCTCTACTTGCCCTTTGTAAAAATGCATAAATTACCCTTTACTTCTCTTACAGACTTATGGGGACTATCTCCTATAAAATCTTATCAAGGTTTTACCTATTATGTGAGCTTCATTGATCATACCACCAGATTCACCTGGCTCTACCTTCTCAAACAAAAATCAGAAACCATGGTTGCCTTTTCCCATTTTAAGAACCTTGTAGAAAATCAGTTTTTCAAAAGGCTGGTATAATCCATAAATTGTCTTGCCCATATACACCTGAACAGATTGGCCTAGCAGAGAGGAAGCATAGGCACATAGTTGAGGTTGGTTTATCACTACTAGCTCACTCATCAGTCCTAACTATCCATTGGGACAATGCCTTTCTGATTGCAGTCCATCTTATTAACCGATTACCTTCTAAAGCCCTCCACTACAACATTCCTTATCAAATACTCACTGGTAAACAACCTCACTATTCCGATTTCAGGGTATTCGGATGCCAAGCCTTTCCTCTACTAAGACCCTATAACAAACACAAACTCCAATATAGAAGTGAGTCGGGTGTATTTCTCGGATACTCTCTCCAACATAAAGGCTACAAAGTTTACCTACCAAAAAGACATAAAATAATTATCACCAGACATGTTCTCTTTAATGAGAACTCCTTCCCATTTCAATGTCCTAATCCCCAAACACCTATACCTACCTCTGACCCATCGTCCACTCCCATTACTAACTCTCCTTCACTTCCCACTCTTCCAGCTGATGTACCGATCCCACAATCCTCTTCTTCTACAAGTTCATCCTCCACTTCATCCTCATCTCATGATCCTCCATCGCCTCCTCATTCCACACCTCCTCGTTCCTCTTCTGATGATAACACTATTGTTTTCCGAAATGAGGATCATAATAGCCTTGAGGAAATTTCTAACACTGCACTTGATCAATCTGTTGATGTTGCAGGTCCTGTGCTCGTTCCAAGGGGGCATCACATGATCACAAGGTCAAAGGCAGGCATTTTTCGACCTAAAAACTACTGGACCGAGCTGCAGGTACATGAGGAAGAGCCCAAAAATCATGTTCAAGCTTTAAAAGATCGTTACTGAAAGAAAGCTATGGAGGATGAATATGCAACATTGTTGAAGAACAAAACATGGCAACTCACTGAGCTACCACCTGGACGAGACATAGTTGGGTGTAGATGGATTTACAAGCTCAAAAGACACTCAGACGGATCGATAGCCAGATATAAATCGAGGTTAGTGGCAAAGGGGTACAGTCAGATTCTTGGCTTTGATTATTTCGACACCTTCAGTTCGGTAGTCAAGCCAGCCACTATAAGGTGTGTTTTATCCATTGCCATTTCACAACATTGGGACATAAGGCAATTGGACATTGATAATGCCTTTCTTATTGGGGATATAGATGCTGAAATATACATGCAGCAGCCTCCGGGCTTTGAAAGGGGTGAAAATCTTGTTTTTAAATTGCAAAGATCGATATATGGATTGAAACAGGCCTCAGATCCTGGAGTATAAAGTTTGCCAACACACTTCACAGCCTCGGTTTTTCACAGTCTAAGGCAGATTCATCGTTGTTCTTGAAACACTCCAAAGGATCAGTTATATTCGTTCTTGCTTATGTAGATGACATTATTGTCACTGGAAGTAGCAAAAGAAGCATTCAACACTTTGTTGATGATCTAAAAGGGTTCTTCTCTCTCAAGGACCTAGGAGATTTAAGTTACTTCCTTGGAATGGAGGTTACTTATACAAATGAGGGTCTTCATCTTTCACAAAAGAAATACATTCGAGGAATTCTTGAGAAGATGAAAATGGTTGATGCTAAAGGTCTTGCCACTCCCATGGTCACCAGCCCCGGCTTATCTAAGTTGCATGGCAATCCTATAAAGAATGCAAAAGATTACAGATCCATTGTTGGAGCTTTGCAGTATGCAACGATGACGAGACCATATATTGCATTCAGTGTGAATAAAGTGAGCCACTTCATGCAATGCCCGTTAGACACTCACTGGAAGGCCGTCAAAAGGATTCTAAGGTACCTCAATGGTACACTAGATTATGGAATACATCTTCGAGCATCGGATAAGCTGCAGCTCACAGCTTAATGTGATTCCGACTGTCTGCGGACCTGGATGACAGAAAATCAGTGTCAGGCTATTGTATGTATTTGGGAAAGTGCCTTGTTTCGTGAAGCTCTAAGAAACATCCCATTGTGTGTCACACCCTCCCTTACAAACTTATTTTACACTAAATTTAACCTTACAAAACCTGTATTTTTTTTTAACAATCTAAAATACTTTCTCGATATTAAAATCTCATCAACATGTGTTCACATATGTCCAAGTCATGCACAATAGCATCACTCCAACTTCAACACCATATTTACAAAAAACTATACACATTAATGTTTCTTAACTTGAACATGTCTAAAAAGATTATTTTAACACTAGCAAAAACATAGTGAGTCCAAGGTTTAGCCCCACAGGTCGTCATTCATATACACGTGGCTCCAAAACTTGCAGAAGCTCCAACAGCATGCCAGATCAGTCCACGAGCTCATGCGTAGTCAAACTCACCTACAATGCAAGAACTACGAGAGCTAAAACTCATTAAGCAGAAATCATGCATGACAAATGCGTGAATGATGAGATGTAATTTACAAAACCATTTCTTTCAACTCTACTCAAAAGAAAACCGTTTCCGTGGGAATTGGCTCCCTTCACTGGCACAACCTCACCAGAATATCACTCATTGGTCATACTCGTGGCTACCAAGGGTCCCTCCTCCCCCCTTATAGTCCACCCGAGATATTAGTGATGGTTGGTACGACCAAGTGGCTATCCTTCCGAGACTACCAGGGGTCCGCCTCTTGCCTGCCCCTGCAGTCCACCGAAAAGTCTACCTCTTCCCGTACCCCTCATCATAAAGGTGCTGAAGTGAGAACCTCTTCCCCGTGCACGCCTGTCACCGGAAGCATCCCGAGAGACACCATATATAATATATATAACTCTCAATGTGCCAGTGGTGACCAACCCCAAAACATTATCAATTTATGAAATTATGCTATTTTGACTTCTTACATGTACACATGTAATTCTTGCAGATGCTAATGCTCATGATTGATGCACATCAATTTGTTTTTAGCAACGGAACCAAAACACTTTATACAAAGGTATACAACAACACAGGTAACAATCAATTATCACAAATAATAAACACAAATACTATGTTCAAGCATTGTAGTTGTAGATGGATTTCTACTTACCTCTACTCTGGAGTAACTTTTGAAACTTCCTATCCCACCGTGGTAATCAATCTATATAAGTTAACTAATAAGAAATTATTCTAGCATCAAACTGGTGCCACAATTAAATTTATTTCTTAATTGTTGAATTAATACATGCAAGATAAAAATGATAATAGTTATCTTATAATTACAATTTTGATTAGTTAATCACATGATTACCAATTATTAAAATGGATACTAACTCGTCCGTCTTGTATGCATATATATATATATATACATATATATATATATATATATATATATATTTGTAAGTATATCTATTGCTTTAATTACTACTCACTTAATTTAAAACCTTGCATCCATACTACTCTAATTCAATCCAGCATCTATGTGCTAATTTACATTTTGATATACAAATAAAACAATTTAATGGTGAAAAGAAACTAATGACCATTTACCTGGTTGAGCTCCCTCGTCGGCAAAGTGGAAGTGAATAATGTTCTTGGTAATACAAAATTCTTGATACCTATCTCTTACTGTGCACCGCCTTAATCGGATTAAGATAACCAAGATAAAATTTTGTTATATACTGGTATAGAACCCGTGTATTACACGAACTTTTGTAGAATTAAAAACTTAGTTTGTTAATTAACTAAATAAAATAATTAGTAATATTTTTTTTTTATGAATTCGTAGTTATAATTAACTTTTTTTTTCTATCAAGTGATATTTCATATAGTGATTAAATTTGATATTTTGTTGGATATCTATGAAAATACTTTA
The DNA here is from genome assembly GCA_958295605.1 of Ajuga chamaepitys. Taxonomy (NCBI): domain Eukaryota; kingdom Viridiplantae; phylum Streptophyta; class Magnoliopsida; order Lamiales; family Lamiaceae; genus Ajuga; species Ajuga chamaepitys. The sequence goes on along the minus strand of OY282507.1, from coordinate 10,028,461 downwards.
AAATTTTCTAAATAATTGAGAATGGTTTTGGTGAAGTTACCTGTTATCTCGTTAATAATTTACTACACACATCTAATTGTCCCACATATTACTTAGTCGATTTCACATTTTAAACTTGTCACATAGTCTTATGTTATTTAGACTCTCCCAATAGTTTAGACTAAGGGGTTCTCGACCACCAAAATAAACATTTCAAAATCCAATCGTGAAGTACATGACAAATAAAATATAGATTGCAATATTTATAAAAATGCAAATAGTGCGTGAAAAGAATGAAATGCAAGTGCAAGAATTATATTGGCCAGTGAGTTGTGAGAGGCGCGGGTATTACATTGTATCTCGTTCTTCGACGGAGGCCGAGTATAGGAGCCTGGCGAACGCTGTATGTGAAGTAATCTGGATAAGAAATCTGTTGTCAGAATTACACTTTCAACAAGAGACAACTACCCCCATTTGGGTGGATAATACAGGTGCAGTCTCTTTGTCGTCTAATCCAGTCTTCCGCTCGAGGACCAAACATTTCGAATTGGATCTGCATTTCATACGCGACAAGGTCAAGGAAAAGAAAATTAGTGTGCACTACATTCCGTCTCTTGATCAAATTGCGGATGGACTTACAAAACCGTTGAGTGGTCAATTCTTCGATAGAATTAGGATCATGACGAACATAGTTCCTAAGAGCAGCTTTGAATTGAGGGGGCGTATTAAGATTGATAAATTGCATGAAGAGCACGTTGATGATGAGCTGGATAAGTTGCATGTACACAATAATAATATGAGGAGTAGCTACAGTGGAATAGATCCCAAGTCTGTAGCTTGAATATTAAGAGCACTTGTAGAATTCCATCCAAGACGAATAGCAGGCCGACACGTATCTAGGGCAAACCTGTTACTAGGGTTTAGGAGTGTGCTATAGCTTACTATATATAGTGATGAATAGTAAAAGCTGTAATTCATTCAATTAATGCAATGAAGAAAATGTCTTGGCCTGCATATGTATCCGTTGTGTTTGGCTTTTCTTTAATCTACTCTCTTGTCATTTTTCCCTTTTATGTAACAGTCACATAAGAAAATGTTTATAAAGATGTTCATCAAATCCAAAAATGTGCTATATACTAAATATTACAAGTTAATACATAAAACATCCATTATAATTTGGCACAATATCTTCTTTTACATTTTATAAGCATGATTAAATATATTAGAGGTGGTTTTAAGATAAAAGAAAATTAAATTCTTAAAATGCTAAATTACAAAAATATTGAAATTGATTTTTAAAACCACCTTTAGTCCCACAAAACATCCCTTGGAGTTTGTCTCAGTTTCTTACAAATAGGGATGGACATTAGGTTGGGTATCTTGGGTTTGGATAATTTAGATGGGGTAGCAAAAATTGATACCTGGATCGGGTATCCGATAATGGGTACCTAAATTTAATTCTTTATTTTTTCTTCTGAAATTGGCTTGTTAAATTGTTCAGCCTGGTTAGACGACGAAGGTCCACAAGCAGGACCTCTATCTACATACAAAAACATGGTTAGTTTAGTGTATTCTCAAGTACAAAAGTAACTTCACCTATGGAATTTTCAGCTATTTCTATCCTCCGATTTTTTAACTTCCAGATGAGAGAATCATAACAACTACCAAAAGCAAATCATAATTGTTCAAATAGTCTTGTGGGAAAAAAAGGAAATATATTAAAAAAAACATATATACATATATATATTTTTATATATATACCCGATTGAGTTTTTTTGGGTGATTTCATATACTCAATGTTGGGAAGGAACACAACAGGAAAGATAAACACAAACAGAACGTGAAAATCAACAATGCAAAAAATACCAAATTAACGTGGTTCGCTAACAACAAGTTTAGCTACGTCTACGGCCAAACGAGAGGAACACAATTTAATATATCAAAGTGTGTTTACAACACAGGACGTGACTATCCTACAAATGGAGATAATTTGAGTACCAAATTAATGGATACTCGACCAAAACTAATTCTCCACTCTCTAATGACCAAAACCAAAATCAAATTCTAATCACATAACCTAAAAACACCAATGGGACTATATATAAGCCCCCAAATCGACCTAGACACAAAATAGACCAAAACTGGGCCTAAAATACGTAAGCCCATAACCTGAACCGCCTCAACTGACGCGACCGCGTCCAACGAGCGACACGACTACGTTCAACAAATGACGCGACCGCGTCAACAACTGACACCACCGCGACGACACCCCAGCTCCAAATAAACTTTCTAACCATGATTTGACGCGACCGCGTTGCCTTCTGGTGTGGCCGCATTGCTTTCAACGTATGCTGAACATATATCTCCACTTCGATACGAACGATGAACCAAACCAATTCAGATTCAAGGCACATTCCTAATAATCTCCACCTTGACTTGAATCCACAAACGACACGACTTCTCTGGACAAAGCTCCACCTCAATTCTAAATCCTCTAACAAATTCAAACAGAATGTACCGAAAGTACCAAACAATCCAAATGCGCCAGAAGTACCCAATGTACCAGATGCGCCATAAATACCCAAACGTACGAGTGACTCCTCGTACCCAAGTTGCCCCAAACGATGGGACACTAAACAACTTTTAGCAGCAGAAGAATCAAACAAAGTTGAACCTTGCATTAAATACAAAGTTCCCTTTTTAATGTCTTTCAAAATCACGTTCGAAGCTTTGCAGATGTTCAAAACTCCACCTTCACCTTTGAAACTGAAACCCCTACTGTCTAAGACTTAGTGAAAACAGATTCCTCGTCATAAATGGAACATGCCTGACATCGTTCAACATGCACAGTCTACCATCATGTGTCCTAACCTTGATTGAGCCTATTCCAACCGTCTTGCATTTGGAACCGTTGGCCAAAGTGATATTGCCACCTTCCACCTGCTTAAAGGTTGCGAACTACTCCCTACGTGGACATATATGGTACAATGCTCAAGAGTCAAGAACCCACGCATCAGAATTACGCATTTGTTTCTCAATAATTAGGACCAAATCATCATCGGAGTCAGCGTCAACTCCTTCAACAACGTCAATAGGGATTTCCAGCTTCTACTTCAACTTCGGACATGCAAACTTCCAATGCACTGTCTCCCTACAGTAGTTGCAAATATCTCCTGGTTTAGGACCTTTAGAGCCTGAATTCTTCTTGAACTTATTTTTCCCCAAATTTCCCGGACTCTGATTACCACTGACTCTAGCACAGTAGCATGATCTCCCGTAATTACAACAGCCGCCTGGTGGCGCAACTATCTAGAATTTAGCGATGATCTCACCTCTTCCAGAGACACAAAATCTTTTTCAATAATAAATAACTGCACAAAATTCTCATACGACGGCGGCAGAGAAACCAACAAAATCAAAACAACATCCTCATATTCTATTTTAACATCAATGTTACACAATTCTAATAGGATTGTGTTCAATTGATCTAAGTGTTCACGAAGAGACTGACCTTCTTGCAAATGCAGCCCGACCAGACGTTGCTTCAAAAATAACTTATTCGTAAGCGGCTTCGTCATGCACAACTTCTCCAGTTTTGACCATAACCCTTGCGCAGTTTCCTCCCCTACTACCTCAGTGATGATATTGTCTTCGAGACACAGTATGACCGTTGAGTGCATTTTCTCCTCCAGAATGACCATCTCGGCAGACACCGGGACCTCGGCCTCTCCCTGATCCACCGCCTTGCCCTTGTCCTTCTTTGGCTTTAGCATCAGCGGCACCCACAACCCTTGTTGTTTCAACAAGGCTCTCATTTTAATTTGCCATAGACTAAAAATGTTCCTCCCTGTGAATTTGTCGATGTTCACGTTCATCCCATACATCTTTCCCACCAGATTGCGAAAACTCGAACCAAGTTCTAATAACAGTTGTTAGGAAGGAACACAATAGGAAAGATAAACACAAACAAACATAACCATGAAAATCGACAATGCAAAGATAACGTGGTTCACTAACAACAAGTTAGCTACGTCCACGGCCAAACGAGAGAAACTCAATTGAATATATCAAAGAGTGTTTACAATATAGGACGAGACTATCCTAACAAACAGACATAAATTGAGTACCAAATTAATAGGTACTCGACCAAAACTAATTCTCCACACTCTAAGTGACCAAAAACCAAAATCAAATTCTAATCAATTCTAATCACATAACCTAAAAACACCAATGAGACTATATATAAGCTTCCAAACTGACCTAGACACAAAATTGACCAAAACTGGGCCTAAAACGCGTAAGTTCATAACCTGGACCACCTCAACTGACGCGACCGCGTCCAACAAGCGATGTGACCGTGTTCAACAAATGACGTTACCGCAACGACACCCCAGCTCCAAATTCACTTTCTAGCCATGATTTGACGTGACCATGTTGCTTCCAACGTATGCTGAACATATTTCTCCACTTCGATACGGACGACGAACCAAACCAAATCAGATTCAAGGCACAATTCCTAACACTCGAAACCTGATTCGAAATTATATTTTTGGATACGGGTAACTCAAGACCCAAAAATATCAATTAAAATCTCATCCGATCAGTAAAAACCCAATTGGGTTGGGTCGGGTACTCAGAACCTGAAAATATTTGCCCATCCCTACTTACAAATACCTCTTAAAAAAATAATCAATCATTTTATCTATTAACAGCAAATCTACGTAAGAATAGAGTTTACCAACGGAATACAATCAAAGAAATCCTTCCACTTGGTTGAGTTGTTGAGACATACCCCACCTAGGGATGACAATGAATCAGGTTGAAATCTGTTCCCGCACTAAACCCGTTTTATATGGGGTGGGTAAAAACCCGGTCAAACGGGTTACGAGGCGGATTCAAACCCGATCAAACAGGTATTGCCGGATTTGAATCGAGCAGTGAATTTTGCTAAACCCGCCCCCTATATATTATTTATATTAATATTTATTATATTTTTAATTCTTTATAGTAATATATGTCACTTATTACCCATTTTTTACTATGAATATATTCACATTTTTTATTGTGTTGCTTGTTTTATTGTGTTTGATTTAGTTTGAGAACTTATTTGTTATTTTGAAGAATATATTTTTTATTAAATAATATTTTATATTGTATTTAAAATCTAAAATCATTATATTAAAAAATAGTGGCAACAACATTGTACATATTGGAAAGAAAAAAACATCACGGCAGGACGGGTAAACCCACCGGGTTAGCGAAGTGAAGCGGGACGACGTTGGGTTTTTTAGGAGGCGGGGCGAAGCGGGTTAGAAATCTAGTTCATTCCATATGGGGCGTGTCTTTGGATAAGGCCCAAACCCCCCCTCCTCTCCCCCTACCCCTTTGCCATCCCTAACCACCAAGCCATAGCATACATAACTTTATTAGGCCCTGTTTGCCCCTTGCTTCAAACAAACAATTATGAGTTTTTCCCTTAAAAAAAAATATTTAGGGTGTCTGCATGACCTACTTTTCGCTTAAAATCACTTTAAAGTCACCATAAAAAATACGTTACCCCTGCTTCATACTGATTTCTAGATGTGTTTCTATTTTCTTGTGCTTTTCTAAAGCACTTTTGTTTTAAACACTACCTACTTTTACTTTAAAATGATTTTTGAACGATTTCTAAATTTCATCACTTTTTAGAAAAGCACAAGCAATTGAAATCACTCCTTTAGCATCCCTAGAAATATAAACAAACGGTCAAGACTGCGAAGAGGATGAAATATAAAAAATATCATCACCTAGAACTTGATAGAGCCCTGTAGGATTCGTCTTGCTCATCAGCGCCTAAGCAACTCCAAGAGCATCAATTTCAACTTCAATACCTATAACTCTTTACTGTTATGCGACTTGCAATTCATAAAGAATAACCTCCATTTCTGCCTATTCCACTAAATCAATCTAATACTCAATCTTTCCACCCAAAACAATCATCGAGGCTACATTATCCCGAATCACAAAACCCAAGCCAGCCATACTCAATGCAACTACAAATGGAGCACCAGAACTAAGCTTAACATATCCTTTAGGAGGTGCATACCATCTCGCTTTGTCCTCATTTTCTCGGCTTTTGAATGGTATATATGCTAAACATTTTGACAAATCTATCATCAACAAAATTGTGTAATGAATTTGGAGATTTCCATGGAAAACCATGCACCAACCGGCTATGGTCATTCCACATTTCCCACACAAAACACCAACTTGGTGCATGGGTTGTAAATTGTAGTGTTTTTAAATGTGCAGTAGACAAGCCGCTAGTGCAGGAAAAGTTAGAAATATCCTTTTTTTTCAAACAAGCAAGGAGGTTGATAAGATTTGTTGCGCCTAATTACATCACATAAATACATCCACCACCATTTTCGATTGAATCTTGCAGCGTGCACACATGTATCACAAGCAACTCCAGGTCTTGCTAGCCTTACAAACGAAAAATAAATAACATGATACAAACCTCCACAAGAAATTGTGCACCTTTAGAACAACAGGATCTACATTAATTTTTACACTTTCGCTTCCGGGTTAGATGAGGTTGGATTATTAGAATGATTTGTAGCCATAGTCCAACTCATCAAGTACCTACCATGTTTCTCAAAAGGTCACTTGTAAACATCAGGAGGAAATCAGTCACTTAACGGGAATTAAAAAAAAAAATCCACCTCCAAAGGAAGAAAAACCTACTCAATCAAATCAGAGATCCAACCTCATAAGATTGATCAAATAAGCCACTACCACAATAACAACAAGAATTTAGGGAACAAAACAAGAGAACACCTTAACAAAGAGGTCGAAATTCAATCTCCCTTCCAAACATCAAGAGAAGATTCATTGCCCACTCTCCAACATAAGCCATGTTCAAGTATTACTCTAGCTTCCACAATACTCCACAAAAAATTGGCTTTAATTATAACCAATCTCAGCCTCAAAGATTTTCACATGTAGAAAATCTTCAATCCTCTTAGCACAAGTATATAAGGAGTTGGGATTTTGAATGAATAGCCGCCCTTGCTTAGCAAGAAGGGCATAATTTAAACTTCTAACATTACGGAAATCCTTAAGACCCTCCATTTCCAACCACATAACTTACTCTAGCGAGCCTAAACGAAACTTGGTCTTTTAACATTATTGCCCCAACAAAATTTATAGATAGCACGTCGAATATCATCACATAGAATTTGAGGAAGTAGGAAACAACTCATTGTTTAAGTTGGGATTGCTCGGGACATATCTAATTAAAATCTCCTTTCCTACCTTAGGGAGAAATCTCTCATTCCATCCTCCAATCTTCTTCCACATTCGATCATGAAGAAATCCAAAGATTGTTTTCTTCAACGGACATGATGTTCCATCTTCTCTACTCCCCAAATATGTTTAATCTGATCTTTAGAGGAATCTAGCACATTCTTCGAGAAAGAAATCTCAGTCTTTTCAAAAGTAATAATAACCCGACTAGACGCTGCCAAATATTCTTAAATAATTCTTTTGAGCTCACTATATTCTCCCACAGTAATAGCCTTAACAAACAAAATAAAATCATATAAGAGAAAGAGATGTGAGACTTTGGGTATGTTTGTTTAAAGTTGGAGAGTGCTAGATCAAACTTGACGAAGATAGTTAATGAGTGTATTTTATTGAGATATGATCTCCTAAATCTACAGAGTCAAACCATAAACAAACGTACCCTTTAGGACTACTACGACATACACCTAACCCCAGGAATTTGGATATATATGATAGATTGCATACCTCAACAAAATATCTTTTTAGTTGGTGTGATTCCAAAAAAAAAAAAAAAAAAGAGTAAACAGAAAAATGTAATTTAGAGTAAACTCAAATGAATATATGTTAATGGTTAAAAACAGGGAATAAATGTTAATATATAAGATATAATATATACCCATAATATATTACTATAATACATGCAATAATTGCGTGCAGACAGCGGCGGCTGAATGCTTGTTTGTTGGGTCTCTGTTACTAGGCATAATATTATGAATTATTTTTATATAAAGATGGGAAGTTGATTAATTAAGCCCATACTCTGGACTCATACAACTGTACAATTTTACTAACACCATTCACCTAAATAACTCCCAACATTAAATAAATTTCAAATTTAACGTTCTAAACTTAGTTGGACACTAAGGGTATATTTACTTGAGGTTGGAGAGTGCTGGGTCAAATCTGGCTGGGGGAGTTAATGAGTGTGCTTTATCGGGATTTGAACCCTTAAATATACCGAGTCAAGTCTTAAGTAAACACACCTTAAGGAAAAGAATTGGAAAAATAGAGAGAGTCCATAGGGTTTTATTTAGATAATAAAAAATATTATAAGATTACAGAAATAAGCCAAACACTAATTGACACACGAAAAATAATTGAAACAACATAAAAGGATATGACACAATGAAAGCACAAAATTACTAGATATAAACCTATACGATCTAAATCCAATAAATCATACAATTGCTATTGTGTTGCACAATCAGTGTGCAAAAAAATTGATTGCGGATTTATTACTAATCCTCTAGTGAAAGTTCCAAGAGTGGAATCAATGTTGAAAAAACCCACTCATTGTATCTTTAGATTGGACACAATGAAAAACGATGGAGCTAAAACTCCCACTTATTAAAGATAGACGAAAACTCGTACGGAGAGAAATTCTCACCGAGGGAGATGAAATAGAAAACAAATAAAATTCAAAGATGAAGCCTCCCCTATCCTTCAATGATAGAAGAAGACGTCGGCTAAATTTAGGATTGAAGATGAATTTGTAGAAAGAAAAAACAACTTGTGTCCTTCGTCACAAATCTCGCCTTTCCCAGAGGTTATCACCTAGGACGGAGTGGATAAATTATGTAAGAAAATCTTTAAATTATTATACGTATAATAGAATTCTAGTATCCAGATTGAAAGTATTAGATATTTTTGCAGTAGAAATTGGTTATACTTTTTACCAATACTAAAAACTTGTCGGGAAATATTATTTCATTTTTATGTTAGAGGAGTTGATGGGGTCCACAACACTAAATATATATGTTTGGTAGTTGTTTATTCAAGATTGACGACTAGCTATATTATTAACATCTCATAGATAAATATTATTTTTAATTACATCAATATTTGACTTATCATCATACCAAGCTTGAATTTCTAGCTTTGACTCAATTACCAGGAAAACAACACAACATTATCTCTAATAAATGTCTAGCCACTTTTGACTCATACACCTGACAATTGTCTAAATTCATGCACTAATTCACTCTATCAAATTTTATTTTATTTCATTTTCGCTGAATAATAGAAAATATGTAATATTGGTTGTAGGAAGGAAATGAAAGAAAATAAAATATACTAGTTGTGAGCCATGTGTTGCCCACGTGCGACACGATTTCTTAATTGTTATTCCAGGGTCACAACGGAATATCCCTATTCTTCAAACTATTATCATCCAAATTATGGAAATATTCCAAAATACATCAACGATTATCTGATTTAATTCCTTATTCTTTTTTTGTCTCTTTTCATATTGTCACAATCATCAATTCACTCGACAAAAATAAACATATAGCCACCCAACACATTTTAAGTTGTTTGAACATCTAAATTTTAATATTTTAAAAGTGTCGATCAATATTAGTTTCAAAATAAAAAAGATGGGATGTAGACCCCAATTTAGAGTGCATGATAAGCACTCTTTTCAATACTTTAGCCAGACAAGGTATATCTAAAAACAAAATGCGAAAATAATTTAAGTTTATCTAAGTAATCCTACAAAATGTTAGATTATATTATTAAATTCAGAGAAAACAAATAAATCTTAAATTTTTCATATTATAATTTAGAAAACGAATATTATACTTAAAAGTTATAAATTATTTAATAACTCCACGATAACAAAGTAAAATCTCAAATATTGAAATGAAAATCTACATTTCCAACTAGATTTGTTTGAATTAACTAAAATTACAAAATAAAAAATGCTTTCCAAGTAAATATAAATACTTAGTAAATATTTATAATTTTCATAGTAAGTATTACCTTAAGAAGTATTAAATGAATGAAAACAATTTATTAAAATCCTATGATAATTTAATTAAATATAAAATTAAGACATAAAATATGAAATACTACTAATAATAAAAAAATATTTGTAAATTTATTAGAATCTAGAAATCTATTGAACACGTAACTGGTTAATTGATTTAATGACTAAGATCATATTTAAGAAGATCAAAGGGTTGTAATGTTTAGGTGTATCAATACACAGAGTGTACGATAGAAGGACCCTATAAATTATTATTGTATATTTCAAACTTTTTTTTATATGTATTTTACAATATAAATTTAAAAATTGTTCCAAATTATCAACTTGAATGAATCTCAACCATTAATTATGTACACATGTCCAGTTATTAACGGTTGAATTTCTTTCAAATAATTGCAACAAATTATAAGCTGAAATATTATATTGTACGACAAGTGTAAAAATATGAAAACGTTTAGATAACAATCTATAATTCGGTGAATCTAATAAGATTTTTAATAATTAATCTAAATAAGATTAATCAAATAAAAAAAACGAAATAATATTGTGAGTGCCTCAGAATTAATATGAATAATGAGGTTAAATTTTTTGTGATTTGGGCAAATGTTAGTAGGAATACCAGACATGACATGTATGGCTGCTATAAAATAAACACCAATTTTCTTCCATGTATAAAGCCACTTAAACTTCTCTCATAATTATTTCCCAATTCTCGCTCCAATCCACCACCAGTTTATCGCTGCTCCTCTCTCCAGTTTTCATCTGAGCTAATTCTGTTAATCAGTTTGTCTTTTACCGATTATTCATCAGCTTTCTTCAATTAAAGCTTTGAGTAGTTTGCTAAGCGTGATTTCAGGCTCATTAATTTCCATAAGTAATTCCAGCAGGCTTTTGAATTGATGAACGTATATGTAACAAGGCGGATATAACTATTCTGCTCTGCTGAATTTTGTGCGCAAATATCCTTTTAGATTGTTGAGTAGATCGGGTTGACTTGTTCGGAGGGGGGAGTTGATTTTATCGTTAGTTGGGAGAAATAAATGAGTTTTGGATGATTATCCATTGATAAAGTGCAATCCGTTATCAAATAAACTCCGAACGTAAAATTCCTCTTCGCAACGTAAATCAATGCAAGAAATTTAAAGAACACAGGATGTACGTGGTTCGATCCGGAGATCTACGTCCACGGGCTGAAAATATCACCTGCCGAGGTGTTTCTTCACTATCCTTTTTAAATTACACGCAACTGTTTCAGAATACAAAAAGCCAACCCTAATTTTGAGTACAATTCTCCTACTTATACTACTCAACTCAAAACCTAACTAACTCCCTACAATCACGCCTATTATCGTTGCATGGAGGTTGGGAGCAGATCGTGGGCCAAGAACGTGGGGTACGCTGCAATTGGGCCACGCTATTTTGAGCACACGTTTCTGGGCCGGTTGTTGGGCTTATCCTCCTGGGCTCAGTTGCTCGGGTCGGGTTGATCTGGTCCGGGGCGTCAATCCGACCCTGAGTTACTGGGCCATACCTATCAGATGCCCCCCCTAGCCGGAGCGAGGAGGGAGCTACGGTTATGAGCAGGGTGAAGCAGTAAGCAAGATGAGCTGTTGTCAATTGTGAGCCGAAGTGTTCTGGGGAGCCGAGAATTTGCTGAGATTGAGATAATCCGTGGTGGGGTCCGCGGGGACCAAAACGAACTGGACTGAATGACCCCGAGGTGACGGCGAGGGCCCGAGCTATGGTGAAGCCCCCCGGAGGAATGAAATTAACCAGAGCCGAACTAGAGCACCCCGAAGGCAATAAAGTGTAGCGGAAGAGAACAGTAATCTGGCCGAGGTGAAGGGGGCACCGGAGAGCTTCCCAAAACTTCTTGGCCAAGAATGAGGTTGATGTGACTGGCGACGCCATCATGAGAGAGAGATGTGAAGTGACACGCTTTGTAATTTTCAAGGAGCCTGTCCCCCACGCGCCTTGGGAACTGTAAGGCGCGTGTCCAGTACGTGCAAATCTGAAACACAGAATTTGAAAAGGCCATATCTAGACCGTTAATTGCACGAGTATATATTAGGAATAATGGCACAGTATACTTCATATTCCTCATTGCGATTTGCAAGTTACAGAAAGCGGGAAAAAAGGAGAATTCTGTGCTCTTGTGATTCATCTCAAATACAAACCAAGTAAGTATGCCTTCTTCATCATCTTCTGCTTCTATTAAGGAAGTAGGGACCGAGAGGTTTCCGTTAGATGTGCCACCCCTACACTTCGTTATTCCAGAGAGGAGTGAAATTAGGATAGTGGAAAGAGCCGATGGCATGGAAACCAACATCAGGGTCGTCGGTTTTTATGAATGTACGGAGAGTGACTTCGAAGTGTCTACTATAGCGCCGCGGATGACGCGGGTGCAGATAGAAACCTTGATCCCCTCCTTCTATTTCCCTTTTAACTTAGAATACATAGTGCCAGAACCCGGCGATAGGGCCTGTTGCCCACCGAAGGGCTTTATTGGCGTAAATATAGACCCACTGAGGATAGGTTTGAGATTTCCCTTTTGGGACATTGTTGTCCGGCTATTGAGATATTATAATATTGCCCTGAGCCAATTAGCGCCAAATGCCGTAAGGCAAGTAGTCGGGTTCACCGTGGTATGCAAGAATGCCGGGGTGAAACCAACTGTAGAACTGTTTAGGTATTTTTTCCAACTGAAAGCATTCGGGAAATCCAAAGGCTGGTACTCCTTCAGTCCCCGAGCACGAGGTGGTTTCAAAGTACAAAATCCCAGTAAGGTGGAGGGGTGGAAGGAGAAATTCATCTTCGTAAAGACCGGAGTGGCCCTCCCGAGGTGGAGAAGGGAGGAGGTGTTAGATACTGCCCCGGTGGGGGATCCGGAGGCTGAGGTGGTGGACGTATTCCGTGCAGTGGGGACTTTCAAGACCCTTTGCACCGAAGCTGAGCTGGAGGAGACGGGACTGAGCCCATACTACTCGGGCGATGCGGAGGGGATGTCCGCCCGGGGTCAAGAGTCGGGAGCCGGGGTTGCCGAGGAGGGTAGGAGTTCTTATATCTGTGTATAATTGTTGCCTTGTGCAGGATTAACTCCAATTTCTGTATGCAGTGGGACGCTTTGGAAAGAAGCCGGCTGGAAGCCCCGCTGTGGCTGCGGCAGCCAAGAAGAAAGGGAAAACGGCTGAAGTATCTCCCCGGAGGAAGATGTCACCCAGTCCAAGACCCTCTGTTGGGCCGGAGGAGCGAGTGGTGGCGGCGGGGTCAACCCCCGGAGTAAAAAGGAGGTCGGAACCGTCCGGGACACCGCCGACGGCAGCCAAAAAACTCCGTACGGGGGAAAGCGTTGAGGTAAAGCTGACATAACTGACTCTGTGAGTTGTTGTTGCATAAATGAAGTGTATGTTACCAGTGTTGATTTCGGTATATTCTTTTTTTTTTTTTTTTTTTGAAGGAGGAAGGGCCCACAAGTCTGCTGGGATTGGAGGGGGAGGACACCGAGGAGCTGCTGCACTTGGCACGGGGGATTATGGAGCTCGGCCGAAAAAGCGAGAAGGAGGCCAAAGAAGAGCTGGCCGTGGTGGCAACGAAGCTGCGCGCACGCAACGATAAGCTGACACATGATCTGACCGAAGCGCGCAAGAGGGCGACTTTGGTGGAGAATGAAGTTGCGCGATTGCGCGAAGTGGAGGCGGAGGCCGGGGCTCTCCATGGAGAAACGGCTCAACTGCGGGCAGAGATGAAGGCCCGAGAAGCGGCAATTGTTGAAGGTCAAGAGGCAATGCTAAAAGCGTTTGCCGAGAAGTTGTTCCAGACGAGCACATTTCTCGACTTCCAGACCAACTTTGTCGCTGTCGGGGACACGGCCACGCGATCGGTGTTGTTGGAGCAGATCAAAGAAGTCTACCCGAACGTGGACGTTTATCGCCCAGAGTTCGGGTATGACTACAATTACGTGGCCGGGGTGGAGGAGGCCTACTATCAAGCTTTAACGCACCTCCCGGAGTGGCCCCTTGTGAAGGCTCTAGCAGAGAAGAAAGAGATTTTAAGGGCTGAGGAGGTTGCAAGCTGTGAGGTGGACCAAGACCAGGAGTTCCTGGCATTCCGCCGGGGTGATTTCGTCTCTGAGCCCCGAAGCAAAGAACCACCCCCCCGCATGGAAATTGCCGCAGGAGAGGAGGCAGGAACGGCGGAAGATCGGCAGGAGGTGGAGCCCGATGATGCTGAGGGGACCGAGGAGGAGGAGGTCAGTCGTTCCCCGCAAATTTGATATAGTAGATGATAGGAATAATTGTAAATCCCTTGTACCACACTACCGATAATGTACTCTGGTTTTGTTGAATATAAGTGTTTGTTGAATAATGGAATAGCTGTCCAACGTATTTTTTGAAATTCATCTTTCCCACTGATTCCGTTGCCCGCTCAGGACATCGCGGAGCTGCATAACACGATAAAGAAGCTCATGCAATCATTGGATTGGTTCCACGGAGAGAAAGATAACTTGCAAAGGCAAGTTGTGCCGAGGTTTGAGAAACGGGTGGCCGCTGCGGAGAGAAGAGCGAAGGAAGCCGAGGAGGCAAGAGCTAGAACCGCGGAGAGGGCCAAAGACCAGGAATTAAAGTACCTGGCGAAAGTTGCTGAACTGGACTGCGTCCTCATCCATCAAAGGGAGTATGACCGGATACTGACAGAGTACGGCTTGCTGACCTTTGAGGAAGTTGAGGAGCGGGTCACCGAGATTCAAAGTGAGATTTCAGCACTGATGGCGGCAGGTTCGGCCGAGTCCTCGGAGCTTATAAGAAAGCGAGAGGTGCTGGAATTATTGCTCGGTATGTACGAGGGCCTAAAAGGCCGTGGCAGGTGGCGGCACACAGCCGAGGAATACATCGCGGGCCCTAGCCGGAGTCGAGGTTCTTCAAAAGCCCCCCGGAAGGGTAAAAAGAAACCAGCGGGGAAAAGCCAAGGAATTGCAATTCAAGAGCTGGCTTCGGTGACTGCAGTCGAAGAAGGGCCCGTGGTCGTCGCCGAAGAAGAAGTCGAGAAGCTGGCTGAAGAGATCGAAGTGATGGACCCCGCGGAGTGGGATCCCGTGAAATGGGCCCAAACACCGAGGTCTACACCGCAGCCGAGTCTTCGGGGCCGTACAAGAGGCGAAGCCCCTAGACAAGTATCAAGGATGAGTCCGCGACGCCGAGGGGGCCCCGATGGAAAAAGAGCCGGGGCTCAACGCCGGGAAGCCACAGAATCCCGGGGACACGAAGTAGGTCCGGAAGTAGGTCTCAACGCCGGAGCGCCGAGTACTGGCTCGGAGGCCATAAATAGTTTACTCTCTCTTTTTTTTTTTTTTTTTAAATAATATGTAAAGAACCTTTTGGCATGTAATCGAAAAAATGTAAAACCGTTTTGGTCTGTAAAGTTGTGTACTTTGAAAGGAAATTAATGAACTTTTAACCAGAATGCAAAATAATTGCCTTAACTGGTGCTCGGGAACACCATATGGACAGGGCATAGAATCTCCCCGGACGGATCGGGCGGGAGTGAAAAACCTCTCCGGTTAAACAGACGAGAGGGGACACAAGTCCGGGGACCAAACGTGAATCTCCCCGGACGGATCGGACGGGAGTGAAAAACCTCTCCGGTTAAACAGACGAGAGGGGACACAAGTCCGGGGACCAAATCCAATTGTCCGGAGACGAATAATAATAGTACGACTACGCTAGGGCGTCCCCGTAACGTAGAAGAAAGCACAGTAAGATGCACAAATAAAGAACTTTTATTCAAGGTGAGTGCCGGAACAACTTTAAAAAATACAAAGAGAAATCACAACGAAAAAGAAATGTACAATAAATGTAAAGATAGGAACGATACTTGTCATTCTGTGTTCACAGATAGAAATGTCTTAAGTTGGTAACATGCCAGCTTCGGGGAATCGGGGTTCCATCAGGATGCTCCAACTAGTAGGACCCGGAATCGTGCGCAGCAACGACGCGATAAGGACCTTCCCAGGCAGCATGCAATTTCCCCTCGGGGGCAGCCTTGCTGGCTGAGTTGAGTCGGAGTACCAAGTCCCCGACATTAAACTGAGTACCCCGAACCCGGAGGTGGTGATATTGAGCTGCACGTTGCTTACACTTGGCTTGCTGGATGAAAGATTGATCACGACGATATTCCAGCTCATCTAAGTTTGTACGGAGAGCTTCGTCATTATCCTCGGGAGAAGTTACGAGGCGGGGGCTAGGTACACTGATTTCCGCCGGAATAACGGCTTCGGAGCCGTAAGTAAGACTGTAGGGGGTCTCCCCAGTAGAGGTATGTGACGTAGTGCGATAGGCCCAAAGAACCTGCGGAAGATTCTCGGCCCAAAGACCTTTAGCGTGATCCAAACGTTTCTTTAAACCCATAAGGGTGTACGATTAGTGACTTCAACTTGACCATTGGCTTGCGGATGAGCTACCGAGGTGAAAATCTACTTAATGTGGAGCTCCTCGCACCATGACCGGAAGGGATCATTGGCAAACTGTTTGCCGTTATCCGAAATAATAGTGCTCGGGATGCCAAAGCGACATATAATATGTCGCTAGACGAACTTCAAGATGTTCTGACCAGTGATGGCAGTAAGAGGTTCAGCTTCTACCCACTTGGTGAAGTAATCAACGGCGACTACAAGAAATTTCAGTCCACCCGAAGCGACTGGAAAGGGGCCCACAATATCAATTCCCCATTGGATAAATGGCCAAGCACTTTGTATTCCCGTGAGCTCGGTTTGTGGTAGATGTTTCACACGGGAGTGTAGCTGGCACTTACTGCACTTGGTCACTAATTCATGGGCATCGTTAAACAAGGTTGGCCAGTAGTACCCCCACCGAAGAATTTTTTTGGCCAATGTCCGTGAGCCGATATGACTGGCGCAGGCCCCTTCGTGAACCTCCCGAAGAACCTGATCAGCCTGGGCAGGAGCAAGGCACCGAAGATTCGGTTGCAAGTACGACTGTCGGTACAAGATTCCATCATGGAATGAGTACTTAGGTGCCTTGAGAACTATCCGCCGAGCTTGCAGCTTGTCATTCGGCAGAGTTTCATCTCGGAGATATTGAACAATGGGGGTCATCCAATTGGGATCACTGTCGGTCAATACTGAGACCGTTGCCTCATGAATCGCCGGATGAAAGACATCTTCGACTATAATATCCGGAGACACATTAGTGAGGACCGCGGAGGCCAGTTTACTGAGAGCGTCAGCTTGAACGTTCTGTTTACGTGGTACCTTCTGGATATCAACCGAATCAAAAGTTGACATAAGTTTAAGTGCGAAAGCGAGATACCTGACCATCGTTTCATCCTTAGCGGTATAAGTTCCTTTGATCTGATTAGAAACAACCTCGGAGTCCGTGAAGAGCTCAAGATGGGGGATTGCTAAGGATTTAGCGAGCCGGAGCCCAGCGAGAACTGCCTCGTATTCTTCTTCATTATTAGTTACCTTAAATTTGAATCGAATGACATACTTAACTTCAACTCCCTCGGGGCCAATGAGAAGCACCCCAGCACCACTCCCTCGAGTCGTGGAAGCACCATCCACATATAGTTGCCACTTGCGAGGTGGGGATTCAAGGGCAGCAGGGTGATGACTATCATTATTTGCGGAAGATTCATGATTATCCACTGGGGTCTCGGCAAAAAAGTCTGCTAGTGCTTGACCCTTGATAGCTCGGCGTGGAAGAAATTGAATATCATACTCTCCTAACTCGACAGCCCACTTAGCGAGGCCCCCTGACACCTCGGGCTTGACGAGAATTTGACGAATGGGGTGATTAGTTAGAACCCGTATCTCACGTCCTTGGAAATATGGCCGCAAGCGCCGGGCCGCCATGACGAGAGCGAGCACTGTCTTTTCCACCGTGGAGTACCGAGTTTCTGCCCCATGAAGTACTCGGCTTGCAAAATACACCGGATGCTGCACACCACTTACTTCGCGCACAAGAGCCGCGCTAATGGCTTCTTCGGCGGAGGCCAAATAAATGTAAAGCGGCTCTCCGGAGAGAGGGACCGATAGAGTGGGCAGTTGCTTAATATGATGCTTTAAAGCCTCAAAAGCTTTGGCGCACTGCGGGGTCCACTCAAATGACTTCACCTGCCGCAAAATTTTGAAGAATGGAAGTTGACGCTCCGCAGCTTTAGACAAAAAACGGTTTAAGGCCGCCAAACCGCCAATGAGGCGTTGAACGTCTTTGACCGTCCTCGGTGGTTGCAGGTCTAACACATCCCGAAGCTTGGCCGGATTAGCTTGGAGGCCGCGCTGCGAAACCATATAACCGAGAAATTTTCCGGAGCCAACTCCGAAGGTGCATTTTGCTGGATTGAGACGCAAATTATATCGCCGCAAAGTACTCAATGTTTCAACAATATCTTGCACACATGAAGACTGGGAGGTACTTTTTATGACTAGATCATCAACGTAAACCTCAACATTGCGACCAATTTGACCTCGGAAAACGCGGTCCATAAGACGTTGGTATGTGGCCCCCGCGTTCTTGAGCCCGAAGGGCATTTTCTTAAAGGCAAAACATCCAAAATCAGTGATAAATGCTGTTTTGAGGGCATCCTGACGGTCCATGTGGATTTGATGGTATCCCTTGTATAAGTCCAGGAAGCAAAGCGCCACGTGCCCAGTAATGACTTCGGCCTTTTGGTCGATAGAAGGCAGAGGATAACAATCCTTCGAACAGTGTTTATTAAGATCGGAAAAATCGACACACATTCGCCATGCCCCGCTGGACTTTGTTACCATCACAGGATTAGACAGCCAAGAAGGATAATGGACTTCAAACAAGATATCTACATCTAAGAGCTGTTGTACCTCAATTCGAATAACCGCGTTTCGCTCCGGAGCGAATTTCCTTTGCTTTTGCTGTATAGGTTTGACGTTGGGATCGATGTTCAATTTGTGGGTTATGACATCAGGAGAGACCCTGAGCATATCCAAGGGAGACCAGGCGAAGACGTCGGAGTACTCCCGCAAGGTCTGGATGATGGCACGATGTAACCACGGCACGTCCACGGCGCCGACGGTTACTGTTTGCTCGGGCTTGGATGGTTCAAGCGGCACCTGGACAGTGGTGTCCTCCAGCGATGTACATAACTTAGGTTCGAGAGCCGAGGATGTCACTTGGAGCTGCTGCTTTGGAGGAACCTTTGTTGCCTTTTTGAGTGCGACGTACATGCACTCCTTAGAAACCCGCTGACTGCCGCGGATAGCCACCTCGCCATGCGATGTAGGGAATTTTAGTGCGAGGTGGTATGTGGAGCATATGGCTCTGGCGGGAGTAAGCCAGTCCCGACCTAAAATCATATTATATGGGGACGGAGAGTTAACCACGTAAAAATCCACAAAAATGATTTTTATCGCCGGATAAGTTCCAAGAGATGCAGGGAGATTAATAACTCCGTCTGGCTGAACTTCACCCTGGGTGAAGGTCTGTAACGGCCCGGGGGCCGGTCGAAGTTGCTCACGAGGAATCCCCATTTTTTGAAAACAGTCGGTGAATATGACACTTACTGCGGCTCCATTGTCTACAAAGACTCGCTTTACTGTAACATTAGCTACAGCCATGTCAATGACGATGGCGTCGGTATGGGGTGTAATCTCGGGAACTGGGTCTCTTTCTGTAAAACTGACAGTTTCAGATTGGTGGAGGCGCTTGTGACGCGGCTCCTCGGGAGGAGGACGGCGTGCGTCGGCCTTCAAGGCATTTCGAGAAGCCCCAGTGGGAAGGGCCCCGTAAATCACGTTTATGACATGGGTAGGCAAATTATCTCCGGGTCCTCCCGGAGGAGGTGGTGGTGGCAAAAAACGAGGTTGTTGACGATTTCCGTGGTCTTGCCGTGCATAATTGTTTGACCCCGGCCTATTATTCTGCCATTGCGGCCTGTTTTGACGTGAACCACGGTCATGATAACTTCCACGGTTTTGGGATGAACCCCCATTCTGGCTTGACCGAGGCTTATCGTCGGTCCGAGCAATGTATTGTCGCAAGAAACCTTTCTTTAGACAATCTTCAATTTCCTTTCCGAGCTCTCGACACTCCTCTGTCTCATGTCCATGATCATGGTGGTACGCGCACCACTTCTCGCGGTTTCGCTTTTCAGCTGGAGCAGTCATCCGCGGACACGGCCGTAAATCGTTCTTGTGAACAGAAAGAATTTTGGCTCGCGATTTTGTAAGCGGGGTGAGTTGTGGAATATCCCCTCGAGATTCTGAACGTCCCCGGTTCAGACGAGAAAAGGCACTGGGTCGCGTACTGGGCCCACCTGGTGCCCTATCGGACTGCCGTTTGCTAGCATGCTTCTCACGCTTACGACGAGTCTGCTCCTCGGCCTTAGCATATCTGCACACAGTATTAAACAAAGCCCGGGTTGTGACCGGAGGGTTTCGAACCAACTCGGTGTAGAGCGGTCCGGGACGAAGGCCATTCATGAAGGCATTGATGATAACATCATCCGAGCAGTTTCCTACTTTAAGACTCTCCGCTGTAAAGCGGTCAAGAAATTGGGTAACGGTTTCGCCATCCCGTTGTTCCATATTCATCAGATCGGCCAAAGTGGACATGGGCTTTGCACGTGCTTCGAAACGTGCCCAGAAGTGTTCAGCAACTTCTCTAAAAGAGGATATACATTACGGGGGAGAGAGTCAAACCAAACTCGAGCCTCATCCTGACGATACTCGGGGAAGATCTTACAATAGTGAAGAGATGCGGTATGATCTCGACTGAGCATGTTGTGCCTAAAAGCCCCAAGAAAATTGACCGGATCTCCAGTGCCGTCATAAGGTGGTATGGCAGGTCTCTTGAACCCTTCGGGAAGGGGCGTAGCCAGTATTTCTTGGGAGAATAGGGTGATAATGTCTCCATTGGCGTCAAGGCCTAGAATTCTATCTAGTTCAACATTGCGCTGTACTCGCTCATACTCCTGAAGATCTAGGGTATGGGGATTGGCATAACGAGCTTTCTTAGTCGCGTTAAGTGGACGACGACGATCAGCGTCGGCAAGTTTTGTCATTGCGTTGTCTTGACCCATTAGAACTCCCATGGTCCTCGGGAGAACCAGGTCGTTCTCGTCGTCGGTCCTGACGCCCATGGTGCACTGGATCTTGTTGGTTGAGCGGGTTTCGACGAGGTGGATGTGCTACGGGGTTGGTAGCTTGTCCAGCAGGTCCATAAGGATTTAGGCGATTGGCTGCCCAGTCTTGGAGAACATGAGCATGTTCTTGTAGGAAAGCCTGGAGTAGTTCCGGAGTCATCTGAATATTAACCTGCGGCTGTGTAGCAGCGGGGTTAGGATTTTGTATATCTTGTGGAGGTAGAGGTAAGAATTGGTCGTCCGGATTCACGACCGGGCCTTGGTTGCCCTGATGATGAGATGTATCCCGCATCAGCGATTGCCTCGGCGGCAAAGTTTGATCCACGGGTGGATCTTGATTGATTTGATCACCTTGGCGAGATTGAGTTAAGCGAGTGGTTACTATGGTATAACAAGTGCAGTATCGATATTAAAATCCAGTCGTCGTTCCCACAGACGACGCCAATTGATAAAGCGCAATCCGTTATCAAATAAACTCCGAACGTAAAACCCCTCTTCGCAACGTAAATCAATGCAAGAAATCTAAAGAACACAGGATGTACGTGGTTCGATCCGGAGATCTACGTCCACGGGCTGAAAATATCACCTGCCGAGGCGTTTCTTCACTATCCTTTTTAAATTACACGTAACTGTTTCAGAATACAAAAAGCCAACCCTAATTCTGAGTACAATTCTCCTACTTATACTACTGAACTCAAAACCGTAACTAACTCCCTACAATCACGCCTATTATCGTTGCATGGAGGTTGGGAGCAGATCGTGGGCCAAGAACGTGGGGTACGCCGCAATTGGGCCACGCTATTTTGAGCGCACGTTTCTGGGCCGGTTGTTGGACTTATCCTCCTGGACTCAGTTGCTCGGATTGGGTTGATCTGGTCCGGGGCGTCAATCCGACCCGAAGTTACTGGGCGTATCCTCCATTATTAAGTTTTCTCACTTAATTAATTCCTGAATCTGTGGATCGCTTGTGGCAAACACAGACCGATGTTTTTAGATAAAAGTTTTTTCTGTTAAAAATAATTAATATTAATTCGTTTTGTGTGTTTTAGGAGGGAAGAATTTGATAGTTTGAGGAGTAAAAATGGCGACAGGAGCGGTTCCAGCTTCATTTACAGGTCTAAAAACCAGGGATAATCATGGCATCGGCTTCGCCAAAAGCTCCGACTTCGTTAGAGTTTCAGACTTGCAAAGGGTTAAGTTTCGCCGGACTAAGATTGCACTGATAAAAAATTCTTCCAATCCTGGTTCAGAAACTGTTGAACTTGAGCCTGCATCTGAAGGAAGCCCTCTGTTAGGTATTTGTTTATGTGTGTGTCAATTTCCTTCATGAATATTGTGGTGGTTCTAAGACCTTCATATGGCCTTCAGTGTTCTTGATAGCCAAATATTAGAAGGAAACGAGATTAATCTTTATTTTTTGATTTAAACAAGAGATGAACTTATTTTCTGTAATTTGATTTCTTTTGAGTGGTGATATCTGAAAATTTGAATGGAATATCTGAAAGTATGCTCTATTGTTATGATTTGTCTGATATTAAAACATATCGAATGCAGTTCCTAGGCAGAAGTACTGTGAATCCATTCACAAGACTGTTCGCCGGAAAACTCGCACGGTTATGGTTGGAAATGTTCCTCTTGGTAGTGAGCATCCCATTAGAATTCAAACAATGACCACTACAGATACAAAGGATGTTGCCGCAACTGTTGAGCAGGTTCGACCATTTAATTTTCTTTTTTACCTTTTTGGGTTAGGGGGAGGGGGTGCTCTTCAAAACGCTATGTTTGATATTATACACTATCTCCATGTTTTTATAATTTTATGTCTCTGGTGAGCTAATTATGGAATTATTTTTGAGAAATATTTCATCTCGAAAAGATTTCCACCCATGATGTATCACTGATGTTCTCTTCAGAGCATTAGTGAATCCGCTGTGGTTTTTTGTACATCTGCTGTAGGCTAATTGTGTTATATATGCAGGTGATGAGAATAGCAGATAAAGGAGCAGATATTGTTAGAATTACAGTACAAGGAAGGAAAGAAGCAGATGCATGTTTCGACATTAAAAACACCCTGGTTCAGAAGAAGTAGGTTTTGTGTTCTGTTGTTAGAGATTATACATCCTTGTCGAATACGAGCATAGGTACTCACAAACTTATACTTTGCAGCTATAACATCCCCCTGGTCGCAGACATTCATTTTGCTCCGCCTGTGGCAATTCGAGTTGCTGAGTGTTTCGATAAAATTCGTGTCAACCCAGGAAATTTCGGTACTTAATTCACCATCCTAGGCATCTCTCTCTTTGTGTTTCAGTCTTAGGAACTTAATGATTTAAATGTTTGATCTGAATGTCATAAAAAAATTCAGCTGATAGGAGAGCGCAGTTTGAGACGCTCGAGTACACAGAAGATGATTATCAGAAAGAACTTGAGCATATTGAGAAGGTCAGAATCAGATCAGTTTCTTTGCCATCATTTATCTCCCTCTTTGACAAGTTCAGTTCTGATAATTTACACCTCACATGTCAAGTACAATAACGTGGTTCATCAATTCATGAAATGGTCTCTTAAATCTTTAAAGCATATCTTACATTTATGCCTTCTCTACTTGATTTTAGGTTTTCACTCCATTGGTTGAAAAATGTAAGAAGTATGGCCGAGCAATGCGTATTGGGACAAACCACGGAAGCCTGTCGGATCGCATAATGAGTTACCATGGGGACTCGCCCAGGGGAATGGTAAAGAGCTATTTCAACACTTAGAGTTAGACAGGTTTCCAAACATATGCTGGTCCCTGTAATAATGTATATACATATGACATGCAACAGGTTGAATCGGCTTTTGAGTATGCAAGGATTTGCCGGAAATTGGACTTCCATAATTTCGTGTTCTCAATGAAAGCAAGCAACCCTGTTATTATGGTTCAGGCGTACCGCCTTCTTGTAGCTGAAATGAACGTTCTTGGATGGGATTACCCGTTACATCTGGGAGTAACTGAAGCTGGTGAGGGTGAAGATGGACGAATGAAATCTGCAATCGGTATTGGGACTCTCCTTATGGTATGTCCTCTCCTTCTTGTTACTCAAAATCATTCGATGCAAACATTTGATTTTATTTTCTTATGTTTGACTTTTACATAGAATCACAGATATTCAAATTATCCTACTAATCATCTATAAGAGTACTCGTTTCTCATCTTGTAATCGATGTTGATTATGCAGGATGGTCTAGGTGACACCATAAGAGTTTCTCTAACTGAAGCTCCAGAATTCGAGATAGATCCTTGTAGAAGATTAGCTAATCTTGGGATGAAGGCATCTGAACTTCAGAAAGGAGTGGTATGACATTTTAACTATATTTTACTTCTGAATTTCTACTAATTCACTCCACAAAAACAGATTTTTTAATTATTTTTGCTGGGCTTGACTAGGCACCATTCGAAGAAAAGCACAGACGCTACTTCGATTTCCAACGTAGAACTGGTCAACTGCCAGTTCAAAAGGAGGTCAGCTTTATGTTCTTGAAGTCCAAAGTTTAGTCCTTTAAAAAGATATTGTAGTATTGGAACTGATAAGTCATTTATTTTTTGTTGTCAGGGTGAAGAAGTTGATTATAGAGGTGCACTTCACCGTGATGGCTCAGTTCTGATGTCAGTTTCTCTCGATCAGTTGAAGGTGTGCCTTTTTTTCCTATGCTGACATAATATTTTAAGTGGCTAAGAAGCATATTATATATATATATATATGTTTTTTGCTTTTGTGGGATTATTCTCTCTCTCTCTCTCTTAGTTTGAAATTTTAATTTTAATCCTCTTTTCTCTTATAGACACCTGAACTGCTATACAAGTCTCTTGCGGCAAAACTTATAGTTGGAATGCCATTTAAGGTATAGTCTAATGTTGTTTAGTGTGTCAATATTGCGTTTGAATTTCTTCTATAGAAATTTCATTTATAACAGTTTGATACTAATGCAGGATCTGGCAACTGTGGATTCAATCTTGCTGAGAGAACTTCCACCACAAGATGATAAAGAAGCTGTAAGCGTCCTTTGGTTTACCATACCACTTTTAATTAGAGCATGCACAACAAAGATGTCTCTTTTGTCCTATTAAACGAATTTCTTTTTCCATTAAAAATAAAATTTGAGATTCCAGTCTTTTATACGAAAGATTCTGGTATTCCCTAATACATGAGAATAACTTAGATCATTGTTTCTTTTGTATTATCAGAGACTGGCTCTGAAACGTTTGATAGACATTAGCATGGGTGTAATAACTCCACTATCAGAACAGTTAACAAAGCCTTTACCCAATGCAATGGCCTTGGTAACTCTCAAGGAATTGTCTTCTGGTGCTCACAAGCTTCTTCCAGAAGGTGCAACTCCCTCTCTCTCTCAATTCATGAAATGTTTCGGCAATCTAAGTTATGAAGATGCCAGTACTCACGCTAACATATCAATTGTCCTTCAGGTACTCGCTTGGTCGCCTATGTGCGTGGTGACGAATCCGAAGAAGAGTTGGAAATTCTGAAGAGTACTGATGCCACAATGATCCTTCATCATGTATCATATACAGACGAGAAAACCAGCAGAGTCCATGCTGGAAGAAGGTATGCTGCATTTTGCTTAGCGAAATGTTTTTAAGTCAATACACTTGGGTTTTCATTGTTTTGTGGATGCACAGCATATCTTTATGTTGTAACGATTCACATCATTTTTGGAATTCTGCTCATCATTCTCTCTCTCTCTCTCTCCCAGGCTTTTCGAGTATCTTTCTGAGAACTCCTTGGACTTCCCAGTCATTCATCATATAGAGTTCCCTAAACAAATTCACAGGTACATCTCAACCAAACATCAGTTGGTAGATGCAAATTCAGACTTCTTTGCTAACATTATTTCTTTCTTGTGCAGGGACGATTTAGTTATTGGTGCCGGGACCAATGCAGGTGCCCTCCTAGTCGATGGACTCGGAGATGGTATCCTATTAGAAGCCCCAGATCAGGACTTTGAATTCCTCAGGAATACTTCTTTCAATTTGCTCCAGGGCTGCAGAATGAGAAACACAAAGACGGTTAGTATGAAAGTAGCATAAGAAATTATTACAAACAAATATAATTGAAGGATAATCAAATATTGAAATCTTTTTGGAAATTATATCAGGAATATGTGTCTTGCCCATCTTGTGGAAGGACTTTGTTTGACCTTCAAGAGATTAGTGCGGAAATCAGAGAGAAAACGTCTCATTTACCTGGTGTCTCGGTAATTACCTGTCTTGAAACTCAATGAATGCTTGATTGAGAGTTGCATTGTCTTGAAGAAATTAGGCATAACATCTGTGCTTTATCTTCTTTTGCTGTTCAGATTGCAATCATGGGTTGCATTGTAAATGGCCCCGGAGAAATGGCTGATGCTGATTTTGGTTATGTTGGCGGTGCACCTGGAAAGATCGACCTTTACGTTGGAAAGGTACCCTCATACATCACTCAATCTTCATCTTAAAAAGATTTTTTTTTGCAAAAGAGTTCACAAATCCTTGAAAAACACAAAGCATACTACAATGGCCTTTACAGAATACTGGGCATATTGCCTCCTTATTCCCTGTCCTATTGAACACTCATATAACATCAAATGTGATGCAACTGTGAGCATATTCCGTAGTACTAATACCATATGCATTTCAGACTGTGGTAAAAAGAGGCATCGCGATGGAAGGTGCAACAGATGCGTTGATTGAACTGATCAAAGAGCACGGGCGCTGGGTGGACCCACCAACGGAAGAGTAGAATAAGCCTCTGCATCTCGAGAAATCAGCTAATTATTACATCTTCAGGGAAGATCATCTGTTGCTCAAAGCAATAGTAAAGGAATTACTAGTGCATGAGAATTTGTTGTAGATTTGTAACATTTTGTTGTTGTATATGTTAGCCATGGAGCTTCCCTCTGTGTTAAAAGAAGCTCCTAAAATTGTTGGCTTGATAGTATGGGATTTTATATTGCTACTCGAGAATAAATGAATGGAAATAAAAGAATTATTTCAGTACAAACTCTTCATGTGTAGTTGGATTTGGATTATGCATTCTTTTCATGTCCAAGTGTTGATAGGCATTCGTTTGTTGTTAAGTATGATATTAGTTAGATATCTTTTCCCTGGTGAGACTGGCAGATGGAGTTTAATCGGCTTCATACCTGACTTGACTCTTGAGAGAGCTCTCTTCTAATTATACTAGTTAGAGACACGTGCGTTGCACGTGATATATGTAATTAACTCAAAGTTACTAATATGTTTTTTACTTTAAATAATCTTATAAAATTATATAGTATATATGTCAGGATAAAAAATACTTCTTATTCCATAGGTTTCTAATGATTAAAAATATATACTCCTTAATATATATGGATCTTGTACCAATGCGTTGTATAATATGATTGAATACTTTCAATGCTTGATTTTAATAAACAGAAATACAGTAAGTGAAAATTAAATTCAAAGAGATTTTTTTAACAAAAGTAAAACAACAATGATATTGTTTATAATAACCTCATTTGTTCTATAAATTTAAAAAAAAACTAACTTTTTTAAATTTGTGGAGTGTCTTGAAAAAACATTCAAGTTTTCAAGATGTCCATGTATTGTTTTATTAGTCAATGTATATATTAAAATTTCAATTTTATAAATAAGTCAATAAACGAATATAAATTCGAATAACTAATCAGAGTTCACAGTTATAGAAAGTAGTACATTCATCTAATTGACAAAAATATTAAAAAATTATACTTCTCTCAAAAATAACTCTTTTTTGGGGATGGAGGAGTATATGTTAGTCTTTTTTTCTTTTTTTTTTTTTTTTGTTTTACTTTTGTTAAAAGTTATGTCATATATTTTTATATGTATAAGGATAAAATGATCGCACATATGCTTACTTCATGTATACAATCCATTGTTTCTTCCAATGATTTTAAATAAAAAAAATAAAAAAATATAGTTTTGAAGAGCCATAAATTAATATATATATATATATATATATATATATATATATATATATATATTTCAAATTATCCCATTAACAATCATATAAGTCGTACCACATCACCTTTAAACTAAAGGTTATTTAATGTAAATGCAAAATATATATCAAATATATATACATGAGAATGTGAATTATATCTCTTTCTGTTTTCTAATATATGTTACTTGAAATCGTGAATTAATACTTTTCAAGTAATTATATATCAATAATTATAGATAGTGTTAGTTAACTTTCTTATTGAGATGTATATCAAATGAAAATATATGTACGCATTGTTTTATCATGAATCAATAAAGAAGTTTCATAAAGATCGAGCTAAATTACTTTACTTTCTAAATTTATTATCTCTTCTAAATTTTGAGCTTTTGTAGAAATTAAAAAGATATAATTAGGGAAGATTTCAAACTTCTAACTTACTCTCTAAGTAAAACCCACTCTGTTAACAAGAGTTAGCTAGTCGTTTGAACTAACTTTTATCTAATTTATTGTTAACAATTACTATTCACATGTTAAGAGGAAGTAGATAAGTAGAACTTAGTTATCAATATATATTACTCCCTCCGTCCCAACTAACTTGTCACACTTTTCATTTCGATCAGTCCCACTTAACTTTGCACACACTTAAAAATGAAATTTCGTTCTCTCACAATCTCCACCCTCAAAATCTCCACGCTCAATCTCCACCTTTAAAAGAGTCAAAGAAAAAGCAAAATCTATTTTTTCTTAACATCCTTGCTCGGTCAACTATGACAAGTTAACTGGGACGGAGGGAGTACTTATTATAAAAAAATATACATCAAGAATATTCTCACTTGAGTTTGAAATTTCACTTTTAGAAATATAAACAAAGATTGGGTATGTAAATAAGTCATGCATTGTTTGCATAGTTATATAATATATTCTGATCCAGTGAATATGCTACAAAAAGTTATTTAATTAGTAATGAAATATAGTTATGAATAACAGGCTGAAGAGTACTCTTATATATATATATATATTAAAATATTTACTTTATAAGATATTAAAAGATATTATGTGATTTTAAATTTGTTTGTAAATCGCGTACAACCTTTTTAATTTTTTTCTACATGATTATTCATATTCACATTTTTTACCAATATTATATACTCCCTCCGTCCCAAGCTAATTGTCCTACCTTGGCCTGGCACGGAGACTAAGAAAAAACAGATTTTGTGGAATCTTTGACTTTTTCAAAGGTAGAGATTGAATGTGGAGAATTTGATAGTGGAGATTATGGGAGAATTTGCCATTTATGGGGTAGGATAATTAACTTAGGACAAACAAATAAGGCAAGTAGAACAATTAGGCCAGGACAGAGGGAATATGTGATAAAAAAGATATGCTAAAAATTAAAATTGAAATAATACTAAAATATAGGGCGTGAAATGTCATTGGATAAAATCGTCGTTTGATAGGAATACAAATTTTAGATAATAATTCTCTTATTCTAATTTTTACGAATGTCTGACCAGCTGCTTATCTTAAAATTATTTTTTATTATTTAGCATAAAAACATAATGCATGATATTTTTTCTTTGCATCGTAAGCATATGTTTTTTCGTCAAAAATATTATATTAGAATTACCTTGTAATATATCCTAAAAGTTATATCCATGATCTTATTGTAGTTTTCTTCCAATTTACTCCACATGATATATTGAATTTGCATATAGTTTTTTTTTAAAAAAAAAATTCATGTCAAACAATGCATTAAAGCTAAATATATATTATGAAAATTTAATAAATTATAAATTTTATACTACATTACACAAGTTTAATTAATTCCATATCTAAAAAATAAAATATAAACTTATTGCATTTGATTAGAAGTTTTAGATTTAAAAACAATACAAATAAGCAACATAAAACTTAGGGGATGATATTATTAATTTTTTGCAATAAATACATATTAAAAATATGGTAAATTATGTAGTTGTCCTTGCACATTCCTCATAAATAATGTATAATAGAAGGGTATTTTGGACACTACATTATTTTGTAAGAAACACCCATATTTTTTAAGTTAGGGAGATTTATTTAGGCAGAGCAGGAAACTCACACTGATGACACCTAACTATGGTTCTTAGAAGATCTTCAAACCTTACTAAAATACTAATATTCCTAAAAACTTAAGTATTAAGTGCATGTTGGATTTATAGGTACAACCCATAATTACAATGTATATAAAAAATAAAAAAAAAAAACTAATTTTAGAATGAAACAATTACACCTTGAAAAGCTCCAAAAACACTTCTGGAAATTGACGTTGAAATGACACAAAAGATGCTGAAAATCTTGTATGAATTGATGGAAGAACACCGATTAGATTTTGGAACCACTTGAGGTGTGGCAACACTTTTGGAAACACCTGGACTGCAGCACTGGAATCTGGACAGGGTGTTTCAGCACTTTCTGCAACACTGGAAACTAGACAGATTCTGGAAAAAGGTGTTTAAAAACTTTATGCAACACTTAATAAAACATCAAAATGATGACAATGGTAAAGTCGAGTCGATGTTAGACCTCTATAAGCAAAACGAATACGTCCCGACTAGTACTTACGGTTTGACGTAATGTTTCCAAAAATAAAACGACTTTCGTCTTCTGGATAGTAGCACTACAAATCCAAAAGCTCCGACGAACTAGAAATGTGGTAAGAATTGGTTTATGTACCATATGTCAAAACTGATTTTGGATGCAAGGATTTCAAATAGATGCTATGAGATGCAAGTTTAGAAGGAGTTGTATGATTTTTCATGTATTCTTTGCAAGAAAACATGATCTATTTATATATGCATCATCCATTTCAGATAGGGAATTTAGTTACACCCTTAAAGGGTCATTAAGGCATTTCAAAATCTGGTAGTGACGCAGCGGTTACACCTCTTTACTGCAGGTGTTTCAGGAGGTGTAACAACACCATAACTTAGCAGTTACAACACCATAAATAAGGTGTTACAACACCTTAAGTCAGGTGTTACAATACCTTAACTGCAGTAATGATACCACCATTATACCACCATTATACTCTTTAATGTGGGAGTTACCACCATAATGTCTCTTTACAACATAGAAGTTACTACTCCTTTCGGTTACAACAAACCTAGACCACATAACGGTATTTCAGAAGTAGGATAGACTTTACGACATCTTCCATCTCCCACAAACGAATGCCTTAGCAAGTGACCAACTTTCTTTTGCATTAATTTCTCACTCACTGAAATTCGATTTTGAGAAACTTAACACACTACACCGCCACTTCCAAATTGGTCAAAGTCGGGACTTACCCATTATCTTAAAACAAATTTTTAACAATCCCACACATGAGTGGAAATGAATGCATATACGTATGCAAACATGCAACTCAGATCTTGAGAGACTTTATTGCATAAGGATAGGTAGCTTGTGGCTTAGAACCTTCTATAGTTAATACCATCAGGCATACTGGTGGCTTAGTGGATGCTATGCCTTGAACTACTCCCTCGTGGTGTATACCGAGACAATGATATTAACACAATAAGGTCTCACCACCTTTGGTTCTCACGTTTGTGCCCGCTTCGACCATGAACAACGTCTTTAGATTCATAAGTGTTTACGTTTTAAAGCGGCCCTCTTTAATTATATAAGTGATCTCCTATCCCGAATATCCTGCCATACTCTACTGCTCTGGGTTTAGGAATCATTAAAAGTCAAATGATTTAGCCTCACCACATATTGCAGGTTCCAACACTTGAATGTTGCCCTCTAGGGATGAGTTGGAATTTGTTTTCAAGTGTTCCAACTGAATTTTCATAGCTTAGTTTTTCCATTGAACCAAGTTCTTGGGATCTCCAGTCATCATGATTGGGTTACCACTATGTCAGCTCTTTGCTATGTGGATTTTACACCCATTCCCTCTAGCAACTTACACATTTGATCTCGAATTTACCCTTTTGGTTAGCGGATTTGCCAAGTTGTCTTTCGACTTTACGTAATCAATCAAAATTATGCCACTTGAGATCAAATGTCTCATGGTATTATGTCTACGACTTATGTGTCTAGACTTACCGTTATGCATGTCACTTTGTGCCTTATCAATGGTAGCTTGACAATCACAGTGAATAGTCAGTGACGGCACAGGTTTGTTCCAACATTGAATATCTTTAAGGAAGTTACAAAGTTATTCTGCTTCTTCACCAGCTTTATCCAAAGCTATAAACTCAGATTTCATGGTGGACTGAGCTATACACGTCTTCTTAGTGGACTTCCAAGACACCGTTCCTCCACCTATAGTGAAGACATATCCACTTGTGGAAGAGGAGTCTTTCGTGTCTAATATCCAGTTAGCATCACAGTACCCTTCAAGCACAACTAGATATCTCGTGCAATGCATCCCCAATGTAAGGGTGTACTTCAAAGTATCTTAGTACCCTTACAAGTGCTTTCCAATGCTCATTGCTTGGATTACTTGTGAACCTACTCAACTTGTTCACTGAACATGCAAGATCAGGACGCGTATAGTTTGTTAAGTACATCAAGCTCCCTATGATCCTTGCATACTCTAACTGAGACACTGGCTCTCCTTTGTTCTTACTCAAATGAACATCGAGTTCCATGGGTGTTTGGCTGGTGGATCATCATAAGCATTAAGTCTCTTAAGCACTTTCTCAACGTAATGAGATTGTGCCAAGATTATTTCCTCAGACGTTCGAACTATCTTGATTCCAAGAATCACGTCAGCCACTCCCATATCTTTCATGTCAAAGTTTCGTTTCAACATGTATTTCGTATCAATGATAACATCATGGCTACTTCCCATGATCAACATATCGTCTACATATAGACATACTATGACAAGCGCAACCAATGTACTTTTCACGTGCACACATTTGTCACACTCATTGATCTTGAAAGCATTTGAAAACATCGTGTCATGAAACTTCACATGCCATTGCTTCGGCGCTACAATGACCGAACGAGTTTGCACACTTTTTTCTCTTGACCAAGTGCTACAAACTCTTATGGTTGATCCATGTATATATCTCTTCTTCTAACTCACCAATCAAGAACGTGGTCTTCACATCCATTTGGTGAATCTTAAGATTGTGCAAAGCAGCAGAACAAGAAGCATATGAATAGAAGTGATCCTTGTAACAGGTGAGGACGTGTCGAAGAAATCATACCCTTATTTTTGTTTAAACTCTTTGGAAACGAAACGGGCTTTAAACTTGTCTACTGATCCATCAACCTTGTACTTTCTTATTAGGATCCATTTACATCCTAAGGGGCTGCAACCTTGCGGGAGATCAACCAAATCACAAGCTAAACTGGTCTAAGTACCAAATACTAGACAAACAACATTATTGAAACACTTGTTCCAACACTCAACATGTTTGAAGTTTTTTAGACCATCAACCGGTCACCAACACTATTTGGTTTCAACATGTTCACAATCATAGCCCATTAGGCTTGATAACATTGGGCACCATTTCAAACAATGTTCAAGCATGGTTTTATCCTCGTGTTGTTGGACATAAACTTATAAGGTTATCCAAATCCCACAGGTTTATTATGTTCTATGATAAACGTGTTTATGCATACATATTAGGTCGATTTAAGTGTTAATTTAATGACATTTTCATGCATAATCGATCGTGAATCGGTTATAATTATATTATTGGGCTATTTGACATTTTTGGACTTATTTTAGAGATATTCAGATGATTTAAGGCCATAAAGTTGCATTGGACTAAGGATCGTTAATTGTGAATTTGAGGTGTTTTTATATGGGTTGGTTTAATTCTGGCATGAATTGTGAGTTTAGAACATTTTTTCATTGAGGCAAACTGTCGAACACCTTATATGCGCTAAATTTGAATAACCTAAACTAGCTAGTTTTGAATTCTCTTTCTAATTTTTTAGTAAATTCGGTACCTTTATTGATGACGCATTGTTTTAGGTCATGCTTGTTTACGATTGTTTTACAAATTGCTCAATTGTGCTTGATTGATTGGTCGAAATTAGTTTCTCATAGGTATTATATGTATTACATTGGGTGTTCTAGAATTTGAACTTGCAAAATTATTGTGATTTGTGTGTAGGCTATCACAATGCCTTCGAAAACGAGTAGAGGAAAGGGTAATGGCAAACAACCCGTAGTTGAGGAAAATCCTATCCCGGCTTCGGTATTCGATCCATCTAACAGCCGCCACTATGATATTGTTCTGGAGAAGGCTTCCCTTCGGAAAAGATTTAGTAAGCTATACACCCGCACTGTCATGCTAACTCGGTAGGGCCGGGATGAACTACTCAAAGACATGGGCATATTTGACAATGTCTATTCCTTATTGGATGAAGCGGGGTTGCACGGGTTGATGCAACCTCAAATGAAATATCAACGCCTGACTCTAGAGTTCTTGAGCACTCTAGAAATTACGATGGATCCGAACAAGTGTGGCAATAAACTGGAGAATATCACCTTCCAGCTTATGGGCCAATCTCACACATTGGTTATGGAAGACTTAGCCAAAATCTTTGACTTGTCTTATGCAAATGTCTACCACATCTATGAGCTATTTGATGTTAATTCCTTTTGGGGACAGCTCACAGTTTCTCCCGGGCTCGTAGATCCCCAAATATATTCGACCAAAAACTCAAAGATGTCTTAGATTTAGAATTCGGTGGTGCTATACATCCAAAAGCTTCTGGCCCTCACACTATTTGCGAGGAAGGAAACTGGAGCCTCCCGACACAATGAATTGCAAATGTTGTGGCATATCATGAATGTCAACAAGGTGAATGTAGCCGAGATACTAACGAGCGGTTCGAGAATGTGGTCCTCCGATAAAAGGACCACATATATACTGGAGGGCTCATTACCCCGATTACTTCTCATTTCGGAGTCCCGTTGATGGATATGGAGCCGGTTGCGGCCATATTTTGGCTCACTTGGGACGATTTGGAGAAGATGTGCATAGTAACATTGGGCTACAAGGAAGAGGTACCTCGGACTTTGACAACCAAGACAGTCCCCTATGTGATCCAGAATGTGGGACCCTTCCTTAGGTAACCCAACCCTCAGCTGACTCAGGTGAAGAGCCTTCGGGATACCTAGAATTTAGCCCTAGACTCACCGATCATATTTCGGCATCACGAGAGCTGGATACCAACAAACTTCAGAGGTACCAAATCGATCGAGCTCAAGCCACAATTTAGCCGGACGAAGAGGCCGAGGAAGGAGATTGGGAGGGGGGGGGGGGGCAAGCTGGGGGGAAGCACGTAGCCTATCCAGCCCAAGAAGAAGAGGCCCCCTGTTGCTATTCAGTCGCAGTCGGAGTTTAATGAGCATGTGGAAGGGCTCATCACTTCTCTATAGGATAGTATCGACTTATATAGAGGGGAATTCCAATCTAGGAAGCAACAGGTTCTGACGGCCCTAACTGCTAGGAACGAGCGAAAGGATGCATGGCATCAAAGTGTTGAGCGGTGTTGACAGCTAGAGGACACCCGATGGAACTAGTTTGAAGCTTAGCAAAGACAACAGAACGAATGACAACAACAAGAAGAAAAGAAGTGGTAGCAAATGCAGGCCTATTGGGGCCAAGGGGGTCACCAGCCTCCACCACCGCCTCAGTAGTAGCATTGTAAGTAAGCACCAAGGCATACCACTCTTTTTCCCATAAACATTGATTTTCAACCAATTTTGGGGGAGGGAGTGTAAGTGGGACGTCTTGGCCGCTTTTGAGCTTTATTTTCCTATATTTATGTTTTTCTGTTAGCTGCTAGTTGTTTTGTTTGTTTGCTCTTGTCTGCTTAACTGTGTGCAAGGTCTGTGAGCCCATTAGTTGTTTCTAAGTCATGGTTAGTTCATTTGAGGATTTTATTTTGATTTGCATTTAGTTTTAGTAGTTACTGCTTTTACATATTGTCTTTCATTTTGAGCGAGTCTAGGATTGAGTCAATAAAAGAAAACCGAGTTGTGGTCTTGTTGATGCTTGTTTGGGACAATAAAATAGGGAAATGATAAGATGGCGATGAATTAATGATGAGATGATTTTTGTTAAAATTTTGAATATGGCACGTGATAGAACATGATAAGTGATTGAGATGAAATTGAATTGTGCTTAAACCTTTTGATCATATATTGCCTTGTGAGCTTTTCTAGCCTATTCTTGTACTCCCATTTTTGGAGTAATATGTATATTCTTTCGCTGTGAATTTCATTGGTTATATGTATTTGTCTCTAGAACTTTCCTTGAATCTTTATTGTGAATATGTCTATACATGTTTTTACTTAGAAGATGATCTTAGGCAATACTTGATTTCCTATTTTGAGCTTTAATAATGTTATCCTTTTTGTCCAAAATTTGAAAAATTGTCCTTAGTTAGCCCACTTGAGCTTTTAGTTTTTCATTTGATAGCCCTACAATAAAATTCGAATACCCTGCGATTTAGCCTTTGACCTTATTTGAAATAATTGAGTAAGAGGGAGGAGGATTGGAAGGTAGTTCGGGTAAAATTTTGGGAATAAAGTGGGTTAATTGATGGGAATATTGAAGGGTGAAAGGAATACAGGTTGTTAGGCAAAGAAATTGAGAAAGACTAGCCTCTCCTAGAGTATTATGTTGTTTTTATAGTTATTTCCGTTATGATTTATGATATAAAAAAACAGAAAAGAAAAAGAAAGAGTCGGATGTATATAAGTGTTTTATTGAGAAGAATCTAGAGGAAGAAGGTGCTTACTTTCTTAGTTGTTTCGAAAAAAATCGGGTAGTCCCAAAGATGTGGTACCCAAGTAAAAACATGAAAAACACTTAGGTTGTAAGTACTTTTGCAAGGGGTGAAGAGATCATTTTGCGGGATGGTTAACTGAAAATTGGATCGAGGATTAAGTAATTGTATTGAGGGGTGGTTGAGTTAGGAATAACTTGATTAGTCCAATGATCAATCACTTTTACCCAAATTTATCCCACCTTACCTTAATCCTACATTACAATCGAAAATAAAGACCTTTTTTATTCTTTGTGACACATGTTGAGTACGAGGTCTAATTTAGATGATTGACAAGCATATGGTAGTTGTTGCATATAATTTAATGCGAGTGGAAATATAGCCTACTTTATACACTTGAAAGATGAGTGATCCCCATACCCGGTGCGGATCAATTATTTGAAAGATCACGCAATCGAATAGATTAATCGAAAAGCTTGTTTTGATTAATTAAACTTAAGGGGTAAAAAGGTTAGCAAAACTTGTTGTTAATCTTTGGGATAAGAGTTTTGGAACTAATCTAGTGAACAATTGCATTAATTACAAGGATAATTCGGACTAGGGGGGAATACTAGACTAAAGGCTGGGATCTTTATTGTGTTTGAATTCAAATCACTTCTATTGCTTCTTGTCTACTTTGTGCTTTTGGATAACTAGAATTAGACACGTGCGTTGCACGTGCAACCCTTGTAATAGGTATTTTTTTTTCAACAATTTTAAAATGTTAATAAGTGGAAGTATTAAGAAAAATTAACGCGTAGAATCCTATAAGTGACATTAATTTCTCATAGGACCACTTATTTTTCTTACAAAAATTTCAATATATCAGTTCCATTATAGGCTAATATTCAATTTATGTGGATAGTTGTACAAAGATTAAGTGAAATTGATCATATCTTAAAGGTAATTTATTTCATATAAATTATTGTATAAAATTTTGACCTAAAATAGTGTAATAGTTAAAATGTAACTTTGAGCAAAAGTTGAAACATAATATATTTTAGAATAAGAAATACAACATTTTTACTAAATAAAAGAAAAATAATAAATATCATAAGTAAACCCAGGAAAATTGTTAATGCACAAATTTGTCCTAATATTTATAAATGAATTGTCTCAAATTATTTGATATGAACATATTTATCATATCTTGTAATAAAAAATAAATAGATAAGCTAGAAGCTCTGTTATTTTAGATTGGAATTTGACAATTCGGATTAATGGAGATGATCCGATCCACTTTTATTTTACTTTATGGATCGGTTACTCATCCTTCCCCATCCATCTCCTATTATCTATATCACCTTTTACAATTCTCAATTCGCCTTTTTATCATTACCTAACATCATATATCACATTTACAATTCTCAATACACCTTTTACAATTTTCAATACACCTTTTTATCATTACCCAATTAATCAATCATTACTTACATCACATAAAACATATTGATGTGACATCTACTGTGCACATCATACCATACTACACCCTTAAACAAAAATACCCTTATGGATGGACCAGTCGTAGATGTGCCCCAGCGGACGGGGCAAATTCCACTACATCCCAATCCAAATATCTCCTTAGAGTCTTAGAGAGGCTGACAAAGTAAACATAGATAGATTGTAGATGGAGATCTCCTTATGGAATATTATGATATTTGCCAAAAAATGATCATAACAGAGAAAAAAGAGACCTTCGACACCATATGACCCCCGACTTTGAAGAGTCCCTAAAGGTTGTTTTTCAAATGTCTGAAACCTACTAAGCTAAGGCGTCAAAGCAAACTCATTTTTCCAGGTAGATAATTGATGAATGCAAGGACTCCTCTTAGGAAAAAAGATTATTTATCGCATACCTTATTTTTAATGATGCGTTTGTCTATTTTATTTCTCCATATTGATCTTCCTTTGTTACTGAAGTTTTTTTGTGATACGTTCAGAAATTATTTGAGTGTTTTCTCCTTATAGCTTTCAATTTGAATATTGTCTTTTATTTTTGCGTTTCTTCATTTCTTCTTCTTTTTTTGTTGTAGTGTCTTCTTTTCACTTTTACTTTGATTTTGGTCATATTTTCTTCCCTTCCACTTCTGTAGTTTATCCAGGAGTACTGTAGTAATATTTTTATCCTTCTCTATATTTTCTTATGTGGTCTTTATCACCTCATAATCTCTTTCAATTTGAATGCAATCTCCATTTTGTTTTTTTTGTATTTCGTCATTAATCCCTCTTATGTTCCATTCTTGTAGTTTTTTTCATCCTCTTGTTTTTTCTTTGATTTTCTCCTTATTTTCTTCACTTTCACTTTTGTAGTTTTATCCAAAAATATTGTTGTAGTTGTATCTTTGTGGTCTCTACTTTTTTCTTTGTAGATACTATCATATTGATTGTCTCTACTATTGCTTTTAATTTTCTTTCGACAATTTTAGTATTTTGATTGTGTGCAATCAAATCATTAGTTTTATGTAGTATTTGGATTCGTGTGTCCACATATTAGATTTCTCTTAGTAAGATTGTTTTTTAAATATCCGAATTTATTAGTGTTGGTCATCAAAAATCTTATGGACATTGTTGATTTAGTGGACATAATTAATTGTCTTGCTGCATGTAATCTAGTGGAATTCTAAAGTTAGAGACATGCTCGGAATTCAAAAAAATGAAAAGAAAGAAAAGTATTTACATGAAGTTTGGTGTTAGATACCATAAGTATTCTAATAATCATTAGGCTTTGCACAAACATGCATGTGATGGTTGTAACTATATCATTATGTTTGAAAGACTATTTGAGATTAGAATATATAACTCGATCATTTGTCTTTTTTATTAAAAAAAACTCATAATGTGATTCAACCTCAATGAAAGACAAAAGTCAAATAAATTAACCAAGATGCAAGATTTTTTTTTTTTTTTTTGTTATTAAATTTTTGTAACATATATACAATTTATTAGGTAGGTATATATTTGATTAGGTTTAATAGTAGGGTGACAATTCAGGCAGCCCTAACCTAATCCAATAGGCGTTATATGTTGGTCGGGGCCAGGACGGGCTAAAATTCCGTTAGACCTAAAATTAGAAACGGGTTGTCTCGCAGCTCATCTGGTCATCTGCAAATCGGGTAAGATCTGTTGGAAATGATGTAGTTAGGACCAAGATTCCTATAACCTAAGCCGTTAGAAATGCGGGGCCTTCATTATGCAATCACATAACCTTAACACACACAAATATACAGTAAAAACTATTTTACAGAAAATAATACATGTTCAATAAAGTATACACCATCTTGTTTTGGCAAGTAAATTATAGTTCTCCCTCCGTTTCATAAAGAATGTCATTTTAGCTATTTTTGGAGAAATTAAGGATTGATATTTAATTGGTATGTTTTGTGAAATAAGGAAATAATCAATTAAATTAAGTAGGTTGTTTAAGTTAATATTGGAAGAATTATAGTTTTTCTGGTAAAGTAACACTTATTGTGAAATTTTTCGAGTGTCTAAAATGACATTCTTTATGAAACGAAGGAAGTATTACATAACCTCAAAAGAGAAGTGACAGGATCAATGCCTCTTGGCATAATAAAATGAAGTACCACACATTATCAGCTCATATTTCCAAAAAATAATATTTTGCAGTCACAACTTCAAAAAATGAAAAGATATAACTAATTTCAAATACTAAAAATATGTCGATGGTGCATCAAAACAATAAATGAAAAGAGATTGAAATTAATTTTAAATTAGAAGTCAATCCTCTGCGCCATTGTTAAAACACACCTAGTAATAGTAGAAGCTTCTTAAAGTAACTAATATCTTATTTCATATTCATGACTAAACTTATCAAACCTTTGAGATATCCAAAATTAAAATAAGAAATCTTATCACAAGTTCTGTAATATTGTGTGGCTCCACGTCTATTGCACTTATCCAAATTGCACTTAAAAAAAAAAGGTATTTGTTGCTACTCTTTTTGCAACTACAAGAGTGATTACTAAAAATAACGTCTTTTGTAACTATTAATAGTTAAATAAAATATTTCATACAAATTTAACCAAATTCGTTACAATATGACAAGCTTTTGCAACTAATGTGCTTGTAGTTACAAATACATTAGTAACTACAAAGTAGTTGCAAAAAAACTTTTTGTATCTTACTATGAGTGACTACCCTATAGTAACTACATTTAGATATGTAGTTACTAAAAATATTTTTGTGATCACTCACCTTTTTTTTTAACTACATTTTGTAGTGGCGAAAAACTTTAATTCTAGTAATGTTGCGTCAAGCAAGATATTGTTTTTTAGTACAATTCATGGGTTAGGGTTTGATGGGAGTTAATCTCTTGTCAATGTCTGGGTAGCCAAATTAGTTACAGTCAATTCCCATCGAGAGATTATTACTCTCTATGAAAAATCCAATCCACGTGTCTAGAAATACAAATAAAGAGATTCAACATATACATATATATACATATGTATAAATTCAACTAATTCTATAAATTTTACGATATATATCATCAAAGATTTTAATAAAACGAATAATTCTTTGTATCTCAATTGCTCGAAAAAAAAAAAAAAAAAAAAAAAAAAACTGAACTAAACTAATAAGGAGTTTAATAAGAAAGACCTAAAGTAAGGAGGACTTTAATGGAAAATACTTATCTATTGTTGTAGGTTGCACAAGCAATCATCTCACGTTCTTCTTTGCACGATTAGGTTGTGCAGCTCGCCCCAGAATTAAGAGAACATGTATATTTGCAGTTAATCAGAATAGAATTAGGGCACATGTAATTGTTACCTGAATGAATCCCTCCACTCGTATCACCAGCGGAAACATTATTAAATATTTTTTTCTCTTAATCTAAGAACAAAGAAAAAACCCTTCCTTCCCCCTCACAGTGACTCGAACCCAGGACCAAAGGCCTAGATAGTAGATGCTCTGTCACTTGAGTTATCCAACTTTGTAAAAAATTATAAGTTTTACATAACCGCGGAAACATTATTAAGAATTAAAATCATAGCGTGGCTTATAAATATTATTGGGTAATTAGGAGATGGGGTTTTTTTAAGGTTGATGTGGTTCGAGAGTTTTAAGGGTTTTTCCAGATAGAAATATTATGTGCTAATTAAGAGGTTGAGGTTTTTAAGGTTGATGAGAATTGGGAAATTTTAAGGGTTTCTCCAGATAGATTCTTTTGTATCGTTGATCAATTTTAAGGTAATGTTGTTTGAATATAATATTTCAATATTTCATTGATGGTTGCTAATAGAATTAGAGTAGGATTAGGGTATTGGCTATAGAATTACATAATTATCCTAAGACTATTTTAAATCAACAAGGATAAAATAGGTAACACGAAAATTGGCTGAAACTTAAGGCACTTTTATGTTAGTGTATAGATTTCATGTTTTTAGATTAATAGTTACTTAAATCAATTCAACCCCCCACCCCCTCAATCTTTATAATTATCTATATTATTATCAGTGTTTAAGTTAATTGGATTAAAATGTAAAACAGATTCTATCTCCCTGTTCTCTGTGGGATCGACCTTGACTTACCACTTCTACGAGTTAGACGAGAAAAACTAGGAAATACTAATTTGATTGCACCCCCATTGAAGCATGAGCTAGCTTGGAGTCATTCTCCTATTGTCCTCAATTCTAAGCTTGATAATAAGATCCTCCAAAGTCATATCCTTATGCTTGTGTTTGAGATAACTCTTGAAGTCCTTCGCACTTGAAGGCAACTTCTCTATCACAGCAGCCACTTGGAACGCATCCGGTAAGATCATTCCCTCTGTTGTGATGTCGTGTAGGATCAACTGGAACTCTTGAACTTGTTCCATCACTGTTTTGGAATCCCCCATGTGAAAATCCAAATATCTACTGACCACAAAGATTCTAGTGCTGTAGTCCAGGTGTTTCCAAAAGTGTTGCAAAACCTCCAGTAGTTCCAGAATCTAATTGGTGTTCTTCCACCGATTCATACAAGATTTTCAACATTTTGGTGTCATTTCAACGTTAATTTCAGAAGTGCTCTTGGAGCTTTTCATGTTGTAATGGTTTCATTCTAGAATTAGGTGTTTTATTTTTTATATATTGTAAACCATTATGGGTTGTACCTATAAATCCAACAATCGCAAAACGAATACGTTCCGGCTAGTGCTCACGGTTTGACGTAGCATTTCCAAAGATAAAATGACTTTTGTCTTTTGGATAGTAGCTGTAATACCCGCGCCTCTCACAACTCACTGGCCAATATATTTTTTTGCATTTCATGAATTTCATATTTTTATGTGCTATTTGCGTGATAGTTTTATAGTAATTAATTTGTTATATTTATTACGTCATTTTATAATTTTGCGACTAATTTGGAGATGTTTACTTTGGTAGTCAAGGACCCCCTAGTCTAAAATATTGGGAGAAGCTAAATAGTATAAGACTGTGTGTCATAAATTTAAAATATGAAACCCACTAAGTAGAACGTGGAAGTGTTAGATGTGTAAAGGGTGTCATTGATGGAATAATAATAATAATAATAATAATAATAATAATAATAATAATAATAATAATAATAATAATAATAATAATAATAATAATAATAATAATAATAATAATAATAATAATAATAATAATAATAATAATAATAATAATAATTAGACATCCAGTTTGTATTCATAAATATAGTAGCTATATTTTGTTTAATTAAAAAAAATAGATGGATAAAAATAGATAACACAAATAAAATATAATAAAACTAGATCCTAGCTGCCACTAACCTCATTGAGGCGGTTCATAATTAGAGATAAGTATGTGAACATATTATAATATGAATGATATTCATTCACTTCCCATGTTTGCCGAACCTGAAGCTTCTCCAGGTAATATTCACTAGCTTCTATTACTATTAAATTGTCTTATTTAAATTGTTAATTAAAAGCTAGATGTTTAATTCAATTGGAGTAGTATTAATATTAAATTCTAGATTAAGTGAATGGTAAATTAAAAAGACAAAAAAAAAAAAATAATAATAATAAGAGTTAAAAGTCATATGAAACATCTGGGTCATTTGATTAACCATTAATTAAAAGTTGTAATCATAATGGGATTATGACATGTCTTGAATGTATTGATTTCAATATTAAGAAATGAATTTACGGCTTCAGTACTTTTGAAGCCAAATCAATTAATTGTTAATTTCTCTTTACTTTTCCTTCACATTTTTTTTAGTTGTTGATAATTAGGATTTGTTTTATATAGTTCCTTAAGTAAATGGAAAACTTGCAGGCTACTTGATAAAATTTATGTGTATGGTATTCAAAACATGGAAAACTTGGAAGTGCATAATCTAATTAATTAAGATGGTTTGTAACCTGATTACTTAATTAATTTTATTATGACATGCTATGATAGATTAACTGCATTGGGCACCAATATAAGAGTTTCAGCTAACTGCTATAGGGGACGAGGTAAGTAGAAATCCATCTCCAACTACAATGCTTGAACATAGTATTTGTGTATAGTATTTGTGATGACTGATTGTAATACGTGCACTTGTATCTTTTTATATAAAGTATTTTATTCCATTAATAATAGTAAACTAGTGAGCATATCAGTTATGAGCATTAGCATTTGCAAGAATTTGCATGTGTACATGAGAGAAGCCAAAATAACATAATTTCATAAATTGAAAATGTTTT
This sequence comes from Ajuga chamaepitys, assembly GCA_958295605.1. Taxonomy (NCBI): domain Eukaryota; kingdom Viridiplantae; phylum Streptophyta; class Magnoliopsida; order Lamiales; family Lamiaceae; genus Ajuga; species Ajuga chamaepitys. The sequence continues at coordinate 9,983,772 of OY282507.1, read as the reverse complement.
GGGGTTGGCCACTACTGGCACATTGAGAGTTATATATTATATATGGTGTCTCTCGGGATGCTTTCCGGTGACAGGCGTGCACGTGGAAGAGGTTCCCACTTCAGCACCTTTATGATGAGGGGTACGGGAAGAGGTAGACTTTCCGGTGGATTGTAGGGGCAGGCAGGAGGCGGACCCCTGGTAGTCTCGGAAGGATAGCCACTTGGTTGTACTAACCATCACTAATATCTCGGGTAGACTATAAGGGGGGAGGAGGGACCCTTGGTAGTCACGAGTATGGAGGGATATTCTGGTGAGGTTGTGCCAGTGAAGGGAGCCATTTCCCACCAAAAAGGGTTTCCTTTTGGGAAAACAGTTGAAAGAAATGGTTTTATAACTTGCATCCATCATATATGCATTTCACATGCATGATTTCTGCTTACTGAACTTTAGCTCTCATAGTTCTTGGATTGTAGGTGAGTTGACTACGCATGAGCTCGTGAGCTGATCTGGCATGCTGTTGGAGCTTCTGCAAGTTTTGAAGCCCCATGTATATGAATGACGACCTGTGGGGCTAAACCTTGGACTCATTATGTTTTTCCTAGTGTTCTAATAATCTTTTTGGACATGCTCAAATTAAGAAACTTCAATATGTATATTTCTGTAAATATGGTGTTGAATGGAGTGTGACACCTTTGTACTCGATCTGAATCTATGTAAATATATGTAGGTGAGATTTTGGTCTTGAAGGAGTATTCTAAATTGTTAATTTTAGAAAAAAAAAAAAATATATATATATATATATACAGGTTTTGTAAGACTAGAAATTGGTATAAATTAAGTTTTTACAAGGGTGGGTGTGGCAGTAGCACCATAAATTCAGAAGCTTTGTTGAACTAGAAATATGGCAAGAACCGGGTTATGTACGATATGTCAAAATTGATTTTGGATGCAAGGATTTCGAATAGATGCTATGTGATGCAAGTTTAGAAGAAGTTGTGTGATTTTTTGTGTATCCTTTGCCAAAAAAAAACATGACCTATTTATACATGCATCCTCCATTCAAATAGGGAATTTAGTTCATTAAGGCATTCAAAACCTCGTAGTGACGCAACTTTTACAGCTCTTTACTGCAGGTGTTTCAAGAGGTGTTACAACACCATAACTCAGCAATTACAACACCATAAAATAAGGTGTTACAACACCTTAATTCAGGTGTTATAGCACCTTAACTGCAATAATGATATCGCCATTATACCACCAATATACTCTTTAATGTGGGAGTTATCACCATAATGTGTCTTTACAACGTAGAAGTTACTACTCCTTTTGGTTACGAGAAACCTAGACCACATAATGGTATTTCAGAAGTAGGATAGGCTTTACGACATCTTCCATCTCCCACAAACGAATGCCTTAGCAAGTGACCAACTTGCATTAATTTCTCACTCAACGAAATTCAGTTTTGAGAAACTTAACACACTGCACCGCCACTTCCAAATTAGTTAGAGTCGCGACTTACCCATAATCTTAAAACCAATTTCCAACAGTGCACTGGTCTGTCCACCCGATTTTTGTATCTAAAAAATATTACTTTTTGCTAAAAGTATTTATTGTTTACTTGTAAAATATTATTTCTTATCATACTTGAAAAATATTATTTGTTACCTTAAAAATTATTACTTGTGTTATCTAAAATGTATTACTAGATTACATGAAAAAATATTACTCACTTTGAATGCATGTTGGCAACCGGTACACATACTTGTTGGTCCGATTATGGTTTTGGACATAGGACTTGCCATTCTATTATGTTTTGGTCATAGAGAAAGAATATGGTATTGAAGATTAAATTTTCATTTTTTATTTAAAGACTCATAAATAATTCAAAAGAAGAGCATAATTAACAAAAAATAAGTCAGAATTCATACATTTTCCTTTATAGTATTACTCTTGTACTACAGTTGCATGACAACTTGGAATTCATTGGATTCGCCTTACGCGCTCACCACTATTGTGCACACACAAAATATAATACTTTTCATTTTTATTTTTTATGTTACTACTTTTCTAAATGATTAAGGGACTGGCCATATTAATATTACATTTCATCCTAAAACTACTGTCTTGTAAAAATAACATCTATATAATTGATTATTTGATAAAAAAAAAATATAATTAAAAGATAATACTTCTTTTTTGGGCGCAAATTGCGATCCACACCTACTGGGTCGAGTAGGCATGGGCTAACCACGAATTGGGCCTCTTCACCCACATTTATCGACTACAATTCCAAATGCAGTCTACCTCAACTAATCAAAGTTTTTCACATTGCGACTTACACAGGTAGAAACATTGTTGAAGAGATTTATAATATAAGGGTAATTGAAGCACAATAATATGTAGTGGTCCAATTCCTTTCATTTAATATGTGAAAAAAAAGTCACAAACTAAAAGTTAACCATCTCAAATAATAACAATAACTTATGTTTCATAACTTTTATTTTTCAGGAGATATTGACACGTTCAGAGGCAGATCTATTCAATGCCTCCCCTGAGCTTCAGCCTACCCTAGAATAATAATAGGCCACTATGTAAATATTTTATTTTTATTAATCATTTTGTTCAGCCCATCCCAGGAGATATAAGACTACCTTATCTCTGTCTATATGGCTCGGTATATTTTACACAATAGTAATGAAGTATGACAAGAATTATATCCTTCAATCACGCAATAGTAATGAAGTATGACAAGAATTATATCTTTCCATCTACACAAAAGGAGCATAAGGTAGAAGTAGAAGCTGCGTGATCCGGAATTACTTTTCTTTATATATTCACTTATTTTTTTTAAACTCAAACACATCCTAGTTGTATATAAAACAAATAATTATTTTAGTTTTTCTCTGTTAGTTAATACTTTCGCAATTATAATTTCTTGTTGAGAATACCTGATATATCCACTTATTTTTAGTCTAATTTAGATATTAAAAGTTCCCTACTCCATTCTATCATTTTTGTTGTTCATTATTTGCAATAATCAAGAATTGATGAACTGTGTTGGTAATTTTTTACATGGTTGGACTTATTTTGAATTTATGATTCACTATACTGTATTTCTTTAGATTGGATACTAGAAATGGAGATAATTTTCTCAAAGATTGTAAAACGATCTATAGTGAATTAGTATTTACACTAATAAAACATGTAAATATAGCTCTTCTTTGCAAAATTAGGATGGTTGTCTCGTAAAATTGTTTAATCTCTATCTTGAACGAGGTTTTGTTAACAATATCGTCACAATATTAAGTTATCGTTCTTTATAAATTTTATCGTACTAATTTTTTTATTTTTTCAGCCCACCCTACTATAAGTTTCTAGATCCGCCTTTGGACACATTAATATGTGCCAACCGTGGATAGAAAAACAGAATTGTTATTATTAATAATACATCTCCATGGTAGCCAATTTATAAAGTAACTACGAGCCATCGAGGAGGGACTTAGGAACAACTGATTTATCAACTACTCTTTCATTCAGGATTTACTTAGGAGGCACTCCTGGATGGATTTAGGGAGGGCCCACCTTGTACTTTAAAAAAAAAAAGAATATTTAGCCACTTAGATATCATCGTAGAGGTTGTACCACTACTACAACGTGCCACCCTGTTACAATTCACGTTTCACCTATATACATGCACACTTTCAATAAAGTGCTTTCTACGTCTTACTCAATTCATTCTTTTTTTTTTTAAAACAGAAGTGATATCATTAGAGGCGTTGGAAATCGTCCAATAAAGAATGAGGAACCCAATTAGGGATACAATCAAAAGAGAAAGAAGTTCATGTTTTTGTCAAAGAAAGCAAATTCATGAGCTAACATATTACAAGATCTACTGATCCAAAAAAATCCAAAAATTGGTGACACGATTTTTAGGCTTGAAATGTCGCCCAGGATGGGAATGCAACTTGAGTGGTAGACTGAATGGCCATTAGCAGAGAGGATAATGGCTGTAGCATCCCCAAGGAAAGCAGGGGCAGGAAGCTTGCGAGAATGCGCGAGTGAGATGGCTTCCTAGAGAGCTAGCTTCCGAAGAGGAGATACCAGGGAATTTCTTACAAAAACCATGGATAAAGACATTCTGAGCATTGAAAACAACAACACCAATTCCTGCAGTATTAAGTAGTGGAGAGAGAGCTCCATCAAAATAAACTCGTAGAGTGTCCTTTGAGAGACGGCAAAAGAAAGTATGCAAGAATATGAAGCGGCAGGGGCGTTCGGGCTAAGAATTGGCTGTGTGGAATTCTCGATAAATATTAATAGCCGAGGAAACAACAGACGCCGGATCCATAAAATATTATTAAAAAATACCTTTGTTGCGATCAAACTAAATGGGATTGCAAGTGATCGCGATGAGGTCTTTGGCCGTGGAAGGAGCCAAATGAAGTAATTCTTGCAGCCAAAGGTTGAACGATGGTTGAGAGTGCCGAAAGATAAAATCTAAAAATCCGGCCAGGTTCCAGACCAGTCGAAGCAAACGGGCAGGAGAAGAAGAGATGGCAATTAGAGGAATCCGATGTGGAGCAGAATGGGCAAGTGTCTTGAAGGTGAAGGTCGCGTTTGGAAAAATTCTCGAGGGAAGGAAGATATGAAGTTAGACACTTCCAAATAAAGTGGTGCATTCTAGGAGGGATGCAGAGCTTCCCAATTTTCTGCAATCGGGTTTAAGCCCGAGCTTGAGCTAGCCGAGGCTGATGCGCCCAAAGTAGGAGAGATTGAATCAAGATAGGCATGATAAGCCGAACTTGCAGTGAACCTTCCATTGCGAGAAAAGTGTCAAAGCCAAAGGTTGCTTCCGTGATGAGATCCAAGAGGGATGGATTTAATTAGTGAGGCTTCGTCGGGAGGAAAGATGTAGTCGATAAGCCCGGGATCCCATTGCTTAGAGGTTGGGTAAAGAGCGCTGAAACCTTTGCCTCTGGATCAAGAATGGAAGGAATGCAGTGGGAAATGAAGTCTGGTGGACGGGGCAACCAAGGGTCCCCCCAAATGCGAGTGGAGTTTCCTGATCGAATAAATCTTCTGCAGCCAAGCTTGTCTTACTCAATTAATTCTAGAATTCAAATCTGAGCTCATCTAATACTCCCTCCGTCCCGAGATAATTTGCACACTTTCCTTTTCGGGGTGTTCCAAGATAATTTGCACACCCTTAAACAGGAAATTTTTTTACAATCTCCACCCTTAAAATCTCCACCCTCAATCTCCACCTTTGAAAAAGTCAACTAAAAAGCAAAAAACAGTTCTTTCTTATTCCACGTGTTGGGAGGGTGTGCAAATTATCTCGGGACGGAGGGAGTAATATTTTAAATCATAGGCGCCTGTTTGCTTTAGGCTGTGCCGGGAGGGGTGTACAAATTATCTCGGGACGATGGGGTAATATTTTAAATCATAGGCGCCTGTTTGCTTTAGGCTGGAGTGACTGAGGTACTGTAGGCTGGAGGAAATAAAGTGGAGAAATTATATTGGGTTAAATAAATGAGTGTTTGATTTTGTTTGTTAGAGATTTGTTTTGTTATAAAAAATGAAAAAGATAATGTGGGTAGGAATTAGTTAAGGAATGATTGGCTAGAGTTTGTTTTTTATTATAAAAGTTAAAAAATATGATGTGATCTAAGTTAGTTAGGACATGATTCGTTATTGTGTTTGATTGATGATTTATTTAAGAGTTAGTTAGGAGATTGTTGTGTGATATTTTATTAGGTGCCAACAATCATCCGATTAACTTAATCGTCAATGGATTAAACTAATCCCAAAACAAACACAACCATAAATTTTTATATGAACTGCAAATTGAGCATTAGAGAAACCGATTTTTTTGAAATAAAAAATAAATCACTGTGGCGTTATTTAGTAGAGCAACACTATTTGATAACAATTTTCTATGGAGCAATACAGGACAAGGTAATAAATACTAATCATCAATATGGTGATATGCGATCATACTAAATGCATGAACAAATTATCGAACAACCAAATATTGTTCACCGTAATAAATCAACAATATCATTATCAATAACCATAAAAATATATTCCTAGAAAACCGAAAAATAAAACAAAAGATGAGAATCCAGTAACCTTCTAATCTAACGATGAATGTGTGAGAATCGTAACATGCAACGAAAACAAGCAACTGTGCATAATATCGCTACCGTTTTCTATATACTTGTGCCTCTACAGAGTGCCTCCTTTTGTAGTGGCGTAGCTATACTGAGCGCGGCGGATATTCTGCTGCCTCTTCTTATACACCACCGCGCCAAGACCTACAACGCAAGCAGCACCAATTACTCCGATCGCGATTCCGAATTTCTCTCCTCTGTTCATGCCGTCGGATTGCTTTGTCTCCAGATCATCATCATTCGTATCGTCGTGAACATCTTCAACCACATCCGGCTCAGGCGCCGGCGACGGAGAATTTTGGGGGTCGGACGAGGCACCGTACTGTTCAGGCGCCGGAGAAGGCGAATTTGGAGCGAGATCTGACGAAGGAGACGGCGGAGAGAGAGGAAGTACAGGGGAAGGAGAAATAGACTCCGGTGGCGCGGAGATGGCTACTGGAGGAAGCTGTGGGGACGGAGAAGGGGAAGATTCAGGGGAATCTGCGGAGGATGTAGGGTTTGTGAAGAGTAGAAAAACGAAGAAAATTGTTAGGGAGAGAGAACGAAGAATTGAAGCCATTGGTGAGATCTGAGAAGTTTACAATGTTGGCGAAAGTTTATAGAGATTGTGATGGGATTAAAGTTGATTAGAAGTCTTGGGTTTGAAGAAGTTGAAGAATGAGGATGAATGTGGGAAGAGGTTTTTTTTTATTTGAATTTCAAATTGAATTTCGCAGCACTTTCAATATAGAGAGAGGGAGAGATATTCACGGGACGGGTAGGCAAAGGGCATGCATTGCTTAAATTTTAAGGAAAACGCATATTAATTAGGCTTCAAGTAAATACACATAATTTGCTTCGCAAGTCAAACAGATTTAATCCACCAATAAAAATATAATTCCCTAGATTTGTAATATTATCTCTTTATTTTTTTTTATCTTATAAACTACATCTAGTATAATTTGTAAAAAAACTAAACAACTGTTAATAATCAGATTTATGTTTAGTTTTTTCAATTAATATTTTCAGGTACAATACAATCCATAACCTGATATCTGTGATATGAATAATATATCGATCACAAGAATTATAAATAATTTATTTCGTGCAACATAATTAATTCTGTGTGATGAGTCAGCTTCAGTAATGAGGCTCCGCCGTTTCTCCTTAATTTGGATAAATTAGACTCCAACCACACAAAATAAGAACTGTACCACCGTCACAAGACTTACCAAAAATAATTTTAGTTAATTGATTTTGGAAGTTAGCCCTCCAGCAGGCAAGATATTGACTTTGTATCAAATCCTCTCGTGTAGACGTCTTTCTAGATACACACTTTTTCTCTCTCTCTCTCTTTCATCATCAAAAGTCTCAAACTCTTGTAGTTGAGTTGCATCGCTCTTAGCTCAGGATGAAATATATCAACATCAGGTGTCTTAATTTAATGGAGAAACACTGAAAAATAATAAAATGAATTATTTACAGAAAAAGGTTATAGAGATGGGCTAAATCTTCTAAACACCTGGTGCAATTGAGTAATTCATAAAAAGACTGCTGAAAGGTATTACTCGTTTCGAATAATGTATATTCACCATTAACAAATAATACATTTAAGCATAAACATAAATACGTGAAAAATACCCATAACCCGAAAATCTGTGCAACTGACGTTATAAAGATGACACACATATATATAATAGTATACTATCATATAAATATTATCTATGATTATTTTAAGTTTATTACGTATAATATATTCTAAATTTATAATTTTATAGATATTTTAGGTTACAATTTTTTATCAGTATTACCTGGTGTTCTTCAATATTTCATCCATATTTACTCAATAATTTTTATTATATTCACCAATATTTACTCGACATTTTATGATATTTGTCCATATCTATATATCTATATATATATATATATAAAATAAGTCAAGTTAGCAAGATTTAGTAAATTGAACTTTTTCCTGCCCATTTTATAAGTTATTATGAATAGATATGTTTTTGAATTTTGAATTTTAACTTATCCAATTTTCCAATTTCATTTATTCAAACTATTTTTTTGTCGAAAAATGTGGAAAACCAAATATTTACTGAATTGTGCAACAGAACACATTCAATTTTTTTTTTTTTAATTTTGAATTTTGAATTGATCTTTATCCAATTACAAAATTTCATCTATAAATACATGCGTTGATTTATCTTCATTTCATGTTATTCATGTTTGTCGCTGCGTATTTCTATAATTTCTTCGTTTCATAATTATTCCGTGTCAATTGATAGGCACGTTGCAATAGATGCTCCAAAAAGACTACCTGAAAATCAAAATATGCATAAATCAGTCACACTGAAGGTTGATTCCGGCCACACTAAAGGTTGATTCCGGGACTGAAAATCAAAATATGCATAAAACAGCCACACTGAAGGTTGATTCCGACCACACTGAAGGTTGATTCCGGGAAAAAACAATTATGATGGTTGCAGAGTTCAAATTTATCTTCCATCAACGTTTTTTACGGTAATACATAATCGTATAAAGAATTATTTATTCAATTTCTGTTATTTGAATGATTTATATTATTTTCAATATATTGTGCTAACATAAAAATTTGGTTTATTTCATGTATACATCCAAACTATACAGAATATTGGCAAAAGATTAGAGATAGTCAAGTCATTTGAGATTAAGCTAAGTTTGAAGGCTAATGTCAATAAATTGTAATTTCAAATTTTTTTTGAATTTTTATTATAGTAGATTTCAGTTTTCCATTTTCTATTATGATGATGAGTTTTGAAAATTTGAAAGAAAAAATAAAATGTTGTTGGATCCGTTATTATCTCACGCGGAAAATCTAAATTATAACGATTCTGTTATAAGTCAATTAAAAGAATTTATAAATACGCATTATAATTAGGATAACACATAATATTCAAATTCGAAATTTTAAAATTACATCCATATTCACATTTACATATAGATACATCTTTTTCCCAATCATCATTTTCCACCATATTTCTCAATCATCATTTCCACCCTATTTCTCTTATGTTGCTTACAACATAAAAACAGGGATCAAAATAAATTTTCATTGGAGCAACACGAACCTAGAAAAGAGATACATGGAAGTTGTAGTATTCAAATTAATCTGTCACCTTTTGTAAGGTAATACATTATTTACAACATGTTTCTTTAACTATTCAAGAAGCTGTAGTATTCAAATTAATCTGTCATCTACCTTTTGTAAGTTAATACATTATTTACAACATGTTTCTTTAACTATGCAATAATGTGCGTATAATGTGATAACAAAGTTTGATTCAATTATTATATATATACAGTCAATCCACATAGAATTTTGGCAAAAGATAAGAGAACAATTCGCGGATTTTTAGCGCAATGATTCAATTATTATATATATACAGTCAATCCACGCAGAATTTTGGCAAAAGATAAGAGAACAATTCGCGGATTTTTAGCGCAATGATTCAATTATTATATATATACAGTCAATATATAATAAGATATGAAAAATTTCATATTAATGAAAAAAGAGTGCAATAAAAATATAAAAAAAAAAATTTGAGTAAGTTATAGAATATTCATATTTATTTTCCTTAATGTATGAATATCTATAGCATCTTTGCATAAAAGTCACGTTGATGATTGATTGGGTAGAATCTCCACATATAAGGATGTACAACATATTTGATGAGCCTAAATTGTAATAAATTAGAGAAGAATAAGAAAGCTGATTTTATGAGAAGATTTGTCAATTTATTGATTGAAAAAAAAAATGAAAATCTTATTTAATTTTGGCTAATATCAGAATCAATGCTTGCCCAAAAATATGTACAAATCATTTTCGGACTACAAATAAGAAAAAACAGAAGATGTTTTATGATTTTATGGCATTAAGATTATGCTCATATTGAATAAGATGTTTTTAAATATATAAAATTCTCACAAAATGTAATATCTTCAAATCCTATATTACCTTTCATCGGTTACTTTTGATGAAAACATATTAATTATGTTTTTCCTTCGATATACTTATTATGCTTGAATTTTATAACCTTTTTTTGTTATTATTTCCCATAAAACGAAAAGAAAAAAAATTGGATAAGACATCTCGACACAATTAATGGAAGTGTACCGATATTCCATTCAAATATACATTCGGACAACTTGTGCATTTAATATACATTCGAAAAAATTTGTGCATCTTTTTTATTTTTTATGTAAAATATATCAAATTAATCTTTCTCGAGGTCTTTTAATTGACATTGATATTTCTTATTTTAAAACAAGTTACATTCCAAAAGATAAAAGCTTTTTGTCTATTATTTATGTTTTATGTTTGTAATATGAGTTGAATTTTTTTATTGGGTTTCGGTTGCAAATAAAAATTTAAAAAAATATTAAAAAAATTATTTATCTGTAAATACTTATTGACTAATCTTTATATAAAAGAAGTAGTCACTTTTATTTATTTTCAAAACCTTAATTTTATTTTATATACAAATCCATATATATTTATCCTTATTATAGAATAGTATACTAGAATTTCAAAAACAAAATATCAGTCATTTTTTAGTCTTCAAATTAATGGATATTTTTCGTTTTCTATAAAGAACAAAAAAATAGTAGATGAACACATATACCGGCGTAAGGGACGTGCAAATCTAGATACATGTTTGGCTCTCTCTTTATCTCTCTAAATCTTAGCAAGTATTTTTTCAACATCCTAAAAACATAAATAACTAATTTTATTTTTAAATTCAATTTTTACTTACAAAGAATAAAAATGAATCATCTTTTCTTATAATTTAATCGGATTTATATTGAATATTTCGATATAAAATACTAAATTTGAAATAAGCAATTGTTTGTTAGTTGATTATTGGATTTAGATTTGAAAATTTATTGTGTGTTGAAATATTCAATCTATTTGTATTGGATTTGAGTTGCGGATAAAAATAATTTAAATAGTTTTTTTTTTTTATGAAATACAAATTATTAGATAAATTAATATTCTTTATTAAAAAATAATAAATTATTCAATTGATTTTATTCGATAATTTAATCTTAATTTTTTTCTTTTAAAATATACTCCCTCTGTTCCGGCCTAATTGGCCTACCTTGGTCGGTTACGGAGAGTAAGAAAAAATAGATTTTGTGAAATCTTTGACTTTTTCAAAGGTGGAGATTAAGAGTGGAGATTTTGAGGGTGGAAATTATGAGAGAATTTTTCATTTTGGGCTAGGTCAATTAAGTTGGGACAGACAAAAAATGAAAGTAGGCCAACTAGACCGGACGGAGGGAGTATATATTTTAAATTGTGCATGTTGAGTAGCTCTTAGCCTTAGTTAAACATCCTCTTGGTTTATCAGTACAATATTTATGTCTTTGATTTATTATGAAATTCTCAATGTTAATTCTTTGCTACAGAAAAAGCTAGAACCAAACGGCGTCGCCCCAAATTTCCTATTGAATTCAATGAGAAAACATGATGAGAAAGCTAAGAGGAAAGAGTAATAGAATAACAAAATGTTTGGGAGAAGTAGTGAATTGATTGATTATAATTTTGCAACGTTTACAGCCTCATTTATACAACCTGATGGAAGATACTAGAATCACTACTCCTGATAAACCACGACAAACGAAAATAAATGATACTCCAAGTACTATGGAGTTAGCATAGGTATAATGACAACATTAAATGCAAGATGATTATAGCTAGCTATTATTCTTGTCTTCAAGCTCTTTCTTCTCTCTCTCATTTGCTGCATGAAAGCTATGTTGGTTAAAACCTCTCTGATACTCCTTCATGCATCTTTCATTTCTGTTTTCATGCCCCCTCAATTCGAGCGAGCTCTAAGGCAGGTCTTATTTCTCAGACGAGTGAAGAATTATGCCGATAAAGGTTTAGTAAAGATATCTGTTGTTTGATCAATGGAAGGCATGTACTGGACTGTAAATTGTTTCTTCATAATCTTCTCTCGAATGAAATGTAAATCTAATTCAAGATGCTTCATATGCGAGTGATAAACTGGATTAGCCGAGATGGAGATTGCTCCTTGATTATCTACCCAAATCGTGGTCTTTAAGTTTCCTCTTAACCTCAACTCTTTCAAAAAGGACTGCAGCCAAATTACCTCACATGATGCATTCACTAGTGACCTATATTCAACTTCCGTACTCGATCGAGAGACCACACTTTGCTTCTTAGAACTCCAGACTACTAAGTTTTCTCCAAGAAATACATAAAAGCCTGATGTGGACCTCCTATCATCCACATCAGATGCCCACTCAGCATCCGAACAGGCAGCGACTTTATCACATGAGCCAGATGTGAACTTCAAACTATAATCCAATGTTCCTGCCAAATACCTAAGAATTCTTTTCACACTCCTCCAGTGTTTGTCCTAAGAATTTTGCATGAACTGACTAACCTTGTTGACACTAAAGGCAATATATGGTCTAGTAATGGTGGCATATTGAAGACTTCCAGCTATGCTTCTGTAATTCTTGTTGTCTGTAAGAGACATTCCTTCAAGTTTCGACAAGTGTTGACTGCTTACCATAGGAGTGCTAGTTCCTTTGGCTCCCTTTATTCCTGCTATTTCAATCACATCCTCAATGTACTTTCTTTGCCTAAGGCACATTCTTTTATCTGTATAAGCCAACTTCTATTCCAAGAAAATAGCTAAGAGGTCCCAATTCTTTTAAAGAAAAGACCTTCCTCAAACTATCAATCACCCTTTGTATCTCACAGTTGTTATTTCCTGTTATTAGCATATCATCTACGTATGCAAGGATAAAGATATCATTACCTGCATGATGTTTGTGGAAGAGTGAGTTATCAACTTGGGACCCGGAGAATCCAATTCTCCTTAGAATCTGCTCAAGCTTCAAATACCAGGCTCTTGAAGTCTGCTTCAATCCATAGAACTATTTTCTAAGTTTGCATGCAAGATTACTTCCCATTTCAAACCTTGGTATTTGCTCCATATAGATTTCCTTGTCAATTTCCCCATTCAGAAAAGCATTATCAATATCCAATTGCCTAATACTCCCTCCCTTGGCCACAACAACTAAAAGCATAACTCTTATGCTCACTGGTTTTATTACATGTAGGTATCTGTCTAATCATATCCAGGTAATTGGGAATATTCCCTTTGACCGCACTGTCGCGATGCGGTAAAATTAATTAAACCTAGCTACCCTTCTAGCTCGTAGAAGTGGTAAGTAGGGTCGATCCCACAGGGAGCAGGAAGACTCTTAGTGTTTAAGTAAATCCTAATACTAGCAACATATATAAATGTATAAATAATGGGGGTTTATGAACTGATGTATATTAACTAAGGAACTAAAACAGAAATTAAGCAAATTAATTATGACTTGTTCTACTTATAAAATAACGAATCCCAGCCCTTAATCTTATCTCCCCCTAGTTATTACTACCCTGTGATAGATGCAATTATTAACCAATTTTATTCTTAAAACTCGTACCCCGAGGTTAGCAACAAGCTCTGCTAACCTCGTTATCCCTTATGTTTAACTAACAAAAACAAGCTCTTTGGTTAGTCTATCCAGTTGAGTGACCTCAGAATAAGCTCTCTGGATCTCATTAACCGGACGCCTAGAGAACTAGGATAACGGGATAGACACGGTGTGGACCTCGTAAGCTCGGACCCATTCAGACCGAGCTATATACTACCCTAGCGATATCACTCACTATTCGCTACTAAGTGGCTACAGGTTCGTAACAGTTACGGATTACGATTATAACCTAGCGTTACTTATGCAATTATACTCCTAGGTGATCAATCTAGCATATAAGCACACAAGCATTGAAGAATAAACAAATAGTATAACAACGTTTCAAGGAATAAACTGATTAATAACCACTGTAAATATCACAGAATAGCAAAACTAGGGTTCGACTCGACTAAGGACTGAAATAACCTACTAGCCGCTCATGGCGGTGACAAAAGACAAATTAAACTGAAAATACATAATTAAAAGACTTAAGGACTAGAAAACCCGAGTATTGCCGATCTTGATTGCTCGTCCCCTTCGGAATCTCCTAATCTCGCTCTCTTGTAATGTCCAAGTCCTCTTATTTTTTAGCATAAGGGTCCCTTTTTATAGAAGAAGTCACTTTGGGTTGATTTTGGGCTCTAAAACGGAATTCTTTTGGCCCAAGGATTAATTAGCTGCCTTAACGGGCCGCGACCGCGCTCATGGGCCGCGCCCGCGCCCGCTCTTGGTCCAGCAGCACGCCGCGGCCGCGCAAGTATGCCTCGGCCGCGCTACTTGTCCAGAGATTTTACTCTTATTTCTTCACTTTGACCGCGGCCGCGCCATTGTGCCGCGGTCGCGGTACTCTGTTCTCATTTTCCGGCGATTTTTCCATCCTTTTGACATCCGAACTTCATTCCCTCGTTGTGCATCCGGCCGAGTACGAATACTTAGCCTTAAATCACCTATTTAGCTCAAAATGAAAACACAAACGTCAAATAGTCCAAAGGCACTAAAACAAACCAAATACTCTCCATTCTACACGCAAACATCACAATTCATCACTCTAACAGACTTAAAGTGCATAAATAAACGCGTGTACCAAAATCCCCCAAACTTAACCCTTTGTTCGTCCCGAACAAATCTAAATCAAACAACAATCAAGACACGGGTTTTAAGGCACTTTAAGTGGCAATTACGAGTTTCATAAAGGTTTTCCAATAAAAACACAGCAACATGATGTAAACGAACATATTTGACAGGGCAACTTCAACTACTTTCATTGCATATGATTTTCAACAATTGATCCTCACCGGAATTGTGTATCACTCTTCTCTCAAGTGTTTAAGGTATGCAAAGTACTACACTCACACTGACTTATATGCAACGACCACCATATGCTTGCCTATTATTTAAGTCGGACCTAATGCTCAGCATGTGTGGCAAAGAATCAAAAAGGTCTTTAATTCGGTTGTAATAAAGGCTTAGGTAAGGTAGGATAAAATTTGGATGAAAGTGACTAAAATGTGGACTAACCGAGTTATTCCTACTCAACCACCCCTCAAAACAATCACTCACATCTCACTCTCCAAATCTCAGTAAATCACCCCAAGGAATGACTTCTTCTCCCCACGACCGCATCTTTTACAACCAAGTGCTTCTCTTTTTTTCTTACTATGTTTTTTTTTTCTTTTTTTTTTCACGTGGGTACCACAATTTCTGGGACTACCCGAATTCCTCTCTCTTTTTTTTTTTTTTTTCAATAAGCACTTTTCTTACTCCCATCCTCAAATCATGCTTCATATGTACCCAACTCATTTCTTTTCTTACTTTTGCATTGTACACATTAACAAGTCTAAACTTTTTAGCACATAGGAGGGAAACCTTCTTGAATTCTCTATCACCAATTCCCTTTTCATTTCTCATTTCATTCCCCTTTTTCAGCCCATAGGAATTCCAAATAACATTCCCGACCACCTCTCCTTTCGCCTCCCTCTTAATTAGATTAGTCCAATAAGGTCAAAGGCCAATTGGAAAGATATTCGGCTTGTAATATTCGGCTAACAAGTGGTAGGCTCACGGCTCAACTGGGCTAACTAAGGGAAATTACTTTTTCAAGTTTGCGGTCAAAAAGGTAATTATGTTGAGTGTCTGAAATAGGCTAAAACCAAGAAATGCCTAAGATCACTTTCTAAGCCACAACACACATTGACTTATTCACGACAGACATGCAAGGCAAGTTCTAGGGTCTATATGCACATAATCAATGAAAATCACACCAAAAGAATTTGTACAAGTTACTCCAAGACCGGAGGTACAAAATAGGCTCAAAGTCCTCACAGGGCAATGTTGCTGATCAATGTTGCGAATTACAGCTCAGTTTCATATCCATTACCCGTCATGCTCTATCAGATGCTATTGTAAACAAGTTTTTATAACAATCATCATGAACTCATTGCCAACTTATCATCACCTTAATGTGTTCATTTTATCTTTACAGCACAATTCAGTTTTCTTTTCCCTTTCTAGACTCAATCTAGACTCTACCACAATAAATCATAAAGACTCCACAAAACATAATACTAAAACAAAAACTACGGCTCACAGGCCCAACACATTCTCACTGGCACACAGGCCCAATCTTCAACCAATGGCTCACAGGCCCAACAATAATGCATAATAAAAACAAATAGAACCGGGCAGCATACTAGAACTAAAAACAAACATCCTACTAGAAACGCGGCCAAGTCGCCCCACGTCTCACCCCCTCCCCCAAACTTGGTTGAAAACCAAAGTTTGAGGGAAGAAAAAGTGGTGCGGCTTGGTACGTACTTACAGTATTTTACTGAGGCGGTGGCGGAGGTGGATGACCCCCTTGTCCCCAAAAGGACTGCATGTGGCTCCACTGAGCTGCTTGCTGCCTCTGCCATTCTTGCTGTTGCTCCTGAAATGTCTGCTGCTGCTGCTGCCATAATTGTATTTGGGCCCAACGATTATCTTCCACATCCCAACGAGTTTCCATGGCTGTCCAACGATCATTCTCCACAACCCAGCGATTTTCCATAGCCGTCCAACGATCATCTTCCACCTGCCAACGCTGCTCCATAGTATGGTGCCATGCGGTCTCACGTTCTTGACCTGCTTGCAAAGCTGTCATAATCTCCTGATGGCCCGACTGGCTCTCTCCTCTGTAAAGGGCTAAATCGTCCCTGAGTGAGGTAACGAGCCCTTCCATGTGCTCCTGAAACTCCCCTTGTGACTGAATGGCAGCAGCGGGTCTCTTCTGCCTGGTCTGGCGGTGGCGACTGCTTCCCTCAGCCGGGTCTTCTTGATCCGGAGTGATGTCATCGTCTGGCTGAGGTATAATCGGGACTCGTCCCAACTGGTACCGCTGCAATTCGGTGTCATCAGGCTGTCTAGAGGCGGCCAAATGGGCAGGTGAAGCTAAGGATATGTTTCGGGGATCGTAGATGCTGAGCACCTCCGTGAGCTCCGGGTTTGGTAGGCGGAGGAATGGTCCCACATTTTGTATGACATATGGGACGGTCTTGTTGGATGGCTTTCGGGCTGCCCCTTCTTGGTAACCCAAGGTCACGACTCTCATTTTTCCAAATCCTCCCAAGTGAGAAGGAACTGAGTGGTCACAGGTGTCAGATCGACCAATGGAACGCCACAATCAGCGGCGATCGGAGTAATCAGCCCTCCTACGTAGATGTTATCCCTTTGTTTGAGCACCACGTGTTCAAAATGCTCGAGTATCAACCTGGCTACCACCACCTCCCTCTTGTTTAGTATATGCCACAATAGTTTTAACTCGTTATGGCGTGCGGCTCCTGTTTCTTTTCTTACAAAGATGGTGAGGCTGAGGAGTTTCTGAATGTACTGGATAACGGGGCTACGAATCCACGAATTCTTCGAGTTCTTAGTGGAGAAGGGTTGAGCCTCCACAAGTCCTGGGGCGGCTGTGAGTTGCCCCCAAAAAGCTTGCACATTAAATGGCTCATAACAGCTAGTGACCTCTGCATAAGGCAGATCATAAATCTTGGAGAGTGTTTTCATGGACCTAGTGAAAGTCTGCCCGCCTAATTGAAATGTGATGCTCTCGGCCACATCCCCGCACTGGTTGGGGTCCATGATGATTTCGAGGGTGCTTAAAAATTCCAGTGTCAGCCCCTTGTATGGCAGTTGGGGTCGCATGACCCCTCGAAGTCCGGATGAATCCAAAAGGGAGGTCACATTGTCGTATATGCCCATGTCCTTGAGGAGCTGGTCGCGACCATACCGAGTAGCCATGACCGATCGGTTGCACAGCTTCTTGAAGCGCTCCTGATGGGCGTCGTTGGTCAAAACAAAGCCGAAGTGCCGGCTGTCAGTGGGGTCAGACGGTCGCTCCGGAGGTGGGGTTTCCACTGGTGGCTCTTCAACCACCCGCTGCTTGCCCTTGGCCTATCTACGACTAGGACGGGGAGGCATGATTATAGGTACCTATACCAACAACACCATAAGTATCCAAGTGATATGAAAAACACCTTAAAATGTGAATATATAGCTTAACATACTATGATTTGATTCAAAGTGGCGTGCACGAACATGATCCTACTAAGAAGAGCATAAGAAAAGTATGATGCAACCGGAGGTATGTAATGCCTTGTCCTAAAATCATGCATAAGTCGGAAGAAAACTTCAAACAACTATAGTTCAAGCTATAAAAAGAGATGTAAGCAAGGTGTTCGACAAAATGTCACAAAGAAAGGCCACTCCTAATGGAGCCTTCTTGCCCATACTAAATCAGTCAAAAAAAAATAACACACGACCCTCACGACTAACCCTATGAATTATTCGTCTAGAGTCATCAATAGGAGACAATTTATCAACACAAAGCATAAACATATATATTCAACTCCTACTAGCAATAACAAACGAACTTCACCCCCCTCGTATGCACAATATTACGAAATTGAAGATGAAATACAAAGAAGAAGGGTTAGCATCACGTACCGGATGAGTTTAGTCGAGAAAAATTCGAATTTGTATTTCGCGCCTAAATCGACTTGCCCAAAAGTGTGATGAAAATCCGAAAGTAATCGGACTAGTTCGTGTTCAGGGGTGTGTGTGTGTGGATTAGTGCTGAATTTTAGTGGTTTGTGGGTGAAAAATGATATTGTGTGTGCAAAGTGTGTTTTTCGTGAGGGAGAAGGAGGAGAACGAAAAGAAGAAACTTGGCCGCGGCCAGGGTTTTAACATGCTGTCCTTCAGGCCGCGGTCGCGCTCGTTTGAACTTCCGCGGTCGCGCACTTGTACCTCGGCCGCGCAAAGTGTCCAGTAATTTCTGGTGTTTCTGGGCACTTAGGCCGCGGTCGCGCGCATTTGCCGCGGCTGAGGGCCCTGTTTCCGAACCTTAGACTCAATTTCTCCGTTTTCTGACCCCCGCCTTGCGTTTATGGCATTTCTGATCCTGTGAACCTTATGTAAAACAAGAAAAACACGAAAATAAAAACGCTCTAACATAAAAATAATAAAAATCAAAGACAAAAAGAACAAAATAACCGTAAGACATCGGGTTGCCTCCCGACAAGCGCTGTTGGTTAACGTCGTTAGCTCGACGGCTGCATGTTCCCTTAGCGTTTGTGCCAAGGTGGTTTCCACATGGGCCCAGACCAATTTAGGCACTTTACCCCATTCCGCCTTTCATCTTCCTTTTTACGATGTCGCACCAATGCGGACCAATTCAGCTTACTCCTGCACCTATTCTCACAATCATTCTCAACAACAGGGTTAGTCGCATCAGGTAAGAAAACAGAATTGACATCTTCAGGATGTCCGATAGCATCATAAATATTCAACTTAACGATGTGGCCATCAAAAATTCCATACTCAGAGTCCCCTTACCTACATCAATCTTTGTTTGGGCGGTGTTCAAGAACGGCCGCCCTAACAAAATTGGAGAGGATGTAGTGGAATCTCCTTGCATGTCTAGAACATAAAAGTCAGCAGGAAATACCAGTTCACCTACTTCTACTAAGACATCTTCAATTAGACCATCGGGGTATGTATTACTACAATCTGCTAACTGAATTACTATCCTAGTTTCTTTCAGTGGTCCTAGTTTTAATGCATGAAATATCTCTCTTGGCATTACATTAATGGATGCTCCTAGGTCTAGCATGGCATGTTCAATGTTTGTGCCCTCTATTCTACATGGAATGACAAACATACCTGGGTCCTTACATTTTGTTGGCATCTTCTTTTGGAAGGTTGCTGAGACGTTTTCTCCCATCAGAACCTTTTCGTCCCCCTTGAGTTTACGCTTGTTGGTACAAAGCTCCTTTAGGAACTTGGCGTATCTGGGGATCTGCTTGATAGCATCGATCAAGGGGATGTTGATGTCAACCTTGCGAAACACCTCTAATATCTCCTTCTCTTTGTAAGGTCATGTCGGTCTGATCATACGACTGGGGAAAGGGAGTGGTTGAGGCGGAATGGATGCAGAATGTGTCGGTTTTTGCTGAACAGGGGCCGCGGTCACGCAACTTCTACAGAGTTTTCTTCTTCAGGAACGTCAGGTTGGGGGCGGCCGCGCAAGTCTGCCGCGGCCGCGGCTCTGTCTTCTGCTGTCTTGTCCGAATTGTCGTTTATATCATCTTCCAATGGTTGCCTGGGCTTCTTAAGCTCTCCAAGCTGGTTACCACTCCTCAATGTGATGGCACTGACATTTCTAGGGTTCATTTCAGGTTGTGATGGCAGTTTGCCACTTTGCATATTCTCTAGTCGACTTATAGCAGTTGCCATCTGGCTCATCTGTGTCTCGAGATTCTTGATGCTTGATGTTGCATCCTTTTGAAACTGCACAGTGTTTGTTGCTAAAGTCTTCACAATATCCGCCAAGGATGAGTTAGGTGCTTGTTCGGCTGGCTGCTTTGTGTAATACATACCTCTAGGTGGTGGAGGTCTGTTTTGCCCACTTGACTGGCCTTGCTGATTACCATAGCTAAAATTCAGATGATCCCTCCATCCTGGGTTGTACGACTGGGAATATGGGTCGTACTTTCGGCCTTGGAAGTTTCCAGTTCCGACAGCATTAGCGTGTGCTTCTAGCTCATTACCCAAAACTTCGCAATTATCGGTTGTGTGATCTGTGGTATCACATATTCGGCAGGGTCGGGTATTTGAGCTCCCCCCCAAAACAGCCTTCTGGACCATTTTGGTAAGCTATTTTCGCATCCATTTGAGAATCGTTCACCTCCCTTACTATCCGCGTTGAAGCATCCCTTGTCGCGAATTGTTGAGTCTTAGCCGCCATTTTCGAGATGAGTGCTCTAGCAGCTGTCGGGGTTTTGTCACATAGGTCTCCCCAACTGGCAGAGTCTAGCATGTTCCGGTTTGACTGCGTCAGCCCTTCATAAAAGTACTGGATGAGCAACTGTTCTGTGATCTGATGTTGGGGACATCTGGCCACCAGCTTTTCAAAGCGTTCCCAATACTCGTACAAAGTTTCTCCGGGCAGTTGTATCGCTCCACTGATTTCCTTCCGGATGTTCGTGGCCTTAGATGCCGGAAAGTACTTCTCCAAGAACTGGGTCTCCATTTCCTCCCAAGTTTTTATAGATGCTGAGGGCAGGTAGTAGAGCCAATCCTTGGCCATATCCTTCAGAGAAAAAGGAAATGCCCGCAGTTTTATCTGTTCTTCTGTGACTTTCGTCGGCTTCATACTCGAACAGACGATGTGAAACTCCTTCAGATGTTTGTGCGGGTCTTCTCCTGCTAACCCATGGAAAGAGGGTAACAGGTGAATTAACCCTGATCGGAGTTCGAAAGTGGTGTCCTCCCCCAAGTCAGGGAAGGTGATGCATAGAGGCTGGTGAGTAGTGCCAGTGGTGGCCAATTCCCGCATAGTCCTTTCGGCTGCCATTGCTGCTGGTTCAGGTTCAGACGCGGAAGAATTCTCGGTGACAAAAAGAAACTTAGGTGAGTTCAAGTGTATCGCAGATATTAAAAAAATGAAATTACGAGACTCAATATAGAACTAATAGAAATAAACACTAAAAATCTTGCACCACTCCCCGGCAACGGCGCCAAAATTTGACCGCACTGTCGCGATGCGGTAAAATTAATTAAACCTAGCTACCCTTCTAGCTCGTACAAGTGGTAAGTAGGGTCGATCCCACAGGGAGCAGGAAGACTCTTAGTGTTTAAGTAAATCCTAATACTAGCAACATATATAAATGTATAAATAATGGGGGTTTATGAACTGATGTATATTAACTAAGGAACTAAAACAGAAATTAAGCAAATTAATTATGACTTGTTCTACTTATAAAATAACGAATCCCAGCCCTTAATCTTATCTCCCCCTAGGTCTTACTACCCTGTGATAGATGCAATTATTAACCAATTTTATCCTTAAAACTCCTACCCCGAGGTTAGCAACAAGCTCTGCTAACCTCGTTATCCCTTATGTTTAACTAACCAAAACAAGCTCTTTGGTTAGTCTATCCAGTTGAGTGACCTCAAAATAAGCTCTCTGGATCTCATTAACCGGACGCCTAGAGAACTAGGATAACGGGATAGACACGGTGTGGACCTCGTAAGCTCAGACCCATTCAGACCGAGCTATATACTACCCTAGCGATATCACTCACTATTCGCTACTAAGTGGCTATAGGTTCGTAACAATTACGGATTACGATTATAACCTAGCGTTACTTATGCAATTATACTCCTAGGTGATCAATCTAGCATATAAGCACACAAGCATTGAAGGATAAACAAATAGTATAACAACGTTTCAAGGAATAAACTGATTAATAACCACTGTAAATATCACAGAATAGCAAAACTAGGGTTCGACTCGACTAAGGACTGAAATAACCTACTAGCCGCTCATGGCGGTGACAAAAGATAAATTAAACTGAAAATACATAATTAAAAGACTTAAGGACTAGAAAACTCGAGTATTGCCGATCTTGATTGCTCGTCCCCTTCGGAATCTCCCAATCTCGCTCTCTTGTAATGTCCAAGTCCTCTTATTTCCGAGCATAAGGGTCCCTTTTTATAGAGGAAGTCACTTTGGGTTGATTTTGGGCTCTAAAACGGAATTCTTTTGGCCCAAGGATTAATTAGCCGCCTTAACGGGCTGTGACCGCGCTCATGGGCCGCGCCCGCGCCCGCTCTTGGTCCAGCAGCACGCCGCGGCCGCGCAAGTATGCCTCGGCCGCGCTACTTGTCCAGAGCTTTTACTCTTATTTCTTCACTTTGACCGCGGCCGCGCCATTGTGTCGCGGTCGCGGTACTCTGTTCTCATTTTCCGGCGATTTTTCCATCCTTTTGACATGCGGACTTCATTCCCTCGTTGTGCATCCGGCCGAGTACGAATACTTAGTCTTAAATTACCGATTTAGCTCAAAATGAAAACACAAACGTCAAATAGTCCAAAGGCACTAAAACAAACCAAATACTCTCCATTCTACACGCAAACATCACAATTCATCACTCTAACAGACTTAAAGTGCATAAATAAACGCGTGTACCACCTTTGCTGCAAGCCTGGCTTCCATCTGCATTCCTTTTTAGTTTAAATACCCAACTGCAGCCTATAACCTTTTTGTTGGATGGCCACTCACATAAATCCCAGGTTTTGTTGTTAAACAGAGCTGTAAACTCTCTTTCCATGGCAACCCTCCACTCTGGAACTTTAAGAGCCTCTTGAAAGGTATGTGGCTCTTTCACAATATCTCTCGACCCATTATTCTGATACACCTTGGGCTTAAAGATTCCATCTATTGACCTGGTCACCATGTCATGCGTCACTTGAGCTTCAGTTTTCAAGAAGGAGTTTAGGCTCATTTTCACCATCTGGATCAGCTTCCAGATTCTCACCTTGAATCTCTGCTGTAGTGTGATGGTTCGACTATGCATTAGAGTGATTTGATGAATGAGAGGGTGAGTTGTGTGGCATGTGAGTGTTTTGAGATTCACTTGACCTATGGTCATTGAATTTTGCTGGGATTTGGATTTCAAAGTATCCTATTCTAAGTGGATGTGTAAGAGGTACAAGAGGTGAATTTGGTGAGATACATCCTTTTGATTTCTGGTTTTCTCAAGAAAAGAGAAGTGAGCTTCATCAAAGTGAATATTTCTGGTGATTATTATTTTATTATTTGGAAGAAGAACTTTATATCCCTTATACGATGCTTCATCAAAGTGAATATTTCTGGTGATTATTATTTTATTATTTGGAAGAAGAACTTTATATCCCTTATACGATGTGCTACACCATAAGAATACAACATTTTCTGATCTAAACTCTGATTTGTGTTTGGTGTAATGTCTTAATTGAGGGAAACAGAGACAACCAAATACCTTGAGGGTGTTGTAGTCTGGTCTTGTTCAGTTAGCATTTCCAGAGGTGTTCTATATTGTAGGATTTTGGTGGGAAGTCTATTGATGAGATAGACACTAGTGATGAGGGCATCATCCCAGTGTATAATAGGGACATGTGACTTAAAAAGAAGAGATATGGTTGTTTCAGCTATGTGTCTGTGTTTTCTTTCCGCAAGTCCAGTGAACAAAGGCTTGTATCTGGTTTGGCTTTCAATGATAGATCCATGTGTATCTAGAGTGGTTGTCAATAAAACTGACGTAATATTGAAAACCATTGAAAGATTTTACTGGTAAAGAATCCCCTAGGTTAGTATGAATGAGATCAAACAAGTTATAAACAAATTTGAATTCATTGGAAGATAATTTGTGGCTTTTTCCTTGCAAGCAAGGTGTACATAAGGATTCATTGTTTCCAGCACAAAAGGAGATACCACTGGACTTCAATGCTTTCTGAACTACATCATATGAGGGATGTCCTAACCTATAATTCCATGTATCCAAATCTATCTTATTTCCTAAACCAATAGAGTTAACAAAAGATGGCTTGGGAACGAGGTTGGTTGGAATGGTTTGTTTGTGAACACCTCTTGCATATGCCAACTGGAACTTGTTGTAGATGTATTTTCTTTGTGTCCAGATCCTTCACACGACAAGAATCATAAAAGAATTATAAGTAAATAGAATTATCCTTACAAAATTGAGAGACACTGATTAGGTTTTTGGTTATTTGAGGGACGTGTAGAAGGGTTTTCAATAAAGATGTGTGTGTTTGTGAAGGAATAGTGGATTTTATAGAAGAAATACCAAAGTGAGAGATGTCCAAACCTGAACCATTACCCATCTGCACTTTTTCATCTCCTTGGTAGTCAGATCCCATGTTGAAGTTTCCAAAATCATATGTCAAGTGATTTGTTGCCCCTGATCGAGTCAGGAAACCATGCTCCTTCTTAATAGGTTTCTCCTTGACCAAAACTAGCTACATTTGCAGATGGTCCTCCATAGTTGGAATTTCCACCATTTCCTTGTTGATTTCCTTGCGGATAGCTTGTGTCATCTTTGTAGTAGCATTTGTCATTGGCGTGGTTGGTATATCCACACCAGTAGCAAGAGGTCTTACCATTGGTTCTCCCTCCTCCTTTGTTGTTGGGAGCACCTCTATATGGTGTCCTTCCTCCCCTTGAGTTGTAGGATTGATTGAAGTTGGAGGATTTTCCTCTTCCTCTGCTATAGCTGAATCCTTTTCCACTTCCTTGTGTTGCCAGATTCACACTGGGAGCAGATCCTTTAGTGCTGAACTGAACACTTTCAGATCCTTCTAACCTTCTTTCAAAACTCAGCAGAAAAAGTGCATTTCTCTGAAGGTGCATGACTCGACCCTCGAGTTAACAGAGACCATGATGGGGTTGTATTGATACATGTCATGTATGCATGCATATAGGTCGATTTTAGGTGTGTATTTATAGAATTTGTGTGCATATATGGTCGAGAATGACTTATATTGGTTACATTGGACCAGTTGACGTATTTTGTGGAGTTTTGTTGATTCTAGGCCAAAATATCGAGTATATGGCGAACTAGAGTTGAAGCGAACTAGATTTTGTCTGATAAGTTATAGTTAAGTAATTAATCAGTTTAAGTTCGTTAATATAGTTACAAACAACCTTGCAATTTTAGTATCTAGTTAGGATAATCCTAGATAATCGGGGTATCGAACTATCTAACCTATTCCTTGTGGGATCGACCTTGACTTCTTACTACACCTACGCCCGTATACTTGCTGTAATTAGGGGTTAGAAAATAGGCCTGTCAAGTTTTTGGCGCCGTTGCCGGGGAATAGGCTTAGTGTCTTAGTTTTTATCTTGAGTAATAGGAGGACACTAGACTAGATTTTACTTTTCATAATTTTTATTTTTTATTTTCATTTTTATTTAATTCGTTAATTTTTGTATTACGTGGTATTCCATTTTTGTTGGCGTTTCAGGGTTGCTTATGCAAACTAGATCAAAAGGGAAGGAACAGCTTGTCCCTCTCGATCCTGAAATTGAAGCGTCTGCCCGCAGAT
The DNA here is from genome assembly GCA_958295605.1 of Ajuga chamaepitys. Taxonomy (NCBI): domain Eukaryota; kingdom Viridiplantae; phylum Streptophyta; class Magnoliopsida; order Lamiales; family Lamiaceae; genus Ajuga; species Ajuga chamaepitys. Next base: position 9,957,666 of record OY282507.1, on the reverse strand, counting down.
ACCGCACGAGAAGAAACCCCACATTTGAGATGGAGAACGTACCATAGCATCCGAATCCAGATGAAGCTCTTGACAGAGTACTAACATCTCTGGCACGCTTGGATGACCGAGTCACTAATATTCAGCGGCAGTTATCTCCACAGCAGCCACAGCTGCAACAGCAGTAGATACAAGTTCAGATAGAACCAAATGAAGGAGATGAGGATGATAATCCCATCAGCGATTTCCAGCGACCTAACCCACATCAGCAGACGGGAGGAGTACAACCACCACCATTGAATGCCAACAGTTTTGAGCTGAAGCCTGTATTAATCAATATAGTGCAACAAAACCAGTTTAGGGGGAGTGCTTTAGAAGATCCGAATGTGCACCTGATTAAATTTCGTAGGCTGGCGGACACAATAAAGATCAATCATGTGCCACACGAACAGGTCAAACTGAGGCTGTTCCCATTCTCCCTGAAAGATAGAGCCTTACAATGGTTCAACTCGTTGGAAGACATTGCAAATTGGGAAGCTTTGAGCACTTCATTTCTTCTTAAATATTTTCCGCCGAGCAAGATGCTAGACCTGCAGAATCAGATAAACCACTTTAGACAAATGGACCAAGAGCCGTTTGGTGAGGCTTCAGAGCGATTTCGGGATCTTATCCGGAGTTTCCCTCAACATGGTTATACAAAGAAGCAACAGGTTTGCAAGTTCTACAATGGGTTACTTGCTCCAACAAGGAATCAGGCAGATGCAGCTGCAGGAGGCAGTCTGATGGAGAAATCAGTAAGAATTGCATTCTCAATTTTAGATGCCATGGCCAGAACGAGTTATCAGTGGCTAAACGAGAGAAATCAGCCGAGAAGAGTGGCGAGTGTCCAAAAAGTCGAGCTAGTCAATAATGAGCCAATTGAAAAGCTCACATCGCAGTTAACCGCATTGATGAGCCAGATGAATTTGCTAACTAGTCTGATGTTAGCACATCACACAGACACTTCATTGCAGCAGCTAGAGGGTCAGGAATAAGTTGGAGATGTAAATTTCGTGAATCAGAGGAACTTCAACAATTTCCAGAACAATCAGCCAAGGTTTAATCAGTACCCTCAGAATCGGAACCACCAGAACTTCTCTTATGGCAACTCAAAGAATACGCTCAATCCGCCACCCGGATTTGTTGTTACAAATAGCATGATCCATGACGGTAAGAAGCCAACAGAAGAGGAGGTTGTTCAGTCACAGTTTGCTAAGTATGATGAGAAACTAGCTCAGATGGAGAAAAGGGTTGATGGTAAGTTTTTTGAGCTAAACAAGAATATGACTGAACAGAGAGCCGACATAAAGAGGCTCGAGAATTCCATGACTCAAACACGAGCAAGCATTGGTGAGTTATCTTCAAATATGAGTCAACTGATAAAGATTATTGGGGCGCAACATAAGCAGGGGCAATTCCCAAGTGATATAGTGGTGAATCCGAGAGAACAATGTTAAGTCATCCAGCTGAGGAGTGGTACTGAGTACTAAGGACCAGAGTTGCCTGTTGATAAATAAAAAGTGGTAGAGAATGAACAATTGGTAGAGAAAGCAAGGAAGCAGAAAGAGGTTGTGAAATCGAGTGAAGGGCAAGAAATCAAAGCAGACATACCACCATATGTCCCTCCTGTCCCGTTTCCACAAGCCTAGAGGAAGAAGAAGATTGATGAATAATTTCGCAAAGTTTTTGGTCGTGCTAAAAAAGATCCAAATAAATATCCCGTCGTTGAAGCACTACAACAGATGCTAACTATGCGAAGTTCTTGAAGGAATTGATATCAAGGAAGAGGAAATGGGAAGAGTACGAGACAGTGAATCTGACTGAAGAATGCAGTGCAGTGATCCAGAGGAAGCTACCACTAAAGCGTAAAGATCCAAGTAGTTTTAGTCTTGAATGCATAATACGTAATATCACTTTTGATAAAGCACTGTGTGATCTAGGGGCTAGTATCAACTTAATGCCATTGTCTATTTATAAAAAATTAGGTATAGGCACAATGAAACCTACTACAATTGCCCTATAAATGGCTGATCATTCTATGACTTGGCCAAAGGGAATTGTAGAGGACGTTTTGTTAAAAGTTGGTACATTTATAATTCCTGCTAATTTCGTAGTCCTAGATATGATAGAAGACAAGGATGTTCCCCTAATCTTAGGTCGCCCGTTTTTAGCAACGGGTAAAGCACTCTTTAATGTACAAAAGGGGGAGTTGACTTTAAGGGTAGATAAAGAGCAGGTCACATTTTAGATTTATAAGGCTCTTCAACATCATGATAGAGAGGATGTAGTTCAAGTTGAAACATGTAGTTCTATTCATTCAGTAGATGCTGCATTGTGTAGAAAACTAGTCTCACCAAGTGATAGTGATACCCTTGAAACTTGTCTGGTCAATTCTGTTTATAGTACTGATTTCCATGGCCCCACTGACCTTGATCTTTTGGAAAGTGTTAGTGTACTGAATTCATTGCATGAAGCACCTAAGGGAAGCTCAATCCAAGAGAATATCAACAAGAAAGTGGTAGAGGAGGTATCAGAAGGAGACGAGGGATGCCCAGAACTTAAACCATTGCCAGATCATTTGCGATATGAATTTTTAGATAGCGAACACAGATATACGGTAATAATTTCTTCCTCTTTGACTGATATTGAAACTGATAAACTGATGCGAGTGCTAAGAACTTATAAGTCTGCGATAGGTTGGTCAATAGCTGATTTGAAGGGAATTAGTCCCACAATTTGCATGCATAAGATATTGATAGAGGATGAATACAAACCCTCAGTTCAAAATCAACATAGGCTTAATCCCATGATGCACGAAGTAGTTAGGAAAGAGGTTCTTAAATGGTTAGATGCTGGAATAGTCTTTCCGATCTCAAATAGTAAGTGGATGAGTCCAACCCAAGTAGTGCCTAAGAAAGGGGGGATGACTGTAGTGAAGGGTGATATAGATGAGGTCATAGCCACTAGGGTAGTTACGGGATAGCGTGTGTGCATAGACTATAGGAAACTCAATGCAACTACCCGAAAAGACCATTTTCCTGTCCCATTCCTAGATCAAATGCTTGATAGGTTAGCAGGGTATGTGTATTACTGTTTCCTCAATGGTTTTTCAGGATACAATTTAATTATGATTGCCCCCGAAGATCAAGAGATAACTGTTTTTGTATGTCCTTATGGTGTCTTTGCTTTTCGTAAAATGCCATTTGGGCTTTGTAATGCATCCGCTACGTTTTAGCATTGCATGATGGCCATCTTTGGGGGTTTGATTGAGAACATTATGGAGGTGTTTATGGATGATTTCTCTGTTTTTGGGTCATCTTTTGATACTTTCTTAGATAACTTAGCTCAAGTTCTGAAAAGGTGTGAAGACACAAATCTAGTCTTGAATTGGGAGAAGTGTCACTTCATGGTTAAGGATGGCATAGTTCTTGGCCATAAAATTTCGTCTGCAAGGCTAGAAGTTGATAGAGCTAAGGTAGTTGCCATAGAGAAATTACCACCTCCTAGGAATGAAAAAGGGGTTAGAAGTTTCTTAGGACATGTGGGATTTTATAGAAGTTTTATTAAGGATTTTTCAAAAATTTCTAAGCCTTTATCTTGTTTACTAGAAAAAGATACTCCTTTTGTGTTCGATGATGTATGTGTGCAGGCTTTTGAGACATTGAAGAAGACATTGATCACTGCTCCAGTACTAATCACACTTGATTGGTCTCAACCCTTTGAGATAATGTGTGCTGCGAGCGACATGGCTGTGGGAGTTGCGTTGGGCCAGAAGAGGGAAAAGCTTTTTAGAGTCATCTACTATGCCAGCAAGACTCTTGATCCGGCGCAAGCGAATTGCACAACCACAGGGAAGGAATTGTTAGTTGTTGTTTATGCTTGTGATAAATTTCATTCATATCTGATGCAGGCTAAAACAATAGTTTATACGGACCATGTTGGTCTTAAGTACTTGTTTTCCAAACAGGATTCGAAGCGTAGACTGATCAGATGGATATTTTTTATTAGGAGATTCGGAATAGAAAAGGTTGCGAGAATGTGGTAGCAGACCACTTGTCCAGAATTGAGAATAAAGCATATGCAAAAGGCCAACAGACAGCCATAAGCGACATATTTCCAGACGAGCATGTGATGGTTGTGGAAAATGGCCCATGGTACAGTGACATCGCGAATTACATCACGAGTGGGATTACACCGGATTTATCACCTCATAAGAAGAAGATGTTCTTCCACGATGTGAAGTTCTACATATGGGATGATCCCTATCTGTATAGAAGATGTGCAGACACAATCATCCGAAGGTGTGTCCCTGATTCTGAAGTAAGGGACATCATTGCTCACTGCCATTCTTCCCCAACTGGGGGACATTTTGCATCAGCAAGGACAGCTGCAAAGGTGCTTCAAAGTGGCTTTTATTGGCCAACAATCCATAAAGACTATCATGAATTTATCTTGCAATGTGACCGGTGCCAAAGAACAGGAGGAATAACAAGGAAGCACGAGATGCCCCTTACTACGATCCTTGAAGTCGAACTGTTTGATGTGGGGGGCATAGACTTCATGGGACCCTTCCCATCTTCGAATGGGATCGCGGTAGAGTATGTTTCTAGATGGGTGGAAGTTGTTCCGACCCAAACAAATGATGCTAGGGTAGTGCTAAAATTCCTCTAAAAGAACGTTCTTACAAGATATGGTACTCCAAGGGCTTTGATAAGTGATGGGATGTCGTATTTTTGTAACAAGTTGATGTCAGCTTTGTTGGCTAAATATGGAGTGAAGCATCGAGTGAAAACGCCGTACCATCCTCAAGCTAATGGTCAAGTGAAGCTTGCCAACCGAGAAATGAAGAAAATTCTTGAAAAGTCGGTGAATGGGAACCGGAAAGATTGGTCGATGAAGTTAGATGACGCACTATGGGCGTATAGGACGGCATATAAGACTCCTTTGGGGCTTTTTCCGTATCAGCTAGTGTTTGGGAAAGCATGTCGTTTACCGGTAGAGTTAGAACATAGAGCTTATTGGGCAGTTAAGAAGCTGAATTTTGACTTCGAGACTGCTGGTAAGGAGCGAATTCTTAAGCTCAATGAACTAGAGGAGTTTAGAAACCAAGTGTTCGAGAATTCTAGTTTGTACAAGGAGCGTGTCAAGCGGTTTTATGACCGAATGATCAAGAACTGCACTTTTGAAGCCGGTGAACAAGTTTTATTGTTTAATTCTAGACTGAGGTTGTTTCGGGGTAAGCTAAAATCCAGGTGGTCGGGTCCATTCACGATAAAAGCAGTTCGAGCTTCTGGGTTGGTGGAACTTCTAAATCAAGATGGGAGTACATTTCTCGTCAATGGGCAAAGAATCAAGAAGTACTACAAACTGGACCAAATTGCAATCATACACGAAGTACGGTTGAAAGAACCCACTTAAATCCTGAACCAGGTCATCCAGCTTGGGACGTTAAACGAAGCGCTTATCGGGAGGCAACTCGAATTTTTATTTGTTTTTAGTTTTAATTTTCTGTTTTTTTCGTATTAAGCTTGCGTTTATTTGGTAGATTATAATGTTTAAGTCATAGGGACCAACAATTCTGCAGAGGAAAACGTGAGACGGAGCAAAATGGGTGGAACATAATCAAAGTGGACTTTCTGGCAGCTTTTCAATGAGGCGGCGTCGCAAGCCATCGAGGCGGCGTCAAATTATGGCTGAAACATGCGTTCAGTACAATAAGCCTCGACGAGGCCGTCCAGGGGGTTTGAGGCCACGTAAAAAATAGCCTGAACATGAGAATGACGAGGCCGCATCACATGCCATCGCGGCCACGTCGCATCCAAGCTCAGGTACGTTTTTCGGCCTTTAAACTTAAAAAAAAAAAAAAAAAATAGGGCTCATTTCAGTTTTCCCTCTCTCAAAATCGTGATTCCCTCTCTCCTTCTCACACACTCACTAAATTTTCTTCATTCAAATCACCAAATCGTCACATACTCTCACCCATAAACACAATCCTACATCAAAATCACACACTTTCACTGATTGAAGTTGGGTGTTTCGACCCAAATTGGCACAAAAAAGGGGACAAGCTCATTCCTTCCTTTTCGAATAAAATTCTCCGGTAAGATTGGCTAACTCGAACATGTTACACTTATATCTTGATTGTTATGCAATATATTGGTGAAAATTTGTTGAATATGGGTTATAATGAGTTCTTGTTGCAAGTTCTAGTTTAGTAAGTTTTAATATGCATTGGTGATGAACTTTGTGCCACATGTGTTTAATTTAGAGTCAATTGGTGTGTAATTGTTGTGAAATTGTGTGTTTGAGATTGTTGGGAATGGGTGGGAAGCACCAAGATTGATATTAACATGTTATTTTCATTGAGGCATTTTGTCAAGCATGTTATGTGCGTTAATGATATCTAGCTTTACTTGAGATTTTGATGCTTCTAGACTCGAATGTGTGATAGGATGATAACTTGTTATCGTATTATGTGCTTAACGATTTAAATGAGTCAATTTGTGCATTTATATGTTTCGGTTTCATTAATTTGATCTTGAGCATGGTTTAGGGGGCAAAATTTTGAGTTAGGAGCTTGAATTGTTGCTTAAAAGTGATTATTAATTCCATGAACATGATTGAATTTTCTTCGGAAGCTAAACCCGTTTTTTGCACCTTACATAAATAGGTTCTACTTTACATATTCGGTTAAAAGAATGAGGTTTCGTATTAGGAGTTAATTTCTGACTTGTGGAAGATTGTTGGTTTTTTAAGACGAGATTGTGTGTTGTGTTGTTCAGGTTCACTAAGATGCCGAAGGCAGGTACCAGCAAAAGCAAAGGAAAGGGTAAGCAGGACCCTCCGAAATGGGTGCTAATCGACCCTCAGAGTAGTAGTCTCGTCTATGGGTTCATCCTAAGGAACTCCGAGCATCGCGCAAGGTTTCAGCAGCTTCGGACACGTCCTATTGTGCCCACGCGATTCTCCACAGCCGAGATAACAAAGGCGATGGGCATTGTCGACAATATTAGGGCATTTTTTATCACTGCAGGGTTAAAAGAGTTTATGAAGCCGATCCTCACTTATGAACGCCTCACTATGGAGTTCATGAGTACTTTCATCATCAATGCAGCCAATCAACCATATCAGTGGAGGTCCGACAGTATATCATTCCAACTGATGGGCTCTCAACACACACTGACATTTGATGAGCTGGATGATTTGTATAGCTTCAAACAGCCCTCCGGAGACCATCCGAAAGAAGGGTGATTTGATCCCCAGGCATTCCATGGGCAGTTGACGGCTGCCCCACCACTTTTACCTCCTCAACAGTATATCTCCAAGACTGCTCGGGCAACCTGGATCCGAAATCCAGCGATCAGATATTTCCGAAAGATGCTCGCGCATACATTATTCGCGAGAAGGGAGACAGAGGCTTTTAGACAAACCGAGAAGCGCTACATGGCCTGTCATGCACGAGCGTACACCAGACAATGCGGTCCTCTTAACAAGCTATCTTGAGAGTGTAGCCACGAAGCAGTCTGACAGCATTTTCATCGGGGGTCTAATCACCCCCATTGCTTCTTATTTGGATGTTGATGATAAATGGTTTGATGAGCTGACACCTGTTAAAGGTGAATATTTATTCACTTGGCCATTTTTGGAGAAGCTGGAGGTAGTGAAGATGGGAAATGAGGGTAAGGTTTCGTTTGTCTTCCAAAATGTGGGACCTTACCTCCGGTTTCCCAACCCAGACTTGACTATGGTGCTGAACCTCGCTGATAATCCCAACATTGCTCTGTCATCACTCGAACATCTAGCACTATCTTTTGATGGAAATGACCCAGTTTTCCGATTTGGAGATCATGCTGAGGGAAGGTCTCAAGTACCTTGTCCGTTGAAGAAACGGAAGGCGGCTACAGCCGGTGAATCTTCATCGGCCCCTGTTGAAGAAGAAGATGATATACATACCCAGATAGCCGCTCTTCAAGAAGAAATTGTCAACCTCTCTGCCCAATTCATCCGTCATTGGGCGGAGACTCGCGGAGTTGGTAAAAATGTCAATGACAAGCTCGATGACTTTTGGATTAAGCACGTGCCAACCGTGAATGGAAAGAGCATTGGGGTAATGTGTGGACTCAGCACGGGTTCCACCACCACCTCCGCCACCACAGTAGTCTTTTTTAAGTATAAGCACCCAGTCATTTCATTCTTTTCCCACAAACTTGGCCTTAGACCAAGTTTGGGAGAGGGGGTGATAGTTGGACAACTTGGGCCGCTTATTTAATTTTATGTATTATTTTTGGTGGTTTTATTTGCTTCCCATTTGTTTCATGTGAGTCAATGTTGTGCTATTTGTTGTGATCTGGTATTTGTTTCAGAGAGTCGAGTCCGTGAACCCAGTTATGTTGGTCGTAGAAGTTGTCTTAATATGTTGCATTTGTTTAGTATTTTAGTGTTGTTGGAGTCTAGAAAAAGAAAAAAAATTGAGTGGTAATCGTTGAAAAATTTAGGGATTTGATGGATGATGATGTGTTAATGATGAGACGATTTTGTGCATAAATTTGAAAAATTGACATATAGTAGAGCATGATAGGTAATGAGAGACGAAATTGAGCTTAAGCCTAGAATATTTGATCAAAATGACCCTTGTGAGGAATTGAGCCTAATGTGACTCCTATTTTTGGAGCAATATATTTTCTTTCGGTGTGATTTTGATTGGATATGTGTATTGATTTCTAGAACTTGCCTTGAGACTTTGCTATGAATATGTCAAGTGCGTAATGTGACTTAGAAAATGATATAGGCGGTTTGTGATTTGCAGCCTGTTTTGAGCCTTTTAAAGCTATCATTTTTACCAACAATTGTTAAAATTATCTTTAGCCAGCCCACTTGAGCTTTTAGCCTTGTTGAATCACAACCTTACATTACAAGCCAAGTGCCTTTTGATGTTAGCCTTTGGCCTTAAATTGGACTAACTGAGTAAAGAGGGAGGTGGATTGGAAGTTAGTTGGATTAAAATTGGGAACGAAGTGGGTGCACTTATGGATAGATTGAAGGGTAAAGGGAATTTGAAGTATTAGGCGCAAAATCAAGTAAGTATAACCTCTCCTAGTGTTATGTTCAGTGTTATTGTTTAATTTCCGTTTTTATGTGTTCCAAAAAAAAAAAAAATTCGTGAAAAGCAAAAGAAAGAGTCGGCTGTAGATAGTTGTATTACTGTATAATGTGTTAAGGAGAGGTTAGAAGAAATAAGTGCTTAGTTGATTTGGAAAAAAATCGCGTAGTCCCATGATGTGGTACCCGAATACTAAGTATGAAAAGCACTTTTGGGAAGGTGAAGAAGTCACCTTGAGGGGTGAATTGGTGAGATTGGGAAAGTGAGGTTGAGTGATTGTATTGAGGGGTAGTTGGGTTAGGAATAACTTGATTAGTCCAATAGATAGTCACTTTTGTCCTAATTTGTCCCGCCTTACCTTAAGCTAACATTACAACCAAATGAAAGACCTACTTGATTCTTTGTCACTTACGCCGAGTACTGCATCTGGCTTAGACAATTGGCAAGTCTATGGTAAACTATGCATGTAAGCTAATTTGAGTGAAATGATATGTTTAGCCTAAACACTTGAGAGATGAGAGAAACACTTACCTGGTGAGGATCGAATACTTCAAAAGTTTAAGTCTCGAAAGTAGTTAATTTTTGCTCTATCACACATGCTCACTTACATTATGATGTCTGGCTTTTGTAAAAATTTGTGTGAAACTAATTCGTCATCTAATCGCCCTAAATACAGTGTGTCTTTGTTCTCTTTAATGTTGTTCGGGACGAACAACAATTTAAGTTTGGGGATTTTGATACATGTCGTGTATGCATGCATTTAGGTCGATTTTAGGTGTGTATTTATAACATTTGTGTGCATATATGGTTGAGAATGACTTATATTGGTTACATTGGACCAGTGGCATGTTTTGTGGAGTTTTCTTGATTTTAGGCCAAGATATCGAGTATATGGCGAACTAGAGATGAAAGGGACCAAGAAGAGGCAAAATGGGCCGCGATGGGCCCAAGAACAGAAAATCACACTTCTGGGTAAGAAGTGACGCGGCCGCATCACTAACATTCAAGGCCACGTCAAAATGTTGCCCATTAAGCTGTTCAGTACAGTAAGCCTCGACGAGGCCGCGTCCAGAGTTGACGAGGCCGCGTCATTTCATGCATTTTGAGAGAGGCAAAAATTCTCCCAACGAGGCTGCATCAGGACCGTTCAAGGCCGCGTCAAAAGTCATCCGGAACTCCAAATTGGGTTTAAACTGGGCTTTTTGTCCTAATCCTTCAAGATTTCAACCCATACTTATAAATAAGACCCCAAGCTTGCGAATGAAGGGTTAGACACTCCATATTCTTAGAGATACTTAGAAAAAGAGTTAGAAGACGAAGATCAACAAGACGATTCATTCAGGTTTAGTAATTCTTTTCTAGTTTTGTTCTTTATGATGTTTTGCATGGAATATTGTATTGGATTGAGACTAGGCATGAGTAGCTAAGCTATGTGTGTCCTAGGGTTTAGAAAGTAGGTATTTTTACGATAATTTTTTGAATTATGTTTTGATTTATGGACTCCGTTTTTATGTGTTTATCTCTGTGTTTGTTTTTCCAACTGAATTTAGACTAGCCGTCTCGGTTTAGTAATCTTGTTTAACAATTCCGCTTCGAGAGGAGGGAATTTTTATTAGACGTACGACATAGAGTGCAGGTGTCTATGACTGTGTAGGCATTGGTTTGTGAGCTTTTGGGAGTTATTAGGATTAATTGACTCGAGAGGGTAATTATCTTAATTAATCTACGATCGAGTTGCTTCGAGAGAAGGGTTAGGTTATTAGAGCGCCGCTTAATAAACATTCGAATCCGGTTTAAAGGTCTATAAGTTGAGCAATTTCATCATTGAAGTAAGTCCTGAAATTGAATCCCTAGGATACTTTCTTGTTAATTGAAATTTCTTTTTGTCTGATAAGTTATAGTTAAGTAATTAATCAGTTTAAGTTCGTTAATTTAGTTACAAACAACCTTGCAATTTTAGTATCTAGTTAGGATAATCCTAGAGAATCGGGGTATCGAACTACCTAACCTATTCCTTGTGAGATCGACCTTGACTACCATTACTATACCTACGCCTGTATACTTGCGGTAATTAGGGGTTAGAAAATAGATCTGTCACGTATTCAGGTCCAAGGCCTGAGATAATGTGTAATATCTCATCATCTTTTGTGAGTGTCTGTACTGCTTCCTTGAGGAGATCACAACAGGATCTTACTTTATTAAGATACTCCATCATGGATTGTGCTCCTTTCTTCATGGCCTTCAGCTGAAATCTGTATTGCATGATTTTTACCCTGGATTGGGTAGCAAATGCATTCTCCAAGGTCTCCCATATTTCTTTGGAAGATCCCAAACCAATAGTTTGTATCAGAATATTTTCTGTGAGGGAGGAGAGCAGCCAAGACACTATCATCTGGCCTTGTCTCATCCAAGCACCATGCTCAGGATTAAAGACTGAAAGTTGTTCAGGGGTTGTGGCTGGCTTTGTATTCACCTGGCTGAGGCTTTGTTCCATCAAGGAACCCTTCCATTCCATAGGCTTTCATAGTAGCGAGAACATGTTGCTTCTATACCAAAAAAGTTGGTATCATTAAGCTGGATAGTAACAAGCTGATTGAGGGATTGAAAAGATTGGATAACAGTTGATGGTGCTGCAGTTTGGGTGGTGTTTTCTGTGGTTTCAGTTTCTTGAGCCATCGGTGAGACTTTAAGGTGACAGGGGTGGAGGTTGGAGTATCAGAGAATGGTTTTATTCAGCTCTGATACCATATTTTGAATTTCATGATAAAGCATGATGAGAAAGCTAAGAGGAAAGAGCTATAGAACATTAAAATATTAGGGAGAAGTAGTGAATTGATTGATAATAGTTTTGCAATATTTATATCCTCTTTTATACAACCTGATGAAAGATACTAGAATCACTACTCCTGGTCAACCACGACAAGTGAAAATAAATTATACTTCAAGTACTATGGAGAGTCAGCATAGGTACAATGAAAACATTAAATGCTTAGCTAGCTCTTTATTCTTATCTTCGAGCTCTTTTTTCTCTCTCTCATCTACTGCATGAAAGCTATGTTGGTTAAAACCTCACTGATACTCCTTCATGCTTCTTTCATTTCTGCTTTCACTTCCAGAGCGTGGCGTTGATAGTCGACGTAACCGGCATTGCGAGCAGTAGCTTGGCGAAGACGTTGTAGCTTGCGGACACTCCCGGTGGTCCCTAGAAGGTCTATGGCGTTGCTCGACGCCCCTGTCTATGGCTGACCACCCTCAACCTCGATTAAGTCCAATGCGGCATCCAAACTCTCTCCCCGTACAAACATCACCCATATCTTTTATGTATCCTGGACGGGTTTCGAGGATCTTGCCCTATACACACTCATGTTCAAATACATCCTGGATTCAGTCATCCCAAATGCCCCCAATCTGAAACACATAGGCCTCCAAACAGGGAATAAGTACTTCTTGGGAAACATGGCAGAAATGGACAGCTTAAATCAACCCCATGACTGCCCCTTTTACGAGGATGTACCACGCTTAAAACAAGACAATTTTACAATCTTGAGGATTTGGTGTATGAGTCTGCAGTAAGAAAGAGCACGTTAACATAGTCCATCCACTAGCCCGCCCTCATCTTCGGGTTCTTCCCGTGCAACATGATGAACACGGTGAGCACGCTTTGCATCTATGTTGTTATCTACAAGCACGAAAACAAGCCCTTGGTGTATACAGGAACCGAGGTTTCATGGACGTGTCTGTGGGCTGCTGTTGATTCAGATTTGCTGGCTAAGCATTTCATCTGGACTGTTACAGATCCAAAGGCGAAAAACCAGGCATTTAACATCACAACGGGGAGTGTTCAAGTGGAAACACATGCGGAAAGTGTTGGCACGGGAGTTTGGGATTGACATGGTTGGGTACGAAAGGAGGGATCCTGTACTGTTGGAGGATTTCAAGTGTCCAAGAAGACAGACAAAACCCATGGTTCACAGGGTCTTGGGAAAATCACGTGACTTTTTGGCCGGAGATGCTGCCGGAAATTTTTGTATATGGCTACTAATAAAACCGATGAAGGTTGTATGAGAATCTGTTACAATTTTTTTTATATATATATTTAAGTAAAAAAATGGCCAAAGATTGTATGGCTATATGTAATTTTCCCTTATTTATATATGTGTATTGATGAGATGAAAGCTATAAAATAAATAAGTTTAAAATCACAATCGAATTAAAGAATAGCAAACTGTAATTATTATCATATCATCTTTTAAATCTGGTTTTATTTTGCTTTTTTGTTTTTTTCTTTTATACATCATTATTATTTTGTAAAAGAATGATACTTAAAGAAAAAAAAACGAAACAAAGCTGATAATATTAATCAAGTGGGGTTATTACAAGCTTCGAATAAAATAAGAATAAAATATGGAGCAATTAAACGAGACCAAGACAAGAATGGAAAATGATATGCTAACGTTATGCATAACTCGATTCGCTTATCTTCTAACAAAATCAGCTTTAGTAAGAGCCTCGTTCAAAAGTTGAAAAGACCAAGCGACCAAACTCACCAGAATGTAGAGATAAAGTAGCAATGGTCTCGACCGCAATCTTTGAGTCAGACTTAACAATAACAACGGTGTATTCCAACCTAAGAGTAAGAGCGAGGCCCTTAATCACAAAAGCCCCCGCTTCTTTAACTAGTGCACCTCAACCAATAAATGAAATAATTGTGATGCGCTTTTTCTTTCAGCAGACTTCCATACAAACATGTTTCTTTTTACCTTTTTTTGAGAATCCATACAAAAGGTAAAAAATGGTTTTGAGTTTAGCCTAATGAGAATGTTGGGCTGGGCCGTCACTGCACTGCTGAGAAGTTAATTCATGGACAGCTCTCAAATTCTTCATGGATGGCTTCATATTGAGGATTGTCAATCATACAACTGTGTACTTGAACCATGGCAATGCTAAAAATATTATTATCAGAAACATAATTATTTTTTGCCACTTCAGTATTCACGTCTAAACTACAACAAAGGTAGAACTTGAAAAATAAATAATAAAAAAGAAATCCACCAAAAATGAGAATATATAAATTAGATTGTCTACGTATATCCTTCCTCTATTTCAGTTTTAGTTGCTGGAATTAGCCATCTAGTAGATTAGTGTCTTTATAGCTCATCCTTCACCTCACTGGTGGTGGTGGTGGTGGTCTTACTGCCTTCTTTGGCTTGAGAATCATCGGATGCCGGAGATGAAACCGGTTTCTGGAGCTTGAAAGGGATAGAAGCATGTTCCCTAAGGAACTTGTAGAATGCCACTACTGTACGATCAACTTCAACAGGAATCTGCCCCATAATCCAAACAAATTTCAGATTAAAAGCTAAAGACATCCGGTTATAACAGAAGCGAAAAGAGGATTTGTGGCCCGGCGGGGGATATCATTATCTAAACTACTGTTCTGAAAAATACTTACAGGATCAGCACTCTTCTTTCCTGCTGGGAAGAAGAGAATTGTGGGGAATCCAGCAGCCTGCAAATGAAAAAATAAAATAGAAAAGGATAAATAAAAATAAAAATAGAACTTCCGCATAAAATGAAATTGTCACAAGTTGAATCAACTGTGTATCAGCTATCAGCAGAAATGGAAGAACACAACTCTAAACTTGTTCATAATCATGAAAGGCAAGTTTATAAATAGTAGTAGCAAAAATCCCATACAACCGTCAAACAAGTAAGGATTGAAACTTAGTTGAACTAAAATCAAGTTTCAGAAGATGCTATCTTTTGACTTAAGGAAGTCCAATCTGAAAGTACCTTGGCCCTGGGATGTTCATTGGTGGTTCCATCCATTTTGGCAATGATAAGAGATTCAATGCCGTGTAAGTGCTTGGCAAGCTTGTTATATGTTGGTTCAAGAGATTGGCAGTGGCCACACCATGGGGCATATATCTAATTACACGTACAGAGAAAAAAATGTATTAGCGCATTCACCATTGCAGAATACAAAAGTGAAGGCACAGCTTTATATTATTAATCCCAATGATACCTCAAGAAGAACATCTTTAGACTCGTCCAAAACAATATCATCGAAATTATTTCCAACTACTATTTTTACATCTTCATCATTCTGTAACAAGAAAGATTAAGAGAAAAATTGTTAGTTTTAGCAGATCAAAATGACAAGTAATTAGGTTGGGAAATATTATCTCACGGTCTCAGGAATTGGGTCTGATTTAAGGAATGGCTTGAGTTTGTCTTCCAAGAAAGCCTCCCCAAATGCCTGATGAAAATAACAGTTGCTTTATCAGCCAAAATGATATTACAAAGAAATGAACCGACAAGTAAAAGTAGCCAGCATGGAAAAAGGGAAGCAGCTTTTAACTGAAGAAATAACCAAAGAAGTTTCAACCTTGATGTTCGCAAGTGTCACTTCCCCATCAAGTATATATTTACTAGCATCATCACCTACAAGATAGCCCAAAACCTACAAGAAAAGTTCCAACACTTTGACAACTGATTGCATCTTCAATTTGCAGAATCACTATTTCCTGTAAGGTAATGCATACAAAAAAAAAAAAAAAGATGTAACTTGACTCTAGAAAGTTAAGAAGCTTACCTTTGGCGCATCTCCTGTCACTCCAAAAAAATCAGCGACAGGTTTTCCTTCTTCTTCATTGTCGACATCCACATATACGAAGAGAAGCTGCATTAAATTTTGGTGTTAATTTGTCATAAAAAAATACAGAAATTTACTACAAATACTTTAACACCAGCAAAAGCCTCAACCTTGCACAAACTTAAGATAAGGATAATGTTTTAAGCATTATTGGAATAGTATAGCAGCTTCAACTGCGAAGCACAAAAATGTCATGAAAGTAAGGAACAGAGTTTTCCAGATATTTGACAGTCTCAAGACTCAACTTATAAGAGTTATGCATCAGAATGTGCTGAAAGAAATGAACAGAGATGCTATTTAAAACTGGTCCAAATAGGCAATTTTCTAATTAATTTTGGAATTTATAATTCCGTTGGTTACCATATCTAAGGACAAAAAGAAAAGAAAAGAAAATGGCATGTTGCATTACCTTCCCTTTGAAAAGCTTTGCAGCTTCTTGAAATGTTTGAAGAGCCTCCTGTGAGTAATTTAATGTGGCGAAAAGCAAAAGCTGAGGATGAAAAGTAGGAGTTCAGCAGTGAAGACATAATCATCCAAAAGAAATATCATCACCAATCGCAATATACACTTATTCTGATAAGGGAAGCAAGTGCGGGAATATAGTTTCCATTTAGAAAATACTGTCGTGACTGACCTGTTTTTTAATTGGGCTCTCAAATATTAGTGGAGCACTTTCTCTGCTAAAAGCAGTCACCAAAGGAATCTTGTTGGCAGATACAAACTCAGCTATCACAGACTTTTTGAATTGTCCATCTACAGAAGTAACCAAGGATGAATTTTAGTGAGGCATACACTATGGACTAGCGGAGGGCTTAGAGAAAAAGGCGTGCATTGGCTACTAACCAAAATGAGCCACTTTCTCTGCTTCTTTCTTTAACAAGACCAAAGCAGGGAGCTTAGCATCCGCCTCCAAGTTAAACATCTTTGCCACATTGGGATTTGTAGTTTGGTAAAAGTTAACATCATCATCAAGCTTTGATGCAGCAGCAAACTCTTCACTGTCAGGACCCTGTAACAGTTAGATGGAAAGTAAGTCTAGAATGGTTCCTTGGTAGTTTTTCGCTCATGGAATAGTTAGCCCTTAACAAATAAAAGAATACAGTATTCATGTCCAACGAGAACTCCTATTTCCATCAAAGATCTGAACCGCATACAAAAGGCAAATCAGGAATGGATAATGACCACGTTCTCAATAACAAAGAGAGCAGAAGTTGTATTAGTACCAGTCCATACATAGTTTTTAAGTATAAAGACAACGTCCATCACATTGATGTAATCACGTTGCAGTGACTTTTCAACTAAGCAACGTGCCGGAGATGAAAAAATAACTTTAGTCAAACACAGAAAAAATAGAGGACAAAAGAAGAATCTGCCCACATTAAGAATGCATCCAGCATCGATAAAATGAAGAACAAAATAACACATGTAGAAGCATTCTTTTAATAGCAAAATCCACACTACATAACATGTGTGAGGATGAACTCTGTGCATAACCATTAGCACAATTTATGAATGCAGGAAAGAGAATAGGGCAAACCAATAGTAGCTTACCACCAGTGAGTCAAGGAAGCCCAAAACAACCTTATCCTCAGATGTTAATATACGCTCAGCATCCTCAGTTGTTGTTATGTTTGATATGCCAGGTCCAATTTTCTTTTTAATCCAGGTAACAATTCCATCCCTGTATAAAATTGAACTCTTTGTAACTTTTGACTTTTGAGAAGTAGAAGAACTTCCACCATCCTTTACATAATCAATTGTCAATCCCAAAATATTACGAAGTATCTAAGAATGTGAAAATGCTTTTGAGAGTTTTCATAGCCGTGTTCTGACCAGCAAAACTTCACACTCCCAGTACGACTCATAGGACAATCAAAGTGAAATGCGGTACATGATTATCACCATATCGGAAGTTCCTTAGATGTGAATTTACTAACAAGCAATCAGGCAATAGATTAACATATTCTTGAAACAAATTTTTTTGAGATGCTTCAACTTGTGACTTCAAATTATTTGGGTCCAAATCAACAAAATGAACATGTCATAGTAACAGAGACCTAAATTTCCGTGCATAAACTTCCAATGCTTTATTTCATTATCTGTACCTAAACCAAGATTTTCTGGAAAACAAACAAACTCAAGCAATCATTTCAAGCAGAAAATACATTCATGAGAAGAGAAATCGAGATGGAACGCATCACCGCAACAACATAATTAATTTGAATGGATTCACTTGGAAGAATATCACAAGACCAATAAATAAATAATAAAGTAAACTCACTTGGTACGTTGACCGGGGTAAGGTTTATGCTCCCCATCAACAAAGAAGTAAACAGTAGGAAACCCCTGAACTTCATACTTCTCCGCTAGATCATTTGCCTCCGTGGCATCCACCTTTGCAAGTTTAACGTTGGCATCCTTGAGCGCAGTTGCCGCCGCTGCATACTCCGGTGCAAGTGACTTACAATGCCCACACCACGGCGCATAAAACTCCACCAACACATACTTATTATCATCAACGAAATCACTAAAATTACCGTCCGTCAAAACAACAACGTCTTTCTCATCAAATTTGGCGACCTCGTCGTCCTCATGACTAAAATCTGATGGAACCTCGAAGTCGTCGTAGTTCTCAAATTCCTCATCTTCATTATCGGAGTATTCGGCGTCGGAGTGATGGTGGTGGCTGGACGCAGAGTCGCCGGATTCGGGCTCCTCAAGGAAGCTGAGGTCTTCGTCGTCGTCGGCGGTGGTAGCAGCTGAGAGAATGGGGGTGAAGATGAGAGAGAAGAGGAGGAGAGAGAGAAGTGTCAGTGGCAGATTTAGTCGTCTCGCCATTACTAAGAGTCAGATCGTTTTCGGTTTTGAAATAGATCTGACGGCGATACCGGCAATTTTATGGCTGTAGAAATGAGCTCTAAACTGCGTCGTTTTCCCTTGTCGGTATTAATTTTTTTCCTCTATTTCTTTTTTCAGAATATTGATGGAGTTGACTTATACAGGTCTTAATATATTATTGCATCTTGCAAGCAAGTCCTCTCCCAACTGGAGCTGGGAATTTGGGCGCGGGGTCCAGGTCGGGCCCAGTCGGATCAAGGGGTAATTTTAAGTCGAATTGGGTCGGATTCGATATTTCGGATCTAGAAATGCTAGGTCCAACTTGACAAATCTCGGGCTATCGTACCAAAAAAATACTTCAATGGATTTTTTCATTTTCTTTTTCGTTACTCTAACCATGAAGCAAAATTATATATTGACATTTAATTCTCTTAAGAAAAAGCCTAACAGGAAAATTCAGTTTAATTTTATTCCAATTATTGGGTAAACTACCCTAAGGGGGAGCCTAGATCGGAAGGGTAGCCCAACTTTTTATTTCCACCAAGGTAAACGCTAGATAAAATGTCACTATCCTAAATTATCTACCAAAGTAAATGGAACCAAAGAGGAAGAGTAATCATAGATAGGCCCGCCCAAATAAAATATGTGGCAGAAATGCTAGATTTACATAATAAGATAAATCAGTTCAAGCAAATTGATCAAGAACTGTTGGGTGAAGCTTGGAAACGATTCCGAGATCTTATCCGGAGTTGTCCCCGACATGGGTTTTCGAAGAAGCAGCAAGCGTGCAAGTTGTATAATGGTTCGCTTGCTCTAGCACGAGATCATGTGGATGCTACCGCAGGGGGTAGTCTGGTGGAGAAGAATGCGATATCTGCATTCTCTATCTTGGATGCGATGGCCAGAACCAGCTATTAATGGCCAAATGAGAGGAATCAGCCATGAAAAGTGGCTACCGTTGTAGAAGCAGAGCCGAATGATACTCTTACCTCTCAGTTGTTTGCTCTGACAAATCAAGTAAGTTTGCTAACTTGTCTGACGTTTGCGTAACACACTGATACCTCATTACAATAGTCATTGGGCCAAGAAGATGTTAACTTCGTGAATCAAAGTAATTGCCATAACTTCCAGAATAATCGGTCGAGATACAATCGGTACCAACATAACTGGAATCACCAGAAACTTCTCTTATGGCAATACAAAGAATTCACTCAATCTGCCACCAGGATTTTCTATTACGAATGTTATGATCCATGATGGCTAGAAGCCGACACAAGAAGACATTATGCAGTCACAATTTTCTAAGTACGATGAAAACTAGCTCAAATGGAGAAAAATATGGACGGAAAATTTATTGAGCTAAATAAGCAAATGACTAGTCAGGGAGCAGACATCAAGCGACTCGAGAATAGTGTCAATGAAATTTCTACTAATATGAGTCAGCTAATAAAGATTGTTGGAGCCCAGCATAAGCAAAGGTAATTCTCGAGTGACACAGTGGTGAATCCAAGGGAACAGTGCCACACAATTCGATTGAGAAGTGGCACTGAGTGTGAGGGTACGAAGATGTCGGTTGATAAAGAGAAGGTAGTAGAGAAAGAGCACTTAGAGGAAGAAAGTGGGGCGCGAGGAAAAGAAAAGAGGCAAAAAGCTAATATACCATAATATGTACATTCGATTCCATTCCCACAGGTCATAAGGAAGAAGAAGATCGATGAGCAGTTCGCAAATTTTTTGGATGTACTGAAAAGAATCCAAATCAACATTCCGTTTGTTGAGGCACTACAACAAATGCCTCGTTATGGGAAGTTCTTGAAGGAGGTAATTGCAGAGAAAGTGGGAAGAGTATGAGACGGTGAATTTGACGGAAGAGTGCAGTGCAGTGATCCAAAGGAAACTACCATTGAAGTGCAAAGATTCAGGTAGTTTTACTCTTGAGCGCAAAATAGGTAATGTAACTTTTAATAAAGCACTGTGTGATCTAGGAGCTAGTATCAACTTAATGCCTCTGTCTATATTTGAAAAATTAGGAATAGGCACGATGAAACCCACTACAATTGCCCTACAAATGGCCGATCGCTCTATGACTTGGCCACGGGGCATTGTAGAGGATGTTTTGTTAAAAGTTGGTAAATTTATAATTCCCGTTGATTTTGTAGTCTTAGACATGGTAGAAGACAAGGACGTCCTCTTAATCTTAGGTCGCTTGTTTTTAGCAATGGGTAAGGCTCTTATAAATGTCCAAAATGGAGAGTTAACTTTGAGGGTAGACGAGGAGAAAGTCATGTTTTCTATATATGAAGCTAAAAAACAACAAAATAGTGAGAAAGTTAATCACATTGAAACATGTAGCTCTATACAGTGTTTAGATGCTACATTACGTAGGAACATAATCTCATTTAGTGATTATGATACCCCTAAAGTGTGCCTTGTTAATTCTACCTTCACTCTTGATCACCATGACTCTACAAACCTTGATCTTGTGGAAAGCGTTAGTTCTCTTGATGCTCTGCAGGAATCTCCAGAAGGGAGCCCAGCCAATGAGCACATAAATAAGAAAGTTATTGAAGAGGTACCAAAAGGGTGTGAAGGCCGCCCGGACCTTAAACCATTACCAGATCATCTATAGCTTAATCCCATGATTAGAGCATTAGTTAGGAGGAAAATGCGGCTGAAGAAGCCGAATTAGAATCGGAAAGGTCATCGGGCTAAAGACATAAAATTTAGCGCTTGTCGGGAGGCAACCCGATGTTCACTGTTTTCTTTAAATTTTTTTATTTTTATTATTGTGTATATATAGGAATCAACATGGATGAGCATAGCAAGAACCGGAGGTCGAAAGACGGAGAAAAACAAGTTGGGGCCAAACAGGGGCGTCGCGACACTGAGGGTCGCGGCCACGACAAAATTGGCCCAAATAAGGAGTTTGAAGCTGATCATGTATCGCGACCGCGAGGCACCCTTCTCGAGACCGTGATAAAAAGGGCCTGGAAAACCCAATTTCAAGCTCAAACCATCGTGATCGCGACGCATAAAGCTCGCAGCCGCAACACATGCTAAATCGCGAAGGCACCAGGTTTATTCTCCCTTTCTCTCATTCCTCCCTTGCATGCGAAACACAACCCACACACTCACACATCAAATTTCTTGCATACACCATAAAATCTCACACAAACATCCACAGAAATAAGCACACACAAAGATTCATCACTTGCACCACGAAAATTTGGATTGAACGGGCACATTCGGACGCACTACGTGCATTCTCACTTCTCGACTTCTAGGTTAAATCCCTTTGGTAAGTATGGCTAACCCAAGCTTTTAGATGCTAAATTTGATTGTGTATTATTATTTGTCATTACAGTTTGATTGAATTTTGAATTTGAAGATTGTTAGTTCATATGTTGAATAATGTTGGCACTTGTAGTGCATACGTTGAGTTCGAATTGATTGGGCTAGGTTATGTAGACATTGTTGGTGCTAATTGAAGCTGAAATTGTGTTGTGTATGTTGTTTGAAATGGTTGAATAACAACAATATCGAAATTAACTTTTTTTTAGGACTTTTATTGAGCATGTTATGGGCATGATTTGAAATTAGTTTTTTGCTTAGTTTTGTTATCCCCTTTGTGTTTTTATGTGTGATACGATGATGAATAGAGTTTATTTTGCATGAATTATGTTCATATGATTCGAATTTCACCATAAGTTGGGGTTAAATTGATGAAATTAGAGATTAAGCACAAAATAGGGGGTAAAAATTGAGTAATTTGGCCAAGTGTTACTAGAGTGTGATTAAGTTCATACATAGGATTCAATTACACTTTGAGAATCAATTAGGACTAGGAAACATTCTTTGTTTAACTAGAAGTAATTGGTTGCTAGAAGGTAGTTTTAACTTATTAAAAGTTATTGGTTGTTGATTGTTATTTTGTTGGATTGAGTGTGTGTAGGTTCACTATAATGACTCTGAAAAAAGCAAGTTCTAGCCCTAGTAAGGGCCACTTGATCACTCTCAAATGCCAGACTCTGAAGTTTTTCAATCTAGGCCAACAGCCGAAGGAAGCAGCAGATCCCCTAGACCATCTAGGAAGAAGAGGTCAGCAACAGTTGTTGCATCCACGTCCGAGTTGACTAAGGACGTGGAAGGGCTCATAAGATCTCTCTAGCATGATGTTCAGCTTTATCAGCAAGAGGTGTAATCGATTGGCACCCACATGGAGAGGCATAGAACAGAGGTTCGAGGTGAGGTGCAAACAATCAACACAGATTTGCATGATTATTGAGCAATCCTAAACACCCTCCTCGAACGAAGTAATGAGGAACGCACTTGGAGACAGCACCAAGACATTCGGTGGGATGCATTGGCCCAATTTTGGAGCCAACGTGGCTTCCAACCACCTCCATCGCCACAATGACTGTGAGTTGGCACCAAGACTTACCACTATTTTCCTCCAAATATTGGCTTTCAATCAAGTTTGAGGGAGGGGGTGTACCGTGGGACGTCTTGGCCGCTATTTATCTTTTGTTGTTTCTAAATTTTTGTTTCTTATTGTTTATTCGATTTATTGTTGTTTACTTCGTATTTTGGTTTGATCATTGGGTATGTATGCCCACTTGTTGCTTTTGGTGCTTTGGTTGGATTATTGGGTCTGTGTGCCCGTTTGGTTATTTTATTGGAGCTGTTGGGTCTATGAGTCCGTTTGTGTTAGTTTATTGTCATGTTGGATTGTAGTGGTTCTTAGTTAATGTTTTTATGTTTTTAGTTGTTTGTTAGTTGGAGTTAGAAGAAAAAGAAAAAACCCAAGCTTTTAGTTGGCAATAAGTGATTTAAAGAAGAAAAGAAAAAATAGGAAAAGATGGATGATGAAGAGTTAATGATGAAGATATTTTGAAAAATGTTGCAAACTTGGCACATAGTAGAGCATAAGAGGTAATTTGAGTCGAAATTGAGCTTGAACTTAGACTACTTGATCAAAATGAACCTTGTGAGGATTTGAGCCTAATTGTACTCCTGAGTGTGGAGTAATATGATTTCTTTCCATGTGAATTTTGATTGGATATGTATATTAGTCTCTAGAACTTGCCTTGAGTCTTTACTATGAATGTGTTAAGTATGTGTTATGACCTAGGAAATGATCTTAGGCAATTCTTGTTTTCAGCCTATTTTTAGCCTTGAAAAGGTACCTTTTTTATCAAAAGTTAAAAATTTATCCCTAGTTAGACCATTTGAGCTTAATAACCTATTACTCATAGACCTACCTTACAAGTCAAAAACCTTTCGATTTAAATCTTTGGCCCTGATTAGACTAATTAAGCAAGAGGGAGGAGGACTGGAAGGTGGTTGGGAAAAACTCTTGGGAGAAAAAAAAATGAAAAACTAGTGGACATTCGAAAAGGTGAAGGGAAGAACAAAGTGATAGGTGAGAAGCTGAGAAAAATAGCCTCTCCTAGTTTGAAAAAAAAAAAAGGAAGAAAAAAATTGGAAAAGGAAAAGAAAGGGTTCGTTGTATATAAGTTGTTTACTATTCTTGAGGAGAGGCTAAGAAATCGAAAAAGTGCTTATGTTGGTTTAAATAGAAAAGTTGGGTAGTCCCAAAGATGTGGTACCCGAACAAATGAAAAGCACTTAAGTTGTAAGAACTTTTGAAGGTGAAGAAGTCAATTTGCTGGGTGATTTACTGAAATTTGAGGAGTGAGCTTGACTGATTGTATTGAGGGGTAGTCGAATTAGGAGTAACTTGATTAGTCCAAAAGTAGTCACTTTTATCCAAATGTATCCCACCTTACCTTAAGCCCACATTACAACAGAAAAGAAAGACTTTTTATTGTCCTTTGTCACACATATCGAGTACGATGTCTAATTTAAACGATTGACAAGCTTATGGTAGACAGTGCATATAGTTCAATCTGAACGAAAATATATTTAACCTAAACACTTGAGAGATGAGTGAAACACTCACCCGATGAGGATTGAATAATTCGAAAGTTCAAAGTCTCGAAAGTAGTTAATTTTTGTGTTACCATATATGCTCAACTTTATTATGTTGCCTAGCTTTTAGAGAAAATAAGCCTGAAATTGAATTCATCATCTAATCGCCCTAAACAAATGCATAATCACTTGTATTATTTGTTGTCTTTTATTTTTTTGTTCGGGACGAACATCAGTTTAAGCTTGGGGGGTTTTGATACACGTTAATTATTCATGTATTTAGGTCGATTTAGGAACGTATTTTATAACATTTACATGCATATTTGGTTGAGAGTTGTGTATATTTGGGCCATTTAACTTGTTTGACTTGGTTTGAAGGTTTTTTGAGTATTTTCAGGGTTAAAAGTTGTATTTTACGACTATCGGACGACGGAACTAGTCAAAAAGAGGGAAAACCCGATCTAAACCAATCTGAACCGGTCTGGAAAGTGAACCGGTGAAGAACTGTCGCGACCGTGACAAGAGAAGGCTCGCGGCCGCGACAAAAAGTAGCTAGAAGTGAATTCGACATTGATCGAGCATCGCGACCGCGACAAAAAGAGTGTTTTTAAGGTTGTTTTGAGTTCAAGTTGTCGCGACCGCGACAAAAGACCGATTTTTGAGAGATTTTCTACTCCAAGTAGGACCTGAAGCCTAGAACCCCAAGATTCATCCTGAAGCCTATAAAAAGTCATTCAAGCTTGAGTTTTAGAGGATCACATCATAACATCTCATACTTTTACGTACTTTGGAGTAGAAGGCGTGAGAGCAAGGATTGACGAGCAAGATGAGACGAAGATCGAAGAGCCGACTACTCTGGTTTAATTATTTCTTCTCTAATATTTAAATTCATTATAATGTTTCCTTTGAATTCTTGTATTGATTTGATATTAGGCATGAGTAGCTAAACTACTCGTGTCCTAGGGTTAGAGAGTAGAGTTTTACAATAATGTTTGATTTTATCTTTTATATAGACTCCAGTTTTTGTTATCTATCTATATGTTTGTTCTTATTTTATGACTAAGCATAATTCGATTAATTAGGCTTAGTCTAATCATTTAATAATTTTGCTACGAGAGAAGGGAGTTGTTAATAGACGTACGACGAATAGCTTAGTTGTCTATGACAGTGTAGGCAAAGGCTAAGGGGTTGTTAGGAGTTGTTAGGATCAATTGACTCGAGAGAGTAATTATTCTAATCAATCTAGGATTTAGTCAAGAAGGGTTAAGTTAATTAAGTGCCGCCAAATAGATATTAAAACTGGTTAAAAGTTTATAAGTTAGAGATTAATCATTCATTAGCGTAATTCCTAAAATCGACGCCCTAGGATATATTCTCTTTGATTAGAAATACCTTTTTGTTAATTAATTCGTTTAATAGTTTATATGCAATTTAGTTTCGTAATAAACAAAATCTTTCCAAATTTTCAGTGTCTAGTTGGAATAATCCTAGATAATTAGGGTATCAACTACGTAAACTTATTCTCTATGGATCGACCTTGACTTCCACTATATACACCTACACCCGTACACTTGTGAAAATTAAGGGTTAGTATTAGTGCCTGTAAAAAATCCATACCTTTATTGCACCAGCCGATTGGTATGGAAACCTTATCGAATCAATGGCTTTTCCTGAACAGTTCAAATCCTTCCCTTTTTATGCTACCACTTTTACTTAACAACAAGGCTGGTACAATTCTTTCCTTATTCAAAATTCAAAGAACCAGCACAACACCAGAGAAAAAAATATATCCAAATATCCTTCATGGTGGAGTCACTGCTGGGACACCTTCGGTTCTCTACCAGAAATTCAAAAACCTATTGTTCTAAAATCCTTCTAAATACTCAAACCCAAATACAAACCATCCTCTGAAGAAAGAAGATTCTCTCCATTTGCAAATTTCTGTACAAATTCTATGTGCCATGGATTATAGCATGATTTCTTGATGTTTCAGAACACCAAAATCCAGTTATTATGAGAAAATCCAAAATCAAATGGTGGGATAAATGTAACATGTCAAAAGTTTCCACAATGTTGAAGCTTGGGTCAAATCCTGGATTACCACAAATTCCGTTTCAGTCCAAAGAACAAACCAAGTTTTTAGCGCACAAATCTCAACTTGCAGCACTCCTGACCGCAGCTAAATCTCCTGAAGAGATGGAGAAAATTATGTCCTACAAAAATCAATTCACTAGCCGGCTCAGAAAATTCATTCAACCTTGAAGACGATGACCTGTTTGGACATAGTGGATACTAAAAGAATGTCACCCCAAATGTTGTCCAAATGAATGTCACTTAAATACTGTCCCTTTTCTGAAAAAGTAGAAAACATGATATGCCACCAATAACTAAAGACAACTGTTCCAGAACCATGGGCGGAAATACTGTTGAAGATTCCTGTACAAACACTTCTGAAGATGTCATCCAGAAGTCTACAAATACCAGCTCATTTCCTCCTTGAAGACTACAACATATTTTTCAGAGAGAAAAAAGAGCGAGCTTCAAGCATCAAACTCTTGCACCAATCACTTGTAATAGTTTAGTGTGTGCAAAAAAAAAAAAAAAAAAAAAAAAAAAAAAAAAAAGAGTATAGAGAGAGAGAGGGAGTCATTCCTTCTTCG
Organism: Ajuga chamaepitys; assembly: GCA_958295605.1. Taxonomy (NCBI): domain Eukaryota; kingdom Viridiplantae; phylum Streptophyta; class Magnoliopsida; order Lamiales; family Lamiaceae; genus Ajuga; species Ajuga chamaepitys. Next base: position 9,930,464 of record OY282507.1, on the reverse strand, counting down.
GGTAGCTAGAAATTGTGTCTCCAATCCTGTATTACAAATTCAGTATCAAATTCTATAAAAAGTTTATTTTAAAAATATTTATTTTTATTTAAATTCTTTATTTATGTTTATATGATCAGTGGAGGCCCTTGCAAAAGTATGCCTTGATAGAAACTAGGGGAACCACGATCTTAAATTTTGCACACACACATATATATACATATATATAAAGGCGACCGCTATTACCATCATAAAAAAATATTTACACACCACATTTACCTTTTTGACCAAATTAACCCCAAGTTAATTGACTAAATCATCCTATTTATAAAAATAAATATTTAACTGATCTTCACCCACACTATTTTCTTGATCGCCACTTTCACAAAAAAAAAAAAAAAAAAAAAAAAAGTAAAAATAAAGAAGAAGTCATTGGTTCGACATTTTTATTTGGTGACAGTTGTCTATCTTGTTCATCTGTCGTTGGGAAATAAAGTACGTTTTGCTCTGCTGGCGTTTTTCTTTCGGCAGGTGCCTTCGATTTCAAGATTAAATAGTACAAGCTCTCTTTGTTTGGACCTTATTTTCATGCACAAAACTCTACACAAAAACCCGTTAAAATACAATTAGAACCATGTCAAATAGAAGATATTGGAGACTACCCAAAACTTGACGATATTTCACAGCGTCAGCAGGTGGGCTTCCATAATCGACAGAAAGAGTAACACCGGAAGCAAGATGAGTTTGGACCGGCTTGGATCTGAGCATGTTGTGTGGACCTAAGATGTCTGTAATGTACTTCTGTTGGAACAACATGCAAGAAGAGGTGGTGCGCAACACCTCAATACCGAGAAAGTAGGTCAAAGAGCCGAATCTTTGACCAAAAGAAAAGTCCCATATAACACATTAAAGAAACACGTTATCATTGCCTGTGAGGATAAAATCATCTACATAGACAAGAAAATAAGCCTGTATGCTGGAGCGATCATAGACGAAGAGAGACTCATCAGACTTGGTGTAAGTGAACCCAATAGAGGACAAGAAGTTACACAGAGTTGTATACCAGGTGTGTGGTGCCTATTTCAACCCGTAGATAGACTTGCAAAGTTCACATACATAGGCGGGATAATTCTTTTTAGAGAAGCCGGGAGGTTGTGTCATATAAACTAGATCGAAGAGCATTCGATGAAGGAGGGCATTGTTAACATCAAATTGTCGGAGGGTCCAACCCTTAGAGATAATAATACTTAAGACAAGACAAACATTAGTAGGTTTTACGACCGGGATGTAAATTTCAAAATGATCAATGCCAGGTCGCTAATAAAAGCCTTTGGCCACTAACGGGGCCTTAAATTTATCCACAGACCCGTCAGGCTTTCGTTTGATCCGAAAAACCCATTTTCACCCAACAACATTTTGCGAAGCCCCAAGAGGAACAAGTCCCAAGTACTATTTTTTAACAAGGTGTTGAATTCAACAGACATAGCATGTCGCCAACGAGGATCTGACAAAGCTTGAATTACAGAAGTAGGTTCAGTATCATTAGAAACAAATGAGGCCAGACAATACCTCATATTCGGTTTGACACTTTTGTTTCGGGAATGAGTTGTCATGGGATGTTAAGAGGCCGACAGTGGTGGCGGATCTAGAGAGGGATCACGACAGGGAACCGAAGAGCTGAAGGTGGCGCCGATGGGGTGATGTGCTCAACGGCAGGAGGTTGGGGTATGGTGGATATGATGAGTGAAACAGGATCTGGTGGAGGTGGGAGAGGAGCGGAAGTGGCAAAAGGGAAGATAGTTTCGACAAACTCAACATGGCGAGATGTGTATATGCGATTAGGCGTAGGATCAAGACATAAGTATGCACCTTGAGTGGGAGAATACCCCACAAAGACACAAGGAAGGGAACATATGTCTAATTTGTGAGAGGCGTATAGGCGAAGCCATGGATAGTAGCGGCATCCAAAAACCTAAAGTTTTGTGAGATTTAGGGATTGATGGAACAATTTTTCAAAGGACAAGCACATAGACAGATCAACCCTAGGAAGAAGATTCATGACATATGCAGTGGCGATCACAACAAATAACCAGTAAGGGAGAGGCATAGAAGCATGATACAGAAAAAACAAGAGCGGTGTCAACAATATGACGGTGGCAACGTTCAAAGCGACCAATGTGCTTGGGAGTGTGTGGTGGAGTGGTAAGATGTGTGATCCCATGAGTGGTCAAGAAATACTGTAAAGCCAGGAATCCCCCCATCCCCTCCCCCCCCTCCCCCCCACCCCCCTCCTCCCCACTGTAAAGGTGACCTACATCAGAGTTGCGTTTATGAGGATAAAGCCACACGTATTTAGTGAAACGATAAAAAAAAATAATGTAATACTTATAACCATCCACATACAAAATATAAGAGGTCCACATATTATAGTAAAGTAACTGAAGTGGTGCGAAAAAAGTTAAAGAAGAATTATAAAATGGTAATCGATGACTCTTAACACACTTGCAAGAATTACAAGAAAAATCAACAGTCTTATGTGAAGAAATATTATTATTGGTCATAACCGACTGCAAAATTTTGGCAGATGGATGGCCTAACCGAGCATGCCGAACGAACAGAGGTTGTTTGAGTGCGAGAAGGGCAGATGGAGCACACATAGTCGCCCGCCACAAGTAAAGTCCATTAACGCGAGGCCCACGAAGAAGAATGCTCCCAATGACCCGTCACCTGAATACCAGAGGCCGGGAAGTTAACAACAACATTAGTTTGACATAAATAAGAAACATATATTAAATTTCGTGATATCAACAGGACATGTAAGGCTCCCACAAAATTGAGAGAGTCAATATGAGAGAACTGAAGGGACCCAACATGTTCACTATGAAGATCGTTACCATCCCCAATAAGAACGTTATCATTCCCATCGTACGGAGAATGAAGAGAGAGATTCGTCAAATATGTGGTAATATGATGGGATGCCCCGGAGTCTAAAATCCAGTAAGAGGAGGCAGGTGCGGAGGTAGCAGTGTGAGCGGACGACGAAGAGTATACGGGTTGTGACTGAGTGTGCAGGATGGCCGAGACTGGAGTGTGGGTGTAAGAGGGACAGCGGCAGATGGAGTGGCCAGTTTCACCACATAATAGGCATTTGCCCAAGTAAGAACGATGCCCGGATTGAGAACGGGAACTTGATGACTGCGACTATTGGGAGAAAGACTGTTGGGGCAGCGGGCGGGAACGGGCAGCCCGTTGTTGCTGCGACCGAGCCATCAGGGCAGAGAAGCCACGAATCGACGACGCTGGAAAGTTCGTTGCGGGGGCGGCGGGTAGGGATGTTCATTCAGATGGATAATCGGGTTTTGGGTTATTCGTAGTCGGATTAGTCAGGTTTTGAAGGTTCTAAAAAGTCATTCGTAATCCGATCCGATTGACTTCGGATATTTAGATATTCGATTTAATAAGATCGGATACCAAATTATCCAAAATTTATAAGCCTACAATAACAAATACATTTATGTTTCCAAATAAACCTAGTGAGTTACTTCAACCCGTAAGAATAACAAAAGCAAATAAAAGTAATTCTATCATTTACGAGTGTGGTGTCCCATAATACAATTTAGTAATCACTATCACATAATTAGATATAATCTGCCAAGTACCAAAATGGTATCCAATTTGTTTCGACCCTTTTTACTGGACATACAACATTTAATCGATAAACTTGTTTGTTGGACTTTAGCTGAAACTGAATGTAATTTTTTTATATAATTATTCCTAATGAAAATAAAAAATATTATGTATATACTATTCTTATTTGGGCTTCAGATGAAATTCGAATAAATTTTTGAGGTCTGAATTCGATCTATTTATCCATTTAAGAATTCAGGTGAACTCATTTATCAGATCCGAATCCAAAATATCCGAATTAGTAATCCATATAACCAAATGATCCGGATGAATTTTCGAATAATTCAGATAAATCCAAATAATGAACGCCACTAGCAGCGGGTGCCGGGGGCACGCTAGAAGCCAGCTGAGCTTCCGTGGTCAGTAATTTTTTGTGAAGCTCGTCAAAGGATGTGGCACTCTCGCAGGCCTGAATTGCATTGGAGAGTTCCTTAAAAGAGGTGTCCAAGCCGTTGAGAACTTTGAGGGTGACATCTTCCGGATCCATGGTGACACCAAGGAGGGCAAGTCCATTGATTATGCCTCGAATTTCAAGCATGACATCAGTGATGGAGCGGAACCCTTGGTAAGATCATGCAAACGATTTTTTAGGGTAAGAATGCAACCTCGAGAGGCTTATTAGTATGTGTTGGCAAGTGTTAGCCATGCCTCAAAGGAGTTCATGGCAATGTCAATAAACGAGATAAGAGATGGGGAGAGTGCACCAATGATGGCACTAATAATAAACTGATACTAGCGAACCGGCATGGCAATGGCAATAAGAGATAAGAGATGGGGAGAGTGCACCAATGATGGAACTAATAATAAACTGATACTAGCGAACCCAAGCGGCATGATCCGGATTGGGTATGGTGGTGTCATTGGACCGAATGGTTTTAGGCGAGCAGGGCTTCGAGCCATCAACGTACCCGAGAGAAGAGTTTGAAATTTAAAGGACCAAGCAGTGTAATTGTTAGAGGACATCTTTAGAGGAGCCTGTGCATGGACATTGAATGCAACTAGCGAGGACAAGGTGGCGAGCCGGTAGTGGTGGTGGAATCAAAGGTGGACATGGCGGCAGAAAAGTCTTGAGCAAGAGGGGCGGCATGGAACGACAGTAGGGTTGGGGGAAAAGAAAATCTGGAAGAAAAGTCAGTGGATATTGCTTGCTGAATCTTGGAGATATTTGGGATCGTGAGGATCGGAATAAATTGGCGGCAGCTTTGATTTGCTCTAGTTACCATATAGAGATTATGTGAAAAGATATTTTATTGATGTCTTGCCACAAGTATTCTATTCGTTGTCACAATGTGGGACAAATAATACAATATAAAGCTATACAAGTACATAACAATACATATTCCCAATAGGATTACCCTCACAACCACTCTGAACCTCCCAATCTGTTGACTGGTTGTATTATGTGCAGTTTGACCACCAATATCCCCACCTCTCGAGTATTGGATATTGATCCGTGAGTGCTAAACTAGGTGATTAGGCTTTTATAACATCATTCATATCTCAACACATAAATAGCAATTAACGGAACAATTACCAACGCAAAATCATACTCTACATCATAATTAAACCCCACTTTCTAAACCATACAATATAATGAACTACTCCATAGATAAATACATAAACAAACACATTGAATTAAAAGACATACTTGATACAATTCACTGGTAAAATTTGATAGTGTGCCATAATGTCCCTATCGGATACCTGCTTGCTACAACTTCTACGTCCCAAATCACTTGCGTGAATAAAACTCTAACTATTCTAAAGTCTACTGTAAAAACTGATACTCCCTCCGTCCCGAGATAATTTGCACACCCCTCCCGACACATGGAATAAGAAATAGCAGCTTTTTGCTTTGTAGTTAACTTTTTCAAAGGTGGAGATTGAGGGCGGAGATTCTAAGGGTGAAGATTGTAAGAGAAATTTCCTTTTTAAGGGTGTGTAAATTATCTTAGGACACCCCGAAAAGGAAAGTGTGCAAAGTATCTCGGGACAGAGGTAGTATATGATAACCCTTTTGACAATAATAAAGTCTTGGTATTTATAGCAGTACATAAAAACTAGGTTGAAATCAGAAGAAAATTGGACTAGCCGTCAATATCAGCATACGCGTGTAAAAAGACGAGAAATGGCTCGGTCGGGCAAAGTTTGCCCTGTCGAGTCGTTTGCCGCACCGATCTCTCACTCGGTCGGGCAAAGTCTTGTCCGATTGAGCCATCGATTTTGACCTTCCATACGTTTGTGCTTTTAACACATCACTTGACTGGGCAAAGGCTTGGCCTGTCGTGCTAGATTTCAACAATCCTGACACGTATTTCTTCACTTTAGGTGGGCTGGCCCCACTTTGATTTGGGTCGGTCCAATGATCTTCTTGAGTCTTCACTTCCAATTATTCTTCTAGTCCTCATTATCATGATCTCCACTGGGATTCCACAAGTACTTCAACAATGTCCATTTGTACCAAAAATACTACAAAATAAGTAGACAAGTGAAATCCACTAAACATACAAAAATGAGGGTCATGAAGCATTATTTCACGTACTTTTGCACAGTTTTAGCTATGATAGAATGCTTAAAAATCATGTAAAAGATAGAGTGATCAATTTTATAGCCTTAAGAAAAGCTGCTACGTGCCAAGAGATGAGCAAAGAGAAGAATTGGTTGTAGACGGTCGCATAAGAGTTGTTTTTGATCTGATTAAACTTGAAAATTAGACATTTTGATGTGTAAGAAGTTATAGAAATTCAAATATTAAATATGTGGTGTGTATAGAAACTATGATATGTAATTTTTTTTTTTTTTTTTTTTTTTTGGTAATAGCCCGACCATATATACTCAATATGTAATTTTTGTTAAAAAAACCTTTTATAGCTTCCCATATTTATTACTATATAAAAAGTGGAGAAACTTAAAACATGGAAATTTATTATTTGACGAAAGGAAAAAAGAAGACTAAGAGAGACGGACAAATTTACAAAATACTAGGATTACCATATCGTGCGATGTACGACTTAATAAATTGAATATATTTAAAATATATTCATTTATAAAAAAATAAAATGAAATGATAGAATGAAATCATGGAATAAAATAAATTGAATTATTTAATTATTTTAGATAAAGACGGTAATAAATTTAAAATTTATGAAAAACTAATTTAATTTAGTTTTATTTGCATACCAAATAACATGCGAAATTTTCAATTCGCAACATGTATTCAAACCTAAGCCCCAATGATCAACCAACAATCAAATGATTATTTCAAATTTAATACTGCTATTATATATTCCATCTATCTCACAAATATAGTCCCCCTTTTTCTAGACGTCTCAAAAAGACACTGCATGCACAAATTAATCTAAACAATCCACAAATAGTTTCTTTTTTCTTTCTAAATGTAACTTCTCTCAAGATATTCAATAAATGTCAACTTAAAACCATGAAGGTGCAAAAAAGATTAGTTTTTTTTGGAAAGCGTTATGTTGCGATTAGGTCTAAGTTTAACTCTGGTTAAGCTTATCATGCGCTGTGTGTCTTCTGTCTCTTTTTCGATCCTCTTGAATGGATCACCGGGGGAAACCTTTAGGCCAACTCGGGGGCTCAGACAAGGGGATCCATTGTCGCCTTATTTGTTTCTATTTTGTGCAGAGGCTTTTTCTGCTTTAATCACGCAAGCGGAAACTCGGAATCTGCTTCATGGGGCACGCATTTGTCGAGCAGCAGACCCAGTTTCTTACTTATTTTTTGCTGATGATAGCATCATTTTCGGTCGAGCTACTGAGAACGAAATTGATGTGGTAAATGGGATTATTAAGAGTTATGTGGTGTCTCTGGAGAAATCTGAGATATGTTTTAGTAAGGGGATTAGGGAGGAACGGCGAGAGGTGCTGGCACATAGGCTCGGGGTAAGGCTGGTGGATCGCCATGCAGTGTATTTGGGTTTGCCGGCTTCGGTCGGGAGGTCTAAAGAAGCTATTTCCAGCACCATTGTATCCCGGGTTGACAAAAAAACTTAAGAATTGGAAGAGTAGATGTCTGTCGACTGCAGGGAGGCTCACCCTTCTCAAATTGGTTGCACAATCAATGCCTACCTACGTTATGATTAATTTTCGGCTATCCAAAGGGGTGTATCAAAGAATAAACTCGATGTGCTCGAGTCTTTGGTGGGGGCAAAAGGGGTCGGAGAGGAAAAATCATTAGGGGGGTGGGGGTGGGAGAAGCTTTGTAAGAGGAAGGAGGCAGGAGGTTTGGGGTTAAGAAATATTAAGGCATTCAATCTTGTGATGCTTGCAAAACAAGGTTGGCGACTCCTAGGAGATGAGAGCTCTCTTCTATCCAAAATGCTCAAATCCCGGTACTATCCAAATAGGAATTTTCTTAACGCATCTATTGGCCAAAATCCAAGTTGTACGTGGAGAAGCATAGTTGTGGGAAGGGATGTTCTTAAAAGGGGACTAATATGGAGGGTTGACGAAAAATCTGAGCTTGATATTTGGGCGGATCCGTGGGTACCGAACAATCCAAATTTCAAAATTAATAGTCCTAAGCCTAGTGGATGTGGAGTTGAGAAGGTTCGCGAGTTAAGAGATGAGAATGTTGGCAAATGGAGACGGGACTTAATAAATTCTATCTTCTGTTCGAATGATGCTATGCAGATTCGGGCTATACCAATCTATAAGGGGCAAGGGGCTGATAGGATGATAAGGAAGCACTCAAAATCGGGACGCTACGAGGTAAAATCGGGTTATTATGTGGCAAAAGAAGGTGTGGAAAATCCGCCACCAGGTTCGTCTACTGCAGGCTGTAAGAAGTTATGGCAGTTTGTCTGGACTGTTAATGTCCCTCCGAAGATACGCTGTTTCGTCTGGAAAACAGCTAATGGATACTTACCGGTTTCTTGGAGCCTTCGGCGAAGAGGTGTAGATGTTGATGGAGATTGCAAAAGGTGTGGGGCAGCTATTGAAACAAGTGAACATGCGTTACGAGACTGCATTTGAGCAAGGACCTATTTGCAACAGTCGCCACTTCGGCTAGCGGACGATATACTAGTTTCGGAAGCAAGTTTATCTGATTGGCTGGAGAAAATTAAAACTTGAGCGGATGAAGAGTGGGAAAAATATTCATATCTTTATTATGGATGTTGTGGCGAAACCTGGTGCAATTTGAGAACAAGGAGATGACAACTTTCGATTGCTACAGAACAGCAACAGTAGTCTTGCGGGATTATGATGCAGCTAAGCTTCCGCCTTTTTCTGGAATGCACAGGAGGGGGGGTGAGTCTTGGAACCCGCCATCACCTAGATGGTGGAAAATAAATATAGATGCGTCGGTAACCAACGATAGAGGAACGAAAATGGGTTGCGCTATTAGAGATGAGAGTGGGGAAGTTCTGCGAACACGCATTGAGCACTTGGATGGGCAATTGGACGTAGCATCAGCTGAAGCTTTTAGCTGTTTGGAAGGAGTAAGAATGGCGCTGGCAATGGGTGGAAGGAAAGGAGTACTAAACATTCCTTAATTAACACTCTAATTAGATTGTATCCCCTCCCAACCCAACCCAACCCAACATAAACAACCCAGCCCATTTTTGAGAGTGGGATCCAACTGCCCTTTCATTTTCTTCTCCAGAATCTCCTAGAACCTGTTCATTTCCCTTTCCAATATTCTAAACCGTCGTCTCTCTTCACTCTCTCAAAAAACCCTAGAACGTTTCCCACTTTTCTGAATTTCTGAGGGCTCTTCATCCTATCTCCATCTTTTCTGAATTCTCGTCTCTGTTCATCCTATCTCCTTCTTCAACAACATTTCCTCCTTTTTTTCAGAAACTCACCGTTTCTGTGGGAGGGTCTCCATTTTCGATCTGTGTTTCATGGACGAAATGGAAGAATCTCCCAAATGGGATGCCATTGTTTACGACTCAGAAGATTCCTATGTGGCTGAGACCCAGTTGCCGGAGCCAGATTGGAGTTCCGTGATGGCGGCGGAGGCGAAATCCGTGCTGAGTGATGAGTTACTACCGGATCTGGTAGATCCGTGCAGCGGGCTCCTTAAGTCGCAAGATCTGAAGGATTTCTGTTGGAAATTCCTCGCTCTTTGGGTTCCATCTATTTTGAAGGTCTATGTATTCTCTTCACCCTTTATTTTCGATCTGCTTTTTTGGCCCCTAAATGGGTACTGCATGTGCGATTTGTGACCACAGTTGTGCGATTACTGTTGCAGTGGTGTTTTTGTTGTGTATTGTCCCTGAAATAACATGATGAAAAACCCCTTTGCGGGATATTTTCTGAATTTGAAGTTACTGTTGGCCGTGTGGTGTTGATTTGGATTATATGATGACAAATCTATGTGATTTATCTGCTGAAACATCAAGTGCTTTTATGTGTTGACTGTTTGCCCCTGTAAGGGATATTTTTCGTCTTGAACCTATGAACAAATGCGTGGTTTTGGTTCTGAAATGGCCCCTGTTGTTGTGTTGTTGCCCCTGTGCGGGATAGTTACTGTATACTCGGTTGAAACACGGTGGTGACTGAAAATATGTGATGTTTGTCTTCTGATATTTTACTGTTGCCCGTGTTAGAATATTCAGTGATGGATATGATGCCTTCATTTTAGTTGGTGACTTAAACTGAAAAATCACCTGAAATGGTTTTGAGTGTTTAATGTTACCCTAGATGTTTTGTTGGTGCTTTGGTTGGTTTAGGTGAATCCCAATGATGAAAATTTTCTGAGGGATCATTTGCTGTTAATAAAATCTATCCTCACGTTTGTCCATAAAATCAAAATGTTTTTATAACAAAACCCTTCTGAGTTTACAGCTTAAGCAAAATGTACATCTACATAAGATGTTTACGCTCTAAACTTAGAAGTGATTCCATATTTTGCCCTACCAACTGAATCTAATCATGCCCCAGTTCAGTCATTAGCCCACCTATGTCGTAAGATCCACCAGCCTGTTCTTTTTCAATTAAGTGCTCTATCGCGCTTCTTACAACTTCTTCCTCTACTTCTAGAGATATTGGGAGTGTGCCTTCTCTTGCCAAGTGCCCTTTGCCCATATGAGGGAGTTTATAGTTGTTGTGACCCTTTTGCTTCATAATCTCTATCAAACAAGACTGCAAGCTTAGATACACATTGTTGAGTTTTGATGCCTCCATTTCTTCGTATGCTTTGATCACGTTTGTCACTAGATCATCCACGGTATAAGATGTTGTTTCAACCTGTAGAGACTGAATTGCCCTAAAAAATCCTAAGTCTAGGACATTGGTATCGGGGGAATTAGGTGGTTGACAAATAAGTTGAATATCAAACCCATCTGATGAAGCAGCTGCCCTAAATTCTGGGTCGTAATTGCTGATGTGAGGTTTTGCGTTATCTTGTTGTATGACTATATGTTTGCTAGCATCAGCTGGCCACTTAGCTTTAATGGCCGGTATAAGCTGAAAATGATGATTTTGAAGGAATTTTCTGCTGATTTCAGATTTTAAATAAATTGTAATGTCGCCAATGTGTCTAACATTAGTGTTAGACACATTTAGGAGACTTACAATTTCTGGGTAGCTATATGATGAGATTATTCTGATAGCAATTCTTCCCCAAAAAAAGCTTAAAAATATCAGAACATTACCTGCTGCAATATGCAGTCTTTGATGACATTTTTGGTTATTGAGTCAATTGGTTTGGTCACCAAAGTACCTCGAGTTCGATTCCGGCTGTTTCTGAGGGCTGGTACCTTTGCTGTAAATGGAAAAATTCCTATTTTTCCATCAAATAACAGCTCCCCTTCAGCTGTGTATCGCGGTCGAGCGACCGCACACATGAACATTACTTTCGGTATATACCTTTTGCTCTTACAAGCCCTATATGGGTCATCTTCTTCAACCAATTTGTAAGCCCTTTCAGTGGTCCTTTGCAAATAAAACCACTTTTCATCAATATGTATGGTATTGTGCATGGAGTCATACCTGATTTGGTTGAGCTGCTGGTCTAAATGCAAACTGCTTAAACTGAATTTTAGTCTTTGCAACATGTTTGAGTCTGTTAGTGCAGGTTTAACAGCATTTGTGTGTGCTCTTATCAGCCCTGTTTTGACCCATCTCCCTACTTGACTCTTACTAACCTCGAGCTCTTTGGCCAATCTCCTAATGCTGCCTCTTTTAGAAAAGGGGATTGTCTTCATTTGTTCAACATCAAGTGTAGCTTTTGCCTTCTTGTTAACTCTTTTCACTTCTGTAAATTCAATGGGCATTCCGGCTAATATTTGAACTTTTGCAGATTCCCAGATGTAATGGATAGTGCGCCGACTTGCTCCAAATGATGAAGCCGCTGCCTTGATTTTGCCGAAATGGACGACTCCGTCGGTACTGTTCGCTAAAAGGAATTGAGCGATCATGTAGCGGTCTGATGGAGTTAGATGATTCCCTCTTCTAGTGTTAGGCATAGTTCTATAACACTTTTGTAGGTGTAATTTCAGTGGACAGATTTCAGCATTTAGTGTTGAATTAAATGTTGTTGCAAAGGGTATTTATATAGGGAACCTGCAGTTTTTTGGTGTTTTAGGAGGGAAATTCAATTTGTAATTTTTGGAATTGGTTTCCTGAATCTTTTGGCTGTAAATTTTCAGAAATTGGAGGGAATTTGCCCTCCTTGTAATTCTTGCTGAATTTCAAAAACTTTCAGGACTGCTGATTTCAGATTTGTTTACTATTCACGTTTTTAATTCATTTTCTTTATTACTGTTAGCAGGTTTTATTTGCAGAAAAATAAGGGAAAGATTAGTGTTGACTTGTCAACCAAAAGTGAAAAAGCAGATTTTTCTTAACCTCCGTGCCGGCTTACCTGTGCAAAATAAGCCGGGACGGAGGGAGTATCATTCATAGTTGCCACCTATAAATTATTTGATATATTAACCAAAAACCATATTTAAAACTAATTTTGCCATTATTTTACTATATATACCTCTAATATTATGTTAGTAATAATTAAACTTACCTATTATTAGCAGGTAAAATGAGTGATAAATATCCCTAATTTTCTTTAATAAAGGTTTGTCTTTTATTATATAGTAAGGTATCTAAACAATATTCCAAATAATTTTGTGATATCAATTTTATATTAAAAATTATAAAATTGAAGACAATTCTTGTTGATGATACTTGATTTACTTGTTTTTATATGTAATTAGTTAACTATTTGCTCCAATACACTTACGTCCATATGCAAATTTTATATTATATGGTGAATTTAATTTAATTTTCACCTTGAAATTAAGCAATCTGATGATACAAAATATATTGTTATCTATTTTGGTTTTTTGGTCCTTTTTTTTTTAAAAAAAAATTATCTATTAGTTACATCCTAAATTTGATATTTTGTTATCTGTTAATTATTATAGATTTAGTGTTGACTTTGGGTCAACAAATATGGAAGGGATAATAATAATTATCATATTTGCAAAAAAATTGAAACCTTTTATATATCAGTTTACACTTGTATTATGTGATTTATTATTTTCAACTTTTACTTTTTATTGGTGCCATTGATGAATCAACTTTCAATCGGAAGAGTTTATGTAATTAATGGTAACAAATGATAGAATCTTGTGGCAACAAATCTTCTCCATAAATTCTGTAATTATTGGCATTAAAATATATATTTATGGCAGCAAATTTTCTCCATAAATTGATGTAATTACCTTAATCAATTAAAAATTTCAATTTATTTTTAGCCACTGTAAATGGGCGGAAAAATGAAATTTTTTTCCAATTTAGAGAGTTGTATTTTTATATATTATAATACTCCCTCCGACCCAACTAAATTTGCACACTTTCCTTTTTGGGTCGTCCTACTTAAATTTGCACGACCCAAAAATGAAAAATAAAGTCAACATAATCAGCCACATTATATTGACCTAAATGTCATTTTCTAATCTTAAAAAACATCTAAATGAACCCCCACTAATGCTCATCACCACAATCTGAATTTAAGTAACTCATCCCCCCATCCCCTCTCACATTCTCAAAACATCTCTCACAGCCCAGCCCAGCCAAAATCTGTGAAACCCTAATCCATCTCTTTTCTTAGTTCATCCCCCTTCTCCCCCAACCCAGACCCAAAATCTGTGAAACCCTAATCTATCTCTCTTCCTAACAACGCCGCTCCCCCATCTCTAATACCAGTTCCATCCTTTTCCTAAGACCTATTCCAGATCTAAAAACCCATACCACCACCTCTCCATTTTATATTTGTCGATGGGAAATTTTTCTGAGAGTTCCGATGATGCGATCGTCTTTGATTTCGAGGACACTGTCGTTCATGAATCGGAGCTGGAAACGGGGATTTTCAGCGATTCGGAGGCTGTGGAGGCTTCGCCGAAGAAAGGCCATGCTTTCGCCTTCGATCTGATGGCGTATTCCCCTCCTGGGGATGGATGGCTTGCAGATCCAAACATGCACGAGTTTTTCTTCGCATGCCTTGCAAACTGGTTCCCTATCTTGAGATTATGTTGTTCTTACCTACTTTCTGATTTCTGAAATCATGTTGGATCTGTGAATCCTTATTTGTTTGCTCGAAGTATGTTCTTGGAATTCTGTGTTGTTGGCTTGGCATGTTTGCTTCTGAAATTTTTGGATCTGTGTATCCAAATCTTTGTGATGATGATGTTTTTTTCGGATATGTGAATCCATGTGTGTGCGGATTCTTGTTATGTGATATTTTTTCGGATCTGTGAATCCGGAATCTGTATTGATGCTGTTTATGCGATTTTTTCCGACTCTGTGAATCCAAATCTGTGTTTGAGCTTTTGATGCGATTTTGTTCGGATCTGTGAATCCAAATTTGTATTGGAGCTTTTGATGCGATTTAGTTCGGATCTGTGAATCGAAATCTTTGTGATGATGTTGTTTATGTGGTATAGTCTTCGGATCTATGAATCCATTGTCTGTTATTTTGTTGAAGTGTGGCCAAATGTAATGATGTTTCCAAAACTGAACATTTATTGTTGCCCAACAAACATACAATGTGAGCAATTTTGTGTTGGTTTAGGTTGCTTATGTTAGTCCATGCAGACTAAATTAATGTTACCAACAATACTTGTTTGGGCGTGGTTTTTAAACCAAATGATGAATATTTTCTGAGGGTAAAATGCATTAAAAAAAAATCTAACAAAATGTGATCACTATTTTTATCAGTTTTTGATAACTTCAGTAAGTTTTATTGTTTACAGTCTAAGCAAAAGAAACACATATATTGTGTTTATACCGTAAACAACAAACTCAAAACGTACAATACTTACCATGTTGTTTTCACATATAGCTTAGATCAGTGAGTATCCCACCCACCTCATAGTTTCCTTCAGCGTTTTCTTGAGCCATGAGACATTCAATTACCTCCCGTACTGTTTCTTCTTCCATTTCCAATACTATTGGAAGTGTTCCTTGTCTTGCTTGGGTTGTTTTATCTATGTGTGGTAACCTGTAATTATTACCCTCTTTGTCTTTTATCACCTCCACCAAACATGCTTGCAAGCTCAGAAACACGTAGTTGAGCTTGATAGGTTCAAGGTCTTCAAATGATTTAAGAACATTGCCCACCAAATCCTGCACATTGTAACTCCTAGTTTCCACTTGTAATAACTGGATTGCCCGGAAGAAGCCTAAGTTTAGGACATTAGTATCCGGTGAATTTGGCGGTTGGCACATCAATTGAATCTGAAATCCATCACTTGTAGCAGCATTTCTGAAATCTATGTCAAAGTTGTTTAAGTGAGGTCTTGCGTTGTCATGTTGTATGATTATTTGCTTACTTGCATGCATCGGCCATTTTGACTTGATTGCTGGAATTATCTGTACATTAATTTCCAATGATGAAACAGTTTGCCTCTTAATAAACGCATTTCTGTGATGTCGCCGATTTTACCTAACAGATTTTTTCTGATGGTTTAGATGGTTACCTTTTGAAGTAGACAATCTTTAATAACCTGTTTGGTTGTTGATTCGGTTGGCTTGGTGCCCATGGTCCCTCTCGGTCTGTTGGCATTGTTTTTTAGGGCGGGCTCCATCGTAGTGAATGGAAACATTCCTATTGTGTATTGTGGCCTCGCCACAGCGCACATAAATATCACATTGGGGATGAAACATTTGCTTTTACAAACCCTATATGGGTCTTCTTATCAATATGAACTACATTATGCATATTTTCATACCTGATCTTGTTTTGAATGGTGTCCTTGTGCAAGAAACTGAGGATGTACTTTAGCCTTTCAATCTTGTTTGATTCTGTTGATTGTGGCTTAACTGCGTTGGTGTACGGTTTTATGACCCCCTGTTTTATCCATCTTCCTACTTTGCTTACACTAAGCTCACTTGCTAATCTTCTTATTGTTCCTCTTTTGGAGAATGGTATGGCTCTCATTGCCTCTTCTTCTAATGATGCTTTCTGTCTTGAAGCTTTTCTTGGCCTTATTTCCGGAAAAGAAACAGGTTGACCCTTTGAAATCTGCTTTTTTGCAGATTGTCATATTAGCTGAATCGTTCGAAGGAAAACTCCAAATGATGCTCCAACTTCCTTTACCTTGCGATGATTAAAAACTCCTTCGGTGTTGTTGGCTAGAAGAGTTTGAACAATGAGGAGTCGATCTGATGGAGAAATATGGGGGCCCTTCCTAGTGTTTGTCATGTTCTTTTTTTGCTGTAAATTTCTGTTGGTTAGTTGAAGTATGCATTCAATGCTGTTTTGGGCTTATTTATAGCCCTTATTTGGACAGGATTTAAAAATAATCTAGTTTAGGAGGGAATTTTGAGTGAAATTTGGCTGTTAGCATTTTTTGGGCAAAAATTCAAGTTGTTGAAATTTTGGTAGGAAATTTCCCCCTAAAACTGTAAAACAATTCGTTCCGAGTATTTATTGAACTAGTATTACTCCCGTGCGATGCACGGAAGACTGCTAAGTGCTAATAAAGTAAGTTTTCATTGAATTAAACAATATATGGTTATATTATTTGAAAATGTGAACATTGTATACTTAATAGATAAATATTTTATTTTTTTAACATATAGTAAAATTTTAAATAGTGTAAATATCCGTTTCTCCCCTATAATTCTTGAATTAAATATATATATGTGTGTGTGTGTGTGTGTGCGCGTGCGCGCGCGCTATTTATAAATAAACTATTGTTACATAATAAAATTAAAATAAATATCAAAACATATAACAAATAACAAATAAAAATTCCTTTGTTAAAATTATTTTTTATAAAACTCTGACATACCGTTAGTCAATCTATATCCTTCTTAACCTATACGAATAACCGCAAATAGTTCAATTAATTACATATGTTAAAGAAAACAAAAATATAATAACACACTACTTATTACAAAAATAAGATAAGATAATAATAAAATAAAATAAATAATTTATAAGAAAAGTAGATTTTCTTTCAAATAATCCTATATTTTTTATTTTTAAAAATACTCTATTACATTATTTTTATATAATTTAATTCACAATATAAATGAATCAATATACAATAAAAAAACTAAAACATAATTCAACTTAAAGAAGGTGAAAAGATGATTAAATTGATATGTTATATATGAATATATATTAGAAACAAAAAAAATTATTAGTATTATAAAAAATCCTAAGAAGTTTTTGACAAATAAACACACTAACAAAATGTTGAAACTGTAATATCTTTTAGGGATACATACATGAATATTTTTTTTTGAAAATATCTGATTTGCAATTGGATGAAAAAAAATTTTTTTTACATACTTGGCTAAATTTTATTTTATCATGCACACACATATTTATATATGGATTAATTTATAGAATAAAATTAATATGAAAAAGTAAATACAATAGATTAATTAATAAAAATATTTTAAAAAATTAAATTGGAAATATTTTTTTAGAAAAATTCTCCAACTAATTCGTATTGCTCTTTAAAACATTACACCAACAAACATCTGCAATAAGATTTCACCAAATAATCAACCAATAAATAATTTGTATTTATTTTATATAATATTACATTTTTATGTATGTGATATGGATGTCAAATAAAAAATCATAAAACGATGATTAATTTGATATATAAAACGTAAAAATGTAGAGATATAAAAATTATTTTTATTTAAAATTTGAGAAATAACTATTTTTTTTAAAGAAGGAAAAAAAACACATCAAAAGTTGACACTTCTACAAATAACCATAAATAACATAAAATATTTTGGTGGAAAAATACAACTTAACGATTTTAATACTCTTATGACGTTTATATATGTATGGATTTTTAATATATCTAAATAAATTTTCAAATTAGAACTATAAATATTTAACTGTTTCTTTCTAGAATTATATTCACTTTGCAACTTTAAACATTTCACTTGGTAATTTCAGATATACTGAAATACTTCTTATTTTTAAATAAATACTAACATTAACAAAATAAAATCAAAAGTTTATTCAATAATTCGAAGACAATTTAAAGTATGTGAGTTCTTCATATATTTAAATATTCTTCATATTTTATTTGATTTTGTAATTCAATTAATTTTTATAATTTTATTGTAAATATTATACTCCCTCCGTCCCGGTCTAATTGGCTTACCTTGGTCGGGCACGGAGATTAAAAAAAAGTAAATTTTGTGGAATCTTTGACTTTTTCAAAAATGAAGATTAAGGGTGAAGATTTTGAAGGTGAAGATTGTGAAAGAAATTTGTCATTTATGGGCAAGGTTCTAAAAGTCGCTAGGCGCTAATTAGGCGGTGGACTGGGGCCTAGCGACTAATCGGGGTTTGGGCGGGACTAATCGGGGCATCGACATAGTTAGGCGGAGAGGAATCGGAAAATAAACGTAGGCGGTCAATGGGAGCCTAGCGCCTAGACGGGGATTAATCGGAGCTAGTCGGGGATTTTTAGAACAGAGTTTATGGGCTGATCAATTAGAATGGGACAAAAAAAACAAAAGGTAGGCCAATTAAGCCGGGACGGGGGGAGTATTATTTAAGGTAAAAATTGATTAATGAAAAAAAAAAAAATCTTTGCTTGAAAGAATAAAAAAAGATATAATTGAAGTTGGTTAGTGCGAAAAAATATTTTTTAGGTTGCAAAGTGTAAAAAATATATCGTTGAGATTGCTTCACGAAAAAAACACAATTGAAAAGTATAACAAATGTCATAAAATTTAGGTTACTATATATAAAATAGTATTAACACAATAGACATTATTTAAAAATATGGATAAGTAATAAAATAACAATATCAATAATAATTATGATATATAAACATGCATATGCTCAAAAGTCCACGTCTAATAAAACAAACATTGTTATTATATATATATATATATATATATGCTAAATGTAACGATTTAATAAATTATTTATAAAATTAATTATTGATTTTTTGCCTTTAATTTAATGAAATGTGAGTTTAATTACTTAAAAGATATTTTTTATTATGGTCGTAACTAAAGTAAAGAGCGTATTTGAAAATTCATGTGAAAATAAAAATAAAAATTTGTTGAACTTTAAAATACTCAATTAAATTTTTTATAAGGGGAATTATTTTATTAATTTTTACAATAAACACTTAAATATAATGTAAATAATTAATCAATAAAGAAGTTATTGTTTTAAAATTAAATATATCTCTCATTATAATATATGTGATGTGATATGGATGTCAAATTGAAGATTGTGAAAAGATGAATAATTTGATATATCATGCACAAAAAATGGATTAAAATTTTTTCTCCTAATCTAAGAAAGAAAGAAAAAACCCTCCCCTCCCTCCACGTGACTCGAACCCATCGAACCCAGAACCAAAACCCTAGGTAGTAGATGCTATGTCACTTGAGCTATCCAACTTCGTCGCACAAAAAATGGATTAAAAATATAAAGATTATTTGCATTTAAAAACATTGTAAGAAAATTATAAATTTACCAAAATTAATAAAAACTTACCAAATTAGTGTAAAAGTTTTTGGAGAAAAAATTAAAATGACAATAAGATCCTTCATTTAACTTATATATATATATATATATATATATATATATATATATATATATATATATCTATATATATATAAAAGTAAAATGGAGGGTATTTATGTAATTTTACTTTTCCCTCCTAAATTTTAAGCCATAATTGGTAATCTTTTGTTATTTTTGCTAAGTTGATAACTTTCTTTCATTTTTTTAAAATACAAATAACTTTTTTATTTATAATCTAGTTTTTATGCATAATATATCAAATTATTCATCTTTTCATGATCTTCAGTTTGACATCCATATCGCATATATTATAATGAAATATTTGATTTAAGAAAATAAATTATTTGTTGGTAAATTATTTATTCTAGATTTGAGTGTTAATTGTAAATTGGACTAAAATATGTTGGCTTGAGTTGCAACTAAGCATTAGTAAAATAATTTTCTTATAAAATACTAATTGTGCATTTCTTTACGAAAATACAACTAATTATTTTATTTTATCTAACACGAATTTTTTGAAATATTTTCGTTATCTAAGTTACACGGGAAGAAAAATCATTGTTTAAATAATGAAATTCATGTTTTATTAAATCAAAGGCCAAAACTAATATCTATTTTGTAATCATTTTATTTGCTGGTATATTTATTTTATCACAAAAGTACGGAGCTTTGAGTATATGTATAATTATGTACTAAAATTGTTATTGAAATTATTTTTAATTACTTATTGATATTTTTATATATTTTGTTAAAATTGATTTTCTGAGAAACATTACCCTTTGCAACCTAAATTATGACTTTTGTTACACTTTGATATTTTACGTTAATTAAACCTCAACTTTTTTTTTTTTTGGTCAAACTAAACCTCAACTATATATTTTTACATTTTGTAACCTACACAATACTATGTCACACTAACTAACCTCAACTATGTTTTTATTACTCTTAACAACCTAAGTAATTTTGTTTGCATTGATCAATTTTTTTCTTGAAATAAATAAACTATTTATAAGAAATATATATCATTTATATAAATAAATTACAATACCAAATAAAATATGAAAATATTCAAATATTATGAAGAACTCGCAGACTTTAATTTGGTATTTGAATTATTAAATAATGATTAGATCTTATTTTGCTAAAGCAAGAATTTATTGAAAATAAGAAGTTTTTAAGTGTATTTAAAAGCACAGAGTGAAATGTTAAAAATTGCAAATAAGAATACAAAAGTTGAAAGAATTTTTTTTGGTATTTATAATTAGAGCTTGAAAATTTATTTGGATAAATTAAAAAATATTAAATAAAGGTAAGAGTATAAAGAAAAAGTATACATTATATGTGAAATATCCAAATAAAATATTAGCGTCTTATATAATATATTTAATGATTATTTTTAATTATTTATAGTTAGAGTTTAAATATTATTTCATAAATTAAAAATATATAAATAAGTCATAGTAGGGGAAATTCTTTAAGTATCATTCCAGGTTAAAATTATGGACTTTAATTGGTAAGTTGTCATATTTGACAAGAATCAAAATTGATTTTAGATTTTAAAATTGCAAATAATTTTTTTTTTCATTTCTAATTTAATTATTATGTATAAGATATAAAAAATCTCTTTTGACGATATTAAAATTAATTAAGATACTCGAATTAAATATTATATTATTTATTCGTTAATTATTTGAGTTAGATTTCAGTGTTTATTGTGGTTGTATTATATAGTATTGGTCTAGAATACAACTAAAAACCAGTTAAATAATTCTCCTTTAAAATTAATTTTACTTGATTACTGATTAAAACTATAATTAATCAATTTATTCATCTAACCCGAATTTTCTCAACTTTTCTTTATTTATTATATTGAGAGAAAAATAAACGTATATATAATTGACACGTACTTTTAGTGAATTAAAGTGAAATTTAATATTTGATTTATAATCAGCTTATTGAATCATTAAATTTGCTCGTATCTATTTGTTATAATAATATTTTTTGTATGATTAATCACTAAACTACGACTTTTGCGAATATATATGATAATCTTGATTTTTCTTCTTCATATTTTACATTTATTAATATTATTTTTAAATAAAGAATTAAACTTTGCAACCTAAACTTCTTTTAAATATGCAAAATTAACTAACCTGAACTATATATCTTTTAAGACTTTGCAACCTAAAAAATTAATACTTGGTCACATTAACCATCTCAACTATGTCTTTTTTTTTTTTTTTTCCACATTTTGCAACCTAAGATTTTCTTTTTGTTACACTAATCAATGTGGATCTTTAACTAAATCTACTATTTACAATATAAATGTGTAGTTTATTTGTAAAATATCACCATATATATGAAATATTAAGAAATGTAGAAGAACTCATAAGTTTTATTTTGTTGTTGAAAATATTGAATAACTTTTGAATTTTATTTTATTATTTTATTAATTTCGTATAGCTTAAATCATCAAGTCAAGTATTGAAACTCGCAAATGAGATTTTTCTAAAGTTAAATAGTAATAGTTAGAATTTGAAGCTATATTTAAATAAATTAAAATGTCTAATATAAAATGGCAAGATTAAAGGAAACTAATTGTTTTATAACATTATTCAATTTATTTTATTTAATAATATGAGTTGATATTTATATATTTATGTGTGTTTGAACATTCATAAATAATTAAGCTATTTGTGTAAGCATACTAGATCCGTGTTTGGATTTTAGAGATAAGAAAAAGTCATTTGAAAAATATATATTTTTTTATGTTTAATATTTTATTTTAGTATTAATCTATAATATACATACAATAATTTATATTTAATTTATATATAACGTGGGAGAAACTTACATTTATATTACTTATAATTTTATTTATGTTTAATCATAAATATTTATTTTATTAGGATAAAACAGCACATTTTTTTTTATATTAAATTATACTCCGTCAATCCCAGCTAAATTTGCATACTTTCTTTTTCGGTCCGTCCCACTTAACTTTGCATACCTTAAAAAGGAAATTTTTCTCACAATCTCCACCCTTGAAAAAGTCAAAGATTCCCCAAAATCTGTGTTTTCTTAACATCCGTGTCGGGTCACCACGTAAATTTAGCTGGGACGGAGGGAGTATAATATTTAGTTTAATTAAACTATTTTTAAATAAAACTTCCGTGCATCGCACGGGAGTAATACTAGTATATATAAAAACAAAATGGATTTATACTACAATTGGAAAATAGTATTTTTCCCGCCCAAACTGCTTACTATATATGATAATAAAAAATATTTTTTTAATTAAAAGAAGAACACAATATATGCCTAAAATATCTCAGAATCTGGTACATATATATGTAATGGTAATGTTTTCGCAAAATTAGGGAAGTTGTTGCTGATTTTATTGGAATGAGTTTTTTTGTCCCTAAATATATGTAATAATTAGTTGTATCAAGATTTACTTTACAAAATTACCAAATCGTAAGATACAAATCAATCTTTAACCATAATATTTTAGAATGAATCTTTACCAATATTATTTATGTTACAATACCTAAATAAATTAGCTATTTCTTTTATCGAAATTACTATGCAAATGAATCTACAAATTTATTTTATAGCATAAAATTAGGGTAAAAAATACTAATTACAAACCCTATATTCCAACTATCTAAAAAATGTATTATTTTTATAGCTGGAAATAAAGCATTTCACTCCCTCTCCCCAACTTATATACTTATTTGGGAAATAAAAAATTATTTTATTTATTTGACAGTAAATTTAATTTATGGTTGGCCCCACTTACCTATCCTTTTTTACTCCGATAAATTAGGAAACGGTTTCCTTAACTAGCTAATTTGGTAAAAAATAAATCAAATCACATTTTTGTTTTGTGGAAGTTATATATCCCTCCCTAAAAATCTATATATATATATATATATATATATATATATATATAATAAGCCAAGTCATCCGAAATTAGTAAGTTGAAACTTTTTCCGCCCATTTTAATAGTTACCATAAATAGATGTGAATTTGAATTTTGAAATTTGAAAAATCCAATGATATTAGCGGGATTCAAGTTTTCGAATATTTTTTCCGTCTAAAATTCAGCAATAACAAATCTGTACATATATGTATAACAGAATTTGTTGCACATTTTTTAAAATTTTGAAATTTGAATTTTAAAAATAAAATTATCCAATAACATTATTGCTCCTATAAATAGATAAGGTCTTCAGTAAATGAGAATCACTTTTGCAGCTGGTATTTCTATTTCTTATTCATTTCGCAATTTACATTTTTTACTGCAAATTTCTATAATTCCTTCATTCCTTGATTATTATTTGTCAACTTTGATAGTTCATTTTGCAATTTACATATTTTACTGCAAATTTGTATAATTCATTCATTCCTTGATTATTATAGGTCAACTTTGATAGGCACTTCACAATGGATGCTCCAAAAGTACTACATGCAAATCAAGATAAGAAAATATCAGCAACACTGAATCTTGATTATGGCGAAAATAAGTTTGATGATTGCAGAATTCAAATCTATATACCATCATCGTTTTCTACGGTAATCTGTAATCATATAAAAATTCAACCTATATTTTTAATTTCTGTTATGTGAATTATTTATATTATTGTCCATATATTGTGCTAAACTTTACATTTTGTTTATAACATGTACAGTCTCAATCCGTTTAAAATATTGGCAAAAGATTAGAGACAATCAAGTCAGACAATCAACTCATCCGACGATCAGCTGAGATTGAAGACTAATTTTGATTTTATTGTAGCAGAATTCAGTTTTTTAATTTCTGCAAAAATAAGTTCATGTATCAACTTCAATTGGAATTCTAATTTTATGGCAGTATTTCATTTTTGTCATTACAATATATTTACAATTAAACTTTGATAAAACTCAATCGAAAACGTTTACTATACGCAAGACTTTTAAGAAGAAATATCCCATTTAACAACTATCATGAACTATTGCAGAAAAATTTCCAAAATATTATCTTATAAACAAAATAAATTTAATATATAGATTGGTTGATAACAACTATAAAATGATATCACATATAAATTTAGAACTATCACATAATTGAATGATTAGTGAAATCAATACTCATTATAGACCGGATTTTTATTTTAATATAAATTATAATTATGATGTGTATATTAATATATGAATTACCATAGCTTTACCAAAAAATAGATGTGATTTTATCAATTTTTAAATATACAATAATATGTAATCTTTAATTGAAGATATCTGATAACAGAATGTCCAGATCATTCCAAATCTTTCAGATATGATTTCTGATTTTTTATACTCCTATAGAAAGGGCAAAAAGGATGGCCCCTTGTTTGATCTCAATAATTTCTAAATTGTAAAAATCAATGTATCAAACTATATATAGATCAATGTATCAGACTATATATAGATTATTGTATATCAATAATGATATGCAACCACCAGTGAGTTTTCTTATAGAGCCCATCATGATGTGTTCGGTCAGCTAACACACTCCACCAAAAAAACACGCTAAACATATTTTTTATTCCTTCCTCGCCTCTTATTCCACAAAATCACTTTTTTTTTTAGTTTTTTTTTTCCACAGTACAATATTATTTTTTCCCAAAATTATTTTATTTGTAAAGTATTTTATCCGTTTTATTTCTTCTCTCGAAAATAATTTCATTTGTTTTTTTTCTTCTCTCATCTCTCTTCCAAAATCTTAATATTAAATTATAATAAATTTTGAAATAGATCATACTGATTAATAATAATAAACAAACAACCAAGATATACAATCCAGAATTGCAATACAATTTAATAAGATTGAGAAAAGAATATATTTTCTTAATGATTATTCTTATATAAAGTATTTTATTAGTTTAGTCCATTAATTTTCTAAATTAAAATCCAACTTTATTTATATTAATGAGCTCATCTTATGGATATAGGAGATTATTGGATAAAAAAATTGAAAGATTTGAAGTCATCTATGTCTTTTAAAATTCTAAATCCAAATTCAACTCTATTTATATGAATGAGTTCATCATATCGACTATGAAGATTCAGTTCATCCTAAATAAAATTGTGTTTTCTATGTCTTTCTTAAAATT
Source organism: Ajuga chamaepitys (assembly GCA_958295605.1). NCBI lineage: Eukaryota > Viridiplantae > Streptophyta > Magnoliopsida > Lamiales > Lamiaceae > Ajuga > Ajuga chamaepitys. The sequence goes on along the minus strand of OY282507.1, from coordinate 9,904,665 downwards.
TATTTCCAATAGAGGATATTTTGTAGGTAAACTAATAAAATATTTTATATAAGAATAATCCTTAAAAGAAAATTATGTTTGTTTCTATTAGAAGATGTTTTGTACGTAAATTAATAAAATATTTTATATAAGAATAATCCTTAAGATTGTTTGTTTCTCAATTCTATTAACTGATATCGGATTCTGGATTATGTATGTTCGCTTTATTTATTATTACCAATCAGTGTAGTCTATTCAAAATTTATCATAATTTAATATTAATGTTTTGATAGAGACAAGATATAAAAATAAAAATTAAAAAAAAAAAAACACTAGAACAAGATACGAGTAAGAAATTCGTGAAAAAATTAAAATGTATTTTTATTAGTGGAAATTACTGATTTTCCGGAGTAAGAGGCTATGAATGAATAACACTGCAAAAGAACACAAAAGTTTTCTTTGTAAAAATTTTTAACCATTTCCTTTTTTGTTATACATTATCAAATAAAAATGTGTTTTCAATAAAAAGTACTGTTCATATTAATATTGATTTACTTTTTAAAAAAATAGCCCGTGCATCGCTAGAATGACAACTATTTACAAACAAAATAAATTAGTTATAATGACAACTAAAAAAAACGGAGGTAGTACTACATTAATTAATTAGTCTATGGAGAAAAAAAAAGAAAAATCTTATGGAAGTTCCCCATGTTGACTACCTACTTCTTAATTTTTTTTTTTTTTTTTTTTTTTTATTATTGCTAGGGAGAAATCTATTCTCCACTATATAAGTAATAGCAATATCCTGATTTGCTTCACATTTATAGTTCATGTATGAGTTTCAGGAATTGAAGATCTTGCAAGCAATTACTCTTTCTTCTATGAGGATAATTAAAGAAATATTTCTAGGTTTATGATGTAGATTTTGGTGGATCCTTTTGTAAAGTCCCCACCGAGGAACAATTTGTAAATTATATTCTCTTGCTTTTCTGCAAAAGTTTCAAATGGCAAACATTTTCTTGATAGATTTCTTATTATTTTCTATAGTAGTTCCTAATGGGAAAAATTGTATACCGACTTTTTCTTTCTTTTCCGATGTAATTTTCAATATTTTCAAGACTATATTTTTAAAAGTGGGAGTTTGTGATACTACTGGAATTGACGATATATACTAATTGATGGTACAACTTGATATTTTCGCAATTAAGTTAAGATTGCTCTTTAGTAAGCCTATCTTCTATCGTGGTATATTCTTAGTTGTTTTTAGAGTTACGAATCAAGAATAATTGAAGATTTTGATATTTTATGAGAAAGCTACTACAGGTTTGTGTATAAATAAGTATTTCAAAATTCGTTAACATTTATGTCTTTTCAGAAACTTGAATGATCTATATTAGTTTTTTTCCAGTAATTTTTTGTTATAGTATGTTGATACTAAACCTTTTGTGTTTTTGCATGATGTTTTTTTTTAAGAAAACCTACTAATTTCGAATTTTTTGAATTCCTGTTGTTTATTTATGTTGAATTTTGATGTTATTATGTTTGTTATTGAGGATATATTTATGAGAGTAAAAATGACAATTAAAACATTCCTAACAAGAACAGACGCACACACAAAAGTTACACATTTAAATTCCAACATGTTACACTTTTAACACTAAATTAAATGATATTTTTGTATATAAAAAATATTAATTTAAACTTTTTTCCGTACATCGCACGGGGTAACTACTAGTATATATATAGATTATGACTTTTTTGTATTTTTCGCTTAGTTTGAATTTCTGCATTCTTTTACTTATAAATATACCAAGGAAAAAAAGAAAAATCGAGAGAAGTGTTAATACATTTATCCCTCCTCTAAAAAAATTGATTATAGACCCTAAAAAATTGAAGAAAAAGCAGTTAGCTATCTTTTTTTTTAAAATTCGTATCATCAATCGATGCAAATTTAGTTGGGACGGATGTATTACTCATCAATGACTCCCTCTATCAGTTCCTTCGCAATTTCAGCGTAGTTGTCATCTTCTCCGCATAGGAAAGCGCCATGATTAGCGTTATCGCTCAGGTAATCTCCTCCTCACTATTCATTATAAATTCATATGCCTCTAATTTAGATTAGGAGAAATTAATATATATTTATATGCAGGAGCGTCTGTTAGGCGCGGCGCTCGGGAGTATCTTAACAGGAATCGTGGTTTTTGAGCAACGTAGAACCATCCATAATTCCATTTCTGATACTGAACCTCGGGTATGTTAAATTTCTCGAATTTAATTTTGTTATTCTTTGTTATGGCCCCTCAAACCCTAATTGAGGATTGCATAAGATTGATGGCGCTGTAGATTTGAAGAAATGATTATGGAATTGAGTGAAATTTAACTGTCTGCGAAGTAATTTCTTATAATTTTAACAATTTTCGCATTGAACCCACAAATGCCTATATTTTTGAGTTGCATCCTCAGAAGATGAGTGGAGGAAGAATGAATATTAATTCAGATAGAGGTTATGATGAAAAATGTAGTTAATTTACAAAAGACATCATGTTTTGTTTAAGCATACTTGAACTTATCTTTGGAATTGAAACTGCTGTTTTGCACCTAAGAAAGTAAATTTTGTCTATTAATTAGGCTCTTAACCAGTTTTATGGCAATTACCTGTTATTAAGAGATAATGTAGTGATGGATAGTTGAAATACAAGGCAACTTATGCAACACCAATGTCTTGTCATGCCTTATGGAGTTTTGAGTGTAATTTTTTCTTGATTCGAGTTCTGATGGCTATATTGTTAGTATGTACGATCTTAATAGTTTTAGTTTAAGCAGAGTTAGTCCTCCAGTAACCTACCAGCCTAGGTTACTAAGTTTTACAATCAAACTTTTCAGCTGATTTCTCTCGTCTTCCATGCTATTGCATAATGTGTCATGGATTATAGTAAGAACAAATCAAATTCATAAAATGAAATATACAACTGGTCTTTGAAATGGTATAATATTTTGTAAGAACATTGCATATGAAATCCTCCAATTCTTTTGTTAGATTTGGGCTGAATTTGGGATGGACTTTGAATGTGCTTTAAAACTTCCTTGTATTCATTTGTCTTCAAAGATTTCAAACTACTTCTGTTATAAAATATGATGAGCCCTCATAATGTTAATTACATCCATGAAGATAATGACTTTAAACAGCTCATACTTCTTTCTTGCCTTCTGGTCGTGATATGTTGTTTCTATATTATCAGAAGTTTCTATGTGTAAATTTTCAGCCAAGAGAGCCCATATTTGGTAGAAACTCCCGCCTTGAGTTTGCTCACATATGGAACAGATCTGTGGACAAGACACTCGGACCCATCATTGAATCTCTCAGCTCGAGTGGGTGGTAGGGAATATTCCCAAATATGATCACTGTTGTGAAGGCAATATTTTACATAACCACACATATTGTGGCCTTCCCATTTGTATCTCTCTGACTCATCAGCTAAAACTTTGGTCCTTTCATTCTTGCTGACTAACAAGTAATCCTTTCTTCAGTAAAATATAGAGTGTTAACTGAGGACTATAAACTGAAAATATGTGGAATAACTGTTATATTGTCTTCACACCTTATGAAGCTAGTGTAGAATCTTAACCTTTTTTAGACTTATCCTGTTCTGCTGCATATTTTCTTGGAAGTTTTTTCTATTAGTTTCTCAATTCTTCTGAATTCCTGAGTAGGGATTAGGGTGGGAAATGCACTTTGGTTAGAGCATGTAGGATATGCACCTTTTTTCTTGCTTTCTGGATCACTTTATTGGGTCGTTGGGCCACATAAATATTTTTGTTCAACTTTTAAAAGTTTCCCTATGAAGCCTCAGGTGTTGATTCTGCATTTTAGATATGAATATTTTTCCTTGTTTTACATGAATATACTTCTCTCAATCTAATAAACAGTGTGCAACTCGAGAGAAGACAATACTTGTTTCCATGTAGACCAACTTTAGAATTGCTTTGGCCCTTTCACACCCACATGTTAATCTTGATTTGCCATGTTCATGCATCCACATGAATCTGTAAAATGATGTTATGTTATAAGCATAATAATCGATATTTGCTGCACAACAATTGGTTGTATTCAACACTCCCATTTACATTCTGCTAGAATTGGTAGTTATTTTGGTTCATTGACATAAGTAATGGTTAGTTGCTGCTCTCTTGAGATATCCTTGTTTTCAAGTTTGTCATTCTGGATTCCATTTGTCATTATTCTGTATTGTTGCTCTGGTGTTGCCTTAAACTGAAAATTTTGAACCATTTTTTATCCAAATTATCACCTTTCAACCTGTTAAAACTTAGAGCTGACAAACCAAATGCCGTTATGAAATAAGCAACTAACTGTGGTGGATAAGATGATATCAATATACATACACATATAGAGAGAGCGTAGGGGTGGGGGAGTGGATGTAACCAAACATAGAGGCCATGGGCGAGCTAGAAGTGCTCTGAGCTGCATTCTCATGGTTAGCACATTATACATCAGGCAGCTGATGGGCTTTGGCTCTCTGTGCGTTGTCTTGCCGCTTCATCACCAGATACCCAATTGCTAGTAAGATGAGACAACCAAAAATGAAACCCACAGGAATCCCAGCAATGCCACTGGCTGATAGCCCTTTCCCACCTTTGGATCCGCTTTCATGGCCCCGAACAGCCTGCACATTAGCAGCTAGAGGCAGCGAATAACAGTCTATTGATTCACATTGGTTGCTCATGTTTGGTTGTGGAGGTTTGGGGTGAAGGTATGCGTACATTTCTGGGGAGAGCACCACAGGGGGCTCGTAATCAAGGCCATTAACTTGATAGTAAGGTTTAGAAATGGAGATGACAAGGAGAGTGGCGACGATTAGAGAGGAGGCCATTGGGGGTTGGGGTGGTGGGGATATTACTGGGAATAGTAGTGCTTTCAGGTGCTTTGTCTGTTTTGACTTTGGACTTCTGGTTTTATAGGGGGGGATGTAATGAAGAGTTTTGCTTGTAATTTAATCTATAGATTACCAGGTGGCTGAAATATGAGAACTAATGATGTTCAATCCTTCTCTATTACTGTTATATCTAAATGTCATGATATAAATGCTAGTTCTCTTGATTCTGTATACATATAGTATGTGACTAATATATAGTCATAGTGAAACTTAAGTTCCCCTTGAAATGTGTTTGTCTTTTGGATTTGTTTCAGGTGATTATAGAATTATTAGAGGAAAATTACTTATTGGATAAAAAAGCCTTAGTGATAGAGACAGAAATGTTCCCGTACCCACCGTAGACTCATGTATCACTAGCTATGTGTGTAAAGATCTTATTCATGAATTATGGATTAGATATTTATTTACTTTTATAAGATTTTGATACATTAGTTGATGATTATATTAACATGCACCGACGGTGGGTAGGGGAGCGGGACTGGTGATAGGGATATCAACAAAGACTTAATTGTTATCATTACCATATTGTCATTTTTTCTTTTTATCAAAACCAATACCATGTGGTACAAACTTGGGTTGATAAATAGCTTGTGCGTTTGCATTTTTTTATCAACTTGGTGTAGCAGTACAATTTACCTGAAATTCCACCAACATTTTCTTTGCCATATGATTATACATAATATAAGTTATTTATACCACCATCAATTAGGGTGAGAAAGCTAATCTTTTTGACTAGCTTAAAGAATCAGTAAAGGTTCACAAAATTGAATATAAAGAAATAGTGCAATTATAGGTGGTAATTGCAGTAGCTCTCTTCGTGCAAGTTATCTTGTGTCACCTGTCCACCGTTATTGCAAATGCATCATAACATCACCATTCCTTTCTAATCTGAAAGGCGTATCTGTGAGAGTAGTTTGCACAAATTTTAATGTTCTAAGGGCATCTTCAGTAAACATCTCTACTCTTCAGTAGATTTTACTCATTTTACGGCAAAATTTGCATTCTTTCTCCAGCTGTTTAAACTGGTTTTTACAGCGGTTTGCACTACTTTTTACACTAAAAAAGAATATTCCTTAAAATCAATTTTTTACAATTAATTATATTTTTTTATAAATTATATTATGCAAGCAATATTATTACATATAAAATGTTATATTTATATTTTTACTTTTATAGATTCTAAAACAATCAAAGTTAAATGACCACAAAATAAATTGAAATTCATAATAATATTACAATCTGTTACACTGCTTAAAACGAAGAATTGCCCACCCGAGCCCATAAATGATCAATAAATGCGCATAAAATGCGTCACTGTTACAACAATTTAGGGGCCATCAGTATAACACAGTAGTTGCTACGCAATCCACTGGATAAAAATTACCCAGTGCCATCTGTATACTAAAGCACCATTGGAGGTGCTCTAAAAGACGCTATGTGTTAGTGGGGCGACAAATTACGGTCTAGCGCGTAATTGAGGCCTAGCCAAATTAATCGAGTCTAGCATCTAATTGGGGCCTAGGCAGAATTAGTCGAGTTAAGCAGGGAGGAATCGAGAAAAAATAGGCGGTTAATGACGGTCTAGCGCCTTGACAGGGTATACTTGGGAGTAGACGAGGACTTTTATAAAATAGACAAATTTAGACACTTATCGATATAAGTATGTACATAAGAGTACAGTTTTGATCAGATACGCACATTACTATACGCGTCCGTCCACGATAACTTAAGGGCTGCCACCTATTCGCCCAATTTAAGAATGGAAAAGTTAAAACAAAATATCTTGGGACCAGGAGCTCTACCGCCGCCTCCAACAATATCATCATCTACATCGTCACTGCTACTCTAGTGCCGCCTCCGCCAACCATCATCTACACCCGTCCCCACTACTCCGGCGCCTCCGTTATTTCCCTTTCATCTGTTTCATCTTTTTTCTCCCAACATTCATTCGTTCGTCGTTGTCGTCCCATCCATCACTTCAATCCACTCTTTTACCAAATTTAAAAGGTTAAATATTTTTCCCTGTGCCATTTTTCTTCAAGTTTATAGGAATTGAAGCTCCATTCAATTGTATACTTTGATTATATAATTAATTTGAAGTTACTTTAATTTGTGATAAGTGTTTCAAGTAAAGTTTTTATTAAGTTGTGGAGATTACAGCGGAGATGTGGCGATGGAGGTGATTGCAGAGTTTTCTTCCTTAGAAAGAAGACCACCAAAAAACATGTTTCTTTTTCTTCTGAAATACTAGCTATAATTTGTTAGTGAATTACCCGATTGATCCAGCGAGATGTTTAGCTTGAAAAAGAACTCCGCATATCTTCGAGATTTGAAGTCGGAAATTCAAGTAATGGAGGTGGTGGTTGACGGTGGAGGACGGTGGTGGTGGTGGGTGGCGGAAGTCGCCGGTTCAATATGTTTTCAGAATTTCTGATATAATTATCTTTCCTTTGAGTTCATTTCTATAAAAAGAAAAGAAGAAAAAATTTTAAGGTACAAAAATATATTAATTGACTGTGACGTGGTTCAACCTTATTGTTTCTCCTTGACTATCGCGGACGGCCGCGGATAACAAGTCGCTGACTTGAACAAAACTCCATAAGAGTATGGCTGTAAACGAGCCGAGCCGATTCAAGCTTGTAGGTGTTCATGTTCGTTAGGGTTGGCAGTGGGACGGGGAATCCCCATTCCTCGTGGGGATCCGCCCCGAACGGGGCGGGGATTCCCCATTTTCTTCCCCCGATGGGACGGGGACGGGGGGGATTTTTGCCCCGACAGCGGGGATGGGGTGGGCACGGGGATAGGGTTCCCCGTCCCCTTCTCCGCGGGGCCCCGCTATATAATATTTTTTCCCCCTTATATATGTAATAGGGAATGCACTTCCCGCCCCCGTTCCCCGCGGGGATTCGATAATATTATGTAATTCTATATATTTTTTTAGTAAAAATATATTTTATTTTTATTATATTCCTATTGTTGGAATATTAAAATGACTTAAATATATTATATCCTATTTTTTTGGTCGACTTTGTTAAATTTAAGTCTATTAATTATTTCTAAATTTATTTTATTTTAAATTTTTTATTAGTAGATATATTAAATAAAATAAAAAATAAAAAAAGAGGACGGGGATAAAAAAAATTCCGGCCAGTTTCGCGGGGACTGGAACGGAGACGGGGAATCCCCGTGAGCGCGGGGACGGGGATGGGAACTTGCTCCCAGCCCCGCCCCACCCTGTTGCCAATCTTAATCTTCGTTCATTTATTTTTAATCGAACTTGAGCCGAGTCGAGTGATATTTGAGTGTTTGATTTGTTCAAGAATATGTTCGTGAACGTATTTGACCATGTTCGTGAACATTGTGCTTGTAAACAACTAATTACCCTGCTCACGATTATAAAATAAACGCACATTTTCCTAAATTTTCATACAAATAAATAAATTTAACCAAATACTTACTAGCATAACAAGTAATCTAAGAACATTAGATTATATATAGTATGAACATTGTTGTTTTTGTTGTTATTATTATAGTTACTATCTTATTAAGTGGGTCTTGAATGAGCTTGTTTACGAGCTATTAACGAATAAGCCAATCCGTATTCAAGCTCTATTCGTTTTTGGCACTTCGGGTTTCTTGCGAGGTTGCAGGAGTAGGTACCTACCTTTGTAGTATCTCGAGTCATTCCCGTAGCTTGGCAAGTCTTTTTCTAACATTCCCGAACACCAAATCATTCCATCCTAATAAATGTCCCGCACAGGCCACGACTTTTTCCACGAAGCTGGTGCCGTTGCCATTGCAATTCCATCCTTTGGTCACCTCCTCCTCGCATTGGCTATGAGTCAGCCACATTTTGTCGAAGCAAAAATGCTTCGTCCGTGGCCTATTTTGTGGCCCTCTCCTCCTTCCAATTTTTATATCGAGTTCACGCAAAATGGGTGCATGGTCTAATTTATGTCTGAGTAGATGGCTAACTCGAAAGTACAGAATAGCTTCTTCCATGCCTCGTTTGCTACGTATCGGTCTAATCGGCATTGGACATTATCTACCTCCTCCTGACCATTTGCCCATGTATATGGATAACCAAAGAAACCCAAGTCTTTAAGGCCGTTATCTTGGATAGAGTGACGGAAGTTGCGCATTAGTGACACGGCACGCCAGCCACCACCTTTCTTCTTATCAGACCATAAAATCTTTTTGAAGTCTCCAAAAACTAACCACGGCGTCGAGTTCCTCTGGGTTTAGACAGCTCATAAGAGTCCATGTATGTACCCTTAAGTGTTGCTCCGTCCATCCATAAATGCCACTAGCATGCCAGATTTGTCTATGACCTTCCATCCTTATGTCCGCTGATATGTGGTGGTGGAAGAAGGAGGTGATGTTAAGGGTAAACAGTGCTTTCCAAAATATGCATAAACCTCTCCTCTGTGAGTGGTTGTCTCCTTCACAAGAAACCGGAAAACATCTTGAGAAATGAAGCTTCCTATCATTCACAATTTGCATTTGGCGTACTGTTAACTTGGTCTCCATAAGGAAGATTACGCTGAACTCTTCTTTATGTAGGATCTTCTGTAGTTCTCGAATCGTCGTTGGGTTCTCAAGCCCAGAAAAGTTCCATGCGAGGGAATTCATGGCTGTCGGCGGGGCTGATCGTCAGCCTCCGTCGTTGAATATGATGTTGCATCGCCAGATGCCTCAGTCAAGTTTGGTTTCTGCTGTCTTTCGTGGGTTAGATCATGTTCTTCCTTCCTCTTTGAACCTGTAATCCTTGCTACATTGGTTTGGTACTGTCCTTGATTTTGTGTTTTCCAAACAATATTAACCTTTCTTTGGATTCTTGATGGGCTGACGGGTTCGATTTTGGGGACGAGAAGGGGGTGGGGGAGGGGGGGGGGTTTGGATTGTATGGTAATGTGGTTTGTGGTGCTGTAGAGGTTTTGTAGTGTGGCAAGTGGTATGAGGGGTTCATTTGTTGTATTACTTGGCATGGGGGTGGGTTGAGTGTTACGGTTCTGTTGTGGGGTGGGTTTAGTACTAGGTGTGGAATGTCAGGTGAGGATGTGTTTGTTTTGTATTATATGAAAGGGTTGGTTGATATTAGACAACTTAGAAGGGGGTGGGTTGTGGGGTAGTTTGGGGTTTGAGTGGGGCTTTGGTGTGGATTTTTGGTGGTAGTAGGGAGTACTGTCATGGGGAGTTGTGTTACCTATGTTTATGGGTGTGTGCATGGGTAGTTGTTTAGTTGGGTTGTTTAATTCACCTTATGCATGTGGACATGTTTCTTGTGAGAAGGCAGTGGTGGTGTTGATTTAGCAATTTAATCCATTTGCAAATTCATTGTTAGGTCCGCATTGTCGTAACTTGGTGCTACACTGACTTTGGTTAACCCAGTTGCAAGAATATTTATATCTTCGGTGTATGACTGATTTGGCCCTCTTTGTTCGTCTTCCGTTACTCGTTTGGTGAAGTCTTCGAATTATTTCCGGTTAAGAGATGTATTGCATCTTTGGGTGGTTTTAGTTTCAGTATGTACAAAGGCTTGTTTCATCGACGAGGCTCGCATCCAGTCTCCGAATGGTAATTTGTCATCTGGAATTTGCAAGATATCGTCTGACTCTTTCACGATGTCATATTGTCTTCTCATATGGCCAAGGAGTCCACAGAGATAGCAAAAGGACGACAATCTCTCGTATTTGAAATCGATCCATGCTTTGTGTCGTTCTCGCAGTAGCACATGTGTTCCTTTCTTGATTGGTTTATTCAGATCAATTGTGACCTTCACTCGGATACTTCAGCCAAACCCATTCGTCATTGACTTGTCAATATCAAGCACCCTTCCGATCCGTTTACAAATAGCCGTAACATATGGCTCGGTTCGAGCCGACAAGGGGAGATCATAATGTCTAACCCAAAACGGGGTTTCAGAGAAGTTAATGGCCGATGGCTATTCATGGAGTCCCAACTCTTTTAGTACTACGAGGTCATTCTTGAAATGACATGGTTCCAATGATAACACGTGATCCATGTCTCTGGTGTTATTAAATTTGAAAGAGAAAAGGTTTGTTATGACTTCTTTTGTCGTCTATCCCTGTTCCAAGGCTCAAGCATTTCACATTTCTTCGAGGAATCAAAAAGCATTAACAATCTTGCTTGTCCAAATACACGCCATGAGACAGAGAGACGATTGTCGCTTATTGACAATCTCAGTTGGGTAAATGCATATTGGGTCTTCCTCTTCTTCGTCATATAGGCTAGTTTTTCCCCGAGAGCTCGCAACGTCCATAATTGGCTTAAATGTAAGGGCCTGAAATAACAAAACAGAGAAAGGGAGCAGGGGACAACAAGCAGGAATAAATACCAAATAAAAAACGTTGAAGGAAATAAAGGGTGTGTCTATTAGGTATTTGGCTTTAACTCCAACAGTTAATATCAACTAGCAACAAGTGTGATGAGAACTACCAGCAAAGTCATCCAGGTTAGACACCAAAAATTCATTGAAGTAAAGAAAAATGTACTAAAATATCCTAATAGCATTCGGTTAAGAAGTACAGTAAAATCCCTAGAATATATAATGTTGGAATTAATGGATTTTGAGTAAACTCGATCAAACGCACAAATCCATAAAATGCACAGGCAGAGCGAAATCCGAAGGACTTAGTTGTTGTCTATCGTTTATAGAGCTCATCGAGACATAGGCAACGAGGGCCAGGTGTTGGGAGGGAGATTATTGGAATCTCACAGAATCCTTATCAAGAGGACGATGTTCTTCAAACAGTGGGAATCGGAAACCCTAAGCAGAGAGGGATGGACGACGGAACGCGATCGGAATGGACGACGGTGTCGGTGCAACTGTCTTCTTCAACAGTCGGAGCTTCTTCTTCGATAAGCCAACTAATCTTCCTAGCATCTGAATTTGGCAACAAGTTCAAGATTATTGGAATGTTAATTTGTTGTTTTTTTTTAACGAGATAATTTACTTTTGATAAGAAGAAAGTTTTTTTCTAAAAAAAATTCTAAAATAAAACCTATATTGAAGACAATGAGTATCCCCTAAAAAGGACAATCCCTATTAGCCAATCAAGGTAGCAAATTCAACTTGACTTGCCTATCACAATTTTATACTTTTTTTCTATGGTGACTTGTTTAGCAGGTAAGAAGTCACATAGTAAGTATTAATCCAATGGCTAAGATTAAAGATAATAAAATTTAATGATCTAAAATAAAGTTGTATTGATACAATTGTTAGTATCATAGAAGGACCCTTTCATATATATTTGTACTTGTAACACATAAATCAATTATACACAAGTTACAAACTAAATAAACCCCCCAACCTAATGAAGAAAAAACACAGGTAAGTGGAAGACAAATAACTAAATCATTCATATAGACTAAAACAAAATTATAGTTTCAATTTATTCCTCTTTTTCATTTTCTCTAAAAATGTGATTTTATTGATTATAGAAACACCATACCTAATTGATTTTGATATAAAAAAAAATGTAGCAAAATATACTAATATTATATATAGTTATGAGGAACCGAGATTTGAACGCTGATGTGCATATAATATTTCATATTTTATATTCATATTTCTTTATTTTTGGTGATTTTAATATCTAGACTGATCTAATTAATCATATCTTGATGTAGGAGATATTAATTTGGGTTTGGAGCAAAGTTGAGCTTAAAGTGATGTTTTGGGTTGAATTGTAAAAATATGGGCCAAGTGGGTTGAAGAGAGAGACATGCTTGGATTTATTAAAGAGTCCAATTTTAGAATAAAGCCCATGAAAAGCTTTATTTTAATTAGCATTATTATTTTCTTTCAATTATCCTGATATTTTTCAAGGCTTGATTAAGATTTGATTAGGAGTAGAAAATATTATTGTTAGCATAAATATTAGAGAGGTCAGGGGCGACAATTAATATCAATATTCCAGTACTCTCTCTCTCAAACGTAACGCCACTTTTTTCTAATTTTCTTCATATTTTCTTCCCTACTTTTTGTTAAAGACTTTGGATTCCACTGTCATTAGTCAAAGTTATTTTCTGATTCAAGGGCTGATGCCACTTTTTTCTATTTTTCTTCATATTTTCTTCCCTACTTTTTGTTAAAGACTTTGGATTCCACTGTCATTAGTCAAGGTTATTTTCTGATTCAAGGGCTGATTATTTTGATTATGCTATACGATTTAATTGTTTCTGTTAATTGTCCTAGTCCCTAATAGTATTTAGAGAATTTTTTCAAAAATGTCTTTTTAGTGACATTTCTTAATTTCAGTGACATTTTTCTTTTATTTTCTCAAAAGATTTCTTTTAGTGACGATTTTTTTTATTTTTTAAATTTGTCCCAAATGATTTTTTTTTTTTTTTTGGTGTCGTTTTCTTTAACTGTCTCAATGGAGTTTTTATATTGACCTTTTTATTAATTGTCTGAAAAATTACTTTTAGTGACATTTTTTAATGGTCTCAAAAGATTAAACCTTGTGAATTTTTTTTTTTCTAATTGTCTCAAAAGATTTATTTTCGTGACCCTTTTTTACGAATTGTCTCAATACATTTCTTTTAGTGAGTTTTTTTTTTTTTTTTTAATTGTCTCAAAGGATTTATTTTAGTGATGTTTTCTTTCAATCGTCTCAAAAGATTTCACTTAGTGACATTTTTTTATTGTCTCATAAGATTTCTTCAGTAAGGTATAAAAGTTATACTCCCTCCGTCCCGCGGGAGTTTGCACGGTTGACCCGACACGTATATTAAGAAAAAACAGTTTTTGCTTTTTGATTGACTTTTTTAAAGATGGAGATTGAGGATGGAGATTTTAAGGGTGAAGATTGTGAGAGAACTTTCTATTTTAAGGGTGTGTAAATTGATGTAGGATATACCAAAAAGAAAAGTGTGCAAACTCGGGTGGGACGGAGAGAGTATACAATAAAAACATTGGACTCTTATGGCTATTACTGTAATTGAGCAAAATATCTTTTCTATTTTAAAAAACATATACATTAGTACAAACTTCAAAATTAAAGAAAATGTAACAAGAGTACCAAGAAAAATCATTATATCATTTGATTCTAGCATCAATTAGGACATGGTTGGTGTTTTCCTCTATTAAAATCGACGTTGTTGCTTGGCCGAACCCCACCCCCTTGCTCAATTATTTTATTTCAGCCTAAGACATCTATATATTCTAGCACACTCATGCATAAGCCCCCATTCACACCTCACAACTGAATAGTGCAAAAATCTCTTCTCTTTCTCATCAAGAAGAAGAAGAAGAAGAAGAAGCAGCAGCAGCTTGTTTGATTATGTGTATGTTCGACCTCTTGCATGTGATCTTGGTACACAAATTTGTAGGATTTAAGGTGAATCATATGTTTGGTACTTTGCATGTGAAAATTTTGGTACAAATTGTGTTCCAGTGGAATTTGATTCCTTACGTGATTTTATGGGATGTTTTCCAAGTAATTTGTGTGTATATGGACTTTAAGCAAAGAATGTTATAAAAAGTGTTATTATCATAATAGTTTAATAACTAGATGCGTTTATGTGAAGTATTTTCTTAAACACGTGGTTGATCTAGTGGGCTATCCAGGAATATAAAACTAAGAGTACGATATATACATTATAGAAACGTCATTTAATAGTTAGAATTCTACAACATCAAACATAATATGAAATAAAAAATACATAAAATAAAAAGACATAAGATCTACGATTTTGTAGTGATATATTTCTTTTGGGGTACAACAACGCCAACATAACAATAATGCTTACAAATATTACCTATAAATGAAAAAGATTAAATGTTTTGGGGGTACAACTACATGATGCCGCTGCGCGAACATGACAATAATGTCTAAAAATACTACATATAAATGAAAAAATATAAATATTTTGGGGTACAACTGTACCTCTTATTCTATGCTGCATACGCCAATGGGTTGAGCTTTGGAAATGTACCCTTGCATGGCTTGATGTTGTGGTGTATATAAATGTTGGCGTAATCATGTATTAATGCATGGCTAAAATGAGCAAAAGAAAATTTTGTGGTAATTGGGGTGTTTTGATTAGCTTCGGACCTTAGAGAATTAGATAGAAGGATTGATGTTTAAAGTTATTAAGTATTGAAATGAACTATAGAGGATTAAATTAGGGGGATAAGAATTTTGAAGTTTAAGTAAGATTTTCTAAAACTTTCGGTACTAGGAGATGATTAGGCGTTTAAAAGTGTAAAGGTGATAATTAGATGATGACAAAAATTTATATTTGGCGGTCACATGAATCTTATTTTGTGTGACGGGTCAACTCATGTATAGCAAAGGAAATGGATAAATAGAATTAACAAGTGAATTTTAGAGTAAATGATTTTAGTAATTAAATAGGGAAAGCAACCCATTTCGGTAAAATAGGGATTTTTATCAAAGAGAATGGAATTTATAGAATGTTAAGTTTAGATGTTTTGATTAGGGGGTGCACGGTACGGTGTGGATCGGATATTTGACAATATTCAGATTCACACCAAATTTCGGTTATTTAAAAAATTAGTATCCATTACCGATCCAAAAAATCGGGACGGTACGGTGCGATTATTTATTTTTTCGGGATAGTTCGGTTCAGAATTTCGGATATAACGGAACGGTTCAATTCGGTTCGGATAATCGGAGATTTATTTTATCTTTTGAATAATAAATTCAATTGAATATAATATATTAACGTCTAACTAATATAAATAATTTTATCACATCAAATTTGTTTCCAACTAACTAACTTGTGTTTTGAAAATTATATAATAATGAAATATAATATTTTTAATAATTTATATTACATATAACTAACTACAAAATTATAAATAATTTAATTTTTAATTCTTATTTAAATTAATCTATTAGGGATAATATATTTTTAAATTTATAATTTATTATTTTATTCGGTTATTCGGTATGATTCAGTACGGTTCAATACGGGTTTCGGTTCGGAAAATTGGTAATAAAATGAATTACACATTAAATGGTGTATAATTCGACTCTTGGAATTTTTTAGGGATTTTGGGCCAACGTTGGGCCCATGAGTAGGTGGGCTTTGAGTTAAATGGGCTGAGGCTTGGGCCAGGGCAAGCCCAATTGGGAGGAGATCAGTGAAGAATTGGATAAGGATTGAGCATATTAGAATGATTAGTAAGCTAATGAAAATTAGGTGATAATCGGTATCAATAGGTGAAATTAGGATAAGGTTTACAATTATTTAAGGTTTAATTACGTAAAAATTCACGAATTTTTGGTCAATTATCATTTGCAACATGACATTTTAATTGTAACGTAGAAATGCATCACCTTCGTAATTTTTTTCAATTCAATGCACCCTAGCAAATTTTCGGCTTCAATTGCTGACATGGAGCATGAAATTGAGATTTTGATCCACCCATTAGATACGTATAATAGTACGAATCATGTTAACTCTGAATTAAATAAAAATGACATTATTTTATCATTAAGAGTAAGTCTTATGTGTGGTGGTCATACGGATCCCATCTCCTTTTTGCTATGCTTAAGTTGACCGTCACACGGAATGAAATTTGTGTGACCGCCACATACAAGTTTTTATCTAAAACCTAATAATTAAATGTTATTATTTTCACTTAGTTATGGATTTATAAATATCGTACGATATTATGTATGTAGTTGGGATAACCAAAATCTTGATTTTGGATTTCACGTAAGTAATTGGAGCCAAAACTTTGCTTTGGTATATTAAATTGAAAAAATCATAAAAGTTATATTTTTCTACGTTACAATTAAAATATCATGTTGTAATGATGATTGATCAAAAGTTCGTAATTTTTTTATGTAATTAACCATTCATTTAATATTAGTATTAGGAATGAGTTGGTATAAGGATCAAGTGGTAAGCCGGTTCAAAGATGGACTATTAGTGTTGATATAAAATTTGGATAAATAGGTAGATTAAGTTAATGAATAAGTAGTATAAGCCTTAAGGGAAAATCAATTGGAAAAAGCAAGAATGGGTTGTTCGAAGAAAATTAGTGGAATTAGGGTAGTTAGAGTTCGCTTAAGGACTTGAGTGATTAAATTGGGCTTATTTTGTAACAATAGGGTTAATTGAAAATAAGAAGGATTTGATTTGAGATTAATAAGAAAAATTAGGGTTGGGGTTTGGAAAAGGTGCATAAGTTGATTAAGGTTCGGAATTAGGGTTTGATTAATTAGGGTTGCGCACAATTGAGATTAGGGTTTTAGGCGTGATATAAAGAACATAGTTAGAACTTGATTTATGATTCCATTGTCTAAATTGGATTATGTGTCTATGGTACATTATTTAAGTAATTCTATTGTACAATTTGATTGATGTATATAAGTGTTATCTAGATCAATAGTGTAATTTGAATATGTATGATGTATGTGCAAGATAAATGTGTAAATAGTATTACTTAGTAATTGAGATGCCTAGATTGAATGTATAAAACATGTTAATAGATTTATGTAAGTTACTTGCTTATGTGAAATATGTTGAGTAGATAATGTGGTTGCAACAAGAAAATGATAAAGTAAGGTAGAATGATGAAGCATATATAATTGGATTAGGATGTTAATGAGTAGAAAATCCTAGAATTAAGTGTAAAGGTCAACTATTAAATGGACATCAGCAAGGATATATAGAGTAATTCTAGGAATGAGAATAACGATTTAGTAATTAATAGGTTGCACACTTGTGAAGAGGATTGGGCTCCGATATTTTCCAACAATCTCTGAATATATCGAACTCAAACTACGAAAGTGGATAATGTTGTATCATTGCTTTTTATATAATATATATGTTTGTAAAATAAAAGTGCCACAAAGGCCGCAACATGACATGGGTATTAACCTGTAAGGGGTTAATAAGCCAAGGACAGACATGTCTAGAGTCCGACCGGTAAAACGGTAGGCACAATACCATTCAGGTGGGCATGCATGTGTGGTTAAATTTTTGGGAATTGTTTTTTATCTAGCACTATCCCTAAGAAACATATAAAAAGTAACAGCCTTTACAATTAATCTCAAATATAGCACATTTTACTTTAATACACCTCCTACCCCCACTCCCCCCAACCGCCCACCCAGAACACCCAGCCACACCCCCCCCTCCCCCAATTGATATTTTTTTGTGACCCACGTCAATCATAACTGACATCTCCCTCATCCACTCTCCTCTTCAACCAATGCACCGTTTCACTTCCCATTCTCTATATCCCTTCATTTGAATTTTTACTGCTCATAAAAACTCTTCCCTCTCAAACAACAAAATACCCATTTCATTCCATCGCCATTAACGACTACCACCGCTTTAAGAGTAGGGTTCATCCACAACAACACACCCAGAGACATCTGTCACAAATACTGAAGGAATGGTGTCTGCGCTAGAGGACGCGTTATGTTCACAGAACCAGAAGCCGTATCTCCATCGTCGGTAGTGCCGTCGTCGGGAAGGACTAGCCGTTCTACTCTTGACACTCAATAAACGGCTGTGGCTTCTAGGCCTCTCGAGCCTCTCACGGCGTCAAGCGCCACTAGTCCCGGTATGCGTACAAGGGCGGCAACAGTGACTGCAAGAGAAACAGCGAGTCGCCCGAGGCCTAGTACTTCGGTCACTAGCCCTTCCAACGTCTCAGACCCACATGCGTCAACATCTGAGATAGGAGGAGAACAATCTTCAGTGCCTTCCATAGACGAAGACGACGACCGTGTAAAGATGATTTGTTTTCCTAAAATTAAGTTTTTCTTCTTATGGGTGTTATTTTCTGGATGCATGCCTGAGAACTTCCCTGTTTTTTGCTTCTTTCTTTACTTTATTCAATGTTCAATTATAGTCACATATTCTCTGTATGAAAACGATGCCTTTGCTGAGTGATTTGAGTATTTGGCTGTTGAATTTGGGGCAATATGTTGCAACTTTTCTCATTCTTTCCCCTTTCTTTGCCCTTCCTTTCTATATATATCATTTTTGTTGGTGCCGTTATAACAAGCATAACACATTCTGTGGTTGGCACGTTGATAGGGCCATACAAATCACTTTGTATGAATTTGGTTGGTGGTATAAATTTTAGTATTTATATCTTTGATGAAATTTCATGGATGCTGTGTCCAGTTCTGTTTGTAGTTCGAGTATATTTATTTCGCTTGATGATTTCCTTTTCAATCTACTTTGATATGGGCATAGTCAGCTTCTGTTTTATTAAGACTTAGGCATCTTTGGGATTTAGAAGTGTTGAAAAGATTATTCCGGGATTCCATCAATTACTTTTCTACAGGAAAATAAAGGGATTGTCTGTATTATGTACGGATATTCTCATTGTATATAATAGTGTTTTATAGTTCTTACAAGACTTCTTCGTGGTTTTGTATTCATGATATTATATGTCTTGCTCATAAAATCAACATAATTGGGCCATTGTTTGGTTTTTCTAGAATGTCACCTCAAGATTGTTTCAGTTTGGGGGTGGCTATATAGG
Source organism: Ajuga chamaepitys (assembly GCA_958295605.1). NCBI lineage: Eukaryota > Viridiplantae > Streptophyta > Magnoliopsida > Lamiales > Lamiaceae > Ajuga > Ajuga chamaepitys. Next base: position 9,885,225 of record OY282507.1, on the reverse strand, counting down.
GCATTGTGTTCTAGGAAGTGTTGGTAAAACGTACGTATCTATGCGTTGATTGTGTAAATAGGGGTTGGCAACTGTTTCAAATCTAACGTGAGACTAAATTTGTTATCTTTGTATAGCATTTTCTTTTCAATTATTTATATTTATATAGTCAGTGATTTAGGGTAATGTAAGTCGTGAAACAAGTGCCTTAATTTGGTCCTTCGTTGCTATAGTATATAAAGTTTAATAACTTAATCTTTGGTTTTTTGTTATCTTACTTTCGTGCAACTAACAATTGTTAGGCACGAATGACTTTCTATGCATGATTGACTGGTATTTTGTATTGACCACCTATGGTACGATTTACTTGAATGCACACTTTCATGCTTGACTTTGCTGTTTGTAGATGGAATATCAAATGTATTTTCATTGGATATTCTAAGGGTGTAAAGGGATATAAGCTATGGTGTCTTGAAAGTGCTTATCAAAAGACTATAGTAAGCAGAGATGTTACATTCAGTGAAAACGTTATGGGATACAAACACACTGGGTCAAATACTGAAGCGAATGGAAATATTGCAACAGAGACTACATCTGTTGAGGTGGAGTTTGAGAATCAGCATGAAGATACAGGAAACCAGAATAATAATAATGAAGATCAAAACTCCGAAGAAGAAGAAGAAGAAGATTTGGATGATGGACAAAACTTAAGAAACTATCACTTAGCCAGGGATAGGGTAAGAAGAGAGATTCATCCTCCAAGCAAATTTGGACAAGAGACATGGTGTCTTATGCACTAGCAGTAGCTGAAGTTTTTGAACATCAGGAACCTCTGAACTACACTGAAGCTGTGTCTAGTGCTGAAAGTGAACATTGGATGGCTGCAATGACAGAAGAGTTGCAATCTCTTGAAAGAAATAACACTTGGGTTTTGGTGGAGAAGCCAAAGAATCAGAAAATTGTTTGCTCAAAGTGGATTTTCAAGAAAAAACTAAAATGGTTGGTATTGAGAAGATAAGGTACAAGGCCAGACTTGTAGCAAGGGGTTTCACACAAAGAAAAGGTATTGATTTCAATGAAATTTTCTCCCTGTGGTCAAACACTGTTCTATAAGGTTGCTCCTTGTAAAAGTAGTACAGGAAGACATGGAGTTGCAACAATTAGATGTTAAAACTGCATTCTTTCATAGAGAGCTAGTAGAGAATATCTATATGAAACAAACAGAGGGTTTTGTGCTTCCTGGAAATGAACATAAGGTGTGTCACTTAAGGAAATCACTTTATGGTTTGAAACAAAGTCCCAGACAATGGAATAAGAAATTCAATGAGTTCATGTTAAGTTTTGGATTTGATAGATGTAAGTATGACAGTTGTGTCTATCTTCAAAGACAAGGAAATAAAATTCTCACTTATTTACTACTGTATGTGGATGATATGCTCATAGCTAGAAAGAGCAAGACAAGAATAGAGTATTTGAAGGAAAGGTTGAACTCATAATTTGAAATGAAGGATCAAGGAAGTGCCAAGAAAATCTTAGGCATGGATATACTGAGAGACAGACCTAGTGGGAAGTTATGTTTTTCACAGAAATACTATTTGCAGAAGGTACTTAAAAGGTATCAGATGCATGTATCCAGGCCAGTAGTCACACCTATTGGACAACTGATCAAACTATCAAAGGAGCAGTGTCCTAAAACTTATGCAGGAAGAAAATACATGGAAGGAATTCCATATGCCATTGGAGTTGGAAGTCTAATGTATGCTATGATCTGTAGCATACCAAACCTGGCTTATGGTGTATCTGTGGTGAGCAGGTTCACGTCAAACCCTGGGAAATTGATAACACGTTATTTATGCATGTATTTAGGTCGATTTAGGATCATATTTTATAGCATATACGTGTATATTTGACCAGCACTTATTGATATTTATAATATTTGGGCCATTTGACGTGTTTCGACTTGTTTTGAAGATAATTAGGTATATTTATGCCATTTGGATGAAAGTCGAAGGAGAAACAAGTCAAATAGAGTGAAAACCGGCTCAAAGGAGTAAAAACCGGCCAAGAACCGGTCCAAACCGGCCTGAACCGGTCCAGGAGCAAAACGGGGCAAGAATCGACACGGCCGCGTCACAAAGCAACACGGCCGTGTCAAAAGTGGTCCATAACGTGATGTTGAGTCTGGAATAGAACACGGCCGTGTCACAAAGCAACACGGCCGTGTCAAATTGTTGCTGGAAAAGAGAAATTTGCGAAGCAACACGGCCGTGTCAGTTAAGCAACACGGCCGTGTCAAAAGAATTTTTCTGCGAAGATTTCCTATTTTTAATAGGATTTTGATCTTATCTTCTCCAAGATTCGTCCCCAACTCTATAAAAAGGACCCCAAGCTCTAGGAAAAGGGGGAATCAATCACGGAAGAACATCAATTACATTATTTTACCTAGAAGACATCTTGGAGGACAAAGAAGACGAAGTTCATCGAGACGGAGTCATCCGGGTTTATTTATTCTTTTCTTAGTTTTAATTCCTACAATGTTTTTCATAGAATTTTGTATTGGATTATTACTAGGCATGAGTAGCTAAGCTATTCGTGTCCTAGGGTTAGAAAGTAGGGATTTTTATGACAATGGTTTGATTATGATTTAATCTATTTAATTCCGTTCTTTACGTGTTTTATCTCTATGTTTGTGCTTAAAACTGAATTTAGCTTGATCACCTAGATTTAGTAATTTAGTTTAACAATTCCGCTTCGAGAGGAGGGAATCGTTATCAGACTTAGAACATAGAGCGCAGTTGTCTATGACTGTGTAGGCCGTGGCTTAAGTTCGTTTGGGAGTTATTAGGTTTAATTGACTCGAGAGGGTAATTAGCTTAATTAATCAACGGTTTAATCGCTTCGAGAGAAGGATTAGATTATTGTCGTGCCGCCTAATAAACACTAGAATTGGTAAATTAATAGGTTAATCATATTCAACATTGAATTAATATCTTGAAATCGAAGCCCTAGGATACCTTTTCTCAGTGATTGTTAATTCTCTTTGTTTGTCAAGTATTAGTTAAATTCTTTAAGTCGTGTTAAAATCAACCTTTGCAACTTAGTATCTAGTTAGGACATTCCTAGAGTATTAAGGTACCAAACTACCTAAAACTATTCCTTGTGGGATCGACCTTGACAATAGTACTACACCTACATCCGTACACTTGCGGAACACTAGGTTAGAAATCGACCGTGTTCTATTCCAGACTCAACAGCACGTTATGGACCACTTTTGACACGGCCGTGTTGCTTTGTGACGCGGTCGTGTCGGTTCTTGCCCCGTTTTGCTCCTGGACCGGTTCAGGTCGGTTTGGACCGGTTCTTGGCCGGTTTTTACTCCTTTGAGCCGGTTTTCACTCTATTTGACTTGTTTCTCCTTCGACTTTCATCCAAATGGCATAAAAATACCTAATTATCTTCAAAATAAGTCGAAACACGTCAAATGGCCCAAATATTATAAATATCAATAAGTGCTGGTCAAATATACACGTATATGCTATAAAATATGATCCTAAATCGACCTAAATACATGCATAAATAACGTGTTATCAAACTCCCCCAAACTTAAACTGTTGTTCGTCCCGAACATCATACAAAAAGACACAAAGAAGACAAGTGATTATGCATTTGTTTAGGGCAACTAGATGATGAATTCAGTTTCAGTCTGATTTTTCTTAAAACAACTAGGCAACACAATTCACTTGAGCATATGTGATAACGCGTAAATCAACTAATCTCGAGACTTTGAACTTTCGAATTATTCAACCCTCACCGGGTAAGTGTTTCACTCATCTCTCAAGTGTTTAAGCTAGAATAATTTCCACTCATATTGAATTATATGCAAAATCTACCATATGCTTGCCAATCGTCTAAACTAGACCTCGTACTTGATAAGTGTGACAAAGGATCAAAAAAAGTCTTTATTTTGGTTGTAATGTGGGCTTAAGGTAAGGTGGGATACATTTGGATATAAGTGACTATTCGTTGGACTAATCAAGTTACGTCTAACCCGACCACCCCTCAATGCAATCACTCAACCTCACTCTTCAAATTTCAGCAAATCACCCCGCAAGTTGACTTCTTCACCTTCCCAAGTCCATACAACTTAAGTGCTTTTCAATTCTGTGGGTACCACATTTTTGGGACTACCCGAATGTTCTAAGCAAATTCATAATTTAAGCACTTTATTTTCTAGCCTCTCCTCTATAATACAACTTTTCTTCTTTTTTTCTTTTTGTTTCCTTTTTCTTTTTTTTTTTTCTTTTTTTTTTTTTTTCTAGGAGAGGCCATTCTTCGTTTTTCACCTATCACTTTTCTCTTATTTCCTTTATCTTTTGAAAATATCCCTACTTCCCATTCCTTCCCACAATTTGTTCACCCAAAAATTCCTTCAAATTCTCCTCCCTCTAACTTGATTAATCCAATTAGGGCCAAAAGAGTTAAATCAAAAGGTTTCGGCTGACATTGTTAGGTTATGAATAAATAAGGCTATAAGGCTCAATTGGGCTAACTAGGGATAATTTTTCATTATGGGTCAAAGGCAATTTTCATGGTTCAAAGAAATAGGCTTAAACAAAAAGTTGCCTAAGATCATTTCCTAAATCACAACATATACTTGACACATTCTTAGTAAAGACTCAAGGCAAGTTCTAGAGACTAGTACACATATTCAATCAAATTCACACCGAAAAAAAAATATATTACTCCGAAAATTGGAGTATAATCAGGCTCAAATTCTCACAAGGTAAATTTTGATTGAATATTCTAAGTTCAAGCTCAATTTCGTCTCAAAACACCTCTCATGCTCTATTATGTGCCATTTTTTCATCTAAATCATCTCATCATTAACTATTCATCATCCATCTTTCCCTATTATTCTCTTTTTATTTTTTCACTTGTTACCTATTTCCGGGTTTATTATTCTTATGACTCAAAAAACTAAAACACTAATAAGACTCTAAACTCTAAACTCAACATGAAAACAATATGCAATCAAACTCGGGCTCACAGACCCAACAACACCGATAAATCAGATAACTGGGCTCACAGACCCGATAACATCAATCAAAACAATAACAATCAGCACAATGGGCACACGGACCCACAATCAGCAAAACTCGAACGATCAACTAAAATGTAAATCAAAACTAGAAATATAGCTGCCAAGACGTCCCACGGTCTACCCCCTCCCCCAAACTTGGCTGAAAGTCAATGTTTGGAGGAAAAAAACGTGGTACGCCTTGGTGCTAACTTACAAATCGTTGTGACGACGGCGGCGTTTTGAAACCCCTACTGAATCTTGGTTCGTCCGTCTCCGCATCACGCTCTGAATTTTTGCATTTTTTTTTTTTGCTGCTGAGGAAGTGACGCGGCCGTGTTTGAAGGTTGTGACACGGCCGTGTTACCATTGAACCAAAGTTGATGTTTCTGGGCTGATTTTGACACGGCCGTGTCGGTTGTGTGACACGGCCGTGTTGCATTCCAGCACTGATTCACGTTTGGAGCTTGATTTTGACACGGCCGTGTTATAAGGCTGACACGGCCGTGTTGCTGTTGAACCAAAAATTGGTTTCTAGGCCTGATTTTTGACGCGGCCGTGTCGTTTGTGTGACACGGCCGTGTTGCTTTACAGCATTGTTTCACGTTTTGAGGAGCCTCCTGACGCGGCCGTGTCAATTGTATGACACGGCCGTGTTGCGTTGAACCTTCATGACGCGGCCGTGTTCATAGTGTGACACAGCCGTGTTGCCTCTTCTGCTCCTTTTAACGCGATTTTTCGTCTTTTTCGACCCCCGTTTCTTGCAACACTCGTCCATGTTGATTCCTAAAAACATAAAACACTACAACACAAGTAAAACATAAACTTAATGCAATAAAAAATAAACATAAAACAATAAACATCGGGTTGCCTCCCGACAAGCGCTTTGTTTTACGTCTTCAGCCGGACGTCCTTTTCTTATCAACCTTTTTCTAGCCACCCCGAGTCGGATGTTTTCTTAACGATTAAAATTTAGCACTTTTACCACTACATCCTCTGCTACTCCCAACGGCGTTAATGAAGATCCATCCGCCAATTTGATAGTAGTAAAGGACCGTTTAATTTCCCTTAATCCTAATTGTCTATACTGCTTAAGAGACATTAAATTTATACTAGACCCCAAGTCACACATGACATTATGAAACTCATGACTACCAATTGAGCAAGAAATAGTAAAACTCCCTGGATCTTTTGCTTTTGTTGCTCTTCTCGGTTTCATGCTTGTGGTTGCGTTCTTCTTGGGCCCACTCTGTGTCTTCTTCGTCGTCTCTTTTCCATCCTTCCTCTTCTTGATTTCCTCTTTATCTTGGATTCTCTCCTTTAGTGGTTCCTGTTTCACAACAACAACTCTAGATTGCTCTAAAGGGTCAAGGTTAGCAAAGAACGAATTTTTAAAACAAAAATCAAAAGACTCATCAAGAATAGGATATGGAATTTTCTTATCTATGATTGTATTGACCTCCTCCTTCTTGATGTTTTTGACTTCCTCGCTTGATTCCTTCGCTTCTTGGTCCTTCATGCTCTCTTCATGCTCCTCTAGCTCCACAATATTGCAGTGCTCCTTAGGATTAACCACTGTATCACTCGGATATTGGCCTTGCTTGTGTTGAGCTCCTACTATCTTTATTAGTTGGCTCATGTTTGATGTCAATTCTCCAATGCTAGCTTGGGTCTGCACCAGTGTGTTCTCGAGCCTCTTGATGTCTGCCCCTTGCCCAGTGATATGCTTGTTTAGCTCCATAAATTTCCCATCTACTTTCTTCTCCAACTGAGCTAACTTTTCATCATACTTTTCAAATTGTGATTGCGCTATCTCTTCTTGTGATGGCTTCTTACCGTCATGGATCATGCCATTTGTAACAGCAAATCCGGGTGGCGGATTAAGTGTATTTTGCGCGTTCCCATATGAAAAGTTCTGATGATTCTGAGGGTACTGATTGTACCAAGGCTGATTGTTCTGGAAGTTGTTGAAGTTTCGTTGATTCACAAATTTTACTTCTTCAACTTCTTCCGGACCCCCTGGCTGTTGTGCTAACGTTAGATTAGTTAGCAAATTCACCTGGCTCGTCAATGCTGTTACTTGTGCTGTGAGCTTTTCAATTGGCTCATTATTGACGGGCTCGACTTTTTGGACACTGGCTATCCTCTTTGGTATGTTCCTCTCATTCGACCATTGGTAGCTCGTTCTGGCCATTGCGTCCAGGATTGAGAATGCCATCCTCACTGACTTCTCCATCAAACTTCCACCCGCAGCTGCATCCACTTGGTTTCTAGTCGGAGCAAGTAGACCATTGTAGAACTTGCATACTTGCTGCTTCTTGGTGAACCCATGTTGAGGGCAACTCCGGATAAGATCCCGGAATCGCTCCCAAGCCTCTCCGAATGGCTCTTGGTCCAATTGCTTGAACTGATTGATCTGGTTCTGCAGGTCGAGCATCTTGCTTGGTGGAAAGTACTTCAACAGGAAAGAAGTACTCAAGTCTTCCCAATCTCTGATGTCTTCTAGTGAATTGAACCACTGTAATGCTTTGTCCTTCAGTGAGAAAGGGAACAGTCTCATCTTGACTTGCTCGTGCGGCACATGATTGATCTTGATTGTGTCGGCCAGTCTGCGAAACTTGATCAGATGCGCATTCGGATCCTCCAACGCACTTCCCCCATACTGGTTTTGCTGCACTATATTGATTAGTGCAGGCTTCAGCTCGAAATTGTTGGCATTGAGTGGTGGAGGTTGTACTCCTCCTGCCTGCTGATTTGGACTTGGCTTCAAGCAGTCGTTAATAGGCGTGTCATCTTCATCGCCTGCAGCTGGGTCTATCTGAATTGGGCCGTACTGTTGTTGTAGCTGTGGCCCTTGTGGAGGTAGCTGCTGCTGTATGTTCGTGACTCGATCATCCAACCGTGCTAGAGCTGTCAGTACTCTGTTAAGTGCGTCATCCTGATTCGGATGCTGTGGTGGGTTCTCCATCTCAGATGCGGAGTTTCTTCTAGTTCGGTGTCTGCGAGCTCTCGCTTCAATTTCCGGATCGAAAGGAAGAAGGGTTTCTTTCCCTTTTGATCTGGTGAGCATACGAAGCCTGCAAACACCAAAAACAAGAACTACCGCGTAATACAAAAATTAACCCAAAAATAAAAACGAAAATTAAAATTAAAATTACGAATAAATAAAATCTAGTCTAGTTTCCTCCTATTTTTCAAGATAAAAACTAAGCGCTAAATCCTATTCCCCGGCAACGACGCCAAAAACTTGACACGTCGGTTTCTAACCTAGTGTTCCGCAAGTGTACGGATGTAGGTGTAGTACTATTGTCAAGGTCGATCCCACAAGGAATAGTTTTAGGTAGTTTGGTACCTTAATACTCTAGGAATGTCCTAACTAGATACTAAGTTGCAAAGGTTGATTTTAACACGACTTAAGGAATTTAACTAATACTTGACAAACAAAGAGAATTAACAATCACTGAGAAAAGGTATCCTAGGGCTTCGATTTCAGGATATTAATTCAATGTTGAATATGATTAACCTATTAATTTACCAATTCTAGTGTTTATTAGGCGGCACGACAATAATCTAATCCTTCTCTCGAAGCTATTAAACCGTTGATTAATTAAGCTAATTACCCTCTCGAGTCAATTAAACCTAATAACTCCCAAACGAACTTAAGCCACGGCCTACACAGTCATAGACAACTGCGCTCTATGTCCTCAGTCTAATAACGATTCCCTCCTCTCGAAGCGGAATTGTTAAACTAAATTACTAAATCTAGGTGATCAAGCTAAATTCAGTTTTAAGCACAAACATAGAGATAAAACACGTAAAGAACGGAATTAAATAGATTAAATCATAATCAAACCATTGTCATAAAAATCCCTACTTTCTAACCCTAGGACACGAATAGCTTAGCTACTCATGCCTAGTAATAATCCAATACAAAATTCTATGAAAAACATTGTAGGAATTAAAACTAAGAAAAGAATAAATAAACCCGGATGACTCCGTCTCGATGATCTTCGTCTTCTTTGTCCTCCAAGATGTCTTCTAGGTAAAATAATGTAATTGATGTTCTTCCGTGATTGATTCCCCCTTTTCCTAGAGCTTGTGGTCCTTTTTATAGAGTTGGGGACGAATCTTGGAGAAGATAAGATCAAAATCCTATTAAAAATAGGAAATCTTCGCAGAAAAATCCTTTTGACACGGCCGTGTTGCTTAACTGACACGGCCGTGTTGCTTCGCAAATTTCTCTTTTCCAGCAACAATTTGACACGGCCGTGTTGCTTTGTGAGAAATCACACTGAAAAGCACTCAAGTATATCCTAAGATATCTGAAAGAATCAGTAGAATTGGGACTGGTGTTTGAGCAAGGAAGAAATCTAGAAGAGCCAATACAAGGATATGCTGATTCTAACTTTGCTGGGAATATAGACACCAGGAAGTATATTACAGGATATGTTTTCACATTTTATGGAATAGCCGTGGTGTGGAGAGCAGTTCATTAGTCAGCAGTAGCACTCTCCATAACTGAGGTAGAGTACATAGCAGTGACAAAAAGCTGTCAAAGAAGCTATGTGGCTCAGAGGTATTGTAAAGGATTTTGGAGTCTCACAAAGGAGCGTTTCAATTCACAGTGACAATCGGAGTACAATTCATCTAGTAAAACACCAGGTGTTTCATGAGAGATCCAAGCATAGTGATGTGAAAATGCATTTTGTGAAAGATATTATGGAGAAGGGGTTTATTTCTGTGAAGAAAATAGCTACAGAAGATAATATTGTTGATATCTTTACAAAATCACTTTCTGGAACAAGTTTAAACATTCTGCAGGCTTGATTAAGCTTGTACCATGTGTCTAGTTTGAGCAGTAAGGTGGAGTTGAGGAGTATGATGTGTTATTTGATTCATTGAGGTGGAAAATTGTAAAACCAAGTCAATTTCATCAAAGAATTTGTCAAATTTATCAGGAATTTGAAGTTGATTAAGGAGTCGGGTTCAAGAAGGGCTAAACTGGATGGCTTAGAGAAAACGGGATGTCATAACAGACATAAACCGATACTTGTGATTTTGTTTTGGAACTGAGGCTTTTGACAACGGTTTCACAGGCCAAAGACAATAGAACAAGTAGTTTCAGTTTTGCCGTCTAATTGACTAATTTCTTGGTGGATTTGAAGCTCGATTCTTATAATTAGAGGCTTGCTGTGAAGAGGAGAAACTCTTGTATCAATTTTCCCCTTGTAATAAATTAGGATTAGCTCAATTACATTTCTAGGGTTCTTAAGTAGTTTAGGATTTTCTAAATTGGAGATTTGTTTGAATCTTAGTTGTATCTTGTAATTGAACGTTGACTTGAGTGAATTGAGGAACGCTGATCCTCCGTGGATGTAGATATTCAAGTTCGAACCATGTAAAAAGCTTGTTGTGTTGATTTCATTTCTGCATTTTCTTAGTTTTCATTCTTGGTGGTGCGTTGCTCGTTTTGAGGTGAATTTTGAAGTATCTTGATTGCATAGATATTACACTCCATTCGATGGATCCAACTTAGAACAAACATCTCCTAAGGGTATGTTTGTGTTGGGTTGCACCAGATGTGCTCGATTCGGATGTAGCACACCCCATCCAAAAACCTACATTCTTTCACAAATCTCAATTATTCTTTAACTTATTACATAATTAACTAATCATTATTCATGCAATTTTTTACAATATTATAAGAATTCACCAATCCCAGCAATGTTTTAATCATTATTATAACTATTCATAATATAATAATATAAATCATCATCTATCAACCTAGGGTATGTTTGGTTGGGGTTTGCCCAACCTCAAATCGGTTGGGCCAAACCCAACCCATGTTTGTTTAGACTGTTGCCCCAACCCACAGATTGTAGGGGTTGGGGGCACTTCCCAATAAAGTCTTTCTGCAGACAAGACTTTTCTCTCTCTCTCTTGCCTCTTCTCTGTTGCTTTCTTAAAAACTCTCCGTCTCCCTCTCTCTTTCTTCAATGGTGGACAAAAGCACCAGAAACTGTTAAGACCCACCGTCACCAACGCCGCCACAAACCAGGGCAGATGTCACCCCACATCACTTCCGTTAAACCCCCTTCTGTAGGGTTGGGATTTTTCGGTGGGTCCATGCCACATCACCGTTGTTCAGCTTGGGCTATGAAAATCGGCCACCAACAAGCTATGGAAAAGGAAGAGACTTGATTCTCTTTGAACTCTGCTATTAAATTTGGGAAGGGAGAGAAACCCTATTAATTTTGTGGTTAAGACTAAAGATCTGTAAATATGAGATCTACTCAGAAAATATGAGAAGATGGAAAGGAGCAGAGAAATTTGGGGGGAGTCGGTGAAAGGCTACTGTAGAGAGAGAAAAAATAAATGGAGAAAGAGAGAGGTGAAAGGCTCTTGCAGAGAGAGAAAGAAAAAAGGAAGAAAGAGAGATTGAGTGAGAGAGAGATATTACAACTGAAAATCTCAGGGAGTTAATGCTATTGAACCAAATTGTTTTCTTTTCCTTTACGAAACTTGATTCAACAAAAAATAATACCATTCACAATTATTTTTAATAACATTCACAATTATTTTCAATACCTGTTGTACTAAATGTCTGGATTGGGCACATTTGATAAAAAAAAATGTAATAAATAAGAATATATAATAAATAATCCAAACAAATATTTGATAATTTTTTTTAATAAATTATAAATATTTATTTTTCACGTTTTTCTTATTTAAATTAATTAGCCCAGAATTATTTATTAATCACATTACATATTTATTAATATATAATTATTTAACAAATTAAAATTAGCAAATATAAATAATTTTAATCCAACAACAACTAAACATTACCAATCAACAATCACATACAACATCAATCAATCACAAATCCCAACACTACTTTAATCATTATCCCAATCATTAATAACTAACTCTTACACAAATCACATCATCTTTTACAATTAATAATTAAATCCCACCCACCAACCAACAACCCCAGCCACCCAACCAAACAATCCCAGCCACTAACACCATCCACTTCCCCAAGCCCAGCCACTCCAGCCCCAACCAAACATCACCCTATTGATTTTGACATTGCATCCTACTTCTTCTTTATACAAACATACATTTAGATGGATACATCTCCGATCTTAATGTATTCATCCTTGATTGGAAAAGTCTTTAAGTTATTTAATTATTTAACTTTAGTGTTTCATATAGATAAAGATATTTTTATATCTTGCATTACCCTATGAGAAATTCTAGTTTTTTTTTTTTTAATCTAAAAAGACAATTACGATTATTTTTTATTTTGGAATTATTTGGAGTCGGTTTAATTAAATATGTATAAAATTTTACAACTATAGATTATGACCGACCATAACATCATAGTCAATTGTTTATTGTTGTTTCTATATCATGTATACACAATATAATATAGAAAACATATTGCTGTTTCTTTTCTAAGTATATTTATAGAAAATGATCTTAACTAACGACCACAAATTTTTTTAGCAAATGTATTTTTTAATGCTAAGTGCATCAGCAAACAGCTAAAGTCTCACCAACCCCAAAATAATGCATCACTAAAGTAAAAACAAGATAAGATTGAATAGCTCACTCCCGAACTCTCCAACACAAAAGCAACTTGGGAATGTTCCGGCGGCCTTGCGGTCCTTATTCAAATAGCTAAATTTAGCGGTCCAAATCCCGATCAAACATACTCATTAACTCTTTCGGTCATGTTTGACCCAACACTCTCAGCCATAAGTAAACACACCATTTATTTTGGACATAGATCAGCGATTCATCATTCATCATATCTAATTAATCATTACTTTTATCCATTTATCCTATTAATTTGATATTTACAAGTAATTTTTCACGGTTCCACCGCAATTAATTGACATCTTATTGTTCAACATACTCTACTTCATCTCAATATAAATATCATCACTTTATCATTTAAATAGTTCTACACATCTTAAATCTGCTTATCCCTGTATACTCCAAGCATTTACAGTTCAATTCAAACATCCCGTTAATATTTATTTATTGATGGAATTTGAGAGAGAATAATATAAAACAAAGTGATGTTTATGCTCAAGGATAAAGCCGAAAACATGAATATTTTAATTATACTATATTATCCACAAGCCCTAATGACCTAACTGTGTGTTTCTTGAAGTTTCTTTCATTATTTAAATTTGTGGCTAAAACTTTGAGTTGACTTAATTTTTAGAGACCAGAAGTTTTGTTTTTTTTTTTCTTCATTATGTCCTTATTAATTAGCTAAGTAATTATAAAAATGTCGTGTCATGTCTAGAGATTAATTTGAGGTGGTTGAATCGAGAATGATATGTATATATGAATCGAAAGAGGATTTTATTCTTTTTCTTTTTGAATGAATAATTGAATAAAAGATGAGCTAAAGTAATTTGATGGGAAGCATCTTATCTACAAACTTTGTGATTATAATTTCACCTTTGTTTTCGAAAGAAAAAAATATCTTGAAACGACAAAACCTCTCTTGAGGTACTGCAAACATTTAGAACATTTGTTGTACAAAGTGAAGTTGGTTGCAAAACTAGTCGTTAATTGATGTGTGATTTCAAAATCAGTTATTTATCTTATTATTTTAATATTTTGATTGCCATAATGTGGTCATTAATTTTATAGTAAAAATTTAAAATTATTTTCTGATACACGTATATCTCACAGAAGTGCGATAAATTGAGATTTTTTATTTTTTCAAGCTATGTTGTAAATGGCGTAAATAAGCTAGCATGATAAATATAATTTCATAAAAGAAATAAAAATAATTAATTATGAGACTACAAATTTGCGTAGAATATGTGAATTCTTACTTCTAAGAGGTTAGATACGGTGCATATGCAATTACATAGGAAAATTTCCGAATTCCGGCTAAAAAATACCAAAGTGAACATTGAAGATGAGTACTAGTTCTGAAATTTTACAATTTCTCATACACAATGGCTGCTGTGATTTTCTTAGTTTGGATTATGGTAAAACTACAACAGCTATTGTGTTTTCTCTTTAATTTGGATTTTTGTTATTAATTTTTTTCATCTCTTGTATGTCATGGAGGTTTATACTTTTCTTACAAATACCTTCCTAGTAGGGGTAGCTTGTAGCCCATATATAAACATTTTTTACAAATATGTGGGAAAAAAAAAAAAAAAAACTTCAAATATTTGGACACATAAATTTGAGAATCATGAAATGGTGTATGATTCTTTATTCTCATCTTATTAATCAAGGCTAATGCAGCACCATCAAATGAAGATAAGAAAAATTAAGGGCGACACTTTAGAAACACAAATTATTACACAACAACTTAACAGGAAAAACTAAAATAAAAAGGTGAAATATTTAAATAGAAAAACAAACGGCAAATCTTGAATACATGGAAAACCAAGAAAAAAAAAAGAAGACAATCAAGGAAGCATATCTACAGTTTGATGATTGATGGAATATTCATCATTATTGAGTTCAAATCCCATATTTATCAGGCATTGCTTCTGAAAGATCCCAGAGCTTTAATGGCTCCTGCCCTTAAGATGTATTGGTGGTACAGTGCAGCAATGGCGGCTCCGATGAATGGTCCAACCCAGAACATCCACTGTAAGAGTTTAAAAAAACAGATGTATATTTTTAGTTTTATATACTCAAGAAATGAAATTAGCTTTAAAGAAAATGTTAAATTAATTACATGGTCATCCCAGGCCTTGTCCTGGTTGTAGATGACGGCAGCGCCAAAACTCCGGGCGGGGTTGATGCCGGTCCCGGTGATGGGGATGGTGGCAAGGTGAACCATGAACACAGCGAATCCAATGGGAAGTGGAGCCAATACCTTCATTATTCAATATCAACAATAAGTTTATGAGTAAAGAAATTACATATTAAGTTATTCTTACTGAAAATTAAACCAATTTTTTTTATTATATATAGCACTTAGCATTGACATGATGTTTTTCTTTATCAATTTGCTATTATCATATGTTCTATTAAATATTTATTAGGACTGACATGTATATTTGTATATTGATGATTTTTCCATTATGGCGAGGTTTTGTGGTTCTTCTGTGTTGCATACTATTCCCACTACTGAACCACTTTTTGGTTTCAATTAGGTTTTAATTTGGTTTCACTTTGATAAAGAAAAGCTATTATATCATTTTTCATTTATGATTATCGTATATTGATATTAAATAAATACCATTTGGAAACCTAACATCCCGAATTAGTTCTGAATAGGTCTGGATACCTGATAATTGGTTATATAGTTATAGTTATCCAACTAATTCTACTTTAAACACTAATCACCCACTAAAAAGAAAAAAAAATAATATTAATAATAATAAATAAACAAATTGTACCTAATTAAGAGCTAGGATGCGAGTCTTAATCGTAATAACTACCAAATGTTAATGAAACCCAAGAGCTGACGGTCACGGCTGGCTCATATTCACATGCCATGCATGTGTTCAATTCATTTAACAATAACTAATAAATAAGAAAAGTTGAATTTAATGGATAAGATTTTATAATTCATATTGTGCAGAACTTACTGGAACATGGGAGTCTCTTGCATTTCTCTTAGGATCAGTAGCTGAGAAAACAGTGTAGACCAAAACAAAGGTACCAATAATCTCTGCACCCAGTCCTGTACCCTTGTTGTACCCATCGGCAAGCTCGTTCGCCCCACCGCCATACCTGTTGTAGTACGATTTCTGGAAAGCTTTCACAAATCCAACGCCGCAGATAGCACCCAAACACTGTGCTACCATGTACAACACCGCCCTAATCAGCGACACCTTCCTCCCCAAAAACAGCCCAAACGTCACCGCCGGGTTAATATGTCCTCCTGCAACCGTCAAATCCCATCAATTTACAACGAATTGATTTTGTAAACGAGCTTAATTTGATTTTGGAAGACTTACCTGAGATCCCGGCGGTGCAGTAAACCAGGATGAAAATCATGCCGCCGAACGCCCAGGCGATGCCGAGAAGGCCGACGCCGCCGCACTGATCGGCCTCGCTCTGGCTCTTGTACCCGATAACCGTCAATACGGTGACGTATAGGAAGAGGAGAGTGGCAACGAACTCGGCGATTATTGCTCTGTAGAAGGACCATTGGGTGAGTTCTTCGAAATCGAGGAGCGGCGCAGGGGGAGGGTCGTGGTAGTCCTTGGCGGAGTACTCCGCCGCTGGCTCCGTCGCATATTCAATGTCTTTTGCCATTGCTGATGAGTGTGTGTGGTGTATGAAACAGAGGTGGCTGAAGAGTGAGTGATTAGTGGAGAGAGGGTGGCTATTTATGGTGGAAAGTGCGTGGATTAACAATAAACAAGTAATTATTGAAATTAAAATTGGATTAGTGAGCCGTCCTATAGAAATTTTAATGATTAAGCGGGAAATGGGAGCCGACAAATACAGATAAATGGCGGATTGTCTTTGCTTGCACGGGCCACCATTGTTGTCATCATAATTTTCTTAATTTTAAGGGAAAATAATAAATACTTTCAGTTTTTATATTTTTATTTTTTTAGAGAGAAAGAACAAGAGCTTCACCTAATACTTAATTTAATAAAAGATAAAAGTGTACCAACGGTTATCTGGATGACATGTTAGGGTTCTGATTAATAATCTTCTAAAATAATTAATAGTAATTTTCTAAAAGAAATATATTAATGAGAAATACGTATTTTTTTTAACTCCATTTCTGTTTAAAATATTAATTATATTTCAAATATGTATAGCCCAAGTATATATAGATTTTTTTCTTAGGGTAACATATATATGGATTTGATATACATAATTAAAACATATTATATCCAATATCGTAAAAAGGTTCTAGGTACTGGTCGAGCGGTACACAAGAATGTAGTGTCTAGTCCAGATCAAGGCGTGGTTAAATGAAGAAAGGGAAAAAAATGTGTGTGTATATAGACGATCAATGAAAATGTAGTGCCTAACTCGTAGCTAGTTGAGAAATTTCGGAATGAAAATTTAGCCAGATCGATGAAAAAGCAGAGTTTCATTTTCTTTTTAAGTGAGAAAAAACAAGAGCTTCACCCAAGAGCGGAGGTAGAGGAGGTCAAGGGCGTCCTTGGGCCCCCTCAATTTTTCTTAAACATTTTATAGAGGTTTTTTGTATATTTACTAATATTTCCTTTATAAAGAATAGTTAATTTAAAAAAAAAAAAAAACCTAGTTACATTTCTTTGTATTTTTGTATCACCTTATTTGATATTTAGCTACTTAGTGTGTGTATATATATATCTTATACAATACAATTATTAAATATACATATATGTACACACAAATAGAAATTGAGTGTTTATAGATAATAAGTTATGATATTTCAATAAAAAATACAAAATGTAATATATTAAGTTTAGGGGGAAATATCTTGTAAAGTGGAGCTTAAAGAAAATTTAGATAAATCTCTATACTTAAAGTTTTACGGAAAAAGTCATTTTACATTGATTCTTGTAACTTGTTTGACATTTAGTTATTATATTTAACATTATGAAATAAAGATTTTCACTTATAGCTCAAAGGTTTGTGTAATAAATTGTTCATTTTTTTTGGTCTATCATTGGTTATCTGATTCAATAACATTTTTTTTTTTTATACTTTTTAATAAAAGTATTGATTTTTGTAGTTAATCTTTATTATTTTAGTATAATATTATAACAATTCCCCTCCTCACCGAATTTTTTGGCTCCGTCACTGATTTCACCTAATTGTTAATTTAATAAAATATATTAGTGGTTACGTGTTAGGCTGCTGAGTAATAATCTTCTAAATGTAATTTTCCAAATGAAACATACTAATGAAAAATACGTCATTTCAATTCAACTCCATTTCTGTTTCAAATATATATAGCCCAAATATATATGGATTAGATAGACATAATTAACACATATTAGATCAAAGATTATAAAAAGGTGCTAGGCACTAGCCTCGACATAGTTAGTTAATAAAAAAAAATATGCACACATATATAGACCACTAATAAAAATTTAGCTACTAAGCTACTAACTCATGGCTAGTTGAGGATTTTGGAACAGAAATTTGGTGAGATTCATGGAAAAGTTGGACAAATTAATGAGACATATATATATATATATATATATATATATATATATATATAAATAAATAAATAAAGTGCAAAATAGAAGACTCCTTTCTTTTCTCTTTTTGTTTTGCTTTCTTATTGAGATATTTTATTTCAAATTATATATTAATATAATGTTTACATGATATAATTTATATGTTATGATAATAAAATATCTCATCCATAGAACAAAATATAATTAAAAGTAGGCTTATTAATTATCTAAAATTTACGACATTTTGATCAATTATTATGGGAGCGATCATTCGCAATTCACAATTTTTTTTTAACGTAGCCTACTTTTCAATGTAGCTCACTTATATTTTAAAATGAATAATTTTTTTTTAATATAACCCACTCAACACTAATTATACCTTTTTTATATTCTTTAATAAATTATATTATTTAAAATAAATAAATAAATAAAACATAAAAAGAAGTTCTCGAGGGTTCTACCAAGCGCTTGTTTTATTGTCCTCTGTGTTTAATTTAAATACATTTTCGCATGTTGTGTCTGCTTTAAATAAATTTGTGGCTGTTCGATGGTTTGTACGGTGTGGTGGGGATGAACATAATAAAAATATATAATAACTGATTTTTCGTTACAAGATCCTCCAAATTGATTTTTTGTTGTAAGATCCACCATTGATGAAACCTCGAAGAAACTAGGGTTTTATGAAGTTTGGAAAAGAGAGATGTCTGGTTGAAGATACACGCAAGAAGAAAAATTTAAAAAATTAATTTTTATTTTTTCAAATTTTATGTATTTATGATTTAAAATTATTTATATTTTGTTATTATCAAGGATGTTCTAGTCATTTTACAATAATATTTTAATTCATTAAACTAGTGGACTGTGTTAAGAGCGAATAGTCGCCGCCATTATTATTTGCAAGAAGACTTTTAAAACATAACATAAAAATGCATAACTTTTAGAATTTTTCAATTTGATACATTGGGACAAGTGTCGGCTCCAGCTGCTAACATAGAGCTTGAACCCAAGATTTTTGGTCCACCTAGCTACAGACGTGTATCTATACGATAGTTTTGAATTCCTAAGTAAATGAAAATGAAGACATAATATGATTAGTTTTAATGATAAAATTATGATGCTTTTCATTTAATTATATGTTTAAAAAGTTGGTACAGTTATATGTCTGCAACTCGGCAAGCTAAAGTTTCAAATTTAGGCTACACATGAACAATTGGAATCCAAAATTAACCCTTATTAAATTCAGAAGAACTAAAGATGTGCACTTTTATATTTCATTTAAAAGAAAATTTGACAAATGCTAATTGACCATAAGATTGGGAATTTTCATATAATTAAGCTATTAAATTATAACTGCAGAATGACGGATCTGGACTTATTACTTATGTGCCAAAATATCTTTTTATTGATAACTTGATAACCTTCATATGGTATATGTTATTGTGTTTCAAATAAAATACTTTTAGTTAAATTTTACCATTTTAGAAAATAATTTTCGTTCCGGCCCTATAATAATTATGATTTGCCTTTTATTTTAAAATAAAAATATGTTTCAAGCACTACAATAAATTTTCATATAAAAGATGCAAATTAGTAGCGGATAATATTGGTCACTAAATAAAAAAAAAATAGTGACAAAAAAGGTCAAAATATAATTAATATCCGAATAAGGACGAAATATCAACCGAATTAGAGACGAATATTATAGAGACCAAATATTTTGTCTCAAGTCCGACTCTGTTTTAGTGTAGAGATGATTTTTCATCTCTCATTTAATATTTTCTTGTAGTGAAAAGTTAATATCTTGTTTCTTAATAGAAATAAAAATATTTATACTTGTTTGAAACATGACGTATATTTAACTAGAAATAAGAAATTTATAACTCACTGAATATAATTTTATTTTAGAACGAAACTGTAAAATAGGTGAGTGCTAGTCGGATGATAAATTAGAATTTAGTGTTTAATCTATATTTAGATGAAGTTAAACTGGGATATGTGTAATTATACGAGGAGAAATTAAAAAAAAATATAAAAATAATAAATAAAATTTTAATATTTTTTTATTTAGACAGAAATTAGTCGGAGTTTTTGAAAGGAGGGAGCAATAAATAATGAAGACCGAGAAAATGATAAACCCCAGCACCCTCCCCCCAAAAGCAAAGGGGGCACTTGTAATCATTTGTCGCAAAATATAATTAATACCAATAATTAGCTTAACTGTGGAATAAATTAGTTGCATATTCGTCCCATATGCGGATCACTGTCCCTGCTCAGAATATCAACACTTTTATAATATAAATATACAATTATCAGATAAGTCCTCGCAATTTCTTACAATTAATTTGCTGTCATTAGTTGTAACGTTATCTTTTGAGTGCTTCACTAATCATTGACATACTTTAAACATTTATATACAAAATGAGGTGATGGTCGGTTTCTTAAATGCATTGAATATAACATTGTTAAAAGAAAAGCGTCACTCATGTGCATACATTAAGGCTTATTGTACATTTCCTTTTATTTTCGCACGCACGATTTATATATATTAAAATGTGTTTGAAATTATAAAATAGATACCGGCTTAGTTGGTAAAGGTGCGACATTTCACCCTTCAGAGTACGGATTTGAATCCTAACAACACCTTTTTATTTTTCACCTATTTTTTAGTTCATATAGATATATGTATGTATGTATGTATGTATGTATGTATTAATTATTATTATTATTATTATTATTATTATTATTATTATTATTATTATTATTATTATTATTTTATTTTATTTGGTGTGAGTTAATTTATAAATTTCTATGGAGGACATAATACTTGCAAACAGTATGTTTAAATTCCAAGCATAGTGCTCCCTCCGTCCCGGTTAACTCGTCCTACTTTCCTTTTCGGGACGTCTCACTTAACTTGTCACACCTATTTTTGGCAATTAAAGTCAACACTTAACACCCTTAAATTTTCCACCTATTTACAAAACTGCCATCACCTAAATTTTCTGATTTGTTTAATTAGCATTTTATGATGGTTTTAAGTGATCAATTAACACCCCACCTCCCCCCCATTAATTGCGACGCTTCATTTTTTCTGATGCCATCTCTCTCTCTAAATGCCAAACCCTAGTCTCTCCCTCTTCATCTCCTTTCTTTGCCCAGCGCCGATCTTCAAGATCTGGGTTCAAATCTTAACAAAATTTTCTCAGATCTATATCTGAGGAATCATCCACTGCCATTATTCATCGTTTATTTTCATTTTCAACCCGGAATGTCTGAGGATTCGAGCTCTGATGAGCGCATCTGTTACGACTCAGAGGCGTCGTTTGTTGCTGAAACGGTGTTCGACAGCGAAGAGGGGGTCCTTTCAGAGGCTGAGGAGGCCGATTCGTCACCGAATACCGTTTCCGTCTCCGGAAGTGGAGATCCATCTTCTGCCGTCGATGGGTGGTTTTCCTCAGATACACTTCGAAGACACTTTTATGAGTGTCTGGTGGTATGGTTTCCCTCTATCAAAAAAATTCTGAAACCCTAATTTTGGGGAAATTATGTTGCGGTTTGTGCATGTTTGCTGTTTTCCCGGATCCGTTTATATGTTGGCGTGTATTGTTGTTATATTGCTTACGGATCTTAATGTGGTTCAGATCTTGATTGGTTAGCATAATTTTGGGTACTGTTGTTATATTGCTTACGGATCTTATTGTTGTTCAGATCTTGTTACCCCATGATGAGAATTTTCTGAGCGTAATTAACTGGAAAAAAAAAAAAAAAAAAAAAACAGAACCCCCAATGTCCCTTTTTTGTGAAGTTAGTTGCATGTTGAGATTTGGTTGCTCAAACAATAAGCTGGCTTTTTGTTTAATGCTGCCCTCTTACATGTTTGTCTATTGTTACCCCATGATTACAATTTTCTGATGGCTTCAGTTTTGGGGAAAAAAAAAACAGAATTGAAAGATGATTTCTTTGAGGCATTAGTTGCATGTTGAGACTTGGCTGCTTAAATCATTAACTGTTGATTTGGGTTTAATGCTGCCCTCATCTAGCTTGTGTAATTGTTACCCCATGATGAGAATTTTCTGAGGGTAAGTAACTGGAAAAAAAAAAAAAACAGAACCCCCAGCGTCCCTTTTTTGTGAAGTTAGTTGCATGTTGAGATTTGGTTGCTCAAACAATAAGCTGGCTTTTTGTTTAATGCTGCCCTCTTACATGTTTGTCTATTGTTACCCCATGATTACAATTTTCTGATGGCTTCAGTTTTGGGGAAAAAAAAAACAGAATTGAAAGATGATTTCTTTGAGGCATTAGTTGCATGTTGAGACTTGGCTGCTTAAATCATTAACTGTTGATTTGGGTTTAATGCTGCCCTCAACTAGCTTGTGTAATCTGAACCCCATGATGAGAATTTCTGAGGGTAATTAGCTGGAAAAAAAAAAAAAAGAATTGCCAATGTCCCGTTTTTGTGAAGTTAGTTGCATGTTGAGAATTGGTTGCTCAAACAATAAGCTGTCTTTTTGTTTAATGCTGCCCTCAACTAGCTTGTGTAATCTGAACCCCATGATGATAATTTTCTGAGGGCCCTAAACTGAAAAAAAAAAAAACAGATCTGGGTGATGAATTTTTTTGGCCAGTGGACTTAAAAAAAAACAGAACTGAAAAAACAATTTTTTATGCCATTATATCTATGTTACAGCCTAAGCAAAGCAACACATATAGTCTGTGTTTATGCTGTAAACACTTGAGCAAAAACGACTTTTTCTATCCCATTACATATACCCCAAGTCATTCAATAAACCCCCAATGTCATAAGTGCCTGTTGCTTGCTCTCTTGCAGTTAAGTGATCAATTCCCTCTCTAACTACATCTTCTGGAACTTCTAGTGCCATAGGTAAAATTCCCCGTCTAGCTTGTGCCTCTTTTCCAATGTGTGGTTGTTTATAATTGTTCCCACCTTTAACTTTCATTACCTCTATGAGACAAGCCTGCAAACTGAGAAATACCGAGTTGAGACTAGTGACTTCCATCCTCTCATAGGATTGGAGAACATTATTCACCAACTCCTGTATGCTATAACTTGCTGTTTCAACTTGTAATGATTGAATGGCCCTGAAATACCCCAAATCAAGCACATTTGTGTCTGGTGAATTTGGGGGCTGACACATTAATTGAATGTTGAATCCATCAGCTGAGGCTGCTGTTCTAAAGTCAGTGTCATAATTGCTTAAGTGTGGCTTCGCATTATCCTATTGTATAATAATGTGTCTGCTTGCTTGTGTTGGCCACTTTGCCTTGATTGCTGGTAGAATCTGTATAAGCCCCATGATGAGACAGTGTGTTATCAAAAAAGTTTAGTTGCTTTAAGTAATGTCACCAATATGTCCATTTTTAAGCAAATTAAAAGTGCTAGGACAGAATTTAGGAGACTTACTTAGGCTGAAAACTAGATGAAGAAGAACAAACTGATAGTTTAACGAGTCACCTGATTTAGCAAGCAATCTTTGATAACTTGTGCATTAATGGACTCAATCGGTTTAGTGACCATTGTACCCCTTACTCGATTCACACTGTTCCTGAGGGCCGGCTCCATTGTTGTGAATGGGAAAATTCCAATTTTCCCATCAAACAATAGAGCCCCGTCACTTGCATAACGTGGCCTTGCTACTGCACACATAAACATAACCTTTGGGATATACCTCTTGCTCTTGCATACCCTGTATGGGTCATCCTCAGCTGCTAGTTTGTATGCTCGCTCGCATGTGCGTTTCATATAAAACCATTTTTCATCTATGTGAACCACGTTATGCATGCTGTCATACCTGATAATATTAAGTGCTCGGTCACACTGTAAAAAACTAAGGCTGTATTTAAGCCTATTCAACATATTTGCATCAGTAAGTTGGGGTTTAATTGCGTTTGAATGTGGTTTTATTGCCCCCGATTTCACCCACCGGCCAACCTGACTTTTACTGACTTGCAATTCCTTAGCAAGTCTGCGAATTGTCCCTCTCTTTGAAAATGGTATGGCTTTCATAGCCTCTTCATCTAACGCCACTGCACGATTGCTTGGAGACCTTTCTTTGATTTCAGGAAATGTTACGGCTGTACCTGCTGCCAACAGCTTCCGTGTAGCCTCCCAGATTCACTGAATCGTCCGAGTCGAGACTCCAAATGATGCTGCCACTTCCTTCAGCTTTCCAAAAATCACAACCCCGTTGGTGTTGTTACACATAAGAAACTGGGCGATGCGAAGTTGGTCTGATGGAGATAAGTTAGGCCCCCGATTTCTTTTTTGCTGATCTGCCATTTTGAACTGTTTTTTGTGCAATATTGCTTTCAAGATTGTAACAGCATTGAATGCTGATTTTTGGTGAAATGATTCACATTTATAGGGATTTTTAGAAGTTTACCCCATGTTTAGGAGGGAGATTTGAATGTATTTTCAGTTTCAGTTTTGTGGTTATGTATTCAGCTGTAAATTTTGGTTTTGGGGGGAATTTTCCCCCAAAAAATTTATATGAACAGGTTTGGTTTTGGGGGGAATTTTACCATAATTTCGTTGATTTGTCCATTTTTAATTAAACATGAATTAGAAAAGGGAGGATAGTGTTAATTCACTAATCCTACCCTTAAACAAATCTGGAAAAGTGGTTTATAAGTCAAACAAAAAATAACTTCTGCTTTTTCTTAATCTCCGTGCCCGGTCAACTTTGACGAGTTAACCGGGACGGAGGGAGTATATGTTATAGAGTCTGAGAGTATATGTTTGTTTTGATTAATTTTATTATACCATGAATTTTTTTTCCAATTTACAATAAAATTATTGGTCTCTTATGGAATACATAACATTACTTGAAAAGTAAGTCAAGTTATTAACCTATTATTCATATTTTACACATTAATTAGTTTTCAATACTCACAGTATATTTAATATTTCGATATAGTATATGTTATGATGCCTGACAGTATGCATTCTTTTAGTTAATTTTCGTTTCATACTGCGAATTTTTTTTTTTTTTTCAACTTACAATACTCTCGATATATTTAATATTTCAATATAGTATACGTTATGATGCCTGACAGTATACGTTGTTTTAGTTAATTTTTGTTTCATACTGCGGAGTAATTATCTTTTCCAACTTATAGTACTCACAGTATATTTAATATTTCGATATAGTATACGTTATAATTCCTAACAGTATACGTTGTTTTAGTTAATTTCTCTTTCATATTGCGGAATATTATATTTTCCAACTTACAGTACTCACAGTATATTTAATATTTCGATATAGTACACGTTAGGATGACTGATAATAATTGTCAGATTTAAGATCTATCAATGTCCCCATTATGCCAATAATTGTCCCGGATTGGTACTTCGGCATGCCGACTTCTCAATCTGCCCATCTCACGCAAGCTTTTGAGAATTCGTGCATCGACCCTCCGACCGCTTACTCTGACTGGTTCGTTGATACCAGGGCTTCGGCACACATCACACCTTCACTTGCTTCTCTAGATGTTGCCACTCCTTACACTGGCATTGGTACTGTAATCGTTAGTAATGATAACTCTCTTTCAATTACGCATTTGGTTCTAAAATCTTTCTGATTATATTTCTTTATGTGATGTTCTTGTCGTCCCATCTATTACAAAAAATCTACTTTCCATTAGCAAACTAACTTCTGATCTTCCTGTTGATGTGTTATTTTTTAACTCTTCCTTTGTGATACAGAATCGACTAACAAAGGCAATTCTAGCTCGGGGCACATGTAAAGATGGACTATATGTTTTAAATCATGGAACTCCAGCTTTTGCTGCTGCTTTAACTAGTTCTGTCCCTAAGTTATCATTTGAGTTATGGCACTACGTTTGTAACATGCCCCCTTTTCTGTTATTAAGTTATTAAACAAATTTGGTTTTTGTCTGTTTCTTCTTTTGCCGAAACCTTCTATTTATTCTAGTTGTCAATTAGCTAAAAGCAAGAAATTACCTTTTTCTTTGAATGAAAAACGAGTTTTCCGTGTTTTGGATTTAATACATTGCGATTTGTGGGGACCTGCTCCTATTGACTCTTGCAATGGTTTTAGATAATATGTTGCCTCCGTTGATGATTTCTCTCGTTTTTCCTGGTTTTTTTCTGTTACATACAAAATCTCAATTTTTTTATGTTCTAACTAGATTTCATGCCCTTGTCACTAATTTATTTTCCACTTCTGTTAATTTTTCTCAAAGTGACGGTGATCCCGAATTTACTAATAATTGTGTTCAAGAATTCTTTCGTTCTTGTGGTATTCGACATTGTATGTCTTGCCCATATACGCCTCAACAAAATGGTCGTGCTGAATGAAAATATAGACACATTACTGAAATTGGTCTGTATCTTTTATTTCATGCGCATGCTCCTGCTAAATACTAGTTTGGAGCTTTTTCCACTGCTGTTTACATCATAAATAGGTTGTCGTCACCCATTTTAGATAATAAATCTCTTATTGAATTGTTGTTTAAAATTCCTCCAAATTACTCTAATTTTAAAAAATTTGGTTGTCGTATTTTGACCTATATTCGTGATTATGCTCCTCACAAGTTGGCTCCCCATAGCTAACCTTGTATTTTTCTTGGGTATAGTATTATTTATGAAGGGCTTCGGTCTTACAATCTTGTTGCATCTCGTTTTTACATTACCCGTCATGCTCAATTTGAAGAATCCATTTTTCCTTTTTCCAATAATGATGTGTCTTCCAGTGACAATCTTACTGTTTCTCAATTTTTGGAACATTCAGTTCCTTGCATTAATACTAATATTTCTATGCAGGTCTTATCCCCTGCTGAGTCCAGTGGGCCGCCATCCTTGGCCCATGAAGTCAGCCCCTCTCTTCTTCCATCTCGTGGACCGCCATCATTGGCCCACACAAGCAGCTTCCCCACTTCGCAATCCTCTGCCTTGGCCCACCAATACACACCGATCCCACTTTGCCCAGGCCCCCATTCTCTCCCTCCAAGCCCGAACCCGTTGGGCTCCTCTCCACCAGGCCCACCTCCACATACCCCTTCCCATACTGACGGCCCACATCCACCCACCTCTGATCCAACTGAACCTATTACTCCTTCACTTAACCTAATTGCTTTTGCCCCAGACCCTGCTCCAACCGAACTCGTCCATACCTCACCCGATTCGTCTGCTCCGGCCCTGCCCGGACGGCTCTGCCTCCATGTATCCTACCAGTATCCACTTACTCCACGCAAACGCGATCCAAATCCGGTATCTCTAAACCAAAATATTTTGTTGACATTGCTTGTACTAGTTTATTATCCTCTTTATCTGTTTCTACAGAACCCAAAGGATTCAAGTCTGCTCTCAAGTCCCTGCACTGGCTTTCCGTAATGCGTGATGAAATGTCCGCTCTTCACTCAAATGACACATGGGACCTCGTTCCACGTCCATCCACCGAGAACATTGTTGGCTCCAAATGGATTTTTCGCACCAAATATCATGTTGATGGCTCTGTTGATTGCTACAAGGCCCGTCTAATCGTTAAAGGATTCACCCAGACTCTGGGCTTTGATTTCTCTCATACCTTTAGTCCGGTTGTTCTTGCTGCCACAGTTCGTGTTCTTGACTCTAGCTATTAAGAAAAAAATGGCCCCTACATCAACTGGATGTTAAAATTGCCTTCCTGCATGGTCATCTCACTAAACACGTCTACATGTTTCAGCCCCCGGGTTTTGTTGATCCATGTTACCGTAATCATGTTTGTAAGCTCAAAAAGGCCCTTTATGGTCTTCGACAAGCTCCGCACGCCTGTTTTGATCGGTTTAGCACTTTCTTACTTTCTTTGGGTTTCTCTCGTAGTCATTCTGATACTTCATTATTTTTTATTCATCGTTCTCATTTTACTATTTATTTGCTTTTTTATGTTGATGACATCATTGTTACAGGTAGTAATGTTGATGTTCTTCGTACTTTTATTTCTCGTATCAACAAGGAATTTGTTGTCAAAGACTTGGGGAAACTTAATTATTTCCTTGGTCTTGAAATTTCCCATTCAGATTCTGGTCTTTTTCTCGATCAAGCAAAATATGTGCATGATATTTTATCTTGTGCTTCTCTCCGAGACTCCAAACCCGCACCCACACCGTTGCCCGCAGGAGAATCTCTCTTGAGCACTGCCAGTCCTTCCAAGGATCCTACATTGTATCCCTCACTCGTTGGTGTCCTACAATATTTCACAATCACTCGACTGGATCTGTCTTCGTTGTCAATCATGTCAGCCAATTTCTCCACAATCCCACGGATGATCACTTTCTTGTTGTAAGAAGGATACTTCGTTATGTCAAAGGCCCCATTCATTATGGTCTCTCCTTCACTCCTGCCACGGACTTTAATATACTTGGATATTCTGATGCTGGTTGGGCCAGATGTGTCGAAACTCATTGTTTCACATATGGCTATTCTATATTTCTCGGCGGCAATCTAGTCTCTTGGAGTGCGAAGAAACAGCCCACGGTTGCCAAATCAAGTTGTGAATCGGAGTACCGTTCACTTGCTCATGCCGCTCAAGAGATGATTTGACTTACTCAGCTTCTTCAAGAACTTCGTGCTCTCCCTCCCACTTGTCCTTTGCTTCTGTGTGACAACAAAATGCATTATTTTTAAGCCAAAATCCAATCGCCCATAAGTGTGCCAAGCATATCAACATTGATTACCATTTTGTCAGCGAACTTGTTACTAGTCAACGTTTCGAGACACGTTTTGTTCCTACTCATCTCCAGCTAGCTAACGTTTTCACGAAGAGCCTTCCCCGTCCAATGTTTGAATTATTACGCTTCAAGCTTCGTGTAGATCCAAATCCTACTCTTCGCTTGAGGGGGGCGGGAAGGGGGGTGGAGTGGGGGGGGGGGGGGGGTAATACGGATAGTAATTTGGATTGCAATTACTTGTAGATAAAGATAAATATTATTGTTGCAATCTTTTCCCTGTAATTCAGATATCTCTTTGTAATTCTGTTGTAATCACTATTATTAATAGAAGAATATACACTTACCAAATTTCGGTGATCAAAATCTTTTTCTCACACTAAGATTCTAAGTTTCTTTTTCATGTTTTTTTCTTTTCTTGGATACAAGTTCTGATTAATGAGAGTTTTATGTATTGTCTAATATAAACTCTGTTTGGGAAGAGAATCAGAGTAGAGGTTTGTGGGATTTGATTAAAATTATTGATCGACAAAGTTTCATGTGCACCAGTTGTACCGTACAATTTGGGTTGGGTGCTACGATTTATGCTTAAGGTATTACTTCCTCCGTCCTGAATGAACTTGCACACTCTAAAAAAGAAAATTTATCTCACAATCTCCACCATCAATCTTCACATTTTATCAACCTTTGAAAAGTCAACTGAAAAAGCAAAAAACAGATTTTCTTAATATACGTGAACCCTTAGTTGTGCAAGTTCATTCGGGACGGATGTAGTACTTATTTTGGGTAAATGTATTATAATACCTTAACCAAAACAAGTGATACCTTTGAACATACACAATTATACCTTTTTATCATGTTACATTTACCCAGATGCGTAATATCAATAGATATAAATACTAATATCTTCTTGCTCATGATCCAAATTGTACGAATCCAAGATTCGTTCAATTAGTGCACAAGAGACCTCTGCTAGAGTTTAATATTTCATGAGTTGCGACATGCGGCTTCCTTAACTTTTGCTTTTTCCACCGGTGTTCTTTACAACTCCATTTCTTTATTCTATTTATTTTGTTCCCTCAATAAAATCGAAACTTAAAGAGTTGTCTAAAAGATATATAGGCGATGTGTTGATACTGAGTATCACATTTATCATTTCTTTTATGTGGATGCACATGTGCGCAGTCGTCTTACATTTTGAGCCGCAATAATAGTTAGCGTAAAAACAGAAATTATAAACTATTAAAATGGCAAACAGTCTTGTCATTATCTCATAATTAGATTATTAGATTATGACTCCTTGCCAGAATAACTTATCTGTCTTACACAACTTAAAGCTAGGAGCTTTAAATAATTTCCCTACATGTGCTTGCTCATATTCATTTTATACATATACATATATGCTTCGTCCAAATTCAGGTAGTCCGGTCCGATGATTAGTCCAGCCCATCAGGTTGCCCAACTGATCCACTACTAAATGATTCCAAAACTTTCAAGTCCGCCATCATCTTGTTTGGTGTCCATCGGATTGAGTCCAACTTGATTATACATGAGCCAAAATACTTATGATTCGATACATTTAAAATATTGAATGAACTAGGTTAGTCCATCAAATCAGGGTAACTTTTCCATGATAGCATGTGGCGAGCTGGCTAGCTAATCAATTTCAAAATATACGTTAAATAATGTAGTCATATGATTTTTTATTGGATTTTAGTTTAAATGATAACATAAAAGTTTAAAATCTTCGGTTTGATATTCTTGGTCCCTTGAATTTTCCAAAGGTGCAACGGTTTTGTGTGTATTTAGGGTAAGATCTAAGATTTTGTATTAAGAGAACATTTTTTTTTTAATTATGTCATATAATATATGATGGAATTTTGGAGACGAACTCTTATAGTATGAATAATCAAAAAGATTTATCAAATAAAACTACTTGTAAATCCTTTTTCTTTTTTTGAAGTCCAACCGCACATCCCCGGCCCATCTACCCATGTGTGTATCAGTGATAATACATGTAAGGTATAGATAGAAAAACAAATTGAGTTTTTAAAATTTAATTTTTTATTCCATATGCTAAAAGAAAGTGATAAATATTGAATATTGAATTCTTAAGCTTTTGCAAGAGTTGAGGTGTCTGTTGCTTTTGGAATACGTCTCCGAAATTCAATTTTCTTTATTCTTTTCAAAGTTGATTTACTTTTTTTGTTTGAGATGTTTGTAGAAGGTTTATGATGGATGCACCTTTCGCCTCATACCATAAACATAAATAAAGAATGGTAGTATTAATTTTATTTGGCACAAGTCTTGTCAACAAAAATTGCAAAATTGGGTTTTCTAGATTTAGATTTGCATAAATTTATATCTAGCAAGAGTTTGGTGCAGCCGATGCTTTTATTTTCTAGTGCTTCAGTAGTTTAGTACAAAAATACTTCCTAAAATAAAAACAGAGAGTTGCTTATCATTAATCCCGTTTCATAATTTAGCATAATTCTGTTTAACATTCAATTTGAATTTTCTTTTGAATCATCACCAGTATTAGTTAGTCAATTTAAAACTAAGTAAACATCAACTTAAGATTAGATAAATTCTCTCGATTGACATCTTTCTCGATCCTATCCGCTATCTTCCCCCCTCATCCTTTTTATTGGAGGACCGGAGAAGGTTTCATTTTCAATTTTTGTATTGGCTTTCTCTTCATCTCTTTTCATGATTGTCTCCCCTTAATAATTGGCACTACAACAAAAATGATATTTTGAGATAACAAAAAATGGTCTCAAATAATGACTAGTTGTCATAACTATGAGTATTTGTCACAACGTGTCGTCACTAAGTAGTTGTCTCAATAACTCGGAGCAAATAATATATTTGTGACAGCAAAAATGGTCTTAAATGCGTCTCAAATATTTTTTTGCAACAACTAGTTGTCTTTAAAAATAGTATTAAAACGGTCTAAAATAATTTGTAGAAAGATTTGTGACAACAAATGATCACAAATAACTTATTATTAGTGGCCACAATTGTGGTCTAAAAATGTTATACAAACGACATTTTTCTTTTAGTGTAAGAGTATTAGTTCCCGGAATAATGGGAGGTCCGTTATTCGTAAAGTCCGTTGTGTTTGTTTTGAAGATTCAGTTGTCATTGAATTTTTCAACATTGATTTGCTCATTTCTTGGGACTTTTACTAGAAGATCAGTGACAAATTAGAGATCGATATGAAGTATTCCGATACGCGATTTATCCAGCGCAATAACTATTTGTTTGATTTACTAGATTTAGATACATATATGTTTAGATCTAGTAGTTTTGTGCTTCAATTGTTTTCTATTTATTTATATTAATTTGGTTGTTCTTCTTGTCAATCAGTGCTGACTGATTTCAACAATTTAATTATATTTTATTTTTAAAAAATAATTTAAGAATAGACGAGAGGATTCAGTATTAAAACTTGTTCATATTATTTGAGTGAAGGAGAATCGTATTAAATCTTCAAGTACAAATACAAAATTGTAACAAAGAAGTTCAGCTCAATCCAAGGTGAGACAAGAGAATGACAACAGGAAAACTAACTCATTGCAACCCAAGAAAATTATGATAATAAGGGCAACTGCAAATCCCCTTGATGTTACCAACTAGATCAAAGCATCTCGAATACCATGACTACTTGCATCAAATAATGCATTACCTAATGATTCAATAAATCAAATCACCTCAAAATTAGGGATGGCAATGGAGCGGATATGGAGCGGGTTTGTCATTTATCAGGATTCGCCCCACACATAAAGATTTAGATTCGTAATCCGCTTCGTCCCGATAATCTTAAAAAATTGACCCGCTCTATCCCGTCCCGTCAACCCGACGAATTTACCCAACCCGACTCGTCCTACTGATTTTTGCACATTCAATATTATTGCCACTTGCAGACTTGCCACTATTCTTCAATAAAATGATTCCAAAATTAAAATATAATATAAAGAGTGATTACAAACTGAATGAGGGTGAGAGAGACACTTTAGGATTAAAAGTTAAAGTAAGAAGTAGCGGTAACTTGGAATATAAATTATATATAATTGTATATAACTATATTAAATTAAAAATATTAAAAATGTGTATAATATATATGGGGCAGGTCGGAGTGGGTTTAGCAAAAATCACAACCCGCTTTAAACCCGGCAATACCCGTTTGACTGGGTTTGAACCCGTCCCATAACCCGTTTAACCGGGTTTTTACCCCTCCCATCTGAAACGGATTTGATGCGGGCTCGAATTTCGACCCGGTTCATTGCCATCTCTACTCAAAATTCATGGCTTTGCACAGTAGCTAGAGAAACCATATAGATCTATAAAAAAATGAAGACACTAGACCGATGACAACAAAAAACAAAAGAAACTATACTTCATAAGATATGGGTGAACATTTGGTCGGTTTTGTTAAAAATCGAACCGATTAGAATCGAAATCAAACTTTTTATATTTTTAAAAGCACCGAATTGAATACATATTCTTAACAGAACATAACCGAATTTTTTCTATTTGGTTTGCTTGTTGGTTTAGGTTTTAAAGGCTTTACATCGTTATTTTTAGGGAAAATTGGTGTAAATGCCCTGTAAGTTTTCACTATTTAGTAACTAGGACAGTAAGTATACCACTTTTTTAAAATGCCCTGTAACTTTAAAAATATTGGTAAAAATGCCCCGTCACCGGCTATAGGCTGTAACCCATCCGGTGACGGGTGACGTGGATGAAATGCGCGACGTGGAAAGGTTTTTCTGATGGGTTTTTTGTGACCTGGAATTATTTACCAAATAATATGTGTAAATGACATGGCATTAGTCATTTAGGAGGGAAAATAAAGCTATTCCCTCCATTATCTTCTTCATTAGTCATTTTCTTAATTGAATGTGTGGCGGTGCAACCATATCCGGCCTAATTCCCGGCCGCCGTGGCTCCACCAATCTCTGCCCCACCTCCGCCGACTTCTGGCCCGCAGATTTCAGCTCCTCTAACCAGGACGCTACTCCTCATCTCAAGAGATCCAAACCCTCTTCAGGTAACTAATTAATCATCAGAATTTATAACATGAGCTAAGATATTTCGAATAATTTGACTGAGGAATATTTACAAACAGGTGGTGAGCATGTCGAAAAAAGTGTTTTGAAGAAGAAGCAGAGGAAGAATATGTACAGAGGAATAAGGCAGCGTCCATGGGGCAAATGGGCAGCGGAAATACACGACCCGAGAAAAGGCGTTCGGGTTTGGCTGGGCACATACAACACTGCAGAAGAAGCTGCCCGAGCTTACGACAGAGAAGCCCGTAAAATCAGAGGGAAGAAAGCCAAAGTTAATTTCCCCAATGAGGACAGTGATAACTGCTATAATTACAATGAATTTAATCTGATCAGATCAGAGAATTATGATTATGAATTTAATGAGATCGAAGTGAAGCCTGAGGTGAACGGAAATGGTGGTGGCGGTAAAGGGGCTGCGAGTGAGCTCGACGAGGTGGTAAAGGAGGAGCATGAGGCGGAGGATGAATTGCAGAAGCTGTCGGAAGAGCTCAGGGGAAGAGAGTGTCTTGCAAAATTGAGAAATAGGGTATATAATGAGGAAGATAATGGAGGGAATAGCTTTATTTTCCCTCCTAAATGACTAATGCCATGTCATTTACACATATTATTTGGTAAATAATTCCAGGTCACAAAAAACCCATCAGAAAAACCTTTCCACGTCGCGCATTTCATCCACGTCACCCGTCACCGGATGGGTTACAGCCTATAGCCGGTGACGGGGCATTTTTACCAATTTTTTTAAAGTTACAGGGCATTTTAAAAAAGTGGTATACTTACTGTCCTAGTTACTAAATAGTGAAAACTTACAGGGCATTTACACCAATTTTCCCTTATTTTTAAAAATTTTATCCAAAAAAATCTCGATTTCTTGATAATTTTTCTTTGAAATAGACAAATTAAATAGAAAACTAAAACATAGGCATAAATTTTAATTTTCATGCATCTCACAATGTAAGACTTACTCTTATACATATATATATATATATATATATATATATATATATATATATATATTCAATCAAGAAAAATAATAGGCAAAAAATAAATAATTGGAAATATATAATTAAGTATGGGTAGTTCGGTTTTGCCAACTAATTTTTTTTGGCTAAGAATCGAACTGAGCCAAATTATAAATCGGTTCTAATATTTGGGTCGAACCGATCCGATTGTATACACAAAATCGAAACGAATCGAACTGAATCGCTAGATTCGGATTAATTTTTCAATTTCAGTCAATTTTGCTCACACCTACGTAAGATCAACACAAGCATCAAACCTGATTTAACCCTAAATGAATTACTAAAAAGCCTAACAAACAAAAACAAAACATAATCAAGACTAAAACTTAAAATAATAAGACCTATGGGTTCTTATTATCAACAATAATTGAAGATTATAGTGCATACAATGGTTCCAATCCCCATTCTCACT
The DNA here is from genome assembly GCA_958295605.1 of Ajuga chamaepitys. Classification (NCBI taxonomy): domain Eukaryota; kingdom Viridiplantae; phylum Streptophyta; class Magnoliopsida; order Lamiales; family Lamiaceae; genus Ajuga; species Ajuga chamaepitys. The sequence goes on along the minus strand of OY282507.1, from coordinate 9,849,841 downwards.
AGCAATCCCGTTTAGAGTAAATGACGAGATTGATCCTTATCCATCTTCGTCGAAATAGAAATATTAGGAACAACCCCAACCTCTCTATCTTCTTATAAATCTTACATGCATTAGTAGTCCTACTTGGACTCTATTATTGATGACATTTTGTAAATCCAATCATGTTTTGTTTTTTATTTTTTTGGGTCAAACGTACTGCTATTTCTTTGGTATATTTTTCGCTTTCATTTTAATTTTGAGGGGATTCTTATTGGTGACATACCTCCGTCGATAGTTTATATTATAAACAGTGAAATCAATTTGGCAATGTAATTCTATTTAATTAGGAGGGGCAGAATTGGGCGCCTTTAAGTTGACCCCAAAAGTACAGTTGTGGGACAGTACTTTAGCTTAACGAAGATTATCTCTAAAAGCTTGTTAATTCGAGTTTGATTCCAAACACACTCTGGGACAATACTTTAGCTTAACTCTGATATACTTTTACGGTTGGACATGTGGCAATGTTGAAGTCTTGATTTGGTAAAATTTAGTGTCTTTTGCCCATGTCATAATAGAAAACTTCTATTTTACTTATTTGACTTTAAACTTGATAGAATGCCCTTTAATCAAGTGAACTATCCATTTTGCCCTTAGGCAAAAAAAAATAAATAAATAAAAAAAAAATCATTTCAATTCAGATTTTATAAATTAAATTTTAGTTAAGTCCAAACAAAATTTTAATATCAGATTTTAATCCTAATTAATTTTCACAATTTAATAAATTGACCCGCTAAATTAAACAATCATGCAAGATCTGATCCGGAGATTAAAATGGTATCAGAGCCCTAGGTTTATTTAAAGAAATCATGAATTATATTTATTATGTTACGTACTATCCTAACGGAGGAGACATACGAGTAAATATGAATCCGAACGAAAGTTCGAAAGAAAATACTCCACAGGAATACTTGAGTAAGAACTCAAGTAATCAAGAATATTTTCATATTTTGGAAAGACAGAAATAGGATTTCTTTGGAGAATTTATCCGAAGATGTGAACGAACTCTTGAAAGAACTAAGAGACTCAACCACGAGTTACGACAGCCTTTCAAGATGCCAAACGATGATGAAACAAGAGAGGAAATCAGACGAAAGACCCTTAAACAGGAAATTCCTATAGAAGGGAATGCAACTGATCTCATCCACTTCACCAGCATCCAAGGAAGATTTCCTACCAAAGAAATCTGGAGAAGGCGTCCCAATCAGTCCCCATTGGATATCCAAAAACCTCATTTACATTTCTGGAAAAAATCATGAAGGGACCAAATTGGGAGTAAGTGGAGAAAAATCTAAGATTACAGATCTTAGAGAAATCCAGAAGACGGTCCAAAGTTATGGAGAGACCATCCTCGACCAACAGAAGGAAATCCTTGAAACACTTAAGGAAGTTCAAAGGAGATTGACCATCTTGGAAACAAAGCCAAGTATGGCCAGGAGAAGAGAAGGTTCCCCATCTTTCGGCACAGAACCCCTATTGCATCAAAAAGGGAAAACTACCGAAGTAAAGAGAGAACTGACGGATACAGAAAAGATGATTGCTTTTCTAAATCGGAAGAGTCTATCCTAATGGATAGAATAAATCTAGAGGATTTACACGACCTTGCACAATCCTTTGCAGGATTGGGTCTTGTAGATCTAAAAATGCAAGAAAATGTATCTACGGGACAACAACAGATTCCCCGAAATACACCACAGAATCCAACAAATGTGGCAGAAAGCGAGGGATCCCATGACCCTCCAACAGGCGGAAATATACCACCAACGGGAGATTTCTCTACTGGTGCTTATATCTTTCCCGCAGAGACAAGAAAGAGATCCCCAAGGCCAAACTTAATGCAATCGCCTTATGGGAGATCTCAGTTGGAGCCAATACATCCATACGGAGTAGTTCTCAACTTGGATACATTAGACTTCAAGAACCGAGAACTACTCATAGATGAGTGGGCAGGAGCAATGAAGATTGCAGCTGGTACGCTAGAGCTGGATAAAGAAAACTTTATCTCACTTCTAAAGATAAGTTTGGAAGGATCTGTGAAAATTGCCTGGGAAGCTACTAATCTTGAGATAGTAGAAAATGTCTGGGCTGGCGAAGCTTTAGCAGAGATCGTCGACAAGATGGCTCAAGTACTTAAAGTAGGATTCGTTGGAGTAGGCTACTTTGAAGGAGCTGAAGACGATAAGGCCAGACGATACAGACAAGCACTTCATAGCCTGGAGTTACATGATATTTGTCACGTAGATGAGTTCATCAAACTCTTTACAGAGTATAGATGGAAATCAAAGATCGAGGAACGAGACGCCATTCCATTATTCTTTGCCAAGATCCCCAGTCCATGGAGAGAAATGCTGATTAAAGAATATCAGCCACCTCTAGAGAATAGATTGGATACCGTGGCAAGAAGGATGTCGTTCCTCAAAATCAAGCTTGCTGAGTGGTGCTATCAAGAGGCGCTCCATAAGAATTACAAGAGGCTAAGAGGAATAAACAAAAGTGTTCCTCTATGCTGTGTTGAAAACGATATTCCTACTATTGTGGGAGGTCAACCATTTAGGCAAAAGAAGAGAAATCATCCTTATGCCAGAAGAGATGGTAACCAGAAATCTAGGACCTCATGGAGACCTAGAAAGTTTTGGTCCAAACAAAAGGCCCGTAGTTACAAAACGGGGCAGAGGTCAGGACCAAGCCGAAGTAGCAGTTCCTCTTCAGGCTCAAATCAAATGAGCATGGGAAGATCATCTTCAACAAGGAAAACTTTCAGAAGGGCTCATACAAGAGCTAATGAAAGTTTCAAAGATTGCAATTGTTGGACATGTGGTGCAAAAGGCCACATATCAACAGACTGTCCAGACAATCAAAGATGAGGAATCAGAAAGTTTGAAGCAACTCCAGAAATGGAAGAAGCTGTATACTTTCAGGATCTAATTCAAGTATATCAGTTTGAAGGAATCCCTTCAGATGAAAGCATATACGAAGAAGAAGATTATAGTGAGGATGAGTCTTCAGAATCAGAATCAGACTGAAGAAGAGGACGTCTTCCGACAGGAGACACAAGAAGATATCTCCGGGTTCTTCTCACAAATGTCAATTTCTCATAAGACTCTTATGAAAATTAAGAGAGAAGACCCAAAACTCCAAATCTATGATGGATTTTCAGTTGGGAGATTGGACAAGACTTTGGGACATTTCCTAAAGAAGAGAAAGCATCATATCATTTACAAAGTCATAGCAGGAGAAATTGCAATTCCCATGGAATTGACAAGTAATGTGATGGAGATGCAGCTAGTTCCGATGAGAGAAATCAGAGAGGAACTAAGCAGGATGAATAGAGAGATTGCTCAGAAGATGCAATGGATCCATATCGGAGCCATTAGAATTCTGATCAAATCAACATTCAAAGAAGGAATTGATTCTCCGATTGATATTGCTATCTTCGACAAGAGAATCAAGAATTTGCGAGATGCAAGTCTGGGAGGAATCTCAGGAAATCTATATGCCGGGAAATTGGTATCCTACATTTATCCAAGGATTGCCTATAACTTGGCAGATCGCGATTTTAATAGAGTTCTAACCCTTCATCAAGATTTCAAGAACAAGGAGTTGATGAAAGAAGGGAATAGACCATACTCTATTACCTATAGTATTTCGTATGCACTGTCCAATACCCCATTCAGAATTGTTCGTGGGAAAGGAGTTCATCGAAATACCAAATATCTTCGAGCAAGTGGCACATGCAGTCCGTCCGGAGATTATGGAATTGCCACCATTCCATGAGATGGATATGCGAATCGCGGATCAACCTATTATGACTAGAGCTACAAGTCAAAGGTTCGAACCAAGAAGGGTTTCTTTTCATGATAGCAGAATCATGAGTCGGAGCTGGGAAAAGAGACCTATCTCACAAGAGAATCTGGAGCCAGAAAAATTCACAACTAAAGGTGAATTAAAATGTCCAGAGGGATGGAGAGAAGTGGAGATAGTATTCGATATCACTCAAAAGGATAACATGTTTCCTTGTGATGTCTTATATTATCTACAACAACCTTCATTGGGGAGATTTGAAGGACTTCTCTAGCTAGGAGAAAACGAGTTGATAATCCAAGGAATAGCAGGACGAGAAAATGGGCGTCTTATTCTTGGATTGGAATTTCTCGAGAGGCACAAACCTTGGGAACGACAGCCAGATAGGGTGGTTTTTACAGTGGCTCATAGAAAATATCAGGTTCTATGAAGAAAGTGGCCCGATATTAATGGCTACTAGTCCATTCTCAATATACATCTCTATAGGGATGTTATATGAAAAATATCGAGCAGAATATTTCACGGCCTACATTGACTCGGGCGCAGGAATATGCACAGCCAAGCCAGAAATCTTTCCTACAGGAGTAGGAGAAGATCTACCAGCTATTGCAGGAAGAGATTTCTCTAAGAGGGTTCTTATCCTCAAATGAGGAATTAAGCAAGCGGAAATCATGATTGGCGGAGCCGGAGATACCCCATGGTACAAAGTCAAGACTCCACCAATTCATTTCCATGATATAGGGGCAGATATTCTGTTAGGAAACAATTTCCTACAGACATTCAAGCGGTTTACACAAGAAAATGAAACAAGAAAACTTATTTTCACAACCCTATGTGATCATAAGATTATTGTTCAAAGATTAAGGGAGGCATTTCATCGAAAAATGCCCATTAATTTTCGCAGCAAGCGTGGTGATGAAGGACAACTAAGTCACCCATAAATGAAGGATCAACGAAGATATGGAGATGCACTCCTTCAATATCGAGCTGAAACATTAGGAGGAGATAAGGATGAGAGAATGTCAAAAGAGACAATCCAATTCCTCAAGGCGTCTATGGAAGCAAGTCCACAACTTGATATCACCATTGAAGAACAAATATCTTTAGAAGATGTCAAGAAGAGGATAAAGAGGAATTTCAATGAAGATCCTCTAGCATGGTGGAACAAAAATGAACTCAAGGCAACTTTGAAGGTGAAAATCGGAAAAGAAAATGAGTTTGTTCGGTACAAACCAATCCTTATGAATCAGGCAGATCGTGAGGATATGAAGAAAATACTTAAGGAACATCTGGACCTTAAGTTGATTTCAGAAGGAATCTCTCCATACAGTAGCCCAGGATTTCTGGTGAGAAACCATGGAGAAATGAAGAGAGGAAAGCCAAGATTGGTGATCAATTATAAAGGGATCAATAATATCTTGGAATTCGACGGATATTATATCCCAAGTAGAGAACACTTGGTAAACTGCATCAAGAATGCAAAGGTATTCTCTAAATTTGATTGTAAATCTGGTTTCTATTAGATTAAGATGGAAGAGGCCAGCAAGAAGTATACGGCGTTTTCCACACCACAAGGACATTATATCTGGAACGTCATGCCAATGGGATTAGCAAATGCCCCCCAGATATATCAAAGGAAGATGGATAATCTGTTTAAGGATTATTTTAAATTCATGTTTGTATATGTCGATGATATACTCATTGCTTCAAGGAATATGAAGGAACACATCAAACATCTGGAGATCTTTTCAGAAGTTTGTCATAAGGAAGGATTAATGCTATCAGAAAAGAAAGCAGTAATCGCCACTAGACAGATCGAGTTCCTTGGGATCGAGATCGATGAGTCTGGAATCATGCTTCAAAAACATATAGTAGAGAAGGTGCAAGGATTTCCAGAAGACCTCAAAGACAAGAAGCAACCTCAAAGTTTTCTTGGAGTTGTCAATTTTGCCGGGATGTTTATTAAAAATCTGGAAAAATACAGGAAGGTGTTTAGCCCATTGTTAAAGAAAGATGCAGATTTCAAATGGGAAAAAGAACACCAAGAATCAGTATTACAACTTAAAGAGATCTGTAAAGATCTTCCAAAGCTTGCAATACCGAATGATGATGAAGAATTGGTACTGTATACAGATGCCAGTGATCATTGGTGGGCAGCAGTATTAACCAAAGCTACCCCTAATGGAGAAGTGCCATGCCGATACTGCAGCGGTCTCTTTGCAGAAAACGAAGCAGCAAGATGGCACATCAACGAGAAAGAATTTTTTGCAGTGCGAAAGGCCTTCAGAAAATGGCCGTTATTCCTACTGCCTAAGAAATTCATTCTTAAAATTGACAACACAAGTGTCAAATCTTTCTTAACAAAAAAGATTGAATCTAAACCTGAGAAAGCTAGATTACTTAGATGGCAAGCTGATTGTCAATATTTTGATTATGAGGTTGTCATTATAAAGTCTCATGAAAATATTCTTGCAAACTTTCTAACAAGAGATGGAGTCCAGTGAAGCCAACTCCATCCTAACAGGATACAGGCATCTCCAGGAACGTTTGGAGGAGCTTGATAAGAGGATCAACGACTTGGATATTCAAGCCAAAGTCGCGGGTCGAGTACAACAGGAGGACTTGTCAAAAGTCCAAAGCGAGCTAAAGGCTACCAAACTTGCAAGTAATTGCCTTTGGGACAGCCTGATTATTCCTATCCGACGGGAAGCTTTGTCAGGAAAGCAAAAGGTCGAGTTTCGAGAACGGGCCTCTAACCCGGTCGCCACAGATTCAAGTACTGTGAGCACGAGTTCTAAGTTGGATCCCTACACGGATCTAGCTAAAGAAACAATTGAGCAAACGGAGGATACTCCTCCTGATGTCTCAAGCCAACCCATCACCTCTGAGGTAAAAGAAGGAGAGATCAATCTTAGGCCAATGGCTGGTACCTCTAAGATTGATATTAACGATCTTAAAGTTTCTCCGTTTCAGGTTTATCAAAGAACATGGGAGAAAATTCTTACAGGGGCTGGAGTTAACCCAGCAAAATGCCAGATTGATCGATCTAGTAAATATCCGAGAATGTGGACGAACCCAGGAGCCAGTCCACAAGAAATAAAAGAATGGTATGATTTTGGAGCTCTAGCTTCGGTTCATACCGTGGCACCAAGTTTCCCGAAAATCTCAAAACTTCCGGGATGGATATTCAATGATGTGTTCGAGACATGGGAGAACAACAATCATCTCGAACGAGGAGATATTCTGGAGCTGAAGTTTATATCAGCAGCTCCGGAACCATACAAGAACGGGTCTTACCCAACTTTTCATTTTATAAAGCTACAAAGAACTGATCCCAGACAGGCAAACAAAAGCATGTCTGCCCCAAATCACAAGATTCCCCTAGTATCAACCTTCACGGAGGATGATATTACTACACGGAGAGCTTGGGGCATATGGGTTTGTCTCATGGAAATGAGAAAGATCAAAGGAAGCTTCAAAGTCTTCCACAAGACGGCGAATGGATCACTTTTGATCAATACCATGACATCCAAAATCTCTCCATATGCAGAGAATATCTTTGAACAAAAGAGAGAGATGTTATGGAAGAACGAGCTACCGGCAAGTTCAGAAACCGCCAGAAAGTATTGCAATATGGCGCATAATGGACGGTGGACGAGTCGGATTTGCCCCAGGTGCCCAGAACAGGAAAAGGCACTATTCGGGCAAGCGTTCCCTGTCATCAGTGACAAAGGGAAGAGAAACGAGAAAGAACCATCGAGAAAGCAAAAGATGCCAAGGGGACCACCCAGAAAAAATTAATAAAGGTATCTCCGACAAGCAGCGATGGGTTGAGTCACGAGAATTGCATCCACCCAAAACGACAAAAGGTGGAGGCATTCACAGCAGAATAATTAAAGTCTGCATGTGAGGCAAGGGTCCACAACATGTGAACCATGTGAAGGAGGGACCACATGCATGTGATCCAGATAAGAAGATGCATCCAGAAAATTTGAGAGACGAATCAAAAGCTTACAACTGGACGCAATAATTCAAGGATAGGGGTTTCAAACCTCTATAAATACAGGGTAGAAGGAAGCAGAAGGCATCGACCATTCCCCTCTGTTTTCTTACAACAATAAAAATTGTAATAGCTAGTTTCCAGTTTTTCCATTATAGTTTCTTCGAGTGTATGTGTGAGGAGAGCATAGCTACCATGAGTAGCTAAACAAGTCGTCTCCTCCCAAAAGGAGATGTACTAATGTAATAATAAGTTCATGATTTCTTAATAAAAGTTGAGCTTTTTGTTCATCGTGTTCCATAAACTTTATTTCTGATCATCAATCAAGAAAATACTGTACGTCTCGAGGTAGGAAATGAAACGAGGCTGTGCTGGTTGCTGTTGAAGGAGTCTACGTCTGGAACCATCGATTGCGATCGTGTGGTTGGGCTGTGAGGAACAGTTCGTAAAACCCGGTGGATACGACCCGACGGCAATTCGGTAAAAAAGGTACAAAACTTGATTTATGTTTCAAGAATTTAATTGACGGAAGCATGATGGGCCTGATATGGTCGTAATGGACTATTTCCATATTAATACTAAAGATTAATTTTGCATGAGAAAATTAATTATGAGGTCAATTTATAATTAAGAAAATATAGGACGAAAATTTATTTGGACAAAACTAAAAGGATAAGAATATAAGGACTGAATTGAAATAAAAGTATGCTCGCTCGTTTTAAGAAAAATCAGAATAAGGAAGAGCATTTTTAATAAAAGAACTAAAGGGCAATTTGATCACTTCGGAACATATTATCGGGAAAAAAGTCATCTAAGTAAAAAAGAGGCTGAGTACCCTCCTCAGACAGCGGTACTTTTACCTTTTCTCCCAAAAATAAATGTCAGTGGACAAAAGAGACCGACCATGGGCACCACCTGTCCTCACAAAATTATTCCTCCCCACTCACATCCCAGCACGTTTCATCTCTCATCATAATCATTAATTATTACTCTATAACTAAAACTAAAGGTGTTCTCTTCTCGTCATTAACTTTGAAAATTAATTCATGGTTACAACTGCACCACCTGTCCTACTCTCCATCATCCCAATAACATTTTTATAGTTGCTACGAATATAACCGGCCCAACTCTAAACCAAACAGTTTTTGAGTTAATCGAATTTTGATTTAGTCGGATACTTTTAAGGATCAACGATATTGTGAACCTAATCTTAACTATAACAGTTTCTGTAAAAGTTAGATTATTATCGGATTATGAGTTGAATGTAAAAATATATATCTATATATTCAAATTCAAAATTTACAAAACATACTTGATTTTGATCTTCTTGTACATTGAGGGTTCATATGATCACGTCACACATTATTGCTAGAAATATAAATACGCCTCAATTACAAATCTGGATTGTAAAGCTTCCCTAACATCACTATTACGAATAAATTGAAAATGCATAATTGTCGTAAGAAATATATGCTTGCAAATATTGAAAGATGTAGTATTAAAAAGAGCATATCATTAAAATATAAATATTTTAGACTACATAATATTGAATTCATAAAAACAAAAATACATTAATTCATGAGAATTATTACAACTTAACATTGATGTACATATCATTATCTACGGCAACTGCATAACAATATAATATTAATTACTTAAAAATACAGTCCAAAATATCACTATAACAAAGGGGAAATCCCCCTTTTTTTATCCTGTAAGTTAGGACGAATCCAGAAATGGTCCAGTAACTATAAAATTATTAATTTTGGTGCCGTAATTTAAAGCAGAATCCATGAATTTTAAAACATAACAATTTTTTTTTTTTTTACTAACTTTCAATTCTTTTCAAATTCAGCAGCTACCGCATTTTTTACATTTGATTGTATCGTTACCTCTATTAGTAGATATATTTTAATGGAACAGTCTAATATCCACGTTCTTTGGTATCATCCATTGTTATAGTTGTAGTGAATCGCTATTGAAATTACGGTTATCACAATTTTATTTCCCAATTCATGGTGGTGGGGATGAGAAATCATAAAATGGATGGTGAATTTATTATGATGGCGGTGGCGAATCAATTAGACAATAAAAAGTATAATTGATTTTGTGATTGAAAAATGTTGAAAGTTAATGAATTTTTTTGTTATCTAATTTTGGAAAACATGAAGTAACAAAAAAAATCATCTATGGTAAATATTTTACAGTTTACCCGAAATCAAATAATAAAATTTATTCCGAAATGCTAAAAAACTGATTTTTCTGATTTCTCCCCCATTTCGCCTGTAGCTTTTTACCATATTATACATACCTCTTATGACTACTAGTAATGAAAATTAAGTAACTATGGGATGAACAAAAATATTTTTTAAAAAATCTATCCTTATAATCTTTAAAAAAAAGAAAAATTCTCCAACATAATTTCACTACCGTAAATTGCTCCCTATCATAATATTTTAAAAATTGTAGGAAAATTGTTCAGATTTACCTAAGAATTATATTGAAAGAAATAGGAAAAACCTACTAGAATGACTTATTTTTTCTAAAAAAAAATATTTTCTCAAAGAAAAACTCTTTTGTGAACACAGAGGGATTACAAAATTTTCAAATCTAAAATAAAATGTACTTATTTTGTATATTGCAAATGCGATGAACATAACGCCTAAGTTCCTAATGAGATGATATCCTGTGAAACTTCTTATGGTAAAATTGAAGGTTAAATAATTAAACATGGATTACTATGATCGACCAATATATACATATCATCATTTTCATTTTTTTTTTTAATCGGTTAAGGGTCCGAAAGATAAGTCAACTATCAATTCAGGTCCTGAAAGATAATTTCTATCAATCGAGGGCCTAAAAAATTTGAAACTATCAATGAAAGACCCATAAATCCAAAATTATTATAGGGTCTGTTTGGAAAATTGCAAAAAAAAAAAAAAAAAAACTTATCTCGAAGTGATCAGCAGGGAAATATACGTCAAAACTCTTTCATTACGATTTTTTAAAATTATCATGACATATATAAGATGATTAAATAATTTGCAATGTTTTCTAAAATATACAAATTAATAAAGAAGTATTTACACAAGAAAAAATGCATATAGTGAATATGTTTACATAAATCTAAATATTATGAACTCAAAAAAGAAATTACAGATTTTTTTTAAAAGAAAATGTTTTCCCTTGTATAACTTGAAAACGAAATTACAGATGTTAAAAAACACAAATTGAAAAACCTAAAAAATTCAAATATGAAACAACAGAAAATTAAAAAAAAATAACAAATTAAGAAAAATATCGTGAGAGGCTTTTGACATATATTTTCATTGCTTATCACTTCGAGACATTTTATTTTGTGGAATTTTATTTTCTGGGTTTCACAATTTTCCAAACAGGTCCTCTAATGATTTTAGACTTATAGGTTTTTTATTGATAGTTACAAATCTTTTAAGTCCTAGGTTAATAGAGATATTCTTTCAGGACCTGAATTGATAGTTGACCTATTTTTCGGGTCTTTGATTGATAAAAAACTCTTTTTTTTTAAAAAAATCGAGAATCTCATTAATCAATATCAAGTACAATGCTCTCATCCTAATCAGGAAAATCAAGACCCATCGGCTGAACAAAAGAAAAAAACAATGCATGCCCATGAGCAACTATATAAATAATTCGTAAAAAACATACGGTAAATATCATCCATATAAAGCTCAATAACAGAAAAAACATAATTCTTGCCTCGTAAATATACAGGACAAGTAACGAATCGTAAAAAGCACAAATAACTACCCGCGGCTCTAAATATATCATCATATTTATCTTATTAAAACTATAGCCTTTCCGCTGACGAGGAATGACATATTTCACATTAGTTGATTATTTCCTTATTTCATATAATATATCCTAATTAAATGAATTGTGTAGAGATATACTTGTCATTTCCACCCACATCTAATTTTTTCAATGTAAGTCTAAAGCGACTTTTTTTTTATGGATAGAAGAGAGTAACAATTAACATGTGATCCATTTTGAAGCAATTTAAAAAGTGGCCTTCTTTCTTTCTTTGTTTGTTTTTTTTTTTTTCCCAATTTCTGACTAAATTTTAACTAACCCATTCACAAATAATTTATCATCAATACTTCTCAATACATTTTATAAAAAAGATTACAGGCCTGAGCATAATAAAATAAAATAAAATCCTCCTTTAAAGGAGGATAATGTGCTAATGTGTTCTCTCCATCAGATTTCTCTCGACATTATACTTTTCTTTTCTTTTTTTCTCTTATTTCTGTTTATTTACTATCGTGTACATGACAGTTTCTTTTCCCGTGAATTATATGATAAGCAGTTTCCACACCCATTTTTATTGGCTTCTTAGTAATAAGAACTCCGAATTTCAAGGGACCAATTGCCCAGTTTTATCTCTGTAATATATATATATATGCACATTTTTTTAACTGCTATCTTCCATATTTTAGACAAAACATCTATGGTGGCGGCTAATGCCACCACAAATATTTCTAAGTACACCAATTTTACTAAGTACACCACATACATATTATTTAAGTACTCTTATTTTCTTAAGACACCACCAATGGTTCCCATTTTACCCTTAAACTAGTAAATGCTCCTGTGCGATGCACGGGCTATTTTTTTAAGAGTAAATCAATATTAATATGAACAATACCTTTTATTAAAAATGCATTTTTATTTGATACTCCCTCCGTCCCAGCTAACTTTGCACACTTTCCTAATCGGTCCGTCCCAGCTAACTTTGCACGGCAAAAAATGGCATATAAAGTCAACACTTTAATTCATTTAAATTTTACAGGATTGCCATTTATTAATCCTGAAAAATAGATTTAACCTAATTAAACCCAACCCACCCATTTTGCCTAATTAAACCCAACCCACCCAAATTCCATTTTTAGTAAACAAAAATCTGAACCCCCCCCCCCCCCTCCCCCTCTCATAATTATTCACGCTGAAGCCCAGCCCAAAATTATTCAACCCTACTCTATATCTTCAAACACCATCTTCATCCACCTTCTTCATCCACCATCATCTTCATCCCCGCCGCTCCCCTCTTCTCTGAACTCGTTCTTCTCAAAACCTCCCTTCGCTAAACTGCGAACTGAAAACCCTATATTCTTTCTCCTGTTACTTTTTCGATGGACTGTGAGTTCGAGTTTTATGACGATTGTGTCGTTTTTGACTCCGATGAGACCGTCGTCCCTGAATCGGAGCTGGAAAAGAGGGTAATGAGCGAGGTCGGGGCTTTGGAGGCTACGCCGGCGACGGCCTCTGCTTCCGTCTCCGATCCGTTGGCGGGTCCCCTTCCTGGGGCAGGATGGCTTGAGGATCCAGAGATGCGGGTCTTTTTCTTCGAATGTTTCGCACATTGGTTCCCGATTATGAGGTTACGCTGCTCTAACCTTAATTTCTATGTGTATGTTTACATATGCTTGCATGTTGGCCGGATCTGTGAATCCGGATTATTCTCTGATGTATTCGATGGGTTCAGTTACGGATCTGTGAATCCGGGTTATTTTCTGATGCTTTCGTTGGGTTTGATTACGGATCTGTGAATCCCGGTTATTTTCTGATGCTTTCGATGGGTTCAGTTACGGATCTGTGAATCCGGGTTATTTTCTGATGCTTTCGTTCGGGTTTGGTTCAGGATCTGTGAATCCAAAATTTTTTCTGATGTATTCGATGGGTTCAGTTACGGATCTGTGAATCCGGGTTATTTTCTGATGCTTTCGTTGGGTTCGTTTCCGGATCTGTGAATTTGGGTTATTTTCTGATGCTTAGTTTGGGTTTAGTTCCTGATCTGTGAATTTGGACAGATTTGCTTATCATGTGGTATGCTTGCATTTTTGTGTCGATCCTGTTTGGATCTGTGAATTCATTGGCCTTTTTTGTTGATGTGTGGCTATGTGTAATGATGTTTTGTTTGCTGAACTCTTTATTGCTGCCCAACAAACGAAAGTTTCTGGCCAATTTAATTATTTGGTGTTGGTGTTGGTAGCTTAAGTTAGTGAAAAAAGACTAACTTAATGTTACCACCAAATAATTAAAAAGTTCTAGTCCAGAAGCCCGATGATGAATCTGTTCTGAGGGTAAAAAAAATTAAAAACCGTATTGCTAAAACTTTTTAAATCAGTGCCAAAGCTGTATTGCTGAAAATCTGTTTCTGATATGATGCATTTGTAATTTTGTACTGATGAATAAATAACCAAAAACAAAATCAGTGCCAAAACGTGATCAGTTTTTCGATCATTTTTTTATAAGTTGATAAGGTTTTACTGTTTACGGTCTAAGCAAAAGCTACACGTTTACTGTGTTTATACCGTAAACAATAAATTCAAAAACATCCTACAAATACCCTTTGGTTTTTACAAATACCCCAAATCAGTTAGAATCCCTCCCACCTCATAGTTTCCTTCTGAACTTTCTTGACACATTAGGCATTCAATAGCCTCTCGCACTGTTTGTTCTTCCACTTCCAAAGCTGTTGGGAGTGTCCCCAGTCTTGCTTGTGCTGTTTTGGCTATGTGTGGTAACCTGTAATTATTACCCCCTTTGTCTTTCATAACTTCCACTAAACATGCTTGTAAACTCAGAAATACATGGTTCAGCTTCAGTGGGTCCAGGTCTGTAAATGATTTTAAAACGTTGTTTACCAAGTCCTGCACATTGTAACTCCTGGTCTCCACTTGTAATGACTGAATTGCCCGGAAATAACCTAAGTCTAGGACATTAGTGTTTGGAGAATTTGGGGGTTGACACATCAATTGAATCTGAAATCCATCAGTTGTAGCAGCATTTCTGAAATCCAAGTCATAGTTGCTTATGTGAGGTCTTGCGTTGTCTTGTTGTATGATTATTTGCTTACTTGCATGTACCGGCCATTTTGCCTTGATTGCTGGAATAATCTGTTAAAAAACCCCCTATGATGAAACAGTTTGCCTCTAAAACAAATGTTAAACTGTGACGTCACCGTTTTTACAAAACATATTCAAAAATCTGTTTTGCAAAAACATGGAGGCTTGCAGTTTTGTTTTAAAGTGAACCAGATGATGAATAATTTCTGGTGGTCTAAATGGTTACCTTTTGGAGTATACAATCCTTAATAACCTGTTTGGTTATTGATTCGATTGGCTTGATAACCATAGTCCCTCTCGGTCTGTTGGCTCTGTTTCTGAGGGCCGGCTCCATCGTAGTGAATGGAAACATACCTATCTTCCCGTCAAATAGTAATTCCCCTTCTTCCGTGTACTGTGGTCTCGCCACAGCACACATGAACATCACCTTGGGAATGAACCTTTTACTTTTACAGGCCCGGTATGGGTCTTCTTCATCCACTAGTTTATATGCCCGCTCACTAGTTTGTTGCATGTAAAACCACTTCTCATCAATATGAACTATGTTATGCATATTTTCATACATGATCTTGTTTGAATTGTTGTCTTTGTGCAAGAAACTGAGGCTGTACTTTAGTCTTTGAAGCTTGTTTGAGTCTGTTAACTGTGGCTTAACTGCGTTGGTATGCGGTTTTATGACTCCTTGTTTAATCCATTTACCAACTTTGCTTTTGCTAACACTAAGCTCACTAGCTAGTCTTCTGACTGTTCCTCTTTTGGAGAATGGTATGACCCTCATTGCATCTTCATCAAGTGTTGCTTCCTTTCTTGCTGCTGTTCTTGGCCTTATTTCTGGGAAAGAGATAGGTTGACCCTCTGAAATCTGTTTTTTTGCAGATTGCCATATTAGTTGCACCGATCGGACGGACACTCCATATGATGCTCCGACTTCCTTTACCTTGCGATGATTTAAAACTCCGCCAGTGTTGTTGGCTAGAAGAGTCTGAGCAATGAGGAGTCGATCTGATGGAGTAATTTGGGGACCCTTCCGGTTGTTGGTCATGGTTATTTTTTGTAAAATCTGAAATTTTTGCATTCAATGCAGATTATGGTGTTATTTATAGGATGTAAAAAGCTGTTTTTGAATGTATTTTAGTTTAGGAGGGAAATTTTGGTGTAACATGGGTTATTAGGCCAAATTTTCAGATTGTTGAAAATTTGGTGGGAATTTTCCCCCCCTAAACTGTGATTGAAGACTGAAATTCCTCAATCCTCGCTGGATTTGATTTGCAGTTTTTTTTTTCCAGATTTAATTATGTTGTGTGTAAATTTAATTTGCTTTGATTTATTAACAGTTAAAAAAAAAATTAAGGGTGGGAAGTGTTAATACACTAATCCCACTCTTAAAAAATTGATTAGAGTCCCTCAAAAGTCAAAGAAAAAGCAGTCAACTGCTTTTTCTTAACATCCGTGTCGAGTCAACCGTGCAAAGTAAGCCGGGACGGAGGGAGTATCCTCTATTAGAAATAAATTTTAAGAAAAACATAGAAAATACAAAATTTTAAGAAAAACATAGAAAATACAATTTTATTTTAGGATGAATTGAATCTTCATAGTCCATATGATGAGCTGATTCATATAAATAGAGTTGAATTTGAATTTAGAATTTTTAAAGACATAGATGACCTCAAATCTTTCAATTAGCTCATTAATACAAATAAAGTTGGACTTTGATTTTGATAAACATAAAGAAAAATTAATGAATTAAACTAATAAAATACTTTGCATAGGAATAATCATTAAGAAAATATATTCTTTTCCCAATCTTATTAAATTGTATTGTAATTATGAATTGTATATCTTCGTTATTTGTTTATTATTGTTAATCAGTATGATCTATTCCAAAATTTATTATAATTTAATATTAAGATTTTGGTAGAGAGATGAGAGAAGAAAAAAATCCGAATGAAATTAAGTATTTTCCGATTGTAAATTACCAATTTCAATTTATTTTTAAGAAAATGAACATTCTAAATTTCTATTAATTTAGAAATATTCCACCATTTGAAATAAATTTGTTCTAAGATAAATTATTTTGTATTTTTCTGATCGTAATTTAGAATTATTTTTTCCGTAGTTGTAAGGTTCACCTAGTGGTCCCCACATAGGAGCTATGTACGCTCTGACTAAACGAACCCTTACTACAACAACATTTTGTCTGGAGTAAGTTCATCAACCATGTTGAATGATAGAGTAAGTTCATCAACCATGTTGAATACCGGAGCCATTGTTTCTGTATCAATTGAAACTAAAATCGTGCGTGTGACAAATATGAATTGATAACTAAAATCTTGTGTGTGACAAATATGGATGAAGGGGTCCAGATATTTATAGCTTATATAAAACCCTAGTATACATGCTTCTGTAACTACGTTATGTTAAACATACCGCATGCTTCTGTAACTACGTTATGTTAAACATACCGCGTAAAAACATATTTTACTGATTATATAATTCCTGAAATCTCTCAACTACATTTTACATAATAACTTTAAAAAAAATCATTAGTTTATCTTTCTTTCTTTTTTTTTGGACCGGAAATATAGATCTTATAATGTTTCAATAATATCGTACAAATTATTAAAAAAGATATATGGCATTTTTTTATTCTATTTAAATATTCTTTGATTTATAAATTGAAATATATAATTATAATTTTTTTTTAATCAGTGAATATATCCACATTAGTTATTTAAAAATTATTTATATTTATTTCATAAATAAAAAATAGATATAATGTTCTTTAAAAATGTAGAATACATATATGTACAATTTATTCTATTCTTGAAATATCTCAATTACATATCTAAATTTAATAATATGTTTTTATTATATCTATACTAATGAAATAATTTCAAAATGATTTTATAAGTTGTATTATATACATGCATTGAATATATGGCAAACATTTTCTTTTTAAACAACAGGCTCGCCTTAGCATACACGCATCTAAATATTCATTCTGTTAAACATTAATTTAAAAAATCGGGAGTCCATATATTTCTTTAAAGTTTATTTAAAACTCTAATATACACATGTCTAAATATTTATTATGTTGATTAAATTAGCGAAATAGTATATTTCAACGAATGTAAAATTCCTGAAATATCTCAACTACACTTTACACTATATGTTAAACAAATTACATGTCTATTATTTTGTTTTATTTGGTTCGGATATTTAAATCTTCTAATATTCAATTATATTTTACCCTTTGATTTTAGATATGTATTGCCTTTTTTTATTCTAACTATATATATATATATTATATATATATACAAATTCTTTTATTTATAAATTGTATTATATAATTATAAATTTTAAATAGATATGATATATTTTAAAATTTTAGAAAACATATCTGTAACATATTTTTTAATTCCTAAAACATCTCAACAACATGAACAATTCAAAATTAAATATATACCATGTTGGACTGGATATTTAGATCGTTTAATATGACAATTAGATTTCCAATTGAAAAGTAAATTAATATATGGCCTTTTCAACTCCACGGATTTTTCAATAGAAATATTTTGATTTATAATATATATTTCTAAGTTTTTTTCTTTTTAGAATATCTTAACCAAACAACGCTTTTGCCGAGATATTTTAATAGTTAATATATTTCAATGGTTTTATATTGCTTACTAAAACATTATCAGAATTGTGAATAATGTCGATTCAATTGAAGTTGATACATGGATTTATTTAAATAAAAATTATAAAATTAAAATCTACTACAATAAATCAGATTTGGTCTTCAACATCAGCGATCCTCGAATGTTTAGCGAATCTCTAACCCTTTTCCAATATTCTTCGCCGATTGGCCGTATACATGTAATAAACCAAATTATTTTTTTCTTAGAAAAATATATTGACAACAATTTAAATAATTCACATAACAGGAAATAAATAAACCTAAACTTTTTATATGATTACATATTACCGTAGAAAAAGATGATGGTAGATAAATTTGATTTTGCAATCTTCAAAGCTGTTTTCGCCAGAATCATGATTCATTGTTGCTGATTTTTTTCTTATCTTTATTTGCAGGTCGTTCCTTTGGAGCATCCATTATGGTGATGTATCTATCAAAGTTGACACATAATAATTAAGGAATGTCAGAATAATAGAAATTTGCATCCACAAATGTGAATCCAAAAAACTGTAATAGTTACAAAGCTAAGAAATTGCAAAATGAATAAGAAATAGAATTACTCAGCAAAATCAAATATGAATCAAATGAACTGAAGTAATGGCGAAATAAAGAAATTGCAAAATGAATAAAAAATAAAAATACCCAGCTACAAATGTGATTCTCATTTACGTGATTCTCATTTACTGAAGATACTGTATTTATAGGAGCAAATATGTTATCAGATACGAATTTTTTTAAATTTCAAAATTCAAAATTTTAAATAATATAACAAAATCTGTTTTAAATATCTTTACAGATTTATTGCTGCTGATTTTTCGCCAGGTCTCAAAATATAACATGGGATAATTCAAAATTCAAAATTCGAAATTCAAATTCACTTCTATTCTTAGTAACTAAATAATTGGGCGAGAAAAATCTTAAATTACTAATTCTGGATGACTTGGCTTATTATATATATATAGATTACTCTGACTGCTATTAATTATCATTATTATTAATAAATACATAAAAGTTAGTATTAAAAAAACTACCACCTAAACGAAGAAGAAAGCCGAAGAAATAATAAAGCACAAAAATGACGAGATTGACAAGAAAGTTCTGAAGTTCTGAAGTGGCCTTTTACTTACAATCTGGTGAGGATACTTTACCACTAAAACTTGATTTTTCATTATTATGTTGAATAGTACCAGAAGATGGAAAAAATGATCTGCTCCTTGTGGCTATTGAAATCTTCTAAGATTGATTTATTAGGAACATTAGGAATATAAACCTTCAGAAATGATTCATCAACAGTAGCTTTTGCAGAATCAGAGCAACAACTTTGTTATTTTCAATATTTATTATTTTATTTAGGGAGTAATTTATTTGTAAAGGATAAGTAGATCCAATCTCGTTTTTGTTTTCTGGGTTAATGGACGCTTTATCAAGGTGGCTGGTTTGGTTGATTTGGTGCTCGGAAGGTGGCGGATCTCTTGGTATTTAGGTGGTGGCCAATTAATTGACAAATTATTCCCAGAATCCATCGTGCCAATATCTACTCCCTGATTATCCCGAGAAGAACTAGCGGCTCATGAAGAATCAGAGCAACAGCAGGACAGGGTTATGTCAATTGGGACAGCTCGCCATCCGGACTCTAGTTGGTAACAAAGAGAGGAAGAACAAGTGGGATGGGTCATGGAAAGAACACACTATGAAAGAGAGAAGGAAGATGACCGGGGGAGGGGGGAATCGGCTGCTATGCTTTTTTCAAAAAATAATGTGATGTACTTAGAATATTCTGTGTGTCTCTAGAAGAACACATCGCTACCTTCTTTTATCGAAGACCCACCAACAATTTTCGAATTCGGATGTGCTAGAAGATAACCATATATGTTTGTTGAAAAAAAATCATCCGAGCGCTTTAAATTTGAGTTAGTTTCTTATAATTTTGTCTTGATTTCATATGTCCGTCCATTGCAAGGGTTACACACATTCTTGGTGGCACGAGATTAACATTGAAGCGAAATACAAAGATAATAATACAACTTTGGCAACTTTATTTCAATGAATTTCAATGCATCCAGTTTAACGGAGAGCTTGGCATACTTTTCAGGAAACTATCCATTGATAAGTTTTGAAAACACTAACCTACAACTAAATAACTGATCATGTTCTTCATTAAAATATTTCTTTTTGTTGGTTTATTAGGCCCAATTCTGATAAGCCCAATCCCCAAGCCCAAACCCCAAATGGCAGCCCCACCCCTTTGGCATTCTCCTGCAGATTCATTCCCCCTTTGGTCTTTGTCTCTTTGATTCACGTAATGTCAATCAATGCCTCATGGTTTTCTGCTCCATTCTTCCCTATAAGAATGGAGCACCCTCTTCTTTGTGAAGGGTGTAGCAGATATAGAGTGATACACTTTTGTGTGTGTGAGAGTCTCTCTGCCACCATTAACGTCCCTTTCTTCGTCTACGTCTTCCTTGTTCCCTTTTGTGGGTCGGGTGGGTTGAGTGTTAGAGAAGAGTGTGGGAGTTACCGGGGTTAAGGGTTGGGATTTCTACTTTGTGTGGAAATCACCCTTTGGGCTCCAAATTCGCTGCTGTCACTATTCGATCGGAAACGGGCTCAAGGATTTCCTGAGCCATACTCGAACCAGGACCACGGTTCGATTCCTAACAGTGGTATCAGAGCCACGGTTGTCAAACCGTGGTCTCTTCGGTGTGTGAATCCCAGTCGTGGGATTGGAGGATTTTTTCCGGCGAATTTTTTCGAAGTCTGTTCGAATTTCTGACGGAGAATCAATCTCGGCCGAGACTCACCAATTTCTCGGCCGAAACGGGCGTCCAGAGTTTCCAGCTCTCGTAACAGAGAAACAATCTCGGCCGAGATTCTTTCTCATTCTCGGCCGAGACGGGCTTGCCGCGAAGTTGAGAATTTTTTCTGTCAAACATTCTCGGCCGAGACACCTTCCTCTTCTCGGCCGAGAAGTGTCTCCCGGGTCCAGTTACAGAATCATCTGTAAACTTTTCTCGGCCGAGACTCCTTCTCTTCTCGGCCGAGACCAGCTGGCCGAGGTCCAGAATCCAAAATCAGCTACCCAGCCCCCTTGGCTGTCCTCCCGTCGCGCCTTTGCCCGACGTGAGCCGAGTCACTCTCCAGTACAGGTAAGTCGGGTTCTCCTCCCGGTGAGGACCCGCTCGGGTAATTTGGCTAAATCCTTTTACTGCTTTTGTAGCTACCGTTTGAGAACGGATAGGATTTTACTGCTTTTGTAGCTGCCGTTTGGGAACGGATAGGTTTGGCTGTACGTGCTGGTAGTTTAGGATAATCTGTGTGATTGTCTGTTTAATTGCTTCCGCTTATATTCTCTAATCTTTGTGATTAGTTCTTTGCATTCTTTGTGATTGCTTGCTCGTTTTCTGGAGGTTATCAAGTGACCCCCTGCTCCACTGATAAATCAGTGTTGAGAACTGGAAAATCCTTGATTGTTCTGTCCTCCCTAAAATCTGGGTGATTTTGTGATGGGTTCTATGCCTGTGTCTGACACTGCTCCTTTTGAGGTGGAGCAATCAGATTTATCTGCTTTTTGACGTACATGAGAATATGGAAGTAATGCCTAATTATGATGTTGTCTCGCTAGGGTCAGACCTAGGAGAAATATTAGGCCACCTGCTTGGTTTGATAACTTCCATATTGATACTCATGTTGTCATACCCTTGACTGTGGGTCATATGCTTGACTGTGTGTCATATCCTCGACTTTGTGTCATTCTCGACTTTGTGTCATCCTTGACCTTGTGTCATTTTAGACTTTGTGTCTATCCTTATGCTTTGTGCATGTTGACTTTGTGTCTATCCTTATGCTTTGTGCATGTTGACTTTGTGTCTATCCTTATGCTTTATGCATGTTGACTTTGTGTCTATCCTTATGCTTTGTGCATGTTGACTTTGTGTCTATCCTATGCTTTGTGCATGTTGACTTTGTGTCTATCCTATGCTTTGTGCATGTTGACTTTGTGTCTATCCTATGCTTTTTGCATGTTGACTTTGTGTCTATCCTATGCTTTGTGCATTAGACTTTGTGTCTGCCTCATGCTTTTGTGCATGTGACTTTGTGTCAACCCCATGCTTTGTGCATTAGACTTTGTGTCTGCCTCATGCTTTTGTGCATGTGACTTTGTGTCAACCCTATGCTTTGTGCATTTTGACTTTATGTCTACTCCATGCTTTTGTGCATGTGACTTTGTGTCAACC
Organism: Ajuga chamaepitys; assembly: GCA_958295605.1. Classification (NCBI taxonomy): domain Eukaryota; kingdom Viridiplantae; phylum Streptophyta; class Magnoliopsida; order Lamiales; family Lamiaceae; genus Ajuga; species Ajuga chamaepitys. Next base: position 9,827,179 of record OY282507.1, on the reverse strand, counting down.
GTATGCTTTGTGCATTAGACTTTGTGTCTGCCTCATGCTTTTGTGCATGTGACTTTATGTCAACCGTATGCTTTGCGCATTAGACTTTGTGTCTGCCTCATGCTTTTGTGCATGTGACTTTGTGTCAACCTTATGCTTTGTGCATTCGACTTTGTGTCAACTTAATGCTTTGTGCATTTGACTTTGTGTCAACCGTATGCTTTGTGCATTAGACTTTGTGTCTGCCTCATGCTTTTGTGCATGTGACTTTGTGTCAACCTTATGCTTTGTGCATTCGACTTTGTGTCAACTTAATGCTTTGTGCATTTGACTTTGTGTCAACCGTATGCTTTGTGCATTAGACTTTGTGTCTGCCTCATGCTTTTGTGCATGTGACTTTGTGTCAACCTTATGCTTTGTGCATTCGACTTTGTGTTAACTTAATGCTTGGTGCATTTGACTTTGTGTCAACCGTATGCTTTGTGCATTAGACTTTGTGTCTGCCTCATGCTTTTGTGCATGTGACTTTATGTCAACCGTACGCTTTGCGCATTAGACTTTGTGTCTGCCTCATGCTTTTGTGCATGTGACTTTGTGTCAACCTTATGCTTTGTGCATTCGACTTTGTGTCAACTTAATGCTTTGTGCATTTGACTTTGTGTCAACCGTATGCTTTGTGCATTAGACTTTGTGTCTGCCTCATGCTTTTGTGCATGTGACTTTGTGTCAACCTTATGCTTTGTGCATTCGACTTTGTGTCAACTTAATGCTTGGTGCATTTGACTTTGTGTCAACCGTATGCTTTGTGCATTAGACTTTGTGTCTGCCTCATGCTTTTGTGCATGTGACTTTGTGTCAACCTTATGCTTTGTGCATTCGACTTTGTGTCAACTTAATGCTTGGTGCATTTGACTTTGTGTCAACCGTATGCTTTGTGCATTAGACTTTGTGTCTGCCTCATGCTTTTGTGCATGTGACTTTGTGTCAACCCTATGCTTTGTGCATTTTGACTTTATGTCTACTCCATGCTTTTGTGCATGTGACTTTGTGTCAACCGTATGCTTTGTGCATTAGACTTTGTGTCTGCCTCATGCTTTTGTGCATGTGACTTTATGTCAACCGTATGCTTTGCGCATTAGACTTTGTGTCTGCCTCATGCTTTTGTGCATGTGACTTTGTGTCAACCTTATGCTTTGTGCATTCGACTTTGTGTCAACTTAATGCTTTGTGCATTTGACTTTGTGTCAACCGTATGCTTTGTGCATTAGACTTTGTGTCTGCCTTATGCTTTGTGTATTCGACTTTGTGTCAACCTTATGCTTTGTGCATTCGACTTTGTGTCAACTTAATGCTTTGTGCATTTGACTTTGTGTCAACCGTATGCTTTGTGCATTTGACTTTGTGTCTACCGTATGCTTTGTGCATTTGACTTTGTGTCTACCGTATGCTTTGTGCGCTTGACTTTGTGTCACATTCGACTTTGTGTCGATCGACTTTGTGTCTTTCCTTGGTGAAAAATAACATGCTTTGTGCATGTTATCTCCTGTACTTTGTGTACGGGAGTTTGGCGATGATGATTCCTCCGTTTCCGTGATCGATCGACAGCATATGTGAATTGGGCCCAAGGTGGAGATTGTTGGTTTATTAGGCCCAATTCTGATAAGCCCAATCCCCAAGCCCAAACCCCAAATGGCAGCCCCACCCCTTTGGCATTCTCCTGCAGATTCATTCCCCCTTTGGTCTTTGTCTCTTTGATTCACGTAATGTCAATCAATGCCTCATGGTTTTCTGCTCCATTCTTCCCTATAAGAATGGAGCACCCTCTTCTTTGTGAAGGGTGTAGCAGATATAGAGTGATACACTTTTGTGTGTGTGAGAGTCTCTCTGCCACCATTAACGTCCCTTTCTTCGTCTACGTCTTCCTTGTTCCCTTTTGTGGGTCGGGTGGGTTGAGTGTTAGAGAAGAGTGTGGGAGTTACCGGGGTTAAGGGTTGGGATTTCTACTTTGTGTGGAAATCACCCTTTGGGCTCCAAATTCGCTGCTGTCACTATTCGATCGGAACGGGCTCAAGGATTTCCTGAGCCATACTCGAACCAGGACCACGGTTCGATTCCTAACACTTTTCACATTATTTTGTTTCTCAGATCAAACTCACTAAATACTAATTGACTTTCACCAGATCTCTTCGATCTCAAAAAATACTAACTCGTTGGTAATTGATTACTCTGCTATATTATTATTATTGTTATTATTATTATTAAGTTGTTCTAACTAGTACTCCTAAGAATGGATAGTAACCAACAGAAGCTATGCTCATCTTATATGTGAGTTCGAAATCGACTTTGGGCGTCAGGTTAACAATTTATTCATTTGTTGCAGATAAGAATAAAGATGTATCATCTTGTCTTGTCAACATAAATTCATGTACATTATTTATATCAACCATTTTTCTTCCGTGGCTTCATAAACTAGCTACTGGTTAAAAAAATTAAATAAAAAGCAGATATTCCCAATTATATTTCATAGAATAATCATCATTTACACTTTGTATCCTAGCAACTTATAGATTGGTGATCACCTGATAATATTTATCTATAAACTCTTTAATCTTACATTAAGATAAGTTTTGAAAATTTCCAGGCAATCACACTCTTAGCTAAGCAACCTGCATTGTCGTGGGCGGACCCGTTTCTTGAGCAACTCGGAAAGATGGAGCAACCAGCTGAGGTCCGAGAACATGGGATTTTCTTGCCCTTCTGCTTCGTCTTCTCTAATGGTTTCGAGTTTAGGAGAATGGCTAGGTTTACAAGGAGACAACAGCGGCGCTGGCGCTGCTTCTATGCACTGCCCGACCCGACCCGCAATTTTCGCCATTTACTGAAGAGAAACAAGAATCCTGTATTAAAGAGGAGGAAATGATTGGTGGGGCTTATATAGACGCACCAAGGAAAAATATCTATGGAAATTATGGAACTGGTTGGCGGTAATGACAAGTTCCGCGTGTTATTCGTGGTATATAATGAATTCCCAATTGGCGCGGTAATCTTTTAATGTGGCCCAACCTTAATTTCTTCGAATTTTCTTAATGGATGCTTCTACAAGTATTAGTCTTTTATATCACTCGCTTACTCGCATTGATGTAAAAAATATTCATTTTTATAGAGTTTTATCGCTCTTAACTATTAATTTAGGTCCTGGAATATAACTTTTATCAATTCAGGGCCTAAAAGATTTGAAACTATCCATAAATTCAAAATCATTATAGGGCCCGTTTGGAAAATTGCAAAACCCAAAAAATAAATTTATCTCAAAGTGATAAGGAAGGAAATATACGTCAAAAGTCTTTCACTATATATTTTTTTAAAATTATCGTGATATATCTAATATAATTAAATATTTATAATGTTTTTTAAAGTATACAAATTAACAAAAAAAAGGTATTTACATAAGAAAAGGTACATTTTAGTGAAATATATATACATGAATTCAAAAAGAAATTGCAGACTTTTTTTTAAAAAATAAATAATTTTCCCGCATATGACTTAATAAAGAAATTGCAGATATTTAAAAATACAAATTAAAAAAACTAACAATTTCAAATATGAAACTACAAAAAATTCAAAAAATAATAAATTTAAAAAAATGTCGTGAAAGACTTTTGACGTATATTTCCACTGCTTATCACTTCGAGACAATTTTTATTTTGTGTACTCCCTCCGTCCCGGCTTACTTTGCACGGTTGACTCGACACGGATGTTAAGAAAAAACAGTTGACTGCTTTTTCTTTGACTTTTGAGGGACTCTAATCAATTTTTTAAGAGTGGGATTAGTGTATTAACACTTCCCACCCTTAATTTTTTTTTTAACTGTTAATAAATCAAAGCAAATTAAATTTACACACAACATAATTAAATCTGGAAAAAAAAAAACTGCAAATCAAATCCAGCGAGGACTCGGGAATTTCAGTCTTCAATCACAGTTTAGGGGGGGAAAATTCCCACCAAATTTTCAACAATCTGAAAATTTGGCCTAATAACCCATGTTACACCAAAATTTCCCTCCTAAACTAAAATACATTCAAAAACAGCTTTTTACATCCTATAAATAACACCATAATCTGCATTGAATGCAAAAATTTCAGATTTTACAAAAAATAACCATGACCAACAACCGGAAGGGTCCCCAAATTACTCCATCAGATCGACTCCTCATTGCTCAGACTCTTCTAGCCAACAACACTGGCGGAGTTTTAAATCATCGCAAGGTAAAGGAAGTCGGAGCATCATATGGAGTGTCCGTCCGATCGGTGCAACTAATATGGCAATCTGAAAAAAAACAGATTTCAGAGGGTCAACCTGTCTCTTTCCCAGAAATAAGGCCAAGAACAGCAGCAAGAAAGGAAGCAACACTTGATGAAGATGCAATGAGGGCCATACCATTCTCCAAAAGAGGAACAGTCAGAAGATTAGCTAGTGAGCTTAGTGTTAGCAAAAGCAAAGTTGGTAGATGGATTAAACAAGGAGTCATAAAACCGCATACCAACGCAGTTAAGCCACAGTTAACAGACTCAAACAAGCTTCAAAGACTAAAGTACAGCCTCAGTTTCTTGCACAAAGACAACAATTCAAACAAGATCATGTATGAAAATATGCATAACATAGTTCATATTGATGAGAAGTGGTTTTACATGCAACAAACTAGTGAGCGGGCATATAAACTAGTGGATGAAGAAGACCCATACCGGGCCTGTAAAAGTAAAAGGTTCATTCCCAAGGTGATGTTCATGTGTGCTGTGGCGAGACCACAGTACACGGAAGAAGGGGAATTACTATTTGACGGGAAGATAGGTATGTTTCCATTCACTACGATGGAGCCGGCCCTCAGAAACAGAGCCAACAGACCGAGAGGGACTATGGTTATCAAGCCAATCGAATCAATAACCAAACAGGTTATTAAGGATTGTATACTCCAAAAGGTAACCATTTAGACCACCAGAAATTATTCATCATCTGGTTCACTTTAAAACAAAACTGCAAGCCTCCATGTTTTTGCAAAACAGATTTTTGAATATGTTTTGTAAAAACGGTGACGTCACAGTTTAACATTTGTTTTAGAGGCAAACTGTTTCATCATAGGGGGTTTTTTAACAGATTATTCCAGCAATCAAGGCAAAATGGCCGGTACATGCAAGTAAGCAAATAATCATACAACAAGACAACGCAAGACCTCACATAAGCAACTATGACTTGGATTTCAGAAATGCTGCTACAACTGATGGATTTCAGATTCAATTGATGTGTCAACCCCCAAATTCTCCAGACACTAATGTCCTAGACTTAGGTTATTTCCGGGCAATTCAGTCATTACAAGTGGAGACCAGGAGTTACAATGTGCAGGACTTGGTAAACAACGTTTTAAAATCATTTACAGACCTGGACCCACTGAAGCTGAACCATGTATTTCTGAGTTTACAAGCATGTTTAGTGGAAGTTATGAAAGACAAAGGGGGTAATAATTACAGGTTACCACACATAGCCAAAACAGCACAAGCAAGACTGGGGGCACTCCCAACAGCTTTGGAAGTGGAAGAACAAACAGTGCGAGAGGCTATTGAATGCCTAATGTGTCAAGAAAGTTCAGAAGGAAACTATGAGGTGGGAGGGATTCTAACTGATTTGGGGTATTTGTAAAAACCAAAGGGTATTTGTAGGATGTTTTTGAATTTATTGTTTACGGTATAAACACAGTAAACGTGTAGCTTTTGCTTAGACCGTAAACAGTAAAACCTTATCAACTTATAAAAAAATGATCGAAAAACTGATCACGTTTTGGCACTGATTTTGTTTTTGGTTATTTATTCATCAGTACAAAATTACAAATGCATCATATCAGAAACAGATTTTTAGCAATACAGCTTTGGCACTGATTTAAAAAGTTTTAGCAATACGGTTTTTAATTTTTTTTACCCTCAGAACAGATTCATCATCGGGCTTCTGGACTAGAACTTTTTAATTATTTGGTGGTAACATTAAGTTAGTCTTTTTTCACTAACTTAAGCTACCAACACCAACACCAAATAATTAAATTGGCCAGAAACTTTCGTTTGTTGGGCAGCAATAAAGAGTTCAGCAAACAAAACATCATTACACATAGCCGCACATCAACAAAAAAGGCCAATGAATTCACAGATCCAAACAGGATCGACACAAAAATGCAAGCATACCACATGATAAGCAAATCTGTCCGAATTCACAGATCAGGAACTAAACCCAAACTAAGCATCAGAAAATAACCCGAATTCACAGATCCGGAAACGAACCCAACGAAAGCATCAGAAAATAACCCGGATTCACAGATCCGTAACTGAACCCATCGAATACATCAGAAAAAATTTTGGATTCACAGATCCTGAACCAAACCCGAACGAAAGCATCAGAAAATAACCCGGATTCACAGATCCGTAACTGAACCCATCGAAAGCATCAGAAAATAACCGGGATTCACAGATCCGTAATCAAACCCAACGAAAGCATCAGAAAATAACCCGGATTCACAGATCCGTAACTGAACCTATCGAATACATCAGAGAATAATCCGGATTCACAGATCCGGCCAACATGCAAGCATATGTAAACATACACATAGAAATTAAGGTTAGAGCAGCGTAACCTCATAATCGGGAACCAATGTGCGAAACATTCGAAGAAAAAGACCCGCATCTCTGGATCCTCAAGCCATCCTGCCCCAGGAAGGGGACCCGCCAACGGATCAGAGACGGAAGCAGAGGCCGTCGCCGGCGTAGCCTCCAAAGCCCCGACCTCGCTCATTACCCTCTTTTCCAGCTCCGATTCAGGGACGACGGTCTCATCGGAGTCAAAAACGACACAATCGTCATAAAACTCGGACTCACAGTCCATCGAAAAAGTAACAGGAGAAAGAATATAGGGTTTTCAGTTCGCAGTTTAGCGAAGGGAGGTTTTGAGAAGAACGAGTTCAGAGAAGAGGGGAGCGGCGGGGATGAAGATGATGGTGGATGAAGAAGGTGGATGAAGATGGTGTTTGAAGATATAGAGTAGGGTTGAATAATTTTGGGCTGGGCTTCAGCGTGAATAATTATGAGAGGGCGGGGGGGGGGGGGGGGGGGGGGGTTTCAGATTTTTGTTTACTAAAAATGGAATTTGGGTGGGTTGGGTTTAATTAGGTTAAATCTATTTTTCAGGATTAATAAATGGCAATCCTGTAACATTTAAATGAATTAAAGTGTTGACTTTATATGCCATTTTTGGCCGTGCAAAGTTAGCTGGGACGGACCGATTAGGAAAGTGTGCAAAGTTAGCTGGGACGAAGGGAGTAATTTTTTTTATGGATTTTGCAATTTTCCAAACAGGCCCTCGAATGATTTGACTTATGGGTCTTCCATTGATAGTTTCAAATTATCTAGGCCCTGAATTGATAAAAATTATTTTTTAGGACCTAAATAGTTGACCTATCTTTCGAATTCTTAACTGATAAAAATCCTATTTTTATATAAAAAATAATGTCTTAAAAGATGGTCTAGAAAGAAATAAATAGGAAAGAGTTGAAAAAATAACCAAGACAATGTCATTTAGATCTATATCGAAACCATATCATTTTTTTGAAACTAGCTTAACTTGTTAAAGATATCCTTCTTTCAACTATGCCATATTCTACAATCAAGTTAATATTAGTATTTGACGACTATTAGCTTTTTGCAAAATCGTGTGTTGAAGTGGGTTTTCAAGCAGTACTTGGTGCGCATTTTTATATGTACTTATAATCAACAATACGTGACAAATTTTTCAAATATAATATTAAAATGATGTACGTGTATAATTTAAATAAATGTAGTTAAGTGTTTATTACTACATTCTTTCGTTCTAATTAATTTACATAAACTACAATACATATATTGATTTTTAATTTTTTTTCTACTCTGATTCCATTATTGTTTATTTATAACTTTTATGAACACTATAACAAAAATAATCTTTTGAGATAACAAAAAGTGAGCTCAAATAATAAGTATTTGTCATAGCTTTATTATTAGAGACGGCATGTCGTCACTAATTAGTCCTCTCAATGACTTGGATGCAAATAATATATTTGAGACGACAAAAGCCGTCCAAAACGTGTCTTAGATATTTTTTGTAACAATTAATTGTCTCTAAAAAATAGTCTTAAAATGATTTCAAATAATTTGCAGAGAATTTTATGACAAGTGGCCACGAAAACTTATTATTATTCTCAGAAAATTGATCACAAAAGATTTTTTTTTTATATTGTAGTGTAAGTTCGATATTTTATTATTTATAATTATCTTAAATAGTATATAACATAAATTATTTTCTCCTACTTTTTATAATATTTAGATATACCTAATTATATATATATATATATATATATATATATATATATATATATATATATATATATATATATATTGTGATTGCCAAGAATAGTTTGACGACATTATGCTTGACATAGAATCAAGATGTCACGAGTTCTGGACACAACCACACCCCATTATTCCTGAGGTACTAAAAAAATATGGATTTAAGTTGTAAAAAATCAGTATTTCTACATTGAGATATTCATTTAAAATCTTTAGTTTTGACTCTAGTATAACTAGATATAAATTACATCACTAAGAACTTATGACAACAAGCTTCATCTTTAATTTTTATTATCCGTGTTTGTATTCTTTGTAGAAGTTTCACTTTTTATATGAATAACTAATGAGCTTTCTTTTGACATATATCAGAAGCTAACATAATTCAATATTCTAACAACTCTTTATATTTATTATTTTAAAAATTAATTTTAATACAATTTTAGTGATTCCAGATAGAAACCATCATATATTTTTAGCCTGATTCTAATATTTTCTCTGATATTATATTCTAATAAAGTTGAGGTGGTTACGCAATGAAGTATAACTTTTTATATTTAATAACATTTCATTGTTTTCTAATCTTTTAGTTTATTATTTTATGTACTTCGCCCAAATATTATATATTCATACATTATTTTCTTGTCTGTTTTACATAAATCACAATTTTCTTTCTCAAAATTTTCATATTAATGGTTCAATCATTTAAAATTTATGGAGATCATAGTAAATAGAGAATTTTCTTATAATATAGAAATTCAAACAATAAAAAATCTTATTATAAACTACAACATTGTTTAAATAGATTATAAGATTTTAAAAAAAATCTCGTCTTTCTTTGAAAAAAAAAAAGAAAAGAATTATATTGCATGTGGTGATCAATTTTTGTTTTCTTTCTAAAAACTCATATGTCTCTTTGTTAAGGAAGATGGTATCTTATCATTTATTTTTTTCCAATCAATTTCATTGAATAAAAGAATTGAAGTATCTAATCAAATGTTGAACACAACACCGAAAATTTACTATCTATGTCGTTGTAGATTTAGTAACATTCAAGAATAAAACTAGTGCACAAACCTTCATTTTGTAATGAACCTATATTAAAAGTTGAATTAACAAATACTCCCTCCGTCCACAATGAACTTATACCTTTAAGGATGCACACATATTAAGAAAATTTATATTTTTATTTTTATGTTGACTTTTTAAAGGTAGATTGAGGGTGGAGATTGTGTTACACCTTTCCTTTTTAAGGATGTACAAATTTAGTTGGGACGTATTGAAAATGAAAGTGTGCAAGTTCATTCGGGACCGAGGAAGTACTAAATAAGTAACTAACTTCCATTAAAAATAAAAAATAAATATCAAATGAAGTTCTTTTAAGTTATCATAAATATGAGTCCAATTTTGAAGTAGGAACTTATGAATGAAGTTTCTTTTATTAATTTTAGCTGAAATATTTGTACTATAAGTGTTATGCAAAAGAGAGTATCACATTATATATAAAAAAGACTTGTAATGGTGAAGCAAATATAAGTATTTTTCATTTATTTATAAAATAATTTAACTTCCCTTTAATTCTTTTGTTAAATAATATAATTTTTTTTCTAACAGAATAGGTGTTATTATAAATAAATAATTAAAAAGAGAACATAAATGAGGAGACCACAATTTGGTCACTGACAGTAAAAAGAGAACATAAATGAGGAGACCACAATTTGGTCACTGACAGAGAAAATAAAAAAAAAACCTTTTTTGCGCCATAAGACGACATGTAAAGGTATCAATAAAACTGACAAAAGTATTGAAAAGTAAGCCACAACGACTAGTGAATGCAAAAACAACTATTTGCCCACAACAAAAGTAGCACCAATGCCCCGTGCCTAGAAACCAAAGCATGGGGGATGCCACCACTCCTCATCAGCATGAGTCAACTAATTCCTGAGATGACCTAAGTATAAGCATGGGAGGCAAACGTTCGGGAGCATCTGACGAGGAAAAAGCTAGGATGAAGTCATCCCACACTACAACATAAAAGGACATATGTAACACCTACTTTAGGTAACACTTTACTGGTATTACATTTGCCGGTGTTACCTAAAGTCTAAAGTAACACTTTGAATGATCTTTAGTAACACTTTTTATAAGTGTTACATTAGATTTTAAATTGTAATACTTCATGGTAACACTAAAAAATGTTACATATAACCTTTTATATAAATAAAAAATGTTGAATATTTATCATTGTTGGGATTCAAACCTAGGTTGTGAGCTTGCAAGATCTTTAGTTGTAACTGCCAAACCACTAGGCTATAATAACTATATTGTTTTATTTTGTATGAAAAGATATATATTCACGATTTTTTGCTGTAACATGAATAAACTATTCTCATAATTAAATTCTTACCGAACTACAACCTAACTTAATTTTATTTAGCATGTTTTAGTATCTAACTTGATATAAAATTTTCATTAATTGATTTTTTTTTCAATTTCTTCCATTCACACACATACACATATTTATAACTTATTCAATATCAATATCATACTAACTTGTTACATCAAATTATTTTATATAAATATTAAGTCATTATCATTAATTTCAATTGCAATAAGTAGATAATTTTAAGACATCTTGAAAAATTAAGTAACTGATTACTTTTTTTTTTTTTTTTGTATTTTATATAATATAAAATTAATTAAAAACATAAACTTACTACCATCTTCACGAACAAATTGGGGATTCTTGAGGAATGATTTCGCCACTGTGCCATCTTCACGAATTAGGGATTCTTTAGAGAGGAATTTGCCATTGTTCCATCTTCATCTTCTTCTCCATCAATCCAGTAACACCATTAATCATCTTCTTTTTATCAATTTTGTTCTTCCCCAAATTAGAGTTTTGACGAATTGGGGATTTTGTCTCTTGGCTACACTGGCTTCTTGAACTGGGTTCTTGAACGGGTTGCTAAATTGAGTTATTTAACAAGGTTCTTTAACGCATCTGCTGAATTGCAGATTTTCTTAAAAAAAATTATAATTGTATTTTTAATTTCTTCCACAGTCAGCAATTTCTTCTACTACTTTTTTAATTTTTGTAATATTATATATCTGGATTGTTTTTTTTTCCAGCATTTTCTTTTTTATTTTTTTAATCATGCATTTGATTTTCTTGCTTCTACTGTTTTTTTTAATTTATTTCAATTTTTGTAATTTTATTTAGTTGAATTATTTTTCCGGGATTTTATATTTTAATTTGGACATCATGCATTTGATTTGCTATTACTGCATTTTTAATTGATTTTCAGTTTCTCTAATTTTATTTCGTTGGATTATTATTTTCCCAGAATTTTCTATTTTATTTATTTTTTTATTTCTTTTGTTTTATTTTAGTTGAATAATATTTTTTTTTAGAATTTTATATTTTTTTCCTATTTTCTTATTTGTTGGAGTTTCTAAGGGTTGAGATAACGCGTTTCTAATGGACGAAGATGCCCGAATAAGTGAATCGCGTGAGAAGTCTCGACGAGTTTGAAATTCTCCAACAAAAATCATGGGACTATATGTCCAAAACCTTAATCGGAAGAAACTAAAATTCAAGGAGATTTTTGCACTTTTAGTTCCACAGAATACGCGAAAATTGCTATTTGTTTTCAATAGTTGCACTTTTGATCACCCCATTGGATTCAAATGTTGTACTTTTAGTCCCAAACGTCAACTTTTTGCACAAATAATCCCATAATTTTGGCAAAAGTGGTCCCAAAAATTTTCAGCCGTTAGTGTCACGTAATAACTTCGAGATTTTTGCAGTTTTGGTCCCACTGGATACGCTTTATAGCGTTTTTGTCCCAACTCTCTCACTTTTGATCCCATTTGACTAAAAAAATATTTAAAATTATAAAAACATTTTAAAAATCTGAAATTAATGTAAAAATTAAAAAAAAAATTATTCTAAAATTTATCTAAAATATCATAAAGTAACCGAAAGTATTAAATTTAGAAAAATTAGATTTCATAAATTTGGAATTTTTATAAAATTTTTAAAAATGAAAATTTTAAGTTGTCTTAAAAGGATTTTAAAATTTTAAAATTTCTAAATTAAAAAGAAAATTCTACTTATTTTGTAAAATTAGATTTTCTTAAATTTTTAATGAATACCCTCGTAACCAATTGTCAACGTGAGATTTTTCTCCCTATTCGAACAATAGATTGATAAATAATTAAAAGAAAATAGTTTGAAAAAAAAATCTTTAAAGTAATTTACGAAACATATATAAAAATTATTTAGAACTTAGAAAATAATTTTTTAAGAAAATTTAATTTTTTAAAATAAGTAGATTTTTTTAATTTAGAAATTTTAAATTGCTTTAAGACAATTTAAAATTTTCAATTCTTTTAATTTTGTAAATATTTTAATTTTTACGCTTTCTTTAAATAACAGTTTCAGTTAGTTTTCTGATTTTTAATGAATTTTAGAATTTAAAAATATTTTTCTAATTTTTACATAGTTTTGATTTTTTTTGAAATAGGTTTATGATTTTTTTTTTATTTGCTCACCGGAATGCTTCACCGGAGTAGAGTATTAGATATTATACATAGTAGAATTCAAATTAAATAGTACGTAATGTAAAATAAACAAGCAAATTTATAATACGGCTACATACTTAAGGTACTTTGTACGTATGAATTAATATCTGAGAAATGCTAGAAGTATTTTTAGGAATTTTATAAAATAAGTAGAGGTTTTTTTTTTTTTTTTTTTTTTTTTTTTTTTTTTAATTCAGAAAATTTAAAATTTTAAAATCCTTTTAGACAACTTAAATTTTTCATTATTTAAAATTTTATAAAAATTCCACTTTTCTGAAAACTAATTTTTCTAAATTTAATATTTTCGATTACTTTATGATATAAAATAAATTTTAGAATATTTGTTTTTCTTTTTTTACATTAATTTAAAAAATTTAAATTTTTTTTGTAATTTTTAAATATTTTTTAAGTCTAATGGGTCAAAAGTGAGAGAGTTGGGATCAAAACGCAATAAAGCGTGTCCAGTGGGACCAAAACTGCAAAAATCTCGAAGTTATGACGTCACACTAAAGGGTGAGAAATTTTGGGACCACTTTTGCCAAAATTTTGGGACTATTTATGCAAAAAATTGACGCTTGGGACTAAAAATGCAACATTTGAATCCAAGAGAGTCAAAAGGGCAACTATTGGGACCAAATCGTAATTTTCGCGTGTCCCGTGAGACCAAAAGTACAAAATAAATTCAAGTGGACCAAAACACATAGGAATAAAATTATATTTTCTCATAATATTAGTGACTTCCAACGGAATTTATCCCTAAATTGGACATTTTCACAAACTTATAGAATTAGAATTAGAATTCACTAACATACATGTTTTTTTTTTAGACAAGCCTTCCCATTTATGTATATTGCTACTTTTGCGCATGATGACATTGTAGAAAAACTAGTACTATTCCCGTGCGATGCACGGAAGTTTATTTAAAAAGTAATGATTTTAATAAAACTAAATATGATATAGTCTAATATTTAAATATGTGATAGTTTTACCCTAATAAAATATTTTTTTAAATGTAGAATAAATTATAAATAAAATTATAAGTAATGTGAATAAGTTTCTCGCATGTTATACATGAATTTAATATAACTCACTTTATATATAGATATATTATATATGTCTATATATATAAATCAATATTAAGATAAATATCTTTTTCAAAATGTTCATTTCTTATCTTTGAAATCCAAACACACATTTAGTGTGTCTATTACATTCTCCACCTATATGAATTATAGCTTAATTAATTATGAATGTTAAAACAAACATAAATATTTAACTATCAACTCATATTATTAAATAAAATAAACTGAATAATGTTATAAGTAAATTATTTTTCTTTCATTTTTTCTATTCTACTTTAAATATTTAAATTTATCTAAATAAAAATTTAAATTCTAATTATAACTATTGACTTTTAAAAAATCTTAGTTGCAAGTTTTAATACCTTACTTGGTATTTTAGATATACAAAGAATAATAAAATAAAAAATTAACAAAATAAGATTCAAAAGTTATTCAATAGTTGGAATAACAAAATAAAACATCTTTTGTTTTTTTTGAATAGTTCGAATGACAAAATAAAACATATGAGTTCTTCAATATTTCTTAATACTTTCATATATATGTTGAAAAGTTTCAATTAAATTATACGTTTATATTGTAAATAGTAGATTCGTCTAAAGATACACATTGGTTAATGTAAAAAAAATTGCTTAGGTTGCAAAATGTGAAAAAAAAAAAAGAAAGAAAAAAAAGAGAGGATATAATTGAGATTGGTTAATGTTACCAAGTATTGTTTAGGTTGCAAAGTCTAAAAAAATATATATAGTTTACGTTGGTTAATTTTGCTTATTTAAAAGAAGTTTAGTTGCAACTTGTATAATAGCATGATTTAGGTTGCAAAGTGTAATTATTTATAGAAAAGTAACATTAATGGGTCCTTCTATAATACACCTAGTGTATTAATACACCTAATCATGACAACCCTTGGATCTTCTTAATGAAATCTTAGCCATTAAATTATTTAACCACTTACCTATTCAATAGGTATCAAGATTCTAATGACTTAGACAAATAATGTTTTATTATTATTAGTAGTAGTATTTCATATTTTACTTCTTAATTTTATATTCAATTAAATAATCATAGGATTTTAATAAACTATTTTCATTCATTTAATATTTTTTAAGATATTAATTATTTTGAAAGTTAAAAATATTTACTACACGGTTAATACTTACTTGAAAAGTATTTTTATTTTGTAATTTTGATTAATTTAAATAAGTAAGGTATTAATTACTTTGAGAAGTATAAGTATTTATTATGTGCTTTATATTTACTGAAAAATATTTTTAATTTTGTAATTTTAGTTAATTTGAATAAGATCTAGTTTACGGATTGAATAATTTTATACATATATTTCTTTTATAAAAAAAAGGTACATTTTAATTTACAATATCTTAGATTTTACGTTATCATTATGGAGTTATTAAATACTTGTTAACTTTTAAATATAAATTTCAGATTCATATAACAATTTTTTAAATTTATTTTCAAATATTTTCTTATGGTAAGATAATCTAAATTATTTACACAGTTTATTTTCTAGATATACCTTCTGATCTTAACAAAAGTTATCAATCTTGTTCCAAATTTTTCGTTAGAATTATTTCGCTTCGTAGCATCTTGGTCTGCCGTTTCAGAATATTTTAGAATAAATTTATATATTTTACCTTATAATATTTCAAATTAGGGTCAATTACATAAATCAACTTGTACTATACTCATTTTGTTACTTTGGAACCTAAACTTTTATTTTTACCCATTACAACTTGTACTCCACTTCTTTTACAAAATTGCAACCTCCAATGACAATTTCCGGCAAGAAAATAAAATAAAATTAAAAATTATAAAGTTATTTTCTTAATATCTAAAATTATTTTTAAACTCTAAAAATTAATTTAAAATATCTTAAAATTAACTTAAAACCTTGGAACTATTTTTACAAAATTTAATTTTGTTTAAAAAGTTTAAAATAATTTATAAAAAATATATAAATAAATAAAAAATCAGAATTTTTTTTTTTTTAAAAGATAGTTAATTCTCTTACATAAAATCTACATCTGTTAATATTGACATGTTACCAATAGCATATTAACATATATCCACGATAAGTGTACTATACTATTCCATAACTTATTGTCATGCTTCAATTTTATTTGTATTACAATTGAATTAATTAAACATCATCTAACATCTATCAACTCCTACTCTCTTTTTTTAACTAACGATAATCGAATCATCTACATAGTGTTTGTTAATAATTTTACGTAGCCGACTTAAAAAATAAAAAAGAATTGTAATATCATATCATTTTTGTATTCTTCCTTCAATTTTAATACAATATACTGATACAATATTGCCAAGTTTAAAAGAAGTATTATTAATTTTTTTAGGGACAAGAAGTATTTTTAATATTAATATTATATAAAGCTAGATTGTTTTTTGACACAACATGGATTCATAACTTTACTCATAAATATTTTATATTTTATAAATAACCTATAAACTCGTAACTCGTAATGAGATGACATATTTTTATTATATATACGAAACTGCATTAATTATTTTGAAAAATAAAAATGTATATTAGTTATTTATTGTTATTTATGAAATATTTTTTTCATGGTTGGATTGTAAAAAAATATCAATATTAATCCATTATTAGATCTATAAAGAAATTAGGTAAATGTGTTATGGGTCATACACAATTGATTAAAAACAAATAAGAAATTACTTGTTGCTAACCTACTATAGTAGGTAAAAGATATAGGTGTATTAATACACTAGGTGTATTATAGAACTACCCAACATTAATATATGCAAAATATAAAAAAGTAATATTTTTTTTAAGATTAATTACCATATATAAAGTTATATATCTGAGCGAAAGTCATAGTTTTGTGATTTATCAACAAAAATAATTATTATAACAAATAAACATTAGCAAATTTAATAATTTAATAAGATGATTATAAATCAAATATAAACTATCGCTTTTAATTCGATATAGTATGTGTTCAACTGTATATACAATGATTTTTCTCTCAATGTAATAAATGAAGAAAACTTAAGATAATTCAAGTCGAATAAATCAAACTGATTAGTTGTCGTTATAATGAAATAATCAAGTAATATAATTTGTAAAGAGAATTATTTGAATGATTTTTCATTTTGTTCCGAATCAATGCTATATTTGTTTTGCAACCTACAATAAATATTGAAATCTTACTCAATGCTATATTTGTTTTAATATATATATACACATATGAATGTCAAATCAAATATCGTCAAAAGATGATTAATTTGATATAGTATACATAATAAATATATGAGAAATGGAAAAACATATTTGCCACCTTAGAAAGTAAAATTAATTTTGATTCTTACCAAATGTGACAACAACTTATCAATCACAGTCTGAAATTTTAGGCTGGAAAGTGCTACTTACAGAAGTGACCCTACCGTGTCTTATATGTATATATATATATATATATATATTTTTTTTTTTTAATTTATAAAATAATTTTTAAATTCTAACTATAAATAATTTAAAATATCCATGAAATATATAATAAATGGAACAATGCTATTTTATTTGGGTAGTTCATATGTAATGTAAAGTTTAATATTGTTTTTCTTTATGTCCTTACTTTTATTTTATATTTTATTAATTTATCTAAAAAACTTTCAAATTCTAATTATAAAGTTAGATTTTCATTTGCAACTTTTGAGATTTCATTTGGTGATTTCAAATACACTTAAATAATTTTATTTAAGAAATTCTTATTTTAACAAAATAAAATTCAAAAGTTCTTTAATAATTCAAATAACAAATTAAAGTTTATGAGCTCTTCAAAATATTTGGATATTTCCGTATTTTATATGGTATTGTAAATTATTTATATAAATGTTATATTTTTCTTACAAATAATTTATTTATTTGAAGATAAAAATTGATTAATGCGGAAAAAGCTATTTAGATTGTTAAGAGTAAAAAAGACAGTTGATGTTGATTAGAGCGACAAAGTATTATTTAGCTTACAAAGTTTAAACATATATAATTGAATATTAGAAAAAGTAAAAAAATTAAAAAGATTGCAAAAATTAACAAATTTTGTAATTTAGGCTGCAGAGAATACATTTCCTTAAAAGAGTAATCTTAACAAAATACACATTATTAAAAATATAAATAGGTAATTAAAAATAATTATAAAAAAATACTCATGATTTTTTTAAAGAAATCATTTTACTAATTTTAGTTGCAACTAAAACCAAAATATTATAGGTCAAGTTACAATGACCATATCAATTATAACACAAAAATTAACAAACAAACAATCCGTTTATTCAAATCAAATATCTCATTATAATGTATGTGATATGAATGTCAAATCGAAGCTCGTGAAAAGATGAATAATTTGGTATATTATGCATAAAAATCGGATTTAAGATGAAAAAATTATTTGTATTTAAAAATAAATAAAAGAAAGTTATGAACATACCAAAAATAGGAAAAGTTACTAATTATAGTCTAAAATTTTTGGAGGGAAAACTAAAATGACACTAATACCCTCCATTTTACTTTTATATATATATAGATGTTATAAATTTTTCGATGAGATCATATGTTACATTTTGGTGTTACATTTTGTGTTTCACTACATTCATGATCTACACTGTCGGGTGCAGATAAATTAGATTATTATTACCTAACTATTCATTTCCTAACTAGTAGATAAGATAAGTCAGAGTCGATTCCACAGGGAACAGGAACTAATCGAATTATTGTACTAACCAAATTTATATAAGTACTTGTAATAATATAACTATAAAAAGGGGTGTTTGTTTGAAGCAAATTAATTAAACACTAAATATTTAAACTAGCAAATTAAGATGAATTAAAATATGAATAAAATGTATTCCCGCCTTTAACCTAGTATCCCCCTAGTCCGAATATTCATGTAACTAATGCAATTGCTTGACTAATTATTTTTGAAACCCCTACTCCAAGAATTAACAAGTACGCTTAGCCAACTCTTGTTACCCCTTAAGTATAATTAACTACAGGTTCACTTAGTAATTAATCATATTCAATTAAGTAGTCCTAGGATACGATCGCTAGAACACCATTAATCAAATGCTTAAAGACCTAAGGTAACGGAGTACGTACAGTGTTGTACTCACAAGCTCGGTACAAGTGACCGCGACTTATGTTATCCTAACGAGTAACCACTTTTTGCTACTTTTGGACACAAACGCATAATAATTACGGATTATGTATTTATGACCTAGCTACATCTATATGCCTATTATCAGGGTGATCAATCCACAATAGCAACCATATAAAAGATAGAGTAAACCAATAACATAAGTAGTCTCAGAAAATAAAAAATCAAACAATTACTGGATTATTTACATAAACATCAGTCTAGGGTTCAGCAAATTCAAAGACGGGAAATAATAAACTTAGCCGATCATAATGATCGCTAAGAACAAATAATAAAAAGAAAACATTAAAACTATAAAACCCGAATTGCCGAATCTTGAAACGTCGTGTTCTTCAGAATCTCTCAGTCCTAGCTCTTCAATTAATGTCCAAGTGTAATTTTCGGACTTTTTGTAGCTTCTATTTATAGACGGGATGAATTTGGCTCAATTTGGGTTGGAAAAGGATTAATCCGCGCGCCAAACTGGACTGGGCCACCATCTGTCTCGGCCGAGCCTCACCAGCTCGGCCGAGCCCTGTGTATATCTTTCTCGGCCGAGAAAGTTGAGCTCGGTCGAGAATCTTCTATGGCCAAAATCTGAACTCCCTGACCTTCTAACTCGGCCGAGCTCAGTTTCCTTCAGCTTTTGACTCGATTTTTCTCGATTTTTTACTTGCGGGACTTGTTCTCATATCCTTTCTTGGTCGAGTTCGACTTTTTGGTCTAATCGTACCCAAATAGCTTCAAAACAAATCATAGACATTAAATTGTCCAATAATGCAAATATGAGAAATACACGACCACTTATTCATGCAAATATCACTAAATAAACACTTAACTTGACCTATTATGCACGCATAAATACGTGTACCGACACGTATATGGTATGATGTCACAAATTAATATGTATCATCTAGTGTTGAGTGTAACAAAAGATAAAACACCTACTGTAACAGATAATCCGAATTGATAAATTTTACGCATACTTTATTTCTAGGGTTTATGCGTATTTCTTGTTTCTTGAACTTAACAACTATCAATAACCGCGTCTTAAAAAAAAAGAAAAAGACAACGGCTAATAACCGCTGAAACGTCTCCAAAAAAATTTAGGCTCAACCTTTTTCCGATTAATATTTTTCAACGAGAGAATTATAACCCTGATGTCTTCAGAAAAAAGAGAGAATCTCTCGTCTTGAACTAAACAACATATATATATGTGTGTGAGCAATATTATACTTCAAACCTCTTCCAAAGACACACACTGAACACGCACATACACATGCAACATCAACATTCAAGATACAATCAAGACGACTAGAGTTATTCTGAGATTCTCTCATTTTAAGTGTTTTGAGGATCGCGACCGCTCCTCTTCATCCTTCAATGGACGTAATGTAAGCTTCTCTCTCTTTTTTTCCCCTTCGGTTAGTACGATAAATTGTTCTTGATTGTCTCCACAGACACACACTGAACACACACATGCGGTCCCTAAATTCACATACAATTAGAGAAGATCCCTATAGAGATTCTATCAATTTTTTCCAAAGGTTTTGGTTACTCTGATGAATTATTCTTGGGCCAATCCAAAGATGATGATTTGGGAGTGCATATTGTGCACCCTCTAGAGGTTTTTAGTTGGAGCTTTCACACTAATTTTTTGGAGACCACTCTTTTCTTCTGCCTTTTTTGGTGGAATGGGAAAACCACAGCTTTTGATGTGTTTAGCTGGTTGGGATCACAAGCATTATGAGCATACATATTAGCTTTTGAATATCCGTTACAGGGTTCTATCTTAGTTTTGATGAGTGGGTACATTCATAGATTGTTGGACTTGATACCACTCTTCTATCCATCGTAGATTTATATATGGTGTGTGAACCATTTTATTAATTTCTCATCTACATTTACAATTCATTTCCAATTAATAAAATATGATGAATTGTTCTTGATTGTAGACACACACATGCAACATTCAAAGTCCAAAAATTCATACACAATCGTAGAAAATCACTACAGAGATTCTATCTCTTTTTCCAAAGGTTTTGGTTAGTCTGACAAATTGTTCTTGATTGTAGACACACACTGAACACATTGGCCCAATGTTTTGACTTCTTGGCGCAATATTTTTTCTTGATTTTTTTACTTGGATCAGCAATCTTTGTAAAACATCATTTTCTTTCTTCTTATCAGATTTAATATGGACTCTCTTCCAGACCATATCCTGTAAGATATATTTCGCAATACTTCACCTAGAGGACTTGGAAAACACACTTCAAACTCTGCTCAGTATAGTCATCTCTTAACTCCAATTATAGCCCGTCGGCGGCCTTTAGAGAAACATTTTGATGGAGGCCTTTCACTAACGACCTATGTGCAACGAAACGAGAATGCAAATCAAACTGGCACGGGCTACATTTAGAACAACTCGACGCCATGGAATTCCACGACGAAGACGAAGACAATGCGCACACAAGCACTACAACAAATAAGGGAATTAGGGACGAATGGAAAACGTCACTAAAAGTGATGAAAATGTCACTAATAGTTATGTGGGACAAAATTATTTCGTCACATCAAACGTCACAATATCCTAGTCGCTAATAGTATTTAGAGACGAATTTTTCAAAACGTCTCTAAAATATTTTTTTAGTGACGTTTCTTAATTGTCTCAAAAGATTATTTTTAGTGACGTTTTTCTAATTGTCTCAAAAGATTTTGTTTAGTGACGTTTTATATTTGTCTCAAAAGATTTCTTTAGGGACGTTTTTTTAATTGTCTCAAGAAAAATTCTTTTAGTGACGCTTTTTTAATTGTCTCAAAATAGTTTTTTTAGTGACGGTTTTATTAATTGTCTCAAAATAGTTCATTTAGCGACATTTTTTTTATTGTCTAAAAAAAATCTAGTTACATTTTTTTAATTGTCTCAATAGAGTTCTTTTAGTGACGATTTTTTTAATTGTCTCAAAAAGAGTTCTTTTAGTGACATTCTTTTATTGTCACAAAAGATCACTTTTAGTGACTTTTTTTTGTAATTGTCTTAAAAAAATATCTTCTGTGACGTTTTTTTTAATAGTTTAAAAGATCTTTTTTAGTGACGTTTTCTTTATTTGTCTCAAAAGATCTTTTGTGGTAACGCATAAATTATATTGCCTCAATATTATATATTACAATACCTGATAGTACTTTTAATAATAGAACAACATAATAAGAGAGAGACCAATAACCAACACACAAGTGAATCTTCAATAACAATTTGCATGTAAATGACAATTGTTCTGAACTTAATCCATCTAAAAACAAAGAAATTTCATTCAAAATACAATACAGTTACCCATTTGCATATGTGATTCAGTAGGAATGAATAAATCGTAAGCTAGCAACTCGTCAACAAAAGGCTAATAAAACGACAATTATTATTATAAAATATTTTCTATCCTCAGGTCGAGCTCACAAGAACGAAAAAATGGCCTGTCCCGATCCTGTAATCAAGGGAGAGCAATACCAAATTAGAACTCAAGTAATGTAAGCAAATGATCCAATCATATATTACGTAAAGTGCACCAATTAAACAAAACAAAAGAATATAACATAATAGGTTGGACTGAATAGATATTTGATGATGAGCACAAACATAAACTCAGAGTCATAAACACAAACATATAATACAATAAGTCTTTTAGTTCCTCAGATCAGAAAGTCATAGATGCAAAATTAGATATGGAAGCAATATGCAAATCAATCATATTTGTGGTACTTTTATAGAAATAGGAAACAAAAATAGATTTACATACACCAGCTAACCAATAGTTTAATAAATGATTTAAAACTCAAGCAATGATGGTGCCTGATTATGTAACATGAATTACTAAAAAAGGGTCAATCTATTAGCAATCACAAGTTTTGCAAAGGGCAAAATCAATATTAGCAAGATGCACGACTGCCATATGATTCAAAGTATAATAGGAACCAAACTCCTCTCTCTCTCTTAACTCGTACTCCAAAAGATATGGAAATCCATCTCCCATCTCCATTGTTGATTTAACTTCATATTCCTCACTATTTTTTTCTTCCAATGCAATACTTGTACCATCATCATCTTATTCAGCCTAACATTTAATACCTTATTGAGCCCCATCATTGGTAGTTACTTCAACTTTGACTCATTATATTATTTAAATCCATCCTTAACCAAATAATATATTCATGTAGATACCAAGTTCAAAAAATGCTCCTATTGAAAACAAAATTTAAATACCAACTTAGTTAGAAAGCAGAGAAGATAACATGTATCTCACCTTAACTATAATGATAGCTATGACACCAATCACAATAAGGAGAAGAAGGGTCATGATACCTTTATCATAAGGTCTAATCTGACAAGAGTAGAAATATTGTAAATCAGATGCATTCTATTCCAAGAGAGAGAAATAGACTAATGGTCGAGCAAAATCAGAAACTTGCACATGTTAATAAAAGTAAAATAAAATCAGAAAGTAATAAGAACAATGAACGAATGCAAATACTACAACCAGCATACAAAATTTTATCACCCATCATCTTCACCATATAACAAATCATTAATCACATAGCAGTTGTAACATTTGACTATCTGCATATAATTTCCTGTTTTCTTTTACATATATTTTTCCAAAGTGATGTCTTTACAACTAGCAGAAATTTTATCACCCATCATCTTCACCATATAACAATGCAGGCTATGTTAGTTACAATTGTTTATTAACAGTTGTCTTTACAACTAGCAGAAATTTTATCTAAGACTTTCAAAAACCTCTGGATGCTAAAACTAGGCAGGTTATACTTTTAGCTATAAAAATCTATATTTCTTAGAGTTCGAAAAAGAAAAATAAAACCAAAGAAATTATGAATCAGAACATGAAAAGTATACTGTAATACTTACAATCACGCCACTCCCTCCAAAACCCACAGGAAATTCACCTAAAATAAAAACTGTAGATAATCAATCTCCAAGAAGTCTTGTACCTGCAAAAGTTGAAGATTTGCAAGTTTTCAAGTTCAAAGTCAGTCCTCTATAAGGCCTCCATTTGAGCAGATAATAGTCTATTGCCTTACTTCCCTACTATACATGAAGACATCTATGTCTAAATCATACTAAGTACTCAAAAGAGAAGTTCCAGATTGCAATGTGCTTCCAGATTTATAAAGTCAATTTTACAAGTATGTTAGAAATGCAAACACACACAAAACACAATATATATGTGCATGTATGTGTTTATATAATATAATGTAAAAGATTTGTATGCAGATTAATCAAATTTTTAAACACAATATACATAACATACCCATATACTTGCACATACACACCTATATACGGTATACAGAGAAGTCCTAAATACATGCATATGTGTAACTATATTCCCAGAAACACGACACCGACACATGCATGCACATCAATTTCATGTTTAATTCTGAAAAGGGGACGTTAAATGTTAGTACATGCATGCACCTTGGTTTACCATCTCAAAACCTGATTCTTAAAAGGATTTGACAGAATAACATAACTTCTCACATCAATTCTTTCTGGCAGAAACATACAAACTCAAAGTCGTCACAGGCATAATATTATTGATTTATTTCTTTTGATTCTTAACCTGATAAACTCGTATTCATCACTAGATTTAATTGTATTTTACTTGTAATTATAAGCTTCTTGAGTTTAATAAATATAATGTTGTTCGATTAATTACAAGGGTTGTCTTAGGAGCAAAACAGGGTGAAGCGAAAGGCAACTACTACAATAGATCGTATAGGCATGAAACTGGATTTTTGTCGTCCGAGTTTGAAGAATGAAAATGGCTTCAAATTAATGAAGTATGTGAGGTTTCAGAGTTCAATTTTCACTAACCGAAAATGTTTAGTTATAAGGATACTAGAAAAGGAGCTTCTTACCTTGGGATCTTAGATTTGAAAAGAAGAACGCTCTAGTTTTGTCTTCCTTTA
This sequence comes from Ajuga chamaepitys, assembly GCA_958295605.1. Lineage (NCBI taxonomy): Eukaryota > Viridiplantae > Streptophyta > Magnoliopsida > Lamiales > Lamiaceae > Ajuga > Ajuga chamaepitys. Next base: position 9,801,955 of record OY282507.1, on the reverse strand, counting down.
TTAGCTACTCAACCATGAACGAACTTGACAAGTAGGTGTTGAGGCAATAATCTGGACCAAAAATTGAATAACAACAATAAGGGTGTATATAGTTTGCAGCTTAAGAAGAATCAGAAATGAAGGCACCTATGTGTATATAAAGACAAAGAAATAGAAGGTAGCAACTGCACAATCTATTACAGCATTATTAACGTAACTCCATCGGTATATACAGTTGACAAGAACCATCTCTAGCTTGTCTAAAGATACAAATATTTCTTGTGTACTTCACTCCATGTTCCTTCAGTTAAATTTTCAAATTCATGAACACATCAATTTCAGCCAAAATTGTAGAAAATCAAACATAACAGAGAAAGCTGCTTGATTACCAGTAATATATTTATCTCGATAGCAAAACACAGATAAGGGTACATGTAGTTTACCAATGTTGTTTTGATCTCAATAAGACAGTTGATATGCAGTCACATACTTGATCAACAGAATTCCAGTTTGCAAATAAGATGTATTGGCAGTATAAACTATAAGTTGATCAGATGTAGAACATAAAACAGATAAAGGGTAGCAGTAGACAATCACTCCCAATATTCAAATGATTTTTCCCAAATTTAATTTAATTTCATTAGTTTTGCTATGTATATAAGTGGTTGAAAATAGCAAGTTAAAAAGATTACTTCTGTACTGGTTCCTATCAAGTAGGTAGAAGCATGCCTAATGACAAAATACAAATAATATGTTGCAATGGACTTTCTATAATTCACCTTTCTGCCAAGAGGACACCTGCCCTCTAAAATCAGATTTTTAGTTAGAGAAAAAAAACACTAGTTTTTGGTACAATGTTATTTTAGCCCCTTGCTTATATACATTTGTTGGCAGGTTTACAAAAGAACAGAAAGAGTTGCAGATTGAGGTGGATTAATTACTTAAGGCTTGGACTAAAACGAGGGGCGCTTAGCTTGCAAGAGGAGGATACAATTCTTACCTTCCATCAAATACTAGGAAACAAGTAAGCAAATCTATATACATATCTCCTACACGACATAGAAGAAACATAGGAAAGGTGCTATTATCTATTTGAGATGGTGAAGTGCAATGCACTGAACAAGTAGACTTATGTCCTACAGATTTTCGAGCAATGCATAATTCAAATACATTCAGCCTTCTACTCGTTGCACCTTCATAGTCCTAACAAATAACTCTACTCACTGCAGCAATTCACTGCAGCAGCTGTAAATAAGCTATATGGTTCAGTTTTTTGGTTGATGTGAAGAATTTCCAGTTTTTAACCCAAAAACTCTATTATTCTTCCATGGCTGCTAGTTTGAACAGAGTTGAGACAGTCAAGTATTTGGTTGAGTGGACAGGAGCAAAGAAGCTGGATTTAGAACCCAAAAATGTCATAAGTGGAAGTTAACACACCAACTACTTAATCCTTCATTTAACAGTACACAAATACAATGCTCATTAATTCTCATTTCCATATTTAATTGTATTGTATTTCTTAAGTATGGTGAGACCCCACTGCACGTTGCATCTAAGAATGGATGTAACGACGCCGTCACAAGGCTTCTACAATACGACGCCAATATTGAAGCCAAGACAAATGTACGCATTCATTTTATTGCTAATTATAAATGATCATAACCTTCTAACTCGATGACCAATTCGTTGGTATCATCGGAACTCCATGACTCCATTACATCTTGATGTCTGTTATGCTCTCAGAACAGGAGACAAACACAAACACAAACTTAAGAACTCTATTCTAAAAATTCCATCTAACTCCGAATATGCCCACCTAGGTCTTAGACTGTCATCACAGCCTAAGCTTTCTCCCTGACTATTCGCCGTTCTTCCACCTAGATTTGTGTAATCCTATAGCTAGGCGGCGTCTATCGCGCAACTAGGGCCTAGCATCTAAAACATTGCTTATAGAACATAACTTACGAAACTTATTTTATAAATACTCAATCAGATTCCAACCAACAAATATCGAACCTGCCTAATTGAGGGGTTACCTATACTATACCCCTTCATATTCTGCAACTCAAAAGTTCATCCATAGGTTATTGAAGCTCACAAGTTTCACTTTCCATGGAAAACCAGATTAATTCATCAACAAATCACAAAATAGAAGCACAATTTTTTCAATCAATACTATCTTCTGCACAAAAAGCAAGTGCCATTTCCAGGTATAATGAAAAATGAGAATCAGAAGAACTTACGAACTAAGACTTCAGCAGATGGAAGAAGAACGAATAGATTGCAGTAGATTGTATATCGCTGGTTGAAAAGAGGGAGAGGAGAGAGAGGCGTCTAACGATGATTGGCGTTGGTGTGGAGTTGGTGGTTCCTGGTCCAAACCTCTACCCAACGAGAAATACCAAAATCAAAATTAGAGAGAGCTCGCGCGATCGAGGAGGAGAGTGCTCGCGATCGATGAAGAGAGAAGACGGGAGATCGGGCGCGATCGTCGTCGAGCTGCCGGGAAAGCTCGCGCGAAGGAGATGAACGAGCTGCAGGGAGTGTGAACTAGCTGGGAGCTGGGAGCTGGGAGTGTTAATTTGGGGAGGATCTGAAATTGTTATAGTTAACAAATAAATTTAGACAAATTTTGGTGACGTTTTAGAAAACGTTACAAACCTGGATCTTTATAATAACAAAAATTAAAACAAACTCTAATTAACGTTTATTAACTTAATCATCCAAAACATAAAAAGGTTACTTGAGTAATTAATTAAAACAAAAAAAAAAAAAAAGTAGTTAAAAAACTTAAAATAAATTTTTTTGCTTATAATTTATTATATTATATAAAAACATAAAAAATGTAATAAAGTAATTTTTAAATTAAAAGAAAATGATATTGTGACGTTTTAGGGGAAGACGTCACAAAATGTGTTATAACTAATTCTAAAATTAAAAGAAAATGATATTGTGACGTTTAAGGGAAAAACGTCACATAATGTAATAAAGTAATTTTAAAATTAAAAGAAAAATGATATTGTGATGTTTTAAAGAAAAGGTCACAAAATGTAATAAAGTAATTTTAAAATTAAAAGAACAAGATATTGTGACGTTTTAGGGGGAAACGTCACATAATGTGTTATAAGTAATTCTAAAATTAAAAGAAAATGATATTGTGACGTTTTAGGGGGAAACGTCACATAATGTGTTATAAGTAATTCTAAAATTAAAAGAAAATAATATTGTGACATTTTAGGGAAAAACGTCACAAAATGTATTATAAGTAATTCTAAAATTAAAAGAAAATGATATTGTGACGTTTTAAGGAAAACGTCACAAAATGTATTATAAGTAATTCTAAAATTAAAAGAAAATGATATTGTGACGTTTTAGGAAAAACGTCACATAATGTAATAAAGTAATTTTTAAATTAAAAGAAAATGGTATTGTGACGTTTTAGGGAAAAACGTCACATAATCTAATAAAGTAATTTTTAAATTAAAAGAAAATTAAGAAAAATGTCACTAATATACACCATTTTGAGACGTATTTAGAAAAAGGTCACAAAATAATGTCTCATTTTGAGACGTTTCTAAAAAAACGTCAGTAATATATATCCTTTTGAGACGTTCTTGAGAAATGTCACAAAATAATGTAACATTTTTTTTTAGACGTTTAAGAAAAACGTCACTAATATACACCATTTTGGGACGTATTTACAAAAAGGTCACAAAATAATGTCTCATTTTGAGACGTTTCTAAAAAAAGGTCACTAATATATATCTTTTTGAGACGTTCTTGAGAAATATCACAAAATAATGTAACATTTTGAGACATTTAAGAAAAACGTCACTAATAAACACTATTTTGGGACGTATTTACAAAAATGTCACAGAATAATGTCTTATTTTGAGATGTTTCTAAAAATATGTCACCAATATATATCCTTTTGAGACGTTCTTGAGAAATGTCACAAAATAATGTAATATTTTGAGACATCTAAGAAAAACGTCACTAAAATACACTATTTTGGGACGTATTTACAAAAAGGTCACAAAATAATGTCTCATTTTGAGACGTTTCTAAAAAAAGGTCACAGATAGTATACCATTTAGAGACGTTTTAAAAAAAATGTCACACAATAATTTATTTGGGACAATATGTGCAAAACGTCCCAAAAAGCAACCTATTTGAGACGATTTCAAAATCGTCTCAAAATAAATCGTCCCTAATTCCCTTATTTGTTGTAGTGAAGGTTCCCCAAATTGTTTCATGATTTCGTGGAGTAGCTCTTTCTAGATGGTTCCATCCAAGATTCGGAACTAGACAGTACAGTAGACTGGACTGTGCAGAAAATTGAAAGGTAATATTTATTTCCCATCTTCTTGAGGATGTTGCCTGAACCACTACTAATGACTGATGTGTTCCTGTTTCAGATTTTTTCCAATGCAAAGAAAAAGCTTCGCTGAGGTTTGCTCGGACATTTGAGATCTTTTTGTTTGTTATAAATTATAATTTGTTTGAACATTTGAGGTCAGATATAGTACTGTGGATGAGGGTTGGTTCGTTTTGTATGAGATTCTATTACATTCTGAGATCAGATATAGTTCTATGGATAAAGTCTGGTTTGAAATTCTATTGACATTTTGAGATCAAATATAGTAATATGGACAAGACAATCAGTGCCGATCCTAACATTTTTGTGGTCTAAGTCAAAGTTAAAAAAAGGGCTCTTGCTTTTGCCATACATTATAAAATAATTATAAAATAATAATATTCGAAATAATTATATTGTATCTAAAATAACAAGACAAGTCAATTCAAATAAGTTACTTAAAAACAACATGTTTTTTTTATCTGATCTACTGCTCTTTAAGATGGATTAGTAATGAACATGTGTTGCACATGAACAATTAATGTTAATATTTATATATTTTTTCTTCAAAAATATGATATAGAAATGAAGCACAAAAACTATACATATTTCTTACAAACTTTTTTAAGATAAATAATACTCCCTCTATCCCAGCTAACTTGTCACTTTATCCATTTCGGTCCGTTCCATTTAATTTTTCCCACCCATAAAGGACAATTAAAGTCAACAACTAACACCCTCAAATTTTGTGAAAATCCCAAAATCTATCACTTTATGTAACAAACATATAAAATAAATAAACTTTGTAAAAATATATTAAATGTATCCCTTTTTGTCTTTTTTGCGCTCATTTCACTCTCACCTCACCCCCCACCCCCCACCCCCCCGGGTCTGCCAACATATCTTGTCCTTCACTTTCATTTATCTCTCCTCTTTAATTATTTGTACATTTTCCTCTTCTATCTCCTCCTTTCCTTTTTGCAGACTTCATTTCAGTTCTTTCTCTCTCTTCTCTCTTCATTATACAGAGACGCCATTATCATTTTCAAGCTTTTATCTTTTATCTTCAACATGGCATGATCGGCACGACGTCAGAATATTATATTACTAGATATTAGTGGCACATGTAGGAATGATATTACCGTACTCATGTCATGACTAATACACTTCTTGCCATAAAAAATATATCTCGTGCCATGATATATGTAGATATTAGTTCAATATCATCAGGTGTTTGTGGTATGAAGTAGAGGTTTTGAGGATTCCAGAACCGGGTTCGAAGTGCGAGGAACCGGATTTTAACCAGATTCAGAAAAGAGGTTAGAAAGAGAACCGGGCCTGTGGTAGTTATAACCGCTGATTACAACGGTTTCTATTCTGTTGCATGAGTAACCGTTGTAGTATCTTCGCTGCAGCAGTTTTTGAACTTGAGTCAAATTTGGTTACAACTACCTCAATTTCCTGATTCGAGCTCCAGCGTTTATATACACTGTAAACACTTGTTGTTGCGAGCTAGTAGACGTAATTTTCCCTCTGTAAACATTACTCAATCAAGAGAATTAGATCTCTAGGGTTTTTATGCTCAAATCAATCTGTGATTTGAGGGTTTCTGGATTTCTGGATAATTCTTGTAAAGTGGTTGATTAGTGGAGTGAATTGAGGTGTATAGAACCTCCGTGGATGTAGATCACATTGATCGAACCACGTAAAAGCCCTGTGTTCATCATTTTTCTTTTCCTGTTCTTGGTTCGGTTGTTGTTGGCCAATTTCTTGGTTGTATTTCATTCAAACTCAGTTGTGTGTTGTTTTGTGTGAGGTTGAGCTAATCCTAACAAGTGGCGCCGTCTGTGGGAAACATTCTCACGCAACCAGAAGATAAAGATGTCAGGAATGAAGATGGATTTGGATAAATTCTCAGGGAAGAATGACTTCTACCTATGGAAGATCAAGAGGAAGGCCATTCTGGTGCAAAACGGGCTGGTAAGTGCTCTCAAACCTGAAAGTGATTGGATAGAGACTGAGAAGCCCAAATATGCAGAAATAGACCAAAAGCCTTTGACTTTAATCATCTTGTGCCTGGGTGATAAGCCATTGAGGGAAGTTTCGAGGTGCAAAAATGTAATTAAGGCCTGGACCAAATTGGAGGACCTTTATCAGTATCAAACAAGCTATTCCTCAAGCAGAGGTTGCTAGCTTTCAAAATGGTGGAGGAAAAGGACATTTCTGATCAATTAGATGAGTTTTCAAAACTTCTTGATGAGCTGGAAGATCTTGGGTTAATTATGGAGGATGATGACAGAGCCTTGATGGTGTTAAATGCTCTACCAAGTTCTATGGAAGGATTCAAAGATACTTTGATGTTTGGGAGGCAGGATAAACTGAGTTATAACTCAATCATTACTGCCTTGAAGACCAAATGCTTACAGAATCAAGGAGACAAGAAGGTAACTCAATCTGGTGAAGGACTGAATGTTAAGTTCAAGAGAAACTACCAAAAGAAGAAGGGCCAAACATCAAAGAATCCCAAAAGTGGCCACACTGTTTCAAAGAAGTCTGGAGAATGGGTAGAAAACAGAAAATGCTTCAAGTGCAAACAGATAGGGATCTAAAGAAAGATTGTCCACAAAAGATGAAGAAAAAAGAAGGCCAAGGTGTTGAAGCTGCTACAGTTGAGCATGAAGAAGACACATCAGAGGTCTTGAATGTCACTGAGTCAAAAATGGAGATGGAATGGGTATTGGATACAGGTTGCTCCTTCCATATGTGTCCTCATGAAGAATGGTTTCAAAACCTCAAGAAAGAATATGGAGGGTGTGACCTGCTGGGTAATGACCAATGCTGCAGAGTTCAAGGCACTGGATCAGTAAGCATTAATATGTTTGATGGGGTTACAAGAAAAATCACAAATGTAAGGTATGTGCCTGGACTTAAAAGAAATCTGATCTCCCTAGGATCTCTTATTGCTACTGGGTGTGAATTTAAGTCTGTTGAGGGTCAATTACACATAACCAAAGAGAATAAACTGGTAATCAAAGGAAGACAACACAATGGATTGTTTATCTTGATAGGAAAACCAGTGGTTGGGAATGTGGGGAATATTCTGGGTAAGGATGAATTAACACTGTGGCATAAGAGGTTAGGACACATTGGGGAAAGGGGATTGAAAGAACTATCCAAAAGAGGTATAACAGGAGAGGTTGAAAATCAGACACTTGAATTCTGTGACAAATGTACACTAGGCAAATCACAGAAATTGTCTTATGCCAAAGGGATACACATTACTCAAGAACCTCTAGATTATGTTCACTCTGACATCTGGGGACCATCCAGAACTGAAACTCAGGGAGGAGGAAAGTACTTCATGTCTGTTATTGATGATTTCAGTAGGAAAGTGTGGGTGCTTATCTTAAGAAACAAGAGTGATGCCTTCACTAAATTCAAGACATGGTTGCTTCAAATGGAAACATTGAGGGGAAAGAAACTCAAGCATTTAAGAATTGACAATGGCTTAGAGTATCTATCTACTGAGTTCACAACTTTCTGTAATGAAAAGGGAATTACTAGACACAGAACAGTTCCCATGAATCCACAACAGAATGGAGTGGCAGAAAGATTCAATAGAACTGTTCTTGAAAGAGTAAGGTGTATGTTAATTGATGCTGGTTTGCCAAAAGTGTTCTGGGGAGAAACAATTAATACAGCTTGTTACCTAATAAACAGATCACCTACACCATCTCTAGTGTTCAAAACACCAGAAGAAGTATGGAGTGGAAGAGTTTCAAATTACTCAGGTCTAAATGTGTTTGGATGTTTGGCTTATGCTCACATGAAATCAGATAAACATGATCCTAGAGCATACAGGTGTGTGTTTCTGGGATATCCAGAGGGAATCAAAGGTTACAGGTTATGGTGCATGGAACCTGGGAGTCAGAAACTAATGATAAGCAGAGATGTGAAGTTCAATGAATCAATTATGGGATATCATTTCTCTGGAAATCAAGAAGAACATGATGGAGATACTGAATCAGAAAGGTTATCAGTTCAGGTGGAGACTCAGATGGATCATGGACCACAAAGAGGTGAAAACTTGACTGAGCACTCAAGTGATAGTTCTTCAGAAGAAGAAGACATGCCACCCAGAAATACAAACCTGAGAGACTACAGCATTGCCAGAGATAGACCAAGGAGGCAAACACAGAGACCAGACTTTTATGGACAGGCTGGAAGTGTACATTATGCACTCAGTATTGCTGAAGACATAGAAGACCTGGGTGTGAACTTGGAGGATGATGACAAGGCTTTGATGGTGTTGAATGTTCTTCCAAAGTCCATGGAAAGCTTTAAAGATGCATTGATGTTTGGGAGGGATGGAAAAATCAGTTATGAGTCTATCCTCTCAGCTTTGAAGACAAAGTGTTTTCAAAATCAGGGAGATAAGGGCTCTACTCAGGCTGAAGAAGGCTTGAACATAAAGTTCAAATTGAACTATCAAAAGAAGAAGTTCCAGGGATTCAAGGATAATAAGTCTGGAACTCAGAATTCAAAGAAGAATGGAGACTGGGTTGAAAATAGAAAATGTTTTAAGTGTAAGCAAACTGGACATTTGAAGAAGGATTGCCCACAAAAGAAGAAGAAGCAGGAAAATCAAAGGGCAGAAGTGGCTGTGACTGAACATCAAGATGATGCCCCTGAAGTGTTAAACATCACAGATACAAAGATGGAAAAGGAATGGGTTCTTGATACAGGTTGCTCATTCCACATGTGCCCAAATGAATCCTAGTTCAAAGACTTAAAGAAAGAAGATGGTGGGTGTGTACTACTGGGAAATGACCACTCCTGCAGAGTTAAAGGCACAGGATCAATTCAGATCAAGATGCATGATGGAGTAATCAGAACCATTTCAAAGGTGAGGTATGTTCCTGGTCTTAAGAGAAACCTTCTATCTCTTGGTTCTCTTGTGGCAAATGGCTGTCAGTTTAATTCCACAGATGGGTACCTCCATATCACTAAACACAACAAGCTGGTAATCAAGGGAAGGCAACATAATGGCCTGTTTATCCTGATTGGTTCCCCTGTGATAGGTTGCGTTGAATCTGTGATAAGTAGAGGGGATTTTATGAAGTGGCATAAAAGACTGGGTCATATTGGAGAGAGAGGATTGAAGGAGCTGTCCAAGAAGGGTATCATTGGTGAAATAGGAAATCAAACACTTGAGTTTTGTGATAAATGTGCTTTAGGAAAGGCCAAGAAGCTGCCTTATGCTAAACGGGTACATTCTACTCAAGAACCACTTGATTATGTACATTCTGACATATGGGGGCCTTCAAGGACAGAGACACATGGAGGAGGAAGGTATTTCATGTCCATCATTGATGATTACAGTAGGAAAATATGGGTATATGTCTTAAGGAACAAGAGTGATGCATTCCTTAAGTTTAAGACATGGTTAAGCCATATGGAGAACCTAAGAGGGAAGAAATTGAAACACCTTAGGACTGATAATGGTTTGGAATATCTATCTACTGAATTCACAAGGTTTTGTGAAGATAAAGGTATCACAAGGCACAAAACTGTCCCAATGAACTCTCAACAAAATGGTGTTGCTGAAAGGTTTAACAGGACTGTGCTTGAGAGAGTTAGATGTATGCTGATTGATGCTGGATTACCCAAATCCTTCTGGGGAGAAACACTGAACACAACATGTTATTTGATAAATAGATCACCATCATCAACTCTAGGATTTAAGACTCCAGAAGAAGTTTGGAGTGGAAAGGTACCACAGTATGATGACTTGAGAGTGTTTGGTTGTCTGGCTTATGCTCACATCAGGCAAGACAAACTTGATGCAAGGGCATAGAGGTGTGTATTCTTAGGATACCCTGAGGGCATATAAGGCTACAGGTTATGGTGTTTGGAACAGGGAAACTAGAAACTCTTGATAAGTAGAGATGTGAGATTCAATGAGGTTGTGATGGGATACAACTCTATTGGGAGTCAAGAAGAGTCTGATGGTGCTATGGAATCAGAAAGAATTTTCATTCAGGTGGAGACTACTGATGAAGAGAAGACACCAGAGAAAAATGCTCAAGTTCAACCAGGAAATAACAGTTCATCAGAAGAGGATGAAGATCAACCTGAGATTTCAAATCTCAGAACTTATAGCATTGGTAGAGATAGACCAAGAAGGCAAATCCACAGGCCTGATTTCTATGGACAAGCTGGGAGTGTTTACTATGCATTGAGTGTAGCAGAGGACCTGGAGTTTCAAGAGCCAAGCAGTTTCAAGGAAGCAATAAACTGCAGTGAAAGTGAACACTGGATAGGGGCCATGATGGAAGAAATGGAATCTCTGGAGAGAAACCAAACCTGGAAACTTGGAGACAAGCCAACAGGGCAGAAGTTAGTCAACTCAAAGTGGATATACAAGAAGAAGGTGGAGGCTGGAAAGGCTGATAGAATCAGATACAAGGCAAGGCTTGTGGCAAGGGGCTTTACACAAAGAGAAGGCATTGATTATAATGAGGTATTCTCTCCTGTTGTGAAGCATTGCTCTATTAGGTTACTGTTATCAAAGGTTATACAAGAAGACATGGAACTACAGCAGTTAGATGTTAAGACAGCATTCCTGCATGGTGATCTCATTGAAAGAATATACATGAAGCAACCTGAGGGCTTTGTGGTTCCAGGAAATGAAGAGAAAGTCTGTTTTCTCAGGAAATCACTTTATGGCTTGAATCAGAGTCCAAGGCAGTGGAACAAGAAGTTCAATGAGTTCATGATCAATGCAGGTTTCATAAGAAGCTTGTATGATAGCTGTGTATACTTCAATAAGGGTTCAAGGCTTGAACAAGTGTTTCTGTTATTGTATGTGGATGACATGCTTATTGCCAGTAAGAGTATGGACAAAATACAACAATTAAAGGGAAGATTGAGCTCAGAATTTGACATGAAGGATCTTGGAGATGCAAGGAAGATTCTGGGGATGGATATCATTAGAAGAAGGAAGTCTAGAACACTTTGGCTCTCACAGAAGCAGTATTTGCAGAAGGTTGTGGAGAGATTTCACATGCATGAGTCAAGGCCACTAAGTATTCCAGTTAATCAACAAACCAAGCTGTCCAAGGATCAGTGCCCAAAGACAGAAGCAGAGGAGATTCACATGAAGAATATTCCATATGCCAGTGGTGTTGGCAGTTTGATGTATGGAATGATATGCAGCAGGCCAGATTTGGCTTATAGCGTTTCTCTGGTAAGCAGGTACATGTCAAATCCAGGAGAGGCTCATTGGGAAGCTTTAAAACAGGTTTTGAGATATTTGAAAGGCACAGTCAGTGTAGGTCTGAAGTTTAAGAAACAAGAAGCTGGTGTTGTACCTCTTGTTGGATATGCTGATGCAGATTTTGCTGGAAACCTAGATACAAGGAGCTCTGTTACAGGCTATGTTTTTACTTTGTATGGAACGGCTATAAGCTGGAGAAGGGTGCAACAACCTGTGGTTGCTTTGTCAACAACTGAGGCAGAATACATTGCCTTAACTGAGGCAATCAAGGAAGCTCTATGGCTCAAGGGAATTCTTAAAGATTTAGGGATCAGACAAGATTGTGTTACCATTCAGTGTGATAACCAGAGTGCACTTCACTTGGTAAAACACCAAGCTTTTCATGAGAGGTCTAAGCATATTGATGTTAGACTTCACTTTGCAAGAGATGTGATTGAAGCAGGATCTGTTGAGGTGAAGAAGGTTCATACTATGGACAATGCAGCTGATTTTCTAACCAAGGCAGTTCCTGTGGGTAAGATGATTCATTGCTCAAGCCTGATAAGGCTTGAACAGTGTGATTAAACCTGGAAGACAAGGCAGAGTGAGGTGATGAAGTACACTTGAGTTCATTGAGGTGGAGATTTGTAGATATCAGTTCAATGTCATCTAGTGATCATAGATTGTAGTAGAGGGTTTGAGGAGTCCAGAACCGGGTTCAGTATGTGGAGAACCGGGCTAGAAAATCAGGTTTTAGCCGGATCATTTATAAGGTGTAAAAGGAAACCGGAGTCAAGGCGGTTATAACTGTCATCTGCAACGGATTAAAACTGTTGCATGTAAAACCGTTGTTGAAAGCCCGATGAATAGTTTTGTGCAGTTGAGAACATAATTAGTTACAACTGCATATACTTCCTGATTCGAGCTCCGTCCTTTATATACATTGAAACCACTTGAAGATGCGAGTTGATACACGTTACTTTCCCTCTGTAAACACTACTCAATCAATAGAATTAGATAGCTAGGGTTCGTGAGCTCAATTCGGTCTGTGAATTGGGGGTTTCTAATTTTCTGGATTAATTCTTGTAATTGATTGATAAGTGAAGTGAATTGAGGTGTATGGAACCTCCGTGGATGTAGATCACATTGATCGAACCACGTAAAATCCTTGTGTTCTTCATTTTCTATTTTTGTTCTGTGTTCGGTTTCATTTGGCCGAATTATTTGCTGTGTTTCATCTTTTTCCTGGTTTGAGTGTTGTTTGTGTGTGTGATAAGAGTTAATTCCTAACACCAGACTTAGCATATTGTGTGTCTTTGGTTAGTAGGTATATGTTAAATCCATGGAAAGCTCACTGGGAGGCTTTGAAGCAGGTGTTAACACTACAAGAAAAATAATTGATTGCGACGGAAATTTCCGTCACTAAACTGAAAAATTCCGTCACAATGAATTAATAGTGACGGATTAGTGACGGAAATGCTTTGTTACAAAAACCTTTGTCACTAAACCGATAATGACGGATTTTTTATTCCGTCACTAGTTTAGTGACGGAAATTCTGTCACAATTCTAAAAAAATCCGTCATAAAATTATGACGGAATATTTCCGTCACTAAATGGCAACGACTAAAATTCCGTCACTAGTCCGTCACTACAGAATTAATGACGGAATATTTCCGTCACAAATTAATGACGGAATATTTTCGTCACTATCTTGCCTATATTAGTAACGGAATTATTCCGTTAAAAAAAAAAAATCCGTCTTTATTCCGTCACTATACTATCTAATTTTCTTTCTATAATTCTCTTTATATTATAATGTAGAACCTGTTATGAAAATAAACTTGGAATTAGTGATGATGCAAGTCCTTATCAGATGATGTGATACACGCCATTCTTTCAGTGGCAGGACCCATACCACAAAAATAAACTTGCTGCGCTGTTCTGTTACATAAACTGAGTGCAGCTAAGCTAAAGTTTGTACCGGCTTGAAAATATAACATTTTAAAGAGTTTCATGTTAGTGGATTCTACGTACTCAGCTAACTTGATTCTTTATAGTGATTACATTCTCGCAAGCACTTGTACTCTATGCTAAGGAGGAATGTGCTGAGCACATAATCCAGTTGATCCAGATTTAGTCCTGACAAGAAGGCCAGGATTCCATTAGAAGCTTTACTGTTTCTACACTGTAAACAGTAACAACAAACTAAGCATTTATCCCACTAATCGGGGTTGGCTATGTGGATCATAACTTTCCATTGTGTTAGGCCATGACACATGTTCTCATCTTTTATGTCTTCCCCTTCCCCTTTCAATCCGAGTTGATGATTCTTCTAACATGAGCACGACAAATACTATTATTCTGCAATATGGTCAGATAACTTGTTGATGGAGAGATCCAATGTCTGAAGGTTTGGAAGATAGCCTAGTTCTTTTGGAATGTGCCCAGAAATATTATTGTTCTGCAATAATCTGTAAATTCAAGATAAAGCTAAACAAAAGTGATTCTTGAAAATTCAAACTCGATTTCCTTTTTTGGAGGGGAGACAATGTGCTTACATTTGTTTGAGGTTTGTGAGATTTGCAATCATCTTAGACAAAGAACCTGCCCTGACTTGGAACTCCTCTGCCCATAATTTATTGACAAATCAAGAAAAGTTCAACAATTATGACTACAGGATTTTATGCAACAGTATCAAAAACTAAAGTTTACATTATAAAAAAGACCAGTGAGTTTTAGTGTGGTGAGTGGTCAAAATAAATAGCTATGTGATGATTCAAAAAGAAAAAGAATTAGCAATCCAATACGAAAAGGCTGATGAAATTAATGTTAATAGCCACCTGAATTGTAAAGATGGATCACAATAATTAAATAAAAATTATCATCATTCTCATCCTTCAGTTAGCAAGTTCTGCAAACAGTAGAGAACTAAGATCCTTGAAGAATAATTGCAAAATACGTTAATTCAGAAAATTAACAAAGACGTTAGTTATATGGCACATACAAATTTAAAGACTAAAATAATTTATAAAGATGGGGTAGCTAGAAACTATCCAGATCTTGAGTGATGCCTGCAATAATTAGTAGAAATCCGATATTCCTTTTTTCGTTGTAATAATAATATTTTTTTTTTAAAAAAGGGAAAAAAAATTGAAGCTCACCACCCAAAGAAAATACATAAAAACTATTTGTTAGTGGTAGGTGCTTTGTCTTTCTTTGAATGTTGTTTCTCTCTCTTCACTCAAAACTTGCTTTTCTCTCTCTAGCTGTAGCATCTACACTCAAACATAAGAAAACGACATGGTTCAGCTAAGCTCTTGGTCAGCTCCAGTGAGTATTCTCTCTCATTCTCACTCTCTCTCTAACTCTCCTTATTTGCATTTTCCATTCTATGCTTTTCTCTGGATTAAAATGCCCAGGATTTCAACTTTGTTGTTGCCTTTAGATGTTGCTCTGCTAGTTCCTACTTTTTTTTTCTTTTTTTTATCTATTTATGCTTTTGTTATCCTGTCGGTGGCTTTAGAAGCATCCTGTTCAATTTGTGGAAGCTAGATTTGATCTTGATAGGTAGGTGTATTAATTTTTAACTTCAATTTCTGTTTCTACTTTTTATCCTACAAAACGTTTTCGGCCTCATTTGATTGAATGTGACATTGATATTTTTTTCCAGTTATCTAGAAACCAAATTAGTTGCAGAAGAACAACTAACATTTGCATCTACATATTGCATACAGTAATAAAACAACCCCATGTCAATTTCCTAACCAAATCACAATGTATAGCCATATATCTATTCAATTATTTTCGCCAAACCCACAAGATACAACCGAAAATAACTATGATCAATCAATGGAAAATAATATCAATACCTGACCTAAAATGGCATCCGAATGAACAATTGCAGATGGATGAATAAAATAATCCTTATCCCCTGTTTCCAAAGAACTCAATTTATCTTCATCCTTAACATCTGAAGAACAAAATAACATGAATCAGTAAACAATTAGGTTGAAATCATGAATTCCACAGTATTAATTTATTGTTACTCTCACTGCAACAGATCTACAATTAGGTCGAAATCATGAATTCGATCTTCTTCTGTAATCCGTAAGCTCAAACCAGCAAGTCCCGAGTAAATCTCAATAAGCAGGATAGTATTACAAAAAACGCATAGAGTAAAGAGAACTCACCAGAAAGTATTATATTCTCCGATTCCGAACAGATATATATCCACTCATCATTAGTGTCAACAATTTTTGAGAGATCATCGTTCGTGTAAGCTTCGAAGCTTAATTGTTTGGATGATTCCAATTACTTGAAAGAAGACTATAAACAGCCTTGCTACAGAACAACTCCTCTGAGTTGATGACAATGATCAATCTGACCATACATACGGATGGGGCAAGAGAAAATGCAACAAAATTACTTGTCTCGGTTTCACTAAGAGTGTCGGTTGCTTTCCTCGTTGGCAGCAGAAGAGAGAAGATCGAGTAAATTGATGTTAGAAAAAAGAAGAGAGCGAAGTGGATTCTGGAATTTGAGAGTTCGAATTCGAGCTCACCTGTTGAAGAAGATGCCGGATTTTCACCTGTTGAAGAAGAAGAAAGCTTTCTCAATCGCGCAAAATGAGAAGTGAGATTAGGGATTTGGAGCAAAATGAGAAGTGGTAAGTTTGGGGAAAACTGAATGTGGAAAAACTGAATATGTAAAACCCAAGCAAGCAATTCTCAATAATTAATAGGTGTCCTGGTGGTAAGCAACTTGCCTTATATCCACCAGGTCAGGGGTTTGAAGCTGGCGTGTAACGCTTTTATTTTTTTAAGCATTGGAGGTCTAAAACGACGTCGTTTGGTATAGTGACGGAAATATTTCCGTCCCTAATTAATTAGGGCCTCACTATTCCGTCACTAAACTAGTGACCGAAAATTCCGTCACTGAATAAGTGCATTTACATGGGCATTAAGTAATGACGGAATATTTTCCGTCACTACATAGCAACGGCTAAAATTCCGTCATTAATCCGTCAATACAAGGTTAATGACGGAATATTTTCCGTCACTACATAGCAACGACTACAATTTCGTCATTAATCCGTCAATACAAGATTAATGACGGAATATTTTCCGTCACTACATAGCAACGACTACAATTCCGTCATTAATCCGTCAATACAAGATTAATGACGGAATATTTTCCGTCACTATATAGTAACGACTAAAATTCCGTCATTAATCCGTCAATACAAGATTAATGATGGAATATTTTCCGTCATTACATAGCACGACTACAATTCTGTCACTATTCCGTCAATACAAGATTATTGACGAAATATTTCCGTCACAACATTATGGTTTAATGACGGATTTTTTTCCGTCACTAAATTCCGTCATAATTCCGTCACTAAGTCGTTGCCAATACTCAAACACTCTTGTAGTCCCTATCCGTCTCTATTCTGTCACTAGTCCGTAATTAGATTGTGACGAAAATTGTCCATCACTAAAATCAGTCATTATCTGTAATATTTCTTGTAGTGTAAGGTATTTAAAGGGAACAGTCAATTTGGGGTTGAAGTTTCAGAAACTGGCAAACATGACTCTTCCTTTGGAAGGTTTTGCAGATGCTGATTTTACTGGTAATATTGACACCAGGAGGTCAATTACAGGATATGTGTTCACTTTATATGGTACTGCAGTAAGCTGGAGAAGTGTGCAGCAATCAGTAGTAGCTTTATCAACTACAGAAACTGCTGAGTACATGGCTTTGACAGAGGCAATTAAAGAAGCTGTGTGGTTGAAAGGTATTCTGAAGGATCTGGTGATAAAGCAGGAATGTGTAACTATATACTGTGATAATCAGAGTGCACTACATCTGGTAAAACATCAAGCCTTCCATGAAAGATCCAAGCATATAGATGTTAGGTTGCATTTTGCAAGGGATGTGATTGATGCAGGGTTAGTAGAGGTTAAGAAAGTCCATACAAGTGACAATGCTGCTGATTTCTTAACCAAAGCAGTGCCTGGAAGTAAGGTAGTCCATTGCTCAAGCCTAATTAGGCTTGAACGATGTGATTAAAGGATAAAGAGCAAGGCAGGTTTGAGGTAATGATATACACTTGACTTCATTGAGGTGGAGATTTGTAGATATTAGTTCAATATCATCAAGTGTTTGTGGTATGAAGTAGAGGTTTTGAGGATCCCAGAACCGGGTTCGAAGTGCGAGGAACGGGATCAGAGAACCGGATTTTAACCAGATTTAGAAAAGAGGTTAGAAAGAGAACCGGGCCCGTGGTAGTTATAACCGCTGATTACAACGGTTTCTATTATGTTGCATGAGAAATCGTTGTAGTATCTTCGCTGCAGCAGTTTTTGAACTTGAGTCAAATTTGGTTACAACTGCCTCAACTCCCTGATTCGAGCTCCAGCATTTATATACATTGTAAACACTTGTAGTTGCGAGCTAGTATACGTAATTTTCCCTCTATAAACATTACTCAATCAAGAGAATTAGATCTCTAGGGTTTTTCTGCTCAAATCAATCTGTGATTTGAGGGTTTCTGGATTTCTGGATAATTCTTGTAAAGTGGTTTATTAGTGGAGTGAATTGAGGTGTATAGAACCTCTGTGGATGTAGATCACATTGATCGAACCACGTAAAAGCCCTATGTTCATCATTTTTCTTTTCCTGTTCTTGGTTCGGTTGTTATTAGCCGATTTCTTGGTTGTATTTCATTCAAACTCAGTTGTGTGTTGTTTTGTGTGAGGTTGAGCTAATCCTAACAATATACCTTGGCACGACGTGAGAATAAGCAATTGCTAGATATTAAGGGGCAGCGGCACGACGTCAGAATATTATATTACTACTCGTGCCATGATTAATACACTCGTTGTATAAAAAAAAATCTCGTGCCATGATATATCTCATCGCCGGCTGGACAAATCTTCAGCGGCACGACGTCAAAACATTATATTATTACTCGTGCCATGACTAATACACTTCATGCCATAAAAAATATATCTCGTGCCATGATATATATCGTCGCCGGCTGGACAAATCTTCCATTAAAAAGACAGAGAGAAAGGGAAAGAGAAAAATGAAATAGAAAAATTTCCAAATATGTCATGGATCTTCAGAGAAAATGGTGAAATATTGAAATGGAGAAGAGAGATTGAATGGAGAAGAAGGAGAAATAATACGTGTTCTGAAAAAATAGAATAGGAGGAGAGAGGAGAGAGGAAATAGAAGAGAAAATACAGAGGAGACAGGAGAGAGAAGAGAGAACATGCAGAGGAGAGAGAAAAAAAGAGTGGCGTGAATAGTGTAAAAGGCATAGTTTTGATATTATTTCAAAATGTGGTTAGATTCTATATATTTATTCTAGAAAGTGACACTTATATTTTTCTCCCCTTAAATTTACACCTAATTACAAAAATGCCATTACTTTAAAAAATTAAAAATTAATCAGGATTTTTTAATTAAAACCCTAAATGACAATTAACACCAAATTTAATCCTAACTGTTTTTAATGTTAATCCCCCCACCCCCACATCAACTTATTTCATGCCGTGTCCTCTCACCTTCCATTCAGTATCATCTCTCTCTCTCAAACCCTAATTTCACATTCTCTCTTTCAACTCCACTCCCCAATCCAACCGCTCTTCAAGATCTGGGTAAAATTTCATCTGCTTTTCTCAGATCTGCATCCGAGAATTCTCATACACTCCCCATCCTCGTTTATCCTCTGTTTTGCATCTATGGAGGAAGATTCCAGTTCTGAAGAGCAAATCTTATTTGACTCGGAAGATTCGTTTGTAAGTGAACAACATTTTCACCTCGGAAATCGGAGATCCTCCCCCCCTTTTAGAAGTTGGAATATGTTTAGGAGGGAGATTTGAATATAAATTCACTTTTAGGACTTGTCTTTGTAATCAATTGTGAATTTGGAATTTGGTGAGAATTTCCCCCCAAATTTTTATTTGTTATTAATGTTCATTAAGCAGTGATTACAAAAAGGGAGGGTAGTGTTAATTCACTAATCCCTCCCTTTAAAAATAAACTAAAAAATAATTTATTAGTCAATGAAAAAACAAGTTCTGCTTTTTCTTAAGCTCCGTGATCGGTCAAATGTGACAAGTTAGATGAGACGGAGGGAGTATTTCTTACAAACTTGTTGAGCATAAATAGACTGAACATAAATGATCTAGTTTTATATATGCGTATCATCTCGTCACATGGAAAATGAAGACTACGTTCATCTTAAAATAAAAATTTATTTCCTATATTACATTTAAATATATTTTCAATGGAAAATAGCTTGTAGCTAAACTCATATAATATTTTATATAAGAACCATTTTTTAGACAATACAGAATTTTGATTTTAGTTTCTATTTATACACAATCATTATCTTTAATAAGTTTTCTTATATCATTCCAATTAATACTAAAACCAAAAAATAACACTAAAAGACATAAATATTTTGCTTTATTTTGAAATTAACTATACCTTTTCCTATTATAAACCTACTTATTTTATATTTAAGTATTTATTTTTTTTAATATAATAACTCTTTCTCTAAACTAATTATAGAACTATCATCATTGTTTATTATTTTCTTTTTCCTCTTTAAATTTGATTAAAATTTTAATCTACAGAAATATATGCGAAAATAACAATAATTTATACATCAATATCTTCTTTTGGGTTTTCCCAGTTACATTTTTCCTGAAATTAATTATAGTTATATAATATAATATAGAATAAATCTTAGTTTATTTTATTTTTCTTTTCATTTCCAGTTTAAATTTATTTTCCAATCAATTTGCTTTTGTTAAAAAAGAATAGACACTATTTCTAGTATTTTTCCTTTACCTTGTTTCCCTATTCATTTGAACTCATTTTAAACTTTTCAAACTAAGAAATGACACAATAAGGAAAACATGCCCGAAAACATATACAACAAATCAATATATTTCTTGTGTTCGTTTTTTTCTTAAACATCCACATTCAAGTGAGAGATCTTTTTCCCTTCTCTAGAGAACCGCGTGATGAATTTACATAAATAGTTTGAAAAAACGCATGACTATACAATTGTTGATAATCCTCAACATAAAATAATTAAATAATATAAAATATATATTCTTACATTTGTTATTATGAAATCCCATTTAAACTTCTCATTCAAAAAATAAGACTGAACTTAAGTAAAATTTCCAATAAAACATTCCTTTGATTATTTTATTTAGGCATTCACATTATAAGTAGATACTTGATCCCATTTTATTACTCTAAATATTTATAAATAAATATTATCCCTTGATTCTCTCTAATTTTATACAATATTTCGGTTAATTTGTTCAAATTGAAAAATGTAAAAAGAAAAAAATATACTAAACATTTCATAATGTTTAACTTAAAACGATTAAAATGGCATCAAATAAGTATTTAATTGTTTGGTAGCTCTTGACCTGTGACTTAAAATGAAATTAATTTTATTATAATTTTTGAAATATAGAAGTTACAACCTAAAAATTTGACACTAAATTATACATCAAAATTATTAAAGTACAATATTACCCTTCCCCATAATATTTTTCGTTTATTCCGTATTAGGCTTATTATACATAATAGAATACTTACAAATTAATATCAATAATATCCTCATAACAATCAACATAATTATTTAATGTGTAAATTATTTTATCATCCTTATTGGTCATTATAGTATAAGGATGTTTTCGTCACTACATTAATTTGTAAGAACATCTCATACTATTATAGCTTGGGGATGGGAATAAGGCAGCCAAATTCAAGAAATTGTTAAAGTAAAAAAAAAAAAAAAAAAAAAGTAAAAAAATGGTAGTGGTTGTTGTATTATTAGAAGTCCAAAGATAGGCCCAAGAAATTAAAAGAGAAAGACAGACCTAAGAAATTAAAAGAGAAAGAAAAAAGAAGACTAAAAAGATGCGTTGATAATAAAACCCAAAAAAGTTATAAAATGGACAAAAAGAAAAGTTTCGAACTTGAGTCATGTGGTTATTTAGTGCGGCTCTCTACCACAAATAATTAGCAGAACTCAATTTTTTTACATATGTTTATATTTACTATTACAAAATAATTTGGGACCCCTAAATTTCTCATTTTTTTATGGGGACTGAGGTGACTGCCTCTTTCGCCTCTTAAGAGGAGTGGCCATGAAGACAATGTTACGACTTCTCTACTCGGTTGGTTTTGAGTGATAAAGTTACTTTAGCTCTCTATTAATTGTTTACTTTACTTCTTAATTTTTTAATTTTATTGAGAAATGGAGCATGTAACATAACAAAATTCTTTGCATTTTCGATTTCTTCGACTTTTTTACGGTTTTTTTCTCTTTAAGAAAAAGAAAAAAAGATTCACGCCTTTATAAGAAAATATAAATGAGCTTTCTCGCTTATGCCACCTGTTAAAATAGGTTGGTTAAATTATTATCATTAATTAATCATATAAATAAAAATTAATTTGACATATGAAATTTTTTGAAATTTGCTATATAAATAATTTAGGTGACAACTTCTGTTTGTTTTCTGTAATAAAAAATAATTTCCAAAAAATTTGAAACGTAATTGATTGTTTTATTTCTAATCTGTTTATTTTGTAAAACATAGAAAATTAATCTTTTTTGCATGGTTTTACATTAAAAAATACAATTTTTTGTTGGTTATTTATGTTATATTTGTGTATATAATATGAGTTGTATTATTTATATTGTGTTTGACATGCAAATAAAATTTATATAAATATTTTTCATTCGGATCCTTTATGAAAACAAGTGAATTCCTAGACCTAAGGTTTGAACAAAATGAACAAAATTATTCCAATAACATCTACAAAAGCTTTATGTTGGACTTATAAAAAAAAAATTATAATTTTTTTCTCTCTTTTTTATTTTTTATTTTTTCTGATTTGATATCCATATTGAATATATTCAAAGAAAATATTCAATTATTCAATAAATAATTGTTTGTTGGTCGATTATTTGGCTTATATTTTTAAATATCCATTATGAGTTGAACTATTTATATTGGGCTTGCCATGCAATTAATAATAAATGAAATATTTGTTTTTATGAAATAAAAAGCCTATATTTGAAAAAAATAATTATTCAAATTATTTTATGTGATTATATTATTTAAACTTTTCTTGCCGAGAAATGCATTTCAAATCATACATGGCACGATGTGAAATCGAATATTAATATATTTCTCGCAATATGTGGTATTATCTTTTTGGATTTACTTTTATTCCTTCGTATATATTGTAATTTTCTATTTCATAAAAAATATTCTTAAAAATGCGTAACAACTTAGAATTATAAACCTGTCAAATAAAATAGGTTCTTAAAATAATCAATAATAATAGATAAATCAATAGAAATCCACACACTTTTTAGACTTAAAATATTTTTTGGTAACCTGGTCTCTCACGCACTCTTCCTCCTTTGTCAGTCTTCCTCTCTTGTTGCTCCTTGGCTGACTCTTTAACAAAGTTGTATTCGTCCCTCTCGCTCACATCTTCTTAATCAGAATACCTTCCGTTGGAATCTTCATTTACCTCTGCTCTTGATGTTTCAACGACGATTATTGGGAAATTGCTTGCTCCTAGGGTTTTCTCTGTCAAACAAATTGATAAATTGTTCCAGCTACTATGGATGCCCTCATCTCTCTCAATCAAGCATGTTGGAGAAAACATATTTCTCTTCTTTTTGGGGATAGTAAAGATATAAACAAGGTTATGGTCGGCTTCATGGTCCAATAAACGATATTTATTAATCCCCCATTTAGCGGACTCTACTACAGTGATTCCATAACTGGAATTTAAGTACTCTCCATTCTCAATCCACATTATGGGTATACCTCTTGGCCTCATGACTTTCAACTTTGCGAAGTTTGTTGGAAATCAACTGGGATCTTTTCTCGTTGTTGATGCTGATGAAGATGGCTCTCTTCTGGGAAAGTTTTTCCCATTCGTGTTGATATTGATACTTCAGTCCCCCTCAAAAGGCTAATCACTGTTAGATTCAATCGATGAGGTATGTTGTTATTTACAGTATGAACGTCTACCCGTATTATGCTATTTTTTTGGATGTATTGGTCATGTGGACAACGATTATCCAAAACATAGCCGAGTTTCTACTTCTACTCTAACAGCTTATCCCTTTGGTTCCTGGCTTAAAGCTACTCGCAACTCCTCACCCTTTACCTCTCACTCTCCTTCGGCATCCCACTCTCGGTGCAAATCCCCTCCTCAATGTGACTCCTTCCCTAACCAGCACAGTACCCAAAAGAATCCTCCAAAAGACTCGAATCCTCTTGCCCTTTTTCTCCCATCCTCTCCCAGCTTCCACTTCAAAGACCTCATCCTCCAAACCTACTAATATTCCCCTCGTTATCATTATGTTGGTCCCTCATCTTCGATTCCCAATTCTATAATTGTTACCTCCACTAATATTACAAGACCTCCCTTTAATCCTAAGCATGCTACAACTCTCTACATCTACTGGTCCGACATCTTCCCACTCTGACATAGTCACTACGCCTCTTCCTACTTCATCCCCCTCCTCTGCCGCTTCTACCATATCTTTTCCTTCCCTACCACCGTCCCTCTCAGTTACTATATCCGTCCCTCGGGAACATCTCTCAAACCCTACTACTCAATCTTCTCCACATAATGCTTTCGCTCCTCTTACCCATACACAACTCCCCTCTAGTCCATTCCTCTTCAAAGTTCCTGTTAATCTCCCCTCCCTCCCCCCCCCCCCCCCCCTCTCTCATAAGATTGCTCGTAAATTCAAACGAACCCAATCTAGCCTCCCTCGTTTTCATCCCCATCATGCATCAACCTCTACCAAAAGGAAAATACATGACAACCTCTCTACTTCTCCCCCATCTTCACCCAACAAAAATCGAAGACTCTTTTCCCTTCCTCCGCTCACTCCCTGACACCCTTCTCTGAGCTCCATAATTAGTTTCATCGGCGGCGACTGGCAGCAGGAGCCAGTTTGGCCGCTCATAATAATTGTAATATGTTAGAATTATCGGAGGCTTGGGAATTCCCGCACAGATCGTGAGCTCCACGATATTATAAGGAATCCTTACTTTGGCACCAACGCGCAAAGCAATATTGGTACCAGTGGGGAGACAAGAATACATCCTTCTTCCACGCTCATGCCTCAGAGCACTATGAAATTAACCACATTCATTCCCTCGAAAATTCCTCCAGAATCCCTTGGTAAAAAACACAACAACTTAAGCAGATTATTCTGAGTCATTTTTGTGATATCTTTGCTACTTCATTTCCTGACCCTCATTCCATCTACATTGCCCTTAACTGTGTGAGGACAAGGTTACCATCAGAGTCATAGGTGGAACTACGTAAGCCATGACACATCGGTTTCTAACCTAGTGTTCCACAAGTGTACGGATGTAGGTGTAGTAGCGGTAGTCAAGGTCGATCCCACAAGGAATAGTTTTAGGTAGTTCGATACCTCGATATTATAGGATTCTCCTAACTAGATACTAAGTATCAATGGGTTGGTTTGACTAAAACTAACGAAATTTAACTAATTACTCAAGCATTATGATTTCAAACTGGTAAACACAAAGAATTAACAATCAAGGATAAAAGGTATCCTAGGGTGTCGATTTTCAGGATATTTATTTCAATGATGATTAGATTTAACTTATTGATTTTTAAACCGATCTAGTGTTTACTAAGCGGCGCAATATTAACCTAACCCTCCTCTCGATGCGGTTAAATCGTTGATTAACTAAGACAATTACCCTCTCTAGTCAATTAATCCTAGTAACTCCAAAAGCTCAAGAACCTATACCTACATAGTCATAGACAACTGCGCTCTATATTGTACGTCTAATAACAAACCCTCCTCTCGAAGCGAAGTTGTTAAACGAGATTACTAAATCTAGATGCTTAGTCTAAATTTGGTTATAAAAATAAATATAAAGATAAACACGTGGAAGAACGAAATCAATAAGTTAAAACGTAAATAAAAACATTGTCATAAAAAAAATCCCTACTTTCTAACCCTAGGACACGAATAGCTTAGCTACTCATGCCTAGGTTCAATCCAATACAATATTCTAAACAAAACATTATAAAGAATCAAAACTAAGAAGAATCGCTAAACCCGAGTAAATCGTTCCGTTGATTGAATCTTCGTTGTTGTCCAAGTCGTCTATCACATGTAAAACTCGGATATTATATGTGTCTCTTGAAAAACGAGCTTGGATCCTTTTTATAGAGCTTGGACAAGCCCCCGGTGGAATTAGGAATCAAATCCTCTTTGAAACAGGATTTCTTTTAACGGAGGGACTTTTGACACGGTCGTGTTGCAAGTCTGACGCGGCCGTGTTGCTCCCACAGAGTCAAATTGATGTTTGTGCAACACTTTGACGCGGTCGTGTTGCTTATGTGACACGGCCGTGTCAGTTCTTGCCCTGTTTTGCTCCTGGACCTGTTCAGGCCGGTGTGGACCGGTTTGGAACGGTTCTTGGGCGGTTCGGACCGATTTTCACTGGTTTGGATCGGCTTTCACTCTATTCCAACTTGTTTTCTCGTCCGGTAGTCGTAAATCATGACTTTTAATCCTGAAAATGCTCAAAAATACCTTAAAACAAGCCGAATACGTTAATTGGTCACTTATATAACATTTCCTCCAATTCTTGACCATCTATGCACATAATTCCTATAAAATTGTATCATAAATCGACCTAATTACATGCATAATTAACATGTATCAGCCATATTTGGAGGGAGAAGTTGTAAAAGCTTTGACGCCTATGCACCCTACAAATCTCCCGGACCTAATGGTATGAGTCCCATTTTCTTTCAAAAATTCTGGTCTATTGTTGGTTGTGATGTCACAAAATTTATGTTGCACTTCATCACTCATAACATGCTTGTTCATTCTAGTAATTCAACTTTTATCATGTTAATTCCAAAAATTAAAAACCTGATATTATCTCCCAGTTTAGTCCAATTAGTCTTTGTAGTGTAGTCTACAAATTAGTTGCTAAGGTTTTGGCCAATAGAATTAGACCCTGTTTGGCTCAAAACATTTTTGAATCTCAGACAGCTTTCATACCTAGGCGTCTCATCACTGATAATATTTTAGTGGCCTACAAAATTCATCACTTTATGAAACAAAAGAGGGTTGGTAGAGAGGGTCTTGTGTCGGTAAAATTGGACATGAGTAAAGCATTTAATCGCGTAGAGTGGAATTTTATCTATCAGATCATACTTTGCATGGGCTTTCCTCATAATTTTTACAACCTTATCAACACTTGTCCCTAAACGGGGCGTCCGTTAAGGCGACCCATTGTCCCCCTGATTATTCATTATTTATGCGGAGGTGTTTTTGTCTTTCTTGTAGGACCTTCAAATCTGTCGGAATATTAATGGTATCAAAGTATCTCATAGTGTACTGGCAATCTCACACATGTTCTTTGCTGACAACCTTTTTCTATTTGGAAAAGCCATGCCTGAGAAAGCTTTTCATCTTAAACATACTATCAACTTATATGAGCAAGTATCTAGCCCAAGAATTATTTTGGAGAAGTCCGAGGTGGTCTTTAGTCCCAATTTGCAGTAGTACATTGCCTCTAATATTTGCTACATTTTGGGAATATCGCAGATTGCATCGCATTCCAAGTACATTGGACTGCCCTCAATTGTGGGTCGAAATAAATCAGAAATTTTTTCTAACATCAAAGACCATGTCCGGAACGAATCTCGGGATGGAAAGAAAGGTGTCTGAGCAAAGAAGGGTAAAGAAATTCTTATTAAATCAGTCATCCAGGCAATCCCAACGTATGCGATGACATGTTTCCGTCCCCTTGACACTGTGTTGCATGATATCGAGCTACTTGCTCGAGGCTTTTGGTGGGGTGATGGTGAAGGTTCAAGGAAAACAAGATGGGTTTCTTGGACATGTCTATAGAAGAGCAAAATGAATAGTGGTCTTGGTTTCCATTCACTCAAGGCCTTCAATCTTGCTCTCTTGAGCAAGCAAGCTTGGCGACTCCTAACTCATCCTAATTTACTACTTGCAAGGTTTTTTGGAGCTAAATACCACTCATCTACAACATTCTTAGAAGCCAACCTTGGTCACCATCCATCATTTACCTGGCGCAGTATTATGGAAGATTGTTGAGTCATTTTAACGAGGTATCGTTGTATTATCTGTTTAGGACCGTTGGCTTCCTCTGCCGCCTTCTTTCCAAGTGCACCACCCGGTTTCAATTTTGCAACCGAATGCCCTTATTGCGGTCTCATACAAGTTGCTGATCACTCTTGGAATACTGACCTCATTCATGTTATTTTTAGTGGTACCGAGGCTGATGCTATGCTTGTTCTTCCAATTTCCAATTCGGGTGCTTATGATCGTTGGGTGTGGCACCATCGTTCTGATAAATTCACTGTAAGTTATGTTTATCATCAGATTATGAATTCACCTGATGTATTTGATGTCCTTTCTCGTGCCTCATCAAGTGTTGGTCCCAATAGGACATGGAATAGAATATGGAGGTTGAACCTACCAGGCCGAATTTTGCACTTTCTCTGGCATTGCGCAACTGACTCTCCCCACCTGCAAAAATCTGGAGAAGCGTCATCTCTCATTCACGGCTTCTTGCGCAATTTGTTCAGCTCTAGATTACTCAACTAACCACCTATTTTTCTATTGTCCTATTTCGTCATCTATTTGGCAGGTTGCGGGTCTCTGGGACTTCGTTTTTAAGTTTTTTTACAGGCTTGTACAGACCTTTGGTTTCAAGACATAATTCTTTCAAGTGAGAAATCTGTTTTGGAATATATGGGCTGCCTTGCTAATCATATTTTTGTACCACAGAAACAGTCTTCTATTCTCGGATGGTATGCCTGATCCTAGAGCTATCGCCTCTTTGTCCTCTATATTGCTCCTAGATTTCCAAAAGGTGCAAACTAGAGCTTGTCCAAGCTCCTTCCTCATCTGTAGTTCTTTCCCCTTCACATAGCATCAAATTGTAATTCGATGGAGCTATTTCTCCTGCTCTACATTCAACACACATTGGGGTCTGGGCCTGTGATGATAATGGTTCTTTTCTGCGTGGCATTACTAAATCATTCCTTGGTCAGCCATTCCTGGAGCTTGCTGAATTTTAGACGCTTAGCGAGTGATGCACTATTTTCTAACCCTATTGTTGCTGCAAGTGTATGGTGTGAGCAAACAAGGTCGATTCGACAGAGACTACTTACTTGTATTCAGTTTTACACCCTAATCCTAAAAGTTCTTCCCTATCTAGACTCTCGAAAAGGTAATTGGTTTGTTTATCCTAAAACCTAAATTACAGAAAATAAATAACTAGATTAAACTAACACTTGAATAAAAAGGACACAAGTAATAACAAGAGATTCAAATAGGATAAGAAACATAGCCTAGGGCTTTGATTTCAATTACAATTTCCTTTGTTTAATTATTCTATTATTCTAGACTTTTAAATCGATTTTATTGTCATTAAGCGGCACTAATCTAGTTAGCCCTCCTCTCGGACGATTTTAATGTGGATCATTTATGAATAATTATCCTCTTGGACTAATTATCACATAAAAGACTCCTAAGAGCTCCTAAAACTGATGTCTACGCAAGTCCTCACTCCTCCCGAACGATTATTGGTACATGCATATGCGTGAATGCCTATTAACAACCATCTCCTCTCGAACATTGAATGGTTAAGTAATTAGAAATAATAAATTGGCCAGATCAATCAATTCATGTAATAAGAACAAAATATATAGATAAACAATAAAACAAAGTCTATAATATATAAAACAAAATCAAAACATAGTTAATTGCAATCTACTCTCTAACCCTAGAACACAAGGGAATTAGTTACTCATGTTAACAGTTAAAACCCAATAATATTCATAGACAAACATTATTGAATAATAAAAACAAACAAGAACGATAAAACCCGGAATCTGGAATCTTGATTTTTATCTTCTTGCGTCCCATGCTCTCCAATTCAAGCCTCCAAGTGTTTCCAATGATAAAAGATTATGAATCAATGCCCCTAACTTGTCTATTGCCTTGGGATATTTCTAGAAGTACATCCCTAGGATAAAGAGAAGGGAAATATGATGTGGAATAAGAAAATCTCGTCGAAACGTGTTTATGGACTTGGGGGCCAAGTAATGGGTCGAATCTGCACTGATTGTCCAACTTCAAAGCGGTTTTTGGAGGTCTTCCCGTCCGTATTGGGATTTAGCTCTTTCTAACAAAGTTGTATACTTTTGAATTAGCTTTCCAATATTGCCAATTGCATCTCAATCATATTTGTAGACCTCACGATATGGAAAAATACAGAAGACATGTCAGGACAGGATTTGACGCAGCATTCCACTCTTTTCATCGTTTCACCTCTTTCCTTGCTTATTTCTTCTCCAAACTTCATCCCAGTGGAATTTTAACCTTAAATTCACACTTTTTTTCTACAAAACAAGAAAACACATCATTCGGCTCAAGATAATAAAATATAACACAAAACTACCGAATTTTTACGCAAACACTACCAAAATACTCGTATAAATCGATCTAAATGCATGCATAAATACATGTATTAGGGAGACCCTCCACCTGGTTTAGAATCTCAACATTTCTGCATGTAGCATCATGGGAGACTCAAGTACTTGCATCTTTGTAGCTTTGGGGAAGGTGATTGTGATGCTCAATGTCAACAAATTCTTCTTGACATTCCATCGCTCATGTCCTGCCTCCTTTCTACTGTTAAGCTTTTTTGGATTTGTCGATCCGAAAACTTTATTGCTCATGGGGTTGCTAGTTATGCTTTGTCTTGTGATTTTGCTTGTACTGTCTGTCCGGGACTCTATTCTCGAATTTCTTTGTCAATCAGTGCTGACTGATTCAACCGTTTAGTTTTATATAATACATTTTTACCTTTAAAAAAAAATTATTTCGACAGTAGTGCCCTTAATTTATCTAACGGTCTAGATTTAATTTACCTAATCCAATTATCAAAGTTAGCATTGGCACTACCACAGTGGCACAAAAGTAAGTCACTTTTATAAATACTTTGCCTCCCAAAAGTGACGGCTGACCACCACCCTCTACCACCAAATTAATGTCTAAATATGTGGGCCACCAGCCAAAACCTACTACATGGGTTTTTTCATTTGTTTAACTTTTAAAGAAGTAATTAATAGTAGAGATTGTGGAAAGATTGTTCAAAATTAAAAGTAGGTAGAGTTTGAGAATAAAAGTGATTATGGTAAATATAAAAACTGGAGGGTTTGATACTTAAGCATGTTTTAGCTTATGAGTGAGAGAAAAAACTTCTATTCATTTAACAAAATACAAAAAAGTTGGAGAAAAGAACTATTTTCTACTTTTAGCTTTTAACTTAAAATCACTTTTATTAAAAATAAAGTTGTTTCCCATACACTCGAAAACAACATTTTAAAAGCTGAAAAGCGTTTGTGAAAAGTAATTGCACTCTGCTTTTTGTTTTCCTTTTTTTTTTAAAATATTTAGTGATAAATATTTTTTTTTATGCAAACATAGCATATTCAGTTTTGTTGTCGTATATGTATTGAGGTTGGACAATTCACTCTTTATAACTTGGCCCCTCTCAGTAACAAATCCTGGCTCCGCCCATGTATGCCCAGTACTATTATCCAGACGAAGTAGAGGTTAGAAAGTAAAAGAAGAAGAAGAAGAAGAAGAAGAAGAAGAAGAAGAAGAAGAAGAAGAAGAAGAAGAAGAAATGAAATGAAACGATTCAACTCTGCTAGGGTTTTGTTTGTATTGAAATGCCTGTTTGGATATACTCAAGTTGGAACATTTAAATAAGTAATGAGGCTCATATTTATAGTTGGTGGAATTATCACATTCAAGAACCCAAAAAATGTCATCACTCCTTATTTAGCTACGAAAGATCAGTGGCGGATCCAGAATTTGAAAATTTAGGGTACGATAAATAGCTAAACATAGTGGGAACTTTTTTAGTTTTTTCGTTCCATTTCTTTTTTAAGTTTTATTCACTTTATAAGAATTTTTTTAAATAAATTAAACTTGATCTTGAATATATAGTTGTTTCCCCTTTATTCTTGAAGGCTTTATTCATTTTATAAAAATGTTGTAAATAAATTGATCTTGTTCTTGATCTTGATGATATGAGACCATAGAGAATAGTTTACCATACAAATTAATAATTTCACCACAAGTATACAATCAAACAACATTGATGTGGTGAAATTTAATAAATCTCTCCACCTAGTTAGGTTGAAACATCACAGACCACCACTAATATATTGATCAATATCTGAAAGCAAAGGGAAACATGTTAGACATCCCTTAACTTGAGCTAGTGACTGTTCTTGGACAGCGCTATTGTATTTGTTTGCAAATTTAAAAGGGATAACATACTCGGAGGTGAGTGTCTCCATATCACTAAATTATTAAATTACAAAAAATGTAAAAGTAAACTAAAAATCTTACTTTTCTTCCAAGAAAATATATGTCTCTGAAAATCTGAAATTTTTGTTTCGCATAAAATATTCTAAATTGTTAAAGGAAAAACACACAATTAGTGTGCCTTCGTCAAAAGTAACTCATGAAGAGAAATTTAGGTATTCACTTACACTACAAGAAACAAGGCTTTTTGCCACTACAAAATGTAGTTACAAAAGAGGGAGAGTAGTCACAAAAATACTTTTAGTAAGTAAATATCTAAAAGTAGTTACTATAGGGTAGTTACTTATAATAAGATGCAAAAAGTTTTTTTGCAACTACTTTGTAGTTACTAATGTATTTGTAACTACTTTGTAGTTACTAATATATTTGTAACTACAAGTAGTTGCAAAAGAGCTTGTCATATTGTAGCAAATTTGGTTAGAATTGTATGAAATACTTTATGTAACTACTAATAGTTACAAAATGGGTTATTTTTAGTAACCACTCTTGTAGTTGCAAAAGACTAGTGGCAAATGCCCTTCTTTCTTGTAGTGTTATATTTATGTATTTGTTGAACCTTGTATCTTGGCACCCTATATATAGAAAACCTGATGAATGTTAAACCCAATTGTTATGTGCCGCTCTTTTCTTGTTTGTTTTCAAATAAATTCAAAATTTACAAATTACAAATAATATTTTTCAGATAAACATATTATACATTTTGTTTAAATAAGTTACACTATATTGGATCTGCAACATCAAGTAAGAATTCGAAATAAAAAGCTGAAAAAATGAAAACCCCCTACACCCCAACCCATTTTTCCAAGTTTTCTTATACCCCACCCACGACCCACACTTAACACGACACGCACACTAATTTTGGCAAATGTGCAATGATATGCACTTGCCACGAGAATCTGTATAATTTTAGCATTTTGATATTGTCGTGGTAAATGTGTCACGATATGCACTTTTCACGACAGACTGACAGGCTAAAATTATACAGATTCGTGGTAAATATGTTATGACAAATGTGACACAAGTTGTGGTAATATTTTCACGACAGTTTGAAAGGACTTGCTACAAGAATCTGTATAATTTTAGTCTTTCGTATAGCCGTGGCAAATATGCCATGCTACACACTTACCAAGACAGTTGAAAGACTAAAATTATACGGATTCATGATAAGTGTGTGTCATGGCAAATGTGAAATGATTTGTGGCAATAGTGACACGACAGTCAGAAAAAACTTGATGATGGTCAGAAAGGACTTGTCACGAATTGTGGCTAATGTGTTATGATCCACACTTGTCACGACAGTCTGAAAGGATAAATTATACAGATTTTTGGCAAATGTGTCTTGACAAATGTGACACGATTTGTACCAATAGTGTCACGATATTCTGGAAGGATAAAATTATACAAATCGTTACAAGTGCGTATCATGGTAAATGTGTGATTCGTGGTAAGTACGTTTTGTGGCAAGTGTCTGTTGTGGGTGAGGACTGGTGGTGGAAGAATTAAAAAATATTTTTTTTTCCTAGGAGGTAGGGGTGTGGGGGTGGGGTGATATGGGGTGAGGATTGGTGGAAGAAACATTAAAAAAAAACTATTTTAATTTTCTTTTTCTTTTAACATAAGGTGGAGGTGGAAGTGGTGGGGGAAGTTGAGACAAAGATATGTGATAGAATAAAAAAATTGAAAAATAAAGTTAAAAAAAAAAATTGAATATATGTATATTTGGCTTTCGAGTGGGGCAGGGGCAGGGACAGGGGCAAGGGCAAGGGCAAGGGCAGGGCGGGGGACGGGGCCAGAATGTGGGGTAGGGGCTGAGCGATGGGGGGGTTTGGGGAGGGGATTTTTTGACTTGGGTTTGGGGTTTTGAGAATAAAAGAATTAATAAGGTTACGAAGGTTGGGATAATTGGTGAGGACAGTACAACCAAAAGTAGTTAGACTTGTATTCTCGTAGGTTACAATTATAGTATAGTTACAATGATGTTAAAATTATGCTAAAAATTACAGAAAATGCTATTTTAAATTATCCCCCTCATAATAATAACAATAATGATATTAATTAAAATGAAATTAAAAGTACAAAAATGATTATATTATCGCCTTGTTTGCTAAAGCATCTAAAATTATGGATAGAATTGGTTTAGAAAAAATAGTTTATGCGAAATCATCTGCAATTAAGAGCAGCTATTTATTTGTCATTAAGGAGTATTAAATTCAAAAACAAAAAAGTTTTCTTATTTAAGAAAAGCAGCCTTATTAATTGTGATGGTTCATCTTAATTAGTTTTATTTTAATATTAAATTAGTGGGGAAGCTATCCAGTAGATTAATTTTCTTCCGTGGTAAACCTATGACGGTTGGTACGAATTAATTTGATAGCAGAAAACCTAATAGGGTCTCTTGTTGGGTGTAAATGGGTCGGGTAGAGCATGGATATGCTTCTCCCATACCCTATCTTATTTGATTCGGGTACGAGTACGGGTACGAATAATATTCGTTGGATAATCGGGTTACCCGCGAATAATCGAGTTACCCGATTAATATATAAAAAATATAAAATAATACTCCCTCCGTCCCGGCTTATCTTGCACAGGGGGGGTCGGCACGAGTATTAAGAAAAGTTGCTTTTTGGTTGTTTGTTGACTTTTCAAAGGTAAATTGAGGGTGGAGATTGAGAGTGAAGATTTTGAGGGTGGAGATTATGTTTTAACTTTCTTTTTTTAGGTTGTGCAAGATAAGGTGGGACGGCCATTTAAGGAAAGTGTGCAAGATAAGGTGGGACGGAGGGAGTATGTAATAGGTATATATATCAAGTAAAATGTGATACAATAAATCAAATATGACATATATAATATGTAAATGTTATTTTATACATTAAATCATATATTAGAAATATAATATATTAAATATAATGATAATTATATAATACATAACATATAAAATAATACATAAGTATGTAATTGGATAGGCGGGTAGGGTAATCGGGTAGGGTAAACGGGTAATATACTAAACTCGTACCCTACCCTACCCAATTGCAAAAATATCGTGTTCGGGCGATACCCCACCCTATTACCCATTTACCCGTCAGGTAGGGTTACCCGCGGGTAAAATTGACATCCCTAGTCTCTTTGTGCACCAGATTCGTGCAATTCGGGTCATAGATAAAAATGTATTAGTATTTATATTTAGAAGAGGTCTTTTGTGTACCAGTGACACCGAATCTTAGATCCCTATAATCCAGATCATGGGCAAAAAGGTATTAATATTTATGTTTAAAGTTATTACATGTTCTGAGTATAATGCCAATGTCTCATGTGCACTAGTTGCACGGTGCAACTCAGGGTGAGTATCATGATTATGCTTAAATGTATCACTTGTTCTGGGTAAAAGTATTATAATACTTTACCCCGATTTAAGCATAATCGTCATATGCACCCTGAGTTTCATCGTGCAATTAGTGCACATGATACTTTGCTCAATATTGAAATGTATTACATATTTTGGGTAAATGTATCATGGTAAATATGTATTAATATTTATGCTAAAGCGTATCATTTATTCTAGATAAAAGTATTAATACATTTACTCTGAGAGGGCTTCTAGGGTGTCCCGGGTGTACCGATGCCCTAATAAATTTTAACCAATAGAACTTCAACTTTTAATGATAATCATTAGATCTCAAAACCTACTACTTAAAGAGTAGGTTACCCAATTAAAAAAAATACTTTATAGCATTAAATCTCTCTCCCTCTTAGTCTCTTTTTTTCTTTTTTCTTTTTGTTAAATTGACAAACTTTTAATTTGACACAATTTATTAGTGGAAGTCCACTTTTTTTTTTTTTTTTCCTTTTTATAATTTTTGGGTTGGTTTAATGATTTTTTTTTATAATTACCTATAAGATTATACATAAATATAACGGCAATGATGTTCCTTCTAAATTATTGAATTTTTCATCTTTCTTTATGATAAGCTTCTGTTTTGTCTTATTTCATTGTTACATAAAATACATAAAGCTAACATATAATATATTTTTTAAAGATTATTTTTCTAATAATAATTCATCAAACAAAATTTAAAATTTAAAGATTCCAAAGAATTGAAAGAATTTTCAAATGATAAAAATATGTATGACATTACTTATTTAAGGAATTAAAATTAGAATCGCAGAAAAATAGAAGAACATTAGACGCTAGAAAAATCGGACCAATAACTTTTTTAGTTGTCCGAATTTACTGGTAAATTCCTTAAAAGAACAATAAATTTACTAGTACCAGTAAATTCGATAAAAGATCAGTAATTATTACAGTATTAAATTCCTTATATAAAATTTTGGACCAGTAAATTCCTTTTAATTCAGACCAAGTAAATTCCAAATTCGGAACAATAAATCCCTATAATAATAGAAGAAAATAGAAGAACATTGACGCTAAAGAAATTGAACAAAATTTGGAAAAAATATATTATAGGAATGAAAAAGAAAAAAAAAATTGAATAAGGCAGACAATTTTTTTTTGGACTAGTGACCTTTTGTTTGTTTTACTTAATAAGACATAATTTTGTAAAAATATAATATAGGGATGGGAACGAAAAAGAAAGAGAAAAGAAAAAAAGAGAGTTGGTATATATGAGATCGATTTTTCTTCGCCACATCTCCATTAATATAATTGGTTTTTTATAAAAAAAAAAAAAAAAGAAAAAAAAAACTAATGAGGAATGCCTATTTTGTACATTTATTATAGTTTTCTAAGCCTTCGAAATATAAGATTTGTAATTACTATCAGGTAGTGTCCAATTTACAAAAGAAATTATTATTATTATTATTATTATTATTATTGTTGTTGTTGTTGTTGTTGTTATTGTTATTGTTATTTAAAAATTATTTAATAATGATCCAAAATATTATAAGTCTATAGCCAAAATTCAAGCCCACAACTTAAATATTAAAAAGTTATCATTATTGCAGGTCATTAACTTGTTATAGTAGGTCAAATTTTCCCACAGAATTCCTCTTACTCTGAATAAGTGATGCATTCAAGTATAAATTATGATACTCATCCCAAATTACACCTTATAACTTGTGTACGTGAGACTTTGGCCAAGTAATTGATGCTATAATTAAAAAAGGTTAAAAGTTAATAAATGTATTTTACGATTAACCCAAAATTAAATCATGAAATTTGTATCGAAATGCTATACAAAAATCTAGCTCGTGATGACTAACGACTGATATTTCTCATATCGACTGCAAAATTGAGTAACGCCTTGGTTTCTGAATCTAGAAAAAATTACATGTATTAGAATACAACAAATTGCCGGATACTTCCTCCGTCCCCGTTAACTTGTCACAGTCGATCGGATACGATATTAAGAAGAAAAAAAATTGTGCAATCTTTTACTTTTTTAAAGGTAAAAATTGAATGTGCATATTTTGAAGGTGGAAATTATTGCATTTAATTGTCATTTATGGATGTAACGTTAGGTGGGACGGATCAAAATAGAAAGTAGGACAAGTTAACTGCGACGGTGGGAGTATTAAATTACAGAGAAGAAAATCAACAGTAGTATAAATTCAAGAGTAAACCTCAAATTTCTGCCAAGAATCTATGAACTATTGAAAAATGCAACCAATCGATCTGTAATGGCCACAGCTTTTTCACTACTGGAACTAAACAAATGAAAGCAATGTTCTTCCCCTTGAGTCTCCATAATATCTACTTCTCCACACCACTCGCTCTTCTTCAACCCCTCGTAGTACGCCCTGCCTCTATCCCTCAAAGCATCCTTCTCCGCCACGAATAACATCACGCGCCGCCCTGCCATTTGCCGGATCCGTGGGTCCACCACCGGGTTCAACCGCGGGTCATCATCGCGGCCACTACTCGTAGGACACAGAATCTTGTACAATTTGTCCTCGTCTTTACCGCCGAAGAAAGGATGCACTAAGAAAAGCCCCAAAATGTCAACGCCGCTCAACTGGTGAACTCCGGCTCTAATTGCGACGTCGTTTGCTATGTTGGCTCCGGCGCTCTCTCCCCCTAAATACACACGCCGGAAATCGGCGTAATCATTCAGCCACGGATGGGGGCCGCTTCCATTGGCGTGAGATGCGATCCACTGAAACGCAGACCACGAGTTATCGAAGGGGATTGGGAGGGGGTTTTCAGGAGCCAATCTGTAGTCAACGGAAACTGCAATTGCGTTGCCTTTTTCGACTAAATTGGAGACGAATTCGTGGAAGATAGGAGTCGAGGCTGATCCAATGCAGAAAGCTCCGCCGTGAATGTAGACCACGAGCGGGAGTTTCTGCGGTGGACTGTGGTGGCGCGGCGCGAAAATGCGAACGGAGAGGCCGGTGCCGGGGTCAATGACGGCGTCTTCGAAACGTACGGCGGTGTTAGGATCGTTGGAGGGAGGGGCGAACTGCGGCGGGGGAACCTTTCGATGGTGCCGTCGGTGAACACACGAAAATACGGCGCGTCAACTGCGACTTCTTTGGAATCGGTGGCCATTGAGTTAATGAAGAATAATGCAAGTAAAGGAGGCCAAATAAATAAACCAAGAGTCCAAGAGAGAGCAATCATGCACCAACGGGATAATCGGGTTGTTATGTGTTATTCGTACATGATCTATTTTCAATCTATTTTATTGGAGTGAGTCTTGTGTGTGAACGATCATACGTGTGACGAAATACATTTTCACATAAAACATTGATACTTTTATAGGAAAAACTGATACTTTTACAGGAGAAAATGATATTTTTACTAGATTGATACTTTTACAGATAAAAGTGATACTTTTATTACAAAAAATATTTTTTTTTTTTGTGTTAAAAAAATGTGATACTTTTACAGATAAACGTGATACTTTTACCATAAAAAATGATATTTTTTCCCGTCACACCGTGTGATGGCCGTGTGACGGTCACGTACAAGTTTTTGCCATTTTATTTTATATTTGGATAGTTCATTCAGTCACATTTACACTCTATTACTTATATTATATTTTTTAATTCTCAATACACATTTTACAATTTTCAATATACTTTTTACAATTTGCAATACATAACATATCCTACAAATTCCTTAAACGAAAATACATTTGTATTATTTAAGTGAATGTACCATTCGAGGATGTGCCACAGCAGATGTGACACATACCACTACCCAGCACAAGTATGTGGAGAATTTTCGATGCTATCTAATGTGCGCAGGGAAATAAACAATCGAGAATTACGATTTTGATTTATTATTGAATTGCACTTGAACAATAAACACGCAAAAGTTTGAATTATTTACTTATTGCGTGATTTAAACGGACAGAATGCGCGACTAAATTCACCACTACAGGTATCCACGCATATGTCGTCTGCCGCAGGAACAATTTCTGGTACACTTAGTTCAATAAGAGATGACTAGGAAATCTCTTATTGAGCTCTACAGTGTTTCTCTGTTTTACTGACACGATTAACTATTCCGATAGAGAATAAATATATATAATATTCATATTACCCTAGGTATATGGGCTTATTATACAGGTCTGCTTTAATTAATTAATTAGGCCAACTGATTAATTAGTCAAAGCCCAATATTTGATCTAGTCCATATCTTTCATTCTCTCACTTGGACTAGCATTAAATATAATT
This sequence comes from Ajuga chamaepitys, assembly GCA_958295605.1. Classification (NCBI taxonomy): domain Eukaryota; kingdom Viridiplantae; phylum Streptophyta; class Magnoliopsida; order Lamiales; family Lamiaceae; genus Ajuga; species Ajuga chamaepitys. Next base: position 9,762,198 of record OY282507.1, on the reverse strand, counting down.
TGAAACACCAACCTTGTAACCTTGAGCGGCACAACAATACACATAAAGTGTGGCCCTTTAGACTCCCATTATCGACAATAATCTAATTAAAGTCTGCACAAAACTCCTAGACTGCGTTGTGCAGCGAACTCGATATATGAAGAACGTTTAGGTGAATTCAGTAAATAAACTTTTATATGAAGTTTATATAATATCCCTTCATTCACGAACTACCTGATTGAGCCTAGGATATGCCATGTGTCTATCAAAATAGCTCAATCACTTTTCTCATCTTTATTATATGACAAATTCGATCATATTCAAATACTTGAATTGAATATATCTTTTGCATTGGTCAATAACTTTATTGTCAAATAATATAGAGAAATATGAATTTTCTCTCGAATTTTAATCGAAGAATGAATCACATTCCTTGGCTCAACTACCATTTCTATTTGCCTCATGATGAACTCAACACAAGACGTGTCTTATCCTCCTTTGGGAGGCAAGCGTTGTACTTACTCAAAGTTCATCATTTAACAAACAAAATGAGTATTGACATCAGGTCAAAGGATCATTGCATACTTCACACACTAATAAACAGTAGACACTAAAGTAAACGGTTTAATAGTAGGGTATACCAATACTCTTCGAAGTACCCATGTGTTCATCACGGATATCTAATATCTCGTAGTCGTGAGATCTACTACATTCTCTGAGAATGTGATGCCGATTACATGCTAACCTATCGCATGTCATCAATAATCCCATTCTTGATCATCGGTTATTGCAATTTTAGAATCATACTATATCCTTTATATCTCACACCATAAATGATAATCGTGATCCAAAGGAACAGTTATAAGAATAATAACAAACCATCAAAATAATTATTCCAATAAATGCATAAACTCAAAAGACAATCAAAATGTCATATAATGCGATCAAGAATGATTGTCTCAAACGAAAAGGTTTCTAAGACATACAAATTGTAAACTCCTACTGAATCAAGGCCAACTACCAACATGTCTGACACCAAAACTCTCAAAGTGCTTGTTGTACCTTGTTATACACAACTGTTTGGTTAAAGGGTTAGCCAACTTATCATCAGTGGATACTCTATCTAACTCACATCTCCCTATCTACTATTTCTCCGATCAGATTATATCTCCGAGGAATATGCTTGTTCCTATTCGTGGCTCTCGGTTCCTTTTGCGCAACCGCACCTATCGTTGTCACAATACAACGACATTGCACTGCTGGCACTTGGAACGACACCTAATTCTTTTACGAACTCCAACAAAGCAACAACTTCTTTTTGGCAACTTCAGATGCTGTAATATACTCGGCTTCAGTGGCAGATTCGGCAGTTATATTCTATTTGGAACTATTCCAACTTACTGCACCATTATTGAGAACAAAACATGTCCAGACTGAGACTTGAAGTCATCATGGTTTGTTTGGAAGCTAGCATCAGTATATCCAGTGACTGATGGCTCTAGCTACCCACCATAGACTTCAAAAAATATTCTTTAGTCCTTTTAAGGTACTTAAGAATAGTTTTGACAGTTCTTCAATGTTTCTCACCGAGATTTTGCTGAAATCTGATCTTTCACGGATTGCAACATGGAACGATTGCTCCCATTAACAGTATATCATCAACATACATGATAAGAAAAACAATCTTTCATTCTTGCATTACTATAAATGCATGGATCTTTTTTACTTCTCACAAAATCAGATATTTTGATAGTTATGTCAATGCAAATATTCCAACTACTAGATGCTTGCTTGAGTTCATAAATAGACTTCTTTGATTTGCATACTCCATTCGGCTTTTCTTTGATTCAAAACCTTCAGGCTGTGACTTATACACAGTGCCTTCGAGTTCTTCATTAAGGAACGTGGTTTTGACATCCATTTGTCAAATGTCAAAGTCATAGTATGCAGCTATTGCAAGTAACATCCTAATGGACTTGATCTTTGCTACTAGCGAAAAGCTTTCATCAGTCAATGACCTTGTGCTGACTATAACCCTTTGCCACGAACCTAGCCTTGTAGGTTTGTACCTTGTCTTCTGCATCTCACTTCTTCTTGAAGATACATTTGCAGCCTAGGGGGTGAGCCCCATCTGTTAAATCAACTAGTTCCTAAACTAGATTGAGGTACATCGAGTTTATTTCAGATGTTAAGGCAGTCAACTACATCTTCGAGTCGGTGCCCGAAATCGCTTCGATATAGGTCTTAGGTTTGTCATCTTCTGAATCAACTTTATCATCTTGGTTCTCAACCATATAATAGTTTTTCAAATCCACAAAGATTCCTTTTAGTCCTATTGAGTTGGTTTTGCGTTGGTTCATGTTGTTTATTCTAATCGTGAGTTGATTTTTAACATTTGGGATATTCTCAAGAATTTCCCTATGATTCTCTTGAAGTAGGATTGATACAATATTTTATCTTTGATGCATCTTATTGTCTTGAGGTGACCTGCTAAGAGTTATTTTCCCTCCCAATAGATCATCAAAAACTCCCATTGATTTCTTGTCCACTCATTTGGACAATACCTCATCCTCTATGTTATCTTGCAGGTTTGATACAATATCTTATTTTTTATGCATCTCATTGTCTTGAGGTGACCCTCTAAGAGTTATTTCCCCTCCCAATAGATCATCAAAACTCCCACTGAGTTCTTGTCCACTCCATTAGACAACACCTCATCCTCTTGTTATCTTGTGGTTCTTGAATCTTTTCAAGATCTACCTTGTTGTGACCTTGTTCTTTGAAGATATAAATATCTTCAAGAAACGTCACATTCCTCGAAACTATCACCTTGTGATCTCCAGGATAATAGAATTTATATCATTTAGTTTCCTTAGTATATCCACAAAATAGCATTTCTCACTTTCAGTCTCCAATTTATCAGTCATCATATTCTAAACAAAAGCAGGACAATCCCAGATCCGCATATGGTTAAGACTCGACTTATTGTCAGACCATATCTCATATGATGTTTTCATGACCGATTTAAGAGGAACTCTATTCAGAACATAACCAGCGGGTAGTAAGGGATAACCCCAAAGGAATAAGTGAAGACTGGTGAAACTCATCATGAATCGAACCATATCCAATGAAGTTCGATTTTTCCTTTCGGATACTCCATTCACCTGTGGTGTTCCCAAAGGTGTCCAGTCTCGCCAGGTTCCATGTGATTTCAAGTAATCAAGAAACTCTCGCTTAAGTATTTCCCTCCTCGATCTGACCAAAGAGTTTTGATACTAATCCAAGTTGTTCATCGACTTCTAACTTAAACTCCTTAGATTACTCAAAGGCCTCATATTTGTGTTTCATGAGACACACACATCCATACCTTGAAAAATCATCAGTGAAAGTTATGAAGTACGAATATCCACCTCTTGCTTGAGTTGGGATACGGTCCACACACATCTGTGTGGATCAACTCGAGCGCGTCATTGGCACGTAGCTCTTTCCCAGAAAGTGGTTTACTTGTCATCTTTCTATTGAGACAATATTCGCAAGCACCATACTATTCGATATCAAATGATATGAGATAGTTTTACTTTCTCAATCTTACTATTTTCTTCTCATTGATACGACCAAGTCTACAATACCAAAGGTAGGTTTTATTATCCGTATTACTCAACTTAGGTCATTGTTTTTGTACATTGAGAATATTTCGCTCATAATCAAGCATATTAAACCATTCAAAAGAGGTGCACTTCCTTAAAATAATCCATTAAGCGAAACAAGCATCTACTATTTGCAAAATGGAAGAAAAAACCTTCAATGTCTAATATATGAATGAAAATAATATTCTTTAAAATCGGAGGAACAAAATAATAATTAAATAAATCTAATTTATATCTCGAAGGAAGATCTAATCTAGTCTAATTTCAATGTACAAACAAACTACCTAAGCTCTCATCCAATGCACCCTATGCTTTGAACTTTGGGCAGTCTATCCTCCAGTGGATCTTCTCATTGCAGAGTAGGCACTCATCCTTTGGTAGTCTCGGCTACTTTTGAACCCCTCCACTCTTAGGCTTTCAAGGTTGCATCCTTAGATGGTTTTCCCCCTTTCTTCTGCTTATCTTCTACTTGGAAGATTTCATAGAAGAGCTCACCATGAGCACAGAGATGCCTTTAGAAGTAGATGGTTCGTAGGTCTTGAGCATGTTGTGAAGCTCTAGCAGTGTCAACTTCATGTTGCTCATGTTGAAATTCACTATGGAGTTTTCAAATGAACTTAGAAGAGACTGCAGAATCAAATTTATTGAGACACTTGAGGGTAGCTTCATTCCAATCGATTCTAACCTCTCAATCAATTCGATCATCTTCAGTATATGTACAAATGTTGGGGCCCATCATGAAGCTTACACTTAGAGAGATTTATGAGTATCTCATACTCCATGGTCTGAGCTTCTAAAGCGTACAGACTCTCCAAGTGTTTTAGCATCTCATAGAGGACAACATTATGCATCGAGCCGTTGTGGCATCCTCAACATGTTTCTTGTGAGCAACTTCGTCAAATGATACGTACTCAGGAGACTTCTTATTGGGGGTGACACTGATTGTTTGTCTAAGATAAACTCAATCTTGTCTTTCCTTAGCACCAAGTGCAAGCAACGGAGCCAATCCGTAAAGTTAGACCCAATCAACTTATTTGTTTCCATCAAGAATTTATAAGCCAAATTCTATTATCTGAATAGAAAATAATAAAACAGGAAAGTAAATTAGAACAAAGTAAACTAAGATCACATTCGTATCACTAATCAAAACAATGGTTTGTTATAATGATTAGCTCCCACTAATTTTAACATATTTTGCGTCCTCAAACACAAAATACGAATTTATAATAATTATAAATCTTAGTGGTCCAAGATCCAAGTCTCTACTATTATAGCATCTGCTTTGGTTGATGACTACACTAATATCACTCAATAGAACTCCAAGCCAATTGCAACAACAATTTAACAATTCTTGGTGTATTAATCCAATTATATTTTGCTTCCTCACACTATTTTGATCACTTTGGCATCTCAAAATTAATTTAAGCAAGTTAATTCCATCACACAATGTGAATTATGCATCTATGAATGAGCCCGAATCTTGTCATTTTAGAGTAAACATTTTGGTATAAAATTCGTGGTCGAAAAGATTAGGAATCTCAAGCAATTATGATAGACGACACATTTTGTTTCCAAACAAAACTTGGTTTCTAGTGGGGATTTTATATGTGATACTAATTGTTTAAATTTAATATCTAATATTAAATTATAGCACAATTACTGGGTGTCGTCTACCAAGGCATAAGAAATACGGTTCACACATATTAGGGGCCGCCTACCCATACACAATGTCGAGGACTACATGTATTGGGCACTGCCTACCCATACATAAAAGCGATCTCTAACTACTATAGTAAATGGAATAAGTACTTAATCAAATAATAGCTTATCACATAGGATATCAAATGAAAGCTCAACGAACAAAATTATTGATCCAATAAAAAATTTATTCTTTAATTAATTGTGGATTAAAATTATATATTAATTCCAAATTAATATAAATATACATTTACTATTAATTTTAAATTAATATATATATATATATGTTTATTATTATTATTATTATTATTATTATTGTTATTGTTATTATTATTATTATTATTACAAAACAACAATAATAACAAATTTAAAATATTAATCTAATTAATATTCTTTAATTCTGAAATCTGATTTTTATTTTATTTTAACAACCCATTAAAACAGGCCAATAAATCAAACAACCTATAATTAATTAAATCTGCGCAACATCACTAATTTAGCCTACTAATTTAGCCTAACCTAGATTTAATCCGATAAAAAGTCCAGTCCAGCTTCTGAAAATTGGCCTAGTACCCGGCCCAAAACAATTGCAACCTAGTTAAAATGTCCAACCCAGCACTTGGCCCATTGCAAAAATTCAGTCCAAGCTCGAAATTAATAGCCCTAGCCCAAAAGATTAGCCCAGCTCAAGTATAAATCCTAGCATATTCCCAATGTTGCCACATGCCGCCGTCGCTGCGGCAGCAGGGCCGTCGTCGTTGCCATCGCAACAATAGCGCAACGGGATTTCCGCCGCCGCTGCTGCAATCGTGCAACAGTGAAAAACCATCTCCGGATTCACGCAACAGCAATGGCAAACGCGCAACAGTAGCGCGGCAGCAGCCGCCGCGCGCATCAGTGGCTCAGCAGCAGTGAAAATGCCACTGCCACCGGTGGCTTACGCAACAATGAAATGTTATCGGCAAGTGTAGAAGCGGCATTGTAGCAGCGAGATGCCACCGCCGACCAGCACCATCGTTCTCTTCCGATGCCACTGCAAACCGATCGTCGCCGCCGCCGCTTGCAACAACAGCAGCAGAACTTAGGGGTTTAGGTTAAGGACGTGATTTTCATTTTACAATAATCAGTTGTGCGTAATTTTTAACAGTTTACAAGAATTAACAAAACTAATTTCCAAATCAATATTTCAGAATTTCAATTTTACAATTTTAATCCACAATTAACTCGAAGGTTTAAATCAATTATAAATCGAGCTCCAAGCTCTGAATATCACTGTTGGGAATTCTCGATGTCATCTAATGTGCACAGCGAAATAAACAATCGAGAATTACGATCTTGATTTATAATTGAATTGCACGTTGAACAATAATCACTCAAAAGTTCGAATTACCTACTTGTTGCGTAATTTAACCGGACATAATGCACAACTGAATTCACCACTACAGGTATCCATGTGTATGTCGTCCGCCGCAGGAACAATTTCCGGGTACACTCAGTTCAATAAGAGATCGCTAGAAAATCCCTTATTGAACTCTACGGTGTCTCTCTGTTTTACTGACAAGATTAACTATTCCCTACGATAGGGATATATATATATATATATATAATATCCATATTATCCTTGGTATATGGGCTTATAATACGGATCTACTTTAATTAATTAATTAGCCCAACTGATTAATTAGTCATAGCCCAATATCCTAATTTAGTCCATATATTTCAAAGTATCCCCACCTGAAACTAGGGATACTACAGCCTAAGTTATAGATATTGCTACTACAGGTATCCAAAACTAAAAGATAATTTACTCAAATGTGAAAATTTAGGGTTCTAGTCGAAAATGTGTCAAATTTGAAATTTCATACTAAAAATAAAGAGAATATTTGAATTAATATATACGAATATTAAAAAAAAAAATCAGCGGTTGGATGCAAAATCCATATAACCTGACAAGCTCATTATTCACATCTTCACCTTCAGCTCGTCTAAACTCACTCCTACACCAGCAAATGCTTCTTTCAATCACACGCATACCGTTGAAAACGTGATAGATACTTTTTCACAGAATGAGCTAATCTGGATTTTTATTCTGGAAACCCCGTTTCTTCGGATTTGGATCCTCTGGAGTACTCGACCGTGCATTTCAGAGAGAGTGACACGTCTTATGTGTGAATACAAAGTAAAAATATAAGACCCACATAAAGTATGTCACTCTCTCTGCAATATGCACGTTGAAGTACTGGTATACGTGTTCATGCATGCATTTTAGGCCGAATTAAGTGTCGTTTTAATGACATTTGCATGCATTTTCGACTATATATTGTTCATAATTTTTTTATTAGACAAATTGATGTGTTTGGACTCATTTTAGAATAATACAGATAAATCAAGACCAAAAGTCAAGTCTCGAAGAAGTCTGAAGCGAAGAACGAGTCAAGGATGAAAAGGGGGCTGGTGAAGAATATGTTTCGTTCAAGTCGTCGCAACCGCGACTCGAAGCCGCGCCCGCAACCAATCCGATGAGAAAAGGAGCCAAAAACTTCAACAATGGTTCGCGGCCGCAACCACTGTTCGCGGCCACGACCAACTCGACGGGCACTACAAGAAAATTGCCTAATTCCAACGGAAACATATAGCCGTTGGAATTTTGAACATTTTCAACGGAAATTCCAATAGTAAAATGAACCGTTGGAATTTTCCAACGAATATTCCAATGCCAGTAACAATTGTTGGAAAATTTCGTCGGAAAAACCGTTGGAATTTAAAATTCCAACGGTCTTTCCATCAGTTTTTCATCCGATGGAAAATATATTAATATTTTTTAAAAATTTTAAAAAAATTATTGAATTCCCACAGTTTCCAACGGAAATACTTTTTTATTTTAAATACTTTTTATAACTCTTAATTTTGATTTTGCATATCCGTTGGAACATTTAGAATTTTCCATCGCAAGCTCACCCTTTTCATCACTGCACACACGCACACACTCCTTCCATCGCCGCCGGTGCCAGCAATCTTTCACCGCTGGCGCTTGAAATCTCTCATCCCCGTCGCTGTCGGCGCATTCTGACTCTCAATTTCAAGGGGAAGGGACGACTAGGGTTTTGAGTGTTGCTAGATCTAATTGGTGCATTGAAGTGAGTTCTATGTTCATATTTTTCAGTAATCGGAGTGAGTTCTATGTTGTTTTCGCCTACTTATTTTGCTAATTTGACTCTGTTTTTGCCCGGATTAATTATAAGCACAAGCCACCGTGAGCTCACTATATAATTGCCATTCCATCCCGCTGCTCTCTCTCATCATCACCTCTCTTATCTCTCGCATAGACACATACACAAAAATCCAAAGTCGAGGTAATTTACTTTACCTCTTTTAGTGTGTTTGTGTGTTTTGGGGGATGGTCTTTAGGTAAATTACTGTTCCCTTGGAAGAAACACAAAGTCTCTATTTTAATGAATTGAACTCTATCACCCCGGATGTTGTGCTGTGTAATTTGGTGTTGAAATCTTTCCTCGATTTTAATTCCTGTTATGTTCTATAAATGGTGGATTTCTATTTAAACTTTGAGTAGAAGTATTGACTGGAGAGAGATTCTGTTGTTCTTCCTGAAGTGTTGCCACATGCATATTTTGGCTGTTAATTTTTTGTGCTTTCATGTGAATTTTGCACGAACTCGTTTGGAGATTGAGCTAAATGGTGAATACACAACTCGTTTACAGCCCTAAATATGACCTAACTTGAGCTCCAGTATGAAAAAAATTGTAAAAATTTATTTTTGTTGACCATATTTTTACAAATATACAATAACGAAAAAACAACCCAAATCAAATTAAATAACAACTGAACGAATGAAAAGTAATCCATTGAATGGCATAAAGAATATTAAATAGGGTTTATATTTGCTTTATGCATGCATGGCAAATCCAAAACCAGAAACTCTTTTCTGTCAAAGTTAAAACAGAAAAACAAAAATGCAGATATTGAACGACAATCACTAGAATTAAACTACGGTAGAAGAATTAAAATAGAGGTTGGAATAAGCGTTGGAAAATTATATAACATAGTAATTTCAACAGAAATTGTCACTGGAAAGTGTTTTAAAAGTGTTGGGAGTTTGAAATTCCAACGTCCACTTTTTTCCAGCAGCGACACAAATCGTTGGAATTTTTGTTGGAATCTGAAACTACAACGAAAAATCATTAGATTTCAATGGTTTTTGTTACGTTGGAATTAGACAGCCCTTTTGTCATGAATGATGAAGCAGTAAATGAAGACATAAAAGCAAGACGACCTTGACACTGGCACTTTTGCAGCATCTTATCTAGAGACTTCAAAGATGTAGGATCAGAATCCACAACAAGGACCCGAAGACCCGCCGGAAATCTATTTGAATCCATCGCTGCGAAACAAAGGTGATTATGTGTATTGGGGGGAATGGGGGGCGATATTATATATAATAATATTTAATTAGAATGAGATAGCAACAAAGAGCGAGGTTATGGGGTTTTAGTAGTTGGCATGAAGAGAGAGAAAGGGAGGACACAGATTCTTTCTGGTTTTCAAAAACGCTTTTTTCGGATGTGGTTAACCATTTTTTTAAAGCCTCTTTTTGTACTAGGGACTCCCCTTTTGGCGCCATTTATATTTATCATTAAACACACGTTTTTTAACAAATAATTCATTTTCATTAAAAAAGCATAATTTCTTCCAAAATTAAATCTATGGACAAACAAGAAATAACAACGCATATGATTAATTTTAGCACTTCCAAGTAATTTCACTAATATATGTAAAATTTGACAAACCTATTTTTTATGTGTCTCTCGTAGGGAGATTCTTAGAATATTGCTGAAGTTATTTTGGGCAATCTATATTCTTCGATTTATACAGATTTATGGGACTCCTTTGACAGACGCACCCATTCTCGAAAAGAAGGCAATTTTTCGTTCGAAATGGAAATTTAATATATCATCTGTTTTGGTGATTAAATACAATTTTTTTATTATTTGGATTAGTTCCAATTTATAAGAAATAATTTTAATGGTTCAAACACCATTCAACGAATCCTTCTGACACATCTATTGATATCCAACGTCATATATACATATATATATAATATATATACTAGTAATGAGCACGTGTATTGCATGTAGCCTTGTTTTTTTACATCTTCCTCTCGTTTTTTATTGCTATTAATATTATTTATCATTAAAAGAAATTTAAACATGGAGTAATAACTCTCTCTCTCTCTCTCTCTCTCTTAGTCCCTTATTTTTTTAGTGTAAACATTAATTTTATATGAGGAAACATGCATATTATTTTCTTTGTTTTATCTATTTTTGTTATTTTGGGCACTGTGAAAATTAGATTTAAGACTAAAGTATGAAGTTTCATTTGTTTGTTAAATATCGTAAGATAATATGTGGAGAAAGTTGACGACTACATAAACTTAAGTTTCTCAAGAAGGACTAAAAAAAGGATAAAAGATGAAGTGGTGAAAGTAAATACTCCCTCTGTTTCTTTTTAATTGATCTTTTAGCTTCTTAATGATTTTTCGAATTAATTGCTCTTTTAGCTATTTTTCACAATTTCTCTCAATTTTGTCCCTATTCCAATCCTAAAATGCCTCTTATTTTTCAACCTAGATTTGAATGTGAGAGAAAGGAGATTACCTGGGATATATTTGAAAATAAAAAATTAAATTCTTATTTCTTTCACTTTTTTTTTTTTAAAGATCAATTAAAAGAAACGGAGGGAGTAATAAATACAAAAAGAAATTTTATAGTTATAGTACTTATTTGCCTCACTTTAAATGATAAAATATGTAATCGTACATAAAAATTATTGCTTCATTATTTCCTAAATTCTGTTTTGGGTCTATTTTTTTTGAGAAAAATTATATTATTCCAATAAGGTTGTTTGTAGATTGGTTATTTATAGAAAGATACTCTAGTGATATGTTCTAAAATTCTAGTTTGTTGTGATAATTGTATTTTATACTGTCAATTAAACTTTTAAATTGTAGATTCTTACGTAATTTAAAAAATAATTAAATCTAAAGAAAGAAATAAAAACAAGTAATGGTTTCTCAGCTTTGTTTCATGCCCATAAGCAAAAATAAATTAAATTAAAAACTTAAAAGTTATGATAGAAGGGTATAAAAGTAAAATTAAATTAAAATAAATCAAAACAATTAACTCAAAAGTCAGGAAGGGTATAAAAAAATACCGGGGTTTGGTGGAGAACTTACACCTTCTCTTTCTTGATCTTTTTGGGAGGTGTCTTAGTATTCTATTTTTTTTTTTTTTTTTTCTGGTAATGTATTCGGTGATTTTCGTTTCGTCATCACTTTTATCTAAAATGCAGTCTTTATAAATCTTCTTTTAATTTGCCTTTTGCCTTTTCCTTGTTCTCTTTTCGCTGCTTCTTCAGGCGGTGGACTGTCTTTGGCTTTTCTTATTATATCCATTTGTTTATCTGGTTCCTTTTGTGGTGCTTTGTTGTTTGAACTTTTTGATTGTCTTTCATTAATGTTGGTTTGTTCCTCTTCTCTAGTTCTTTCTTTTTTCGCTAGTGAATTGTCTTTGGCTTTTCCTTTCTTTTGCTTGTGGTTTGTTGGTTGAAGTTTTTCCGTATGTTTCCATCTTTTTGGTTTGTTCCTCTTCTTGCTTAAATGATATCTCTTGTTCTTCCTTGGCTCCTTTTTTCGTAGTTGTGGCGGTTTTCTGCTCTTGATACCGTATCTTCTTGTTGTTCGGTTTCATTATTTATATTTTCTCGGTAATTGCATACAACCTTTCTTATCCTGCTTTTATTTTCTGATTCAATGGTATGAGGAAACAAATCTTTTTGTGTGCTTTTGCAGGATGCTTGTTGCTGTAGCTTGTAACTTTACTTCAGTTGTTAAGAAAATAGAGTCTTAGTTATTTTTCATATATAAGTTAAAAGATTTTTTTTTCTAAATCTTACTCAAGTACTCAGATGTCGTAACGTTCGTGACTGAAATTATTGGATTATGTTATGCTCTTTCCTTTGACACTTCTCCTTTTATTCTTGACATGTCTTCGCACAATGAACGTTTTACGCTTATCTTCCTGTTTGATGACATACAAATTTTTTATGTATATATGTATAAATATGTTTGTTTAAGACTTTTCCTAGATAAGAAAGATGAATATTACTTAGAAAAAAGTTTCGAGGAAGATTTTATTTATTGGGTGTCCATGATGGTTATTTCTCTCAAGGTTAATTCTTGTCTCTTATTATTTGTGATTATTTGTAACTATTTTGGCGTTATCCATCTTTGCAAGCATTTCACAAACATCTGCTTCTTTCAAAATATATGGTTATCATTTTTAATCAAATTAAGTCGATCGTATTTATAAAGAGAGTTAGAGTTTCGGTACTTTACCAAATTATTTTTTGTCGCCAAGCTTGGTATCAAGGTCTTTGAATTGTACCAAGTTGTATTTGATTTTTTCTTTGATGTTTTGTGTTTCTTTCAATATTGCTTCTCTTATTGAGAACTATTTTATTTTCTGAATGTATATTTAAATAAGGGTCAATTACCAAAAGCAACCTGTATTATGAGCCTTTTTCAGTTTTGCAACCTAAACTTTTTAGTTTTTCCGATGACAACCTGTATTAATTATTTTTTTTCAATTTGCAACCTCCGGCTATATTTCCGGCTATATAGGCCATGTGACTTGCACATGTTCTTTTTTGGACCAATAAGATGGCTACACGTGGCGGCTAATAAAATATTTAAAAAAATATTAATAAATATTTTAAAAATTTCAGAAATTTCATTAATAAATCTAGAAAATTAATAAAAAAAATCTGAAATTCTTTTAGAAATTCTAAAAATTTATTTAAAATTTAAAAAAATTATTTAAAATTTAAAAAAATTATTTATAATCGAAAAAATAAAATAAAATAATTTTGTAATTAATTAAAAATTTCTGAAAATTCATTAATAAATCTAGAAAATTAAAAAAAAATCTGAAATTCTTTTAGAAATTCTAAAAATTTATTTAAGAAATTCTAAAAATTTTAAATTTTAATAATGTTTTTAAATTTTAAATAAATTTTTAGAATTTCTAAAAGAATTTCAGATTTTTTTTTTAATTTTCTAGATTTATTAATGAATTTTCAGAAATTTTTAATTAATTACAAAATTATTTATTTTATTTTTTCGATTATAAATAATTTTTTTAAATTTTAAATATATTTTTTTAAATTTTAAATAAATTTTTAGAATTTCTAAAAGAATTTCAAATTTTTTTTATTAATTTTCTAGATTTATTAATGAAATTTCTGAAATTTTTAAAATATTTATTAATATTTTTTTAAATATTTTATTAGCCGCCACGTGTCGCCATCTTATTGGTCCAAAAAAGAACATGTGCAAGTCACATGGCCTATATAGCCGGAAATATAGCCGGAGGTTGCAAATTGAAAAAAAATAATTAATACAGGTTGTCATCGGAAAAACTAAAAAGTTTAGGTTGCAAAACTGAAAAAGGCTCATAATACAGGTTGCTTTTGGTAATTGACCCTTTAAGTAATCTGTGTTGATACTTGTGACCATCATATTTGATATTAGGTATGCGTTGCATGTTTCTAACTTGCCCTTTGAGACCTCAATATCTTCATTAAGGATCAATGCTTCTATAAGGACACCCTCCAACAAAATATTTTTTCTGTTGAATTGTCCTTGATATATAATATTTTGAAATGTTGTATTTTCAAGTTCTAACATCTTATTCCATCATTATTAAATTCTTGATAATTGTCAAGTTCTAACATCTGCATCCATCTTTATTAGGTATGTGTTGCATGTTTCTAACCTATCATTTGTGACCTCAATATCTTCATTAAGGATCAATACTTCTATAAGAACACCCTCCAACATAATAATTTTTCTGTTGAATTGTCCTTGATATATAATATTTTGAAATGTTGTATTTTCAAGTTCTAACATCTTCACCCATCATTATTAATTTCTTGATAATTTTTATTTTCGTCTTCAAGTATGTTGTTTCTTGTCCAACTCGTACAACCTTCAATCTTATTGAAGCACTATTGTAACCAAACTTCATCATTTTAACAAACTGTGAAGATTGGGAGTTATGAGGGGTGAGGAAATTGGCATGTGGAATTTAGTTGTCATACCCGCTAGAATCAGATAAACGAATTAGATGAATTGGTTTTGTGAGTGTTCTATGTTTTCAGCGTAAGAAAATGTGATTACACATGAAAGTTTGAATTTTTTTTTAACGTAAAAATTAGAAACTGTGATTTTTAAATTGTGTGATTCCATCTTGATGAAAGCTATGTGATTGCCCAGAAAACTTAACTAAACAAGGTATATGATAAGAACAAATCCATCAACTTAATTCCATTATGTGTATTGATCACTCCATATTTTACATAATTTTTAGGCACATGTTCATAGTTAAAATAGTGCATAATTGCCTAAAATACTACTTCCTAACCCTCGTTTTTGTATGTTTGGCGGATTTCACTCGTTTCTTGATTTTGTAGTATTTTCAGTACAAAACGGCGTTTATTTGAACTAATGGTGAAAATGCAATGCTAAACGACTAAAAGGAAGGCTCGAAAAGAAGGAAGTAGAGAATTGGGCTCAAAGAGGCATTGGTAGGCCCCAAGATGGGGTTGGATAAACCGAAAAGATGAGCTAGAAAGAGAAGAAACATACAAAGCATTTTCTCGACCGAGCAAATATCTTGATTGATCGTCCAAATTGTATGAAGTCATGTTTTCTTAAGACGAACAACATTTAATTGACCGAGCATAAGCCTTTCTCGGTCATGCTAAATGTCGTCCAAATTGACGACTGACGCGCATTTGAGGGTTTTACTTTAACCTATTGTTGTATATTCCTATAAATACTTAGACTTATTATTTGTCAAATAGTTAGTTGTTATTCAATTTTTATCAGTTTTTAGAGAGAGTTTAGAGAGTTAGTGAATTAGAGAATCGAAGAAAAAGGAGTCCATTCCATCATCTTCAATCAGTAACTGTAGTATTCACCTTTTATTTACATTTATTCTTATGAATATGTTTCCCTTTATAATATCTATTGTTTTTGTTAATTTGCATATGGAGTAGTTTATTTGTATCTTAGGGTTAGAAAGTAGGTTCTAATTACAGGGTGAACGTTTATATGTTATCCAGATTTGCATATATCTATTGTTATTTGGTATGTCGAGTTTTGATTGTTGTTAGGTTAGCATGATCACCTAATCTAGCACCCATGAATCACATACCCAAAATACGGGAAGGTAAGGGTATTGATTGTCAAACAACACATAACATAATATACTTGAGACCTCGGAAGACCAAGGGTGTATTATGGGGGTAATTCCTAGACATTGTTAGGAGTTATAGACACGTCTTTCGGTGGGTTGGTTCGTTGTATAAATCTACACCTCAAGCGCTCCAAAAGGGGGTTTGATATCGTGAAGCCTCATAACAATAGAAACTTGTAAAACATAGATAGGTATAAATATATGTGTGTGCGGTTATCTATGGTCGCATAGTAGTTAATTCTGAAATCAATATCCTAAGATAGTCTTTTAATTATTGAATTTCGTTCTAGTAATAATTTGTTAGTAGTCATTAATTTATTATTCTCTTATTATTGTTTTAGGGTCGTGACATTAGTAAGTAGAGTAAACAACCAAACCAGTCAAGTATTCGATCCGCCTAGATACTCTAGTGCTAACACATCTATAGTAATATGGTTAGATCACCTTCACTAGTCCTTGAGGGATACGACATTGCTTTCTGACAGCTATTACTACACCGTACACTTGGAGTATAGCTAGTAGAAATTAGAGCGATCATGTATAATTGCCAAATGGAGCTAGAACTGAATAATTCCACAAGAAGTTAATCTCCCATCTTCTGTATTAATAGAAACACGACAGTACAAATTTTACAAATGTACAACAATTGTATATATTCAAAGCATATTTTATACAACCAGAAAGTACAAGAAGACAATAACTCTAAAATACTCATATGTTCTTAAGAAAGGAATACAAAATTTATAGATGTATTCCCTTATTCTAACCCACAAGTACAAGAAGGTAATAACTCCAAAATCCTCATACGTACATTCATGTCTACTCAATGTTTTTTTCCCTAAGGTTTTGGTTAGTTGATGAATTTCTCAATTTGTTCAATAATCTGCTCTCGAGATGCACATTGAATATGCACACACACATGCAACATTCAAAGTCCCCAATTTCACACACAATTGGAGAAGACTAGAGGCATTCTCTCTCATTTTTCAATTATTTGACGATCACCACCATCTTTTACTGTAAGCTTCGCTCAATGTTTTTGCCTTTATTTTTATTTTTTTTACTTGGATCATAATTCTTGTTCTTCACTTTTCTAAAACATTAGTTTCTTATTTCTTTTAACATCATGGACTCTCTTCCCGACCATATCCTCTAAGAAATATTTGCAAGACTCGACCTAGATGACCCTGGAAAATGCACTTCAAGGTTTACCCCAGTTTAGCCGTCTTTTAAATTCAATTATAGTTTGTCGGTGCCTTTAAGAAGGACAGTTTGATAGAGAGAGTTTTACTAACCATGTATATGAAACCTGACGAGGTTATATATCGTACTCGACGAATTAATTACTAGTTGTGCATCTTAAATTTTTTTTCTTTAGAAATAAACTTAAAGTTAGTATATAGTGATGTACTTTAATCATTTCTTTCTGATTTTATATAAATAAATAAAGTATGGTTCACTACAATAGTTTGTCTCTCGTATCGAGACTTAATATATAGTCTTCATACAAATATACCTCGATAATTTCATTTTGACTTTATATGAATAAATAAGCTATTGTTCATTGCAATAGTTTCTCTCGTATTAATACTTAATAATATAGTCTCTTTACAAATGTACTTTAATAAGTTCTTTTTTACTTTATATGAATAAATACGCTATTGTTCATCACAACAGTTTGTCTCTCGCATGAATTTTTATATATAGTCTCCATACAAAGGGAGTACTTCAACGTCTGCCCCAGTTTAGTCGTCTTTTAAATCCAATTATAGCCCATCGGCACCCTTTAGAAGAACAGTTTGATAAAGGGGTTTTACTAACCATGTGTATGCAAGCCAACAAGAGTGTATGTCGGACTCGAGGAAAGTTGTTGTTAGAACATCTTTTTGCCACCGAATTCTCCGACAAATACAAAGGCCACGATGTCAACTTGGATGCATACCCAAAATTTGAGGAATTAATTCATAATTTTGTGGAATAGTTCGTTCAAGATGGGTCTATCGAAGATTGGGAACTAGATAATAGATTCTACTGGACGGTGCAACATATTGAGAGGGTATATCTACTTGTTGTCGGAGGCACTTCTTTCCAACATCGACCGCTATTGAAAGGTAGCTGCAAATACTCACTTTTTGTCATTTCAAATTTAGCCATCTAGGTGAGAATTGTAATGAGAAACCCTCTCGAATAGTGATTTCTTAGTAGAAAACTACAATTAAAAAACTATATTACTAATGACTAATGTTACTATTTCATATTTTTAAAAGCTTCTAGGTGAACTTTTTTGTTTCTGGCAATTCGTCCTAAACCTAAACTAAACTAAACTATGTGGTTTGGTTCGACATTTGAGATCTTTTTTGTTTGAGGTTGTATTCGATATTTTGAGATCAAATCTAGTATGGATAAGACATTGTTATGTATGTGAGAAAGATGATCTGTTGTAACTCCGCAAATTCGGTTGATTTTGAATGATTAGAGTTGCTTTAATGCTATACTAACAATTTACTTTACTTCTTACTTGTCATTTCATGGTAACAAAATTGGTTGCATTTTTTCTTCGTATTTGTTAGAAATTTGTTATGGCTTCAAAGTATAGCAATATATACGATATATCATTTATAATCCTACTATATAATAATAGAGGACATTTTATAAAAGGAAATAATTGAGTTTTCTTGCTTATGCCACAAAATAGATTGGTTCAATCAATATCATTAATTAATAATTAAAAACAAAAAAAGAATTCCAAATTTGAATTTTTTTAAGTTTGCTATATAAAAATTATAGGTGACAGGTTAGTTTTTTATCAAAAACTTAAAAAGCAATTGATTATTTCATTTCTTATCCGTTTTCTCAAAACATAGCAAATTAATTTTTTAGGGTTCTCAATTTGACATCTATATTCTATGTTTTAAAATAAGTTAATTAAAAAGATGCAATTGTTTGTTGTATTTATGTTATATTTGTACATGCAATATGTGTTGGATTATTTATATTGTTTTTGAGCTTCAAATAAAATTTATGCAAAATACTTTTCATGCAACCCCTTTAGGGAAAATGAGTAAATTCCTAGATTTAAGGTATGAATAAAATGAGCAATATTATACCCATATCATCAACGTAAGCTTTTTGTTGACTTATAGATAAAGACTAATCCTTTTTTTTTTTTTTTCCTTATTTGATACCTATATTGTTATTTAAATAAAATATTAAATTTCAAATAAAGTAATATTGGTCTATTATTTGGCTTATATTTGAATATCTCTTATGGGTTACCTATTTATATTGGACTTTCCATGCAACTAAGAATATATGAAATATTTTTTTAAGAAATAAAAAGTCTTCATTTGAAAAGAAAAATAGTTATTCAATATATTTATATGATTATATGATTTTAATTTTTCATATAAAGAAATATATTTCAAATTGTGTATCTCATGATGGAGAAATTCTAGTATCCGTAGATCTTACGTACATTTACTTTTATTCTTTGTATATATTTTGTAATTTCAAATTTCATAGAACACAATTTTAAAAGTTCACGAAATAATAGTAACAACTTAGAACTATAAACATGTCCGATAAAACAATTGGTTCAAATAATCAATAGTAATAGATAGATAAAACAGTTAGTTAAATAATCAATATGATCTAATAAGAATCAAGCAGTAAGTGTTACAATAATAAACTGCAACTGTAATAATAAATTGTGTCTAAATAAATAACACAAAATATATGTACAAAATTCAATTTAGTGATGGATTTGAGATTTTTTTTACAATCTCTATTTCTTCCTCTGATTCTTCTCTTCGAGTTAATTTTGAGATTTTATGGAGGACTTGATATCTTCCTTGACACCGGTCTCGAATGGTTGAGAATTTCACATTTTAAATTTCTTCTCAACTTCTTAACTTGTATATATTTTTTTGGTGTGTCTTGGAATGAATAAGATTACTCTTTATATAGGTGTAGGATCAGTGACGGACCCAGAAATTTTGTCGAGGGGGGCTCATTTACAGACAAATTTAGGTATTTCTTTTATCGGACTAAATTTTTCTAATTAAACTCTAAGATTTGAAGGCAAATTTTATACCAAGTATGTGGCTCATTTTGGGAAAGTTGGAAAACAAACTCTCATATATTATATTCTAAATATAATATTTGGTTAAGTTACACTTAAAACTAAAGATTTAGAAAGTAAAAAGGGACGGGGCATCTCTAAATCTGTCCATAAGTTTCAACAATATTCAACTATATATATAAAACTAAAAAGTGCTAATGATATTGATAAGATTAATAAATTGATTCAATTATAAATTTAAAAAAAAAAAAAAAAAAGATAATCAAGATTTAGTGTTTCTAAACATTTTTTTCTATTTTTTGAATTTTTTATCTCTATTGTGTACACTTAAGAATACATCGATTGGTTATTATTAAATCATATTCAAGTCAAACAATAAACTTATTTATTTTATTTAATTACATTGTATTAAAATCGGATAAAATACACTTATATATAATAGCACATTTTGACCGGGGTCAGGGGGCCCAGTGCCCCCCTTGGCCCCCATGTAGGTCCGTCATGTGTAGGATGAGATCTATTGTCATAGAATGATGCGGTTTGATTGGTCATTCATGATTTGATGACACCCCTTCCTTCAATAGGAAGATATGATTTGATTTGATTTTGTTAGCAAATTATTTGTAATTTTCTTCCATATTAACAAGATTTTATCTTGATTGCCAAGAAATAAAGATTTGGACACTTGACAATATTCAATTGATTATTTGATTAGGCACAAATTTTATGTGCTACAACAACAATTAGAATTTGTATAAACTACGTTTGAGATTATTCTATTAAATGCACTTAAAATGAAAAATAATTAATAAGAAAACAGATAAACATGAGATAATTAATAAAAATAAGAAAGATAATTAGGAATATAAAATTTGTAATTAACATATTAAACCTGATTAATTTTCGAATAATTATTTGGGTTTGGTTTATCTGCGTTATTTTATCGATTTTATTTGTATCATTCGCAAATAAAACCCAAACGGTGAAAATTTTGATAGTGTGGAATGATACTTGTGTCTGAAATTTAACTTGAAAAACTATGGAATAATGGTATCATAATAATTCAAAGTGGCTGTCTTGGGCTTCGGATAAAGAGAAACCATAGCCCAAGTAATATGGGCTTGGGCCTCATCAACTCAAAATTTGCAATTTCAGACGGATTCAACGGAATATACCTTCGGAACACGCAAGTAACAGGAGCCAGGAGCTTGATGCACAGCTCTAAGACTGTTGTTTCACTAAGCTTATAAAGTCTAAGAATATGCAAAATCGAATTGCATATCATTGGGGAAACCAAACATGAAATCTAAGGTTATTGTGGCAGGAACTTATAACGATTATGTGAATTTTGAGCCTCAACAGTATAATAGTCCTGTGAATTTAGATCCTTAACTAAGATGGATCAGTTGGCGTGAGCAATATAGACGAAGCAAATAGTGATGGCAATGGAGAAATTCTTTGGCATAGACAAAATACAAACATTGGTTTCATTTGTTTGTTGGCAATCCGTACATGTATATAAAAGTTCGGTATGCATGTTGCGGTTTTCTACTTTCAATTTATGCTCGTACAAACATTCAATTTTTAAAAAGGTAATAGGATTTTTTATTTTTTTTTAAGGGTCAATGAGATAAAATAATATTATGTGCAGCTTCGGTAGAGTATACCCCAATTTTTTTTTAAGGGTCAATGAGATAAAATAATATTATGTGCAGCTTCGGTAGAGTATACCCGAATTTTTATTTGTTAAATAATCGTTCTATTGTATAAGTGTATTGTCAATTTTCTCTAACATGTTGAAGAGTGACACTCATGTGCATAAGATGCACATTAGTGTTATTGTACACCTTGTGGAGCCCACTTAAGATTATTGCGCGCATGATATATATATATTAAGGTGTGTTTGGAATCACAAAACAGGCGCTGACTTAGTTGGTAAAGGCGCGACATTATACCCTTCAGTACGCGGGTTCGAATCTTAACAACACCTTTTTATTTTTCACCAACAGTATATTCAAATTCCGAGCATAGTATATGTTATTTTCACCAATAGTATATTCAAATTTCCGAGCATAGTATATGTTATTTTCACCAACAGTATATTCAAATAGTATATTCAAATTCCGAGCATAGTATATGTTATTTATGTTATTTTCACCAACAGTATATTCAAATTCCGAGCATAGTATATGTCATAAAGCCTGAGAGTATATGAACACCACCTTTTTATTTTTCACCAACAGTATATTCAAATTTCGAGCATATTATATGTTATAAAGTCTGACAGTATATTTAATATTTCGATGTAGTATACGTTATGTTGCATGACAGTATACGTTGTTTTAGTTAAGTTTTGTTTTATACTGCGAAATATTTATTTTTTCCAACTTACAATACTCACAGTATATTTAATATTTCTATACATTATACGTTATGATGTCTGACAGTATACGTTGTTTTAATTAAGTTTTGTTTTATACTGCGAAATATTTATTTTTTCCAACTTACAATACTCACAGTATATTCCAACTTACAATACTCACAGTATATTTAATATTTCGATACAGTGTACGTTGTGATGCCTGACAGTATATGTTGTTTTAGTTAATTTTTGTTTCATACTGCGAAATATTTATTTTTTCCAACTTACAATACTCACAGTATATTTAATATTTCGATACAGTGTATATTATGATGTATGATAGTATAGGAAAAAATTAAAGGGCAAAATGAAGGAAGAAGGATACGGTGTATATTATGATGTATGACAGTATAGGAAAAAATTAAATGGCAAAATGAAGGAAGAAGGAAAAAAGATGCAAACAGAATTGAACCATTGACCTCAAGGTTGAGATATTTAAGACTGTATTAAATACCACCAGACTACTTGCTTTTAGTGTTCAACAAACAGACCATTAAATATATAACATGCGCGCGCGCAATAATAATATAATAATAATTGGCGCGGTTCAGAGCGCATTTTTTTTTGACTGAATCGGTGGGCCCACAAGGTGTACAATAACACTATGGTGCATCTTATGCACCCAAGTTTTTGCCCATGTTGAAATACCAATTGTTTGTTGTCATTTGAAGATAAGTTATTTTAGATTTTCGCTTCCTATAGTTCATTATCCGCTACAGTTGGGATCCTCTGTTCCAAATCATGTTTCATTTTGTATTTTATAACTTCCAAACTATCACATATACATGATGTCATTCTATACACTGATATGTAGTGAATATTCTGAAATACAAGATGAAATACAATTTGAATTAGAAAATCTTATCCGATCCCGCTAAAGTCATCGTACCTATTTCACACGGATATGTAGAGAGGGGCAAAAATATCATATTATACTTTTGAACTAGTAGTATCCCCGTGCGATGCACGGTTTGTAAGTGCAAATGAATAAATTAATATTTTTTATATTTTTATATAATTTTAATAATAAGATATAAAAAATTATATGTTAATGAAAAAAGAGTGCAGTAAAAAGTATTAAAGACTAAAATATATATTAGACTGAATATTTATTTTTCTTAATGTATGAATATCTTTAGCATCCTTTTATAGAAGTCATATTGATGATTGGGGCTGGAATTGCAATATGCGATTGACAGAGGATATATTTGTAATGTTAAAAATTAGTTACCGTCTTCATAAATAATTTTTCATTAATAATAGTCAATAATTTATAAAAAGAAAATAATTTTAAGAAAATATATTTTTTTCGGCCCACAAAATCAGCCCAAATAGCTTTATCATATTTATTTAGGCTAATATATGGTAAGTTATTGCCAATAATTGTGTTTTATATTGGGTTGAATTTTATATACCAAAAATTGTGATTTCCAGAATTGGTAATAGATTTTGAGCGGGAAAACTTCAAAGTTACTGATTTCAGTGGATTTTGTTATTATATTAAGTATAGATAGTTGTTTCCAAATTCTAACCATAAGACCTTCAAATATGACGACATTGAAGTTGGAGAAGAATGCAGCTTTGGGTCACCCAGCCCATTACACGGCCCATGCGATATGAATCGAGTCTTACATGCATTTTTTCCTTTTTTTTAGGATTTTCACCCTTCAACTCATATCTTAATTCTCCAACTATAAAGGGGGACCTAAAGATAAAATTTTATACATCTTCTGTCATAATTTGGAGAGTCAAGCAAGGGATTCAAGGAAGAGTTCAAGAATTCAAGAGCAAGAAACATTCAGTTACATCTTTTTAATTGTTTTGTTCTTAGCTACTTATGATATTTTTGAGGATTCATTTTTTTTACTACCGAGAGGTTTATTATTAAACTCTGACACTCAAAACTACACAGACTGAAATACAATGGTTCCTGAAGAAAAACACCTTCCTGGAGAAAAATCAATTGGGCTTCATTACCGAGCCCAAAACATGAATATTTATCAATCACAATATTTGGAAATTATAATATGATATACTGTCTTGAGTTTGAGTTGAAAAGGTTATGTTGCGGGATTTGTGTAAATCAATTGTAAATTATTACCAACTTTAAATGCAGTTTCGGAATTAAATGGTTTGAATGTTTTAACATATATAAGGTAATATCAATTAATGCAGCTAATATTGAAGTTTTCCAGAATTAGCAATGTTGTTTTGGGCGAGAAAATGTTGATATTACTATTTTTGACGGATTTTGTTATATTATATAGTATAGATGGTGGATTATTTGCAAGCATGGATGATTGGTGTCGTTATTTATTTTATTTTATTTTTGGAAAGATTATGATGATCCATGTTTTCCATGCTTAAATCAGATAAGAAATCAGAATTGTTTTAGAAGGAACAGAAACGTAGTACTTGGTCCTTTTTATTTGTTAAGGTTTCATTTCTTTTTCTCACATATCATTTCACTAATAAATTTTACATTTCTCCGTAAGAATATTATAATTTGATAAAGCATTGTTAATTAATTTAATAAAGTGTGCACATCTAGTATTTATTCATTTATAACGTAAAGCCTCGTTATACATCTTAACAAAAAAATAAAAATCATATCGAACCCTACTAACATTAAAAAATACGTGTCGATGAACTATCATAATTACAGATTTTCCATTTGAAACCACTCTTACGAATTCGAATTTTACCGAATCGAATCATCCTAAACGAATTCGAATCACGAATCGAATCAGTATAATTTGATTTGACTTGCATCCCTACTTTGAACTACTATTTTCCTTAAAAAAAAAAGAAATCACCCAACACCAAGATCAAAGTAAAGAAGCTAAAACACACCGAATTTTCGTTTCTTGAATTGAAAACCCCGTATCTATATATATATAAAAGCAAAATGGAGGGCATTCATGTAATTTTAATTTTTCCTCCAAAAATTTTAGACAAAAATTGGTAACTTTTTCTTATTTTTGGTAAGTTCACAATTTTCTTTTACTTTTCTAAAATACAAATAACTTTTTCATTTTTAATCCGATTTTTATGCATAATATACCAAATTATTTGTCTTTTCACGACCTTCGATTCGACATACATATCGCATGTATTATAATGAGATATTTGATTTGAATAAACAAATTGTTTGTTGGTTAATTATTTGTACTAGAATTAATGTTTATTGTGAATTGGACTATAATATTTTGGTTTTAGTTGCAACTAAAATTAGTAAAATTATTTCTTTATAAAGAAATATGAGTATTTTTTTAAATAAAAATACAACTAATCAATTTATTTTATTTGACATGAATTTTTCAATATTTTTCTTGATTTAAGTCAGGGATTAAATAATGAAAGTCCTACTTTATTAAATCAAAGGCAAAAACAACAATATCTATTTATAATTAACTTATTATATCATCAAATCTGCTAAAATATCTTTTTATCACGACTTTGAGCATATATATAATTATGTATTAAAATAGTTACTGAAATTATTTTAGTTACCTATTTATATTTTCAATAACGAGTTTTGTTAAAATTATTCTTCTAAGGAAATTTTCTCTTTGTAGCCTAAATTATGACTTTTATTACATTTAGCAATCTTTTTAATTTTCTACTTTCACTAAAACTTCAATTATATGGTTTTACACTTTCTAAGCTAAATAATACTTGGTCGCACAAATTAACATCGAATGCCTTTTTTACTCTTCACAATCTAAATAAATTTGTTCGTAATAATCAATTTTTATCTTCATATAAATAAACTATTTATAAAAAGACTATAACAATTATATAAATAATTTACAATACCAAATAAAATACGAAAATATTTAAATATTTTGAAGAAATCAGAAACTTTAATTTTTTGTTCGAATCATTAAATAAATTTTGAATTTTATTAAATAAAAATTATTTAAGTAAGTTTGAAATCACCAAATGAAATGTTAAAAGTTGCAAATGAAAATTCAATGTTATTAAGAAAAAATTAAATATTTATAGTTAGAATTTGAAACCTTATTTAGATAAATTAAAAGTTAAATATAAAATAAAAGCATGGACATAATGAAAAAAGTATTGAACTTTACATTACATATGATCCAATTAGGCCGGGACGGAGGGAGTATATCTTTAAATGAATCTACTATTCACAATATAAATTTATAATTTAATTGATATTTTTCAGCATATATATGAAAGTATTAAGAAATATTGGAGCACTCATATGATTTATTTTGTTATTCCAACTATTGGATTATTTTGTTATTCAAACTATTGAATAACTTTTGAATTTTATTTTGTTAATTTGTTATTCTTTGTATATCGAAAATACCAAGTAAAGTACTAAAACTTGCAAATAAGATTTTTTAAAATGAGATAGTTATAGTTAGAATTTAAAACTTTATTTAGATAACTTCAAATATTTAAAGTAAAACGAAAAATAAATTAAAGAAAAATAAATTTCTTATAACATTATACAGGTTATTTTATTTAATAAAATGAGTAGATAATTAGATATTTATGTTTGTTTTAACATTCATAATTAATTAAGATATTATGCACATAGGTGAAGAATAATGTAGACACACTAAACATGTGTTTGGATTTCAAAGATAAGAAATGATCATTTTGAAAAAAAAAAAAAAAATTAATCTTGAATATTTATCTTAATGTTAATCTATAATATATATAAATATATATAGATATGTATGTGTATAAAGTAAGTTATATTAAATTCATATATGACGTGCGAGAAAATTATATTTACATTACCTATAATTTTATTTATGTTTTATTCTATATTTGAAAAAGTATATATTATATTATGATAAAACAATCACATATTTAAATATTAAATTATATCATATTTATTTTATTTAAAATTATTATTTTTTAAATAAACTTCCGTGCATTGCACGGGAATATTACTAGTTAACCTAATGCGAAAAACTTAAAGCAAACAATTCAATCCACAAAACTCAAATAATAAGTATTGCAATTACTTATATATTTTGGTTTACTTAGTATCCATCAGATGTATACAAACTACAATTTTTATTTTTTAGTTTCTATTCTGAACAATAATAAAAACTAAACCAAAAAAGAAAGAAAAACATCTGCTCTCAAATAAAAAAACTTTTCAAAGTTCTGCATCATACTTTTGGATCAATTTATACATTTTAGTCAGAATAATATACTGAATATCAGAGAAAAGTATTATTAAACTCTGTTGAAGGCTTAGAACACTTTAGTACAGTATGAAAATGCACTGAAATGTGCAACTAAATAACAAAAAATTATTAAAATGAGCTAAACCTTCAATATGATTTCTCCCCATATCCACTAGAATACGACACGTGTGCTTCAGAAAGTTTTTGGAACACACAAGTGCTTTTGTTACATACTCCAGGGGTACACGCATAAATATGTTCAGTAGACTGGGTAGCGAACCAGACAGTTTACAGTTAACAAAGATAAACACACCGAATGAGTGAGGGGGGAGATGGTTGGTTCATAAACTAGTACAAAATGTACATTATGGACAGAGGATTTTGAGTTGGACACACCCATTATTGTTCAAGAATGACCTATTGGATGAAGTCATCCTCAAAATTCGCCACATGGACAATGTCCTTAGAAACTATAAGCCTAATTGGGGTGGTATAAAAGGGTTACTTCTTAGCTTCAGAATACTAAATATGAATGCCGGCCACAGAACAATGTTGGTCTGTAAATGAAGTTTAAGAGACATTGATTTGCAAGAAGGAAAAGCATCCAATAAAAACCTCATTTCTGTTTGCACTTCCCATAACACCTAAGGCCATTACCTAAATAAATAGATCATTTCAACAAATTCTAAAGCCCATTAGCTGGACCAGAGCACTCTTATATTATTACAAGACCCAAAACGTTACCCTCATCTCCAGATCCAGTTTACTGTTTGAAAATCGGCTTATAAGTTCAAACCATGCAAAACCAGTAGATAACTCAGCGTTAAAAAAAAATGGGAAATTCGATCTACCTAGACGATTATCTTATCTTAACCTGTTGAACAAAGAATTGTCAGTAGACCTATAAAAGAACACTCTATCAGTTCTAGCCATTCAGATGAGCTTGGGAGAGGACAATTTTGCAGCGATCATAAAGCAAGTAATTAGAAATTAAACAAAGGACAAGTATGCTTAGAAGGAGGAGATGAAGTACTCATTCAGAAATGTAATTTGTGGAGAGGGTCACTTCAACGTCTCTATTTACAGCTTCATAATCTAATACATTGGTCTCTAAATGCTTTTGTCAGGAAAATATGATATTAATCAAGCGTAAACATAATGGAGATCTTTGATTGACTAGCTCCTCTCCTACTTCAACAAGAATCATCTATACATACACCAATTTTGGTACTTCATCGACTTACTAAGTGCATATCCAATTTTTATTACAAATACACTTCAATACAAACGTATTAAGGTTTTTCTTATTCATCTAGAAATGTTAGCAATATCCTAGCACCCCACACGGCTAAACCCCCTTCGTGAGCACTCTCTCAGAAATTAAAACCTAGATAACAGAAGTTATAGATAATCTTCTGTATCACCGGAAGGGAGAAAATGAAAAGGACGTGAAAAATGATATAAAACTACATTGCTGGATGAAATATGCCTAACAAAGGCACATGCATAAATAGAAAATATTCAAACTTTAAACTCAATTATTATAGTGCAGACCTTAATCTCGACTCAATAATTCATACTAAGCTCAAAATTTTAAACAACGAAGCAAGAACAACCAAACAAGAACTAAAGTATACTAACATTTGCAGAACTAATAACATTAAGGTCACATTTTGTCAAAATGTTGCCATTCCGCATCAAAAAAGGCCCTGAGAGAAGTCTTCTCCTCAAACCACTAGTAAGTAAAGTACATAGAAAACAAAAATGATATGAAATTTGGAATAAAATACCGAAGTTAATCTTCAGGGATTTCGACATCTCCATCAGTAACCTCCTGCTGCAAATCCTTGGGATCCTTCCCATCCACGGTGCACCCAACTGAAACGCATGTGCCGAGGATCTCCTTCACAGTGCCCGCCAACTCCTTCGCCATGGAGCGAGACCTCATCACCTTCGCGATCTCAATGACGTCATCAAGGGAGATGTTACCGCTGTGCTTTATATTTTTAACCTTCTTACGGTCTCGCTCTGGCTCCTTGAGCGCCTTGATGACCAGAGCCGCCGCAGAGGGGACGACGGTGACCTTCGCCTGACGGTTTTGGACGGTGAGCTTCACGGTGACGCGGAGTCCCTTCCAATCCTTAGCTGTTTCCTTGGCGATGTCTTCACCGATCTTTTTTGGGGAAAGACCGAGAGGACCGATCTTAGGGGCAAGGGAACTAGCGGCACCGACTTCTCCGCCGGTAACGCGGACGAAGACGTCGACGACCTGCGAAGGATCGAACTTCGGCGGCATTTTGCACGGCGGCTACGGTTTTCGAGTGGGAAAGATTCGAGTGAGAGTCAAGAGAAAGGAGACTGGGGTGTTAGGGTTTTAGAGTGATTAACAGGCCAAATTACTAAAAGAGCCCATTTGAGCTTTATAACCAAACCTGGGCTTTGAAATATGAAAGCCCATTTATGCGACTCTGGCCCAATCCTCCTTTATCGGGACTTCAAATTTATTTTCACAGCACCATTCGGAATAAGAATCCGAAGACGTCATCTAGAGAGAGAGTAAGAGAGAGAATGGAGAAGAGCTTATCAGTATCAGACTATGGAGCTTTCATGGAGAAATTCACCCTGCAGCCTGAATCTTCGTCTAAAAACCTTCCTCTCACTGGCCTTTCCTTTGCTGTTAAAGACATGTCAGTCCCTTCCTAACTACTCTTTATTCTTCTATCATTTTCTCATTATAATTTGCCTTTATTTTGGTATTATGGGGTAGCACCGTGATTAAATATCTGTATGCATCTATACATTATCTGTAATTGATGCTTCTAAGGTTTAGAAAAGATGCTTCTCTCTTTTGGATTGATTTATAAATGCGTAATATAATCTCACTAACAATTTAGGTTAACTTATTTGTATGAAAGTGTCTCTATAGATACTGCTATCTTAGTAAAAATGCAACGTTTGGTATGATCCATACAGCGGACCTTACATAGTGTTATAATAACATACTTTGTAGTGTCATGATTTTCTGTTTTTCTTTCCAATCTTTTGGTTAGTGCCGGTTGTAATCAATGATGCAAAAGGTACTAGATGCTAATCTGGCGGTAATTTAGGGCCTAAGCCTAACGTCTAGATGGGGAGTTTTGCAATAGAGGCCGTAATAGTGTTATTTTCTCTGTGAACTTTGTGTTCTTGATAAGAAATGTATTTGTATAACAGATTCGACATGGAGGGGTATGTAACTGGTTTTGGGAACCCTGACTGGAAGAGGACACATTTGGTTGCGAAATCGACTGCTCCAGCTGTTCTGTCAATGCTAAAAGCAGGTGCCACCTGTGTTGGTAGAACTGTAATGGATGAAATGGCTTACAGGTTTGTTTGATCATCTATTTTAGTTTTAGCGTGTGATGTTACTATTCAAACATTTTGATAGCCAACTGAGTAAAGAACCTTAATCTTAATTCTCCTAACTATATGAAACACATAGCTAATAATATGACTTGTGTAGTCATGATTTATTTCTCATTAATTTCTGATTAATAGGATAGATAGACTAAGTGGGCTTCTGGTGGTTACTGTGACATCGGTTCATTTTTTTATAAAACTCTTGTTGATCTAAGAGGAGCGTTCCCTGGTCTTCAAAAGTAATCCCCAATTATTAATGACGATGGATGCTTTGAATACTGAAACTTTGACATTTAAAGTTTCTGACCAAGAAAATTGCTGCCTCAGTCTGCTTGCAAGGGCAGAGGTTGTTGGAGGAAATTTCTTTTGGATCAATTGATGAAGCATCCTGACTTTACTGAGATTGGACTAGTTGACCACTAGAACCAAAATCAAATACTTCGTACGGATTTATAAAGAAAAGAGAATGATATCAAGCATGCATCCATTGTTATTTAAATGAATTACATCAAGAATGCAACTTATTAATAAGGTGAAATTTTTTATACAAAATGTCAAATAAGATCCATCAAGAATGCTGTTGATAATAGCATTTCTAATGGTGACCCTTTTTGCTAATAACGTATGATTCTCTCTATCTCTCTTTCCGATCTAGAGGATTTTTTTAGTTTCTTTATGCGAGTTTCTTTGGCAGCATAAATGGAGAGAATGCACATTATGGGACACCAACTAATCCATGCGCAGCAGATCGAGTGCCTGGAGGATCGTCTAGTGGATCTGCTGTTGCTGTTGGTGCAATGCTTGCTGATTTCTCCTTAGGTTATATTGATCTTCTTGTTCTTTGGATAGGTCTCTTGTTGTTTTAGATGCACATAAATTGAATTCAAATATGTTACTCAATAGGTACTGATACTGGAGGAAGTGTAAGAGTTCCAGGATCATATTGTGGAATTTTTGGTTTTCGCCCATCTCATGGTATTGTTTCGACATCTGGAGTAATCCCAATGGCACAGAGTTTTGACACAGTTGGTAAGGACTACAGAGATTAAAATAACAATACACTTAGAGAGTTTGTTAGCATTGTCTTTTGTTGAAAAAGTTCCAACTAATACTCTTAAGATTAAGATTAATGTTCCATGCTAAAAGTATCAGTTCCTCCACACAAACTTGAGTGATGATGTGATATCTTGTGATGCATAATTTAAAAGTAGTCTCTCTATAAGCTTTAGAATTTTACAAACTGAACCAAAATTTCCATAAAAATCTTTATCTTATATGAGTCTAACAATTGAATGTACATGGGAATAGGTAATGGGGGGGAGAGAGAGAGAGTG
The DNA here is from genome assembly GCA_958295605.1 of Ajuga chamaepitys. NCBI lineage: Eukaryota > Viridiplantae > Streptophyta > Magnoliopsida > Lamiales > Lamiaceae > Ajuga > Ajuga chamaepitys. The sequence goes on along the minus strand of OY282507.1, from coordinate 9,730,127 downwards.
TGTATGTGTGTTTCTTGTTTCCTGCTTGTGGCAATAACTTGCAGTATGATGAAATTCTCTTCAAACTCACTTTCAGGTTGGTTCGCTAGAGATCCAGCAATCTTGAAGCAGGTCGGAAAGATTCTATTGCAATTGCAAGACGATCATCCCGCTACACCCGATCAACTTATAATTGCAGAAGATTGTTTCAAGCTTCTAGACATCCCTTCCCACAAACTGACAGAAACTCTCATCAGCTCAGTCAAGAAGCTGTACGGAAGTATGCCATTTACCATAATTCGATAGATGACATTAACTTCTAGATTGTGAAAAATGACTGCAAGCAAATTTCAAATATTAGTTAAAACTCACCTAATTTTGTGTAGGTCAGAAAATACAATACACTAATCTGGGGAACTATATTGAGGCCAAAGTTCCAAGTCTAAAGCATTTTACCAACAGTAAAGTTATTAAACCCGAGGATAATATACCATCATTAGCAGCTCTTTCAAGTGCCATGCGGTTACTACAGAGGTGCAGATTATTAATTTTTTCTTGTATTATTAGGCAGTAGAAACTTGAAGTAAATCAATAATCTGAAAGATCTTTTCCAGTGTTTTTGACCTCTAGATTAAATGTATTATGAAGACCAGGTATGAGTTCAAGAACAATCATGGAGAATGGGTTCGATCAGTAAAGCCCAGTTTAGGCCCAGGAATATCAGAACGGGTATGGGAAGCCCTTAATGCAACGAATGAAAGTATAGATGTATGCTTTTCATTGAAAACTGAACTACGTGCAGCTCTCAGTGATTTGTTGGGGGTACGCTTGCTCTCTTCTGACTCCAGTTTGTTCTTAAAACACATATTCATCCACCATATTATTCCATGTTATAGCATCTAATTTTCATGTTGCTTTAGATCTAGAACCTGTCAAAGGTTGACGTGTTGAATCTTTGCCGGACTTGAATAACCATTTTAAATAGAATATTGATTTGATACTCATTTGTTCCTCAAACAATAAATTGCAGGATTCCTGCATCCTGGCAATGCCTACGGTTCCAGGGCCGCCACCAAAGCTACAAACTGAGCCAACGACACTTGAAACATTTCGTGCCAAGGCTTTTAGTCTGTTGTCTGTAGCTGGAGTATCTGGATTATGCCAGGTCTCTCTCTCTCTCCCCCTTTTTCTCTCTCTCTCTCCACTCTTACACATCAAGCTTACATAATTTGCATCTTTATAAAAAACAAAAATCAACAGGTGAGCATACCATTAGGCAAGTATGATGATCTCCCCATTTCAGTTTCTTTACTGGCAAAACATGGTTCAGATGGATTCTTACTTAGTTTTGTGGAGGATCTTCACAGAATTCTCAAGGAGCAGGCCACACTTTCTTGAATATACATAACACTAATGCTTATGGTCTCATTCTTTTTCTTGTAACTAGATACGCCTGTGCGATACACACAACATAATAATTTTGTGATACTTCCTGTTATAAATTACTATATACAATATATAAGTTGATATGACAAAATAGAACTTAGGGCCCGCTTGGTTGGGGGTTTAGGGGTAAGGAATGAGAATGAATGAGGATCATTCCCATTTATGTTGCTTGGTACATAATAAATAAGTTAATCATTACCCCTTTTTATTAACAATTTCCCCCATTTCATTTCATACTATGATTGACCCATCATTCATACCCATTGTCATTGTCATTGATGATTTGCAACCAAGTGGATCCTTACAACTTGTAATAATATAATAGACAAAAAAGGTTTGATACAACCAAAATGCATACAAAATAGACCTTTTCTTTTTAGAGTACAAAACAAAGAGACCTAAAATCAAAGGGACTATAAAAATGTCCTGTGATCAGCTATGGGTTGTTAACCAGCAGATCACATGTAAGCAAGGATGAAAATTTCGTTTTTTTACGAAAATATTGGTATTCCAATTTATTAAAATTTCGGAGAAATATTGATATCGGTGAATATATCGGTGCAGTTCTAAAAATATTTGAAAAATATATTAAAAATCTGAAAAGTTAAGATGATAGTTTATAAATAATTATAACTAACTTAAATGCACATGTTTAGGGAAAATTTTGATATAAATGAAATGTTTACAATTAGTTTATAAATATTAAACAATATAAATGATGTTCGACAATATGATACAGATTAAGAATGTCGACAAGCTTTTGCTTTTCGTCAGAATTTCTTATTTTCTTGTGTTCAATAATGTCTTTAGCACAAAAGAGAGTTTATTGCATATTATATCAACCATTTTAAAAAATATATATATGAAAATATTTGAAATTTCACCGAAATTTTGATAAAATTTTTAGGAAATTACAAAAAATTGTATCTGGAGACAACCAAAATCAAAATTTTCGAAAAAAATGGAGAAACTTCTCCGAAATTCTGACAGAATTCTATTACATCTCAATTTCGGGATCACCAAAAAAAAAAAAAAAAATTCAGAGAAATTTCGAGATATTTTCATCTTTGCCTGTAAGCTGTCTTTTATTTTCTTATGTGGCATTAGTTTAATTTTTTTTGTTTTTTTTGTTGATTCACAGACAAGTGGCATGATCTAGGCCATTCATTATATTTATTATTAATTTTATTTATAAAAAATTAGTATGAATTCCACCTTTCCTCCATCTAAAAAAGTAATTGTCAAATTTATAAAATCCAAAACATTAAAATTGCAAAAATCTTGCATAATTATTTTAAATCATCATAAAGAAAACATCCTGATTAGGAAGCTTTTTGTTAACCCTCTTTATTATTCTTTTATATATTTTCATTATTTTTATACTTTCATTAGGAAGTTATTAATTCTTTATAATTTTTCATATTTAATCACCATATTTCAACTTTCATATCCTATAAATTTTACTACAACGTATTGTTCCAGCACTAAATTTTGTGAATTATTTTCTTCTTCTACATCCGACGGGACCTCCGACGATCAAGTCAGTTCGTGCATTTTGTTGGGTCGAAATGTATATTCTATCGGGTATTTAGAGAGAGTGAGTAGACAAGTTATCAAAGTGTGTAGTGGCGAAAACTTACCTCAAATAAGGAGAATTGGAGAATTTATAGTATCTGTGGGTATAATAGTAATTTTAATGTGACTACGGTTGCTATTGGGCATGGGCCGACAATGGGTCTCCTTTCGTGGGCTTGGTGCTTACCAATTATTTGAGTGATATGGGCTTAGGGTAATAGGCCCAAAATGGTGGGATTGGGCCTCAGCTATGTTTACTAGGGGGTATAATCCATTATGGCACCACATGTCCCCCCTTAATACTCCAAGTGAGGAGGCACAAAGTTATCTCGGAGTAAATACTTCTTTTTTGTCCAGTCGGCACTTGAGTAGCCTTGAGCTCATTTCCAGAAAATCAGTGAGACCGAAGAAAACTCAAACTCAAACTTGAGTAAATGAGACATGGGAAGGTCTGAGCTCAAATATATGAAGTATGTGAGAACGGGGAAGACCTGAACTCAATTTTGAGAGTAAATAAGGTCGGAAAATACCCGAACCCAAATATAAGAAGTTATTGAGATCAGAAAGCACAATCTTACCTTTCAAAAGCAGTGAAACCAGGAAGGATGCGAACTTAAATTTGGTAAGTTGGTGGATCGAGAAGTAAGATCTCACCTTCAAGAAGTATTGAGATCCGGAAAAATCCGAGCTCAAATTCAAAGAAGTCGGTGAGGTCATGAAGAACAAACTGACCTTCAATAAATATTGAGCTCGAGAAAGAGCCGAACTCCAATTTGATAAATTGGTGAGATCAAGAAGCACGATCCCACCTTCAAGATGTATTGAGTGAGGGGAACCCGAATTCAAATTTGATAAGATGGTGGGAAACGTGATCTTACCTTCAAGAGGTATTGAGTTGGGCGAAGACCCAAACTCAAATTTGATAAGTTAGTGAGATCATGAAGAACGAACTCACCTTCAAAAAGTGTTGAGATCGGGAAAACCCGAACTCAAATACGATAAAATGGTGAGATCGGGAAATATGATCTCCCTTCAAAAGGTATTGAGTTGGACAAAGACCCGAACTCAAATTTGATAAGTTAGTGAGATCGTGAAGAACGAACTCATTTTCAGGAAGTGTTGAGATCGGGGAAACCCGAACTCAAATACGATAAGATGGTGAGATCGGAAAGCATGATCTCACCTTCAAAAAGTATTGAAATCGAGGAGACTCGAACTCCAATTTGTTAAGTAGGTGAGGTCGTGAATAACGAAATCACCTTCGAGAAGTATCGAGATCCGAGAAATCGAAACTCGAATTTGTTAAGATGGTGAGGTCGTGAAGCACGAACTCTCCTTCAAGAAGTATTGAGTTGGGCAAATACCCGAACTCAAATATGATAAGATGGTGAGAGCGGGAAGCATGATCTCATCTTCAAGAAGTATTGAGTTGGTGGATACCCGAATTCAAATATGATAAGATGGTGAGAGCGGAAGCATGATCTCACCTTCAAGAAGTATTGAGTTGGGCGAATACCCTAACTCAAATATGATAGAGATTGGGAAGCATGATCTCACCTTCAAGAAGTATTGAGTTGGGCGAATATCCGAACTTAGATATGATAAGATGGTGAGATTCGGGAAGCATGATCTCACCTTTAAGAAATACTAAGTCGGGGAAATATCCGAGCTCAAATTTGGAAGATGGTGAGATCAGGAAGTGTGATCTCACCTTCAAGAGGTATTAAGATCGGGAAAATACCCGAACTTAAATTTGGTAAGTTGGTGAGGTCGCAAAGAACTAACTCACTTTCAAGAAGTATTGAGTTGGGCGACCCGAACTCAAATATGATAAAATGCTGAGATCGGGAAACAAAATCTAACTTTCAAGAAGTATTGAGTTGGGTGAATACCCAAACTCAAATTCGTTTATTTATTTATTCAAAATATTTGAAAAAAGTTCAGGTGGTTAGTGGTAGGCATACTACCTTATCCCCCCTCCCCCCCTTCCCAAAAAAAAAAAACTTGGTTACTTTAGCAGCCAAAGTGGTCAATTTATCTATGATTCTTTATTCGTGGTTATTCTTGCACGATCTTTGGGAGTTCATGCTTTGTCTTAAAATCAAAGCTTGAAGCTCAGTGGAAGGTCATGCTTTGATTCTTTTTGTTTCTCTTTTTAGTTTTTATATCAGATTTCAAAAGTTGGTGAGGTCGTGAAAAACGAACTCACCCATGGAAAGTATTGAGATCGGGGAAGACTCAAACTTAAATTCAAAGAAGTCAGTGAGATCGTGAAGAACGAACTCACCTATGAAAAGTATTGAGATCGGGGAAGACCCGAACTACAATTTAAAGAAGTCGGTGAAGTCGTGAAGAACGAACTCACATTCGGAAAGTATTGAGATTGGGGAAGGAGACGAACTCCGATTTGATAAGGTGGTGAGATCGGGAAACACGATCTCACCTTCAAGATTTATTGAGATCGGGGAAGACCCGAACTAAAATATATGACAAGTAAGTGAGGTCGTGAAGAATGAACTCATTCTCGAGAGGTATTGAGATCGGAAAGGACCCGAACTCCAATTTGTTAAGTTAGTGATATCGGAAAGCACGGCCTCGCTTTCAGGATATATTGAGATCGAGGAAACCCGAAATCAAAGTTAATAAGTTGGTGAGGTAGTGAAGAACGAACTCACCTTTGAAAATTATTGAGATCGGGCCACCCGAACTCAGATTTAATAAGTTGGTGAGATCGGGAGCCACGTTCTCACCTTCGAGATATGTTGAGATCGGGGAAACCGAACTCAAATTTAATAAGTTGGAGCGGTGGGGAAAAACGAATTCACCTTTGAGAATTATTGACATCGGGGAAACTCCGAACTCAGATTCGATATGTTGGTGGGGCCGTGAGGAACGAACTCTCCTGTCAGAAGTATTGAGATCGGGGAGACCCGAACTCAAATTTAAAGAATTGGTGAGGTCGTGAAGACTAACCTTTAAAAATTATTCAGATCATGAAGCATGATCTAATATTTGTATATTTGTGTTTTTCAAGATACTGAAAATGGGTTCATGGTAAGTAGTTGGTAGGCATGCTACCCTACTCCCCCGAACTTGGTTACTTTTTGTAACCATAAAGTAAGCATTTGCACAGTTCTTCCTCTCCGGGCATCCTGCATTGCTTCTTTTTCCTGAATTTGCTCTGTGGCTTGCACGAAGTGGTTAGGAGGAATATTAGGCTATTTTTTAGAGAGTGAGTCTGAATTTTTTCTTCATATGAGAATAAATATGGGCTTCGTGTTTGGTGCAGGACTAAGGCTCCGTGCCTGGTTAAGGCAGAGGTTTTGTGCCTGGTTAAGACCAAGGTTTAATGTCTGGTTAAGACCAGGGCTTCGTGCTTGGTTAAGACTAGGGGCTTAATACCTGGTTAAGATTAGGGCTTAATGCTCGGTTAAGACCATGGCTTAAAGTCTATAGTTAAGACCAACAATCAATGTCTGGTTAAGAGTTCTTCTATGAGAGATTCATGAATGATGTTGATGTCATGGTTAGTAGTATTATTAACATGATTCATGAAAAATAAGTCATCTTCATTGCAATGTGCATATTGTTGAAGTAAAGTATCAATGACTTTGTCAGCAGCAGTGTGGTCAGAATATGGAAAGATGTATTCATAAAATTATTTGTTTTTGGATATTATAACTTTTCCAAAATTTAGTTCAAGGAGTCTATACCTTTTGGTTCCTAGAAGATATCCAATTAAGACACACTTGCTAGCTCTATGATCAAACTTTTGTCTATGTGAGGCTGGAGTGCTACCAAAGCAAAGACAACCTAACACTTTTAAATGATCATATGTAGGAGGTTTGTTATATAATTTTTCAAATGGTGTAACATTATCAAGGACAACAGATAGGGTCCTATTGATAATGTGTATAGCTGTCATAATGCAATAATTCCAAAACTTTAAAGGCATAGAGGATTGGAAAAGCAAGGATCTAGCAACTTGAAGAAGGTGTTGGTGTTTTCTTTCAACAACACCATTTTGTTGTGATGTTTCAACACAAGATGTTTTGGTGTATGATGTCATTTTTGTGATAAAAATCGGTTACAATGAACTCAGTGCCATTATCACTTCTAATTACTTTTATCCTTTTGTTAAACTAAGTAGAAACCATATTATGGAAGTTTTCCAAAGCATGTTTGACATTAGACTTGGTTTTTAACATGTAGACCCATGTGCACCTAGTGTGGTCATCAACAATTGTTAAAAATATTTATCACCACTAATGGAGACAGTGCTAAAGGGGCCCCATACATCTACGTCTGAGATCAAATAGAAAACTAGAAATGGAAGTAGATACTGGAAAAAGGATTTTTCTTTTGCTTTGCTAAAGGGCAAATGAAATAGTCATTGTTATTGATATCAACTTTTACATGTAAATCCTTTATAAGGGACCAGTTTCTGGCAGAAATGTGGCCTGGTCTATTATGCCATATATTGGAACTAACAGAAGAATGGGCATAATTGACAAGCTTTACATCAAAAGAATCAAGAGAGTTTACAGATGGTGAATGCGTGAGAAAATATAAGCCTTCTCTTTGTTCAGCAAAACCAATCATCTTCGTTGTGAGATTGTCCTGCAAAACACAATGTGAGGCTTGGAAAACAACACTACAGTTTGAGTTTTTAGTTTGGTGCGAAACAGACAGTAAGTTGTATGTGAAGTTGGGAACATACAGAACATCGTGTAAGACCAGATTGTTATTAAGAATTATATCACCAACTAAAGTTGCAACAATGATAGAGTTATTGGGCAGTTTGACACTAACAGAAGTTGGCTTTAAAACAGAAGTAAACATGGAAATGTCATGAACCATGTGATCAGTTGCCCCTGTGTCTAAAATCCAAGAGAATTAAAAAACTGAATGAAAAATAGAATGCACTACCTGCAGCAGAATCACCTGAAGTAGCAGGATCAGTGGCAAAGTTAAGATTCTGAGTAAATGCTCCAGCAGCTAAATGAGTTTGGTGAGGCCCTTTCTTGGCTTTGGCAAAGGCTAAATGGTACACGTGATTATGCATGCATAATAGGTCGGATTAAGTGTTCATTTAGTGACATTTGCATGCATAATTGACTGTGCATTATTCGTATTTGCATTATTGGACAATTTAATGTTTGTGACTTGTTTTGAAGTTATTTGGGTGAATTTAGACCAAAAAGTCGAACTCGACTAAAGATGGATATTGAAAATAAGTTCCATAAGTCAAAAACCGAGAAAAATCGAGTCAAAGCTTCAGGAAATTGAGCTCGGTCGAAATAGAAGATCAGAGAAATCATGATTTTGACTGAAGAAGAATCTCGGCCGAGAATTTGGTACACAAGGCTCGACCGAGACAAGCCATTCTCGGCCGAGATGCGAGGCGGCCCATGGAAGATTTGCCCGCAGATACTCCTTTTCTAGCCCAAATTGAGCCTAATTCATCCCCATCTATAAAAGGAATATCACAAGTCCGAAAAAATAACTTTTACATTGATTTTGAGAGCACGGACTTGGGAAATTGAGAAGAGCACGAAGGATCAAGATTCGACATCTCGAGTTTTCTAGTTTATGATTTTCATTATTAGTTTGTTCCTAGCGATCGCTATGATCGGCTAAGCTTTTAAATGTCCGTCTTTAACTAAGTTGAACCCTAGAACGATGATATTATAATTATTCCAGTAATTGTTTGATTTAACTATGTTCTGAGATTATTTATGTTATTTGCTTTCTTCATATCTTTTATATGTGTGTTATTTGGACTGATCACTCGGGTAGTAGGCATATAAATGTTGCTAGGTCGTAAATTCATAATTCGTAATTATTATGCATTTACGTCTAAAAGTAGCAAATAGTGAATTATTCGCTAGGATAACATAAGTCGCGGTCACTTGTACCGAGCTTGCGAGTACAAACCGTATCTACTATGTTGCCTTAGTTCCCTATACATTTGATTAATGGTGTCCTAACGAACGTATCCTATGACTAGTTAATTGGATATGATTAATTACTAAGTGAACCTGTGATTAATTATATTTAAGGGGTAACAAGGATTAGCTAAGTGTACCTGTTAATTCTTGGGGTGGGGGTCTCAGAACTAGTTTGTCAAACGGTTGCAATAGTTACATGAATGATTCGGACTAGCGGGATACTGGGTTAAAGGCGGGAATACTTTCATCATAATTAAATTCATCTCAGTTGTTAGTTTAATTGTTAGCTACACTAGTTAATTGATTCTCATCAAAACTCCCCCCACTTTATATTATATTTATAGCATTATAATTGGTTATAAATTTTGGTTTAATACTATAATTCGATTAGTTTCTCTATTCCCTGTGGGATCGACCCTGACTTACTCTACCTACTATTAGGAAGGAAGTTAGGAAAATAATTACTAATTTGACATGCCTCGACAACGCGGTCAAATTTTGGCGCCGTTGCCGGGGAACGGTTGAAATTAATTGTGTTTTTTGTGTTAACCATATTCTCTGCTATTTTAGTTACATATTTTCTTCTATTAATTAGTATTAGTTATTTTCATTACTGTTCGTAATCTTTGGGTCATCCTATGTGCTTATCGAAGTGCTACTTTCTGCAGGACTGTTACTGTTTCTTTTGATATCATGGCGGAACAAAATTCCAATATGTCATTGGATGATATGGTGAAAATCTTGGTTTCTAACACTATGCAACTTCAGGAAGAGACATGGTCGAGAATAAGGAATCTTGAGACTCAAATTAGTCAATTGGTTACCGTGGTAAGGAGAATAGAAAGCCAAAGAGATATTGACATTCCAGCCCAAGGAAAATCTGATGAACGAAAATGTCTTGATTTTGAGGAGCGAAGAACATCCTAGAGAGGATGAAAAGCCCGTGCAAGTGTTGCAGAATGAAGAGGGCATTGAAAGTCAGGTTGAACAGACACACATTGGATGCGAGACGCACATTGGGTCATTTAATGTGCCACCAGACATTGTGTGCCAGACGCATAGTGGGTCATCAAGTGTGTTGATAGACATTGTATTGAAGATGCACACTTGATCGTCCAGTATCCCGTCATGTGTTGAGTTTACGACACACATTGGGTCACCTAGTGTGTCGCAGATAGTCTGTGAAAAAGAATTAAAGTGTCGGTACAATTTGAACATGGCTCCAAGTGCATACTTGAGAAGAAAATGAGTCGGAATAACTCATACGGCAGTGGAGGAGCCACAATCGTCAAGACCAGCCCGCAAACCTCCTTGGGTATTTTCTAAAAGGAAAGTCTTGAGTCGAGCCAACGACGTAAAACAAAGGTGCTTGTCGGGAGGCAACCCGATGTTTTTCGTATTTTGCTTTTAAATTTTGTATTTTATCGTTATTTCCTGGTTGATGTATTTTCTTATCGTTTTTTATTAGTATGTAGGAACTAACATGACTCGAAATCAACATAGCAGTAGAACATAATGGATATAACAAGACATCAGGTGGGGCGCAATAACCAACTTTGGAGCAAACATAGCATCCAACCACCAAGTCGGTAGCGGTATTGTAAGTAAGCACCAAGGCGTACCACTCCTTTCCCCACAAACATTGGTATTCAACCAAGTTTGGGAGAGGGCGTGTAAGTGGGACGACTTGGCCGCTTTTTGGAGCTTTAGTTTCTTATATTTTCTTACTTTATGGTAGCTGCTAGTTCTTGTTTATTTGTTGAAATGTTGGCCTGTGAGTCATTAATTGTATGGCCTGTGAACCAATTACTTGGTTGATCGTCTAGCCTGTAAGCCACTGTCTTTGCGAATTGGATCATGTTTAGTTGTTATGTACTTTGCATTTTAAGTGAATCTAGGATTGAGTCGGTTGAAAGAAAAATCGAGATTGTATTTTGATGTGTGTTTAAGGACAAGATATTAGGGGATGATAAGTGTGCAACTAGTTAATGATGATCATGATTCTTGCTTAAAATTTAAAAAAATTGACATATATAGAGCATGATATGTAATTGAGATAAAATTGAGCTTGTACTTGAGACTTGTGATCAATTATAACCTTGTGAGTTTTTTAGCCACATTTGGTACTCCCGTCTTTGGAGTAATATATGCATTCTTTCAGTGTGAATTCTTTGGTTATATGTGGTCGTCTCTAGAACTTGTCCTGATTCTCTATTGTGAATATGTCAGACATGTTGTGACTTTGGAAATGATTTTAGGCGATTTTTTATTTCTAACCTATTTTTTAGCCTTAATATGTTTTTCTTTTGACCAAAATAATTTCCCGTTGTTAGCCCATTCGAGCTTTATAGCTTTTTCTTTGATAGCCCTACTTTACAAGCCAAAACCTTTCAATGTTAAACCTTTGGCCCATTTGTACTAAGTGTGAGTTTGAGGGAGGAGGATTGGAAGGTAGTCCAGAATATCTTGGGATTAATATGGGTGAAAATATGGGAAGTTTTGAAGAAAGAAAGGGATATGAAAATGATAGACAAAGAAATCGAGACTGAGTAACCTCTCCTAGTTGTTACGTTATTTATAGAAACCAATTCATCCCACTTTTTTCCCCACAAACTTTGGCTTTCAACCAAGTTTGGGGGAGGGGGTGTAAGTGTGACGTATTGGTTATTTGTTACTAGAAGTTATTTGGAAAAAAAAAGGAAAAAAAAAAGAAAAAGGAAGAAAAAAAGAGTAAAGAAAAGAAAGAGTTCGTTGTACATAAGTATTTTTATTATTTTATTTTAAGGAGAGGTTAGGAGTCTAAAAGTGCTTTATTGTTTGAGCTAATTAGAGAAATCAAGTAGTCCCAAATTGTGGTACCCAAAAGAAGCGTGAAAAGCGCTTAGGTTTTTGTAAGTACTTTTGAGGGGTGAAGAAACTTTCTTGAGAGTGAGGATTGAGTGATTGTATTGAGGGGTGGTTGAGTAGGAAAAACTCGATTAGTCCAAAGATTAGTCACTTTTACTCAAAAATTTCCCACCTTACCTTAAGCCTACATTACAACAAAAAATAAAGACATTTTTTATCCTCTGTCACACATGTCAAGTACAAGTTTCGATTTAGATGATTGGCAAGCATATGGTAGGCATTGCATATAGTCCAATGTGAGTGAATTGAATTTACCTTATACACTTGAGAGAAGAGTGATACACTTAACCGGTAAGGATCACTTGTTGAAAGTATTGAGTCTCAAAAGTAATTTAAGTTGCTATGTCGGATATGCTTGGATTATCATATTATCTTTCTTTATAAAAAATCGTCCTGAAACTGTATTTGCCACTTAAATAGCCCATAACACGGGTTTTTTGTGTTTTTTGTATTTTTTTGTGTTTTGTTTTGTTCGGGACGAACAAATGTTTAAGTTTGGGGGATTTTGGTACACGTGATTATGCATGCATAAGAGGTCGAATTAAGTGTTCATTTAGTGACACTTGCACGCACAATTGACTGTGTATTATACGTATTTGCATTATTGGACAATTTGATGTTTGTGACTTGTTTTGAAGTTATTTGGGTGAATTTAGACCAAAAAGCCGAACTCGGCTAAAGAGGAATGTTGAAAACAAGTTCCATAAGTAAAAAACAGAGAAAAATCGAGCAAAAGCTTCAGGAAATTGAGCTCGGCCGAGATAGAAGATCAGAGAAATCAGGATTTTTGGCTGAAGAAGAATCACGGCCGAGACAGCTGATTCTCAACCGAGAATTTGGTACACAAGGCTCGGCCGAGACAAGTCATTCTCGGCCAAGACGCGAGGCGGCCCATGGAAGATTTGCTCGTAGGTACTCCTTTTCCAGCCCAAATTGAGTCTAATTCATCCCCATCTATAAAAGGAAGATCCCAATTCCAAAAATATAACTTTTACATTGATTTTGAGAGAACGGACTTGGGGAATTGGGAAGAGCACGAAGGATCAAGATTCGGCATCTCGGGTTTTCTTGTTTATGTTTTTCATTATTAGTTTGTTCCTAGCAATCGCTATGATCGGCTAAGCTTTTAAATTTCCGTCTTTAACTAAGAGGGTGTTTGGTAGAGCTTATAAGCTCTATAAAACATCTTATAAGATGTTTAAGAGCTTATAAGCTCTCAAAATTTGTTTGGCTATTTTTTTTTAAAAGGGGCTTATAAGATGTATAATTAAGCTCCTTAAGAGCTTATAAGCTCTTTTTAAAAAAGTACCATCACCCCACCTTTTTTTCATAAGCTCTTTTTAAATATACTTTTTTTGGTAATTATACTTATAAAAAGATCTTATATACCAAACACATCAATATCTTATAAGATCTTATAAGTTATTTGATTCAAACACTTCTACAACTTATTTTAAAATTAGACCATACAACTTATAAGCTCTAAAAACATCTTATAAGATGTGAGAGCTTATAAGATGTTTTAAATAAGTTTAGCCAAACACCCTCTAAGTTGAACCCTAGAACGATGATTTTATAATTATTCCGATAATCGATTGATTTAACTATGTTCAGAGAGTATTTATGTTATTTTCTTTCTTCATATCTTTTATATGTGTGTTATTTGGACTGATCACCCGGGCAGTAGCAATATAAATGTTGCTAGGTCGTAAATTCATAATCCGTAATTGTTATGCATTTATGTCTAAAAAGTAGCAAATAGTGAATTATTTCGCTAGGATAACATAAGTCGCGGTCACTTGTACCGAGCTTGCGAGTACAACACCGTATCTACTATGTTGCCTTAGTTCCCTATGCATTTGATTAATGGTGTTTTAGCGATCATATCCTAGGACTACATAATTGGATAGAATTAATTACTAAGCGAATCTGTGATTAATTATACTTAAGGGGTAACAAGGATTAGCTAAGCGTACATGTTAGTTCTTGGGGTAGGGGTCTCAGAACTAGTTTGTCAAACGGTTGCAATAGTTACATGAATGATTCGGACAAGGGGGATACTTTTATCTTAATTAAATTAATCTTAGTTGCTAGTTTAATTGTTAGCTGCACTAGTTAATTGATTCTCATCAAAACTCCCCCCACTTTATATTATATTTATAGCATTATAATTGGTTTCACAAATTGGTTTAATACAATAATTCGATTAGTTTCTCTGTTCCCTGTGGGATCGACCCTGGCTTACTCTACCTACTATTAGGAAGGAAGTTAGGAAAATAATAACTAATTTGACGTGTCTCGACAGTGCGGCCACTAAAAATTGTTCAAACAGCTCTTGAGAGAATAAAGAGTTAGAAACAGCTGGTGTGTCAACTTGTGAGGTCTCATGTGAGGAACTGACATGGGCATTAGCATTCATGTAATTGGCAGAAGTGGAATTAGACTCATTTTTGCCTTTCTTTCCTCTAGGACCTCTCCAACCAGGGGGTAACATATGAGTTGGAAACACCTATCTATGGTATGTCCAGGTTGTTCAAAATGTGAGCACATCATAGGCTTCTTTTTATCTTTAAAGAATCTAGCATTCTTAGCAAGCATTGCAACAGAATCAGTTTCTACAGAAGGCAAGAAATGGTTTAACTCTCTTTGTGATTCCTCTTGAAGCAAAATTGAATAAATCTTGGTCAATGAGAGTAGTGCATCTTGCATTAACAGCTGACTTCTAACAGTGGAGTAAGAATCATCCAACCCAGTCAAAAACTTCATGACACATTCTTTTTCTTGTAATTGACTAGCAGTCCTAGACAAATCACAAGTACAGTGACCACAAGTGCAATTCAAGACAGGCCTATAGCTAACATATTCATCCCAAAGAGTTTTGAAAGCATTATAATAGGCTACTAATGATTTGGAACCTTTAGAAATGGAGCTAAGGGATTTATCGAGATGATATACCCGAGTCGCATCAGTGCGAGTATACTTGAGAATTAATTCATCCCAAAGATCCTTGGCAACCGTAAAACACTCCAGAGATTTCTTGACATCAGCATGAATTGAATCCAGGATCCATATTAGGACAAGATCATTGGCCCGTGTCCAAGCAGTCATCACAGCGGGGTCTTCAGAGATGAAAGGAGATGGCAGGCTGCCATCAATCAGGGCAAGCTTGTTCTTCACGCTTAAAGCCCTTTTAACCGCGTTGCTCCACGACAGAAAGTTCGACCCAATAAACGGGTCAAGGATAATCACCACCGCAGGGTTATCGGTGGGATTTAAAGCCAACGGGGAAAGGGATTTAGGGCTGGGTTTAGCTGGTTTTAGCTCAAAAGGCATTTTGAAATCGAGGAAGAGATGATTAACAAGAACTGTTAATCGACAAATTATGCCAAAAGGAAAACAAATTTGGGGAAAACGTCCCTAGCGAATCAAGGAACAGAAGATCGGCGAAAAAGTCATCGGAAGCGGAATCGACAGATGGATTTAGTGACTTTGACTAACTGATACCATGTAGAAATCCATGAAATATGGATTGTTTCATTCAACAAGGAAGATTAAGATTACAGGGATGAAGCTTGTACAATATGATGAATGAACTTGATGATGAGAGAGAGAGAGAGAGAGACAATCTGTAATATATACAAGTTCCTATATTCTAACTAACTAAGCTAAGTTAACTAATAGATTAATTTATAATCTAACTTATTTAGGGAAATTACATTTATGCCCCTTTATAATAATAGGCCCAAAATGGTGAGATTGGGTCTTAGTTATATTTTTTAGGGGGTATAATATATTATGGCACCACAAATTCTATACATTGTTATTTTATGCAGATAATGCGCAAGTACAATAATAAAATGAATAACTCTAATATTTACGTTTGCTAGCTACATAAGGGGAGATTCACCAACTTGAATATTATTATCAAATGTCAGTAAGTTCATGTTTCAAATTAATTTCGTTTTTTGTTTAGTTGTTAACATTTTAAATGTGTTATAGAATTGTATATGTTAACAAGCAATTATATACAAAAGTTTCTAGGTAATCTAAAAAAAATTATATACAATTAATTTTGTCTATTATTAGTGTTGTAGACATGCTTTACTTATTCTTAATTCGTTTTTAATATAATCTTTTGTAAGATACTTTACTTTAGGTTTGTGCAATTCTCTTATAACTAATAGCAATTATTTAATGTTTTTGTTTGCTTTGTAGTATCTACTTCATCTAATTTTTTTTTGTATCTCATTGTATTACAAATCTTGAAGATTTATATAGATAACTAAAGAAGAAAAATGTGATTCGATTTGCGCATAAACAATTGTTTATGTTCGTCTAACGTTTTTTATGTGGTCTCATCATATTATAAATCTTGAATATATATATATATATATATATATATAAAAAATATATACCGGAAAAAAAAAAAAAGGTAATTCAATTTGCGCAAGAAAAAAAAATTGTGTTCTTTAGGGAGTATATATTTTTGTTAATCAGAATTTTTATTTCTTTTATTGTAACTTTTCTTTTAATTAGTATTGCTTTACGAGCTATTAATTCAAAGCAATTATTTAGGGTCTATTTAGTTTATGTTGTTATTTTGTCTAACTTTTTTTCTTCATCTCATTGTATCACAAACCTTGATGAGTTACATGTACTAAATAACAAATATGTAGTTACACCTTGCATATGAATTTAGGGTAAGAATAACGTTTATGTCTGATACTCCCTCCATTTCATAAAGAATGTCATTTTAGACACTCTGAAAATTTTCACAATAAATGTCACTAAAAAATTACAATTCTTTCAATATTATCTTAAACAACCTACTTAATTTAGTTGATTATTTCCTTATTTCACAAAACATACCAATTAAATATCAATCCTTAATTTCTTTAAAAATAGTTAAAATGACATTCTTTATGAACTTTGATATAAACTTTTTTAGATGTTGTTAGTTTCCTTATTTTCAATAAATTGCATCTATTAATTAAAATTGTTTATCGAAACTTGAAGGTAAAAATTTACCATGTTTCTACTTCTGGCAAACCACGTGTCATGATCACAGCCATCTGATCAACAATTAATTTTGTCCAGTATTTCTAATAATAATTAATTTTAGAAATACTAATTTCCACTAGTTCGGCATAAATGTTGTCCAAAGTTTGACTTCAATAAATGCTGATTTTGATTCAATCTTACTTAATAATAAAGGGGAACCCTCTATAAGTAGAAATAATTAGTTTTCTCGCCCAAACGCTATTACTAAATCTAGAAATATTAAATTTATGGTAAAAAATTTTAAAATGAGAAAAAAAATCTCCAATTATATATTAGCTACATTTAAATTATATTCTGCCAAAACTGGTCATAAACTGCCAAAAATTACTTTCATATTTAAGGAAAATCCCCAACCATATATTAGTTATATTTGCAATGATATTCTCCAATCATATATTAGTCATATCTGTAACGATATTCTGTCAATAATTACTTGGTCATATTTAGGAAAGGTATCCAATCATATAAAAGTGACTCGCCATAATCTGTCAAAATCTACTCCCATGTTGAAGGAAAATCTTCAATCATTAGTAAGTAAGATTTGTAACGATATTCGACTAAATTTTAACTGTATATGTTGGTGACATTTATTTTGGGAGAGTTCAAATCGTACATCTTAATAAAGTGTTTTTTTTTTTTTTTCAATTTGTATACTTCCAATTACATATTACCTATAAATGAATATGCCAAATTCTGCCATTTATTTTGGGAGAGTTCAAAACATGCAAAATTACTCGGTCAAAAATTGAGGAAAAAATGACGAACTTTCTATCTATAAACATTCGCCGTACTCCTAGCGTCAGGTTTATCAGTCAAACTATCTCTGTTACTGACATTTACCAAACGAGTTAATTAAGCAAATCAAGCAAATTAGATGATAATATAACTATCATATTTGAATCGATTAAAGCAAATTCCCAAACTATTATGTCCGGGTGTTTTACAATATGTGTTTATCAAAGAATACACGCATACAGATAAAATAGGATCAAAATTGGATATGTATGTATTCGTTGAAGTCCTAGATGGATATTTTGTTAAGTGAGATTCATATCGACTTATCCTCCTGGAGTTATGTACTGTGTGGTATACAACACGAAGAAGCATGTGAAGTGTACTGTAATTTAAAAAAAAAAACCTATTTATTTATTTATTTATTTAATCTAATAATTTTTGTCTATTGGTTTTCACTGTTTTCTTATCCATAAATGTAGGTTATTACTGGAGATTTCTACTTAAACTTTTCTAAGGAAGTTCCTACACAATTCAAGCTTGATATGTCACAGGGTATGTAGCATGATGTTCGAGTGATCCTCCGTGAAATTTTTTAGTACATTGTAGACGGTTTTGTCTCATTTTATCGAAGTCTCAAATATTCGGCAAGGTGATCCTATAAGATTTAAGTATTTTACACCCTCAACATTCCAGGTGTCCATGTTTTATAAGTCTTGAACGACTACATATGGTCTATACATTTTATATATTTTAGTTATTCGTTAAGGATTATATTTCAGTTTTGATTATTACCTGTGTTGATGTTGAGGTTTATGTTCCTTTACATTTCTTTAAATAAATTAAATCATAATTTGACTATTTTTAATTCTTAGTCCATCCATTATTAATGTCATGCATTTATGATCTGTAAAACATTTCATAACCGTGCATCGCACGGGAGATTTACTAGTTTAACTAAAAGTCTTATTAATTTTTGCAAAACAATTTTTACCACTTTCATTGTATGCAAAAAATGTATGGGTTATATTCTAAAAAAATTGTTAATTTACGTTCTTATACGTGTTTAATCTTTATATTCATCTTCACTTTTATATATCATCTATGTTTAATTGACAATCAAATTTTACATTTTTTTTTAATAATATTTATATTTTGACGTATTGTTCATTCTACATTTTTTTAAAATAAAATGTTAGATAAAAAAAATATCGTTTGAAATGAAAAAAAAAAATCATATAACCAAGTTTTAATATTTGTTTTATAATTTTAATTCATTAAGAATATTTTATTGTCATATGTATCATGTATTGTTCATGCATAATTTGACAAGATTTTGGACAAAAAATTATTCAAATGTCATGTTCAATTAAATCATTATAACTATCAATTTATTGAAAGAAATGATTCATTCAACTTACATTAAAAAGAACACAAATCGAAGAGGGACTATTGATAATAAAAAAAAAGAAAAAAAAAAGAAAAAGAAAAAGATTATCACTATAAATGAGATTGTAGCAACTATTTTTTACATATCAATCAAATATTTCCAAATTTGTAAAATATTGTTTCAAAGAGTATCTTCGAAGTAATTTAGAAGGAGGATAAATTATAGGAAAAACCCCAACTTGCAACTCAAATCATGGCAAATCAAAATGGTTCAGATAATGGTAAGTGTTATTCTAATTTATTTTCTTTTTTATATAAATACTTTTGAATACTAAACTTTGTTTGTTTTACTACAATTTTATTTTAAATTGTTATTTATTTCCCAACATTTAGTGTTGATTTACGTTTGTCCAAACTTTTCACAAGGAAAATTGTAATTTTCTTTACAAATTTTCTAATAATTTTACTTTTTTGACTACTTTTTTCTTTACTGATATTTCAGTTTATTTTATATTTGATGTAGAGTGTTCCTAGGGACTTATAATAATTCTATCTTGATCAATGATGATGAATTCCCACCCTCCAAATTGTTGTTTAATTTGGGTGAATTATAGTATTAGTTACTAACTTTTATTGTGATTTTTTTTTCAGCTCAAACCTTTCAAGGACAATTATCAAGAATAGAATTTCTATTGCAAGTTCAATCAATCTTGGAAGTTCGGTTCTTAATTATCTGAAGTTAATTTGTACTACTTTCTTTAACATTATTACAAATGTATTGTATATTTTTTTCCTTTATCCAATTAATTTTTTTTTTTGTTCGTATTTTAGTTATTATTGCTCTACATATTTGTAACCTTTAACTGTGGTGATAAATTTAATTAGAAACGCAAATACAATGAAACCAATGAACCACAATGCCACTAACATATTTATTTTCATTTTGAATTTATACATAAAAAATCGTTAGTGGAAATAATGAGATCAAAACAATGATGCACAATGCACCTTGTATCCATTTGAATTTACACATCTAAATGCTATTAATGGAAATAAATTAAATGATATTCCTTATTCAAATTTTTAACGTATTCCACGGATCATTAATTTTTATTGTTATCTCATATTTATAGACAATTGATCAAGATAATTGTAATAATCTAAAATATGATGATTTAATTGTTTTCACTATTGAGACTACTATAGTCATTCATGTTGACATACATACGTCTATTATGTGTTCAAAGAAGAATATTTACAAAGATTCTGATACTCCAAATAATTTTAACAAAGTACAACTAAAACTTATTTTAGAATCATCCGGAAAACATACTTTTTGAATAATACTGATGATTATTTAAAACGTTTAATTTCTTTGTTTATTTTGTTTTGGTGGTATTTCTTTTTGTAGAATCTGCACGAGGAATGTGCAAGTTAAAAGAGCTTCATCGTTTATTAGAAATGATATGATTTGTACTCCTTTAATTGTCGAGAGTCGTTGAACAAATAGAAGACTTTGTTACAAAATGTGCACGGTGAAAAATATTAAGCACACTCCAAAAATAGTAGGTAAAATTATTTTACCTTGATATTTGCACGAAATATTATATAATTTATAAAAAAAATTAAAATTTTAAAAATTAATTAAGTTTGCTAAGAAAAAGTTGTAGTATAATTTTATGTTCTACCTAAATCAATTATTAGTAATGTATAATGTTTACATGCAAGATTGGAATATATATTCACTTTAAATTATGTGTGTTGTAGATCAACAATGTAACTTCTTTATTTATTAGGTAAGTTACACGATAATTTTGTCATATCAAATTAATTTTTTTCATTTACTTCATTTTTTTTTTCTTCTTATTTTCTTTAAATACCATGTAACTTCCAATCTATTAACATCCTTTTTCATTTAATATTCATATATAAATTTCTTCCAAGAAAATTTTGAAAGGTCAAAAAATTTGTTCCTATTTTGATGTCTCCTACTTCATAAGCTTCACGACAAAATGGCTGACGAAAGTTCAAACTTTGGAAAAAAAAAATGTAAGTTCTGATTGCTTTAATTTATTTTTAATATTTTAACCTGTCAATATTTGATTAAAACTTAAAGAGTTTTATTGAAGTTTAATTATTGCATTTGATAAAAAAAAATATTTGTTTTGACACAACACGCATTAGATATCTTCCAGATTTCTTCAAAATTTTCACGAAGAGCACTTGCTATCATCCTCTGGTATGTTACGTATTACTTAACGATTATTTTTTTTGAATAAGTTTTCAAATTGTTAACTTGAATCAATATAACACCTATTTATGTAAATTTTGTAGGAGATTCCAAGAGAATTTGTGGATTCCTTTTGACCATATTTAAATTGCAAAATTGTACTACTGAAACCAATAAAAATATTATGTGGGATGTTGAAATAATATTTTGTCCACATGATACCACATATTTCGGTAAGAGTTGGAGTCAATTAGTTGACGAAAATTTCCTTAACGATGGTGATTTCGTTTTTTTTCAACTATGATCCATGTTATGAAATTTCTTTGTTGACTTCCATGACATTGAAGAAATTTTAAAAGATATTTGTAATCGGTCAAAGACATTCTACTTGAAGTTTACAGAAAAATCAAATTATGCAAATCATGTGAAATTTGATTATTGATTCTCTTAAAATTATTATAAGTTCATTCATAATACTTATGTAACTATTTTTGTTATATTTATTTATTTATTTTGTTATGTACATAAAATAAGCAGTCTGTGTTGATACCGAAGAACTTTGTGGAACGTTCGAAAATCGATATTCGAAACAGTTTTTGCTTCGAGAATATAAAGAGAGAAGTTAGCTTGGTGTCGGTTGAACCAATTGACGGCAAATATTATTTGACTTCTGGATGGAGTGTTGTTGCAAATTAATATGATTTTTGTGATGGAGATATTTTGTTCTTCAACTACGAAAGTGGAGTCAAATTTTCTGCAATTGTTTTGGGAAAATTGGTGTAAATGCCCAGTAAGTTTTCACTATTTAGAAACTAAGACACTAAGTATATCACTTTTTAAAAATTCCCCCTAACTTACCAAAAATTGGTAAAATTGCCCCGTCACCGGTTATAGGTTGTAACCCATCCGGTGACGGATGATGTGGATTAAATTAACAGAAATGGATAGACATATTATTTGGGCCCTTCACACGTGGACCTAGTTTTGAGTCCAGGTCCAAATTTGGGTTCAAAGATTTAAGCTCAAAACCAAATCAGTGACTCAAAACCAAATCATATTGCTCCACCAGTAACCAACACGATTGAAGCTCAAGACCAAATCAATGGCGGCATTCAACCTTTCATTTCCCACACATCTCCAGTCTCCTCGAATCTTCTCCAGTTTTTCTCTTTCGCAAAATACCCCCATCGTTTTCTTCTATTGCTTCACAGTCGCAACACGACAGCTTTATTCCGCCGAGTTCTTATGTTTATGCAATTTACGACGGCAGCGGCGACCTCTCTAATAGGCTTCTTCTTCATCCTCCTCCAAATCATCACCATCGCTGGCGCGATCTCCAGACGCGCTGCCACCTCCGCCGATAAGTTCTACGGTGCGCACATGGTGGCGACCGTCCTGAGTTTGGCGTTGTGATGTTCTTCTTGGAGTCGATGGTGCTGACTCTAGCGTTTTTTTTCTGAATTATTATGTGTATGTGGAGAGGAAGAGCCGGAGCAGGAAGGTGCAGCATGAAGACACCCACAAAAATTAGGGTTTAGTATATTAGAATTGGGGAAGAAGAATGGAACAATTTAGGTTTTAAAATAAATTTCATGATTTATTTATTTTTCTGATTTTTAAATAAATTTTAGAACTTTAAAAAAATATCAAAAATAGATTTTTGAATTTTAAACAAATTTTAGATTTTTTAAAATAAATTTTTAATTTTTGAATTTAAGATGAATTTAAAATGAATGTTATAATTTTTGAAATAATATTCAGAAATAATTTTTTAATACTTAAATTTAAATGAATTTTATAATTTTTTTTTTTTTAAAATTACAAATAAAATTTTTATATCTCTGAATTTTAAATAATTTTTTGGGAATTCTAATTTTTTGTAATGCAAATTAATATTTTATATTATTTTACCTTAATAATTGAGTCAACAGAAAAAATAAAAATAAATCGAAAAGTTAATGCCGCATCAAAAAAAAAAAAATTCGCCTCATCAATAACCGGCTGGTTAACAGCCTATAGCTGGTCACGGGACATTTTCACCAATTTTTGGTAAGTTATAAGACATTTTTAAAAAGTGGTATACTTAGTGTTTTAGTTTCTAAATAGTGGAAACTTACTGGAAATTTACACCAATTTTCCCCAATTATTTTTTATGGGACATCAAATGTGTTAAGCAAAAGATGTTCAAGAATTAAAATTGTTGACATCAAAATTCAAAATAACTTGACTTCAAAAGTTAATTTTAGTTATAGGTTATTATTAACGTTGAATAATGTTTAATTTTGTATATTCAATATACCATTTATCATCTTTGTATTAAATTCAACTTTGTGAACATAGCATTGCACAAAGCTGATGAACAAAGAACTAAGGCCCCATTTGGATGGAGGGATTTGTGCTATGAATTTATAAATTCATTGTCAAATTCACTTCATGTGTTTGGATAAAATACTAAATGAGTGGATTTATAAATCCAGATTTTTAAATCAACTCATTTAGAAATCCAAGATTTGAGATTCTCCATTTTACACTATATTTCGGTGGATTTCAAATCCTTTGACAAAGGTAGTCATTTACAAATCTCTTCTCACTCAAGTCTCTCTCTCTCTCTCTCTCGTCCTCTCTCTCTCTATCTCTCTCTCTCTCTCGTCCCCCCTCTCTCTCTCTCCCCCCTCCCCCGTTCTCTCTCTCTTCTTCTCTTCTCTCTATCGCTATCTCTTCCTCTCGTTCTCCAATAAAATGCTCATAATATTTTTTTATTTTTATTTTCTTTTATCTCTAATAAAATGCTCCCAATAATTTTTTGGGATATAAAATACATAATATGTATATATGTGTGTATATATATAATTGAAAAAAAAAAATTGTTCGGTTAACTTAGATGTAGATAAATATTATTTTATTTAATAAAAAATATAAATTATTAGTTTAACCTTTAAAGAAAAAAATTGAATTTTACAAATATTGTATCAGTTTTTTGCCAAATAATGGATTTGAAATTTTTGGATTTAAAAATCCTTTCACAAATCCACCATAAATCCAAACAAGGGATTTCAAGTCCATGGATTTCAAATCGGATTTTGAAATCTATTCATTTTAAATCCCTTGACAAATCAAATCCCTCCATCCAAATAAGGCCTAAAGGGATTGTTTTAGAAGACGATGAAGTGTATGATGACATTAGTGGGAGGCATCCTACAAATAGTTTTTTATTGGGGTGATACAATTGTTTTGAAGTATATATATATATATATTTTTTGTATTTTTTTCGTTTTACCAACAAGTTTAAGACAATTTGTCGCCCATTCAACTATATATTCATCTTATCTATATAATGATTGCAGATGAAGAACACTCATGAGGAACACTAGGATATAAAATGTGGCAGTTAATGGAGACCATTTATAATTGGAACTGATTTGAAGACATATTTAAGTTATGATGAAGACAATGTTGAACATAATTCAACAAAAAACGTTGTGTACCCAGAAGTGATTCAGAAGGTGTATTTTGTACTTTTTTGTAAATATGTTATATTGTTCAACAGAAAATTTTTAATTTGTCTTCTAGTTTTTACAATGATTATGATTTTAAAATTACAATATATATACAAACATATACACTATATATAGAAGAATCATTCAAGAGCACTGGAAAATTTAAGTTCTACTAAAAAAGAAATAGAGAATTTTGGATGAATCACTGTTCATAATTTGTTCTATTATTTTATTGTTATGTTTTCATAATAGAAGTCCTGAATGGAGGTTTTTCACCATCTATGAATCTAGTAATTAGATATAAGGTCGACAATGGGGTTTTGCGGCAGATTTAGGTGGTTCAGTGAAAAGTTGAACAAGAAAGATGTCTCATTCAGTTTTTCAAACAGGTCAGATTATGCCCCTTGCGCCAAGCTCCAAAACCAATACCACTTACAGAACCTTATCATTCAAACCCTTACTGCCGACCATAGCCATTTTTCGGTACTCAAGCGGTCCGTTGTAGGCGTCGTAAATGTCCTCGGGCATCATCTTCGGCGCCATAAATATATGTGCAAAATTGGGTGTTGCAGAGAGAGAAAGAGTAGCAAAAAGAGAAGGAGCATGGTCCGTTATTATAATTTTTTCTATTTTTTTTTATTTTATTATTAGTTATTATAATTTTTTCAATTTTTTTTAATTTTATAATAATTTTTACGTGTTTGTTGACGTGGCTATAGCATCCCAATCAATAGAGAAAACAACCTCGTTTTGGGAGCACCGTTATCCACGTCAACAATTGGGGATCGGAGTTGGACGGATATATTGTAATTGAAACAATTGAAAAGTTGTGTCGGAAAATGTCAAGCTTTAAAGGTCATGTTGCAACTGAAAATTGAACTAAAGATCCTGATTTGTTTGGTAATCAACCCTCCATAATATTCTAATTTTATATTAAGAACGAATGTCGAATGCAATATTCTATATTTTTTTCACCTAGTTTATGAATAAAATCAAATGCAAATAAATTAATGGCAGAAAGGTTTACTTTAGTTAGTTTATTTTTTTCGAATTTACGTAAGTGAGAAACTTATGAATCAATGCAAATCGTCAAGTAAAAGGCTCTCAACTTATCAAGGAAAAGCAGACCCCGCCCAAACACATATCAGCCGAAAAAAGAAAAATGAGCAAACTTATGTGCCACCATGTTACATTTACGCGGCACGTGATCTTGACTTAAGAAGGCTATTCATCTGAACCAGCTGTTGATTCTGACTTCGACACACCCATTGTCGTCCAAGGATGACCTATTAGACGAAATTGTGGGTAAGTTCTTGTGCAATTTTCACCACAACGCAAATGTCCCAAGAAACTACAGCCTCTGGTAATATAGGTGATATTTCATCAAATTATCTTTCTTCTATGGTTACAAAACAGAAAATAGGTAGCAACCTGTTTCTATCGTGACCTCAGCTATATATCAATTTTTTTGGTGCATATAATATCTTTCCTACTGAAATACCGCATATGTATCGCCGATAAATCCGCGAAATATCAATTTTTTTATTATGATTTTTTACAAATAATGGTATAAGAGTTTTTTTTGGTTGTTGGGTCAATCTAAACTATCCAATCGATTGTATGACAATTAGAAGAAAAGAGAAACATATAATAGCAGTTCCACGATTACTAGATGAGCTAGTACTAATATTGCTTACATATAAAGATGATTACCTAATAAGGTAGTACTAGTATTGCTTAAATAAATATGACAAATCATTGGTTTCATTTGAGCTACATATGTGGTCATTTCGGTATATCAGATGAAAAAACTCTAGATTAAGAACGGCAATGTTTATATAGTTTACTATTCATGAATTAGTTATAAACATATAACTCTATACAAATTTAAGATAAATATTTGTGTTTCCGCCATTTTTTTAATGTTTACCCATGTTTCCACCAATAATATGGCAAGAGAAAGTTCGAGTATTGTAGGTTGAGAGAAATAAAGTGAAAAAAGAATGTTGGGTTAAATAAAAGGGTGTTTGGTTTTGTCAGTTAGAGATTGGGTTGTGGTTTGTTTTTAGGATAAAAAGTGGTGAGAAGAAGGTTATGTGATGGTGTAAAATATATTGCCAGCAATCAGGGGTGGTATTGGTATCCCTAAAATATGTGTAATATGTTATATTGTGTGTGTGTTTTGAAAATGTGTGTTTTGGACCCCTCTTAGACTATCAAAGACTCGGATTAATTTAGAAATACTGTAAATTTTAAGATATAAGTAACTAATGACATATTTCAACATATTTAATAATAAATATTGTTAATATTCTATTTAAATAATAAATTTAATATATTGAATATCATACGTTATGAATTCGCCCCTGCCACCAATTCTCAATCCTTAATTTATTGGACTAAGTTATAAACAAACACGCTATGATAGTTTGGTATTGTTGGCTCTAGCAAAACCGTTATTCTCATCCTTGGGGTGGTATAAAAGAGCCTTCTGGAACAAGGGCATTGGGTGGATGCAGTTTAAGTGATCATTAAACATCTTACTCTTTGGTTTCTTGTATCATCTAGCAATTTCCTAGCAACCAAAAAGCTATAAACTAGGGTGGATTACAATGGGTATTCAGTGATGTAGAAAAATAAATTCAACCTTCAAACTCAACCATTATTCTGCAATCCCAATCCAATAACCAAAAAACTGTCAGAACAAGAACTAAATTAACGGCATCTTTCATCAAAATGTTGCCATTCCACATAAATCCTCAAAACCACTTCTAGTTAAACTGGATAGAAAGCAAAACTTCTAATTAAAGCACATAGATGACTATAATCATACAGAATTTAAAGCTAAATACCAAACTTAATCTTCAGGAATTTCGACGTCTCCATCAGTGACCTCCTGTTGCAAATCTTTGGGATCCTTCCCATCCACAGTGCACCCAACCGAAACGCACGTCCCCAGGATCTCCTTCACAGTGCCGGCCAACTCCTTCGCCATGGATCGAGACCTCATCACCTTCGCGATCTCAATCACATCATCAAGGGAGATGTTACCGCTGTGCTTTATATTTTTAACCTTCTTACGGTCTCTCTCTGGCTCCTTGAGCGCCTTGATCACCAGAGCCGCGGCGGAGGGAACGACGGTGACCTTCGCCTGGCGATTTTGGACGGTGAGCTTCACGGTGACGCGGAGGCCCTTCCAATCCTTGGCTGTTTCCTTGGCTATGTCTTCTCCAATCTTCTTTGGAGAAAGACCGAGAGGACCGATCTTAGGAGCGAGGGAACTGGCGGCGCCAACTTCTCCGCCGGTAACGCGCACGAAGACGTCGACTACCTGTGAAGGATCAAACTTCGGCGGCATTGTTCACGGCGGAAATGTGGAGTGTGAGAGGGAAACACGGAAGTTGTGTTAGGGTTTTGGAATAGAAAAGAGGCCAATGATTGAGGAAGACCAGATTTTAAATTTGGGCTTTCTGATGGGCCATCAGCTGGGCTTCGACTTTGTAGACTGGTCTACAACGTAGGTAGGATTAGAAATAATTTGGGGGAGGGGAAGAGTGGGCGAACGGAGTGTGGCCGCAACTCGCGAAAAACTGAGTAGCAGCGTGGTCGCGAACGGGCGCGTGACGCGATGGGGCCGCGCCCATAATTGCTTGTCTGCCACCACGTTTTTTATTTTTTATTTTTAAATTCAGGTTTAGGTTGAAGAGTGTTTGTTTTTTGTGAGATAAAATGGGGACATACATTATTATTGTCAACAGCCAAATCCACTGCTCTTGGCTGTTGGCAAAAATTTTAAAAGATAATCTTCCCTATAAATACATGCAAAAATATTCATTTTTTCACCAGCATCTCTAATTTTCTCTCACTATTTCGAGAGAGGTACTTGAGAAAAGCAACTCCAATATGCATGAGAGGAGACATGAAGAATTGTCCAGTTGCATGGAAAAGTCACGAACTTGTGGATATGGCATGCCTTCTTTGGAGTTGTGGGTTCAAATAATGACATAAATGTTTTCAACCAATCACCTCTGTTTAACGAGGTTCTGCAAGGAAAAGCGCCGAAAGTAAATTTCATAGTAAATGTACACCCTATAATAGAGGTACTATCTACTGATGGAATATATCCGAATGGGTAGCCTTCGTCAAGAGCTTTCGATGTCCTGTTGATCCGAAAAAAGTCATTTTAAGCAAATGCAAGAGTCTGCAAGGAAGGACGTCGAGCGAGCATTTGGGGTTT
Source organism: Ajuga chamaepitys (assembly GCA_958295605.1). NCBI lineage: Eukaryota > Viridiplantae > Streptophyta > Magnoliopsida > Lamiales > Lamiaceae > Ajuga > Ajuga chamaepitys. The sequence goes on along the minus strand of OY282507.1, from coordinate 9,701,123 downwards.
TGCAAGCTCGCTGGGCAATAATTAAATGCCCGGCACGTTTTTGGTACACGAGTAAGTTGAAAGATTTCATGTATACATGTATTATTTTACATAACATGATAGTTGAAGACGAAAGGGAATCGACAATCAATTGGACGAACGAACCGAACATCGACAACGCAAACAATCAATTTTTTCAAGGTTCAATTGGGGGTTTCAATGCATACATACAAAGAGGCGTCGATCTTCGAGATAAGGAAAAACACAATCAACTCCAGGCCGACTTGATTGAATACATATGGGCGCATCATAACTCCACCTAGATATATTTCAAGAGTGGGAAAACATGTTTTCTTTTTTAAATTTTTATTTCGTGTTGTATTTTTTTTTCTCCTCTTTGATTTTTTAATACATTTAATAATATTATATTAGAAACCGAATTAATTTATTTTTTTCGAAATTGATTTTATTTTTTTAAAAAAAATTGGACAATATAATTTTATCTACAAATTATAAATATCAATTAATTAATTATATATGTTAAAATTGTAAGATTTAATTAAATTGAAGATGTTAAAATAAATATGGTGGTTTTAAGGTGAGACCCTAAAATAGTGATAAATAGTGTTAATTGAACCTGGGTTGTATTGAGGAAAATAGGTAACATTTGAATAGGATTTGAACTTTTGATGTGACAATGACGTGGTAGTGATGTGTCAGGTGGCATTTGACTTTGCATTGTGAGCAAAGTTGTCAAACTCGTGATTTTAAGTAGAGTCGGTGGACTGTCAGTAAAATCGGATCGTAAAATCGAATCGTAAAATCGTAAGATTCTACAACCTATACAAAATAACCATATATATCAAAAATATCATATACGCATGCTAATTACAATAAGTTCTGAATTGATATTCCATATATAAAATTTCACATATTATATACACAACTAATAAAAAAGAAAAAAGATATACAATTATGGATAAATGTTTGACGCATCATGGTTCATATACATTTTAATAAGGCATTCCTAAATATAATATTGAATACTTTAATTTTAAGAGAAAAATAAAATATAAAAATAATGAAATTAAGTACTACATAGAAAATGATATATTTTTATGAAGCTTAGATTTTAATTTAGAATTTGATTGAGAAAAAAAAAAATTTTTTGAACAAAATTGGCTCTCTTTATGTATAATTTGCTTTAGAAATTTTTGAAATCCCAATTAAAGTTAGTATAAATTCTACAATTCGTATTATATGTTTTTTAATTGGTAAAATAGAATAAAAATAGTATTTTATACAACCATTTAAACTCGTATATAAAATCGTAAAATCGTAAACTCGTCAAATCGCAAGAGCAAACTCGAGAGTTTACTCCGATTTTATCAGATCTCGATTTTATCACGAGTTAACTCGTTTAGGGAGAAATAACTCGTAAACTCGTAGAATCATAAGAATTAACTCGAGATTTTGACAACATTGATTGTGAGTGCTCGACAAAATGGTCCTAATTTGCATCCACGAAACTCACACCATATTAGTGTCCAACTATATGTTAATGCCGTAAAAGCCCCTGGCACTAGGCAAGCGACAGACACGATTAGGTGATAGAAATCTGAAAATAAACATAGACAATCAATAAATATCTGAAAATTAATCTCGAAATCTTTTACAGGAGAGCTATTTGTATTGGTCTCTCTCGAATAGGGTTTATTGTGTATTCATATCTTTATTTTTTATATATACATGTCTAAATTACGACAACCAATTGTCTTGAACTATTCTTGTATGGAAAGAGTACAACGTTCTGGTAGTGGTGACCGTGAATCGATTAGTAGGTTGCGATTATGGATATAATGGAGTCAGCAACCTTTTATGTTTAAATATGTCATTGATTTCTTTTATCACAATTCTAATTAATATACTCATATAAAAATATATTTAATGAAACATTAATTTCATGTTTTACAACTCTGACTTTATACCTCATATAGAGATATTTTAAGTGAAATATTATGTGTTGGATATGCAACACAATATATTTAAATGAAATATTAATTTCATTTTTGACACTTTATACTCATGTGAAGATACATATGTAACTGAAATATTACAGTAAAATCTCTCTAAATTAATATTGCTTAAATTAATATTGTTAGAACAGTGAAATTTCATTAATTCAGAGAAATATTAACTTACCATAAATTCATAATTTATTATTAATGGACGTATTTATATTCGATGAACTTAAATACATAATAAATGCATGAATAATAAAAATCATAATTAAAGCATGTTCAAAGGTACAACAATTAGAAGAAATTGACGACGCCGTAATTAAAAACCTGAAAGACGGTGAAGCTAAGGATGATACAATAGTATTAGAACCGATTACGCAAAAAGAAGCAATAATAACATCTACAACCTTCATAAGTTTTTGTTGCAATTCAAGAACGCATCTACAACCTTCATAAGTTTCTGTTGTGTAATTCAAGAACACCACATCAAAGCTTTTGGATGCTGTGAGAAAAGTTAGAGATGAAATACGTTCCAATTTAAATTTCAATAAAAAGCAAACAATACCATGTCTTACTAAATTATCCTAATTATCTTTGTAATTTTGTAGATTATTAACTTATGATATTGATGGATCATATGAGGGTCTTCAAAAAAATTATTATCTTATTGATGTATCAAAGTTATTAATTTACTAAATAGGCCCAAGTCCAGACCGAAGAAAATTATTTACTGTATTACAAATACCTACAAAGATATTTATTTTATAATAGAGAGATTGTCGTTTCTGAGACTAGCAGAATGTTAGACCTCAAACAGAGGATTTCATCTTTGACACACCCATTGCTGTTGAAGGATGACCAATTGAATGAAATCGTCCTCAAGCTTTACCCAAGTTTCGCCATAATGACGATGTCACTAGAAACCTTAGCCCAATTGAGGTGGTATAAAAGACTTCCTCCTAGGCACTTCAGAATACTACAAAACAATGTCAGACAGTAGATGGAATTTAAGTGACATTGATTTACAAGTGAATACTAAACACCTTGCTCTTCAGATGAGCTATGCAAAGGACATTGTTACAACGATGAGCAAGTTCTTTTAGGTGGAGATGAAGTAGCCATCCAGTAATGTAATTTGGGGAGACCAACACTCCTGCATATCTAGTATCTACTTGAGGCTTCCTAATCTAATTTGTTGGTCTCTAATGGTAGGAACACTCTCTCTAGTTGAGGATTCATAATCCAATTCTTTGGCCTCTAAATATCACCTTAATCAGATTTGAGTAAAAAGCTCTCCTCTCTCACTTCATCAAGCACCTATGTATACCTTTCTTTAGACACCAATCTTGGTTCATCCACCGACTAAATGCCTTAGACAATTTCCAGATCACGTCTTCGGCATTTTCTATTACAAATGCCAAACAAATGTATTTAGTTTTCTTCATTCTGTCTCACGAGCATTCCTAACGAAATCAAAACCTAGAAAATAAAGTTGTGGTGAGATTTTTCTATCAAGGAAAATAGAAGGACGTGAAAATGGATATAAACTACATTGGTGGATTCAAATGTGTCTAACACAAAAATAGAGAGACAAGTGTGTGGAGAAATACATTCAACCTTAGTGCAATCATTCAAATACCCATGTCCAATAACTCATACCAGTTGAAAAATGTCAAAACAAGAAAGCAAAACCAATGATCCAGCGTATCACATATAAGACGGGAACTGTCCTATTCTAACACTGCAATAATAATAACATTAACGGCACATTCTCTCAAAATGTAGCCATTCCTCAGAAAGAATTCTCCTCAAAACCAATTTTAAATAAAACACATAGAAAACAACAATCATGACATACGAAATTCGAAGCTAAATACCAAACTTAACCTCTACCTCAATCTTCAGGAATTTCGACGTCTCCATCGGTGACCTCCTGTTGCAAATCTTTGGGATCCTTCCCATCCACAGTGCACCCAACCGAAACGCACGTCCCCAGGATCTCCTTCACAGTGCCGGCCAACTCCTTCGCCATGGATCGAGACCTCATCACTTTCGCGATCTCAATCACATCATCAAGGGAAATGTTACCGCTGTGCTTTATATTTTTAACCTTCTTACGGTCTCTCTCTGGCTCCTTGAGCGCCTTGATCACCAGAGCTGCGGCGGAAGGTACGACGGTGACCTTCGCTTGACGGTTTTGGACGGTGAGCTTGACGGTGACGCGGAGGCCCTTCCAATCCTTGGCTGTTTCCTTGGCGATGTCTTCACCAATCTTTTTTGGGGAAAGACCGAGAGGACCGATCTTAGGGGCGAGGGAACTGGCGGCGCCAACTTCTCCGCCGGTAACTCGGACGAAGACATCAACAACCTGTGAAGGATCGAACTTCGGCGGCATCGTTTACGGCAAACAGGGTTTCAGGCTGGGTAACAATCCAGAAAGGAAAGAGGGTATTAGGGTTTTAGGGTGGTCAAGAGTGTAGAAATGAGCTTTCTAATGGGCCATGCTGGGCCTCGATTTAAGCATGACCTTTAAGCTGGGCTTGAATTTTGTAGTGTAAATTAAAAGCCCATATATGGGAAATATGTCTTAACTAGAATCACCCCATCTCGCGATTCACCATTTAAAACATACCTCCTCCATTTCATATTTTTTTTATCGAGAACTTTGATACTTTAGCATATTCTTCTCTTTTCTTATTAATTGACGCTTTACATAATTTTCATAAATTCTACCCCCAATCCTAAAAAAATCTCTACTTTTCAATCTATCAGAGATATTTTTATTTGGTCAAAATCTTTATGTCTTTTCAATCTATCAGAGATATTTTTATTTGGTCAAACTTTATCCCCAAAATAATTCTGGTTATTCTCTCCCTTTCTTCCCTCTAGCTCCTCATTCCACGCTTTTTTCCTCTTTCCCTCCTTCATTCCACATAATTCCCTCTTTTTTTCTCCCTTCTTTTTTTTTTTTTTACGTATTAATGTTTTTAAATTATATACAGAGGGAAATGGTTATACTCCAAAGCATCATGAATGCTAATAATTTTAAATTATATACAGAGGGGAATGATTATACTCCAAAGCATCATGAATGTTATGAAGACAGAAGATAAAAATTCAAAGACAGACACAATTGTGCAAACCGAAAGCATAAAGGCATGTACAATATGTGCATTTGTGAAGACCGAGGATAGAAATTCAAGGACATGTGTTGGGAAGACGGAAGAGAACCAAACAAATATACTCAATCTACATGATGATTATGAATTTGATTTGAACAAATTCTACATTGATGAAGGAGAAATCCATGTCAACCCAGAAATTCAGAAAGTGATTGTTACTTTGCTGAAAATAATTATTGGAGACGGAAGTTAATAATGAATACGATGATCTTGATATAGAAGATGGAAGATAATATTTAAAAATGCGAGATTTTATGATTCATATGGGAGAGATAAATAATTAGGTGAGGGTATATCTGTAAAAAAAAAATCATTCTTAATTCTTCCGTTTCATCCTAAAATGTCAATTAATATGAAATGGTGGGAGTGTTCCTTTATAAAAAAAAAAAGGGAATAAAATAAAATAAATAATTCATTTTTTTTAAATAAAGACTATAATAATTTAAAATTTATGAAAACAAATAATTTAATTTAGTTTCATTTGCATCCTAAATACCATGCAAATTTCTCAATCAACAAAATTTATTCAAAACTAAGCTCCAATTATCAACCAACAATCAAACATTTATTTCAAATTTAATACTACTATTATATATTCCATCCATCTAACAAATATAATCTCCTTTTTTGGAAATCTCAAAAAGACATTACATGCACAAACTAATCTAGACAATCCACAAATAATTAACTTTTAAGACGAAGTTGGATAGCTCAAGTGGCAGAGCATCTACTACCTAGGCCTTTGGTCTTGGGTTCGAGTCACCGTGGGGGGAGGGTTTTTCTTTGTTCTTAGATTAGGAGAAAAAAAAACAAATAATTAACTTTTAAAAGTAACTTCTCTAAAAATATACAATATATATGTCAAATTAAAACCATGAATGAAACAAGGGTTTTTATCGGTTAAGGACACGAAAAATAGGTCAACTATTAATTCAGGTCCTGAAAGATAATTTCTATCAATCCAGGGCCTAAAAGATTTAAAACTATCAATGGAAGATCCATAAATCCAAAAACATTATAGTGCCTGTTTGGAAAATTGCAAAACCCAAAAAATAAACTTATCTCGAAGTGATAAGTAAGGAAATATACATCAAAGTCTTTCACTACATTGTTTTTTTAAATTACTGTGATTTATCTAAAATAATTAAATATTTACAATATTTTATAAAATATACAAATTAACAAAAAAGGTATTTACATAAGAAAAAATACATTTTAGTGAAATCTGTTTACATGAATTTAAATATTATGAACTCAAAAAGAAATTACAGACTTTTCTTTAAAAATAATTTTTTTCTCGTGTATGATTTAAAAAGGAAATTACAGATGTTTAAAAAAATAAATTTAAAAAACTAATAATTTCAATATGAAACTACTGAAAATTCAAAAAAATAACAAATTAAAAAAATATATCGTGAAAGACTTTTGACATATATTTCCACTGCTTATCACTTCGAGACAAATTTATTTTATGCAATTTTATTTTGTAGGTTTTGCAATTTTCCAAACAGGCCCTCTAATAAAGGGTCTTGCATTGATAATTTCAAAAATAATTGCATTGATCTGACTTCAGGTTAATTTTATGGTGTATTCATTAGGTATTGACGTAGAAAGATTGAAATATGTCGAAGCAAAAAAAAAATGTGTGTTTATTTACTTAAAATAAAAAAAATAAAAGAAATTATTATCACATATATTTGTATTTACGACCCTCTGCACTCCTTGTTGAAATTCAATAAAACCCAACTCTTTTGTTTCTCATTGCTATTAAACGAATATATATACAATAAGTTTAGCTTGAGAGTTATAACTGCCTCTCTCAGCTGATTTAGTTACAACATAAACTCTCTAATCATAGTTAGAAACTATCCTACTTCTTGACTCTATTTACCAACTTGACGCTCACTTAATAATACTCTAATACACCCCTATCAAACCTAGCTAGGTTTATTACAAACTCAATAACCAACATTTCTACATTGTAAGAAACCAACAAGGAGTTCATTTAGGGCAAACTAAACACAATTGAACACAATAGACTTTACTAAACACAGTGCTTGCAAGATTACTTTGTGCTTGATTACTTTGCATGAAGATTTCTGCGCAAGCCTTCAAACTAAAAAAAAATGCTCTCGCATCATTGCTAGTCCTTTCATGATGTTACTGCTTCTTCTTTACAAACCATCATTGTTAACTTTTAAATCACGACAACTTTTACACCACAGTAGTTAACTTGAAACCAGGTGGATCAGCCATCGAAAACTTTGAACACAACAACCCATATCTTTGACTCGACAGTGGTTTGGTGAAGACATCTGTTAATTGATCTTTAGTGGCTAAATGTCTGATTTCCAACAGTCCCTGCTGAACTTTTTCCCTAATAAAATGAACATCAATTTCAATATGCTTAGTTTTGCTATGAAAAACAGGGTTAGATGCTAGGGAAATGGCTCCCATATTATCACACCACATAATAGAAGGTGTGTTAATATTGAAACCAAGTTCTTGAAATACAGACTTCAACTAGACTAGGTCAGTAGCTGTTGTTGCTAGAGCTCTGTATTCAGACTCAGTGCTACTTCTAGCAACAACACTATGTTTTCCTAGAGCTCCAAGTCAGTATATTAGCTTCTAGAAATACCAAAAAAAAAAAAAAAAAAAAAAAAAAAAACTGTAGACTTTCTATCATCCACAGATCCTGCCCAGTCAGCATCTGTAAAGCACTGTAGTGATAAGTTTGTGACATGTTTGAAAGATAAACCCCTTGCAACAGTACCTTTGATGTACCTGAGCATTCTCTTGAAAGCATCCCAATGATTTATGGTAAGAGCTTTCAAAAATTGAGAAAGTTTATTAACAATATAAGATAGGTCAGGCCTTGTCATAGTTAAGTATTTTATTAATTTGCATGCATGAGTTGGCTTTTGTGAATCAACAAATCCTTCAGGCTGACTCATGTATACAGTTTCTTGCAAAGTTCCATGCAAAAAAGCATTATTAATAACTATTTGTTTAATGTACCATCCCTTAGTTACAACAAGTGAGAATATTATTCTAATAGTTATAGGCTTAACTACAGGGCTATAAGTTTCAAAATAATCTATACCAGAACATTGTTGAAAACCTTTTGCAACAAGCCTAGCCTTATACCTTTCTATTGACCTATCGATTTTTGTTTAACCCTGAACACCCACTTATTTTGCACAACTTTCATCCCATCAGTCCTGGGAACCAAAACTTAAGTTTGGTTTTTATTGTAGAGCTTGAAATTCAGCCTCCATGGTTGTCTTCTAATCAGCATTTTGCAATTCCAACTCTACTGAAAGTGGTTCCAAAGGATTGACTAGTAACAAATATGCCTTAGGTTTGAAAATACCTAACTTGGACCTTGTAACCATTTGATGTTCATTCTGATGTGCTACGGGTGGATCATGGCCTCTGATGCAGATTGTACAGAACTTGAAGTTACCTGTTGAGCACCAGAAACACTAGAGAAACTGTAAGAGTGATCCGATAAAATAGCATTATCATTCACTTGTAGACCCCCAATGTGATCAGTGTGAATGGAGTGACTCTCATTATTGTGTGCACTGTGTTGCTGAGATGCACTACCAACTCTTACATGTACTAACTGAGTTCCAATATTAGAATCTTGAGAGCTGGAATAAGATTAGCAGAAAATACCTTTGATTATAACTGGATAGTGTAACATTGTTATTAGAAAATAGTTCCTTGCAAGGGAACTCTTGTTCATTGAAAATAACAATTCTATAGATATAGACTCTACCAGAGGGATCCAAGTATCTATATCCCCTGTGAGAGATACTATATCCTAGGAAAAGACATTCAGATGACCTATACATCAACTTATGCCAATTTTATGGTTTCGAATAAGGGAAGCAAGCACAACCAAACACTTTAATAAAACTGTAATCAGGTTTCTGATTATACAGCTTGTAAAAGGGTGCTTCATGTGACAAAACAGGGTTAGGCAACCTGTTGATCAAGAAAACAGCAGTAGTAAACGCTTCCCACCAAAATTTCATAGGCAGGTGTGCTTGAGCCAACAAAGCCAACCTAGTTTCTACTATGTGTTGATGTTTTCTTTCTACTTTACCTTTTTGAGGATGTGCATAAGGACATGGGTGTCTAACTTTAACTCCTAAAGAATGAAGCACATAAAACACAGGTCTAAACTCTCCTCCAAAATCAGCTTGAAAGGATTGAATCTTAGTATTAAATTGCCTTTCTATCATTAAGACAAACTACTTAAAAACATCAATAACTTGACCCTTAGTTTGCAAAGGAAAAATCCAAGAGTATCTAGTGTAATCATCTACAAAACTAACATAATATATAACCCTTTCAAAGAAGATGTAGCTGCAGGACCCCATACATCAGAAAAGATTAGTTGAAATGGTGAACTAGTTTTAGTATCAACACTAGGAAAAGAAAAGTTGTGTAATTTACCAAGCTGACAAGAACTGCAGAAATTGAGATGGTTAGCAGAAACACTTTTATTAGCAAGCTTTGATGCTTGAGAAAGTACATCAAAGCAAGGGTGGCCAAGTCTATTGTGCCACAGATTCATGTCACCAATAGATTTTCCAACGGTAACAATGTCAACAGACTTCTGAGTAGGAGGAACATTACAAGCAACTGAATTATCACAACCAGCAGAACTATTACAACTCACAGAATTACTACATTCAACAGAAATCCTAGGAACATTACAAGCAACAGAATTATCACAACCAGCAGAACCATTACAACTCACAGAATTACTACATTCAAAAAAAATCCTAGTATTATCATTTTGACAAGCAGAAAATCTAACATTATCATTTTTACACCTAGGCACATTATTAACAAGAGTAATATCAGCAGTTTTGCATTGATCAGCCACCATCATAGCATTTCCAGAAGTAAGATGTGACAGATCAAGCTGGTACAACCCATCCCTAAGCAATCCTCTCAACAAAATCTTGAGTGTGCCCTTGTCCTTTACAAAACAAACATTTGGATGAAATTCTACATAAATACTATTATCTGCAGTAAACTTAGAGATACTTAACAAATTCTTAGTTATATCAGGAACACACAAAATGTTTTGGAGAACCAAATGCTTATCACTAGACGTAGAACTAGGAATAAAGGCAGTACCAATATGAGATATCTGAAGTTTAGAACCATTACCCACTGCTAGTGTGTCGTTGCCTCTATAAGTTGTCTGATGAGCATTAAGACTCTGTGGATCAGCGGTCACATGATTCGTCGCCCCGTTATCAACATACCAGTTCATATCCATATTTTGCCCTGCATTTTGCTCCCATCACTAGCCAAATTCATATTAGCCTCAAACCCACCATGTTCTTGAGTTGCAGCTTATTGATTATTCTTAGATTGCATAGCTAAGTGAGCCTGAGCTGAACCAAGATTAATAGAAGGGAAACTCTAATCAAATCTTTTAAAACACTTTAAGGCACTATGATTATTCTTGCCGCAAATCTGACAAGCAACCCTATTTTTATTATTATAGCCTCTTCCTCGACCAAGATTCCCTCCTTTATAGCCATTCCAATTAGGTTGAAAACCACCTCTCTTGGTGTTGTACATTGTAGCAACATGAGCTGCAGAAAATCCCAAATTAGTTGTAGCATTGAATTGCCTCAGGCGCATCTCATGAGTTTGTAGTGCATACTGTACTTCTTGAAGAATGAGTATCTGTCCTTAAAGAAAGATTCACTATTATGGATTCAAATTTGGAACCAGGCCCAGCAGAACATATGCAATCAATTCATCATCTGAGATCTCTTGCCCAGACGTATGCAGACCATCTGCAATTCCCCTCATCTTAAGTAGATATTCATCGATACTCATTTCTCTCTTTTTCAGTGTTTGCAACAGGGACCTTAAATGCATGCACGAGCTTTTGATTGTGTATGAAACAAAGACTCAAGGATTTTCCATACCTCACAAGACTTGGTGTACCTGTGGACATATTCCATCATCGATTCAGAAATCGACTGCAGCAGCCAGCTAAAAAGCAATTGATCACGCCTGACTCGGACTTACTCTGGATTGGGTGTTCATCGATCTGAAGCAGATTCAAACGATATTGGAGTTTCAAGAAATTGATCCGGAGCCATGGTTGACCCAGTGAGAAATCTGTCAAATCCGTGAGCGCGAATTGTAGATTGAATCTGGACATTCCAGTAGGAATAATTTGTGCGATCCATAATAAGAGTGATAGTCGGAAGAGTAGGTAGTTGGTACACTTAATTATGCGTGCATAATAGGTCGAATTAAGTGTCTATTTAGTGATATTTGCATGCATAAGTGGTCGTGTATTTCTCATATTTGCATTATTGGACGATTTAATGTCTATGATTTGTTTTGAAGCTATTTGGGTAAGATTAGACCAAAAAGTCGAACTCGACCAAGGAAGGATGTGAGAACAAGTCCCGCAAGTCAAAAACCGGAAAAATCGAGCCAAAAGCTACAGGAAATTGAGCTCGGCCGAACTAGTGAGTGTCGGCCGAGATAGAAGGTCAGGGGAAACCAGATTTTGGTTGTAGATGATTCTTGGCCGAGCCCAACTTTTTCGGCCGAGAAAGATATACACAAGGCTCGGCCAAGCTAGTGAGTCTCGACCGAGACAGAGGGTGGCCCAGCCCAGTTTTGCGCGCGGATTAATCCTTTTTAAACCCAAATTGAGCCAAATCCATCCCGTCTATAAATAGAAGATCCAAAAAGTCCGAAAATTCCACTGGGAATTAATTGAAGAGCTCGGACTTGGAAATTCGGAAGAACACGACGACTCAAGATTCGACAATTCGAGTTTTATAGTTTAATGTTTTCTTTTTATAATTTGTTCTTAGCGATCACTATGATCGACTAAGTTTTATATATTCCGTCTTTGACTGTGTTGAACCCTAGACTGATGTTTGTGTAAAAAATTCGGTAATTGTTTGATTTAATTATTTTCTGAGATTACTTATGTTATTGGTTTACTCTATCTTTTATATGGTTGCTATTGTGGATTGATCACCCTGATAATAGGCATATAGATGTAGCTAGGTCATAAATACATAATCCGTAATTATTATGTGTTTCTGTCCAAAAGTAGTAAAAAGTGGTTACTCGCTATGATAACATAAGTCGCAGTCACTTGTACCGAGCTTGTGAGTACAATACCGTACCTACTCCGTTACCTTAGGTCTTTAAGCATTTGATTAATGGTGTTCTAGTGATAGTATCCTAGGACTACTTAATTGAATAGGAGTAATTACTAAGCGAACATGTAGTTAATTATTCTTAAGGAGTAACATGAGTTAGTTAAGCATACCTGTTAATTCTTGGAGTAGGGGTTTCAGAACTAATTAGTCAAGCAATTGCATTAGTTCCATGAATATTCAGACTAGGGGGATACTGGGTTAAAGGCGGGAATGCCTTTATTCATACTTTAATTCATCTTAATTTGCTAATTTAAATATTTAGTGTTTAGTTAATTTGTATCAAACAAAACCCCCCATCATTATAGTTATACTTATATTATTATAATTACTTATATAAAATTAGTTAATTATAATAATTAGTTTAATGTTTTCTTTTTATAATTTGTTCTTAGCGATCACTATGATCGGCAAAGTTTTATATTTCCCGTCTTTGACTGTGTTGAACCCTAGATTGATGTTTATGTAAATAATCCGGTAATTGTTTGATTTAATTATTTTCTGAGATTACTTATGTTATTGGTTTACTCTATCTTTTATATGGTTGCTATTGTGGATTGATCACCCTGATAATAGGCATATAGATGTAGCTAGTTCATAAATACATAATCCGTAATTGTTATGCGTTTGTGTCCAAAAGTAGCAAAAAGTGATTACTCGCTAGGATAACATAAGTCGCAGTCACTTGTACCGAGCTTGTGAGTATAACACCGTACCTATTCCGTTACCTTAGGTCTTTAAGCATTTGGTTAATGTTGTTCTAGCGATCGTATCCTAGGACTAATTAATTAAATAGTATTAATTACTAAGCGAACCTGTAGTTAATTATTCTTAAGGGGTAACAAGATTTAGCTAAACGTACCTGTTAATTCTTGGAGTAGGGGTTTCAGAACTAATGAGTCAAGCAATTACATTAGTTACATGAATATTCAGACTAGGGGGATACTTGGTTAAAGGCGGGAATGCCTTTTATTCATATTTTAATTCATCTTAATTTGCTAGTTTAAATATTTAGTGTTTAGTTAATTTGTATCAAACAAAACCCCCCATCATTATAGTTATACTTATATTATTATAATTACTTATATAAAATTAGTTAATTATAATAATTCGATTAGTTTCTGTTCCTTGTGGGATTGATCCTGACTTACTCTGTCTATTATTAGGAAAGGAAGTTAGGAAATAATAATCTAATTTGTCTGCACCTGACAGTGCGGTTAGTAGCACAGCGGAAGATGCCATTTCAATTGGGCGTTAGAATTTCAGGGTCGAAACATGATCGAGAACAAGAAATTAGGAATCGAGAAGAAGAATCAAGAAGTAAAAAATTAGAGAGAAGAATCCGTGAGGATAGTAGACTCGAATGATACCATGTTGAAATTCAATAAAAACCAACTCAATCTTTTTCATTGCTATTGAATGGAGTTCATTTAAAAAGTAATGATTTTAAAATAAAACTAAATATGATATAATATAATATTAAAATATGTGATTGTTTTATCCTAATAATGTTCATAACACATAAATAAAATTATAAATAATGTAAATATAAGTTTTCCGTACGTTAAATATGAGTTTAATATAACTTAAATTAGTGTTTTTGTATCATCCTTCAACTATATGCATAATAGCTTAATTAATGGCAAAAACTTATATGAGACCGTCAAACGGTGTGACGGGAAAAAAAATATCATTTCTTGTGGTAAAAGTATCACGTTTTTCTGTAAAAGTATTACTTTTTTTGAACGAAAAGAAAATAACTTTTTGTAGTAAAAGTATCACATTTATCTATAAAAGTAACACTTTTTCCTGTAAAAGTATCAATTTTTTCTGTAAAAGTGTATTCCGTCACACATGTGACCGTCACACACAAGTCTCACTCTTAATTAATTATGAATGTTAAAACAAACATAATTATCTAAATAGCAACTACTTGGTATTTCAAATATACAAAGAATAATAAAATAAAATTCAAAAGTTATTCAATAGTTGGAATAACAAAATAAAACATATAAAATCTTCAATATTTCTTAATACTATCATATATATGTTGAAAAGTTTCAATTAAATTATACATTTATATTGGAAATAGTAGATCCATTTAAAGATACACATTGGTTAATGTAAAAAAAATTGCTTAGGTTGTAAAATGTGAACATATATATATATATATATATATATATATATATATATATATATATATATATAATTGAGATTGGTTAATGTGACCAAGTATTGTTTAGATTGCAAAGTCTAAAAAACAAATAGTTCAAGTTGATTAATTTTGCTAATTTAAAAGAAGTTTAGTTGTAACTTGTATAATATCATAGTTTAGGTTGCAAAGTGTAATTATTTATAGAAAAATAACATTAATATATGTAAATATAAAAAAGTAATAAAAAATTAAAATTAATTATCATATAAAAAATTATAGATATAAGCAAAAGTCATAGCTTTGTGATTTATCAACAAAAATAATTATTATAACAAACAAACATTAGTAAATTTAATAATTTAATAAGCTGATTGTAAATCAAATATTAACTATCTCTTTTAATTCGATAAAGTATGTGTTCAATTATATATACATTTATTTTTTCTCTCAATGTAATAAATGAAGAAAACTTGAGACAATTCATGTCAGATAAAACAAATTGATTAGTTGTGATTTTAATGAAATAATCAAGTAAAATAATATATAAAAGAGAATTATTGTTTGTATTACAAACCAATATTATATTTATTGTACAATCCTCAATAAACACTGAAATCTTAATCAAATGATTAACGAATAAATAATATTTAAATAGAATATCTTATTATTATATATATCATATGGATCAAATTAAATATCGTCAAAAGATGGTTAATTTGATATAGTATACATAATAAATAGGTTAGAAATGCAAAAGGATATTTGCAACTTTAGAAAGAAAAAAAATTGATTCCTACCAAATGTGACAACAACTTACCAATCACAGTCTAAAATTTTAGGCTGGAAAGTGTTACTTACAGAATGGTCCCTACTGTGGCTTACATAAATAAATATATATAGATTTTTTAATTTATAAAATAATTTTTAAATTATAACTATAAATAATTAAAAATACCCATGAAATATATAATAAAAGGAACAATGATATTTTATTTGGATATTTCATATTTAGTGTAAAGTGTAAAGTTTAATACTTTTTCCTTTTTATGTCCCTGTTATTTTATATTTTTTAACTTATCTAAACAAACTTTCAAGTTCTAATTATAAATATTTAATTTTCTCTATCTAAAGTTAGATTTTCATTTGCAACTTTTAACGTTTCATTTGGTGATTTCAAATATACTTAAATTTATTTAATAAATTATTATTTTAACAAAATAAAATTCGAAAGTTATCTAATAATTCGAATAACAAATTGAAGTCTGTGAGTTCTTCAAAATATTTGAATATTTCCGTATTTTATTTGGTATTGTAAATATTTCATATAAATGTTATATTTTTCTTATAAATAGTTTATTTATTTGAAGATAAAAATTGATTAATGGGAACAAAGTTATTTCGATAAGAGTAAAAAAAAATGATTAGGGTGAAAAAGTATTATTTAACTTACAAAGTGTATAAATGTATAAATTAAGTTTTGGTAAAGTAAAAAATAAAAAACAAAATTGCAAAATATCTGTCTTTGATTTAATAAAGTAGGACTTTCATTATTTAAATAATGATTTTCTTCTTGCATAACTTAAATTTTTATAAAAGAGATTATGTTACTAATTTTAGTTGCAACTCAAACCAAATTATAATCCAATTATTAGTAAACATTAATTCTGCACAATAATTAACCAACAAACAATCCGTTTATTCAAATCAAATATCTCATTATAATATATGTGGTATGGATGTCAAATTAAAAATCGTGAAAAGATGAATAATTTGGTTTATTATACATAAAAATCAAATTAAAAATGAAAAGTTATTTCTATTTCAAAAAAAAAAAATATATATATATATATATAAGAAAATTATGAACTTACCAAAAATAAGAAAAATTATCAATTATATAGTGTAAAATTTTTGGAAGGAAAGTCGAAATGACATTAATACCCTCCATTTTGCTTTTATATATATATATATATATATATATATATATATATATATATAAAATAGGTTTAGCTTGAGAGTTATAACTGTCTCTCTCAGCTATTTAGTTACAATAGAAACTCTCTAATCATAGTTAGAAACTAACCTACTTCTTGACTCTATTTACCAGCTTGACATTCACTTAACAACACTCTAAATACTCCTTCAAAGTTAAATTCCTACATTTGACATTACAACTTTGTGAGTATGATTTGAAGTTATGTTCCAAGTCGTCTCTGAAACACTACACATTGTATGATTGCAATTTATGCATTTTTGCTAATTAAATTTAATACTCTGTCAATTGTCTATTTAATATGATAGAAATAATATGTAATAGGTGTCATTAGGGATCGTCTTATGTTAGAGAAAAGGAAAAAAGAAAAAACGAAAAAGGAAAAACTGAAAAAGAATATAGGTAGTAATAGGTGGTTGCCTACAAAATGTATTTTTGCGGTCCTCATAGTACCACCCTCTTTTCCTGTTTCTTCAATTTTTTTATTTTCTTAAATAAAATTTTAAAAAATATTTTTTTAGTCTGGAATCATGTTTTTCATATGTGATGTACAGAATTAATCTATTTTCCATATCTTTAATGTGACATCCAATTACATACTTGAACTAAAAATATTTTTTTACATATAGAATATAATTTATATTGGTTGAATTATTTAGGTTTGATTTTGATTTTTGGATATATGTGTTCATTTTATAATGTTGAATTATTTATAATGGATTTGGACTACAAGCAAGAACGAAAAAATACGAACCCAAAATTCCAAAATATTGCGGTACCTTAATTTTAATGAGATTTTTCTTTCAAATTTTAAAGTTTTATTCTTCTTAATTTAGGTAGTAAATGTGACCCTAGTTCTCTTGCAAATTGTTGGTTACTACTTACTACTGTTCCCATGTCCGACCGATATTTTGAAATTTTATACAATCCTGTACAATATATTTACGTATCAATAGTGAAAACATTAGTATGTGTTCGTAGGAGAGCATTTTCATAAATCACTAGTGAATGTTCACTTACTAAATTTTTTTCATGTTAAATCAATATTAACATGAACAATACTTTTTTATTATAAACGTATTTTTATTTGACAATATATAACAAAAAAAAAAATGGTTAAAATTTGTTACAAAAGGAAACTTTTGTTTTCATTTATAGTGATATTTAACATGATTTTAGCAAGTGCAAATTGAATGAAGTTAATAGAATGTTTAAATTAATGATTTGTTAAAGTATAATAGGGAAAAAAAATTCACAAATTTTAAAATATCTCTTTATACACAACATTCGTAGTTTTAAAGTGGGAAAAGAGATAAATATTAGGAAATATATTGAATGTGGAAACATCATATATTATTATTATTAGTAGTAGTAGTAGTAGTAATTAAATCAAATCTTATCAAAATTGTTAGTACTTAATTTCCAATGTACATGATTAAAGTTGTCTATTGCTGAGGTTCATGGATATATTTAGGGTGCCCACGACGGTAGTCCTCCTTTTTAGATTTTCTATTTTCTTTTAAATGTAATTTATTCAATATTTTAAGATTTTCTATTTTCTATTTTAGAATTTATCCCTAATTAGTTAAAATATTTTCTTATTTAATGAATTGTTTCAAAAGATTTTTTGTCCCACAACCTACTCACTAATAGAGGCAAAAATTGTGATGTTCATTATTTTCATTTCCAATTACAGAGCAAATTTTGTTTATAAAAATCCTTATAATACGCAACTTCCATTATATTCAAAATTCAAAAGTTTTGTGTTATATCTAATCTAATTAACTAATTTCGCTAAAAAAGAAAGAGTAAAAATTCCTCTTTCAGTAACTTAACTTTTTGAAGGAAAATATACACTTACCATAAGTAGTGTGTTAAGTAGTGTGCCTCTATTATATATATATATATACAATAATGATATGGAATCCACTTCTTATAGAGCCCACCTGTTGATATGTTTTGTCACCTCACACTCACACCACTAGCTAAAACACGCTATATATATATTTTAATCATTCCTTACATCTTATCCTGAAAATCGATTTTTCACCGCTAAAAAAACACGCTACATTTATTTTTCATTTTTTACGGAATCCTTCATCGTATTCTAATAAAAAAATTTCAGTTTTTTTCCGCTATACAAGAATTTTTTTCTTTCCAAAAATTATTTTATCAAATTTTTTTTCTTCTCTCTAGAAAGTCAAAATTTCACTATGCATTCTTTTCTTCCCAAAATAATTTTATTATTGGGTTTCCATCAGCTCACACTCACCCACTAATAACAAAACGCTACATATATGTTTTATTTTTTCCACGAATTTCTTCCTCGTATTTTATTCTAGAAAATTAACTTTTTCTAATATGCCGGATTTTTTTCCCAAAATTATTTTACCTGTTTCTTTTGCTTCTCTCATCCCTACCAAAATCTTTATATTAAATTATCATAAATTTTAGATCACATTAATTCATAATAATAAATAAAGAGAAGATATATAATCTATAATCCAATATCATTTAATAGGATTGAGAAACAAAAGATTTGTTGAGGATTATTCTTATATAAAATATTTTATTAATTTACTTACAAAATACCCCCTATTAGAAATAAATTTTAAGAAATATATAGAAAATACATTTTTATTTAGGATGAACTGAATATGCATAGTCCATATGATAAGCTCATTGATATAAATAGAGTTGGATTTGGATTTAGAAATTTAATAGATATAGATGAACTCAAAACTTTCAAATTTATATCCAATAATCTTCAATATTTCATATAATGAGTTCATTTATATAAATAAAGTTGAATTTGAATTTAGATCTTAATAGGCATAAAAAATTGATGAACTAAACTAATAAAAGATTTTATATAAATATAATCATCCATAAAATATTTATTTTCTCAATCTTATTCAATTATATTGGAATTCTGGATTATGTATCTTCTCTTTGTTTATTATTATCCATCAATATGATATATTTCAAAATTTATTAAAATTTAATATTAAGATTTTGGGAGTGAGATGAGAGAAGAAAAAAAATCAATGAAATTATTTTCGGAAAAAAGTGAAAAAATTTAATTTTCTAGAGAGAAGAAATAAAGCAGATAAAATAATTTACGGATATAATAATTTTGGGAATAAAAAAATCTTGTATAGTGGAAAAAAATCTAAAAAACTGATTTTGTGGAGTAAGAGGTGAGGAAGGAAGAAAAAAATATATTTTGCGTGTTTTTTTAGTAGAATGTAGACTCGGTTCCATACCATTATTGATATACAATAGTCTTTATATATTCTAGAAAATAGGTATAGATTAATAGATTGATTTTTACAATTTAGATATTCTAGAGACTAAGCCAGCGACCATCCTTTTTGCGCTAAAAAATGGGTAACATATGATGATTGTTCTCTTATCTTTTGCTAAAATTATGCCTGGATTGACTGTATACACATAATAATTGAATCAACATTTATTATCAGATTGTACGCGCGTTATTGAATCAACATTTATTATCAGATTATATCGTGTTGCTCAAATGAAACTGATTTATTTTGATCGTCTTTTCGAGGTTACTGCTCCACTGAAACTATACTATACATTTTTTGGATGTTCCATTGTAAGCAACATAAGAGAAATAGGGTGAACGATGATGATTGAAAATATATATATATATATATGTGTGTGTGTGTGTGAATACGGATGTAATTTTAAACATTGAATTTTATTGTGTTATCCTAATTATAATGTGTTTTTATAGATTCTTTTAATTGAATCATAACATAATTGGTATAATTCAGATTTTCCGCGTGAGATAACAACTGATCAGATGAGATTTCTTTTTTCAAATTTCCAAAATGCACCATCATAATAGGAACAATATAAATTCAAAATTTCAAAATATAAAACAGAAAAAATTGGATAATTACGAATTCAAATTTTTGAATCTCTTACGAAAATAATAACTTAAAGAATGAGCGGGAAAATTTAAAACTTACTAAAATTGGCTGACTTAACTTATTACACACACATACACACACACACACATATATAGAGAAATGTTACTATACATACAAAAAATAAGCGACATTGTGAGCGACGTGCCAATTGCTACACCCATTTCTCATTTTAATCAGTTTCGGTTCTCAAAAAGTTTGTTTTTAGTTTAACTTTTTATTTTAAATTATCACTATGATTTCTTTTGGTATTATCAAATTGGTTTATTTTTTAAATTGAAAAGGACATTAATAGATATAATAATTTTAATAGTTTTTTTCAAGTGTACACTATAATTTGATCACATATTCAATGTGTTATTATCTCTGTTGCAAAAATTTCCGACTGCTTCCAACTAATCCCTACCTAGACGATGCACATAATGACGGTTTATATTTATTTTTCGATTCCTTCTCACCTACACCTAATCATGCCTACACCCCGATAAATCCCGCCTAGGCCTGAACTAGTTACTAGGCCCCAATTTATAGAGATGGCAATTCGACTTGTCCGACCCAGTCTAGTCCATCAGGCCAAGACTACAAGTCGAGTTTGGGCTTGTTGGCCCGATAGTCCTGTGGGCAAATAATTATTGAGCCCAACCCAACTCATCCCCTTCAAATACAAAGTCTTTTGGCCTGGTCCGTGGTCCGACTAGCTTTTGGACCACCGGGACGGATCTGTTGGGCTCTCAATGGTCTTGCGGGTCTAGATTTTTATGTACAAATGATTAAACTAATTCTTGACGTATAACTTTTATGAAAAAAAAAAGTATCACCTAATTGGCCTGACATTTTAAGTGAGTTTGACCATAGAAATTTAGGTCCACAGAACCATTGGGCCAAGCAGGCCCAACCCGATGTACCAAAAGCCCGTCAGGCCACGAACATGCCCGAAAATCTTTGTATATTTAAGGTGAGTGGGCTTGATTAGGCTTCATAATTGTTGACCCACATGACCATCGGACCAAACATATCCGACTCGACTTATAGTCTTGGCCTGATAGGTTGGGTCAGGCCAAATTGTCACCTCTATAGACTGGGGTCGAGCAACTAGTTGAGGCCTAGGCGGGGCTGAACGACATGTAGACGTGGTAAGATAGGAAGAAATCGAGAAATAAATATAAATAGTCATTAGATACCTAGCCTATATTGGAATTAGTCGGAGGTTGTCGATAATTTTTACAACAAAAATAATAACACATTGAATATCTAATCAAATTATAGAGAACACATGAGGAAAACTATTAAAATTATTGAATCTAACAATGTTCGTTTCAATTAAAAAAATAAACTAATAAATATATTACCAAAAGAAATCATAATGATAATTAATTAAAAATAAAAAAATAAACTAGAACAAACTTTTTGAGAGTCAAACAAACTAAATGAGAAATTGGTGGAGGAGCAAAGTCAACTGATGCAGTCGCCCATAATGACGCTTATGTTTTGGTATGTATAGTAACATTTATATATGTATATTAGGCACAATAAATGAGAAAGGCCTATTGAAGGTAATAGTTCAGTAGAGTATAAGTACAGATGGTTGCATCTTTAATCAAAATATTACATCTTACAAGTTACAACAATGATAAATTAATTGCAGTTGCCCTTTCGGACTTTTTTGTGTTAATAATATATATATAATCTTCTTTATAAAAAATGACTATACAAAATAGTCAATGTACTAACGTTAGTCATAAATTTATGATTCATCATAAACAACATGTCGACACAAAAAAATTTAATTTGCATCTAATCATATAAAGATATTTATTTACGTTCACTTGTTTATAGAGTATAGACGAATCCCTATCAAAAAAAGAGTTTAGAGGAATCAGTTGCTAATGGCATAATTAAAGCAATTACAGCTAAATTTTTTAACTTATATAAAATTACATAGAACATGGTATCTTGTACGTTAATCTAACCTCGTTACATGGAATTGATTAATGCCTATGGTTCCCAAATCCCAAATGGATAATACAACTTTAAGACAAATTTTAAGAATAAAGCAACCAATGTTGCATATTTTTTTAATGAAAATACAGAGTATTGGTCGGTTGTTCATATTATATTTGCTGCTTAATTTTATATGTCATTTCGTACGTTAAAAGAGATGCCAATTTATTTATTTATTTATTGAAAGAAGAGGAAGTACATTCTTGCATTAACAAGATCACAACTTGCGTTTTCTATATTATTTGTCAACAGCTTTTCTAACGGAACAAAAAACTAATTTTTAATTTAGGCTTACTTGTACTAATTACTACGTCAACCTAACTATCACAAAATTTACACATAAGCCATCTACTATTTTTCTTTAGAGTTAATTATTTTGCAACTTCGATTATATTTTCTGGCTATATAGGTCATGGTCTTTCACAATGACCTATTTTTTTCTGTTTTTCTGTTTTTTTAATCAGTTAATGTTATATTATATATTTTAAAATTATTTTTATTTCAAAAAATTTAAATAAATTATTGAAAATAATTTTCTAATGAAAATAATTTATTCTAAAACTCTAAACAATTTCATATAAAAATCAGAAAATAAATATAAAATAAGAAATTTTAAAATTTTTGAAATTATTAATAAAAATAAAAAGTTAATTAATTAAAAGTTAAATAATATATAAAAAAACAAATACTGTTTTAATTTTAATATTTTCTATTTATTTTCAGATTTTTTTTAATATAAAACTATTTAGAGTTTTAAAATAAATTATTTTCAGATTCTTTATAAAATTATTTTAATAAATTATTTTAATTTTTTAAATAAATGAAACTAAAAATAATTCTAAAATGTAAAATATAATATTAGTAATTAAAAAAAAACAGAAAAGAATGAATAAAATGAGATGAGAAAGAAGGGAAAATGTTACCTTTGAATTTGGTTGGAGGAGAGGTTGACAGAGATAAACAAAAAAACGTAACTGAAAAATGAAAAGAAAAGGCTGGGTAATACCGTAATTTAAAATTATTATTATTAAAAAAAAACTAAACCTACTGCTACTGGAGGGTCGATGACTCAGAGGGTGTGGTTCCAGAAGAAATAGGTGTTCTAACCATTTGCCTTAAAAAAGGAAAAAAAGAAAAAAACGATGGGATAAAAAATACGAGCACGTTAGCTGTACATTGGACAAAAACTGAGTGGAATCCGTCTTGGATGGTTTTCCGTGGCAATTGCACAACTATGTATGTTAATGTTGATGTGGCCTCTATGTAAATTTCGTGATAATTGGCTGCAATTCACACATTAATTTACTACAACCATCTCAACAACTCTCCTATGTTGCTTGCCTTCACAATCTTCTACCTTAATCTTTCATTTTATCATTTAATATTCTTAAAAAATTAAAATATTTGTAATCGTAGAATGTTATTTCAACAAAATAAAATTCTTTTACTGGATTGTCATAGATATAAAAAAAGTAAAAATTAATGTGATTATATAAATTGATTTTAAAAATTAAAAAAAAAAAAAAAAAAAAAAAAAAAACGAAGTTGTATAAGGGAAATTACACGAATTTTAATTTATTTGTATTAATCAACTCTCAAATTTGTTGACTTGAGAAAGTTGGTTAATATGGAAATTTCTCATATCCTACGAAAAGGATACAAGGCTTCTTGGCTAATTGAGTTGTGGATTCTAAGGAGAACGAAGTCTTGTACTCCCTCCATCCCACTCATATTTGCACAATTTATTTTTGGGTACGTCCCATCCTAATTAATACACCTTTAAAAAAAAAAAAATTCTCTTACAATCTTCACCATCAAAATCTCTAACCTCAATCTTCACTTTTATAAAAATCAATAAAAAGCAAAAAGGTATTCTTGTTTTAATATACATGTCCAACCCTATATACAAATCTGAATGAGACGGAAGAAGTATGATCAATATAATTGTAATAGATTACAGGATATGGTTTGTGTTGATAAATGGGGATTGCTCAACTTTAGACCTTTTTTTTTTAATTTTATGTTTAATTTGAATATAATGATTCTGGTTGAGGTGTCTGTCTAATTATAATCCCCCATCATTTGAATAGTTTACTAAGAAATTAAAGTATTCACGATTTTAAGGAGGTGGAAATTCATTTAATTGATTAAAAATATAAAGTTATACATCAAGTTACTTTTTTGGATAATTGGAGTATCACACTATCAATAATATCTAATCACGAGAAGATTTTAAATATAGTTCATTGTTATCAAAACAAATAAATCTAAGAAAATTTCCAATCAGAAAGCTAAGGTTAATGTTGGCGAAAAATAATATAAATATCATATATTAGTGGAGATTCATATTCTTGTGATTATTTTCTTATATATTGAATGTAGATTTGTTTGAATACGGCGACGATTTCACATATTCACTTTGTCCATTATGGAGAGGAGAGCCTATTGCAGCGTTGCTACAATATAACAATTCCTAGTGGAACTTTCAAATTACTTTTTTGTGTTTTATTTATTACACTAATTAATCAGATTTGAAATATCCCAAGTGGCAAATGGAGCATGACAACATTATCATAGCCTAGCAGTAGGTTTGTTCATAAATAATTATTCTCGCGTTGTCTCCCTATCAACATACATCTCAATTCTGCATCTTAAATAATTAGGTGAACTTTCCAATCTTTAATTATAATAAGCATCTTTAATAATAAGCTACACCTACCTACTAAACCTTCGAATCTTTAATTATATTATTAAAACGACTATACCTTAATCATAACTACAAATTACTAACTTGACTATAACATCATTAATTCTACCCTATTTTCATGAATAAATCTTCATTCGACTTTGAATGTGTACTGTATAATGAATATTTGAGGAACAAATGATCGATATTTTTCCAATTTCAACATGGTCACACATATGAGGGATGCAGTATTACCCATGAGTTAGAATGTAAATCTTGAGGAATGCGGATATTAGTTGTGGGGATATAATTTGTTATGTGTATCCCGTACGATGTTCAGAAGAGTTGTACATATATCTATGTAAATGTATCATGTATGTACTTTCTTAAGTTAAAAAATCTCATAAAAGACACAAATATCTTTATTTATCTTTAATTAGTAAAATACTTAAGAGAAGTTTTATATTGTACTTGCTTTGTACAAAATAAGAGTCATCTTGAAAAAATAAATATTTTTTTGTCTTAAAATAAAAATCTTATTTTAAATGTCAATTTTGAGTCTTTTAGTCAGGATAATAATTTATGCATATATGTGATCCGCGGACTCATTTTATGTGATTGAATAAGATAAATAAAAGAATAAAGTTGTGTAAGTGGAATTTATGATTTCAAATGGACGTGCATTCATTTAAATAACAACTAGTACAGAATCCGTGTAATATTATACCAAATCATATATATCATATAATATTATAAATAATTAAATGACGCCAAAATCTACTAATAGATTTTAAGAAGATGATAGAGTAAAAAAAAAATATTTCATAATATTTCATTCTAAAAAAATATTCTTGTTGGTGTTATATATTGTACTTCTCTTGCTTTTTGTTCCTCTATATTTCCCATTCTTATTTCTGTTTTTTTATTAATATAAGTACCTATTTTATTTGCTGTCATTTGTTGTTCTTGGCCCTTTTTATTAGTTTTTTTTGTCGACTAAACACGTCCAACCATTAATTCAACTTCACTTGCATTTCTCTTTTACATGTATATAGAAAAAAACCTCATATATTTTTTAGAAACATACCAGATAAATAGATGATCAAAGAACCGCTTTAATTTATGGCAAAAACTCGTATGTGACAGTCACATGACCGTCACACGGTGTGACAGGAAAAAGTATAACTTTTTGTGGTAAAAGTATCACATTTATTTGTAAAAGTATCACTTTTTTTTAACAAAAAAAAGTATCACTTTTTGTAGCAAAAGTATCACCTTTATCTGTAAAAGTATCAATGTTGTAAAAGTATAACTTTTTCCTGTAAAAGTATCAATGTTTTCTGTAAAAGTGCATTCCACCACACGTGTGACTGTTCACACACAAGACTCACTCTTAATTTATTATTATTTTTCCCAAAAAAAACTCGTCTTAAAAAATGCCAAACATGTAAATTAAAATTTATATAAAAATCAAATATAGGCAACCCCATTATTTCAATTCATTATCAAACAATTTTTTTTTTTTTTTGGCTTCATGTTTAAGTGGCTTTGATTGAAAATTGATAATTATAAATCAATTTGTTGTTTCTTTCTAGTGGGCTTCATGCTTGTGGACTTCAATTTATCGTAAACATTATAGTTGAAGAATTAAAAAAAAAAAAGAAAATACCTTATTTATAAAAAAAAAAGAATTAAAAACTGTTTTTTAAAGAATTTTTGTTTAGGATCGCTGTGGAACTGCCACGTGTCCCCAGCAGTCCTTCTTTTAGTAAGATAATGATAAATAAAAAGTCGAACTCCTAAACAACATGACTCTTATTTAAAAAAAAGAGATGTCGTTTTTCTAAAATTTGTGTTTTTTTATATTTACCTACATTGCAAATAGTACATTTTTTCTTTTAATGTAATGAGAAATACCTTAGGGCTCGCTTGATTGGGGGTTTAGAGGTGAGGAATGAGAATGAATGAGGAACAATTTCCATTTATGGTGCTTGGTACATAATAAATAAGTTAATAATTACCCCCTTTTATTAACAATTCTCCTAATTTTATTTCATAGTATAATTGATCCCTCGTTCATACCATTACCATTGTCATGAATGATTTGCAATCAAACGAACCCTTAATTCATTAGTATTCAAAAGTTCAAATAGTATTCAAAAGTTCAAATTGCTTCTAGTAATATATATCCCCACCTATATGCCTTGTTTTTACTCCCCAATAAAGTACAAAAATGTAATTACACACATAGATGTGGGCTATATCAGCAGTTCAGCACCAACAGTGTGTGTTAACATTTTTCGGCCGAAAGCTTACCAATTAAGTGCCTGCAAATCTTCATCATTACATGTAAACGGGAGTGAATTAATGTTATAGATGTTGTTAGTTGCTCGTTGGACGGTAGACTGGGCCTAGCGATTATTTGTGGTTTAAGCGGAATTGATCGGTGCATAGACGGGGAGAAATCGAAAAGAAATATAGGTGATCGATGAGAGTCTAACACCTAAACATTAACTAAATAAAGCTAGTTAGTTGACGATTTTTGCAACAAAAGTGTGAATGTGCATATTTAAATAGCGAATAAATTATTCCGTGTAATTTTTTTAATATTAAAAAAAAAATAAACCTAAAGCTAACAATGATAAACGGAGTATGGGTGGGAATATTTATGGCATATTTAGTTTCTCGTATTGGTCCAATATAAACATCGCTTTCTTCACAAGTGTAGCGTGATAGTCCATTCAACGTTCAACCATAAACCTACAATCAAGACCATATATACCCTCCCATTAGCTGCATTTCACCAGATATGGGTGGATGACCCCACAAATATATATACTTGTGTGTGTGGTGGTGTGTGATTGTTATTAGTTATTATTGTTAAAAAAGAAAACAAAATATTAGAAATAATATTTACTTTTTTAGGTATAAGTTCGGATTGTGAAAATTTAGTGAGTTTTAATCTATAATTTTTTACTTCTATAACTCTCGTCGTATCCAAATATGAGGTTAAAAAATTATCTCGCACTCAATTAGATTATAAGTTCTTTTTTATATTTTTGAAAGTGTTTCACAATGCTAAACAAAACTCTAGCTTTTTTTATATTTCTGAAAGTGCTTCAAAATGCTAAACAAAACTCTTTCTCTATTAGTATATTTTCTTGTTTGCTTTGATGCATCGTCTGTTTTTGTGTATGTGATGGTGTTTTCATGATTAAACTTTAGTATATATGTGTTTTAAATTTTTGTTTTCACATGAGAATATTTCTAGGTTTTGTGTGTCAATTCTTAGATTTCTTTGTATATTTAATTCGAGTTTCGCATATTTTTTGCCTCATCTTTTATGCTTTTATGTGTTTCTATTTAGAACTATTGTCTTTTAAAAATGACCTAAATCTCTTAAGGTGTCTCGAGTAGACCTATTAGAAAGATAAAGACGTTGTAAAAACAATATAAAATCTTCTGACCAACATAATGTTGTAAAAATTATACGATTGAGTCAGTTTAACCACTAATGTATTGTAAAAGCTAATCCAAAGTGGTAGGTTGAATGCTACATTAAAATTTAGAGTGTTTTATTTTCATTATAGTTCTCCTCACCTGTGAAGGAGTTAGGGTTAGGGTTTCAACTCTCTTTGTCTCCAAGTCTACATGTTATCCAGAATGGATCTTGGTCCTCCGGATTAGGGGATCTTTTTGTTACGTTTTTTTCTAAGTCTCAAGGTCTGTCTTGTTTTCGTGCTTTCGTTAGGGTTTAGATTGAGTCGAGTGTCGTCGTTATCTTTTGGCTGGTTTTAGATTTTGTCTAGGGTTGAGTCGCATGTTAGGTTGTTTAGCGAGGGTGAGTGTCTCATTGTTCTTCCTACTAGTGAGGTAATCCTTGCGAATAAGAGTAGAACGTATGGCGGGGTCTGACGAAGATGAGGAAAGGGTATTTGATTTGGATGAGATATTAGGGAGCAATAGCAGCAGATCGGTGAAAGGGCCCTTCTGTGTGGCGGGAAGACTATGTACGCGAAAGGGTATAACAAATATTTTTTGCTTGAAGTTATGAAAAAAGCTTGCAAGCCAATATCGTTGATCTCAGTTCGGGAGTGGGAATGATATGTTTATGCTCGTTTTCCAAGAGGAAGAAGGAAATAATTGGGTGATGAAAAACCAGCCATGGCATTATGATGGCTTCCTATTTGCAATCACAAAACTAAAAGGGACTAAACAACCCTCAGCAATGCAAATCAATCGGACCCATTTTTGGGTTCGAGCATATGATGTCCCTCCGATTGGATTCTCGGAACCTTTTCTCAAGGTGGTAGTCAGCAGTATTAGGGAGTTGAAAGAGTGGGATCTTTCCAAGGACGCCACGGAGCGGCAGTTTCTCAGATTCAAGGTAGTCATCGGCAGTACTAATCCGATTCTTCAAGGTATTCATATTCGTTAAGAGGAGAAAAACTATATTTGCCATTGAAATATGAATCGTTACCAATGTATTGTTATTGATGTGGAACTATTGGCCATTGATATAAATCTTGTGAGAAGTACGGTCAGAATGAGTGTCCGGAGCCGAATGACACTGTTATGGACCGTTTCTGAAAGCATCACCGTTAAAACGACTCCCTTATCCTACTGGTCCACATCAGCCGAAACAGAGTAAACCACAAGCCAAGAAGAGTATATTCAGAATGTCTTCTACTGAAACTACACTACAAACTAGCCCAACTAATCATACTGATACCCCGGACCATACCCTTAATCCCATGCAAACTCATGCAAACCCAAATAACTTACAAACCACAACCCATACGCTATTCACACCCGAAACCAAATAAAAAATAATACTCCCAAAGCCCTGCCCAAATCAGCATAACCACCACCACTGGCAGAACCCAATATCACAAAACAAACTCAAACTGACCCTCCTTCATTACTCGCTGATAACACGTTGTTTATGCATGTATTTAGGTCGATTTAGGATCATATTTTATGGCATATACGTGCATATTTGACCGGCATTTATTTATATTAATAATATTTGGGTCATTTGACGTGTTTTGACTTGTTTTAAGGTATTTTGAGCATTTTCAGGCTACCGGACGAGGAAACAAGTTGGAAAAGAGTGAAAACCGGCCCAAAAGAGTGAGAACCGTCGGAGAACCAGTCCAAACCGGTCCGAACCGGCCTGAACCGGTCCAGGAGCAAAACCGGGCAAGAACCGACACGGCCGCGTCAGACTTGTAACACGGCCGTGTCAAAAGTGGTCCACAAAGCGCTGTTAGTTCTGGAATAGAACACGGCCGTGTCACAACTGCAACACGGCCGTGTCAAATGTTGAGCAGAAAGTGAATTGTGCAAAGCAACACGACCGTGTCACTTAAGCAACACGGCCGTGTCAGAAGGGTTTTTATGCGAGGATTTCATATTTTTAATAGGATTTTGATCCTATCTTTCCCAAGATTCGGCCCAACTCTATAAAAAGGACCCCAAGCTCTAGGAAAAAGGAGATCAATCATCAAGAACATAAATTACATCATCTTGGAAGACAAAGAAGACGAAGATCATCGAGACGGAGTCATCCGGGTTTATTTATTCTTTTCTAGTTTAATTCTTTACAATGTTTTTATTAAGATTTTGTATTGGATTATTACTAGGCATGGATAGCTAAGCTATTCGTGTCCTAGGGTTAGAAAGTAGGGATTTTTATAACAATGTTTTGATTTATGTTTTAATCTATTAATTCCATTCTTTATGTGTTTTATCTCTATGTTTATGCTTAAACTGAATTTAGCTTGATCACCTAGATTTAGTAATTTAGTTTAACAATTCCGCTTCGAGAGGAGGGAATTGTTATCAGACTTAGAACATAGAGCGCAGTTGTCTATGACTGTGTAGGCCGTGGCTTAAGATCGTTTGGGAGTTATTAGGTTTAATTGACTCGAGAGGGTAATTAGCTTAATTAATCAACGGTTTAATCGCTTCGAGAGAAGGATTAGATTATTGTCGTGCCGCCTAATAAACACTAGAATTGGTAAATTAATAGGTTAATCATATTCCACATTGAAATAATATCCTGAAATCAAAGCCCTAGGATACCTTTTCTCTTTGATTGTTAGTTTTCGTGTTTCCTAAGTTTGAAGTTATATTCAATTGAGTAGTTTAATTAGTAAAATCAACCTTTAAAACTTAGTATCTAGTTAGGACATTCCTAGAGTATTAGGATATCAAACTACCTAAAACTATTCCTTGTGGGATCGACCTTGACAATAGTACTACACCTACATCCGTACACTTGCGGAACACTAGGTTAGAAACCGACGTGTCAAGTTTTTGGCGCCGTTGCCGGGGAATAGGATTTAGCGCTTAGTTTTTATCTTGAAAAATAGGAGGAAACTAGACTAGATTTTATTTTTTTCGTATTTTTAATTTTAATTTTCGTTTTTATTTTTTTGGGTTAATTTTTGTATTACGCGGTAGTTCTTGTTTTTGGTGTTTGCAGGCTTCGTATGCTCACCAGATCAAAAGGGAAAGAAACCCTTCTTCCTTTCGATCCGGAAATTGAAGCGACAGCTCGCAGACACCGAACTAGAAGAGACGCCGCATCTGAGATGGAGAACCCACCACAGCATTCGAATCAAGATGACGCACTTAACAGAGTACTGACAGCTCTGGCACGGTTGGATGATCGAGTCACGAACATACAGCAGCAGCTACCTCCACAAGGGCCACAACTACAACAGCAGTACAGCCCAATTCAGATAGACCCAGCTGCAGGCGATGAAGATAACACGCCTATTAGCGACTGCTTGAAGCCCAGTCCAAATCAGCAGGCAGGAGAAGTACAACCTCCACCACTCAATGCCAACAATTTCGAGCTGAAGCCTGCACTAATCAATATAGTGCAGCAAAACCAGTATGGGGGAAGTGCGTTGGAGGATCCGAATGCGCATCTGATCAAGTTTCGCAGACTGGCCGACACAATCAAGATCAATCATGTGCCGCACGAGCAAGTCAAGATGAGACTGTTCCCTTTCTCACTGAAGGACAGAGCATTACAGTGGTTCAATTCACTAGAAGACATCAGAGATTGGGAAGACTTGAGTACTTCTTTCCTGTTGAAGTACTTTCCACCGAGCAAGATGCTCGACTTGCAGAATCAAATTAATCAGTTCAAACAGCTGGACCAAGAGCCATTCGGAGAGGCTTGGGAGCGATTCCGGGATCTTATCCGGAGTTGCCCTCAACATGGGTTCACCAAGAAGCAGCAAGTATGCAAGTTCTACAATGGTCTACTTGCTCCGACTAGAAACCAAGTGGATGCAGCTGCGGGTGGAAGTTTGATGGAGAAGTCAGTGAGGATGGCATTCTCAATCCTGGACGCGATGGCCAGAACAAGCTACCAATGGTCGAACGAGAGAAACATGCCAAGGAGGGTAGCAAGTGTCCAAAAAGTCGAACCCGTCAATAATGAGCCAATTGAAAAGCTCACAGCACAAGTAACAGCATTGACGAGCCAGGTGAATTTGCTAACTAATCTAACGTTAGCACAACAGCCAGGGGGTCCGGAAGAAGTTGAAGAAGTAAAATTTGTGAATCAACGAAACTTCAACAACTTCCAGAACAATCAGCCTCGGTACAATCAGTACCCTCAGAATCATCAGAACTTTTCATATGGGAACGCGCAAAATACACTTAATCCGCCACCCGGATTTGCTGTTACAAATGGCATGATCCATGACGGTAAGAAGCCATCACAAGAAGAGATCGCGATGTCACAATTCGAAAAGTATGATGAAAAGTTAGCTCAGTTGGAGAAGAAAGTGGATGGAAAATTCATGGAGCTAAACAAGCATATTACTGGGCAAGGGGCAGACATCAAGAGGCTCGAGAACACGTTGGTGCAGACTCAAGCTAGCATTGGAGAGTTGACATCAAACATGAGTCAGCTGATAAAGATAGTAGGAGCTCAACACAAGCAAGACCAATACCCGAGTGATACAGTGGTTAACCCGAAGGAGCACTGCAATATTGTGGAGCTAGATGAGCATGAAGAGAGCTTGAAGGACCAAGAAGCGAAGGAATCAAGCGAGGAAGTCAAAAACATTGAGAAGGAGGAGGTCAATACAATCATAGATAAGAAAACTTCATCTCCTATTCTTGATGAGTCTTTTGATTTTTGTTTTAAAAATTCGTTCTTTGCTAACCTTGATCCTTTAGAGCAATCTAGAGTTGTTGTTGTGAAACAGGAACCACTAAAGGAGAGAATCGAAGTTAAAGAGAAAACAAAGGAGTGGGAGGATGGAAAAGAGGCGACAAAGAAGAGACTGAGCAGGCCCAAGAAGAACGCAAACACAAGCATGAAACCAAGAAGAGCAACAAAAGCAAAAGATCCAGGGAGTTTTACTATTTCTTGCTCAATTGGTAGTCATGAATTTCATAATGTCATGTGTGACTTAGGGTCTAGCATAAATTTGATGTCTCTTAAGCACTATAGACAATTAGGATTAAGGGAAATTAAACGGTCCTTTACTACTATCAAATTGGCGGATGGATCTTCATTAACGCCGTTGGGAGTAGCAGAGGATGTAGTGGTAAAAGTGCTAAATTTTGAATTTCCTAGTGATTTCTTAGTTGTTGAAATGAAAGGGAGTGATGAATTCCCTTTTATCTTAGGAAGACCCTTCTTGGCGACTAGCCAAGCACTAATAGATGTACCTAAAGGGGAGTTGGTTTTTCGGGTTCAAAACGAAATAATCACACTCAACATACATAAATCGGGTCAAAGGGGTAGGCACAATTGTAGCATTATTTACACTACCCTAGCTGCTGTAGAAAATCCTCATGTCCCAAATAGCTCTTTAACTGGTCAGAAAACATCCGACTCGGGGTGGCTAGAAAATGGCTGATAGAAAAAGGACGTCCGGCTGATGACGTAAAACAAAGCGCTTGTCGGGAGGCAACCCGATGTTTATTGTTTTATTTTTTCGTTAATTTTATGTTTTTACTTGTATTTTAGTGTCTTATGTTTTTAGGAATCAACATGGACGAGGGTTGCAAGAAACGGGGGTCGAAAAGACGAAAAATCGCATGAAGATGGAAATCAGAGTAACACGGCCGTGTCACTTTTCAACACGGCCGTGTCAAAATTGACGTCGAAGGGAGAAATCTTCTGGAATGCAACACGGCCGTGTCACAAAATGACACGGCCGCGTCAACGTCAGCTCAAAGTAACACGGCCGCGTCTCACACATGACACGGCCGTGTCAAAAGATCGCTCAAAAAGGTAAAATGCACTGGAATGCAACACGGCCGTGTCACATTACTTAACACGGCCGTGTCAAAAACGCCTCAGAAAACCAACTTTTGGTTCAACGGTAACACGGCCGTGTCGGCCTTATAACACGGCCGTGTCAAAATCATCCTCCAAACGCGAATCAACACTGGAATGCAACACGGCCGTGTCACACAAATGACACGGCCGCGTCAAAAATGATCCAGAAACATCAATTTTGGAAAAAAGTGACACGGCCGTGTCAACAACCTTCAACACGGCCGCGTCAGGATCTCAACGTGCACGATTTTGGAGGATTTCAAAACACCGCCGTCGTCGAAACTATTTGTAAGTTAGCACCAAGGCGTACCACGTTTTTTTCCTCCAAACATTGGCTTTCAGCCAAGTTTGGGGGAGGGGGTAGACCGTGGGACGTCTTGGCAGTTATATTTCTAGTTTTGATTTACATTTTAGTTGAGCGTTCGAGGTTCGCTGATTGTGGGTCCGTGTGCCCATTGTGCTGATTTTTATTGTTTGATTGATGTTATCGGGTCGGTGAGCCCAGTTATCTGATTTATCGGTGTTGATTGGGTCTGTGAGCCCGAGTTTGATTGCATAGTGTTTTCATGTTGAGTCTTAGGAGTTTAGAGTTTAGAGTCTTAGTAGTGTGTCAGTTTTTTTTTAAGAGTAATAAGAATAATAAAACCCGGAAATAGGTAACAAGTGAAAAAAATAATAAGAGAATAATAGGGAAAGATGGATGATGAATAGTTAATGATGAGATGGTTTAGATGAAAAAATGGCACATAATAGAGCATGAGAGGTGTTTTGAGACGAAATTGAGCGTGAACTGAGAATATTCAATCAAAATTTACCTTGTGAGAATTTGAGCCTAATTATACTCCAACTTTCGGAGTAAGATACTTTCTTTCGGTGTGAATTTGATTGAATATGTGTACTAGTCTCTAGAACTTGCCTTGAGTCTTTACTAAGAATGTGTCAAGTATATGTTGTGATTTAGGAAATGATCTTAGGCAACTTTTTGTTTAAGCCTATTTGTTCGAACCATGAAAATTGCCTTTGAACCATAATGGAAAAAATTGTCCCTAGTTAGCCCACTTGAGCCTTATAGCTTTATTTATTCATAACCTAACAATATCAGCCAAAACCTTTTGATTTAACTCTTTTGGCCTTAATTGGATTAATCAAGTTAGAGGGAAGGAGAATTGGAAGGAATTTTGGGTGAACAATTTGTGGGAAGGAATGGGAAATAGGGATATTTTCAAAAGATGAAGGGAAGAAGAGAAAAGTGATAGGTGAAAAGCGAAGAATAGCCTCTCCTAGAAAAAAAAAAAAAAAAAAAAAGAAAAAAAAAAAGAAAAGAAGAAAAGAAAAAGAAAAAAAAGAAAAAAAGAAAAAAAAAATTTGTTATTATTAGGATTATAGAGGAGAGGCTAGAAAATAAAGTGCTCAAATTATGAATTTGCTTAGAACATTCGGGTAGTCCCAAAAATGTGGTACCTACAGAATTGAAAAGCACTTAAGTTGTATGGACTTGGGAAGGTGAAGAAGTCAACTTGCGGGGTGATTTGCTGAAATTTGAAGAGTGAGATTGCGTGATTGTATTGAGGGGTAGTCGGGTTAGACGTAACTTGATTAGTCCAATGAATAGTCACTTATATCCAAATGTATCCCACCTTACCTTAAGCCCACATTACAACCAAAATAAAGACCTTTTTGATTCTTTGTCACACATATCAAGTACGAGGTCTAGTTTAGACGATTGGCAAGCATATGGTAGACTTTGCATGTAATTCAATATGAGTGAAAATTATTTTAGCCTAAACACTTGAGAGATGAGTGAAACACTTACCCGGTGAGGGTTGAATAATTCGAAAGTTCAAAGTCTCGAGATTAGTTGATTTACGCGTTATCACATATGCTCAAGTGAAGTATGTTGCCTAGTTGTTTTAAGGAAAATCAAACTGAAACTGAATTCATCATCTAGTCGCCCTAAACAAATGCATAATCACTTGTTTTCTTTGTGTCTTTTTGTATGATGTTCGGGACGAACAACAGTTTAAGTTTGGGGGAGTTTGATAACACGTTGTTTATGCATGTATTTTTAGGTCGATTTAGGATCATATTTTATGGCATATACGTGCATATTTGACCGGCATTTATTTATATTAATAATATTTGGGTCATTTGACGTGTTTTGACTTGTTTTAAGGTATTTTGAGCATTTTCAGGCCACCGGACGAGGAAACAAGTTGGAAAAGAGTGAAAACCGGCCCAAAAGAGTGAGAACCGTCGGAGAACCGGTCCAAACCGGTCCGAACCGGCCTGAACCGGTCCAGGAGCAAAACCGGGCAAGAACCGACACGGCCGCGTCAGACTTGTAACACGGCCGTGTCAAAAGTGGTCCACAAAGCGCTGTTAGTTCTGGAATAGAACACGGCCGTGTCACAACTGCAACACGGCCGTGTCAAATGTTGAGCAGAAAGTGAATTGTGCAAAGCAACACGACCGTGTCACTTAAGCAACACGGCCGTGTCAGAAGGGTTTTTATGCGAGGATTTCATATTTTTAATAGGATTTTGATCCTATCTTTCCCAAGATTCGGCCCAACTCTATAAAAAGGACCCCAAGCTCTAGGAAAAAGGAGATCAATCATCAAGAACATAAATTACATCATCTTGGAAGACAAAGAAGACGAAGATCATCGAGACGGAGTCATCCGGGTTTATTTATTCTTTTCTAGTTTAATTCTTTACAATGTTTTTATTAAGATTTTGTATTGGATTATTACTAGGCATGGATAGCTAAGCTATTCGTGTCCTAGGGTTAGAAAGTAGGGATTTTTATAACAATGTTTTGATTTATGTTTTAATCTATTAATTCCATTCTTTATGTGTTTTATCTCTATGTTTATGCTTAAACTGAATTTAGCTTGATCACCTAGATTTAGTAATTTAGTTTAACAATTCCGCTTCGAGAGGAGGGAATTGTTATCAGACTTAGAACATAGAGCGCAGTTGTCTATGACTGTGTAGGCCGTGGCTTAAGATCGTTTGGGAGTTATTAGGTTTAATTGACTCGAGAGGGTAATTAGCTTAATTAATCAACGGTTTAATCGCTTCGAGAGAAGGATTAGATTATTGTCGTGCCGCCTAATAAACACTAGAATTGGTAAATTAATAGGTTAATCATATTCCACATTGAAATAATATCCTGAAATCGAAGCCCTAGGATACCTTTTCTCTTTGATTGTTAGTTTTCGTGTTTCCTAAGTTTGAAGTTATATTCAATTGAGTAGTTTAATTAGTAAAATCAACCTTTAAAACTTAGTATCTAGTTAGGACATTCCTAGAGTATTAGGGTATCAAACTACCTAAAACTATTCCTTGTGGGATCGACCTTGACAATAGTACTACACCTACATCCGTACACTTGCGGAACACTAGGTTAGAAACCGACGTGTCACTCGCTCGAGCCAAAATACCAGAAGTTACCCCATCCGAGATAACGCAGCTTACTGAATCGCTAAACCTGAAATTGATACCCACTTCAACCCTAATAGAAAATACGACCCGATTCCTACCAATACAAAAGATACCACCAAAATTACCAAACCAAACCTCGAGAAATCTTACTGATGAAACACCCAAAGAAAAACACACTACCATAAATGCCAACCTATCTGTCATGCATGAGCCACAAGCACACCCGATCCAAAAAACAAAACCTACTTGGAAAAATTACCAACCCAGGCCCGAAATTAGAAGAAACAGGTGAAGTGTACCCCGAAAGTGATGAAACAGCAGGCTAAAGAGCCAGAGGACATGATTATTGATAGTTGGATAGAAGTGGGAGTGGTACCGACAAAGAACATGGTGCTAAGTGATATTGAGACAGTTATTGATATTGAATCGCCAGTAGCAGCCGTGCAACCATGCCGATCCCAATGAGTTGTTTTGGGTGGAACTGCCGAGCGCTTGAGAACCCCCGCATAATTCAATCGCTTAAATGACAAATCAGAGAGAAGTCACACGGTCTGGTTTTCTTATCCGAAACTAGACTTTATTCTTTTGAGTTCGATAACATAGTTAAGATTTTGGGATATGGGGGCTATTAGATTTGTCCAACAAAGTCCCACATCGTATATACATGAGAGGATCATGGGGTTTAATAGGATTGAAATATCTCAATTGGTATGAGGTCTTTTGGGAGTTAACCCAAGAACAAAACTGTGTTGGCTTGGTCCTAAGCGGACAATATCATACCAATGTGGAGATGGGGCCCAGTTTGGGCCCAATAAGTAGTATCAGAGCCATGGTCTTAGACTGAACTGATGTGGTCCCAATAAGTAGTATCAGAGCCATGGTCTTAGACTGAACTGATGTGGTGAAAATTCTCGAAGTGTCAAACAAAGCGGCAGAGATCACGAC
The DNA here is from genome assembly GCA_958295605.1 of Ajuga chamaepitys. NCBI lineage: Eukaryota > Viridiplantae > Streptophyta > Magnoliopsida > Lamiales > Lamiaceae > Ajuga > Ajuga chamaepitys. The sequence goes on along the minus strand of OY282507.1, from coordinate 9,662,202 downwards.
AGGCTCTACGGACCAGGTCAGGTGGACCTGGGTAGAGTAGGCTCCTCAGCAGAGACGAAGGCTCACCAACGTAGAGCAGGCTCCTGAGCAGAGACGAAAGGTCCGGCTCTAGGATCTCCACAACAAAATACAACAGGAATCTCCAAATCCTTACATCTCCATAAATGGGATATGAGAAATCCTACCCTCCCTCATTGAAAATACCCTTATTTTATTGAATATTTATCATGTGGTGATAATTAGGATTTTAGAAAGGCCGAAACCACGGGGCCTGTTCGAACCTGTCTTAAATTATGCGGAGTTAGATTCTTGATGTGCTAAATTATAATCCTAGTGTATCACAAGTGTATGATGCTAGTTTAGCTATTGACAAAAAGGTCTTTTCATTCCAATGGACACCACATAATTAGCATCCTCCTCCTCACAATTCCTCTTCTCCTTTTTTATAACAATAGGTCTTCTACCTAGGTGTGCTGATGTCTAAGAGCCAGGTTTACTGTTTTTGGTGATTTTAGTGGTAGGGATTCGATTATCGGTTTGGTTGAGTAGACAGAAACCGTAAGTAATTGTAATACTTTTTCATCAATATAAATGATGATCTAATAAGGACACAATCTTAGATATTCGTTTTAAAGAATGTTTATGCTATCGTGGTTGAAAAGTTTTCACTAAAGGAACTTAAAATAAGTAGTATATAATTGCAATAATCAAATGCCATTTATACTAATTGATCACTTAAAAAAAGTAAGATTAGTAATTACGATTATGAAATATTAACTTCCCGTATTAAACTCGATTTATTTACAAAAAGAAATTCAAATCTGATTGACTCAACATAATTGTTCTCATTTTAGTTGTTTTATTTCCAAATAAAAACACAAATTGCGAGTACTAACATAGTTAAATGAACCCGTAACCAATTTTCAATTGAAAACCGCTAAGACTAATCCGGATTATATAGTAACCGGATTTAAATCCTTATAAATGATCAATAGGTAATCCCCCTTTACTATTAAAGCAAAGGAAAAACACGTGTCATCTATCTACTAGGCAAAACACGTGCCTTTGTCATACAGGTTGTAGGAGTTTATTTCTGATTTTTTTTCTTTTTTCAATAAAAGAAAAGAATTATAGGTGTAAGTTGTGGGAGTTTTATTCCGCAATTTACTTATATCTACCAATCAAATAAATTCTCTCTCTTCATTCTTTTTCTTTGTAACTTAGAATTTTAAGTGTTTATAGCTTTTTTCTTATAAACTTCATTCTTGATAAACATATATCAATTTAATTCTTATTTCACGATCTTCTATTAGACATCCATATTACATATAATACATTTGTTCGATTTATATTGATAAATAATATAATAAAATTATATTAGAGAAAAATATGGATATTTGTTTCTTATGAAATTAATTGATGAATAATAAATATAATGTATTTCACTTTTTAGAAAATTAGGTTTAAAACTCATATTGCTTACATAAAAAAATGTTAATATTTACTTAATTTTAATATATATATACTCATATATAATAACTTATATACATTTTATAATGTTTTGTAGTAATATTATAACTTATGTACTAGAATATGGGCAAATATTTAGTATACCTTGCTATTTAATAAAGGAGAACCCCCGTAAAAGAAAATTAGACATATTTTCTCGCTTTTTTTACCTTCTCAAAATATTAGGTTTAAATAAAAAATAACATAATAAGATAGTTGTATATATAGGGTAAAATCTTCCCAAATTTAAGTCATGTTTTTTTGAGAAAAAATAAGTTATGTTAAAAAATGCAATTGTTTGTCGATTATTTGGGTTAGATTCATTAATGTAATATGAGGTGAATTATTTAATTGGGTCTGATTTACAAAAAATATATATGTGTGTGTGTGTTAAGAATATTTTCTTATAAATACTTATTAAATAATATTTTTAAAATATGAGTTAATCTTTAATTTTTTTTAAACTTTAGTTTTATTTTATGAACAAATCTAAACATGTATACTCCCTCCGTCCCACTTAAATTTGCATATTTTCCTTTAGATCTGCCCCACTTAATTTTGGAGACTCTTAAAAATGAAATTTCTCTCACAATCTCCACCCTCAATTTTCACCTTTGAAAAAAATCAAAGATTCCCCAAAATCTACTTTTTCTAACATCTGTGTCCGATCAACTGTGTAAAATTAGCTGGGATCGAGGGAGTATTTCTAAATATTACAGTTGTTTAAAAATAGTAGAAACTAACTATTTTTCATTTCGTAGACTTACATATAATATTTGATTTTTTTTATAAAGAACAAACAAAAAAAAAAAAAAATTGTGCTCGTGTTAGGGATAGAAAGAATCTAGAGGTTTGCTTTATTTTGTATAGCGCTCTCTCTCTCTCTCTCACAAATATTTTGATTTTTCCAACATTTAAAAGACACTAATAACTTTTTTGGTTTTTTTTTAATCCTTTTTTGCAATAGATAAGAAGCAAACATTTTTTCTTAGTATTTAATTTAATAGTGATGTTGAATATAAAAAAAAAAAAAAATTATTTGAGTATTTAGATTTAAATTTTTATTGGATATGAGTTGCAAGTAAAAATAAATTAAATAATGTTTTTAATAAAGTTAAAGTTATTAGATTATTTGACAAAAAGTTATTTAAGTTTAATGTTTTTTTATGAATAAATATATTTGAAGCGGTGGTGATGAGGATTTTGTAGTATTTAAAAGGAGTGAGTAATGAGTATTATCGATGAGAAAGAGTGAATCTGGTGTGGTATTGGTATAGAGTAGAGAATAAGCGGGAAATGAAGTCACGGTTGCTAGATCCAAAAGCTCCACGCGGGCCCCACTTCACGTGTGATCACGCTTCTCCCAACTGCTGACGCTAACTCAACACGTGGAGGGCGTAACCAGGTGAATTACAATCTTGAACCCTTCTCCTAAACAGACAAAATGCTTAATTACCACACTACCCATGCACCTTCTTTTCTCCTTCCACGTCGACCCCTATGGACAACTCATCAAAATATCCCAATTTCGGATTTAACTCATTTCTCATAATTAGGGTCGTCGACGTAAATTCACCTATATATACATGCTATGAGGACATTTTAACGCCATGCCAAATAATTTACTTTTCTTATATTTATTAAACTAAAGAAATTAACATGTCCTCACACTAAATGGAAGGACGACAACTGCACTTCTCACTACTTAAATGCATCGGATTACCTCTACTTATTTCCAACTAAATTTAACAATTTTTGAGTTAATCGAGCATCGATTTAGTTAGATTTTATTTTGGATCTATAATTCTACCAATTTTTTATGTTATTCAGATCATTATCGGACTATAAGTTAGAATTTTCTAAAGATTATATTCAAATTTTAATTTTACAAAACATACTAAATGACTTATAGTAACAATACACACACAACAATAATTTATAGTAACAACATACATACAAACTGGGGATGATAATGGGACAAGTTAGGTCGGGCACTTGAATATCCATGCCCGTCCTATCCTTCAAACAGGACGGGACGACCCGCTGCAGATCACAGGTCGAGGTAGGTTGACACATTATTTTAAAAAGTAAATAAAATTTGAATTACTATAATTTAAAATATATGTTAACTTAATGCATTCTATACAAATATTATTTCAAAGAGTCATCATAAACTATAAAAAAATTGTAAATATTTAAAATACATTTATAATCCTAGTTTGTAATATTTATTTGTATCTAAACTTACTTAATAATGTTTACATTGTATGCACTCTTTTATTTAGTATTATTTGATACATCTTATTATTATAAAATATTGCATGATTATTAAATATTATATAGTAAATTGATCAATTTATGTGAATAATACCATATTTATATGTAATTATTTATGCGGGCGGGGCAGGGTAGGGCATGAGGCAAGGGCATGATCCATACCTATTTCGCCCCGTCGCCGACCACAGGACAGGACGACCAATATGCCTCAAATCAGGGCAGGTTAATATAGGTCAGGTCGAAATTGTCATCCCTAATACAGACCATATGTGTTAATCCAATTATTTAACTAAATAATAATTTTAGTAATAATATACATATATAATATTACATAAATGTGCATTTTTAATACAAACACATTAGAACTATAATTACAACATATAGAATATTTATTCGAGCTACTAAACTAGCTCAAGCGCTAAACGGATTAGTCCTATAATATTTCAGGCTAATTAAATACCGTTTAGTTGTACCATTTTAATCAGGTTGATAATAAAATGAGTTTATCCGGGACAGTTTATGACAAATTTACAATTCCAGACTTTTTTATTACCACAGTATTCAAGGGTCTTTGAATTATTCTCGAATTAAAAAAATATTTTGAGTTTTTGACGAACTGAGTCAAACTCATAGGAACGTCGATGGATCGAATTCGAATATACTTTTTACATCGACATTCTTTTTCGATTTTTGTTGAACATATCAATTTAAATTTATCAAGCACAAAAATATATTTAAAATCTTGGCAATAGCTTTGTCCCAAGCTTAACCGAAATATTTCGGATATTACGATTTAATAAGGGTGATAATTCGGGTCATCGAATCGGATTCGTGTTTGATTTTGAGTCGATTCGAATTATATATTAAAAATAATTTGAATCATATTATTATTATATTTTAAGAAAAAAATATTGATTCCGGGTCGATTCGGATCAAAATCGGATTAAGCGGATTGTTTGCGGGTTTTCCTCAGTAAATTCGTGTCGGGTTGGGTCGGGTTCGTCAGGCTAGTCGGGTCGGGTTAGAAATTGTCCCCTACAATTTATGCTTATATATATTACATGTTCTGAGTATAATACATTTACTCAAAATAGATGATGCATTTAAACATAATTCGTGATACATTTTAACTATGATACATTTACCCAAATTATATGATATTTTTAGGCATAAATAGTAATATATTTTGATTAATAACTTGAATTAACGGATTTAAAATACGTGCGATTGGTGCACAAAAGACGAAGATAATTTTGGAATAGTAAAAGATTAAGTTTTAGTATTTGGATAAAATAATATTAAGAAAATTGAGATGGGCAAGTTGGAGGTAATTTTCTTCAATTCCCTTGACTGCCTAAATTTATCTTCTCTTACTTAAAATTATACGGTCCCCGGAAATTTGAATATTTTTTATTTATTTAGGATATAGATAGAGTAGTCTTGAAAGAGATATGAAGAATAAAATTAAGAAGGCAAATATTTATAAATATTTTGTTAAGCCTAAATCATTAAGTAAAAAAGACTGCCCTATAAAAAAGTAAAAACAAAAGGAAGATAGTATATTGGGTCATATAATATTGGTAATTAGATCAGTAAACAAAGTGATAAGATACAAACATACACTTTAATGTTTTTACAAGATGCTCATAAATTTAACTCATTATACTTCTTCGATCAAATAAAATAGTTATAAATATACTCCCTACATTTCGATTAAATTTGCATGATTGATCGGGCACGAATGTTAAAAAAAAAATAGATTTTGCTTTCCTTTCATTTTTTTAAAGGTGAAGATTGAGGGTTGAGATTTTGAAGGTGAAGATTGTGGAAATTAATTTCTATTTTAGTGATGTACAAAATTAAGTGAAACGAACCGATAAATCAAGTGTGCAAATTTAATCGGAACGGAGGTAATATTTGTTTAGAGTTTAAGAAACGTCTTACTTCAATGCAACTAGAAAATTAAATTTAACAAATAAATTTTATTTTTTTAACCATAATTATTTAGGAGTATTTGTAATGAATGGTTACTTACTCCCAACAAATAATAAGGATACTCAAGAAAAAATTGTATCGTTTAGATAAGAAAAATGAGTGTAATTTGGAGTAAACAAAATATAAGTTCCGAACTATCTTTGCAGGACGAAGAGTATACAACAAAGTGAAATTCCTGGACATAATGTTTTGAAGCAATTGTCTTCATGGTTACACTCTAATATTTAGTAACTAACTCTTAATCACACTATTAATAATTAGATAGCAATAAGATTTAATTGCAAAATAAAACATGAACTTTTGTCAAATTGCAAATTTAAAACAATTTTTCAAAATTTGCAAATTACATTACAAACTTAACCTAGTCTTGCATTTGAAAGCATCAACTAATTTTCGACAATCTCTAACGTCATGTAGGGTGCTATTTTGGGTTAAAGATGAAATATGAATGAAGTCGTGGCTGATGAACAGTAAGTTGCAACAGATTAATCTTCTCTTTGCACTAATACATTATCCATATCTAATGTGTCTAGTCTCAAGGCTGATTGACATAAATGTAATTATCTAGTAAAAATATGTCAAAGTTTTGCTATTTGTGATTTTTTTTCTATTAATTTGTCAATGATAAGTGACTTTCGACACCAAGTTATCAATAGGGTATGAAATTTTAGGATTGACCTGAGAAGAGTGGTCTTTTGCGACTTGCAATGATCAACCATAGTTTAATCTAGTTTCATTAATTAGTTTCAATACATTTTTATTTTTAGCTCAGTGTATCAGTCTACGTGACACTAAATGGAGTAAATCGTTACATACAATGGTAATTGATCGTAAAAAATTGTATACTAATTAAAATAGTAAACATAGGTTAAGTTTGTGATTTATTTTACATAACTAGAAAACTAGTTATTAATTTGTAATTTTGTAAAAGTTGTGATTTGCTTTTGCAATTAGAGAAAATTAGTGAAAATGTCATGTATCTGTTACCACTATTTATGAAAATAGCATTTAAGGTTTACAAGTTATGATAATACCATGTATACTTAAAAAAATTGGTGTAAACGTTTCATTGTCTGATATTGCAGTTCGACCACCATGTCACATAGTGATGTGGCAATAAGTGACTGGTATGGTGTTAATGTGACTTATTTTTTTAATGTATTATTAACATATATTTTAACATTATGATTTGGATTGTAAAAGGGGAAATTTGAAAAATGAAATTGAAAAATAATTGAAATTTTTGTGAAAATTATTATTAAAACTAAACAAATTAAACCCAAAAAGCTTTTAAGAAAAGTCTGTAAAGTTAGTAATTAAATTGTTGTAAAATATTAAATATTATGAAAGGTAACAATTACTTTAAAAATCAAGATGCTAATTTTTTTAAAAAAAAATGGAAATTATTTCACATCTAAAAAGTATTTGAAAAATATAAAATTAAAACTAGTTTAAAGGTGCAAAAAAATTATTTGTAAAAACTACTATAAAATGTGGAAAATATTATTTTTATTTTCAGTTTGAGTCTAATAAAATAGCGGTAAAAGTATATAATATAAAAATATAATATTAAACGATAATTTAAATAATTTATCTAATTTTGGTATAATAAAATATATAGAAACGTAATTTAAATTGGGGTCCGTTGGGGTTCGGGGGAGGGCAACTTAAATTATCTTTTTAATTTTTTTTTTTGATATTATATACTTTAGTATCACTATTTTATTGTACCGAAATAAAAAATTCAAAATAATTTTCACAGTTTCTATTTCTTTTTATATATAGATTTTTTTGAAGTTTTAAGCTAGTGCTAGTTTTATGAATTTATTTAGTATTTTAAAATAATTTCTGAACTTTTTAAATTAGCATAAAAAAATTTAAAACAATTATCAGTTTTTGTAATATTTAACATTGTACAACAATTTTATTACTAACCTTATAGATTTTTCTTTTTAAAGTTGGATAGTTTAAAAAGTAGAACATCAAATACCTAGACATTTAGTCCTAGGTTCGAGGCACCTTTGGAAGCGAAAAGGGTTTTGTTCTTAGATTAGGAGATTTGTTTTAAAAAAAAAAAAAAAAAAACCTTATACATTGTTCTTAATAGTTATTTAGGTTTTAAGTTTTTTATTTTTTGTTTTAGTAATAATTTTTACAAACATTTGAATTATATTTTATTTTTTAATTTTCATTTTTAATAATTCAAATTATAAAGTTAAAAATATATATTAATGATATCAGACAAATAAAATTATCTAAGTACTACATCCACTATGTGACGCAAGTAACATTATATTTTCCTCAATTTTTTACAATTACATAACATTATCATAATTAAAAACATTAAAGATTATTTTATGAATAGTGATAATATTCGAAACATTTCATAAATTTTCATTACAATTATGTCAAACAATAATTTTCCGAAAGAGAACAAATAACAATGCCAACGTGGAGTGGCGAAGTATCCATAATGGGATACTTGGTTTGGGATGTAGTGGCATGTGTCACGTCCGATGGGACACATCCACAGACGAAATATCCAAAAAAATATTTTAGTTTAGGAGTATAGTAAAATAGAATGTGTATTGAAAATTATGAAAGATGTATTGGAAATTGTAAAAGGTGTATTGAAAATTATAAAAGGTGATATAGATAATAGGATGTGGATGTGGAGGGATGGACCATCCGGTGTAAAGTGAAATACATTAAGGATGATGTATACCACATCCGGATGGAGACATCCCAAACCAAGTATCCCTAAATTCTTCTACTCTGATTTGCCAAATTTTACTTCTTGATGAAGTAAAGTAATTAATTAGTTAATCCATTATCCCTTTGAAAAAAACAAAAGTTAATCCATCATCATAGGGATAAAAATAGAAAGTACGTGGCGTTTTCTTATCAGCTTCCTAGGGTCAAATTTGTATTTGCACACTGAGTCTGCTGCAACTGTTAAGAAAATAATAAGACAAGAGAGAGAAGAAAGCAGATACAGCTCCTGCATACTTTTTAGAGAGAGAGAGAGAGCAGGGCTAGAACCTTATCCGTTCTTACCCTTTATAAAAGCAAATCAAAACTACCATTTGTAAGTATAAATTATTGGCAGAAGAAATTCTCTTCCATCATTTCGCACTTCAAAAACCACAGGAGAGAAATATCAAGCCAAAAAAAGTGTGGAGGAACTTTCGTTTCAACTTCTTATATGGCAGCATCCAAAGGCTTCTTCGCTGGAGCAAACTACAGATTTCTCCCGTCCGATCAAGCTTTGACTACCGATTCGATGATCTTCGAGCTTGACGAGTCCGACGTTTGGAACTCGCCGGCGGCGGCGCGATCGCAATCGCCGGAGATCCGTAGGATGAGTTCTAGGATCTCGAGGAAGTCATCATCGGCGGCGAACGTTCGAGTCAGCGGTCCGGCTTCGCTTCCGGTCAACGTTCCTGACTGGTCGAAGATTCTGAAGGACGAGTACAGGGAGAATCGTTGTAGAGAGAGCGACGAGGAATACGACGAGGACGATGCCGTGGACGGAAGCAGTCGGATTCCGCCGCATGAGTTTCTAGCGCGGCAAATGGCGAGGACGAGGATCGCGTCGTTCTCGGTGCACGAGGGGGTTGGGAGGACTCTCAAGGGGAGAGATCTGAGCAGAGTTAGAAACGCAATTTGGCAGAAAACTGGTTTCGAGGATTAATTCATTTTTCACTTCATTTTAATTGACTTTTTGTTTTTTTCCTGTTCTCTTTTTTCATTGTGGACAAAAGAAAGAAAAGGCAGCCTCGTTTTGACCATGTGTGAGGCAAGATTGAGAGGATTACTGTTTGTTAGAAGCTGTATCTAACATTTTGAAGAGGAAATCGAAAACAAAAATCTATTATTGGATTTACCAGGTCTTCATGAGTTCATGTTATTAATATGTGCTCAAGAACAATTTATGTATTCATTTATTAATTATTAGATGAAACATACTTGTTTTAAGGAATATAACTTCCTTTTTACTAGTTTAACTTATTTGACCACGTATAATTTATTCATAAATTTGATACTCGGAATTTAATTTTGATTAATAGAACTAGACAGTGACTTTTTAAGTTTTATAGTTTTCTTTTGTTTCCCTGACAGATGTGAAGTACTGTATTCTTTAAAGAGGAAGGGTGACTGTTGTATTTAAAATTGTACAATTCGTCTCTTAAGTAATTTATTTTTTTGACGTGTGCAATTATTTTTTATTTAGAATAGTAAAATGGAAAAATATGTTTTATAAAAGAAGTAGTCGAAAATTTGAGTAGACGACAAAAGTGGTGGGACAGATGGAAAGAGAAAAAGGAGGGGCTAAAATTTAGTGAAAGGACTTTGAATTGAAAGCGCGTGTAGCAGTTGGCTCCCCAAATCAAAGACATCACTTACAATTTACAAACACCAGGAGCTGTACCGTCAAAAATATTGTTTTCTTTTCATTTATTTATCAACAAACTACCCCCAGCCCCAGGGTTTATACTCAAAGAATATGCTTCTTTTTTATTTTCTGTCAATTTGATCAAATTATCACTTTTTTAAAATCATCGTTATTTACTCACATATTGTTTTATTCAATTATATTTTACTAATATGTGAAATTCAAAATTTTATTTTGCACTTGAGTCGATAAAATGAGATATTGATTTTTGGAATATATTATTTTTAAACATAATTTTTTTTATGAGTTACAGAAAGCAAGTCTTAGGCATAAAGACAAAACTTTTGATTTCATTAATCAGTTGCACAAGTCTAATTAAATTAAATAATAAAATAAATCATTAAATTGTATAAGTTTGTGCTCATGATTTTAGAAAATTATATATTTATCAAATTATCTTTAAGAATTACTATCATTATTGAACAGAGAGAATAATATTCATTAGTATCAACAGGAAGCAATTTTTAATAAGATAAAGATGTTTGGGCTGATTCAGTTCGAACTGAAAAAAAATATTTTTTTAAAAATTAATCTTCTTTTTTTAAAAATCTATTGAATATTATTAATAAAAACTATTTGTGAAGACGGTAACTAAATTTTTAACATTAACACTCGATTACGGGTCAAAAAAGAATAAGAAAACACGCCAAGATTTTTAGAGTGTTTCAAATGATAGTTAACATTTAAATTTCATCTTGTGATAGTTTTCAATTATATTTGTAATTTTAATTAAAAGATAATTGCAAAATAATAATAAATATAATAGTAATTTTAAGAAAATATTTTTTTTTCGGTCCGGACTAAATCTGCCCACATAACATCTTCCTTTTCTTTACATAGAGAAAGGAAATGGAAATATCTTGCAGGATAGAAAGAGTATGATTATGTCGTACAGTCTTATAGGGACTGTTTGAACACAACTTTCAACAATGTCCGAATATAGATAATATCTCAAGAATACTTATCAAATGGTCTGTATTTTGCCACAGAGTTGGATTAGACCTCCTCTCCACGTATGCTTGTGTTCTTGCAAAACAGAGTCTGGGGCTACCCCGACGAAGAACATCCGATGCTCAAGTCAGAATCTTAATCTAGAGATTGTAAAAGCGATTAAATAGTAAGTGGGTTAGACCATCTCCAAGGCAGCACCGAAATGTTGCTCAGCAACAAAATGCTGCCTTGCCCCTTCTTCAACGGATCCATTAATCACGCACCAATTTTATATTTGTGAGCAGTAGAGTAGCAAAGCTGTTGCCCTACTGTTCACAAAACACCAACTTTTTTTTTTTTTGTTTATTTTCAAATATTTTATCGTTATAATCATATTGTTATACTTGAAATAAAGATATATCAATTCGTTTCTAGAGGTTCTTTTGATAAATAATTTCACAAGTATATAATATATTATATATATATATATATATTTGTGTGTGTGTGCGTGTGAATTTACATCCAACTAATCACAACACTTCTTTATATTACAAATTACAACTTTAAAAATACATAACATATCGTATTGAAATACGACTAACTAAATAAAATTACACAAGTACACTAAAAGAAAAATACAAACATCACAAATACAATTATAAAGAAAGAAAAAGGCATAATTGCAAAAAATAGAATATATAATAAGAAAAAAGGCATATTTTCAAAATATTCCTCTCTGTGCATAAATTTGGTGTTGAATGGTTGGTGATGATTTTCTGTGTGCACCAAATTTTTGAAATTAACTTTTGTTAATAGTGTGAATTAGCAACAAATTTGTGCTATAACATTGGAGATGCTCTTAGAGAGTGTAACCTTTTTGCAATTGAAATGGGAACTATTTATACTTAATGTTTCTAGGTCAAGAGGTAAATTGGTCATTTCGGTTGCCTACTCATCTTTTGCCACCTGTCTCTCTGTACTCGGCGACGGTTTCAAAGGGTACAGGACCTTTTGTCAAGCAGACACACAATTGTCTGTACCATTATTTGGAGGACCAGAGAACACATAACTTGGTACTCAAGCTATGACAGTCATGTTGTGCAGGGCCGAGCTCATGCTTAATGTACGTCCTACATACACAAGTTTTATGATTATTTTTATAAAAATTAAAAAGTAATAATTAATATAGTTAAGAGTTAAACTTTAACTCTAATTTAGTTTGAAAGTTTAAATATATTTAGTCAATTTAGTGAACATGAAAAAACTTTAATTAATGTGGAACGTGAAAATGCACATCACTATTAGCGATATGCTTAATATGTGATATATTTTTTGTGGGATAGACTAAAATAAAAAATAAAAATTATAAGATTAAATAATATTATCAATATTTTATTATAATTAGATAGCATAAAGATATGCTTCCCCGGATATTCCATGGCCTTGTTTGTTTAGGGTTGGGCCAATCGGTTGTGGATTTAGCCCAACCCATCACGTGTTTGTTAATCGGTTGTGAGCAATAAATTGCCCACAATCTCTACACACATCATCAAGCCACTAACTAACTCTTACACACATTATCACTCAAACACCATTCCCAATACACACTTTAATCAATAATCAATCACTTACTAACTAACTCTTACACACATCAAATCAATTTTAACACATTTTATATTATAATCACCCCACAACCCAATCTCCAACCAACATAAACAAACACTCACTTATTTACTCCAACCTCTATATTCCACTATATTCTCCACAGCCTACAGTACTCCAGCCACCCACAGCCATAAACAAACAGGGCCCATATGAACTGAGGTCTAAGGTGTGTCATCCTCAGAAACTCAAAAGTGTGTCTTGTAGTGTATCTGTATATATTATTCTAGAAACTAAACTAAAGTTATAGTGCAATGAGAGTGTAGTGCGTCTGTATGTATATAAAATTTTAGGGTGCATTTGAATAGAAGGATTCAATGCGTGGATTTGAAAATTTATCATTAAATTCATTAACTTATTTGGTAAAAAAATTAAATTAAGAGATTTTAAATCGCTCCTAAATTTTTAGTTTATTTTGGATGTATTTCAAATTCATCCAACAATCTAGTCATTTATAAATTTATCATACCTTTTATGTATGTATAACAACATTATCATATACATTTCACACATTACACACAACAAATTACACGTACCACACACACACTTCACACACATACTACACACACTTCACCCGCATTTCACGCGCCACTACTACACGCGCGCGCACACACACACTACACACATACTTTACACAGTACACGCACACACTACCCACATACTACTCACACTTCACACACACTACACGCACTTTCATTATCATAATCCTTTCAAAAATATTAAAAAAAAACTGAAAAAAGAAATGTTTAAACAATTCAAATTCACTCATTTAAATTTAAACATCTAAATAAGGGATTTAAAATGGATTTGAAATGAGTGGATTTCTTAATACAAAGAATTGAAAATCAAATCATTTGCTTTCCAAATCCTTCCATCCAAACACAACCTTGATCTATATTGTTTGGTCAGTTTTTCAAAATTCTCAACTCTTTTCTACTTTAATTAATTAATTAATCAATTAGAATTTTATGTAGCCTCCACTCATAGTCTGAGTAAATTCTTCAAGATTGTTTCGTTTTTAGTCAAAATTGTCTAATTTATATAGTAGCTATACAAACAGTCACAATGGACAAGAGAATGATGGTTTATTGATCAGTTTAATTTGTAATACTCCAACCCATATTTTGTTTTGGTCCTCTTCTGAAATAACTATCTTAACCTGTAAAAAATATACTCCCTCCGTCTCACCTAACTTGCCTATTTTGAGGAGCATGGAGGTTAAGAAAAAATAAATTTTGTGAAATCTTTGACTTTTTTAAAGATGGAGATTGATGATGGAGATTTTGGGGATGAAAATTATAAGAAAAATTTATCATTTATGGACTAGCAGGTTAGAGCAGAACGGAGGTAGTAATTTTTAAATATCCGTCTTTAATTAGTTGAAAATATCTATTATTATTGTCATATATTAGTGTCGCTGTCTCCCTTAAAGGTAGCATAATAAGATCGAAAGAATTTGTAGGGCAGCCTATGAATAAAGAAAGTAAAAAGATCTGATAAAATGAAGATCTTTATCTGTAAAGTTGAAGCTGCAACGAAATTATGAGCAATATACATGAAATTCACTTTTTGGGTTTGATGATTTCACCATAAAACGCATAAGATAGTACTCCACTATCTCGAATTTTCATTCTAAATTCATGAAATCTCATTCCAAATGATCATAAATGCGCAAAAAGTTAAGTAAATAAAGCCAACTGCATAAAAAACTTGTAGTGGTGTAGGAATTAATTGTGCTTTATGAATCTAGACTTATTTAGGGCAATGGGGGGACCTACGACGATGTGCACATAAAACCCAATTAAACTTTTCTTCTCCGCCTTACGGTTTCCACAAATGCAGGCAACCCATCATGCTACGCCAATAAAGATGTCAAAATAAGTCCGACTGTAGAAAAGAGTTGGATTATATTTTACTGGCTCGTATAGATTCAGGATTTCTAGTACAATTTTACTCGACATTTGAACCTATTTGGGCTTTGATCGGGCAGGACGAGGATAGGGTTCCCCCTTATACGTTTAATTTTATTATATAATATCACATAACTAAATTTATAAGCAATTTTTATTGTTTTTGTATCCTTCAGCCCCTCTAATCTAGAGTTCAAAATTTTCAATATTGCATTCACGTTCTCTGATGGTGATGTCAGTCTTTTAAGGGTATGTTTGCTCATGGATTCCCTCAGTGGATTTAGGGAACCAAATCCCAATAAAACAGACTTATTAATTCCCTCAATAAGTTTAACTCAGTACTCCTCAACTTTAAACAAACACATCCTAAGTTTATTTTCTCTTCTACAATATTGCTTTCAAGTTCTTCGATGGTGGTGTCAGTCTTTTAATATTTCCTGCTTCTCACTTTTTATTGAGTAAGTTTTCTACCTTATGATTCTTAAATATGCTATGGTTCAAAAATATGATTTGTTGGATTTGTTGATGCCCATAAAACAGGCACACATAACGGAATGCTACTTCTTTTGTTATTTATTTTTCACATTAATTTTCAAGAATTAGGATACTTGTATTCTAGAATTATTTAATTATTATATACTTTTAATGAATTTTAAAGATCTTATACCATCAGTGTTTTCTAGGATTTGAACCGGATTGATTGTTATTGACATCTGTATCAGATGCCCGTGCTTGCCCATTTCTAGAATGGCTCACGCAATTTCGGATCATGGAACGTGATCGACATATTTTCACCAAACTTATTAAAATAATAATTTAAGATACATATCGATGAGACCAAATTAAATCAATAAATTATCTATTCGAATAGACTTTTGAACTGAAACAAATAAAACTTGGAACTTTTGACGATGAAACAAGACCTTACTACATATTTCAAAGTGTTGGAGATAGCGTTATATAACTTAAAATTTTATTTGATCAAATTGTAGCTCTTTTTAATTTTCGCAACACTCCTGCGAAGGCCAAATTTGCCGTCAATTTTATGTTCTAAACCACATTATTTTAACAATATTAGTTCAAGGCATATAGCGGTCTAGACATGTATCAACATTTTAGGTTTTATATTAACTATTATTTATTGTATAATGTTTTTAGCCCAAGTAATTGATGATGTATTTTTTAGTCTTTTCATAATTATGCTCATGTTAGGACTTAGAAGACACATATAAGGTCACTTAGAATTTTAACTTGGTATGATGATGAGTCATATAATACTCGTGCGAGTAGATGCCATCACAATATTAGAACAGTGTCATACGATATGATCGATATGTACTGTTAAACTATCTTATCTATATGTTTATTCTTGACATTTTATTTATGTCTAACTGAATATGTACAATGCTCTATTTACGTATAAATTTGTGGTTTGTGATTTGCTTGTCTAAAACACACTGTGATCCAAGTGACTAAAAATTATTTGATAATTAAGAATCTAGAAATTTAAAATTTACTGATAACTTAAAATTAATAAAGTGGTTGCGACCCATTTTCTTTTAATTTTTTTATTTTTATAAATTAGAGTTTCTTGATTCCTCCTATTTAAAATAAAAAAGGGTCTATTGATATTGTTAAATCTATTAAAAGTTTTCCGTATTTAACTGTTATTTTAAATTACTTACTACTAACGAAATACTTCTTCCGTCCAGGTTTAACTAGCCTAGTTGATCGGGTACGGAGGTTAAGAAAAAATAAATTTTATGAAATCTTTAATTTTTATTGAGAGTGGAGATTTTGAGGGTGAAAATTGTATGAGAAATTTATCTTTTATGAACTGACAAATTAAATTAAAACAGACTAAAATAACAAGTAGACAAATTAAGTTGGAACGGAAGGAGCAGCTGGCAATACATACATATGTTGATAGAAATGAAGTAGAATCCAATTACTGAATATTACTATTTCAGGTGATGAACAACAAAAGTGACACCATTTGATGACACGGTGACAACATGTTCCAAGAGAAAAGTATAATCCAGAGTACAGAAAAAAAGTAAAACGAAATTAGTTTAAAGGGTACATTGGTCGCTGCAAGTTCTTTTAAGAAAAGAGCCAATAGGTGGTTTAAACTTTAAAGAATATTGAGATTATCTACACCCGATAGATAATAATTGTGTGGGCCCGTCGCGATGACCTCAATCATGGTGGAGAAGCAGTGCCGTTTTGTCGGGTTCCGCTGTCGTTTCAGTCCCGTCGCTACCTGCCTTTCGCTTCACATGGAGTTTGCGTGTCGACCTATTCGGGGTTAATTTTTTTATTTCTTAGGCTATGTTTACTTAAAACTTAACTCAGTAGATTTAAGGGCTCAAATCCTCATAAAGCACACTCATAAATTTCTTTAGTCAGATTTAGCCCAACACTCTCCAGTTTTAAGTAAACATATCCTTAATGTTTTCGGGGTTAATTTTCTATTTCTCAATGTTTTTGTTTTTAAAATATCCCCAAAATTAGCATTTTTTTTGGTAAAAAACGTATTAATTCTAGCACTTTGACTGATATTTGGACGAAAATACCTTTTTGAACAAAATCGTTACTCTGTCAAAATATTGTTTGTTTTGCAGAGCTGTCGGCCACTTGTTTTCGTGTCTGTCGACAATTTCGTGTCAGCTATTTCATGCCAACTCTTTTTCTTCGTGCCAATCATTTTAATTCTATTGTCTCGTGCCTATTTACTTCGTGCATGTCATTCCAGTTGTTTTAATATATTTTTTGTGTTTCGTGCCTATTGTTCTCTTGAGTTTTTTTTAAGAAAACCCGAAATTACTAAGAGCCTTAAAATGGTATCAGAGTCCTGGGTTTATTTAAGAGATCATGAACTTTATTTACTATGTTATGTATCCTAACGGAGGAGACATTCGAGTAAAATATGAATCCGAACGAAAGTTAAAAAAAAAAACACTCAACAAGAATACTTGAGTGAGAACTCAGGTACCAGGAAATATTTTCAAATTCTAGAAAGACAAAAACAAGATTTCTTTGGAGAATTCATCCGAAGATGTGACGAGACTCTTGAAAGAACTAAGAAGTTCAGCGCTGAGCTAAATTGTCTTTCAAGATGCCAAACTGTGATAAAATAAGATAAGGAATCAGACGAAAGGACAAGAAATTCCTGCAGAAGGGAATGCAATTGATTTCATCAACTTCACCAGCATTTAGGGAAGATATCCTACAAAGGAGATCTAGAGAAGGTGTTCCAACCAATCCCCATCGGATATCCAGAAACATCATTTACATTTCTGGAAGAAAGCACGATGGGACCCAATTGGGAAGAAGTCAGTGAGGAAAGATCTAAGATTACTAATCCTAGAGAAATCCAGAAGATGGTTAATAGTTATGGAGAAACCCTCCTCAACTATCAGAAGGAGTTCCTTGAAACACTCAAGTATGTTCAAAGAAGATTGACAACCTTGGAGAACAAGTTAAGTCCGTCAAGAAGAAAGGAAGGAGGATGGCTACCACCATCTTTCAGTTCAGAACTCTTTTACACCAAAAGGGGAAAACTACCGAGTTTGTTTGGTACAAGCCAATTCTTATGAACCTGCGCTTCACAAGAATTATAAGAGACTCGTGGGAATAAACAAAAGTGTTCATCCGTGCTGTGTTGATAACGACACCCCTACTCTAATTGGGGGCTAACCATTTAGGCAGAAGAAGGTGAAAATAAAAAGTCATCCTTATGCCAGAAGAGATGGTATTAAGAGATCTGTATCCTCATGCAAACCTACAAAATTCTGGTCCAAACAAAAGGCCCGAAGTTATAAAATGGGTCGGAGGTCAGGACCAAGTAGAAGTGGAGCTTCTTCCTCGGGCTCAAATTAAAGGAGCACGAGAAGATCAACATCAACAAGAAGAACTTTCAGAAGAGCTCATACAAGAGCTAATGGAAGTTTCAAAGATTGCAATTGCTGGACATGTGGAGCTAAAGGCCACATATCAACTGATTGTCTAGACAATCAAAGACGACAAGTTAAAAAAACTGAGACAACTCCAGAGATAGAAGAAGCTGTCTACTTTCAGGATCTAATTCAAATATATTAGTTCAAAGATATTCCTTCGGATGAAAGCATATACGAAGAAGAAAAAGATTACAACGAATATGAGTCATCGTAATCGGAATCAGAATAGGCTGAGGAAAAAGACGTCTTCTGACAGGAGACACGAGAAGATCTCTCTGGAGTCTTCTCACAGATGTCAATTTCTGATAAGGCCCTTACGAAAATTAAGAGAGAAGACCCAAAACTCCAAATCTATGATGGTTTTTCGAAGAAGAGAAAGCATCATATCATCTACAAAGTCACAACAGGGGAAATCGGAATTCCCATGGAGCTGATAAGTAATGTGATGGAGATGCAGCTTGTTCCGATGAGAGAAATTAGAGAGGAACTCAGCAGAATGAATAGAGAAATTTCTCAGAAGATGCAGCGGATCCATATCGGAGCCATCCGAATTCGGATCAAATCAACATTCAAGGAAGGAATTTATTCTCTGATTGGTATTAGTATCTTCGATAAGAGAATCAAGAATTTGCGAGATGCAAGTCCGAGAGAAATCTTAGATAATTTATGCCAGAAAATTGGTGTCCTATATTTATCCAAGGATTGCCTATAACTTGACAGATCACGACTTTAATAGAGTTCTAACATCAAGATTTCAAAAACAAGGAACTGATGAAAGAATGGAATAAACCATACTCTATTACCTACAATATTTCGTATGCACTTTTCAATATCCACCATTCAGAATTATTCATGGGAAAGAAGTTCATCGAAATACCAGATATATTTGAACAGGTTGCACATGCAGTTCGTTTGGAGATTATGGAGTTACCGCCAATCCATGAAATTGATATGCGGATCGCGGACCAACCTATCATGACTGGATCAACACGTCAAAGGTTCGAACCAAGAAGAGTCTCTTTTTCATGTCAGTAGAATCATGAGCCGAAATTGGGAAAAGAGACCTATCATGCAAGAGAAGCTGGAACCAGAGAAATTCACAACCAAAGGTGAATCAAAATGTCCAGAAGGCTGGAAGACAGTGGAGATAGTATTTGATATCACTAAAAAAGATAATATATTTCCTTGCAATGTCTTATATTGTTTACAACAACCTTCATTAGGGAGATATGAAGGACTCCTTCAACTAGGAGAAAACGAGTTGATAATCCAAGGAATAGCAGGATGAGATAAAGGGCATCTCATTCTTGGATTAAAATTTCTCGAGGACCACAAGCTTTGGGAAAGGCAGTCTGACAAAGTGGTGATCACGGTGGCTCACAGAAAATATCTGATCCTATGATATGATTGGGGCTCTTTACAAGCTCTAATGGTCACTAGCCCATTCTCTATATACATCTCTATAGGGATGTTAAATGAAAATAATCGAGCGAAATATTTCGCAGCTCACATTGATTCAGGAGTAGGAATATGCACATCCAAGTCATAAATCTTTCCTACAAGATTGAGAGAAGCTCTACTGGCTATTGCAGGAAGAGATTTCTCAAAGAGGATTTTTATCCTCAAAAGAGAAATTAAACAAGAGGAAATAATGATCGGAGGAGCAGGAGATACCCCATGGTACAAAGTCAAGACTCCACCAATTTATCTCCATGATACGGGTTCAGATATTATGTTAGGAAACAATTTTCTATAGATATTCAAGCGTTTTACTCAAGAGAATGAAATGTGAAGGCTTATTTTCACAACCCTGTGTGATCATAAGATTATTGTTCAGAGATTATGGGAGGCACTTCATAAAAAAATACCCATTAATTTTCACAACAAGCGTGGTGATGAAGAAAAATTGAGTCACCCAAAGATGAAGGATCATCGAAGATACAGAGATGCACTCCTACAATATCGAGTCGAAACACTAGGAGGAGACAGGGATGAGCGAATGTCATGAGACAATCCAATTCGTCAAGGTGTCTATGGAGGTAAGCCCACAACTTGATATCACTATTGAAGAACAAATATCTCTTGAAGATGTCAAGAAGAAGAGACAGAAGAATTTCAATGAAGTTCCTCTAGCATGGTGGGACAAGAATGAACTCAAGGCATCTCTTAAGGTGAAAGTCGGGAAAGAAGAAAATGAGTTTGTTTGGTATAAGCCAATCTTTATGAATCAAGCAGATCGTGAGGACATGAAGATGATACTTAAGGAACATTTGGACCTTGAGTTAATATCAGCAGGAATCTCTCCATATAGCAGTCCAGGATTTCTGGTAAGAAACCATGGAGAATTGAAGATAAGAAAGCCAAGGTTGGTGATTAATTACAAAGGGATCAACAACATCTTGGAGTTGTCAATTTTGCCGGGATGTTTATAAAAAATATGGCAAATACAGGAAGGTGTTCAGCCCATTGTTAAAGAAAGATGCTGATTTCAAATGGGAAAAGGAACACAAAGAATCGGTGTTATAACTTAAAGGGATCTGTAAAGACCTACCAAAGCTTGCAATGCCGAATGATGAAGATGAATTGGTACGCTACACAGATGCCAGTGATCATTGGTGGATGGCAGAGCTAACCAAACCAATCCCAAATGGAGAAGTGACATGTCGATACTGCATCAGTCCCTTTTTAGAAAACGAAGCAGCAAGATGGCATATCAATGAGAAAGAATTATTGCAGTGCGAAAGGCTTTCGGAAAGTGGCCTTTATTCCTATTGCCTAAGAAATTCATTCTTAAAATTGATAACATGAGTGTCAAAGTTTTCTTAACCAAAAAGATTGAATCTAAACCTGAGAAAGATGGATTACTTAGATGACAAGCTGATTGTCAATATTTTGATTATGAAGTTGTCATTGTAAAGTCTCATGAAAATGTTCTTGCAGACTTTCTAACGAGAGATGGAGTCCAGTGAAGCTGACTCTATCCTAACAGGATACAGGCATCTCCAAGACGATTTGGAGGAGCTTGACAAGAGAATCAATGACCTGGATATTCAAGCGCATCACAGGTCGAGTACAACATGAGGACTTGTCAAAAGTCCAAAGCGCGTTGAAGGCTACCAAATTTGCAAGTAATTGCCTTTGGGATAGTCTGATTGTTCCTATCTGACGGGAAGCTTTTTCATTATAGCAAAAGGTCAAGTTTCGAGAACGGACCTCTAACCCGGTCGCCACAAATTCAAGTACTGTGAGCACGAGTTCTAAGTTGGATCCTTACACGAATCTAGCTGAAGAAACAATTGAGCACCTCTAAGATTGATATTAACGAGCTTAAAGTTTTTCCATTTCAGGTTTATCAACAAAAGTGGGAGAAAATTCTTACAGGGATTAGGGTTAACCCAGCAAAATGCCAGATTGATCTATCTGGTAAATATCCAAGAATGTGAACGATTCCATGAGCTAATCCACAAGAAATAAAAGAATGGTTTGGTTTTGGAGCTATAGCTTCGGTTCATACTGTGGCACCAAGTTTGCCAGAAATCTCAAAACTTCTGGGATGGATATACAATGTCATATTCGAGACACGGGAAAATAATAAACACCTCAAACATGGAGATGTTATGGAGCTGAAGTTTATATCAGCAGCCCTGGAACCATACAAGAACGAGTCTTACCTAATTTTTCATTTCATAAAGCTACAAAGACTCGATGCCAGATAGACGAACAAGAATCTGTCTGCTCCAGATCACAAGATTCCCTTAGTATCAACATTTGCGGATGATGATATTACTACAAGGAGAGCTTGGGGCCTATAGGTTTGCCTCGTGGAAAAGAGAAAGGTCAAAGGGAGCTTCAAAGTCTTTCACAAGACGGCGAATGGATCACTCTTGATTAACACCATGACATCCAAAACCTCTTCATATGTAGAGACTATCTTTGAACATAAGAAAGAGATGTTATGGAAGAAAGAGCTACAGGCAAGTTCAGAAACCGCTAAAAAGTATTGCAATACGACGCATAATGAATGGTGGATGAGCCGGATTTGCCCCAGATGCTCAGAATAGGAAAAGGAACTAATTCGGGCAATCATTCCCTATCATAAATGACAAAGAGAAGAGAAACGAGAAAGAACAATTGAGAAAGAAAAAGATGCCAAGGGGACCACCCAGAAAAAATTAATAAAGGGATCTTTGACAAGCAGTGATGGTTGATTCACGACAGTTGTATCTAGAGGTGGGCAGACGGTTCCCGGTTCCGGTTCCGAACCGCCCCCACTGGAACCGGAACCGAACTGGGGACACCCCGATTACGGTTACGGTTCCGAACCGGCATAGAACCGCCGGTTCCAGACGGTTCTTCTTCTTCTTCTTTTTTTTTTTTTTTTTTTTTAAATAAAAATATACAACTTATAATTTCTAAAATCTAAAATTAATAAGTCAAATTTAACTTAATACTTAAATGTTACAATAGAATATACAACTTATAATTTCCTAAATTACAAAGTGTACCACTAATCTATAAAGACTACAATTAAAAAGTACAAATATAAACTACAACTTAAATGTTGTAATACCACTTATAATTTCTTAAATTACAAAGTAAAATTTAATACAATAACATTAATTAAAAAAACAATCAACCTACAAAGTTCAATACAACTATACAAGTTTAACTAATAATATTGGGAAGGAAAAGGGAAAAAGATTAAAGGGCTTGAGTTTGATTCTAAGTTAAAAATTAAAACTAATTTTTAACTTAGTACCAAATTGCCTACGTATCCTCGATCTTCCGGCTTAAGGTCAAGGAATCAAAGCCCATGTAGTTCTCTTACCTCACTTACCTTTCGAAATAAAGTTGGTTCGGTTGTCCTCATTCACATTCACTTCCTTCAGAAGGTGGTGTGCCGGAGGAGCCGGTGTCGAAATCAAGTGTATCTCCTTCTTCGTCTTCATCGAAGTCAACTTCTTGAGCTCGTTTTTCGGCTCTTGTCCAATCTTCAAGGAGTAGTTGATTTTCTAGATTCTCCACGGTTGATCTAGATCTTCGGGCATCCAAGGTGTATCCTCCAATGCTAAAATCTTGCTCAATCGAAACAGTTGAAGCGGGACAAGCAAAAATTTCCTTGGCAATAATAGATAAACCCGGGAAGGAGTTGGATCTTTTCGACCACCACTTTAGGAGGTCGGTATTATTTTCAAAAGAAAGTTCCTCAAAAGTAGTTTGTAAAAATTTTTCAACTTCCCCATAAGGATTAGAGGAAGACCTTGCCTTTTTTTGTGAACGAATATCGTAAAAATTTTGCAAACGGGCAAGACTCGAATTTCCAACGGATTGGGTTGAAGAACCAATACCACTAGAACAAACATCACTATCATTACCATCACCAAATTGGATCCTATATTCTCTAAAAATATCAAACAAAAGACTCTTTGCTTTGGCAACAAAAGACTCTTTGATCTGGGCCGTTGATTTTCAACGGCCAACAGATCATGGCCGTTAAAAAAAAAAAAAAATTGTGCGGAACCGCCGGTTCGAACCGTAAAACCGGCGGTTCTGGCAACGACTACAAAGATCAAGCCGTCCGTTTCCAACGGACACTCCACCAGATCGTGACACGTGGCATTTTTGAATTTTTTTTTTTAAAAAAAATTATCGTGGAACCGGCGGTTCCAAACCGCCGAGGAAACAGCCCGTGGAACCGGCGGTTCCCGGTTCCAAAATAGTTGGAACCGGAACCGAACCGAGGGTTGACCGGTTATGGTCCCGGTTTGGAACCGGAACCGGGTCAACGGTTTTGGAATCTTTGACCGCCGGTTCCACGGTTCACAAAACCGGCTACCCACCTCTAGTTGTATCCACCAAAAATGACAAAAGGTGGAGAATAAAGAGGCATCCACAATAGAGTGATTGGAGTCTGCATGTGATGCAATGGTCCACACCTATGTGAACCGTGTGAAGGTTGGACCACATGAATGTGATCCGGATAAGAGAGGCATCCAGAAAATCCGAAAGACCAATGAGAGGTTGACAACTAGATGCAATAATTCAAGGATAGAGGGTCTCAAACCTCTATAAAAGCAGAGTAGAAGGAAGCAGAAGGCATCGACCATTCCTCTTTATTTTCTTACAAAAATAAACATCATAATAGTTAGTTTGTAGTTTTCTTCCATTCTAGTTTCCATTCGAGTGTATGTGTGCTGAGAGCATAGCTACCATGGGTAGCTAAACAAGTCGTCTCCTCCCAAAAGGAGATGTATTGATGTAATAAATAAGTTCTTACTTTCTCAATAAAAGTTGGGCTTTTGTTCGGCATCTTCCAAAGTTTTATTTATGTTCATCAACCAAGAACCTCGAGGTAGGAAACGAAACGAGGTTGTGCTGGTTGCTGTTAAAGGAGTTTACGTCTAGAATCATCGGTTGCGATCGAGTGGTTGGACTGTGAGGTGTAGTTCGGAAAACCCGATGAATACGGCCCGACGACAATTCAGTCAAAGGTATAAAACTTGGTTTATGTTTCAAAAATTTAATTTACGAAAGCATGATGGGCCTGGAATAATCGTAATGGACTATTTCCATTGATAAAACTGTTAGTAAATTCGAGTTTAAGGTTTGTTATAATTATGCATTACCTTCGTGCCATATTGATAACAGGTTAGTGCCTAAACGAGTACATTAATTATGATCGTGCCATGGTAAGGGTCGTGCTATGTTTGTGTCATGCCTGAATAGAACTTCGTGCACCTAAATTTAAACTTCATGCCTAGAGTTTTATTTCGTGCCACAGTATTGTTGGCTGACAACAACAATATTCTTTGTCAGTTTGCTACAGTACATTGTCGGATGAATAGTAAAAGACATAAAGGGCAAAGTTGGTATAGGGGGCTAGATTTGATATAAATTTAAAAAGATGAATAAATCTATATATTTGTTGCAGAAAGTGCTATATATAAGTTTCTTCCCCCCTCCCCCCAACACACACAGATATATATATATATATATATATATATATGGTCCTTATCAATACAATCATTACATTAATACAACTGACTCTACAAAGTTACCTTCACTGCAAAGAGAAAATGTGAGAGAACTCCACCGAAATGCACAAACCTCAACTAGGATCCGGGTCCTTATAGTCCATAAGCAAAACCCCTTGTATATTTCCATTTCCTCTATTGCAATTTTTCCTTCAACCAAATTTCAGCTCTATTTTCTTTTATATTTCAATTTCTAGTAAAGATCTTAGATTGTTGGAAACATTTAAGCGCGATTGAGTTACAAATCTCAGTATACCAGTTTATTAATTGTGTTGGAATCATTAAAAAATAATTAACAAAGTAAAAACTAATACTAAGTGTAAACTTACACAATTTTTACATAGAAGACTAACTACACAATCAAAGGAAGACTAAATACGAGAACAAATGAAAATAAAACAAAACAAGAATAATAAAATAATCTCGTCTCATATCCACTAGATAACCACTATTGACATGCCATCACCATCTGTTATCGTGACAAAGATGAAGTCATGCTACTCTATCTCGAGAAGGCATACTATATCGTGATCAATGTAGCTAAGAAACGAGCTTTTTAAGTTGCTTTATTTCTATTTCTATTGCTTTAGTAATTTTAATTGGACTCTTTTGATGTGGGCTTTTGTTTTCTTAAACCCAATTGTGGGAGTGTTTATGTCTGCTATTGTTAGTATTTGAACTCGAATGATTATGAATTAAAATAAGGGTTTTCCCTTCTTGCCTATTGTACTGTAGTTTTTTTTATTAACCTCCGATATAAAGCGATATCGTCAATCTATATGCTACACTACATCACATCGCTACCACAATTACATAAATAGATACTAAACTACAAAGGAATAATTCGTTTTCTTAATTATAAATGCTTCAAATTGCAAGAAGACTTTGATTTTTCTAAGATGATATTTCCTTTAATTGGGGGAGGATCGGGAAGGTTGATCTCATTCCTTAAGAAAAAAATTCCTGACTAGCTCTAACTAATTTATGCATAGGCGCTAGGCTTTCGTTAGCCGCCTATATTTATTTTTCGAGTCTTTCTCACCTAAGCATGCATATACAACAATTAGTCCCGCCTATTTGAAGTCCTAGTCTACTATTTAACTTGCGTCTAGCGACTTTCATCTACGATATTTAATTCATTAATGTTTTCATGCAACAATATCGGGCTCGTTTGCTTGATAAATGGGGTATCTCTTCTAATCTCATATTTGTCTTGCAATATTAAGAATACTACAAGCCCTGTAAAATAGGTGCCCCGGTTCCCGTAATTCCCTTTTCTATTGATTATAGATAACACCTATGAGGTGGGATACAATTTCCTACCATCCAATATCACCGAGATCACACACTGAAATTTCAAAATACCCCTTTGTTTTTTTTTTCCCCAATAAACACTGTCCTGTCACCAATGTAATTAAAGAATTTTATTAAGGTAAAGAGTCTATGTTAATATTTAAATTATCTTTTAATATTATCTTTTATTTTACTTTGTCTTTTCAATTGTGCATTAATTTGGACTAGTCCCACTTAGGAATATAAACTGTCTCTACATTTTAACGTCTTCAGTTTGAATAATTTAATATGTACTCTTTTAAAATAAGCACAAAATTAAAGAGTGATAGTGAATAAAGTATCTCACACTTCTTAAGAATTCTATTTACGAGAATGTTACATTAAATAAAAAATAAAAAATAATAAAAAAATTATAATAATTATATAACATTTAAATTCATCAATAACTTAAAATAATTAAAAATAAATAAAAGTAAACCATAAGATAATTAATAAAAATAAGAAAGAAAATTTATGATTTTAAAAATTGTATTAGATGTATTAAACCCGATAATATTTTTGAATTATTCGTCAATTTTAGTTGATCCATCGCTATTTTTTAATTTTGTCAGTTTTATTTCTGAATAAAACTCAAACTGCTAAAAATTGTCATTGTTGAATAATATCCGCACCTAAATTTTGTTACCATCAGTCTCAAAATAGAGGACAATGCAGGAAGGATACATTTAAAAATTTAATTATTAAAAAAGTTGAAGGACAAAATAGTCAGTATATCAATTTACACAATATTAATAAATGGAGTGAACATCATATTACATATCAATAAAGATTATTATGATTTGCAATTTTGGATTGCAAAACATGAGATTGATATGTTATACTGGATAACACATCCTAGTATTATTTATCCCTACTTATCCCATCAAGTGAAGCAAACGAACCCCAAAGTGTTTAATAACCAACCTGCTAAAAATTAATGGTTCAACCAATTTATTTGAATTTCGTTAATTACATTTTTCGTTTATTGTACTCCCCCCATTTCAAATTAATTGATCTTTTAGCTTTGTTTTATCATTTCTCTCAATTTTTCCTCTATGCACTACAAGAAATCTGTGCTTTCGCGACGATTTTCTTCTTGACGCAAAAAGTTTTGTCACCTTTTGTTGCCTAACAGCGACGAATGTAATTTTCGTCGTAATAATATTCGTTATTGTGACAACTTTTATATTTGTCATTTTTTAAAAGAAAAATCGTCACTAATTAGCATATATCATGACGAACATTGGAAATGTGTCATAATCATTCTTAGAGATAGAATTTCGTACAAAAATTTTGGAGGGTAAACTTTTCATGACAAGTTTAAACTAACTAGCGACGTTCTTTAGTGTCACCTATTTTATTCTTTCGTTACAATGTCATATATCGTCACTAATTGATTAAAAAAATTAATAACCGAGTCCTATTTGTCACCTATTCTTATATTTCGTGACGATATAAATAAATTTATCACTATTGGTTTTAAAGACAAAAAATATTATAAATTTATGACGATGTTCATCGTCACAATCACTTTTTATTAGTGACAACAAAATATTTCATTATTAATACTCGTGCGTAAGTGTGACGAAATGATGTCATATTTAATTAAATTTGGTGACGAAAGGTAATTAGTTTGTCATATTTGAATTTGTGATAACATTAAATTTTGTCACAAATGTTTAAAAATATTGAGGGACAAAATTACTCCATCGTGAATATTCATATTCACTGACGATGAGTACCAACTCGTCACCTTTATTATTTTTCGAAAGGATAACAAAATTATTTTGTCACAAATGTTATATTTGGTGATATGCAAGATATTTCGTTCACAATTTAATATGTTTATGTGATATACATGATGACAAATACGAATATCATAACTAAAATATTTTTTATTTTTTCTAATTTTGTTGTTGTTGCATTATAGTAATTAAAACATGTAGATAATTTTTCATCTAAGACATTTAAATTTTTTGATAATGTAACGACCCGAATTTTCTAGTTGCATTTTTTTATTTGAATATATATAGGTTGCATTATTGCGCATTACACTTGTTGTAATTATTTTTCTTACACTTGCATAATTATTGATCCTTGTAAGTAATGGTATGAATTAATATTTTAACGGATCGGGATACAGAATTTTAATTAGACAACACTTAGACGCTACATTACCCAATGATAAGAGAAGTCTACATTTTATGGCAAGTCCTCTCCATAGGATTATTTCCCAAAACTAATGGCTAAATTCCATGGTTTTATGCCCACAAGATTTCCTAAAACTAATGTCTAAATTCCATGGTTTTATGCCCACAATATTTCCTAAAACCAATGGCTAAATTCCATGGTTTATGCCCACAATATTTCCCAAACCAATGGCAAAATTCCATGGGTTTTATACCTACATTATTGCTCAAAACTAGCAGCCGATACCACTGTTTCATTCCCACGGTTTTGTGCTTGATAGGTCTATAAATAGAGGTGTGAGGAAGTCTTCATTCCATCACCTCCTCCCACCAAAAAATAGCTTGAAGTCTTCCTTTCTTCTCCCACAAAGCATAGACGGTAAATCTTCTTTCTTTCCATCTCAAATATTTCATCCACAGCCACCAAAATACGGCGAAGTCGCCGGAAAACTGACCCGACGGCTTTTTAGACTCGTCGGATCAGCTACTGCCCCATTTTTATTTTTGCCCCTTTATCAAAACCCATATTTTATTATATAATATGATAGTTCTTGGCAAGAGGATTCCGGAACAATTTTCGGAATTGCAATCCGAGCTCTAGAACTCCGGTTATGGCCGGTCAAAGTTTAGGCGAAACCTATATAACCGAACCACCTTCAAAGAGTCATAGCTTGTTGTTCCAAACTCCGATTCTATTGTGGTTGGTCATTTTGGAAAGCTCTTGACGAGAGCTTTCCATAGCCGTGTTTTAATTATAATTCCGACGACCGAGCCATCGGTAAAGTTTGATCAAAATTGCTGCAGAAATTCTTGTACCATTTTTTAAAAAAAAAATAAATTAGATATTCTTTAAGGGCTAAAATGCAATTTTTTATTTCAATTTATATCAGCCTTTTTTTGGAAGTTAACAAATTCATGTATTTACGAAAATGTCACTTCCCTTTTTATACAAATTGCCACTATTTTTCTAGAAATTACAAAATGGTCCCTCAACTTTTATAAAATTATAAATTTTGCTCCAATTCTTCAATTTATGTTTAAAGCCTAGTACCCACCTTTGCTAAGACAAGTATTATATATTGTAGGACTAAAAGAAGTTGAAGTAGAAGAGGACCTCTGTCTAGAGAAGGACTATACAACCAACTAGTCGTACACACTTCTAGGTGGGGTAACTCTATGTTGCTATTTTTTGTCTACTTGCTTTTCATACAAATTATTGTTATAATGGTTTTTACATGAATGATTGCTTACGCCTATGTTTATGTGACGAGTATGTGAAATTTATGTGAAACTTGTGTGAAATTTATATGAAGTCGTGGGTAAGCCATATTATGTGTATTGTATACGGGTAATACCGTACTAGCTATGTTAGGACTGCGGGTAACACCGTACAAATCCTCGGGTCGCTCCCGAATATGCTATGGTTTTCAAAAATCATACGGATAAAATCGTACATGCTACGCTTTTCAAAAACTTTACGGGTAAAACCGTACATGCTATGCTTTTCAAAAACTTTACGGGTAAAACCGTACATGCTATGCTATTCAAAAACCTCACGGGTAAAACCGTACACGCTATGCTTTTCAAAAACCTTGCGGGTAAAATCGTACACGCTATGCTTTTCAAAAACCTTACGGGTAAAACCGTACACGCTATGCTTTTCAAAAACCTTACGGGTAAAACCGTACACGTTATGCTTTTCAAAAACCTTACGGGTAAAACCGTACACGCTATGCTTTTCAAAAACCTTACATGCTATGCTTTTCAAAAAAAAACCTTACGGGTAAAACCGTACATGCTATGCTTTATGGGTAAAACCGTACACGATTATGCTTACGGGTAAAACCGTATATGATTATGCTTACGGGTAAAACCGTATATGATTATGCTTACGGGTAAAACCGTATATGATTATGCTCTACGGGTAACACCGTACATGTTATGGATCGAAAGATCACCCTCGGGTCGCTCCCGAATATTCTATGTTGCTCGAGCGGAGCAACACGTGCCCCACCTATGTGCTCCTATGTGTATCTATACAGTATGTATATATGTGTATATTTATTTTAATTTAGAATCCATCATGTTTTCGGGTGTGTTTTATGTGTTGATGGTATATGCATTGTTTATGTAACTGTCCATTATTGCAATTCTTTGTATGACATCTAAGTGAGCAACCGAGTGAATCCACGGAGTGTTTTTCTCGAACACTCACCCCCTCCTTTCAGGTACTAACGTGGAAGAGGAATGAAGATGGATGTGGGCCCTCGCCCGAAGTGAAAGTTACTGATAATTGATAAAGAACTTTATTAAACTCTATTTTTTGGGTCATGTAAGCAAACTGTGAAGATTTTGTTACGCACTTCCGCTTTAAACTTTGTTAAACTACTTTTTCAAACTATGCGACCTCTATTTAAAAGTTATGTTGAACTATCTTGAAGTAATTATGAACTTCCGCTTGTTTTAAGATTGCGTCAATGTGACATACAAACATCTTTTAAGTATTTATTATTTCGAGCAAGAAAAATAATTTTTCATCAATTAAAGTTCAACGATTTTTATAGATTTTAGTGATATTGCCCATTTTTCTAATAAATATAAGTTTCTTTGATATGGGGACGTCACAGTGTGGTATCAGAGCCAGGTCTACTTTTTTGGAGACTTGCTCACTAACGTTTTCCAAAGATTCGTCTCAAGAAGGAAAAAAAAAAAAAGTTCTCCAGAATTTATTTTCAAATTTATGTTCTCCAAATTTTTTTTGAAAGGTTAAAAGTGTTCTAAAAGTATTTCCTTTCAAAATTCAAACTCAAATCAAATAGCACTTCGAGACGAGACTTACAACCATCTTCAATCCGCCCCGAAGCTCGGTATGTTTTCTTAGTTTATATATGAGGTTTTGTACTTTTGATGCATACTCTATGAGTCGTGTCGTATACGAACCTCCCCTGGTATTAAACGAGGAGTTAGGATGAGAAAAACGGGGTTAACTTGGCATTTAAGGATTTTGCTTGGTTATTGGAATAGACCATGGCACGTAGAGGTCGCCCTCGTCGAAATGAGCCACCTACCCAAGATCCGCCTACTCCAAGACGAAATAGTCCAGCTCAGGAGCCAGTTGCACCGAATGCTGAGTTTCCAACCCAGGATTTTATCGCCATACTTAGGGGACTGGCTCAACACTTTAATGCCACCCAAGCACCCGTTGCACCCACAACACCGCACGCCAATGAAAACTCTGTAGTTCATCAGTTTCGAAGGTTTCAGCCACCCACCTTTAATGGAAAAGGAGACCCTACTGAAGCTGAGGAGTGGCTTAGAGCGCTTGATAGACTTTTCACTCACCTGAACTGCACCGATAGACAGAAAATATCGTGTGCCACCTTCCAACTTACAGAGGATGCTGGATTTTGGTGGGAGTCCTACTGTAGGGACCTGAACTCAGGCTCAGATGGAAACAATGACGTGGAATGATTTCAAGGAAGCGGTCATGCAAAACTATCTGCCACGCTCTTATCGTGGGGGGAAGGAAACGGAGTTCATGTACCTGAAGCAAGGGACTATGATTGTAATGGAGTATGAGTGGAAGTTCACACAGCTCTCCCGCTATGCCGTTCACATGGTCGATTCAGATGAAAAGAAGTCCCGTCGTTTCGAAAGGGGACTACGTCCCGAGATCGGATGCATTCTAGCTGGACAAGGGGCTATGACTTATGGTGAAGTGGTCGAACGAGCTCATGAGATTGCTACCAGATTGAGGTTGGATGATGCACTTAAGAAGCCAGTAGGAACCACAAGCAAAAAGAGATGGGCAAATCAGGTGCCGGTTCAGAACAAGCAAGCTAGGACCGGGGGCAATCGTGGACCTAATATATTCAAGGATATACCTGCTTGCCCTAAGTGTGGGAAACACCATGGTGGAGAGTGTCTCTATGGATCTGGAAGATTTTTTCACTGTCACCAGCCGGGCCACACCGTTAACAATTGTCCAAACCCAGGGAACAGAGACAATGACAAAGGAAAGGCCAAGGTAGGACAACCCATTGGCGGCAGAGCTCGTGCTTATGCTTTGACCATAGAAGAAGCAGCTGAGGACCTAGGAACCATGAAAGGTATGCTAATTGTATACAATATACCTGCTCTCTCACTTTCTGATACTGGTGCCACACATTCTTTTATTTCTGCCCGGATGTATGAAAGGCTGAGAGGCAATAACCTCAAAGTAGTTAATGATGATCTAGAAGTTAGTATACCTTCTGATAAAGTTATTAGAACGAACTGGTTGTGTAAGGATGTAGTAATCGGTATCGGGGATAGGGTCTTGAACGCCGATCTGCATGTCATTAACATGAAGGACTTCGATATAATTTTGGGAATGGACTGGCTTCAAACACATCATGCGACGATCAAGTGTCGGGAAAAGGAGGTGTTGTTCCAAAAACCCGAAGGGGAAGAGTTTACCTTTATTGGTTCAAAGGTGGGGTCTAGTTCCTGCGTTATATCAGCAGCGAAGGCAACCCAATTGCTAAAAAAGAAAGGCGTGCAGGCTTTCTTGGTGAACGTAATGGAAACCAAGAAAGAAATGCCAACAGTTGAGGATGTGCCAATAGTAAGGGAATACAGTGATGTTTTGCCAGAAGACTTGCCCGGTTTACCACCAACCCGAAAAGTGGAGTTCACGTTAGACCTACTTCCAGGAGCAGCACCTGTGTCAAAGGCGCCCTACAGAATGGCACCAAAGGAACTGCAGGAACTAAAGGTTCAACTACAAGAGTTACAGGATAAAGGATTTATCCGACCAAGTGTGTCACCTTGGGGAGCTCCGGTATTGTTCGTTAAGAAGAAGGATGGAACCTTTCGAATGTGCATTGACTACCGGGAATTGAACAAACTCACGATTAAGAACAAATATCTGCTTCCCCGGATTGAGGATCTTTTCGATCAATTAAAGGGAGCCAGCGTGTTCTCTAAGATTGACCTTAGGTCGGGTTATCATCAAGTGAGGATTAAGGAAGGAGATATACCTAAGACGGCGTTTAGAACACGTTATGGACATTATGAGTTCGTGGTTATGCCTTTTGGACTCAGTAATGCACCGGCAATATTTATGGATCTCATGAATCGAGTTTTCCATCCTTATCTAGATAAGTTTGTGATTGTCTTCATCGATGACGATCTGGTCTTCTCACGAGATAGGACTCAGCATGAGGAACATTCAAGGGTCACCTTAGAAACCCTTCGCAAGGAGAGACTTTATGCCAAATTCAAGAAGTGTGAATTTTGGTTGGACAAGGTAGTCTTTCTTGGACACTTAATCTCAGCCAAAGGAATTGAAGTGGACCCAGCTAAAGTAGAGGCAGTCAGTAACTGGAAGACGCCGACCAATGTGAATGAAGTTCGTAGTTTTCTTGGTTTAGCAGGGTACTATAGAAGATTCATCGAATGTTTTGCGAAGATTGCAGTACCCCTAACACGTCTAACCCAGAAAGGTGTTAGTTTTCAATGGGCGGATAGGTGTGAGAAAAGTTTCCAGGAGCTGAAGAAGAGGTTGATTACTGCACCAGTCCTGACTATACCCGATGGAAGTGAGGGATTCGTTATCTACAGCGATGCATCTAAACTTGGTCTTGGTTGCGTCCTGATGCAAAATGGAAAGGTAGTAGCCTACGCCTCCAGACAATTAAAGAAACATGAGGAAAGCTATCCAACCCATGACTTAGAACTTGCTGCTGTTGTTCATGCTTTGAAGATATGGCGACACTACCTCTATGGTGGGAGATGCGAGATATACACGGACCACAAGAGCCTCAAGTACCTATTTGAACAGAAAGAGTTGAATATGAGGCAAAGGAGGTGGTTGGAATTAGTCAAGGACTATGACTGCACCATCCTCTATCATCCAGGGAAAGCTAATGTGGTTGCTGATGCTTTGAGCCGTAAAGGAGGAGGAAGCATAACTTGTATGTTGACTAGTCAAGAACGACTAGTTGAAGAGTTCAATAAGATGAAGCTGGAAGTTGTAATGCCACCAGCTAGGACTAGCGCAGTCATAGCAGCCTTCGTTGCAAAGCCCACACTTCGAGAGAAGATAGTCGAAGCTCAGTGTAGAGATGAATTTCTGGAGAAGCTGAGGAGAAGAGCCACGGATGGTACCATCAAGGGATTTACCATAGCTACCGACGGTGCTTTACTATTTTGCAGTAGAATATGTGTGCCAAAGGATGAGGATATCCGCAGAGAGATTCTAGAAGAAGCGCATAGTACTCCATATGCTGCTCACCCGGGAATCAATAAGATGTACCAAGATTTAAGGAAAGTCTTCTGGTGGAGGAGTATGAAGAGGAGTATAGTCTTGTTCGTCCAAAGATGCTTAACTTGCCAACAGATTAAGGTCGAACACCAACGACCAACTGGTCTCCTACAACCGCTGGAGATACCAGAATGGAAGTGGGAACACATCACAATGGATTTTGTCGTTGGATTACCAAGATCGAAACGTGGAAACGACGCGATTTGGGTGGTTGTGGACCGTTTGACCAAGTCAGCCCACTTCTAGCTAATCAAGATGACATTTAGCTTGGATAAACTAGCGTAGATATATCTGGAAGAAGTATTAAAACTCCATGGGGTCCCTGTATCCATCGTCTCCGATCGAGATCCAAGGTTCACTTCTTAATTTTGGCGAAGCCTGCAGAAGGCCATGGGAACTAATCTCAACTTTAGCACTGCTTTCCACCCACAATCAGATGGACAGACTGAGAGGACAATTCAAATACTGGAGGATATGCTAAGAGCATGTGTTTTGGATTTGGGAGGAAAGTGGGAGGAATATCTACCCTTAGTCGAATTCGCCTATAATAATAGTTTTCAAGCCACCATAAGACTGGCACCCTATGAAGCACTTTACGGGAGACAGTGTAGATCGCCTTTGTACTGTGATAAAGCGCAATCCGGTATCCAATCAATTCAGCCTAAATCAATGCAAGAAATATAAAAACACACAGGATTTATGTGGTTCGATCCGGAGATCTACGTCCACGGGCAGAAAATCACTCTTGCCGAGGTGTTTCTTTCACTAAAACTTTGAGTTTATAGGTAGCAATTCACAATACAGAGTGCGAACCCTAATTCCGAGTTCTTTTCTCATATTTATACTCAGCCTTTCCTAAACCCTAACTGAACCCTAACAAACTCCCTATTCTCACGCCTATTTCCCGCTGCATGGCGGTTGGGAACGAATCCTGAGCCTTGATTCGCGGAACAAACCACCTGTTGGGCCAACGCGTGTTCCTGGGCCTGCTGGGCCTACGCGTGCTGGGCCGGTCAGTGGGCTCAGGTATTAACCCGACCCGAAGTGACCGGGTTATCCCTATCAGCGTGTTCCTGGGCCTGCTGGGCCTACACGTGCTGGGCCTTCACGTGCTTGCTGGGCCTACGCGTGCTGGGCCGGTCAGTGGGCTCAGGTATTAACCCGACCCGAAGTGACCGGGTTATCCCTATCAGATGCCCCCCCCCAGCCGAAGCGAGGAGGGAGCTTCGGTTGTCACCGGGGTTGACCCGTAAGCAAGAAGGGCTGTGGTCGCTGGCGGGCCGAAGTGTTTATGGTTGACTAAGTCTATCCGCGTCCCTGGGGACTCTGCGGAGCAGTCTGCGGACGCGGAGTCGAGCTAGGCCGAAGTACACAAGACATATATCGAGATACCGAATTTCCCAGAAGCAAGAAATGCGTTGGAAGTATATAACAACCTGGCCGAGGTGGAGGGTACACCGGAGTGAGTAGTCTGGCCAAAATGAAGGGAGCACCGGAGTGTGGTAGTATGACCGAGGTGGAGGGTACACCAGAGTATAGTTTGAATCTTCCTGAAGAAGAGTGAGGTTGATGTGATTGGCGGCGCCATCATGAGAGAGAGGGATGTGAAGTGACACGCTCTGCGACTTCCAAGAAACCTGTTCCCCACGCGCCTTGGGAACTGCAAAGCGCGTGAAGAGCACGTTTAAATCTCCATCACTGAATTTGAATAGGCTGCATCAGAGCCGTTGTTTTTTTGCGTATATAATTGGAATAACTGCACAGTAACTTTTCATCTTCTTCATTGCGATTCATCTGTTTAGAAAGCGGGAAAAGAGGGATTTTGTGCTTGCAATCCATCTCAAATCAAAACTTCTCAAATCCAAACTTCTCAAATCCAACCCAAGTAAGGATGTCCTCCTCTTCATCTTCTGCCTCATCTTCTGCCTCTATTGAAGTAGTAGGGACTACGGGTGCTCCGTTAGATATCCCCCCCTGTCGTATCTCATTCCGGAGAGGAATGAGGTTAGGACCGTAGACAGGGCCGATGGGCTTGAAAGCAACGTTATGATGGTTGCCTTCTACCCGTGCGCGGAGGAGGAGTTGGAGGTGTCCTCGATAGCGTTACGGATGTCGCGAGAGCAAATTGAGAGAGAAATCCCTTTATTTTTCTTCCCCTTCAACCTAGAGTATATAATACCGAACCCCGAGGATAGGGCCTGCTGCCCACCGCAGGGGTTTATTAGTGTGTACATAGATCCCCTTAGAATAGGCCTGAGGCTGCCCCTGTGGGACATTGTGATCCAATTGCTGAAATACTACGGTATTGCCCTTAGACAATTAGCGCCGAACGCGGTGAGGCAGGTAGTGGGATTCACGGTGGTTTGTAAAAACGCCGGATTAAAACCGACCGTAGAGCTTTTTAGGTTCTTCTTCCAGTTAAAAAACTTCGGGAAGTCCAAGGGATGGTACTCCTTTAGTCCCCGAGCCCGAGGTAAGGTAGAGGGGTGGAAGGAGAGGTTTATATTTATTAGGAATAAAGTAGCTCTCCCGAAGTGGAGGAGTGATGAGGTGCTTGATACCGCTCCTGTGGAGAGCCCGGGGGCCGAAGTGATACATACATTTCGGACAGTGGGGACTTTCAAAACCCTCTGTTCCGAGGAGGAATTGGAGGAGGCAGGACTGAGCCCGTATTATTCGGGCAATGGGGGCGCCGAAGAGGGTAGGAGTCCTTGTATCTTGCTTTTTACAACTGTTGTTTTGCGTAAGACTAACCATAACTTTTATATGCAGTGGGACGCTTCGGGAAAGAGCCTGCCGGAAGCCCCGCGGCTGTTGCCGCAGCAAAAAAGAAGGGGAAGGCCACTGAGGTGTCTCCCCGGGGGAAGACAGTGCCCAGTCCACGACCGTCGGCGGGGTCGGAAGAACGGGTTGTGCCGGCGGGGTCAACCCCCGGAACGAAGAAGAGGCCGGAGCCTACCGAGACTCTGCTAGCACCGTCCAAAAGACCCCGTGTAGGGGAGAGCACTGAGGTAAACTTGAAACGCTGTTCGTAATTACGTAGCACTGAGTTTAATGTCATTTTTTGTGTAATTGTTCAGGTTGAACAAGTGGCCCCGGGTCTGCTGGGGTTGGAGGGCGCGGATGCCGAAGAGCTTCTGCGTTTGGCGCGAGGTATCCTAGACCTCGGCCGCAAGAGCGAGAAGAAGGGGAAGGAGGAGCTGGCCGAAGTGGCCAGGGAGCTCCGAGCGCACAATGACCGACTGACCCATGATATGACCGAGGCACGCAAGAGGGCTGCCTTGGTCGAAACCGAGGTTGCGCGTCTGCGCGGGGTGGAGGCGGAGAATAATGTCCTCCGGGGTGAAGTGCTGCGGCTGCGGGCAGAGATGGAAGCTCGGGAAGCTGCTGTGGTTGAGGAACAAGGAGCGGTGCTGAAGGCCTTCGCCGATAGATTATTCCAGACCAGCACGTTCCTCGACTTCCAGACGGAGTTCGTGGCCATAGGGGACCAGGCCACTCGATCTGCGCTGCTGGAGCAGGTGAAGGAGGTCTACCCGAACGTGGACGTATATCGTCCAGAATTCGGGTATGACTTTGAAGCAGTGGCCGGAGTGGAGAAGGCCTACTATGCGGCTCTGGCGAATCTGCCGGAGTGGCCCCTGGTGAAGGCGCTCGGGGAGAAGAAACAGCTTCTGACGGCCGCAGAAGTTGCCAACTGCGAAGTGGACCAGGATCCAGAATTCATGGCGTTTCGCCGAGGTGAACTGGTCTCCGCACCCCGAAGCAGAGAACCCCCTCCACGGATGGAGGTCGAAGCCACAGCTGCGGACGAAGCCGTCGCAGCAACTGAGGGAGCAGCCGAAGTGTCCGAGTGCCGGCGAGAGGGGTTGCCCGAAGAGACTGAGGCAACTGAGCGGGAGGTCAGTCGATCCCCGCAAATTTAAAGTTGTATAGTTTAGGAATGTATGCGAATCAATGTATTGAATTTGAAACCTTGTACTTCTGTATTGTGAAATATAATTTTGTGTTTTTCAGATTCTCTGTCTTTCCTTTGCTTGCATGATCAATTTATGTCTGTTGTTGAACTGAACTCCAACTGTTTACATACTTAAGAGTAATCGATCTGGTTGACTTTTCTTTCTGTTTAGAACACCGCGGAGCTACACGAAACAATAAAGAAGCTCATGCGATCACTTGAGTGGTTCCGCGAGGAGAAGAACAACCTGCAAATGCACGTAGTGCCGAAGCTAGAGAAGCAGGTGGCCTCGGCAGAGAGGAAAGTAGTTGAAGCCGAAGAGAGAGCTAAAGACTTCGAGATGAAATACCGGTCTACAGCTGCCGAGATGAGCCGTGTCCTTGTTCATCAAAGGGAGTATGACCGGATACTGTCGGAGTTCGGTCTTCTGACCTTTGAGGAAGTGGAGGAACGGGTTGTAGAGATTCAAGGTGACATCGCAGCATTGATGTCAAGGAGCTCTATCGAGTCATCGGAGCTCGTAAGGAAACGAGAAGTTCTGGAGTTGCTTCTCAGTATGTACGAAGGGCTGAAGGGCCGAGGCAGGTGGAGGCCTTCTGCCGAGGAATTCATCACGAGTTCAAGCCGGAGCCAAGGTACCCGAAAAACTTCTCGGAAGGACAAGAAGAAGCCCTCTGGAAAGAGCCAAGACATTGTTATTCGAGAGCCAGCTCCAGTGACCACGATCGAAGAAGAGCCCGCTGTGGTTGCTGAAGAAGTAGTTGAGGAGCTGGCCAGAGAAATTGAAGTGATGGCTCCGGAGGAGTGGGACCCTGTGCAGTGGGCCCAAACCCCGAGGTCCGTTCCACAATCAAGTATCCGAGCGCGAACTAGAGATGAAGTCCCCAGGCCAACGCCTAGAGAAAGTCCCCGGCGCCGGGATGTTCGCGGAGGAGAAAGAGCCGGAGCTCGGGGCCGAAGAACAACAAGGTCCCGGAGGACGCAGCGAAGATCAAGGAGCAGACCGCAACGCCGGGGCGCTGAATATTGGCTCGGGGGCCGTAGATAATGACTTATCATTTCTTCTTTTTTTTTTTTTTTTTTTTTTTTTTTTTTTTTAGTTTTATGTAAAGGACTTTTCAATATTGTATCGTTTAGAAGATAATAGAACTGTTGCGTTGCGTATAGACGGGTTTAAGGAAAGCAACAAGTTTCTAACCATTTTAACCGGGTGTTCGGAAACACAATACGGAAAATTATTAACTATTTTAATTGTGTGTTCGGGAACAC
Source organism: Ajuga chamaepitys (assembly GCA_958295605.1). Classification (NCBI taxonomy): domain Eukaryota; kingdom Viridiplantae; phylum Streptophyta; class Magnoliopsida; order Lamiales; family Lamiaceae; genus Ajuga; species Ajuga chamaepitys. Next base: position 9,621,415 of record OY282507.1, on the reverse strand, counting down.
AGTATGGATAAATCCAATCTCCCCGAACGGATCTGGCGGGAGTAAACACTTCTCCGGTTAAACAGGCGAGAAAGTGATATGAGTCCGGGGACTAAATGCGAATCTCCTCGGACGGACCGAGGGAGAAATTTAATTGTCCGGAGACTAATAACGATAATATGATTGCGTTAGGGCATCCCCGTAACATAAAGGAAAACACAGTAAGATGCATAAGCAAAGAATTTTTATTCGACGATAAGTGCCGGAGCAAACTCAAAAGTACAAAGAGAGATAACACTTAAAGAAATTAAAGATAAGATGGTACTTGAGATTTGGCATTCACAGATAGAAGCGCCTCAAGTTGGTTACGTGCCAGCTTCGGGGAATCGGGGTTCCATTGAGATGCTCTAGCTGATAGGATCCGGAATCGTGCGCGGCAACGACTCGGTAGGGACCCTCCCAAGAAGCATGTAATTTTCCCTCGGGGGCAGCTTTGCTGGCCGAGTTGAGCCGAAGAACTAGGTCCCCGACATTGAACTGAGTGCCTCGGACCCGGAGGTTATGATACTGGGCTGCTCGTTGTTTACACCTGGCCTGTTGAATGAATGATTGGTCACGGCGATTTTCAAGCTCATCCAAATTTGCCCGGAGAGCCTCGTCATTATCCTCTGGAACCAATGTGAGGAGGCGGGGGCTTGGTACACTGATTTCAGCAGGGATGACGGCTTCGGAACCGTAAGTAAGGCTGTAAGGAGTCTCCCCGGTAGAGGTATGCGGTGTTGTGCGATAAGCCCATAGGACTTGTGGAAGGTTTTCAGCCCAGAGACCTTTGGCATTATCCAGGCGCTTCTTTATTCCCGTGAGCAGTGTCCGATTGGTGACTTCAACCTGCCCGTTGGCTTGAGGGTGAGCAACCGAAGTGAAAAGTTGTTTGATGTGCAGCTCTTCGCACCATGACCGAAAGGGGTCGTTGGCAAATTGTTTACCATTGTCCGAGATAATAGTACTCGGGATGCCGAAGCGACAAACGATATTGCGCCACACAAACTTCAAGATATTCTGTCCAGTAATGGCAGTGAGTGGTTCGGCTTCGACCCACTTAGTGAAGTAGTCTACGGCAACGACCAGAAACTTTAATCCCCCCGGAGCAACGGGGAATGGACCAACAATGTCGATACCCCACTGAATAAACGGCCACGCACTCTGGATGCCAGTGAGCTCGGTCTGCGGCAGATGCTTTATACGGGAGTGCAGCTGGCACTTGCTGCATTTGGTCACCAAGTCGTGGGCATCGTTGAACAGAGTTGGCCAATAATATCCCCAGCGGAGAACTTTCTTGGCTAATGTTCGGGAGCCGATATGGCTGGCACAAGCCCCTTCGTGAACTTCCCGCAGAACTTGGTTAGCTTCGGCAGGAGCGAGACACCGGAGACTCGGTTGTAGATATGACCGCCGGTACAAGACACCATCATGAAAGGAGTATTTGGGGGCTTTGAGGGCAACTTGCCGAGCTTGCAGCTTGTCAATAGGCAGGATTCCATCTCGGAGATATTGAATAACAGGAGTCATCCAATTCGGATCACTATCGGTCAGTACCGAAACTGTGGCCTCATGAATTGCCGGGTGAGACAAGTCTTCGACCATGATATCCGGAGATATATTAGTTCGGACCGCGGAGGCCAATTTGCTAAGCGCGTCTGCTCTTGCATTCTGAGCACGCGGTATTTTCTGGATAATAACTGTATCAAAAGTTGACATGATCTTGAGTGTTAAGGCACGATACCTGACCATTGTTTCATCCTTGGCGACATAAGTCCCCTGAATTTGTTTGGACACGATCTCGGAGTCAGTGAAGAGCTCAAGATGACGAACGCCCAAGGATTGAGCGAGCCGGAGCCCGGCGAGAACTGCCTCGTACTCCGCTTCATTATTAGTTACCTTAAACTTGAATCGGATGACGTATTTAACTTCAACCTCCTCGGGATCGATGAGAAGCACCCCAGCGCCACTTCCTCGAGTCGTGGATGCTCCATCCACATATAGTTGCCATTTCCGAGGTGAGGAAACAAGAGTAGCGGGGTGATGTGTATCACTGTCTGCCGGAGACTCACGATTGTCTCCCGGGGTTTCAGCCAGAAAGTCGGCGAGTGCTTGACCCTTGATTGCTCGGCGGGGAAGGTATTGAATATCATATTCGCCTAACTCGACGGCCCACTTTGCAAGGCGCCCAGACACCTCGGGCTTGACAAGAATCTGGCGGATAGGATGATTGGTCAAAACCCGTATTTCACGTCCTTGGAAATATGGCCGTAGACGCCGAGCTGCCATAACGATTGCCAAAGCAGTTTTTTCTAACACGGAGTACCGCGTCTCCGCCCCGTGGAGAACACGACTTGCGAAATATACGGGATGTTGAACCCCATTGACTTCGCGCACAAGTGCAGCGCTAATAGCTTCCTCGGCGGAAGCCAAATATAAGTAAAGCGGCTCTCCGGGGAGAGGAACTGACAAAGTAGGCAGCTGCTGTATATGACGTTTCAAAGCCTCGAAGGCCTCGGTGCACTCCGGAGTCCACTCAAAGGACTTCGCCTGTCTCAGGACTTTGAAGAATGGGAGCTGTCGCTCCGCCGCTTTAGATAAGAATCGATTTAAGGCCGCCAAACCACCTGTGAGGCGCTGAACATCCCTGAATGTCTTGGGTGGCTGCAGTTCTAGCACATCCCGAAGTTTGGCCGGGTTAGCCTGCAAACCGTGTTGTGAAACCATATAACCCAGAAACTTGCCGGAGCCGACGCCGAAAGTGCATTTTGCTGGATTAAGGCGCAAATTGTAGCTTCGCAGGGTGCGCAACGTTTCGGCAATGTCTTGCACACATGAAGAATGGGAGATACTTTTTATAACAAGGTCATCAACGTAAACCTCGACGTTGCGGCCAATCTGGCCGTGGAAAACCCGGTCCATGAGACGCTGGTATGTGGCTCCGGCGTTCTTGAGCCCGAAGGGCATTTTCTTAAAAGCATAGCACCCGAAAGCAGTGATGAATGCCGTCTTGATGGCATCCTGCGGATCCATAAAGATCTGGTGGTATCCCTTGTACAGATCTAAGAAACAAAGTGCCTCATATCCAGTAATGGCCTCGGCCTTTTGATCTATGGAAGGTAGGGGATAACAGTCCTTCGAACAATGTTTGTTGTGGTCGGAGAAGTCGACACACATCCGCCATGCCCCACTGGACTTAACCACCATTACTGGATTCGATAGCCAGGAGGGGTAATATACTTCGAACAGGATGTCCGCATCCAAGAGTTGTTGCACCTCGATTCGAATTGCGTCATTTCGCTCCGGGGCGAACTTCCTTTGCTTCTGCTGGATAGGCTTTATACTGGGATCAATGTTCAGCTTGTGTGTTATTATGTCGGGAGAGACCCCGGGCATATCCAGAGGAGACCATGCGAAGACATCGGAATATTCTCGCAAGGTCTGAATTATAGCCTGATGTAACCATGGCACATCCACGGCTCCGACGGTTACAGTCTGCTCCGGCTTGGACGGATCTAGTGGTACTTGAGCGGTGGCATCCCCCAACGAGGTACATTCCCGAGGTTCCAGAACCGGTGATGCCACCTGAAGCTGTTGTTTAGGAGGAACCTTAGCAGTCTTTTTGAGTGCCACGTACATACATTCTTTTGAAACCCGCTGACTCCCGCGGATAGCCACTTCGCCATGTGAAGTTGGGAACTTTAGTGCGAGGTGATATGTGGAACATATGGCTTTGGCGGGGGTAAGCCAGTCCCGGCCCAGGATCATGTTGTACGGTGATGGGGAATTCACCACATAAAAATCCACGAAAATGGTTCTTATTGCCGGATAAGTCCCCAAAGATGCCGGGAGAGTGATGATACCCTCTGGCTGGACTTCACCCTTAGTGAAAGTCTGCAGTGGCCCGGGGGCCGGCCGAAGTTGCTCCCGAGGAATCCCCATCCTTTGGAAACAGTCGGCAAAGATTACACTCACCGCGGCCCCATTATCCACGAAGACCCGCCTTATTGTTATATTGGCTACAGTCATGTCGATGACAATAGCGTCAGTATGAGGTGTTATCTCCGGAACCGGGTCTCTATCCGTGAAGCTGACAGTCTCGGATTGATGGAGGCGTTTATGACGTGGCTCTTCGGGAGGAGGACGTCGAGCCTCTGCCTTCAAGGCATGTCGCGAGGCCCCGGTGGGAAGGGCCCCATATATCACGTTTATTACGTGAGAAGGCGCGTTGTCTCCGGGTCCTCCCGGAGAAGGAGGTGGTGGCGGAAGACGTGGTTGTTGGCGATTGCCAGAATCTTGCCGTGCGTAATTATTAGGCCCCGGCCGATTATTCTGCCACGGCGGTCGATTTTGTTGTGTACCGCGGTCATGATAACCTCCACGATTATGGGACGACCCCCCATTCTGACCTGTCCGAGGCTTGTCATCGGTCCGCGCAATGTATTGGCGCAAAAAACCTTTCCTCAGGCACTCCTCGGTTTCCTTGCTGAGTTCTCGGCACTCCTCTGTCTCGTGCCCATGATCTCGGTGGTACGCACACCACTTTCCACGATTCCTCTTCTCAGGCGGAGCAGTCATCCGCGGACAAGGTCGCAGATCGTTCTTGTGAATAGAAAGGATTTCGGCTCGTGACTTCGTCAACGGAGTCAATTGTGGAATATCGCCTCGGGATTCTGAACGCCCCGGGGTCAGGCGGGAAAATGCACTAGGTCGCGTACTAGGCCCGGTTTGTGCTTTGTCGGACTGCCGCTTGCTAGCGTGTTTCTCACGCTTCTGGCGAGTCTGCTCCTCGGCCTTAGCAAATTTGCACACCGTTTTGAACAGTGCTCGGGTTGTGACCGGTGTGTTTCGAACTAACTCGGTGTAAAGTGTTCCGGGACGGAGTCCATTCATGAATGCGTTGATGACTACGTCGTCGGGGCAATTTCCCACCTTGAGGCTTACCGCTGTGAAGCGGTCAAGAAATTGGGTAACGGTTTCACCGTCCCGCTGTTCCATATTCATGACATCGGCCAGGGTGGCCATGGGCTTCGCCCGTGCTTCAAACCGCGCCCAAAAGTGCTCGGCGAGTTCCCTGAAAGAAGATACGCTATTGCGTGGGAGAGAATCAAACCAAACCTGAGCTTCATCCTGTAAGTACTCAGGGAAAATCTTGCAGTAATGGAGGGATGTAATGTTATCGTGGCTAAGCATGTTGTGTTTGAAAGCTCCAAGAAAATTGGCCGGATCTCCGGTGCCATCATAAAGTGGTATGGCCGGCAGTTTGAACCCTTCGGGAAGGGTGGTGGCCATGATTTCTTGGGAGAACGGTGTGATGATATCTCCATTGGCATCAAGGCCCAGAATTCTGTCCAGTTCAACATTGCGTTGAAATCGTTCATACTCTTGAAGATCTAGAGCATGAGGATTGGCATAACGAACTCTCTTAGCCGCGTTGAGCGGACGGCGGCGATCCATATCAGTAGGTTCATCGTTGCGCGGTCGTGACTCGTTAGAACTCCCATGGTCCTCGGAGGAACCAGGTCGTTCCCGTCGCCGATCCTGACGCCCGCGATGCCCCGGGTCTTGTTGATCACGCGAGTGCTGACGTTGTGGAGGCACCGCGGGATTGGCATCATGTCCGGCATGCCCCGCGGGGTGTTGGCGATTAGCCGCCCAGTCTTGAAGAACATGGGCATGCTCTTGTAAGAAAGCCTGGAGCAATTCTGGGGTAATTTGAATGTTAACCGGTGGTTGGCAGCAGGGGGATTAGGGTTTTGCATGTCCTGAGGGGGTGGAGGTAAATACTGATTGTCTGGATTCGCAACCGGGCCTCGATTGCCCTGATGAGGAGATGTACTCCTTGCCGGCAATTGCCTCGGCGGCAAAACCTGATCCACGGGTGGATCCTGGTTGGATTGATCACCGTGGCGAGATTGATTCAAACGAGTTGTCACCATGATTCTTGAATACGCTGTGAACGTCAAAAATTGCTTTGTAGTTCCCACAGACGGCGCCAATTGATAAAGCGCAATCCGGTATCCAATCAATTCAGCCTAAATCAATGCAAGAAATATAAAAACACACAGGATTTACGTGGTTCGATCCGGAGATCTACGTCCACGGGCAGAAAATCACTCTTGCCGAGGTGTTTCTTTCACTAAAACTTTGAGTTTACAGGTAGCAATTCACAATACAGAGTGCGAACCCTAATTCCGAGTTCTTTTCTCATATTTATACTCAGCCTTTCCTAAACCCTAACTGAACCCTAACAAACTCCCTATTCTCACGCCTATTTCCCACTGCATGGCGGTTGGGAACGAATCCTGAGCCTTGATTCGCGGAACAAACCACCTGTTGGGCCAACGCGTGTTCCTGGGCCTGCTGGGCCTACGCGTGCTGGGCCTTCACGTGCTTGCTGGGCCTACGCGTGCTGGGCCGGTCAGTGGGCTCAGGTATTAACCCGACCCGAAGTGACTGGGTTATCCCTATCAGCGTGTTCCTGGGCCTGCTGGGCCTACGCGTACTGGGCCTTCACGTGCTTGCTGGGCCTACGCGTGCTGGGCCGGTCAGTGGGCTCAGGTATTAACCCGACCCGAAGTGACCGGGTTATCCCTATCATACTGGGATGAGGTTTGAGAAAGAAAGATTCTAGGCCCCGAGATAATTGAAAGAACAATTAAGGCCATTGAGAAGATCAGAGTGAGGATCAAGATGGCTCAGGATAGACAGAAATCCTATGCAGACCGAAGACGAAAGAAGTTGGAATTTGCAGTTGGGGATAAAGTCTTTCTCAAGGTAGCACCCACAAGAGGAGTTGTGCGTTTTGGCAAGAAAGGGAAGCTACAACTGAGATTTATTGGACCCTATGAGATCTTGGAACGTGTGGGAGAGGTGGCATATCGCCTTGCACTGCCACCCGATCTCTCCGGAGTACATAATGTTTTCCATGTTTCCATGCTGAGGAAGTATGTATTTGATCCGAAACACATGATTCGCCATGAGGGGCTAGAATTCGAGAATGATTTGTCCTACGAGGAAAGGCCGATTGCTATACTCGATCGAAAGATCAATAAGCTACGAAACCGGGAGATTCCCCTAGTAAAGGTCCAATGGAGTCGCCATGGCAAAGAAGAGGCCACTTGGGAGCTCGAGAGCGAGATTTTGGCCCTATACCCAAACTTGCCAAGATTAGGTAACTTCTAAATTTCGAGGACGAAATATTTTTAGAGGGGGAGGGTGTAACGACCCGAATTCTCTAGTTGCATTATTTTATTTGAATATATATAGGTTGCATTATTGCGCATTACACTTGTTGTAATTATTTTTCTTACACTTGCATAATTATTGATCCTTGTAAGTAATGGTATGAATTAATATTTTAACGGATCGGGATACAGAATTTTAATTAGACAACACTTAGACGCTACATTACCCAATGATAAGAGAAGTCTACACTTTATGGCAAGTCCTCTCCATAGGATTATTTCCCAAAACTAATGGCTAAATTCCATGGTTTTATGCCCACAAGATTTCCTAAAACTAATGTCTAAATTCCATGGTTTTATGCCCACAATATTTCCTAAAACCAATGACTAAATTCCATGGTTTATGCCCACAATATTTCCCAAACCAATGGAAAAATTCCATGGGTTTTATACCTACATTATTGCTCAAAACTAGCAGCCGATACCACTGTTTCATTCCCACGGTTTTGTGCTTGATAGGTCTATAAATAGAGGTGTGAGGAAGTCTTCATTCCATCACCTCCTCCCACCAAAAAATAGCTTGAAGTCTTCCTTTCTTCTCCCACAAAGCATAGCTGGTAAATCTTCTTTCTTTCCATCTCAAATATTTCATCCCCAGCCACCAAAATACGGCGAAGTCGCCGGAAAACTGACCCGACGGCTTTTTAGACTCGTCGGATCAGCTACTGCCCCATTTTTATTTTTGTCCCTTTATCAAAACCCATATTTTATTATATAATATGATAGTTCTTGGCAAGAGGATTCCGGAACAATTTTCGGAATTGCAATCCGAGCTCTAGAACTCCGGTTATGGCCGGTCAAAGTTTAGGCGAAACCTATATAACCGAACCACCTTCAAAGAGTCATAGCTTGTTGTTCCAAACTCCGATTCTATTGTGGTTGGTCATTTTGGAAAGCTCTTGACGAGAGCTTTCCATAGCCATGTTTTAATTATAATTCCGACGACCGAGCCATCGGTAAAGTTTGGTCAAAATTGCTGCAGAAATTCTTGTACCATTTTTTTAAAAAAAATAAATTAGATATTCTTTAAGGGCTAAAATGTAATTTTTTATTTCAATTTCTATCAGCCTTTTTTTGGAAGTCAACAAATTCATGTATTTACGAAAATGTCACTTCCCTTTTTATACAAATTGCCACTATTTTTCTAGAAATTACAAAATGGTCCCTCAACTTTTATAAAATTAAAAATTTTGCTCCAATTCTTCAATTTATGTTTAAAGCCTAGTACCCACCTTTGCTAAGACAAGTATTATATATTGTAGGACTAAAAGAAGTTGAAGTAGAAGAGGACCTCTGTCTAGAGAAGGACTATACAACCAACTAGTCGTACACACTTCTAGGTGGGGTAACTCTATGTTGCTATTTTATGTTGTCTACTTGCTTTTCATACAAATTATTGTTATAATGGTTTTTACATGAATGATTGCTTACGCCTATGTTTATGTGACGAGTATGTGAAATTTATGTGAAACTTGTGTGAAATTTATGTGAAGTCGTGGGTAAGCCATATTATGTGTATTGTATACGGGTAATACCGTACTAGCTATGTTAGGACTGCGGGTAACACCGTACAAATCCTCGGGTCGCTCCCGAATATGCTATGGTTTTCAAAAATCATACGGATAAAATCGTACATGCTACGCTTTTCAAAAACTTTACGGGTAAAACCGTACATGCTATGCTTTTCAAAAACCTCACGGGTAAAACCGTACACGTTATGCTTTTCAAAAACCTTACGGGTAAAATCGTACACGCTATGCTTTTCAAAAACCTTGCGGGTAAAACCGTACATGCTATGCTTTTCAAAAACCTTACGGGTAAAACCGTACACGTTATGCTTTTCAAAAACCTTACATGCTATGCTTTTCAAAAAAAAACCTTACGGGTAAAACCGTACATGCTATGCTTTATGGGTAAAACCGTACACGATTATGCTTACGGGTAAAACCGTATATGATTATGCTTACGGGTAAAACCGTATATGATTATGCTCTACGGGTAACACCGTACATGTTATGGATCGAAAGATCACCCTCGGGTCGCTCCCGAATATGCTATGCTGCTCGAGCGGAGCAACACGTGCCCCACCTATGTGCTCCTATGTGTATCTATATAGTATGTATATATGTGTATATTTATTTTAATTTAGAGTCCATCATGTTTTCGGGTGTGTTTTATGTGTTGATGGTATATGCATTGTTTATGTAACTGTCCATTATTGCAATTCTTTGTATGACATCTAAGTGGGCAACCGAGTGAATCCACGGAGTGTTTTTCTCGAACACTCACCCCCTCCTTTCAGGTACTAACATGGAAGAGGAATGAAGATGGATGTGGGCCCTCGCCCGAAGTGAAAGTTACTGATAATTGATAAAGAACTTTATTAAACTCTATTTTGTGGGTCATGTAAGCAAACTGTGAAGATTTTGTTACGCACTTCCGCTTTAAACTTTGTTAAACTACTTTTTCAAACTATGCGACCTCTATTTAAAAGTTATGTTGAACTATCTTGAAGTAATTATGAACTTCCGCTTGTTTTAAGATTGCGTCAATGTGACATACAAACATCTTTTGAGTATTTATTATTTCGAGCAAGAAAAATAATTTTTCATCAATTAAAGTTCAACGATTTTTATAGATTTTAGTGATATTGCCCATTTTTCTAATAAATATAAGTTTCTTTGAGATGGGGACGTCACAGATAATGTTCATTAATTTGTATATTAGAAGTGTGAACTAGAAAAAAAAAAAAAAAAACATTGTTAGGAATTGAACCCTAGACCTTTAATAAATGACCCTAATTTTTTACCAATTAGTCTAAAGCTCATATTATTAATTAATTCATACTCATTATATTTAACCTATAAAGTTAAAAAACAGTAAAATAAAACACAAGTTGGGTTCGAACCCAACACCTCCTGAAGATCAAGTATACAATCTACCAACTTAGTTGTTACTCATTTGAGGATTATTCATACTCAATATATTTAACATATGAAGTTAAAGTAAAAAAAATAAAATAACACGTCTAAGTTGGGTTTGAACTCAAGACCTCCTAAAGGTCATGTAAGCACTCTACCAACTCAACTATTACTCATTCAAGGATAATTTTCATTGAGACTATTATATAGTTATCACCTCTAAATTAATCTGAAAATATCTTCTCAACCACTATTAACCCTCCTCAGACACAATTCAGGTTTTTATTTTTTCCCAACCACTTCCTCCGACGTGGGCCGCCGCTGGTCAAAATTTATTGATGAACATTAATTTTTCTGATTTTTTTAGGGGTCAAAATTTAATATATAGCTATACATATCATAATGATAAACTATAACTTGAATAAAAATATAAAAAAATACATAAAAACTTACTAATAAAAATAAAAACAAACATTGGGCCGCTTATTGGAACTTATTGATTAGTCGAAGTTTAGGGGATTGATCGGAACATCGCATAGTTAGGTGAAGAAAAATAAGGAAAATAATATTTCGGCCGGCCAAGCCGACTAATCGCCCAACTATCCCGTCTAGATTCAGAAAGCGCCTAAAACTTCCATTAAACATTAAATCGGGTCGGCAAGGCACTGCCCAATGAATAGGTGGCGCTAGGTGACCTCTTAGTTTTAATTTATATTTTTTTTATCATTTTTATTTTATTACTTATATCATACCTTCAATATTTAAAAAATGTTGTACCATTTAATGTATAATTAAACACCATAATGTATAAACCATAAATTGGGAAAAGTAATAAAAGAAATATAAAGATTATTAATATATATATATATATTGGACCTCCTAAGCTGGCTAATCGCTGGACTAGCCCGAAAATGCCTAAAACTTCTGTTTAACACAAATCAGACTGGCAAGCCATCGCAAATAAGTGGCTGAATAATCGTTGCCAACTAGGCGAAGACCTAATTTTAATTATTTTTATTTTTATTTTATTGTTTATATCATACTTCAATATTTAAAAAATATTGTACCATTTAATATATAATTAAACATACATAATGTGCAAGCCATAACGTGAGGAAAAGATACTAAAAAACTCTCTTTCAAGATTGAATAAAAAAGATATAGTTTTATATATTGAACAGATAATAATAACTTCTCTTTCAATTAATATTAATATTAAATTATTAATTGCTAATAAAAATATATCACCACAATTTAAGAAAGTCAATTTCGGAAAGAGTCCTTTAGAGAACCTCGTCCCTCTTCTCTCTTTACTCTAAAGATTGAGAGAACCTTGCCCCTCTCTCTCTTGAGATCGTTCGTCCTTGTTTTCCACCCTTGCACTTGAATTGCGTTGTTCGTGCGTCATTGCCTTCTCCAACCTGTTGCTTCCCCTTTATTTCAATACCCGATTAAAGATAAAATCCCAATTCTAAAACCCTAATCTCTCTCTCGCTTGTGATGCTCGTCGGTGGTCCATTTTTGGCGGTTTTTCTCACCACTCGCTCCTGTAATACGTTAAGAACATCTATTCCCTCCAAACATCAGTGCTTTCATTATCGATCTTCAGCAGCCAAGATTCAATACATGTTCGCCACAAATAAATCCATTCATTGGAGTTCATCCATCTCGCCCTTTTCAAATTTTGAGTAAATTTTGTTCGAATGATTCCAGTAAGTGTTTCAATGTCTAATTCTACCTGTTTATGTTTGTTTATGGTGTTAGTTTTATTCCTTTTGTTCCACAGATGCCGTAAGATCTTTATTTTTCCTCCTATTGATGGGAAGTTGTCTCACTTTTTTATTATAGGTATACATTATAATTGATTTTATAATTTGATTTTCTTCGTTTGCTGTTTACTTCTTTTGTCCCGCCTAATTTGCACACTTGCTCTGGTTCGTATATTAAGAAAAAAAATATTTTTTTGCTTTTTAATTGACTTTCTCAAAAGTGGAGATTGAGGGGTGGAGATTTTATGGATGGAGATTGTAAGATTTCTTTTCATTTTGGAGTGGAGCAAAATGGGATGGGACTACCATAAAAGAAAAGTGTGCAAATTAGAGCGGACGGAGGGAGTATTATTATTTGCTTGTGTGCCACAAAAGATTGAAATACTAGTGCTTGCTAAGTAAGAGGATACCCGCTTCCTGAGGAAGTATTATTTATTTGCTTGTGTGCCACAAAAGATTGAAATACTAGTGCACAAAAGATTGAAATACTAGTGCTTGCTAAGTAAGAGATACCCAACTTCCCTTTCTTTCTTTTGTTGGTTTCCCAGCTTCCCTTTCTTTCTTTTGCTGGTTTTTATTAGTTTGAACGATTTAATAATTTTACAAATTAAACTACATAAGTTGTGGGATGAGGTGTGAATAATTATTGACTAGCTTCTTCTTTTCTTTTTTATTTAACTTTATTTAACTTCTTTTCTTTTTTATTTAACTTTATTTTATTACACATGCACTTGTCTATACTAGAGTGACTGATGGATTATAATAGAAATTTCATTTTGTCTAAAAAGTAAATATTTGAACCCACCTTGCTTTCAGCCTTCCTAGTGTTTTGGTACATAGTATAGGGATATCACAACATTAATTAAACAAACATATCACAGTTTGCCTCTACAAGTACACACAAAATAACTACTTCACGTGAAAGAAGTTCCACTTATTTTACTATATATCTTTCTCCCTATACGTTATATCCCTACCATTGATAAAAGACAGTGAATAAGATTAGTATTTGATACGGGAAAGAGAGATTTGGGTGGTAACACAAGTACGCTCAAATACAACCCCTCACTTAATGGAATCCACCACAAGTTTGGAGCAACTTGTCGCCTTGAGGAATCCACTAAAAAGGCTAAGAACTAAAATAGAAGAACTCCTTCTTCTAAACAAGTCAAGAGACTCTTCAAATATATTTTATAAATTTCGAATTTTCTGTTGCAAATACAAAGGAGAAGGCTCAATTTATAGGAGTCATTACATGATTTTAGATAATGTAGTAATTACTTGACCTCACAACTTACTAGACTCAAGACTCATAAATAATAGCATTTTGACCAATTTAGATACATGAATAAGTCTCTAGAATCAGTCAAAGTTCAATGAATTCGAAATGAATGCCCAAAGATAGTTGGAAGGACATAAAACTCAAGATTCATGAACTTGACAGATTCCCGCCACCATCTGTCACACCTTAGTAAAACAGGCATAACTCCTTCTAGAAAAGTCCAATTGCTTCGCCGTTTGGACCGTCAGAAACTAGACTCGAAGGGCTTCGAATCCATATGTGCCAACCAGCCCAAATCTGCTCGAAAAGAAGCAGTTTATTCCTCAAATTTAGCCCAAGTGCTGTCCTGTTTTGCAAAAATATCATTTTCTTTTATTGGGCCTTTTCTTTCCGCATCAGTATTACTATTTTTTTTTTTACTCAAAATATTTTATGCATTAATATTGTGCCACAACTATTTATGGATAATATAAAGAACTGAGAAAAGTGCACATTATTCTTTAATATTGTGCCATTAGGGGTGGGAATAGGCTGGGCAATGCATGTTTTATTTTTCTTATGCATTTCATTTAAGGTGCAAGAAGATAACAAGTGGATTTGCTCTGTAATTATGGTTCTGTATATGTCGATGAGTAAATTTTTCAATAGAAAAATGAAAATACTCTTATAGATATTTTTTTTTTTACTTTTTTGGCAGTATACAAGTGATGTGAATAAAGGAAACAGGAAAAAGTTGTGATGCAAACACATTTCAGGTAGAAAGGCTTTTACTTTTCAGCAACATTAAATTGTGAGTGTTATATATTGTACGTACATGCAAGTTTTATATCTTAATTTGCATTTTAGTTGAATGGAGATGTTTGGGAAGTTCTGAAGTTGGGCTACATGCATTGACATAGTTAATTGGATGAATGTTTACAAAATAGTTTAATAATCAAGATGATACTTGTTCTCTTTCACTTAGCTCTATTTCTTTAAAGTTATTCTACTTACAAATTTATTATTTTGTACATTTTTCTTTTATTTGATCCAGTCTGATAAGGAGCTAAACAGAAATCTTTCTTAGTAGTGCTATCAACATGCTTATGACATATTTGGCTAATAGTGAAGTACATTCCTTAATGTCTACAAGGTTAGTTTACTTTCCGTTTGGAACAATTATCCATTTTTTTATATTGAACTAACTTTATATACTTTTCTTCCCTATTATTTTTGGCCTTTTTAGATTTGATGTAGTTGTGCGAGAAGATGAAGGACGAGGATTTTCATCACTAGCACTGTGGAGTTGGAAACAGAGTGAAGTTTGGATATAAGTTTTAGGAGAATAATTTTGGTTCTTCGTTTTTTCTAAAGTGATGATTGTTAGCTAAGTTAATTTTTAAGTTAAAAAAATGTTCTTATTTTAGATATCAAACTTGGATATTTGATCTATGCTTAGTGTTCTTGCTTATTCATTATTTCTTTTGGCTCTATTTAGTTTTATACATATATTGTTGTATATAAATTTATTTAATATTTTGTAAAAGTTTATTAGGTGCTTGTTTGAAAAAAGTTGTCACTAAAAATTAATCCTCCTTTACAACTAGTGTGTCACTATGTTATATATATATATATATATATGAAAAAAATATTTGTCGCTAGATGTCACTCTATAATGACAAAATATATTGTCACTATATCTAAGTCTTTAGTGACTATTTATATTTTCGTTACATATACATTGTATGGTGACAGATTCATGCCGTCACCACTTGTATTCATTTAGTGACAATATCACTACAATGACAAAATATATTGTCGGCATATCCAAGTATTTAGTGACAAATACAATTTTCATCACTCCATACAATTTTATTGTGACACATGTCGTCACCACTTGTGCCCATTTAGTGACGATGAAACTTTTGTCACTTTTTTTTAATCTTTTCTAACATAATGTGTTGTCATTATAGATATTGATATAATGACGATATATATTTTGTAAATATAAAGTAATTCTTTTGTGACGATTTATTATAAACACGACGAAATAATAAATATAGTTGTGACGATGAAAGCGTCACCAAAGTTTGATGAGTTGAGTAATACATTGATTTTCGTCACCAAAAATTGATGTTTTGATGACAAAAATAGTTTTTGTCATATTATATGTTTACTTTCAATGACGAAATACAATATAATATGACAAAATTTGGATGCTAAGAGTGACGAATTAGGCGTCACTATAAATTATAATATATACTGACGATGACATTAACGTCATTAAAAGTCATATTTTTTGTGACAAATTCAAATATTGTCACATATACCTAATACCACGGACATACGATGACGATCGTTGTGACGCTAAAATTTCGTCACCAAATACTTATGGTGACGAAATAGGAATTTTATATGATGAATTTTATCGTCACGAAAACTCATATTTCTTGTAGTGAATTAGGTGGACAACGTCAGAATATTACATGCAGTTTCAGTTATTCCACCGACTGTCATCCTTCAAAAATTGTCTGTTATTTCTTGATTAGATAGAAAATTTACCGGTTCGGCAAATTAAACAGGACTCATATTCCAATTAGCAATTTACCTAAATCCTTTACTTTATACCCGATTTCCTGACTAGTGTTCTCTAAATATGTAGAGCGTCTATGAGTAGGGGGAATTTTGAGGTATACGGCAAGGGTTAGTTTTGGGTCAGTTTTGAATAAAAATCAAACGCAGTAGTTGTATAAATCCCACATAAGGTTTAGAAACATCTAAACCAATAGATCGATAATATTTTAGTTAGAAGGTTTTACTTTTCGTGTGTGATACACCAATTACATTATATCGAAAGTGTGGTCGATATAATAATAAGAGTGGGATTTCTGGCAAGCCCCTGCATAATATCGGAAATTGGCAATAATTTTGCTAAACTAAGGATGGTTTATGACGACCCAGTCCCAACCACAGAATACACGACCGCCAAAAAGTCTGGCGCGTCGGACCTGAAAAAGAAAAAAAAAAAACAAAGGTTCTTTAGATTATCTAATATTAAAATAGTGTTCCATTAAAATAATAAAATAAAATCTGTCTAATTCATTCTGTAGTGTGGCACCAAACCAAATTAAATATATTATTTACCAAAGTTTAGGCCTGGATTTATGTAGATTAGTATTTTAATACTTTGTAAAAGGCACTTTTTTTTAGGCTAAATAATGAGGGTAACATAGGTCTTTTTGATAGAAGCATAACCGCATTACACTATTGGTTCAGAGTTCATCTAATCCCATGCATGAAGGTGAACGAGGCAGTGTTTGGCCAGGGTAGATGGAAAGATCCAACATAATCTACTTTATCACCTAGATTGAAATGATTACCACTAGGCAACCAAGAACCCTAGTAGTTCAAGAGTTGGAAATTCACCTATATAAAGACCTAAACCCATTTATCCTAAAATTACCATCTTCAAATCAGCAAACTGCGTACACTTTTGAACATTTGAGCAACTATGGATCAGTTCATCCAAACAACTCTCCTCGTCAATCAAGAGTTTCTCACCATGTTCCATGAGCAGCAGGTTTGCATATTAAAAATTTTCTTTACACAATGAAGGTTAACTTAACTCCAGCATTTCCTTAAATCTCAAATTCATTATATTTTGGTCGTATTGTGCAGAAACGGATGAAACTATTCAAGGAGAGGGCCACCGTGGTACAAGATGTTTACAACCAGTTGCTAACTGCCGAGCTGCATGTGCGATACATGGCATCTGTAGTGAACATAGGTGTTTGTTTGCAAGAACTCGAACCGTGCGACTTAAACTTGGCCGCCGAGGTGAATGCGAACTACCATATGTGGATTCAGGCCTGCAATGATGTCAATTGCATATGGAGGTTCTATGTGCAGCAGCTTGAGCTGCTTCAGTGGGTTTAGTAACAACTTTCATTCACCTTGACTATTATGGTAGCTCACAAAGTTTTTTTTGTACTCTGTCATTTGCCCAAACTTTTAGATGAATCATTAGTGAGCTTTTTTTTATGGTGAAACAATGTGATCACGATCTGAAGTTTATGGATAGTCGAGGTTGATTATTGAATGTTTTAGATCATTTCTGGAAGGTGGAATCTTTATTTTGTGTCTAGCTAACTATGTTGGAAATGTTTTTAATATTCCCTGAGTACAAATCATGAACAAGGCTAGCAATGATGTCCTGAATCAGATCCTTTTTTTATCCCAGAAACAGCTTTTGAGATTATCCAAAGAGAGGTAGGGAGGGTACTCTACTTAACAACTATTTTTTTTCGCCTTCATCGAACAGCTTTATTAGGGGATTAAAATAAATATGGAGGTACAGGGTTTCTGTTGGTATTAGTGACGTTGTACACCTCATTTCATAAATGGCTAGAAGGGCCGGACCGAATAATTTGTGGGACTGACTCAAACCTTAAAATAGGCACTCATATTCTTCTTATTTAAATGAGAATAGAATAATATGAAATATTTACTTATTTTAATATAACAAAAAGTTGAGTTGCCGATAGTTTGGGCAAAAAATTTTAATTGTGTTTTTACTTATTTTTTCACGCTGTACTTATCCTATTGTATATTTTCATACTATTCTATTTGTAGGGAAAAAAGTATAAACAACAAACTCACGGGTTGAACAATTAAAAATCTTACTAAAAGAAAAACAAAAATATCAACTTTAAAACATAAATATTGAATATACTATTTATTGTTGTCACCCTTTAGAAGTGAAACCGAAAAAGACCCTCCAAATGATGGAAAATGGAACATGAAAAGATACAAAATATAGAAAACAAAAACTGAATCTGAGTTGTTCAATTAACAGTGCACTACAATTACATACACAATCAACATATAGCAAGCAATTTACGAAGGTATATGCATAGAATTTCATATATACTCTTTACACAATACGAGAAATCATTTTGGGCCCCTAAATTTCGTAATTGTAGGTTCGGCTATGATGGCGATGCAAGTAATCAAATAGTAATGCGAAGGTGGTTGTTAAACCAGTGGCATAAGTTAATTTTATAAATAAGACAATTTATTTGTTGTGTTTTGGTTAGAATTTTAAAATTAACGGTAAAATATTTTGAACAAAAAACATACAGATATGAATCTAGATGAACTTTACGTACTTGATTTTAAGGAAAACCAGCAATTACTAGTTTGGTAAGTAGATACCTTGGGACTTAACATGTGTTCTACTATCAATTCCAACTTGTAGGTTATGTTAAACAACGTACGGTGAAATTTTTAAGGGATGATTATTAAAAAATCAGAAGCTAACTTAAACAACAACGAAACTAAGTCTACCACTACAAAACACAATTAAACAACTCCAAATAGTAACCCGAACCGGGGTAGGGACTTTTCAATAATATATTTAAAAATAATAATAATAGTCGTATTTTAATAGCGTAGATTCTAATTTTAAGTAGTATTAAGAAATCTATTAAAATATAGAATTTATTCTCCATATTTGAACTAATTATAAAAAATTTAGAAAGGTCTAGCAACTCATTAATTGAGAACTAACATGCCCAATTAATTTGAATTGTTTGAGTAAAACTAAAAAAAAAAAAAAAAAAAAGAAATAATGATATACAGGTGGAGTACATTAGGATTCGGAGCACAAGGGGCCAAGGGGGCCCTCGCTTTCCAAATTCCGCATATATATGTTCAAAAATATATAAGTGGCTTCCATTCTAGTAAGACGATTCTTCGAGTTGAATAATGATATAGAGATGATACACGTGTACCAAATAGATGTCATGTCCATAATTAGCATAGCATAGAATTTAATATATATTCCAGTACATTGGAAGTAATTGAATTAACCACAGTAAAGTAAAACACCAAACATTATTTATTTATAATTCACCACCTATACGGAAAATAATCGCATGAAAAATATTTGAAAAACGAATAAATCTAAATCAATACCATTCAGAATAAAGAGCTTCTGAGACCTTTTTTCACTTTCCAGTTTATAAAAATCGTAACACATTAAAATGTAACCTGCGAATCAGTTAACTGTTGCAGAGGTGTACCACAGAGAAGAACCTGTTGGGTGGTGTAATAAAGAATTTAAGAACTTAGAATTTTTTTTAATTTTTTTTAAATTAATATAATTGTGAACTTTAAGGTTTAAGTTGTAGGATTGTATTTGGAGTCGCGTTTTTTCTGTACATATACTCGTCGAGTGAAATAAGAGACACAAAATGTTTAATTTGCAATTGCCAGCTATAGAAAATACCTAAATTGCCCTGGGGTTATAGGAGAAAGTAAAAAGGTTAATAGTGTTGCATCACTAAGTTGAGTAGCGGGTGTTCTAACTGCCATATGTAGCGTTTGACTACTGCATTGAAGCCTAAATATTGTTTATCTACAAATCGGTTATGTTGAAATGCCGTCTACCTAATCGATGCCGTTACGAACACACCTTCCTAGGCACTACGCATTGTCACGATCCAAAATGAGGTCCTCCGGGAGTGATAAAGCGCAATCCGGTATCCAATCAATTCAGCCTAAATCAATGCAAGAAATATAAAAACACACAGGATTTACGTGGTTCGATCCGGAGATCTACGTCCACGAGCAGAAAATCACTCTTGCCGAGGTGTTTCTTTCACTAAAACTTTGAGTTTACAGGTAGCAATTCACAATACAGAGTGCGAACCCTAATTCCGAGTTCTTTTCTCATATTTATACTCAGCCTTTCCTAAACCCTAACTGAACCCTAACAAACTCCCTATTATCACGCCTATTTCCCGCTGCATGGCGGTTGGGAACGAATCCTGAGCCTTGATTCGCGGAACAAACCACCTGTTGGGCCAACGCGTGTTCCTGGGCCTGCTGGGCCTACGCGTGCTGGGCCTTCACGTGCTTGCTGGGCCTACGCGTGCGGGGCCTGTCAGTGGGCTCAGGTATTAACCCGACCCGAAGTGACCGGGTTATCCCTATCAGCGTGTTCCTGGGCCTGCTGGGCCTACGCGTGCTGGGCCTTCACGTGCTTGCTGGGCCTACGCGTGCTGGGCCGGTCAGTGGGCTCAGGTATTAACCCGACCCGAAGTGACCGGGTTATCCCTATCAGATGCCCCCCCCAGCCGAAGCGAGGAGGGAGCTTCGGTTGTCACCGGGGTTGAACCGTAAGCAAGAAGGGCTGTGGTCGCTGGCGGGCCGAAGTGTTTATGGTTGACTAAGTCTATCCGCGTCCCTGGGGACTCTGCGGAGCAGTCTGCGGACGCGGAGTCGAGCTAGGCCGAAGTACACAAGACATATATCGAGATACCGAATTTCCCAGAAGCAAGAAACGCGTTGGAAGTATATAACAACCTGGCCGAGGTGGAGGGTACACCGGAGTGAGTAGTCTGGCCAAAATGAAGGGAGCACCGGAGTGTGGTAGTATGACCGAGGTGGAGGGTACACCGGAGTATAGTTTGAATCTTCCTGACGAAGAGTGAGGTTGATGTGATTGGCGGCGCCATCATGAGAGAGAGGGATGTGAAGTGACACGCTCTGCGACTTCCAAGAAACCTGTTCCCCACGCGCCTTGGGAACTGCAAAGCGCGTGAAGAGCACGTTTAAATCTCCATCACTTAATTTGAATAGGCTGCATCAGAGCCGTTGGTTTTTTGCGTATATAATTGGAATAACTGCACAGTAACTTTTCATCTTCTTCATTGCGATTCATCTGTTTAGAAAGCGGGAAAAGAGGGATTTTGTGCTTGCAATCCATCTCAAATCAAAACTTCTCAAATCCAAACTTCTCAAATCCAACCCAAGTAAGTATGTCCTCCTCTTCATTTTCTGCCTCATCTTCTTCCTCTATTGAAGTAGTAGGGACTACGGGTGCTCCGTTAGATATCCCCCCCTGTCGTATCTCATTCCGGAGAGGAATGAGGTTAGGACCGTAGACAGGGCCGATGGGCTTGTGACACGTCGGTTTCTAACCTAGTGTTCCGCAAGTGTACGGATGTAGGTGTAGTACTATTGTCAAGGTCGATCCCACAAGGAATAGTTTTAGGTAGTTTCATACCCTAATACTCTAGGAATGTCCTAACTAGATACTAAGTTTTAAAGGTTGATTTTACTAATTAAACTACTCAATTAAATATAACTTCAAACTTAAGAAACACGAAAACTAACAATCAAAGAGAAAAGGTATCCTAGGGCTTCGATTTCAGGATATTATTCCAATATTGAATATGATTAACCTATTAATTTACCAATTCTAATGTTTATTAGGCGGCACGACAATAATCTAATCCTTCTCTCGAAGCGATTAAACCGTTGATTAATTAAGCTAATTACCCTCTCGAGTCAATTAAACCTAATAACTCCCAAACGATCCTAAGCCACGGCCTACACAGTCATAGACAACTGCGCTCTATGTTCTAAGTCTGATAACAATTCCCTCCTCTCGAAGCGGAATTGTTAAACTAAATTACTAAATCTAGGTGATCAAGCTAAATTCAGTTTAAGCATAAACATAGAGATAAAACACATAAAGAATGGAATTAATAGATTAAAACATAAATCAAAACATTGTTATAAAAATCCCTACTTTCTAACCCTAGGACACGAATAGCTTAGCTACTCATGCCTAGTAATAATCCAATACAAAATTCTAATAAAAACATTGTAAGAATTAAAACTAAGAAAGAACAATTTAACCCGGATGACTCCGTCTCGATGATCTTCGTCCTCTTTGTCTTCCAAGATGATGTAATTTATGTTCTTGATGATTGATCTCCTTTTTCCTAGAGCTTGGGGTCCTTTTTATAGAGTTGGGGACGAATCTTGGGGAAGATAGGCTCAAAATCCTATTAAAAATAGGAAATCTTCGCATAAAAACCCTTCTGACACGGCCATGTTGCTTAAGTGACACGGCCGTGTTGATTTGTAAATCTTCCTTTTCCAGCAACAATTTGACACGGCCGTGTTCATAGTGTGACACGGCCGTGTTCTATTCCAGAACTCACAACGCGTTGCAGGCCACTTTTGACACGGCCGTGTTGCTTTGTGACGCGGCCGTGTCGGTTCATGCGTTGTTTTGCTCCTGGACCGGTTCAGGCCGGTTCGGACCGGTTTGGACCGGTTCTTGGACGGTTTTCACTCCTTTGGCCCGGTTTTCACTCTATTTGACTTGTTTCTCCTTCGTACTTCATCCACATGGCATAAAAATACCTAATTATCTTCAAAACAAGTCGAAACACGTCAAATGGCCCAAATATTATAAATATCAATAAGTGCTGGTCAAATATACACGTATATGTCATAAAATATGATCCTAAATCGACCTAAATACATGCATTAATAACGTGTTATCAGCTTGAAAGCAACGTTATGATGGTTGCCTTCTACCCGTGCGCGGAGGAGGAGTTGGAGGTGTCCTCGATAGCGTTACGGATGTCGCGAGAGCAAATTAAGAGAGAAATCCCTTTATTTTTCTTCCCCTTCAACCTAGAGTATATAATACCGAACCCCGAGGATAGGGCCTGCTGCCCACCGCAGGGGTTTATTAGTGTGTACATAGATCCCCTTAGAATAGGCCTGAGGCTGCCCCTGTGGGATATTGTGATCCAATTGCTGAAATACTACGGTATTGCCCTTAGCCAATTAGCGCCGAACGCGGTGAGGCAGGTAGTGAGATTCACGGTGGTTTGTAAAAATGCCGGATTAAAACCGACCGTAGAGCTTTTTAGGTTCTTCTTCCAATTAAAAAACTTCGGGAAGTCCAAGGGGTGGTACTCCTTTAGTCCCCGAGCCCGAGGTGGGTTCAAGGTTCAGAACCCGAGTAAGGTAGAGGGGTGGAAGGAGAGGTTTATATTTATTAGGAATAAAGTAGCTCTCCCGAAGTGGAGGAGTGATGAGGTGCTTGATACCGCTCCTGTGGAGAGCCCGGGGGCCGAAGTGATACATACATTTCGGACAGTGGGGACTTTCAAAACCCTCTGTTCCGAGGAGGAATTGGAGGAGGCAGGACTGAGCCCGTATTATTCGGGCAATGGGGGCGCCGAAGAGGGTAGGAGTCCTTGTATCTTGCTTTTTACAACTGTTGTTTTGCGTAAGACTAACCATAACTTTTATATGCAGTGGGACGCTTCGGGAAAGAGCCTGCCGGAAGCCCCGCGGCTGTTGCCGCAGCAAAAAAGAAGGGGAAGGCCACTGAGGTGTCTCCCCGGGGGAAGACAGTGCCCAGTCCACGACCGTCGGCGGGGTCGGAAGAACGGGTTGTGCCGGCGGGGTCAACCCCCGGAACGAAGAAGAGGCCGGAGCCTACCGAGACTCTGCTAGCACCGTCCAAAAGACCCCGTGTAGGGGAGAGCACTGAGGTAAACTTGAAACGCTGTTCGTAATTACGTAGCACTGAGTTTAATGTCATTTTTTGTGTAATTGTTCAGGTTGAACAAGTGGCCCCGGGTCTGCTGGGGTTGGAGGGCGCGGATGCCGAAGAGCTTCTGCGTTTGGCGCGAGGTATCCTAGACCTCGGCCGCAAGAGCGAGAAGGAGGGGAAGGAGGAGCTGGCCGAAGTGGCCAGGGAGCTCCGAGCGCGCAATGACCGACTGACCCATGATATGACCGAGGCACGCAAGAGGGCTGCCTTGGTCGAAACCGAGGTTGCGCGTCTGCGCGGGGTGGAGGCGGAGAATAATGTCCTCCGGGGTGAAGTGCTGCGGCTGCGGGCAGAGATGGAAGCTCGGGAAGCTGCTGTGGTTGAGGAACAAGGAGCGGTGCTGAAGGCCTTCGCCGATAGATTATTCCAGACCAGCACGTTCCTCGACTTCCAGACGGAGTTCGTGGCCATAGGGGACCAGGCCACTCGATCCGCGTTGCTGGAGCAGGTGAAGGAGGTCTACCCGAACGTGGGCGTATATCGTCCAGAATTCGGGTATGACTTTGAAGCAGTGGCCGGAGTGGAGAAGGCCTACTATGCGGCTCTGGCGAATCTGCCGGAGTGGCCCCTGGTGAAGGCGCTCGGGGAGAAGAAACAGCTTCTGACGGCCGCAGAAGTTGCCAACTGCGAAGTGGACCAGGATCCAGAATTCATGGCGTTTCGCCGAGGTGAACTGGTCTCCGCACCCCGAAGCAGAGAACCCCCTCCACGGATGGAGGTCGAAGCCACAGCTGCGGACGAAGCCGTCGCAGCAACTGAGGGAGCAGCCGAAGTGTCCGAGGGCCGGCGAGAGGGGTTGCCCGAAGAGACTGAGGCAACTGAGCGGGAGGTCAGTCGATCCCCGCAAATTTAAAGTTGTATAGTTTAGGAATGTATGCGAATCAATGTATTGAATTTGGAACCTTGTACTTCTGTATTGTGAAATATAATTTTGTGTTTTTCAGATTCTCTGTCTTTCCTTTGCTTGCATGATCAATTTATGTCTGTTGTTGAACTGAACTCCAACTGTTTACATACTTAAGAGTAATCGATCTGGTTGACTTTTCTTTCTGTTTAGAACACCGCGGAGCTACACGAAACAATAAAGAAGCTCATGCGATCACTTGAGTGGTTCCGCGAGGAGAAGAACAACCTGCAAATGCACGTAGTGCCGAAGCTAGAGAAGCAGGTGGCCTCGGCAGAGAGGAAAGTAGTTGAAGCCGAAAAGAGAGCTAAAGACTTCGAGATGAAATACCAGTCTACAGCTGCCGAGATGAGCCGTGTCATCGTTCATCAAAGGGAGTATGACCGGATACTGTTGGAGTTCGGTCTTCTGACCTTTGAGGAAGTGGAGGAACGGGTTGTAGAGATTCAAGGTGACATCGCAGCATTGATGTCAAGGAGCTCTATCGAGTCATCGGAGCTCGTAAGGAAACGAGAAGTTCTGGAGTTGCTTCTCAGTATGTACGAAGGGCTGAAGGGCCGAGGCAGGTGGAGGCCTTCTGCCGAGGAATTCATCGCGAGTTCAAGCCGGAGCCAAGGTACCCGAAAAACTTCTCGGAAGGACAAGAAGAAGCCCTCTGGAAAGAGCCAAGGCATTGTTATTCGAGAGCCAGCTCCAGTGACCACGATCGAAGAAGAGCCCGCTGTGGTTGCTGAAGAAGTAGTTGAGGAGCTGGCCAGAGAAATTGAAGTGATGGCTCCGGAGGAGTGGGACCCTGTGCAGTGGGCCCAAACCCCGAGGTCCGTTCCACAATCAAGTATCCGAGCGCGAACTAGAGATGAAGTCCCCAGGCCAACGCCTAGAGAAAGTCCCCGGCGCCGGGATGTTCGCGGAGGAGAAAGAGCCGGAGCTCGGGGCCGAAGAACAACAAGGTCCCGGAGGACGCAGCGAAGATCAAGGAGCAGACCGCAACGCCGGGGCGCTGAATATTGGCTCGGGGGCCGTAGATAATGACTTATCATTTCTTCTTTTTTTTTTTTTTTAGTTTTATGTAAAGGACTTTTCAATATTGTATCGTTTAGAAGATAATAGAACTGTTGCGTTGCGTATAGACGGGTCTAAGGAAAGCAACAAGTTTCTAACCATTTTAACCGGGTGTTCGGAAACACAATACGGAAAATTATTAACTATTTTAATTGTGTGTTCGGGAACACAGTATGGATAAATCCAATCTCCCCGAACGGATCTGGCGGGAGTAAACACTTCTCCGGTTAAACAGGCGAGAAAGTGATATGAGTCCGGGGACTAAATGCGAATCTCCTCGGACGGACCGAGGGAGAAATTTAATTGTCCGGAGACTAATAACGATAATATGATTGCGTTAGGGTGTCCCCGTAACGTAAAGGAAAACACAGTAAGATGCATAAGCAAAGAATTTTTATTCGACGATAAGTGCCGGAGCAAACTCAAAAGTACAAAGAGAGATAACACTTATAAAAGAAATTAAAGATAAGATGGTACTTGAGATTTGGCATTCACAGATAGAAGCGCCTCAAGTTGGTTACGTGCCAGCTTCGGGGAATCGGGGTTCCATTGAGATGCTCTAGTTGATAGGATCCGGAATCGTGCGCGGCAACGACTCGGTAGGGACCCTCCCAAGAAGCATGTAATTTTCCCTCGGGGGCAGCTTTGCTGGCCGAGTTGAGCCGAAGAACTAGGTCCCCGACATTGAACTGAGTGCCTCGGACCCAGAGGTTATGATACTGGGCTGCTCGTTGTTTACACCTGGCCTGTTGAATGAATGATTGGTCACGGCGATTTTCAAGCTCATCCAAATTTGCCCGGAGAGCCTCGTCATTATCCTCTGGAACCAATGTGAGGAGGCGGGGGCTTGGTACACTGATTTCAGCAGGGATGACGGCTTCGGAACCGTAAGTAAGGTTGTAAGGAGTCTCCCCGGTAGAGGTATGCGGTGTTGTGCGATAAGCCCATAGGACTTGTGGAAGGTTTTCAGCCCAGAGACCTTTGGCATTATCCAGGCGCTTCTTTATTCCCGTGAGCAGTGTCCGATTGGTGACTTCAACCTGCCCGTTGGCTTGAGGGTGAGCAACCGAAGTGAAAAGTTGTTTGATGTGCAGCTCTTCGCACCATGACCGAAAGGGGTCGTTGGCAAATTGTTTACCATTGTCCGAGATAATAGTACTCGGGATGCCGAAGCGACAAACGATATTGCGCCACACAAACTTCAAGATATTCTGTCCAGTAATGGCAGTGAGTGGTTCGGCTTCGACCCACTTAGTGAAGTAGTCTACGGCAACGACCATAAACTTTAATCCCCCCGGAGCAACGGGGAATGGACCAACAATGTCGATACCCCACTGAATAAACGGCCACGCACTCTGGCTGCCAGTGAGCTCGGTCTGCGGCAGATGCTTTATACGGGAGTGCAGCTGGCACTTGCTGCATTTGGTCACCAAGTCGTGGGCATCGTTGAACAGAGTTGGCCAATAATATCCCCAGCGGAGAACTTTCATGGCTAATGTTCGGGAGCCGATATGGCTGGCACAAGCCCCTTCGTGAACTTCCCGCAGAACTTGGTTAGCTTCGGCAGGAGCGAGACACCGGAGACTCGGTTGTAGATATGACCGCCGGTACAAGACACCATCATGAAAGGAGTATTTGGGGGCTTTGAGGGCAACTTGCCGAGCTTGCAGCTTGTCAATAGGCAGGATTCCATCTCGGAGATATTGAATAACAGGAGTCATCCAATTCGGATCACTATCGGTCAGTACCGAAACTGTGGCCTCATGAATTGCCGGGTGAGACAAGTCTTCGACCATGATATCCGGAGATATATTAGTTCGGACCGCGGAGGCCAATTTGCTAAGCGCGTCTGCTCTTGCATTCTGAGCACGCGGTATTTTCTGGATAATAACTGTATCAAAAGTTGACATGATCTTGAGTGTTAAGGCACGATACCTGACCATTGTTTCATCCTTGGCGACATAAGTCCCCTGAATTTGTTTGGACACGATCTCGGAGTCAGTGAAGAGCTCAAGATGACGAACGCCCAAGGATTGAGCGAGCCGGAGCCCGGCGAGAACTGCCTCGTACTCCGCTTCATTATTAGTTACCTTAAACTTGAATCGGATGACGTATTTAACTTCAACCTCCTCGGGATCGATGAGAAGCACCCCAGCGCCACTTCCTCGAGTCGTGGATGCTCCATCCACATATAGTTGCCATTTCCGAGGTGAGGAAACAAGAGTAGCGGGGTGATGTGTATCACTGTCTGCCGGAGACTCACGATTGTCTCCCGGGGTTTCAGCCAGAAAGTCGGCGAGTGCTTGACCCTTGATTGCTCGGCGGGGAAGGTATTGAATATCATATTCGCCTAACTCGACGGCCCACTTTGCAAGGCGCCCAGACACCTCGGGCTTGACAAGAATCTGGCGGATAGGATGATTGGTCAAAACCCGTATTTCACGTCCTTGGAAATATGGCCGTAGACGCCGAGCTGCCATAACGATTGCCAAAGCAGTTTTTTCTAACACGGAGTACCGCGTCTCCGCCCCGTGGAGAACACGACTTGCGAAATATACGGGATGTTGAACCCCATTGACTTCGCGCACAAGTGCAGCGCTAATAGCTTCCTCGGCGGAAGCCAAATATAAGTAAAGCGGCTCTCCGGGGAGAGGAACTGACAAAGTAGGCAGCTGCTGTATATGACGTTTCAAAGCCTCGAAGGCCTCGGTGCACTCCGGAGTCCACTCAAAGGACTTCGCCTGTCTCAGGACTTTGAAGAATGGGAGCTGTCGCTCCGCCGCTTTAGATAAGAATCGATTTAAGGCCGCCAAACCACCTGTGAGGCGCTGAACATCCCTGAATGTCTTGGGTGGCTGCAGTTCTAGCACATCCCGAAGTTTGGCCGGGTTAGCCTGCAAACCGTGTTGTGAAACCATATAACCCAGAAACTTGCCGGAGCCGACGCCGAAAGTGCATTTTGCTGGATTAAGGCGCAAATTGTAGCTTCGCAGGGTGCGCAACGTTTCGGCAATGTCTTGCACACATGAAGAATGGGAGATACTTTTTATAACAAGGTCATCAACGTAAACCTCGACGTTGCGGCCAATCTGGCCGTGGAAAACCCGGTCCATGAGACGCTGGTATGTGGCTCCGGCGTTCTTGAGCCCGAAGGGCATTTTCTTAAAAGCATAGCACCCGAAAGCAGTGATGAATGCCGTCTTGATGGCATCCTGCGGATCCATAAAGATCTGGTGGTATCCCTTGTACAGATCTAAGAAACAAAGTGCCTCATATCCAGTAATGGCCTCGGCCTTTTGATCTATGGAAGGTAGGGGATAACAGTCCTTCGAACAATGTTTGTTGAGGTCGGAGAAGTCGACACACATCCGCCATGCCCCACTGGACTTAACCACCATTACTGGATTCGATAGCCAGGAGGGGTAATATACTTCGAACAGGATGTCCGCATCCAAGAGTTGTTGCACCTCGATTCGAATTGCGTCATTTCGCTCCGGGGCGAACTTCCTTTGCTTCTGCTGGATAGGCTTTATACTGGGATCAATGTTCAGCTTGTGTGTTATTATGTCGGGAGAGACCCCGGGCATATCCAGAGGAGACCATGCGAAGACATCGGAATATTCTCGCAAGGTCTGAATTATAGCCTGATGTAACCATGGCACATCCACGGCTCCGACGGTTACAGTCTGCTCCGGCTTGGACGGATCTAGTGGTACTTGAGCGGTGGCATCCCCCAACGAGGTACATTCCCGAGGTTCCAGAACCGGTGATGCCACCTGAAGCTGTTGTTTAGGAGGAACCTTAGCAGTCTTTTTGAGTGCCACGTACATACATTCTTTTGAAACCCGCTGACTCCCGCGGATAACCACTTCGCCATGTGAAGTTGGGAACTTTAGTGCGAGGTGATATGTGGAACATATGGCTTTGGCGGGGGTAAGCCAGTCCCGGCCCAGGATCATGTTGTACGGTGATGGGGAATTCACCACATAAAAATCCACGAAAATGGTTCTTATTGCCGGATAAGTCCCCAAAGATGCCGGGAGAGTGATGATACCCTCTGGCTGGACTTCACCCTGAGTGAAAGTCTGCAGTGGCCGGCCGAAGTTGCTCCCGAGGAATCCCCATCCTTTGGAAACAGTCTGCAAAGATTACACTCACCGCGGCCCCATTATCCACGAAGACCCGCCTTATTGTTATATTGGCTACAGTCATGTCGATGACAATAGCGTCAGTATGAGGTGTTATCTCCGGAACCGGGTCTCTATCCGTGAAGCTGACAGTCTCGGATTGATGGAGGCGTTTATGACGTGGCTCTTCGGGAGGAGGACGTCGAGCCTCTGCCTTCAAGGCATGTCGCGAGGCCCCGGTGGGAAGGGCCCCATATATCACGTTTATTACGTGAGGAGGCGCGTTGTCTCCGGGTCCTCCCGGAGGAGGAGGTGGTGGCGGAAGACGTGGTTGTTGGCGATTGCCAGAATCATGCTGTGCGTAATTATTAGGCCCCGGCCGATTATTCTGCCACGGAGGTCGATTTTGTTGTGTACCGCGGTCATGATAACCTCCACGATTATGGGATGACCCCCCATTCTGACCTGTCCGAGGCTTGTCATTGGTCCGCGCAATGTATTGGCGCAAAAAACCTTTCCTCAGGCACTCCTCGATTTCCTTGCTGAGTTCTCGGCACTCCTCTGTCTCGTGCCCATGATCTCGGTGGTACGCACACCACTTTCCACGATTCCTCTTCTCAGGCGGAGCAGTCATCCGCGGACAAGGTCGCAGATCGTTCTTGTGAATAGAAAGGATTTCGGCTCGTGACTTCGTCAACGGAGTCAATTGTGGAATATCGCCTCGGGATTCTGAACGCCCCGGGGTCAGGCGGGAAAATGCACTAGGTCGCGTACTAGGCCCGGTTTGTGCTTTGTCGGACTGCCGCTTGCTAGCGTGTTTCTCACGCTTCTGGCGAGTCTGCTCCTCGGCCTTAGCAAATTTGCACACCGTTTTGAACAGTGCTCGGGTTGTGACCGGTGTGTTTCGAACTAACTTGGTGTAAAGTGTTCCGGGACGGAGTCCATTCATGAATGCGTTGATGACTACGTCGTCGGGGCAATTTCCCACCTTGAGGCTTACCGCTGTGAAGCGGTCAAGAAATTGGGTAACGGTTTCACCGTCCCGCTATTCCATATTCATGACATCGGCCAGGGTGGCCATGGGCTTCGCCCGTGCTTCAAACCGCGCCCAAAAGTGCTCGGCGAGTTCCCTGAAAGAAGATACACTATTGCGTGGGAGAGATTCAAACCAAACCCGAGCTTCATCCTGTAAGTACTCAGGGAAAATCTTGCAGTAATGGAGGGATGTAATGTTATCGTGGCTAAGCATGTTGCGTCTGAAAGCTCCAAGAAAATTGGCCGGATATTCGGTGCCATCATAAAGTGGTATGGCCGGCCGTTTGAACCCTTCGGGAAGGGTGGTGGCCATGATTTCTTGGGAGAACGGTGTGATGATATCTCCATTGGCATCAAGGCCCAGAATTTTGTCCAGTTCAACATTGCGTTGAACTCGTTCATACTCTTGAAGATCTAGAGCATGAGGATTGGCATAACGAACCCTCTTAGCCGCGTTGAGCGGACGGCGGCGATCCATATCAGTAGGTTCATCGTTGCGCGGTTGTGACTCGTTAGAACTCCCATGGTCCTCGGAGGAACCAGGTCGTTCCCGTCGCCGATCCTGACGCCCGCGATGCCCCGGGTCTTGTTGATCACGCGAGTGCTGACGTTGTGGAGGCACCGCGGGATTGGCATCATGTTCGGCATGCCCCGCGGGGTGTTGGCGATTAGCCGCCCAGTGTTGAAGAACATGGGCATGCTCTTGTAAGAAAGCCTGGAGCAATTCTGGGGTAATTTGAATGTTAACCGGTGGTTGGCAGCAGGGGGATTAGGGTTTTGCATGTCCTGAGGGGGTGGAGGTAAATACTGATTGTCTGGATTCGCAACCGGGCCTCGATTGCCCTGATGAGGAGATGTACTCCTTGCCGGCAATTGCCTCGGCGGCAAAACCTGATCCACGGGTGGATCCTGGTTGGATTGATCACCGTGGCGAGATTGATTCAAACGAGTTGTCACCATGATTCTTGAATACGCTGTGAACGTCAAAAATTGCTTCGCAGTTCCCACAGACGGCGCCAATTGATAAAGCGCAATCCGGTCAAAAGAATGGGATCCACCCTTTCTGGTGTGAAGGGGGGGTCTAGAGGGGACCTTAACACGCAGCGTTTCGTGGCAGTCGAGCTCCTTCGGATCCTTTTAGAAATCTCTTGGGTGACTCTTTCTGCATTGTCTGTAGTCTGACGAATACCCAATGATCTTGCACTGAGGGCCCTCTGACTTCCAGCTATGTGCTGTGCGGCTCCCGCGTCGTCGTCTGACCAATCGGCTCGGACACCAGAGACTTTGCTTTTTCTCTACAACCAACAGCCAATTCAGCTGCTGTCCCATATTAATCAGACGTCGCACCCGATACCATAAATTCTTTTAGTGATATTCTTTATCCGTCCCGGGTTTCTGATGTTCACTCATCAACGGAGGAAGGGGCCCAAACCGCGTTGGAGAGGTTTCTTTCCCTTTATAAACCGACTCGGGCAGGCACCAGCTTTCACAGATATATAGTTCATGGAGTTCAGTACCAATGCTTTCCCCCGGGGTTTGAATTTTTAAATCAATAGTATGCGCAGACGAGCCGGCACCCTTTCTTTGCGTCCAAATGAATCCGATTTGGCTGTGTCAAAAAGAGAGTGTGGAATGAGAAGGGAAAAAAAGATGTCACCGGGCGTTCTAGGTGGAGCAAGATTATACAGAAATTAAACAACAACTAAGATCAGGGCAATTCTACTTTCAGTGCCTAGGCTGGTACCACTCTAGTCGGCCTAGAAGGAAAGCTCGGCGATCTGATCGTATCTTTAGACTTTGGGAAAGTGGTTCATGCGCCACAATTCAGCCTAAATCAATGCAAGAAATATAAAAACACACAGGATTTACGTGGTTCGATCCGGAGATCTACGTCCATGGGCAGAAAATCACTCTTGCCGAGGTGTTTCTTTCACTAAAACTTTGAGTTTACAGGTAGCAATTCACAATACAGAGTGCGAACCCTAATTACGAGTTCTTTTCTCATATTTATACTCAGCCTTTCCTAAACCCTAACTGAACCCTAACAAACTCCCTATTCTCACGCCTATTTCCCGCTGCATGGCGATTGGGAACGAATCCTGAGCCTTGATTCGCGGAACAAACCACCTGTTGGGCCAACGCGTGTTCCTGGGCCTGCTGGGCCTTCACGTGCTTGCTGGGCCTACGCGTGCTGGGCCGGTCAGTGGGCTCAGGTATTAACCCGACCCGAAGTGACCGGGTTATCCCTATCAGCGTGTTCCTGGGCCTGCTGGGCCTACGCGTGCTGGGTCTTCACGTGCTTGCTGGGCCTACGCGTGCTGGGCCGGTCAGTGGGCTCAGGTATTAACCCGACCCGAAGTGACCGGGTTATCCCTATCAGGGAGTTAGTGGGCCTTGCGGGCGAACTAGGTAATGTGAACTTCAGTAGCTGATTTCTACTTAGTAATAATGTAACGAATTAAATAACTGTAAAACAACTCTGTTGTTTTACTGTTATGTTACTTACCCATCGCATTGTTCAAAGTATTCTCTACTAGACCTACCGACAAGATTGGTCCCAACCAAAAAAAAAAAAAAAAAAAAAGAATTTAAATAGCAATGATTGAATGTAGAATTTTTTTTCTTGTAGTTAATAATAAGTGAATAACTTAACCTTACTTTGTTATGTTTTTAATAATAAAGCTTTCTATATAACGTTGAATGTCATCAACATTCATTAATGGGTTAATAGAGACCAAGATCTTTTTAGAATATTTTGAACATAATAGTTAAATATAATCTAACCAAATATCAAAAGAGTTTGGCCTAATACTGATTGTTCTCTAGCCTTTCAACTTGTGCCAGAGAATTTTGCACTTGTGGTTGCACAGGACAAACACATGTTTCAATATGGTCCCAGGCCTAGCAAATTCGTAAGTCCCTATAGAATTCAAACGTAGCAAGTGCAGTCCCAATCGTCGTTTATTTGCATAAACGTTCCCAGAATTTGTGCATATTAGTGGTTCCCAAAAAACAATTCAGTCGTTACTGTTACGTCTTAAGTTGAAGATTTTTGCAGTTTTGTTCCAACTGGACACATTATAATGCGTTTTAGACCCAACTCACTAACTTTCGTAGACAACTTATTTTTTTAATGAATTCCTCCGTAGAATATCGTCAATGTGAGATTTATTCTCCCAATTCGAAATATAGATTGATAAAAATTTAGCATGTAAAATATTTTTGTCAATCTAACAGAGTACAGTTAATATATGTAAAAGTATATATGCAACCTTGGAAGTAGTTGTAGGTAGAAATTAATTTTCCAGAGAGAGTCTTTAGTAATTTTTGTTTTTTACAGATTAATTTTGAATTTAGTAACTAACTTTTTAAGACATTGCAATTTTACAAAATAAGAATTTTTTTAATACAACAAAACTAAAAAGTTCAAACAACTTAGAAATTTTAATGCATGGAATTTTATAAAAAAATTAAATTATCGGAGAACTATTTCATCTAAATTTAGTATTATCCATTACTTTATTATATTTTAAATAAATTTTAGATTTTTTTTTTTAATTATTACATTAATTTATAGCACGTTAAATTAGTTTATAGTTTTTAAATTTTTTAAAAAACTAACTTTATTGGGGTACTTACTAACATAAACATTACATTAGCAAAATAATTTATCAAGCACAATACCCTAAGTACGTATATCGCACGCATCCACCATTTTGGAGCCTAAATTTAACCTTAAATATTCCACTGCTTAGTTTAGTTTGGCTTGAATTTGTTAAAATGTTAATGTAATGTTTATTTTTTTTCCTGCCAATAATACATTTCAACTAGGATAAACAGTATCTACTAAATTAATTGACAACAGTAACCATGACTGAGATGGAGGAGGTTAAGGTGTTCTAGCAACAAATGTCCTAATTTAGTAGAAAATTTACAGTGACCAAATAATCAATGGACCTCCCAGTTTTTTCATTTTCTCTAACCTGATGGGCCAAGAACACAAATCAAAATTTTTAATTTAATTTAAACATTGATATTTTTATTGTTGTGTCCCTATGGCGCAATGATTATGTCTTGTGTACATGGCAATCTAGTTACTTCCTAATTGGTTAAATGGATAGATGCTACATGCCTAGGGTATTCAAATATGAGCCCAAAGTTAGGGCCAACTATATAACCTCATTCTGGCTAACAATTTTTTCATTACCCTACTTAGAATTGAAGTCTCTGTTGGTGAATAGAGTGGAGCAACCATCTCTCCAGGAAAAAAAAAAAAAAAAAAAAAGGAGTATAACTTATGGAAACTCAAGCAAACCAAGAGGCTAACTTATCCACTTGTAGGTCAATTAAGTTTTTTGTCTGAGACGCTGACGCCACTGATTCATCCAGCGATAGAGAAGTTGCAACTGTTGAAAGAGCAACTAAAAAAAGAAAAGCAGTAGCCGAAGTGGTGTTAGATGGAGATTTCGAAGAAAATTGCAAAGCTCTCAGCAATTGTAAGTCATCCGATCATTCAAGCTTCATTGGCTTGCCGAGTACTCAACCTAATGTAAGACAGAGCCAGCAGATTCATTGTGGCATAGTTGCTACGACAAACAACACCATTGACAAGTTTGGTGCTAAAAAAATTCGTGGAGTGCGGCAAAGACGAAAGGGAAAATGGTCAGCTGAAATTCGTGATCGATTTGCAGGGAAGCGGTTATGGCTTGGTTCATACGACACTGCTGAGGATGCCGCTATGGCTTACGATCATGCTACTGTGCACTTACGTGGCTCCGATGTAGTGACGAACTTTCCAACACCGATCCCGACACATGTTTAGCTACCGATAACTTGATTTCTGGGCTACCTGGGAAAGCCTTAATCGGGTTAACTAGTCGCATTTCACCGGTAGCTGCTGACCCTATGTTAGGCACGGGGACGTACAATCGAGAGGAAACAAAAGTCTATTGCGAATTAAGTCCCCCAGAAATAAACACTCCAAAGGTGGAGACGAACCAGGAGATTAACTCTACATGTTTACAGTGTACTATAACTAACAACGCGATTCCGCATAAGGTTCTACGCGATACAGCTGTTGAAAGTTCGAGCAATTTTGATGACATCTTTGGTCCTAATATTGTTTACGATAATCTGTTAGAAAAGTTTGTCAATAACGTAGGCACCTGGCCTTGTACAAGCCACTCGGACGACAACTTCCTCGACTTGGATGATCTCTTCGAAGCGTTTCGTAAGGATGACCTTTAATGATTTGTTCCTTGTTTCAGTTTAACTAACATGAAGTTTTATGTTTTTTTTTTCAGCTATGTCCAATCTATTCTTGCAAATATTTTTTCGAAGTTCTACTTCATTCCCTTATATAGTTGATTCGCTCTTTTGTTGATGGGTGGATTTAATACATTATGTATTCAGTAAATGATTATTGGAAAACCAGTTTGTTTAGTGTACATTTTGCGATACCAACACGCGGTCGATCGAGGAATAAACTTTAGTAGCTGACAACTCGCTCACATGAGAATTTAGAGTCTATTTCCAAACAAATATCGATTAATCAGAATCAAATTAAGTTAATCAATATTTTAAAAAAAAAAAAATTAGGTACGCTAAAGCGTTTAGCTAGGCTAGCTTCGATTTTTAATTAAAATCTGATAATTGAAAAACACAATTGATTTATGTAGAAAAATATGTATTACATTAACCCAATAAATATACGCGTGTGTATATATATATATATACAGTGTTGAACAAAAATGTAGTCGCAATTAAGAATTTCATTGATTGTTGTAGATTTTTTAACTTTTTTTATATTTAAATATTACCTTTGCTTTCCCTCTTATTTTTTCTAATCAAACGATATGAAAATGATCGACATACAGAGTCTGCCCCGCACTTACTTTAAATTAAATAATCAAGGAAAACAGCGTTCATGCGCCGATCGCAATTATTGCTTGGTGAAGTATTGGCCAGGTTAATCGGACTGAAAGTTTCATCTTGGATCGCTAAAGAACAATTGGTTGAAAATTAAAATCGCTCTGCGTAGAATGTAACTAGTCATAAGCACTACCATTCTTTGAGTAACTGTTTGGCCTTCAAAATTTATAGAATCGATAATCAAGCTACTAAAAAGATTAATCAACGTACAATCTGGACGTCTAACCTTACTTACACATTTTAAATTTCATCTGCCAACACCATTGCGACTGAGCTCGAAGGCATTTTTTTGTACCTAATGTTTTATCCAATACAAAAATTGAGGGCTTAAAACACAAGAATTCAAAAGAAATTTCAATTGTAGTTAGAATATTGAAAAAAACCACATTGCCCTGAACAATTGTTTGGCCATCCTAAATAAATGGAAGCCTTTTTAAGCTACTACAAAACCAGGAATGGTGCCATTTGGTTGGGACAATCGTTTTGACCAATTATATAAATTAGTTTCTATGAAGATTGACACTGAAATCAAAGTCATTTCATTGGGCACAAAATATAGCCAACCAAAAGAATGTTGGCACGAAGCACAAGAACTAAAAAGTAGTGCCAAATCTAGTTATAACTAAGACAAAATCCAATACTAGTTCATTGATTGGACCTCCCAATAGGACCAATTAAAAAAAATATAGAACTAGGTGTAGATGAATAACAAAAATTTTTATTTGTGTACATGCTACATGGTTGTAATTTTGCGTTACGCCTTATTGCGAAGAAATCTTCGATCGTCTCTTTCTGCTCATCTGCACAGTTATGAACAACAAACAAAGTGTTCCCCTAAGTTGGAATTCGAGGTCGAAAACACAATGGGGATGCCTACCATATAATGCCGCCCTCGTCGAAAACCCTCTTATTTGGGGACTCCCGCCCGCCGACCCCCCCCCCCCCTCCCACACCACCACAACCATCCCCTGCCCATTACCCTCAACTCTGTCGGCCCTCCTCTTCGCTGAAAGATTTTTTTAAAAATAATACCTTCGGTGCGTAGATAGAGGATTTTTTTATTTTTCCTAAGAATTAAATCTCCACACAAATTCTTGGTAAATTTTTTAAATCGCTATGCAAGTAATAACCTACTCAATCGAAATTAATATTTATATTCATAACAATATTTTTTTAAGAAAAAAATTATTATTGAATAAGCATCTTTCAAGATGAATTACAGAATATCACTTATTGCGAAGAAGTAATCTTCCGATGCTGAACGTAGGCCACATAGTGGACTCTCGAGCATTATTTTCGCTATTCGTTTAAAAAGAAACCCACATACTTTAGTTAGTTATATTCGTAGTTCACAAAATTTTGGGAAGGAAAAGGTAGTTTAATTCCTATATTCGCCATTCAGAATGTCATTATATGTTCTAATTGGTTTGATATTTAATAATTCTTATATATTATGTTTGTTTCCCCAAAACTAACCACCAAATAGGTCTGCCACGCGCTCAACTTAGAGAACTGGATAATGTCCCAGAAAAATACCCACGACGACCAAAATTATCGCAACTAATGTCTTGAAGCATGCCTAAATTAATCATTGTACATTCTTGGATCTTCATTGACAAATTTGTAATAAGATAAAATCGGTGTATGTAGAATGTAACTTTCACGAACTCGACATTGCCGTGATTAACTGTCTGGCCATCCTATTTTAAAGAAAGGACAATTAAGCCACAAATAGGCAGTCATAGTGCAAATTGGTTGGGCCAATCGTTTTGACCAAAAAAATAATAATAATAAATAAATAATTAAGCTTCTATGAAAATTGACCCTGTAATAAAAGTCATGTCACAGGGCATAATATTTTAGCCAATCAGAACAATGAGGGCACAAAGCACAAGGACTCAAAAGTAGTGCCTAATCTAGTTTTAATATAGACAAAATCCAAATCTAGCCCATTGATTGGACCTCCCAATTGAACCAATAATTAATAAAAACACCTAGGTGCATATGACTAACAAAATTGTTAAGTTGTGTAAATCCTAGATGCTTTAAATTTTGCGATACATTACTGCGAAGAAATCTTCGATCATCACTTTCTGCTCAATTGCACAGTTTTGAACAACAAACAAAGTGTTCCCCAAGAAATCATTTCGATATCGAAAACACCATGAGTCTACCCACCATATAATGTTGCCCTTCTTCACAACCCTCATATTTGGGGAATTCCCCCCTCCCTCCCCATTAACTTCAACTATGTCATGCTTCTTCATTAATGAAAGATATTATTTAAAATAATAGTATCGGTCGCTGGATGGAAGAGTTTTTTATACACTGAAATCGTGGTCATTTCCTAGGTCCCAAAATATTATCCAACCAAAAGAACAAGGGCAGACAGCACAATAACACAAAAGAAGTGTCAAATCTAGCTAAAATTTAGAAAAAAATCTAAATCTAGGTCATTCATTATAAAGCCAAATTGATCCCAAAAAAAAGGAAAATTGTGTTTCAAGTGTGGGCACCTAAAAAAAATGTTAATTTGTGTACATGTTACATGGTAGGAATTTTGCGATACGTCTTATTGGGAATAAAGCTTCGGTCATCTCTTTCTGGTCAACTCCAAACTTTAGAACAACAGTCATAGTTTCCCCTAAGTAGGATTTCGTTATCGAAAACACAATGTGTATGCCCGCAATTTAGCGTCGCCCTCGTCGAAAACAATTATATATGGGGACGCCCCCACTACAACAAAAGAAGTCTTTTATATAAGACTTTTTGACACCACAATTGTGGTCACTAATAGTAAGTTATTTGCGGTAACAAGCTACAAGTAATTGGAGACTACCTTAAGACTACTTTTAGAGATAACTAGTTGTAGCTAAAAAACATTGAGCCGCATTTGAGACCACTTTTGGGGTCACAAATATATATTATTTGCGACCGAGTTACTAAGACAATATTAGAGTTGTGAAAAATACTCATCAAATGAGACCACGTTGTGTAAGTTGTGACAAATACTCATTATTTGAGACCACAATTTCTGGTCTCGAAAGACCACTTTCCTTGTACTGCAACCCCTCCCCCCCCCCCCCCCCAACCCTCACCATCTGCCTCAGTTATGTCATGCCAATTCTTTGATGAAAGATTTTATTTACGATAAAAGTTTCGGTCGCTAAATTGAAACTGTTTTTCCAGAGATCTAGTACTTACACAAATTCTGGCTAATTTTCGGTATTTATATGCAAGTAATAACCTCCTCATTTGAAATTGCAAGTTGTTTTACTAACTATATTCAACGAAATAAATAAATAAATAAGCAATCTCTGTTGATGTTGAAATACTGATCATCACTTACATCAAGGTAGTAGTTTGCGGACGTTGCACGTAGGCCACAATGTGAAGGTAGGATATTATTTTTCCTATTCGATCAAAAAGAAATCAACAAACTTGACATAGCTATATTTTAGACGAAAGGTTAGGTTAATTCTTTCAGTAGCCATTTAGATTTTCATTATATGTTCTGGATGGGTACAAATTTATTAATTTTTCTCTATTAGCTTTGTTGCACCTGTATTTTTCGATTAACCTAATAAGGAAATTTAACGCCAAACAGCTCTGCCACGCGCTCAACTTATAGAACTGCAAAACATCACAAATAAATCCCGGAGACGACTACATTTATCGCTAGTGACGTTTTGGAGCGTTCTTAAATTAATAATTCTTGATTCTTGGATCCTAATTCGCAAGTTTATAACGCGATAAGATCAGTGAGCGTAGAATGTAACCGGTCGCAAAATCTTATATGTTGCCCTGATTAATTGTTTGGTCATCCTAAATTAATGTAAGGATTATTAAGCTACTACAAACACCAATTGTGGTGTAATTTGGTTGGGCCAATACTACCTATTTAAGTAATTTGGTTGGGCCAACCATATTGACCAATTAAAATAACTAAATGACAATGAAATCAAAGTCTTTTCATTGGGCCAAAAAATTTAGCCAATTAGAACAATAAGGGCACAAAGCTCAAGAACTTAAAAGTCGTGCGAAACCTAGTTATAATTTAAACAAAATCCAAATCTAGTCCATTGATAGGACAGCTTAATTGCACCACTAAAAAAAATTGAGTTCTAAGTGTATATGATTAACAAAAATGTAACTTTGTGTACATCCTAGATGATGGGAATATTGCGATGGGTCTTATTGAGAACAACGCTTCGATCATCTGTAAGTATGTTTTAGGACCCGTGCCCCAAAAAATAGCAATATTTTAGGACCCGAAAATGTCCAGGTACCTAAATATAATATGTAAGTATGTTTATATATTTTCTTTCAAACAATTAATTTATAAAATCAATGATTTGTGTATTTTTTTAAAAATGTAGAGACACGATTTCGAATTTTTTCTTTGTCTGTTCACTGCAGTTTTTTTACATACGATAATATAAATTTCTAGTGTTGCAATAGCTTAAATTATTTTACCTTTTCCCTTAAGTTTGCACACTCGTAAAAAATTATGTGTCCATTTGGAAAACTCTTTGGTTTTTTATTTCCTATGTTAAATAGGTGCTTGTATTAAGAAAATGAAAATAAAGTGTGTACAAAAAGTAGCAAAACCCAAAACGCTCTATGAGTAGGCTAATACAATAGCCGAGAAACGCCGCGCAGTGCGTATATCTATGTCCAATATCGAAACTACCACAAGCCGGTAGTAGACTAAAAAAGTCTAACAGATCTAAGACGCTAAAAGTGGGGGAGTAACCACTGAAAGGAACCAAGCGCCGTGAGTGCGAGGCCAAACACTCATAGAAGGGAGTGAGATCTGTGGTCCGGGAAGAGCTTCCGGAGCGCAAACGACATGTAGAGCAGGGAATGCTATGCTGGAACAAGCAACACCAGCTGAAGGCGGCAGAGCAATGAGTGCCGTGGAGGTTCCGTCCACGGGCGATAGAACTGCCGGGCGTGCAACACTAGTGAGACGCCTAGGAACCTAAGTTCCAAATGCTGTGAAGCATGTAAGAATCCTCCCAGAGTGGGAAAGACTCTGCTGGCCTCGTTAAAACCCACTACTGAAAAACCCTATGGGAAAAAGCCAATAGTAGGAAAAAGAGTACCAGCATCGGCCAAAAAGACCAATGTCCGTCAAGTCCATAATCCGTCAATACATAATTAATCCAAAGCAGGTACCTGCACAAAAAGACGGGGGAGGGAGGGGTAAAAAAGAGCCGAGAATTCCTCCAAAGCATCCACAAGATCTGCAAAAAACATGGGGAGGGGAACATCAGAAGGCTCAATGTACACGATAATACTGAGTATAGAAATCACGAGAAGAAATATCTGACACGTGTGGAGGGAGGGGATTCCACCAAGTAAAAGGCGTGCGGAGAGCAGAAAGGGCATCAGCAGCCTGATTGCCTTCTCTGTATATGTGCGAAACCTTAAAAGTGATGTCCCCTAAAAAATGCAAGGCTCGAATCCAACGTGCACGAAGTCGCCATGGTACATCAAGAGATCGGGACTGAAACGCTTGTACGACGTACATGGAGTCCAACTCAAGCCAAATCCTATGCCAACCACGATCCCTGGCCAGCTCAATCGCGTAGATGGCCGCCTGGAGTTCCGCTTCAAAAGCAAAACCACGGCCGAATGAGACAGAGAACCCTCCCAAAGTGAAACCTCTGCAATTCCGAAAAATGCCTCCCCCAAAAGTGAGTCCAGGTGCCCCTTCGGCACTACCATCCGTGTTAACCTTGATCCACCCAGGGGAGGGAGGAATCCAAGTGACAGACTTCACCAGAAGTGGTTTAGACGGAACACCCCGCACACCTAGCCGAGTCAAAATGCTGAGCTCCCGAACCGAGTTGTGCATGTGTCCCGAGATCAGGGAGGCAGATTCCCGAATGCAAGAAAGAATAACTGAGACAACCTGTGTGGAATTAGCCTCCTTATCATAAAAAATGGACCTGTTCCTGGTAGCCCAAATAGCCCAAATAGCAGTGACAAAAGCAACTCGCCATGTTAAAATAAATACAATAGGTTAGTGCAACTGTTTCAACTTTTTTTATATTTTTCTTTTAGCTGGTTTTCTGGGGACAAATATTATGGCCTCCTGTAATAAACTCGACTCAAGCCCGAATATCTCTGTGTATGGCCCGATTCTGATCAACTATTATTTTTTAGAACAATAAACATAGCATCCATGTAAGAAGGAATTCGATATCGACACTGCAAAGATATCGCCACCGCTTAATGTCACCGCCGTCTCAAACCGTCATACAAGGGGCGTCCTTCTCCTCCCCGGCCCAGCGCCCCCAACCCGAACCCCCCCCCCCCTCCCCTCACTCTCCATTCCACCCGCTTCTGTCGTGCACCTTCTTTGATGAAAAAGTTTATTCACATTATAGAGGAATTCTGTGGTGCACCAGGGGTACCGGTGTACCTAAAAAATTAACCTGCTATAACAGGTTAATCACTAGCAGTAATGATAAAAACTTTTTAATATTTAAGTTGTGGGCTTGGATTTTGGGCTATAAAATTATAGTATTTCGGATTATTATTAAATAGCTTTTGAACAACAACCACAACAACAACAACAACAACAACAACAATAATAATAATTTATTTCGTGAATTGGACACTACGCGATAGTAATAGCAAAATCTTATGTTTCGAGAGCTTAGAAAAAAAATGTTCAAAATACGCATTCCTCCTTAGTTTTTTTTTTCTTTTTTATAAAAAACAATTATATTAATGTAGTTCTGGCGATGTCAAAATCGGCCTCATAATATTCCAACTTTCATTTTTTCTTTTATCTTTCTTTTTCGTCTCCATTCCTCTACTATATTTTTACAAAGTTAAGTTTTATCTTATTAAGTAAAATAAAGAAAAGATCACTAATCCAAATAAAATCGTTTTGCCTTAGTCAATTCCTTTTTCTTTTTCATTCCTATAATATATTTCTTCCAAAAAAATTTCAATTTCTTAAGCGTCAATGATCTTCTACTTTCTTCTATTATTATAGGGATTTATTATTTCGAATATGGAATTTACTGGTATGTATTAAAAGGAATTTCATGGTCCAAAAAAGAGCTCAAGGAATTTAATACTGTAATAATTACTGGTTCTTTCAAGGAATTTACCGGTAATTTTGGGAAAAAAAAGGGGCTATTGGTTCGCTTTTTCTAGCGTCTAATGTTCTTCTATTGTTTTGCGATTCTAATTTTAATTCCTTAAATAATAAGTAATGGCATTCACATTTTTATCATTTGAAAATTCTTTCAATTCTTTGGATTCTTTATATTTTAAATTTTGTTTAGGGAATTATTATTAGAAAAACAGTCGTTTAGAAAAAAATATTATATTTTAGCTTTCTGTATTTTATGTAACAACTAAACCCTAGACAGAATAGAAGCTGATCATAAAGTAGATGAAAAAATCAATAATTTATAAGGAACATCATTTACGGTATATTTATATATAGTCTTATAGGTAGTTAATAAAAATATGATTAAACCAACCCAATAATTATAAAAAGGAAAAAAGGAAACATACTCGGTGCCTAAATTGTGTCAAATTAAAAGTTTGTCAATTTTACAGAAAAGAACAAAGAAAAAGAGAGAGAGAGATTAAGAGGGAGAGAGATATTAATGCTAGAAAGTATAATTTTAATGGGGTAACCTACTCTTCAAGTAGTAGGTTTTGGGATCTAATAGTTATCATTAAAAGTTGAAGATCTAATGATTAGAATTTATTGGGGTACCGATACACTCGGGGCACCCTAGAAGCCCTCCACATTATAAGTAACCACTTCTTACATCAAGTTTTTTTACCTGAAAACTAATATCACGTCTTATTCTTTTAGTTTTTTAATTATATTCAAGTAATGTCAGTCTCATTCATAATCATATTTTTAGTCTTATTTATGTTTAGTTTTTTTTTTTTTT
Source organism: Ajuga chamaepitys (assembly GCA_958295605.1). Classification (NCBI taxonomy): domain Eukaryota; kingdom Viridiplantae; phylum Streptophyta; class Magnoliopsida; order Lamiales; family Lamiaceae; genus Ajuga; species Ajuga chamaepitys. Next base: position 9,576,771 of record OY282507.1, on the reverse strand, counting down.
TTTTTTTTTAAATACCCGCGAATTTGAATAAATTATAACAACTAGTTTTGAATAAGATTTGGCTTCCGGAGAAGCAACTTATGCCTACAGCGTACATAGGATTTTAATGCGATCTTTGTTTAGCATCAGAACGCCATCTTCAATGAACTATTTTTTAATTTGATAATTTTTGGGGACGTTAAGTGTGGCTAATGCTTTTAGTCGACAATAGGAATATCATGTTCTATTACAGTTTGTTTGATCTTTTTTTATTTTTTACACAGTATCTTTGATTTCCATTTACTTTTTTTCGTTACAAATGCTTTGGAAAATGACCGAGAAACACGTCGGGCACGCGATTAACTTAGAAAATCTTAAAAAAAATTAAAAAAACCAAAAAGCGATGCATGCATTTATCACGACTGTGGCGTCTTCCGGTCGGCCTGTGTATATTTTTGCTTAATCTCGGATCTTGAACTCTAGATATTTTGTACTAGGATAAAAGCGACATCCATAGAAAGATTCTGGCCATAAACACAACATTCCTTTGATTAATTGTCCGATTATTCTAAAATATTCAAATAATAATTCAGCAACTTCAGAAGGTGTATTTTGATTGGGCCAACCACATTGTCCAATTAATAAAGGTGATCTTCAATGATTATTGACAATGAGTTCGAAGTCATTTCATTGGACATTAATGTGAATCCAATCAGAACAATGGGGCCACAAAGCAAAAGAACTTGAAAGTACTTCCAAAACTAGTTAAACCCTAGACAATATCCAAATCGAATGCATTGATTGGGCAGCTCAATTGAACCAATTTAAAAATTGTAGTTCTATTAGTTAATGAATTACAAAAAATTTTGATTGCGTACTTGCAGAATGGAAGTAATTTTGTGCTCCGGCTTACAGCGACGAAGGCTTTGATCATCTCTTTTTGTTCATCTTCGACATATTTTGAACATTAAACATACCATCCCCGTTTGAAGGATTCCGAGGTACGTAACGACACTGACGGAAGATTAGATGATCTTCTGCGTAGGTAATATCGACAGATATAGGAAATTAAGAATTTACGATGGAATAATATTTCACTTTTTTTTTTTTAATAATTCATTTAGTAAGCCACGTGGTCAATGTTGCTACTAAGTGATTACACTAAGTGAAGTATTGATATTAAATAAATTTCTTTACAAACGGTGATCTACTAATGTAATAAACGCAAAAAAAATAAACAACGTGAAAAAAAAATTAAAGATTTAAACCAAGAAAAAAAATTCTTGAATTAACCCATTGGCAATAAATATAGAAAATCAAAATTCTTTTTTTTTTTTAATATTTTTAGAAAAAAATAAGTTTTTTTCTTAAAATAATAAAGGATAACGTTTTAAATTAAATATGAATTTGTTTAGTATATAAGTATGATTTTTAAACTCGAATTACTCTATTATAAAGATACCTAATTAAAAAAAATAAATTAATAAAAGATATAACCTAACGAATATGCCATTAAGATAAAGTCACCGTTGTGCATCACCCACATATATGCTACACCGCCACCAGAACCAGTGACGGAGCCAGGGAGGGATGGTGGTGGCGGTCGCCCCGCCCAAAAAATTTCGATCGATGAACTGTAGATATACATATACAGTGTAATTATAGTTTAAAAAATTGATTTCGCCATCCTCAAATTCTTGAAAATGTTTATATATATTTCAAAAACATTATTGTGCCCCCCTCATTATAGAATCCTGTCTCCGTCCCTGACCAGAACTACCCATTTCACTTTCGCCGACCGTAATTGACGAAATATTTTTGTATGAAATAATAGTTACATTTGTTGCAAAACAACATATTTTCCGATAAATTATTTCTCTTCCATGTCAATTTTCTGTTTAAATTATATTGCAAGTAATTCGATAGAAATTTTACGACTGTGGTGGCGGACAAAAAGTGTTAGTGGCCGCAACTTAGGGTTGTTCAGGTTAGGAGGCAGCGATGCTAATAAAAATGACTTAAAAAGAAAAAAAAATATGATAACCCGCAAAACAAAAATTTTAAATTCTTTTTATTTTTTTTTAAAAAAAAAAGAGGTCTTCAAATTTATATACAATTACTAATTCTTACTTTGTACAAAAATTGGTAATCCCCTATAAAATAATTTCTGGAGTTTGGGACGGAATTTATTTTAATCTTTTTTTAAGAGTAATTCGACAAACTTTACTTAACTGTATATTTATTGAGCGGATTTTGGTTCTGTCTTAAGATTTGTCGTTTTTTACAGTAGTCATTCACTATTTCGTTCTCCGCTCTAGATTGTATGTTTTTTTTAAAATTTTAATTTACTATCACAAGTTTTACTTATTTACTAATGCTGAGAATGCTATGGAAATTAACCGCCACACACTATTATCACACGATAAACTTGGAATGAAGGCAAAAAATGTTGCGACGTCAGCAAGTACCATTAGGTAATTTGTTGCAGCAGGTCTACTTACCAATGTTTAATTTTGCACCATATAATGCAAATTTTTAAAATGAAAAAAATAGATATGCTGTCAATATAACGGGCGATGAATCATGCAATACCTTGATTAATTGTTTTGTAAATTTTAATTACAGAAAAAAAAAAACTACGCAACTTCATTCCCTAACTAGGGAGCCTTTTGGTTCGGCATATTGATTAAAATAATATAACCTATAATTAATTCCACCAATTTAGAATCCATTCATTGGACCTAAAAATTTAGCCAATTAGAGCAATGAGCGCACGTAGCACAAGATATCAAAATTTGTGCAAAATTTGCTTACAATCTAAACAAAATAAAAATAGAGTCCATTCATTGGGCCGCCGATTTTAACTAATGAAAAAAATTGTTGTTAAAAAATTGGGCTAAAGAAAATGTTTGTTTAATAAGAACCAAGATGAGAATAAGTTGCAACTGTTTTCTAGCCAGCAAAGCTTCAAGTTTTTCTTTCTGCTCATATCCAAATATTGAAAAACTAATCAAAGCTTCCCCTAACCAATTTAATTAGATTTCCATATACACAAACATGGAAGATTCAGAGTCCTTCTTCGCATATAAGATCAACACCTCGTCGGCGGGAACGTGTGAGAGTGAAAACTGTAACGAGGAGAGGGATGAGAATATTCAGTTGTGCGATGAAGAAAAGATCATAGCCAATAGTTTTGTAAACGTTGATGAATCCGACGAACTATTCTAAAAAAGTGTTGAATCATGGATGGCAGATGATCTTGTAGGGAAGTATTTTGTAAACGTAGCTGTTGCGGAAGGTTTCTACCGATTTTATTCCAAAAAGGTGGGATTCGGATTCCGTAGAAACAACAAGCGAAGGGACAGTGCATCCGGAGTAATCACAATGCGTCGTTGGGTATGTAGTCGAGCAGGCACTAGGAAACATAGAGAAGAAGACCCAGATAAATAAAAAAGAGAGCCTCGACCCATTACACGATGCTCATGCGAGGCGGACCTCGTTGTAAGATACACTCAACCCGAGGGCCACTATAGGGTGACTAAATTTAGGACCGTTCACAACCATGAACTAGCCATTCCGAATCATGTGCATTTCTTCCGTTGCAACAGGCAAATAACATCGGGTCAGGCAATGGAAATTCGCACAATGAAGGAGGCAGGTATAAAGACATGTCATATTATGGATTTTATGGTTACAACACTTGGTGGTTTTAAAAATGTAGGTTTCATAGCGAAGGACTTATACAACTTTATATCAGCAGACCATGAAAGGACACGTAGACTGACCACAGATGCCGAAGCGATAATAGCTTATTTCAGTGCACTGGTTGACAAGGACCCGGGAATGTACGTGAAATACTCGGTGAACGAGGATAACAGACTCAGCAAATCTTTTGGGCGGATTCGACGTCAAGGCTTGATTATGGTAATTTTGGCGACGTCTTAGTAATAGACTCGACTTATAAAACAAATTCTTTTAAAATGCCTTTAGTAGAATTTGTTGGTTTAAACAATCATAGGAGTACTGTGGTTTTTGGGCAGCGTTGGTAACAAACGAGAGTGTTGAGTCATACGTTAGGACTTTTAATAGTTTTTTTGCATGCGATGGAAGACAAGCAGCCTGTATCAGTCATTACAAACGGGGACAGGGCAATTGCTACAGCTTTAGCTGAGGTTATGTCGTTGTCAAGACACAGACTTTGTGCTTGGCACTTGATGCGTAATGCTCGTGGCGTGTCACATGACGCGTCTTTCCTTAGCGATTTTAGGACATGTATGCTAACCTCTCAGTCGGAGGATTCTTTTGAAGTGGGTTGGGCTTTGTTTTGAACTAAGTACTCCCATGTGAGCAATCAGTGGTTGGATGAATTGTATGAAAGAAAAGAAAAATGGGCTGAAGCTTTTTTTGGGGGAATTTTTTTCGGCGGAATGACCACAAACCAGCGTTGTGAAAGCACGAATGCCTATATGAATCGGTTTTTGAATTGTGATCTCAGTTTGTACACATTTGTGAGGCAGTATTCAAGGGCGATGGGCAGAATGAAGGAGAATGTCCTGCGATATGACTTCACAAACCAGTAGTCGGAGATGATACTCCAGACCCATTTACCTTCTATTGAAAGTTCGGCAGCCTCGTTCTATACACGAGCAGTTTTTCTTAAGGTTTGTCTTAGTTTGAACTGATGTATACCCTATTTATACCCTTCCTTGGTTTTTTAGCTACACTTAATCAATAAAATTCTTCTTAATTGTAGGTCCGCGATGAGATTATGAAGGAGACGAGTTATACACCGACTACGATTAGTGTTATTGGAGGGGTGAAGAAAATGGCTCTAAGCAAATTTGGAGACAAAAACACTGGAGATTTGATAGTCTCTTTCAACACCCATAACCAGAGTTTAAGCTGTGTTTGTGGGAGATTCGAGTCACTCTGGTGGCCATGTCGTCACATGTTTTGTGCGCTAAAGGCTTTTGAATGTTGAAGAAATTCCGCTTGCTATGTTATGTGAAAGATGGTCGAAGACTCGTGTGTATCGGGTTGCGGAACCAGCTACAATCCTCACGCAAAAACGCAGTGACCTGAGATACGGATCATTGCTTTCAAGGGCTCACCAACTTTGCCACTTAGCATCCACTGATGAGGGAAAGTATAATTAAATATTGGCCTTAATGGAGTCATCAATTTCAAATTTGGCAAACGACAACGAGACAGGTAGTAGTGACGCTAGCAACTCCAGGAAGCGTAGTATATATATGGAACGAAGTGGAGGAAATATAGTCAAAGACCCAGACATTGTAAGGACCAAAGGCTCACAATCTGGAAAAAAAAGGTGATAAGGGGAAGAAACGACGGTGCGGTCATTGCAAGGAGAGTGGACACTACAAATCAAGTTGTCCAAATTTGAGAGCTAAAGGTTAGGCTGCGAAACCGGTGGATGGAGTTGGGAAAGAAGCTGAATCGAGTTCCGACAATTTAGGAGATGAGGATTTCTTTTTGTGAGGTAATTATAGCAAGTCATTCGTTAATCCATAACCATTCCAGAAGATTCAGTGCAGGTAGACCCTTTATGCAGGGTTTCAAATATTGAATTTTGTAGACCGAGCCCAAACCATGTTGATATTTTATAATATGTCATGGCATCAACATATGTTATGACCCATAAAGTTTGGCTATTATGCTTTTATAATTCTCAGACGTACATAACTCACAGTTGCAATACATTAAAAAAAAAAAAGTTATTTATCACCGTTGAATATATTTTACTTGTAGTTTATATAATTTTTTTGGTCTTGTTAAACTTTGGTGCCATAATCATTTACATTTTGTTCCTGATAAATAGATACTCACTAAATAAAAGAAAGGTTTAGTCTTAAATTTGACATGCGGATACAACTAAATGAGGGAATTCATTAAAAAATTCAACATCTGATTCTACCAAGATGTATGTCGTGTAAAAGTTCCAGATGATTCTCTGTCCACCATTTGCATAATAGGATGTTTATTAACTTCGAACCGTTAGTATTATTTTTCATATGATTCGATATTTATTTATCGAGGGAAGTATTCACTACAAGAAAATGTGTTTTTAGCGGCAAAAATTTTCACCGCAAACCAATTGAACCTCGCCGCTAAACCGAGTTAGAAACCAAAATTTTTGGCCGCCAAGACCGTCGCTATTTCACCGTCGCTAATTTTGTTTGCGATGAAAATTAGTACATCGCCACAAATATTAGCGGCAGAACAAATAAGTTTGTCGCTGATAATAAAACTTATAAATAATATGAAAAAATATATAATAGCTGCAAATATTTTTTCGCCGCCAATTTTGCGGTGCAATTATAATATTTTATCGCTAATTAGTAAAATTATAAAATAATAATAATAAATATATTAACTGCGAAAAATATATTTTGTCGCTAATGTTGCGGCAAAAATGTAATATTTCGTCGCTAATTATTAGCTGCGAAATTATATTTCGAAGCCAAGTGTGCGGCGAAAATTTACACTTTTGTCGCGAACATTAGCTACAAGACATAGAATTTTCGCAGCAAAGTGAAAATAGCGACAAAAGGTCTATATACGTAGCTAATATTAGCGATAAAACGTGCAATTTCGCAGCAAAATTTACTTTTAGCGATGAAACACACATTTGTCGCTAAAATTATTACAATTTAAATATACTAAGAAAATAGTTTTAGTTTATTAAATTTGATATTTTCATAATTGGCAACGAATTTCAAGTAATTTGTTGCTTAATGTTAGCGCTGAAAATGGATAATTAGCCGATATTTATTTTGTAATTTAGAAAAATCGGAAATAAATATATATTTAACAAAAAAAATAAAAAAACTATTTTGCGATGTAATGTAATATATTTGTCGCTAACTCTGCTACGAATCTGATATGTTCATCTCTAACATTAGCGACAAGAAATAGAATTTTCGCAGCAAAGTGAAAATAGCGACAAATGGTCTACATACGTTGCTAATATTTGGGATAAGACGTACAATTTAGCAGCAAAATTTAGTTTTAGCGATGAAACTCTCATTTGGCGCTAAAATTATTAGAATTTAAATATACTAAGAAAATATTTTTAATTTATTAGATTTGATGTTTTCATAATTGGCGACGAATGTTATGTTATTCGTCGCTAAATGTTAGCGGTGAAAATGGATTACTAGCTGCTATTTATTTTGTAAGCTAGAAAAATTGGAAATAAATATATATTTAACAAAAAAAAAAATATTTTGCGATGCAATGTAATATATTTATCGCTAACTTTGCTGCGAATATGATATGTTCATCGCTAACATTAGCGACGAGACATAGAATTTTCGCAGCAAAGTGAAAATAACGACAAAAGGTCAACATACGTCGCTAATATTAGCGATAACCAAAAGCACTTTCGCCGCAAACGTTACTGTTAGCGATGAAACACACATTTGTCGCTAACTTATTAGAATTTAAATATACTAAGAAAATATTTTTTGTTTATTAGATTTGATATTTTCATAATTGCTGACGAATTTTTAAGTTATTCATCGCTAAATTAAGCGATAAAAAATAGTTTTTCGGAGTGAAGTAAGTATGGCGACAAAACGGTTAAAAATGTCGCTAAAGTTAGCGGCGTAAGATAAATTTCACGGCAAACATATTTTCTTTTGGCGGCTTCACACTAAAATTATTATAATTTAAATTACTAAGAAAATAAATATGTTGCTCTTTTGCCGCTATTTGATATATAATTAATAGGTTATTAGATTTAACTATATATTTTATAAAAAACATATGTTTTGCGACAAAGTATAATATATTTGCCGCTAACTTTGCTGCGAATAGTGTATTTTCATCGCTAAATTAGCGACGAAATGTAAGTTTTCGTCGCGAGTTAAAAATAGCGAGATAACAGTTCAAAACGTCGCTAAAGTTAGTGGTGTATAGATAAATTTCGCCGCAAACATTTTTTTAGCCGGCTCCACACTAAAATTATTATAATTTAAATTACTAAGAAAATAATTTTATTTATTAATTTTGATATTTTAGTGATTTGCGACGACTTTTAAGTAATATGTTGCTAAGTGTTAGCGGCAAAAATAGATATTTTGCCGCTATTTGATATTTAATTAATAAGAAATTAGATTAACTATATATTTTTAAAAAAATACCTGCTTTGCGACAAAGTAAAATATATTTGCCACTAATTTTGCTGCAAATAGTGTATTTTCATCGCTAAATTAGCGACGAAATATATGTTTTCGTCGCAAAGTAAAAATAGCGACAAAATAGCTCAACAAGTCGCTAATTTTAGCAACGAATCATGAAATTTTGCCGCTACTTATAATTTAAGCGGCGAATATGGATTTTGCCGCGAAATTTCGTTGCTATTTACGCATTTTCTTGTAGTGATTATTTGGGCTCGTTTTAATATTTAAGAGCCGCACTGTGCCCGACTAACATTCCAGAATTTCCATTGACAAATATTATAGAAATGTAATTTATCTAATATTAGCAATTTATTGGATCATATATTAGAAAAACAAATAATAGCCTACCAGATTTTGTCCCTACATAGTTAAAAAGATAAATGATAATCTTAAAGCATAATTAAAGAAAAGTTTATCAGGAGACAAACTCGTACCATTACCTAAGAATGGACCCCAATCAAAAGAAATCATGGATCTGTGGCTATGCATGTGCGACAAAGGAAATAAATTGATAAGAGCCTTTCGACAACGATTCAAAGAGAAACGGTGTGTTTTAGATAGGATAGATTTTATTTTGCCTCCAAGACAATTTGTTGCTAACTAGAATTATTATTTCAAAATAAAGTTATTATTAACAATACATTTTTTGCTAACCTACGTAAGGCTCGGTTGGTTAAACTAAAACTTGCCGACCGAACAAACACTAGAAAATGGACCGTAAATGTTAAAAAATAGCATAAAAAAATGTGCGGAACGTGCATTCAAACCTAGACCACTACAGTGCCACAATACAACTTTAACCACGGTGCCATAGCACAAATTCAATAATATCAAAGACGCTATGTAATGATGTAATGTACAGCCCAATTAAATCCATGATGACAACAAACAAAGATCACTCCATTTTGCGAACTTAGAGTAATTTCTTTCTTTTCTAATCTAGTTCCCTTAAAGTGCTATTCCTAGGTCCTAAATCAAACAAAGGTCAATTATGAAGGATAGCTACAACTAAGAATATAATAAAACATACCTTTCAATGCATCAAAAATTTAAATGATGACGTAAATGCTAAACAAAAGAAATTGATTAACCTAGTGAGAATAAAACAACAAAAAATAGTAAAATAGTTAATCATTGATGAAATGCAGATGCGGGCTCCGATTTAAGTTCTAAGACTACCAGGAACTTTAATTCCCGGAAAAGAGAGAATCAATTTCAGTTCGATTGTGAACCAATTAACAGCCCGAGTAAAATTTATACCTACAAATCGAATATTATGCAGTTGCCCAATGAGGCCTTACATTATATGACTCCTAAAAGCTCATCCGATCAAAACAATAAATAATAAAGTTTTGGTGAGAATCAGAACATAAATGTGAATATAGAAAAAAAAATAAGTAAAACCCTCATACAAAATTTCAGGCAAAAAATGACAAAAACACAAACGTGAGTGTCAATATAGAAACTAAATTACAAGACCGAAAAACATAAATTCTGGATAAGTGGCAACATTATCAAAACTAAATTTAAGAAAAAGAAAAAATCAAAGAGTATGATATAAAAATTTCGATATATATTATACAAACATGCCTGCAACACAAACTACACAAACACAAGGCACGGATAATAGCTTACTTAACACTATTCGCGTTAAAGTAAAAAAAAGAAACAAGGAGTGTTAAAGTATAGGAAATCAAGTTAGAAACCAAAGGTTCCTTCAACAAAAACCTTGCATAACATAGACAAAAAACTTGTTCAACATTTAGTAAATGCCACAACCCACCAGTAGAAAATCATGGCCGCAGACAAGGCTAGCACCAACATATGCAACCTTCTCTTCTGCTACGCATAGCGATTTTCAAGTTTCTTCAAGCTGGACTTCGTAGCGTTAATCTCTTCGCTTTGAGCAGCGATTCAGTTCTGCAGTGCTCACACCCATCATTCATAAGACATCTGATTTCATTTCTGTACATATCCTTCTCGCGCCGCAGATCATTTATGATCTCAACAGCACGCGGAGAAAAAGGCGCATCCATCCACTCAAAGAAAAGACATTGTTCGTCTTTCTGCAACGCGATACACTACTATTTATCCAAAATTAAACATCCACCAAATAAACAAAAGTAGTGCCCATCTAAACACTTGACTTAGAAAGCAAGAGAAATAAAGTTCACACAAGAAAATAACAATACGTTAACAAGAAAATGAAAAAAAGTATTGCAAATAGTTAATTATTGGGGGGATGTGGTGGCTACCAATTTTTATTTGATTACTCTTGAAATCTCGCAATCTAACTAATACTAAGAGAGTATTTCAATGGTTGAACTCTTGTCAAGAATTTTCGGCGTCACAGAACATACATATAGTTGGGATATTAGTAATTTACATCTTCTACTAAAAAAAAAAAAAACACCTGTTAGCCAGGGCTCTAAGTGGGTGCTACCCAAACTTGGCTTTTTTTTTTCCCCGGAAACAGTATGTAATTATTTATTTTTCAAACAATTCATTTACCGTTTCCAATTATTTTACTCCGAAAACGTGATCTGCGTATTTGATTATCAAAAAAGTAAGTAAAGGTGTAGGTAGACCCAATAAAAAAATTTATGTGCTAAGCGAAAAATTCTTTTAATTAAACTTCTGCTATTTGCAGGCAGGTACTCTAAAATATGAAACAATTAATGATATATTCAGCGAAACAACAAATAATGACAATAACAAACATAAACAATGTAAGGCATTTATATATATCAAGAAGGTGTATTGTAACTGTAACTAATAGTTACCAGATTGCATGATTGATCTACAAGAATGAAATGCATTTATGTATAACTGGAGCAAAAAAATGTTGAAAATAATATTATGTGTAGTGGAAAACACATTAGACTAAAAACTGATGCTAAGGAATTAGGATGAAATAGCTATTCAATTCTACCGCCATAAATCAGAAACGGAGTACGGCAGAGGTGAAATCGATTCTCTCTCAAACCTTCGTTTCACATAATTGCAATACAATTTGGAGAAATCAAACATCCCAAAGAGCTTTTAAAAAATCAAAAACAGTAAATAGCTTGCACTATCTCTCGCAAACATTGACAATATACTAATCGTATTAATTTGTTGATTCCGTAACACTACTAGGTTTTTAGCTTAGGTGTATTTCCGCACAAACAAGAAATTTAGTCGCCACTGTAATGACTAACAGCAATGTACAACATTCCCTAATACCAACGTAGTTGGTGTATTCACTCCGACTGTGAGCAGCGTTGAACGTATATTAGACCAATGGATCCAAATTTCATATTCAATAAACTAAGATTCAAACGAATTTCTATTGCAGTTGAACATTCAAGACTCAGAAGGAAATAAAAAGCACATTGTCCTAGTGGAATTCGGTTCACTAGAAGAACTCTTGGTGAGTAAAAAAATGTCAGTTGCTAACTAGCTAAACATGCAACTGATTTGCAAGCGATCAACTACAAGTACAAAACAAAAATTTCCAAATACAACTTAAGAGCAGCAAAGTTAAATGAGTTCAGTTATAAGGCAAGGAAGCAAAATAAAGAAGAAATCAGTTAAGAAGTCTACAATTGAAACAAAAAATATAATCCACACGTTAACCGGAAAAATCGATTGAATAAATATTAGGCAGTTTCGAACAGACATAATTTCCAAAATACCAAAGAATAACTACAGTTAGCGGAAATCTACCGGATCGTTTGGGCAATTAAAGAACCGTCGGCCAGGGTTAGTGCCGGACCACGAGAACCACATCGAAGCTCTTTGTGGGGGCTTACACCAACACCTACGCTCATCCTCATCGTAATCGAATCTGGGACCCCGAAAATACGGCAAATCTAGTCCCCTCGGGTTGGCCCGACGTCCGCCCGCGACATTGCTGCTGTTGGAGGATGCCCAACTGCCATTGTCATAATTGAGGCAATTTTCGTGAGGTAGGATGAAGGCCGAGGAAGAAGCTGCAAATTGCCTAGCAATGGTAAAAGTAGGTGGTTTGAGATCTCAGGAAATAGTTTAGGATGATAGTGGGAGAGAGATTATTTTAATTGGAGGCATGGGAAATTGTGAGTTTTGTGAATGAGTTAAAAGAGGGAAATGTCAAGTACACCCTTTTCTTTTTTTCATAAATTAAAAATTTCATGAATGGTCAAGATGATCTTTTAGAAGATCCAATTGTTGAAAAAAAAAAAGTTGCACATGTGCAACTATTGCACACAAGTAAGACTCTATATTTCGTATTTAGTAATATTAACATGAGATCTCGCAATTATATTAGTTCATTAAACAATGGTGCTAAAGTATATTATTGTAACATTTAAAGAAAAAAATAATCAACATATCATATTTGTACTTAACATCATTTTGGTTTCAAAAAAAGACACGAATTCAATCAACAAATCATTTTAACTATTATATCTAAGTTTTTTACTGTAAATTGTAACTTTAACAAATCGCCTCATTTTTTTATCAAATTTATTTAGAACAAAATGATTTACCAAAATTATTATAAAAAGTCAAAACTAAAGTAAAACAAATTAATCTCCTGAAAAAGAGTAGATAATTTTACAAATAAAATATTATTTTGATAATATTTGGCATTTTTATTTTATATACAAAAAAATTAAAATTAAAATATATCATAATAATCTTAAAAATTAATATTTAATTTACGCATAATGGATGTCAAACAAAGATCGTGAAAAGAAGATTAATTTAATATATTTATCATAAAAATGGGGGTTGAGTCGAAAAAGTTATACAACTTTTAAATATTAAGGGGAAAAGAAAAAAAATAAAAAATAAAATGATTGTTTGACTTTAAACCAACTCACCTCATATTTCTCCCTTTTCTACTATTTTTTCTTCGCTGAAAAAAGTAAATATTCATAGATAATTTTAAAAAGGAAATAAAAAATAGGAAAAAAAGACACCTCATCTATGTTGAATTTTCGACTAAGGAAGATTATTGTAATTCTTTTACTTTTTCATTATTGAGAACACGTGACTTATTGAAATTATAAGTGATATAGAAAATCTCATATCAACATAATTAACAAAAATATAAGTATTGTTATAAAATAAAAGTTGGTATTATCTTTTCAATTTAAGAATAAAGGGTGTAACTAGATTTACCATTGGGCATAAGAAAAAATACTAGTATATTGTTAAAAGTGGGACCTACTTTACTAAATAAAAAATAATATTACTTGTTGTTACCTGCTATAGTAAGTAAAAGAAATGATTTTATCAATGCAATGATTGCATCATAGCATTTTTCAATTTATAAGATATTCTTTTTTGGTACATTTGTAATTGGAATGGATTTTCGATGGAATTTTGATTTCTTATCTATAATCAAGATTACAAAGTGCCCTACCAACTGAGCTACAAGCAAATTCCTTATAAGATATTGTTGTTGTTAATAGACATCATAAAATATTCCCTATGGTCAAGGACGTAGCCCCCTCAAATCCTAAGAAATTCTAGAGTCATATTTATAATTTTTACAAATATTAATTAAAAAATAGTTCATTTTGATTGGTATCTCTAGTTATTTGTATCAACTTATTTAATGTTTAGCATGTGTATATATAACTTATGCAATTTTTAAATATTCATATAAAAAATCGACTATTTACAAGTAATAAGTTAGGGCACTTTTATAGGAAATCTTAAAATGTAATATATTGAGTAGAAGCGGAAAAGTTTAAAAATCTTTATACTGAAAATTTCACAATTTATTATTTTGTATTAATTTTTATAGCTTGTTTGATTTTAGTTGTTATATTTAACATCATGGAATACATATTTTTTACTTTTACTTTTAGCTAAAAGGTATTGATAACAATCTTTCATCTTAATGTTTTTTTTATCTATCATTAATTATCTGATTACTTGAACTTATAACACCATTTTATTTATAATAGTTTGATATAATAGTATTAGCTTCTTGATTTATGTTTAAAGTTGATGGCATTATCTTATTTTATACTATAAGTGTCTGCCCTCCTCCCCTCCTAGCAAAGAAAATCCACGATTCTTCTAATATTACCCCACATGTAACAATCATGGTATGAGATGAGTGAGCAAATCTATAAGTGGGGAAAATTTAACAAGAAAAAAGTAGGATGAAAGAGATAATTTGCATATGGAATACTTATCCATTGTAATAATTCTTAATTATTCAGGTAAAGTATAAAAAGAGTGATATATTGATTCAGATAGAGTAAGAGTAAAAGATTACAACACTAACAATAATAATTAGCGTTCGGTTTTACATCTATCAATACAGACAATTTCCGTTGTTTGGCGTTCTTTCGTTGATGCCTAACTGGTGAACATCTTTACTTCGACTTCCAGACAAGTAGACATAGGCACTGTTTGCAAAAGCCAGAATTTTAACTTAAAACTAATACTTTTATATTTGAGTGTTTTTAAATACCCGCTTTTGTTTTTTAACAGTAATTTTAAATAACTTATTTCTAACAGAAGCTGGAAGCAGATCATGACATATACATACAACTTCTATTTAAAATCATTTATTTTCCAAACAATACAACTTTTACTTTTTTATAAACACTTATTATTAGTCCCTACTTTTTCTTAAAAGCAATTTCTTGATAATTTCTAAATTTAATCAATTATTTTAACGTAGAAGCAATCGCAAACACTCCCATATAGACTTTGTTGCATTTTGCACACTTAAATAGTACATAAAAAAATCTAACGACCCGCTTAGTTGCAAATGATCAATGACAATGGTAATGAGTATGATTAATGTAGGAGGAGTTGTTAATAAAATAAAGTATTGATTAACTTATTCATTACGTACCAAGCACCATAAATGAAAATGAATCTTCACTCATTCTCATTTTCCACCCCTAAACCCTCAACCAAGCGGGCCCTAAATCTTTACCTAGAACAAGTTTCAACCTTACCCCCGTCGATTGAAAATAAAATCAAACAAGCAGGTAACGGTATTTATGTTATTTTTGGACTCCACTAATAATAGCTTCATTTAATACCTGTTTACAGGCTTATTGAAAAGTTATGTAAAATACAACTCATCCACGCCGTGGGTCGACTATAGAACCAAACAAAGGTATTAACCCAAAACGCCGTTTATTGATACAATTTGCTCGTTACAAAGTGTCTAGAGATCAAAATGCTACTAATGATGTGGATTTAATCTTTTTAACAAGTGGAAATACAACCACGCACAAATAGAGGCCATCAAAAAATCAGGCAAAATTTCATACAAGAAGCCAAAGATAACGAAAAAAGACTACAATACATGCCAGTGTACACGACATTTGCAATAATCACCATGAGAAAGGGGTTGCTCCCAGTAAGAATATTTCATTTTCCACGTCCTTCACCCATTGACATACCCGGTTGCACACTTTTATAGCGAGAGCCTGCCAAATCAAATAAATTAGCCTACTCAGCAACCAAGAGAAATAAACTCGAGCCAAAGATAAGATTGCAATATTTAACGAACCAACATATTGGGATCTCAAGAATTTTTTGAACAATTTTTTTCTTTATAATCTAAGAACAAAGAAAATCTCCCCTCCCAGGGACGATCTGAAATAACGACAGTTGGTTCTAGGTAGTGGGTGCTCTTATTAATGGAGCTAGACCACTCAGTCATGATAGGATTTGAAGATTAACATGAGAAAGATTAGCCTTCCAGATAGACTGTACATATATAGCAAAAAAAGAAGGCACATGAAAGAGTGCTGGATGTGCGAATAGAGTTAAAGCAGGTAAATATGCAAAAGAAGTGACTTAAACCACTCCGAACTTGACTGCAAAATACTGTTACGGAGAGCAGCAACTGTCATACAAGTTTGAATTGTAATACACTGAACATAGATGTTTGTTTAATCGAACCTTGTCCGCAAGGGGATCAAACGCCGCAAATAGTTCAAAATCTTGTGTGACCCAGCAGAGCAGCACTGAAACAAATCGACTAGTTAGGAACTTTGAAAACCAGCAAATTCAGTCTCATTTAACTATAATCCATATATAGCAACTTAAGATGAAAGCATAAAACAGGTTAAGTGATGCAACAAAATCAATATGTAAGCACCAAATTCAAGCCACTCTCTAACTGGAATAGGTAATTTTCGTAAGAATTAGAACCAGAAAACAATGTAATGCCCAAGATCTCGGCTTTTACTCTTGATTAAAATTCATAGAATCTCGTTCTAAACTATCCTCCAGTCTTACATAAAACTGAAGAATTTGGCGTCTTAACTGGAAAATGTTAACTAAATAACTATGCGATATTTCTGCTTTCTTCTTCAATTTTGATCTGAACACATGTAGTGCAACTGCTTCTCTAAGAAGAAGACAGACACAAGTGAACTTAATGCAACACATTTAGTTAACTTGACGGATAAATTGAGAAGAAGACTCTTGGTTTCGCAAATATACTTCATGAAACAATGTCATCAGTTACTAGATAAAATACTGCATCCTAGGATAATAAGACTTTCATCCTATGAATTTTGTACAAGTCAAAGACATAAAAGGAGCTGTGGGCCCACTGCTATCGATCACATTAGTTCGTTCTAGTGCCAAGAAGGGTAAATAAACTAACAATGCCTTATCATTATGATTCCCATTTAATGAATGCAGAGGAAAAGAAAAGAGACCGAGGATGATCTACCATAGTTTTCATCTCTTCTAAACTGGGTTTTGTGAGGTCCGATTCCTTTGTCATGCATGGATGCATAAAGTCCTTGGTATGCTCTATACAATCTGCAGGAGACATGAGTAAGGTCCCATATTATTATGATTTTTCAAATCCTTTGTGTTGGTAAATGACATGTATAATATGTTGCAACCTAAATTTTCTATTTACCTTTTCTGCTGTCTCAAGCAGTTGATTGGTGATGAAAATTCAGATGACACATATTGGTCAAGATAAATACTTCTGTATATGAAATGCCATAGCCCAGCTGGCCCACCAGTTCCAACAAATCCATGTGTAGCCAAGGAACCTGTCTCAGGTCTTGGTTGACCTAGATGAGAAGATGTGGCTCCAGGACGAGAAGTCGACTCTGTACACAAATCCTCAATATGCATACCTCCATCTACCAATGATCTCTGGACTTCAGTCAGTACATTTGACTTCAACAGTACATCTTCAATCCGAATCCTGAAAGATGCAACATATGTTCAGTGAAGACAAGACCATCTGATAAGCTATCTTGTAGCCCCATGTGCAAAACCAAGCAAACAACTAAATGATCCTGCAAACCTTGAGTCATCTGAGCTACTACGATTTTTTAGACATTAAATTGGAATCCTACCTGCAGTCTTTCAAATGATAAAAAGCATCGGGACTCGTGGTGAGCAAGATCAGGTATGTATCAATCTGTCATCAAAGTCAGCAAATAGTGTTTAGACAAATTGAAATAGGCAAAGTACGAAGTAACTCACAACCAAATTCAGGAATTCTGCAATCCAACAATCTAAATTATGGACCATTATTCAAATTAATTAGGCTGACAAATGCTAGATAGACCATTAAATTGTTTCCAAATCAAGTGTACTTACATCAAAGTAATGCACATAGGCATAAAGAAACGCCATAGGATTGTATCTGGGCAAGCAAATCGGCGAGAAGGATTCAGATGTTCTGCATGAAATTGAGAACAATGTGAAAAGTGAAATCCCCAAACAGTTAGATCAAACCTAAGAAAGGACACTTATTTGAGGAGCGCAGACACACACACACACACCCACACCCGAACCATGTTTTGTTTCAATAAGTCCTACCTATTAAAAAATTGCTTACAAAATAAAATCATAAGCAGGCAACTACACCAGTTAAGTAGTGATAAATGGAATAAATCAAATTTCAGGCTCAAACAATGATCATTTATATGATAGGATATATACATTTAACAAAAAGAAAAGGTTAGAATAGAGAGCCATAGCAAAGCTTAAGGAAAAAATTTGACGTTAATTTGCTACACACATTACCATGGCAGGAGAGACAAAAACTTGCAAGAACTCACTTCAAAAGATTTTGCTCTTTTACACATAGCATCTGACGTACACATTTGATGTTCTTCACATCCAAAAGTTTTCATCAGCATATTACCATAGCAACCGTAGGAGAGAATGAATCATACATCACCCTTTCGATTGAAAAAAAAAACATGGAGACAAAAAAAACATACATGCTCTTTGATACATGGACATTTATTTGTTTATGCAATATTATTCAGATCTCTAAAATTTTCTGGTCCACCTGATGATCATTGTTCCTCTGCCTTCTACCCATGAATCCAATGTTCTACATCAAAAAAAGCTCCAAGGCACGCATGCATTCTCAACAAACAGCCTATTCCATGTGTGCATGCATATACTTAAGAATATAACTTAACAAACTACATTAATTCACATTTCTATATCTCGGTTCATAAATTAATAAGTTCAGGAGTTGTAGAATGAAACTTACCTAAAAGATTCAGAGGACATGATAAAATTGGACAGTAACAATATATCATCAGGATGAAGAGACGCTTTTTGGGCGCCGACAAGACTGATTACCTGCATTGCATTTCAATGTGTGAAGTTAATTATCAATAACTTAGTCACAGCAAAGAGAAGAGGTAGCTTATAACCCATGACTTAAACGTCCTGCCTTCAAAAAATATCCTACATCTATTTTCCCTGTATTGGTTTAGTTATACCCACTGGAAACCGGCTGAATCATAAGAACATAGACTTCAGTAATGTGCAGAGTGAAGCTGAGGTCGAATATATTCTTCTGTACCTTAGTCATTGCAGTTCCCTGATTTTGTGCATAAGGGCACCTAAAGTAATAACAGAAAATATACAACAATTACCTTGTGTTTACACATTAAGAGTGCAAACAGGACTCCTGAACCAACTACATCTTGCAAGATGGCACCGGCAGCTTGACGTGTTCCAAAAGCAACAGGAAGACATGAGTAGGCATGAAGAAAAGTGGCAGGATTCCTACAATCAGAATAGTAATCATGAGTTTCAGTATAAACAAAATTGAGGAATGGATATTATTTTTTGTTTATACGGGCCTCATTACATGATAACTGAATATTACTATATATTGGACAGAAAGCAGTAGCACAATAAACTTGATCAAATTGACAAACTCCTCAATACTTATATTAAGAAAACAGAAACAAAAACCAAAAAAAAAAATAATATAAGAACTTCTTTTAACAATAGTTAAAACTACAGCATGATAAGTTCGAAATGTCATTCAGTACTTCCGAGGTTGGCTCGTTCCTTGTCCATTGCATGCGAGATCACCAATCCCATACTTAACTGATCCTTCTCTTCCTACTAGTCAAACAAGTCCATCATACTTGGCAATGGACAGTACAGGGTATAAGTTTTCATATCCACATATAAGGAGTCCTGTGTACTTTTTGTCAACTTAACAGCTAATTCATATATCAGGAGTCGTATGTGCTTAGTTCTGTGGGTTGACTCATCTAGACGTACAATCCAAATTCATATTAAATACTCCCTCCGTCCTGCCCTAATTTGCACACTTTCCTTTTTCGGCCTTCCCACCCTATTTTGCACACCCTCAAAATGGAAAGATATCTTACAATCTCCACCCTTAAAATCTCCATCTTCAATCTCCACCTTTGAAAAAGTCAACTAAAAAGCAAAAAACAGTTTTTTCTCAACATACGCGCCGAAGCAGATGTGCAAATTAGGCCGGGACGGAGGGAGTATTTTTTTGTTAGTAAGTGTTTGGAAGTTCATAATTACGCTTAATTAAAGCATTCTGTTGACGATGAATATAGGAAGAAAGTGTGAACGGAATTACTTGTAGCAGTTGACACTTTGCAATCTAAGAAACTATGGTTGATTGTTGCATGCTGATGACACTGAATAACTTTTCCCAATGATATATCGAGTTAAACATTCTTCCAATTTCTGTGATTAGATTCCTAGATATCATGTTACCCCAAGTACTAACTTGACAACATCCAGCCACTACTGTGTTTCAAAAAATGGCAGAAAGAAAGCATCACTGCTCGTGTAATTTCGGTATTAACTCAAATTGCATGACATTGGAAACTTCAATAAGACCGTAAGAGTATGGTGAACATGGAGTAAAACACAACTTGTAAAAGGCAAAGTAATAGAAACAAGAAAGTTGCGCAGAAGTGAAGATGGAAAATTCCCATCCGTAGGTAAGAATCATCATAAATTTTCATGTGCATAAGATTATAATGAGCATCTCAGTATTAAGTCAACTATGGAAATCAAATAAAATCAGAACGGCCTTTCAGCTAATAGCCTTTAGTACTCTTGCTACACAACTTCTACAAAGGTCCCAACCACAAAGTGGAATAAACATTATCTACTGAAGGGAGGTCACAACCTTTATGAGACTGAACAAGACTAAGACAAACTGTGAGTTGGCATAGTAACAAGCGCTCCAGCATACTCTTTTCATTCAAAATCTTTCATCTGATTGACATGGACTCGTTTCCAACACTGTCCTCAAAATTCATGATGAAATGGCATCATAAAACGTTGCCATGTTACTCTAGTAAAAACTAAGGGTCCGTTTGTTTAAGATTTGACTCAATAGATTTAGAGGATCGAATCTCAATAAAGCACACTCATTAACTCTCTCAGTCAAGTTTGGCCCAGCACTTCCCAGTCTTAAGCAAACGGACCCTAAAATTTAGTAAGTCATCCCACATATGATGTATTCTTTTGTCCATTCTCAATTAATATAGTTCTCTAACGCTTAAATTTCACAATGATTTGATCAGTTTTTGACATAGTACGTAGCTCAGACACCTTAAAAGAGAACACTTGGAAGAAGGAAAAAGTTTAAAAGAAATACCATAAATTTATGGGACAGCGAAAATAAATAGAAATAATTCAACAGGCTATAGATAATTTAACAGGCTATAGAGCATACCAAGTGAAAGAATGGATGAGAGAAGAGAAGACAGCTTCAGTTCCCCCCAGCAGCGATGTCATATCAAACTTTGGATTCTTCTCAAAACAACGATTTACAGACTTTGTCAGGATAAGTATCATCTGCACGCAGAAACTGATATATGAGAAAAGGGATCCCTTTAGTTGGTTGACATTGGAAAAATAATACTTCTTCCGTCTCGAATGAACTTGCATATTTTCCGTTTTCGTCCGTCCCAAGCAAACTTGCACACCCTTAAAAAGGAAACTTATAACACAATTTCTACCCTCAAAATCTCTACCCTCAATCAACCTTTGAAAAATCAACAAAATTCCAAAACACAAATTCCGGCACAGAGGATAAGCTACCTGACCATAGAGTAGCTCCAGCTGGTCCTTTAATGATTCATAAGGTTCTTCTGTGCAACTTATGCAAACCAAGTAAATAGGTCCTTTCACAAGAAAAACAACCTACAATATAAATCTTCCACATTAGAAATCGCATAGCCAATTATATTACTTATCCATTCAAAAGGAAGCAGATGAATCTAGATACTTCTCAGAATCTCATCAATTTGTAAGTCAAACATCAGAACTTGAAGAAGGAAACACAGACAACAAAAGACTCAAACAAAAGATACATTTAAAGATAGAAATTATGAAAAAGGGACACTCTGGAGATGCGATTTTCATCCCTTTGAATATTAAAAAGGACTGCATGCAAAAGTAAAGTCGTCCTAGAAACTCTTCTACCTTCCTTTTTTTTTTCTTTTTTTCAAATAGGAATCAACACTGAATAAGCTTTACATCAGAAAATAACTGCTCGTTCTTAACTCGCAGACTGAAATACTTTTTAAACTCAGAATAAAAATTCCATATTTCAAACTAGACAGATAATCAGTGTGTCTCATAGTTTCTTATTACCCCCCTAAAGAATGCAAGCATTGTCTATCAGAGTCTAGTCGACCATAATTTAAAAGCGATAAGAACATCTTGCAACCAAATACACCATTTTCCAAAGAAAAAGGAAGATGCAGCTCACAGGAATAGTTAGGACAAATCGACAACAACACATGCATATAAAGGTTGTTTAAGCCATGGAATCTTCTTTTTATTATTCTAATTCATATTCAAGTAAGCTATCTTATTGCAGTACCAATTATGTTTCCTTAGAGAAGCAACAAACAATCAGCACAGAACAGGGAAGAAGTGGGAGGGACAAAAAAAAGTAATGAAGGATTATAAGGTTAGATGAGAAGGGGATAATAACCTGGTGTTTACCCGCTCTAACCAATTTGACCCGGTCTCCCCTGAAAAGGACTCAACCGACGAACATAGATATCCAATCAACAAGCTTCTAAAAAATATAATGTAAACAAGACAACAAAAAGCTGCTACAAGTAACAAACCCATTTTCAACAAAGGAAATAATGGCTTGCAAAGTTGCAGAGAATCCAGCTAGCTTGTGTTCATCACCATATCTACAAGTCAATAATACAACATGACAAGAAAATGTCATCCACGCAAAACTACACCAAAATAAATTAGAGCAGAAATTAAAAGTTCAGTGTGGAGGGAAGGATATAGTTTTATTTCATAATTCGGAACTTACAAAATGATACAAACCTTGAATATATGGGTTTCCCTGAGTGACTCAAAATAAAGTAATGTTTCTTCCTTTTCCTCCATGAAACGGAAGCATCATCCTGTGGTTCATTAATTAATCAAAACATAAAGAGCGGGCATAGCAAAACCCATGTGGTTTATTAGTTAATCAAGCATATACAAACATGCATAATAAAACCATGCTCACCAGTCTACCAAAATGCTAGCAACTAAAACTTATATTTTCCAGGTTTTATATCAAAATGCTAGTAAGGCGAAGCTCATTTATTCCAGGCCTTATAACATGCACGTACTTTCCCATCCAAAATTAGAAACCCTATAACCAAAAGTTGACAGTGTAGAGTCCATTCCCCAAATGCAGACATACACTTGTGTTTGTCTATGTGCAGATGAACCATGGATACTGCAAATGTATATTATAACAGGCCTAGGAAGACTAATCAAATAAGAGACATGGAAACAGCTAAAATTCCAGCTAACCTCGTCAGGATAGCGTTTCCCAGAAACCCACTGATCATTGGACCCCGAAACGCCATGGTTTTCGACCTCTCGAATCTCATTATCATCTTCGTCATCATCATTGATTTCATCAGCGCCGCTGGAGCTTCCCATCTCACCAGCGTAGCCGCTGCTGCTCGGACTCAACGGCCGCTCAACTTCATCTACCTCTAAATTATTCCCCCACATAAAGGGAAAGCTCTCTTTGATTCCCGAAGACTCTGCCTTCGAATTGTTCTCAATATGCTCATCACTTGCTTCCTCCGCTCCAATTTCTTCACTCAACAATCCATTTATAATTGCTGGATGCTCCAACGAGTGCTCGTCAGCTTCTTCCACTTCATCTTCATCGTCGAGCGTCGCCGTTGGGGAACGGGAGGACATTGAAATTGAAGCCAATTGATTCTCAAGGGCATCAAGCGACTGGTCGATCAAGTCCGGATTCGCGTTAGATTCCAGTTCCGGCTCCGGAAGCGTCTCCGACTGAATTTTGGTGTCCGAATTAGGGTTCCGATCATCTCCATCGGAAGAGGAACTCGCGGACGACGTATTCGAATTGGAAGACATTATTATCAAAAAGTAATTGGAATTTCCGAATCACTGAAATTTGAGTTTAGAGGAGAAAATTGAAGTCCAGTGATGGCGTCGCACCTGCACGCCAGACGTGGCGGTGACAGCGAGAACAATAACAGCACGACGACGTTTGTTGACCAGTAGGTGGTGGGCTTGGGTGTGCAGCACGAGGATTAGGTGGCGCAACCGTACGGTACCAAATGGGCCTATTATGGGCTCTGTCTATTTCTTTTCCCCAATTTTCTGGACTTGAATTAGCAAGGACATATACTATCCTATCTCTCAAGTTGGGCTTAATTGTTGGGTTTTTACGTGAAGCTGAATTTAGTATTGAGCATCGCCCCTTTGATTCGTGATATTCGATAAGCCCATAATGGAAAAATGTCACCACTATCACTATTGGTCCTAAACTGTGAGTGAAATACATGATCTTTTGATCATCATTTATTAAATACAACAAGATCTTTCAAAAATAATATATAAATATATCACCTTTTAATTTTTTATGTATTTTAATACACAGACACTAATTTCAGCCTCTAATGGCTGATGTAGAGCCCGCACTCGACATCAGAGAGTTAAATATGTTATGGAGTGCTCCAACCGTAAATCTGAACGAATTCGAGTTGTGGTTATGAGAAAATCTAAGTCGGCTTCCTTCATATGCCAATTGTATGATGTCTGCGATCGTTGTTTCGGTGAGAATTACATTCTAGTCGAGCAAGCTCATTCGATCCCGTTTATGTATCTATGTAGGTGAGTATTGAGGTTATGCTTGTAAAATAATGTGTTATCGCGGTAAATGTCTGATTTTTTTTTTTTTTTTTATTTCAACATACGAGTTTTTGTTTTTATTGCTGCTTATTTTAGTTTACATTCAATGGTGGGTGACTAGTGACTTGATTAAGCTAAATAGGTGATTGTGTAATCGAGTGCACAATAATACAATTTGGTTGATGTGTTTATATTTGCAAATGCAATTTAAAAAAGAAAATAGAAACAAACAAACAAACAAACAAAAACTAGAAGTTGGCATACTTATGTTCCATTAGAAAAACTAACACCACAATCATTTGCTCAGTAGAAAATGACAAAAATCTCTAGTTTATGAGATTCGTATTATGCTAGGGAGTTGGGAGAGAATTTCTTTCACCAGATTGACTAGTGTTGTTTAGTAATAAAAATAAAAAACCATGTTAGTAAGTTATGACCCAAGATTTTAATTTGAGACTACATGTTAGCAAAAGAAAGCCTGAAATTAGTCTTCATGTATTAAATTGAAAAAAGTTAAAAGGTCGTGTATTTATATGTTAAATTTAAAAGATCGAGATGTATTTGATAATTGACTAGAAGGCCGTGTATTTTTATGTAATTAAGCCAAAAATTCAATATAGGTTCAATTTTATGTATGTGCGTGATCCAAGTCTCAAACGTGCTGCAGGCGGCATGTACGTCTTTCAAGTTTCAACTTTAGTTACAACTTTCATGTTCGAGCCCTTTTAGTTGTTTTCGTATACTTCTATTTTCTTTAAAAAATAGTTATTCTAATAAATATACAATTTTTTCTATCTATCCAATTTAATGAACATATTTTTTTTTTAAATATAAATTTTCATTTATACAAGTTACATATCACACGAAAGAGCCTGATGATATGCGAGTTGTTCAGAACTCAGTGAAAGTTGTTGCAAAGATAATGCAAGTGTCTAGTGCGAAGGAAAAAAATTCAGTTGTGTCAGACTTTATGGAGTTATACAAGAAATATGGAAAATTGATTACCATGATTTTCGTATTCCAATGTTTAAATATAATTTGGTGGAGAATAATAATGACACTAGAGTAGATGATATTGGTTTTACCTTTGTAAATCTCAATAGAATTGGATTTAAATCCGATACATTCATCTTGGGTAGTTAAGCAAAACAAGTGTTTTAAATTGAAGACCCTCAAGATAGTGAATGGTCTGTTGTACTTGTGGCTCCAATTAGGGACTACTATGAATATGTAAATGATGACGAGCTAGGAGACACTGTAATTAATTAACAATGCTTCTCCAAAGGGTTGTCGTCAATGGATGTTGATGGTGCTGATGAAAATGAACCACCATGCGATTGTGATGATTGTGTTGGGACTTGAGTTGATAATATGGTCTCTTAGTATGGTAATTACTTTTTAGTTTGGTTCAGTTCAGTTTCAATTCAGTTAAGTTTAGTTCAGTTCAGTTCAGTTTAGTTTAGTTTAGTTCAGTTCAGTTTAGTTCGTCATGAGATCAGTTTTATCTTGTTGTAATGATTTTATATGTGTTTACATATTTTGAGTATTAATTTTACCATTATGTCATGTATTACTTTTTACGTTAGACTTGTACATACTATTCTCCACATTTTTATGCTAAAAAAAAGGTCTGTGAACAACATGGCAGCAGGTAGAAAGAAAAAAACAGCGCATGATGATTATGAGAGTGGCGACGCAGCTAGTGTGGGGTCCGAAGTTACTCAGGAAATTAGAAGAATAAAAAGAGATCATACACATATGGATAGGTGTTGTTCAGAGGGGAAATGGCTTCAAACAAGATATTAGGTTCAATAAGAATGGAGTGCCAATAGGTCCACACGCTGCTAAAATGAAGAGTTATATAGGCGTCCTTGCTCCGGGAAAAGTTAATATCAACTACGACTCATGGAAACGCGTGCCCCGACAGACTAAGGAACTGATATGGAAATCTATTAACGTAAGTAAACGCCTTATTCGATAATATGCTCTTCAATATGCATGTTTGCATGTATTTTTGTTTCTTGTGTGATTATCCATCATAAGTACAACAATGAATTTCATCTCTTATATCTTATTTTTTATTTTTTTAGTTAACATACAATGTTCCTATGTGGTGGAAGATATCATGTTTGATGCCTGCAAACGATGAGTGGCACAAATTTAAAACAACTCTAACTCAGAAACATGTTAACGCTAATATGGACAATTTTGATAAGTTAAAGAACCCACATGTTGACTACGATATTACACAAGAGGATTAGTCACATTTTGTGATCAATCGCATGCTTAAGATTTCATGGTAAGACTTATAAAAGTTTTTTCAAAGTATATGTTAATTGATGTAGTGTTTTTGTTGTTCTTTTCTGATATTTTCATGTTGTAAAGCTTCGATGTTTTTATATATATATGTTTTATTCTAACAGAAGAAACACAACATGTGGCAGCTTGGATTAAACAATCATCAAATAAAGAATTGCTAAAAATCTTGGATGGTTCTAGAGCTGTCAAAATGGTCGGGCCGGGCCAGCCCAGCCCAGCCCAGTCGGGCCAGCAGATAAAATCGGGCCGGGCCGGGCCGGGCCAGATTTTTTCGGGCCAGATTTTTTCGGGCCGAGCTCAGCCCATCCTCGGGCCGTCGGGTTGTCGGGCCAGTTTCGGCCCGCTGTATTTTATACATTTTTCTAAGAAAATTTGTTCAATACCAAATTCCCACACACAAATTAAAATTATTAAAAATTCAAATACGCTTATATAATAAAGAAATAAGACTAGCATTATGAACTATAATTAAAATATTTTTATAGACAAGCAGTCACTTTCTTTCGCTTTTTTAATTGCTTAAAAATGAAAATAAAGCATCCTTCCGTCGTGAATTAGGAAATATATGAGAATTAATTAGTTATAGAAAGACTAATTGTTTTGAAATTCACACTAATCCATAATAGAACTTATGAAGGAAGTTTTCCTCTCAATTTTATGGACAATTAATTTTTATTTTTTATTAAAATTTTAATGGCATTATTGGACATTTGGACTCTTGAAATAAAAAATGAACTTGTTATTAAAAAGGCCCACTCAAAAAATATGGAGAGGGTTTTTCCTCTAAAAATTAATTGGAGAAAAAATAAAAAAAATAATAAAAAAAGAAGAGAAAAAAAAAGAGTCGGGCCACTTGGCCCATCGGGCCAAGTCGGGCTGAGCCCATCGGGCCAAGTCGGGCTGAGCCCATCGGGCCAGTCGGGCTGCTCGGGTCGGGCCAAGTAGGCCCAGTTTTTTTTCGGGCCAGAAAAACTCGGGCCAGTCCAATTTTTTTTTCGGGTTGATCGGGCTGGCCCATCGGGCCGGGCTCATTTTGACAGCTCTGGTTCTAATCAGTAATTTAATGGTGGGACTATGCAATAATTAAGGGGGTGGGTGGGATTTCTAGGAAGTCTATTTTGTATACACTTGATAAGTAGAAAAATATGTATTATTTAGACTGCTTAGAATGTGTTTTTAAGGCATTTTATTGCCATATATTTGTTATTTTTCTACTTATCTACACTTCGGCACCGATTACTCCAATTTTTGGTTTTTCATATTAAATACAGTGGCTTTGGAGTAATTTTGGACCTTATTGAATGATTCTGGGCCGAGAGATGGACAAGAGAAGACATTTGGACCCAAAACGAAGAAATAAGTCAACACATTGAATCCATGGGCCGACATTGGATCATCCAATGTCAACCCCGAAGCCCAATAGCTTAACTGACTTTCAAAGCTTTCCAACACGGAGGCCCATTAGCTATTTGAAGCCTTGTAACCTAATCATTAGGTTTTACTTATAAGAGTAGATCACGTGGGCCTTGACATGATATATGGGAAAACAAGCCCATGTGGGTTCTATAAAGAGGAGTTCAGCGAGAATAGAATCCGAAGCCTCCAGGAAGAGGACTGTTGGCGTGGAATGGGAGCGGAGGCAG
Source organism: Ajuga chamaepitys (assembly GCA_958295605.1). Classification (NCBI taxonomy): domain Eukaryota; kingdom Viridiplantae; phylum Streptophyta; class Magnoliopsida; order Lamiales; family Lamiaceae; genus Ajuga; species Ajuga chamaepitys. Next base: position 9,548,180 of record OY282507.1, on the reverse strand, counting down.
CACGAGTTTCGAACGTCTCCGACTTCGTTTGATTTCTTTAATTCCGTTTATTTTAATTATGTCTTTGTTTTATCAGATTTTAGACAATAGTTTGATTATGAGTAGCTAATTTATTTTATACTAGTTTGAAGGGATGTTGAACCCTATTCGTTTTTATGATTAATTGATCCGTAGTTAAATTCTGATTTATTATTTCGCAACTTATTTGTGTTACTTATTCTTATGACCCATGATTGATTGATTGCTTGATTTGATAGGGCCCGTCGAATTAGGTTATTAATTCATCACTGCTAGGTTATAAAATTGTAATCCGTAATTGTTATAATTTTATAATCGCAAGTAGCAATAACGATTAATTCGTTAGGGGTAACACAAATCTAGGCCATCCGAATCGAGCGTATGTATTTGGAGTCTAGTCTGACCTATTATCCTAATTATTAATGCGTTTAATGAATTAAACCTAGAGAGCATGTTCTACGTTGTTCAATTAAATAGGGTTAGCTAATGATCGTATCTTAGTTGACTATTCTTAAGGGATAATTCGGGCCGACGGAGCTTGTTGTCGGTCTAGGGTTAGAAGGTTGAGGAATAATAATCAGGTTTAATTAGTTAATTAATTTGTAGACGAATAGGGGGATACTGAACTGAGAACTAGTATTACTTTTGATATTGGTTTAAGTCGATTATTATTTGTTTAATTGAGTCTTTGAGGTCTTTAGCATTATAATTATTTATTTGTTTAGTTAGTAAGTAGATTATTAAAACTCAAAATCCCCTTTATTTACTTTTATTGTTAATTATTAATATTAGAAGCATAATTAATTCATCCGCTCCTTGTGGGATTAGACCCTTACTTATCGCTGCTACTAGTTAGTAGAGGTAGAGAATGTAGTTAATTTGACGTGCCTCGACAGCGCGGTCAAATTTTGGCGCCGTTGCCGGGGAGCGGTGTTGAATTAATTTAGTTTCCATTATTAATTAGTATTAGTTTTAGTTAATTTCATTCCTGTTTATTGTTCTCGTCAAATTAGTGAATTATGCCATTGCACATTAGCAGACGGACACCACATTGGGTCATCCAATGTGTCTGTCCATTCACAGATTTTTGTAAATTTGATTTCTTCTCATATACGTTCAACATTCTTTTTTTTCTTTCCTCTTCTTCTTTGTTTCTTGTAGCGTCCTTATATACTATTTCGGAGAAGTTTGTGTAGGTTAAGGATTGAGATCAACTCCATGGAAATTATGACTTCAACTCAAACTTTGAGAGTTTGTCAATCCCGTCAATACTAAACAATACTTTTGCATTTTATTTCCTGATTATAATGTCCACACAAATTTTGAGCTTAATAGTGATATTATACACTTATTGTCATTGTTTCATGGTTATGCAGGCGAGGATCCTTATAGACACCTAAAGGAGTTCCATTTGGTGTGTTCGGGCTTTTCCATTTTCCTTGAAGGGTATAGCAAAAGATTGGTTGCACTATTTGACAGAGACTATCACCACATAGACTCAGATGGAACGACTATTCATACAGAGATATTTCCCAGCATCTCGAGTAGTCACTATACGGAAGGAAATATGTGGTATAATGCAAATGCATGGAGAGTCTCTGTATGAGTGTTGGGAGCGATACAAGAAGCTGATAGCAAGTTGCCCGCATCACCAATTCACCGAGCAGCTTATTATCCAGTATTTCTATGAAGGGTTGACACCGACAGATCGTAATATGATAGATGCAGCTGCGAGAGGAAGATTAGACAATAAAACTCTAGCAGAAGCCCAGAACCTCATATCAGACATGGCAGCTAATTCCCAACAATTCAGTGTCAGAGAGCTTCCGCCAAAAATGGTAAGGGAGGTAGGTGTTTCATCTATTGAAGATAAATTAGAAGAACTTACCTCTTTTGTCAGAAAGATAGCCGCCTTCGGAACCCCACAGGTGAAATCGTGTCGAAGTTGTGACACACTTGAGCACACCACCGACAATTGTAAACTGCTAACAAATGAGATTGATGCACATGCAAATGCTGTTGGTACGGGGAACTTTCAAGGGAGACGATACGATCCTTACTCCTAGTCCTATAACCCCGGATGGCAGGATCATCCCAATCTCAGGTACGGAAACCAGCAACCACAGCCGGGTGAACAAACCCAACCACCACCACCACCACCGAGGGGAACGTATTATCTGAAACAAGCAGTTGAACAAACCTCTAGCCCATCCTTAGAAGACATCGTGAAAACTATGGCAACCAACACTGCTCAATTCCAGAAAGATACGCAATCGAGCATAAAGAATCTTAAGACTCAAGTGAGTCAATTGGCCACTGCTGTAAGTCGACTAGAAAGCATGAATAGTGAAATTACCTTCCCAACCTGAGATAAATCCGAGGAATATAAGCGCCATTACTTTGCGAAACAGAAAACAGCTTGGAGAGCCTAACAAGCCCGGGCTAGAAGAAGGAAACATGAACAGCGAAGAAAATGCAGAAAAAGCAGAAAAGGAAGAGGAGAACAACGTGCAACAGACGCACATTGGGACATCCAGTGTGCCGTAACACACTGGATTAGAAGAGCACATTGGGTCATCCAATGTGTCGAGTCCAGAATCATCTGTTGAGGTAAAATCTCCTATTTCTAGTTCTGTTATGACTAACTCGTTGCTGTTTCCTTCTAGAATAAGAAAACCCGAACAGGAAAACAAGGAGAAACAGGTCCTTGATGTCTTTCAAAAAGTGGAGATCAAATTGATGCGCATCTATTTTTCAGCGAAGATCTATATCCTCTCCACCAAGTTTTTAAAGCTTAAAGTAATTAGCCATATAGAGCCTGATGGAGTGTTGAACAAGGTATTAGCAGACGTGCCACATTTGAGACCTATTCCAAAACCACCTTGGTGCGAACTTTGAGAGGGTGAAAGTTATCGCGGGTATTAGAGGGTTGACTTGATGTGGCTCACCTTGATTCACAGAGAAAAAGAAAATGGGAGTAGTCGTCTTCTCGTTGACCCGGTGACCTCCTTTCCTTACTTTATTGCATTTCGCTTTACCTTTCATGTGTTAATTGCACGTCTGCATGCGATTAAGTTTGGGGGAGTGATTAGCAGTGAAGTAAATTGTATATACATGTTAGTTTGCATTTTAGTCCCGTATTTTCTTTCTTTAATTATTAGTTGCTTTAGTTGCTTTAGTTGTTCTTTGTTTTAAAAAAAAAAAGAAAGAAAAAAAAAAGAAAAATAGGTAGGAACTCGCGATGATGACACGAGTGTTTTTGGTTTATTGGGGTGTGTCGCTTCGGTAGAAGAGGTTGGATTATTTAATATATTCTGGTTAAAATTGCTGAGATTAAATGACCCTGAAGCTGTGTGGAAGGGATAACATTGTGTCTGAATTTGTCCCGATTAAATTGGTTTGTCAAATATGCTTCACATGTTAAATTTTTATTGCTTTATTTTATGTTTATAATAAGTTGGGCTTGAATTGGTAAAAGATTGAGTAGTTGTGGATACCACCCCCTAAGGATGGAAAATAATTGTGTTTGGGTTAATGGTGTTTAGTTGAAAAAAAATTGTGAGAAAAGATTGTGAGGGGCTGAATCAACTGCCTGCTCGTAGGGGTTCGGATGTGAAAATCAAATAAAAGAAGAAAAAAAATTGCAAATCAATAATAGCACTCGAACTAACCTACGAGTGGTGTGGAGCTGCCGACCTCACCTACAAAAGGAAAAAAAAGAAAAAAGAAAAAAAAGAAAGAAAAATTTGGAGAAATAAAGGGGTGGTCCTCGATACGAAGTCTAATCCAATGGTCCGACTAGTTCCTGTTTCGTTAGTATATATAGTATTAAAAAAAAAGAAAAAAAAACGAAGCATGCTTGATAAAATTGTGTTTCATTTGCGGGAAGTTTGGACTGTGATGCTTTTTTCACCAAGAAAGATTTGTGGAGAGTTTGATTTCAGTCCGGAATTTTATGTGCTTTAAAAAGAAAGTTTGTGCTTCTTCCTACCAAGTGACGGAAAACTCAAGGGTGATTGGTGAGGTGTCTGAGCGAGTAATAACCTTCTTTGTTTCCCCTAGATTGTTTTTGAGCTAAGTTGCTTGAGGACAAGCAATGATTTAAGTTTGGGGGATTTGATAAGTAGAAAAATATGTATTATTTAGACTGCTTAGAATGTGTTTTTAATGCATTTTATTGTCATACGTTTTTTATTTTTCTACTTATCTACACTTCGGCGCCGATTACTCCAATTTTCGGTTTTTCATATTAAATACAGTGGCTTTGGAGTAATTTTGGACCTTATTGAATGATTCTGGGCTGAGAGATGGACAAGAGAAGATATTTGGACCCAAAACGAAGAAATAAGTCAACACATTGAATCCTTGGGCCGACATTGGATCATCCAATGTCGACCCCGAAACCCCAATAGATTAACTGACTTTCAAAGCTTTCCAACACGGAGGCCCATTAGCTATTTGAAGCCTTGTAACCTAATCATTAGGTTTTACTTATAAGAGTAGATCACGTGGGCCTTGACATGATATATGGGAAAACAAGCCCATGTGGGTTCTATAAAGAGGAGTTCAGCGAGAATAAGAATCCGAAGCCTCCAGGAAGAGGACTGTTGGCGTGGAATGGGAGCGGAGGCAGCACGAGTTTTGACCGTCTCCGACTTCGTTTGATTTCTTTAATTCTGTTTATTTTAATTATGTCTTTATTTTATCAGATTTTAGACAATAGTTTGATTATGAGTAGCTAATTTATTTTATACTAGTTTGAAGGGATGTTGAACCCTATTCGTTTTTATGATTAATTGATCCGTAGTTAAATTCTGATTATTATTTCGCAACTTATTTGTGTTACTTGTTCTTATGACCCATGATTGATTGATTGCTTGATTTGATAGGGCCCGTCGAATTAGGTTATTAATTCATCACTGCTAGGTTATAAAATTGTAATCCGTAATTGTTATAATTTTATAATCGCAAGTAGCAATAACGATTAATTCGTTAGGGGTAACACAAATCTAGGCCATCCGAATCGAGCGTATGTATTTGGAGTCTAGTCTGACCTATTATCCTAATTATTAATGCGTTTAATGAATTAAACCTAGAGAGCATGTTCTACGTTGTTCAATTAAATAGGGTTAGCTAATGATCGTATCTTAGTTGACTATTCTTAAGGGATAATTCGGGCCGACGGAGCTTGTTGTCGGTCTAGGGTTAGAAGGTTGAGGAATAATAATCAGGTTTAATTAGTTAATTAATTTGTAGACGAATAGGGGGATACTGAACTGAGAACTAATATTACTTTTGATATTGGTTTAAGTCGATTATTATTTGTTTAATTGAGTCTTTGAGGTCTTTAGCATTATAATTATTTATTTGTTTAGTTAGTAAGTAGATTATTAAAACTCAAAACCCCCTTTATTTACTTTTATTGTTAATTATTAATATTAGAAGCATAATTAATTCATTCGCTCCTTGTGGGATTGGACCCTTACTTATCGCTGCTACTAGTTAGTAGAGGTAGAGAAGGTAGTTAATTTGACGTGCCTCGACAGCTCGGTCAAATTTTGGCGCCGTTGCCGGGGAGCGATGTTGAATTAATTTAGTTTCCATTATTAATTAGTATTAGTTTTAGTTAATTCCATTCCTGTTTATTGTTCTCGTCAAATTAGTGAATTCTTGCATTGCACATTAGCAGACGGACGCCACATTGGGTCATCCAATGTGTCTGTCCATTCACAGATTTTTGTAAATTTGATTTCCTCTCATATACGTTCAACATTCTATTTTTTCTTTCCTCTTTTCTTCTTTGTTTCTTGTAGCGTCCTTATATACTATTTCGGAGAAGTTTGTGTAGGTTAAGGGTTGAGATCAGCTCCATGGAAATTATGACTTCAACTCAAACTTTGAGAGTTTGTCAATCCCGTCAATACTGAACAATCCTTTTGCATTTCATTTCCTGATTATAATGTCCACACAAATTTTGAGCTTAATAGTGATATTATACACTTAGTGGAAGATTGAAAAGTAAGAGATATTTTATAATTGACATCACTACAAGAAATATGAGTTTTCGTGACGATAAAATTCATCATATAAAATTCATATTTCGTCACCATAAGTATTTGGTGACGAAATTTTAGCGTCACAACGATCGTCATCGTATGTCCGTGGTATTAGGTATATGTGACAATATTTGAATTTGTCACAAAAAATATGACTTTTAATGACGTTAATGTCATCGTCAGTATATATTATAATTTATATTGACGCCTAATTCGTCACTCTTAGCATCCAAATTTTGTCATATTATATTGTATTTCGTCATTGAAAGTAAACATATAATATGACAAAAACTATTTTTGTCATCAAAACATCAATTTTTGGTGACGAAAGTCAATGTATTACTCAACTCATCAAACTTTGGTGACGCTTTCATCGTCACAACTATATTCATTATTTCGTCGTGTTTATAATAAATCGTCACAAAAGAATTACTTTATATTTACAAAATATATATCGTCATTATATCAATATCTATAATGACAACACATTATGTTAGAAAAGATTAAAAAAAAGTGACAAAAGTTTCATCGTCACTAAATGGGCACAAGTGGTGACGACATGTGTCACAATAAAATTGTATGGAGTGATGAAAATTGTATTTGTCACTAAATACTTGGATATGCCGACAATATATTTTGTCATTGTAGTGATATTGTCACTAAATGAATACAAGTGGTGACGGCATGAATCTGTCACCATACAATTGTATATGTAACGAAAATATAAATAGTCACTAAAGACTTAGATATAATGACAATATATTTTGTCATTATAGAGTGACATCTAGCGACAAATATTTTTTTCATATATATATATATATATATATAACATAGTGACACACTAGTTGTAAAGGAGGATTAATTTTTAGTGACAACTTTTTTCAAACAAGCACCTAATAAACTTTTACAAAATATTAAATAAATTTATATACAACAATATATGTATAAAACTAAATAGAGCCAAAAGAAATAATGAATAAGCAAGAACACTAAGCATAGTTCAAATATCCAAGTTTGATATCTAAAATAAGAACATTTTTTTTAACTTAAAAATTAACTTAGCTAACAATCATCACTTTAGAAAAAACGAAGAGCCAAAATTATTCTCCTAAAACTTATATCCAAACTTCACTCTGTTTCCAACTCCACAGTGCTAGTGATGAAAATCCTCGTCCTTCATCTTCTCGCACAACTGCATCAAATCTAAAAAGGCCAAAAATAATAGGGAAGAAAAGTATATAAAGTTAGTTCAATATAAAAAAATGGATAATTGTTCCAAACGGAAAGTAAACTAATCTTGTAGACATTAAGGAATGTACTTTACTATTAGCCAAATATGTCATAAGCATGTTGATAGCACTACTAAGAAAGATCTCTGTTTAGCTCCTTATCAGACTGGATCAAATAAAAGAAAAATGTACAAAATAATAAATTTGTAAGTAGAATAACTTTAAAGAAATAGAGCTAAGTGAAAGAGAACAAGTATCATCTTGATTATTAAACTATTTTGTAAACATTCATCCAATTAACTATGTCAATGCATGTAGCCCAACTTCAGAACTTCCCAAACATCTCCATTCAACTAAAATGCAAATTAAGATATAAAACTTGCATGTACGTACAATATATAACACTCACAATTTAATGTTGCTGAAAAGTAAAAGCCTTTCTACCTGAAATGTGTTTGCATCACAACTTTTTCCTGTTTCCTTTATTCACATCACTTGTATACTGCCAAAAAAGTAAAAAAAAAATATCTATAAGAGTATTTTCATTTTTCTATTGAAAAATTTACTCATCGACATATACAGAACCATAACTACAGAGCAAATCCACTTGTTATCTTCTTGCACCTTAAATGAAATGCATAAGAAAAATAAAACATGCATTGTTCACAAACAATCTATCTTCGAGGACATTGATAAAAGAGCACAACATACTAATGGAAAGAGAAACAAGCACATCCATACGAGATTGTTTGACTTTCTTCCAAGTAGTGCTTGATTAAGGGATGAACCCTGAATCCGTACTTTCCTGTACCTACTCCAATTTTCTTTTTCAAACAAATGGAAAAGAACTCCAGACAACATTGTAAAGCGTAATTCAGATCAATCACGAAAAAACTGGAAAACTAAAGAGGAAGAGACTCACCATCTTCGATCATGCTAAAGACTCGGAAAAGAAAGCTATAAATGCAGAGGTACTGATTCCTTCTTCCTGCAGCATAATTAATATTTAGTTACTCTGCATTCAATAAATAAATGACTACTATAAATACTTGTTGAAAATAACATGTTGCATCTGTACGCACTTTAAGATAGGAAAATTAAGGTACTATTATACTTGCACTTGTGTTAAGTCAAAATCGTCTTTTAGTGTCTCTGAAATTCCACCACAATTTTACCAACTCTAACATAAGAGTCCATGGAAAACATGCAGTCCTGACCTTGCATAGCAACATAGGGGCCCAACATCAACAATAGTAAAGCCAATAACCCAATAAGTCATCTAAATGGATCCCACTTCTCCATTGTGTTTAGTTGAACAATCATTAGTTTATTTAAAATTCTTTAATGTCTTGTTGTCCCCATTGTCTAATGATTCCATACTTTCTACACACCATTTTAACACATCTAGAGGTCTCCTACTTAAATGCCTACACACTCTTGAGTATGTTTCTATTATTTTATAATTTATTGGAAAGATATTCCAACTTTCTTCTAGTGGACTTATTACTAATCATTAAATAAGATGTTCATATCACATCTAGAAAATTTAGTTATTGATTTAAATGTTGTGTTTAGTAGAGTAGTCAACCTGTTTAGAAGATATATCTTCTGGTCTTATACTTTAGTGAAAAGCAATCAAACTTCTTCAATAATGTACATACATATAGAGGTCTAAAAATGTAATACACTTCCGGAATAAGGAAAAAGAAATGCATAAAATATAATCCATGTATATAAACTTGAATCATTATAGAACTCATGTTTTATGTAACTAATTATGTAATAACTAATATATATTTATATATAGATACCTATTGTAGGCCTTTAATATGCTTTAAATATACATGCCAATTTAGGCTTGATTGTGAAAAGACCACGCTTGGGCTATAAAAATGACTTTTACTAATAATAGGCCAATCTTGGCCCTAATATTTGTAAATCAAACCCAGACCGTCTAATTTAAATTCCAGGTTGCCCAGCCTATTCCCACCCCTAATGGCACAATATTAAAGAATAATGTGCACTTTTCTCAGTTCTTTATATTATCCATAAATAGTTGTGGCACAATATTAATGCATAAAATATTTTGAGTAAAAAAAAAATAGTAATACTGATGCGGAAAGAAAAGGCCCAATAAAAGAAAATGATATTTTTGCAAAACAGGACAGCACTTGGGCTAAGTTTGAGGAATAAACTGCTTCTTTTCGAGCAGATTTGGGCTGGTTGGCACATATGGATTCGAAGCCCTTCGAGTCTAGTTTCTGACGGTCCAAACGGCGAAGCAATTGGACTTTTCTAGAAGGAGTTATGCCTGTTTTACTAAGGTGTGACAGATGGTGGCGGGAATCTGTCAAGTTCATGAATCTTGAGTTTTATGTCCTTCCAACTATCTTTGGGCATTCATTTCGAATTCATTGAACTTTGACTGATTCTAGAGACTTATTCATGTATCTAAATTGGTCAAAATGCTATTATTTATGAGTCTTGAGTCTAGTAAGTTGTGAGGTCAAGTAATTACTACATTATCTAGAATCATGTAATGACTCCTATAAATTGAGCCTTCTCCTTTGTATTTGCAACAGAAAATTCGAAATTTATAAAATATATTTGAGAGTCTCTTGACTTGTTTAGAAGAAGGAGTTCTTCTATTTTAGTTCTTAGCCTTTTTAGTGGATTCCTCAAGGCGACAAGTTGCTCCAAACTTGTGGTGGATTCCATTAAGTGAGGGGTTGTATTTGAGCGTACTTGTGTTACCTCCCAAATCTCTCTTTCCCGTATCAAATACTAATCTTATTCACCTTCTTTTATCAATGGTAGGGATATAACGTATAGGGAGAAAGATATATAGTAAAATAAGTGGAACTTCTTTCACGTGAAGTAGCATTTTGTGTGTACTTGTAGAGGCAAACTGTGATATGTTTGTTTAATTAATGTTGTGATATCCCTATACTATGTACCAAAACACTAGGAAGGCTGAAAGCAAGGTGGGTTCAAATATTTACTTTTTAGACAAAATGAAATTTCTATTATAATCCATCAGTCACTCTAGTATAGACAAGTGCATGTGTAATAAAATAAAGTTAAATAAAAAAGAAAAGAAGTTAAATAAAGTTGAATAAAAAAGAAAAGAAGAAGCTAGTCAATAATTATTCACACCTCATCCCACAACTTATGTAGTTTAATTTGTAAAATTATTAAATCGTTCAAACTAATAAAAACCAGCAAAAGAAAGAAAGGGAAGCTGGGAAACCAACAAAAGAAAGAAAGGGAAGTTGGGTATCTCTTACTTAGCAAGCACTAGTATTTCAATCTTTTGTGCACTAGTATTTCAATCTTTTGTGGCACACAAGCAAATAAATAATACTTCCTCAGGAAGCGGGTATCCTCTTACTTAGCAAGCACTAGTATTTCAATCTTTTGTGGCACACAAGCAAATAATAATACTCCCTCCGTCCGCTCTAATTTGCACACTTTTCTTTTATGGTAGTCCCATCCCATTTTGCTCCACTCCAAAATGAAAAGAAATCTTACAATCTCCATCCATAAAATCTCCACCCCTCAATCTCCACTTTTGAGAAAGTCAATTAAAAAGCAAAAAATTTTTTTTTTCTTAATATACGAACCAGAGCAAGTGTGCAAATTAGGCGGGACAAAAGAAGTAAACAGCAAACGAAGAAAATTAAATTATAAAATCAATTATAATATATACCTATAATAAAAAAGTGAGACAACTTCCCATTAAATTATAAAATAAATTATAATATATACCTATAATAAAAAAGTGAGACAACTTCCCATCAATAGGAGGAAAAATAAAGATCTTACGGCATCTGTGGAACAAAAGGAATAAAACTAACACCATAAACAAACATAAACAGGTAGAATTAGACATTGAAACACTTACTGGAATCATTCGAACAAAATTTACTCAAAATTTGAAAAGGCGAGATGGATGAACTCCAATGAATGGATTTATTTGTGGCGAACATGTATTGAATCTTGGCTGCTGAAGATCGATAATGAAAGCACTGATGTTTGGAGGGAATAGATGTTCTTAACGTATTACAGGAGCGAGTGGTGAGAAAAACCGCCAAAAATGGACCACCGACGAGCATCACAAGCGAGAGAGAGATTAGGGTTTTAGAATTGGGATTTTATCTTTAATCGGGTATTGAAATAAAGGGGAAGCAACAGGTTGGAGAAGGCAATGACGCACGAACAACGCAATTCAAGTGCAAGGGTGGAAAACAAGGACCAACGATCTCAAGAGAGAGAGAGAGGCAAGGTTCTCTCAATCTTTAGAGTAAAGAGAGAAGAGGGACGAGGTTCTCTAAAGGACTCTTTCCGAAATTGACTTTCTTAAATTGTGGTGATATATTCTTATTAGTAATTAATAATTTAATATTAATATTAATTGAAAGAGAAGTTATTATTATCTGTTCTATATATAAAACTATATCTTTTTTATTCAATCTTGAAAGAGAAAGTTTTTTAGTATCTTTTCCTCACGTTATGGCTTGCACATTATGTATGTTTAATTATATATTAAATGGTACAATATTTTTTAAATATTGAAGTATGATATAAACAATAAAATAAAAATAAAAATAATTAAAATTAGGTCTTCGCCTAGTTGGCAACGATTATTCAGCCACTTATTTGCGATGGCTTGCCAGTCTGATTTGTGTTAAACATAAGTTTTAGGCATTTTTGGGCTAGTCCAGCGATTAGCCAGCTTAGGAGGTCCAATATATATATATATATATATTAATAATCTTTATATTTCTTTTATTACTTTTCCCAATTTATGGTTTATACATTATGGTGTTTAATTATACATTAAATGGTACAACATTTTTAAAATATTGAAGGTATGATATAAGTAATAAAATAAAAATGATAAAAAAATATAAATTAAAACTAAGAGGTCACCTAGCGCCACCTATTCATTGGGCAGTGCCTTGCTGACCCGATTTAATGTTTAATGGAAGTTTTAGGCGCTTTCTGAATCTAGACGGGATAGTTGGGCGATTAGTCGGCTTGGCTGGCCGAAATATTATTTTCCTTATTTTTCTTCACCTAACTATGCGATGTTCCGATCAATCCCCTAAACTTCGACTAATCACTAAGTTCCAATAAGCGGCCCAATGTTTGTTTTTATTTTTATTAGTAAGTTTTTATGTATTTTTTTATATTTTTATTCAAGTTATAGTTTATCATTATGATATGTATAGCTATATATTAAATTTTGACCCCTAAAAAAATCAGAAAAATTAATGTTCATCAATAAATTTTGACCAGCGGCGGCCCACGTCGGAGGAAGTGGTTGGGAAAAAATAAAAACCTGAATTGTGGCTGAGGAGGGTTAATAGTGGTTGAGAAGATATTTTCAGATTAATTTAGAGGTGATAACTATATAATAGTCTCAAGGAAATTATCCTTGAATGAGTAATAGTTGAGTTGGTAGAGTGCTTACATGACCTTCAGGAGGTTTTGAGTTCAAACCCAACTTAGACGTGTTATTTTATTTTTTTTACTTTAACTTCATATGTTAAATATATTGAGTATGAATAATCCTCAAATGAGTAACAACTAAGTTGGTAGATTGTATACTTGATCTTCAGGAGGTGTTGGGTTCGAACCCAACTTGTGTTTTATTTTACTGTTTTTTAACTTTATATGTTAAATATAATGAGTATGAATTAATTAATAATATGAGATTTAGACTAATTGGTAAAAAATTAGGGCCTTTTATTAAAGGTCTAGGGTTCAATTCCTAACAATGTTTTTTTTTTTTTTTTCTAGTTCACACTTCTAATATACAAATTAATGAACATTATCTGTGACGTCCCCATCTCAAAGAAACTTATATTTATTAGAAAAATGGGCAATATCACTAAAATCTATAAAAATCGTTGAACTTTAATTGATGAAAAATTATTTTTCTTGCTCGAAATAATAAATACTCAAAAGATGTTTGTATGTCACATTGACGCAATCTTAAAACAAGCGGAAGTTCATAATTACTTCAAGATAGTTCAACATAACTTTTAAATAGAGGTCGCATAGTTTGAAAAAGTAGTTTAACAAAGTTTAAAGCGGAAGTGCGTAACAAAATCTTCACAGTTTGCTTACATGACCCACAAAATAGAGTTTAATAAAGTTCTTTATCAATTATCAGTAACTTTCACTTCGGGCGAGGGCCCACATCCATCTTCATTCCTCTTCCACGTTAGTACCTGAAAGGAGGGGGTGAGTGTTCGAGAAAAACATTTCGTGGATTCACTCGGTTGCCCACTTAGATGTCACACAAAGAATTGCAATAATGGACAGTTACATAAACAATGCATATACCATCAACACATAAAACACACCCGAAAACATGATGGACTCTAAATTAAAATAAATATACACATATATACATACTATATAGATACACATAGGAGCACCTATCGGCACGTGTTGCTCCGCTCGAGCAGCATAGCATATTCGGGAGCGACCCGAGGGTGATCTTTCGATCCATAACATGTACAGTGTTACCCGTAGAGCATAATCATATACGGTTTTACCCGTAAGCATAATCATATACGGTTTTACCCGTAAGCATAATCGTGTACGGTTTTACCCATAAAGCATAGCATGTACGGTTTTACCCGTAAGGTTTTTTTTTGAAAAGCATAGCATGTAAGGTTTTTGAAAAGCATAGCGTGTACGGTTTTACCCGTAAGGTTTTTGAAAAGCATAACGTGTACGGTTTTACCCGTAAGGTTTTTGAAAAGCATAGCATGTACGGTTTTACCCGCAAGGTTTTTGAAAAGCATAGCGTGTACGATTTTACCCTTAAGGTTTTTGAAAAGCATAACGTGTACGGTTTTACCCGTGAGGTTTTTGAATAGCATAGCATGTACGGTTTTACCCGTAAAGTTTTTGAAAAGCATAGCATGTACGGTTTTACCCGTAAAGTTTTTAAAAAGCGTAGCATGTACGATTTTATCCGTATGATTTTTGAAAACCATAGCATATTCGGGAGCGACCCGAGGATTTGTACGGTGTTACCCGCAGTCCTAACATAGCTAGTACGGTATTACCCGTATACAATACACATAATATGGCTTACCCACGACTTCACATAAATTTCACACAAGTTTCACATAAATTTCACATACTCGTCACATAAACATAGGCGTAAGCAATCATTCATGTAAAAACCATTATAACAATAATTTGTATGAAAAGCAAGTAGACAACATAAAATAGCAACATAGAGTTACCCCACCTAGAAGTGTGTACGACTAGTTGGTTGTATAGTCTTTCTCTAGACAGAGGTCCTCTTCTACTTCAACTTCTTTTAGTCCTACAATATATAATACTTGTCTTAGCAAAGGTGGGTACTAGGCTTTAAACATAAATTGAAGAATTAGAGCAAAATTTGTAATTTTATAAAAGTTGAGGGACCATTTTGTAATTTCTAGAAAAATAGTGGCAATTTGTATAAAAAGGGAAGTGACATTTTCGTAAATACATGAATTTGTTGACTTCCAAAAAAAGGCTGATAGAAATTGAAATAAAAAATTGCATTTTAGCCCTTAAAGAATATCTAATTTATTTTTTAAAAAAAAAATGGTACAAGAATTTCTGCAGCAATTTTGACCAAACTTTACCGATGGCTCGGTCGTCGAAATTATAATTAAAACACGGCTATGGAAAGCTCTCGTCAAGAGCTTTCCAAAATGACCAACCACAATAGAATCGGAGTTTGGAACAACAAGCTATGACTCTTTGAAGGTGGTTCGGTTATATAGGTTTCGCCTAAACTTTGACCGGCCATAACCGGAGTTCTAGAGCTCGGATTGCAATTCCGAAAGTTGTTCCGGAATCCTCTTGCCAAGAACTATCATATTATATAATAAAATATGGGTTTTGATAAAGGGACGAAAATAAAAATGGGGCAGTAGCTGATCCGACGAGTCTAAAAAGCCGTCGGGTCAGTTTTCCGGCGACTTCACCGTATTTTGGTGGCTGGGGATGAAATATTTGAGATGGAAAGAAAGAAGATTTACCAGCTATGCTTTGTGGGAGAAGAAAGGAAGATTTAAGCTATTTTTTGGTGGGAGGAGGTGATGGAATGAAGACTTCCTCACACCTCTATTTATAGACCTATCAAGCACAAAACCGTGGGAATGAAACAGTGGTATCGGCTGCTAGTTTTGAGCAATAATGTAGGTATAAAACCCATGGAATTTTGCCATTGGTTTGGGAAATATTGTGGGCATAAACCATGGAATTTAGTCATTGGTTTTAGGAAATATTGTGGGCATAAAACCATGGAATTTAGACATTAGTTTTAGGAAATCTTGTGGGCATAAAACCATGGAATTTAGCCATTAGTTTTGGGAAATAATCCTATGGAGAGGACTTGCCATAAAGTGTAGACTTCTCTTATCATTGGGTAATGTAGCGTCTAAGTGTTGTCTAATTAAAATTCTGTATCCCGATTCGTTAAAATATTAATTCATACCATTACTTACAAGGATCAATAATTATGCAAGTGTAAGAAAAATAATTACAACAAGTGTAATGCGCAATAATGCAACATATATATATTCAAATAAAATAATGCAACTAGAAAATTCGGGTCGTTACACCCTCCCCCTCTAAAAATATTTCGTCCTCGAAATTTAGAAGTTACCTAATCTTGGCAAGTCTGGGTATAGGGCCAAAATCTCGCTCTCGAGCTCCCAAGTGGCCTCTTCTTTGCCATGGCGACTCCATTGAACCTTTACTAGGGGAATCTCCCGGTTTCGTAGCTTATTGATCTTTCGATCGAGTATAGCAATCGGCCTTTCCTCGTAGGACAAATCATTCTCGAATTCTAGCCCCTCATGTCGAATCATGTGTTTCGGATCAAATACATACTTCCTCAGCATGGAAACATGGAAAACATTATGTACTCCGGAGAGATCGGGTGGCAGTGCAAGGCGATATGCCACCTCTCCCACACGTTCCAAGATCTCATAGGGTCCAATAAATCTCAGTTGTAGCTTCCCTTTCTTGCCAAAACGCATAACTCCTCTTGTGGGTGCTACCTTGAGAAAGACTTTATCCCCAACTGCAAATTCCAACTTCTTTCGTCTTCGGTCTGCATAGGATTTCTGTCTATCCTGAGCCATCTTGATCCTCACTCTGATCTTCTCAATGGCCTTAATTGTTCTTTCAATTATCTCGGGGCCTAGAATCTTTCTTTCTCAAACCTCATCCCAGTACAAAGGCGATCTACACTTTCTCCCGTAAAGTGCTTCATAGGGTGCCATTCTTATGGTGGCTTGAAAACTATTATTATAGGCGAATTCGACTAAGGGTAGATATTCCTCCCACTTTCCTCCCAAATCCAAAACACATGCTCTTAGCATATCCTCCAGTATTTGAATTGTCCTCTCAGTCTGTCCATCTGATTGTGGGTGGAAAGCAGTGCTAAAGTTGAGATTAGTTCCTATGGCCTTCTGCAGGCTTCGCCAAAATTGAGAAGTGAACCTTGGATCTCGATCGGAGACGATGGATACAGGGACCCCATGGAGTTTTAATACTTCTTCCAGATATATCTGCGCTAGTTTATCCAAGCTAAATGTCATCTTGATTAGCAAGAAGTGGGCTGACTTGGTCAAACGGTCCACAACCACCCAAATCGCGTCGTTTCCACGTTTCGATCTTGGTAATCCAACGACAAAATCCATTGTGATGTGTTCCCACTTCCATTCTGGTATCTCCAGCGGTTGTAGGAGACCAGTTGGTCGTTGGTGTTCGACCTTAATCTGTTGGCAAGTTAAACATCTTTGGACGAACAAGACTATACTCCTCTTCATACTCCTCCACCAGAAGACTTTCCTTAAATCTTGGTACATCTTATTGATTCCCGGGTGAGCAGCATATGGAGTTCTATGCGCTTCTTCTAGAATCTCTCTGCGGATATCCTCATCCTTTGGCACACATATTCTACTGTAAAATAGTAAAGCACCGTCGGTAGCTATGGTAAATCCCTTGATGGTACCATCCGTGGCTCTTCTCCTCAGCTTCTCCAGAAATTCATCTCTACACTGAGCTTCGACTATCTTCTCTCGAAGTGTGGGCTTTGCAACGAAGGCTGCTATGACTGCGCTAGTCCTAGCTGGTGGCATTACAACTTCCAGCTTCATCTTATTGAACTCTTCAACTAGTCATTCTTGACTAGTCAACATACAAGTTATGCTTCCTCCTCCTTTACGGCTCAAAGCATCAGCAACCACATTAGCTTTCCCTGGATGATAGAGGATGGTGCAGTCGTAGTCCTTGACTAATTCCAACCACCTCCTTTGCCTCATATTCAACTCTTTCTGTTCAAATAGGTACTTGAGGCTCTTGTGGTCCGTGTATATCTCGCATCTCCCACCATAGAGGTAGTGTCGCCATATCTTCAAAGCATGAACAACAACAGCAAGTTCTAAGTCATGGGTTGGATAGTTTTCCTCATGTTTCTTTAATTGTCTGGAGGCGTAGGCTACTACCTTTCCATTTTGCATCAGGATGCAACCAAGACCAAGTTTAGATGCATTGCTGTAGATAACGAATCCCTCACTTCCATCGGGTATAGTCAGGACTGGTGCAGTAATCAACCTCTTCTTCAGCTCCTGGAAACTTTTCTCACACCTATCCGTCCATTGAAAACTAACACCTTTCTGGTTTAGACGTGTTAGGGGTACTGCAATCTTCGCAAAACATTCGATGAATCTTCTATAGTACCCTGCTAAACCAAGAAAACTACGAACTTCATTCACATTGGTCGGCGTCTTCCAGTTACTGACTGCCTCTACTTTATCTGGGTCCACTTCAATTCCTTTGGCTGAGATTATATGTCCAAGAAAGACTACCTTGTCCAACCAAAATTCACACTTCTTGAATTTGGCATAAAGTCTCTCCTTGCGAAGGGTTTCTAAGGTGACCCTTGAATGTTCCTCATGCTGAGTCCTATCTCGTGAGAAGACCAGAATGTCATCGATGAAGACAATCACAAACTTATCTAGATAAGGATGGAAAACTCGATTCATGAGATCCATAAATATTGCCGGTGCATTACTGAGTCCAAAAGGCATAACCACGAACTCATAATGTCCATAACGTGTTCTAAACGCCGTCTTAGGTATATCTCCTTCCTTAATCCTCACTTGATGATAACCCGACCTAAGGTCAATCTTAGAGAACATGCTGGCTCCCTTTAATTGATCGAAAAGATCCTCAATCCGGGGAAGCAGATATTTGTTCTTAATCGTGAGTTTGTTCAATTCCCGGTAGTCAATGCACATTCGAAAGGTTCCATCCTTCTTCTTAACGAACAATACCGGAGCTCCCCAAGGTGACACACTTGGTCGGATAAATCCTTTATCCTGTAACTCTTGTAGTTGAACCTTTAGTTCCTGCAGTTCCTTTGGTGCCATTCTGTAGGGCGCCTTTGACACAGGTGCTGCTCCTGGAAGTAGGTCTAACGTGAACTCCACTTTTCGGGTTGGTGGTAAACCGGGCAAGTCTTCTGGGAAAACATCACTGTATTCCCTTACTATTGGCACATCCTCAACTGTTGGCATTTCTTTCTTGGTTTCCATTACGTTCACCAAGAAAGCCTGCACGCCTTTCTTTTTTAGCAATTGGGTTGCCTTCGCTGCTGATATAACGCAGGAACTAGACCCCACCTTTGAACCAATAAAGGTAAACTCTTCCCCTTCGGGTTTTTGGAACAACACCTCCTTTTCCCGACACTTGATCGTCGCATGATGTGTTTGAAGCCAGTCCATTCCCAAAATTATATCGAAGTCCTTCATGTTAATGACATGCAGATCGGCGTTCAAGACCCTATCCCCGATACCGATTACTACATCCTTACACAACCAGTTCGTTCTAATAACTTTATCAGAAGGTATACTAACTTCTAGATCATCATTAACTACTTTGAGGTTATTGCCTCTCAGCCTTTCATACATCCGGGCAGAAATAAAAGAATGTGTGGCACCAGTATCAGAAAGTGAGAGAGCAGGTATATTGTATACAATTAGCATACCTTTCATGGTTCCTAGGTCCTCAGCTGCTTCTTCTATGGTCAAAGCATAAGCACGAGCTCTGCCGCCAATGGGTTGTCCTACCTTGGCCTTTCCTTTGTCATTGTCTCTGTTCCCTGGGTTTGGACAATTGTTAACGGTGTGGCCCGGCTGGTGACAATGAAAAAATCTTCCAGATCCATAGAGACACTCTCCACCATGGTGTTTCCCACACTTAGGGCAAGCAGGTATATCCTTGAATGTATTAGGTCCACGATTGCCCCCGGTCCTAGCTTGCTTGTTCTGAACCGGCACCTGATTTGCCCATCTCTTTTTGCTTGTGGTTCCTACTGGCTTCTTAAGTGCATCGTCCAACCTCAATCTGGTAGCAATCTCATGAGCTCGTTCGACCACTTCACCATAAGTCATAGCCCCTTGTCCAGCTAGAATGCATCCGATCTCGGGACGTAGTCCCCTTTCGAAACGACGGGACTTCTTTTCATCTGAATCGACCATGTGAACGGCATAGCGGGAGAGCTGTGTGAACTTCCACTCATACTCCATTACAGTCATAGTCCCTTGCTTCAGGTACATGAACTCCATTTCCTTCCCCCCACGATAAGAGCGTGGCAAATAGTTTTGCATGATCGCTTCCTTGAAATCATTCCACGTCATTGTTTCCATCTGAGCCTGAGTTCAGGTCCCTACATTAGGACTCCCACCAAAATCCAGCATCCTCTGTAAGTTGGAAGGTGGCACACGATATTTTCTGTCTATCGGTGCAATTCAGGTGAGTGAAAAGTCTATCAAGCGCTCTAAGCCACTCCTCAGCTTCAGTAGGGTCTCCTTTTCCATTAAAGGTGGGTGGCTGAAACCTTCGAAACTGATGAACTACAGAGTTTTCATTGGCGTGCGGTGTTGTGGGTGCAACGGGTGCTTGGGTGGCATTAAAGTGTTGAGCCAGTCCCCTAAGTATGGCGATAAAATCCTGGGTTGGAAACTCAGCATTCGGTGCAACTGGCTCCTGAGCTGGACTATTTCGTCTTGGAGTAGGCGGATCTTGGGTAGGTGGCTCATTTCGACGAGGGCGACCTCTATGTGCCATGGTCTATTCCAATAACCAAGTAAAATCCTTAAATGCCAAGTTAACCCCGTTTCTCTCATCCTAACTCCTCGTTTAATACCAGGGGAGGTTCGTATACGATACGACTCATAGAGTATGCATCAAAAGTACAAAACCTCATATATAAACTAAGAAAACATACCGAGCTTCGGGGCGGATTGAAGATGGTTGTAAGTCTCGTCTCGAAGTGCTATTTGATTTGAGTTTGAATTTTGAAAGGAAATACTTTTAGAACACTTTTAACCTTTCAAAAAAAATTTGGAGAACATAAATTTGAAAATAAATTTGAAAATAAATTCTGGAGAACTTTTTTTTTTTTTCCTTCTTGAGACGAATCTTTGGAAAACGTTAGTGAGCAAGTCTCCAAAAAAGTAGACCTGGCTCTGATACCACACTGTGACGTCCCCATCTCAAAGAAACTTATATTTATTAGAAAAATGGGCAATATCACTAAAATCTATAAAAATCGTTGAACTTTAATTGATGAAAAATTATTTTTCTTGCTCGAAATAATAAATACTCAAAAGATCTTTGTATGTCACATTGACGCAATCTTAAAACAAGCGGAAGTTCATAATTACTTCAAGATAGTTCAACATAACTTTTAAATAGAGGTCGCATAGTTTGAAAAAGTAGTTTAACAAAGTTTAAAGCGGAAGTGCGTAACAAAATCTTCACAGTTTGCTTACATGACCCAAAAAATAGAGTTTAATAAAGTTCTTTATCAATTATCAGTAACTTTCACTTCGGGCGAGGGCCCACATCCATCTTCATTCCTCTTCCACGTTAGTACCTGAAAGGAGGGGGTGAGTGTTCGAGAAAAACACTCCGTGGATTCACTCGGTTGCTCACTTAGATGTCATACAAAGAATTGCAATAATGGACAGTTACATAAACAATGCATATACCATCAACACATAAAACACACCCGAAAACATGATGGATTCTAAATTAAAATAAATATACACATATATACATACTATATAGATACACATAGGAGCACATAGGTGGGGCACGTGTTGCTCCGCTCGAGCAACATAGAATATTCGGGAGCGACCCGAGGGTGATCTTTCGATCCATAACATGTACGGTGTTACTCGTAGAGCATAATCATATACGGTTTTACCCGTAAGCATAATCATATACGGTTTTACCCGTAAGCATAATCGTGTACGGGTAATGTAGCGTCTAAGTGTTGTCTAATTAAAATTCTGTATCCCGATCCGTTAAAATATTAATTCATACCATTACTTACAAGGATCAATAATTATGCAAGTGTAAGAAAAATAATTACAACAAGTGTAATGCGCAATAATGCAACCTATATATATTCAAATAAAATAATGCAACTAGAAAATTCGGGTCGTTACATTATCAAAAAATTTAAATGTCTTAGATGAAAAATTATCTACATGTTTTAATTACTATAATGCAACAACAACAAAATTATAAAAAATAAAAAATATTTTAGTTATGATATTCGTATTTGTCATCATGTATATCACACAAACATATTAAATTGTGAACGAAATATCTTGCATATCACCAAATATAACATTTGTGACAAAATAATTTTGTTATCCTTTCGAAAAATAATAAAGGTGACGAGTTGGTACTCATCGTCAGTGAATATGAATATTCACGATGGAGTAATTTTGTCCCTCAATATTTTTAAACATTTGTGACAAAATTTAATGTTATCACAAATTCAAATATGATAAACTAATTGCCTTTCGTCACCAAATTTAATTAAATATGACATCATTTCGTCACACTTACGCACGAGTATTAATAATGAAATATTTTGTTGTCACTAATAAAAAGTGATTGTGACGATGAACATCGTCATAAATTTATAATATTTTTTGTCTTTAAAACCAATAGTGATAAATTTATTTATATCGTCACGAAATATAAGAATAGGTGACAAATAGGACTCGGTTATTAATTTTTTTAATCAATTAGTGACGATATATGACATTGTAACGAAAGAATAAAATAGGTGACACTAAAGACCGTCGCTAGTTAGTTTAAACTTGTCATGAAAAGTTTACCCTCCAAAATTTTTGTACGAAATTCTATCTCTAAGAATGATTATGACACATTTCCAATGTTCGTCATGATATATGCTAATTAGTGACGATTTTTCTTTTAAAAGATGACAAATATAAAAGTTGTCACAATAACGAATATTATTACGACGAAAATTACATTCGTCGCTGTTAGGCAACAAAAGGTGACAAAACTTTTTGCGTCAAGAAGAAAATCGTCGCGAAAGCACAGATTTCTTGTATTGTGCCTGTAATTCCACATTCCCTATTTCTAGCTGAAATTTTGCTCAACGTTACTGAGGTAACAGAAAATTATTAATGCATTCAATGAACATATTCTTAAATGGTTTTTGTAGTCCTATCTAATATTCTCAAAATTAAAGACACCCAAAACGAACATTTATTTGTATCTCATTGTTTTCAGTATTTAACTGTTGTCCTAACAATATTCTAATAATTACAATAATGAATTATGGTAAATCAATATTCTCTCATGTGGCTCTCAATTATTTTTTAATATATTTACAAAGTGGAACCGCCATTAGTAGCTTCCACAGAAAGTTTGCATCAATGCCAAAAGTTTATATTATTTAAATAATGCAAGTGGGGAAGACATGCAATCATTATGTTTTGTTTTGTTATGGAATTGCAATCTTATAATAGTATTACCTAAATCTTTTGCTTCTCTTGTTTGTTTTAGTTCTTGGAAGTTGTAGTTAGTGATGTCAATAAGGGACTTTCCGGCCAAACGCTCCTTAAGCACTCAAAAGTCCAGGCCAAAATAGTCCTAATCGCGAGGTTACTGTTACGATTGTACGAGCTTACGAGTTAATTGTCCCTTATTTATTAATATCGGGAAAAAAAAAAAAAACTGACAAAGTTAAGCACTAACTCTATATGTTGGTCATGTATTTTTTAGATGGAATTTTTTTTTTTTTTTTGGGTACGAGTCGGGGATAATTGGATTGGGATGTCCCCATCCGGATGTGACATGGATCATCCTTAACGTATTTTATTTTACACCAGATGGCCCAACCCTCCACATCCACACCGTATTACCTACATCACCTTTTACAATTTCCAATACACATCCTACCCTAATATACCCTTAAACTAAAATACCTTTTTCGATGTCCTGTCCGTGGATGTGCCCCAACGGACGTGGTACATGCCACTACATCCCAATCCAATTATCCCCTAGTGATTAATAGCAGATTGTTAGTTATTCTGATCTATTGAATACCAAAAAAAAAAAAAAACTAAAAAAAAAAAAAAACCACATTACGAAATGTAGATTGTTGTGCCTACTGACATTTGGGATTTTAAGAGTTCTCCACAGCAGATCGCAAACGAACAGACCCAAATTTGCTTAA
The DNA here is from genome assembly GCA_958295605.1 of Ajuga chamaepitys. NCBI lineage: Eukaryota > Viridiplantae > Streptophyta > Magnoliopsida > Lamiales > Lamiaceae > Ajuga > Ajuga chamaepitys. The sequence continues at coordinate 9,524,271 of OY282507.1, read as the reverse complement.
ACCATTTTATCTTCTATACATCAAGTTCCAAATTTATATGTAAGCTACATTTAGACTATTGCTTTTTCTTTTTAGCACTTTATTTCAACAACGTTAATATTAAGCTTTATATTAAAATGAAAAACATCATAACTATAATAAGGGACCTTTCTGCCTCAATGTATATATGAACCCTGACACCTAGTACTTTTCATCTTATTGCATATTTATCTTTTTATGATAAATTTTGTAAATTAGATTGAATTTTTTTTTTCTTTGGAATAGGATAAATAGCTGGAACTTGTTGCAATTTAAACACAGATAGAACATTTTTTTTTAATATTGGAAAATTTATTTTCCTCGGACAGGCCGTACAATCCATTGGTTTTACGTTGCGATAATACTGTAAGATGGCATGATCACTCCTCCGATTGTACTTAACTCCTTTAAATTTTTCGTGGAAATATTTATTTTTTCTTATTGTTTGGTAGAATATAAGTTTTCGATTGCCCTCTTAAATTTATGTTTAATGGTTGTACATATAACCGATAGTTTAATCTACGACACGATATAATTTAGAAGCCGAGTACATATAATAAAATGATTGCAGCAGAGCTGGATAAAGTGAATGCATTAATGTAGCAGATAACGTGAACTTAAGTAGTGGACCGGGAGACCTCAGGTAATTGATTGTACTTTTTACTAACCGCAACTCCAATTTTATTTTTAATATATCGTATATAACATAATCGCTATTGTCAAATTCTCGAGTCTACGCTAACCAACGTACGAGTTTATACCTTTTGTATTCCTATTCCGAGATAAATCATCTCTAATTTGAAATCTAATGAAAATGAAATAAACTCTCCAGTTAGCTCATGCGATTTCAATAATTATACGTTCTTGAAAACGACTTTGAGATTTAAATTGCAGCTAGCCTTTTATTCTAATTTACCACAACAAAAAAATAAGGTGTAATAGTCATTGTATATTGGTACACCATTTTTCCATATGACACTTCACGACTGTTGTAGAATATATTGCCCCACAGCCAATCTGCTATACATCTTTTTCTACTACATACCAGGTTCAAAATTTAAATATGAGCTTCGTAAAAACTTTATGTTTAAATGTGTTGCCACTAACATATTTTTGTACTATCTGAACCTCAAAAAACACTGAAGTTTGTTTTATTGTCCCAGTCCTGACATATTTGAGCGCTTTGGATCCTAACATTGCAAGTTCAGTCACGAACGGCCTATTTTAAAAATAATTCGCCCCAAAAGTTTGGCAAGAGTGGTTTCAATATTGTTTAGCCTCGTGTGTGACATACTGAAAAATAGAATTTTGCAGTTTTGGTCTTTCGAGAGGAAATATACTGGGAATTGGTACAAACTGTTCCACTTTTGAACCCTACACACTCCAAAGAAATAAGGTTTTTTGCAACTATAAAAGTAGTCGCTAAACAGAGAAAGTAGTCACAGAATAAGTTTTAGTAACTAGATATCTAAAAGAGGTGACTGTGAGGTCGTCAATTAGAAAAGGTTGCATAATGTTTTTTTGAAATTACTTTTTATTTGTTAGTGTATTTGTAACTATTTTTGGCAACTACTTTATAGTTACTCATATTTGTACCTGCAAGTTGTTGCAAAAGAGTGCGTCATATGCTAAAAATATTGGTTAAAATTGTATGAAATATTTTATGTAACTATTGATAGTTACAAAAGGAATTATTTTGGGTAACCACTATTGTATTTGCAAAAGATTAGTGACAAATACCCTTTTTTCATGTAATGATAAACCTTAAAAATGTTAAAATTCTAGGAAATTTTTCTTATATAAATTAATTAATGTAGAAATTTTAAAAAAAAATATTATAAATAAAAGAAATTATTTAATATAGGAAAATTAGTTTTCCCAAAATTACATAATTCCCCAAAAAAAAAAAAAAAAACTAAAATTTCGAATAGCATGAAAATTTTAAACCTATTAACATATAAACCATTACTTATTACATAAAGTTTAGGATACATACAAAATTTATTTTTTAAAATCTGTCCAGTTTTAGAGATGTTACATTAATTACTAATTTAGATTGTTATGTGTGTATTATCTTACAATCTACTGGGACAGAGATTTCCGGCTAGAAAATTAAAAAATATATTTAATAACAATAAAACGAAACCTTAGAAATTAAAACCTAAAAAATATATTTAATAACAATAAAACGAAACCTTAAAAATTAAAAAACCTTAAATTTGAAATTTTTATACTAGTAAGAAGACTGAACCTTTAAAATTGTCCTAAAGGGATTTTAAAATTTCTAAATTTCTACCAAAAAAAGTTGGGGCAATCGAAGACGTATCTAAAAAGTTTGTTTCCCGTCTATTGGATCGGACCGTCATTAAGACTAAAACGTTGGAACAGATTCTCAACTCATGCCAAGAGCCTAACTTAGAATTCTTGAGGTCTTATGTTTTGTTTGCAACGTCGACCTTACTAGGAACAACAACAGCTAATGAAATAAACCAAAGCTACATATTCAATATTTTAGATGTAGACTTAATTCACAAACGTAATTGGGCCAGCCACTTCTTTAACAAAATGGTGGATGGATTAATAAAGTATAGGCGTCATCGTAGACCACACAGCTATATCACGGGATGCGTCTTTTTTTCTGCAGGTACTATGTACCTTATTTTGATGTTTTTCAATTTTATGGTTTGTTTACTATTCTTACAAAATAAAAAATTTGACATATCCTTTTGTTTTTTTTCGTTATTCCAATCAATTAAATCAATATCATTTCGGAATCGGCATTAGTTGTTGCCCTTTGTACTGTTTGATGATGTTGCTTATAACAGGTATATTTTTTGAAGATGATACTGCCAGAAGGTCCTGTTATTGTTGATGTTCTAAGGAACGTCGGGGTTTCTGACCGAGCGGCGTGTGTAAGACTAGCGAAAAAGATGAACACCAACAAGTGGTGTCTTAAGACAATGGTAAGCTTAATTATGGTGTACACTTAATGCGGAACTTACTGTTGACCATTAATTATTTTTCACGGTAATAATACTGTAACTGATTAGTTATCCTGTCGATAAGATATAATGGGACGCCAAACTATTGTGCGTGCCTCAGAATTATAGTGCTTTATAATCATTAACTTAGACCATCACTGCCAACGATGGACAAAGTGTTAACATGAAATATGTTTTGTGTTTTGTTCCGTATATTCAATGGGATGTAGGCTCATAAAAAGTTAGTAGGACTACTCACTTATTCTTGACCCAAAATATGTAGTGGGGATTGCAGTAATTAGTGTTTGTTAATGTCATTTGCATGCATTGCATTATCTTTGATAAATTACGTAATTCTCGGAGTGTAGTACATTAGGTTAGTATTAGTGGGGGAAAACAACATTTTTAGTCCAGTAAGTTAGGTCTTGTCCAGTAAAAGTTATGTATGTTAGAAAATTTCAATTTTAGTCCTGTGTGTTCCAAAAGTTGTCCAATTCAAGGAGACTATCCATCCCCAACGACCAATTTAACCGGAATTAGACTAATAAATTTAGGGGCTTTGAGTGCTAAAGCTAATGTATCAAGTATTTGTCCAGATAAAATGTCAAATCATTAAATTACTTTATTAGCTCGACCAAAAAATAAAAGTAAAAGGTAACCCCTAATCTTCATATGAGGTACATTTCATTATATTTTTAATTTTATTTTTCTTTCGTTCTTTATCTTTCGCAAATTTATTAGTGACGTGCGTCACATGTAATTAATTGTGGCCAAATTGGCCATTTCTGATGTTCAATCTACTTAGATTGGACAGCTCTGGAAACATACATGACTAAAATTAAAATTTTCTAACATACAGGAGTTTTAGTACACATGGACTAACAAACTGGACTAAAAATAAAATTTCCCGGTCTTAGTGGACACACAACAGGATGGGTAGCCACAACTAACGACACAAACTTTCTTAGTTTCCTACAAGATTGTTCTTACCTAACCCTAAATGTTAACGTAAGGTCAATATTCTTCTCTAAACAACAAAAAATAATTGTGATGGAAATTTAAGGAAACAATTTCATTACAGTATACAGCTGTTATGGTTCTGACATAGTATTTTCCCAGGTAGGATCTTCTATTTCAAATCTTGTTTCATCTTGTATTCCATAATCTCCAATAACTGCCATGTGTATATGTATGACATCATCCTATACACATAGCATGTATTGAATGCTATTAAATTCAAGATGGATCACGCTTTGGAATAGAGGAACACATCCGGTTTTTTCCATGGCTAATGTTGTTTACAATGTGTTTATTTATGAGCTACTATTAAATAATTTTCAAATCAAATTTGAAGATAGATTCATTTTATTTCCGTTGTTGGTGTAGTAATTCACATCCCGAAGTCAAAGTAAAGTACTTGTTGAAAAAATTTAATTTTCACAACCCAATATATGTCATTTTCTTTGCTAATGATCAGATGAGATTTTATTTTTTAGTTTATACAGAAATTGGAATACAAATAGTTATGAGCAGTGTCGTAGCAGTTTTATGGGAATCATAATACCCAGTGGACTAAATTGTTTTATTAATGGAATTTAAATTTGTAAATAAATAGGGGTTAGTTAATTTGGAAATGGGGGGTTTTAAAATGTATCCAAAAAAATGCATCGGAAAAAAATAGATAAATATGAAAATCGTGATTAGTTTTAGAAATAAAATGGAATTGCTTGAGAAAAATAAGTTTATTAATTTGACAAACAATTATTGTACAAAAGCATAAACTAAGTTTAACATTTCGTTTTAGGGTAGCTTAAAAAAAACTAAAAATGGGTAAACTGAAAAGTTTTTGGAAGATCAAAACTTAAAGTTATAAGGTAGGACTGACCTATAGGATTTGTTTATCAATTAATTCATCCTTCACAAAGTTTCCGATGTTATAAGCGGATCCTTCACATTTCAACTCCTTCAAAAGTTTCTTTATCAAAATTGAAATGTTTTACAACCTAATATCTATTTCCGGTCTTCCATATTAATAGACGTTTTTTATTATACTTCTCTATGCCTATTACTTGACATTTTATATATTCTACACAAATTCTGCCAGTTCTCTCTCTCGACTCACTCCAGAAAAATCTATATTTTTCAATCAATCAGAAATATTATGTTTTGTTCAACTCTTTATCCCTTTATTTAGGTGAGGATTTATGTTGCCAAAAAATTAATTAGTAACTCTTCCTTTTCACTTTGTATATTCAATTAATATGGTACGGAGGGAGTAGATTGCACTATATGAATATTCAGACATTGTGGGCAGAGGCGCTAGACGTACTTAGGCACAAAGGGGCATCTGTCACCCGGGGAGGGAGGGAGGGGGGGAGGGGCGAGGTGCCCCTGTAGCGCGGTTTTCTAATCAACACTGGCCAACAAGTGAATAAAACAAGTATTAGAAGCATCCTAAATATAATTTACTCATTATAAGACTAAATCATAAATAAATGCAATATGTAATTGCACAAGAACACCAAAATAAACAACTAAATAATTAATAATTCAAATATCGAAACACGTCACCAAAAAATTGTAAGATGCGAACAACTTCATTATTAAGATGCGAATGTGACATGGTCATCCACCTATTGGAGACGGCGACAGTGGGTGGTCTACCGACCGCTGGACCGAACCAGGTATAGAGGGATAGAGCTACTTATTTTTAATGTTTCTCGGCTTCTAATTTTTATTTTTTATTATTTATTTTTTATGGGCATATGAAAACCTAGTTTCTAAGTGCTTATAGAACTTGTGAACAAGTTACACATTAATTACTTTGAATGATCCTCAAAGGGGTTCTTCACAAAAAATTGATTATAGAGAATTTATTAAACAACAAATGTTCCAGTAATAGGGACTCACGAAGAACAAAGGTATTTCTGAGCGAACACGGTCATGAAATGAATACCATGTCAGTCATCTTCATCTACTACCAAACATACTAGCCTACATAAAAATAATTGTTATCTAAATTTAAATTTGCCCAACTCTGAAATCGTTTAATTTGCCTAATTGTGACAATGCAATCTCGATGGTGTACAGCAAAATGAAGCAGACATGGGAACTCCTGGTGAAAGAACTGGCGCGGCGGATGTTTTTCGGGCAAAATGTGTACGAGAAATAGAGGGGGTTCAATACAATCGGAAAATGCCTTTTCCCGCTAAGACAAACAATACTGATGGTTATAGGTTTGTCAAAGGTGTTTCAGATTACAACTTATTTAATGCCGAGGGCAACATCTTGAAATTAGTGGTTAATGAGATTCGAATGACGAGGGAATCTCAAGACATTATTTTTAGCGTCCTAAGCAACTCACTGGACGCTTGGACAAAAGAGAAATCGGACAGTGCTCAGGTCGAATTGATGATTAATATGGTGAGGACATTAAAATAAGTCAGTGCTGCAGTGCAAGCATTGGGAAATGGTCACAAAACTGGCAACGTGGTACTAGCACACTCAAAGGAAGCAGGTGAGGTAAGCAAGGACAGCAATGTCGAAGAGGGACCTAGTTCAGTCGGGAACAAAGAAGTGTTGACACCAGACGGAAGCACATCGAAAAAAAGGGGTTCCTCAGCTAATGGCTCCGAACAACAAACAAACACGACAATGGAAACGGAGGACAATGAAAAAGCCACTTACCCACAAGATTATCAGCATCAACAATCAAAGGTGCTTCAGTATTTATTACATTTATATCTATCTTACACATTTAAATTTTCAGTTAAAATTATGTGGCTATTTAGTTCTAAACCATTATGTGTTACTTTGCAGAATGAAGTAGGAACTGCACCTAAAAGACGTATTTATCTCGGCGAAATCAAACCGAGAAGCTATGACTAGCAGCACTTGGAGACGCTATTTGCTGTTGGGATACCCCTACTCACAATCGAAGATCCTAAAGGATGAACGATTAACAAAGTTGGTGATGTACACAATGGATGCGAATCTACCCGCACGGTATTTTTAAAATTTAAATAAAATTTTACATTATGGGCCATTTTGCGAATATATTTTCTATCTAACCTGCCACTACTATAAATGTCTTGTGAAGGGAGATACTTTCAGAGACTAGGAACACATATCTCGATCGACATGAACTGATGACTTTGCTTCCGGGCAAGTGGTTAACATCGGCGGTAAAGTTTATACCGATTAAACATAAATTTTGGGTTTATTTTCTTTGCATGTTAGAAAAGGAGGGGGGGGGGGGGAAGAGGGACGAATATCCTATTGGCTAATGTAATTATCTTTTCGCTAAGGTTTTAAATACTGCATCTGACTTGCTCAATTTTGAGGAGGAGCGAAAAAATGGAATGACGGTGTGGCATTACCCGTTTTTTTTTTTTTTTTGTGGTTAGTTATTACACAGTACTGCGTATTTGTTCTTTCAAGAATTAGCTTAGTCATACAACACAACTACATTGCCTATACGCGGCTAACTCAATTTTTGTTTTTTTTTGGGTAGGGGGATGATTGTGAGGAGAAAGAAATCAAGGCTCAGTTTGGAAAAATGAAGATAAAATGGGGCTTGTACATGGACATATCCGATCTATTAAAAAGGTTTATTTTCAAACGCTAAATTGACTAACCGCAAATATAACAAATCACATTTTCATGACCAACATATTTCTTCATTCTGACCATTCTGATGCAACTGTAGCGGGAATAAATCGTGGTTTTAACTTAAATAGGATTTTTTTTTTACGTTTTCAGATTTTGATACCACTTCACTTTTCAAATCCGGGGCATTTCAAGCTGGTGGTGATTGACCTCCTCCTGAAAGAGGTAGAAGTACAGGACTCTCTCCCAGGCGTTATTACTGTAGATGAAGCTACAACAAGAGTGGTTAATACTATTGTGAGTTTTGGCGTCTTAATTAAGGGTCTTGTCAACTACAAATTAAAAATTTTGGTACATTGTATGACCACGTTCGTACCTAGTTAAATGTGTTGCAGGCGGAATACAAGATGGATATAGATATAAACATTGTGGGCGACCTCACCACATTCGAAATTTGCTCTGTCATCGGCGGAACAAAGCAATATAACATGTAAGCCTGCTTTAGATGTTGAATCATATACTATGATGTACTGTGGTTTTTACCAACAACTGCTATTTGCTTGACGCATGAACAGATAAGTACAGGTCAGACTGTGGCCTTTATGTTACAAAGAATATGAAGAATTGCAGGAAGGTTGCCAACACATTAATAAATGAGGAAATTAGTCCGGGAGGAGTCGAACTTGTGGTAAGTCAATCTAAAAAAACAAGTTTTTTTTTTTTTTTTTTTTTTAAGTTTCTCTATACAAGGGGTAGTTAATTATGCTAAAAGACTTGAAATGATATTTATTCCTATGTTGTTATGTAGGGAGCCAGCTATGACCTCAGAGTGCAGGTGCTCCTTTGGATTGTTTCTGATGAGAGCAACTTGTTAAAGAAAAGGTTAGAGGAGGACTCTAGTAATTGGTTTCAGAAAACAAAAAAAAAAAAAAAGAACAAATTCAGGCGATTACACCAAGAAACTTAACGAAGGAGATAGGTTGACCACAACACCACTCTTCCGGAGCAACAAAAAAAGTACACGATAGACATTAGTAGGATATTCAAGTTACGCTGTTGTGATGTTGTCTTTGATCTTGGATTTTGGACATCTTTCTCAAGTTTTTTCAAATTTTTGTAATGGACCGATGTACTACTGAAGAAATGAACTGGTAATCTTAACATGTCTTGTTTACTATTTTTCCATATACGCGTTTAAGGGGGTTGACGCTAAATGATGGTTTAACAAAGGTAGTGCCGAAATACTAAACATCTAAGACGTCATCACTACATATTTTTTTGGTTAGTTGTAAAATAGTTAAAGACGCTACTGGATGTAAAATTATACCGAATACTGTAGCGCATTCAAACATGGTAATCATGCGACGCAATATCAATAAGAATAAACGTTATAGCATTATTTAAGACAGGGAAAAAATAAGGTACAACATGACGAAGGATCAAGTGCCAAAACCGTAGCTAAAATCCAACGGTATATGCTAATTTGGAATCGCTAGGTACGGTCCTATGTCTTGATCACGTGGTCCATCATTCGCCAGTTCTTTGCGTGCCTCGTGTACGTATGCCACAATGAAACCTTATGTGAACCGCCATGAACCGAAATACACAACAAGTCATTGAATTAAATATAATCTATTAGAGCAATCTAGACTGATGAAATAATGCACGGTGTAAAAAAACATAACAATGCGAAAAAATTAATAACGGGTGCCGTCGGAAATAAGTTTCAAAATTCAGATTTTGGTAACCTACTTTTAACATGAACTCGTTATTCAGTGGTTTTAACAGCTACTTCCTAACCAGAGCTGAAATCCAAGATCAACAACGCTCGTTTGCTAGTTGTAATCTGAATAAAGATACTCACAATTATGTCAATTCATTCCCATGTCTCGTTTACAATTACCAACAAAGAGTATTCTTTGTTTTGGATCAACTAAAGATCTGAGGATTAGTGTTTTCGATGGAAAGTCGGTTGCGAATGATCATAAATAGAACATGTTTGTGAGTCTTCAGGATTGATTAAAAATAGATTTTGTAAGGTAATCAGTGCAACCTCAACACCAGACATCTAACATGTAGATTGAGTCCCGAAAAATTGTGAATGGTTGAAGGTAATAAGATACACACTTAAATAAACCAATATCTAGTATAACAACATTGGATATTGGTCAACCACTAAAGCTAAGACACATAAGATAAATCCAATGCATAACACTACCAGGTGCCCGAAGTTTAGTTGTACAAGAAACATTATATGATTGGGTTTGAATTTTTTATGAGATGCGAATACAACATCGAATATAGTGGTACATGTGCTTCCTCTGTTTAATAGACGTGAGTCCCACAACTTTGTTTCAACAACTATTAAATAATAAATTATATATTCGTTGACAAAACACCGGAGTATATAACCTAAACTCTTAATCTATTTTTAAAGTCGCGAAATACATGATAACAAATTACCCTGACCTAAAAAGAAGAAAGTTGCTTGTAATAAGAACACTGGTAAACGTGTTTATGCATGCATTATAGGTCGAGTTAAGTGCTCATTTAATGATATTTGCATGCGTAATTGCCCGTGTATTGCTCGTATTTACATTATTGGGAAATTTGATGTTTGTGACTTGTTTTGAAGTTATTTGGGCGAAATTAGACCAAAAAAAGTCGAACCCGACTAAGAGTGGATGTTGAGAACAAGTCCCACAAGTCAAAAAAAAAAAGAAAAATGGCCCCAAAAGCTGCAGGAAACTGAGATCGGCCGAGCTAGTAAGTCTCGGCCGAGTTAGTAGGTCTGAGAATTTGGATTTCTGGCTGTAGAAGAGTCTCGGCCGAGACAGTCATTCTCGACCGAGACAGATTGACAAACTTCTAGTATTTTGGCCATATCTTGAGATCTACAACTCCGATTGAAGTGAAATTGATGGCGATGGAAAGCTGATCCGAAGAGCTACAACTTAGCGTGAAAGAAGAAAAACCCAAGAATGACCATAAGACCCTCAAAAACAGCTTTGTATTTGGAAAAGGAATGCAGTGTCGACCCATTACTTGGCCCACAAGCTCAAAAACGAGTTTTAGACTTATTTTCCTATTCCAATGAGGTTTTCTCCTTCTTTATCCTAGAGAGACACTCCTATAAATATCTCAAGGCTCTAGACATCAAAAAAGGACTTTTGGACATCAATTTGGAGAGCACAGATTGGGAATTACGAAGAGCACGAAGACTCAAGATTCGGCGACTCGGGTTTTTCAGTTTAATGTTTTCTTTTATTAGGTTCTTCTTAGTGATCGCTATGATCGGCTCAGCTTTTACTTTCCCGTCTTTAACTATGTTGAACCCTAGACTGTTATTTATGTAACTAATTCGGTAATTGTTTACCTTAATTATGTTCTGAGATTACTTGTGTTATTGGATTACTCTATCTTTTATATGTTTGTTATGTGGACTGATCACCCTAATAATAGGCATATAGCTGTCGCTAGGTAATAAATTTATAATCTGTAATTGTTATGCGTTTGTGCCCAAAAGTAGCAAGAAGTGGTTACTCGCTAGGATAACATAAAGTCGCGGTCACTTGTACCGAGCTTGTGAGTACAACACCGTACCTACTCCGTTGCCTTAGTTCCCTATGCGTTTTATTAATATTGTTCTAGCGAGCGTATCCTAGGACTACTTAATTGGATAGGATTAAATTACTAAGCGTTCTTATAATTAATTATACTTAAGGGGTAACAAGGTTTAGCTAAGCATACCTGTTAATATTTGGAGTAGGGGTCTCAGAACTAATTAGTCAGGTAGAAGCGTTAGTTACATGGATATTCAGGCTAGGGGGATACTGGGTTAAAGGCGGGAATACCTGTTATTCATATTTAAATTCATCTTAATTTGCTAGTTTAATTATTAAGTGTTTAGTCAATTTGCATCAAAACAAGTCCCCCTCATTATAGTTATATTATTATAAGTACTTATATAAAATTGGTTACTACGATTATTCGATTAATTCTCACTGTCTGTGAGATCGACCCTGACTTGCTCTACCTATTGTTTGAAGAGTTAGGTATTAAACAAAAAAAAAAAAAAAATCTAATTTGACTACACCCGACAGTGCGGGTCAAACAACAATACAGATGTGTATAAGCAGAACACGTCATTTATTTTTGTAAAAATTTTAATCAGAGAAAAAAAATTAGAGCAACCTCAAGGTAATCAAAACATTCAATTGTAACGTGAAATGGTAAATTGCACAAGTTTAATGACCAAAATAAAAATAACCTAGGCAGGAATGCAACAACAATCATTTCAGAACAAAATAAAGTGACGGCCGATATTGAATCATGTTTATAGAAAATGTGCCCAACAATTCAGCAACCACTCAAATCTATTTTTTGGGTTAACCGTCTATCAGGTACCCAAAAATTAAGGTTTATTAGCATTACTAACTTAATCAAAATGTAAGTTACGTACGAAAAGTGGTTGTTCTTGTACTTGTGTAAATGCCACAACTTTACACCTCATTAATGGAATTGATTTATCGTTGTGTTATGCTTACGTTCGGAATTGGGGCTACTTCAGACGCCCCTTCTTAATCCACCACCAGTATTAAGCGCAGTGCACAAATACCCGTCGCCCGTATCTACGAGATTTACAATTGTTTTGCATCTGCGAGTGGACGACGAAAAAAGGTAATTTTGTTAATTAGGTAGTGCAGGTAAAGGTTACGATTAACTATGTCAAGTAACGCATATACTAAAGCACAATCAAAATTCATTTTCATCAGGCTCATTATATGGAAAACAAATGTAGCAATCAATAGAAGAAAAAAAAAATAATTATGTAATTTATATTCTTCTATAAACAACTTCTAACAATTTTATTTTGCCAATGTACATGAAATGTTGATCCTGCATCAACCTCGGATATCAACAACCAAATCATAAGGTTTTCTCACAACTTAAAGGGAAAAAAAAAATCACAATCGACAACATATTAAATTCTACAATCCAAGCCACATAAAATTTCCCCATCCCCTAACGCACCCCCCTCCCCCCAAACACACAAGTATAACGAGTAAACCACCTTGCAATTACAGTTTATCGTCAGGACTGGAACTAGCCTTCATTACACCTGAGTCAAAGTTTTAAAAGTGGCCCTTTTTTTTCTAATGTAAAACCTAAAAAAGACAAAATAAAAGGTGAGTTTGGTATATGTATAGTAGTCAACCGATTTATATAACCCTATATAAAAAATAAAAGGCAACCGAGATGATATTAAATATTAAAAACTAACTCTGCCTCACAGTGTTTGCAATAAAAGTATTAATCGAGTCCATATAAATCAAGCTGTTGAATACTATTAAATATCAATTATTCTAAAGAGTGGCAAATTCAACAAAAAAATATAATTAAATATAAAATAAATATAAAATTAAAAGCAAAACATAGTTATTTAGTAGTATTCGTCGCTAGATGTTTTAAAAGAATTAATTGAGAACAGATAAAAGAAAAAGATTGTTTAAAAATGAATCATTCTCAACTATTTTAAAATGCTACAAATTTAATAAGGAAAAGAAAACACACCAATATTAAATGGCCACAAAAATAATTGCTACAAAAAAAAAAAAAAAAAAAAAAAAACATCAGCCCTCAGCCCTACCATGTATAGGGCACTGGCCCAGCTGAAAAAACCTATGAACTCAATAGATCTTCATGGGATACCAACTCTATTTATACAAGGATCATCTAAAATATATTGACGCAAAAAAAGAAAAAAAATATATATCATCTAAAATATATAAATTTTTTCATAATTGGGTACATAAAATTAATTCAGAACCCCTAAAAGATTAAATTATTTTAAATCACAATTACATCGACTCTTGTGCACAACGACAAGATCCGTGTTTATGGTGTAATTGATAAACACCAGGATGGAACAATGTGGGCTATGAAAGTTAACGTAGTCCCTTACAAAAATTCCCAAAAAAATGCAAGATTCCAACATTAAGCAACTAAGAGACGAAACAAAGCAACATAACCAACGAAAACCATCTCGACTGACAGAAAACTAGTAAATACAATTCTGACATTCCATCACTAACCAACAAATGGACAGATTAGTCAATGGATAAGGAATGTCAAAATTTTAATAACAATAAGGAGACTAAAGAACACGCAACATGGCTAACAATATATATACGAGCAGGGCTTTTTTTAAGTTGATACAACTAAAAATTAGAAATCAATTCACAACAACAAAAACGACACAGATCTTCTCGGAAAGCATAGGGACTTACCATAAGCTATTCAGGAATGACAAGCGAGATAACTAAATTAATGAAATGTAATGAACATGGTTGGTAAGATGAAAGGTAGCAAAAAATTTATCTGATGGAAATGCCAATTCCACTTCAAGGTAGCGCATAGTAATACCTTATCAAACCAATGACCATATAACCCAATTCGTAATGATCACCACAAATTTAACAACACACGAAAACACGCGAAACAGGACACTAAAACCTAGAGGGCGACGATAATCAATTAAATTAAGCCCAATTTGGAAGCAATAATCAGGAAATGGCAATTACGTCCACAAACACGAAACCGTCGTCACTACATCAAAATCACTAACCTTTACCCAGAACTTTTCACTAAGGAGATCACAATTAGCAAGTTAATGAAATTGAAAGAACATACTTCATATCATACGAAACCAAAAAACTTATCTGATCAAATCAGACCACTTAAATGGCGGATGTAAAGGATGCGCCTGAACACGATCGGCACCCAATTATCCTTCGATTGATGGAACGATCCCCTGCGTATTGGTCAGTGAGAGTTAGGGATCTAGAGAGTGAGTGCATCGGTTTGAAAGACCTAAGGTTCGAGCCCTATTCTGTGACGAGACAAATTCAGAATCAAAATAAATGCTCAACGTACAACCATACCCTTGGTATATTGTTGGGCGGACGACATTCCCTCTCCTATACACAGAAACACCAAGCATAAAACCATCCCTTGGTTTGTCTCTAACTCTCACCCGTCCTAAACATAGCGAAGAAGACAAAGCTGCGAAGCTGCAGTCTCTAACAATAAAAAAAGAATAAGGAATGGGGCCATATACATTAATTTATGAAATGACTCATTTACCCTTTAGTTGCACAGGTGCAACTATTGCACCGTAGAATATCCCCGAAATATAATATATATGTGATTTCTAGCATTGCTTCGTCTTATTAGATATGTAATTGTATTAGTGTATTATTTAAATAGCACAAATATACAATTATAGTATAGACCAGTGTCATGTAATATGTTTTATATAATTTTTTTACCTATTATAGTACAACATTTCATACAAGTCATTTCTAATATATTTTATTCATTACTTATTTTAATTTTTATTATTATACATATTTACCTTTATATTTTAATAATAATTTGATAAAAAAATTCTAATAAATGGGATAAGATAAAAAGAGAATTCTACATAGGTTCGTCTCCGCTAAACAAATGAGAAGTCCAAAAAGTAAACTAAACATATATTTGTCACTGATGGAGATTTGTATAATAAATGGGGAGTCAATTATCATTTAATAAAAAAAATAAGAATAGAAGGTAAAATGTTTAGTGGACATAAGAGTTTTTTGTATTTATTTTGTATATATGTATACATGTATATTATTAAGTCAATGAATAATATTAATAATATAATTGACTATCCTTCTTCAACTATTTATCCATGACTTGTTTAATAGGTAATGAGTTAAACACGAATTATTGATCTAGTGATTAATATTAAAAGTAAATAAATTCAATAATCTAAATTATAGTTGTTTCAATGTAATGATTGTACTATAAAATGACCTGTAAAAATTATATCCACTATATTTTTATTTTGTTGGAAAAAGTGAGGCGTGTTGATAAAATGAGATATAATAGTGATGATTAGTAGTGAAACAAAGAATGCTTACTGTAAATATATCAGTTGGAAAGAATGAAAAGGGTAGATAATAAATTATGTAACAATAAATTATGAATAAAATATAATTTTGAATCTTGAAATGAAGTATAGTTTATAAGTGAAAAGATGAAGAATTGGGAATTAGCAGGCTATTAGTAGTGGCGAAGTAATGATATTGTTGGATAAAAACAGGCGCACTACAGATAATTAGATCCAATCCTTTTTCCACTAAAACCCGGATATCTCACTTTATTCACTTGGTTAATCCAATCGTTCACAGGGGTATTAAAGTAAAATTACTCGCTTTCCAGATATTATGATGACAGAAAAGAAGTCCAAATATTATTGTTAAGTCAATGCTTCCTTATTCTTAAACTTCCAAACCAAAAACAACGCTCTTTTTGGAGAAATTAAGAATTGGTATTTATTTGGTATGTTTTGTGAAATAAGAAAATAATCAACTAAATTAAGTAAGTTATTTAAGATAATATTGAAAAATTTATAGTTTTTTTTGGTGAAGTGACATCTATTGTGAAATTTTTTAGAGTGTCTAAAATGTCATTCTTTATAAAATGGAGGGAGTATAATATATGTTCTAGGTACAAATAAGTGTGTTATTATGTTTTGGATGGTTGGTTTTATGAAATGGAGGAAAACAACTCCCGTTTATATTTGTGTCTGTTTCTGAGTATTTCCAAAATTAATAAATTTTGATTGTGCAGGGTATTTCACTTTTCGAATTATTATTATTATTATTATTATTATTATTATTATTATTATTATTATTATTATTATTATTATTATTATTATTATTATTATTATTATTATTATTTTAATATTTTTTTTTGCATGAACAACTTAGATGTCTAAAATAAACACTTATTAGAGGAGAGCGTGGTCTTATCTATATACACATTTTGTCAAGGGCTAGGACGAGGTGTTATGTCGCGTCAAAGAAATTAAAGAATCATAAAAGTGTTACAAACGCGCACTTATTTATCCTTGAATTTTGAATAGCATATATATATATATATGTGAAAGTAACAGACGAGTGCATAATCTTCAACCCAAAATAATTCTGAATTAATGATGTAATAAGACTAATTATGAGTAACATTATAATAAACTTTGTCCTAATAATTTGCTCCATCTCTATTTTATTAAGCTGGGATGGTCCAATGATCACTTCATTTTGTTAATTTCTCTAACCTCATACATACTTTTCTATGCTTTTTGTGCCTTGCTTGCACAATATAACTGAGGCGACCTGCATTGGACCCGCAAAACACCTCCACCCCCCTCCCCCAAGATAGACAAAAACTTGTGTGCACAATGTACACAATAGGTTTATTGTGCATCACAATACTGTATGAACAAATCATTCATACTGTATCAATCAATAAATCAACTATACAACATGAGTAAATCAATCATACCTTAAATGCATGAAAAAATATTGTATGGGTGGTGCACCATAACACTATTGTGCACATGGTGCACCCAAGCCCCACTTCTAAATATATGTTTTGGTGATTTGACTTGTGCTTGTTTTTTCAAGTACGTGATATAATATTTCTTTGGTAAAACTAAAACTTGTCACCATAATAGTGTTATTCTCTCCGTCCATTTTTTTCTAAATGCACAATTTTTATTTTTATTTTTTATCAATTACATTAATATATAATCTTCTGAATATCATGAATTCTCACTGAAGGAAATTTATATATTGTTCTTTATGATGCATAAACCAAATTATAGTAGGAACTAGTGCCCTAAATAATATGTAATCTATTTTAATAGATAGAGTTAGTTTATAGGAAAAAGTAACAACTTAAAGATACATCATAAACTCCAGCAACAGATAATAAGGGAAGTCATGTATAGAAAGTAAGACTCAGTCGCTGTAAGAAGACTATAACAACAATTCGCATGAAAGCAAAACGTGTATGACAAAGTCTCCTAGCAACATGATCCACTGTATACAACATCTTGAATCGTACAACAGACTAAGCAGCAAGCATTCAACAGAAGGGACAAAACAGTTAACAAGCCAGCGATTTCAAAATTCAAAATTATCCAGTAGAGACAAGAATTATTCTTGTATTGGCTATACAATAACATGAACACACGTATCCTAAAAAAAGAAAAATCAAATTTGCAAACTGACATTTCCACATATACTCTAACCTACTCTCCCAACAAAAAAACAACGACTCTCAAGAAGCTCTCTCTCAATCTCAGTCTTTCTCACTAGAACTAGCCTATCTCTGAAACTATTCAAGACCGTTAGATGCAGCTTCAAGTTGAAGAAATTACCTATATCCAAATGTTTCAGTGGTATAAAGGGGAGTCTTTTGTTGAATTAGAGATTCAAAGTAGACTAGTGTAGTTCCGAGGAACTGGTACAACTAGAGTCTTTCCGAAGATAGACGGAAATTAGCTATAGGTGCTGAGTTGAGACTCGAGCATCATGTGACTATGATTGCACTGTGTGAGCAATTTAGTAAATTTTTCCCGTGTAAGGGTAGAGTGGACGTAGAAGGATTACTTCCAGATTCGAACTACTATAGTTTATCTGTGTCTATTTTCCTTATCTTTTATTTATTTTTAATAACTACTGACTGCCTATAGTTGCACTAATTTGAAAATCGTTGTACTTGTTCTGATGCGCTTAAAACTCATAAGGCATTGCTAGTTGTGAGTCTCGAAAATAATAGCTTGTTGTAAGCAGTCTGTTTTATAGGAACTTACCCTTGTAAGTTGCTATAAGAACCAATTCTTATAGCTGACAACAAGGTATTGCCTACCGTTTTTTAAAAGAAAAATCGATAAAGGCTAGAGGTTTATTCACCCCTGATAAATCTCTACCACTTGAGAACAACAAGTGGTATAATAGCCGTTGGTTTCACATACCATACGTCTTTGGTAATGTAACTAGATCCATGAAGTTTTCAAAAGTCATATTTGCGTAAAACTCTATTTTCTAAAAAATAGTTACAACAATGGAAAACTCTTATTCTAAAGCTCATATGTTTCCCTTTGAGGATTACGAAGACTGGGCTATTAGGATGCAAGCACACCTTTCTCTATGAATGATGGAATATGGACCGTCATTACAGAAGGTCCACTAGTAACCATGAAGTTGAATAGGATTGCTAGAATGGATGGCAACCTAACACCTCCTCCCATGGTGGAAAAAGCATGCCACGAATGGACTATTGAAGACCAGAAAAGATCTAACTTGGACAAATTGACAAATAACACCCTCTTCACTATGTTGGACAAAAGAACCTTCAGTAAAGTCAAAGCATGCAAGACTACTAAGGCCAGTTGGGGTTTACTGAGAGAGATTTCTATGGCTCAGCTCTACTTTGTGAGAACAGGGTTGAAATTGCAACCCTGAACTTTGGCCCATTGAGCATATGTAAGTCAATTCTGTTGCAATAGACACTCTATAGCATTCAATCAAGGGAATTGCATAATCAAATATGCTCACACAAACCCGATTAAGCTTAAATGAACTAAAAAATGTAATACTATCTAGCTAACTAGGAGTCAACTGGAGTGCAACTCACATACTTCATAGCTAAAAACACCCTTGAAATCAGCTGGCTTTGACACAAAAGATGAGTCACCTAGACTTCAAGACCATCAACAAACTGGCACGTAAAGGTTTAGTGAGAGGAATACCAAATGCCACCTCCAAGAAAGAGAGTGTGCATGATGTATGTCAAAAGGCAAAAAATCAAAGTCTTCAAGGACAAACCCCAAAGGTCATCACACAGACTACTCGACTGGTTACATATGGACCTATTTGGACCATTCAAGCCAATACGCTTTATTGGGATGAAGTACTCACTACTAGTAGTTGATGAATTCTCCAGGTACACTTGGATTGTGTTTTTGGCTAATCAACAAAAGCATCCAGACTTTATGAGTGAATTTAGAATGAGAAAGGCCTCAACATTATCAAGATCAAGTTAAGCAGAGGCACTGAATTTGACCAATAAGTTCATTGAGATTTTATGTAGTGCCAATGGAATTCCTCATGAATATTCTATTACACGAACTCCTCAGCAAAATGGCATTGTAGAAAGGAGAAACATAATATTAAAAGTAGTTGCAAGGACCATGATTATTAAATCACACATGCTAAAGAGATTATGAGAAGAAGCTACCAACATAGAATGCTATATGAAGAATATATGTCTTATCAACAAAGACTTGGATAACCCTACGAGCTTTGATATGGTAGAACACCTAACATTTCGTATTTTCATATCTTTGGTTGTAGGCTTTTCATGCAGAAAAATGGAAATAAGCACCTAAATTCCTTCGATGCTAAATCAAATGAAGGAGAATTTCCGAGATAATCTGCTGAAAGTTATTTAGAGTGTTCAGTAAAAGAACGCTTTTGATGGAAGACTCACCACATGCGGTCTTTGACAAATCTTATAGTAATCCCGAAGTAATCGGTTGGATCACATCAAGGGTTAAAAGGATTAGGTTGGATATACATAATGAACAAGTTCCTTATGTGGAGATCCTACAACCAACTCTTCTAAGGAAGAACTTACTGTAGAGGATGAGATAACTACTGAAGGAACTGTGAATCCTATAGAGGCCACAACAATGGAGCCTACAACACAGTAAGTAAACCTACTTGCTATTGTGAACTAAGGTCCTAAGCCAGATAGAAGGTGGCTAAGAGATCATCCACCAACCCTGGTCATAAGGAGAGTTGGCGATGGAGTAAGGACCAGAAATCAACATATTATGAAGCCATGTTCTCCTGCTCCATCTCTCAGACCAAATTTAGAACCATTAAAGAAGTTATAAGTGAACCTAATTAAGTTCAGGTCATCAAGAAGAGCTCCATGGGTTTGAGAGAAATGAAATATGGAACTTGGTTCCCAGGCCTACTCATCAAGGCAATATAGGAACCAAGGAGGTGTTAAAGAACAAGCTGCATAAGTTTGGGCTTGTTACCAGGAACAAAGCTAGGTTAGTTGCTAAAGGCTGTTGTCAGGAGGAAGGCATAAATTTCGACGAACCACCTTAGCCCTTGTAGCCAGACTTGAAGCAATCAGAATTTTTTTGGCCTATGCTGCACACATGAACTTCGCTATCTATCAAATGGACATAAAAAGAGCATTCCTGAATGGACTTCTAGTTGAGGAAGTCTATATTGAACAACCTCTAGATTTTGAAGATCCACTTGAGGATAAAGTCTATAAGCTAAGGAAGGAACTGTGTAACTTGAAGCAAGCCCATCAACCTTGGTATGATTCTCTCTCACAATAGCTAATCAAAAGTGGATTTCAAAGGGTATCATAGACAAGACCTTGTTTAGAATTCAAGATGACAACAATAGTTAGTTCAAATTTATGTCAATGACCTTATCTTTAGCTCAAATAACAAGGAACTGTTCAAGAAGTTCTCCTAGTTGATGCAAACCAAGTTTGAGATGAGAATGGTGGGAGAATTAAACTTCTTGCTCGGATTAGTAAAAAAATAGTTGAATGATGACATCTTTATTGATCAAGCCAAGTATACAAATGAGCTTCTCAAGAAATTTGGAAAGATAATTGCTCTTATGTAAGTATTCCAATGAGTACAGCTACAATGCTTGACAAAGATGAAGATGTGATGAATGTTGATATCACATAATTCATAAGATTGATGGATTCACTTCTGTTACTTACAACAAGAAAACCTGAAATCTCGTTCTCTGTATGAGTTTATGCACGTTTTCAAGCAACACCTAAGGAGTCCATCTAGTAGTAAAGCGAATCCTGAGATATCTGAAGGGAACAGCTGGAGTTGGGTTGTGGCACCTAAAGGATGAAGGATTTAAGCTGAAAGACAATTCTGATTCTGACTTTCCATGTTGCAACGTTAACCGCAAAAGCATGAGTGGTACTTGTTAGTTTCTTGAAAACCGACTAGTTTCATGGTTTAGTAAAATGCAGAAAATAATTGCAACGTCTATAACGGAGGTAGAATGTATTATTGTAAGGAGTTGTTTTGCGCATAGATTGTGGATGCAACAATAACTGAGGGACTATAGGATGCTCACAAGAGAAACTCCTATAATGGTGTGAGATCCCAAGTGAGAATGCTATCATACATAATTCAAGTCTTCATTTTAGGACCAAGCATATAGAAGTGAGACATCATTTCGTCTGTGGCCATGTAGAAAAGAAGGTTTAACACTTGGAAAGATATACACAAACATAATGTTAGTTGATATATTCACTAAACCTCTGCGTGAATCTTGATTTAGTATGCTTCAAACAGAACTAGCATGTTACATATGTAGAAAATCTCTTGAAGGAGTCATTTACTATTGTAGGAATCATTTGAGTAGATTGGAACAGTTGTAAGGAAAGACGTATGCCCTACTGAAGTAAGTGGGAATGTTGTAAGCAATTCGCGGTGATTCATTATACACTTACTGTAAGTAAAACGCTCTACAGTTAAGCGTTTTAAGAAACATTTGGTGATTGCAAGAAATATGATGTACGATAAATACTGTAAGCTATACATGGTGATACATGATGAACGTGAAAATACTTGTTTTCTCGTATATTTGACGTTCATATTCTTGTGTGAATTGCGAGTATCTATCATGTTGAAGTAAAAAATCGTGTTTAAGTGTATTTTTAGGTTGGTTTTTTTTTTTTTAAATATGATTTGATGCACTTTTGGGTGTTTTTGAATTGTATTTTGAAGGTTTGGAAAATTCGGGAGCTCAAAGAAGCCATTTACACTCAATTTCCCACTCCAGCACGCATACTAAGGTCCAATTGGGACCTGATCAGGCCTGAGACTCGAATTTCTTTAAGTCGTAAATAAAAGTCGGGAAGAAGTCGGAGAGAAAATGAGTAGAAAGAGGTCGAAACGACAAAAAAGGAAGAGGAGGTCAGTCGCACGCATTTCCCATTCTGGCCCATAAATCAAGGCCCAAATGGACTCAAATCAAACCCCACCAGAGCCCAACTCAAATATTTTCATGTAGTGGACAAATTTTTTGAAGAAGTCAGGCTGAGAAAATGGGAGGAAAGTGTCCGAAATGACGACGGAAGAAGTTGGCGCGCCACTGGAGCACACGACACGCCCGACGCCCAAAACCAGGCGAAAATGGGCACTATTGGTCCAGTACCAGCCCCCTTGGATCCGGTACCAGGCTGGTATCGGGCTGGTGCTGGAGGTTAGTGGGTCAATGCCGGATCTGGTACCGGCCTCATGGGTTCGGTATCCGGTCCGGTTTTGTCTCGGTCGAGCATTGCAGTTTTGTATTTTGACCATAACTTCTTCGTCAAAAGTCGGATTCTGGTGATTCAAGTTACCATGTGAAGCCAAGACAAAGATATACAACTTTGTATCTCAAGTCAACAACTGATTCCGGACTTATGTTCCCCAAAATTTCCGAGAAAGATTAATCAACCGCGATTGAAGGGTTCGGCTCCACATCTTAAAGGGCCAAACACTCCATTTTTTAATTTTACCATTACCAAAGGGGTATTTTCTTTAGATTTTATGTCTTTTTACATGTGTAGGATTGGGAATCTATATTTACCCCTTCCCCCTTTCATTTTAGAGGAAGCCTCCATTTTGTAAACTTCTCCGCTACTCTTTTTTCTCTCTAGTTTAGGATTTTTAGATTTCTTAGTTCATAGTTAGGGTTTTTCTTCCTCCTCTTCAGGGGTAAAGCCACCTTTAGAGGAGAATTCAGAAATTATTTACGGGCTTGTGACGCCTCTCATGATTATCTAAGTTCTACAAGGATTCTTCAACCTATTAGGCATTTTCTTATCCCTTCTTTTTTTTTTTTTTTCCAGTTTTTATTGCTTTCTTGCTTGATGTTGTTGATTCTTGTTATTGATTTGATAATTTGTGAGTAATTTCTTGTCCCCCAATGCCCGGGAGTAGTTCTAGCTTCGGGATTGATGCATTGTTGATTTATTATTGGATTTGTTGTGGGTTTTATATGGTAACCTATGGTTAGGGCTTGATTAATCTGTAATAATTTTTAATCAAATTCGTGACTAAGTTCACATGCTTGTACGGTCGCTCAGCTTTTGGTATCTTAGGATCGATTTGGTTGGTTGTGCATTTGGGAGATGATAATTGGCCTATAAGATTGGGATTGCTACCATTTTGAGGCTTGCCAACTAGATCTCGAATGAGTCTAGGAATTAATCACTACGTCTTAGAATGAGCAGGTGGGAGGATTCATTTCAGAAAAAATGGATTAATCGAGACCCAATTGGCAGAATGGACACCTATGGAGGCGAAATTCTACCGAGATAGGGAGGGAGGGAGATAGTGTCTAGGGGGCATCGGTTGGGATGGACGAAATTGAGTTTAGCCTCATGTGTAGTTTTTACACCCTTACGCCGGTCTTTAGTGTAGGAGTCGAGCTATCTCTTTCTAGTCTAACATAACTAGAATCCTGGGGCCCGGGGTTGGTTTTATATTTTTACCCGTGTAGGTATTCTACAATGAACCTTGTTTACTTACCGACTCTAAGGGATTAGGGGCACCTCAACCTCTTTTCTAGAATTCACATCCAATTGGGATGTTGGTTGGTTTGGGAATTAAATCACATAAAACTCACAACAATGTCTTGTAATCTTCTTCTAAATATCAATCTCATCTTGCTTGTATGAAACCAAGCCTGGGGAATATCTTCCCAACGATCGGTTCCCTCCTTGTTTATATTTATTTACTTTATGTTGTTTTAGTATAATTACATCTTCAATTTGCATTTGGCCTAACTTACTCAAACATGCTTAAGCGGATTCTCACGGATAATCCTTGTTGTGGATTTGGCAATATTTTATACGACTCCTGTAACAAATTGTACGCTTGCAATTTGAGAAGGTAGTTCTAATCCTAACGAAATGGAGCGACTTTCGCGACAAGTTCATGGACCGTTGCCGGGGAGGATTTTCTTCCCGTGAAATTAGCCTAAGCACGATTAGAGTTAGATTATGTCGTTTGTCTTATTATTACTAAAAAAATAAGAAAAATTACCCCGACCACTATCAATTCTTGATCGAGTTATGCTCTCACTCCTTCCGAAGTGAATGCATTGCCTTTGTGCTTGGTAATGGTTCTTATTTTTCTCCTAATTTTGTAAGTATGGAAATAGTGCAATCTGAAGTTTGCGGAGTGGAGGGTCACATATCTACAGATTGTGATTTTCTCCATTATTTTTGTTCACAAATGCACTACCCTCCCACCAACCCTTCCTAATTCATGGACAATAATATTCTTTCAAAGAATTATGAATTGGGATGAGAGTATGATAAAAAAAAATTCCTCAAGTCATCAAACCTTTGAGTCTTCTGAGTCTCACCAAATTTCTTCAACCGAAGCATTGAAAGAAGAAATGAAGAAAGACAAGGATGAATACGATCAAAAGTTTGATGATCTTTTGGCACACACTAAGGGTTTGGAAGCCTATTTCTTCAAACATGCTTTGGAGAGAAATGAAGATGAAAGTATGCAATTGAGGGGAGAGGAGAAAGAAGAAGAGAGTGAAAACCTCCTCTCATAAGAGCCACCCTTGGAGAAGATGAACATGAACATGATTTTCGCTAGTAACTGTACATTCAAAATCCAAATCTTAAGATTTGGTTTTAGTTCTTCATTTAAAGGCCAACAAACGTGGATAAATGGTGGAATCACTACAAGATTTCCCCTTCTAATGAATGGTGGCTGATGGAAGATCTAACACCAGAAGTGGAAGAACTTAGTTATAGAAGCTTCAAACAGATCATGTACAACGAATAGTGGAGGTACACTGAGAATGATTCTGCATATCTAGGAAGTGTAAAGATCTGAGAGTGAAGACAAAGCAAGAGGAAGAGGCAAAAAGTATGCCAAGCAGCAGTTTACGAAACGTCACTCAAGAAAAAAGATTAACTGTTGTTAGGTAAAAATTATGTTCACCTCTTTGTGCTCTTGATGTAAGATTGTTCTTATTTGACATGAACTCATTGTAAACTGTAATAGATAAAATATCTAATGAAACAATTATCCTTTTACCAAATGATTACAACTCGTAATCTTGCATCATGCCTACTGCATATATTACCTTTGATGAGTAACTGTTTTGGACTAACAGTTTGCTGTTGTGTGACTTTAAGTGTTCTATTGCCTAAGAGTTTTGACATCACCAAAAAAGGGAAAAATTGTTAGGAAATTTATATTTAATTTTGATGATGGAAAAATCTATATTATAAGGTAGGAACTAAGGCGCCCCATGAATACTGTACTCATTTGTTATAGATAAGGGCTAGTATTACGTAGGTTAAGTCACAGCAAACACGTAACAAGGACATAAAGGCACGTGCAGCAGGGAAGTCACTACAACAATTTCATAAATAGACAACAGTTTTTCCTAGCAGTGTTGTCTATTCATCAATTAACAACTGTTTTACTGCTATCTGTTGTCTATTAGCGACAGACATGCTAATAGACAACATTTTTACAACTGTTTTCAATATTTGTCGTCTATTAGCACCTTTTTCCACAGATAGACAACATTTTTAACGACAGTTACCCAAATCTGTTGTTTATTGACAATACATTGCTCCAATAGACAACACTAGTGTCAACATTTTTGCAAAACTGTTGTAAAAAAGGCATTTAATTTACCATACTTTTATTATATTGTAAAATTATTATTTTAATAAACTCTTCAATGTAATTTTAATAATTAATAATATATTTGAAATAAAATAATAATTATGATTTTATTTTAGAGATTACATTTTATTTTATATATTGCATTTTATTTTAATAAAGTCTTCATTGGAATTATCGGCCCGGCCTGATAATCTTAATATATTATAGCTAGGGTAATAAGCTGGGACGGACCAACTAACTTTAGGCCAGATTAATTTTTTGCTCGGCCTTACCCGATTAAATTTTTTAGGCTCCATCATTAATCGCTATAAATAATTCGATTGCAAAATGTACTTTTAATTTTAATTTTTGTTACACAAGTTAAACATCATATATCACCTTTTTCTTTTCTTTGTATACAAACACTTTATTTTCTTACTATAATTTGATATCAGTTTTTAGATATTGAGATAGTGAATAGAGAAAAAAGAAGAAAAAATACCTACAAAATACAAATTATGTATGGTAACAGAATATACGGATTATGCTAATCTAAAATTCAGTGCAAGGCCCAATTCTCATTCTTCTATGGCCCAATTAACAGCCAATCCTCTGGCCCAATACTCATCCAATTCAATCTATGAGAATCAATTTAGTTGGCTTGAGTCCCTTAAATCAGAAAAGCCCAAATCAGAAATACGCACAAATCAACCCAAATCAGATCTTCCGCGCCCTTCTCTCGCTTCTCTCTGAAACCCTCTCTCTCCCCTCCTCTCTCTATCTATGTGAGCATACAGAACGCCAAATCGTTCTCAGAGATTTTCTTCGACCTCATCATAATTTTCTTCGATTGTTTTATCAATATTCTCTCTCGATTATTCAAAAAGCTCATCTCATCACCATACAAAACCTCTCTCTCACACACGCACAAGCACACGAACAGTCATATTAGGATTAATCTAAGAAAATTTCCATCAAATCTCCCCTCGCTTCTTATATTGAGTTTATGCAAACCTAGAATCATCTAGATTTTCACCAATTTGAAGATGGTCGAAGCAAAGAAATGAAAGAGCTCCTGGGTCAGCTGAACCCTAAGACGGGGAAGAAGATTCAGGCAACAACGAAAACACATCAGTTATCTGTCATTCCTAGGTGGCGCCGGCTAATCCGCCACGTCGCGGCTGCCCATGTTGTTACCGCTCGCGTTTGATTTGGATCTCTGGAAATCAGCGCCACAAGGTAAAACGCTATTCTAGGGTTCGAGCTTACTTGAATTTTGTTCGATTATTAAATTATAATATATTTCGTATGGTATTAGTGTTAGTTTATGGTTTTGGCTATGCTGAGTTATATAAGATTTTCATAATTGGATTCAAAATACTGAATGTAATTTTGTAATTGATTACTTTGCCAATGTTTTGTCATTGTTATTTGTCGGTTGCCTTGTCTTTGTTTAGATAAGCATGTCTAGTTCTCTAGTTCGTACTTGTATTGAGGAGCTTAGGACATAAAAATGACTCACACCTGCAGTTGGACGAATATTGAGTATGGTTTTTGTATGTGGTTAAGAAATTGGAAGCTCTAATTAGGTTTCAAATTGTAGCTACTCTATGCAAACAACATTTTGTTGAGACTTAACAAATCTAATTTTGTGAAAGGATTAACACTAGCAGTAACATATTCAGGATTTTTAAAATAGGGTACAAATCAATGTTAGTATATCCACCTGGGTAGGAGAACGCGAATAACATTTTATTATCTACTGCTTGAACTATCTAGGCTAGGGTGTGGATGTACATTGAATATCTTAGTATATTTAAGTTACGAATACATTTGCATATTGTGTTGCAGCCATTTTATGATTTCAGTGGCTTGGCTTTTGTTTATTAATTTAGAATAAGTGAATAATCATTTCATGGAGAACATATATGAAAAAGGTGTACAATTTTCAATTCAACGTGCACATCGGCATAGACCGAAAAGCTATCCTTATGGTATTACATAATTGAGAAAAACACTCGCACACAATCTATTTCATTGTCTGCTTGTATTTCATCACTATCTAGAATTTTAAAACTGAAAATTGTATATTTGGGTCCTTGTACTTGGAATGTTGTTTGAACTAAGTCCTTGTATTTCCAGTTTTGTTTGAGTTAGGTAAAAGTTGAGTTCATGTACTTCCATTCTTGTATAAACATTGAGCTCTTATTCAAATAAAAACAAGGAACTTAATTCAAATACAATAAATATGAATGGTAGTGTACATTAAGTGGTGTTTCGGCTTGATTCTAACATTCGGTATTTATGTTTCTTCTGTAAGGAACCACGACAACCACATCACAATCACCAGTTGTTACTCCTAGTAATGGAGGCCAAAAGGTGCGTCTTTGACTTATCTACTCAACATGACGATTCTGCACCGTGAAGTTATTAGCTGATTCTTAGTTGATAAAATGTTGTTGTTTTTTGCATTGATCTCTTGAAATTAACAGTTTACCCCTCACTAATTGTATATGCTTGTTATACTACACACAAATATGATACGTGTTCTAATTTTGTTTTAATTTTACAAGAGAACTTTTGAAATTCAAAATATTTATTAATTCAAAATATTTATTAATTACTGAGCTATGGATAGAACTTATTTATATGAATTTAGGGTTCTAATTTCTATACTTGATTTAAAAACTTGCAGGTTATGTGGGGTTTGAGATCTTTCTGAGCCTTGATTGAAGCCATCATCCAAGATTTAGAAAATGGATCCTGAACCCTCACCATCAAACTCTGCCAATTCTCATGAACCAACTAACTCTCAGTCGCCATTCCCAGATGAAGTGTTGGAAAAAGTCCTAACGTTCATCGATTCACGCAAGGACCGGAGCTCAATCTCCCTTGTGCGCAAAGATTGGTATAATGCTGAGAGATGGACAAGATCAAAGCTTTTCATAGGAAACTGCTACGCAGTGTCACCAGAAATAGTAGCTAGAAGGTTCCCAAAAATTAGGAGTGTTACTCTTAAGGGGAGACCAAATTTTTTTTTTTTAATATGTTACCACATAATTGGGGTGCTAACGTGCATTCTTGGCTGGTTATGTTTGCCAAAGTTTATCCTTTCCTGGAGGAGCTGAGGCTTAAGAGGATGACTGTCACTGATGAGAGCTTGGAGCTTTTGGCCAAGTCATTTCCAGCCTTCAAGGCCTTATCTTTGTCCAGTTGCGATGGGTTTAGTGAAAATGGGCTCAAAGCCGTTGTTAATCATTGCAGGTTAAAATTTAGTTTAGCTTTTATTGAGTTAATTGTATTCCATTTCATTATAATAATTGCAATATGTTTTCTTTTGTCCCTTACAGAATCTTCTGTTTGTAGCTTTGATTATTTAATCTTCGTTTGTTGTTTTGAATTTTGTCTCGAAGAGGTAAGTACTAAATCTAATGTGTCTATTAATTTGCTGATTTTTTTGGTTGCGAGATTCTTAGGTGTTTTATGAAAACTCAACTGAATTTTCTATTAGTGCATATTCTGTACTCGGTCTATATTTTGAAGTGGGAATAAAGAACAATAAACTGTGATTTCTTGTGTTTGGAAGGCTTGTAACTTCATTGAGATCTATAGCTGACTAGAATGGAAGTCTTGAAACTTCATTGAGATCAATAGCTGATTGTAGTTAATATTTGCTGAAGTAAGTTACATTTGGTTTTAGGAAAGAACATGACATGCATTGTATGCACAATTATGATGTGGTCAAGTTTAGTGCCAGATGAAAACTTTGAGACGTGGAATGGGGCATGCCTGTCTATAATTTACTGAAATCAAAATAAGGACTCTGTAAAAGACTCATAAACAGAGCAAAAGCTTTTGATGACATATGAGCCTTACAGAAGTGATAGAAGGGAAAAAATTAAATAAAACATTAGGATTAAATAATGTAATTAAGGATTAATTTAATTATATTAACTAAAAGGGTAGGCAAAATCCTCACATGGGATGCTGGTCCATATTCATCATGTGTTAAGACGCCATTAAAGTTAATGAGACAAAATATCTCTGATGTTTTCTACTATGTACATGTTCTCGTGCGTTGATTAATGTTTGTTTGTTTATTTGGTTTGTCCTTTTTTTAATTTTTGAATGGAAGATAAGATTTTTTGCTTGATAAGTTGAGTGTTCAAACGAAACAAAGTGAGGGTAAGTTCTACATGACAAGATTTTCATAAAGATGATAAAAAGTTCTTGAACAAGAGCCCCAGATTTCATGTATATCCACTCCTGCGGATGAAATGATAAAAACTACGCTCCTTCACATGCTCAATGATGACCTTCTTTTCTTCCTTTTTTATTTATTTATATATTAATCATTTGCAATGGTTTTTATTTGATTTGGGAGGCCATCATATCACCCCTCGAGTATGGAAGGACTATTAGGCCAAGGTAGATTTGATTTACTGGTTATGTTTTTTTTATATGTTTCTAATACTTGTATCATTTTGAGCATTTGAACTTAGAAGCAAGTATTTATTGATTTGAAATTTGGAATAATTTTTGCAGTTAGGCCTTTTATCTAATTAGTTATGTGTGAACAGATAAACGTAGGTGAAGCGGTGATATGCGTGATGGCTTCTCAGATTGCTAATCTGGGAGAGAGTATTGTAGGTGCTGCATTTCAAGAGAAACAAGAATTTCAATGGGTTAGTCCATCAGACTTATCTTAATGGTAATGTTTTTTGGTCTTGATTCAACTGGTGTGGTAGCTTGTTACATAACTATTTTTATTACGACTTCTATTGTGAATTTTCTCTCTCTTAACACCCATCCTATTTGTTGGTTTTATTCATTTGTGACTCCCAACATAATTGTTGGTTTTATTATGAATTAAATGTAACAAAATGTTTTAACAAGGATAACACCAAAATGTTGAATCAAAAAGATGAGACTAGGCACCACAAGGAAGCCTCATTTTGTTTCACCTCAGGAAAATCCAAAAATGAAATTGATGCTTCATCTCCTTTTGGAACCAAATTGGGTACCAATCGTGATTGCACTCATTTGTCCAATGATGATGCAGTTGATGACAAGCAAAATAAGAAGTCAGATACACGTGGCCTATCTAATTCTCAAGCCAAATGTCACCCTTCTATTCATGTTGAGCATGTAGATTGTATGGGTTCGAGCAACTATTTTTTTTTTTATTTTTCTTTTTTTGAGTTACTTTGAAAAAGTAGTCTTCACTTCTGGGTTTGAGTTTATACATACTGATGCATGCTGAAGACGTAAGCTGTTGGAGATTTTGTTTGCGTTTTCTAGTTCTCTAAGGTAATAGATCTCTGATCTCACTTCCTTCACCCTGAGTTTTTTTGATAAAGTAGATACTTTTGTGCCCTAAGTCAATGATTCACTCACATTTGATGATTTCATAACTTTTTCATTAATCGTTCCTTATAACTTTTAAGTTCAGATTTTGCTTGCTTTTTTTTTCATGTTTTGTGGGATCTTCATTTTCTTGCAATTTTTGGTTCCATGATCATGGCATCTAGCTCTAATTGAACTTTCTGGTGGATTTTGGAGTTGAGAAATATGGAAAGAAAACTGAAATAAGTTTTAGTGTAGTTAAATCATGCCTAATCTGATTATGTAGCTCTACTTTGCAGCCAAATGCAGTTTGTAAACTTATTAATTTCTCCTCTCTGTTATTGGCAATCGTCTCTCGCTCGTGAATGCATGGAGCTACTGTTGAAGGTATATACGCACTCTTTTCTCACTCATCTTTTCGGAATCCTTTACTTTTTAAATGATTAATAAGTCATTATGTATTTTGCAGGTATATTTTGGGAGGATTTTATCTTGGCAGCTACGTAGATAGCTCTTTTGGTGCTTTTGATTAGGTGCCTTGATTGAACGAAGAATGAATATTTTAATAATTAATTTTATGATAAGTACTAACAATATGTAATTTGACAGTTGGTGGTGATTGCTGAGACTGTAAAGAGTGTTCAGTCGCCCTCTTGCACGTAAGTTTAGCTACCTAACTGATAAAACATTGATTTGAGTTCTTTTTGTGGCTAATTGTTACCTACCCAATTGGTGTAATCCACCATTATAATTAATCCTAACTAATTTCCACTCATATAGTACAAAATTAATGGTATATTATTGTTCGACTAAGGAGAAAACAACTCCATTTTTTACATGGATCATGACTTTATATCTGAAACTAAGTACATTGTTTGGATGGTTACTTTATATTTGAAACTAAGTACATTGTTCGGGAGGGGGGAGGTGAGAACTTAATTATATGTTCTTTCTCAAGATAATTTCATTGTGAGGATGAAAAAATATACTGTTGGTTGATTTGTAGGCAAGACGCTGCCGGTTCATTTCGAAATTTATCCTTTGATGATAGAAATTGAGAAGCAATTGCAGCAGCAGGAGGAGTCATGAAGGCTTTGGTATGACATTGTCATGTTTATTTGTCACGTCCTTTATTTCTATATTGCCCTGTAAGGCAGCCTCATTTGTGTAATAAAAAATATATTAGAAGGAGATGTGTTTAATCATCAATTTCACTTATGTAGTCAATTTTCGTAGTGTTAATGCTTACTACACTAAACATAAACTTAGGTATTCATTATTCTTATTTGCAGTTTAATAATACGGTGAATTTGATTTATACCAGCTTTGTTGGAGAGAGCATGATGATGGAAAATTCGTCTTTGTGTATTACAAGGAGGGTGCAATTGATCCGACCGTTTTTGTACTTCGCATATGGGTCGAAGGAGGTGAAATGTTAAAATATAAGAAGCAAGAAGAGGGAAGCAAGTACCAATGTCGCGTTGTGTTTTCTTAGAGTTAGTTTTAGTGACATGTTCGGGTTTTAGAGATTTTGTATTGGCATGTTTAGAGTTTTACGGTGTTTAATTAAATTTTAGTATGTATCATAGTAGTTAATTTAATATTGATGAATTTATTGAAATTTATTTTGTATTTGATGTTCCGTAAATATTTTATGATGTTTTGACTATTGGGTGTTTCGTATGAGAGTATGCATTAAATAGTATTCAATAGTAAAATTGTTGTCTTTCTTTGAAATGGTATGATTTTTTTTTTTTTTTTTTGTTTTCTTTGCTTAAAAAGACAACGGTTTTATCTGTTATCTTTACTTATAAAGACAACGATTTTACAAGAAGGTCAACAGTTTTCCAATGTTGTCTATAATTGAATACACAATGGTTTTGTACTGTTGTGGACACTGTTGTTTATTGCTAAACAGACAACAATTTTAAATTATTGTCAAAATGGTACTTTTAACAACACCACTATTAATAACAGACTTATTTATAACTAAACAACATATAAAATTTCTTGTCTATTTGAAAAATTCTTGTAGTGAGTCCAAAGAGAAACTGCAACGAGTGCGCAATTCTCGTTGCTATTTAGTTGCTTATGCTAATCCAGCATACATCATTGTTTGTAGCAAGGACGGTACAACCAGAAATCAAGAAGTAGTCATGTCCAAAGTGTGAAAGGTCAAAGTCAAAAGTTAGGGGATCAATTTAAAAATTATAGCCAGTAGAGACAAGATTCAAACCTTGTACCAACTATCCAATTACGTGGGGACACGTTGCCTGACAAAAAGCAAGAGCAATACTAGACACTAACTACAAGCCACAACCACTCACCAAAACTCTGCAGAAAGGACAAATGACTCTAAAGTCATACAAGGACCATTAAATGTCAACAGGAATATTTTCTCAGTCTTCAACTGGAAGATATCCCAACTGCTATAGATAGAAGGAGATGGAGGATGAAGCAAAGACTACCGATTTATTGTGCAGCTGAAATTACTTTGCATCAAGCACTCAAGCATTCTTATTCAAAGCTTCAATACTACAACACCTAATAATCTTTCAAGTGTTTTATGCAAAGTATATAAGACCAAAGTGAAGCAGCAAGTCTATTCAAGTGAAGATTCATGCTACATCCAGATTCTCAAGTCAAGCTAGCTCTCAAGCTTGCATCAGTTCTAATCCTTTCTCAAACAAGGAAGCGTTCCACATCTCAACTGATATTCAATGTTAGTGGCAGCTAGCAGAAGATGAAGAAAAACTTCCATTAAGCCAATCTCAGGAGCGGTTTTTGAGCGGAGGGTCTTCGTTTGAATTCGAGATTCAAAGTAGACTAGGTATAATGAGGAACATGTGTATAGTAGAGGAATAACCTTCGGAGGATAGGCAAAAACTACTATAAGGAGCTAAGTAGACTTCGACGTAGCTAAGTTTGTACTGTGGGAACACCTTAGTGAATTTTTCCGGTGTGAGGGAAGAGTTGACGTCAAAGGATTACCCCCACCTTCAAACCACTATAAACTTTGTGGCTACTTTTACATTGATTTTACTAACTGTTGCTAGCATACTACTTACGTACTGCATTGATTTGTAAGAAAACGGATTTGCATAATATTTCGATACATAAAACTCTGCCCAAGCATTGCTTACTTTAAGTAACCTAAGATCAGCATGTTTCGTGCCTACTATCTTAAGTCAGCTTACTGTATTAACTTGTAGTAATAGAACAAGTTTCTTTCAGTAAGTAGCAAATTACAACTCAAAGTATTTAAAAAGAGAAATCGAGTTAGAGGTTTATTCAACCCCCTTCTAAACCTCTACTACTTGGGATCAACATATAAGTTATAATGGTGTCAAGTTAAATCACTCAATTCTTTCAATGGTTGGCAGCTATGAGTGCTTGTTGAGACAAAAAGCTAAATAACGACAGGGAAACCAAAATAACACTTGCAATGCAATTCACAAAATCCTTTCTTCTTTTTCTTTTTTCTTTTGTGGCAGGAGGGGGTGGTGGGGTTGGTTATGGGGGATTATAATATCAGAATTGACCAATTTAGGGGTGGTTCAGTATGGTATACCGAAAATTTTAGTTTATACCGAATACCGTACCAAAAGTTTCGATAAATGAAAAATCAATACCGATACCATATCGAAAATTTTAGTATACCGTGTCGGTATTACCGAAGCATACCGAACAAAACACAATCTGTAGAAGTTTATTTGATATTCTAAATTGATAATTTCAGGTTTCGAAACCAAAGAAAAAAAATCCTAATCAAACACTAATACACAAAATATATACATTCAAGCAAATATTGGACATTTTGTCTCCCAATCTTGACAGTCAATTTGGATCTTTGCACATGAAAGATAAAATGTTAAATAAAATTGTTTGTTTGAGCAATCTAACCAAAAAAAGGTATGAACAAATATTTAGATTTTTGAGCATTTGCTGACACCTTCAAACGACTTAAAATTGTTGGAAATTCTCACATCATTATTGTCTCTCCGTTCTTCGAGGGAGATGAGATGTGGAACTATGCACGTCTTCAAGGGAGGCGAGATCTGGAGCTCAGAGAGTAAACGACCGCCAGTAACATATCATTGCCAACAATGACGAGGGAAGGAGGGAAGGGGCAGTTGCAGACTGTCGATTACTAGCGGAGAGGGGGAGGCGCAGTAGGAAAGAAGAGAAGAACCCTAAATCTAGAGTGAGAATTGAAACAGTAAAATGGGTCTTCAAATTTTCCTTGGAGAATACTGGGCTTTACCTCACAAATAAAATTCTAGGCCCAATAGTCCAATAAATCAACCCTAAAAGAAAAGTCCAATACCATCGGTATTTCGATATATGCCAAAATACCGAAAAATTAAAAAAAGTTATACCGATATCGTACCGAAAATTCGATACACCGAAAATTTCAGTATTTTTGGTAATTTTTCGATACGGTAAGTGCGGTATTTCGGTATTTTATCCCACCCCTAGACCAATCCACTTGTGCAAATTCAGCTTCTACTTCTTATGCCACTCTGAGGGTCTGGCCCGACTCGATTCTAGAAATACAAGGGTTGTATTTTAATTCTACAGGTCCTTGTAGCTTAAGGACTTTTAACTTGTTCCTCTCAACTCTCGAAGCTACTACGATTTAGGTTAGGGTATATATTTATTTTATACAGATTTAAAATCTAGAGGCTAGCAGCTTTTCACATTTCTTTCACTCTAGTGGCTCCTCTACTCTGAAGTTTATTTTCTCCTCCATAATATTGCATCCACATGTTCTTTGCTAGTGCTTCCAGCCTTTAATTTTTTTAGTACAATAGTGTCGGAGTGGGAATAGATCCCTAGACCTCTTGGTTCATAACCCAAGAGCGATGCCATTGAGCTGAAAGCTCTTGGCGCCAACCTTTAATTTATGTTGCTTTTTACTCCCTCCATCCCAACCTAATTGGCTTACCTTGGTCGGGCACGGAGACTAAGAAAAAACAGATTTTTTGGAATCTTTGACTTTTTCAAATGTGGAGATAAAGAGTGAAGATTTTGAGGGTGGAGATTGTGAGAGAAATTTTCCATTTATTGGCTAGGTCAATTAAGTTGGGACAAACAAAAAGGGAAAGTAGGCCAATTAGGCCGCAATAGAGGGAGTACTATTTAGAAAATAAGTTTTCTATAATAAATATACCGTGGTTCCTAAAAAATTATATATTGTGTTGTATATCTTTTACTAAGTACGTTACGGTTCTTAAATATATTGTGTTGAATCTTTTGATGCCCAAAAGATATAGACATATACACACACATACACATATCCCTACAAATAATATATTCTTTCCTTATCTCAACGTTGGGTATGAAAAAATCCACATTTATCTATTGTGAGCAAAAAATTAATGTCGATTATTAGTGAATAAAGATCTTCTTTATTGTGAATATCATGATCTCAATTTAACCATCTTTTTGATTGGAAAATAGTGGTGTAAACAAGTCCAGTGAAGTTGAGTATTCGTAGACTCGAGCTTGAACCTGACCAAAATACTCGAGTTCGGCGAGCTCGACTGAATTTATATTTTTAAACTCGAGCTCGGTTCGGTATAAACTTCTTGAGCTCGAGATCGACTCGACTCAACTCGATTTATCTAAAGAAAATTAAAAAAGAGAAAAATACATTAGAAATGAAAATGCTAATTATACTACACAGTGCTGCTGAAAATGAAATGAACACCTTATGGTTTCACCATATTTACTTAAGATTATAATATATTTGTGATTATGTTAACTATAAAAATAAAATAATAATTTAGCACAAGCTCGATTAAGCTCGAAAGTCTGCTGAGCTGAGTATGACTGTGTTCAAACTCGAACTCAAGTCGTGTTCGAATGGCTCAAACTCGAGCTCCACTCATTTATCTTAAATCGATTTTGAATTTTTTTTTCGAGTCGAACCCAAATGACCCACTTACCATTTAATGGCGACACATTAGTAATAAACACACTAACTATAGTGAGAAGATGTTTGTACCTTTTTTTCTTCGGAATGATAGTTCATTAAATTACTTGGAAGAAAAACTACAATGACCGTAGTCAACCTGCTAATATCTCTAGACGAATTCGAAGAAACGAAAAGAGATATTGAGGCCCAATATCCAATTGGCTGGACCACAAAGACCCTTGATGCCCGCTATGACGTGCCCAAAAAGGACAACTTGAGACCTCTGAACTCCGGAGCCTCAACCCGACGAAGGGAACTAACAGACTCAAAGAGGGAACTAACACAAAAGCTACAATTACAATCCAATCGACAAAGCTTTCCCAAAACCAAACTAAAGAAAGTCTGTGCTGATGCAGGACATCCTACGAACTCACTCTAACAACTGTGGAAAGGACTCCATCATGGATGCAATAGGCAACAACAAGCAAAGAAGAAGAAAACAAAAAAAAAGGAACAAAAAACAGACGGAAAAATAGTCTTCCTCCTTCTTAGACCTCTGAGATCCGCTACCACCTTCACCATAGTACCACCTCCTCGTCCACCGACCCAAATTGTTCGGAAAAATATCGCGGGTGGACTTCCTAAAATCGGACAAGAGAACGTGAAGATGACACTCCCATACCCCAACATCACTGGATCTGGGTTTGAAGCCCACCATCGAGGTCCCTGTCGTGCATTGGAGATAGAAGCCCAAGGCTTCCAACTAGGATTGTAAACAAATCAAATATTTTTTATTCGATTCGTGATTCGAATTCCATTAAGATGATTCAGATTCGAAAAAATCGAATTCGAATTCGAATACGAATTAATTATAAGATTCGAATAATATTTGAATTCGAATTTGAATATAGTTGTATTCGATTCGAATAATTCGAACATTCGATTCGTTTACATTTAAAAATTAAATAATACATATAATACTAAATATATTTATATAGTTATGTATTTAAATAAATTTATATATAATATATATTATTAAAAATTATAAATGAAAAAAATTAAAAAATAATAATATTTGAATATTTAAAAAATAAAAAAATATCTATATATAAAAATAAAAAAGAACTTTTCGAATCTCGAATCGAATAATTCGAATCAAATGAAATTCGAATCACCTATTTAAATTCGACTAATATTCGATTCGAATTCGAATTCGAGTTTATATTTACGAATTCAAATCGAATTTCTTAATATTCAGTTCGATTCGATTCGTTTACATTCCTACTTCCAACCGGTATGAAAACGGACGAAAAGCAGGGGAAAGGGGGGAAGAAAGAAGGCTTTGACGACATAGCATCGTCGGAAGAAAGTGGAGAGAAGAGGGTGAGGTTGGCAGCGGTCGAGGGACAAGGGGGAGGGTTAGGGTTTCTATCTTTTGGTAAAAGAGATGAGAGAAAAAGTAAAGAGATAATTATTGGACGAAGAGCTTAAGGAAAAAGGTGTTTGGACCTAGTTGGATTTATATCTAATGAATGTCATCAGGGGTTTTGATAGAGCAGCAGCCGAATGGTTAACCTATTTACATTAGGATAATCTTTTGCCTGGACCGAGTAGCTTGGAGTTCTGTAGGACTAGCCCACTTAGGATTATGCCTGATAGTCCACACACTTTTTTTTTTTTTTTTTTCCTAGTATCGAAACAATGAAATACAACATTTTAAATAGATTTTTTTTTTTTGGACGAAGTTGGATAGCTCAAGTGGCAGAGCATCTACTACCTAGGTCTTTTGTCCTGGGTTCGAGTCACCGTGGGGGAGGGGAGAGATTTTTCTTTGTTCTTAGATTAGGAGATTTTTTTTTTTTTTTTTTTAATATGATACAAAAAATTGAGTTTAAATATTATAATTTGGATGAACTAAAAGTTGGAGTTTATTAAATATTTTTTAAATTCTAAAAATTTGAACTAAAACATTCAATAGTTCCACAGCAATATTATCACTTATTTAAATTTGCTATAGTTTTACTAATGTTACAGTCTATACAATATCACTATGTAATAAAAAAACTATACTTTAAATCCAAATATTATGCTTATTTTAATTTGAATCTAAACTTAAATATATTGGATATTATTCTGACTCACAATCTGATCAAATTCATTTAGTTTGTCGAAGAAATTAGGGTTGTCATCAAACTATTATTAGGCCGTTAAACATTATTAGGACCAACTCGTCTAACATCTCGATTTAAAATTAGCACTCTCTTGATTACAAGTTAAACATGATGTTATAAAATTACAAGGCTGGACATTTCATTCTTTTATAGTGGAATGATAAAGTGAAAATTTCAAATACATGTGACAGGAAAGATGGGAAATAATTCACAATTTTGATGTTGATGATGCTATTCAATATCTATATCTATATTAATAATATTAATATATTAAATGCACACACTAAAAAATAAAAATGAAAAAGGAGAGGAGAGGGAGCGAAATGGTCCATTGATATTAACCATCACCCCCACACCCAACGCCGAAAGCCCCATTCTGAAGAAAATGATCTTCAGCCTCTCCGGCCACCACATTTCTCTTTAACACGCCAAATTAATCACATAGCGGATTCGAGATCGAGAGAGAGAGAGAGATGTATAAGAACCAGCTGCAGGAGCTGGCGCAGAGGAGCTGCTTCAACTTGCCGTCGTACACGTGCATAAGGGAGGGTCCAGACCACGCGCCGCGCTTCAAGGCCATCGTTAACTTCAACGGGGAGAACTTCGAGTGCCCTACCTACTGCTCCACTCTCCGCCAGGCCGAGCACTCCGCCGCAGAGGTTGCCCTCGTCTCTCTGTCCTCCGGCGGCCCCTCCCATTCTCTCGCCGCGCGAATCCTCGTAAGCTCCCTTCCACCCCCACTAATTTTAATTTATTTTTCATCCAATTACTTTAGACAGTAGTCACAGTAGCGTTTGATAGATCAACATTTTACATATTATACATTTGCACTTCCATTTCTCCTGGAATGTTCTAGAAGGATATGAATGTCGATGGGGAGGGGGGGCGGAGGCGCTAACATGCGCCGTGGGTTTCTTTTTCATCTCCGGTGGTGGTATCCTATAATTTTAATCACCGGTCAAAGGGGTTGGACTCGTTAAATGACTTGAATACCCCTTTTGGGTTAGTTGAGATTGAATTTATTTTATTTTTGTTAATAAAGTCAAGATTTCATATTTAGCGCGGTGGGAAAAAGTAAAACACTGTGAACTTTCCACTACCATTAAAGGGCGTAATCAATGTGAAAACAATCAATCTGGTAATGCCTTCTTTTCATCAACAGCTGTTTTTGGTCGTCTAGTACTCTCCGCCTTCAATTCTATTAATTAGGGGACACTTTTGTAATTCAACTACTCTATTTTCAAATTCCTATCAAATTTTCATTTTTATAATTGGTGGGAGATTCGCATAGCAAGAAGGGTGTGTTTACCCATCATTGGTTCCATTCATTTAGAATTGGATCAATCCGACTATATTTTTTCTGGGGTTGCTGGTTATATATTTAGACACATCACATCACCTTTTACACTCCACTCTCTAACTAATGGATCTAATCATCCAAATTTATTTAATCCAACCTTCTTCTTTTACTTTATTTCCCTCAATTTACGGTGCTTCAGCCTTAAATAAACACAGCCGGAATGTTGCAGATTCCCAAAAGAAAAAATGTATTTCGAGTTTCATCACATTGATATACGTTATAAATATTGGGAATTTGCTTGCCTTTTTTTTTCTTTTTTTTGAGGAATAGTATTGTGATGATAAAAAACATGTGATTATGACACGAACTATAGCATCTCAATTTTAGTTTTCAGTCGTGAGCTTATATTTAATGGAATGATGCTCTGAGTTCCAACTTGGAAAGATTGTTAGTCATTTAATTTAATTACGGTGTAAATTTCTCTTGGGCTAGTGATTAATTTATAAAACTTTCAAAATAGAAAAATGGATGCTAATTGTGATAATATAGATAATAGTTATATTATTATAAATAATAAATTTAGGTTGGACACATTCAACTTCACATATCGGAGTGACGAGTGTGAATCATTTTCAAATTAGCTTTCCTGTCTTATTTTCCGATTTTAAAAAGTGGTATATGACCAGTGGTCAGGTAATTTATTTCCACCCCCGTATATTTAGTACAATTATGCAATACTGTGTTACTTTGTACGTGTAAAATGTTACAATTATAAAACAAAACAGAAAAATATGTTACTTTTCAAAACTTTTGCTTTTGTATAAATAAGTTGGACTTGGATCATTAATTTATGAGTCTTACTTCGGTACCACTGTGGTACCGGTACCACTAAGAGAAGAATCAACATTTATTTAAGTATGAGGGACCCACTAAATCAATAATAATGTCATTTTTATCTCACAGTGGTACCGGTACCACTGTGGTACCATAGAATCACCCTTAATTTATATACATTATATGATATTTAAGGCTATGATAAAGATGAGGAGTGAAAATACGGTGAAAATTAAGGTTTCATTAGAGTGATGATTTGGTTGATGCATGTATTTTTGGAGATTAAATGAGAGTAAATAGACGTCGGCGGCAAATGAATTTATATTAAATTAAGGTGTATTTCAATTGATAGCACATGGATGAAATAAATGCAGTTGCATAAGGTACAATTTATGGTGTTGTCTCCTTCAACTTAATGTGCTTATTAATAGCACGTTGCGTCATGCATGTGCCAGTCAGTAGCTCACTATTTAATTTACTTTGAACCAAAATATTTATTAAATTCAATCTTTTCAACTGTATTATTGGATATACTCAAATTTATAAACTTAAAGCATGCTTCAAATTCATTTCACAACATCTAACTCCTTTTTGTGTTTAATCACAATATCAACATTCTATTTCGGAAGAACTTATACATAACTGTGTGTTTTTTTATAGTTTACGGATATTTGCAAACATTTGTTAATAGGTTAAGGATATTTTCGCACATTTTTAGTGATTAGTTCAGGATGATTCTCACATATTTTCATAGTAACATTTATGGATAATTTAGGAACCATAAGATGAATTCTGTCTAAATATATAAAATATGGGGCTCTAATTAATTAGTAAAATCCAATATATCTACAAGGCTCCAGGTTGGGCCTAGTGCCTAGGACTCCTAGGTGCTAGGCTAGGAACGAGGTCTGGTTGAGCCTTGTAATGCAGGCATTTGAAAAATAATTCAACGGTAACATCCTTATAAAATATTTCTCTCAGGTCCCATAAAAAT
Organism: Ajuga chamaepitys; assembly: GCA_958295605.1. NCBI lineage: Eukaryota > Viridiplantae > Streptophyta > Magnoliopsida > Lamiales > Lamiaceae > Ajuga > Ajuga chamaepitys. Next base: position 9,481,498 of record OY282507.1, on the reverse strand, counting down.
GGCATGCTTCATCAATATCTTTGTCTAAGCAAAAGAGTTGACTTTTAAAGGTCAATGCCTCAAGTTGTAGCCAATGTAAAAGAAATAAAATCTTAATTTCACAAATAAGTTAGCTTGATTGAAAAACTTAAATCATAAAATAAATAAAGTTATATATGTAAGAGTTTACTGTTTTGGAAAATTGTAACTCCATCTAGTTGGCCAAATATTAAAAAGGGTAAATCACACACACCAGGCCACCATACGATTAATCTTGCGAGAAATTTCTACGTGGTCTTGTAATTACATGAAACCCCTACATGGTTTAAAAATTCAGCCTAATGTCCTTTTTTGAGTAAGAAATAATTAATTTTATTTTTTTATGTTTTTTCTTCCACCAGCAACTGAATTCTACTAATATTATTCAAATGTTTAACCAGAAAACACAGAAAATAGTTAACAACATAAATCCTTTTGCGACCATGATCATATAATTCTTAAACCAAGTGCGAATATCGTGTAAGATTATGAAACCACAAATTAAATTAAATGTTGGACAGTCAATATTCTAATATAATACTCAAACAAACTTACAACATGACATCAACTTAATGAATTGAGAAAGAGTGGTCAGTACCAATTTTTTTCTTGTAATATCCGCATCATTGATGTAATTATATAGACTTGCATGCAATAACAGGATGAAAGGCATTAAATTATGCACCGTATCTCAAAAATCCATTACATAAATTGCAGTGCCTTACAGTTTCAAAATCAACATGTTATATAAACTCTTAATATTGGTGCTCAAATTTATGTTTAGGATGAGACAGGGGTGTATAAGAACCTCTTGCAGGAGATTGCCCAAAGAGTTGGATCTCCATTGCCACAATACATGACTTTCAGGTCTGGCTTAGGACACCTCCCCGTCTTTACAGGAACTGTAGAGCTCGCTGGAATAACGTTTACTGGAGAACCGGCCAAGAGCAAAAAGCAAGCCGAGAAGAATGCTGCACTGTCCGCTTGGTTGTCGTTGAAGCAACGTAAGTGCTCTCTGCCCCTGATATTCTGAGTCAAGTTTCTTTCAATGTCATTGCAAATGCATAAAACTCCTTTGTAGCCATCTAGCCAAGAGAAGTTTTAGGATATTTGTACCCTTTTTACTAATAACATTTACACCACCGTGTATCATCAAAACCAGGTAGTTCCACCTGTGCCAACTCTTATCATGAAAATCCATGCCATTCTACAACACCCTAACTTGGGGTGGGATCGTGTCTGGTTTTGTGTTATCGTGTTGAGTACCCTATTAGATTGGTACCGAATAGAAATAATCCGCACAGCTAACCGATCTTGCAGGTACCCGACAGGTTACATCGGGTTTGTGGAGAACCTTCCCCTTAAGAATTGGGTTTAGCCGTTTAGGGGAAATGGGTATCTTCAAGTTCATCCTCTAAACTTAAATTCAATTGTTGAAGGTTTTTTTCTAAAATAATCTTAAGTCAGGTACCCAAAAAACCAGACAGATGTGGGTTCGGTGTGGATTCAACCGAGCACCTGCGGGATCTTTAAATTACCCGGCCGAAAGGCTAAAATCTGTGCGGGTTGGGTACCAAGCCCGACTGTATAAAGCCCTCCCCTACCCTAAACCAGCACACCGAAAGGGCATAGTTTGCAAAAACTTCTATTGCCTAAGAATGATACTTTAATTGTGTCCAGATTATAGTTTTTTCTGTTATAAGTGGCTCAGAGGTTCTATAACCGTCTCTGCCAAGCATTTACTCATTGTTTACAATTTTCTTCTTAAATCAGTGGCAAAGCAAGAAGCAAGTTCACCGTCTGAACACGAAAACAATGACGAACAAGAACAGATAAGAATAGCAAGGGCATTGCACAACTACCGTTTGAAGCAAAAGTTGGCAACAGCTAACCTTAACGGCTCCTCCCAACCATTCCGCAACAAATTCTCGATTCCAACCCCTCGACCCTCAAGCCCACAGCGCCCTACGCTGTCAACATCGAAAATCCTCCCATTGTTCTGTCCAAAATCTCGAAATAGATCCCCATCCATGATAAACAACAGCCACAACACCTTACCGCAGCCTCAGCCATCATCACGGACTCCCTCACCGGAAATTAGGACAACAAACTTTCATCGGTTTCCTGCAGTTGGTGCAGTTCCTTATGTTCCTATGAGACAATGTAGGACACCTTATTGTGCTCCACCTGTAACTGTCAGAAACATGGTGCCTGTTTTCTCAGCACCGCCACTCCCACCACCTGCTGCCCGCCCTGCCCAAGTGATGCAACCAAGACCTGTTCGGGCTGCCCCGCCTGTATGTATCAGGCAGGCAGTACCATCATTTGCAGCTCCATCTTGCTTGAAACAAGATCCACCCCCACTTACAGCTGCAGCATTAAAGAAGTTCCCAGCTGGCGCTAAGGAAATTCCGACTCAGACTACGTGTGATGTAGATGAATCTACCGCTGTAAGATGCTTGGAACAACTTGAGATATAATGCTGGCCTGAGATATACAAATACATAGACATATCCAGCTACATTTCTAAAAAATGTACTGTAGCTTTTTTTACTGCGGTTAAACTCTCCCAGTCTGTTGAAGTGATCAAGAATTACTAGGCCTGTTTTTGTAGGATATTTATTACTCTATTATTATTTTGCTTTTCTCTTCTGGGCAGGCTTTTTATGGTGTAAATATGAACTGGAATCTGAAGCATCCTATTTTTGTACTTTTCCCTGGTGTAATTCTTGCATGGTCTAGCATTCGTGATCCAATATTTCATATTTGTATTTTTTATTTGTTTGGTGATTACGAGTGCATTTAGTACTGTTGTTCATCTGGTTCGCCCTTTTTGGTTTTGAACCGGTGGTACGAAAAAGCAGTACCCGCTTAACCGATACTTATTTGTGGTCTCACCGATTTTTATTTTGTTTTAGGGCTTTTATCCGTTGAAACTGTTGGTTCAAAACTTGAAACTGCACCGGGGATTTTATCCTAATGGTCAACAAAATTTGCCCTTCAGTTTCAAACAATCATTTAATTTGGCCCGTACGCGTGGCATCGGGAAAAAAAAATCACCGGTTGGAACCGGCAATTGAACGTCGGTTCTCGGTTCGTAATATGGTGAAACTGAAAATCTACAGTTTTCGATTTTGGTTTGCAACCGACACTACGTCGATGGTTAACCGAACTGTGACCGTCGGCTCAATTACTCACCTCTAAGTACATTAATATCATTATTTGTCCACAATTAGGTTTGAGAGGCGAAGAGGGTATGAAATGAGATACTCGTCTTTTATTTTGTGTAAAGTTAGTTTCATTGAGAAATTGAAGTGATAGAGTGGGGATGCATATAATATAATTCTCGATCGCCAATGAATTGTTGAAAAGCTGTGCAGTTTTTTTCAGGAAAAGTAGTAGTAGTAGAAACGTAGAATACACAAATAAATTTTGTTGGATCAAGTGTAACGTGAAATGCGAGTATTTCTCCTTGTAAAATCTAGTTGTGCAAAAACTGGTTCTAGATGTAAGTCCAACAGTAATTACTTCTTCTTATATAGTCAAGTACGATATAACTAATGACAAGATGAAATTCTTATTTTTTTTTTTTTTATTAATGTAATGAGTTTAAGATATAACTAACTTACCAGAACTTAGTGGATCCGATTTGCAATAAGTTTTGATTGGCAGTCGCACAATTTCTGTCTGGGCCTAAAAACCCAACATCCCAACTCCACTTCATTGGATTTGATAGAATACTCTTAGGAGTCTTACTATTCATAACCTATAAAAATTAACGCAGCCCAATTTATAGTGTAATCCAATTTTTATGTAAAATTTAGTATAATTTTTTTAATATACCCTTTTATATTAAATATATTAAATTAAAAGATTATAATAAAAAAATAAAGATATTTAAAGAAAGAAGAAGAAAAAAAACAAAGGGAAATGGTTTATCAGGAGGAGGAAGAAGAAGATAGAGAAAGCTAAGTCTCAATTTTGATCAACTATTGTTATGGGCCGAAGCTCTTCTAAGTTCCTCTTTAATTTTAATCTTATTTTATGTGTTACTGAATTCAAAATTGAAAGTATTTCTCATGAATAAAAATAAAGACAATTTTCTCATTCAACACCACCACCATTCTTGACAGAGTGAGGATCAAGGTCAAAGCTAAAGTGATCGAAATCAAGAAGAAAACTCCCACAATTTCAAGTATTTAAGTCTCCATTTCCAAGGCATAGATGCTACTGCTTTCCTTTTATATGATGAAAAATGAAAGAATCTTTTTATAAAAAAAACTATCTTTTTCGACCTATTATTTCTAATTGTTCGGTTAATATTGTTAGTGTAATGCTAGTCATCTCTATAGGTGAAAGTTAGCAAATCGCTTATAAGAGAGCATTGTTGCGAGAACCTCTGCAGAATAGATTTCTATTTTAACTGGACCAACACGGGGACATGATACTTGGAACTACATTTGATTTTTGGTATTTTTAGGGAGTGTTAGATTGAGTGTTGGATTTTATATTGTGGCAAAATAAGTTTGATTTTTGGTTTTTTCTTTATTATTTACACCCTCCATTGATGAAGCCTTAACGAAACTTGGGTTTATGGAGTTCTAGGAAGAAAAGACATGGTTGGATTTATGGAGTTCTAGGAAGAAAAGATATGGTTAGATTTATGGAGTTCTGAGAAGAAAAGACAGTTGGATGTACGGAGTTCTGGAAAAAAAAGACATAGTCTGGTTGAAGATGATACTAAAGAAAGAAAATTGAAAGTTTGGATGTTTAAGAAAGGAGATAATTTCGTTTTTATTTCATCAGAAAAAAAACTTACACAAAAGAGAGTACATCAGGCTTATAAAGAGAGTAATAGAAGGTTCTTATAGCTTCTAACTAATGAGGCCTTGACACGTGTGTATAAGTGGTCCCTCAAGCTTATGCTTCAACTGTATCATGCTTACACCCCCCCCCCCCCCCCCCCCCCCAAGCTGGAATGGAGATCCAACATTCCTAGCTTGGACGTAAGAGACTGAAATTGAGGTCCTCCAAGTGGCTTCGTGAGTAAATCAGCAAGTTAAGCTTTGGTGGAAATATATTTAGGCTCAATCAACCCTTCCTTGAAGTGATGACGAACGAAGTGACAATCAATGTCAAGATGCTTCGTCCGTTGCTTGACTATCACACCACAAGGAAAATGGAGTGGGAACCGAAACACCAAGATCCCAAAGGAGATAATGAACCCACTGCAGCTCACAGACCGTACTTGCCAATGCACGGTACTCAGCTTCGGCCGAGGAACGGGAGACCGTCTTTTGCTTCTTCGTTTTCCAAGAAATCAAGGCACGACCCAGAAAAACACAATAGCCGGTGAGAGATTTACGAGTATCAATACAAGCACCCCAATCCGCATCAGAGTAAGCATGCAAGTCGAAACTGTGCTGAAGAGGATAGAAAAGACCTTTGGAAGGACAGCCCCGTAAATACCGAAGCAGATGAATGGCAGCATCCCAGTGTGACGTAGAAGGCTGATTGATGAACTGACTGAGCTGCTGCACGCCATAAGTGATATCTGGTCGAGAAAGATTCAAGTATAGTAATCGACCAACCAACCGTCGATACTTGTTGGCATCGGGAAGAGGCTGACCAACAGTGGCACTAAATTTGTGACCCGGAGGCAGGGGAGTGGCTGCTGGTTTGCAATCCTATAGCCCAGCATCTGTAAGTTTATCCAAAATATATTTGCGTTGATGAATGTAAGCGCCTTGAGAGCCCCGAGCCAACTCAAGCCCCAAAAAATACTTTGCCTCGCCCAAATCTTTGATAGTAAACTGTCTATCCAAATATGCTTTAAGCTTCTGTATCTCAGATTCTGTTGGTCCAATAATGAGGACATCGTCCACATAGATAACAAGAGCAAGGAAGGAAGAAGTTGTACCCTTGAAAAACAAGAAATGATCATGGACGGATTGAGTAAAACCATAATCAAGCAATTTAGAGCAGAATTCCGAATTCCATTGTCGTGAAGCCTATTTGAGGCCATAAAGACTGCGTTTCAGCAGACATACCTTACCAGAAGCAGCCTTCGTATACCCTGCTGGAGGTTCCATATACAACTCATTCGGGAGAAAGCCATGTAAGAAGGCGTTGTTAATATCAATGTGATGCATAGGCCAAGCATAAGCAGAAGCTAGAGCAATAAGCAAACGGACTGATACGAGCTTCGCCACTGGAGAAAAACTGTCCAAATAGTCAACCCCCAATACCTGACGATATCCCTTCGCTACCAACCGAGCTTTACACCGTTCAACCGATCCATCAGGCTTTCTTTTGATTTTAAACACCCATTTACAACCAATAGCAGTTTTACCAGGTGGTAAATCAGTGATTACCCAAGTGTTATTAGCTTCAAGAGCCTCAATTTCCGTTTGCATAGCAGATTGCCATTCTGGGAATTTAATGGCTTCATTGAAGGATTTGGGTTCTTTTGCAGAGTCAAGATTGTGTAAAAAGGCTGTATAGGCAGAAGTAAAACAAGAAGAAAGAAGAGATGAGGATACCTGTGGAACAACTTGCTGAGTAACCATTGGCTCGACAGTAGTGGCAGTGGAGGGGATAATATAGTCGGCATGCCAAGCTGGAGGTTGTTTGAGTCGAGTACTTCTCCTAACTGGTGGTTGAGAGTTCTCAGCGGAAGGTGAACACTCTTGAGCTCTAGAAGCAGAGTCAGAACATAAATCTGGAGCACGAAGATCACAAAGCGGCAAGGGAGTGGAATGCTGATCGGGGAATGGAACAGCAAAAGGATAGACGTTTTCATGAAATATAACATCTCTAGACACAAATATGTGGTCAGTAGAGAGATTCAACAACCGATACCCCTTTACCCCAAGGACATATCCGAGTAAGGCACATTTGATTGCCCGTGGGGCAAATTTTGATTTATGAGGAGTCACATTTGTGGCATAGCAAAGACAACCGAAGGCTCTCAAAGTGTGATAAGAGGGTGGATGACCATATAGTAGCTCATAAGGAGATTTCCAGTCTAATAGTTTAGTAGGTAAGTAATTTATGATATGGACAGCCGTCAATAAGGAGTAGGGCCAATATTTCGAAGGTATATGAGATTGAAACATCAATGCACTTGAAATTTCAAGGATGTGCTTGTGTTTACGTTCTACTACTCCATTTTACTGCGGAGTATAGACACATGTCTTTTGATGGATAATTCCATTTTGTGTGAACAAATCAGTACAAGATTGTTTACAAATTCTGTACCATTATCAGTTCGAAAGGCTTTGATGGGTTTATGTTGTGTTTTTATGGTGTTGATGAACTTTGAGATGAGGTTCGGTATTTGTGTCTTGTGGGTGAGCAGGAAAATCCATGTAGCTCTACTATAGTCATCCACCAAGGTAAGCATATAAGAGACTTTAGAAATGGATGGTTCAGTGTATGGCCCCCATAAATCCATATGAATTAAATCAAAAACACTAGAGGTTGAAATATTACTGGAAGGAAAACATAGCCTCTGTTGTTTGGATTTATGACATACATCACACGGTTTCAAAGCTGACAACACGTCTTTATTACAAAAGGACTTGAGGAAATGTAAATGATGCAAAGCATTATAGGAGGCATGACCTAACCTATTATGCCACAAGAAGAGTTGCTTGGAGTTTGCTTCTGACTTGGGATGTGGAGCTGTAAGGACTGGACAGCTGATGGATTGTAGGGAAGGAGGCTGGAAGAGGTATAATCTGCCAACTGCCTTGCCAATAGTCACCAACTTGTCATTCTTCAGGTCCTGCAGATAGCAATGTGTTGGAGTAAAAAGACAAGAGATGTGATTAGTCTGAACAAGTTGTGAAATGGATAGAATATTATAATGAAATTCTGGAACAAAAAGGACATCAGTAAGATTGAGATGAGGAAGCAAACGAACTGTTCCTGTAACATTTACGGAGACCGAGTGGCCATCAGGTAAATGTACAGTCACATGGGAGGGTAGATGTGAAATCTGAGTGAGTAATGATTTATCAGCGCATACATGCCTACTAGCACCAGTGTCTAGGATCCATGATCCTTTCTTAAGTGAGCCTAGTAGTGTGTAAGCATGATTAAGTTCCAAGTATGGCAATATACCTGCAAAATCTGAAAATTGAGCGAAATTGAGATAATCCTTAGATTTACCACCTGTAATGACTGCTTGCTTGTAAAAAATTTCGACAGCTCTTGTTGAATGATAGAGCTAATATGCTTCTCTCCAAACACCTTTTGCTTGTCAATGTTTTCTTTGCAAGTACTTTGCTCTGAGATTTCAGTTTCAGCCATGTTAGAGTAGATTTGCCCTTTCTGATCCTTTGGTTTGTAATACCACTCCGGATAGCCTTTAAGCTTAAAACAGTTTTCTATCTCATGTCTCGTGCCTCCACAATGATCACAGCGTAATTTGTCTTTCTCCTCCTTAGTGAGTGGCTTCTTAAATTGTCCTCTTCCTTTTCCTATATTTCCAGCAGCATGAATTTTCCCTTTCTGACCTCTACCAGATCCAGCGCCTCTTATCATCATGGCAGAAATGCCTTGTGTTTCAGCTGCTAAATCAGTGACATCTCTTTTCTTTTCAATTCCCACTATCATAGAATATGCAATGTTCAAGCTCGGTAGTGGATCCATGAGTAGAATTTGACTCCTAGCAGCATCATAACTATCATTTAATCCCATTAGAAATTGAATCAGCCTTCTATTCAGCTCGATCTGCAAGTTTTTCTTATCGGCTTCACATTTGCAACCGCCACAATTACATACACTAACTGGCATCAAACTATCAAATTCATCCCAAATCCTCTTCATTTTCGAGTAGTAAGCTGCTACTGATGTGTTTTCCTACTGGATATTGGACATGTCCTTCTGTAATTTGAAAATCAGAGGTCCGTTGCATATGCCGAACCTTTCCTCCAACTCAATCCATAGATGTCTAGCGCTTTTGGCAAAAAACAATCCTTCATTTAAATCCTTCGATACCGTATTAATGATCCATGATCTCACCATGCAATCTGCTTTATTCCAATCATCATAATCAGTAGAGCTCAGATCTGGTTGTTTAATCCTTCCATCAATGAAACCTAATTTCGATTTCGCTGCTAGTGCAACCTTCATTGCTTGACTCCATGAGATATAGTTGTTGCTAGTCAACTGAGCGCTTACCAGGAATAATCCTGGATGATCAGAAGGATGGATTTGCATAGCGGACGCCTTTTGTTTCATAGCTTGAGTTTCCTCTGTTACATTTACAGCAACAATTTGCTGCTCTCTATTTGTTAATGGCGGCCAATCAGCATTCCATACGTTGCCTCTAGTTCCAGCCATTTGCTCTAGATACCATGAAAGTTTGGATGTTTAAGAAAGGAGATAATTTCGTTTTTATTTCATCAGAAAAAAAACTTACACAAAAGAGAGTACATCAGGCTTATAAAGAGAGTAATAGAAGGTTCTTATAGCTTCTAACTAATGAGGCCTTGACACATGTGTATAAGTGGTCCCTCAAGCTTACGCTTCAACTGTATCATGCTTACAAAAATTAATATTTTTTTATGTTTTTATTTTTTCAAATCATATGTATATATGTAAATATATTATTTTTAATTAATTATATTAGTTCATCATTAAGGGCATAATAACATTTGCTAATATCATTTTAATTTACTAAATTAGTGGATTGCGTTAAAAAAATTTGTGAGTTGCTTATAGTCGTCGCCAAACTATTATTATTTTTAAATATTATAGAAGTGTTTGTCACTAGAAGTATCCCACTTAATACCATTCATAGCGTAGTAACATAAAAGATATTTAGGGAGTTGTTTTAATCTTACTTGATTAGCTTTCATTGTATATAGGATCTTGTGTATATTCTGTAATTATCATCTCTTGTACTTTTCTATATATATTTTGACTATACACAAAACGTGAATGCCCGATTTTTCTAAGATTTTTTTTTCCAAAACATATTCTTTTATGAATAACTAGCGTTGTCACCCGTATAAATGCACAGGATGTTCATAAAATACATCATTTTTATTTATAAATTTTAATACATATTCTAAAAGAACAAAATTTTAAAGTAAAATAAATTATTGATCAAGTATAAAAACAAATACGAGAAACAAAAGAATTTATTTCATTGATCTCTTTCTTACATTTACATGCAAATAAAAAAACTACACATTTTGGAAAACTTCTTGAAAGACAACATTCTTTGTTGTTTTCTATTCAACAACTTCATTGTAGCAAGTCAATATAATTGACCATGACAGAATATCGTTTTTTAAAAAATGTTCGACATGAGAAAACGATTGTCCTGGACTTTTGTTGATCGTCATTGCATAGGACACTATAATTGAAATCTGCCTTCTTTGAAATTTGAAAGGTAGCCTTAGATTCGAAGGAGTTAGGGAAAGCCTGAGAATTATGATCATGTTTCCATAGTTATTTCCAATTATGATATTTTCTTCAAGAACATGTTTCCTAAGCCTAGTTAAGAGCAATTTTGTGCCACTGCACAACTCTTTGAGTGATCTATGTTCTTCAGTAACATGATAGGAGTGCCCACCTTAAGGTTAAGCTCATGATTAGGTACACCAGAACACTTCAACGAATTTAAGAATTTTGGAGTATGGACATCCACTAACACGTCAATATTGCTTTCAGACTTGCAAGCATTATCATAGCTTAAATATGTCCTGGACTCGCGTTCATTGAGTTTGATCATGTGTTCATTAATGGAGTCAACGACGTCTAATGTAGGTGCAAGTATTGCTCTTTTCTGCAAAAATGGTGGATCATCCATAATTTTTTCAAATTTTGGTAAGAGCTTTGAACAATAATTTCAATGGCATCCCCATCTTTCTTCAAAAGAACGTTGTCTGGTATCTCAACTTCGATACCTCAATCTCTCATCTCACCAATAGTGCCATCACCAAGTGTAGCCATCCATTTGAAAAATTTATTTAGTTCTTCTATTTCCTCTTATGATTGGACATTTTTAAGCCACACATTCTTTGTAAGTCTCATCACTACACACTCGTCTCAAATATACAATGAGTTTATAGTTGCGTGAACGATGTCCTTGCGAGATCCTTTAGGAATGACTGGTAGTATTTGCTTGAAATCTCCTCCAAGAACCACTTTTTTACCACCAAAAGTCTTGTCAGAGTTCATTGATCCACTCAGCTGCATAATGTCCTTCATAGTGTTATCAAGAGCTTCGATACAATGCATGTGGACCATTAGCACTTCATCCTATAAAATCATCTTGAATTTTACTAGAAGTTGAGATAGGTGGTTGCCTTGCGTTATGCTGCAGGTTGAATCTTCATTTGTGGTCAATGTATTAGCAAATCGTGAGTGGGCAGTCCGTCCACCAGGCTAGAAAAGTGATGATATGCCACATAATGCCACATTAATCACAATCTGACCTTTAAAACGCACAGCTGTAGAAAAGTCCTCCACAAAAAAATATGTCCAGTACCCCCATAACCATACATAAAATATACTCCACCGCCGTTATTTTTTCTAATATCCTGTCATGGACATGTCTCTATTCTTCATTTAATTTGGATTCCATCTACTCGTATTCTCTACGAAGTTTTTGTCTTGTTGTAGGATAGTTCTGCGAAGAGCAACTTGTTCTGATATGTTGAGGCAGACTTCTTATCCAGAACTAGCGTACCATCGTATTCTTCCAAAGACTTGCCCAATATTTGCAACATTTCTTCGATATCCAACAGTGCAATGTTCTTGATCTCTTCATCAGACATTAGCAGTTCTAAAATGCAGACTAATGTCATTAATGCAATAAAATTAATTGCATTTTTTTATACGATATACTATTTCGGTGTGAAAAACATTTACTCTCTATTAAAATATATAATTATTACCTAGGGACTGTAGAGTTTTCCTCAGTCTATAGAGAATGTCATCGCACAAATACTGCTAACACTTTTCCCACAAGAACTCGGGGCGACTCAAACTGCACGAAAATAAAAGTGTTACGAACAGATTTATCAAAGATTGAGCAGATGCCTATTGACTTGCTTCGGTAATACCGTCGATGTATTCCTTGTCCTCATCTAAAAGACCTCGTGCATAACATGCATTCCTAAATGTGCGGTAGACAACATTAAGAAGAATCCTCAGGTCAATACGCCTCTCCAGAACCCGACGGGATGTAACATATTCTTCCAATTGCGAATAGTCTGGTCCTCTTTTTCCACTTTCTTTTGTCCCTTTTTTCCAAACGAATTGTTGTGGAAATTCTGCATATGTTAGTTTGGCAGCTTCTGGATATTCATTGTTAGACTCGAACCAACCAAGGAACATGCTCTCCCTAATGGATGGTCTTTTCAAAACAGAGTCCAACGAATTTGAATAAGAGAATATAATTATTTGTTGATTTGGCAGGTGGAAGTTGAGTCTCTCAACTGGTGGGTCTCTATACTAAATTTCAATCCAAATGTCCTCCATGCTGCCTCGCACTGAGAGATATACCTGCAGTCGTAAAACATCTTCACCTCGTCAAAACTTCCTGGCATGTGTTCTGATCCTTGACCGTTTTGTAAAATCCTGCAGTCACTCGGTCGTGTCCTTTATTCACGTACTTAAACAGGTACAAGGCTAGAATGTGATTGCTTGCACCACTTGACATTTATATGAGCACCATACTTCATTAGAAGGTACCTATTGTGAGGAACGATGAATGTATTTTCGACATCAACGTCATTCTTGGTCATCTTCTTTCCATCATTCCTTAATCTATAGATCGGGGACCCATCATCTTCAATAGTAGTTTCATCGAAAAATTTCCCGAGCAGCTCCACAGGGCTCGTACATCATGAAATCACGCACAACTGCATAATAATCTGGATCAACACTTTCATTTGCTATTTCTGCAGATATAATTTTGTCAATGTCACTAGCAATGGGATGTTGGTGTTGCTTGTCAAGAAACAACATAATATGGGCGTGAGAGAGCCATCTTTTCTGAAACTCCACCGTGATATAGCTACAAATAAGTGAACAAAGAGTTTTATCATTTTTTCAGATAAATAAATATATTGAGTTGGCATACTTATTCCTAAAAAAATCTACTAAACATTATACCTGCATTAACCTTCCCGAATATCTTGTTATTTCTTAGATCTTCCAATAAACCGTCTAGCTTCACTTTGAATATCCTTGAGACTATATCAAGACAATCCTCTGGTTTGAGCCCTCTTTCGTCAAGGAAACATTTCAATTTCTAGCCACTTTGGATTGTAGGTAAATGTTATGAAAAGATCAGGATAACCTACTCACCGACATATGGCCATAGCATCTTGGTAGTTTTGTATCATGTAGCGGACGCCCCCAGTGAATGTTCACACGTTTTCCTTGGGTGCGTGCATCAGTCTCTCCCTCTACAGTTCATCCTTTAAACCTTTATACATATTACTCGTAAGTTCCTTTTGTAATTCAATAACATACTGTACTTTTTTCAAATTTAAAGGATCAATTAAGCTTTGATGGAATCATAATTGAGAATTTTTCTTAACTATATCAAATTTCCATAACTATTATCATACAGAATATGATAATAACAAAATTCGAAAGTTATATACAAATAAAGATATCAAATATATAAAAACATCCAATAGCTAAATAAAAGAGATACATTCAATTAGCAATGCATGATTAGTGTTAAATGATTTAAGAAGTATTGAACAATATTATTATTTAACAAATTTTTATGATGTTTATTCGGATCCCTTAAATAAGGTATCCTACCTAACAATCTTTGCCAATTGATATTAATATAATTGATATTGCTATTATTAGTAGATGATTAATTATATTAATTTTTTTTCAATAAATAAATTCGAGTGTTCAAATTATAGTAAGTGGATGAATCAGATATAAAATAATTTAACGGGATAAAGAATATAAGAATTTAAATGAACACATGAAAAAAAAAATCTTTTATCCTAAATATGTTAAAATTAGTTCAAAACCAAGTTTTATTTTTCTTCTATTTTTTGTTTATTTGTGAAATATAAATAATCTTGAAAGATTAACAAATTGCAATCAAATTAACATAAATAAATGAATATAGAAAAAGGGTTAATATCAAATTGCAACCTGAACTATCAGCGATTTTTTCCATTTTTTACCTGAACTATGTTTTGTATCAAATAGCAACCTGTACTACACGAATATTATTTCTGGTGATCAATTCCGGCCAAAATAACCCATGTGACTTGCCCATGACCAACTTAGGGGTCTTTTTGCAATTTTTTCTTTTTTAATTTACAGAATCACTTTTTTAAATTTACCTTCAATTAGAAAAGGAAAAAACATCAGTTAATTTATATCAAAAACACTTATTAATCAAAACAAAATTCCCAACCCTTTCAAGAACCGGTCTTCGAGAAATTCCCCAATCTCCAACTGCTGCTACAACTCATACGAACGGCTCTTCTGGTGACGCATCTAGGCGTAGTGCGAAGGGGAATCAAGCGAGTTTTGATTAGCTCGTCTGCACAATCTAGGGTGCAGGCGGCCGTCGAGAGACGACCTCGTTGAATCCCCACTTATTGATAATGAGAACGGATTTATTGTGGAGGAGAATCTGAGGGATCGGCTGGCTAAGACGGAGACGCGGCTGAAGCGAGCTAGGGCAAGAGAAGCGAAGTTGAGCCGCCGCCTCGATGAGATGAAGAAATTCATGCGCATTATGGAGATCCTTGAGACCTAGCTCAAGTGCCGATATGCTGAACAACAAGTGTGGCTATGTTGCTTCATTTAGTTTGCTGCATATTTGGTACAAGACTAGGATTTGATTTCAATGAGATGGGGGAATTTGTCAGGTGGGTTCTTGAGGGTTGGGGAATTTCATTTTAATTAAGTGCTTTTAGATATAAATTTACTAATGATTTTTTTAATTACAGGGAAGTTTAAAAAAAGTGATTCTGTAAATTAAAAAGAAAAAATTGCAAAAAGACGCCTAAGTTGATCATGTGCAAGTCACGTGGATCATTTTTTACCGGAATTGGTCACCGAAAATAATATTCGTGTAGTACAGGTTTATATTTGATACAAAACATAGTTCAGGTAAGAAACGGAAAAAACGCTGATAGTTCAGGTTGCAATTTGATATTAACTCATAAAAAAATTTGGTGTGTAGTATATCATTTTATAATGGTTTGAGTTCAATTTATTTATATTTTTTTAAATTCCTCTTCCACTTATTAAATAGTTGAAAGTGTAATGATAATTATTTTACATTGGATGGAGAAATTTTCGGATTTCAATGAACATGATCCTTGGAGCAATTTTTTTCCAAAATCTTCTCAAGTTATGCATAGATGTTTTTAGGATAAATCATCACACTTATAAATATTTCCAAGGGATAAAATTGTAATAAGTGAAATAAATTTAGAGACCGGAAATCGAATTATTTGACATGTTGGTTTTTCTTCTATATATTTGTCAACATATTTTTAGTAAGTGAATTGTCAACATTTTGTTGATTCAATTGAATTTTTTATCGTTTAAATAAGGAAGTTATGTGGATAATTTTGTTTCCAACATCCTGTCAACTTATGTAAACAAATGATGATAAATCAAGTCACTAAATCCTCAATTTGCCATAAGAAGGTTCATTTTAACACTTCTTCAAACTTAGTAATTCATTTTTAACACATGCAACAACAAACTCATTTATTACATGTTAAATTAATTAATTGTTTTTTCTTTTATTTTTTGTTTATTAATAAATATTAACAATCTTGAGAGATTAACATATTACAATCAAATTATCTTAAAATAAATGAATATTAAAATTTTGGTGTGTAATACATCATTTTATAGTGGTGTGAGTTCACAATTAAGTTTATTCTTTTTTTTAATGCCTCTTCTAGTTATTATATATGTGTTGGTGTAATGAATCATTGTTTTACATTGAATAGACAAATATTCAGACTTCAATAAACATGACCCTTGGGTCATTTTTTTTTTTTTCCCAAAATCTTATCAAATTATGCATAGGCAAATGATGATAAATCATCAAACTAAATATTTTCAAGGGAACAAATTTGATAAGTGAGGTTAACACATGCAACAAAATTTAAGGGATGAACAACTAAGATATAATAATTTAAATTCAATAAGTTATGCATGAAGAAATGATCATGAAACATGATACCAAATAATTTTAAGGGAAAAAAAAAACATGAAAGTTTAAAAAACACATGCAATAAAAACAATGTTTTATTTTCCAAGAAAATGTTAAAATTATTTCGTAACTTTTTTTGTTTTTATTACTAAACAAATTTTGAGTAAGTGAAATTGTCAAGATTTTGTTGATTCAATTGATTTTAAAATCGGCCTTAAAAGAAGAAGATATTTGGATAAATTTGTTTCCAATATCTTGTCAACTCATGTAAAATAAATGATGACAAATCATGTCACTAAGTCATCAATTTACAATGAAAAGATTCATATTTGAACATATCTCCAAACTTGGTAAAATGTAAATAATTATGAAAGATTGAGGCTAAAAGTATAAGTTTCTATTGAAAATGTGTTGTACTCTAATGTAGCATTGCTATTCTGCTTGATATTCCCATGAACATTCAAAATAATAATTTTAGAATCACGTTTGTGTATCTATGTAGCAGCAAGTCTCCATTCTTGATAGCATTATCTTCATGAAAATCCTTGCATCCACATGTAGACAACCATTTATCCTCTGCTTAGGTACACGATAATACCACATCCCTCTAAAATAACATCTCATAAAACATTGTTGTGAGAGACTTTTGCCAAGTGCACTAATGAAATTTCCTGGAAAAATCTAAAAAAACATAAATAAAAAATTAATTAGATTAGAAATTAATAAAAGAATAATAAAGTTGTAGAAATATTATAAAAAAAGTTTAAAAAAAGGTGTAGAAATATTATTTTAAAACATTAACAATATAATCTTACAATTAAAAAAAATCAAAACACGTTAAAAAAAAATGAAATCATATGTAATAATATGGAGTATAATATATTATTGGAAAATTTTGATATTATCAAACGTTCAATAAATTGAATTGATTGAACTTTGAACATGCATGCAAAAAGTGGGAATCGAATAAATAAAAATATAAATAAAGCATAAAACATTGCGAAAGAAAGAAAAAAAACATGAAAACAAGGCCTGCGAAAAAAATTCAGTCAATAAAATCTTATACACAATATAGTATTTAATACCGAATGTATGTAAACCTGCAAAAAATGCAGATCCAATATATCCAAAGCATTATAAATACAAAATCAATAAACCAACACATACAGATTCAAAAAATAGATGAAATAAATGTATACAGTAGATCAACAAAATCCGTAATATAAAATACCAAAACTCGATATTGATATATACATAATCGAATTACCTAATTAAATTTTAATATATGTAAATCTTCAAGATCTATAATAGCATGAAATCAACAAATAAAAGATAAAGTTAGGCAAAGTAGACGTTATAATATAAAACATAAAATATTACGAAAGAAATCAAGCATGGACAACAAAGCCTACATAAAATGAAGATTGAAAAATTAACAATATGGAATACTGTAGATTATCTGGAACATAGTGATATTATCAAACATTTAACAAATTGAATTGATTGAACTTTGAACCTGCCAAAAGTGGGAATCAAATAAATACAAATCTAAATAAACATAAAAATCTATATAAATATTCAAATGCCAATGCATTTCATGCAAATACTCGTGCAGAAAGTTATGCTTGGTGAAATAGAAAAATAGATTAATAAAAATCGTACTTACCATGTTCAACATTAACAATTTCATAGACCCAACTTCTTGCTTTAACTTCAATACAATATCTAGTATCCAATGCTTGCTTTGGCTTCAAAGAGACCCAAATTCATCACTTTTACCTCATCATTTGTGCAAAGGAGAAATAACGAAAACATTAAAATCAGACAATAAGTGCATTTCGAATACTTGAATGTTATGAATATTACCGAATCTTCAAAACCTGCAATAACAGATGAATACAATAACCAAAAAACTCAAAAAATTAGAAACATTCGCATTAATAATACTAAAATAATTAGAATAATAATGGCAAAGAAGATGAAAAGATATACAAACATATGAACACACACAAAACACTACTATTATATACACAATCTGAATACAATTAATCCCAATAAAATCATGGAACTAAACTGCATAATAGAAAAATTATAACGAAATTAATAATTGAAGAAAGAGGGAACAATGAATATCGTAATGAATGCGGAGAAGATTATGTGGGAAGATTAAAGGACTGCGACAATTGTGGAATGAAAGTTCACGAACAATTTAGGAAGGTTTGAAAATCATAATTAAGGGAATTTTTGAATGAGCGAATGGTAGACGTTTTATTTTTGGTAAAGATTAAATAAATATTAGAATAATTCTCATATCCACCAAGATATTCGCAAGGAAATTTTAACCATTACGCCTTAAAGTAATATTTAAGTATAAAAAGCAACTAAATAATATTTTAAGTAGGTTTCATAATTTGTTTGATAGGGAATAAGAAAAACCTAAATAAAACAATAATTTATTAATACAAACTAAATTAATTATTGTCATTACCATTGCATGCATATTTCACCATATCAAGATTATCTTGAGCGAATTCACAGCCTTGAACTTCGTCCTCGTTTTCCTTATCATTCATGACTGGTCATTTTAGGATATTAGCCTTCTTCATAATTGAAAAGGGTTCAACGGACCTCTTGTTTAGGAAATTTAGTATTCCTATCCTATGGCATAATGACTCGTCATTCTTGCCCAAATCCATCCACTATATTATTGAACCTCTATTGTAGGAAATGAATTTCTGCAAGTCAATAGCAAACTAAAGACATTAAAAAAATTCAAATCAATCTATTTTCTTATACTCTAAATGTATCTAATTAATGAATAGAAAATCCTAAACTAAATTATTTGCAACAGAATAATTAACGAAAACATAAAAACCATTCAATAAGTGAAGTTTCAAATACCTCAATGTTGGTGGATATAACTGAATCTTCAAAACCTAAAACATGAGATGAATTGAATAACAAAAAAAGAAAAAAGAAAAAACAAAAACAAAAACAAAAACATTCGAATTAATATATTGAAACGATAAAAATAATAAGAAATGGCGAAGGAGATGAAACAATATACAAGCTTAAAAACACACACAAACTACTACTATTATATACACAATATGAATACGATCTGAACAAATTCATGCATCTAAACTGCAAAAAGGAAAAACAAAAACGAAAAATCATCGCAAGAAAGAAGGAACAATGAAATACCGTAATAGCCGTGGAGAAGATTACAACGTGGGAAGAAAAAACAACTGCAACTATTGTGGAATGCTTATTCTTGAAAGTGATTAATTAATTAGGTGTGACATGCGTTTAGTTTGATGAACAATTTAGGAAGGTTTGACAATCATAATAACGGAAATTTTGGATTGGCAAATTGTAGATGTTTTATATTTGGTAAAGATATAATCTTGAAATAATTCTCATATCTACCAATATATTTGCAAGGAAATTATGACCATTAGGGCTACAAATCTGCCGGATTAAAAGAATAAAATTAATTAGTGCATCAATCACATAATTAACCTTGATCAAACCGTGGAGATGAAGACACATGTCCTTCCTATTGTAGAAATGTGCAATGGGCGGGAAAATGGTTTTAGGCTAAAAATAGTATAGGATTTTGGTTATACTAGTACTATTCCCGTGCGATGCACGGAAGTTTATTTAAAAAGTAATGATTTTAATAAAATTAAATATGATATAGTCTAATATTTAAATATATAATCGTTTTACCCAAATAAAATATTTTTTTAAATGTAGAATAAAATATAAATAAAATTATAAGTAATATGAATATAAGTTTCTCGAATGTTATACATGAATTTAATATAACTCACTTTATATATAGATATATTATACTCCCTCCGTTCCGAATGAACTTGCACACTTTTTGTTTTCGTTTGTCCCAATCAAACTTGTACATTTCTTAATAAGGAAAGTTATAATACAATCTCCACCCTCAAATTAATCTTCACCCTCAATCTCCACCCTCAATCCACATTTGAAAAGTCAACAAAATCCTCAAAAAATAACTTTTCTTAATATGTGTGCCGACCCCCCTGTGCAAGTTCATTTGGGAAGGAGGGAGTATATGTATATATATAAAAATTAATATTAAGATAAATATCTTTTTCAACATGTTCATTTCTTATCTTTGAAATCCAAACACACATTTAGTGTGTTTGTTTCATTCTTCACCTATATGAATTATAGCTTAATTAATTATGAATGTTAAAACAAATATAAATACCTAACTATCAACTCATATTATTAAATAAAATAAACTGAATAATGTTATAAGAAAATTATTTTTCTTTCATTTTTTACATTCTACTTTGAATATTTAAATTTATCTAAATAAAGGTTTAATTCTGATTATAACTATTTACTTTTGAAAAAAAATAGTTGCAAGTTTCAATACCTTACTTTGTATTTTATATATACAAAGAATAAAAAAATAAAAAAATAACAAAATAAGATTCAAAAGTTATTCAATAGTTGGAATAACAAAATAAAACATCTTTTGTTTTTTCAATAGTTCGAATGACAAAATAAAACATATGAGTTCTTCAATATTTCTTAATACTTTCATATATATATATGTGTGTGTGTGTGTTGAAAAGTTTCAATTAAATTATAAGTTTATATTGTAAATAGTAGATTCATCTAAAGATACACATTGGTTAATGTAAAAAAATTGCTTAGGTTGCAAAATGTAAAAAAAAAAAAAAAAAAAAAAAAAGACATAATTGAGATTGGTTAATGTGACCAAGTATTGTTTAGGTTGCAAAGTCTAGAAAATATATATAGTTTAAGTTGGTTAATTTTGTTTATTTAAAAGAAGTTTAGTTGCAACTTGAATAATAGCATAGTTTAGGTTGCAAAGTGGTAATTATTTATCGAAAAGTAACATTAATATATGGAAATATAAAAAAGCAATGTTTTTTTAAGATTAATTACCATATATAAAGTTATATATATGAGCGAAAGTCATAGTTTTGTGATTTATCAACAAAAATAATTATTATAATAAATAAACATTAGCAAATTTAATAATTTAATAAGATGATTATAAATCAAATATTAACTATCGCTTTTAATTCGATAAAGTATGTGTTCAATTGTATATACAATGATTTTTCTCTCAATGCAATAAATGAAGAAAACTTGAGACAGTTCAAGTCAAATAAATCAAATTGATTAATTGTCGTTTTAATGAAATAATCAAGTAATATAATTTGTAAAAGAGAATTATTTGAATGATTTTTAATTTTGTTCCGAATCAATGCTATATTTATTTTGCAAGCTACAATAAATACTGGAATCTTACTTAAATAATCAACGAACAAATAATATAATATTTTAAATAGAATATTTTATAATTATATATATATATATATATATATATATATCATATGGATGTCAAATCGAATATCGTCAAAAGATAATTAATTTGATATAGTATACATATTAAATATATTAGAAATAAAAAAAAAGATATTTGCAACTTTAGAAAGTAAAACTAATTTTAATTCTTACCAAATGTGACAACAACTTATCAATCACAGTCTGAAATTTTAGACTGGAAAGTGTTACTTACAGAAGTGTCCCTACCGTGGCTTATATGTATAAATATATATAGATTTTTTAATTTATAAAATAATTTCTAAATTCTAACTATAAATAATTTAAAATATCCATAAAATATATAATAAATGGAACAATGATATTTTATTTGGATAGTTCATACGTAATGTAAAGTTTAATATTGTTTTTCTTTATGTCCCTACTTTTATTTTATATTTTTATTAATTTATCTAAATAAACTTTCAAGTTCTAATTATAAAGTTAGATTTTCATTTGCAACTTTTGAGATTTCATTTGGTGATTTCAAATATACTCAAATAATTTTATTTAATAAATTATTATTTTAACAAACTAAAATTCAAAAGTTATTTAATAATTCAAATAACAAATTAAAGTCTATGAGTTCTTCAAAATATTTGGATACTTCCGTATTTTATATGGTAATGTAAATTATTTATATAAATGTTATATTTTTCTTACAAATAATTTATTTATTTGAAGATAAAAATTAATTAATGCGGAAAAAGCTATTTAGATTGTTAAGAGTAAAAAATACAATTGATGTTGATTAGTGCGATAAAGTATTATTTAGCTTACAAAGCTTAAAAATATATAATTGAATATTAGTAAAAGTAAAAAAATTAAAAAGATTGCAAAAATTTACAAATGTCATAATTTAGGCTGCAAAGAATAAATTTCCTTAAAAGAGTAATTTTAACAAAATACACATTATTAAAAAAAATAAATAGGTAATTAAAAATAATTATAAAAAAATACTCATGATTTTTTTAAAGAAATCATTTTACTAATTTTAGTTGCAACCAAAACCAAAATATTATAGTACAAGTCACAATGACCATCAATTATAGCACAAAAATTAACCAACAAACAATCCGTTTATTCAAACCAAATATCTCATTATAACGTATGTAATATGGATGTCAAATCGAAGCTCGTGAAAAGATGAATAATTTGGTATATTATGCATAAAAAGCGGATTTAATATGAAAAAATTATTTGTATTTAAAAATAAATAAAAGAAAGTTATGAACATACCAAAAATAGGAAAAGTTACTAATTATAGTCTAAAATTTTTGGAGGGAAAACTAAAATGACACTACTACCCTCCATTTTACTTTTATATATATATAGATATGTATGTATATATATATATATGTATATATATATAGATTTCTATACTTCTAGAAGATTATTTGTAAATATATCAAAGTATAATACTTTGTAAGAAGAGCTATTAGAAATATTTAATGAATCGCTTTTTTAAGAGAATCATGAATTATTTAGACTTTTATTTAAAAATTATATGGAAGCAAAGTACAATATATCAAATAAGTTCATAAGCATTTTCCATATAAAACTAAAAAGTAAGAGAGACAATTTTCTTTGAGAAACTTATTATCCAAACTTAAAACTAAATTGAAGCATGACTAAGTTTGAAATAAAACAAACACAACTTTTTAAGCAATAAAGACAATACATTCTTTTCCTAGAAAGTTTTATAAACATAATAATTGAATATCAATCAAATAATATCACATTAATTACAAAAAAAAAAAAAAATTATAAATAAGATTATCATGAACAAATATAGTGAGTCAATAGTTGTTCATACTCTGTGGAACATAATATAATTGTAAATAACCACAAATATTTTCATATGTAACTCGTTATTAGTATGCCACCGTTGTCCATTCTCGTCTCTACTTGCAACTCCGTCATTCTGAAAGGGGTATATCTTAGGGGTGAGTTATTTTCAACTCGTGGGAATCCATCTTGTCAAAACTAAATATTATTAAAACTATTACAGCATAAAAACATATAACATCGTAAGACTGGACCAACAAGTTAATAAAAATAATCTTAGGACTGACCAACTTCTTAGGATTAAATGGACCAGTAAGTTAAAAGTAAACTTATCAATAGGACTGATCATCTACTAATCATGTGTTGTGCAACATATCGTGTGCATGACAGACATCCGAGAATTCTTAATTAGATCCCAGACCATTTAGGTCCCTGGCAAATTCATATGTCTTATAACATATTGCAATTATCCATAAAAAAATACACATAGCATTTATAATGACAACCAATTAGTTAAGTTAAAAGGAATCCCCACCTTAATAATTGAGTTCTCGGAGTAACTTGCAAAAAACAATGTATGCAGCCTAATTTCCGTAGCCTAAATTAACCGCTCCTATGTAACAAGTTTCCAACTGTTTGTTGAGTTCTATTATTTGTGTGCATTGAAATTGCAAAGTAGGTAGGTTTTTATAGTGATTAAGGGTTGACTATTGTAAGAAAAACCTAAACTTTTGGTTTAATCATTGAGCAAAATTTGCTCCTTTTCCATTGATGGCCTGAGTGATAAGAAGAAAGAAGTTAATTGTGGCTAATTTTTAAGCTTGAAATAAAGATTGAGATTATACATACACACACACACATATAGGCTTTTATAAAAAAAATTAAAATTGGGCTTCAAAAAAATATTTTTGGGATTATCTAAATAAACAAAACCTAGACTTTCATATTAGTGAAATAATTGGGCTCAAATAAGAATATATATTTTTGTTCTTTAATGGATGGACTGGGCTTAAGAACTTCAATATTAATAATTGGACTTCAAATATATTACTGAGCTTTTATTAAGAAAATAAATAAGTTCCTCTTATTAAGAAAATAAACTGAATCTTTATTAAGGATCTTATGAAATTGATTTTATTAAATAATTAAAATCATTGGGCTTTCAAGCTATGAGACTTTAGTTCAATATAAATCAAACTTATCTTAAATGCATAAAAATAAATAAATAGAATATCATATAAATGTTGGGTGTTACACAAAAGCCACAATGTAGTGAATATTAAGCACACCCTTACATGGTATCAGCCATGATTGCCAAACCCTAAACATCCTTCTTCCATAATCATTCATCTTGCTTAATGGCGACCTCTTCTTAATCTTCATATGACATTCTTCCATTTTCCACACTCATCCACATGATCACAATCAAATTTATCACCATCTAACTATCAGTTATGGCAAAATCAAGTCATTTCCCTCCTAACATGTCAAGACTTAATCACCATTCTGGATAGGTCCGGTAACGTCCCTCCTGTACAGATCACTGGGTATGATGGAAAAGTGATTCCC
This sequence comes from Ajuga chamaepitys, assembly GCA_958295605.1. Taxonomy (NCBI): domain Eukaryota; kingdom Viridiplantae; phylum Streptophyta; class Magnoliopsida; order Lamiales; family Lamiaceae; genus Ajuga; species Ajuga chamaepitys. The sequence continues at coordinate 9,456,531 of OY282507.1, read as the reverse complement.
GCCCCACCTTTGCTCAATTAAAAAAAGATGAAGGTGAGATTGTTAGCCTCCTCCTCACCTCCTTAACCGAAATGGGTTATATTGGTGTTGCACCATGTCGCATGCAATTTGGGTTGCACTGCGTTCTTTAATAACTGCAAACCCAGGGAACTCTCCTTTCCTACTGAACTTGCAGCATGGATCTTGTTGTGTTGGTGAATATGGCCTCCAATTCAAGACTCTTTGCGATCAACTTGTTGTCATTGGGCAACTAGCTTCCGCAACTAATAAGGCTCATGGTTCTTGAAAGGTCTTGGTTCTTCCTTCACTAATTTCTCAGTGTCTCAACTATCCTTGGTCCCTTTTCCCACCTTCACCAAATTTGTATCGTGGACATAAAGTTTTGATATATTTCAAGCATCCCTTGATACTCAGGCTATCCCGTCGGCAACCTTTGTGGCTCAAGCCCTTTCACTACAGTGCTCCAACTTTTCCCGTGGTCATGGTCTTTTATCCAACTCCAATCATGGTTGTAGCAATGCTGGTGGTGGGCGTCGTAATAGTGGCAACTGTGGTCCACAACGTCCACCGACTTGCCAACTTGGTCTTATTTTGAACACTATGCCGATAAATGTACCGACTACACAACCACTCGTCGAACTGACCATGAGGCAGCCCATCTTGTTGAATCTTTTAAAGTCGGTTGTTTTTATCTCCTGTCTTCGAATTCAATTGATACTTCACACTGGTGTGTCGGCTCATATGACTCCGGACTCCTCTTTAGACAATTCGAAGACTTATTATGGTAATGATCGGATGTAACGGTAAGTCTCTCTCCATTTCTCATACAGGCTAGCTCTTATTCTATTACTGATGCTATCAAATTAATGGATGTTCTTGTAGTGCCGAATATCACTAAAAATTTGATGTTTGTTAGCAAATTATTTTATGATTATCCCGTTAATGACTTGTTTACTAATGATTCATTTGCATTCAACATCGACACACAAAAAACATTCTGGATCGAGGAAACCAAGAAAAGGGAATTTATGTGTTTGATACATGTCACTTAACCTTGGCAGCAACTTTGAAGTCTAAGTGTAATAAATCCCCATTTGAAATTTGGAACTCTAGACATGGCTATGTTTCTTTCAATGTAAATTTGTTTCTTAAATAAACTAGGTAATTTGGACGTCACCTCTTTATTGCCAAAACCTATGTTATGCTCTTCTTGTCGACTTGCTAAAAGCAAACATTTGCCCTTTTTGGTAAATGAGAAACATTCATTTCATGTGTTGGATTTGTTACACTGTGACTTGTGGGGTCCTTCCCTAGTTTGCTCTCCCACTGGATATTCTTATTATGTTATATTTGTGGATGACTTTTCACTTTTTTTCTGGCTTTATCCACTCTGACATAAATTTGAATTTTATGATGTCTTACTTCAATTTAGTAAGTTTGTCCAGACTCAATCTTCTAGCCGTATTAAGGTATTTCAAAGTGACGAGGGAACTGAGTTCACCAGAAATCGGGTTCAAGAATTTTTTCTTGAACATGGAATCCAACACAACTGTCCTGCTAGTACAAGCCTTCTAGAATGGACGAGCTGAATATAAACTCATGCATATTGTAGAAACTGGTGCTGCCATGTTTTTCCATGCTCATATTACACCAAAATCCAGGTTGAAGCCTTTAGCACTGCCATTTATATCATTAATTGGCTACCCTCGGTTTTAAATGGTAAACCTCCATTTGAGCTACTATTTTCTGTAGTTTCAAATTATGGCAATTTTCATCCTTTTGGTTGCAGGGTCTATCAGTGTCTTCGAAATTATATGAAACATAAACTTTCTCGGCAAAGTTCACCTTGCAACTTCTTTGGCTACAGTATTCATCATAAAGGGTTTTGGTATTACGATCCTCAAAGTTTGTGCGCTTATATCATTTGTCATGAGACCTGTTTTCATTTCAACAAATTACGTTGTGTCCAACCCAACACATTAGCAATTTCTACCATTTTAGAACCCAAAAAATGAATGAAAGATGTCTAGAATGAATAGGGATTGATTGCTAAAATAGTATTTGGAAGATAAGTGAAGTCATGTGTAACACCCCAACCACGCAAGCAGGTGAAAGGTTGCCACTAAAACATGCATTTACTTTTAAAACATTTATCAGCGGAAGAAATAAAAATACAAGTTAGAAAATTTTCTCAATAACTAATTTATTCTTGATATAAAAGCTAACTAGTAAAAATCCACATCTTTGAGTCAAAATTCCTATTTTACATTTACAATATCACAAGTAACAGAAACATCTAATTTAAAACTATTTAAAAGATAAAACATCTATAACTTCTAGCTCAATCAATATAAACTTTGATACTTAATTTCAAGTACATTTAATTTTCTATTTATTCTTCTTATTGGGAACTTGCCCGCGCTAGCTAGATCCCCCGTCCGTCCATTAGATCTGAAAATATTTTAGCATAGCATCATGAGTGATGCGAACCCAGTGGGTAACACTTATTTAATATTCTATAAGACTGTATACTGACATGCAAGCATTATAGTAGCCAACCCATCAACCATCCAATTACTGACCCGAAGGGCCTGTATAACGGAATGACACGGATGCAAAGCCGGTGACCCGAAGGCCCTATATAACGAAATGACCGTGAGACCAAGCCAGGTGACCCGAAGGTCCTTTAACCCGTAGGTCCTGTATAACGGAATGACCCTGAGGTCAAGCCGGTGTACATAAGAATATACAAGCAGAAGTGTACTAAATTAAAGTTACCCTCTTTTCATGTAGAATTCCTTTAACTGATGTAGACGTGCATTGACTGATTGAACGTTCTTTGTTTGAAGTGCTCTGGAGAAGCTTCAAGGTTGTCCGGTCCAACTCGTACCACACTCGCTGATTTGAAACACTTAATCTTATAACTTTCTCTATTATAATCTTAGCTTTTATATATAACTAGTGTACATGTATACTTTATACTTACACATTTAATCACATATAGAACACGTTAGTATACTAGTACACAACACATTTAGACAATATAATAATATACGAGTGATATAAGTAAAATACTGTGTTCACATAATCACAAAATTAGACTCATATAGGATAAACACATCCTTTCAGAAGACTGTAATTTATTTATAGTTTAGAAAAACTAGTGATTTATAAGTAAATCAACAGCTTATTGCACTAAAATGCACATAATTCATATAATCTTCTAAAATTCTGAAAGTTTACATAGCAATATATATATATTATATATATAATTTAATATACTAAAACATTTCACTAAAATTCAAAGTGTCCAAGTTTATAAAATCTTTCAATAGAGTTGTAAATTGACTATTTTTAGGCCGTAAGAACACCCTGTCTTGTAAAATTCATTGTAAATTATATATTCCAAGAGAACTCCATAATCTTTAATCATAGACTCCTAGCATCATATATTTTATAGTGGTAAAACAATTTTATAAAATTCAAATGGACTAATTTTATAAAAATTATTTTGTAAGACCATTATGACCAAATCTAGATAAAATCAGCTTATCTTGTAAAATTCATTAAAAATCATAGTCTTAATAAAATATCCTCAAATTTTAACCATACCCAAAAAAATATGTACATTAACATAGTAAAACAGTTTTTTAAAATATTATGTATATATTTTTGTATAATTTTCCAAAGTCGCATGTAGAACATAAATTTTGACAAACAACACATTTAAGTAAATTTACGTATTAGATAATATAATCTCTATCTATATAACACCTAAAATTATATAAACTCATAACTAAAAAAAATATCTAAAGGTATATAACACTTTTAATTAACATACGCGTACCGATTTTACATCAGGTAGCAAAATCGATAAATTGACAATCAACCATATAAGACCCCTAAGTCATGTATGTTACTGAAAAGCAAAATTTACAAACCTAAAACTAAAGGGAATCACCCTTGTTAATTCAAATAATGTAAGAAATTTAGTCCTAAACATGGATTAATGTACAAATTAAGAATTACGCTATTTACCTTATTTGATTGAAGATTTGAAAATAAAGAGGATACAGGTAGATAGAGTTGCTGGTTATCCTTATGGAGTTTTTGGAGTAGTTGAAATCTTCATGATACTCCAAATCAAAATGATGGAGGGCGTGTTTTGGAAAAGACAACAAAGATAAACCAAATATAAGATGAGTAACTATTTGTAAAAGTACAAGGATGATAAAGGCTAAACTACATATAATATATGCAGGAAGATAGTATTGCATGGGGGTGTAACGTGGAAACTGGGGGAATGGAATGAGTGTCAATACAGGTGTCAAGTTGTCTTCTAACCTAATCTACTAAAAGGTTGTATTGATTTGTTATAAAACATAAGATTTATTACATAAGTATTAATTAAGTTATTATAATAGGTATATATGTTATAGGTGTGGCATGAATTAGTGTTCTGATTTAATTCATTATTATATATGTAAAGAAATAAGAGTAGTGTATTTTTTTGTGTTTCATGATGTTTAATATGTTATATCACTTAGGAGATACTCCCTCCGTCCCGGCTTAATTTGCACACCTGCTCCGGCGCGTATATTAAGAAAAAATAGATTTTATGGAATCTTTGACTTTTTTAAAGGTGGAGATTGAGGGTGGAGATTTTAAGGGTGGAGATTGTAAAATTCCTTTCCATTTTAGGGGTGTGCAAAATAGGGTGGGACGACTGAAAAAGGAAAGTGTGAAAATTAGGGCGGGACGGAGGGAGTAATATTTAAGTATTATCACAATATCAACATGTAATATGATCCTATAATTATTTTGTGTAATTTAAATGTATCAACTAGGGCGATAGCTAGTTAGTGCAATCCCTTCTTCCTTGTGTTCCGGATATTACACTAAAAATTAAGGTAAGGATTTTTAAAAAATTGATTACGTTATACGTATACGAAGATTCACATTTATCCATAAAAATAATAAATACACAATTTGTAATAAAATTATATTCGTATGCTAAACTAAAATAAAATGCCTTTTAACATCCCTTATTTTTTGTACTTTTCTTTTATATTTCGGACGAGTAATACGAGTGACCTCGGTCCTCTTGATAGCTCTCCCTGTAACATTAAATAAAATACTTTATATCTTGTAAGTTCATTAGCCTCAATATTTGGATAAAGATAATTTGACTAACTCTAGTTTTTATAAAAATAAATAAACTTTGAATAACTCTATATAGAAAATTAATTAAAAGACAAACATGAAATTAAGTCTGTTGCTTTTAGTTTTGGGATATTACATCATGGGCCAAAATGACTTGGCGAACTTGAAATTCTGCTAAACCGTGCACTGCATGTACAAGCTCGAATGACCTGTTTTGACAAAGTTTTCTTGAGGACACGTATTTCTCGTGCAGCTCTACACGGCCTAACTGCGTTGGCATGTGCACGAGTGTGCATGTGGCCATGCGTTGACTAATTTTCTCCCGTTGCTCGATATATTTGCCCCGTTTGTCATTCCAACTTTGATTCTTCCCTTTTCCGACCCATTTATCGTCTCGTTAAGCTTCAAATGGCTGTAAAATAACTTAAAAACCCTTTTCTTAAGTCAAACTTGATGAATATGAGATAATCAATAAACGAGAGCTTAAAGTACACTATATTCAACAAAAACTCCTATTCTAAGCTACGCTGTTATAGGCAAAAACCTCGTTTCTCATCTTCCTGCTGTTGTGAGTCAAGGTTTAGAACCAGATAGAAGATGGCTTGGAGATCATTCACCAACCTTGTTCAGAGGGAGAATTGGTGTTGGAGTAAGGATTAGAAGATCAACACATATACATAATTATTATTACACATATACATAATTATTTTATTTGTATTCCTTTGTCTCTCTTTTTTCCCGTCTCACGAATGAAATTCATTTACTATATCCTGGAGACATTCATTTATAAATTTTGCAAGAGCCAAAAAAAAGATCTTATATTTCTTATAATATCTTTTAGGATTACAAGTTCTTAGATTTGTAAGTCTTTAATCGATAGTTTTATCTTTTATACCCTAAATTGATAGTTTTTGTCTTTCAGGCCTCTGATTGGGAATTAACTATTTTTCATGCATAAACTAACTCCTTAATATGAGTACGAGGTTTCCCTTTAAAAGAAAAAGGAAAGGAGTTAATAAGAACCCAGTAAGTTAAGTTTTTTTGGTTTTAAACATAAAGTAAATTTTGTATTATTTTTTAATATTATTCGCTCATTAATTGACCATAAAAAATTCAAAATTATACGTACATTTACTTCTTCATTGGAGGAAAATGAAAAACAAATGCAAAGAAATGGCCACACTCAATAATAACATACCATATTAATTAGCTTGGAGAAGTTGAGATAAGTGGAATACAATGCATATTTTATTATGTATATTGTTAGGATATTGTTTGTTGGGAATATTTTTTTTTAAATATTTTAAGTTATTTTTATTTAGTTTATTGAACTTAGTATGTATATATATATATATATATGTATATATATATATATATATATATATATATTAGTAGTATTTTATTAATTTTGATTGTTTTGGTGTAGATGGATTATAAACATGGCCGGCCCTGAGCAAGGGCGGGAGGGGCAACCCCCCAAGGCCTCCAAATTTAGAGGGCACCACAATATATATATATATATATATATATATATATATATATATATATATATATATATATTAAGTTATAAATCAATGCCGACTCAAGACACCTTGAGTTGGAACCCCACTGCTTTAATTTTGGCACCACCAAGACCATAAAGGTACACTAAACCTTAAGCCCCTCACAATAGACACAAAGCCACAAGAAAGAAAGAAGGAGGAATAGAGCACAAAGCTCTTATAGCACAAAGTTAATCCGCCTCACTTTCTCTCTATTGATGGAAAACAACTATCGGGAAGTCAAAAACGAAAAAGAAAAGAACAAACAAATGAAATGATTATAACTCAAAAAGGTGCCCTTGATAAGTTTTTTAAGCCTAGTAATTCAACTGAAAATTTAGTTAGTGAATTAGAGCAATTAACGAATAAAGAACCAGACGAAAAGGCAACAAATGATAAGGAAGTGTTAAGACAAAGTAATAGGGATGAAGTTGATGTCTTAAAAGTGGAACGTACAAGCGGATTAGGGCTTTCTAATGTGTTGCTAAATGTCTTAGAGACACTTGAGCTTGATATTGATAATGTAAGAGGGCAAGGTTATGATAATGGTTCCAATATGAAAGGGAAAAATCAAGGTGTACAAAAGAGATTTCTTGAAATAAATCCCAGAGCATTTTACACTACAAGAAAAGCCACTTATAGTCACAAAAAAATAGTGAGGGTAAGAAAAGCCTCTCATTAAATGTGCTATATTCTTACATTTAATGAGAGTAAAAAAATACCCTCACTAAAAATATTGGTTGTTGGTGACTAAATATAAATTTCAGAAATTTAATAAAATTCACCCTCACTATTGAGCTGAAAAAATGGCGCTGAACTTTCCCACCAAAACTGTTGAGTATGGAGCCCAAAAGTCGTCTAGGAACAACTCGACCGAGGCGAGAGGCCGCGGCCGAGGCAGGATTGACGAAACAGGGGAACAGAGATGTTTCTCGCTGGAAAGTAATCTCGGCCGAGACGGGGAAGGATCTCGGCCGAGACGAGAAGGCAGGCAAAACTGGGAGTTATTGCTGGAGAGTCATCTCGGCCGAGACAGGGAGTGATCTCGGCCGAGACGAGAAGGCAGGCAAAACTGGGAGTTATTGCTTCGGCCGAGACAGGGAGTGATCTCGGCCGAGACGAGAAGGCAGGCAAAACTGGGAGTTATTGCTGGAGAGTCATCTCGGCCGAGACAGGGAGTGATCTCGGCCGAGACGAGAAGGCAGGCAAAACTGGGAGTTATTGCTGGAAGTCATCTCGGCCGAGACAGGGAGTGATCTCGGCCGAGATCGTTGACGCGGACATATTAAGAATACAGAATATCACAGAACACTTTATTCTCACTCCCAATTTCTCTCTCAACGTTCTCTCTCTCCCTCACATCTTTTCCACTCTCAAGAAAACCCTTGTAGCTTCCAACTAAAATTGCAGGTCAAGATGCAGCTTCCTAATTCCATGGAATTGATTGAAATCCACCAAAAGGCACATCCCCACTGATCTAAAATTCAAGCTCAATCAAAATCTTCCCATCGAATCTTGTTTTCTTCCAGTCAGAATCATCCCGTCGATTCCCGTCTAAAATACCAGCTCGATCTAGCACATCGCCACTGATCTAAAACTCAATCTAGTAGTAGGCGATTATTTCCAGCCTTGGGTGGCCCCAATTGCTCCTTCACCGTCAAAACTGGTGGTGAGTTTTCTTTATTTATTGTTTTCTTACTTGATTTTTTATTTAGGGCTGAGATTTTGTATCTTGTTTGGTATCTCTTGTAGATTGGACTTGGGACGAAGAATTTCAGGGTTTTTACATCAGCTCAAAATTAGGGTAAGTGTAGGGTATCAGAATTCAAACACCTTTCAAGCATCTGTTTATCATTCTAAAATGATCTTGTTGTGATTATCAATTATTGATTCGAAATGAGTATTAATAAACACGGAATATTTGGGAGAAATTTGTTTGATTAGTTTGTGTGATCAATAGAAGTCAAGTATCAAACACAATGTTGATGTTTAACCTCTGATCCAAAGATTATGTTAAATAAATGTCCTTCTAAGGAATAGAAATTCAAGAAATTATATTCCATAATATTTTATATATTCAATCTCATTTTTTGAGTTATTTTGTAGATATTTAATCAAGTGTGCAGCAGCCAATATAGGTCGCCTTTGACGAAGAAAAACGGAAAAGGTACTACGAAATCTTATATTTGGATAGAATTTTCAATATCTTAGGTTTTTAACTGCTAAGCCACTTTATGTGGAAATTTTATAACATTTTCTCTTCCAAGTAGGATTTCCAATTGTTAATTATTAATTGTTTCTTAAATCGATTCCAGGCTTGTGTTAGGAAGCTCTAGTTATCTTTAAGATGGCAGCTTCCAAAAAATGGATAAGTCTTTTCAATGATCGGTTGAATGATCAATACAAACTTGGCATACACCAATTTTTAGATTATGCTTTCGCCAAGACCTTAGAGGAGAATGAAATACGATGCCCATGTGTCAAGTGTAAGAACACTGGTCTAGGATCCCGAGAACTAGTTGAAATGCATCTAAATGTGTATGGGATGATGCCAAGTTATACATTTTGGTATCATCACGGTGAAAGGCGCGGTGAGGCTCAATCTGAAAATGTAGATATAGAAGATAGTGAAGGTGAAGAGGATATTCAAGAAATTTTGCATGATTTCTATCCTGACTATCAAGGTTTTGATAGGACTGGATTAGGGGCTGATTCGTCGAGTCAAACTGAGCATGTAGGCGAACTAAACGAGGAAGCAAAAATATTTTATAGATTGTTAAGTGAGTTTGAGCAACCAGCTTACCCAGGTTGTGCATCCTCCAAATTATCTGTCCTCGTAAAGCTGTTGTATATCAAGAGTGTCGGTCGATGGAGTAATGAGTCATTTAATATGTTGTTACAATTGTTGAAAGAAATACTCCCAATTGGTTCAACCTTGCCAGAGTCATATTATGACTCGAAAAAAATCATTAAAGACCTAGGTCTCTCTTATGATAAAATAGATGCGTGTGTTAATAGTTGTATGTTGTATTGGAAGGATGATCAAGAGTCTGACTCATGCAAAATTTGTGGTGTTTCAAGATGGAAAGAAGATAACCGTAGTGGGGAAGTAAAAATTAGAGAGAATGGTAAGAGAATACCTAAGAAGACCATGCGTTATTTCCCTTTAAAGCCTAGGCTTAAGCGGTTATTTATGTCTAGGAAGACAGCGTCTTTAATGAGATGGCATCATGAATCAAGAGTAGATGATGGAGCAATGAGGCATCCTGCTGATTCTAAGGCATGGAAATCTTTTGACGAAATCCATAAAGATTTCTCATTAGAGCCTCGCAACGTAAGACTTGGCCTTGCTAGTGATGGATTCCAACCCTTTACCCATTCCAAGACATCATATAGCATTTGGCCCGTAATACTCATTCCGTATAATCTACCCCCTTGGATGTGCATGAAAGAGTCCAATTTTATTCTATCATCACTTATACCGGGTCCTGATGGACCTGGTGATGCAATTGATGTCTACCTTAAGCCCTTAATAGAAGAGCTAAAGGAGTTGTGGGCAGTAGGTGTAGACACATATGATGCTTCAAGCTGCCAAACCTTTAAATTGCATGCTTCTTTGTTATGGACAATTAATGACTTCCCGGCGTACGGAAATCTTTCTGGTTGGAGTACCAAAGGCAAGTTAGCATGTCCTTGTTGTAACATAGACACATGTTCCATGAGGTTAGTCAACAGCAAGAAGCAGTGTTATTTGGGTCACCGTCGCTATCTTCCTCACAAACACAAATGGAGGAATGATACACATTCTTTTGATGGAACCAAAGAGTTGAGACCACGGCCGAAAAGACTTTGTGGAAATGATATACTTGACCAGGTTAGTGACCTAGAAGGAATCACATTAACTAGAGATAGCACCAAAAAGGTAAAAATATCACACGAAAGAAGGGGCGACAATTGGAACAAGAAAAGTATATTTTTTGAACTTCCATATTGGAGCACCCTGTTGTTGCACCACAATCTTGATGTGATGCATATCGAGAAGAACATATGCGACAATATTCTTGGGACAATTCTGAACATCAAGGGGAAGAGCAAGGACAACATTCAATCACGACTTGACTTGGAGTTGCTAAAAATCAGACCTGAGTTGCATGTAATCCGCAATGGCGATAAAATGGAAGTCCCAGCTGCATCATATTCATTGTCTAAGGAGGAAAAACACTTGTTCTGCTTATTTTTGAACAAGTTGAGATTGCCTGCTGGATTTTCCTCTAATATATCCCAATGTGTAAACATGAAAGAGCATAAAATTTCTGGGTTAAAAAGTCATGATTGCCACGTTCTTCTCCAACAGTTAATACCCCTTGGAATACGTGGACTTTTGCCAAAATCAGTTGTTGAGCCCCTTGTTGAGTTGTCACTGTTCTTCTCCACTCTATGTGCAAACACACTAACCGAAGATGACTTGAAGCAGATAGAAACCCAGATTCCTATAACTTTGTGCAAGTTAGAACAGATATTCCCCCCGTCCTTTTTTGATGTGATGGTGCATTTACCTATCCATTTGGCTGATGAGGCTCAAATTGGTGGGTCGGTCAAATTTAGATGGATGTATCCTATTGAGCAATCATTGTACGGGTTGAAAAAATTTGTACGCAACATGGCTCGTCCAGAAGGCTCAATTGCAGAAGGTTACATTGCTAAGGAGTGTATGACATTTTGCTCAAGATACTTGAAAAGCACAAACACAAAGTTTAAGAGACTTCAACGTAATTATGAAGATGGCTCTCATAGAATGGTAGGCGAATTATCTACATTCTCACAATCTGGACGAGCATTGGGAGCTGGTGTAACCCTTAATCTCAATGACGAAGAGTGGCTGCAAGCTCATATTTATGTTTTAAAGAATTCTGATGAAGTTCAGCCATTCCTCAAGTAAGTAAACCTTTCTTAAGTAGCTTTATACGTTTTTATTATTTTCAAGTGTTGAATACAACTAACTCATTATTGTTGTTATGCAGCGAATACTCTCAAATCCAACAAAATGGTAGTCCACAAGTGCAGGATGAGGCGTGGAATAAAGGTTTTATTGGGTGGTTCAAAAAGAGGGTTAGTACAGTAGATGTTAAATGTATTCTGGTGTTTATTTAAGATTGCCTGGTGCATTTAATGGATATTCACATTCCACTTTGTATTTGTAGGTCTCTGAAATGCAAAGGCAGGAGCAAGACACTAACCACGACGCTTTGGTGTCTCTCTCCCGAGGTCCTCTGAAATATGTCACATGTTTTAAAGGTTATATTGTAAATGGTTATAGGTTTCGAATAGAGGATTCTGACGGAAGCTGTCAAACCCAAAATTCCGGAGTGTGTGTAATAGGTGACCTAGGTATTGAAGTTGAGCGTATTGACTATTATGGGGTGTTAACGCAGATTCTCGAGCTCAAGTATCTCGGTGGGAGACGTGTGGTGTTGTTTATGTGTAGATGGTTCGACGTGCATAATAGTGCTAGGGGAGCCAAAGTAGATGAATATGGATATACTGCCATTAACTTTCAACGCACCCTTAAAACAAATGAGCCATTTGTTTTAGCAAATCAGGCTTCACAAGTGTTTTATGCCGTTGACAACATGAATAAAGGATGGCATGTTGTTGTTAAAACACAGCCTCGGGATCTTTATAACATAACATTGCTAAATGATGAGTTTGAACATGTAGAGGACTTAGGTGAGGAGTATGAGCCAATGGTAGTAGCCATATCAAAGATCCAAAGGCTAGGAAAACGAAAAAACCCCGGATGAGCAACCATGCATGATATCTCAAGTAACTTTATTACTTTTATTGTTAGTTCATTATTTAAAATCTGTCTCAATGTATTAGTCAATATATTTGTCACATGTGCAATCTGTTACACTTTATACTAGATACTCATACTTCTTATTATGTAGATTGTTTGATGGATCCCAAAACTTGCAAAGGGAAGAACCAAAAGACACCAAAAATGATAGCACCTGGTGAGTTGGGAAAATTATGTGGCTCCCGACAGAAAGTTTGTCCAGGCTCTAAACGAGTGGTTGCACAACTAGAACCTCAAATCTTTAATAGTAAATGGACTAGTAAGTACATTCATACTTTTAATTATATTAACTTTCTCTTATTGAAAATATCAGTAGCTTGATACTCTTTCTTGTACTAAGTGTATATTTTTCTATTAAGGATTCTAATAGAAAAAGTTATATTGTCATGTGTTTCTGTCCAGTAATCACATCCCACACTCTAATTGTGCATTTTGAGGAACAAGAGTTCGAAGAAAAAGACTTCAACGAAGAGTGTTCGTTCTTGGATATCTTAGAGATATGCAAAAGGTTCATTGATATCTACACCGTTGGGTTTAAAGTTACTGATGGAGATGGTCGTCGATTGGTAAATGATGCTGATGTAATGCGGATGATGAAGGAACATGAATATGTTCATACCATCTTTGTCTTCTTGTACAAAGATGAAACAGCCAAACCTCTAAGCTTCAAGATGCCACAAGACATTCCCACCTTAGGTGACTTTTAACATGGTTATTAAATGTTATTGAGTTCTGTTGGTGTTTTATGATGTTTAGGGTTTTAATAATGTATATTTGCAGCTTCAAGTATGCAGTCGAATCCCAAAGTGGTGGATTTGAAGATTGTGGGTGAGCTCAAGGTAAGAAAGAAAATCAAAATATGTGGGACTGTTACTAGAGGGATTGACGAAGCAAGTACGGTGCAATACTTTATTTGTAAAACTGAAATCTTTGATGACGAGGATGAACTTCAACCTATTAGTCAATCTGTGACTAAGAAGGCAAGTAACTCTATTTGATGTTTGTGCTTTTCAAGTGACTACAAACATTGGGTAAAATATATTTCAGTTTATATATTATTCACACTATTGTTTATCTCAATTAGGAGTTATATTTGCCACTGGAAGCTGTTGGTCATTATGTTGTCGCAAAATATACCCCTATGAATCAAAATGGAGATTGTGGTGAATCAGTTTTTGTTGTATCTGACAATATAATTGAAAGTAGTAAGTTCTTTAAGATATCTAAGTGTACTTTTGTTCAAATTATGAAATATAGGTTGATACAAGGATATTTTATGTTTTTTCTTTGTTAGATTCATCTTCTGAAAAAGTCATTAAAGTGAGGGGGGAAAACAAGAACAAGAAGGTTGCAAGCTTGAAAAGTGGAGAAAAACTTGATATTGTATTCTACAATGACCGAGCAGTGGGAAGAAATCATCAATGTTGGTCAAGACACTTGGGAAAAATTGTGCGCGATCGCAATATATGTCCCGTAAGAGTGGAGTCTTGGAGTGATATTGGAAATGTAGAAAAGCAACATATGTGGGAGGCTGTAAAGGTAAGTCAAATGTGTTAATAAATGTTTAATGTTTATGGGCCTGATTGGTAATGATTAGGTTTATTTCCCTTGTGATACTGTAAACCTTTCTAAACTAATATGTTGTAGGAATGTTTTGACAATCCTAACATTGAATTGTATCGAGACGCTACATTGGAGCATATGTGTACATTATGGACAGCTTGGAGGTCAAAACTGAACATAACCTTTGTGAAACCTTGTAAAAGTCGAATTGAAGCTTTGAAGAATTTTCCACGTGCAATCACAAAGGAAGATTGGGAGTGGCTTGTTACTAAGAAGTTTCTATCCGAAAAGTTTCTGGTATGATAAAAATAGTGTAAATTATTACATAACATACAATGTATTGGTGTATTGAGGACGTATATAAAATATAATGTTCTTCAACTTATTTGGCAGAACATGAGCGAGCAAAATGCTAAGAACCGTGTTGCATCAGAAACATTGATGCCTCATCTCACTGGGAGCCAACCACATAGAGATATCATCTATGAAAAGGTAATTGGGCATCCAGTAAGATTATATTTGTTATTGATGATTTCATGTTTTGGAATATATCTCTATTCAAATTTTTCTTTCGTAACATGTAGGGGGGCAAAGATAACCAGCCACCTAATATGGGAGTAATTTTCTTTGAGACTAGAAAGAAAAATGGGAAACTAGTTGGGGCTGATGTAAATAAAAAATACGTAAGTATAATACTTGTGGCATATTTTTTTTGTTAATTTTATAATTGATCCTTTAATGTATTTATGATGTAGGATGAAATTGTGAAGACGGTCCAATCTAATCCAACACTTTCAGCCATTGAGGTGGTTGAGAAAAACTTTGGACCACAATCTCATGGTCATGTATATGGTTATGGTGGTGGAGTGAAGCGAAAAACATTTAAAGACTCGGACAGTGAAAATATCAAAGGGCTTGAAGCAGAGCTTCACGAGAAGGAAGAAGAAAATCGTGACCTTAGGAGGCGTTTAGATGGAATTGAGGGTAGGTTACTTCAGATCGAGAAAGGCTCCGCTGAACCACCTCAAACTGTAGTTCCTACTAGTAATAACCTTCATCAGGTAGAAACTATAAATTTTCACTTTCTTATCTTAAAGTTGTAAGTATATCTATAATATAATGATGAAATATTGTATTTGTAGGATCCTTGATATTTTGATGGGCAAATTGCTGTTTTTGGCTGATGGATATTCATGTAGGTAATATTTCCTCATCTTGCACAATAATATCGGTAACTACATTTCTAGTTGGTTTTGTATTTTCTGGAAGTGTTTATCAGATTTGTATGTTCATTAGTTTTATAGTTGGTTATGTGTATAGATATAGGATGTATAGACAGCCATTCCAGTTCACTCTTTTAGGAATCAGAGAACAGTGGGAAAGAGAGATTATGGCGGAAATATATTTGAGCTTATTCTGTAATATGGCTTTAGGAATCAGAGAACAGTGGGAAAGAGAGATTATGGACGTTTAGATTGAAATATTACTTCGAAAAAGAGTGAACTGGAATGACTGTCTTTGAGTTGATTAATCTTGTTTCTATGGTTTAAAGTTTTCTGTTTGTTGACTTTCTTTTCTTGCGGAAGAATTAAGTTGTTATGAGGTTCCCCTTGTATTAACTTGCACAAAATTTTGTTTTGTCTTCTTCTTGTTGTTGGCTTTGTAATCTGTGCAATAGTTTATGAAGTTGAATATATGCATGCCATTTACTATGATCATTTGTTATATGCAATGTCATTTACTTTTCCCATGCAGATTACACATAATAATTTATAATCTATGAATGCTTCACTTATATCAGCTTTTATTTAACAGGTGGAAGATCTTTTGGCAAATATGTGTTGTGTTGATTTTGAACTAATTCTGGAAAGCATCTTTTGAAGATGAATTTTGTTTTCTGATTGTATTATTTACACTGAAAATGTAAGTTTTGACTACGGGTTTCACGGAGCGAAATCTCCTAGATTAACTTACTTCAGAAAGCAAATTTCCAAGGTGAATGACAGTTTTTGGTTGTATTATAAATTGATCGGAAATGTCCATTTTGTACTTGAATTTTAGATCAAATTCTTATTTATTAACCTGTAATTCAATTTTATTAGTGATCACGAATATGCATTTTGTAGAGTTTAATTATGATTGCATCTTGTTATATATATAAATGGAAAAATGTATAGTATTTTTATGGGGGGATAATATATATATATATATATATATATATATAATTGATGACTAAATAGTAATTAATTTTTAGTGACGGGGTAGTTATTTATGTAGTGAGGGGAGTACTTTGTCACTAAAATATACCACTAATGACAGGAAATATTTGATATAATGACGAAAAATTTAGATTTAGTGACGGGTTAGTTATTTAATATGTTATTCTATAATGAGAGTCTATTAGTGTAATTAGTGACGGGAATTGACAGTCACTATATAAACTCTATAGTGACGGTATATTACTATGACTAGTGTTATTAGTGACGGGTTACTTAGTTATAAAATTAGTCCATAATTAAGTTATTAGTGACGGGGATTAGTGCAATTAGTGACGGGAATTGACTGTCATTATACATCTTTTTAGTGACGGGTTATTACTGTCACTAAATACTTTTTAGTGATGGACTGGTTTCCCGTCATTATTTACCTTTAGTGGCGGAAGCTGTAGCCAGGGGTGGTGACGGTATATATCCCGTCACTAAATGTCTTTTATGACGGTTTTTGGGGCTTTTAACCACGGAATTTCCTCTCACTAAATGCAGTTTTTCTTGTAGTGTTACATGTCATGTGCTTACCATTCTTTGAATTTAACTATTTGTGATATGGCAAATTCTTGTGTTAAAAGTTGTTTTTTTTTTTTTTTTTTTTGGAGTTGTGCAACGCATGTATCTTTTATTTGCTGGTTCTACAAAGAAGTGGAAAATCTTACAAGATAATGTTCAACAATTAACTCTAAAACCATTGTCAACAACTAGATGGGAAAGTCATGTTAATAGTATCAAAGCTATAATAACTCAACCTAATGAGATCAGAACAACTTTATATGAGCTAGCAAGAGTTAGTGAACACGCCAAAACGAAGAGTGAGCCTGAATCTCTAGTAATACATGACCTTGAAAATTAAGAGTTTTTTGTTGGAATGGCTATATGGCATAACATTTTGAGAAAATTTGACTTGGTTAGCAAAAAGTTACAATCAGAAGACATGCAAATTGATGTTGCAATAAAGATTTTGAAAGGGTTGGTTTCTTATTTTGAAAAGTATAGGGAAGAAGGTTTCACATCAGCCATGATGATAGCTGAAGAGATTGCATCTATGCTTGAAATTGAACCTGTGTTTCCTAAGAAACCTGTGTTTAAATTCAATATAAAATTTGCTTGAACTTGTATACTGAAAGCTATGTTCTTATGTTAGTCATTATTATATATAAACAGCACATGCAAAAATATATATATGTTTAAAATTTGAATTTTTTTGTATCGGAAGGGGGTTCATTTTTTTATTTTTTTTGGTCCCGGGCCCCTCGAAAGTTAGGGACGGCCCTGATTATAAAAAGTAGATGTGGACTATTTGGATATCTTGAAGAATTAAATTTGGTAACAGGTAATATGCGAAGATATTTTTGGACAATTTTTGGAGAAGGCGCGTAAACATGTATACGAATCCAGAAGGATACGGTTTAGATGATGACAAATGGTGAAGATATTTTACTATTTTTATGGGGCATTATTTGCAAGATGTGGTTCAACCCAGTAAGGAAAAAGATGATGAAGCTAGGTTAATGCATGCATGGCGCCACGATTATATTACAAGTTAGATGAGTGAATCTGGTTATTTGTTTTATTTGGAGTTTCATGACCTCCTTAGTTGGAGGTTTTAGTTAGTTAGTTAGTTGTTGCAAGTTGAGCCCAAGTATTGTGTCAGAATGATCTTCGCTTCGGGAGAAGGGACTTCAAGTTGGGTTTAAGCTCGTTTGGCCTTCCATGATTTGTCGTGCTAGTGTTGAATAAGTCGACGGAAGTCATCGAACGTTGTTAGTATAGCATAGGTTAGGTGTTAGAGAATCGAGACTCCTTGTAAGCCTATTGTTGTACGGAGTTTTAATGCAATAAGGTCCGAGAAATTCAGCCCCGTATTTAGTGTTCGTTTTTCATCTTTTATTTTTGTCATTTTTTTTATGTTCCAATATAGTAAGTACAAACTATAAAATTTCATCTATATATGATGATTGTTTGAATATATTTTTGTATGTGCACTCATAATTTTTAAATTAATGAAGAATTTGACAAGTGATGGCAAATGGAAGTCCTAGATTTGTAGGCAATATTGTCGGAAGATAATGATTTTCGATTTTGTCCCATGAAATCAAGGGTTATGACCATTTTGTTCCACATACGTTTTTATCTTCTCC
Source organism: Ajuga chamaepitys (assembly GCA_958295605.1). NCBI lineage: Eukaryota > Viridiplantae > Streptophyta > Magnoliopsida > Lamiales > Lamiaceae > Ajuga > Ajuga chamaepitys. The sequence continues at coordinate 9,437,996 of OY282507.1, read as the reverse complement.
ATGGGTATGATTTTGTTTTGGTTATTTTCCCTATTGTTGTGATTTGGTTGGAGTTTTTCTTTATTTCTTTTTATATATATTCATATTAATGAGTGCATCTAGAAAACATTTGTATGGAATTGTGTCCCTTCGTCACACTCCTTGTATTTTATAAAATGTTATTTATGGAGTATAATATATGATGGACACTAATTCAGAAATTTAATTGAGTTGATCAAGAGTCAACTCTCTAATCAGATGAGATTCTCTATTTCAATTTGTGTTTCATCTTGTATTTCAAAATAATCACTACACGACACGTGTATATGATGACATCACTAACTAACACATGACGTATAGTGGTTGTTTTGGAATACAAATTGGAATAGAGGATCCAATCCGATTTCTAATGTAGCCGTTGAGCTAACACTAACCAATTCCGCTATAACTTAAAATCATCATCATTTTTATGTGTGGCTAAGATAGTCACCAACAAATGAAGATTATCGACTGCATTTTTTTCTCAATTTTGGCTATTTTCATGTACATCGTTTTAATTAGTAGTGACAGGAACCAAGAAAATATACACATAACCCCCTTTTATATTTTAGATTTTTAGGTAGAAATTTGTACGAAGGTTAGGAAAATAATATGCTATAGTTATCTTGTCCGGGGACTTTGTACTCTATTAGATGTGTGTGATATGACATATTTTGAAAATGTTTGAAAGAAAATTGATTATTATTTCTTTTTATATTGTCATATGTCACACATTTAGTGAAATTCACAATACCTTCTACCGATCCATGTGGATAAATGGAATTACCTCATTAAAATGTACTTTAGTTTAGGCAGGTTTCAAATTATTGTTATTCTTAAAAAAACTTCACTTCTTATATCCCTGCTTTATTTTTATTTTTTAAAAAAAAAATCTAATATTTTTTAGTTCTATTTATGTTTTTTCAATATTTTTTGGGGTTTTTAGTGTTTTTTTTACTTCATCTTGTTTATTTAATCTTACTTTTTTCAGATTTTATATCCATTTTTATTTAGAAAGGGTAAAGAAAAATAAAACGGGCTGCATGTAAAACTGCATGTCATGCAACAAACCTAGTCCTCTTCCGACAATCCGTGTTTGTTTTAGCAAAAGGAATTTTTTCAGTTTTTATTTTTATTTCTTTCTTCTCGCCGTCGTTATCTATAGATAAAAATACAATTGAAGTTTCATGGAGTATAAGTTGACTAATATGGTCCAGTCCAACAATGAAACAAGCATGTAGAAAAAAATTATACACAACGGTTAGAGTCGAGTAATACCTTTAAGCATAAATATAAATATATTTTTTCAACATGATATATTTTGTCAAAACAAGCAATACTTTTAAACATAAATACTAATATATTTTTAAAAAAGAATATCCACTACTGGAATGCATGAATCTTAGACCTACTTTTTTAATTTTTATCCTAATTATATAAGAGTTCGTTTCTCCTACTTATCTTGTGCTAACTATAAAATTTAAATATAATATTTGATAATAAAGGTAAAGAAATTTGTAGATGGTCCGTGATTGGAGGTGAGTTGGGGACAGTTATTTTTGGTTAAGCAGCAGTCGCAAACATAATGGTACTGGAGTGGCAACTTTTGGCATATGTGGGCTTAAACTTTATAGTGAAAAAGAAGAGAGCATGCAAATGCAAATGGGAAAGTGTGGACAGTAACAACAAGTGTGCAAAACAAGTAAAGTTAGAGAGAGGGGGTTTTCTGATTTGCTATTTTGTCAACATTGTGTGTCGTTTCTGGATTCCCATCTCTATATGGGCTCAGATGTGGTGGGCCTCACTCTCCACTACACCAACCCATCCATCTCACCACGATAACAAATATTTTCAATAGCTACTGGCCCCACTTCAAGGAACTGCCAGATGTATGAATAATCACAAAACCAATGGCTCAACCCTACTTTGCTAAAATCACTACTCTCATTCTTATTACTCGTCTCTAGACCCTAATCTGTCGCTCGAAACTTTACAACATCAAAGGTGGGAAGTTGGGATAATGACCATACGATTGAGGTTCTTGGGGGTGAGATATGGGAACCGGAGGACATCAAAGAAGAAGAAAACAAAGGCAAACAAACTAATGAGGAAGACAAAATAGGGGTGGGGTGGGGGGACAAAGTGGAGGAATGTAATCCCATCAAACATAAAGGGAGAAAATGAAATGAAAATAACGTCACTCAATTTGACTTATAGTGGAGAATTATTTGTACTATTTATTACATGGAACTTAATGTTGTCTGTCTCAAGGATATGTAGTACTCAATCTTTGTTTCTTAACTTTTGTCCTTGCTCCAACAACATTTCTAATCACTCCCTCTTCTGTACCTTATTTATTTCAATTTCTCTTCAATTTTCTTTTCATATTTCACATTATAAACTAATAATATTCAGATCGATTTGGACCAAGATACATGTCGTAACCTGCGTACACGTATCAACTTGTGGGCCCATATCGACTCAATAATATTTTTCGTCCAAACCTTCTAAATTGAATATGTATGTTGTACATTTGATCAGACTTGTACATGTATGGTTAAAACATATTTGATTTCTAACTTTAGTCCTGCAAGCGCGGTGTTATTATTATTGTACACACTTTCTCCATCGTTCCTACGATCAACACACATGTTAATGCTGACAAGTTGGAAAATTTCAACATCTCGAGCTTCAAACGTTATTAACAAAAAACATGTTATTTTACTTGACTACTTTGAGCCATGTTAGGTTCTTCATTGAAGACCTACTGAAATTGGGTGAAAAGCTGAATATACAAGGTATGAGTGATTTTGACCAAATATAAAAGTTAAGAGTTTTCAATATTTAATTAAGCATCTTTGAAAATAAGAAGGTACGTTTATTTTGTTTAACAAAACGTATAGTTAGGAGGAAAAAAACTGGTGCTTTGAATCCTTTGATAACACCCAATACAACTTTTTTTCAAAGTGAAAGTTGAAGTTCCCTAGTAAAATAAAACAAAAAATCTTTTTTTGTATAAAAGGAATGGATTTATGTATTATTTTCCTATGTGGTTTCTTTTTATAGATTGGGAAAATCTTTTGTTTGACATTTGAGTTGAATCCAAAGTTTGCATAAGATAGAATTCTATCAAAGGAGACATTTTTGAATGTCAATCATGGGATATAGCTTTGTTGCCACTAATAGAGTAAAGTATTAAAGGTTAGAGAGAGCAAAAGGCGAAATCCAAAAGTTATAAAAGGATCATCATGTCACTCAAAAATTTCCTCTCATGCTAATAACAATATTTTGTTTTAACTTTTTGTAGTTTTACTGAAATTCTAACTAATAACATAAAAATGGACATACTTTTTAGAACAAAGTCTTGAATTATATTCATCCTGTGAAAATGCAAACCCACAAACGCAGCTAGAAAACGCTACCTCCGGATTTTCTTTTTTGTTATTATAATTTATAAGGATATGTTAGAAAACAATGTAGACAAATACAAAAAGGACATATTTGTAAACCCTTCACAAAAAATTAAATTATAACTAATAAAAAGGAGGTAGTATACTATGTTGTTTTGACTCGCATACATGTATCCGACATGGATATATATCTAGGAGCCAGACATCGAAATCTGATTATGTCGTCTGTTGAGTATGGAGTTTGAATCCCGTCGTCAAGCTCACGGTCGCGACAGATATTGGTCGCGGTCACGACAGAAGTGCCCGCGTTTGTGAGATTGACGCTGACAAGACAATGTTGAAAATGGAGCCTAAACCACGTCTGGAGTGTCACGAGCGCCACGGGAGGTCGCGGCCGCGACAGGTTTGACGAAGGTTGAAGTTGATTCACGCTGGAGAGTTATCTCGGCCGAGACAGGGGAGTCTCGGTCGTGACAAGATTGTAGTTCACGGGCGCGACTCATCACGTGAAGGTTTTGTGTTGGAAGGTTGGCGCGGCCGAGAATGTTTGCTACAGCAAGAGCATTCGCAGTCGCGGCCTGTTAATGCGGCAGGATGCGTGGGCTTCAAGCTGAATCCGATTTTGGGGCCCAAAGAGCTATTATAAATAGTGGTTTCCTTCATTGCTTATTGTATTCCAAAAATTCATCATACTAGTGCATATCCTGGCTTGGTATCGCTCCCAGACGTAGTTACACATCGTAACGAACTGGGTAATCAAATTGTTGTCTTATTGTGTGCTATTTTATTTCTTTCTTTCTTTCGATTATCTAGTCGTATCGTGGTTATGGGTGGGTTAAATGCCCAATAGGCAGCACCAACCCAATGGCCGCGACAAGAATGCATCGCGGCCGAGACAAAAGTGCAAGCATTTGGATTTTATTATGTCGAGGTATCGCAGCCGTGACAAAAGTTGCTTGGTTAAGCAAGCGAGGAGTTGACGAAACGCGACCGCGACAGTTGAAGCGGAAGGATTTTCATGGGCTTCAAGTTTTGGCCCATTAGGTTATTATAAATAGTTGTTCTCTCATTGTTGTTATGTTTGTTGGTTTAATCTAAATTAGTGAAATTCTTGGCTTGGTATCGCCCCCAAACGTAGTTACACATCGTAACGAATTGGGTAACCAATATCGTGTGTTTTTTCTCTTTCGTATTTTCTTTAATTTCATGATCGAGCGTGGGTTAATTCCTAACATCGTCACCATTATCATTAGTTGCACCTTGACAAGACTTACCTTTTACGCTCCACCAATTTCACAATCTGTCACTTCCATTACCGTTAATTGAGAGTGAAAAACGTGACCTAATAACTTCAATCCTCGATTCACGATAATTGTAGCAATGGATGACATAATAGGTTAAAGGTGTCTAACATTCATACTACAATGTATCTAATGGTAGTGGTGGTGACGCACAAAAAATATATGGTCAATGTTGTAATTGGAAAAAAAAAAAAAAAAAAAAAAAACATAGTTGATGGCTAATGTCGTTAAATTTTAAAGATCATGTTGCAATAGAAAATTAGATCAAATATCGTGATTTGTTATATAATTTAAGTTTGGTTTCACTAATATTAAGATTTTAATGTTAATATTGTAACGTGTTCTTAAGGTTGTCATTGAAGATAAACTAATAATGGGTATATAACTCTCATATCCCTAAAGAAAATAAATTAAATCAAAACCAATTAAGTATTAATAAATATTAAAGGCCCTATAAAAATCCCCAAGCCCAAAAAGGTAGGAGCTCAGCTCAAGCTCAAAATCTTTCGTGTCCACTTTTCAAGTAGAGAGTCGGGTACATCCATGTTAGTCGTGTCGTGTCGTGTCAACGAGACCAAAATGAAGAGACCGAGCAACATAGGTAGTATACAATTGCAATGTACATTCTACTAAATTCGTTGATTAGGGAAATACCGGAAAGAGACATAAACTGGGAATAAAACCTGTTTTCAATTATCAATATATAAAACTCATATTTATACTAATAACTAAACCCTAGAATCTAATAAATAAATTGTAACAAATTAAAAGATATATCCTATGACAAATCAAATATACTCTAACTATTAAAAGATACAACTAAATCATATTGTTATCCCCATCGTTCTCCACTCCCTGAAGACGATTCACTCTCGAATTGTGGTCGGTCTCGTTGAAAGGGGTTCATAGACGAGCATGAACATCCTTGAATTCTTATAGCCAAATAAGAATAACGACATTCATAAATTGTTGTTTCACAAAAGAAAAAATAACAAGATAAAATGAAGCAATCACAATCCCGGAATGAACATAAAAAAATTCATTTTTAAAGACAAAGACATCTTTATAAACCTTCGAATTATCAATGAAAATTATATTGAAAAGTGTTGAATCATCATGATCACTATCAGCAATTGCCGATAAACTATCTCCCCACATCGCATCAAAACTTGGTGGTTCATCATAACCACCTTGGATAATCTTGACCTAAGGACAATCATTTTCATCGTCAAAATTGGTGAGCTATCATAGCCGCCACCACCAATCTTATCCGATAAGGACTCTCATGATGAAGAAAATAGATTATCAAGTATAGGTTTATTGATATCCAATTCCTCATCGAAAATCGGTGGTCCATCATAAACATCATGATCAATTGCCAGCAAGTTAATTTGTTGGCGGATTTGCATCATGCAACTCCTCATAAAAAATAGTACTTCCTCCGTCCCGAATGAACTTGCACACTTTCCATTTTCGTCCTTCCCAAGCAAACGTGCACACCCTTAAAAAGAGAAGTTATAACACAATCTCCACCATCAAAATTCCCACCCTCAATCGTCACCCTCAATCAACCTTTGAAAAGTTAAAAAAATCCCAAAAAGTAATTTTTTCTTAATATGTGTGCCGACCCCCCTGTGCAAGTTCATTTGAGACGGAGGGAGTATCAAGAACTAGTTGACACCTCATAACCACCATTGAGGATCGTAACTGGTCTCTGATTACCAACTGATGCAACGAAAAGCATGGAATAACAATAATACGCAAGTCTAACTCCGTTGATCCTAAGAATACCGAAAAGAGACACAAACTGGGAATAAAACCCGTTTTCAATTATCAAATATATCAAATCAACTATCTTACACAATAAAGAAGACTCATATTTATACTAATAATTAAACCCTAGAATCTAATAAATAAAAGGTAACAAATCAAAAGATATATCATACTCCCTCCATTTCAAAATAAATGATGTGAAAGTGTATATGTGGTGTAGCCACGCGAGAAAATCAAAATTTGTTCTAGTGATTTATATTATATTAGTAAGTCCTACTTCTGTGCAACGGTTGCACCGGTACCACCTTCATTTTTCAACCATTAGATCCTATGGAGTGCAATCTTGACTATTGATTTGTTAAAGAGTATTAAAAACAAGAAAAGGGTGAAAAGGTAATAACACTTACTCCTCTTCCTCATAAATAGTCATAATTTTCCATACACCTTTTTCAGACCCTCATTTAATACTCTCTCCCTCTTTCTCTAGAAACACGATAATTTTTTAAATCCAAAACTTCCATCATCCATTTCGTTGTTTTTTTCCCCAAACCAAGATTTCGGATCTGAGCATGCGCCACTCCTTTCAATTATCTCAATCCTGTATGAAATAAAATTTCATGGGTGTAGCGTTTTGCTATCATTCCGAACACGTCTTGAAATCTCTGTTGAGTCTAAATCATTAATGAGCCGTCTTCGGGGCGTCTTGAAACATCTTAGGAACAACTATTTTGTCGTATGAGTAGTGGAGGAAATTTTGCTTGAGGTTTGAAGAAAAAGTGTTGAAGCCCATAGAAAGCGCGGAAGTAAGGCTTCAACGGGTTGAGGATCAACTTGAGAAACTTACCAAGAATTCTCACAATTTTGGCTTGCCAAAAATTCACAAGAATATCAGCTCCAGCATTTTCTTGCACCGAATCAAACTCAAGCTCACTCTACGATGAACATAGTGATTATGTCAATCTTGAAAAGAAGGATTTGTCTCGTAGAAACAATTAATTACTATGTGAAAGAAACTTTATTGGGAAAGAAAGGAAAAATCTTTACAAAAGTAAAAAAAAAAAAAAAAATGTATAAATTAAAGGGGGTCCCACTAAATATTGTGAAAGACATATATGCCTCCTTGTTGCACCTATGCAACCGTTGCATAATAGAATTACCCTATATTAGTACATGCGATATTGTTCTTTAAAGTATGATTTTTGCCTTCAATATTTTTATTAATTTTGGGTTTGGTGTTGGATGTTAAAATCTTATTATTATTTTTATCTAAAAAATAAAGAAGAAATAGAACATAAAAACAAAATGAAAAAGGATACGGAAAACCCTAATTCCCGTGGGGACATTCATCCCCGACCCAAGTTTTTCAGCTGGGAAATTACACGGGGATGGGGATCGTGGTAGAAATTGCGGATGGGAAGCCCAATCCCAGCCCTGACCCCACCTATTGCCATAGGTTGTAAACAAATCAAATAGATTCGTGATTCGAATCCATTTAGGATGATTCGGTTCGAATTCGAATACGAAACAACTTTTATATTCATTTGAGTTTCGAATCGGAATACAAATATACCTTTATTTGATTCGAAAAATTCAAATATTCGATTTGTTTGTATATATATGTATATATAATTTTTTATTATTTTTTTATTTATTATGAACTTTTTATTTATTTATTTTTAATATGTTTACAATACACATATATTAATAAAAATAGAAAAAAAAAAGTTTAATTAGGGTTCACTTCTTCTTCCTTTGTCAACAAAACAACACAGTCGCAATAGAGATGCATCTGGCCGTCTGGGAAATCCTGACCCCTCCACCGTCGTGGTGGGTCCGGCGACGTACCTCTCTATTGGAACTCGAAACTCGGAAGGCACTTTTTCTAAAGGTCCTCTCGCTGCTTCATCGTCTCTAATATATATGAATTTTGGTTCGATTTTTCTATTTTTTTTGTAGGATTGAGTGGGTATTGAGAGTTATCAAGAGCAAAAAAAATAATAGGTTTATGTGTGTTTGGAATTATTCTTGTAGGTCATTTGCTGCTTTTCCTATGGCTTTTGACCGGACTGTCGAGGTGCAGTAAAATTAGTAAACTAACTTTTCTCTTCTAACTTGTAGAAGTGGCAAGTCAGAGTCGAACCCACAGAGAGCAGGAAGATTTAAAGTATTCTATATAATAACTATATATATAATATATCATATATATATATATACATATATATAATGGGGGTTTTAATTGGATTTGATGGATAAATTAACCTAGACACAAGAATTAAACAAATAACACAAAAACTGAATTAAACTCAAATAAGATAGAAATCACAGCCCTTAATCTACTCTGCCTCTAGTCGATTTATCCTTATAATTAATACAATTGTTCTCTAGTTTTAGTCATGAAACTCCTATCCCAAGATTAACAACAAGTTCTGCTAACCTTATTACCTCTTACGTTAAACTAACCAAAACAAGCTCTTTGATTAGTCTATTCGATTGAGTGATCTTAGAATAGGCTCTCTAGACCTCATTAACTGGACGAGTAGAACACTAAGGTAATGGGATAGACACGGTGTTGGACTCGTAAGCTCGGTACAAGGGACTGCGACTTATGTTATATAGTGATTAAATCACTATTTGTTACTAATGGGCATACGTTCGTAAAAATTACGTTACGACTATGACCTAGCAATAATGATGCACTTAACTACCTAGGTGATCGATCTAAGTAACAATGGACATAAGAATTTAAATAAGCCCAAATAACATAAAATGTTTCAAAATTTAAATCTTCAAACAACTACAATAAGAATTACAAGAGATTCGAACTAGGACTTGATATCGATTAAGGACCAAAATAAATGACTAGCCGCTCATGGTGGCGACAAAAGACATAATTGAATTAAAAAAGTATAAACATAAACAAACTAGAAAAAGAAAACGCAAAAAGTGTTGTTTGCTCGTCCTCTCCGAAATCCTCTCAAAACCAAAGCTCAAGTCCCTATTTTCAGACCTCGGGGCTCCTACTTATAGCCGGGATCAAGTTGGGGTTGAATTGGGCTCGAATAAGGAATTCTTCTAGCCCAAGAATGTTAATCCGCTTTTTAAGTGTCGCGGCCGCGCTCGTCTTCGAACAGCCTAGTCGCTGCCATGCAGGATGGTCGAGGCCGCGGAGAGTCCATAGGGCTTTTTAGCCCTTTCTAGCACACTTTTGTCGCGGACGTGCAAGTAGGCCGCGGACGCGACTGGCTTCTTCGCACTTCGCTCGATTTTTCTCCGTTTTGGACTATCTGGAACTCGTTCCTTCATCCATCCTTAGCCGAATGTAATTATTCGGCCTTAAATCACCTGAATAACTCAAAAGCAAGCCCACGAACGTCAAATAGGCCAATAATACGAAAATAAGCCAATCACAATCAATTATGCATGCAAATGTCATTAAATGGGCAATTAAATCGACCTAATATGCATGCATAAACATGTGTAACAAAATTCCCCAAACTTAAACCTTTGTTCGTCCCGAACAAATCAAAGCAAAGCAAAGCAAACAACAAGACACGTGTTAAGGCGATTTAGGTGGCGATTCTAGTTTCAAACCAGTTTTCACAAAAGCAAGGCAACATGATAAAAACGAGCATATTCAAGATAGTAACATCAACTACTCTCAAGACTTGCGGCTTTCAACAATTGATCCTCACGGGGCAAGTGTATCACTCATCTCTCAAGTGTATAAAGTAGGCTATATTTTCACTCGCATTGAATTATATGCAACAACCATCATATGCTTGCCAATTATCTAAATTAGACCTCGTACTCGACATGCGTTGGCAAAGAATAAAAAAGGTCTTAATTTTCGGTTGTAATGTAGGCTTCAGGTAAGGTGGGATAAATTGGGAAAAGTAACTAAAAGTTGGATTAACCAAGTTATTCCTAACTCAACCATCCCTCAATACAATCACTCAACCCTCACTCTCCGATTCTCAGTAAATCATCCCAAAGAATGACTTTTTCACCTCATAGAAGTATTTACAACCTAAGTGTTTTTTATACTCTTACTCGGGTACCACATTTTTTGGACTACCCAATTTTTCGAAATAATTTGATCAGCTAAGCACTTACTATTTCTAGCATCTCCTTAATAAAACACATTTGTACATCCTACTCTTTCTTTTTCTTTTCTGTTTTTCGATTTCCTTTTTTTTTTTTTAATCAAAACACAACTATAAACTTAACAAAAAATCGAGGAAGGCTGATCTTTCCACCTTCTTTGCCTATCAAATATTCCTTTCACCCTTCACAAATCCCATCAACTAACCCACTTTATTCCCAAAATGTTACCCAAACTACCTTCCGATCCTCCTCCCTCTTATTTAATTAGTCCAAATAAGGTCAAAGGCTAAATCGAAGGGTATTCAGCTTGTAATATAGGGCTATCAAATGAAAATCTAGAAGCTCTAGTGGGCAAACTATGGGCAATTTTCAACTTTTGGTCAAAAAGGATAACACTGTTAAAGCTCAAAAATGAGCTATAAGTCAAGAAACGCCTAAGATCATCTTCTAAGCCGCAACATGAACTGACACATTCTTAATAAAAATTCAAGGCAAGTTCTAGAGTCAATTACATATAAACAACGAAATCCACACCAAAAGAATTATGCAAATTTACTCCAAAGTTGGGAGTGCACAAATAGGCTCAAACTCTCACAACGTAATATATGATCAAAAATTTAAGCCCAAGCGCAATTTCGTCTCAATCATTTGTCATGCTCTATCATGGTCCATTTTTCACCATTTTAACAAAACAATCATCATCATTAACTCATCGCCAACTTATCCTTCCCTTTTTTTTTTCCAATAAACATCAACAATTCCAATTTTCTTTCACGACTCAATCCTAGGCTTCAACAAAATAAAGGACAATTCATAAAACCAATAAATACACAAACTAAATGCGACAAATAAAATAAAATACTCAACTGAACTAATCATGACTTCAACAAATAATAGCGCATAGGTCGTTCAACAACTAGCTCACAGGCCAACAACTAAGCAGGCAAAACCAAATAAACAAAACTAGCAGCTAGCACAAAGCATAAATATAAGAAAATAAAGCTCAAAAGTTCAAAAGCGGCCAAGTCATCCCACTTACACCCCCTCCCCCAAACTTGGCTGAAAACCAATGTTTGTGGGAAAAAGAGTGGTACGACTTGGTGCTTTCTTACAATGCTTCTACTGAGATAGTGATGGAGGTGGATGACCCCCATGGCCCCCAAGAGGACTGCATCTGCTACCAGCGCTCATCCTGCTACTGCTGCCATTCAAGCTGCTATTGCTGCCATGCAAGCTGATGTTGTTGCCAATCAATCTGCTGCGTATGCCAAGATTCAACTTGGTTCCACCTATTGTCCTCTAGTGCCAACGCTGCTCCAAAGTTCGATGCCATGCATCCTCGCACTCATGCCTAGCATTCTGGGATGCCAGTATCTCCTACTAGCCTGATTTGGCCTCTTCTCTATATAAATCAACACTCTCATAGAGAGAAGTAATGAGCCCTTCTACATGCTCCTGAAATTCCCACTGTGACTGTATAGCAACAGTGGGCCTTTTCTTCTTAGGCATACTGTGTTGGCTGCTATTTCAGCTTGACCCCCATCTCTTCTTGCTCAGCTTCTATGTCCGCCTGAGGTGTAGCCTGAACCCAGCCCATGTGATACCATTGCAGTTTGTTGGCATTCGGCTGTCAGGATTCTGCCATATATGCGGGTAAGGCTAAGGCTAAATTTCGAAGGCTACCTAAGTTCATCACCATGGTGAGATGAGGGTTGGGTAATAGAAAGAAGGGTCCCACATTTTGAATCACATAAGAGACCGTCTTGTTGGCTGACGTCCGAGGCATCCCTTCCTTGTAGCCCAGGATCACTACCCGCATTTTCTCTAAGTCATCCCAATTTAGAAAGAACTAAGCAGTTACCGGCTCCAAATCTACCAAAGGAACCCTGCAATGAGCAGCTATCACGGTGATGAGCCCTCCCATCTATATGATGTCCTTCTATTTGAGGACCACATTCTCGAACTGCTCAATCATCATCTCAGCCACATTTTTCTTATTGCCAGCCAGAACATGCCACAATAACTGCAACTCATCGTACCGGGCTACTCCGGTTTCCTTTCTCGCATAGATGATAAGGTCAAGGAGCTTCTAGATGTACCTAACCACTGGATTCCGAATCCAGGAGTTCTTGGAATTCTTGGCCAAAAACACCTGAGGCTCTACGAGTCCTGGGGCAACTGTGAGCTATTATTAGTGTGAACGACTTCTCCAGGCGCTGAAAAGTAATGCTCTCTGGTTTGTTTCTGCACTTGTTCATGTCCACTGTAATTTTTAGAGTGCTGAGGAACTCTAGAGTCAACCGCTGGTATGTTAGTTGGGGTTTCATCAACCCCCTCAACCGTGCTCCATCCAGTAGGAAATTTTAATTCTCGTCTATACCCATATCCTTAAGCAGTTGATCTCGGCCGTACCGAGTGGGCATGATCTTGCAGTTATACAGCTTCTAGAATCTGTCCTGATGAGCAGCCTTTTCCAGGACAATGCCAAAGTGCCGGCTATCCGGTGGATCGAATACCGGAGCTTGAGCGGGAGCCTGAACAGGAATTTCCTCAACCATGGATTGTTTGCCCTTACCCTTTCCCTTACTTTCTCTTGGAGTCATTTTTCTATGACCCGCACACAAATCATACCACTTTGCAAAGTTTAGAATCAGGAATGCCCAATATGTTCATATAATACCTACGACTAACAAGTTTCGACCAATCAAACATGCACAACTTGAGCAATTCATAGGAGAATCATTAACAAGCATGGTCCATGTTACTATGAAACAATGCATCATGATTAACATTACCTATTTTACTGAAAATTTGGATTAAGAATTCAAAATGAACTAGTCTACGCTATTCAATTTTTACGCATATAAGATGTTCGACAATTTGCCTCAATGACTCTAAATTCATAATTCTTGCTAAAATAAACTAAACTACATCAAAGACAACTCAAATTCATGACTAACCTTGTCAATTTCGCAAGCAAAACACACAGATTATAGCAATTTTAGCAAAACAATTAACACTACGAGTGTTCATACAACTACAAACTGCAATCAACCATTCCAATGCAAAATTATCCCCCCCAACCCACATAATCAACTGAAATTAAAAATAATAGACTAAGGAGAAGGGTTAGCTTCACTTACTAGATGAGTTTAGATGAGAAAATTTTAAATTGAACGGATCGCGCCTCTTCCCGATTCGTCCGAAATTGGTAGAGTTCTGAAATTAATCGAAGCACTAGTGTGTGTGAACGTGTGTGAATTAATATATGAATATGAGTGATGTGATGAAGAAGGTTAGATTTTGTGTGTTGTGTGTGTGTTTCTTGATGGTTTGAGGAGAGGAAAAGTTGGGGGAAGGGGTGGGACTTACCTACGCGACCAGGGTTTAAAACTGGACTCATGACTGTCGCAGCCGCGTTTGAGGTAAGTTTTGCGGCCGCGGAAAGTCTATCGTGGGAAGCAGCAGTTTCTGTGCCACTTTTGTCGCGGCCGCGGACGAGTTTTTCGTGGTTTTTCCATTTTTTCGACTTGTTGATCCCTAGTCATGTTAGTTCCTAAAAGCTAAAAAAACTAAGAAAATACAGGAAATAATAAAATTCAAAAATTAAATATAATATACGATAAACGTCGGGTTGCCTCCCGAACAGCGTCTTTATTTTGCATCGTTGGCTCAATCGATTCAGTGCTCAATTAATTTAAGCGTCCTTGACTAGTGCATATTCCTCGGGAGTCACTGGACCTTCTCGATGTATGGCTTGAGAAGGTGCCCATTTACCTTAAATATTTTCCTCATCTTTTCGTTTTTTATCTCAACAATGCCATGAGGAAATATATTAATGATAACAAAAGGACCTATGCAGCGGGAACGCAACTTACCAAGAAATAACTTAAGGCGGGAATGGTATAGTAACGTTCACCAATCATAAAATTCTTCTGAATGATTCGCCAGTCGTGGAAGGCTTTCTTTTTTCTTTGTAGATCAGTGCATTCTCGAATGCTTCATTCCTAATTTCCTCAAGTTCTTAGAGTTGCAGTCTCCGGTGTGTACTGGCTACATCAAAATCCATGTTGCACCATTTGATTGCCTAAAGGCACGATGCTCAAGCTCGACCAGTAGATGACACAGTTTCCCATAGACCAGTCTGTATGGAGAAATGTCAATGGGTGTTTTGTACGTCATTCAGTACGCCCATAGTGTATCTTCGAACCTTAAACTCTAATCTTTCCTATTAGGCTAAACAGTCTTATCGAGAATGGACTTGATTTCTCGGTTGGAAGTCTCAGCTTGGCCACTCGTCTGGGGGTGATATGCTGTGGTAACCTTGTGTATAACACAATATTTCCTTAGCAAGGCTTCTATAGTCCTGTTGCAAAAGTGCATCCCCCAATCACTGACTATGGCCTTCGGAATTTCGAACCTAGAAAAGATGTTAGATTTCACAAAATCTGCAACAACTTTAGAATCATTAGTCTGAGTGGCCTTTGCCTCCACCCATTTAGAAACATAATCAATAGCAAGCAGGATATAAATATTTCCAAAAGACGAAGGGAAAGGACCCATGAAATCCATGCCCCAAGTGTCAAAAACTTCACTCATCATGATCGGGTTTTGAGGCATTTCATTCCTTTGGGAATTATTATCGGTTCTTTGAAAATTATCACATGTTTTGCAAAACATATGTGCATCTCTAAATATAGTCGTCAAGTAAAATCCACTCTCCAAAATATTATGTGAAGTTCTTTTCAACCCAAAATGCCCCCCACATGCATATAAATGACAAAACGATAGTATAAAATGAAATTCGACTCTGAAACACACCTTCTAATTACTTGATCTGTGCAATGTTTCCATAGATAGGGGTCGTCCAACACGTAGTATTTAACCTCGCTTTTTAGTTTATCTCTTTTTGCTTTAGACATTCCGGGAGGGAAAACACATGCTACAAGAAAATTAACTAAATCAGCATACCATTGTACGTCGGGAGATAGCATTGGGTTCTGCTGTTGTGAAATCTCGAGCAGTTGCTCGTCAGAAAACTCCTCCAAAAGCAGTGGATCACTTTCATCTGGGGTCAACCGGCTCAAGTGGTCGGCGACTGAGTTTTCAGCTCCTTTCTTGTCTCTTATCTCCAACTCAAACTCTTGAAGTAGGAGGATCCGCCATATTAGTCTCGGTTTTGCCTCCTTCTTTATTAATAAGAATCTAAGAGTTGCATGATCAGAGTAGACAATGATTTTAGTACCCAGTAAATAAGAGCAATTTTCTAAAGCAAATACAAACGCTAGCAGCTCTTTTTCAGTCGTGGTGTAATTTGCATGAGTTAGGTTCAAGGTCCTTGAGGCATAATATATGACATGTGCTGTTTTTCTCGTCTGTTGCCCCAACATGACCCCCACCGCATAATCACTTGCATCACACATAATTTCGAACGACAAGTTCCAAATTTGGCTGTTGGATGATGGGTGGTATTGTGAGTGCTTCTTTCAGCTTATCAAATGCAGCAATGCATTCGGTGGTTCTCGAACTCCACATCCTTTTGCAACAAATTGCACAAAGGAGCTAATATCTTGGAGAAATCCATGATAAACCTTCTGTAAAAACTTGCATGACCAAGAAAAGAACGAACCTCCCGCACACTTGCGGGGTAAGGTAAAGCAGTAATAATATCAACCTTTGATTTATCCACCTCTATTCCTTTAGACGAGAAAATATGTCCTAAAACTATCCCTTGTTCTACCATAAAATGACGTTTCTCCCAATTAAGCACAAGATTAGTTTCGACACACCTTTTTTTAAATATGGACAAGATTTTCAAGGCTTTATCAACCGACTCTCCATAAACACTAAAGTCATCCATGAACACTTCAATGATATGACCTACATATTCGGAGAATATACTTACCATACACATTTGGAAGGTTGTTGGGGCATTGCACAAACCAAATGGCATTCTTCTCCAAGTCAACGTCCCAAAAGGACATGTCAATGTTATCTTCTCTTGGTCCGCTGGTGCTATGGCAATTTGAAACTAACTTGAAAAACCATCTAGAAAGTAGTAGAAGGAATGTCCCACTAAATGCTCAAGCATTTGATCAATAAAACGTAAAGAAAAATGATCCTTGCGAGCCATTGCATCCAATTTGAGGTAGTCGATGCAAACTTGCCACCCGATTTGTAAGCGGGTGGGGACCAACTAACCCCTTTGTTTTCAACGACTGTAACCCCCAATTTCTTTAGAACTACCTGAGTGGGACTTACGTACTTGCTGTCAGAGATTGGGTAGATGATACCAACATCGACCAGTTTGATTACCTCCTTTTTTACTACCTCCATCATTGGTGGGTTCAATCATCTTTGAGGTTCTCTGTTGGGTTTAGAGTCGTCTTCAAGGAGGATCCGATGCATGCAGAGTGAGGGGCTAAACCCCTTGATGTCGGTTATTGTCCACCTAATTGTTTTCTTATACTCTTTGAGTACTTCAATCAACGAGAACTCTTGGCATGGGGACAACTTTGCTGACAATATCGCATGTAATGTTTCGCCTTCCCCCCAATACGCATATTTCAAGTGCTTCGGCAGGGATTTGAGTTCTAAAGTAGGTGCCTGAACTGTGGATGGAAGCATTTTTTTGTCAAAATCAGGTAATGCAATATATTTATGCTCATACCTTGGTCTAGAGGGCTTTGAAAACTGTAGAGTTGCCACGAGCTCAACCAAATCCTTGTTGATTTTCCAAATCTCATGTCGTCCCTTCTCCAGATTCGTTGTGAGCACTATATCCAACGGATCCCTGCAATTCACCTGAAACACTTCCTCTACAAGAGGGTCAATGACACTAATAGATAATACAGAATGTATGTCCTCAGGAAATCTCATAGCATCATATATATATATATTAAATTGCTCAATACATCCATCAATCTCCATTGTGAGAGTGCCCTTATTGACATCAATCTTTGTTTGGGCGGTATTCAAGAACTGCCGCCCTAACAAGATTGGTGGAGAAGTGGATGAGTCACCATGCATACCAAGCACATAAAAATCCACAGGAAATACCAGTTCATCTACCTCAACTAGGAAATCTTCTATTAACCCATCAGGATATGTGTTACTATGGTCAGCTAACTATATAACTATCCTAGTTTCTTTTAATAATCCTAGATTTAGAGAGTGAAAAATAGAATGTGGCATGACATTAATGGATGCACCTAAATTTAACATGGCCCTATCAATATTTCGATTACCTATCTTACAAGGCATGGCGAACATACTTGGGTCCTTGCATTTCGGAGGGATCTTCTTTTGGAAGATTGCTGAGATGTTTTCACCCATTATCACTTTCTCGTCCCCCTTCAGCTTGCGCTTGTTGGCGCATAGTTCTTTAAGGAACTTGGAATCTACTTGATTGCGTTGATCAAGGGAATATTAATCTCGGCTTTTCGAAATACCTCCAAGATTTTCTTTTCCTTATTGTCCTTCACCGTCTTCGTAATTTCGCTCGAAAAGGGTAGTGGATGGGCGCCGGAATAGGAGTTGGACCCTAATAGTTGGTCAGAACAGGGGTTGTGGCCGCGTCACTTGTCTATGGCCGCGGAGAGTTTCCATCGATTTCTAGCTTTTCTAGACCGGTTTGGTCGCAGCCGCGCAGGTTGGTCGCGGCCACGCCCTATTCTCCGAGTTCCTCTTCAGTTTTCTCTTCCATATCATCTTCCAAAAGTTGTCCGGGCATTTTAGGTTCTCCAAGCTGAGTTCCACTCCTCAATATAATGGCACTTACGTTCCTCGGATTAATTTTCGACTGAGCTGGTAATTTTCCACCGTTTATATTCTTCAGTCGGTTCACGACAGTAGCTAAATGGCTCACTTGAGTCTCGAGATTCTTGATGCTCGACTGTGTATCCCTCTGAAACTAAACAGTTGCCTTTTGAAATTAGACAGTGTTTGTTGCCAAAGTTTTGACAATATCTTCCAAAGATGGACTGGGCGCTTGCTTGGTCAGTTGCTTAGTGTAGTAGATACCTCTTTGTGGTGGAGGTCTATTTTGCTCGCCCGACTATGCTTGTTGATCCCACATCTTAAGTTGGGATGACCTCTCCATTCCAGATTGTATGATTGGGAGTAGGGATCATACCTTCTACCTTGAGAGTTTTCCGTACCAACTGCGTTAGCATGTGCATCAATCTCATTCCCCAAAACCTCACAATTATCTGTCGTATGATCAATGGTATCACAAATGCGGCATGGCCAAACAAATTGATTACCCCCTATAGCAACCTTTGTAACTAAAGTAGTTAACTTCTTGAGATTCTCTTCAAGGGAGGAATCGCTCACCTCTCTCACTGTTCTTAAAGATCTTTCCCGAGACCCGAATTACTGCGAGTTCGCTGTCATCTTCGATATAAGTGTCTTAGCTGCAGTTGGGGTCTTATCCACTAATGCTCTCCCGAATTGTTGCGAGTTTGCTGACATCTTTGATATGTGTGTGCTTGGAATTATTCTTGTAGGTCATTTGCTGCTTTTCCTGTAGCTTTTGACTGCACCGTCGAGGTGCGGTAAAATTAGTAAACCTAGCTTTTCTCTTCTAACTTGTAGAAGTGGCAAGTCAAGGTTGAACCCACAAAGAGCATGAAGATTTAAAGTATTCTATATAATAACCTAATAATAATAACTATATATATATATATACATACATATATAATGGAGGTTTTAATTGGATTTAATGGATTAATTAACCTAGGCACAAGAATTAAACAAATAACATAAAAATTGAATTAAACTCAAATAAGATAGAAATCTCAGCCATTAATCTAGTATCTCTGTAGTCGATTTAATCTTATCTCAGCCCAAAACCAAAGCTCAAGTCCCTTTTTTCAGACCTAGGGGCTCCTATTTATAGACGGGATCAAGTTGGTGTTGGATTGGGCTCGAATTAGAAATACTTCTAGCCCAAGGATTTTAATTCGCTTTTTAAGTGCTGCGATCGCACATGCAAGCCGCAACCGTACTCGTCTTCGAACATCCTAGTCACGGCCGCGCAGGTTGGTCGCGGCCGCGGAGAGTCCACTGGGTTTTTAGCTCTTTCTAGCACACTTTTATCGCAGCAGCACAAGTAGGTCGCGGCTACGATTGGCTTCTTCGCACTTGGCTCGATTTCCCTCCGTTTTGGACTATCTGGAACTCGTTCCTTCGTCCATCCTCAGTTGAATGCAATTATTTGACCTTAAATCACCTGAATCACTCAAAAGCAAGTCCACGAACGTCAAATAGTCCAATAATACGAAAATGAGCCAATCACAGTCAATCATGCATGCAAATATCATTAAATGGACAATTAAATCGACCTAATATGCATACATAAACACGTGTATCAGCTTTCAACTCTTTGTCATTTCGGGTATGTTGTTTCTCATTTTCTTCTGGGATTATTCAAATATTTTTGTAATGTATGACTAATTTAATTCTTTATTCATGGTATATATGGTATTGAAATTTATTCACCGTTTGAGATCAAATGACGGCAAAATTTTGGAGTGTACATATGTATATATATATATAGGATTAATAACTCCAAAATTTTGTAGCCACGAGCTTTTACCGAAATTTGGTAAACATATTTAAGTGACCCGATTCTACTATTAATTGATTACAAAAATTATCATTTTGATTTTATGTTCGATAGTTTTCTTTTCCTGTTTTCAATCGGAAAAGTTGTAGCAGTAAGATTATTAATTGTTGTAGGAAAATTTTATTTGAGATAAATGAAACTGGATCATAGCTTATCCAATCTGTCATATAAACTAGTAAATGAAACCGGATCATAGTTTATGCAAATGGAAAAGAATGCCTTTGATTACAAGCATGAATTCGGTGATAGACCGACTACCTTTGATAGGGTTATGTATATGATTCTTGCGAGCAAGAATACGCCCCCTTAAGGATTTGCCATAAGTAGAGGTAAGTGTAGTCCATGCCATGTGGGACGAGGTGGCAGACGCAATGAACGGGATGATAACGGGATTGAAAGAGCCAATAATAGCGCTCAAGATAAGTTGATATTGGTGTGACCAATATGTGTGATAAGGATTGAAGTAAGTAACAGTACCATTAGTGATTTGGGAGGAGGGGCAGGTGTTCGATCCATCAACAAACTTGAACAGATCGTAGCCGGAGATAAGCGTTCTCAGTTGAAAACTCCAAGAACAATAGTTATTGGAATCGAGTTTGAGCGGCGCTTGAGATGAAATATTGAAGGCAACTAGCGATGCAGGATCGCTGGAAAAGGCAGCAAGCGACGTCTCGGCATCGGAACTGGGCTGGTGTGGATCAGTAACGTTCGACATGATGGAACGGGTGGAAGGGTGTGGTCATAGTGGCGTGAGGCCGTCGGCTATGTTATTGTGGCATAAGGCGGAAGTGCATGGTGGGGAGTAGGGCAGACCGGCAGGGAATCGGAAGATCCAAAAAAAAAAAAGAGAAAAAAAAAAAAAAAAAAGAACAAGTTCGGATGTTGCGGCGTTTGTCAAATTAGGCTCTGTTTACCATGTTGAAAATAAGTCAAAGATATTTTATTCATTAGACAATGATGTATAAGTACAAGTGAGAATACAAGAATAAACTAGATGAATACAATGTGGGACAAATGATACATATACAACAATCTAATAGTAGATATGGATCCCTCAAATTTCACGGAGCAATCAACTGATCAAGAAAATGATATCTTAATGGAAGATTTTCATGAGGTAATGAACACTAACTCACAATTAACTATAATTTATTATTTGGAATGTTTAGATATTTTCACCTTTTTGTATCTAAAGTTTATAATAATAGTTGGGAGATCCTATAAACAATATAGATGATGATGGAGGTGAAAATGTAGAAGTTGAAGGTGGCGATGAGGTTCAGATTCAAGATGAAAATGTTGGAGATGAAAGAGCTGCTAATGTTGAGCAAGAAGATGAAAGAGTAGAAGATCAACCCACAGTAGTAAAGAATAAGAGAAATTTTGAAATCAAAAGTTCATGTTGATTTCGTTGTAGTGACTGGAGATGATGGATGGAAAAGTATAGGTGCATTCATTGTAAGAGGTTATACGCCAAGGATGCTAGTGGTACAACAACTCATATCTCTTTTGGACATATATCTTCATAAGTCACTTCATCTTAAGAAACAAAACACATTGCAATTTCAGCCTGGAAAATCCAGATTTGAGATGAATCATCTATCTGATGGTAGATACGATCCTTTGAAGCAAAGAGAAGTTATTGCTCATTGGGATCGAATGAATGAACAACCATTTAATGTTGTGGAGAACTATGGTTTTACTTTCATGTTCAAAGTTAATCTTCCACAGTTTCAGAAGATCTCTCGTGCCTTTGTCAAAAATGATGTCCAAAGCGTTTATGACATGGAGAAGAAGAAGTTGCAGTTGATGTTGAAAAGTATTAATTGTTTGGGGAATCGGGAATTGTGCCAAGGATCTATTCAGGTTGTAATTTTGATTTCTATTTTCAATAATCAAACAATAATGATATGAACAATCAAATCATATAATGCATGTAATTGAATCAAGGTAATCATACAATAAGCCCTAACATACGGAGCTAAGGGATTATAATATTTTACCTTCGAATTGGAAAGACACTGATGAGAAGAATTAATCTTTCAACCCAAAGATCTTCTTGAGTATTACCTAAGTCCAAGCTTGCCAATTCGATGGGAAATTAAACGAACTTTTTAACTCTCAAGGAAAGAATTAATTTTCTAAAAAGAAACACCCACTCACTTATGCATCTCCTATGCATATGGGGATCAAGATTGGTCCCCTATTTATAGGGGATAGGGGCCGAAATCTGCCCCTTTTTAGGATTAGGAAATCCTCTCCCACTTGGGAGAGGAAAATATGGATACATCCTTGTAAATACAAGAATCGTGTGGCATTCAACTTGAAATAAATTATCTTGGCTTAATTGATCTATATTGCAGGAATGAAGGGACAAATTGATCTTCTTGCCAAAGTTGAGAAAGCTGAAATAGAAAAGTCAAAGCAAATCATCTAGGATTAAGGAATGAAGGGACAAATTGATCTTCTTGCCAAAGTTGAGAAAGCTGAAATAGAAAAGTCAATAAATTAGATGAAATTGATTGACATGCTGGTGGAAGACTCTCTTGACGCTGTTATATAAATGAGAAGCATCCATGAAGAGTAGGGCAGCTTGACAGATTGATAACTGGGAAAAACAGCTGTCTTGACTATAGAGTTCAATCTGTGTTCAACCAGTGTTGGAACACAGGTAATCAGATCGAGTTTATTGGGGAGAATTGACTCTTGAGTTGTTCGGGAGAACAAGTTGAGTTCGGGAGAACTCTCTGCTTGTGTAGTAGAAGGGATTCTCTACATTTTGAGTACTTAATAGTCTTAGGAGTATAGTATTCAGGGGGAGCGTGTTTATGCATTGTAATATTGTTGGAAATTAGTAATAATTAAAGTGTGGATAAGACACTTTAATGATATAATTAAGTGGTCGGAAGTTTAATTTTGTAGGAATTAAACTTCACACGATTAATCTATGGAGAAAGTAGATGATCGTAGGGTTTTAATTTACTCAAAACCGATATGTGGTGAGTGAGAAATTAATACATAAAATTTACCACTTGATTATGTATTAAATGTAGGATTAATAACTAAGAGTAGTTATTATCCCACATTGATTTAAATGCTCTTTAAGTTAGTATATATATATATATATATATATATATGAAAGCTCATCACTAAGGTGTATCAATTATACATGTGAGGGAATCCAAGGGAAGCCCACACGCGCGCTCGCTCGCTCGCTCGGCTCGGCACGGCACGGCCACGGCCACGGCCACGGCCATGGCCACGCCTCGCCTTGGGGAATGCCTCGGCCGAGGCCCAACTAACTTTTTGGAAGCCCAAAATCAAGTGGGCTTGACGGATGAGCTTCAAATGTGGATGGGTTTGAATTTAAATTCAAACCTGTAATATCCAGCATTATGGGCTGTTAAGGAGTAATTTATTGGGCCGTTACTGTGGATGAAGAGACCGATGACTTGGATGCTGCAAATTTTGCAGACACTATGGCTTTTCTAGCAAAGAACTAGGGGAAAATGATGAAGAAGTTCAGCACCTCCAAGGGACAAGGAAAGAACAACTCGGGGAACTTCAACAAAAATAAATCTGGTGGGAGGAATTCAAATTGGAAGAATCAGGCCCGCAAAAAGGAGAATGACCAGTGCAGAGAGTGCAAAGGATATGGATATTATCAAGCAGAATGTCCAAATTTCTTGAGGAAAAACAAAGCTTACAAAGCAACATGGAGTGACTCAGAAACTGATGAAGAGTCAAAGACAGATGATGCTATCAATCACACCAACAATCTTGCTCTATGTGATTCACTGAAGGATTTTACGTGTTTGATGGCACATGTTCGACCCATCAAGGAACTGACGAGAAAAGATGTGACTGATGAGTCCGAATCTGAAGATGAGTCTTGTCCTACTGCTGAACAACTTCAAGACATGTATGAGGAAATATCCTCCAGAGCTAACAAAGCTGCACAAATCATCAAAACTCTTGAAGCTAAAGTCAGACTCTATGAAAAGAATGCTGATCCAAGCAGTTCTACTTACCCTCAAGCTCTACCAACTGTGAGGGTGATCATGCTGGAAAATGAACTGAAAATTGCACGGCAGGTAATCAGTTCCAAAGACCTTACCATAGACTCATTAAAAACTGAACTGTTTGATGTGCAGAAAGGGATCAAAAACAGGGAAAAAGAAATCAGGATGCTCAAGAACGAGCTAACAAGACTGATTGAGGAAAACAAAAAGTCATTCCTTTCTTCCTCAATGAGGTCTGCCACAGAACGACCTACCTACGGTGCAGGTAATGCATCAAGATCAGGTAACACATTTACTGATAATTCTGATCAAGTACATCATGCCCAGTGGATGTTCGAGACATATGACTAGTGTTCGAACATATCTGACAAATATATCTCCAGTTTGAGACAAATTTGTCACTTTTGGAGATGGAGTAAGGAACAAAGTTATTGGTATAGGCACCCTCAATATTTGAGGAATGCCTAAATTGGAAGATGGTTTGCTTGTTGAAAATTTAACGGCTAATCTCATTAGCATCAGTCAATTGTGCGATCAAGGACTGAATGTTAAATTTACAAAGGGAAAATGTCATGTTCTTGATCAAAATAATCTTGATGTTATTACTGGAACTAGAACTGTTGATCACTGTTACATTCTTGATAAGGAGTTTAAATGCCATATCAGTACCATCAGTGAAATAGAATTATGGCATGAAAAACTTGGACATGTGAATTATGATCATCAGATGAATTTGTCTAAGTCGCAGGTTGTGAGAGGACTACCAAAACTCAAAAGAAAGATCATGGTGTGTGTGGACCATGCCAATATGGAAAACAGAAACACTCCCCTCACAAACCTATTCATGATGTTCTTACTAAGCAGGTACTGGAGCTTCTTCACATGGATCTGATGGGACCAGTACAAACAGAAAGCATCAGTGGCAAGAAATACATCTTTGTTGTGGTTGATGACTTCTCGCGGTACACATGGGTTAACTTCATTCGAGAGAAATCAGAAACGTTCGATATCTTTAAAACACTGTGCACAAGGATCGAGAAGGAGAAATAATGCAGTATAAACAAGATACGGACTGATCATGGGCGAGAATTCGAGAACTCGTCATTCACCAGTTATTGTAATTCAAGAGGAATTGGTCATGAGTTTTCGGCCCCCAAGACTCCTCAGCAAAATGGGGTCGTTGAGAGAAAGAATAGAACTTTGCAGGAAATGGCTCGAGTCATGCTTGCGTCCAAAAGGATGTCACAAAGATGGTGGGCTGAAGCTGTGAACACAGCTTGCTACTTAATAAATAGAATTTATCTCAGGAAAGGTATGGGAATAACCTCCTATGAGATATGGAAAGGTAAGTCTCCTAACTTAAGTCAGTTGCATGTGTTTGGTTGCAAATGTTATATCTATAAGGATAGAGAAACTCTTGGAAAGTTTGAGTCTAAAAGTGATCTTGGTTTCTTCCTTGGTTATGCTAACAGTAGTCGAGCGTACAGGGTATACAATCTGAGAACACAATCAGTGATGGAGAGTGTAAATGTTGTCTTCGATGACAGTTCCCGATCGAATGAAGAAATTGAGAGTGTCGAACTCAGGGTGCAGGAAGTAAGTTCCTCAGTAGTACGTTCCCCAGAGGAACAGAAGCTTGAACAAGCAGAAAATGTCGAACAAATCACTGATTCCAGAAGGGATCCTCCCAGCAAGATCCAAAAAGACCATCCAAGTGATCTGATAATAGGTGACATCAATGAAGGTATCAAAACCCGAGGTAATCCTAAACCTAATTATCGTAAAATGATTGGATACTCATACTTTGCATGCTATACTTCCACTATTGAACCACGTAACATCAAGGAAGCTCTTACTGATGAGTATTGGATTAAGGCTATGCAGCAGGCATGTCAAAATTGATCCGCCCCGACCCGATCTGCTCCGATCCGAGGCCTTTGGGGCAGGGCAAGATCTGCCCTGATGAAAAATGGGGCACGCCCCTCCCCGCCCCGTCCACGGGGCGGGTCAGATGCGGGTCAGGGATCCCGCCCCGCCTTGCCCCGCCCCGCCCCGTCCCTATATATGTATAATTATTTTTGAATATATATTATGTATTATTATATAGATATGTATATATATACAAAGAAATATAAAATATATATATGTATTTATAATATAAAATTTTATATATACTATGTTATATATATGTCTAGCTAATATATTAGATTATGACTAGATCTATTAAATTTAAATAATTAAATTCTATTTTTTAATAATTAAATTTTTAAAAAAATTAAAAATATTAAAACAAAGTTAATGTAAACCTAAAAATTAAAATCCTATTGACTTCAACAAAAAAAATCAAGTTTTTTAACAAAAAAAACTAATTATTTTATAAAAAATAAAAATAAAAAAATAGGGGCGGGGCGAACCCGCCCCGTGCGGGGCAGATCACGGGGCGGATTTTTTTGCCCCGTAGCGGGTCACGGGACGGGGCGGGGCGGGTCAGAAAATCTAAAAACCCGACCTGACCTGCCCCGTTGACATGCCTACTATGCAGGAAGAATTGGAGCAATTTGAGAGGAATGATGTTTGGGAACTTTTACCTCGGCCAAAAAATTCCAATGTGATTGGTACCAAATGGATTTTTCGCAACAAAACTGATGAATTTGGTAATATCACTAGGAATAAGGCTAGATTGGTTGCCCAAGGATACACTCAAGTGGAGGGCATTGACTTTGAGGAAACTTTTGCCCCCGTGGCACGTCTAGAGTCTGTCAGAATGCTTTTGTCCACTGCATGTGTAAAAAATTTTGTTTTATATCAAATGGATGTTAAAAGCGCGTTTCTAAATGGTTTTCTGAAAGAAGTGGCATTTCTTGAACAACCCAAAGGGTTTGAAGACCCTCACTACCCTGGATATGTATTCAAGCTCAAAAAGGCACTTTATGGACTCAAACATGCTCCTAGAGCCTGGTATGAGAGACTCACAAAGTTTCTTCTTGATCAAGGATACAGACGGGGTGGCGCTGACAATAGTCTGTTCACACTGCAAAAGAACAAGGACATTGTCATTGCACAGATTTACGTAGATGATATTGTTTTTGGGTCAACGTCCAAAGTCAGAGTCAATGAGTTTGTTGAGGTCATGTCTAGGGAATTTGGGATGAGCATGGTAGGGGAACTAACGTACTTTTTAGGTCTACAGGCAAACAAAGCAAGAACGGCATATTCATTCACCAGACCAAGTATGCCAAAAACCTTGTCAAGAAGTTTGGACTTGAGAACTCAAAACACCCTGATACTCCCATGGGAACCAGCATCAAACTGTCTAAGGATAATGCAGGAAGCCCAGTCGATCCAAAACTATACAGAAGCATGATTGGTAGCTTATTGTACTTAACTACCAGTAGGCCTGATATATGTTTCAGTGTTGGTATGTGTGCTAGGTACCAAGCGAATGCCAAAGAATCCCACATGACTGCTGTAAAGCGAATAATCAAGTACGTCGGAGGAACCTCGGAATATGGGATCCAGTACTCTCGTGATACAAACTCAAACCTGGCAGGATACTGTGATGCCGATTGGGCAGGTGACGTGGATGACCGAAAAAGCACTTCTGGAGGCTGCTTCTTTGTTGGCACAAATCTCGTATCCTGGATGAGCAAAAAGCAAAACAGCATTTCGTTGTCAACAGCTGAAGCTGAATAAATTGCAGCCGGCAGCTGTAGTGCACAACTTGTTTGGATGAAACACATGTTGTATAATTATGGGTTTGATTTAAATTCTGCAAAAAAAATTTGTGATAACACTAGTGCAATAAGTATGTCTAAGAATCCTATTCAGCATTCACGAACGAAGCATATCGACATACGGTATCACTTCATTCGCGAATTTGTTGAAGAAGGAACTGTAATTCTGGAGCATGTTCCTACGCAGGAACAACTGGCTGATATATTTACAAAATCTCTCGATGCTCAAAGGTTTCTAACTCTGAGAAAATCATTAGGAATTTGCATGTCTTTTTGAGTATTTATCTCTTTTTCTGCATTTAATATATATATATATATATATATATATATATTCGTGCATCTAAGGTTCTTGTATTAGGCATTTTTTATGCATTTTGAGATATCCGTTTATTTTACCCACATTGGAAGGATAACTGCTTAAGACTTCGTTGAGACTTAATATGTTTGATATTTTCATCTTATCTGTCAGAAAGAGCTACCGTCGGAAAATGATGTAGTGAGTAACCAATCCTGTTGTGGAATCAGGGTCTCTTACACAAAAAATGATCGATCGTGTGAAAGCTGTTGATAGACGTCAAGTTTACTTGATGAACTTTTTCAATGGTGATCGGTAGTCTTTTCTATTTTCTGTTCCTTTCATGGTCGTACTATTCTCCATATCACGGAGTAGGGGGGTAGTTTTCGGGCGAAAATTCCGTTAACTCTAAGTGAAAAGTGATATGAATATGCATCTTGAAGTAATGGGGTAGCTTTCGGGCGAAAAATTCCGGTAGCTCTAAGTGAAAAGAGATGCAAAGTTTACTTCATAAAGTAGTGGGGTAGCTTTCGGGTGAAAATTTCGATCGCTCTAAGTGAAACATGAAGTACACTCTATTATGGAATTCACAAAGTAGTGGGGTAGACTTCAAATGAAAAATTTCTGTTGTTTCTAAGTGAAACGTGAATTCCAGTACGATCTTGTTGTTAAAAAAAAAAAAAAAAAGGTGTTACAAGGTTGAGTTCTCATTAGGTTCGTCCTCTCCTGGTTCCACATGTAAATATCAGCATCTCCAGATTTTTCAGTAGTATTTTCCTCTTGTGGTGTACATAAAGTAAACGGATTTATTTATCATTTTTTTTAGACACATGCATGTTTTTTCTCAGAGCTAAGTTATCTTATTTTCAAATGAGATGCGTAAATAAGATTGGCTACATCTCTTCAGGATATTCAGTTGCCCATTTTAACGGGATCTCATCTATAAGGTGCAGATATTGTGCATAATTAAGGGGATTTAATTTTGGATATTATCCATTTTTTTATCTCTAATCCTGTTATTCATTTATATGCACTAACTTCTCATTTTCAACATATCTTCCTTGCACCCTTTACTCTTCACCGTGTCTCCTCCTCTTCTAGGGTTTTATTCTTCTCAGATTGTCACTGTCTATCCATGGATTCGTCCCTTGCCTTCTCGTTCGTAAAGGGGGAGAAAGATGAGGATGATGAGGCCGAAGCTTCTGGAGGTCAGGATGATGAAGACAGTGAGAAAGAACAGGGTGTCGGTAGTGAAGACAACAATGCACTTTCTGCGTGTTTGGGTTATTTTGGAATGTCTTGAACATAATATCATACACCCTTTTATGGTTTCCGTTTATTTTTGTTCTAACTTGGTTCTTATTGATTTTGTTCCCAATCACGTCTTCTTGCAATTACTTTGATTGT
This sequence comes from Ajuga chamaepitys, assembly GCA_958295605.1. Classification (NCBI taxonomy): domain Eukaryota; kingdom Viridiplantae; phylum Streptophyta; class Magnoliopsida; order Lamiales; family Lamiaceae; genus Ajuga; species Ajuga chamaepitys. The sequence continues at coordinate 9,408,304 of OY282507.1, read as the reverse complement.
TCCCCAATCTTTGTAGTTACTCCTATCCTTGAATGTTTTAATTTTCTAACATTTTGAATTACAGGAAGGAAGCTCGGGGTTTCGAACTTGAATGCCAAGGGGGAGATTGTAAACACAAGAATTGTGTGGCATTCAACTTGAAATAAATAATCTTGGCATAATTGATTTATAATGCAGGAATGAAGGGACAAATTGATCTTCTTGCCAAAGCTGAGAAAGCTGAAATAGGAAAGTCAAAGCAAATCATCTAGGATCAAGGAATGAAGGTACAAATTGATCTTCTTGCCAAAGTTGAGAAAGCTGAAATGGGAAAGTCAATAAATTAGATAAAATTGATTGACATGCTGGTGGAAGACTCTCTTGACGCTGTTATATAGATGAGAAGCATCCATGAAGAGTAGGGCGGCTTGACAGATTGATAACTGGGAAAAACAGTTGTCTTGACTATAGAGTTCAATCTGTGTTCAACCAGTGTTGGAACACAGGTAAGCAGATCGAGTTTATTCGGGAGAATTGACTCTTGAGTTGTTCGGGAGAACAAGTTGAGTTCGGGAGAATTCTGTGCTTGTGTAGTACAAGGGATTCTCTACATTTTGAGTACTTAATAGTCTTAGGAGTATAGTATTCAGGGAGGAGTGTGTTTATGCATTGTAATATAAATTTCTATAGTACATTGTAAAGTAAATCACATCCCAGTAATAATATGTTCCAAAGGAAGGTGTCTTCCTCATATTTTCCAACCTTTAACTATTTTCAGATTACGTCATGTTCATCCACAGTATGAACTAGATCGGTACAACTCTTGTCTAAATCATTTGATACAAGTTATTAAAATAGCACACGCGCACATATTCTGATATTTCAATCCTAATCCCCTTAGGAATTAGATTCTTCCATATCTTTTATTTCCTTATCTCCTACTTCTAATTAATTCTTATCATTTTAGTTAATGAACTTCTATTGTGCTACTCAAGGGGTCTTTAGGAGGAATATGATTGGGCCTCCCAATGGGCCTAGATATCCATATTGAGCCATCAATATTATTCTAGCCCATTAATATTAATTCATTCCACTATATAATTAATACTGAACTACCTATCCTAATCCATATTACGAAATATGGCTCCCGGTTATTTTTCCTGTGTTTAAGATTCAATGTCTATTAATTAATTTAAGCTACTGAATGCTTTAATTAATTAATATCTTTTATTCCTTGAGAACAAACAGCTCAACTTTATTATCATACCGGAAGTTAATTCACTGTAAATGTTTGATATGATAAACATTCTGAACTCATTAAGGAGACATAATCAACTTGTTTTACCAAGACACGGTTTTTTGTATTAATTTAGCAATCTGTCATATAATTAATAATATTGCCCAAAGTATAGAGTAGTGAGACTCAATGACTCTTTACCATAATAAATCAAAGCAACATTAATTAGTTATATACAATCTCAATTAAGTGACATAAATTAAGAAAACAATAACCACTGAGATCTAATTTTTCCTTCAAGTCAGTCTAGAAAAATTAACTCGTTGTTGGTCCAATTCAGTGCAACGAATGCACTAGTGTAATCTCTTGGTCAAGACAAATCAATCTGAGCCTTACGTATCAACTTCTATGAGTGGATTATTCAACTCCATCTAAGTTGTGAATCTTTATACTTATTACAAGGAACCGACAATGTCATCTTCTGTGATCTACTACGCACCACATTGTCTGCAATGTAAAGTATTCAAACATTATGCAATAAATATATATAACATTCATGATATTTAAAGCAAACATTGATAATTTATTCTCATTCAATAAAGTGCAAGAAACGGTTTATATACAAAGCAACACTTAAAAGCATGATTTACAGTATAACCCTAACATTAATAGGATTTCATTAACCACTAATATTTGGAAGTCAAAGGTGCAAAAGATTTCTTATATGTGTGTCACTAGAGACTTTGTTGATTCGCAATGGCAACTTCAAAAACGAGATTCATTCATCTTCCTCCTCCACATACAGGTAATTTAAAAAATTTAAATTGTTATTTCACTGAATTTAATTTATTGATGTGCTATAGCATATTTGTTCATAAGTTTATAATGATAAATACTTTGTTCATAAGTTTATAATGATAAATACTTTGTTAGGAGTTGGTATCTTTGGTGGGCTTATGAAGTGCACAAAAGATTGGGGGATGGAGCACTAAATCTTCACCATGTCAGCTGACAATGCTTCGAATAATGATACTGCAGTTTGTATCGCCAAAGAAACTTTTCCAAAGAGCCGCAAGTTACCGTTGGATGGTAAGATGTTCCATGTTAGGTGTTATGCACATATATTAAATCTTGTTGTTCAAGATGATCTTTCTGATATTAAATTTATTATTGAGGATGTTTAACAGTCAGAGGCTAGGCTGATGAAATTTTCTAATATTGTGCATCCTTTGGGAATTCTGATGAAAAGGTTAATCATTGATTGCCCTACTCATTGGGATCCTACATATGAGATGTTAGTTGAAGCTATTAAAGATAAGGATGCATTCCCCATATTTTCTCAAAAAGAGAACTTGTACAAGTGTTGCCCTAGCTCTGAAGATTGAGATAAAGTTGAGTATGTTGTTGTCATTCTAGAGGTATTTTATGAAGCTACTCGGATAATGTTCAGAATTGATTATCCAACATCATATGTTTTCCTTCCTATCATTTGGAGAGTCAAACATGTTTTGGATGAGAAAGAAAACCATCCTAATGAGTTCATCCGAAGTACGGTGAGAAAAATGTAGCAACAATTTGACAAGTATTTGGGAAGTTGTAATCTTTTGATGGCTACTGCAACAACATTTGATCGTAGATTCAAAATAAGGTTTGTTTTCAATAAGATATATAATGAGAGTGAAGCTCGAACACATGTTATGAAGGTTCGAGAAGCATTACATAGCTTGTTCTTTGAGTATGTAACTCAAATGAGGATCCGAAAAGGTAGTTCCTCCTTGTTGAAGTGTGGCAAGAACAACAATTACGTAACTATATTTACTAAAATATTTAAATAATAAATGAGATGTTAATGATTTAACTATATTAACTACAATCTCTTAATGTGGTTAATGTTCTTTACATCTCTTATTATTTATTTATTCTTTTTTTTTAGTAATGGATGGAGGAGTGAGTTTAAACACCTTAGTTCATCATAAGTTTGTGAAACGATGTTAGGCCATCTCCAATGGTCATTTTATTAGTGGTAAACATTACTTTTTCATCTCCAACAATGCACTATATCATGCATTATTTTGGTGTTTAAGCAAATGCCACACTATATTTTGGTGCATATTACTTTATTGCACTTTTTTTCTTTTTTTTTTTTCTTTCTTTTTCTGTTACTTCTTTTGTATTGTATTTAATAGTTATGTATATTTTTAAGTATTAGATAGTGTATTTATGTATCAAAAATATTCTTATAAAAAAAATTATAAATAAAAATTTGAAAAAAAAAAATCAACAATAAAAAGAAAAAATACCATATGATTTGAATTACTATACAAGGCAAAATAATTATTAAATAAAATTACAAACGGACATGAAATATAAAATTACAATAGTACAAAACATGTGAATAACAACTATAGAAAATTACTAAACAAAATCAAATACTCCCTCCGTTTCAAAATAAGTGACGTTTTAGCTTGTTAATGATTTTTCAAATAAAGTGTCGTTTTAGATATATTTCACGATTTCTTCCAACTTTATCCCTATCACTATCCTAAAATATCTCTTAGTATCTTTTAACCTACCAGTAAAGCGCGATAATATAAAGGGAGAAAGGAAAGGAGTATAGCGCGTAAATATAAAGGGAGAGAGGAAAGATAATGATTAGAACGTGATTTTAGGAATAATAGATGGGAGAAAGAAGATTAGTTGAGGGATATATCTGTCAAGATTTTTAATTTTTTATTCTTCTCTTTCATTCTAAAACGTCACTTATTTTGAAATGGAGGGAGTACAACATTACTAAAACGGAAATACAAATAGAACATAAAAATAAATTAATTTTTCCTAGTAAGGTCCAAGTCAACTTCCTGACCCTCCTCCAGCACCCGGATAAAAAATTTCATACATAGTAAATGGGTTGGCATGTTCTTTTGTTGCTTGTTACTGCCTTCTCTTTTGCAAAATTTGTTGATGCTCCTCCCGAAGAATTCACGTACTTCTGGCAAGTGACAACTCCGAACGTCGAATTTGCAGAAAATGAACATACTCATTTTCAGAATTTTCTTGCTCGTCATAAAGAAATTAGGAACACAAAGGCGCATTTTACCCTTTGAAATGCATTATATTGAGCAAAATATAGTACTTCCACATTTTAATTCAATTTGTTGTATGCCCTATTATTATGAATTTCAATTTTAATCTTGCATTAATCTTATTCTTGTTTACATATTTTGTTTCAAATTTGATTAATATTAAAAATATAAATTGAAATTTTAAATTCAATGTCATTTTAGATATATATAGATTACAAAAGAAATAAAAGTAATTAAATGAATTATAAGGAATATTCTGTTTTAATGCAAAAATTAATACAATCTACCTTATTCTTAAAAGTAAAATCTTTGAAAGTCAAACTGCTTATGTGTCTTTTTCTTAACTTTTTGAGTTTTTTTAAATTCTAATTCATTGATAATTTAATTTTCTTTGGCGTAAAAAAGAAAAGAAGAATGGAAAAGAGAGAAATATGAGGGAGTTGGTTAAAAGCCAACCAATCACATTTTTTTGCTTTTTTTTTTTCGCTTTTTCCTTTAATATTTAAAAGTCGTATAACTTTTTCGACTCAACTTCGTTTTTTTGTAAGAAATATAATGAATTAATCTTCGTTTCACAATCTTCGATTTGACATCCATTATGCATATATTAAATATTATTTTTTAAGTGTAACTTACTTTTTTTATGATTATTATGATACATTCCAATTTGAATTATTATTTTTTGTATATAAAATAGAAATATCAAATATTTTTTTATGATTATTATGATACATTCCAATTTGATAATATTTTATTTGAAAAATTATCTACTCTTTTCTAGAAGATTAATTTCTTTTATTTTAATTTGTCCTATTATAATAATTTTGGTGAATCATTTTGTTTTACAGAAATTTGATAAAAAAAAAAGGGTCGATTTGTTAAAGTTACAATTTACAGTCAAAAGATTAGATATAATAGTTAAAATGATTTGATGACTGAATTAGTGCCTCTTTTGTGAAAAGAAAAATGATGTTACAAGTATAATAGATTGATTTTTTTTTTAAATACATCACGATGTTATATACTTTAGCACCATTAATTAATAAACTAATACCATTGCGCAATCTTATGCTAATATTACTAAATACGAAGTATAATATATGTGACTTCTGGCATTACTTTGCCTTATACGAATATGTAATTGCATTAGTATATTATTTAAATATCACAAATATACAATTATATATACTCCCCACGTCCCGCCTAATTTGCATATTTTCTCTTTTGACCCGTCCCACATAATTTTGCACACCCTTAAAAAAGAAAAGAAATTTCTCTCACAATCTTCACCCTCAATCTCCATCTTTGGAAAAGTCAACTAAAAAACAAAAATAATTTTTTCTTTAACCGTGCAAAGTTAGGCAGGACGGAGGTAGTATCAAATTTTTACCTATTATAGTACAACATTTCGTACAAGTCATATCTAATATATTTTATTCATTACTTATTTTAATTTTCATTATTATACATATTTACCTTTATATTTTAATAATAATTTAATAAAAAAATTCTATACACGGGTGGAAAACTAATATTATTAAAGAAGTACGTAATTCTAAAGTAGTGCAGAATTTTAGTTCCATTGTTGAAGACGACCTTACCATACTAAATTAGTAGCGCTTACATTTCTGAAATTTTCATGGAAGAGAATATGACATCATTATGACGTCGAAGTAATTGGACCAGTTGGTGACAAAGGTCAAACCTAGTCGACGAGGTGACCGGCTTTATTGGCGAATCGATTAGGTAATTAAATAATGTTGGTGGATACAACAGATCTCTTAAAATATAATCAATCATTGCACCCCAAAGATGCAATTTAACTCGATGCTCTTAAAGTTATAAATTCATTATTGTTATTATTATTATAAGCTCCAACTTTTTTTCTTTCATTGCTTGCGATGCAATGCCAGTGAAAAGATAAGTTATGTCGCGACTTATTATTCTATTACTTACAAATGAATGAAATATAGCCTCTTTCGCAAACAAGGCAGTGTTTGGAACACACCCAGTTATTTTATTTCACTAATAATTAATTTCATCGTTTTGAATATATTTCGTGCTAGATAGAGTAGTGTTACCTCTTATTGTTCTATTTAAAGTGGTCCCAAAATAACAAGGCCCAACAAATTTACTTGTGACTTGTCGATATTATTTTTTACTATATTTTGGTGTAACTTTGGCCCATTCAAGCTACCTTTATATTATAAATACTCAACTTTCGGAATTAAATTGAGCTGCCGATCTTTCTTCATATTCCCCATTGTTTTGATACCTTGGTTTTTTTCTCTTTTCCTTTATGAGATTGTTGAATTAATCTCGATAATGGATAAGAATAACAATTTTCACTTGATTCATCCTAGTATATCACAAGTTGAGGTGTCTAGATCGTCATGTCCTGTAACACGTACTGCAAAATGGTAGGTGTTCATTATCCAATCACCCTGCCATGCTTTGTTGTCGTGATATTATTATTATTATTATTATTAAATAACATGTATCAAATAAGTACCAAATAAGAATAGTTACAACATAATAATTATCGATTAAGTGTGACTTTCAAATAATATAACATAAAAAGGGATTAGAACTGCATCGTAAACATCTCGTTCAAGATGGGACAGACATGGGTATTTAAATATTCGTCCGTCCATGCTCCACTGTCATCCTTAGGGGATAATTGGATTGGTGTGTCCCCTCATTTCCAACGTATTTTACTTTACAATTAGATGGTTCATTCCTTCACAACCGCACTCTATTATCTACATTGTATTTTTCAATTCACAATACACATTTTATAATTTTCAATACACCTTTTACAATTTCCAATAGACATCCTACCCTACAAATTCCTTAAACAAAAATACATTTTCATAATATAAGTGGATAAACCATTCGAGAATGTGTTACAGTAGACGTGATACATGTCATTACATCTATTCCCTCAGTAATGGAGGATTCTTCTTGTTTTTTGTTTTTAATTAATTCAGTGTCATAATCTAAATTACATTTTGGGTGTTATAATAGAAACGTGGAAGCCCCAAATTCAATTTCCGGTGCAGTCCGATTGATGTCGTGGCAAGCACGTGACGGGGCTTTTGACGCATGCGAAAAGCATATGAGCCATCACATAATCTATTTACAATAATTCATTTTTCCTTTTGGGCCTTTTTCCTTTAAATAACAAAGTGAGGATATATTTGTATATAATAAAGTTGGCGCTACGGTATAAATATATAGGTGATCGAATCCCGATGCATCACCGACCGAGAACTATTGTGCGCCGGAAAGAGTTGATTAATTAAAGGTCCAGTGCGGGTCTATCATGCGCACTTAACTTTTTAATTTGGTAATGTTGGTCCGGAATTAAGGAACCGCATACAGACTTGCATTTCATATTTTCAACGCCACTGGTCCCCCCTAAATAATTAAACAATGTGGTGGCTCGGATTAGGATATCTCACTTGTCAAAATATTCCTTTTTTTCCCTATACATTCTGCTAACTCATATCATATCTTCTAAAATTTTAGGTCCAATTTTCTTTCTCAATTATAATTTTGAAAAGCTGATAAGAATAATATTTGTTTTTTAAATTGGACTGAAATATCATGATTGAGATACCATAATTTATACTGATAATTCGAAGTGGTTCCGTTCCTAAACACGTGTCATAATTTTATTTTATATTATATTAATGCATATTATGTAAAGTACAACTGTATAGGCTCGATAAATAATAATTTTGGACCAAAGAAATCTACCACTTAAAAGAAAAATCGATAAATAGATAAATTTATTATTATATTTTATATGGTGAATGTATAGCTATAAGTTAAATAGTTTTGTTTTGTTCTTTTTTTTCATTTTTTATGCTTCGACTAACTATCTTCTAAACTTGTTAACATAATATTTATGCATTTTGTGAGGGTGAAATATCAGTATACTTGTTAGCAACAAAAGAAAATATATTTGAATATACTAATTCTTTTGTTAATGTTAAAGATATTGCCAAGTTTTTTTTTTAAGCAAAAATTACAAAATGCATTGGACCAAATTGGCTCGACAGTAGACGGCTCTCTTAGTTCGAATGGATCGACTGGGAAGCATTTTATCGGTATCCTTAGATGCGGAACCTCATTATTACCACTATTTAGCCCCTCAACATCAATTGTATAGTCAATAAGAACTTGTCCGACCCAATTCTAATGGATACCTTTCTGCCTCCGTCACTAAACTGTGACAATTTTTTTAGTGGTATCAATTATACAACAATATTCGAGTTAAGAAAAATAAATATGAAAGCCAATAGAAAATCCAAGATATGAGCATGGTAAGTGTGAAAACAAACAAGTTTAGGAAGAGGAATTGAACTAGATAAGAGAAAATTGAAAATATCTTTCATCTCATACTACTTTTTGATACATAATTAATCTTCTCGAAAACTAGAAATTTTAACTAGAAATTTTGGTTTCTTTTAAATCCCTAATGGAAAAACTTTTGTGCATCTTATATTTATACAAAAAGATAGTCGTGGGACAACCTGTACATTTATACAAAAACGTATACATCTAGTTGGATGTATATGTCCAAAAGAAATGGTTGTGTTTGTTTATGCTGGAATACTGTAGGTTTGATGAATATAAAATGGAAAGAGTAGGTTGAGTTAAATAAATAGGTATTTAGTTTTGTTGGTTAAAGATATAAATAAAAAAATTGATTTTTACGGAAATATCGATGTTCAATTTTCGAGAAATTTCGATTTCAGTGGAAATATCAGTGTAATTTTTTTAAAAAAAAAAAGTTGAAAAATGTATTAAAAATTTGAAAATTTAGGATGATATTTTAAAAAAAATTGTAACTAATTTAAATGAACATGTTTAAGGAAAAAATTGATACAGATGGAAATGTTTACAACTAATTTAAAAAATTTAAACAATAAAAACGATGTTGGACAACATGATGCATATTAAAAATGTTGACAAACTGTTGTTTTTCATCATAATTTCTTTTCATGTGTTCATAATATCTTTAGCTCAAAGAGGGTCAATTATATAGCATTCAACCATTTAAAAAAAGAAAAAAAAAAATCGAAGATATCCGGAATTTCATCGAAATCAATGAATTTCAGTAAATTTTCCATTTAATTACAACAAATTGTACCTGGAGACAACCAAAATCGAAATTTTTTGATATTTTCGGAAATTTCTCTGAAATTTTGAAATTTTCGAAGAAATCTGATAGAAATTTATTACATCCGAATCTCATATCGGGATAGCCAAAAAAAATAAAATTTCGAGATATTTTCATATCTAGTTGGAGATTGAGTTGGGGGTTGATTATATTATAAAATGTGAGAAAGGTGATGTGTGTAAAAGTTAATTAGGTGGAAGAGGGGAGATAGGAGAGAGAAACTACTTTTATTTTGCTGAATATACAAATAAATACGGTTGAGTTGGCCCAGTTCTCAATGAATTAGCCCAAGTGATAAACAAAGACAACCAATATTTCCTTATATTGCAAGTGTTACCCACATTAAAATTTGATATAGGGTGCGTTCGGATATAAAAATGTGAAATAGCGGATGAGATCTTATATTATAAACTATGTTTTATTTCAAATCATTTATTATATACCATGTGTATAGGATGATATCATATGTATATAAATGGTCGTTGAATAGAAGATGAAAAATTATTTGAAATGGAGGATCTTAACCGAGGAAATAGAAATATTTGAAATGAAAGGATTTCAAATTCATTTAAATTGGGGTAAATATGAAAGTCACCTAAATTTCTTGAAATTTAGTTCAAATTAAAATGGATGGGTTTTGGATTTTAAATCCACGATAATCTAAACAACAATCAAGAGTATGAGTGAGCACAAGTCTCGAAGATTATTCGCTCCGCATCGAAACCCAGTCCGAAATCAACCCGAACTGTTAGTTGGGCTTAATCAAATAACGGTTTATTTAATTAATGGGCGCCCATGGGGTGAGCTCAATTGAATATACTCGGATATTACACTAGACAGTCCGTCTAGAATATCCGGATAAGTCCAATAGGAGAATAAGAAAGGTTTGACTCTCAAAAGGAAAATGATTTCCTTACTCCCTTGATTGAGTGATTTACTCAATCAAAGAAGTGAAAGTCAAATTCCACTCTCCGGTAATATGAGAAAATGGGAATCACTTTTCATTCTCTCAATTCCAGAAATCACAAGTATTCTCTCATTCATCATTCTCCAAAGAAGAGGCAACTAGGGTTGTGAAAAGTAGGCAAAGTTCATCGTAACTTTGCCTCGATCCGTAGTATCACGGCACGTGGATCAGAACTAGGTTTACGTTAAAGCACGCTTCAACATGTAAGTCATCTATTTCGATTATATGTTATGGATTTATGTATTTGTTATGAATAAATCCAACATGAACCGATAAGAACCGTTGACTTTATCCGAACGGAATCAATCCGATATTTTTTCCTAATAAACCGAACCGTTCCGAACCGAATCAAAACCGAGTAGAACCGACTGCGGAAGGGTTATATACAAATTTACATGTATATGTGTGTGTGTGTGTGTGTGAATTTATATATATATATATATAAATTTGTGTTATAAAAACAATTAAAGTAATGTGGGTATGGATAATATTCAATACATATATATTATAAAATAAGATATATAAATATTAAATTACATTTTATGATATTAAAAATAATATATATAAAATATTTACGTAGATATACTTATGTAAAAAAAATTGTCAGGTGTCGACGGGGTCATGGCGGAAGAAAGATTGAGAAGATAAAAGTTGATGGCGAGATTGATAAAGAAGTGAAAAATTGATAACTTTAGAATTGTGGTTTTTTTTAGCTATTTAATTATATATAAAGTTTATTTTGTTTAGCTTGAAATTATAGCTATTGTTTTTAAGCTTCATGTGACAAATATTTTATCTAGTTTGACACTTGGACATGCATTGGTTTGATAAAATATTTTAGTTTTAAAGAAATAATAATTTTAAATTAAAAAGCTCCGAATCTCCAAATTCCCCGAACCGAATTGATCCGCTCCATTAGGCCTGAATCTCCAAACCAAACCGACCCGAAATTCGATTCGGTCCGGTTCTGGAGTTTCAAATTTTTGGGTCGGTTCCGGAACAAGAATTTTAGAGATCTCCGATTTTCGGTTCGGTTCCGGAGATACCCAGATCTCCGACCCGTGCTCACCCTTAATTAAGAGCATCCCCAATGACAAAAGATATTGTGACATGGCATTTAAAAAATATCTACTATGGGGTATTTTACCTTTGGGGAGAAGGGGTTGGGGAGGATATTTATTTGAGGTAGCATTTCTGTTACTTGGGTATTTAGGGGGAAGTGAGAGTGGGGTTGGGCAGCGGCGGGACAGCACGTGCAGGCTAGAGGCAGGCAGCCCAGGCGCATGGATCCCACGCGCGTGGGCGGCGCGTGGCGTAGGTCCCGCACCTGCAAGCCTCTCTCCTCCCCCCTTTAGTTATATATTTCTTTTTTCGTTTTTTCTGGTTTTTTTTTTTAACACTATTTAGTATACTTTAGGAACAAAATAGCCGTTTGCAACGATTTCTCTTTCTTTCTTTCTTTTTTAAGTACCATCTTTCTACGGCTATATTCTATTTTCAGAATTTTTTTTTTTAATATTAAAATTTTCATTATGAATATATGTTCTTAATTCACCATTTTCTACATTCTCTACTACTCTAAAATTTCAATTTTCTAGCCAAATTTCAAACTTCTCATCTGAAAAAATGGATGAAGATTCATGGATGCAATGGTATAATTCTTCAAATTTTGGAGAAAATGCATCGCCTCCAAATATCAATTTTCGTCCACCGATTACCAACTTCCATCCTGAAAATCCTAATTTTCAACCCCACAATTTTTCAATTTTTTGGGAAGGTAGTAACTCTCAATCCAATCTGCTTAATTTATCTGGAGCATCATTCTACATGTATCCAACTCAAATTCCCTACATGTCAGCTCCTCAATATGGATTTCGTCCGCAATGGGCATAAATTCATCAAGAAGACCCAGTACTAATGGTTCGAATACAGGCAGAGACACTCCGACTCCAACTTCTCAGCGTTTGTCTCCTCTCTCGTCTCAATTCTCTCCAATAGACCTTGAGCGGATAAATCTCTTTGCCAACTTTGAAACCGATGATGATCCACCAAAGGTTCCTGCTTTACAAAAGAAAATTTACTCTGATTCAAAAAATACTCTTCTTGCAAGTTGTTGGCTCGATATTAGCACAGACTCTATGGTCGACAACTCGCAAAAATTGGATCAAATGTGGGTCCGAATTGGTGAGGCATACAATAGGAATCGTCCAAGCAACACGTCGTTTAGGCATATGATGTGTTGAAAACACATTACTATACACTCCAGAAACAAGTGAAATAATTTTGTTGTTGTTTTAATTAGGAGAAGAAGGCCTGGGAAAGTGGTTGTAGTGATGCGGATATTAAAGAGAAGGTGAAGGCTCAATACAAAGCAAAACACGAGGGCACTGCTTTTAAGCATATGGGTGCTTGGAATGTTTTGAAAGACAGCTCAAAGTTTGCCGATCCAGATGATGATGTTCGCGGATTAAAAAAAATAAAAATCTCTGCATCTGGAGAGTATTTAACATCTTCCAACACTGATTCAAGCACTGGGGAGGAAGTCAGAGTAGAATGTACCCGTCCAATTGGCCAGAAAGCGGCAAAGCGAATGGGTAAGGGAAAAGGAAAAGCAAGCACGTCTTCCGAAGATAACAGAGACGGAATGAACAAAGGCTTCAAGTCTTGAAAGAACATAACAAGAAAAAACTTGAAGGACTACTGAGTCTTGCCGCCTCTCGTGAGTATAAAATACTCACGAAGGATACCTCGAAGATGACAGAAGAAAAACTTCGTGTCCACCTCCACATGTGTGATAAAATCAAGAATAATTGGGGGATGTAGGTTTGAAAACTAGTCGTTGTGTGCTTTCATTGTTTAACTAGCCGTTGTGTGCTTTTGTTGTTAAACTAGCTGTTATATGCTTTCGTTATTAAATTAGCTGTTGTGTGCTTTCGTTGATAACTAACCATTATAAAACTAGCCGTTGTGTACTTTCGTTTTCTATTAAAAGACTCCAATTGGATTGTTGCATCTCTCATCTCAAAACAATACACATCACTATTAGTTTACCCTTGAGTTTCTATCCATCTCTCAAACATGTCTTCGTCTTCTCACTCGTGATCCGGGAAAAATGATAGTGAGAGTCTTCTTAAATTCTTAATTGATGACACGATTGAGAAAGCGATACAGTCGTTGCTTCAAACAAAACAAGAGTTACTTGGCAGTGCTGTGAGTTCTGTTGGAGGAGTCAGAAAGCGAATAACATATGTGGAACGAGATCGTGAGGCGAGACACGCAAGACTCTATCTTGATTATTTCACTGAAGATCCGATATACGGAAGTGATGTATTTTGCCAAAGTTTTCGTATGTCCAGAGAGTTGTTCTTGCGAATAGTGAATGCATTGGAGTCCCACTATGACTATTTTCAGTGAAGGGTCGATGCAGGTTGAAAAAAAGGATTATCCCCACTACAAAAGTGCACTGTGCCTATCCGTCAATTGGCATATGTTGGACCTGCCGACCATTACGATGAATACCTATGTGTTGCTGAAAAAACCGTCATAGAATGTCTCTTTAATTTTTACCGCGGTGTGATTGAACTATTCGACGGGTACTACTTGAGGAAGCCCAATGTCTTGAATTGTCAACGGTTGTTACAAATGCATGAAGAAATGCACGAATTTTCCAGAATGCTGGGGAGCCTTGATTGCATGCATTGGGACTAGAAGAATTGTCCAGTTGCTTGGAAAGGTCAATTTACACGCGATGATCATGGCTTCCCAACAATCATGCTCGAAAAGCGGTTGCGTCTGTAGATTTGTGGATATGGCATGCCTACTTTGGAGTTGCAGGATCTAACAACGACATAAACGTGTTCAACCAGTCTCCTTTATTCACAGATACTTTGCAAGGTCGCGCTCCATCCGTTAATTTTACAATCAATGGTAAGCAATATAATCAAAGATACTATTTTACAAATGGAATCTATCCAGAGTGGGCTACTTTTGTGAAAAGCTTTCCATGTCCACAAGATCAGAAGAGAAAGCATTTCAAGTAACTGTAAGAGGCTGCTAGAAAGGATGTCGAACGGGCATTTGAAGTGGTTCAAGCTTGTTGGACAATGATTAAAGGTCCAAGTCGTTTCTGGTAGAAGAATAACTTGAAGGATATGATGTTAGCTTGCATTATATTGCACAACATGATAATGAAAATGAAGGAAATGCAACTGCCAAATTAGTCTGATGATCCCAATTACACCACACCACCTCCACAAGTAAGTCAATGATCAACAAGAGCATTCAATGACTACATCACGAGAGGTGTTCAAGTACGGGATAAGCAGAAACATCACCAGCTTCGATAAGATTTAATTGAGCATGTTTGGACCCGATCCAGCAATAATTAACTAAATATTAAGTAGCCCTCGAAATTTACTTTGTTGTCTTTGAAATTTTTAATATACCTTGCATGCTTTCATTTCGTATTTTTATGTTTTATATGAATAATTAATAATAATTTTTTGAGAATTGTTTTTTCGAAATATAATAAAATATTTAAAAACTAGAACAATCGGAATATTAATTATTTATTATTTATCCGAGAATTAAATAATTAATTAGTTGATAGATTACTAAATAAAAAGATAAATAAGATACTGAAGTGGGTCCCTCATATATTCCTTTTTTTTGGTATATTGTTGGTAAGGAGTTTTGTATTGAGATATAGGAATTTTTACTTCTGAGGTCGCGTTGATGTGACAAAAGATATACCTACTTTTGGGCAAAAACTTGGGTGCACCATGTGCACAATAGTCTTATTGTGCATCGGTTCGGCCGCGGCCAATTGTGACTGAAAAGGGTATTTGGGCTGTGGAGTTAGCGCGGCCGCGCAGTCTGGGCGCGGCCGCGCACAACTGTAACTCAAACATACTTTATGAAATTGTCAAACATACTTTATGCAAATATCAAACATACTTTATGAGTAAATCAACCATACCTATGTTAGAATTTTTGTGTCTTGAATTTGTTACACTTTAAAATTGTGACTCAAACATACTTTATGAAATTGTCAAACATACTTTATGCAAATATCAACAATAATGCATGTTGACGCTCAAACATACTTTATGAAATTGTCAAACATACTTTATGAGTAAATCAACCATATCTTAAGTGCACTATATTATGATTTTCTGTCTTGAATCTGTTTCACTTTAAAATTGTGACTCAAACATACTTTATGAAATTCTCAAACATACTTTATGCAAATATCAAAAATACTTTATGCAAATATCAACAATAATACACGTTGACACTCAAAACATACTTTATGAAATTGTCAAACATACTTTATGTAAATATCAAACATACTTTATGAGTAAATCAACCATACCTTAAGTGCACTATATTAGGATTTTGTGTATGGTTGATTTACTCATAAAGTATGTTTGATATTTACATAAAGTATGTTTGACAATTTCATAAAGTATGCTTGAGCGTCAATATGCATTATTGTTGTTATTTGCATAAAGTATGTTTGATATTTGCATAAAGTATGTTTGACAATTTCATAAAGTATGTTGAGTCACAATTTTAAAGTGAAATAGTTTAAAGATACAAAATTTCTAACATAGGTATGGTTGATTTACTCATAAAGTATGTTTGATATTTGCATAAAGTATGTTTGACAATTTCATAAAGTATGTTTGACAATTTCATAAAGTATGTTTGAGTCACAGTAGTGCGCGGCCGCACCCAGACTGCGCGGCCGCGCCAACTCCACGGCCCAACTTCCCTTTTAGTCACAATTGGCCGCGGCCGCGATCAAATGTCGCGGCCGCGGCCGAACCGATGCACAATAAGGTTATTGTGCACATGGTGCACCCAAGACCCACTCCTACTTTTGAAGTATACCATTGGAGATGCCCTAATGCAATTATGAATTTGTATATTAGGGGAAGACTTATTTAATACATTTTGGGAATGAAACTATTTTACCTATCTGAATATCTAAAAGAAAAGAGACCATCTGTATAGATCAAAACCTAGACAATAGACATAACTATTGAGAATTAGTTGCAGTTCAGTCGATAAAATTTTTTGTAACCTAGTTAATTAATCGTGGTTCAATTCTCATCGACTCCACTACAATCAGAATTATACTCAAATATATTGAAATAAGCAAAATATTAAATGTTTTAGAATTTCACACACGTGCACATGGCATTTTCATGAATGTGACATTCCCTCCGAATTCTCTGTATCCTCCAAATTCAAAAACTTTGGTATACTACAAATTATAAGCTGCACACTCTCACCAAACTTGTGTTTTTCTTTTTGTTTCTTTCCAAGGTCAAATGAACACTCATCAACCCACCTAACAATACAACCTATATATTACTCTAGTAGTCTAGCTGCCTAAATTTGCTCGCTTCAAATCTGTTGTTCCGAAATTGTATTCTACATATGGTAAAAGTGATACATGATCATAATTTTTCTTTAATTAAGAAAGTTAAGGGATGTGTTATTCTTGCAATATGTGGACTATCAATTTTTGAACAAATTACTTGGAACGATGTCATATACTATCTAATTGCAAACTTTAATTCATAAATTGTTGTGATAGTTGCTTAGTGATTGTATTTAATTTGAAGTGTAAGTCGGCAAATTGCACTTTAATCCGTAAATGGTGAAATTTAGTGACATGAAATGTCGTTTACCTGAAGCTTAATGCATCTTTAATGATTCCCTATTTTGTGACCTACAATTTTGTTGGTTTTTTCCTATCTATTACTACTATGTATACATTATTTATGTTTCGTTAAAGGCTTGTGGAGTTATATGGACAATGGATGTGGCATTATAGAAATGGACATAAGATAGAAGAAGAAGACGACGACGACTTTATGCACGTGAATTCTATCACATTCAAAGTAGGTCACAAACACCAATCTCAGTCTCATAAGACCAAGGACCAACGTTGCAACATCTCTTTCAATCTCACTGCCAATATATTAATAATATTATACTAAACCTCCACTCGTGCGATGCAACGGATGCGTATTTTTTTATTATAATAATAATAATATTATATAATAAAATTATCAATCTATATATTATTTGCGAATATAAAATTGAGAGTTGATATTTTTTTATCCAATTATTTTTCTTCCTCCTTACATACTCCCTCCGTTTCATAAAAAATGTTATTTTAACTATTTTTTGAGAAATTAAGTATTGATATTTAATTGGTATGTTTTGTGAAATAAGAAAATAATCAACTAAATTAAGTAGGTTGTTTAAGATAATATTGGAAGAATTGTACTCCCTCCGTCCCGGCTTAACCTGCCTAGGTTGACCGGACACGGAGCTTAAGAAAAAGTAAATTTTGTGGAATCTTTGACTTTTTTAAAGGTGGAGATTGAGAATTGAGATTTTGAGGGTGGAGATTGTGAGAGAAATTTGTCATTTATGGGGCTGGCAGGTTAAGGTGGGACAAACCAAAATGGCAAGTAGGCAGGTTAAGCTGGGACGGAGGTAGTAGTTTTTTTGGTAAAAGTGACACTTATTGTGAAATTTTTCAGAGTGTCTAAAATGGCATTCTTTATGAAACGGAGGGAGTATCATTTTTCAACATGTGTATTTTTTTCACATTTAGTACCCTCCATTATCACAAATACGAAACTAACAGTTAGATTTTTCATAAATTTGACTATTCAATTTTTATATTTTAATTTTAATACATTTGAGTATCACAAACTAAAACTGCCAATTATATTTCATAAATTTTGTAAATTCGATTATTTGAATGCATGATCTGATGATGCTGAATATTTTATGCAAAAATTTATTTATAACTTGAAATTTGATTCATTTCTCTCTCCCTATTATTTTAGCAATGCATTACATTGATTGTAATAATTACATGTGCATATAAGGACAAAACAATATCAAATATTTTAAATAATTACCGTTTGAATGCCACATATATTAAATAACATAATATTAGTATAATAAGTCATAGCGATATTAGTTACTTAAGTATATGAGTGGTAAACTATAGTATCATGTCATATTCAAATAAAAAACAATTGACTTGTTATTTTGTGGGTAACATAATTTTCTTTTCACAAAACAAAGAAAAATAAAAATAAGCAAACTAATGCAATCAACAAATCAATTTAGCTAATATATCTTAGCTTTTTTTCTATTGTAAAGTGTAGATCTAACAAATATGTATCTTTTATGAACTTTTTTAAACCAAATAATCTAAAATTTTCCAAAAATTATTAAGATTAAAAAAAAAGTAAATTAAAGTATATAATTTTAATCTTTTAAAAAAATTTAATCCGTTCAAAATAATATTATTTTTGGAATTATATCACATTTTAATTTTATATACAAATGTTTAAAAAATAAAAAATATCATTATCATCCTAAAAAAGTATTTCACCCTTAAAAATTAATATTTTAATTATAATATATGCATTGTGGATGTTAAATCGAAGATCGTTAAAAGATGAATAATTTGATATATATTCTTTATGAAAAATCGAGTTGAGAAGAAAGAATTATAAGACCTTAAAATACCGAAGGAAAAAATAAAAAAAAATAAAAGAAAAAGAATTGATTGGATGAGAACCACCAAAGAAGGTGGATGAGACACACGTCTCTCCCTTTTTTAGGGGTTCTCTTTAATAACACACATAGTAGACATTTTTAGAACAATTTTAATAATTTTAAAAAAAAAAAAATCGGCGAAAAATCTGGGAGCGACACATATTTTTGCCTATTTTTATGCAAGTGTCTTTTAGTATTAAAGGTAGATTATACATAGGGCGGACCCAGAACGTATAAATAGGGGTACCAGAGAAAAAAAAGAACCACCGACTAATATTAATATACATGTGATTTTATAAATATTGTAGATATTCTATTTAAATAATAAATATAATATTAAATATGTTGAAATGCGTCACTAATTACCTATATATTAAAATTTAGAGTATTTTTATGACATATTATCAAAATTATCTAAATTTATCCAAGTATTTGATAATTTAAGGGAGCCAAAATACACACATATTTCAAAACAAGCACATAATATAACATATTATAGATAGTTTAGGGATACAAGTAGTAAGGTGGGGGTGGGGCGCCCCCACTTCTATAAGGTGGATATGTCCCTAATTATACACATGTTATATAATGATAGGATTATTTTAAGAAATTTTGCACAATCAAACATAAAGGATTCAAATTGTTATAAACATCCGTGCTCGAAGCACGAGTGTAACATTACAAACACTAAAAAAATAATTGAACTCAAGGCGTGAACTAATCAATTGGGGGCGGCTCTTGTGAGACTGTGCTGGGAATTTGGGATGTACGAAAAGTATATGTCGTGATTTATATGGGACAGTTTCTTAGAAATCGGTTGAAAATTAGTGAGGTGTAAAGTTAGAATATGAGTTATAAAAATAAAATAAAATGAAAAGAAGTTGTACCATTAATGTGAGGCAGGCAGGACAATACTTCCCCTAGCATTAAATGAGTTTTCCATTAAAAGAAATATGTACTTGGAATCTTTTAGCAACAAACAAATGACTAAAAGGAATTTGACGTTCAAATAACAAAAACACAACCCAACCATATGGGCAATCATATTGTACCAAGAATGCAATGCAAGCAGAACGTACAACTGATTTAAGCTTAGACAATGCTAAAGGCAAAAACCACACAGGGGTACTCACAATCAGAGGTAACCCCATTCCCATGTTAAAAGATAATGAAAACGGTTGAAATGTGAAGATGATTGGGACCCAACACAGATTTTTAAATTTTTTTAAAATGGGTAAAAGTACAAACATATAAAGCCAGCAAAATTTCAACCATTTGTACAAAATTCTTGAAGATAAAATCAGCTGCAGAGATTAAGTTAGGTTGCTATATATGGTGATCAGTCATGTCATAAGATAAACATAGGTACACTCATGAAATTAATGACCACTAACTAACTTCAAATGAATTCTCTGAAAGGCGGACCATCCTACATAGCGTGTGTGATATCAAAAGTTAAAATAATATCGTGTTAATTTTAAATCTTATAATCAAAACAATGCAATGTAGGAGTGTACGTACTAATCCAAACCCCTTACTATAATTATCCTTTGTCAACATTTACTAAACAATTCTTTAAATTTCCTTTTAAGAAATATCATATATATGCAATGACGCAAAAATAGCAATTTTTTTGTGAAATTTCGAATTTTATGAGTCCCTAAACGATTTTTGGGTTATGAAACTTCCTGTCAGAATTTGGCCGAAATTTCAGTGAAAGTTGGATTCAAGTTCATTCAGTGTATATTTTGTTGTAATTTCGCCGAAATTGCAATAATTTTGGTTCTTTTTCTTTTTCCGTGTGAAAATGGTGGAAAGTTATGAATTTGAGCTGGAAAGTTAATGAGAGTGACAATTAAATAACTTTTCTCAAAATTAATCTAATGCAATAAACTAGTATTTGTATTGTTAGATAAAGATGGAACATCTATTCCATTTGAGTCTCATGAATTATTATTTTGGTACTAGTAAGTAGTAATGTCGTAAAAAAAGACTTTAGAATGTGGATCATATATATTTGTCCCACATTATTTATATTGTTTAATATTTATAAATTAGTTGTGAACATATCCATTCGTATAAAATTTCAGATAAATATATGAATTTAAGTTAGTTATAACAATGTATAAAATATCATGCCAAATTTTCAGAATTTTAATAGATTTTTCAGCATTTTTGAAAATTGCACTGGTATTTTTACCGATATTTCATTGATATTTTTGTAAAATTAACTGTAATATTCTTTAGAAATCCATATTTTCGTCATTGTACATACGAAATTTATAAATAATAAATCAATTTTTTACATTAACTAAATATTATTATTTTGAGAGAAAAAAAAAAAGAAAGAAGATTGCGTGGAAATAGGGTTCATGTAACATCCCATCAGCAAGTTCAATATTTGATGCTACTCTATAGCAGCATTAGCATTACTCAGTCCAACAAATGCCAAAGCCGTTAAACGCAGTTCACTGCTGCCTGCCAACTAAAATTTAATCAAATTGAATTTTATTTTATATAAATTGACCAAGAAAGTCAGAGATATTGTTTGGGCCGACTTCTGCCGAGCTAGATGGAGATTTAGGCGGCGACTATTCGCAACCCACAAAAATTTCTTAACGCAGTCCGCTCATTTAATAAATTAAAATATTGTTAGTAAAAGACTACCACGTCCTTAATAAAAAATCAATATGATCAATTAAAAACAATATAATTTATAATTATATATATATATATTGAAGAAATAATAAAACATACAAAATATTATATTCTTTCTCTGCGTGTGGCCTTTTTCTAGAAACTACAAACCCTAATTTCTTCAAAATTTCATCAATGGAGGATATAAATAACAATAAAAAAATAACTTAATATTTTTATGATTGTTGATAATTGTTCGACCTCTACAACCGACTAGGTTGATTGTTCGACATATATATACAGTCGAACAGATGGCTGTTTGATTGACGATTAGAATTGAAAAATCTAGTATTTGTTCGAAGGTTGGAGTGACAGGGTGAGAGTAGTGGGACAAACCAGTTGGTTTTATTTTAATTTTACAATTTAATACTGCAGTCCTATTTATATCTGATATTTGATCAATTCTTTCTTAAATAATTTATTGTTCTTTTATCCACACTAAAAAAATGTTATTACTTTGTCTTGGTGGCCAATTAAATTCACATAATCCAGAATTCAACCTTGAAGGTTGTTCGAAGAAGTGGTTGAACATGTTGTTTTCCTTTTTTTCTTTTTTTTCTTTATATATATAAGTTTTATTATTTTATATATTACATTATAATTTATTTAATAAATAAAGGGTATGATTGATATTCAGTGGATTGTAATAAAAAATTAATATTAATTTTAAAATAAAAGTGGGCTGTATTGAAAAAATTTGTGAACTGTAAATAGCCGCCGCAAGCGATTTACCTTCACAAATGTTTAATTTGGATCGCAAATGTGGAATTTTAATCCAACTAAACATTATTGCTGTCCTCATTATCATATAAATTTGACATCTACATACTCACAAATAACTTAATAATTTAATATATACAATATCGTTCTAATACAAACATCATATTTTGTTATTCAAATGCACTACAATAAAAAGATATCTTTTATGTCATATTTTTTAGACGACAATTGTAATCGCTAATAATAGGTTATTTGTAAATACTTGTTATCACATACAAATTATTTGAATCATGTTAATACTTCTTTTAGAGATAACTAGTTGTCCTAATAAATATTTGAGACGACTTATGTTGTCTCAAATATATTATTTATATTCGAGTTATTGAGAACACTAATAAGTGACGACATGTTGTCTCTAGCGAATAATAGGATTGCGACAAATACTTATTATTTGAGAAAATTATTCTTTATCTAAAAAAAATAAATCATGTTTCTTATAATAATGGTTGTACAAATTCTGAATGCATTCAATCGGATGTGCTTCAAATATTTACAACTCAATCTAGACATTCTAGAATATGGATCCATAGAGAGCAAATAAAGCATTCCATTTATCGAAGCTTTTGTTATTTCATATAGGGTATGTTAGTAGTCGGTATGTGAATGTATAGACGAAGATGTAAAAATGCAGACAAAGTCGAGGCTAGAGTTTGACTCTATATCCGTAAGACGAAATTGCCACGTACTCAGGTGCAATACGTTTAAATAGCAAAACGCCTCCAAGATACAACGACTTTAAACTTCAGACCGCTGCACTACGAGTCGGAAGTTATCGGCGAACGTACTCAGATATTTGAAACTTTCGGACTCTACTAATGCAGAATTTGAAAAGCTTTTGAAACTCAAAGAACTTATGAATTTGACTGAATGAATCAAAGTGTGGAGGGGCCTATTTATATATGTTGAAGAGTTGTGGTGCCTTTTTGGAAAGGCACCTCTTCACCCCTTGGTTTCACCCTTTGGACTGGACCCACCAGTTCGCTGGGCGGTAGCACCCGCAGGCTGACCCACGCTCTGGGGGGCGACGGGTCGCTAGGCATGTCAAAATCGATCCGCCCCGCCCCGATCCGCTCCGATCCGAGGTCCTTGGGGCGGGGCAAAATCCGCCCCGATGAAGAACGGGGCACGCCCGCCCCACCCCGCTCCCTCCCTTATATATATAACTTATTTTAATTTTAAATATATATTATGTAAAATTATATATATATATATATATATATATATACACACACATAAATATTAAATATGTGTATATATGTATTTATAATATCAAATTTTATATATGATATGTTATATATATGCCATCCTAATACATTAAATTATGATTAGAATAAATTTAAATAATCAAATTCCATTTTCTAATAATTAATTTTACAAAATATAAAAAATGTTAAAACAAAACTAATGTAAACATAAAAATTAAAACCCTATTAATTTCAATTATAAAAAAAACAAGTTTTTTAATTAAAAAAACATAGTTTTTTTTGAAAAAAAAAAAAAAAAAAAAAGATAAAGGCAGGGGGGAGCGGGGCAGGGCAGATCCGCCCCGTGAGGGGCAGATCATGGGGCAGATATTTTTGCCCCGTGGCGGGGCGAGGCAGGTCAGAAAATCCAAAAATTCGCCTCGCCCCGCCCCGTTGACATGCCTACGGGCCGCACTTGGTTCGACCCGCCCGACCTGCTGGCGGGTCAGTCCGACTCGACCCGGTGGGGGTTGAACCGCCTGGTCCGAGCCAACCCGGTCCGGTTCGACCCACCGCCCAGTCCGGTCTGGTTCGGCCAGTCCGAGCCGACCCAGTTCGCCCAACCGTCCGGTCCGATTTGACCCGGTTCCTGACCGGACCCGGTCCGTGTCACCGCACCGCCACGAGCCCGCGAGCCATCCGTCTGTACCACCTGGTCAAAACTTGGAGGCCCCTCCAGCTCCTCGCGACGACGCGTACGTGCGCCTCTAAAACGACTCAATGCGAAGTGCGGGCCCATCCTCGGGTCCAAAGGCTAAAATGCCACTATGATCCATCATAAGGTCAACCATTAGGGAAGACACTTGATAAATACTTATCAAGTGCTCTACTAAATAAGGAGTATCCACTTACTCCAATTTTTCTATGTGGGACAAGTTCCCATATGTTTCCTTTATAAACTCTTCAACTTCTAAGTTTAAGTTGCAACCTTTGACAATTAATATCTCATTCACCCGAAATTGATTTTGAACATATTAATACATTAAATTCATCTACTCGAAATGTAGATTATGAATTTAAAACTTATTTCCATTTTTAACAAATGAATTATAATAATTAAATTAGTCAATTTTTGGTGAAAAGCCAAAATTCTAAATCAATTTTCAACAGGATATAAATTAAAATTATAAGCTCGGGAATCAAGTTGATGAAGCATTTATTATCGAGCAAAGTAGAGTGAGGAGCGAGTGGGATTGCCAAATAAGGTATAAATTGGGGAAAGTAAAGGTATGTTTGCTTGGGGCTGGGGTGGTTGGGATGGGGGAAGTGGCTGGGGTTAGTGGCTGGGGATGTTAGAGGGTGATGTTTGGTTGAGTGGTGGGATTGTGATTGAAGTGTGAGATTTAATTATTAATTATAAAAGATGATGTGATATGTATAAGAGGTAGTTATTAATGATTGGAGAATGATTATAATAATATTAAAATTGGGGTTGGCGCCTTTAATGCCAAACCCTACTGTTGGGGGTTGCTTCAAGCCGGCAAACCAAACATCACTTGGGGTTGGCCAAACTGATTATGGGTTTGGCAAACCCCAAGCAAACATACCTTTAAATGTGCCATCTAGGTTAAACATTTGACTCCCCTCTATTTTTTTAAGATGGTTTTTTAGTCAATTCACTACGACCATCTGTAATTTAAAAACAGAATTCATATTTTAGTACTTATTGAATATTTTCTTTATAATTTGATCAAGTTTGAGTCTCACTACAAGCTACTCTAAAATCACTTAAAGAAAGAGGGGAAAATGGTACCTTGTAGAAAGGGTAAAAAAAATTTGTTTGACATTTTGATTTTTTAATTGTCAAAATACCCACAATTTTTACCGATTTCTGACATAATTAGATGTCACAACAAATTTTCAGATTAATTAAACAAGTAAATAAAGGTTGTTGGCTATCGGTAAAAAAAATGGGACGATATATCCTTTATCTTTTATATACTTTGGGACATGTGAAACTCTCTCAATTAATTTACTTTTGTAGAAATTTTAGAAGAAAGAAAAGATTAATTTTAAACTATTATAAAGCTCATTATTTCGAATCCCTAATTTTAGCTCTCTTCCCTTCTTTTAACAAATTTTTGTTTGGGATATTTGACTAGTTCTAATTGCTATAAATTTATTTTGGAATATGAAGATTTATTACATTAATCTATTTTATTTTTCGTGATTTTACTCATATATACCTCTGAATTATCAAAGCCTATTATTTTGTATACTTTGTAGTGTAAGTGTTTATCTATTGGAATTTTTTATTTTTATTATAAAATATTATTTTGTCACAAACTCTTCTTTTATCTCTTGACGATTGTTCGCAGGATAACCTAAAGTATCAAGATGAGATTTTGTTTTACCAAGTTTATTTAAGATTATATTTCTTGAAATATTTATGTTCAGTATAATGAAAATGTACAATTATTATTATTGTTATAATTATTGTTATAATTATTTTCATTTTAACAACTTAAGTTTTGGTTTTTGATGTTTCATTCTTCTTGACAACGTCTTGTTTGATAAATAGACATAAATTTTAGAACAATCCTTCTTTGATAGATATACATTAATTTTAGAATCACACCTATCCAATCAATATCATCGAGAATTATCAAAAGTTTGTTCTTTACTTAATGATAGTCATATTGTATACAAGTGCTTCTTTATATTTTCATCTATTGAATAATACATACAATAAAAATAGAAAAAATAATTATTTTTTCATATATTATTACATTATTGATTTTTATTATTCTTTTTGCTCTACTAATACAATGATTTAAGCTTCATCATTACAATATTTCTAACAACTCTCTTATATTACTATTTCCTATACTTAAATCAAACATTATAGTTCCCACAAAGAATAAATTAATATATTAATCATTTATTTATTTTTTTTATTAAAAAGAAAAGATAATTTAACAGTGCACTAGTTTTACTACAACATTATATAACATAAAACTTAGATAGTTGAAAAAAGCTATTAGCTAAATTACTTGTCAAAATGGTCGAAAACTAATTAAATCATCTTAGGCTCCATTTGGATGGAGGGATTTGATTTGTCAGGGGATTTAAAATGAATAGATTTCAAAATCCTTAGATTTGAAATCCATGGACTTGAAATCCCTTGTTTGGATTTATGGTGGATTTGTGAAAGGATTTTGAAATCCAAAATTTTCAAATCCATTATTTGGCAAAACACTGATACAATATTTGTAAAATTCAATTTTTTTTCTTTAAAGTTTAAAGTAACAATTTATATTTTTTATTAAATAAAATAATATTTATCTACATCAAAATTAACCGAATAATTTTTTTCTAAATATATATATACACACATATACACATATTATTTATTTTATATCCCAAAAAATTATTGGGAGCATTTAATTGGAGATAAAAGGAAAAAAAAGAATTAAAAAAAATATTATGAGCATTTTATTGGAGAACGAGAGGAAGAGATAGCGATAGGGAGAAGACAAGAAGAGAGAGAGCGGGGGAGGAGAGAGAGAGAGAGAGAGGACGAGAGAGAGAGAGAGAGAGAGAGATAGAGAGAGAGGGGGGAGGGAGAGATAAGTGTGAGTCAGGAGGGATTTGTAAATGACTACCTTTATCAAAGGATTTGAAATCCACCCAAATATAGTGTAAAATGGAGAATTTCAAATCCTGGATTTGCAAATGGGTTGATTTAAAAATCTGGATTTTCAAATCTACTCATTTAGTATTTTATCCAAACACATGGAGTGGATTTGACAATGGACTTATAAATCCCTAGCACAAATCCCTCCATCCAAATGGAGCCTTAATTCCGTAAAAACACATGAGTTTTAGTTAATTATCATTTACAACATGACAACTGTAACATATAAATGCATCATCTTCATTTGCATTTGGATAAAAGAATTTGGAGATGTATTTGAAATTCATAGTCTCAAATCCATTGATATTGTTTGGATTCCCATGGATTTAGAAATTCATGATTTTTTTGAACTATTTTTTGAAGGATTTGAGTGGATTTCAAATCTCCTTTTATTTCGAGTGGATTTGAAATTTGGTGATTCTAAATCAATGTATTTCAAATCCCTCCATCCAAACACAACCGTAGATATTTTTATGTATGGATGCACGTAAAATAATTTCGAGTTCCAATTGAGATTTTAACTCTCCCAATTGTAGACTTACAATTGTAAAAATTCTCTTAACACTTATTTAAATGAAAACAATATTGTTCTATAATTGAACTTAATTAATAAATGTTATCATCTCATCTAATTAGGGTTTAAAAACATATATGTTTTAGATAGTATAACCAAAATTCTGATTCAGGCTCACCATAAGCAATTAGAACACAAAACTTGCCGAGTGTATCGAATTGAAAAAAAGTGGCGCATTTCTATATTACATTTAACCTATCATATTGTAAGTGATACTTAAATAAAATGATGTGAACTAGTGATACTTAAATAAAATGATGTGAATTTTTACGTAAGTAAGCCTTAAATCAATCTACTTGCTTGTGTTCAAACCCAATGCTATGTTTCTTCAATAATCTTAAAAAACAAAGTAGAAAGGCTCATACTTACGAAAAAAAGAGGATGCAACCATTTTGTCCTTGTTGACATTTCACACACACACACACACATATAGGTTATTATTTAAGCAATGAATGGCATCATATGTTCCGATAATAGTTCAGGCACTTCACATAGATGTTAGTAAATTCATATCTAGTTTAGATGATGCAAAATATTACTTTGTAAGGTAGGAACCAATGCCCCCAATATTTTATAATATTTGTAATAAGTAGGGCTAGTTCTCCTTAGGCGGAAGTCAAATCATGAAATTAAATCAAAGTCATCGGCAACATACAACAAGCAGTTCACTATAAGAAGGTTGGTTCAAACGCTGTAAGAAGAATTAACGAAAGGCTGAAGCAAAGATTGCGTACAACAAAGTCTACTGCATCATGATCCAACTCAAGTTGATACCACTGTACATCAAGACATGAAGCAAGCAGTCAACATAAAGCGACACGGAGTAAGTCAACGATCTAAAAAATATACCCAGTGGAGACAAGAAGGATTCTTGTCTTGACTATGCAATAATATGAAGACACATATCATGGCAAAAACAAATATATAGACTGACCTACTATTGTATCATGATCCAACTCAAGTTGATACCACCGTACATCAAGACATGAAGCAAGCAGTCAGCATAAAGTGACTCAGAGTAAGTCAATGATCTAAAAAAATATACCCAATGGAGACAAGAATGATTCTTGTCTTGACTATGCAATAACATGAAGACACATATCCTGACAAAAAGCAAATATGTAGACTGACCTACTATTGTATCTACCCAGACCTAATCTCTCATCTAAAGGACACAACAACTCTAAGCCGTATAAGAGCATTAAATGTCAAACGTGACTCTCATCACTCATTCAATAAGGAAAAACTCAATTGTTATAAATAGAGATTGACTGAAGACCAAGAGAGGTACGAGATACAATACGGTTATTGGAAAGAATTTAAATCCTCATATCTTCAAACACCAGGAAAGCTGAGCAACTGAACAAGAGCGCAAAAGCAAAAAGAATAACGCAACGACCAACTACTACTCAAGCGTACTTCTTACAAGTTGCAACACATTCTCAATTTCTATCAAGCTAGGTCACATGAAGCTCACTCTCAATCTCAGTATTTCTCACTAATAGCTCGCCCGCACTTCAAACTGTTCAAGTAAGTTAAGTGGCAGCTTCAAGTTGAAGAAACTTTCGAACTCCTTACTCTTTGAGTGGTTATAAATGGGGAGTCTTTTGTTGAATCAAGAATTCAGATTATGCTAGAATAATTCCGAGGAACTGACACATTATGATGTGTAGCCTTCCAAGCTAGGGTAGGTGAAAAATACTGTAGATGGCAAGTAGGACTTGAGCATTGTGTAACTAAGCTTTTACTGTGTGAACAACTTCGTAAATTTTCCCTGTGTGAAGGAAGAGTGGACGTAGAACGACTACCCCCACCTTCGAACCATTATAACTGTTGTGTGTGTTTATTTTAACATCTTTACATAAATGTTGTTGTAACATAATATTATCTACTGCATTGTATTAAAAATTATATTAACATATTCCGCTGTGCATAAACTCATAATGCATTGCTCTGCTGTAAGTTTTGAAAAGAACAACTTGCTGTAAGCAAACGGCTCTGTAGGAACTTATCTCTGTACGCTCTATTGTAAGAACACATTTCTTACAACCAACAACAAATTATTGCCTACTGTTTGAAAAGAAAAAAATCGCTAAATACTAGAGGTTTATTCACCCCCCTCGTCCAAACATCTACTACTTGCGACCAATATTTATTATCTGAGCAATATCTTTGATAATTCGAGCATTTTATATAGAGGTTATTATTGAGCAATAGTGTTACTAACAACACTATATGTCCCATAATAGAAACCATCCACCGCCATGGCCATGGCCAGGTCTGAATCTCGTAATAGCATTGAAATTCCTGTAGTAAGGACTATCCACCGCCATGACCAAGTATGACACTATATGACTCATAGTTGGGAGCATCCACAGACATGTTAGAAACCATCTATCACTATTCGCAAGTATGACATTTTTATGTCCCTTAGTAGAGACTGGAGACCATACAATACCACAACCAAGTTTCAATTCCCGGTGACTTAAAATCAGAGCCTTCAATTAATTTGTACTGAATATTTGGGTTATAGTTGTATCCCTTTGTTCTCATGAATAACTACTGCAAAAAAAATTACTCACCGAAGTGCACCCAATGTAATTGGTGCCGAGGAGATAAACCAATGTCAGGGAGTTAATAATTTGGCAATTTGTTGTTGTCTAAATAGATCACGAAGTGTACGAAATCATGGGTATGTTTGAGTTTCGGACAAGAACAAATATTTATATTTATTGTTTTATTTTAGTTTTAGTATAAACGGTAATTTAAGAAAAACATACACACATACATTCAATTAGCGCATCGGAAAAACGGATTAGTCGGAGGATGCTCCACTTTATAACTATGTGAATAAGAGTCGGGCTCTGAATTGTTCACGAGCAACTTGTTTTTCGACAACTTAATTTCGACCCAATTTTAAAACTGTTGGTGCTAATAACTGTATAGGTTTCAGGCTGTCTATTTTCCGGCTCTCTTTAGTTATCTATTTTTGTAAATTTAATTTAATTAATTTCATATTCAAATAACAAGATTAAGGAACTGGTACTTCAAATTGAAACGATCGGTTTGAAAACTGCAAGAGCTAGAATCTGGAGCCAACATTGAATGCAAGATTACAGTTCCAGTTTGAAAAACTGAATTGTTGACCACTATTTGGGCCCAAACTAGTGGTTCCAGTTTGGTACTGGAACCGTGCCCACAAGCTCCGGTCAAATAAATGAAAACAGTGTAAGAGGAAGACAAGTTTCTGACGCTGGAGAAGAAAAGGGGCTAAGGCATTAGCCGGTGGCAGAAGATTTTGTATGTATGGTGTCTGATTTGACTAAAGGTGTTTAAGCCAGGCAATCTCACCAAATCTTGGTCTACACACGTCATTTCAACTGTTCTACAGTACTAAACCCATTTAATTCCATTCTCTTCCTTTTCTTTTTTCATTTTTCTTATTTTCCCCATCAATGGTGGCCTAATAAACAAAATTAAAAAAAGAATTCCAGAGGTGCAGGCAGCACAGCAGTAACAGCTGCAGCAGCCAACAGCGCCATAAAATAGAACACTTCTGCCCCATTTTCGATTTCCGAGCAAACCACACACATCCTCTCTCTTTCTCTCTCTAGTATAGCTCGACAGGTCTACAAGCTGATCGCAGTATCTCTTTCTCTCTCTTATTTTCTCGTCGTGCCTTGCGATTCCACCCATGATCTCTGTTCATTTAATTTTTTCCCTTTCTGAAACATAAAAGCCAATTTTGACATGTCTACAGTGTCGCTCTCTCCCTGTTTATACCCTCGCAGATCTTCAAACACCTCTGCGGTGTCCTGAGACCTATCTTCTCTTTCTTCTTCTCGGAAGAGAGAGAAAGAATAACAGAGACCCGTCTCACTCACATCTATATTTTCGTCTAGTTTCGTTATACGGTGATGCCTCCAATTCAAAACTTTAACATGGAAAATGTTTTCCTTTTCGGTATTTAAGGCGGAAAAATTGATATTCTGCTAAATTAAGCATCAGTGAGCTTCTTATTGGGTGTTGCAAGTATTTCCTGGCTGGCTACAATACATACACATATGGATGTATGTATATATAAAGCTTAGAAGAATTGGACTTTTCATCAGCGGTTTCGCGTGGTGAAAGCGGACGATTTCACCTTACATTAGGTGCAAATTTGGAGCCATTAGCGTGAATAATTGTGATATCGAAGGGTGATCTGTTGTGTGAAGGAAGAAAAAAGCTAAGAAGAAGAAACTGATTATTTTGTCTGTATGCATATAATTCATACATATATCTCTGCGTAGCTTTCGTTGAACAATTTTGGCGGTTAGCTTTTATATAAGGTAAGTAGAAGGAGTGTGTTTCTCAGCAATCTAACGGCGCAACAATTTTCTGGCTCAATCGAGATCGTTCATCTTTATCTTCTGAGATCACTAGGAAGATTAGTACTACACAATTTTCAAAACTAAGAACAATTGGCCAGAGAATCTTTGTCAGCTCTGTGGTGTGACTACATAAAGCAGCTGCTTCACTATATTCAGGAATTTGCAGTGTTGGCAGATTTTGAGGTTTTGAGAAATGGCTATGGTGGCACATCACCGGGAGACTAGCAGTGGGAGCATTAGCAAGCATCTTGACGCCGGAAAATATGTCCGGTACACGGCGGAGCAGGTGGAGGCGCTGGAGAGGGTTTATTCCGAGTGCCCAAAACCCAGCTCTCTCCGCCGTCAGCAGCTTATTCGTGAATGCCCTATTCTTTCAAATATTGAACCCAAACAGATCAAAGTCTGGTTTCAAAACCGCAGGTATACCAATAATCTCTCTCTTTAGTTAATTACTGAATATTTCTACACAAAATTGAGTTAGGAATTCGTAGTGAAACTGGTAATCTGGAAACGAATGCAGGTGTCGGGAGAAGCAGCGAAAAGAATCTTCTAGACTCCAGAGTGTGAACAGAAAATTGACTGCTATGAACAAGCTGCTAATGGAGGAAAACGATCGTCTCCAGAAACAGGTGTCGCAACTAGTATGCGAAAATGGATACATGCGGCAACACTTACAGAGTGTACGTTAATGGTTATATATATTGCTTATACATTAACTTATCATTCTAACCATGACTGTTAATTTTTAAAATTTCTGCAGGCATCTGCGCCTGCTACTGATGCCAGTTGTGAGTCGGCGGTGACGACCCCGCAGCATTCTCTCAGAGATGCAAATAACCCTGCTGGGTAATCCATCACCTTTTTTATTTGATTTGATTTTTTTTTCCTTGTTTTTTTATGTATTGAAACTGATTTGTTTTGTTTCATGTTTATTGTCTTTGACAGACTCCTCTCAATTGCAGAGGAGACATTGACAGAGTTCCTTTCAAAGGCTACAGGAACCGCTGTCGATTGGGTCCAGATGCCTGGGATGAAGGTATTATTCGTTTTAAGTGAAGTTGTCTATTAACTATCCTGTTATTGCTTAAACTGAACCCGGTTTTATTGTTGTTCTTAGCCTGGTCCGGGTTCGGTTGGAATCTTCGCGATTTCACAAAGTTGTAGTGGAGTGGCAGCACGAGCATGCGGTCTTGTGAGTTTAGAACCTGCAAAGGTAATAAAGTAGTTTGTCTTAATCTAATTACAAATAATTGTCTCCTAAATTATTATGTGGGCAAAAATTTGGTGGTTCTTTCTGAAGAGTTTTCAATATTTGCAGATTGTGGAGATCCTTAAAGATCGTCCTTCTTGGTTCCGTGATTGTAGGAGCCTTGAGGTTTTCACTATGTTTCCAGCAGGAAACGGAGGAACTATCGAACTGTTGTATACACAGGTTAATTCAGTGACTCTCAGTGTCAGTTTAATTATTTTGTTATACATGTGTGTGTTTTAGGGTTATGTGTTGTTAGAAGGTGAACCATCCTTAATCATTTTTCTATTTTCAGACATATGCCCCGACTACTCTGGCTCCTGCTCGTGACTTTTGGACTATGAGATACACAACCACCTTGGAGAATGGCAGTCTTGTGGTATGAATTTCTCCGAATTATTTGTACACCCTACTTAATTTGGTGATTTTTTTTATGGAAGTTGTAGCAGCTTGGTTGTAATTACATATTTTATGCTGGTTGGGATGATTCCTATAAGGTTGTACGTTGTAAAATCTTGAAAGTTTTATAGACTTCAACTCATGGCATTGCTCGATCAGGAGCCGCTCATCATTTTTGGACACTCCCTAGCCAAGACATAAAAAAAGGCTTTATTAATTTGTAAAATAGTACTCCCTCCGTCCCAATTATATAGGGTGATTGGATTTTTCACGGAGATTAAGAAAATGATTGGAAAAGCAAATTACTCCTAAAGGTCACATTTAATGAGTTTAGTTTTCAAAATTTTTTATGTGTAATAGTTAATGGAGTACCTTATTTATCCCAAAATTAATAATATTCCTTGATGAATATGTAGTTTTCGAGAAGTTAGTAGGAGAAAGTTGAATAATTTACCTTTCCAAGATTAATTAATAGTGATATATTAATGGATCACTTAAATAAATTTTACCATATATAGTAACTTGCCTATATATTTGGGACACCCCAAAAAGGAATACAAGCCTATATAATTGGGACGGGGGGAGTAATAACTTAATACTAAATTAAGAATTTCTTTCTAGACTTTTAAGATGCAATTTCTTATTAACTTTTGCAATCAAGTTTGGCTTGTAAATCATTTTCGATTTTGAAAATTTCTAAACTTTATATAAGCGTAATAAAAGGTACAACCTTTTGAGAATTGAAAAGTCATAAGAAATCTAGACAAATAATAAGTGTATCTATCATAGTTAATTAGGATGATTTCTTTTTAACCCAATTATGATGTAATTCTAGGTACATAAATCATGGGTCAAATTCAATTACGGTGCATCCTCTTTTATGTAATTAATAGAATTTAAGTTTCATTAATTATTATTAGATTTAAATACAACACTAGTTCAAGAGCTTATTTTAATTTTAATTTCCAGGCTAAATATAATGCTATTCCAAATTGTTTATATATATTTATGTACACACTCATATATATGCGGGGCTCTTTATTGAGGTCCTCAGTTGATCATGGCCTTAGCCGCACACCCATTTGAGACGCCCCTATCTCGATTGTTACAGTTGCCCCCTGTCTTGGTAAATATTTCTTTGAGTGCTCGATAGGAAACTCCTAATTATTGCATCCAGTTTCACTCTAGGATCAGAAAATGCCTCCTTGAAAAACGAATAAATGCAGTAATATTTAAGTGAAAACTGTCCTATAATATCTCTAGTATTGGTTCTCAATATTGCAGTATTGAAACCTTGGAACTCCATCAGAAATACTAAAAGAGCTTCTTATGTGTAAACTGTACATCTAATATACTGTTGGATTTTTATATTGCTTCTTTTATTTTTTTTAACAAGTAAAGGTTTGTGAGAGGTCGCTTTCTGGCACTGGGGCTGGCCCAAATGCAGATGCAGCCTCACAGTTTGTGCGAGCTGAAATGTTTCCGTCTGGATATTTAATCCGGCCATGTGAGGGTGGAGGATCAATTATTCACATCGTAGATCACCTAAATCTTGAGGTCATATATCATTATTAATTACTTTAAAGCTGTAAACTTTTTAGATGGCTTAAATTTGATTGAATTACATTTCATTGTACAGGCATGGAGTGTGCCAGAGGTGCTCCGGCCACTGTACGAATCTTCAAAAGTTGTGGCACAGAAAATAACCATTGCTGTACGTAATTATATTCATTAAACTTCATCCATGAAATTTTTCTGCACAAAGGCTACAAACTGGCCTTGCAAATATGTTTTGACATTTGATATTATTCGATGATTAAGCAATTGAGTATAGAGTGATGAAGCCAAAATTCAAGGGTAAAGTATCTCACTTGGTGGCTACTTACTGTGTTCAAACAGGCACTAAAATACATTCGGCAGATAGCACAGGAGACAAGTGGCGAGGTAGTATATAGTCTCGGTAGGCAACCAGCTGTGCTACGCACTTTCTGCCAGAGATTGAGCCGGTAATCTGCTTACATATTTCTCCCTTGCCTTTTATTTTGGTTTACGACAAATATGTACATTTATTTATGTGTATGGGTTGAATTAAGATTGTACAGACTGTTAATAATCTAATATTTATCCTCTCAGGGGCTTCAACGATGCTCTTAATGGATTCAATGATGACGGGTGGTCAGTCTTGAACTGTGATGGTGCTGAAGATGTGGTGATTGCTATTAATTCAGCTAAAAGCCTAACCAGTGGCTCGAATAGCCTTTCTATGTGTGGTGGCGTCCTCTGTGCAAAAGCTTCTATGCTACTTCAGGTGCCATATAATTTATGCACCATTTCAATTTTGCATTTTCCTTTCCTTTTAGTTTATAAACTTTAGCCGATTTATAGTTCCACTGAGATGGCCTTAGTTGACCATGTATTAGATTACATCAGGAGGTTCATGTTTGCTCATTTTACTAATTAATGCCCCTTAATGGTTCTCTTTACCAGAATGTCCCTCCAGCTGTGCTTGTTCGCTTCCTAAGGGAGCACCGATCTGAGTGGGCCGACTTCAATGTCGATGCCTATGCTGCTTCGTCTTTGAAAAGCACTTATGCTTATCCTGGAATGAGGCCTACTAGATTTACAGGAAGCCAAATTATCATGCCATTAGGTCAAACGATTGAACACGAAGAGGTTTGTTCTTTTCTTGCATATGGGATCAACAAATTTCTTGGTTTGATATTTTGTTTAAGGTACAAAATTTTGCCTCCTAACATTAATGTGTGAAACTTTATACATTTTAGATGCTTGAAGTTATTCGGTTGGAAGGACATTCACTCAGTCATGAAGATGCTTTCATGTCCCGGGACATTCATCTTCTACAGGTACCCTCTCTCTCTCTCTCTCCCCCCCCCCCCCCTCTCTCTCTCTCAATTATTAAACGTTTCAATCTGTTCACATGCACTTTTCAAACTTACTGATATCTGCAGATGTGTAGCGGAATTGATGAGAATTCGGTTGGAGCCTGCTCCGAGCTTGTTTTTGCACCAATTGATGAAATGTTTCCTGATGATGCGCAATTGCTCCCTTCTGGATTTCGGATAATACCACTCGAATCAAAACCAGTTGAGTTGCTAAGTTACCTCAAATCTGATTTTTATTTAATATTCATTCTTGATAAGCTAACTAACAAGTATCTTGCAGGGTGACTTAGCAGACACGTTGGGTTCGCACAAAACGCTAGACCTGACATCTAGCCTTGAAGTGGGCCCTGCTACAAGCAGCAATGGGAAAAACACAGCAGCATTGTACAGTGCACGGTCTATACTAACTATTGCTTTCCAATTCCCTTTTGAAAGCAATTTACAGGAGAATGTTGCTTCAATGGCACGCCAGTACGTTCGTAGTGTGATTTCTTCTGTTCAGAGGGTTGCCATGGCTATTTCTCCATCAGGAGTGGGGCCCACTGTAGGGTCGAAGCTTTCTCCAGCCTCTCCGGAAGCTCTGACTCTCGCACATTGGATCTTCCAGAGTTACAGGTACTACCAGTTCTATCCATATCTTTCATTCTTTGCACAATAACACCATCATTTACAAGTCCGTTCTTTTCGTATGTACACGCTAAGAGAAAGGAGGGGGGGGGGGGGGGGGAGACGGTCCCTCTTCTTTTGGGTATTTTTGATGAGTTATTTCCATTACGTGCAGCTTTCATATTGGGGCTGAGTTGTTCACGACTGATTCTGCGAGTAGTGAATCGGTATTGAAAACTCTTTGGCATCACCAAGATGCGATTCTATGCTGCTCATTGAAGGTATAAAAGCTCTTTTTCTCCCTTCTGAAAGTCTTGCATGCCAACAAAGGCCTTCATTCAACTAATTTGTATTTGATTACCAGGCTGCACCTGTTTTCACATTCGCCAACCAAGCAGGCCTAGACATGCTGGAAACTACTTTAGTTTCTCTTCAGGACATCACACTAGATAAGATATTCGACGATTCTGGACGAAAAGCACTCTTCTCAGAGTTTGCGAAGATCATGCAACAGGTATAATCTCCATATTCATTTAAAAGCTTTATCATGAATTATCACATACTATTTGATCAATTAACAATATCCCCTATTCTTTATAGTATTATCTATGCAATATACTACTGTATTAGCCTCGCAATTGACATTTATAGCTATATGTTTACAGGGATTTGCACACTTGCCTGGTGGTATCTGCATGTCAACAATGGGGCGCCACGTTTCCTATGAACAAGCCGTTGTGTGGAAGGTTTTTGCAGCAGAAGAAAATGCTGTCCATTGCCTAGCATTCTCCTTCGTGAACTGGTCCTTTGTGTAATTGATATGTAGGAATCAAGAAAATTTTGTGGTGATCGATGTTTTTCAAAACGTACTGCAATGTTTTGTTAACTTTGTTGAAATCTGTTGATGCTGTCAAGATTTTCTTTGCCCCTCCAATGTAAATTCTGATGCTGTGGTCACCTTGAGGATTTCTGCTCGAATCTGACAAGCCTAGAGCCTGATTACGGTCCTATATGGGTTTTATTATTCAGATCGGTATGGTTTGTGTGTGTGTGGAGGACAAAACAGATACGCGCCTTCATCAAACCATCTTGCATTTAATGATCTTCGCCTGTAGGCTTGGTAAGAATAGATGAGCTGGGCTAAGGTTCTAGAAGCTTCCTAGTCTGGGGGCCTGCCCGTACCACCCTGCCAAATACGACCTATCGAAGTCTTGACAATTCTAGTTTTATAACATATCTAATCTTTGTTTAATCAATTCTGTAACACTGAATCACATAAAATCACCAGTTTTGTGTTCGGATGAAAACACCAGAACTAAGGCCGAACAATATGAAGCAACTTGGATGAATAGAAAGAAAACTGGCCGAACACAACTCACGCAACAATAGAAGATCAAAACGCTCACACAAGAAGTTTTACGTGGTTCGAACAATAGTTCTACATCCATGGAGGATTATCTACCCTCAATTCACTATCAATCATTAAAGATTACAAGGAATTACTCAGGAATGCATAAACCCCAATTTAGAACCCTAAACTGATCCCGCAAACCCTAATCGCTAATTCTCTCTCTTGAGTAATTGAAACAGAGGGAAAGCTGTAAAATTGGATCCTCTACATCAAGTTACATAAGTCTGTATAAAAGAATGAGCTCGAATCTTCCAGATAAGTGTGCTGCAA
Source organism: Ajuga chamaepitys (assembly GCA_958295605.1). Classification (NCBI taxonomy): domain Eukaryota; kingdom Viridiplantae; phylum Streptophyta; class Magnoliopsida; order Lamiales; family Lamiaceae; genus Ajuga; species Ajuga chamaepitys. The sequence continues at coordinate 9,369,103 of OY282507.1, read as the reverse complement.
GTTGATCAGCTCAAACGGTTGAAAAATCGTTGTTGAAGCAAGTTGTATAACAGTTTTCATAACCACCATAAACCGGTGGTTATGACTTCGGTCCTCATCCTAAAATCAATCTCCCAAGCCGGTTCTTGAACTCTATAAACCGGTTCCTTGACTAACCCATCTTCTTGTACAAAATATGTTCACACTTGATATAATTGATCCAGAATTCACAAATCTCCACCTCAATGAATCAAGATGTGAATCATTTCCTCAACTTCCATCACTGTCTATTTCAAATACAAGGCACAAGCTTGATTAAGCTCGTGCAATGAGTAAACTTATCTCCTGGAACTGATTTGGTAAGAAAATCTGCAGCATTCTCCTTGGTGTGCACCTTCTTCACAACTACTGAACCAGCTTCAATGATGTCTCTAACAAAATGCAATTTTACATCTATATGTTTTGATCTTTCATGAAAAACATGATGTTTAACAAGATGTAGAGTACTCTGATTATCACATAGCACTGTTACACACTTCTGTATCACACCAAAATCTTTTAAGATTCCTTTTAACCATATAGCTTCTTTGCAAGCATCTGTTACAGCAATATACTCTGCCTCCGTGGTAGATAAGGCTACCACAGACTGATGCACTGATCTCCAATATACTGCTGTTCCATAAAGTGTAAACACATAGCCACAAATAGATTTTCTGGTATCTATATTTCCAGCAAAATCTGCATCTACAAACCCCATCAAAGGATCAGTTTCTGAGCTTATCTTCTCATCCTTCAAACCTAAACTGACTGCTCCCTTTAGATATCTTAGAATGTATTTCAGAGCTTCCCAATGTTCTTTTCCTAGATTTGACATAAATCTACTCACCAAAGATACTGCAAAAGCCAAATCAGGCCTGCTACAGATCATACCATACATTAGGGTTCCTACTCCACTTGCATAAGGTATGTTTTGCATATGTCTTTCCTCAGCAGGTGTCTTTGGACTCTGGTCTCTTGACAATTTGATCTGTTGTCCTATTGGAGTTACCACTGACATTGATTCATGCATATTGAATCTTTCCAGCACCTATTGTAGATAATTCCTCTGAGATAAGTATAACACACCAGTCTGTTTGTCTCTGATTATATCCATCCCTATCATCTTTTTGGCACTTCCCAGATCTTTCATCTCAAACTCAGTGCTCAATTTTTCCTTCAACTGTTGAATCTTTAGTTTACTTTTGCTAGCTATTAGCATGTCATCAACATACAATAACAGATATACTTGATCTGTTTTTGCATTCTTCTCAAAATATACACAGTTGTCATAGACTTTTAGTAAAACCAGCATTGATCATGAACTCACTGAACTTTCTATTCCATTGCCTTGGACTTTGCTTCAAACCGTACAGTGATTTCTTCAAGTGACACACTTTATTCTCATCACCAGTCTTCTCAAAACCCTTAGGTTGTTTCATGTATATATCCTCCACTAACTCTCCATGTAAGAAATCAGTTTTAACATCTAGTTGTTGAAGTTCAAGATCCTCCTGTGTAACTTTTGCCAATAGAATTCTGATAGAAGTGTGTTTAACTACTGGTGAAAACACCTCATGGAAATCAATCCCTTTCCTTTGAGTGAATCCTCTTGCTACCAACCTTGCTTTGTATTTGAGCTTCTCACTATTTACAATTTCCAGTTTCTTCTTAAAAATCCACTTTGAGTTCACAAGTTTTTTACCATTTGGTTTCTTCACCAAATCCCAAGTGTGATTTCTTTCCAAAGAATTAATTTCCTCCACCATTGCATTTATCCACTGTTTCTTCCCAGTTCCACTTATAGCTTCTGCATAAGTCTGAAGTTCTGTGTGTTCCAGGGATTCTGCAACATTCAATGCATAGTGTATCATATCAGCTTGGCCATATCTCTTTGGTGGATGAATTTCCCTTCTGGCTCTATCTCTAGTCAGACTATAATTTCTCAGATTATTTTGTTCAGTTTGGTCTTCTTCACTATATGAAGAGCTACTGGATTCCTCATGGTTCATTGGTTCTGCCACATTTGAGTATCTAATCTTGAGATCTCCACCTCAACTGATGAATTTCTTGTTTGAACAGCTCCCTCAACCTCAGATTTATCTCCAGTTGAGATATATCCCATAACATTCTCATTAAACTTCACATCTCTGCTTATAATAGGTTTCTGATGTCCCTTTTCAACACACCATAATCTGTAGCCTTTTGTTCCCTCTGGATAACTAAGAAAAACACATCTCACTACAACAATTCTGCAAAACGACAACGGTGGAAAACCGTTGTCGTATGCGATTAATCAGCGTTGTCGTACCTGGCGTTGTGGTAGACCCTTACCTACCACAACAGTTTTTGACTGTTGTCGAAGGCCTATACTACAACGGTTTTTTACCGTTGTGGTTACATTTACCACAACGCCCATTACAATGCAGTGTAACCGTTGTCGTTTGTATCACAACACTTATTGTTAACAACAGTTATTAACCGTTGTCGTTTGGGTCTTTACAACAACAATCATTACAAGGGTTTTTGACCGTTGTGGTTTTAATTTTTACGATGACGTAAAGACAATGGTTTTTTACCGTTGTCGTTTAACCTTTATAATAGGGCTTTGTGGAATCTGTTATTAGGTATTATTTTCCTTTTTTTTTTTTTAATATTTTTAAATAATAAATAATTCAATAAAATACATCACATAAAAAAGGAGAAAAACGTAAATAAACCAACAATAATTTTAATAGTCAAATCATCCAATTTAATATATCTAGTACATTATTTTAGCAAAAACAACCACCAATATGCTTCCGAAACTAATATAAAATTAACTACGCGCTTCTTGAGCTTCAACGCACTTCACAGTATGCAAAAATTCCATTCCTCCATTTCGCAACAGCTCATGCAGGTCGTAACCTTGCAAAATGTGAAAAAAATATATCAACAAAAAATACATAAACAGATACGTAAAAAATAAAAAATAAAAAAAAATTGATGAAAATAAATAAAAATATAAATTAATTCTCATATATTGGCCAAAATTCACAAATTGGCAATTAAAACTCACCAAAAGTTTCTTGAATGTCAACTCAGTAAGCAACATTTAGGTTCAAGTACCTTCATCATTTATGTTTGAATTGTCACTGCCATAAGAATTGTGTTTTGTGTAGCCATTCGACTCATCTAGGAGAGAGAGGCCTGAAATTATTAGATGGTGACAGGTTAAGAGAGAACTAAAAATTCTGAAATGTAAAAATGGATCTCATCCTAAAACATGCAAACAGTCAAACACTAGTCAGTAAACCTTAATCAGAATATGCTCTGATCAAGTATTGTTAATTTGCATGTTATCTATGTTAAGAAATAAAACTAAAAGAAATGGGCCTGCATTGAATCTGCTGTAAACAAAATAAAAAAGAAAATAGTACCTATAGCTTTTTCTCCTTCTCTTTATCCTCTTATTTGTTTTACCTTATATCTCCTTCCATTTATCTCCTTCCATCTGTTCCTTATATTGTGGCAAAGCTTGAATCATTTTCTGCAGGTCTCTTGTGAACAACTCACTACCATCTCTACATAAAAGTAGAACTTGAATGTTAGAGATCGAAGTCTTAGGGATCGACAAGAAACAGTAATAGTTATATGGAGCTACCGGGATGTTAGAGATTAGCAATAAAAAGAGCATGTAAATGTTAAGAGATTATAAAAACGGAAAATTCTTTCCACTGCCAGGACAATTTCAGCTTATTCAAATTCACCACCTCTCTCTCTCTCTAAAGAAAAATAACTATGAGAGCGAAAAATTTGAGAAAATGGAATGGGAGAGAGTAACATTTGCCGAATAACCGAACAAGGATTAATTAAACGGTGCATCAAAATTAAAAATGAATTTGATACTATCTTAAATTGATTCCCTCACATTTACAAGCCTTGCTGCAGTGTCAATACCAATGACAAATGCGCTGCCAGGAAAAAGCAAGGCTTTCTTGTAAAAATATGGCTTGCTGGAAATTATGGTCGTCTTCCCTGCACTTAAAGACTCAGATCATCAGTGTAGCTCAATTAGATGCATACTGAATAAGCTGAGTGAAATTAACACTACTATGGGGGTAGGGGAAAGAAGAGAAAGTGACTGTTTTCATGTCGGGAATGAGGTCTTACCAGATCATAACCCACTGGAAAAGCAAACAATTTGTCGAAATTATGATATGTTGCAGCAACATTAGGAGGGTGGCTGCCAGAACCAGCTATATCCCTGTCTATACATACCTGAAAAGTGTGAGCACTGTATTAAGAGAGGATATTATGGACAAAAGGAGATGTAGCGCCAGTTAGGAGATTCGATTTGAGAAAGAATAGCAACAATCCATAGTCTTTTAATCCAATCTTACCAAAAAAAGGAAAAGAAGTTCCAGCAAAATCATATATATAAAAATGCAAGAATAGCATCATAACTTCTTGACAATGAAGTGATGCAAGACAAAAATGTGGTGCGTTATTTGCTGAAATATTTGCTAAATTAAAATTCACTTGGTGAATCAATACGAAGGATCTGATCACGACTTACCCATCACGACAAACTGGCTGCCAAATAGAGATTTCTTCACCTTCCAGACTCTATTAGCAAAAGATGTTTAAGAATATAATTTGATGTCATTCATTCATAAACCAAACAAAATTAAAATGAAGATTGATATTACTGCTCTGCTTTTGGGACAGTCCAAATTCAGAGCTTAGTTTCAGACTGGATCAGAGAAATGAAGCACCTACCATAACAGATACAAAAGGAAATTATGAGCAATAATTGTAAAATACAAAATCTGAGTAACAATAGTATTATAGCATCAATAATTGAGTAACATTGAATTTACAAACACAATAAAATAAACCAAAAAAGAGACTTGAAAAGCAAATTCAAGAACCAAAAACTAGCTCAAAGAACTAATCATACATTCTTTCTGCATATGTTTGATAAAGGCAGACATATATCCATTTTAACTAAAAGTGATCTAGGAAAAGTTGAAACTAATTATACATTCTCCAGAAAATTACAAAAAAAAAAATGAATTTGGTTAACAAGGTGTCCTTATAAATAATGAGATAATTAGTAGTTGCACCTTAATATTTATATTTGTTAAAAAATGAAGGCTTAGTGTAGCAACTTCGGACACCTGTCTGCATTAATCCCTTTTTAGAAGCCATCCGAACAAGATTTTATCTTGGGTTGCATTTTATCTTTGATGCCACCTATAAGATTGTATGATGTAAAAGAAGATAGTAAAAGAAAAGGAGAAAATTACGACAATTAATGCAACTCGTAACTCATCACAGTCATCAGAATTTCCTTTCGCATTTGACTCCCAGTATATTCCTGTGACAAGTTACGAGTCAGCAAAAAAAACTATCAGTTCATGTCTTCAAAGACATCCTTTCTATAGAAAAGGTATATCATTGGACATATTTAGGAGTTCAACAAAACTTAACAGAATAGTGTACTATATCTTAGACCACTTGATGGTTTGGGATGGTGCCAAAGATACACCAGTGGGTACAAAAAAAACTATCAGTTCATGTCTTCAAAGACATCCTTTCTGTTGAAGAGATCTGCATCACCCAGATGACCAAGAAGGAAACAAAAATTAATAGAACAAAAGACAAAGGAAAGAGATCTTGATTTCTCCTGAGGCAGAGTTCTTTTCCTCTTTCTTTCTCCAGCCAACAATAATGGATGACTCTGGCCCTAAAGAAAGTTGTATCTGTAAGGTAAAAACAATAGAAATTAATTAAGAAGACATTGTACACATTATAGTCAAGATAGCTCCAATAATGACTTGCCAAATGATCTAATGTGAAGTAGGTCACCAAGATTACACAGAAATGTTTCTAACTACAAAAAATTGTTTGCCTGCATAATCATATATGCATACAAATACAGAGGTCATATAGTAGTCTCTATACATGCATGAAAGAGTATTGGAGATAGACAATACATTTCCATTTGTTGTCTCTGAAATTTGACGGCTCCATGTGTTTGAAAGATTAATCGAGCCATCTCTTAAAGACATAGTAATGCCCATTATCGTAGTAGAGTGAACGGACAATTCGCTGAAAGAAGTACAGAAGAAAAGTGATGGAAGGCACCTAAATGAATTGGAGAAAATTATGCAATTTAGCGAAGAAACTAGAGGTCTACCGTGAAGTTTGTATCCCTATTAATGACTGCAAGCCAATAGAGCCCGTTAATTCTATCGAAGAGATTGGAGATACATGATGCCTAAGTATTGCAGTCGCTGCACCACCACCGGAATTTGCATTAATAGCCAAATTTCCACCAAGAGCTAGAGAAGTATGCTTTGATACTTGAGATTGAACTTCACTGGCCATACTCATCCTGACATTTAGCATGAACATTATTGAAAAGGAAAGGACTAGGGTGAAGAATTGTATAACTTCTGCTTGCCATGTACCTTTGACCGTCATGATAAACATGAGGCTAGTTTCACTTTTAACTTCTCAGCAAAACATTATATGCTAAGTGGGAGAGAGAAATTCTCAGCGAAACAAAATGACATACTCGAAGGAATAACCCATCCACCAGACCAATTTCATTGATCATGAGGAAAGGGATAACAAAATTAATATGGCTCAAATAAATGTTTAGCAGAATACTTTGTTCCTTTGTCAGGCCAAACTGAGAGACAGAAAGGATTTAATAAAGCAAAAACATACCCTCTCATAATGCCATCACCTTTTAAAAAATCAGGGTATGATAAATTTGCCAAAATTGAACCAGACGACCGGATATGTGCTGAGACTGTTCTCTCAGACGCCGCAATCTCTCAAGTTCTTCCTTGATCTCATCAACTTTGTTCAGTTTAGGGCCAAGCTTCAGACCGGAAGTTAGTCCCTCCATGCCATAGATATCATATATCATCCTTTTGTTTTCATCCGTCAAAATCTCATAAGCTTCACATACTCGTTGAAAGTTCTCCGTCGCAACTTCCTTCATCTGAATAGAGTGAACAATACATGTATTATACAACTCATACTGTATTATCATGTCTTAAGCAGCCAGTTATAACCCAGAGTATAATGGGGGTGGGGGTTGTAGCAAAAACCTATGTACAATATGAACTCCATGAACCAGAACCCTTAATTCAGTAAGCATAATTCTATGTAGAAGCCACTTAAGAATAGGTAGATAATCAAGATCCTTGTCAGAAAAACAAATAAAATAGGTTCAAGTCAGAACCTGATAATTCTTTTTAAGAGAAATATCATTTTATTAATATAAACAAAAATTGTGTACAAGAGATATGATGGATTCCTAAAGAATATAAAAGGAAAAGGGAAAGGCACAAGAAAAACCATGGAGTACAGAACATAGCTCCAGTCCATAGTTATACCTGACACGAACAAGGTCTTAAAGTCCATATTGTTTGACACCAACCAAGCCACCCTAAACTTAGTTATCCTAGACTTCCTCGAAAGATTCACAATCATAACAATGAGCACTACAATTTTATTGATTCCTTCAAATTTTAAAATTTAGTGATCATATCAGTGTCAAAATAATGTTGTAACGACTGCAAAGATCAGTTAACCAAACATTAGATGACAATTCCTGGATAACATGAATTTTTTAGGCAAAAGGTGCAAAAATATGGGGTCTTATACAAATCGTATACACATTTTCTATGTTCAAGCTATTTGCAGCAACAAAACCATTCGAATGGAAGACCCAAGAATCAAATAAAAGGACAACAAGAATACTATAAGCATCACAAATATTGAAAGGGACCCTACCAGTGGTGCATCAGAGGACATGACACAAATTAAAATTTTCCATAAATCGAAAATAATTATCACTTACCCAATAGTTAAAAAGTTCATAAGTTCTTTAATTAGACTTCAAAATTCCTGGAGCCAGTGGAATAATATTCCCAAAATCAGCTAATTAGAGTCCAAATGAAACAATCACAAGCAAGTAATCTGATGAAAAGAGAAGACCCAATTTCAATTTGTCAAGATGAACGCTGGAATTCAACAAAAAATATGCTCCAACAAAACTCAGACGTTTTTGCGGCAAAATCGCCATTCCGGTTAGATCTCTTGTAAATCCAACGTACCAACAAATAAGATTAATCCAATAGGAAAAATCAACAATAACAACCTCATAAAACACATTCACCACCACAAGAATAGAAACAAATGGAAAAAGGGTCTTACATTGGGAGACGATCCACTGCATTCAAGCATGAAAATTCCGACAACAGACATGAGAATTCTGTACCACACCGAGCTAGCATGATTTCACGCTCTCCAGTAGAGGAATTACAACAGCCTGCGTACATTTAATTTTTTGATTAAAAAAAAAAGTCCTTCATTAGGTATATGTATTTACCTGATAAATTAGAAACATATAGTAGAAACATGCATAGTAGTGGAAAGTGGGGGCAGATCCCCCCACCCTACCCCCCTTTCTATAAATAAAGTAGTTACCTGTTTGGAGAAAGCAGGAATGGTGGTAGGACTTGGGAGTTGGGAGCAGCCTTAAGCACTACATGTAATAAAACATTTCAGCTAAGTATAATGATTTTACTTTTTAATTGATGAGAACTCAACTCTGATGAGTCATCTGCTCTCTAGTGCAGTCTACACTATAACGAAAATAAATTACCAGATTTAATATTGATTCTAAATTGTGCATAATCACTAGATGCTAGTTGTTACATTATAATGGATTATCTAAACAATCTAATTTGTCAAACATATAATTTACGGTGGATTAACTCCACCAAACATGAAGATTGTCAAAAGTTTAAGTCACCAAGACCAAGAGCTAAAATAAACAATTTAATTAAAAATATTTGTATGAGAAGATACATACAGATATTGTAGGGCAGTAAAGTAAAAAAAAATTGCGAGTTAATCTCCACTACAACAAGTGACAAGTTCCACCTAAAGGCTCAAAAGGAACAAAATCCATAAAGAAATTCAACAAATTAACACACACTGTCAAAATTTTAAGTCACCTGTTTATATCAAATATACTCACTTCTTTACCATCAAGATTTCTCATTACAACACCATTGCCTCTGCATAAGCATACTCCGAACCATCCCTATATACCTAAGAAACAACAAGGTATTGAAATTATTCCCAGTCTAAATCTACAAGAGTATTCTCTGTGTCAAGTTAGGGAATAATATTGAGTAAATAGAAGTGTAAACAATGTGAGAATGTTCTAATAAGAATTATAGATTAAACTTAGAATGGAAAACAATCATGTAAATTAATCTATGAACTGCTCTTTTATTTACTGATTCAGAAAACCTTAGACTACTGATTCAGAAAACCTTAGACATATTGTGCTCTCTTATGCTTATCAGAAAGAAGAATGGTAACAGGGACAGCATCCCGGTACCCGGTATCCAAATTATCGACACCAAGCCAGTAATTGCAGTCACATATTATGCAATCAACCAAACTATAATAAACTAATCTCTGTAGAATTCCTTTGTACCTACAAAATAAAATTCAAAAGAAGACAGTACCTATAAACTAAGAAGAATGACTTCAATCGCTGATAAACTGAGAAGAATGGCTTCAATCGATGATAAGCTAAGAATAATGGATTCCATCGCTGGTAAACTGAGAAGAATAGCTTCGATGCTGAGAGAGAAAAGGGGGAAGGGTTCAAACAATTTAGATTTGGGAAGGTAAGAAGCAATTCAGATTTGAGAAGGCTGTTGATTAACCACTGAGAGAGAGAGAGTACCACTAGACACGCGAGAAGCGGCAGCAGCAAGCCGAAAGACGCGCGGGAGCGAGAGCGCCGGAGCGGAGCAGGAGCAGGCGTAGGCGAGGGGACGGCGAGTGCGCAGACGCAAGGTGACGCCAAGGATGAGACGATGGCAGGGCGAGGGCACGGAGGCGGGAGGGCGGGGCACGGCGGCTAGGGTTTGCGCGGCCACTGAGGCCCCTACGAGATAAAAGTGTTAAATTAATCTGAATTGTGTTTTTTTTTTTAGGTAATGTGAAAGTGAATTGTTATATGATATTACGAGTTAAAAAACAATTAACTCTACAGTGATTTAAAGGAAATAAAAATAAAAATAAAATTCAGCTCTAAACAATAACGGTAATACAACAACGGCTTAGGATAACCGTTGTTGTTCAGCGAATTTTTGTAAGAAACAACAACGATTTTATAAACAACAATGGTCACTTGCTAATAGACAACGGTATTTAACTAAAACCATTGTCTTAAGGGCGTTGTTGTTTAGCAGATTTCTTGTAGTGTCTTAGTTCCCTAGGGTCCAGCTTATCCTGCCTTACATGAGTAAACGCCAAACACCCAAACACCTTGAGCTCTGAGTAATTTGAGAGCTTTCCATACCAGATCTCATCTGGTGTCTTAAAATCTAAAGCTGATGAGGGAGTTTTGTTAATCAAATAGTAGGTTATGTTCACTGTTTCTCCCTAAAAAACTTTAGGAAGTTTTGCATCTACCATCATGCATCTAACTCTTTCCAGAATAGTTCTGTTTAATCTCTCAGCTATGCCATTCTGTTGTGGATTTAGTGGTACTGTTATGTGCCTGACAATCCCTCTCTCTTTACAGAAATCAGTGAATTCATTTGACAAATACTAAAGTCCATTATCTATTCTTAAGTACTTGAGTTTCCTTCCTCTTTGATTTTCCACCTGAGCAAGCCAGTCTTTGAACCTCATGAATGCATCACTTTTCTGTCTTAAGATGTATACCCACACCTTCTTGCTGAAATAATCTATTACTGTCATGAAATACTTGCCTCCACTTAGAGTTTCTGTTCTAGCAGGCCCTCACACATCAGAGTGTGCATAATCTAGAATTTCCTTGGTGGTGTGTGCTCCTTTTCCATAAGTCAGTTTCTTTGACTTTCCCATGGCACATTGATCACAAAAGTCCAAGCTACTTGATCCTATATTTCCCAACACACCTCCTTTTGAAAGCTCCATCATTCCTTTTACACCAATATGGCCCATTCTTTTATGCCATATCATGGTTTCTGTCCTCACATTTTAGATAATCCTTGGAGGAACTCCATCATACATTTGGATTTTAACAGAACCAATTCCTCTTACTCTGCAGGATTGATCATTTCCTAACAGCACAATTCCTCCATCAGACTTATTTAGTTCTTGCAACAGGTGCTCATATGGACACATATGAAAAGAGAAACCTGTATCTAGAACCCATTCCTTGGTTATCTTTCCCTCAGAAACATTTAATACTTCAGTTGTGTCCTCTACTTGCTTAACCACAGCAGCATCTGCTCCTTTCTGGTCTGATTTCTTTTTCTTCAATGGATAATTCTTTTTCAAATGTCCAGTTTGTTTATAGGAGTAACATCTCCTTTTTTCCACCCAATCTGATGGTTTCTTGGAATCATCTCCACTAGTCTTATTATATTTATGCCCTTGATTTTGTGGCTTCTTTTTCTGATACTGTTTTTTTAATTTGATGTTCAAGCCTTCAGCAATTAGATTAGACTTTTGATCACCTTGTAGTTGTAGCCCCTTTGTTTTGAGGGATGTGACTATTACATCATAGCTCAATTTCTCCTGTCTACCAAACATTAGAGTATCCCGAAAATTTCCAAGTGACTTGGGTAAAGAATTTAGTAACATTAGGGATTTATCATCTTCCTCCAGATTTACACTAAGATCCTCAAGATCATCAGTTAAGAAATTAAAATCATCTAGTTGATCAATCAAAGCCTTGTCCTCAGTCATCTTAAACGCAAGTAATTTCTGTTTAAGAAAGAGTTTGTCTGTTACCGTTTTTGATTGATACAACTCCTCCAACTTCGACCAGGCCTCCAGAGTTGTTTTGCATCTCGTGATTTCTCTGAGTGGCTTATCTCCCAGATAGAGAATGATAGAACTGAGAGCTTTCTGATCAGTTTCTTGAAACTTTGGTCTCTCAGCAAGTGGCCGATCCTCTTGAGCCTTCAACACCATGGATAGCCCATTCTGGATTAGAATGGCGTTCATTTTTATCTTCCACAACACGAAATCATTCTTCCCGGTGAATCTATCCACTTCCATCTTCATACCAGCCATGGATCAGTTTCAGCAAGCTTTGGTTTCCCACAGACGACGCCAATTTGTAACACTGAATCACATAAAATCACCAATTCTGTGTTCGGATGAAAACACCAGAACTAAGGCCGAACAATATGAAGCAACTTGGATGAATAGAAAGAAAATTGGCCGAACACAACTCACGCAACAACAAAAGATCAAAACGTTCACACAAGAAGTTTTTACGTGGTTCGAACAACATTTCTACATCCACGGAGGATTATCTACCCTCAATTCACTATCAATCAATCAAGATTACAAGGAATTACACCAGGAATGCATAAACCCCAATTTAGAACCTTAAACTGATCCCGCAAACCCTAATCGCTAATTCTCTCTCTTGAGTAATTGAAACAGAGGGAAAACTGTAAAATTGGATCCTCTACATCAAGTTACATAAGTCTGTATAAAAGAATGAGCTCGAATCTTCCAGATAAGTGTGTTGCAAGTTGATCAGCTCAAACGGTTAAAAAACCGTTGTTGAAGCAAGTTGCATAACAGTTTACGTAACCACCATGAACCGGTGGTTATGACTTCGGTCCTCATCCTGAAATCGATCTCCCATGCCGGTTCTTGAACTCTATAAACCGGTTCCTTGACTAACCCATCTTCTTGTACAAAATATGTTCACACTTGATATAATTGATCCAGAATTCACAAATTCATCGAGGAGTGGAAATTGTAACTCGGTAATCGTCCATTATCACCCTTCTTGCTGCCAAACAATGCTTGTGCGGACTATTTGAAGTTTTGAACCCACCGGTGACATCAGCGCAGAATCATAATAATTGGTTAGCATGTTAGTGCACTTCTGACGTCTAATAAACGGCCCTCAGTGGGTCCATTTTATTTCTCCACGTACGCTTGTTGCTTATTTCCTGCATTTCCTATGTAGGCAGAAGCGTGACAAAAAATAAAATTGATAAAAGTACAACCACTAAATAGGCTTATCAGGACCAATATAAAGGCTGGAATGTAAGATAAGAGAGAATACTAAAGATATATATGAAAGGGAAACTTTTATTTATGTAAGATAACGAGGATTACAAGAGAGGACTTAAAAGAATGCTAGACTTAGCCTAACTTTTTTGTAACAAATCCCAAGAACCCCTATTTATGCTATGAGTCCTAAGGAATATTACAAGCATATTCCTTAGATATTATTCTAGACATTTCTTATGACAATGACGCTAATATATAGATATTTATAAGTACCTTATGACAATGACACTAATATCTAAATATTTATAAGTACATGATGACAATGAATTTAATTATTCCTATTAAATAAAAGATATATTACAAATTATATTTTCATTTCCATGAGCAGTGGTCAGAAGGTCATTTTGCATGCGAGGCAACTCAAATTTATTAAACAAATCAACCTAAGAGGACACCAAGCCTCTCAAATATATGATATGCATGTCGAGTACTTTGTTTCTCCAAACCGCAATTAGTTAACATAACTCTAAATTCATCCATGGATTTGAGTTTGAAAACGCACCCACATTTCTGTTGGAACAAATCATAGAGTAGAAATAAATTAATGAAAATAGATTGATGCAGATGCTTGCCTTTTGCAATGTACTAAAATAGAATATTTTGCTGAAGACTTCGGGCATTCTGTTCTCATGATTCAACTATATATTTTTCTTTAAGTTCCGTACTCTAGAATTTAAGAAGTCTATCTCTCAATCTCTCTTTTATGGTCTATTTTAATTTCTTTCTTATTCGATATTTTTCTGAATGAAGTTAGCGTATTTGCATTCTCCAATTTATTGACGCCAACTAATTTTCTTAAAGAGTTACAACTCTTATTGTATAAACATGTCTCTTTATCAAATAGCGTGAATGATAATAAATACACCGCTTCTTCACCGATAGTCACAACTTTTGATTAAATAACGGAAAGATGCGACAATATCTTTAAAGTGTATCTCTTCAATTTTATGAATAGATGAATTCAAGTAAAGGCGCATCGCGTGGAACAAATATTCTCCTACAATAATATACTACATCTCCTCCTATTCCGTTGGATGACCGCTGTGTGGGCAAAGATGTTGACTCACCTAATATTTATTTACGGGAGGTTATGACTAGATTAATTAATAAGGTTGACCATTTAATCAATTTCATGCTCAATTAAATAATAACTTGAGAAAGTGAAGATCCTACTAAATGAAATTATTTTACCATCCAAAGATCTCAAGCAATTTCCTGCGAAAATTATCGCCATTCTGCAACTCTCTCTCAACAATCTTCCATTGTTGTGAAGCTGCGGATGTCAAAACATCAGGTGACTGTGTGCATTTTTGTACCATTTAATATGTATGGTGCTAGCACTAATTTATGTGGATCATACCTTTGTGATTTATGATTGACCATGTACTTAATCATTTCGTATTTTTTTCTTTTTTTTTTTCCTTTTTTGCTATACCCATAAGAATTATTTTAAATCTATACCTTTGGGAAAGCAAATAATTATTTAACTATGAAAACTAAACTTCTAATTAGTTTAACTATGCACGCAAACTTCTAATTTAGTCTACATCAATACCAATTTGTGATATTTTTATTTTTTTTTTGCAATTTATTATGCTGAACTTCCAACATTTATTGCAGTTTCAGAAAAATAACGGAAGTTTTAACTATGAGCTCTACTCAAAGTAGCCCAAACACTATTATCAGAGGTAATACGAAAAATCTCAATTTGTGAACGGTTAATAGAATAACAACTTCCATATATTAGAATCCAAGTTTGATTGCTAGTTCATATATAGTTAGTTTCTTGTTTGTAATGTTATCTGACTATATTTACTCAATTTTGTAAAAAATAATTTCAGAAGTCATTGACATTGATAATGATATTATTCCACGTCGGAAGTTAGATTTTGGCTTTGAAGAAGAGAATAAAGAAAAAGAGGGTCTGGATAATAGTAAAAAATCATGACTACACATGACAAAACCATTTTAGAAAAGAGAACCCCTAAAATCGGCATAGAGTTTGATAGTGAGGAAGCAGCTTATAATTTTTATAAAGAATATGCAAAGCTAACTAGATTCGATATTAGAAGGCAACATGTACATCGAGATGCTAATGGGAGGATAATGGATAGGACATTTTGTTTTTCATGTGAAGGGAGAAGAAAACAGGATAAAAGAGATCTGATTGCCAAATCTCATCACACAGAAACAAGAACAGGCTGTGAAGCAATGATGAGTATTAATGCTCGTTATACTGGTAGATATAAAGTTGTAAAATTTATTGCAGAACATAAGGGTCATGATCTTGTAAGTCCAATAAAGGTGCATATGCTTAGATCTCATAGACGTATGACTGCTTTGCAAGCCTCACAAGCAGATGACATCGATAGTTATGGAATAGCTCCAAGAGCAGGTTATACTTTAATGGCTGAACAAGTAGGGTGGCGTGAGAATGTAGGGTTCTCCTTTGAAGATTATAAGAACTACTTGTGTTCTAAGAGAACTGTACAAATGAAGGAAGGGGATGCTGGCGGGGTACTTGAGTATTTGCAATAAAAACAGATGGGCGATCCAAATTTCTTTTATGCAATTCAAGTTGATGAAGATGATTGTATTGCTAATATATTTTGGGTTGATGCACATATGAAAGTTGATTATTCTCATTTTGGTGACGTGGTTTGTTTTGATTCGACATACATAAAAAATAAAGAGGGGGCCATTTGACCTCTTTGTTTGCAAATCACCATAAGCAGACCGTTATGTTCGGTGCAATATTACTCTATGATGAAATCACATACACATTTATTTGGCTGTTTGACACTTTTGCTAGAACTATGTTTGGGAAACTACCCCAAACCATTCTTACAGATCAGGTTGCGGCTATGGCGAAAGCATTAGTATCAAAATGGTCGGAAACATGTCATCGCTTATGTATTTAGCACATTTACCAGAATGCCGCAATCCATCTAAGTAGTGTGTTTACATGTTTTCCAGAACTTTTGACAGACTTCAACTCGTGTGTTTATGATTATGAAGAAGAAGAGGAGGTCTTGAGTGCGTGGCAAGAAATGCTGGAAAAATACGAACTTCAGAGTAATGAGTGGTTGACAAGATTGTTTGTGATAAGAGATAAATGGGCTCTATTGTATTGACGACAATCATTTTGTAATGATACAACTACTACGTAGCGTAGTGAAAGCATGATTGTTGTTCTTAAAAAATATGTGAATCACAAGAACAGTTTGCTTCAATTTTTTCAGCACTTTGATAGATTGGTTGCTGATCGTCACTATGCAGAGATGAAAGCAGAACTAGACTCATGTCATAGTAAGTAGCATCTTCACCAGTTCAAGCTGAAATTCGGATGATCCCTCCATCCTGGGTTGTACGACTGGGAATATGGGTCGTACTTTCGGCCTTGGAAGTTTCCAGTTCCGACAGCATTGGCGTGTGCTTCTAGCTCATTACCCAGAATTTCGCAATTATCGGTTGTGTGATCTGTGGTATCACAAATTTGGCAGGGTCGGGTATTTGAGATGTCCCCCAAAACAGCCTTCTGGACCATCTTGGTAAGCTGATCAATCTTCGCATCCATTTGAGAATCGTTCACCTCCCTCACTATCCGTGTTGAAGCATCCCGTGTCCCGAATTGTTGAGTCTTAGCCGCCATTTTCGAAATGAGTGCTCTAGCAGCTGTCGGGGTTTTGTCACATAAGTCTCCCCCACTGGCAGAGTCCAGCATGTTCCGGTTTGACTGCGTCGGCCCTTCATAGAAGTACTGGATGAGCAACTGTTCTGTGATCTGATGTTGGGGACATCTGGCCACCAGCTTTTCAAAGCGTTCCCAATACTCGTACAAAGTTTCTCCGGGCAGTTGTACCGCTCCACTGATTTCCTTCCGGATGTTCGTGGCCTTAGATGCCGGAACCCGGGTTCGATCCCCGGCAACAGCGCCAAAATTTGACCGCACTTTCGCGATGCGGTAAAATTAATTAAACCTAGCTACCCTTCTAGCTCGTAGAAGTGGTAAGTAGGGTCGATCCCACAGGGAGCAGGAAGACTCTTAGTGTCTTAAATAGATCCTAATACTAGCAACGCATATAAGTATATAAATAATGGGGGTTTGTAAATTGATGTATATTAACTAAGGAACTAAAACAGAAATTAAGCAAATTAACTATGACTTGTTCTACTTATAAAATAACGAATCCCAGCCCTTAATCTTATCTCCCCCTAGTTATTACTACCCTGTGATAGATGCAATTATTAACCAATTTTATCCTTAAAACTCCTACCCCGAGATTAGCAACAAGCTCTGCTAACCTCGTTACCCCTTATGTTTAACTAACCAAAACAAGCTCTTTGGTTAGTCTATCCAGTTGAGTGACCTCAGAATAAGCTCTCTGGATCTCATTAACCGGACGCCTAGAGTACTAGGATAACGAGATAGACACGGTGTGGACCTCGTAAGCTCGGACCCATTCAGACCGAGCTATATACTACCCTAGCGATATCACTCGCTATTCGCTACTAAGTGGCTATAGGTTCGTAACAATTACGGATTACGATTATAACCTAGCGTTACTTATGCAATTATAATCCTAGGTGATCAATCTAGCATATAAACACACAAGCATTGAAGGATAAGTAAATAGTATAACAACGTTTTAAGAAATCAACTGATTAATAATCACCGTAAATATCACAAAATAATAACAACTAGGGTTCGACTCGGTTAAGGACTGAAATAACCTACTAGCCGCTCATGGCGGTGACAAAAGACAAATTAAACTGAAAATACATAATTGAAAGACTTAAGGACTAGAAAACCCGAGTATTGTCGATCTTGATTGCTCGTCCCCTTCGGAATCTCTCAATCTTGCTCTCTTCTAATGTTCCAGTCCCCTATTTCCGAGCATAAGGGTCCCTTTTTATAGTGGAAGTCAATTTGGGTTGATTTTGGGCTTTAAAACGGAATTCTTGTGGCCCAAGGATTAATTAACCGCCTTAACGGGCCGCGACCGCGCTCATAGGCCGCGCTCGCGCCCGCTCTTGGTCCAGCAGCACGCCGCGGCCGCGCAACTGTGCCTCGGCCGCGCTACTTGTCCAGAGTTTTCCGCTTATTTCTTCACTTGGACCGCGGCCGCGCCGTTTTGCCTCGGTCGCGGTACTCTGTTCTTTATTTTCCGGCGATTTTTCCATCCTTTTGACATCCGGACTTCATTTCCTCGTTGTACATCCGGCCGAGTACGAATACTTAGCCTTAAATCACCTATTTAGCTCAAAATGAAAACACAAACGTCAAATTGTCCAACGGCACTAAAACAAACCAAATACTCTCCATTCTACACGCAAACATCACAATTCATCACTCTAACAGACTTAAAGTGCATAAATAAACGCGTGTACCAAAATCCCCCAAACTTAACCCTTTGTTCGTCCCGAACAAATCTAAATCAAACAACAATCAAGACACGGATTTTAAGGTACTTTAAGTGGCAATTACGAGTTTCAGAAAGGTTTTCCAAAAAAAAAAACACAGCAACATGATGTAACCGAGCATATTCGACAGAGCAACTTCAACTACTTTCATTGCTTATGATTTTCAACAATTGATCCTCACCGGAATTGTGTATCACTCTTCTCTCAAGTGTTTAAGGTATGCAAAGTACTACACTCACACTGACTTATATGCAACGACCACCATATGCTTGCCTATTATTTAAGTCGGACCTAGTGCTCAGCATGTGTGGCAAAGAATCAAAAAGGTCTTTAATTCGGTTGTAATAAAGGCTTAGGTAAGGTAGGATAAAATTTGGATGAAAGTGACTAAAATGTGGACTAACCGAGTTATTCCTACTCAACCACCCCTCAAAACAATCACTCACATCTCACTTTCCAAATCTCAGTAAATCACCCCAAGGGATGACTTCTTCTCCCCACGACCGCATCTTTTACAACCAAGTGCTTCTCTTTTTTTTCTTACTATGTTTTTTTTTTTTTTTTTTAAGCACTTTTCTTACTCCCATCCTCAAATCATGCTTCATATGTACCCAACTCATTTCTTTTCTTACTTTTGCATTGTACACATTAACAAGTCTAAACTTTTTAGCACATAGGAGGGAAGCCTTCTTGAATTCTCTATCACCAATTCCCTTTTCATTTCTCATTTCACTCCCCTTTTTCAGCCCATAGGAATCCCAAATAACATTCCCGACTACCTCTCATTTCGCCTCCCTCTTAACTAGATTAGTCCAATAAGGTCAAAGGCCAATTGGAAAGATATTCGGCTTGTAATATTCGGCTAACAAGTGATAGGCTCACGGCTCAACTGGGCTAACTAAGGGAAATTACTTTTTCAAGTTTGCGGTCAAAAAGGTAATTATGTTGAGTGTCTGAAATAGGCTAACCAAGAAATGCCTAAGATCACTTTCTAAGCCACAACACACATTGACTTATTCACGACAGACATGCAAGGCAAGTTCTAGGGTCTATATGCACATAATCAATGAAAATCACACCGGAAGAATTTGTACAAGTTACTCCAAGACTGGAGGTACAAAATAGGCTCAAAGTCCTCACAGGGCAATTTTTACTGATCAATGTTGCAAATTACAGCTCAATTTCATATCCATTACCCGTCATGCTCTATCATATGCTATTATAAACAAGTTTTAACAACAATCATCATGAACTCATTGCCAACTTATCATCACCTTAATGTGTTAATTTTATCTTTACAGCACAATTCAGTTTTCTTTTCCCTATCTAGACTCGATCTAGACTCTACCAAAATAAACACAATAAATCATAAAGACTCCACAAAACAAAATAACGAAACAGATGACTACGGCTCACAGGCCCACACACTATCAATGGCACACAGGTCCAATCCTCAACTAATGGCTCACAGGCCCAACAACAAAATAGAAACGGACAGCATATTAGAAACGCTGCCAAGTCGCCCCACGTCACACACCCCTCCCCCAAACTTGGTTGAAAACCAAAGTTTGAGGGAAGAAAAAGTGGTGCGGCTTGGTACGTACTTACAGTGCTTTACTGCGGCGGCAGCGGAGGTGGATGCCCCCTTGTCCCCAAAAGGACTGCATGTATTTCCGCTGAGCTTCTTGCTGCCTCTGCCATTCCTGCTGTTGTTCTGATCACGTCTGCATCTGTGCCCGACGATCATCCTCCGTCTTGTGTTTTATGGTAATCCTTATTATGTAAAAATGCAAAAACATGAAAGAGAACTAATCTAATGCTGAATAAAAAAAAAACGAAATAAATAATAATAAAAAAACCGTAAACATTGGGTTGCCTCCCAACAAGCACTGTTGTTTTACGTCGTTGGCTCGACGGCTGCTCATTCCCTTAGCGTTTGTGCCAAGGTGGTTTCCACATGGGCCCAGACCAATTCAGGCACTTTACCCCATTCCGCCTTTCATCTTCCTTTTTTCGATGCCGCACCAATGCGGACCAATTCAGCTTACTCCTGCACCTATTCTCACAATCTTTCTCAACCACAGGGTTAGTCGCATCAGGTAAGAAAATAGAATTGGCATCTTCAGGATGTCCAATAGCATCATAAATATTCAACTTAACGATGTGGCCATCAAATTCCATACTCAGAGTCCCCTTACCTACATCAATCTTTGTTTGGGCGGTGTTCAAGAACGGCCGCCCTAACAAAATTGGGGAAGATGTAGTGGAATCTCCTTGCATGTCTAGAACATAAAAGTCAGCGGGAAATACCAGTTCACCTACTTCTACTAAGGCATCTTCAATTAGACCATCGGGGTATGTATTACTACGATCTGCTAACTGAATTACTATCCTAGTTTCTTTCAGTGGTCCTAGTTTTAATGCATGAAATATCGCTCTTGGCATTACATTAATGGATGCTCCTAGGTCTAGCATGGCATGTTCAATGTTTGTGCCCTCTATTCTACATGGAATGACAAACATACCTGGGTCCTTACATTTTGGTGGCATCTTCTTTTGGAAGATTGCTGAGACGTTTTCTCCCATCAGGACCTTTTCGTCCCCCTTGAGTTTACGCTTGTTGGTACATAGCTCTTTTAGGAACTTGGCGTATCTGGGGATTTGCTTGATAGCATCGATCAAGGGGATGTTGATGTCAACCTTGCGAAATACCTCTAATATGTCCTTCTCTTTGTCAGGTCGTGTCGGTCTGATCATACGACTGGGGAAAGGGAGTGGTTGAGGCGGAATGGATGCAGAATGCGTTGATTTTTGCTGAACAGGGGCAACGGCCGCGCTGGGTTGCCGCGGTCGCGCAACTTCTACAGAGAATTTCTCTTCAGGATCGTCAGGTTGGGCGCGGCCGCGCATGTCTGCCGCGGTCGTGGCTCTGTCTGCTGCTGTCTTATCCGAAATGTCGTTTTTATCATCTCCCAATGGTTGCCCGGGCTTCTTAAGCTCTCCAAGCTGGTTACCACTCCTTAATGTGATGGCACTAACATTTCTAGGGTTCATTTCAGGTTGTGATGGCAGTTTGCCACTTTGCATATTCTCTAGTCGACTTATAGCAATTGCCATCTGGCTCATCTGTGTCTCGAGGTTCTTGATGCTTGATGTTGCATCCTTTTGAAACTGCACAATGTTTGTTGCTAAAGTCTTCACAATATCCGCCAAGGATGAGTCAGGTGCTTGTTCGGCTGGCTGCTTTGTGTAATACATACCTCTAGGTGGTGGGGGTCTGTTTTGCCCACTTGACTGGCCTTGCTGATTACCATAGCTGAAATTCGGATGATCCCTCCATCCTGGGTTGTACGACTGGGAATATGGGTCGTACTTTCGGCCTTGGAAGTTTCCAGTTCCGACAGCATTGGCGTGTGCTTCTAGCTCATTACCCAGAATTTCGCAATTATCGGTTGTGTGATCTGTGGTATCACAAATTTGGCAGGGTCGGGTATTTGAGCTCCCCCCCAAAACAGCCTTCTGGACCATCTTGGTAAGCTGATCAATCTTCGCATCCATTTGAGAATCGTTCACCTCCCTCACTATCCGTGTTGAAGCATCCCGTGTCCCGAATAGTTGAGTCTTAGCCGCCATTTTCGAAATGAGTGCTCTAGCAGCTGTCGGGGTTTTGTCACATAAGTCTCCCCCACTGGCAGAGTCCAGCATGTTCCGGTTTGACTGCGTCGGCCCTTCATAGAAGTACTGGATGAGCAACTGTTCTGTGATCTGATGTTGGGGACATCTGGCCACCAGCTTTTCAAAGCGTTCCCAATACTCGTACAAAGTTTCTCCGGGCAGTTGTACCGCTCCACTGATTTCCTTCCGGATGTTCGTGGCCTTAGATGCCGGAACCCGGGTTCGATCCCCGGCAACAGCGCCAAAATTTGACCGCACTGTCGCGATGCGGTAAAATTAATTAAACCTAGCTACCCTTCTAGCTCGTAGAAGTGGTAAGTAGGGTCGATCCCACAGGGAGCAGGAAGACTCTTAGTGTCTTAAATAGATCCTAATACTAGCAACGCATATAAGTATATAAATAATGGGGGTTTGTAAATTGATGTATATTAACTAAGGAACTAAAACAGAAATTAAGCAAATTAACTATGACTTGTTCTACTTATAAAATAACGAATCCCAGCCCTTAATCTTATCTCCCCCTAGTTATTACTACCCTGTGATAGATGCAATTATTAACCAATTTTATCCTTAAAACTCTTACCCCCGAGATTAGCAACAAGCTCTGCTAACCTCGTTACCCCTTATGTTTAACTAACCAAAACAAGCTCTTTGGTTAGTCTATCCAGTTGAGTGACCTCAGAATAAGCTCTCTGGATCTCATTAACCGGACGCCTAGAGTACTAGGATAACGAGATAGACACGGTGTGGACCTCGTAAGCTCGGACCCATTCAGACCGAGCTATATACTACCCTAGCGATATCACTCGCTATTCGCTACTAAGTGGCTATAGGTTCGTAACAATTACGGATTACGATTATAACCTAGCGTTACTTATGCAATTATAATCCTAGGTGATCAATCTAGCATATAAACACACAAGCATTGAAGGATAAGTAAATAGTATAACAACGTTTTAAGAAATCAACTGATTAATAATCACCGTAAATATCACAAAATAATAACAACTAGGGTTCGACTCGATTAAGGACTGAAATAACCTACTAGCCGCTCATGGCGGTGACAAAAGACAAATTAAACTGAAAATACATAATTGAAAGACTTAAGGACTAGAAAACCCGAGTATTGCCGATCTTGATTGCTCGTCCCCTTCGGAATCTCTCAATCTTGCTCTCTTCTAATGTTCCAGCCCCCTATTTCCGAGCATAAGGGTCCCTTTTTATAGAGGAAGTCAATTTGGGTTGATTTTGGGCTTTAAAACGGAATTCTTGTGGCCCAAGGATTAATTAACCGCCTTAACGGGCCGCGACCGCGCTCATAGGCCGCGCTCGCGCCGGCTCTTGGTCCAGCAGCACGCCGCGGCCGCGCAACTGTGCCTCGGCCGCGCTACTTGTCCAGAGTTTTCCGCTTATTTCTTCACTTGGACCGCGGCCGCGCCGTTTTGCCTTGGTCGCGGTACTCTGTTCTTTATTTTCCGGCGATTTTTCCATCCTTTTGACATCCGGACTTCATTTCCTCGTTGTGCATCCGGCCGAGTACGAATACTTAGCCTTAAATCACCTATTTAGCTCAAAATGAAAACACAAACGTCAAATTGTCCAACGGCACTAAAACAAACCAAATACTCTCCATTCTACACGCAAACATCACAATTCATCACTCTAACAGACTTAAAGTGCATAAATAAACGCGTGTACCACCAACAAACCTGAATTAGATCCAACAAGAGTCTAAATTGCTGTTCGTTGAGCCGCGAACAAAAATCGTGAAGGCGTCAGGTCGAGGAGACGAGAGAAAAGACTCCAAAACAGCGACGGAAGACGAAGACGCGAAGAGTGGCTGAATTGCACCAATCGTCGCCACACCTACCGGACCAGCAGTGGTTCCGACAGTTGGTACAGGATGGACCAAGTTTTTCAGCAGCCACTCCTACTAGCCCGGCTACTAACCTGGCATTGGTTCCGGCAGACCGCGTGCGGGCCCCCATCGTGTTATGGGTATCTCATCCGTTTTTCACCTATAACTTCTTCGTCCAAGCATCGATTCGAGCGATTCAAGCAGTCATAGGTAGTCGAGACGAAGACCTACAACTTCCATGTTTAGTCTAAGGATAGATTTAGTGCCGTTTCTTCCCAAAATATTCGAGAAGCTTGAGTCGAGCATATTCGGGTGTCAAAAATTGAATTCCAAGGAACTAAGCCACTTTTTAGTGATTTTACTCTTGTACCGTTAGTAAGTGTGAGGATATTCAGTTGATTTAGGAGGAAGGAGTCCATATATTGGCTCCTTCACCCTTATTTTGGCACACTTCATTTTATCTATCAACAACACTTTCTAATTACTCTCTCTCTCTAAGATTTTCTCCTACTTTTCTCTCTAGAACTAGGGTTCTTCATTTTCTTTCTAGAATTCACTTTGGGTTCTTGAATACTTGAAAGATTTTAGGGCTTTTTGGATTTTGTGGGCGAAATTTAATTGTCAACGAAGATTGAAGATCAATTGGAGCAAATTAAGCTAGACTAAGCTTTCTCATCCTCTTTCATCTCATTTATTGCATTTCATTTATTGCATCCATCTCCACCTAATTTAATGCTTAGTTTATGCATTTACTGCGTTCTTATAGGTGTATTCATGATTTTTGAGTAGCTATTTGAGGTCTCTACTCCCAACCTTAGAATTTATGATTCTAGTTGATTGTTGATTGAATTGTGAGGATTATTTGTGTTTGGAATCGATACTACGGAATTGTATGACTCATAATTCTAGGCGTAGCTAACCTAGGATATATTCGTTCTCCTCGAGGGCCCATGGGGAACGACGGGAGAACCCGAATCGTGTGTATTAAAGTAGGATGTTTTAGGGTCTCGCTCCCTAGGCAAAATCCGCTTGGGGTGGGATTTTTAGAATTGACTGGGTTATTTTCATAATTTACTCGCCTTTGGGTCTTAGTAATTCCATTATTGTCTATAATAATTGGAATTGGAGTAAATTAAGTGATAATTGGTTGATTCAGTAAAACCCTTTTTGTTACCCGTTTGGATTCCCAAATTGGAACAAGACCTTCCAACACAACCCCTAGTTCAATTGGTAATCACAAGGTATAGATCTAGGAAGTAGGTGAAACTTGCCTTAGAAACCCATTTTAGTCAAGTGTATCTCTGAATCATAATTACGTCTTAATGTTTTTCTAGGAATTAATCAATCGATCAATCTTTACTCTTCCACTTAGCCTGAATTTGCTAATCAATTGAATTTTAGTGTGCTAGACGAGAATATCCTCCCTGTAGATTCGATACTTTTTATACTACCTCTGTCACGAATCGTACGCTTGCAATTCGAGGATGTCAGTTTAATCACAACGATTTAGAGCGACTTTCACGACAAGTTCATGGTGTCGTTGCCAGGGTGGATTTCCTCCTCGAAGAGCCATCGTAGGGTCAATTGTGTGTTTATGTTACACTTGTAGATATATTTTGTTTCTTCTTTGTTGTCGATGTTTGCACTTTGTTAAGTTGTTTCACTTATATATATATATATATATTATTCTCATTACATCGGGATTACCACTCCCTACTCCCAGCTCACCGAGCCTGCAAAAAACCTTGCACGGGAGTAGAAGTCACCCAGGGGGTGTGCTGAATTTAGCTAGAGGAATGAAATTTAGCATGAAAGAAGGGGAAGATCCTTATGAAAATCTAGAGGAATTTATACAGATTCATGAGTGTGTAAAAATTTTCAATGATGTCATAAATGAATATTCGATAAAGTTCTTTCAATTCACACTTGAAGGAGCCTCGAAACAATGGTTTCATGAAGAGTCATTCGACCTCCCGTCTTTATGGAAGGATGTTTCCACCTCTTTCCTTCATAAATTCTTCCCGGATGGAAAAAGTGCGAGACTAAGGCGTGAAATCTCAAGCTTCATCCAACGAGATGACGAGCGTTGGCTTGAAGCTTGGGAAAGACTTTTAAACTTATGTAGGTCATGCCCACACTATGGTTTTGATGATGCCTTCATTATTAATGTCTTTGATGCTGGATTAACTCTTAATGAACATGTTTTCTTGGATGTAGCTTCCGGAGGATCTTTTCTCAACAAGGAGGTTGATGAAGCTGTCACTTGGTTAAAAGAGACAGCCTCCAACCAAAATCAATGGGACCAAGAAGACAAAAAGAGAAAGAGGTAAAATCAAGAGGAAAGTGTGAAAAAGGAGAAATGTGAATCCAATGCTCAAGGTGAGACACCTACTCAAAATGACAATTGCTCACCTCTTTGTGTGGAATGTCAAAGTGCTATTGACCACTCTCACTACTAGAATAATAGACTATTACTACATTGAAAAGTGTCATTATAACTCACTTATTAATACACTTCACTTATTGTGACATTTTTCTTAAATGCCTTCTAATCTGATGTAGCGATAGGTGATGACCTATCAAGACACTCTTAAGTGCCACAATAAATTACTTGCTCCTACAGTTTAGTTTAGTTCTAATCAATCTACTACTACAATTATAAATGTCTTAATAGATTTCACCAGAAAATAAAAATACCCTTATAGAAATTCAATTGATACAAAAAGAAGTGCCCTAATAGAAATTTAATTAATTATCAGCCACGTGTTACGGCAACAAATAATAATAATAATAATAATAATAATAATAATAATAATAATAATAATAATAATAATAATAATAATAATAATAATAATAATAATTATTGGAATCAAGTCTTCGTAAAGAGTAATTGCCTTATAGAAAAGTAGATTCCCAATATCCAAATGACATTTAATAAAATTCAAATGTAACAGAAACATTGTTTCTAAATAAATCCTCTATCTGTCATACTAACTACATATATCTTCAATCTCATCCGAACATATCATGGAACCCTATAACTTGACCTTACAAAACTCTATAACCTGACCTTACAAATTTTGTATTTACAAAAGAACATCAAGAGTACTTGCACGGTCTAAAAAGGCTTCAGCAACGAGGGAAGTAACTTCAGTATTCAAATCAACATTCTCCACGACTTTTTATACTCAAACCACGGTAAAAGAATTCATACTTCTTTTACTATATCCGTACCGTCTTCTTTCAAAGCAGTACATGTCATCCAGCAGCAGGGAACCCGGTTTTTCAAACTCGAACCACGGTATAGAATTCATACTTCTTTTACCATCTCCTTTGATTAGCTTGTTACCATCCTCTTTGAAAGGACTAAACGACCTTCAAATTCCTACAAAACTCTCCCCGTAAGTAGTATAACTATACAGTAAGCTTGCAATAGCTTTGGAATCTAGAAGTTTATGTCCAACAAACCAAAACACATGTTTGTATTTAGGCTTTGCAACGACATACAAATACATGTGATGGAGTAGATGCACAAGTTTGAAATAGTCGAACTTAGATTTATCACTAATACAATAATAAGTTGTATCAAAAGAACACAAATTTTCATGATAAGTAAATGGAGAAGATGTTGCCTACCAAAATAATAAAGTACCTGTCGGTGATAACTATCACCAATCTTTTCCATTGTTGTTAGTAGACCAACGAGAGTTGTCCTGCAACTTTTAGCTCCATGCATCATTTTTCAGCATTTATATTGAAATTTGTATGAGTTAGATATGTTATTAAGAGTAAGTTGATGTATATTAAGAACTTAATTACCAAACAAACAAGAAAATTGATCTCATATGCCTTAATTTCATGTTTAGGCTCCCACGCATTCTTCGTGCTTCAAGAAATCCGAAGATATTGAAAGTTTTTTGGTCCACACCTTCGCTACAATACATAATGACGAGGCTCTATTAGGTGGTATGTCTTCCATTAGAATCTGGATTGGTTCTTCGCCGCCATCATCATTTTGGTTCATCCTTGTTGCTACGATAGACATAATGAGACTAAAGGCTAAACCTGGATACACAAAATCAAAATAGCAAAAGATGGAAAACTAGCAGGAGTATAAAACCAGCAAAATAGAGCCACAAAGATCCGAGCGAAAGGATAAGAAAACACTAGTGATAAAAAAAGGATGAAAAAGAAAGCCCTGGTCAAATTGAAACAAGTCCACAAAACCAAATAGATCAGCAACAACAATACTAAACAAGACCTAAACACACACTGAACACATATACCAAACCACACTACGTAGAACCATATTATGAGGCAACAAACTATAACAACCTGCAAGAAAAAAAAATACAAAGACCAGCCGGAAAACCTATACGACTTGATTAAAAGAGACCAAACAAAAGTGAATAGAAAGAAACAAAAGGAGAAGAGATCACCAACGTTGTCAGCTTTGCCTGATTTCCGATCCCTCCAATATGTAGCATTGTATGTGAAAGCGTAACCAGAGATCCAAGAGATCTCGCCCGATCCTAATCAAGAGGAAGAGAACTCCAAGCCAAGGGAGCCATAAACTAGAAAATGGAGTGGTGGTCCAGTCAGAAATTCATTAAAAATGTGGAAATTCTTTTTCCTCAAAGAGGTGATTTGTATCGAAAGTTAAATAGCAATAGAATAATTATCACTCTTCAAACTGTGCTACATTCATAATAGAGATATATCTAGCAACAAGATAAAGTAAAATAATGATATAAACTGTAAGGATAAAATATAGCAAATCAGAGGGCCACACATCGTTTCTCCAATATCGGAAACTATCAATTTATTAAAGACATTAGCAGGAAACCTAATATTCTTGATGAAGTCACAACCTAATGAGATCTAACATCATAATTAAAGAAGAAGAAGAAATGCTCCATGTACGCAATCAACGAAACTTTTCTATGAAATGAGAAAAAAATCAACAAATAACAAATCAAATTTATAATTGTGAAAATTCACCAAGCTGGAAATTTTAATGCTTCCAGAGTAGAGTTTATTATTATTTTTTGAGGAAGATTAATGAGTTGATTCGTATGATTCCCTTCAAGATACTTTGCAAATGAGGGCATCTGTAACTACAGCAACATTTGATATTTACCAATTTTTATTTCTTTTTTTTTTTTTTTTTTTTTAACAGTATTTGCTAATTCACTTGGTTATGGTGTGGAGAGCGTTAGCTATTTACTTGGGAAATGACACACTTTGCTTTTAATCAGCGATAGGAATGTGATTCTCCATAATTTCATCAACATACTTATAGATTTACATGCTACACTCAGTGTATCAATAACCAGAAGATCAACACAAACACACACATCATGTGCCTGTGAAATTATGTATCGTTTGCGTGTAAATGTGGTTATTATTATACCCACGAAGTGTACCAGGTATAGTTTTATAGAATGCATGTAAGTGAAAGCAAGCAAAAATAACACAAGAAAATGAGCTTTGAAGGTTATAAATATATGATACTATCTAATTGTGATCTAAAGGAAATTATTCATACCTATGTCCCCATTATTTAGCTGGTCAAATTGGCCATGAGCACTACGAGGACGCTCTTCAGTTGTCACTGTATAATTGGTTTGTCCCGAAGATTAAAGGTTCTTTGCATTCACTTTAGATTTTTGTTAGACATGTCTGCAAAGTGAAGAATAACAATATTATTAAGACAAATAAAAGAAAATGAAATCCTAACTATAGCAGAAGATCAAGAACAAAAGAACAACCCAATTAAGATCCAGAGGAACTATGAACACAAGCTAGAAAGAGAAGATTGCTTTCGGACACCCATCCACAATAACAATATAACCTTAATATAACCTATCGACAAAAACAGTTGCAAATGAACGGGGTAAAGTACCTATAGGGCTTTGCTATATCAGATGCAAGTATTAACCAACCAAATAAAATACATGAATCAAAGAAAGGGAGAACGGACACAAATTTACATAATTTGATGCTCTGTTATCCACAAAGTAGCTAATCAATCAAATAAAGACACGAATTAGAGAAGGGGAGAACCAAAATTAGTAACTCGTTATTAATTGATATACAAACAAATATAAATCTCGTGTGAGAATCCAATATAACATCACTGATGCTAACAAACCTACTTTTCATTAGGCGAAATTTTGTACCTCAAATTGCAAAGGCCAGTTGCGTGCTCCCGTCCTGAATTCTTTGTCCAATGATACAACATCCTAGCAGGAAACTCCCCTCCAAGCAATCTGAAGACAAAAGGTCAATTTAGAAGTAGCAAAATGGATAAATTGATATTATTAATAAGAATTGCTACGATTAAAAAGACATAAAAATTACATAATCTAATACTCCGCTATCCACAACTAGTGCTAAACAACTGAATAAAGAGACTAATTAGAGAAAGGGAGAACCAAAATAAGTATTTTACCTTCAATTGAGTTCTAAACACAAGGAATCTGAATCAATATCAATATACTAATAGGAGTATCAATCAACATATGAGATATAAAATCGAGAGCCAGAATAGTACCTCTAGGGTTTTTTCCTCACTCACCAATGTGGGTACAAAAATAATTTGCTCCGTGTATAGAAAAGGAATCGGAGAAACTGCTAGGAGCCAGAAATGTGGCGTGGACGAGCGCTATTTCTCTTGAGGTTTGCGGCTAGGGATTTCGTTTCCCGCTGTATATCCATCATTTGGTACTATTCTGTTGTGAAAATGAATTAGAAAAATGAATAAATTGATAAATATAGAAAAATGAATATGTTGGAACTCGCTGGATAATTGGGGTGGGAGTGGTGTCCTTTCTGACATTTATTTACTTTTCCTGAAAAGCAAAAGAAAAGCTTTATTTCTTTCTTTTTTCAACATTAATAATAAATATTTTTTAAAAATTAAATTATTTGACAAAATAAATTAGTTAAGCGGGCTATCCCAATCTGATCAACATTTTAGACAGATTGGACCATATAAATTTTAGCTAAAAGTATCATCGGACCTAATAGACCAAATTCGATGAGCTAAAAGCAAAACGAATCGCGTGTCGGCCCGAATAATTTAGAGGCACACTAATTTTTGGATTGATGGAAATTTGTGCAGGTCCGACTTGACATATGGTATTGGCTCAACGGGTTAGGTCGGCCAAGCCAGACCGCCCGAATTTTAAATAATAATAATAATAATAATAATAATAATAATAATAATAATAATAATAATAATAATAATAATAATAATAATAATAATAATAATAATAATAATAATAATAATAATAATAATATTTTTTTCTTTCATAAGCGAAACTGCAAAACAAAATTAATTACTACCTCTGTCCCGCTCAGATTTGCACGTAGGAATGGACACGGAGATTAAGAAAAAACCATTTTATGCTTTTTGGTTGACTTTTTCAAAGGTGGAGATTGAAGATGGAGATTTCGAGGATGGAGATTATTTGAGAAATTTCATTTTTAAGAGTGTGCAAATCTGAGTGGGACGGACCGAAAAAAAAAAGTGTGCAAATTTGAGCGGGACAGAGGGAGTACTATATATGAGGCAGCCACGTCTTAAATTTCAGAAAAAAACGAAAAAGAAAATTAAATTTAGTACATACAGTACGTACTCATAATGTATCAATTATTAAGGCACTTAGTTGGTGCCTTGATTGAATTCTATTAGGGCACATATATACTTGTGTCCCAACAATATTCAAACAAATGTAGCAATAGCCATTTAATAATTTAATGTATCATTAGTGTTTTTATAAAGGCATTTACTTTGAAGTGTCACTAAATTAATGTAGTAATAGGCCATTATTCTAGTAGTGTCTTGTGCTAGAAATTTCTTCTAGAAGGATGGAACCTTGTGTTGAGTTGGTCAATAGTAGCTCTAGTAAGGAAGAGTCCGATGAGGTGTTTGTGGCTTAGTGGGGAGTCTTGTTCGGAAGAGTGGTATTAAAGAGAGAGATTGTGCCCTTACATTAGAAAACCTTTGTAAAGTTCTTGGTGATATTGATAAGAATGTGATCATTCCTCAAGTTAACTCTTGTTTTACTCCTTTTGAAAGCGGCAATGCTGTGGCCCTAAGAAGTGGAAAGCCTCTTAGAGAGCTTAAGCGGGGGATCCCTGGAAGGATTTCTAATGACAAGGGTAAGGAAAAAGTAAAACGAGGAACCATTTTTGGGGGAGAGAGAACATTTGGAAGTCAACCTCTCCCAATTAATACATCACCTCGGTTACCTTTTCGTAAACGCGACAGGGGCGTAGAATTAATCGACAATTTAAAAAAAAATCGATGCTATAAATCAATTAACCCTAACGTTACCCTTCGCCGAGACTGTTGCCACCGTTCTCCGGTTTAGAATTTTTTTAAAGGATATCATAAATAACAAAAAGGATTGGGGACAAATGGAGAAGGTCTATTTAGGCGAGGACATAAGTGCCATTATTCAAAATAAGCCTTATTCTGAGTTGAAGGACCCCGGTAGTTTCACTATTGAGTGCTTTATTTACGATGTTCAAATAGATAGAGCTTTGCTTGATCTTGGTGCTAGCGTTAGTTTATTACCTTCGTCTATTATGTGCTAAAAATACGTCAATTGACCGATAGATCAATTAAGAAAGCTATGGGAGTTCTTGAAGATATTCCTGTCCGCATCAACGAAATTGACATTCCGGTTGATTTTGTCATTCTCGACATGGACGAGGACCCTAAGAACCTTATAATTCTTGGTCGACCTTTCATGGCTACTGTCGGTGCCATAATTGATGTGAAAGACGGGGGTATTTTCCTTGAACTTGGTGACCGAAGGGTTGAATTCAACCTTACCGGTTACATTAACCAACCCTCCTAAAATGAGAATTGTTTCAGGACTGATGTGCTTGAGAACGCGGTCGAGGAAGAAGCAAGTGCAATCCTCGAGAGTGGATCATGGGAAAAAGTCATGGAGCACATGGGATGGAAAGAAAAATTTAACGGTGAATCATGTAAAACACCAATGGGGCATGCCATCGAGGACAAGAAAATCGAACTCACAAGGGAAGGAATTATTGAAGTAAGCTAAGTCATCTTGAGAGAGGAATTGGGACCTCCAAAGGTAGATCTAAACCCTCCCCCTTCCTATTTGAGGTATGAATTTCTTGGCCCCGAATCCACTTGCCTAGTGATTGTGAGTGCTCATTTAGAAAATGAAGAAAGTGATAAATTGTTAGAAGTCTTGAGAAAATATAGACATACTTTAGGGTATTCTATAAAAGACCTAAAGGGCATTCACCCTTCCTATTACACACACCGCATCTTGCTTGAAGAGGACCACAAGCCCAACGCCATTTGAATCCTAACATGCAATATGTGGTGAAGAAAAAAGTGGTAAAACTTCTTGATGTAGTAATCATTTATTCAATTTTGGATAGCACTTGGGGGGTGTCCTACCCAAGTGGTACCGAAGAAGGGAGGTATCACCGTGGTACCTAATAAAAATAATGAAATGATTTCTACAAGGATGGTAGTAGGGTGGAGGATGTGTATTGATTTTATGGAACTAAATAAATACACGAAAAATGACCATTTTCCCTTACCCTTCATAGATCAAATGTTGGAAGGCTTGCCAAACATTCACACTTTTATTTCTTAGATGGGTATTCAAGTTACTTTCAAATATCCATCCACCCCGATGACCAACCCTTGACCACTTTCACATGTACATTTGGCACATTTCTTGGAAAAGAATGCCTTTTGGGCTTTGCAATGCCTGGCCACTTTCAAAGGTGCATCAAGGGCATCTTCTTCGAAGTGTCACTTTATGGTGAATGAAGGGATCGTGTTAGGACACTTAATCTCTGAGCGGGGAATTGAGATGGACAAGGCAAAGGTGTCGGTGATAAAGGAGCTCCCTCCACCAACTTGTGTCAAGGACGTTCGAAGCTTCATTGGTTATGTCAGTTTTTATCGGAGGTTTATTAAGGATTTTTCAAAGATTGCAAAGCCCTTATGTAATTTATTAGCTAAGGATGTTGAGTTTGTCTTTGATCAATCTTGCCTTGATGCGTTCCATAGGTTAAAGGAAGCTCTTTTTTCCCCCATCATTCAACCCTCTAATTGGAGTCTCCCGTTTGAGTTAATGTGTGATGCAAGCGACTATGCCATTGGGGCGGTGTTGGGGCAAAAAGAAGACAAAAAGTTGCACGTCATTTACTATGCTAGCAAGACTATGGATAAAGCTCAAAGGGATTATACGACCACTGAAAAGGAGCTCTTAGCCCTTGTTTTTGCTGCCGACAAGTTCAAAGCATACATAATCAGGTTAAAGGTGCGAGGTCACACCAGTCATTCGGCAATCCGATATTTGATGACCAAGAAGGACACCAAACCCCGATTGATCCGTTGGGTGCTCTTACTCCAAGAGTTCGATTTTGAGATCGTTGATAGGAAAAGAACGATGAATGGGGTAGCTGATCATCTCTCATGTGTCCGATTATATGAAAAGGAAACATGGAGTCATGCTAAGATCAACGAATGCTTTCCGGATGAGAGGCTATGATTGGTCGGGTATTCACATGCACCATGGTATGCGGATTTTGCCAACTATCTTGTGGGAGGGTATCTTCCCTCGGGAATGGACTATCAACAAAGGCAGAAGTTCCTCTCGGATGTAAGACACTATTATTGGACTTACCCCTTCCTCTACAAAAGGGGAGAGGACGAGGTTTTTCCAAAGTGTGTGCCCGAGGAAGAGCAAGAAACGATCCTTGAAAGGTGTCATGCATCCCCTTGGGGAGGATATGGTGGGCCTGATAAAACGTGCAAGTGAGTTCTAATGGCGGGGTTTTTCTGGCCTATGTTGAAGAGTGATGCCGTTACATTCGTAGCAAGATGTGACCCGTGCCAAAGAGTGGGAAAATTTTCAAGAAGGAATGAAATGATTCAACAACTCATGTTGGAAGTCGAGATCTTTGACGTTTCGAGCATTCATTTTATGGGCCTATTTTCGACCTCATTTAGGAACCAATATATTTTGGTAGCCGTTGATTATGTATCCAAATGGGTGGAAGCCATAGTTACAAGCACTTGTGATACAAAGCCCGTTATAAGACTCTTCAAGAACACCATTTTTCCAAGGTTTGGAACCCCCAAGGTAGTGATTAGTGATGGTGGATCACACTTTGTGGGGAGAGCTTTCACTAGTGTGTTGAAGTCGTATGGAGTTTATCCCGAGTAGCTTCCCCTTACCATCCTCAAACCAACGGACAAGCCGAAGTTTCAAATATAGAGTTGAAGGCAATCTTGAACAAGACGGTCTCTAAATCGAGAAAAGATTGGTTTCTCAAGCTTAGTGATGCACTTTGGGATATAGGACCGTTTTCCAGACTCCTATCGGAATGATTCCGTTTAAGCTTGTCTATGGGAAATCATGTCACCTCCTGGACGAATTGGAGCACAAAGCCTTGTGGGCTATCAAGGAGTTGAATTACAATCTCAAGGAGGCCAATGAAAAGAGGAAACTTGATCTTGTTGAGTTAGAAGAACTTAGGCTAAACACTTATGAAAATTTTAAGATTTACAAGGAGAGAACGAAAAGGTGGCATGATAGGAATATTCGTGTGAGGCATTTCAAACAAGGACAAAATGTCCTACTCTTCTATTCCCGACTCTCGATGTTTCTCTGGAAATTTAGGTCCCTTTGGAGGGCCCCGTTTATTGTGGAAAGAGTGCATGAGAATGGAGCGGTAGAAATTAACGATCCCGAAAGAGAAATTATTATGGTGGACGGTCACCAGCTGAAGAATTATGTTCAAGACGAAGACATTACCCCAGAGTACGTCACACCTCGATGAGTCCAACCGGACCATCCATTGAGCCACCTCGAAATTTGGGTCGTCGATTTTGAAACAAACGCTCTTGGGAGGCACCCCAAGGATCTTTAATTAATCGTTTTTTAATTTGTCATTAGTTTCATTTAATTTTTGAAGTAAGTATCTAATTCCATTTATATTGTGGTAGTTTATTTTTCGTGCCATCTCAGGTTGAACAGTCGGGTGTGATATATCAATGTGGGAGAATAGAAGGGAAGGAGACAAAAGAGTTTGAGTGTGGAATCTTGAAGAAGTCACATATTCTTCAATAATTCTTGATCCCTTGGACATTAGCAAGAGGACACGTTTGTGGGGAAGAGAACCCCTTTTTATTTGATTTGAGAGGGTGGCATGCATACAAACAAAGGTCTACCATTCAAGCAAGATATGAACACTCAAGGAGATAATGATGGCTCATATCTACCTCCAAACATTTTGTCACATTGAGGGACTCAAATTCTGCACTTTTTCTCTCTTCCTCTCCCTACTTATACCTACCCCCCCCCCCCCGGCCCAATTTAGCCCCCCACCAATACCTCACTATCTCACAAAAGTTGCAGCTAGATGTGCCCAAACAGCACCGGAACCATCAAACCGGGACGGTTAGAACCGTCGGTCAACTGTTCACAAACCGTTGACCAAGGTTCCAGTGCTAGACCCGTAAAACCGGCCTATAAGGTTCGGTTCCGAGTTGTGATATTGTGGAACTGTAAATTGGCGGTTAAGAACTGGAACTGGCAGTTCCCTCCACAGTGCCATATATGCGGTTCGATTCTGGTTCCATCCCCCCACGGATCCGGAACTGGCGGTTCCAAACTGGGAACTGGGAACCTGAACCATTTGAGCACGTCTAGTTGCAGCCCCTATCAACTTTCATCCCAGAAAACATGACTCACTCGAATTATCTCGATTTGCGGCGTCCTTGGGAGATCTTTCCCAACCATGTGTTGAAGGTGGGAAAGTGATGAGGATTTCATTTCACAAGACCAAGTTCTTAGATTAAAGCATTGTCGACGAACTCTTGGTGGGGGATGATTTTCGTCAATTGGCCGAAGATTATTCATGGTTTCAAATAATGACGGAGGAGTACCCCACATATCCGGATCTTGTGATCCAATTCTTATGCACTCTCCACATTCACGATGAGACCGAGAGGTAACTAAAAAAATTTGGGTTCACCTTCACCATCAACGAGGTCGCCTACCAAGTCAACATTGAGGAAATGAACAATATCTTCCTACTCTTTCGGGCCGAATGTCGCACTTACTTTCGAGAGTTCAACTTGTATGGTTTTTGGAAGAACATGACGGGCTATCGTTTCTTCAATGAAGATAGTCCAAGATCAATCCAAATCAAGAACCCGAACTTGAGGTATCTTCACTATTGCATCAACCACACAATTTATGGTAGGGGACACAACCCCAATGCGGTTACCACATGGAGCCTATTCGCTCTTTGGTCATGTGAGGTGGGGAATAAGGTCAACATGGGATATTTTTTCCTCAAACACTTGGTGCAATATGTCATTCCATATGATACGGTGTGTGTAGCTGGAGGTATGATCATACGTATTCTCATCACAGTTGGGGTGGACACCACTCCTTAACGAGAAGCGCGATGACCCACAAAGCTCACCAAGGAGGATTTTATAGTCTTTGGGATGATCAAGAAGAGTCGAAGCGGCCTCATCAAGCTTATCTTTGAAGCCCGAAGAAAAATGGTGCTCCCGAACTAAAACCACACCCACCTCGACCTAGATGAAAATTGGAAAATGCCGACTAAGGCCAGAGATAATGGAGTAGGTGAGGAAGACCATTAGAGGGCCGGAGTTGGCCCGCCAAGCCCTAACTAAGTCTGTACTATACACTCTCCCTATGTTTTTAATTTCTTGTTTATTTTCTTTATTTCATTAGGACAATTTATTTGGTGGGAGAGTGTATTTTAATAAACCGATTCTTAGTTGTATGCTTTAGGATTGTTCAACTTGAAATATGGGCTAGGATGGACATGAGAATGGTTATGATTCCTTCTTAGGTTAGTCAATCATGGCATGTTCGGTGACCTTGCATACACATAGAATTTTGTGCTTGCTATTGAACAAATTTCTTGTTGATGCATGTGTTTCCAAACTCCTCCACAACTTGAGCCCAAAAATTTCGCTCAAGTTTCTGGGGAGGGAGGAGTGATTATTATTCTATATTCTTGACGAGGATGCTCCACATTGTTGATTGGTTGTATTGCGACCATGATCTATGCCACCCTTCCATCATCATGTCTTATGTTTTATGCTTTATACTTTATGCTTTGCTTGAATAAGTGTGCCTGAAGGAATTTTGGTTGAGAAACCCTGTTTTGTGTGACTAATGAGAAAAATTGGAAGTGTCCACTTGTTTGTTAAAAGAAGAAAATTGAAATCTCTAAGAAGGATTGAGCAATAAGAACTAGAAAGTACCAAGCCTAACTCAATATGAAGGTGAAATTGAAAATTGTTGATTAGGGATAATTTCGGCATAATAAATAGGACTAGAAGTGTAAACATAAAATAGTTTACCCTGACGTCTTGTTGCTTGTGGGCGTCACTTTAATTCCAAAATACACACTACACGACCAAGGACGTTGAGCAAAATCTAGAATGCATTAGCCATAGGTGGAAAAATAAGGAGATAAGGAGGAGTAATAAGGTGGATTAGGTCATCGAGCAAGGTCATTGCACTTCTTTGTTTGTACTACATCCTAGTAAACATTTGTAAACTCTAGTCATTTAGTCGAGCATAAAAAGAACGGAAAATTACGTTGTATGAAATGTAAGAAAAAAAAGAAGCTCGAGGAAATTGATTGAGTATGAAAATCATTGTAAATCTTGTAAAAACTCGATAAGAGTGTTGTTTGATAAGTACAATATAGCTAGGATAATAATTTCATCTTTCTAGACTAAGCCTGGAGGAAAAGGAGGAATAGAGAGATAAAATTGAAAATTAGTTGGCTCAAGGGAGAAAAGGACCGCATCACCCACACCAGGTGAGTGCGTGGCCTCTTCCTAAAATGGAACCGAGCTAAATCGCCTATGGTTAAGAATTTCGAAAAATAGCAATTCGTCCAAGGTCACACACATGAGTACGTTTTGGGAAAGAAGTGAAGAGCCCTTAGTGCTTAATTTAGGGGGAAAGGTAAATAAAAAAATAGCACTTGTTCTCCAAAGTCTTATGCCTTTATATTTCTCTACTCTCTTGCAAATCACTTGTTTCAAAACTTGAATTACGTTAGTGTGGTGAACTAAAAAGTTAAAAATATTGGTCACCTAAAAGAGATCTTCATTAGTTATGGGGACCTCCAATGACTCTTTGAATTTGATTTCTCTATTTGCTTAATTGTTTAGTTTGCTCGGGGACGAGCAAAACTTAAGTTTGTGGGGATGATGAACATGAAAATTACCGTTTTTCTTACACTTTTCACGTTCATATTTTGTTAAGAATTATGTGTAATTTTTGTGTTCATGTGCGAATATGTGTTCTTTGGTAATTTCAGGTTCATTTTCCTTTTTAGTACGATTCGATGCGCTTTTGGGTGTGTTTGAGTCGTGTTTTGAAGGTTAGAAAACTCGGAAGGATTTAAAAGATCATTCGTGTCCATTTGCACACTCCGGCCCACATCCTGAGGCCCAAACGGGCCCATACTAGGTCAGGGTTAGGCCCGAACTGAAGATCATCATCAAGTCATGAGAAAAGTTCGTGAGGAAATCGGGTTGAGAAGATGGATAGAGAAGCCTCAATTTGGAGAAGGAAAGAGGACGAGGACGATCACGCATACTCCATGTTTCAGCCTACAAATTGAGAAACATACTCGAATCAAACCCAACAAGGGACCAAATCAAATTTCGTCGAGTTGCGAACAAAAGCCGTGAAGAGGTTGGGTCGAGAAGACGAGATGAAAGGCTCCAGAACGGCGATGGAAGAGAAGGCGCGAAGAGGGGCTGAATTGCACCAACTGCTGCTGCACCTACCAGACCGGCAGTGGTTCCAGCGGTTGGTACAGAGCAGACCGAGTTTTTTTTCCGCCAATCCTACCGGCCCGGCAGCAGTTCCGGCAATCCGCGGGCCAGCCCACGTCGTGTTCTGCATATCTCATCCATTTTTCGCTCGTAACTTCTTCGTCTGAGCTCCGATTCAAGTGATTCAATTAGCTCCGATTCAACTTCTGTGTTCAGACCAAGGATAGATTTGGAGTCGTTTCTTCCCAGCAAATTCGAGAAGCTTCAATTGAGCGCATTCGGGTGTCAAAAACTGAATTTCAAGGAACTAAGCCATTTTTTCAGTGATTTTACTCTTGTACCCTTAGTAAGTGTGAGGATATTCAGTTGATTTTAGGAGGAAGGGGTCCATATATTGGCTTCTTCACTTTTATTTTGGACACACTTCATTTTTTTCTATCAACAACACTTTCTAATTACTCTCTCTTTAAGATTTTCTCCTACTTTTCTTTCTAGAACTAGGGTTCTTCATTTTCTTTCTTGAATTTACGTTGGGTTCTTAAGTACTTGAAGGATTTTAGGGCTTTTCAGGTTTTGTGGGCGAAATTTAATTGCCAACGAAGATTAAAGAGCAATTGGAGCAAATTATGCTAGACTAAGCTTTCTCATCCTCTCTCATCTCATTTATTGCACCCATCTCCACCTCATTTAATACTTAGTTTATGCATTTATTATGTTCTTATTGATGTTTCATGATTTGTGAGTAGTTATTTGAGGTTTCTAGGGTTAGGAGTAACCCAACCCTAAAATTTAAGATTCTTGTTGATTGTTGTTTGAGTTCTAGGGATTGTTTGTGTTTGTAATCGATACTACGAAATTGTATGGCTCATATTCTAGGTGTAGTAGGATATATCAGTTCTCCTCAAGGACCCATGGGGGATGACGGGAGAATCCGAATTGTGTGTATTGATCTCGTAGCATGTTTTACGACCTCACTCCCTAGGTAAAATCCGCTTGGGGTGGGATTTTTAGATTGGCTAGGTTATTTTCATAATTTACTCGTCTTTGGATCTTAGTAATTCCACTATTGTCTATAATAATTTGAATTGGAGTAAGTTAGGTGATAATTGGTTGCTTCGGTAAATCCCTTTTTGTTACTCGTTTGGATTTCTAAATTGGAACAAGACCTTCCAACACAACCTCTAGTTTAATTGGTAATCACAAGGCATAGATTCTAGGAAGTATGTGAAACCTTGCCTTAGAAACCTATTTTTAGTCAAGAGTATCTCTTAATCGTAATTACGTCTTTATGCTTTTCTAGGAATTAATATGTAACACCCGGATTTTCCTAAAACCTTGCATATT
This sequence comes from Ajuga chamaepitys, assembly GCA_958295605.1. Classification (NCBI taxonomy): domain Eukaryota; kingdom Viridiplantae; phylum Streptophyta; class Magnoliopsida; order Lamiales; family Lamiaceae; genus Ajuga; species Ajuga chamaepitys. The sequence goes on along the minus strand of OY282507.1, from coordinate 9,327,803 downwards.
ATGTTTAAATTGATTTTTTTTAGACCTCTTTAATTATACGCACATATATTTTTACTAGACTTTGATAAGCTAACATCTTAAAAGGGGAAACAAAGTTCTATGCACAATGCAGGAAAAGCTACCCAAGGAAACTGAGCTTGCTCGTATTTCACTTGACCGACACAAGAAGACGATGCTATAAGATAAGTTATGTAAGGCCTTGCAATTATTACCTCCTAAGTGGTACACCATGTTAAACACTATAAATCATCAAATAAGTATGCCACCCTTACTTTCCCACACCACAATTATGAACAACCAATGGAGATGAATGGATAATGCTTAATCAAGGGATAAACTCCCTACAAGTTTATCAAATTGAAGCATGACAAAGCATGCTAGTCTAATTGACTAAGCAAGCCTACTAACATTCCCTTAATGCCACGTACAAGGATTTGCATGAACTTACTAAATGCATGCCGCCCTATATATATGTTACATGTAACAATAAAGGAAGATAACTCCACTCTTAGGAAAAGGGAAAAAATAACGAAAGCCACTAACCTCTCAAAACCGACGAAGGGTGCCTCCTGACGAACTACTACACTACGAAGGTCTAACGAGGCAAAGGATAGGCTCCTTAATTGTCAAGATACAAGGTAAAATGTCTAACCCCTTGAGCTAGTGATCATGTAAATGATTAGAGATCTTATATGATTAATCATCACTTATCAATTTTGCTTCACAAGGTGAAGATTACGAAAATTAAATAAAAATATCTACTGAATATTATTCAAAACTATTTTACTATGATTAACTATACGATGTTAGGAGTCTATGGTAAAAATTTGAGAATATTTCGTCAAGTCTGTGATTTTTGGCGAATTTTACAATTTAAGCTGATTCAAGGTCCAAACTTGGAAACTTACGAAAATTAAATAAAAATATCTACTGAATATTATTCAAAACAGTTTTACTACCATTAACTACATGATGTTAGGAACCTATGGTGAAATTTAAGAATATTTCGACGAGTCTATGATTTTTAGCGAATTTAACAAATTAAGGCTGATTTTAGGTCCAAAATGGGATAGTTTAGACCTTGAAAAACCTGTTTTGCATAAATTTATTCCTTAGGAATTTTTGTGAAATATTGAATTCTTAAAAATGTGAGAGTACTACAAAATAAGACTAATAGAGCAAAAACCATCACAAGTGTAGTGCGAGCTAGATCAAGATCTTCCTGGAGCTTACCCCTACAATCAAACGACAAGAGTGGGTAACTTTTATTTGATATTCTTCAAATTTTGTGTATTCTTGTGTATGCCGGCTTGGCTTCAGGGTCATTCCGTTATATAGGACCTTTGGGTCACCGGCTTGGCCTCAGTGTCATTCCGTTATACAGGACCTTCGGGTCGGTAGTTAGTTGGTCGGCGGGTCAACTTATTATAGTCTTACACGTCAATATACAGTTTCGTGGAATTTTGAATAAACGTTATCCACTGGGTCACATAACTCATGATGATATATGTAAACGATTTCAGGTACGGTGGGAGATGATGATGTATAGCTAACTGGAAGATAGGCTTCCCAATAGATGCATATGTAAATATTTAAGGGTGTTTAAGTTCGTTTTGAAACTCACAAATCGTGCAGGCTATGTTTGAAATTGACCAGAATATGTAAATAAATAAATGTGAGTTGAATTGCTTGCATCCTAGTAGATATTATAATATGTTTTTTTTTTTGAAAGCTTCTGATTTAGAGATGTGGGTGGAACGCGAGTAATTTCCCCATACGGTATGGAATTTTGAAAAGGGAGAAAAAATTATAACTCGTGTTTTGTATCAAAGTTATTCTTCCGTTGTAACTCTTCAGCTAAAATCATACGTCAAGCAATAGAGAGTATCAGTAACGACTCTGAACCATGATTCTGGGTTCGAGGCGTTACATAATCGATCAATCTTTACTCTTCCACTTAGCCTAAATTTACAAATCAATTGACTTTTAGTATACTAGACGAGAATATCCTCCCCGTGGATTCGATACTTTTTATACTACCTCTATCACGAATCGTACGCTTGCGATTCAAGGAAGTCAGTTTAATCACAACGATTTAGAGCGACTTTCGCGACAAGTTCACTAGGGTATAGATTACCATTACGACTTCCTATGTATGATTAACCTAAAACTCTAGACTTTTAGACCAATTATATTGTTTATTAGGCGGCACTTAAGTTGACTGACCCTCCTCTCGAAGCTGCTAGATTGTTGAATAATTAAGAATAATCACCCTCTCGAGTCGACCAAACCAAAAGACTAAAAAAAAATCCCTAAATCGATGCCTACATAACTATCTCACTCCTCTCGGATAATATTGATAATCATGCTATGTGTCGTAAGTCTATTAATGAGAACCTTCTCTCGAAGCTGAATCATTAAACTTATAGATGTTATTCAAGTGATCAATTCAAATAAATCATTGGAATAAACAAACACATAAAAAGACAAATATAACGGAGGCTAGAATTAAAGATATAAAATCAAAACATCATAATTCGTAACCTACTTTCTAACCCTAGAACACAACAGTGTTTAGCTCCTCATAGCTATAGTAAAAAACCAATTCAATTAGTAGACAAACATGATAGGAAAAATAACTGTAAAGAAAGGAAATAGTGAAACCTGAATCTTGATCCCCGATCTTCGTCTTGTCGCTCCTTGCTCTTCGATCTCGCTTCCAAGTACATCTCCGATGGTGATAGTATGTTAAATTTGGACTTGGAGGCTGGTATTTATAAGTGGGGAAAGACTAGGGTTTAAACAGGCTTGAAATAGGACAAAACACGTGTACTAACAAAATGGTTGCCATAAGCGACTCGCCCGAGTCAGGACTCCACCTCGCCCGAGTTGGCCAACTAGATCGAGTTGGTAAAAGTGGCCTCGCCCAAGTTGCACCATTCTGCCTTATGCGTATACTGAGCTCAACTCGGCCTCGACCGAGTCACCAGACATGCCTCGACCGAGTTGGAGCCTTCTGTCCAATCTCCATTTTTCTTTGTTTCTTCAAACCTTCTTGCTTGTTTCTCATCTGAACTTCGTCCAAACGGACTTTTTAGCATATTTATACTTGATTAACTCTAAAACAAGCACAAATACGTCACCTAGCTCAATATAATGAATTTAAGCACATTCCGGCCAAATAAACACGCAAATGATTCTAAATATATTCCTAAATCGACCTAAAATGCATGTATATACGACGTGTATCACATAAGAAGAGGATGAGCATTAACCTTGTTATTTACTTTTTAAGCCTTTTTCCCAGCTTTTACTTTTGATTACTAACCATTCCCTCATCCCACGATTCGGAGTTCTTATCCTCTCCAAATTACTCTTCAATTAGCTCATGCGAAGGGGACATTGGGACAACATAATTAGTATCATCATCTGTTTTCATTCTTCTTTCAAATATACAATCATCATCATAAAGAGCAACAAGAAGTTTAGAGAAGGAGTTTTCATGAATATCAACATCCTCAAGATGATCAAAATTTAATTTCCCAATCCCCTCAGTGTTACTATAATTATCCAAACAAATAGAAATATTTTTAACCATATCATCTAGTTTATTAGGTAAGGTGGGAGCAACGGTAAACTTTTTCCTTTTTCTAAGAGGGATAATGGCTATTGCCACAACATCCACCTCACCCTCATTATCCCTAGGAGTAGTAACTATTGCATTATCTTTAAGAGAGATCTGATCATTTACATCATTGAGGATAGGTGGATTTTTCACATTAACCTTAGGAACCCATTGCTTCTTAGGTTGTTGTTCTAAAGCATCCTATCTTTGTAAATCATTTTTAGTAGCAATTTTGTTTTGTAATCCTCATTGAACGAATCAAAAGCAACACATCCAAAATATTCACACTTAGAATAATAATCAGGGGTTTTACCATAAACAACTTTCTATGTAATCAAATTCTTTCCACAAAATATATAAAAATTTAATTCGGCCTAGCTTTAACAAGATCAAGTTCCACACAAACCATAGCCACAATAGGTCATGTTCTATCCGCACTGGCCTTATCAATTCTCAAGGGGATGCCAACTAAAGAGGCAATTTTATATAAAGTTTTTTATGAAACAAATGTAATGACAAATCAGGAAATACACACATACAAGGAAAACATAAGATTTTGATTTCGTATCAAACTCCCTTAGACCATTTAAGCACTTGCATATGATAACTAGATGATAACTAGCGATATGCACAATTTGTTTGTGACTGCTCTATTTTCTACAAGTTATATCACAAGGACACGGTGTAGTTAATAACTTAATGAGAAACAAGGATGTATACACAAAGACTAGTGAAGATGACCTACCTAAATTATTATGGTGTTCTAACTTTAGTATATCTAAGAAGATTGATTAAGTGATTGGTTTAAATTTCCCTAATAACCCTATATATAACCTTCTATTAAATAAATTGGACAATTAAAGAAAATTATAATTAATTACTAAATTTAATAATAAAAGACTATCTCAGGGCAGTTGTTTCAGAATCAATTACAACTTCAATGATAAACGATTAACTCCTAATTCAAGTTGGTCTTATTACTTTGAGGCTTCTCTATGTATATCTCAAACCTCCTATCAGTGCGCCTGAGGTGTAGATCATATACAACATACCAACCTCTCGGTTCCGCCTGTGTATACAACTCATAACAATGCCTAGGAAACACCCGGATATTCTCAATCTCTCGGCCTCTTGAATGGTTATGTTATGTGTAGTATGACCATCAATATCCTCACCTCTCACATCTTAGATATCGATTCTTTAGTGCTAACCTAGGTGATGAGGCTACTTTAACAACATTCATATTGCAACACATAAATAATAATTTACAGATTAAACATGAATTAAAAGCATAACTCATACAATCATCTACATTGTAATTGAATCCTACTTTCTAAAATCCTAAGATATAAACGACTACTCCATAATCATAAACGTAAAAACATGCATTGAATCAAAAGACGTGGTTTGATATAAATCTCCAGAAATTAGAAGATTGTATGCCTTTGTTCCTCTCAGATACCCGTTGTACAAGTTCTCATCTCCAACTTTCGACAAACTATTTCTACTTGCGTGAATTAAAAGTCTATTCTAAATTATTTGATAAAATTCCGCTCTATTGGTCTCTCTTGACAGTGTAAAAGTCTAGTTATATATAGGAGTACACAAAACTAGGTTAAAACATGGAGAAAAATGGACTAGGCCACCGAAAAAAGACTACGCGTGTAGAAAAGACGGAAGACTGCTTGGCCGGGCAAAGGTTTGGCTAAGTGAGCTAATTTTCGCACCTCTATTCTGCTCGGTCTGGCAAAGTCTTGCCTAGTTGAGCCCAACATTCTGACTTTTCACGTTTCTCACCTCTAATATTTGCTCGATCGGTTTGCTCGGTTGTACGGAGCTTCTGTCTATCCACTTGTATTTATGTGCCTTTAATGGTCCGATCCGATTTCATTTTGGGTCAGTTCATAGTCCTTCTTGAGCTCAATCACTTGCAATCGATGTTATCAAAATCTCAAGTTAACTCTTACGATTATACGAGTTTACGAGTTATTTCTCCCTAAACGAGTGAACTCGTGATAAAATCGAAGTAAACTCTCAACTTTGCTAATGCGATACTACGAGTTTTACAATTTTACGATTTTGTGTCCGAGTTTAGCAATTTTATAAAATATTGCATTTTATCCTATTTTAACAACCAAAAAACATATAATACGAAATATAGAATTTATACCAACTTAAAATTGGAATCTTAAAGATTTATAGAGCAAATTATACAAAGAGAGCCAATTTTGCTAAAAAATATTTTTTATTTCTAAAAAATATTTTTTATTTCTAACTATCAAGTTCTAAATAAAAATCTAAGTTTCATAAAAAATATATCTTTTCTATCTAATACTTAATTTCCCTATGGTCATTTTTAGTTTTCTCTTAAAAATTTAAAGAATTCTTAATTGTAATTTAGGAATGTCTTACTAAATGTATGTATGAATGATCATGCCAAAAACATTTCTCTATAATTACATGATTTTGTTATCGTTTGTGTATATAATATGTGTATTGTTTATATGTGAAATCAATTCAGAACTTGTTGTAATTAAAATATATATATACAATAATCTATATATATATATATATTATTTTGTATAGATTGTAGAATCTTACGATTTTACAATCCGGTTTTACTTACAGACCACACCAGTTCTACTTAAAATTGTGAGTCTAACAACCTTGCTTCCAAATACTTCTCCGCACCTTTTCTATCACGATCTTTATTTAGATTCCACAAGTACTTCAATTAAGTTTACTTTTGTACTAAATATACTACAAAATAAATAAACAAGTGAAATCCACCAAACATACGAAAACGGGAATTATGAAGCATTAATTCACGTACTTTTGCACAGTTTTAGCTTTACGTGCCTAAAATCACGTAAAACATCGAGTGATCATAATCCCTAAAACTTTACCCATTGTGCATTCCGAACAAAAAAAAAATAAAAAAAATAAAAAAAAAATAAAATTCAAAACTAGAACAAGCACGCCTTCTATTATGGATCAATAGTGATATATATAGCTTCAGCCTTGATTTTTACAAATATATATACAACATAGAAATATGGACATGTCGATTGACACACTTCAACTAATCTTAACAACTAAATCCCCCAAGTGAGTGATCCTCACAAATTATGTGTATCGCTCATTTCTCCCGTGTAAAAGATAGGTCGTATTTACTCTCAAGTTGTACAAAGTATCCGACCTACCATATGCTACATTATCATCTCGTCCCTCATCACACTTAAATGTATGTAGCTTGGAATCAAAATGGCTTTCTGTTTCACTATAATGTCGTCTCTTTGGTAAATGTGGAATAAAATATGGTTAAAGTGACTAGACTTAGACCAATTGAGTTGGCTACCCTCAATAAAATCCACTTCCTAATAATAAAACTCTCGGTAAAGTGATGATCATTCAAGTTATCATGTTTCATTTATATTTTACGTTCATATTTCATTGTGAATCACGTTCATTTAGTACGTTTAGGAGCATTTTCAAGTAAAGGTATATTTTCTGCTTGATTTTCCTTTTTTATATGATTTGATGCGCTTTTGGGTATTCTGAGTTGTTTTTTAAGGTTAGAAAAATTCGAAGACTCAAGGTAGCCAATTGCACCCATCCGTCTATTCTGATTGGTATTCGAAGGCCTAAACGGGCCCTACACTAGCCCGGGCCCAACCCAACTCAAAGATCTCCAAGTCCCGAACAAAAGTCATGAGAGGTCAAGATGAGAAAACGAGAGAAAAGAGGTCAAAACGAAGAAAAACAGAGGCGGCGTGCAAAATAGGTGCAAGTACCACAGCCAGTATTGACTGGTACCCAACCTTGCCCCCGAGTACCCCTTCGAGTACCACACTGGTATTGTTTGTGGTACCCAAATTAGAAAATACCCTGTTTTTCATCTAGCCAGTCGCAATTTTGTATTTTGGTATAACTCCCTTATCTAAAGTTGGATTCTGGCGATTCAAGTTGCTACAAAAATCTAACAAAAAGATCTAAGACTTAATAGAAGAGGTCGAGAGTCAATTCCTGACAAATAATTTCCAGAATTACTGAGAAGTCCGAATCAATTTTGGGATGTTTGACTCAAGTTAACTTATAATCTCCACTCCTGGTTAGTTAAGGACTATTTTACCCATTTGTATGTCAGGTTTTCAACAATTTTTTGTGAATTTTCAGCATATTTCAGTGACTTTCGACCTTAAAATCATACTTTTTTCTATAAAACGAGCACATAGATCAAATGGCACAAGGTAATGGAATTAAACACAAAACAACCAATAGAGCATGCATAAAATATTTGTATCAATCATAAATGTAAAAATATACATTCAATTAAAAGACATAGTTTGATACAAATCACCAGATATTAGAAGTGCTAGCGTGTTCCTCTTGGATATCCGCTGCTACAACTTCTCATCTCCTCTCCGGCTTTCTCTAAACTATTTATACTTGCGTGATAAAAGGTTACTCTAATTTATATGAAAAAATTAGGCTCTAGTGGTCTCTCTTGAAAGTATAAGAGTCTAATTATATATATAGGAGTACCATGGTTGCGGAAGTCGAAACTCCATAGCTGGGCATTGCAGCGCCAAGGTCGCCTTATCAGCGCCTAGAGAATCTTTTTCTTTTAAATACAATTTTTACATGTCTAAGTTATAGGTTTATATTTATAATGGACCAAAATTCACTACAAAGGTTCCTATAGTTAATTAATTGTGCAAGATGGAATGGAAAGAGTAGGTGACAGAGGAACTTGAAGTGTGTGGGGAGAGAGCTTTAACTTAAATTTCAATTTTATGACATTACAATGAGGAGAGTGGGGGTTTTAACCTTTTATTTTTATGTTTTTAATTTAGTCAATTGTCTCAAGTTCAAAAGATGACTGTGTTTTTAATTAAAAACATAAAAAGAAAATCTAAAAACGCCTAGTACCGATTAGGCCGCCTAAGAAATGCCTTATGCAAAAAAGGCCTAAGAGGACCACCTAGCTTAAAATTGGATCGGATCATGGGAGCCTAGCGCCTATGCGGCTGCTAGGTCAAGTTTTGCATCATTGAAGAGTACATAAAACTAGGTTAAAGAAGGGAGAAAACTGGACTGGACTGTAAAAACAGACTATGTGTGTAAAAAGACGAAAGACTGCTCAACTGGGCAAGGGATTACCCTGTCAAGCTAATTGTTGCATCACCATGCTACTCGGTTGAGCAAAGGTGATCACTTTATTTTCTACCAGTTATACTTGCAAGTGCACGTTGTAGTTAATAACTTAGTGGTAAGCAAAATGACATACCTAAATTACTACAAGTGTTCTAACCTAATATATCTAGGCTAATGATGAACGTGAAAATTACTATTTTTCTTGCACTTTTCACGTTCATAATTTGTGGAGAATTATGTGTAATTGTTGTGTTTATGTGCGAAAATGTGTTCGTTAGTGATTTCGGGTTAATTTTCCTTTTTAATATGATTTGATGTGCTTTTGGGTGTTTTTAGTTGTATTTTAAAGGTTAGGAAACTCAGAAGAGTTTAGAAGATCGCTCGCATCCATTTTCATACTTCGGCCCGCATCTCGAGGCCCAAATGAATCCAAAATAGGTCGGGGTTGCACAAACTAAAGATCATCAAGTAACCAGTAAAAGTCTTGAAGGAGTCGAGGCCGAGAAAATGGATGAAAAGGCCTCAAATTGGAGAAAGAAATAAGACGAAAGAAAAGGCTACAAAAGGGCGACGAAAAACGAAGGTGCGAAGAGGGGCTGAATTACACAAACCGCCACCACACCTACCGAGCCGGCTGCCGGACTGGAAGTGGCTCTGGCAGTTGGTCCAGAACCGCCCCAGTTGAAGCCTCAACGCGTGCTGGTCTAGTGGTCCGCGAACCGCGCATGCCTAGTTTTCAGCATGCTGTCTTCGTATTTTGGCCGTAACTTCCTCGTCCAAGCTTCGATTCAAGTGAGTCAAGTTGTCACATGTAGCCGAGACAAAGGTCTACAACTTTGTAGTAGAAGTCAAAGGCGGATTCCAGATGGATTTTTCTCAGAAATCACAAGAAGGACGATGAGCATGATAACAACGACTTTTCCCATATAGACAACGGTTTTTACGTACAGTTGTTGTCTTTTTAGCGTTGTGGTTAACAATTTTTGTGGTAGTGACTGAAAAGTATTCAAATTCTCATATCTTCAAACATTAGGAAAGCTAAGCAACTGAACAAGAGAGCAAAACCAAGAAGAGCAACGCCACTACTAACTACTACTCAAGCGTACTTCTCACAAGCTGCAACAAATTCTTAAACATCTATCAAGCTAGCTCACAGGAAGCTCATTCTCAATCCCAGTCATTCTCACCAAAAGCTCGCCCACATTTCAAATTGCTCAAGAACTTTTAGTGGCAGCTTCAAGTTGAAGAAACTTTAAAAAGCCTAACTCTTTGAGTGCTTTTAAACTGGGAGTTTTTTGTTGAATTAGAGATTTCGATTTGAATAGAATACTTCTAAATAAGTTTAGCCTTCTGTGGATATGTGAAAACTACCATAGGTGCCAAGTTGGACTTGAGTATCGTGTCTCTAAGCTTGTACTGTGTGAAAACTTAGTGAATATTCAATGTGTAAGGGAAGAGTAGACATAGAAAGATCCCCACCTTCGAACCATTATAACTATTGTGTGTGTCTATTTTCATATCTTTACATAGTTATTGTTGTAACCTACTTCTATTAACTGCATTGTGTTGAAAATTGTTTAACATATTCCACTATGCGTAAAATTCATAAGACATTGCTCACTGTAAGTTTTGAAAAGAACAACTCACTATAAGAAAACTGCTCTCTGTAGGAACTCATCGTTAAGCTCTGTCGTAAGAACAAGCTTCTTACAACTAACACCTACTTGCTACCAACTGTTTCAAAAAGAAAAATCGCTAAATGCTAGAGAGTTATTCAACCCCTTCCCCTTCTAAACCTCTGCCACTTGGGGGACCAACATCTATAATATTATCCTAATTAGATATCCCCTTACTCTAAATAACTCATTGAAGTTACTTAGAGTAGACAAATATGCCACTACAATATGGAAATTTCTACTAAAAGTGACCTCATAATGCTACAATAAATATAAAAACAACAATTATTTTCTAAGTCACAAGCTCCGATTGCCATTATCATATTCATGCCACAACACTGCCATCGCTAGTGGTAAAGGGGATACCATGACCTCGACTTTAATTCCTTTTGAAAGCTCTAGGACACATATATATCCTTGAGATTATTTTCAGGAAAATGCATGAGTTCATTATTCGAAATATGCGCTTTAGAAAGATCACTAAATACAACTTGAAGATTATCCAAAATCTATTTAGAATATTAGTGAAATAAATATTGATAACTGGAGTAACTAATTTTGTTTGCAAAGGAAATGGGTGTAAGAATCTGGTAGAACGCCCTCCACCGACATATTAATATGTTTTTCTCACAATTAAAATTAAAATAGACTAATAAATAACCGAGATACAGTTGAAGTCATAATTATCCAGGATTTCCAAGAATATCAAACAAGCTAACAAATTTAAGCAAATTCAGAATTGGGCAGCCGAAAATAATATGAATTATCAACATATTCGGAAACTACCATAAGCTCAAGCTACAAACTCGTAGTGGACAATGGTACGCAAGTTAACCGAACCGACCAGCTTGACAGTGCCATTGATAATAGTTGAGGATTCAACTCTTATTCAATGATTTTAAGTATAGGAAAACTATGAACAAAGGAGTAAGAAGCAAATAAATAAACAAATAAAATGAAGGATATTCATCATCCTCATGATTGGAGCCAAAACAGGTGTGATAGAACCTGCAAGATCACTAAAGGAATTTCCGGTGGAAAAGTCTTTGATGCTAAAGTCAGAAGCCAAAATAAAAGAGGACGGGAACTTGCAGGAAAATAAGATAAAATGTATTCTAGAGAGAGAAAGTATTATAGTAGAACAGTAAATGTGTGTGTACTTTAATTTAGAGGGTCAATATTTATAGTTATTACCCGAAGGGCAAACAAATCATTTATTGGACTTCCCCAACCCTAACTTTGTACAATTCTAGCCCCACGAAATAATCATGTCAAACTTTACAACTCTGAGGTATATAATTCCGAGCCCAATTCGGCAGGGCTCTCCTCAAGAGTAGACACAATTCTTAAGGATTCAAATTTTGAAAATAAGACGCTTATTCCCTTAACTCAACTCTATAGTTACTAGAATTCTCCGTCGTGCGATGCACGATTTGAAATATATTTTTTATTAAGAAAAATCAAAGTCAAATAATTTAACAAAATAATTAAACTTAATTATTGTTAGATAAAAGAATATTAAATTATCTAATAACTCTTAATTTCATTAATAATAATTATCTAATTTATTATTATTTGCAACTCATATCCAATATAAATAGTTCAACTTACAATAAATATTCAAATCTAAGAAAAAAAGTTTTGTTTTTAGCAAATAAAATCAATGGATTAAAAAAGAAAAAAAAAAGGTATTAATGCCTTTAATATGTTAGAAAAATCAAAGCATTTTAAAAGATAAAGCATATCTCAAAATTATTTCCATCCCTAACGTTCGCACATGTGTTCCTCCGCTATTTTTTTGTTGTTCTTTATAAAAAAATTAAATATTACTTGTGAATCTAGAAATTGAAAATAATTAGTGTTTATTATTTATGAATAGTTGTAATATTGTAGGAAAGGTACATATATTGATTTGTTCATAAAATAAAATTAAAGTTTTAAAAATATAAAAATAATTAACTAATACTTTAAAAAGATTAGTTAATAAGTACTTATAAAGAATATTCTTAATATTTATTTAATTTTTATTTGCTTAGACCCAATCAAATAATTCAATTCATATTATATAAACAAATAAAACCTAAATAATTGATCAACGATTGCATTTTTAATATAATTTATTTTTAAATATGCAATGTCCGTGTCAAATTAAAGGTCATGAAACAGATTAATTTGTTATAGATTACATTAAAAGCAGAAAAAGAACCAGAAACTAAGTTCATATCTTATTTTTTATTGACTCATTTTTGCTTTTTAATTTTTTTTTTTTATTATAATATGAATCTATCAACAATTGTCACCTATAATTTGTTATATAGCAAATTGCCAACAAAATTCAAATCTGGAACTAATTTTGGGAAGATTTTACCATTTGTACACAAATCTCTTATTATGTAGTTATGTAAATAACATACTATTTTTAGAAAGTAAAATGATCGGAAAAATATGTCTAATTTTCTTTTATAGATGGTTCTGTTTTATTATATATTAAGATTGTCCAATTTCCCTATTTTAGCAGAACATGACGATCTATATTATTATCCCTATCAAGTAATATAATCGAGATGATGGTTATTGATTAGGCTAAGTCAAAAATGATCCTAACATCCAAAACAAATGGAGCAAATCTTTGTGAGTGATGAGCAAATTTCTAACGAGAGAGTAGTTCGGTGGACGTTTCTATAGAGAGAAGAAATCCTAAGAGAGTTCTTTCTTATCGATTTTTGGGTGTGTATACCAAAATTAAAAAATTATTGGGAAGTCCTCACATCTTAACTCGGATGTTCCCACAAATGATGCCAAATGATGTAGACAAAAATATTTATCTCGGGTCTTTATCTTCTCCATTCTGGGTGGTCCAAACTCGTTTCGTTGGACCTACAAAAATCACATGGGGGATGGCCCCGATGCAGTGATTCCGATGCTCAAATCAGTTCGGATTGATTTCATTGAGTCGAAAGCTATGATTCCAATAGAATATTGTAGAATGAGAGAGAAAAAGATGTAAAGAGCATAAACCATACCTGCCTTTCTCTAGTTAGGACTGACACACACATACACAGACACACACACACACAGATATATACATATATATATATATATGGACTTACTTGGGGTATAATGATCATTTTAATACAATTAGGGGCTCCCTTGGACTTGGACCTAAAATGGGCCTTTTTACTTGGGCGTTGGCCGATATCGATAATTATATAATCTGGGCTCAATTCCTTAAGGTCTATTATACATCAATATGTAATCACAATAAGTCCAGAACTTATCTCCAATTAAATGCACTTTAAATTTATTTTCCATCCTTTAAATTCGGGGATAATATTTACAATTATATTATTTATATAGATAGAAAAGATATTAACTGATTGGGAGTTTGTTGAAAACGCGCGAAAGAGATAAGAATATTTAGAATTTGTTGCATTTCTTCCAATATCTTAGTGCCCTTAAGTTTTTCATTTTAAAGATGTTTTAACATATAAAATATCAAATTAACCATTTTTTACAATTATGATTTGATATTAATATTCATTATATTGAAATGAAATATTAAGTTAAGAATAAGCGATTACTTATTGGTTGATTTTATTATGGCTTTGCGTGCCAACAAATGTCCCACATTGGTGGAAAAATATCATGGACATATTAGTTTGAATATGTTTTTCCATAGATATGAGTTCTTTTGTGGTTAAAAAACAAATCCATCTGAAATGGATAATATTGTTGGGAAATAAACGAACAAACGAAACGAACAAACAAATAATAACCGTGCAGAAAACAAATAAAAGACACCAAGAATTAACGTGGTTCGCTAACAACTTGTTAGCTACGTCCACGGCCAAAAGGGAAGGATCCCAAATCAAATTTAAATGAGAGTTCAAACAAAGACCAATAATCGAGTATCTATCAATTGATACTCGACCCAAACTAACAACGCTCGAATAATCAAGCCAAATTCAAAGCTAAAATAATTCTAAACTCTATCTAAACAAAGAACACCAATATGACTTATTTATAAGCCCCCAAACCTAATCTTATAGCTAAAAAGAATTCAATTAGGCCTAATCCGCGTAGGCCCAAAAAACTGCCCCGCCTAACTGTCCTCGGCTGAGGCAATCCTACAACAGCAACAAAGTCAAAAAGCTGACTCGACGTCTCGGTCGAGACAACCTTTAGCGCTAATCTTCAATTTCTTGTCACATTTGGTCGCGGCCTCCGACGCGACCCAATTCCAACAATACTCAAATTCAATCCTCCACCTCGATACGAACGTCAATTCAAACCCAATTAGATTCAAGGCACAAATCCTAATAATCTCCACCTTGCCTTGAATCCACAAACGATGCAGCTTCTTCAGTTAGAGCTCCACCTCAAATCAAACTTTCTCACAATTCGAACAAACCAAACTCAAACAAACCAATTTCAATTTGCGCCAGTTGTACCCAATGTACTGGATGCGCCTTAAGTACCAAATTTGTCCCAAACAATGGGACACTAACAACTTCAAACAGCAGTAGACCAAACCAAAGTAGAACCTTGCATCAAATACAAAGTTCCTTTCTTAATGCCCTTCAAAATTACATTCGAACCTTTGCAGACGTTCTCCACCTTCACCTTTGAAACTGAAACCCCTGCTATCTAGTCGACTCAGTGAAATCAGATTTCTCGTCATTAGTGAAACATGTCTAACATCGTTCAATGTACACAACCTATCATCATGCGTCTCACCTTAATTGAGTCTATCCCAACCGTCTTGCTTTTTGGAACCATTGGCCAATGAGATATTGTCACCTTCCTCCTGCTAGGTTGTGAACCACTCTCTACGCGGACATATGTGGTATGACCCCCAGAGTCAAGAACCCAAGAATCAGATTTATCTTTCTGTTACTCAGCAACTAGGACCTCATCTCCATCAGAGTCTGCTTCAACTTCCACAACATAATCAGTAGTGTCTTCCTGCTTCTCCTTCAACCTCGGACAGGCATATTTCCAATGCCCTTTCTCTTTACAATAGTTGCAGACATCTCTAGGTTTAGGACCTTTGGGGCCGAAATTCTTCTTGAACCTCCTCCCCGAATTTCCCAAACCTCGATTATTGCCAACTACTAAAGTTTTACCTGATTCTCCAGATAAACCATTCGCCTGATGGTGCAACTCTCTAGAGTGAAGCGATGACCTTACTTCTTCTAGAGACACAAAATCCTTTCCAACAACAAACGACTGCACAAAATTCTCATAAGATGGTTGTAGAGAAACCAACAAGATCAACGCAATATCCTCATCTTCTAATTTAACATCAATATTACGCAGTTCTAAAAGGATTTTGTTAAGTTGATCTAAGTGTTCGCGAAGAGACTGACCTTCGCGCATATGTAGCCCGACCAGATGTTGCTTCAAAAGCAACTTATTTGTGAGCGACTTTGTCATGTACAAACTCTCCAACTTCGACCACAACCCCAGTGCAGTTTCTTCCTCTGCTACCTCGGTGATGATGTCGTCATCGAGACACAACATGATTGTTGAGTGCGCTCTCTCGTCCAAAGTGGCCATCTCGGCACGGGGACATTGGCCTCTTCCTTCTTCGGCATCAGAGGTGCACACAATCCTTGTTGCTTCAACAAGACTTTCATTTTAATCTGCTATAGACTAAAACTATTCCTCCTTGTGAATTTATCAATCTGCACGGTCATCGGAGCCATATTTCCCACGAACACAGCAGAAACTCGAACCAAGCTTTGATACCACTTGTTGGGAAATAAATGAACAAACAAATAATAACCGTGCAGAAAATAAATAAAAGACACCGAGAATTAACGTGGTTCGCTAACAACTTGTTAGCTACGTCAACGTGGTTCGCTAACAACTTGTTAGTTACGTCCACGACCAAAAGGGAAGGATCCCAAATCAAATTCAAACGAGAGTTCAAACAAAGACCAATAATCGAGTATCTATCAATTGATACTCGACCCAAACTAACAACGCTCAAACAATCAAGCCAAATTCAAAGCCAAAACAATTCTAAACTCTCTCTAAACAAAGAACACCAATATGACTTATTTATAAGTCCCCAAACCTAATCCTATAGCTAAAAGGAATCCAATTAGGTCTAATCCGCGTAGGCCCAAAAAATTGCCCCGCCTAACTGGCCTCGGCCCAGGCCAACTTCGCCTTGGCCGAGGCAATCCTGCAGCAGCAAAAAAGCCAAAAAACTGAATCGACGTCTCGGCCGAGACAACCTTCTAGCGCTAATCTTCAATTTCTTGTCACATTTGGTCGCGGCCGCGACCGGTCCTCCGACGCGACCCAATTCCAACAAACTCAAATTCAATCCTCCACCTCGATACGAACGTCAATTCAAACTCAATTAGATTCAACACATAAATCCTAACAAATATTCTATACGAATTATGAAGATCAGAGCCTGCCAAGTTCTTACAGATTAATTATCGTGCCTTTGACGACTTATATTGTACTTGGGATACATGTAAAATTAATTTTTTTTATGAAATAAAAATTACTAGATAAGTTACCATCTCCACTTAAAAAATAGTATTGCTAAATTTATTGTATTTAATTATTTCTGAATAAATAATTATATTACAAATTAATGCATCATACTAAAGGGAAATTCTAGTATCAAATGGAATGTCCATTGTCCTTTTTTAAAATGTTTAACTATTTACCTTTAATTTGCATAAAAATGACAGTTGTCTTGTTGCTTTTGATTTGCTTTCCCCATCGAGTACTCATCAATCCACTTTGTCCCTTAAATTATAAATATAGCTTTACCTTTACTTATCAACCCATATTAAGCTAACTTACTACCTTTTCCCATTTAAATTATAACTAATGTATATTTATTAATTCGTAATTATTAATTAGTGCTGAAATGAAAAGGTAAACACTCAGATGGTGCGCCCTTTCGAAATTCACAAAGCCCAGCCCCACGTGACTAGATCGACATTTACTGAACCATACGAGGACAAATCTGGAAATTTCAAATAGTAATATTAATTAATTGGGATCGCACGTGATACTGCTCTTGTCGCTTGGATCTTCCATGCATAACCTCTACGAATTGACCTCCTAATAATATATACTACTACCTCCGTCCCACTCAAATTTGCACGTAAAGACGAGCACGAAGGTTAAGAAAAAATTATTTTTTACTTTTTGATTGATTTTTTCAAAGGTGAAGATTGAAAATAGAGATTTTGAGGGTGAAGATTATTTGGAAAATTTCCTTTTTAAGGGTGTGCAAATCTGAATGAGACAGACCGAAAAGAAAAGTGTACAAATCTGAGCGGGACGGAGGGAGTATTAGTTATTATTTACTCTCTCCCTTCACGAATAAGTGTCATTTTAGGGATAATAATTTTTTCACAAAAGAGTGTCATTCTAGCATTTCTTGCATGTTTCTTCCAATATTATCCGTAGCTAAATTTAAGGAAATTTCCTTACAAAACTTTATAATATTAAATAAAGAAAGTTTGGAGAAATTTATGATAATAAAAAAAAATGATGGAGAAAAAATTGGAAGGGTGTTGTCCTTCATTATATAATTTCTTAAATTCCACCTGAAAATTTAAAATGACACTTATTTATGAATGGAGTGAGTAATAGTTTATTATATTTTGATTACTTTTGAACATTTTATTATTTCTATTACTAAAATAAACTCCAGAACTAGAATTTATACAACTAGAGTTTTAACAAACATATTATACATTTATCTCTTGTAACATACGGGGCCCGTTTGCTTTGGGTGTTTCATTTTCCCAACAAATCCCAGTCTAAATGATCAAGAATCCTAATTCAAATGACTAAATCAGTCCTAGGAAGGAGGTGAGTTCAATAATCAACCCAACAGTCCCAAATTGTACACATAGTTCCCAGTATGTGGGATTGACTCGTTTTAGAAAACCAAGAAAGTAAATATTAATTTATGTGGCATAAATAATCTCAATCACACCTAATTTATCAAAGTAAACATGCCCACATAGTTTTAAAGTCGGAGCACGATATATACATATTAGTATATATATATTGGAGGATGGGGATATTATATAAATCACCTATGTATTTTTAGTCTAATTATTGACAACGGCCAAACATTTGTTGTGCAAGTATAAGTTTAGCTAAACTCTAAAAACTGTCAGTTAAACCACAACTTTTCAGATTATGTGAAATTATGACTAATTTAATAGTGTGGTCAAAATTAATAATGTGTAAGCTGGCCATAATGAGATGCTTTGCTCCGAGCTAGCTGATTCATTCATTGGGAAACATATCTTTCATTGTTAGACCAAAATCTTTAATTTAGCCACACTAACATCTAATTATAAAAGTTGTGGTTTAATTGATAATTTCAAAGCTTTGGATATAATTGTATCACTAAACTCATCCATATGGTCTACCCAAGAAAAAAACATCCATCATTAATTCAGATTGTTATTCAATTCGAATCTTCTACTATATTTGGTATAATATCTCCAACTACAATGACAATGCATGACATATATACATTAATGATGTATTACTTTTGTTATATTATTATTATACACATGTCATACATTGACATTATTGCAGTTTAAGATATACTAGAGGAAATGTAGTAGAAGAACCGGATTGATATTTTATTTAAGTTGTATTATATTTATTTTATTATTCGAGTATGTATTTTTATAAAGTTAAGTGCTGTATAAAATTACACTATACAACAGGAAAAAAGAAATTCATCCACCCACTTAATTAGATTGAAAAGAAATTCGTGCTTGAATTTATGAGGTTTTAATTACCATTAGAAAATTTTAGAGACTTTTTAGGGAAAGAAATAGGGATAGTATTGAGAAAGAAAACTATAATAATTTTATTTATAAACATCTTACACAAGTCGTAACTGCATCTAAAAACATAGAGGTAGTTTAATTTTTTTTCATATATTCTTTTTATGTTGTAGTTTATCCATCAATATTTCCTCTTACAAAGTTGTCAATATGAATTTAGTTAATCATTACAATGATTAAGAATTATCCATATCATTAACTTTGGTGATAGATTCTTCCATTTGCTGTCTTTTTTTTTTTTTTTTTTCTTGGTATTGTTTGTCACCTCTATCAAACAAACTGTCTATTAACCAACAAGACACATATTCATCTAAAATTAAAAATTACCAATACGATGGACTGACGTGGGCCAAGGGGAGCGCATGGCCGGGGTGTCGTATGATCTCGTCATAATATGTTATTATATATGTGTCTTTTTTGATTCCATCATAATATGATATTATATATGTGTATATATTTTAGTCGACTTTAATATAATTTAATTAAATAAAATAAATAACTCTATTATTTAACTTGAAGAAGATGAATGTATTGTTATGTTTAAGTAATAGAGATAAAGATGTTAGAAAATATAATGAATATAGAATCATTATATCTTGATTTATTTTCTTTTTGTGATCGATTAAATCATTTATTGATTTTATCTAATTTTTTTTTTCTTTTACAGTTTTATTTATATAGTTGATTATATTTAGGGGCGCACAACGGAGATCCTCCTTTAATTTTTAAAGATATTATAATATAATTTATCCAATATTTTAAGTTTAGGGCCTAATTATATAAAAAAAAATGATTTCTAGCCTACTCAGAATCTGCCCCTATTTGGTAAAAATTTGCCATATGAGCATGATTAAAAAAAAATTATTCCATGAGACGAATTCCTAGATTTGTCTACAACTAGACCCTTCACCTAAATTTCTGGGTCGATCGCTCAATACACCTTATCTTCCCGGAAAACAAGAAAGAAAAAGAAAATAATTGCACCACAATTTCGCAACATCCACTTCTTTCATTACAACAACAGACAGAAACCTGCCTAAAAAAGAAAAAAAGAAAAAAAAAAAAACACAGGAACTTCTCAATATTCTCTCTGTTTGAAAAAAGTAAAGTTTTTAATAATTTTCTTATTAAATAAGAATTATATTTCAAATGTTAATATCTCGTTTTCTTAGTTTAAGTAAAAAACTTAAATTTTTATTTCACGAATTAATTATATATGGTTGAATATGTCAAATAAAAATAAAATAAATCATACAAATAAAATGATGGTTTTTCTTAGAGTTATGCTTTCATCAAATTGGTAAAAAAAAAAATTGTAGCTTTGTAATCGTGAAAAGTGAAAACTAGTTTGTGGGACGGGGAGAATAATATGTATAATTGATAATTCTATGATATTTGGTTGCTGCTATCTAATAAAATGTATTCAAATTAGAGAAAACAAAAACAAAAATGTTGTATGTCCAATTGGCAGTTATTAACATAAACTTGCTAAAAAAAGTAATGGTAAGGAGAGGTATCATGGACCACGGGTCGTCAGGAATGGGTTTAAGTTATAAAAGGCACATCCATATTATAGGAACAATTAACTTGGCGAACCACTGTAAACAACATTGTGGGTATTTGAATCTCGGTAAAAATCTCGAATCCGAATATTTTATTTACTTTAATCAACAATACTTCTATACTATCAACTCTTAGAAAAAAATCCTTGAATTTAAGAGATATATTCGCCATAAGAGAACACTTGCTCTAGCCTACATAAGAGAATACCTTAGGAACCGTGAATGTTTATTGAGAACTAAACCACAGTAGTCCTAAGAGCATCTTCAGCAAACTACTATATTCTAGTGCATATTTTGTACAATTTTTCAGTAAAATATGTCTTAATTCTTCATAAGTTTGTACTATTTTTTACACTAATTTTTTTTTTTTCCATAATATTCCCTAAAATTCACTTTTTTACAATTAATTATATTACTTCATTTGTAAATCATATTATACATATAATATTATTCTATATAAAATGTTAATATTTGTAATTTCGCATTTATAATTTCTAAAATGATTAAAGTTAACTGAACTTGTAAAATTAAATGTAATTAATGCAAAATTAAATTAGAATATATAATAATATTGCAACAGAACACACATATGTTGTGCAATTTTATTTACCTTTCTTGTTGCAGTAATTTTATATTCAATGCTTTTTTTTTTATAACATGTTAATTGATGTGTAGAAGTTTTATAGTTTTTTTAATTAAAATAGCACATTTTATTTTTTGGTTATAATTGAAACAATTTAAAAAATAATTTCGATTAATTATTAGACAAAAAGAAAACAAAGCAATTCTTAAAGAAAATACATGACAATAAAATAAAAATAAAATATAAATGATAAATGGGTATTACAAAATAACAAAGAGAAAAAAAAAAATAACGTATCGTTGCCGCTGCTAGGGGTGAGCATTTGATCGGTTTGGTTGAAAATCGAATCGAACCGACAAGAATCGAAACGAATTTTTCTATATTTTTAAAACTGAACCGACCACATTTTCTTAACCGAACCGAATTTTTTCGGTTTGGTTCGGTTCGGTTATCGGTTTAGATTTTAAAGTTTTTACTTTTTTTCTTTAGTTTTTATAGCAACAAATCTCGATTTTCATAATATCTTTTTCTATTAAAAAACCAAATTAAAGAAGGGACCAAAACATAGGGATAAATTTTAATTTTCATGCATGTTAAATGTGAAAATTGCTAATGTATATCAATTCAATCGAGAAAAATAATATACAATAAATATATAATTGAAAACATATAATTAAATATGAGTAATTCGATACTGTTCGGTCAACCAAATTATTTTTTATTAAGAATCGAGTCGAATTATAAATCGATCATAATATTTGGAATCGAACCAAATCGATTGTATATACAAAATCGAATCGAACCGAACCGAATCGAATCACTCGATTCGGATTGATTTTTCGATTTCGATTCGATTTTGCTCGACTCTAGCCGCTGCATAACTATTGTCACAATGTGAGGTTCAACTGGTTTTTGTAGTTGCGAACTTGCGATGGCATCAACTACAAACTTTTGCAATTTTATGCTACTCCAGCATCCGTTAGAGATGCTTTAAGAAATTGGAATTGTGTCTGATTACTAGACAAACGTACGCATATTAAAATATTTTATACTCATTTTGAGTTGATTATCTATTTTATTTATTTGTATAAGATTTGTACAAGAGATAATTAATAAATTAAAACACCCTTTTTCTATTTTAATACCTCATTGTCATACTTTTTATGATGTTGGGTGTCACTAAGATTATGTTGTTTAGGTTTGGGCAAAATCTTAAATAGTTGGTACAAACTCAAACTCATGTTTCTTAGGTCGTTTCTCTCAAGTTCACCAACTCTTATATTTTAATCAATCAATCATAATTTTTAACACCACTTTAATAATTAAACGAATGATCAATAAACATCCTCTTGCTTATATCACATCACTTTTTATAATTAATTAATAATATATCAAATACTACGACCACCCAAAGAACAAATCAATTACAATTCCCAATATTAGTTTAATTATTAAGTCGATCATCAATTAACAATCTCTTACACATATCACATTACCTTTTACAATTAATTAATATATCAATACTACAACACTTCTACAACCATTTAAACAAACATCATATTTTTACTTTTCCAATCACTCACCCTAACCATTTTACCCTAGCCATTTTACTATAGTCGAAAATGCCCAACACCAAGACCTAAGCAAACATAACTTAAAAACTACTTCCTCCATCCCGCCCTAATTTGCACATTTTCCTTTTCTAGTCGTCCCACCCTATTTTGCACACCCTTAAAATAGAATGGAATTTTACAATTTTCACCCTTAAAATCTCCATCCTCAATCTCTATCTTTAGAAAAGTCAAAGATTCCACAAAATATGTTTTTTCTTAATATACACGTCGGGGCAGGTGTGCAAATTAAGTTGGGACGGAGGGAGTATTTTTTATTAGTGAGATGGTTTAAGAGGATTTGGGGGATTAATTAATATGCTAATAGCCACCCTTTCGTAATTCCAGTTGATACCTTCCCCCAACTAATATTAGAAATAACTGAAATATTTATAATAATCAAATTAAAAGGAAAATAGAAAGTCTCTAGCCGCGCTCAATCTTTGCAGCTCCATCTTCTTCTCTCTCGATCTTCAAAAACTAGGGTTTTCAATCTCAACCACTCCGCTTTCACTCCAATTTGTTCCAAATCCACCGTTTAAAGTCTGTGCTGCATCCCCTGTTCTCCTATATTGGTTCAATTTTACTCTACAGATCTGTTCAGCTTCCTCTGTTTCTACTTTGCTCAGTTATCTGTCCGCCGGTGTAGGACACGCGCGCACAGACGAGATGTTTTGGAAGCTCACATCTCTTTCTGCCTCGTCTCCTGTAAGTCAACAAACTCTTGTTGGTTTCTTTGCATAATTCTGTTGAGTTTATCAATAATTAAGTGCTTATTTCTGTGGTTCTGAAGTAGTTTAGGGCTGAATTTGAGAATCTTAAGTTGATGGTCATTTTCTATTCACTAGTTAAAAGCTGGGATGTTCTCTTCTTTACTTTTTGTTCCACATTTTTCGGATTACCGAGTGTGGCTCGTGTTATATCTACGGAACTGAAAAGCAGTAGTTTCTGTGTCTTGTGAGTTTTTCAGCTACATGATTTTTGGGATTTGGCTGTAGGTTAAGCTCTTGTAATCATTTTAAATATTCGAGATCTTTTATGCTTTTGATTGATGGGCTTGGAAGATGAACTATCAACTGCATCCTTAGTTCTAGACAGCATGATGTATGAAGATATGCTTGTATAAGCATCCAATGTGCCTCTCGTTATCACAACTTCTCTCGACTACCATGCTTTTGGCATACTCCAAACTAAATAATGTTTTGACGTCCACTTATTTTTTGGTTCAGGTTGAGGCTGTGCTGGATAAGGAAAACTATTCATTGGAAGAGCTTTTGGATGAAGAAGATATAATCCAAGAGTGCAAAGCATTAAACAGTCGTCTTATTAATTTGTATGGATTAGCGGCCTGTCTTTTGAATTTGTTATGCTACAAAAAATATTCACATTCTCTTTTCAATGAAGATAATTAATTATAGAGTCCTTGATTCTGAGTTTAATTTTCAATTTTTTTTGTTAGTTTGAGAGACAGAGCTCAGGTTGAGCTGTTGCTGCAATATATTGTTGAGGACCCCCCGGAAGATGCAGATAGTAAACGAATCTTCAAGTATGTCAATGTTGCTTTTAAATTCTTTTGTTACATTTTCAAGTCTTTCCCTTGTCCATGTTTCTGAAGGATATCTGTACTTCTAAGAATTCATTGTACAATCAATAATTAAAGGCAAAAAATGGGAAGTTAGTTAAGTTTAGGTACAGCTTGTATTTGTTCAAACTTTTGTTTCACGATGCAGGTTTCCTTTTATTGCCTGTGAAATTTTTACATGTGAAATTGATGTCATCTTGAAGACGTTGGTGGAAGAGGAGGAGGTGAAATGATCCTATTTATTCAATTGGAAGAGCATTTATTTCTGTCTTTGTGGGTGATGAAGCTACCTGGATGTTCAATCAAATTTTCTATCTTGTTGCAGCTTATGAACCTGCTCTTCTCTTTTCTGGAACCAAACCGTCAACATAGTGCATTATTGGCTGGGTATTTTAGTAAGGTTCGGACTGTTCACTTCTATATTTATGTAGTATTTCCATAAAAGTGAACTTGCTTGATGACCATATGGTGTGTGCTGCAGGTTGTGGTATGCTTAATGCTGCGGAAGACTATTCCACTAATGAATTATGTCAAGGTAATCACTTGTAAACTCTTAAGATATCTGCCTCTTCATGCTGATTGAGAAAAAAACGACGTGTTATGCTATGCTGCAAAGGCTAGTCCAAAAATGAATCATTATGTCAATTGTCAAGGACATCTTGGTTGAACTCATAGGTTATGTGCTTGATTGGTATTCCTTTTACTTTCTGAGTCAGAAGATAGTTGAATCTAACAGCCATATAACTTAAGCAAAAATTAGCCTAAGTTTGGCCATATGATCTGTTTATTACTACATTATTTGATTTTCTAATAATTGCTGATGCAGTCTTGGCTAATCTTGCTCCTGTTATTTTGAATTGACTGAATGGAGATGCTATTATATTTAATTTTTTAAATTGTGGAGCTGATAAAGCTTGAAGTTTTTTTCTTTTTTTTGGGGGGGGGGGTGGTATTTATCACTGCATTTGTTGACTGGAATGTTAAAGCATATTTTCTGCGTAGACTTAATAAAGGCTGTTCCTGGACTTTTTCTAGGCTCCATTTGAGTTTTTTTATTTACTTGATTAAATCCTTTCAGGCGCATCAGGATGTTTTTATGAAGCTGGTAGATTTGATTGGTGTCACATCCATCATGGAGGTTGTGTTCCTATCTATTTTATTGCTTCTTTAAAACAAGCTGTTTGTTTCTGTACATCCTTTGTATATTATCTGATTGGGTTGACTTACTATTGCCTGCGTGTGTGTGATTTCCATTCGCATTTGGTTCTTTATTATCAGGTCTTGGTGCGACTAGTAGGTGGAGACGACCATCTCTACCCGAACTCTTTGGATGTTATGCAGTGGTTGGCTGATAGCAATTTGTTAGAAATGATTGTTGATAAACTCAATAACATGGTAAGTTTGAAAAAGCAGTGTGGGTATTAGTAAGAACCTTTTTGATGTTCTAGAAATCACAAAAAAACTGATCTAGTTGTATAATTCTAATGGCTGATTGATAGTGGATCTCTTTATTTCGCTACTTTTAACATTAAATGCCTCTCTGAACAGTGTGTCACGGCATGTGTTTTCCTGAACTTACTTTACTTCATTCTTTTCTCTTTGTTCTCAACATGATAAGTTGCTAATGAGTCATGAGTGGTCATATTTGGCTAAAATACATATGGTTTCCTATGCTTGTACTTGCTGACAGAAGAGCTGCCATGTGGTGTTAATGCTTACTTGCTATTTATCAGGTACTGATTGTTACAATAATATAAAAGCTTCATGTTTTCTCTGCTTAGGGTGTCGTGCATCTTGGGAACATGTAAACTGTTTTGTTTCCGTCAGTGTTAAGTTGTAACTTATGGCCTGGATTTCATTGGGAAGATGAAAAGTGTCCTGTGTTCGTCAGTGTTAACTTGTAACTTATTGCCTGGATTTCACTCAGGTTATTCATTTCTTTCTGACTTAGATGGCCTTTTCTGGAAACAAATAAAAATATGGAATTAGGAACACTGGGATTTACTTGAATTTGGCTGGTTTAGCCTATAAATTTGAGTATTGTTTGCTGAACACAAGATACAAATACCAATTTCATGATATTTGTGCGATCTGAAGACAATGTATTCCATGTCCTCCAGAATCCTCCTGAAGTACATGCTAATGCAGCGGAAACATTGTGCGCAATAACAAGGAATGTGCCATCACCTCTGGCCACTAAATTATCCAGTCCAGGGTAGGTAGAACTCTCCCAAAATATTTTGTATGATGCGACACACTTTTGCACAAGTGGATGAATATGTAAATCTTAGTAGCTTTTATAACATGCAGCTTTGTGGAAAGAATATTTCATCATGCACTTGAAGATGCCCATTCAAAATCTGCCCTTGTTCACTCGCTGTCTGTGTGTATTTCCTTATTGGATCCAAAAAGATCACTTCCTTCATCAGTAATGTACTCTTTCAGAAGTCAACATATGTATGAACCACCAGTACATGTTAATCCAGATACTGTTGGTGCTATGCTTCCGAAACTAGGTATGTAACTGCGGATTGTTGACAAAGTGCTTTTTTTGTTTTTGTTTTTATTTTATTAAAATGTTTGTGCAGTTTCATTGCTTAGAGACCTCATTGTTTTCTAGTATCTGAGTTCGCGTGATGCTACACTGTTCATTGCAGAATAGAGAATTGCCAGCTCAATAAATGAGATTTGTTAAGATTTGTCTATTTTTGTGATCTTTGGCTATTGCATTCATGGAATTTTTCATATTTTCAGTAGATGCAAGAATTTCCAAATTTGTAGCTCAATTATCATTGCATATGGTTGTTCTAGCTGTTGTGCTGTGCTTAATCGGGTGGGAGACAATGTTTTCTTCACTATATTTAGAGACTGGATCTTGTTAGGTCTGATTTTTAACTTGTGGTTTTCCGGAACTGATCCACTATAAATGTATACAATTTAATAAAACAAACGATAGTGTGTGGATCCTTTTGGAATTATAAATGTCTTTTAAGATACAGTAAAATGCATATGTAATTGCACGTTGCCGCTCCTGCTTTGTGACAGTTAATCTTTTACCAGAACTGCCACAAATATGTATTTAAGAGGGAAGAAAGTGAGGTGGTTTGGATGGGTTAAGTTTATTTTCAGCATGATTTTCTTCTAGTTACATTTTATCATATTATTCGACTTGCTGGCCTTTCTACTACGAGGTGGGAATGATTTTGGAAATTTCTTTCAATAAAACCTTGGACACAGAAATCCGACACAGAAATCCTTATAATTATTACTCTTTATGTTTGTTAATATTCTTTCCTGTCCTTGACAATTTTATCCGAACTATCAGTCATTGTTCTCAAGGTCATAGTGCAAGTTTTTGACTAATACCTACAAAAAATTGCTAATAATTCCTGGAGTACTCACCACTTATTTTCAATAGAAAGCCCATCTGATTCCCATAATCCATTTTAAAAACAGAATGATGAAATTTAGGACAGGGGTGCTTTTTCTAAAATTCTTGCCCTATACTTGACAATATTGTTAGACCTATCATTTGTGGGCCTCAAGGTCATAATGCAATGTTTTTGCTAATACCCACAAAATAAAATGTATGATCTTGGTGGACACCGAACTTATTTCTGCAGAAATTCCATCTGATTTCCTATTCCATGTTGGTAATAAGACAAGCAAAATTTGGTTGGGACTAAGGTGGATGCGATGGTAATACAGGAGAGGCAGCTGTTGCAATTAAATAAGCAAAATGTCATTTCCTTCCTTTCTTCTCTTTTGTTGGTTGTCTTGGAGTGGGGATGGTAAGGCCATATTTTGCAGTCATAGTTACGTAACTTACTTCTTGCCAATGACCTTTGGTACTGTGTTTTGGGATGTGTCCCTATTTGGAGTTGTCAAGAGGTCCAGGTAAACCCTAAACGCAACCTGGAATGCTAATTTAGGAGTCCCAAATATGCTGAATGTAAAAGAAAGATTGTTGCTCTGCCAAAGAAGAAGTATGCTCTTCAAAAGAAGAAACATGGCAGTTGCTTTGCTACAGAAGAACAAGATAAGAAAGAGGTGTGGAGAAGAAGGCTGTTGCTCTACAGAAGAAGAAGAGCTGTTATTGCACTGGAGTTCACATTTCTCCCTACTAGGCTTCATGTTATTTTGTATTGTACTGGGCCTTATTTTTTAGTTTCATGGGGCTTTCTTTCCCTTCTTTTGTTCATTGGGGCTTTATTAAATAAAGATTTTTAATTTTTCTTGGAATAGAAAAGGTAGGTTGTCCATTGCCAAAATTGCTAATATTTTTCCCCTGAAATAAAGAAGAGAAAATGCTTGCAGTTTGATAATAAAAAGAAAAATAGATTAAACCAAAATCCGGTTGCCAGACAAAGGTTGTTATTTTATTTATCTTTTTTTTTTTATTATTATAAT
The DNA here is from genome assembly GCA_958295605.1 of Ajuga chamaepitys. Classification (NCBI taxonomy): domain Eukaryota; kingdom Viridiplantae; phylum Streptophyta; class Magnoliopsida; order Lamiales; family Lamiaceae; genus Ajuga; species Ajuga chamaepitys. The sequence continues at coordinate 9,298,743 of OY282507.1, read as the reverse complement.
AATTCTTTTGTTATTTCTTAGATCAAGGTCTCTTGCAGTAAAATGTGGTTCATATACCATGTCCCACATTAGCGAACCAACTAACTGCACACCTGACGTGCACAAAAACCTAAAAATCTGGTCCACTTTCCCTTTCACATACCGCAGTCCAAAATGTACCATATTCCAGGTAACTATGTACCCTGTCGTTGAGGGAAAAGGACCAGTATAAGCTGACAATTTAACTGATCCTTGGTTAAAATGATTCATGATGCATACTAAGAGCTAAAAAGTATTCTAAACACTCGGAAAGGCACTGCTTATGCCACTACTTTGTAGCTTCTTATATTGTTCTCTTCATTTGATTACAATTTAAAATGGATTTATGATGCATACTAAGAGCTAAAAAATATTCAGAATACAAAGAAAGATACTGCTTATGCCACTACTTAGCTTCTTATATTGTTCTCCTCATTTGATTAGAATTCACGATATTCTAGAACTGCTACAATAGCAACATGTTTTGTGTTCAGGAGAGCTGCTGGTGCTTTTGAATGTTTCATTTGACGAGAAGGTTTTACCAACAACATATGGTGAATTGAGGCCTCCTCTTGGAAAGCATCGTCTCAAGGTTAGATGACGTGTTAATTTGGTGTTTCATTTTTTTTATAAGTATAAGTACGTTTATGTGTGTGTATGTGTGTGTATACGTTAAAGCTCTCAAAATGGTTGGTATATTTTCACTTGTAAGTATATAATTTTTCAAGAGCACGATTTTGTTGAATTTAGGAGCCCATGGCCACAGGTATCATCATTGTAGAAAAGGAAACCCATATTACACTGCCTTACACGTTTTTTATCTTGAAATCTGGACTGTGGATCTGATTACTTGTTTACCTCAAAATTTAGCCATCTGATGATTAGTGCAGACAATTCCTTCGAACATTATGTGCTCTGTGATACCGTATTTCTTGACATCAACTTTAGCGTTAATGTTTTTCATACCTAATTGTAGATTGTGGAATTCCTCGCTGTACTGCTAAAAAATGGCAATGATGTGGCAGAGAAGGAATTGGTTGGCTCTGGGACAATATGTAGAGTCCTTGATCTCTTCTTTGAGTAAGAATCTTATGTTAATGCTACTAATTTATACCTTTCGAATGTTAACTATTTTAAACAACATAAAACCTAGCTTAGCATCATATTACTTGCTTTTACTTTCTCTTATTATTTTATTTTTCTGGTCCAGGTATCCCTACAATAATGCTTTGCACCATCACGTTGAGACTATTATATACTCAATCTTGGAAAGCAAAAACAGTGCTATCATTGATCATCTTTTCATAGATTGTAATTTGGTTGGCAAAATTCTTCAAGCTGAGAAAAACTCTGCACATTATGGCGAACTTAATCTGGTAAATGTTTCTCAACTCTTTTCTGGTTACTTATGCACGTCTACTGGTAAATCTTATTTTATTTATCTCCTCTTTTATCTACTGTGGTAGTTTATTTATTTAAATCTCCCTCTATTTTAATTTTGGTAGCTTCTTTTATTCATCTCCACCGATAAAATGGTTCAGGAAACCAAGTGATTTGATCTAATCTTTCATTCATATCAATGTAAAATGAACATATGAATTATCATGCTTTTGGTTAATTTTTGCATTCTGTTTAGAATCAGTGTTATATGACTAATCTAACTGTGAGCTACACCCACCCCCTCTCTCTTTCTGCTTTTTGTCAACATTCTTCTGTGAATTTGACTTAATGTGATCGCAACATCCCAAAATAAATGCAGCCAACTTTGCCAGCATCTGGAAGATGTGCCCCGCGCGCAGGATATTTTGGACACTTGACACGGATATCAAATAGATTACTTCAGTCGGGAAATAGTGATATTCTAAAACACCTTCAGGTTTGTGACAGACTCAGGTTTATATCTGATATGAGTGACATTTTCTAGTTCATATTACGTCTTAGGTTGTTCTTCATATTTTTCTTTAATTGCGATGATCTAAACTGAGCGTGATGTGTGTGCCATTGGATATGTATCTACTTTGTTTCAGGAAAATAGCGAGTGGAATGACTGGCAGACTACTGTCTTACAAGAGCGTAATATAATTGAGAATGTTTATCGATGGGCTTGTGGGTATGCCTCTTGACTTATTCATTTCTAATGGCTTTTAAAAATGAGAAGGTTGCAGGTGATCTTTATTCATTTACCACAATAGTTAAATCTGTGGCTAAACTTGGAGAGAACTCCGGAATTGGGAGTTTACAAAGTAAAATATGATAAGACAAGTTTGTTCGATGCAGACTACTTGTGTGCTCGTGCTATTGTTCGATTTTGTGTTATTGCAAATTAGTCTTGTCTCCTTTCCTTATGACATTTCTAGGCTCAAGTGGACTACTATTCTGAGGATGGTCGTTCTTTCTTTCTTTGCAGCCGGCCAACAGCTCTGCAAGACAGAAGGGATAGTGATGAGGAAGATGTTCATGACAGGGATTATGATGTCGCAGCCTTGGCAAATAATTTAAGCCAAGCATTTAGATACAACATATATGATAATGACGATGCTGAGGTATGATGACTTTTGGTTTAAAGAAAGACCTCCATTACTTCTCCAGACTCTTCAGAAAAAAACTGTATTTCATTATATCTGATAATATCCATGCCTCTTTATAAGTTGTATAGTACGGAAATTAGAAAAGGAGAACCTTTTATGAAGATGCACACTATAATAACCCTTATGTTTGCTTTAGCAAATTTTCTTGTCCGATGCTTCTTTTCATGCTGTCGTCAGCATGTCTGCTGTAATCGGCTTGTGTACCACTTTAAAAATTACTTCCTCTTTTTCTGCTCTCTCTCTCTCTCTCCCCTCTATTTTTTTTTCGTTCTGTGAATGAAGTCTGTGACTTGCTCTTAGATGTAATGTATGCAGGTTATTCCTTCCTACATTTTTCCTCTAAAAAAAAAGTCTATAAACTGCATTATACATATAGGCAACCGTGTTCTGTAAGATACAGTTCTACTTGGATATGAACCTTAATTGTCAAACGAAAGACCTCTACTAGGGATATTCTCAACATCCTAAGGATCCTATAGACTGCATCAAGATTCAAAATGTTCCAATCCTGGTGAGTGCCATAGACTTGCAAAGTAAAGGCTATATTGAACGTGTCAGGGTAAGTGAATTGATCTCCGAACTTTCTTCTACCAAAAGTTAATTTCCTTTTAGCTATTTGTAACTTTAGGATCAAGAGGACTTGCAACAGCCTTGCACCCTTTAGTACAAGTGTCTTTTAGCAAGCCAAGCGCAATATTCCTGTCTTTAATCTTGCAAATTCTATACCAAGAAAATATTTGAGAATTCTACAGTTCCATCTGCTGTACTTTCACTGTGAACGCCCATTGCACTGCCTTCTTCCCTTCAGCTAAACTAAACTGCTAATCTCCAATCCAAGTTATTAAAAGCTTCCTGAAAATTCTTTGGCATATGACAATTTTGGGAGCGTACCGGGTAAATGTTCTGTCACCTTTTCTATGAGCAATAGGCATGTCAGCTTCAGTTTTGTCTTTGAGGATTCAGACAAAACGATTGGTCTTGCTATATAGGTCTTTAGGATGTTCTTCGTTAGCTGTTTGATAATATATTTTTCTTGCATAAGCACACAATTCAGAGTTATTATCATTTGTATAAACGCTTACAACTGAATAGCAATTTCTCGTCGACACCTTGTAACTTTCTCCAAGCATGGAAAACCAATATCTTGAATATCTTTTGAGATGTGTATTATTTGTTTCAGGGTAAGGGATCTCTTGATCGTGAAGATGAGGTAAATATTGTCATCTAATTTCTTTATTCTCCATTTCTAGAACTCGAAACAAATAATGAGTTCTTGTGTGTATCACCCTTTTAATGAATTGTTCAAGTTGATATATGAAATTTCTGAAATTGTAGGATGTTTACTTTGATGATGAATCTGCAGAAGTTGTAATTTCATCCTTAAGGTTGGGTGATGATCAAGGGAGGTGAGTTTTGTTACGTAACCTTCTGTTGATTATCGTTAGCTACAGCAATTGAGCGATGAGACTTCTGGGGTTTTCTTGGAATTCTAACGAGAAGAGTTAACTTGAGTAAAGCCTTAATGAATGGGGGTTAACATAACTGTTTGTAGCGGAAGAGATGATTTGTATTTCATTGTTGCCTAACATGTGCTTATGTCTTCTTTGCAGCAGTTTGTTCACAAATTCCAATTGGTTTGCATTTCAAGATGACAGAAATGGTGGTGACTCATCTATGGAAACCTCACCGTCAGATGCAACAGATGATCTTAAGTTGAATGGAACATCTAGCGGTGGAAACAGCAGTGATGATGATGAGGTAGTGGTAGGTGAGGATGAAGATTTTATGAGTAAAACTCCTACCAATGGCTCATCCACTCTGGAACCAAATCCTTTCGAAGGATTTAATACAAACAGCTCTGTTGACGGAATAGACTCTATTCCCCCAAATGAAAAGACTAGCACTTCTAATGACCTGGGTTTCTTCCATTTCGAGACGCCAGAAAAAGATGACCCTTTTGGAGACAGGCCCATACCCGAATGGGTAGCTTGGGGTGAGGTAACCGATTTTCAAGCTGGTGGGTCTAGCGTAAACCCCTTCGAGGATGAAAGCAACATAATGGACAATCATGTCGACTCAATAGAGGGCAATAATGTTAATTCAAGTCAAGACTCCATACCAAATGGGACACCACCTGGTTCTGCATCTGACTTCAGTGACGACTCAGGTAAGTCTGGTTCTAGTCCGAAGAATGTCGCTATGCCCTCTTTGTTCGAAGAAGATGTTGAGTTTGTTGGTGTGGAGTTGGAGGGTACTGAGAAGGCTATGGAGCATGCTCTGAAGGAAGGGATAGTTGGGGAGGCGGGCCCACTTAAAAGGAATATCGTAAAACAGAAACCAGAAAATGAGAATTCTGATGATGGTGGTGCCGGCATGAAGGAATTCAACGATGCTAACTATTGGAGAGTCGATCAGGAGGTTGCAGTTCTTGAGTGAGCATAATAGAACATTTCAAGATCAATCTGAATGAAACTTGAGGGCCGGATTCTGTGTTATCGGTGGTTTATGCAGCGGACATGTGTACAGTGTGATTCTTGTTTAAAGTTGCGACTGCATCTCTATCAGGTTACATAGCAGTTGTTCTCTGGCTATCTATCTTCACACCTGTTCAAGGTTGTTTCAATTTTGTCTAAAAAGATTTTAGGGGTTCTTCCCTTTTACATTACTTCCATAAATTATTGTTTACTTATTTCTTGCTCAGCAATGAAGAACCGATCGAATGTTTTGTAAATTGAATATGAAACATATTTTTTGACTCAGTGTGTGTGTGCAGTTACGTAATATGGTCGCCAAGATTTTCCAATGGGCCGCAATCATATCTTATAGATTAGTGGTGCGGGGGCTGGATATTTTCAAACTTCCTTTTGATTGAAGCAAATATGGGTTAGTTTTGTCTCGATTTTGGGCCTAAAATAGGCGTCGAAGTAGAGGTAGAGCCGTAGAGGCAATTCGTGTAAGATGATTAACATTTGAAAAGTCAGAAATGATTTGTTGTCTTTGTGTTGGGTTTGATATTAGTTGGATCCTCAGTCCCGGATTATCTAAATATATCCTACAAAAATATTCTTGATTTTATAACTAAAAATAGTTAATATTTTTACTTGAGTTTAGATGCATATCTGAAACCAAATCGGAAATTTTGGTATGCTTTTGTTTGAATTCGTGCATCTTAGGAAGGATTGGAATCTATGGTATTATTGATTAAGACTATTGATCTTCAACGATTGATGTGAATTTCTTCTGAAAAAATGATCGATATGAATTCGAGAACCATAATTTTATTTTGAACTAGATCCTCAAATTCACTCAATCCTTTGATTCGGATCCTTGTATTTCAAATCATTTAATTTTTATGCAACTTAAAGTTGATTATCAGATTTCCAGTACAATGGAACTGGTTACAGACTTAACAGTGTTTGAGTCCAGGTAAAAAATTATAAAGCCATATACATGGAGTGTGTCGCTGAACTTATGAGCTCCTAAATAATTTTAAAGAGTTTATAAGCTCTTTTAAAGTGTCTCGTAATCTATATACTAATATATACTATACAAATATAAAAATGCCTTAAGTTTCAGTTAATTTACGCTTGACCTACTTTACCCTTTTTAATTTAAATGTTTTGATGATAATATTATAATTTCTTAACATATACTAATCATTATATTCCGTACTATTGACCTATTTCACCCTTTTTAAGTTTAAATATTATAAGGGTAATACTATAATTCCTTAACATATCGTAATTATTAAATTTCGATCATAATTTTAATCCTAATTGTATTCTAATAACATAATTATATATCAAAAATAATGCATTGTATTATAATAATCACATTTCCTAATTATATAGTACCTTTTACAGGGGAATTGCTTAAGAGAACACAAATTAAACTATGAAACTGACAAAATTATTGTAATTTTTTAATAAATCCTAATTACTACATTCTGTATGTTTGACGTATTTTGCCCCTTATAAGCGCAATACTTAATTCCTTAACATTCCTAATTATTATATTTCGTTTGTAATTCTGATCCTAATTGCATTACTAATATCCTAGTTATATATCTAGAATTGTGCGTTGTATTATAATAATCATACATCCTAATTATATAGTATCTTTTACTGAGGAATTGATTAAGAGAACACAAATGAAATAATGAAAATGATGCACACATTCTTCATATTATCTACAAATCTTTGTGGATATATACCAGACCAAACTCGGGTTCGTTCTCCATTCTAGATAGAGATGTCAACGGGTAGGGTAGTGTACTGGTAAATCTTCTACATACCCTACCAGTATATAAAATGTTTCTTAATCTTTGTTTTGTAGTCTATATTTCATAAAACATGGTGCTATTTCTATTTTACTAAATCTTAAATCTCTATTATGAATCTTAGTTTGCAGTAACTATTTTCAGTGTATATACTGCGTTTGAATCTACATATGAATCTAAGTAATGACTATTACGTATATATGTATATATAAATATATTGGGTATATAGGTAGGATATATGAGTCGGGTAGTCGGATATGACACAAAATTCATATCCTACCCGTCCCTATTAAAATTTGGCGAGTACGTACGACGTCCTACCAAATACCCTAAAACTCGGGCAGCACCCTACCCATTTACAATTTTACCCACGGGTAACCCTACTTTATAGGTAAAAATGACATCCATGATCCTTGAAGCTTCCCCAAATATAGAAGATTCCTCATCTATTCCCACCTGAACTGCACCCAAACTCCCCGCATCTTATCCGTCTATTTTTATCCTTAAATTACTACATGTTTTATGAAATATAGACTACAAAACAAAGATTAAGAATAATATAGAATACGAATGGAGATTATAGAATGCAAAATACGTGCTGAAAAAAAATTGCTTTATGAAAAGGGTTGCTCGATTATCCGCGGGTACTCATATACCTGCTGAATTTTACCAGTACCCTGTTAGAGGCGAAAAATAAAATAATAGGGTAGGGTATGGATCAAGGGCGGAGGCAAAGGGGAACAAGAGATCCTTGAGTCTCCTCAATTCTTTTTTTTTTTTTTAAAAAAAGGTTAGTTTTTAATAGATTTATTGTTGTAAGAAAAGTAAGAAAGAAGACATGGAAGAGAGGTGTATAATTGTATTCTCTTATTCATCAGAGATCCCTTTAATAAGGTATTCAAAGTAGGGTTACAAGAATATACAAAATATAGTAAATGCCTAAATTGCCCCTCATCAGTTGCTTTTGATGAAGGCACACTAATTGTGTTTTTCCTTCAACACTCCCCCTTGTGCCAAATCAAAAGGGTGAATGGTGCATAACTTGTTGGTTCGTTAAAAACCTTGCCAAGTAACAAAATCCAATGGGAAAAATAAACCTTGGTCGAAGGGAAAAAGAGTGCAACGCACCTTTGTTGAGACTCCCCCTGAAGTCTATATCTCTCCCTTGATATGTACATCTATCAAGAGAGTTTCGAAAATCTTGTCATCCTCAATTTTACATAAATTATGAGGATATTATGTGGTTGCTGGTTATTGAAAAGCGTTGACGGTACATGCTTGGTCTCGTCACCTTTGATGTGTAGCATAATTCATCTTTTTGTTGCAAATAACTTCATCTTCATAACTTCGGGTAGGTTCTTCAGTAGTATAGCTCAAGTCACTAATACTTTGACCATATCGATTAGTGAATTTCTTGAGATATCTTCCATGGGTAATGTGATGAGGTAGCTAAAGTAGTTGTGATTGGTTGATCTCTAATATTTCGTCGTATTTCTCAGTAGGGGTAGCTTCAACATTTTCTTTAGGAGTTACGTTTTCATTTGTAACCCTTATTGTCTCTATGTACGAGATCATTTGACATTTTCTTTAGAAGTTACAATTTCATTTGTAGTCTCTCTTGTCTCTAATATGGGAAGAACAAATATGTGTCAATGGTTTCTTTCAGATGTCAAAATACTTTTTGATATCATTCCACTGATATTGCGTTGTCCTGAGTAAAATATAATCGATAAGTTCTTTGAGAAAATAATATATGGTTGAGTGCGTGAGCTTTTTGTACAATACTGCGCACATTTCACTTAAGTAGAGAATTTCATCTCCCAATAGCTCATTTATCATTTTCTTTAAACTCATAATGGATCTTTCCTTATATCCACACTTCAACCAATCATAGGAGTGTTAACAGATTGCACTTTATCCATGTTAAATTGCCTGATAATCTTTTGGATATATGCAAACTGAGGAATTAATATTCCACAAACTCGATCTTCTTTTTTACGAGGCATAGACAGTTCCGAGTTTTCCTATGAACCTTTATCTCAATTTAGATTACAGTATCTCTTATTTCTTTAAGAGTACCTATTATGTCCTTAATATCGACATAAGTTGCTACAGTTGTAAATATAGAACTTGTGTTTCTTTATAAATGTATAGGGGCAATACTACTTGTCATTTCCCTTCCCAATCAAGTAGTCACTTAGACAGGTATACCATTTCCGTCCAAATTTATTTCAATCAAAGTGACCATTTCAATCTAATATTATAAATGCACTTCGTGGTCTAGAGTTACTTGAATTGGGCAATGAAAGTCTATCAGACACTTTCACATATCTCAATAACAAGATCCCTAAAGAGATATGTTGTAACCACATTAATATGCTGCATTTCCAATCCTTCGGAAACTTATCAATAAGACGTTATGATGTCCGTTACAGGAGAATATATCTCCTCATAGTCAATTCCAGGGTTTTGTGAGAAAACCTTGTTCTTTAAGGTAAGTTTTGTATCTCAAGACTTTATTCTCTCACTATGCTTACTGACAAAACATATTGTATGTCCTACAGGCTTTACACTTGGTGAGGCTAGCACTACCAAACCAAATACCTGTTGTTTTGTCATAGAATCAAGTTCTACCTTGATTGATTCCATATAGGCCAATATGCTCTTTGTTGTTATCTTACAATAGAACGTGATTCGATATTATTGTGCTCTATGATTCATTGAGCAACAATGTATACATCATTAATGCACGTGAAAGATTTTCCATTAACTCATATGCACTCTCATTATCTCTAGAATCATTTTAAACTTCGCAGCGTCCTCTAGTGATGATTCATGGACATAATTAATTGGAGATAATTTGAGAGTATTTCTTTTCATTGATGATTCAAATTGTGCCACATCTACCTCCTTCTTTGAGCAGGTGTTCATCGAACCACGTGGAATCCCCCATTTCCTTTTGAGAGCCACGACCTCAACCACACCTCCACTAAGTGTGGTTGCAACACCTTTATCTGCGGTGTTGTGCTCCTTACTGGGGACTTTTAACCTTAGAGGCACATTTGCAGCTAGTATATATGATCTTGTCACTTTAGCAATTTTAGCAAATGAATCAACAATCAAATTTTTCATACTTTGAAGATCGATAATTCGTTTTACTTCTCTTTACATTATGAAGTGTGGGGATCCTAACGAGACATACTGGAAAACACTTCCTGCCGTTCCCTTAGAAAATTCTTTTCCTTATCTCCCCCTAACGACGGAAAGATTGTCTCATTAAAGTGACAATCCGCCAATCTAGCGGTAAATAGATCTCGTCTGTCAAAGGTTTCAAATAGCGGGTAATAATTGGAAATCCATAACCAACATAAATATTTAATTATCTTTAAAGACCCATTTTGATGTGTTGTGGGGACGCAAATAGACACATATATTGCGTAACCAAATATACGTAAATGTAAAACTATCAGGTTAAATCCAGTTACCAACTGGTATGCAGAAATTATTGGTTAGCAGTGGGTCTGAGACAAATAAAGTAAAGTTGCAAAGATATTGCATAACCCCATACCTGATAGGTATTTTAGTATGCATTTCAATGCCTAATCCTCCATTTATATCCTTTTGATGGTGGCATATGTGACACCATTTTTGTGTATGCACATGGCTTAAATGATGCTATACATAGATCCTGACAGATATGCAATAATCATCAAATCCTTATGACAAGAACTCTCTAGAGTTAATAAGTCTTATAGACTCTATGAAGTGAGGGTGGTGAGCTCTTATATAATATTTTCTAGGAGTTTCAAATGCAACATTTCTTGCGGACAAAATATGATGATCAGTTAGTGTGCCAAAGCATTTACCAGAACCATAGATACTTTAATGACCCGCTTTCTGGTTTGATAGGTCTACATATATTATATTATGTTCTTTTGTAAGAATGAAATGTCTTACTTGTATATCAGGCATAGGAAGACCTCGATCCTACTTATTGCTAAATAGTATACTTGGTAGAATGAGTGATATGCCCTAAAACAGTTAATAAGGCAGAATGGGATGTTGGTCTTACTTTTTAGTACTTTAGAAAGCATTAACTCTGTTATAATAAAATTAATACTGACACTGTACATCGTATAAGATTCTCATCCCTTTTGTATTTCACTCGAAAGAAAGAATGTCCATATAATTTCTTAAATATGGATCATCATGTTATGACTTGGATGTCTAACAAAGTCGTACAAAACCTATATGAATTAATATCCCAAAGTTCATTTTGGGTAACATATGATTCTGTCTTTCAAAGTTCATTTTGGTGATAGTGTTTGATCCAATGATCAGAGTAGTAGTGGAGTACATGCCACTAGATTGACTCATTTATTTCTCTAAGATATGCTTCATTTCACATTCATTAGAAGTATCATAAAGTATTCAATTTCATTCTCACATGTAGTTTTTAAATGATAGTCTTTGACACGAATATCTTTACTTAATAACATTATAATAGCTCTTGGTGCATATAGAGCGTTTTGTGACTATAATTGTTAATTGCCATTAGGCATCTAGAGAATTCGATAATTCTTCGCCCTTTTAGTACTTGTGATTCAATGATGGTCATTATATAGTGATGCATGAGTCTCTGTTCTTTGAACTTCTTGATTCTCTTATAGTTAACTGCTCTAGCAGTTTTTTATACAAACGAATAATATTTCCACACTTATTGAAAAGTTCATTACCAACTCTATGCCTTTTGTTTAAAGGGTTCCGAGATGTCTTTTGCACATGATTTTCATAACCACCATGTTCATTTGGGGTAGGCACACCAGAAGGCCTCTAGGGCTTCTATGTCCCTTACTTTGTGGTGTATTATTACCACAACTGTAGAGACAAACACATTCGTTCCCTTTACTTTAGGGTTATTTCCACTATTTAGTTCACCATAGTTAGGCTATGGAATTTTCTTTATCCCAGCGCGTTAGGTGTTATTTTTCATAAGAAACTGATCATGCCTCTGAACTACTTACACTGGTTGATTAGCTGATGAATATTGTAATTCTTTTATTTCATACTCTAGCCTATACGAGTTCGCTAGTATAAGCATTGGAGTAGGAAAGTAAATAGATATTCTGTATCATATCATCTTTTGTGATTTCTTTACACATAAAGAGAATTTTGTTTCTAGACAAGTGGATTACTTTCCACAAAACAATTAACTTTGAAAGTAGATAGTTGTCTATTATTCCAAAATTTCTTTTATGGCAACCCACAGTTTATCACGGTACTCTTTAACTAAAGAATACTTTCAAAGTGAGTTAGAATCATGTCGCCTCAATTTCATTAGTGCATAGACTTTGACTTTGTTGGACGATTCTTTGTCCTTAGGATCGGTGAATGACATGATTTGTGGAAATAATTTATTTTTTCAAGTGTGGTACTCAATTTCTTATGAGTTCAATAATTCAAATTGAGTATGAGTTGATTTAGTCATTTTCTTATGAATTAGATTTCGAGACCATATATCACAAGTTTTCCAATACTTTGTAAAATTACTTTATCACATAGTTGATTTTTCCATGAATCTCCTTTATCGTGGACATGCATAGTTTATCATAAAAAAATGCATGGAAAAAATACCGATCAAGTTCATAATCTATCAGATAAATAATCTAATTCACAATTTCTAGTCACAAAATCCTCAAAGGCATAATAATTCGACTAAATAACTTTCAATTTCATGAGAATGTATCAAATCGAATTAACCATGAGTGTTCCAAGAATATCAGTAAAATCAAGCAATATTTATTGCCAAAATTGTACATAATAAAATTTAAGTGCACATATAAATTCATCAATTCTCGAATTTAACAAAATCATATTTATGGAGAAATGTATATTTATGGAATTCCTCATATTCACTCAAAAAATATTTAAACAAACGCATCATGCTATCATAAGCATATATAGTTATTTACATTTACTTTGCAAAATACGAGATTCGAATTACCTGGTACGAAATACACGATTATTTCCTATAGTGTTTCTTGAACTTTGCATAGGAAGATTTGTTGGTTTTACGAATGACAATCTCCCAGTTCAATCTCCACATCGATGATAGTGAAATAATACTCCGATACCGTTCAAGTCATATCATGGAAGAAAATCAAACATTAAATTAGAGAGATTATTTGAAAAACAAGATCATAATTTCATATATTCAAAACAAATATATCAAGAACAAGCAAACATATATGTAACTCACGGGGCACTTATTTCATCAGATCCCAACATGTGAGGAACCTGTAAAGTAATAAATACTAACTAGTGTTTGTATAATTCCAGGAATATAAATTGTATTCCAACATAATATTACCAAAAATTATAAAAGCGCTTACGGCTATATAAGAAATTGATAACAACTAATCCAAGTCTCTAAGAAGAGACCAAGTTTGGTATTTTATCCTTTCTCTACATTTCCTTCGAATTTGGGGGATGTTATCAATTCCAGAAGTTGCAATTGAATATAATACTGTCTGATTATTAGAAAAGAAATCTACAATTACCCGTATTATCAAATAGCAAAACCTAATTTGCAATAAAACCTAGGACACATTAAACTTACAGAAACTCTTTTTACTTTTATTGTCTTTATGTAGGTAACCTTCCTTAGTTGTCAATTAATCATTGTTCCATATACTATTATACATACATATACCAAACACATAACATGACATATGCATATACGAACTCAATTGTAATTTAAGAAGTAAATCAAAACGTTTTGCGGAGAAACGAAGTCAAACCGTTTGTGGAAAAACGGAGCTTTGTGTTGATTTGACGGAATTCACGCTCCATTCTTCCGATGAAGAAAAAATATGATGAATAGAATTTTGATTATTGATTTGTTGTGGTTGGGCTTCGTGCTGATAACGTGTTGTAGGAAAAGTAAGAAAGAAGAAATGGAAGAGAGACGTAGAATTGTATTCTCTTATTCATCAGAGATCCCTGTAATAAGGTATCCAAAGTAGGGTTACAAGAATATACAAAATATAGTAAATGCCTAAATTGCCCCTCATTAGTTACTTTTGATGAAGACACTCTAATTGTGTTTTTCCTTCAACATTTATTAATATTTACTTAAAAAAATAATAGTTAATTTTAGAAAGATCTATTTAGATTTATTTATCTATTTGTATCACCTTATTTGATACACTATCCATCTCATAAAAAAATGTACTATTTTAAAATTAGATATTGTCCTAAGAAAAGAGTCATGTTTTAAATGTTCATGTATCGTTTTCTTAATTCAAGTAAAAATCTTAAATTTTATTTCACGAATTACTTTTATATGATTGAATATGTCAAAAAAAAAAAAAAGCCGTGTAAGTAAGAATTTATAATTTTGGAGCGTTGCACCTTTATTAGATTGACTAAAAATAAAATGTTATGTCGTTCTCAAACCACACTCTTTTTATGGGACAAGGGAAGTATTTAGCTACCTTAGTATGCATATATATCTTATACAATGCAATTATCAAATACACATATCTATACTTACAAATAGAAATTGATTGTTTATAGGTAATAAGTTATGACATTTCTAATAAAATCACAAAATATAATATATTAAGCTTAGGGGAAAAGTCATCTGAAATGAAGCTTTATACTAAAAGTTCCACAAAAAAAATCATTTTATATTGGTTTTTATAGTTTGTTTGACAATTAGTTATTATATTTAACATTATGGAACAACGATTTTTCACTTTAGCTAAAAGTTTAGTGTTACAAATTGTTCATTATTTTTTCCTGATACATCATTGATTATCTGATTACGTCAATAACATATTTGATTATATTATTCTTTTTATAAAAGTATTGATTTTTATGGAGTATTGATTTTTATTGTTAATTTGCATTATTTTATTGTAATACTATAATTAGGCTTCCCTGACCGAATTTCCTGGCTCCGTCACTGGTACGGATAGAGCATTTGATATTTGGGTAGGGTATACGGGCCGGGTAGCTAGGTACAACACTAAATTTATACCCTACCTTACCCTATTAGAATTTGGCGGGTACGGGCGATGCCCTACCAAATACCCTAAAACTCACCCTTGGGTAACCCTACCTTGTAGGTAAAACTGATATCCCTAATCCTAGAAGCTTTACTAGATATAGAAGATTGCCCATCTATTCCCACCAAACCACACCCAAACTCACTGCATCTTAGCCGTCCGTTTTTGTCATGAAGCCCCAATGACAGAGCCAGAGGCCGTTGCCCCCCCCCCCCCCTCCCTCAAATATTAATAATTTCGTAGGGATAATTTTGCAATTTAAAAATATTTATTTTATTTAGATAAAAATAAAAAGTGTCTATCCTAAAAAAACAAAACTAGGTTTTGTATTATTTCAAATTAGTATGTCTTATTTGAGTTTAGTTACTTCAGTATTTATATACAACTTACATGCACAATTATCAAATACACAGACATATAATTTCTAGAAACTAGAGTTAGTTATTTCTAAGTAATTATTTACGAGCATTTCTACTTAAAAACACTAAATGTAATAATTAAATTAGAAGGAAAAGTACCTGAAAAACTATTTTGATTTTTTTTATACTTAATGTTTCATTAATTATCTTCCTATATTGGGTTTTTACATCTTTTTGTACTAGCAGTAGCCGCATTTAAAATTATGGAGTGTTGATGTCTAATTTTTAGCTATGAATGTGAGTAATAATTATTCGTTTCAATCTTCTTATTATACAGTTGATCATCTAGTTATGTGAATGTAGTAACATATATTTAATTTTATTAACTTTATATAAATTATGTTTTTCTTTTTTATTTCAAATTTTAGAATTGGTGTACGTTATTTTATTTTAACACTATAGTTGGATCCTCCTAACTGAAAATCCTGGCTCCGTCACTGTGAAGCCCCAACTAGACATCCCAACCATCAGTTTCTCTTTAAGAGCACGCAATGTTTCTCACGTACTACTCCTCCACCCTTCTTCCGGAAACCTCCCAGGAAGAGTAGAGCTAAACCAAATCTCAGATCCAAACCAATTCTCGCCGAAAAGCAAAGTCTGGTACTAGGTCATCAACCATCATTAATTACCAATTTTCACAATTAACTTTCTTAGAACACGGAAAACACATATTGTAGAACATTCTCAACAACAACAAACTGAATGTCAGAAAAACTGATGCATGAGGAAATTGTATCGTGCAATATGTTCTACTTTGTGTTCGTGTAACATCTCGAATCACTTATTGAACATTTGGAGAGCATCCTCGATTTTTGGCTAACTCCGAAGAAATCAAGAAACAAATTCAAATCTTGAATCGCTTATTGGAATAGATTTCTTAGAGAGCATCCTCGATTTTTGCAAACACCAGAGAAATCAGGAAACGAGCTAACCTCGGGGAAATAAAGAAACCAATTACATCGTTTATTGAAGGGAATTTCTTGGAGAGCAGTCTCGACTTTTGCAATAACAAACACTAATAAGTTCATACATTGCAAAATGCAATCTTACTAAGATAAATCTAATTCAAGGACAAAAATAAATCCAAATACTAAAAAGAATTAATCTTACAAAATGCAAATGATGTGAGATCACACAAAATCAAAATACTAAAGTTGTCGAAGGAAGATTGAACGTAATACTAGCGGCAATAGAAATGATAGAACCTACATAGCAAAACGAAGAGAACGAGAAAGATACAACTACGAAAATACTTGAGGAAAAAACTACAAAAGTGGAGGAAAAAAAAGAAGGCGGACAACAAAGAAAAAACAAGAGGAGGAAGATTCTTCAAGTATGGAAGAACACAAAATAAAACTAGAAGGTTGCATTCAAAGTGAAAGCGATATGATGTAATAGAGATCATAAAAGAAAAAAATAGTGGGGGTACAAAAATACAACTTCAGTTTTAGAGGGTAAAACTACAGAAGTTGAAGGGAAAAAACAAGAAGATATCAAAGAGAAAATAACATGAACAAACTGCAACAACGGAAGAGAAGAAGAAAGGAAGAAACATAAAGAGAAAAATAGAATACAACCTCAAATAGAGAGCGATGATGAGAAAAAACTCAAATAATTTTTTAACATATCACAACAAAAAAGGCCTCTTAGCAAGGAAGATCAAGACGGAGAAAAATGGAAACAAGTGCATTCGTAAAAAGAAATAATTATGCCATTTCAAAATAATTTCCAAGATAAATAGGTTTTTTATTTTTCCTTTTTTCTTTTTATTTTTTAATTAAGACAGATGAATAGTTTCATATAAACAAATTTGAAGCAATTTATTTATATATAATAGGACAAATTTGTGATGTTACAATTTCTCTTAGGTTACTTATATTATTTATTATTAGTTAATTTAGCAAAAAAGTTGTAGATCTTATTTACATACTTATTTTTCAACTTTTAGTTAAACAAACATTTTAACAATTACACTTTTTTAGGATCAAATTTATAGAATAATTTAAAAAATAAGTTACTATTGACATATGATTAGTTCCACTTAATTACATGGGTAATAAGTGGTCTTGTGATAACATTATGATTGACTTACATAATTCTCTGAGCAAATGATTTATTCTCTAAATACTTCCCGATGAAAACATTTTGAATTTAAAAAAAATGAAAAAGTAAATACAGAAAAGTACCAAAATATAATTTATAAAAATACTAAGTGCCGCACCTGCATTACATGTGTCAAATTCTAGTATTTTTTAAATAAGATCCCAAAATAAGTACTTAACAACTTATAAACTGTTTTTTAAAAGAGTAAGGAGAGTCCAACTTATTTTTCAAATAAGATCTTATTTTTTATCAACTATTTCAAATTTTATTATTTAAAAAATAAGATTTATTTTTTATCAACTATTTCAATTTTTTTTTTATTTAATTACAGAAATCTCATTACTAACATTTTATAAGTTCAATTATCTTATTATAACCAAAATACCTCAACAACTTATTTTTGCAAAAAAGATTTACATCTTATAAGCTCCAACAATATTTTATAAGATTTTATAGTTTATAACATGTTAAAATCAAGTTTAGCAAAACACCCTCTAAGCAATACAAGGTAAAAACTTATATATATACGAATCATTTTGTATAATGGGTTGGTTTATCCGACCCAATCCTAATTAATGTTAGTTATTAGCCACATGTATTGCTTATTTATTTATTTATAAAAAAAATCACATTATTAATATTTTTATAAAAGAGGTTATACCTTTGACAAATTAAGTGACATTAAGTAATACTTTTTTGACCGACGTGCACTACTTTGAAAAACACGCTCAATAAAAGAAATTAAAAAACTAGTATACGTTTCGCACATTCAACAACCCCCATTTGACATTCCGTTTCGCACATCCAACAATCCCAACGATAATATGATCGTATACGATTTTGTACTTCTCGACAAAAGTAATACGTACTTTATTGAGAAAAAAATAATTTATTTTCTTTCTTTTTGTTGGAAAATGTATTATTTTTTTTGTAATATGTATATTAAAAAATATATAAAGATAACAATATGAGAGTAGAAGACATTATTCAAAAATGGATGACAAGATATCAATATGAACCTTATAAATGGTGTACTTGCATATAAATTAATGTATAATAAAACTTAATAATAACATATAAAATTAAAAAAAAAGAATTATTAAGTTCTATAGAAATAAAATAAAAAAACTAAAAGTATTACAATTACTAAAAAAAGATTTCACTATTGGAAGTAAAAGTAACAAATTCTCTTTCCCGATAACATAATATTTCATTTTTTGAAAGTAACTTTTTCCGAAAGTAATACTTTTAACGTAATCCAATTAAATAATAGTTCAATACAATTTCTGAGTAATAAAATATAGAATGTATAAAAATTTTGATACTGAAAACTTATGTAAACATGACAAGTACACATACGCATACATTATTAAAGAAAATATATTAATTTGTTAAGTTTTCTAAAAAATATTACATTATTTCAAAAAGCGCACATTAGGTTACCTAGAAAGCACTCCAAAAAAATTGCGAAAAATTACGTCCTGCTCAAGAATCAATCTTTCCTTAGTTTCTAAACGAAAGATATAGAAATTAAAGGGAAGTGGAAGATGCAATGCAGGTAGAATAATCACAATCGCCTCAAAAAGTGCCAATATTCCACACTTGGAAATAAAAATAAACCATCATCAATATGACACTCCTAAATAGGTTTTAGCAATAAAGGATACGCTGCATTCGGAATCTAAGCAGCAAGAGGATTGAGCAGTTGGCCGACGAAGAGCACAACCCCAGTGGTATCTTCTCGTATGACAAACATGAATGGATGGTCCGCCACAAAATTAAACTTCTTAACCTCAACCTTCATCCTACAACAACCAGGGCGATACCTTGCACAAGTAACAGCACAAGCTTTGGTTCCTTCCTCCTCCACCTCGATCAACGCCTTGTGGTATATACTTGAAACCTCAAGATATTCACTTTCAATATCAGACTCTGCTATCTCAGTGATGCCTCCAGGTTTAAAAGGAAGCTCCACTCCCTCTCCCTTGAGAACCTCACATGCCTTGAAATCGAATCCCATTTTGAACTTTGGAATACGGAAACTACCAACCTCCACTTGTTTATAGGGGAGGTGGCGTTCAATGAACCCAGATTGGGAGCTTGCTTTTTCTATCAAAGATGGCAACCCATCTTTGGCACGTGGGAGAAAGATGAGCATTGAAAATTCACGCGGATCTTTAGCTCTATCTCGTTTGTATGGTAGCCTCAATACTTTGAAACTGTTGAAAGCACGGAGGAATTGGCTCTTGTAGCTCCTCATGAAGGGTGCCCTAATCGGGCTTCCGTTCAACAGAAAAAAATCGTCATCTTTTGTTAACGATGAATCGAATTTCTCGGGCCATGCTCCTTTAAAGTAGATTGTATTCTCGAAGATAAGCATTAGGCCTTTTGTTTTCCTTTCACTCCATGCATTCACCTCTTCTCGACACTCTTCATTCTTGGGAAATTTTAACATAGAGAAATATAAGCAATAAATTATCAACAAATTTAATCATGAACTAAAATAAACACGATCGAATAATAAACATGAGCAGATTAAGAAAATAACTAACCTTATTCCGAAAATCAACGTTTCTGATAGCCGATTTATAATTATTCCTCACAATTTCTCGGAAAGACGGTTTCAAGGGCAAACGGTGATCAACCCAAACGCCGTTGGACCAGGACAAACGGGGTCCACCAAACGGGTGACCGTCGGCCAACGCATATCTGACCATCTCCGAGAAACACGAATTGAGTTGTTCCATAGAGGTGGCCTTGAGAAAACTGAGAAGCTGGTGTTGAGTGGGGCCGCTCGACCCGGCGGCAAGCACGGCCAGTACAACTTGGATCGACAGTGGCGATAGTATGAGGTTTTTGTCTTTGGAGACGGCGGAGATAACGTGCTTCGTCAATGACAACGAAACGTCATTCTGATTAAGGATAACTTTTTTAACTTCCATAGGCCTCTGCATCATCATCTTGAAATTAGGTTTCCCAAACTGCGGGATCTCATCGCTACTCATTAATCTCTGATCTAGGTTGCTGACTTCTTGCTCCTGTAGTTCTTGTTGGTTCTTCATGGAGATATAGGATTTCTGGTTCTTTAGGTTTCAGAAAATTTGGATGAAGGGGAGAGTGAATAAAATTAATGAAAAGGATGGTTTATATTTTTCTGATTTGTTCCAACTTATTCCTAAATCTTTAATATTGAACATTATTGGCATCATTAAACTTCAGGAATTTATATAACTTGTTTGACGTTGATAAGCTCTCTAATTTAGTATAATATCGGATCACGCTAAGATCTGATTTTATTTACAAGGATTGAAATTTGTGGGATATATTTAGCTATTCAGGAAATCCAAATTTTTGAGGTCATTCTTCCTTAACATAATAAAACTTCTTTTTATAGAATTAATCATACTCACTCCATTTAATTACAGTTTGGATCCTCTATTTCAATTTGTCTTTCATCTAATATTCCATTATAACTAATACGCACCATTCTTCCTTGATGTATGTTTTGTACAATAAAGAAATATAGTCAACGAAATAATGTAAATTGTATGAGAGACAATTCTTAATTAAAGTAATGCCAAAATTATGAGATCTTGAAGATTTGTTAGGATATTTTTAAGAGTAACATTAAAACATTGTAGTCTTTTTTTTGCTAAAATGATATTCCCTCCGTCCCATAAAACGTGTCATATTTCAAAACAAATTCTTATTCCGAAATCAGAGTCGAAAATGTCAATGTCTCATTTTCTTAGTCTAAGTAAAAAATTAAAAAAAAAGTTATTTCACGAATTACTTAAATATGATTGAATATGTCAAATCAAAAAATAAAATAAGTGTGTAAGTAAAAATTGACGGGTATTTAGACATTCAACAAATTGACTAAAATATAAAGTTGAACCTTTCTCAAACATGATTCTTTTTATGGGATGGAGAGAGTACTTTTTCTGAACAATTTATCTTCTCTAAAGTGACATTCTTTTGGAAATAATGGGATAGTTCTTTTTAATTAAACAAATTCAGAATCCAGAATGAACTGAGAATTATCTTTCGTTTTTCTTACTTGTTCACTTACCAATTATGAGGAATTCCTTTTTACGTTTTTATCTCCTTCATTCTCGATTATCATGATCTTCTTCATTCTCGATTATTATGCTGTGTAAAATAATATAAGCATAAATTGTTGGATCGATCAATCAGAAGATAATAATTGTTGATATATTGCTTCAATAATGCGGATTAAATTAAGTTATTTCAGTGGAATAGAATCTAATTAACAAAATTAATATGATAAGTCAAGAGTTAACCGGGTCATAATTAGTTCATTAGAACTTAATTTAATTGGGTCCGACCAGGTCCCTTCGGTGGCTCAAATGTGAACTGGATTAATTTGGATTATAATTTATTAGTGCAATAGTTGGATTATGATATTATGATATTATAGAAGAGGGCCAATTACAACAACCACAACAAACTATCAGCACTTTTGCACATAAACCACTGAACTTTTTTTTGTGGCACTTATACATATAAACTATAAGGGTTTTGGCATATACAATACCAAACTTATTTTCAATCATTTTTCGTCGGAATTCCACGTGTAACTTGCGCGTTATAAATTTTTAAGAGTTTCTTTTGTCCAAACACGCTTATTAATAGGTAGAGGAGCCGCTCATTTTCAACAATGGATGTTCTAGATATTAGGAGAGAGAACTATTGATGATTCAAAGAAATTGTTATGGAAAAGAAAGGTGTGAAAGAATTTTACACTTTTAGCATATTGAAAAGGTTGTTTGTACAAAAAACACCATTAAAACTTTATCAGCGCAAGTCACGTGTAAATTTTCGACAAAAAATGATCGGAAAATAAGTTTGGTGGTTTATCTGCAAAACTCGTATAGTTTATATGTATCGATGCAACAAAAAAATGTTTAGTGGTTTATGTGTAAAAACGCTGATAGTTTGGTGGGGTTGCTGCAATTAACTCTATAGAAGATGAAGATCTCTAATATCTTCTGTATTTATCAGGATATGTTACTTGTAGAGAAATAATATTGTGATATATTCTATATATCGGACACATAAACAGTTCTCCAATAACTAAATTATACGTGACATATCCAAGAAGATGTCCACACATCCTCTAGGCTTACTTCGCCTTTGCTTGATTTTCCTTTACTCTTTGCCATCCTCCTCACCGCCTTTTGACCTATTAGACGGGTGCGCTATATTTGCATCCTCATTAGCACTCGATCTTGTGTTGGTAGATGAAGTATATGCTTCAGACTCGAAAATCTTTGTCTTTTTTGTGTTGCTAGTATCATCATCTGGATCTGCGAAGTTGGGAGGGTCTTTCAAAATCGTCCAGGATCTCACATGCTTAAAAACTTGCTTCTCATGGTCATGCATATACTATTTCAATGTCTTTAGCATAATATATCTACATCACTTGAACCGTTGTGACGATCCAAATTTCATAAAATATTTTAAACCATTTAAAAATTACAATAGTTAATAACATGACCTCTTTTTATTTTTTTTTTTATTTTTTTTTTATATCTAAAAGACCATCACACCGTTAAGAGAATCAAATGAAAAAACATCTGAATTTATTTTTTAAGTTATATTAAATTTCAAATTAAATCCTGAATACATACTATACCATAACATCAAATATGTGCGTGAAACTACTAAGCTTCACATCACACGTAGTAGCAGAACAAATAAATCATTTCTAATTATATTCATATAATTTAGTAGTAAATAACTGATCATGGAAATAAGAGTTGAATCAGTTAAATGAAATTAATTCTAGGCATACTCCTAACAGTTCACTTCAAATGATAATTGTACGTTTTTTCCTAAGCCACGTTTCATAATATCATTAACAATTTAAGAATATCTAAATAATTAATAGTGAGACCTATCAGATGTGGCAGCAAAATGATCGGTGAAATAGTCAATATCGAAACAAAGTTCAATTTTATACTTTAACATTAAAATTAGTTTGGGCAATAGATAGTTCGAATAACACATCCAAACGTAATTTTATGTAAATATATCACCAACAAAACAATTAAAATAAAGTTAAATTATTTAAAGACACGCCTCTAATAAAAAAATAATTATATCAATATACCAAAATATGCTTATAACAAATTTAATTAACATACAAGTTCCAACATTACAAGCACCGAGAAATTCCATTAATCAATTAATAAAACTAAATATTAGTCAATTAACAATAACAATAGCAATATGAAAGAAACTCATATAAGTGTACCCACTAATCTACTAATAACTAACAATTCCAATATCTCAACATAAAATCAAATAAATACACATAAATAGTAAATAATTTATTAAAATTTATTGACTATCATATGCTTTGAGCTCCACCTCAACTCCACCGGTCTTCACCAAGATAACCTGAAAGGATCAATATTGGGTTGAGATGAGCTTCCTTCAACTCGTGCGAGCCACAATCTAACACAACAATTAAAAAAAATAATAAAGAAAATACCATGTATCAATTATTATAATAATGCGCTTGTATTAACAAGTCACTTAATGATCTAATATGTATTGCAAGTACCATACGGACACTGATCTAAACTTGTATTGACAAATAACATACTGATAATGAGCTAAACTTATATTGACAAATCATACTGTTAATGAGTCAAACTTGTATTGACAAGGAGAAATTTGAGAAATAAAAGTACACGTATACAATCAAGTAAATACAATTAAATCAAATAAACAGTAAAACCCCACCCGAAAGGATGTGTGAATGATGCTTGAAATTTTTATGTAATGGTCCTATCGTCATATCCATGATCTTTATTACAACCTAAATTCACAAGGACTCCATGTCTTAATATTACTGGGTAATTATATATGAACTTGAAATAATATATAAACATAGATTATAAGTTTCAATAGGAAAATAAAAGTGAATTACCAAAAACTTGAGATTGAGATGATATTTCCAGAGAGGATGGGGAGATTGGTATGAATTCTTAGAGGCTAGATTACAATAACTGGGAATCGGATTCAAGAATTAAAAGAACTAGTTCCCCCTCCCAAGTTCCACCTATAGTTGTCAAATGCACCGAATTGGCCTAGTCTAGCTCGGGATCAGGTCGTCACGGGCAGGTCCAGGTTCACATCGTGAATAGTAGCAAACTAAATTGTCTGCATCACTACAAGAAATTTACAAAATAATGACTACCAATTCAGTCGCAAATTTGTCGTTAAGAGGTGATACCGACAGATAAGCGATAAAAAATTTCAGTAGTATTATGACTAGTCGCTATGAAAACCGACAGACTGCAGGTCCATCGATAAAAAGAATACGACGAATTTGTGACAAATTGCAGATATAAATTAATAATTCATTATTTTTACATAATTGCGACTATCTGCCGACCGAAAGTATAGTCATTACAACTATTCGACGCTATTTTACGACTATAATCTATCGTTATTTCGTCAGGATTTGCTGACGACAATGTCGAATGTCGATAACTTTTACTATCGTTATTCTGTCACTAATTGTTATAATCAACTCTTAATATTAAAAGAGAGACAGAATACTAGGAAAAAACATGTGTCAGACTCAGAATTTTTGGATCAAAATTTTCTTTATCATTTTCCGATTAAAATAGATTGATGGACGCGCCTCTCCCTATTTTCACGCAACGTGAAATTTAAACGACCCAGATAGATCGGCTTCTGTTGGAATACATGAAATTTGAATCAGTTAAACCTAGAAGAATGCAGTTTCATATTCTTAGCCAAGGAATGGGAGAGAAAAAACCCATTGACACGCGGGTTACATTAAAATAGAATTAGTTTTGCATCCTCTGCAAATTAAGAATCAGATTAAGCTGCTTGAGAAATTTTCTATTTATTGCTTTTATTTGTTTGTACATCCCACATTTACACAAAAAGAATAGGAAGGTGTACGTGGTTGTCTCTAGCGTCTGATGTACGTAGTTGTCTTCTTCTTCTTCTTCTTCTTCTTCTTCTTCTTCTTCTTCTTCTTCTTCTTCTTCTTCTTCTTCTTCTTCATCTTCAATAAAGGTTGTAATAAATTGTATTTTGTTTACAGAATAGGAAGGCGTGCAATATGAGGGGCTTGAGGAGACAGTGTAATTTTGTATTTGGACTTTTATTTTGATGAACTGCAAAAGCTTAATGGTGAACTTCACGTGAGTATTGTGTTTTTTTTTTCCATTCTGTTGTTTGTATTTGAAATTGCAGTCTACATGTCCGATATATCCCTTCATATTCTGTAGAATTGTGGCTGCTAATAATCATCATATGTAAATGGATGGCTCCTTTCAATAAATCCTTGAGTTTCTTTGTCCAGTTGTTAATAAGAATGATGCTCCAAAGTACAAGATATTTTAGACTTTAATTTTTCTTACTGAAAATAGATACTTGAACCTCAGGTTATCTTGATGTTACAAGA
This sequence comes from Ajuga chamaepitys, assembly GCA_958295605.1. Lineage (NCBI taxonomy): Eukaryota > Viridiplantae > Streptophyta > Magnoliopsida > Lamiales > Lamiaceae > Ajuga > Ajuga chamaepitys. The sequence goes on along the minus strand of OY282507.1, from coordinate 9,272,788 downwards.
ACATAATATATTTATAAATTAATTTGTTGGTTTACTTAGTCTATGAAATATATTTTGAGAACAATCCTTCAAGAACAATATAACAAGCAAAAGATGATGACCATAAAATGTATAATACTCTACCACCAATAGATTCTGTGAAATTAAATTATGGTAGGACATATCCTGCTTCACAATGCTTTGATCTCTTAAAATTAACAGCCATGGTGTAATTAAAGAGCTGAAAGAAAAACCATAAATGGAGATACAAGAATTGAATGAGACATTACATGAGGAATCATAGCTGAAGTCTTTATTGTTTCATTGATGTTCTTACAAGTAAGTTTTGCATTCATTACAACTACATATATAGACCAAAACCATAACAGCTAGCTCTCTCTAATACTAGACAAATAGTACAAAACACTAGACAAATAGTACAAGAGTAGTAACAAATTCTGCTCTTCTACGAGTTCAACATTTAAGACTCATTAATATGTTGTACTATGAGCTACAGTTGCTTTGTCTTGCTTCCTAGATTTGCAACGGCCTGTTTGACCATTTTCACTTTGCTTTCTTATCAAGTCTTCAACATAAGATAACATCCCAACTTGTCCTCCACAGTGGCTGTCCACATCAGCTCCGCTTGACAAATTGGCACAGCTTGACACATCAACAGTGATTTTATCGCCTTCCCTTCCTCAATTTAAATGTGGGTAGAGGAATGAGATTGAGCTTGTTCCTCAACCTCATGAATAATTGTGAGCTTAGAGGCTTTTTCATGAGATCAGCAATCTGTTCTGTAGATGGCACATGAAACACCTTAATAACACCTTTGCTGACTAAGTCCCTAACAAAATGTATATCTAGCTCTACATGCTATATCCTAGCATGTAGTATGGGATTAGAAGCAAGAGCTATTGTACTTATGTTATCCACTGAAACAACATGACTTTTCACTTTTGATTCTCAACTCTTGAAGCAAGGAACTCAGCTAAACAATTTATGCAGCACATGAGCTAGACTTCTATATTCAGCCTCAGTGTTGGATCTTGATACATGAGATTGTTTCTTCGATTTCCAACTCACAAGCTTTCCACCCAAGTAAACACAGAAACCTGTGATTGATTTTCTGATATCAACATCTGTTGCCCAATCTGAATCACAGAAACCAGTAAGACTAAGACTTCCAATTTTCTTAATACACAATCCCATACTTGCACTTCCAGCAAGGTATCTCAAGATCCTCTTTACTACTTTAAAATGTGTATCCAAGGGACAAGACATATACTGGCTCACTTTATTCACTGAGAAAGCAATCTCAGGTCTTGTAATGATAGCATACTGTAGTCATCCTACCAAACTACTGTAATGAGTAGCATTCATGATTGGACTTCTTTCCACTTTTAGAAAAATGAGGAGAAGTGACCATGAGAGTGTTTGTTCCTTTTGTATCAATCATATTAGCTCTAGCAAGGAGTTCCTTAATATACTTCTCTTGACATAGATGTAATCCTTCAACTGTTTTGGTGATTTGAATTCTAAGAAACAAATGTGTCTCATCAAGATCCTTAAGAGTGAAATGAGTGGAAAGAGACTTGATTGCCAAATCAATTTAAGTCGATTTGTTCCATGTCACAAGAATGTCATCAACATATATGAGTAAATAAATGAAATAGCCATTTCTTATCCTGAAAAATAAGGAGTTATCTGCTCTTGAATGCTGAAAACCCAATTTCATCAAAACTTCTTTCACTTTCAAATGCTATGCCCTGGATGCTTGTTTAAGACCATACAGGACCTTTGTTAGCTTACAGACAAGAGGAATTCCATCCTTTGATATCACCTCAAAACCTGGTGGTTGCTTCATAAAGAGCTCCTCCTTAAGCTCTCCATGCAAGCAGGCATTGTTAACATCTTTCAACTGCAAGGCTTAATATAACTCTTATGGTGCATGGTTTCACCACAAGACTAAAGGTTTCTGAATAATCCAATCCTTCAATTTGTGTGTAGCCTTGAGCTACAAGTCTTGCTTTGTGTTAGACGCACTACCATCAACATTCATTTTCACATTTAAAACACATTTACACCTACTACTTTTCTTCCTTCTGGTATTTTGGACAGATACCAGGGCATGTTTGCTCTCAAAGGTGCAAGTTCATCCTCCATAGGTTTTCTCCAATGGTCGTGCTTCATGCTATTAATGAAAGAAGGTGGTTCTTCATCAATATAAGTCACTGAGTACACCTTTGGCTTGTGAATTCCTGACTTTGCTCTAGTAATCATATGATGACCTCCCTGTGGAACAATAATAGGATTCTATACAGAGACATTAGTAGCAGGTAAATTAGATAACTCATTTAGTGCTTGTATGACCTCAAGATCAGATTGATGGGCTGTTTGAGGTGTGTGATGAGAAGAATGATCTGAGATAGATTGGGTATCATGTTGTGAGGAACTTTGATGCTCGGTATTAGCAGAAGGGACTTGTGTGATTACTATAGGAGGTGGAACAATGTAAAATTGCTTAGCTAAAGGAGATGTGATGATAGTAAAAGAGGTAAGATCAGTATGATCAGTTTGGGATTTTTTGAAAGGAAAGTTTTCTGCATCAAGCACAACATCTCTGGAGTAGATGATTTTCCAATTAGGTAACAGAATCTTATACCCTTTGAATTGGTTGCTATATCCTAGGAAACTGCCTCGTTGAGACCTTAGTTCAAGTTTGTGCTTGTTGAAAGGACTTGTATGTGGAAAACACAGGCATCCAAACACTTTAAGGGTACTATATTCTGGCTTTTTCTGGTGGAGGATTTCAAGAGAGGACTTGCAAGAAAGGCTCTTTGTAGGGATTCTATTCATAATGTATACTGCTGCAACAAAGGCATCATCCCAAAAACTTTGTGGAACATGAGAGTGGACAAGAAGTGATAGACTTATTTCAACAATGTGTCTATGTCTCATCTCTGCCACTCCATTTTGCTGTGGAGTGTAAGGACATGAGATTCCGTGTAGAATCCCACTAGATTCAAAGGTTTGTCTTAAGGATTTGTATTTAGTCCCACCATCAGTTTGTATGGATTTGATTTTAAGATTGAACTAAGTTTCAACAAGATCTTTGAAATAGTGAAAGGCTGTAACAACATCAGTTTTCTATTTGAGGAGGTATATCCTTGTGAACTTAGAGAAATGGTCAATGAAATTTACATAGCATCTATAACCATTCCTTGATACTATGGGGATGGTCCTCACAGATCAGAGTGTATAAGTTCAAGGGTGCTTTATATTGAGTTTTGGAATCGTTGTAAGGCAATCTATGACTTTTAGCTAAAGAACGAGCTACACAGTGACTTAAACTAACAAATTTCATTTCAAAGGGAACATTACAACTGTTAAGACAAGTTTTACAATGTCAAAGCTGTGGTGGCCCTACCTTTGGTGCCACAGTTCTAGACTATTGCCTTTCTTTGAAAGAAAACTATAAGCTTTTGGATGAAAAACAGAAGAAGATAAAGCAGTGACATTGGAATGAATTTCTTGAATGAAAGAAATAGGTTTGGAGAGATCCCATTGATTCAAACTGGTGGATTGACTGGCTAAAGGATCTTTTTGCAAAGTGAATTTGTATAGACCATCTTCAAGAATCCCCTTGAGCAAAATAACCTGTGTTGCTTGATCCTTAACAAAACAAACAGAAGGGTGGAACTCAAAGAACACTGATATCAAGGGAAAATTGAGACACACTAAGAAGATTTTTGGTTATATTAGGAACATGCAGAATGTTTCTAAGAATAAAAGATTTTGAATGTAGAGGTGATTTGAGGTATGCATTACCAAAATGAGTTATTTGCTCACCTGCACCATTGCCCATCTACACCTTCTTTCCTCCTTGGTATTCAGTTGCAACGCTTAAGTTACTCATGTCATTTGACACATGTTTAGATGCATCTGTGTCAGAATACCAGCTGCGCTCACTTCCCGCTTCTTGGTTGTAGCTGTAGGATGGAAATTGTGTCATGTTTAAGGAAGGATTCTTGTTACCAAAGGGTTGTTGTTGTTGCTGCTGCAAGTTTTGCTATGGGACTGTGAAATTGTTGTCTAGATTATACCAGCATTTATCTGTGGCGTGGCTACAGTATCCACAGTATTGGCATGTTGGTTTACCACCACTTGGTCTGCCTCTTCTTCCACCTCTAAAGCTACCTCTAGGTGCTCTTCTTCCTCTGGTTTGAAATTGTTAACCTCTTGCTCCTCTAAATCCTTCAGTATTAAATTTCTTATGAATGCAATTGGGTTCCTTTTGTGACTGTGTTCACACTTAGCTGTGAACCTTCAATGTTCACTCCTTGAATCTAGGATTGATTCACCTCCAATCTTGATTCATATGACAACAATAAAGATTGCATTTCTATGACAGAAATGTGACCTGCTCTTGAGGTCACATTCACCATTACTGAGTCATAACTTGATCCTGGTCCAGACAAGATATGCATGACTTGATCATTTTTCCAAAAGATTCTCTCATAGTGCTTCATTCTTTCTTTGTATTTTGCAGCTAGATTTATACTGCATCAACTTGGCCTTTGTTTGGCTTACAAAACTCTGTTCAAGAGTGTTCCAGATCTCAAATGATGTATCAAGGCCAACCATTAGTGATAGAACACTACCACTGAGAGATGAGAGGATCCATGAAGCTAGCAGCTGATCCTGCCTTTCCCATGTGAGGAAATCAGGATTGATTTCTTCTTCTGTGGTCGCAGTCCTGGATATCTTCTTTGGTGGGCAGCTATCATTTAATAGAATGAAGGAGGCAAGGCCATATCCCCTAATGGCTGTATATATTTGTTGTTTCCAGATTAAGAAGTTAGATTCATCTAACTTCACAGACACAAGTTGATTTTGTGGTTGTATAATATGAAGTTGAGGAGTTCTAGTTGCCATGGTTGTGGCTGCTACTGTGGTAGCTGCTTCTTCTGCCATGATTTGAAGGATTTATGAATTTTATTGTGGAAGGTGAAGGAATCAGAGCCAGGATAAACCTGCTCTGATACCATAAAAGAAAACCATAAATGGAGATACAAGATTGAATGAGACATTGCAGGAAGAATCATAACTGAAGTCTTTACTGTTTCATTGATGTTCTTACAAGTAAGTTTTGCATTCATTAGTACTGCATATATAAACCAAAACCATAACAACTAGCTATCTCTAACACCAGACAAATAGTACAAACTCAAGACAAATAGTACAAGAGTAGTTACAAATTCTGCTTTTCTACGACTTCAACATTTAAGACTCATTAATGTGTTGTACTATGTGTTGCAGTTGCTTTGTCTTACTTTCCAGATTTGCAGTGGCCTGTTTGACCATTTTCACTTTGCTGTCTCATCAAAAATTCAGCATAAGATAACATCCCAACTTGTCCTCCATGGTGCCTGTCCACATCAGCTCTGCTTGACACATCAACATTAAGTTTATCAGCAGAAGATCAAAATTTGTATAATACCTCAAAATACAAGAATCAATGCCTCAAAAGTTTTGTTATTTATTATGTCAACCAATATAGGCTTTCATTTCATAATCTCCCTAACTTAAAAAATATGGGTGTTTCTTACAAAATAATGTAGTGTCCAAAATACCCTTCTATTATACATTATTTATGAGGAATGTGCAAGGACAACTACATAATTTACCATATTTTTAATATGTATTTATTGCAAAAAATTAATAATATCATCCCCTAAGTTTTATGTTGCTTATTTGTATTGTTTTTAAATCTAAAACTTCTAATCAAATGCAATAAGTTTATATTTTATTTTTTAGATATGGAATTAATTAAACTTTGTAATGTAGTATAAAATTTATAATTTATTAAATTTTCATAATATATATTTAGCTTTAATGCATTGTTTGACATGAATTTTTTTTTTTTAAAAAAAACTATATGCAAATTCAATATATCATGTGGAGTAAATTGGAAGAAAACTACAATAAGATCATGGATATAACTTTTAGGATATATTACAAAAACTTTTAGGATATATTACAAGGTAATTCTAATATAATATTTTTGACGAAAAAACATATGCTTACGATGCAAAGAAAAAATACCATGCATTATGTTTTTATGCTAAATAATAAAAAATAATTTTAAGATAAGCAGCTGGTCAGACATTCGTAAAAATTAGAATAAGAGAATTATTATCTAAAATTTGTATTCCTATCAAACGACGATTTTATCCAATGACATTTCACGCCCTATATTTTAGTATTATTTCAATTTTAATTTTTAGCATATCTTTTTTATCACATACTCCCTCTGTCCTGGCCTAATTGTTCTACTTGCCTTATTTGTTTGTCCCAAGTTAATTGTCCTACCCCATAAATGGCAAATTCTCCCATAATCTCCACTATCAAATTCTCCACATTCAATCTCTACCTTTGAAAAAGTCAAAGATTCCACAAAATCTGCTTTTTCTTAGTCTCCGTGCCAGGCCAAGGTAGGACAATTAGCTTGGGACGGAGGGAGTATATAATATTGGTAAAAAATGTGAATATGAATAATCATGTAGAAAAAAATTAAAAAGGTTGTACGCGATTTACAAACAAATTTAAAATCACATAATATCTTTTAATATCTTATAAAGTAAATATTTTAATATATATATATATATATATATATATATATATAAGAGTACTCTTCAGCCTGTTATTCATAACTATATTTCATTACTAATTTAAATAACTTTTTGTAGTATATTCACTGGATCAGAATATATTATATAACTATGCAAACAATGCATGACTTATTTACATACCCAATCTTTGTTTATATTTCTAAAAGTGAAATTTCAAACTCAAGTGAGAATATTCTTGATGTATATTTTTTTATAATAAGTACTCCCTCCGTCCCAGTTAACTTGTCATAGTTGACCGAGCAAGGATGTTAAGAAAAAATAGATTTTGCTTTTTCTTTGACTCTTTTAAAGGTGGAGATTGAGCGTGGAGATTTTAAGGGTGGAGATTGTGAGAGAACGAAATTTCATTTTTAAGTGTGTGCAAAGTTAAGTGGGACTGATCGAAATGAAAAGTGTGACAAGTTAGTTGGGACGGAGGGAGTAATATATATTGATAACTAAGTTCTACTTATCTACTTCCTCTTAACATGTGAATAGTAATTGTTAACAATAAATTAGATAAAAGTTAGTTCAAACGACTAGCTAACTCTTGTTAACAGAGTGGGTTTTACTTAGAGAGTAAGTTAGAAGTTTGAAATCTTCCCTAATTATATCTTTTTAATTTCTACAAAAGCTCAAAATTTAGAAGAGATAATAAATTTAGAAAGTAAAGTAATTTAGCTCGATCTTTATGAAACTTCTTTATTGATTCATGATAAAACAATGCGTACATATATTTTCATTTGATATACATCTCAATAAGAAAGTTAACTAACACTATCTATAATTATTGATATATAATTACTTGAAAAGTATTAATTCACGATTTCAAGTAACATATATTAGAAAACAGAAAGAGATATAATTCACATTCTCATGTATATATATTTGATATATATTTTGCATTTACATTAAATAACCTTTAGTTTAAAGGTGATGTGGTACGACTTATATGATTGTTAATGGGATAATTTGAAATATATATATATATATATATATATATATATATTAATTTATGACTCTTCAAAACTATAACTTTTTTTTTTTTTTTTTTATTTAAAATCATTGAAAGAAACAATGGATTGTATACATGAAGTAAGCATATGTGCGATCATTTTATCCTTATACATATAAAAATATATGACATAACTTTTAACAAAAGTAAAACAAAAAAAAAAAAAAAAAAAAAAGCAAAAAAGACGAACATATACTCCTCCATCCCCAAAAAAGAGTTATTTTTGAGAGAAGTATAATTTTTTAATATTTTTGTCAATTAGATGAATGTACTACTTTCTATAACTGTGAACTCTGATTAGTTATTCGAATTTATATTCGTTTATTGACTTATTTATAAAATTGAAATTTTAATATATACATTGACTAATAAAACAATACATGGACATCTTGAAAACTTGACTGTTTTTTCAAGACACTCCACAAATTTAAAAAAGTTAGTTTTTTTTTTTTTAAATTTATAGAACAAATGAGGTTATTATAAACAATATCATTGTTGTTTTACTTTTGTTAAAAAAATCTCTTTCAATTTAATTTTCACTTACTGTATTTTTGTTTATTAAAATCAAGCATTGAAAGTATTCAATCATATTATACAACGCATTGGTACAAGATCCATATATATTAAGGAGTATATATTTTTAATCATTAGAAACCTATGGAATAAGAAGTATTTTTTATCCTGACATATATACTATATAATTTTATAAGATTATTTAAAGTAAAAAACATATTAGTAACTTTGAGTTAATTATATATATCACGTGCAACGCACGTGTCTCTAACTAGTATACTAAAATAGGCTAAAATAAGTTCGAGATGTCACATTTTTCTTTTTATCGAGATATCACATTTTCCTTTTTATAAGGTGGCTAGAAAGAAAATAAAATATCTTAAAGGTTGAAACATATTGTGAGCAAAGAATGTTGTTCTCCATTTTGCTCTTACTTGAATCTTTTATACACTCTGCAGCTCTATTTTGATTGTATCTCTCCTTCAATGGATTGGAGAATTTCCTGCAGCTCAATGAGCTGAAGTTTGGTTGTATCTCTCCTTCAATGAGCAGAAGAAATTGATGTTACTCTGGATGGCGAGGTGTGAGGTTGGTGGGATTTGATCTCTGGCTACTGATATGATTTACAAGATGTTCTACCAACTAAGCTAATCGAATCCATATTTGTTGGTCGGTTTCTTGATAATGATTATCTCAAATACTATAACCTATGCTCGAGCAATACCTTCGGAATTTAAGGCTTTCTCTGTCTTCATGCATGTGAGAGACACATACCTTCCTAAAGGTAATTGGGATGAAGATGCCGGTATTTGTCTATCACTTTCTATGGATGATATTTTGTTTTTTTATGAAATGACTCTTGATGAATTGTATTATTGGATATGTGAGAAGTAAATATTCATTTTTCACCTTCCAAAAGTTTTACATGTGCTCCCCTGTTTTTAAACTAGACGGAAGAACTTATTATATCAACGATTTTAGATTTGCATCACCTTTGGGTAAAGCTGTTAAAGGGGAATTTTGAACCCGATAAAGTTCTCGAGAATGAGTTTTGAGGAGTCAAGCAAGAGCAATTGAGCAATTTTGTGGAGAATTCGAAGGATTAAATCTTGAACCCGAAGAAGAACCGAGAGAAGAAATAGAGAATGAAAGGGAGGACCATGAAGGAGTTAGAAAACACGGGGGTCACACACCAACCCCTATGTATTACCTTCCCCGAGTTTGAAGAGGACACAATTTTCGAATTGAAGTCGGGTCTTATACACTTGCTACCATCTTTCCACGGTCTTTCGGAAAAAGACCCACATAAGCATCTCAAGGTGTTTCATATTGTATGTTCAAGTATGAAGCCTACAATGGTAACGGAGGAGCAAATAAAGTTAAGGGCATTCCTCTTTTCTTTGAAAGTTCTAGCCAAAGATTGGCTATACTACCTTCCACCGGCTTCTATTACAACGTGCGAACAAATGGAGAGATGATCCCTTGAGAAGTACTTTCCGGCCTCTCGGGCTACAAATATTTGAAAGAAAATCAGCGGTATTCGACATTGCCAAGGAGAGACACTATACCAATATTGGCAAATGTTTAATAAGTTAGTTGCTAGTTGCCCACAGCACTAGATCACTGATCAGCTTCTTATACAGTAATTCTATGAAGGCCTGTCCTTGACCGACCGGAACATGATTGACTCGACAAGTGGAGGAGCATTGGTTGACAAGATTCCAACAACTGCTCGTTCGTTAATTTCCAAAATGGCTGCAAATACCCAACAATTTGGGTGTCATGAGCCAATAAGGACGGTTAGGAAGGCACATGATTCGACCATTGATGACAAATTGGAACAACTCACTAATTTGGTCAAAACGGTAGCCTCGGGCAACACTCAAGCCCCTAGGTTAGGATTTTTCAAACCACCACACATAATACCAACACATGCCCAATCTTGGATGGAGAGATTGAAGCTCACGCGCAAACGCCATTGGCACCTTCAATGGGGGAAGGAGGTATGAGCCTTATTCTCAAAGTTACAACCCTGGGTGGAGAGATCATCCAAACTTTTGGTGTGATAACCAAGGTGACCAACAAAGTGACCAAGGCCAAGTCGAGCACCTCAACTGAGAGGGATGTACCAACAACAACAATTGACTGCATAGTCATCATGTCCATCATTAGAAGACATTGTGAAGAGCTTAGCAACCAACACAGTCCAGTTTCAGAAGAAAACTCAATCGAGCATCAAGAACCTTGAAACACAAGTGAGCTAACTTGTAGCCTTAGTGTCTCGATTCAAAAGTGCAAACAGTGGCAAACTGCTGGCTCAACAGGAAATCAACCCCAAAAATGTCGGTGCCATCACCCTTAGAAGCGGAGTGATGCTTGGAGAGCTTAACAAGCCTGGGCATCCTTTGGAGGATGAAATTCAGGTAAAAATTGAAGGAAAGTTGAAACTGAAGCTGAAACTGGAGGTAGTTTCGAAAAGGAGGTCGCGCCTGCGATCATCTCTGTGAAGGCACACCTCCTGCTGTGTTTAGCCAGTCGCGCCCACGGCCCCTTGTCGCGGTCGTGACCCCTGCTGTCCAGAAATGTGAAGTTTCACCTCCTATCCCGACTCAGCCACTCCCGGTTCCAAGCCGAGTCGTAAAAGCAGTGGATAAGAGCAAAGATAAGGAGATGCTAGAAGTGTTTCGAAAGGTAGAGATAAACATCCCCTTGATTGATGCCATGAAGAAAATCCCGAGGTATGCTACTCAAGGACTTGTGCATTAACAAGAGGAAGCTTGAGGGCAATGAAAAGGTAATCATGGGGAAAAATGTCTCTGCAATCTTCCAAAAGAAGATTCCACCAAAATGCAAGGATCCCGGAATATTCGCAATCCCATGCAAGATAGGTAACTGTAAGATTGAATGTGTAATGTTCGACTTAGGAGCTTTAATTAACGTTATACCACGCTCAATTTTTCATTCTTTGAATTTGGGGCCACTCAAGGAAACACGAGTCGTCATTCAACTAGGCGATCGAAGCACTTCATACCCCGATGGAGTGATTGAAGGTGTGCTAGTTGAAGTTGATAACTTAGTGTTTCCAGCTGATTTCTATATTTTGGAGATGCAAGGTGATTCATCAATCCCCACACCTATCTTATTGGGGAGGCCATTTCTAAACACACCCCGAACTAAGATAGACGTTCATGAAGGCACTCTCACGATGGAGTTTGATGGAAGAACCGTGCAATTTTATATTTTTTATGCCGAGCATTTTCCCAAAGATTTCCATCCTGTTTTTCCTCATAATGTTGTTAACCCTTCTGTTGAGAAAGAATTTGAGATAAGGTGCAGGAATAAGTTGAACATCTCCACATCAAAGCATCATGAACAGGAAGGTGAGAAGCTACATGAAGTAAAGTGCTTGAACTGGTCCGGGCCAATATGGAAACCACCTTGGAACAAATGCTAAAGAGAAAGAGCTTTCGTCGAGCCAACGATGTTAAACAAAGGCGCTTGTCAGGAAGCAACCCGATATTTACTATTTTCGTATTTTAATTTCGTAGTTTAGATTATTTACTTATATATTTAGATATTATCTTATTGTTATCCTTTAGTGTACAGGGACTATGATGACGAGAAACCGACCAAGCCATGAAATTCAAAGAGATAGCACTTAATGGGGGCGACGAAGCCCGAAAGCCACTGTGAGTTGGAGTACCAATTCGTACCCTTTTGTACAAACTTTGATCTTTAACCAAGTTTGGGAAGGGGGTGGTAGGTGTACGTATTGGCCGCTCACGAGCTTAAATTTCGTATGCTACTCTATTGCCCTTGGGATTGATTAGACTTGGATTGGATTTGGTATCTCTGTATGGATTAGTCTTTTGCATTATTAATTTGAGTCAATAAGAACCACTTGATATTGTTGATTGATTAATTACCTTTGATAGAGCACCAATTCGTACCCCTTTGTTTCCCACAAGCTTTAAGTTTTCAACCAAGTTTGGTGGAAGGGGGCGGTAGGTGTACGTATTGGCCGCTCTCGATTTGATTATGGATAGTAATGGGGATTTATAATTGGCGAATATTAAATGATGAAGTAACTTTTTGCAAAAATGTTTTGAAAAATGGCACATGCTAGAGCATGATAGACAATTGAGGTGAAATTGAGCTTGTACTCAAAACTTGTGATCAAGAAAATTTTGCCTTGTGAGTTTTTGAGCTTCAATTGTACTCCCAATTTTGGAGTTAATTATACCTTCTTTCAGTGTGTAGTTCATTGATTGCATGTGCTTGTCTCTAGAACTTGCCTTGATTCTCTATTTTGAATAAGTGGGTACATTGTGTGACTTAGAAAATGATCGTAGGCAATTCTTGACTTTTAGTCTACTTGTAAACTTTAAAATGTTACACATTTTCACCGAAAATTGGAAAATTGCCCCTAGTTAGCCCCTTGAGCTTTTAGCTTTTCGTTTGATAGCCCAACTCTACAAGCCGAGTACCTTTCCATTTAGCATTTAACCCTAATTGTACTATTTGAGTACGAGGGAGGCGGTTGGAAGGTAATCGGGTAAAATTTAGGACTAAAAGGGTAAAACTATCGGGAATATTGAAGGGTGAAGAGAATTGAAACAATAAATAAATAATTGAGAAAACTAGTCTCCCCTAGTTTGTAAATAGTTAAAAATAACGAAAAACGAAAAATTCAAAAATTGGGAAAGGGAAGAAAAAATCGGATGTATATATTTAGTTCATTGCTTTTGATTGGGAGAGACTAGTAACATAAATGCTTCTTGACCAATGTTCTCAAAGTTGGAAATTTCAAAAGAAAACACATGCAAGAGAGAATTGAAAAAAAAACATTTAGGTTGTGAGTTTGTAGTAGGGTGAAGAAATCAATTTAGGGATTTGTTTACTAGGGAAGTGAGAGTGAGGGAATAGTGAATGTTGTTTGACGGGTGATTGAGAGTAGCTAACTCAATTAGTCCAAGAAATTAGTCACTTTTGCTCAAATCTATCCCACCTTACCTCAAGCCAACATTGCAACAAAAAATAAGACCTTTTTTATTCTTTGTCACACATGTTGAGTACAAATTCGATTTTAGAAGATTCACAAGCATATGGTAGTCGTGACATGCATTTTAATGTGAGCGAAAAACACGACCATTTGATACACTTGAGAGTTGAGAGATACACCCAGTGAGGATCTTTAGTTGAGGGTTTTCAAGTCTCAAAAGTAGTTGAAATTGTTATATCATATATATGCTCATCTTATCATAATTGCCTTGCTTTTGAAAACTTCGTCTGAAATTGAATTCGCCATTTAAATCTTTCCTAACACGTGTCCTTTTTCTTCTTTTACTTTGCTTCAATCTGTTCGGACGAACATAGGTTTAAGTTTGGGGGGATTTGGTACACGTGTTCATGCATGCATTTTAGGTCGAATTAAGTGTTGTTTTAATGATATTTGCGTGCATATTTGACTGTGTATTGTTCATATTTGTATTATTGGAATATCTAATGTGTTTGAGCTCATTTCAAGACAATACAGGCAATATAGGACCAAAAATAGGTCTTGAAGAAGTTCGGAACGAAGAACGAGCCAAGGATGAAACAAGAGGAGAGGTTCGAGCGAGAAGAAGAGTCCGTGATTTATGGTTGCGACTGCGACCAATCTAGCGAAACCTAGCCAAAAAGTCAAGACACGGTTCATGCCCGCGACCTCTGTTCGCACCCACGACCGAGTCCGCGAACCAAACCCTACCTTAAGCAAAATAAATGGTTCACGGTCGCGATCCGATACCCTGTTTTTAATCCTGAAACGCATTTTTGGCCATTTTTCAGCCCAACCCTTTCTCATCTATATATATAAGGTCAATTTCGAATTTAACCTAACCAAGCACCCATTTCTCACACATATTCAACCACCATTCACCATTGGAAGCAAGGAATTTGGAAGAGGGTTGAAGATCAAGATCATCAACTCAATCTTTTGGTTCATTCTATCTTATTTTAATGTCTTCTTTGATTTTCAATTGTTTTATCTTTGTAATAGTTGATATGAGTGGCTAGCACTCTAATTTCAGTCCTTGATCATTAGTTGAACCTTGGATTTAGGATGTTTATGTAATTTTTACGGTTATTAACCGATTGAATTATGTTTTGCAATGTTCTATGTTATTTGGGATTGTTGATTCACACTTACGAATTGAATTGTGGTTTGATCACGTATTTAGATATTTGTTTGTGTGTTGCTATAATCGGGTTTGTAATCCGGAATTGTTATGAATCCGATTCCCATGTGACGAACAATAGATTTATTCTATTGGGGATAACAAGAGTTCAACCACTAAAATCGAGCTTGTAAATTTTATGTCGTGTCTATTCCGTTGTCTTGATTCTTAATGTATTTGACTATTGACTCTTAGAGAGCTTGTTCTAGAAATTGATAAGTGGAGTAGGATTAATTATACTTAAGAGACAACAAGGTTAATAGAGCTTGTTATTAATCTTGGAGTAGAGATTCTAAGGCAAAATCAATCGGGTAGTAACATCATTTATATGGATTATTTGGGCCAAGGGAATACTCGATCAAGGGTTGAATTCTTTTTATCATTTATAAAACCAAAAATCATTCTCTTATCTTTATTCACTTGAATTGTCAATGTGCTAAGTACTTTTAGAGTAATTGTTGTTTGAGTTGCTTAATATAAATTTAGGTGTTAGTTGTGATTCCATCAAATTCCCCTCCACTTCTTTATTTTTTACTAGCTAATTTATATTCTGTTGCTTGATCATAATAGTTTAATACATAAATCAAAATTATTCACCGTTCCTCGTGGAATCGACCCTTATTTACCACTCTACTAGTTAGAGTAGTAGATCAAGGATAAACACACACACACACATATATATATATATATATATATATATATAAATTTGGTAAGACAAACAGCGCGCCTCCTACCATAAGGGTAACCTTGTAAAAATACAAAAGGGAGTGCTTGGCCCTTTAAAATGTTTCGAGCCCCTCGATCGGGCTCGACTCGGTCTTCTAGCAAATTTTGGAAAACATTGGTGCAGAATCAGCTCTCAGCGCGAACACAAAAGTTGTAGATATTCATCTCATGGTCACGTAGCATCTCCAATCAATTAATTCATAGTCCATATGAGAAAGTTATGGGCAAAAAACAGAGACAGGCCTTATGAAAATGGGCCAACCGGCACAAAACTGCAGGACTGCTGGACCGGAAGCCGGCAACAGTGGACGGTACTAGGCTGGTGAGCAAGAGTGAGGCGGTTTTGTAGTTGTTGCTGGACCGGCATCCGGCAGCAGCCTCCGGTACCGGTCCGGTTCGGCTTACTTTTGTCCCTTTCTTCGTGCATTTTTCGTCACCGTTTTGGGTGCCATCCTCTCGTCTTCTCAAACCGATCTCTTCACCACTTTTATTTGAGACTTGATGAACTTCAAGTTGGAATTTTATAGGGTTTGATTCGGGCCCGTTTGGGCCTCAATTTGGAGGCCAGAATGGGGAAACACTTGCGACTGTCCTCTTCTCTCGTTTTGAAGCCTTTGCACCCATTTTCTTGGCTCGATTCCTGCAAAAAAATTGTTGTGACTTGGTGAACTTCAATTTGGACCTGACCTTGGCCCAATTTGGGCCCATTTGGACCTCAGGATGGAGGCTGGTACACGTGTCCCTTGCACGCACTTTAGGGCACTTTTAGTGTCATTTTGTGTCAATAATGTGCATAATCACGTGTATTTAGTGCTTTTGTATTCTCATGGGCAAAATAATGCGTTTGTGTTGTTTTTGTGTTAAGACAGGTGAAAAAGGATAAAAAAAGAAAGTCAAACGATCACAAAGTCGGTGGATCGATCGAGGCAACAAAAGGAAGGGCTAACTGAAGATCTCGGCCGAGACAGGATGAAGATCTCGGCCGAGATGAGTCTCCAGGGTAAACATGAAGATTTGCAGAACTGAAGATCTTGGCCGAGACAAGCAATACATCTCGGCCGAGATGAGTTTCCAGGGGATTTCAGGATTTTCAAAGGACCAAGATCTCGGCCGAGATGAGTCAAACCCTAGCCAGCCCCATTTTCCCCTTTTTACATCTCGGCCGAGATGAAGTTGAATCTCGGCCGAGATCAACCTTCGACCCACCAATTTGGAAAAAAACCCTTTTTCACGTCTCGACCAAGACGCACTTTCGTCTCGGTCGAGATTCCTTACCCTGTTTTAAAATCCTGAATGCGATTTTGCCTATTTTTTACTAGCACTTTCTCCTCTTATATATATATATATATATATATCATCTCATTCAAATTTGACCTAACCTTTTGATACTTTGGGAAGCACTATTCAGCTACCATCGCATCCAAGGAGGAGAGAAGGCAAGAAGAAGTCACATCATCTTTCCCATTAATCATCCTTGGGTTTTATCACTCTATCATTATGAATTCTTGTATTTTCTGTAATTTCTTGATTGTATTAGGTGTAATGGGTGGTTAGCACCCCAAATTCTACCCTTGATCATGTTGAACCTTGATTGATGATGAGAATGTGATTATTGACTCTTGATGTTACCTTATTTATGCAATTTAAATGTTCTATAATGCTTGATTGGATTGTCTCATGCCTAGATGCTTGTTTTAGGATTGATCACCCTTTGGGAGGCATTTATTGTATGTTGCTAGAGATTGAACTTCACTTTCCGTGATTGTTGAAGCTTCAATCTCCCTTAGTAGCGAACAATGCTTGATATCGTTGGTGGCATTATAGAGTTTGGCCTCTAAACTCGACCGTGTCGAGGTTTATGTTTTATTTATCCCGTTGTTCTAGCTCGTGACCAACCAATATCAATTAGTGTTAAAAGAGCTTGTTTGGATCACTAATTGATTTGGGTAGGGATAAATCGATAAGTGTACCTTCGATTTATCTACAATTAAGGGACAACATAGTCTACATAAGCGGACCTTGTAGATTGTGGGATAAGGGTTTAAATCGCATTGAATTTGGGATATCAACGATAATCATTCAGTAGTCGGATTCAAGGGGATACTAGATCGAGGGTAGACCTTTTATCATATTCTAAAACTCGAAAAACATTTGTTATTTGTCTTTTTTTGTTTGATAGAAAATACCAAAAATATTTATTGCTTATCTAGAATTGTAGTTGATCACTTGTTAGCATTTAGTTGTTACTCAATCCAAACCCCCCCCCCCCCCCCCCCCCGTTTACTTGTTTAAGTTTATTACCCTATCCATCGTAAATCATTAGTTGCTTGTAAAATCCGAACAACACTAATCCACCGTTCTCTGTGGGATCGACCCTTACTTACCACTCTACTAGTTAGAGTTGTAAGCTAAGGTTAAGTATATATTCTATATACAATTAATTTGGAATGGTCCAACGACTCGTACCAAATTTTGGCGCCGTTGCCGGGGAACGGTGATAAGAATAGTGTTGTTTTATTTGTTCAAGCATTATATTTAGTTTATTAGTTGTTTATCTACTTCTTGTTTATCTAGTAGTTTTGTTTATCTAGTAGTTTTATATTCTCTTGTTTTCTTGTGTCTTGATAGGTAGTTAATGTTCTTGCGTTCACAAGGAGAGAGAGGATTGTTATTTGAACCGAATATTGTGAAACGTGAACGAGAGTTGAGAAGAAAAGCCCGGAATTTGGAACAAGTCCGAGGAGGATTTGAAGATTTGAACTTAGAGAGTGAAGAGACCGTCGGATTGGAAGAAATGGCTGAGGATCAGGGTCAGGAAAGGACCATGAAGGAACTTGCCAACACAAGGGTTGCTCAAGAACCCTTGTGTATTACATTCCCAACAATAGAAAATGATACTGCTTTTGAGCTTAAATCGGGGCTCATTCATCTCCTGCCGTCATTTCATGGGCTATCCGGGGAGGACCCCCATAAACACCTGAAAGAATTCCATTTGGTATGTTCGAGCATGAAGCCATCGAGGGTGGCTGAAGAGCAAATTAAGCTTCGAGCATTTCGTTCTCATTAAAAGATCTTGCTAGGGATTGGTTGTACTACTTGCCATCCAGATCAATCACCACTTGGGATCACATGGAAACACAGTTTCTTGAAAAGTATTTCCCAGCTTCTCGAGCCACCACCATCCGGAAAGAAATTAGTGGAGTGAGGCAAATGCAAGGGGAAACATTGTATGAGTACTGGGAACGATTTAAGAATCTTGTAGGAAGTTGCTCGCCACATCAAATCACTCTGCAGTTGTTAATCCAGTATTGGTATGAGGGGTTGTGTCTAACAGATCGAAACATGATTGATTCGGCGAGCGGAGGGGCTCTTGTTGATAAGACACCTACTGAGGCCCGAGCATTGATCTCCAAGATGGCTGCTAAACTCAATAGTTCGGTTGTAGAGAACGAGTGAAGCGAGTCAAAGATGTTATCGATTCAAATGTTGAAGAAAGATTGGACCAGCTTACCGACTTGGTGAAGAAAGTGATTTTGGTTGGCGCTCCTACTACAAAACCTTGCAGAATCTGCCAAGTAACCGAGCACTCCACTGACACTTGCCCTATTCTTGGAGAAGAAATGGCAGCTCATGCTAATGCAATTCATAATTCCAATCCTAACCAGGGTGGCCGGAAATATGATCCCTATTCGCAGTCGTATAATCCGGGGTGGAGAGATCACCCCAATTTCAAATATGGGAATCAAGGTCTAAATATGCATCAGCAGGGTGATCAAGGTGGACACAATCGACCCCTCCTATCCTAGGGGGATGTTCCAGCAAGGGCAACACACTGAGCCAGTACCCTCTGATCCATCCCTTTCTGACATTGTCAAGAGCTTAGCAACAAGTACGCTTCAACTGCAGAAGGAATCAAGTTCGAGGTTCCAGAGTATCGAAAATCAAGTCAGTCAAATAGCATCAGCGGTATCCCGTCTGGAGAGTGCTCAAAGTGGAAAGCTACCGGCGCAACCTGAAATCAACCCCAAAAATTTGGCTAATGTGAGTGAAATTGGCATCATTAGTTGGGTAATGCCTGGAGAGCTTGAGAATCCTGGGCAGCCTTCACGTGCACAGACAGACAGCCCACATGACATTTTGGATGAAGAAAAGACCTTAACTCCTCAAGCTGCTGAAGTTCAAGTTCGCGTACCTAAGTTCAAGTTCAAGCTCAAGTTGCAAAAACAAAAGGAGGCATTAGCTGTATGCTTTCCCGATCAACTACTGCCTTTTCCTACCAAGAAATACTCTCCACAAGGTGAAATTGAAAATGTCAGTGTGGGAGTCTTGGGAAGCGGGAAGGTCCTTGAAAAGGGGAAGTCGAGAGATGGAGAAAAGAGAGTCGAAAGTGAAAGGAAGTCTGCTGAGAATGAAATCTCGGCCGAGATACATCAAGATCTCGGCCCAGATGGCCCACCTCATCCAGAAGAGGAAAACCCCTGCACACTTATCTCGGCCGAGACACAACACAATCTCGGCCGAGATTCTCAGAAATCCAGAATCAATCTAAAATTCCACCACTTCCGGTTCCGAGTCAAATGAAGAGGATTCCAGACAGAAATAGAGACAAGGAGATAATGGAGGTATTCAGGAAAGTTGAATCAGTATCCCCTTGGTGGAGGCCGTAAGACAGATTCCTCGATATGCAAAGTTTCTGAAAGACTTGTGCACTAACAAAAGGCAACTACGAGAGAATGAGAAGGTCCTAAAGGGAGAAAGTGTTTCGGCGATTTTCCAGAAAAAGATGCCACATAAGTGCAAGGATCCGGGAATGTTCGTCATTCCGTGCAAAATGGGTATCACTAGAATAGAGAAAGCCATGCTAGATCTAGGGGCATCGATCAATGTGATGCCCCGTTCCATTTTCGATAGCTTAAACTTGGGTCCACTGAAGGATATGAGGGTAGTCATCCAACTGGCCGACCGAAGCACCTTGTTTCCGGACGGGATGATTGAGGACGTGATAGTTGAGGTGGATAACCTCATATTTCCAGCGGATTTCTATGTACTGGATATGCATGGAAATTCGTCAAATTCCACTCCAATCTTGCTTGGGAGGCCGTTCTTAAACACTTCCCAAACAAAGATTGACGTGCGAGAGGGAACTCTTAGCATGGAATTTGATGGCCAAGTGATGCAATTCAACATCTTTGAATCGATGAAGTATCCTGAGGATTTGCATAGTGTGCATTCTATTGATGTTATTGATGCTATTGATCCCTTTATAGAGGAAGTGCTTGAGCATTATTGCAGGGACCAAGAAACAATTGAATTGACGAATGATCTAGAGAAGACAGAGCCAATGGACACCAAGGAAGAGTTGGTGGGGACAGTGGAACAATCACAATTCTCCAAGCCATTCCGAACCAAGTCCTTTCCCAAGTTCATACCGTTGCCGGAATCTCAAGAGAAAGTGCTACCCTCTACCATCAAAACACTCACCAAAGAAGACCCAAGCCTTCAAGAGGTAGAACTCAAATCTCAAAAAATGTTTGAAGTGGTTGATGATTTTGAGAGTGAGGTTAACAACAATGGAAGTGGTCTTAGTGAAGGTTTTGACATAGTTTACGATGTGGAATATGTTTGCTTTGATGAATGACTTTTCTTGCAAACATCTTTCAAATGAAATTTTTTCCCTTGATGCATTCATTAATTTAGATGAACCCTTCACTTGTACTTTGGAAGAGGATGACGTCTTATTTTGGGAAAATTTTCAAATTAAGGGCATTCGTGATCAATTGAGCATTAATTTTGAGTAAATCCTTCGGGTTTACTTTAGAAAATGATGACGTCATCTTTTGGGAAAATTTTCAACTCTTGAGCATTCCTCATTTCCAAAAAGTCTTTGATGAAACACCCTCCACCCATGTTGATTTTCAGGTTTGTGGGGAACCAACCCTATTTGAGAGTGATAAATGTTTTTCAAGAAAATTCGGAACCCCTAGACTTGATAACTTGTCTTCGAGGCATTTGAATTGCATCCCCGCCCCTTCATATTTACCACAAGATGTCATAGAAGGGTTTTTAGAAATTGCCAAGCATGATTTTGTTGGGATGGAAATTTTCTCCTGACCAATTAACTTGACTTTCTTGAAAATTGGCATTGTTTTAAAAATTCTTTCAAATTGGGAAGAAAATCTTGTGGTAAAAATTGAAACACCCTCATTTGCGAAAGGGTATCATGAGAGCTTAATCATATTGGCTAGAATTGTCATATATTCATTGTCTACGCTTAAACACTTTGTTCTTGTTGAGAAACCTTTTTGTAAAGAGGGAAGGAAGCCAAAGGAAAGACGGAAGGTGGAGAACATATGGGGAACAATGGAATGGAAATTCCATGGATCAAGAAAAGCGACTCGGTTGAGATTCGCTAAAGGGCAAAGCTGTAAAGGCTCAGACGAGAACTTTTACTTCGAGCCCCCTTGACAAATAAGAGGATGATAGGTCAAGCTAATGACCTTAAATAAGCGCTTGTCGGGAGGCACCCCGACGGTAGCTTTTAATATTTACATTTTTCAAATTCCTAGTTAGTTGCTTAATAAATGCCTTGTGGCATATTTGATGTTTTTTTGTTATGATCAGCTCAAACTCACACAAGATAAATGAATCACCAGAATTCAAATGAAAAACAACCAAGAAAACGGCCGAACAAAAACAGTACAAGAACAGAAATGAAAATGATGAACTCAGGGATTTTACGTGGTTCGTTTTACGTGGTTCGATCCAAGATGATCAAATCCGGTTCTGAAATCCTCACAACTCCTACTTCATATAATGAGCCACTTGATGAAATTGAACTAATATCTACAAATCTCTACCTCAATGAACTCAAGTGCATATCCTTGCCTCAACCTAACTTTGTTCTCTAACTATTAACCACATTGTTCAAGCCTGATCAGGCTTGAGCAATGAACTACCTTGTTCTCAGACACTGCTTTGGTTAAGAAATCAGCAGCATTGTCATTGGTGTGGACTTTCTTAACCTCTACAGACCCTGCATCAATCACATCCCTTGCAAAATGTAACCTGACATCTATATTCTTGGATCTTTCATGGAAAGCCTGATGTTTTACCAGATGTAGTGCACTCTGATTATCACAGAATATAGTCACACACTCCTGCTTAATCCCCAGATCCTTCAGAATCCCTTTCAACCACACAGCTTCCTTAATTGCTTCTGTCAATGCTATGTATTCAGCTTCTGTAGTAGATAAAGCTACTACAGATTGCTGTACACTCCTCCAACTTACTGCAGTACTATATAGAGTAAACACATATCTTGTAATTGATCTTCTGGTGACAATATTCCCTGCAAAATCAGCATCTGCAAAATCTTCCAATGGAATAGACACATTTGCCTGTTTCTGAAATCTCAACCCCAGATTAACTGTTCCTTTCAGGTATCTCAACACCTGCTTCAAAGCATCCCAGTGAGCTTTCCCTAGATTTGACATATACCTACTAACCAAAGATACACTATATGCCAAGTCTGACCTGCTGCATATCATGCCATACATTAAGCTTCCAACACCACTTGCATAAGGCACATTTCTCATGTATCTCACTTCTTCTGTTGTTCTAGGACTCTGCTCCTTTGACAATTTGAGTTGTTGGCTCACTGGAATACTCAATGCTTTGGCCTCGTGCATCTGAAATCTCTCCACCACCTTCTGAAGATAATGCTTCTAAGACAACTATAGACTTCTAGCAACCCTATCTCTAATTATACTCATTCCCAAAATCTTCTTTGCATCTCCTAAATCTTTCATGTCAAACTCAGAACTCAACTTCTTGATTAGCAAATGTATCTTATGTTTACTCCTACTTGCAATAAGCATGTCATCCACATATAGCAACAGATACACAAGATCAACACTAGTACTCTTATCAAAGTATACACAACTGTCATACAGATTTCTGACAAAACCAGCCTTTAACATAAACTCATTGAACTTTTTTTTCCACTGCCTTGGACTTTGTTTCAACCCATACAATGATTTCTTGAGAAAACATACCTTCTCTTAATTTTGGAATCACAAACCCCTCAGGCTGCTTCATATATATGTTCTCAACTAAGTCACCATGTAAGAATGTTGTTTTGACATCTAACTGCTGCAAATCCATGTCCTTTTGTGTTACTTTTGACAAAAGTAGTCTGATAGAACAATGTTTCACCACAGGAGAGAAAACCTCATTGAAATCAATACCTTCTCTCTGAGTAAAACCCCTTGCCACCAATCTTGCTTTATATCTTATCCTTTCTGAGTCTCCAGCTTTAACTTTTTTCTTGTATATCCACTTGGAACTTACCAACTTTTGACCTTTTGGTTTATCAACCAGTTTCCAAGTACCATTCCTTTCCAGAGATTCCATTTCTTCCATCATTGCACTAACCCAGTACTCACTTTCATCATCACTGACAACTTCTTTGAAGTTCTGTGGTTCATGGTGTTCTATGTCTTCAGCAATACTTAGTGCATAATGTACACCCCCAGCCTGTCCATAGAAGTCTGGACTTTGAATTTGCCTCCTTGGTCTGTCTCTGGCAATGCTATAGTCTCTTAAATTTGTATTTCTGGATGGCACATCTTCTTCCTCTGATGAACTGTCACTTGAGTGTTCATCCAAGTTCTCAACCCTTTGTGAATCAGAGTCTATCTGAGTCTCCACCGGAACTGATAATCTTTTTGCTTCATTAATTCCATCATGTTCTTCTTGACTTCCAGAGAAGTGATATCCCGTAACTGATTCATTGAACTTAACATCACTACTTATCATGAGTTTCTGATTCCCAGGTTCCAAGCACCATAGCCTGTATCCTTTTATTCCTTCTGGGTACCCCAGAAACACACACCTGTATGCTCTTGGATCAAGCTTGTCTGACTTCATATGAGCATAAACCAGGCATCCAAACACCTTTAAACCTGTATAACTTGGAAACTCTTCCACTCCATACTTCTTCTGGTGTTTTGAACCCCAGAGATGATGAAGGTGATCTGTTGATTAAATAACATGCTGTATTGATTGTTTCTCCCCAGAAAACCTTTGGCAGTCCAGCATCAATCAACATACACCTTACTCTTTCAAGTATAGTTCTGTTGAGTCTTTTTGCCTCTCCATTCTGTTGAGGATTCATGGGAACTGTTCTATGTCTTGTAATCCCTTTCTCATTATAGAAATTTGTAAACTCAGTAGATAAGTACTCTAAGCTATTGTCAGTTCTCAAATGCTTGAGTTTCTTACCCCTTAAAGTTTCCATCTGAATTAGCCATGTCTTGAATTTAGCGAAGGAATCACTTTTGTTTCTTAAGACAAACGCCCACACTTTCCTGCTGAAGTCATCAATAACAGACATGAAATATCTTCCTCCTCCATGAGTTTCAGTTCTGGATGGTCCCCAAATATCTGAGTGAACATAATTGGTAGCGTGTCGTTACCGCCACAAATTTAACCTATTCTTAGCCCATAATATTAAACAAAATAGTATATGGTAAGAAAAGATCGTTTCCCACGAGGAGAATTTTGCTTACTTAATTTTAGAATCAAACATAATCAACATTTAACTCTAATTATGAACTATAAATAAATATAAATAATATATATATAAATAGAATTCACACGCACACACACAAAAAGGGGGGGGGGGGTGTTTAGCAAAAGAATTAACGTCTAAAGTAAAGATAAATAATTCTAAAAACTAATATTTTCAAAACAAATAAAGAAATAATTAGCATATGTACATTTTAAGATTAATGAACCCAAGAGCTTGATTTTTTATCAATTATACAAAACAAAGTTAATAGATTGAAAGTGAGAACCTTAAGTAGCTAAAGTTTCACTATAATCCCTATAATATAATTGAAATTATTCTAGGATAATCTCAATTCTAACTAATCTAATCATGTCAATCTTTACTATTCAATTAACAAGACTTCGACTAATTGTATAAAGTTAGGGAAGATCAATCATAGCAAATCACAAGTTGAAATTACTAGTTCAAATCATATTCAAGTATGAATTAAAACCATTTGACTATTCTTAATTCAAACTAGTTGCTACTTAATTTCTATTCAATTCGGACTAGGCCGAGCCAAACAAAATAGCTATAATTCCAACCAACATACATGAAATGGATCCAAAAGTCATGAAAATGAGGATTAGAATATAAATCAATTACCACAATATGACAAGAATATCACTAAATTTTGTATTCATTTGAGCAAAATATCAAACACCTTGTGTGCATAAACATCAACATAAACACATTACAATATAACTTAACTATAATTCAAGAGGGGTGTGAGGGACATACTAAAAACAATATTTTGAAGATATAAAAAGAGAAATTTGACAAGAATTAGTACTAGAAATCTTCCCCTTGTTGAGTTGCTTTGACACCTCTAAAAAAACGGGAAATTTCCTCCGTCTACCGTAAACGGACTAGCCCGTTTACGATAGGTTTCTCCTCCTTTTACACTCCCAAATATGTCCTTAATAACCCTCACACCCTCAAAGGATTACAATAAATAAAACCCCAAAAGATTGCTAGTCTACCTCTACTTTAGAATTTGAGTTGTTGTTGGATTGTTGAATTGTTGCCCTCTTCTCCCTCTTCTTCCTCCTTTTTATAGCTGAAATTAGACACCCATTTGTACCTCCAAAGCTGCCAATTTGCTGGATTTTTGCTGTAAATTTGTTGCCTCAAGGCTGTCACTTTGCTGAAAAATACATAAAAATGCTTGCCCACTTGGTCTCCAACAAGTTGTCTCTCTCTGTCTTTATTTCTCTGGTTTGGTTGATTGTAAAAATTTGCTGCTGTTGTCTTCCCATTTCAGCAGCTGTAGTTGGCGCAAGATGCAACTGTAAATTTGTTGTTTTTCACCGTCAATTTGTTCGCCAAATTTTCAGCAATTTGTTGTTTTTGTGGAACACCTTTTCCCATTCTCTTAGGCTGCTATAAAGTGCAAGTTGCTACTGTTATTGGCTGAAATTTGCTGCTTGAAAAGTCAAACTCTGGTGGCTCATGTTGCTGATGCAACTAAATATTAGAAAAGACAACTTTTGGCTGATTTTGTTTTCCTTTTGGAAACTTCTTTCCGGGCCGATTTTTATGGTTTTGATAGGTTAGACTCTTAATTGAAAACTGAAAATATTATATTTTTTTAAGCTTATATTTAATCTATATCAATGATGAGTGCAATTTATGCTCAAATTAATTAAATATAGCAAATTATAATAGTATTGTTTAGAGAATGTAACAAAATTAATAGATTAAGAAGCTAAATATTATATAATTATGCACTTATCAATAATCTAGAGGTTCTTGAGTAATGTGTATCCCTTTAGCATAAGACAATTTCTGTGATTTGCCTAATGCACATTCATCACAAAATTCAAGTGTCTGGTTTCCAACCTCCCCAATTATGCCTTTCTTGGATAGTTCTTTTAGTCCCCTTTCCCTAATGTGCCCTAACCTTTTATGCCACAGTGTTAATTCATCCTTGCCTAGAATGTTTCCCACACAACCAACCATAGGTTTTCCCATCAAAATAAATAGACCATTATGTTGTCTTCCTTTGATTACCAGTTTGTTCTATTTGGTTATGTGTAACTGACCATCAACTGACTTGAATTCACACCCAGTAGCAATGAGAGATCCTAAAGAGATTAAGTTTCTCTTAAGTCCAGGCACATACCTCACATTGGTGATTGTTCTGGTAATTCCATCAAACATATTGATGTTTACAGATCCAGTGCCTTGAACTCTGCAGGATGATCATTTCCTAGCAGTACACACCCTCCATCTTCTTTCTTGAGATTTTGAAACCATTCTTCATGGGGACACATATGGAAAGAGCAACCAGTGTCCAATACCCTCCATCTCCATTTTTGACTCAGTAACATTCAGGACTTCTGGTGTGTCCTCTTCATGTTCAACTGTAGCAGCTTCAGCACCCTGGCCTTCCTTCTTCTTCATCTTCTATGGGCAGTCCTTCTTTAGGTGCCCAATTTGTTTACACTTGAAGCACTTCCTGTTTTCTACCCATTCTCCAGATTTCTTCTGAGCATTGTTGCCACTCTTAAGGTTCTTTGAGGTTTGGCCCTTCTTCTTTTGGTAGTTTCTTCTGAACTTAATGTTTAATCCTTTACCAGATTGAGTTACCACTACAACAAAAAACGGTTAACACTATGGTCAAAAACCGTAGTTAAAGGCATACAGTGACCGTAGTAGTACATACCGTAGTCGTAGACCCTCTACAAATAACTACGGTTCAGAACCGTAGTGGTTAAGACTAAAGACCACGGTTGAGAACCGTAGTCATTCTGGCGCCATATCCGCACGACATATGACAACGGTTAGAAACTTACTTTGACTACGGTTTAAACCGTAGTAATATATTCTAACGACTACGGTTCACAACCGTAATTGTAAATTTAATATCTACCACTACGGTATGTATGACCACGGTTTGAAATTTTCTTTGACTACGGTTTCAACCGTAGTAATTTATACTAATGACTACGGTTGACAACCGTAGTGGTAGATTAAATATCTACCACCACGGTATGTTTGACCACGGTTGGTGATTTTCTTTTACTACGGTCTGAACCGTAGTTATTAAAAATAAAGACAATAGTTGATAACCGTTGTTATTCATAAAAAAACCGTTGTCTTTACATAATTGTATTTATTTTATGATCTGTATTTTTATATATTTAATGATTGGTATATACAAAGTTAATAATTTAAAATTAGTAAATCACATATATAAACAAAAAATGGACAATAAAGAAAATTCTCCAAACTTGTTTCAAAATATCAACATAAGTATAATTGTACAAAGTGTTAAAAAACAAGAATAAACTACAAAACAAAAGTATTACACAACGTTAATGATCTAACTTAGCTCATCTATCTAGTCTCAACCTTACTTGTAAGGCTCCACTTGATTTCGTCCTGCATTGATCCCTTGAATGAATACACGAGAATACATAAAAGCTCCCCTTAAAAAGCTGATACTCATATATATCCTGAATACATAAGCATATGATAAAATAGACATTAGTACAAAAAAGAAAAAATATATTGGACTATATGTCAAATTAAGTAAATGGAGTAAAAAAAAAATCCACTTAAAAGTGCAAAATGTGCAAAGAAAAAAAATAAAAATAAAAATTAAGAACAACTTAAAAGTGCAACAAGCAGACTCAATACACAATAAATCCATGCTGACACAAAACTTAGCTAAATAGTTAATAATTAATGATATATTAGAGCACTGAATCATGTTCTAAAGCAAAATTTAGTTATTTTTGGTATGAGAACATCAAAACGTGAAGCATCATATATTCCTAAATAGAAAAAAGTTTATTTTGGAATTTCCCAAATTGAACTGTGAAAATGGGCATGGATCCTGTACCTACGAGCAACTCAAAAGCCAACTTACAAATTTCTTATGGCTTTAACTAAGCAGCTTAATTAATTAATATTAAAGCTACAAAACTTAAGTGAAAAGCTCAAAAGCTCAATGTTACTAGAAAGTAAGGTATTCATGTGGAGATTGTTCTTCGGAAGTCATGTTAAACATTAACTATAGAAGAAAGTTTAATATATGTGCTATTATATTAAAAGAAAAAAGCTTATATCAAAAGTTTTCTTTTCCTTCATTACATAACAAAGATTCCAAGGGGGTGCCCTCAAAGTTAAGTCACTTTGATAATTAGCAATCTGGATTCTGAAATTTTATATAGCCAATAGGCAAAATAACTGAAAAACGTCTCAAGTTCTTGCTTTTGCTGTGTTTGTGTTTATATTATATACATACACATTTTCCTTTTTCAGAAACCATGACACTCTCCCATTCTCAACGATAACGATTCATGGAATTTGAATGAGAAAATGCCAAGTGTTAAAATAGGAAAACCAAAATATTACATATACATGGCACCTACTTATATAGCCTCAGGTGTATGTATAATCTTAACAGAACACTTCTGAAATGATATTCGTGCATATATGAAATGATTTACATTCTTGCAGATTCTAAATTATGATTGCCCTTAAAGTACTGAATAAGTATATAAAATATTAAGGTTTCCGTATTCAGTTGTCATATTTCATATTTCCACAAATAGCATGACTAACATGATAGATTCCTCACCAGGTTCGAGCTCTGACACATCAAAATCTTGACCCCTTTCACCACAATAATGTCCAACTTCCCAGCCTATACCTCAGCTTACTGCATTTAACCAAAACATTAAAAAATATTACATTCAAGTCACAAATTAAATGAGTCGCGATACTTCATTCACTGCTCATAAGATCCTACCTGATAAACAAGGGGAACTTTAGGCACCAAAAACACACGTCCTCGCAAGCATCTAACCAGTACGATGGCCTGCCACCGGGTAGCAAGATTACAAGCCACAACTAAAATGGCAGCCCCCTCTTTATCCATTCTTTTTGCTTATTACTTAACTAATATGCAATTATAACCAGCAAAAGAATCTAGTAGCACAGCTTCTTTATGTATGCAACAGATAAACTGTAAATAACATTTACCACTAACTCACATACTCATAATCAAACGAACAAACTTTCCACTGCTTTATACTAAAGACCGCAACAATAAACAGCTTAAATTTCCCTTGAAAAAAAAAAGAAAAGAAAAACTCGCATACATACACAAAAGCATATGCACATTAATATAACTAATAAAAATTAAACAAATATTCATAACCACAAACCTGTTGAATAGATTTCCATCCTCTTCACATTCACGTGCATTGTAAAACCATATTCCATTCACCTCTTGAGAAGCATTTCGATACAATAGATATATGGAACCTGAACTTCATACTCAAAATCTCCCAAGAGATTCTCCACCAGATTATCTGCTTGCAGTAACACATATAAACCTTAGATTTACATATATGGCAATGCAAGCATAAATCAACTGCATATTTGGATATGAACTTCCGTCCAAGACATCTGTTTCCTTTTAATAACAAAAGTCATTTTGCACAATTTTGAAACCCATATGAAGACAAGAAATGCCAAACATTCTATGGTCAAATAGATTAGGATTTGAAATATCTTTCAACTCTCACCCCTAAGACCATAACTGGACATTCCTACCAGAAAACGTAGTACTATAGACAGATTAATGGATAAGAATTCGTATTCATTCGCAAAAATGTTCCTGAATGCAACTGGTCTTGCTGCCAGTAGCTAGCAGTACTCAGACTTCTTTCACGACATGTGGAAGCAACTGTTTGTGTTGGTTATGCTATTGTTAAACGTAAGATACTGAAATATAATCAAAGCTTAGAAATTTCCAACTTGCAGGCCTCCTGATCGCTATGTTAAAGTGTTAATCAAATTAACAATAATTCAAAACCAAAAGTATGATTTATGATATTTTTTATCAAGTTATAACACCATAGATAGGCCTGTCAGACCAAAATCCAAAATTCTCCCCAAGGACCCTAATTCCGCAATTAAAAGGAAAAAGTAAAGAAATTGATTAACTAATTAGTGTTCCGACGATTCATCACTATAAACTGGAATCGAGGTTGAGTATTCCTGTACAATCAAAAAGCCTAGATATTAAATCATACACATACATTATGTATTGCCTGTTAATTAATTCCCGAAGCAAGGGATCGATTTCCCCGACCCAAATTCAAGCTAAAAGAGATAGTGCAGTCCTCTGACTACTGAATTTCAATCTCACCGAAGAACTGAAAGAAAAAAAGAAAAGAATTAATTCAGAAGCCTAATACAGCAACTCACCTTTTTACGACAAAAAGAGAGCCTTCCACATCCTTTCGGCTCTGCGAACCAAAAATCATATCACTAATTCTAATATCACAAACCTAAAATAGAAAACATATCTGAAATTGAACAACTGCATCTCGGCATCTGTATTAGCGTACCCATTGGCTAGTATCAATGTTGAATTCGTAAAAGGTGGCGTGAGCGGCGGTGATGAGAATCTCCTCGACGAAGGGATCGATCCGCTGTAACACGGTCAAATTGAGGACCTTGGTGGTCTTCTCGTCCAGATTCGCCATCAATTTCCCATTCTTCGACATTGTATTAAGCACGGTTCTACCCCTCTATCACTCTAGTGTGTGGATGAAGAGAGAGACAGCCCTAGATTATTCAGTAGAAAAGAAAACTGAACAGCTCTCGTTCTATAATTCGGAACGAGGAGTTGTTTGGGGGACATTCAAGTTGGACTTTGGGTAGAGAGAGAAACAGAGAGAAGAGAGAGTTTGGTGAATGAGGAGTACTAATCTAATTTTGGACTCAATCTCAAATAATTTGGTGGGGTTCGAAATTCACAACAATTAAAAATGTTTTAAATCTTTTCTTTTAGATCCAAATTAGTATAATACCAGTGAATATTATTCACAGATCTGTTTAAATTTTATTTTACTTTCCGAAACACTTTTAATTTATGAATATATTTATATTTTTTAAAAAGGAAAAACATTAAAAGCTTAAACAATTATAAACGTAAATCATGAAATTTGATTTGAATAAATTTCCTTCAAGATTTTTTAAATTCTTTTATTGTTATATTTTATTTTATAATATTTTTTTAATTGTTAAATTAATCCCTGACATAAGTTTTATAATTTAGGTATATAGTTTTTTAATCACGCGTGCAATAATGTCAATCTTTAATCATGCACTTTTTGATAAAATAATTTATCTTATAAAATTGTGATATTTTAGAAATAAAAGTTGAATTAGTAAATCATTAAAAAAATCCTAGCTAAAAATTGTATCAACTTTATGATATACTATGTAAATCATGACAAAATTGAATTTAAACATTTGTTTTAAATAATAAAAATAGAAATTTTGAAGATATAAATATTAAATATTATTTTTTATTCTCAAAATTCTAAGAAAATGACACTTGTCCCAAAATTCTAAAAGAATGACACTTATCCAAATGGTTTCTCTTTTAGTATATAAGGAATAAGGAATAAGGAATAAGGGATAAGGGATACTTCATTTTGAAATCTGTTTTTTTAGATCCAAATACTACTTTAAACTCAGGTAGAGCATCTTGTAATTTAGGTCGGTGGTTCGAGATCGAATCACCACTACTCATCTCGATCAGTGAACGGGGAGTACTAAATGAATGGTGAGAGTGTGGGGGTAATTTTTCCACTAAAAATTAATATTATTTTTTAGTTTATAGTAGATACCGACATTCTATCGATCGATATTTAGCGATTAGATCTTTCGGCATGATTCAAATATAAATAAAAAAATTACCGGCGAAATTGTATTTATTGGTACAATTCCATCACTAAATCGACCGATAATCTGTTGTATAGAAAATTAGTACATTATTTTACTACTAATTACCGACAGTAAGAATCTGTCGCTAAAATAGTATCATTAGACTGTCGGCAGCCCGTCAATAATTTTTTTTTTTTTTCCTTTTTTTCATATATGGTCACAATTTTTCTATTTTGTCGAATATGGTCGCAATTTTACCGATAATTATCGATCTTGATTTGAACTTGAAACGGACGATTCTCGGTTCCCTTTCTAGGACGAGAGATTGTATTACCTTAATCGAAGAGGAGAGATGGGGAGATAAAGAAGAATTGGAGGAGGGAGAGAGAAGAATCTGAGAGGATACAGAGAGAGACGATGAAGAATCCATGGGAGGACGGAGACTGGAGCGAGAGAAGCAAAGGAAAGAAGAGAAACACAAATGACATGAAGTTAATTTTCATTTTTTTAAGTATATTTTTATTTGATTTTAAAATTTTGAAATGATATAAGTTAATTTCTTTTTTTTTTTTTTTTTTGAAATGATATATGTACGTACAAGAGAATCGTGGCGGCAAAGAAGGGGGTAGATGCGATGAAAAAGGGGGATTGAGACTACGGAGAAGGAGATTGAGACGGCGTTGGGCTGTCGTAGGTGGGAGCGGTTTGAAATAGATATGAGAAGGGGAAGACTTCTTTTTTTGTTTCATTAATATTGGGGGGAAATGTTACCGTCTCTTATTTCCAATCAATAATGACAGTACTTCTGTTTTTTTCCTTTTCCCAACCGAAAATCTATTAATATTGTTTACATAGAAAAAAATTGTACAACTAATTAATTCAAAATGCTAGATAGGCCAATAAAAGACATCGAGGAAAGAATATTTTAAAAAATTAATAAAAAATATTTTTTAATTGTAAAACATTAAAAAGTATTTGAATCTTATAAATACGTATTTAAAAAGTTAAAGGAAATTTAAAAGGGTAATCATAGAAAATAATTATTTTAAATTATCCATTAAAATATATATTGACAACACCCTTTCAACAACAGACGTACAGACCGTTGTCTTTAAGCGAAAAATAGGTATTCGACTACAGTTAAACCACAACGGTTTTGCAAACCGTAGTCGTTTAGGGAAAAATAGGTATTCGACTACGGTTAAACGACAACGGTTTTGCGAACCGTAGTCTTGTAGCGAAAATAGGTATTTGACTACGGTTAAACCACAACAGTTTTGAGAACCGTAGTCATTTAGCGAAAAATAGGTTTTCAACTACAGTTAAACCACAACGATTTTGCAAAACCGTAGTCTTTTAGCGAACAAAAAAATGTAAAACACTACGGTTTGTACAATGACCACGGTTGAGCGCTAAAAGACTACGGTTATTGCGTAAAACCGTTGTCTTTTGGGCGTAGTGATTAACAGTTTTTGTTGTAGTGTACCTTCTTGTCTCCCTGGTTCTGTAAACATTTGGTCTTCAAAGCAGTAATGATTGAGTCATAACTCAACTTGTCCTGCCTCCCAAACATCAAAGTGTCTTTGAAGCCCTCCATAGATCTTGGTAAAGCATTTAACACCATCAAGGCTCTGTCATCATCTTCCATTGTTACCCCAAGATCCTCCAGTTCATCAAGAAGTTTTGTAAACTCATCTAATTGGTCATAAATTTCCTTTTCCTCCACCATCTTGAAAGCCAGTAATCTCTGCTTGAGAAACAACTTGTTTGATACTGACTTGGTTTGATAGAGATCCTCCAGTTTGGTCCAGGCCTCGATTGTATTCATACACCTTGAAACTTCCCTCAAAGGCTTATCACCAAGACACAGAATGATT
The DNA here is from genome assembly GCA_958295605.1 of Ajuga chamaepitys. Lineage (NCBI taxonomy): Eukaryota > Viridiplantae > Streptophyta > Magnoliopsida > Lamiales > Lamiaceae > Ajuga > Ajuga chamaepitys. Next base: position 9,238,475 of record OY282507.1, on the reverse strand, counting down.
AGGCTCAATGCCTTCTGGTCTATCTCAGCATATTTGGGTTTCTCAGTCTCTACCCACTCATTTTCTGGTTTGAGAGCACTTACCAACCCATTCTGCCCCAGGATTGCCTTCATCTTGATTTTCCATAGGTAGAAATCATTCTTCCCTGAGAATTTATCCAAATCCATCTTCATTCCTGATATCCTTTCCTTCTTCTTGCGTGAGAATGCTACCCACAGATGGCGCCACTTGTTATGATCAGCTCAAACTCACACAAGATAAATGAATCACCAGAATTCAAATGAAAAACAACCAAGAAAACGGCCGAACAAAAACAGTACAAGAACAGAAACGAAAATGATGAACTCAGGGATTTTACGTGGTTCGATCCAAGATGATCTACATCCACGGAGGTTCTATGCACCTCAATTCACTTCACTACTCAATCAATTACAAGAATCTCCCAGAAATCTAGCAAACCCCCAAATCACAACCTGATTTGGAACAGAACCCCTAGATATCTAATTCTCTCAATTGTGTAATGTTTACAGAGGGAAAACTATCTCAATTAGCTTGCAATTACAAGTGATTACAATGTATATAAGTATTGAAGCTCGAATCTAGAAGATGAGGGAGCAGTAACCAACTTTGACTCAACTGCTCCAAGTTGCAAAAACGGGGCTTTCACAACGGTTTGTTTTGCGACAGATTGAAACCGTTGTAACTGACGGTTATAAAAACCTCCAACCCGGTTCTCTTTTAACCTCTTCACTGAACTTGGCTCAAACCCGATTTTATGTCCCGGTTCTTCAAACATCAAATCCGGTTATGAAATCCTCACAACTCCTACTTCATATAATAAGCCACTTGATGAAATTGAACTAATATCTACATTTTTGTTTAGAATGTGCAGATTTCAATTAAAATGAAAAAAGATAGCATGGAATGGGGGTGAAGAAGACCAAAATGAAGGAAAAATGCAAGGGAGGCCATCTCGGTCGAGACGCCGAAGCAATCTCGGCCGAGACGTCATGCAGGTGAACAGGGTAACCACCCCTGGAAACATATCTCGGCCGAGAAACATAAAGCATCTCAATCGAGATTCAGAAGGGCCCAAAATGGAGTAAAGCCGCTGGAAAGCTTATCTCGACCGAGACACTATAGAATCTCGGCCGAGATTGATTTGTCTGTAATTGGGGCTGATTTGCTGGAAGCTAATCTCGACCGAGACACACATTCATCTCGGCCGAGATCCACTTGTCCAGAATGGGGGCAAAATTGCTGGAGCGTAATCTCGGCCGAGACACTAAAGCATCTCGGCCGAGACCCACTGCTGAACCAACTAGTCCTGAAAGCGATGAACGGATCTCGGCCGAGACACTGAGCCTAGAATTAAATCTCGGCCGAGATGCCGTACAGGTATAAATACACCTGCGCGCAGAATTAGGTCACTTATTCCTCCCCGGTTCGCGATTTTCACACACACACACACACACTCTAAAAATCACCTTTGCACTACATTTTCTCCTGTCAAATTAACACCACACCTCACCCACATCACCACACACACTTCTATCCGATTTTTTTTTGAATTTGGAGCGGATTTGAGGTCGAGTAAAAAAGGGCGCGAAAAATCTAAATTCAAATTTTCTCGATTAAATCAGACCCTTAGTCTTGCATTGATTGATATGGACGTTTTTTGTTAGATTAAGGATGAATTTTGTACTAGAATAGCTTTTATGTTGATTTTGGTTATACACGACCTTTTTGTTGTGATTTTTTTTTGCCAATTTTGACTTGTTTTGAGTACTCTAGGACCCAATTTGTTGTGATAGCCCTTATATTTACATGACTGGGTGATGTGGGAGGATGATTAGGTTGCAAAGCTTTGAGTTTGAGTTGAAATTGATTGTGGCAATTCATCGAACATGTGCCATGCATTCCTTATTGTTACCTTTTTGTAGTTTTCTTCGATTGCCATACTCGATTTTTAGGTCTATTCGTTGACATTGTGGGGAGTACTAGATAATTTTAGGCTCTTACTTTGTATTGAACATAATTTGACCTATTTTTGTTGAGTATGGATCGATTTTAGTTGCAATAATTAATAATTGGAACTGTTTGACATTTGTGCAAGTCTTAACCAAGTCAATTGAATAATCCAATTTATACGTCGCTTGTGAGTCTTTGTTGATTGAATGCTAGTAATTGATTAAACACACTTGACTTTCTATTGGATTCTCTTTCAATTGCACTTGAACTGTTGATGGGTGATGAACTTGGACACTGATGCACAATGATAGATTAAGGTTGTCAAATTTCAGAGTTTTGATTTGTGTGTGTTTTGACTGGCTCTAGGTATCCATGGCCCTACCCAAGAATACGAAGAACATACCTCAAGAAGGCACTTTCGGCAGGAGGGTCACACAGAAAATCCGAAAAAGCCAAGCCAAGGGCAAGGAGAAAGTCGTTGAGCCTACTCTGGAGGCTCCCACGCCGGAAATTCCATCAACTACCACCGACAAATCCACAAAGCCAATTGATTTCGACATAGTGTTGAGCACGGAGGATCAGAGGAAAAGATTGGCAAGTTGATGAGGAGGGGGGTGTCAGCTACCCGCTATGGTGATCCCAAGATCTTGGACGCCATGGGAATCCGGCAAAATGTTCTGGAACTGTTAGACAAAGCAGGTCTAGCCCAGTGCCAAGCACCCCGCCCGACTTTCCTCAAATTCGTGCTAGAATTTTTCAGCACCCTCGAAATTGAGGAGGAGTCTCTTTCCTGCTTAACTACGATTCACCACTTCAAATTCCAACTTCTAAATGAAGAAAAGATACTGAGCCACGACAACCTGAAATGCATATGTGGCTTCAAGAGTCCAGCCGTTGGTGATGAACATCAGTTGAAAGCGTTTGACGTGCAACAATTCTGGGGGCAAATCACTGCTGCCCCTGGAATAGTTGCACCTCAAGCCTACAACCCGAGGAGCTCCAGGTTGACCTCCATCAGAAGCCCGGTCGTGAAGTATCTACAGAAGTTGTTGAGCTCGACAATATGTGGAAGGAAAGAGATCAGCTCCCCCCGATTGTACTAGATGGAGAACCTCCGGGCTATTATAGATAGAAAGTTGAGGAACTTCCAGCATGACCTGATATCAAGCTTTCAAAAAATAATCAAAGAATTGAGGGCAGAACAGAAAAGAGAGACAAAGATGCCCGACCTGATCTACTGTGGGGCTTTGATTCCATACTCGAGCATTACAATGTACCCCTCCCGGAATACACACCCATCACCACTGATTACTATTTAGACTGGGAGGAGATGGAGAATATGCGTATTGCCATGCTCGGGTATCAAGAGGGAATATCGGGTCTAGCTGTCCCTTATGTCCTCCAAAATGAGGGACCTTACCTCCGCCTACCTAACCCCGGACTAACATACATCAGAGATTTGGGAAGCAAGCTGAACTTGGAGCTGAGCTCCGAGGCACACATCAATGCCTCTTTGGAGCCAACCTGTGAAGAATTAACCAAGTTCAAGAGGGCTAAGAAGCCACGTCCTGTGGCACGGGTTCGGAGCACGGGAGTTGAGGGAGAAGGAAGTAGCCAGCCAGACCGACCATCAAGGAAGAGATCATCAACAACCGTTCTGTCTCAATCCGAGTTCCAGGAACGGCAAGAGGGACTGATGGCTCCTATGGGGGATGAAATCAAGGGCATAAGAGCCGAGTTGGTGGACATGAGGACATCCATTAGGGCTGAATTGAGAGGGATCAAAGAGACGATACAAGAAAATCAGATAAAGCTCCTCGACCTCTTCAAGTCCATAAAGGGATGTTTCACCGGCTCCAGCCCCCGACCGTCTTGTTCTCTATGAGTAGAGTACCGAAAAGCCTTACCCCCTTCGTCCCAAACTTAGTTGAAACATTAAGTTTGGGGAAAAACAAAGAGGTAAGATAATTTTGGCCGCTCGAACCTCCCAAACCCCCCCTACCCCTCGTTATTTTTCGTTACTATCATGACTATTGGCCTGTGAGCCTACATTTATGTCCCTTATCACTGTTATTGTTGGTTTGGCCTGTGAGCCATTTGGCATGATGTTTTTGACGGATTCGGTTTGACGGCCTATGTGCTGAGTAGCTTTGATTGATTATCTTTGGTAGCCTTTTTGAATTTACTATGTTAATTGTAATTGAATTGGTGGGCCTGTGTGCCTTTGTTTACCTTTAGTTTGCTTTATGAGCTTTACTGTAGCATTTTGGTTGATATCTTGCACATTTAGAAATAATGTTTTTGTTTACTCTGTTTTTAGTAGAATGAGACTGGTTAGTTAGTTGGTTAATAATTGGTTGATTTCGACGAGCACCGACTTGTACTCTTCTTTTTTCCACAAACTTAGTTTGCAACTAAGTTTGGGAAGGGGGTGGGATCGTACAAGTCAGCAGCTCAAGAAGGCAATTGGATGAGTTTAGGAAGGAAAAATGTGGCATTGATTGATGATGGAAATTTTTAACAAATATTTTTGAAAGAAGCACATGGTAGAGCATGATAGGCTTTTTGAAACAAATTTGAGCTTACATTCAAAACTTTTGATCAAATTGTTTCCTAGTGAGTTTTTTAGCCTTAAAAGATACTCCCATCTTTGGAGTAAATTAAATTTTCTTTCGGTGCGAAAATTCATTGAATGCATGCATTTTCCTCTAGAACTTGCCCCAATTCTCTACTTTTGAATAAGTCAAAACATGTTGTGGCTTTGAAAATGATATTAGGCAATTCTTGATTAAACCTATTTCAAAAGCTTGAAAATATTTCCTTTTTACCAAATTTGACATTGTCTCTAGTGGAGCCCCTTGAGCTTAAGATTTTTTGTTTGATACCCAACACTACAAGCAAATTTACCTTTTATTTAGCCTTTGATACCCAAACGGACTGTTGAGTATGAGGGAGGCGGTTGGAAGGTAGTTAGTCTTGAAATTGGGATTGAATTTGGGTAAACTAGTGGAAAACAAAGAAGGGTGAAAAGAAAAATGCGAAATAGGCTGTAATTGAGAATATTAACCTCTCAAAAAAAAAAAAAAAAACCAGAAAAACGAAAGAAAGAGGAAGTGTATATATCATTCTTTTGGAGAGGTTAATGAAAATCACATCATTTTGTGATTACAATCCCTTGTTTAGAAAACTCTTAAGAAGCATAATTATTGAAAGGATTGATAACTGTGGGAAATGAAGGTAGGAATAAGGTGAAGAAGTCGAATCTTAAGTTCGACTTGATTGAGAATTAAAAGAATGAGGTTGAGTGACCATTGTTTGAGGGGTAGATGGGTAGTGCACGATTCATTTAGTCCGTTTTATAATCACTTTTACCTAAAAATTTATCCCACCTTACCCCTAGCCAATATTACAACCACATAAAGACCTAATTGATTCATTGTCACACATGTCAAGTACTATTTCAGGTTTAGATGACTGGCAAGCTTATGGTAGGTATTGTGTGCATTTCAATGTGAGGGTAAACACTACCCTTTTTAATGCACTCGAGAGAGAGAGATACACTCACCCGGTGAGGATCTTAAATTGAGAGTGTTATGTCTCGAGAGTAGTGGATCTAGTCTATCACATATGCTCACTTTTATCATGATGGTTTATTCTTTTTCATGGAAATTCTCTGAAATCAAATGCCACTAAAATCTGCCCTAAACACATGTCCTTTTGTCTTTATCTTTATTGTTCGGGACGAACAAGTTTTAAGTTTGGGGAGATTTGGTACACGTGTCCCGTGCACGCACTTTAGGGCACTTTTAGTGTCATTTTAGTGTCAATAATCTGCATAATCACGTGTATTTAGGCTTTTGTACTCTCATGGGCAAAATAATGCGTTTGTGTTGTTTTTGTGTTGAGACAGGTGAAAAAGGATCGAGAAAGAAAGTCAAACGATCGCAAAGTCAGTGGATCGATCGAGGCAACAAAAGGAAGGGCTAACTTAAGATCTCGGCCGAGACAGGATGAAGATCTCGGCCGAGATGAGTCTCCAGGGTAAACATGAAGATTTGCAGAACTGAAGATCTCGGCCGTGACAAGCAATGCATCTCGACCGAGATGAGTTTCCAGGGGATTTCAGGATTTTCAAAGGACCAAGATCTCGGCCGAGATGAAATCAAATCTCGGCCGAGATGAGTCAAACCCTAGCCAGCCTCATTTTTCCCTTTTTACGTCTCGGCCGAGATGAAGTTGAATCTCGGCCGAGATCAGCCTTCGACCCACCAATCTGAAAAAAACCCTTTTTCACGTCTCAGCCGAGACACACTTTCATCTCGGCCGAGATTCCTTACCCTGTTTTAAAATCCTGAATGCAATTTTGCCTATTTTAGACTACCATTTTTCTCCCCTTATATATATATCATCCCATTCGAATTTGACATAACCTTTTGATACTTTGGGAAGCACTATTCAGCCACCATCACATCCAAGGAGGAGAGAACGGCAAGAAGAAGTCACATCATCTTCCCCATTGATCATCCTTGGGTTTTATCACTCTATCTTTACGAATTCTTGTATTTTCTGTAATTTCTTGATTGTATTAGGTGTAATGGGTGGCTAGAACCCTAAATTCTACCCTTGATCATGTTGCACCTTGATTGATGATGAGAATGTGATTATTGACTCTTGATGTTACCTTATTTATGCAATTTAAATGTTCTATAATGCTTGATTGGATTGTCTCATGGCTAGATGCTTATTTTAGGATTGATCACCCTTTGGGAGGCATTTATTGTATGTTGTTAGAGATTGAACTTCACTTTCCGTGATTGTTGAAGCTTCAATCTCCCTTAGTAGTGAACATTGCTTGATATCATTGGTGGCATTATAGAGTTTGGCCTCTAAACCCGACCGTGTCGAGGTTTATGCTTTATTTATCCCGTTGTTCTAGCTCGTGACCACCCAATATCAATTAGTGTTAAAAGAGCTTGTTTGGATCACTAATTGATTTGGGTAGGGATAAATCGATAAGCGTCCTTCGATTTATCCACAATTAAGGGACAACACAGTCTACATAAGCGGACCTTGTAGATTGTGGGATAAGGGTTTAAATCGCATTGAATTTGGGATATCAAAAACAATCATTAGGTAGTCGGATTCAAGGGGATACTAGATCGAGGGTAGACCTTTTATGATATTCTAAAACCCGAAAAACATTTGTTATTTGTCTTCCTTTGTTTGATAGAAAATACCAAAACCCCCCTCGGTTTACTTGTTTAAGTTTATTACCCTATCCATCGTAAATCATTAGTTGCTTGTAATATCCGAACAACACTAATCCACCGTTCTCTGTGGGATCGACCCTTACTTACCACTCTACTAGTTAGAGTTGTAAGCTAAGGTTAAGTATATATTCTATATACAATTAATTTGGTACGGTCCAATGACTCGTACCAAGGGCCGAAGTGAGAAATGGATGCAATCGATCTTCTTGATCTCTTGGATTTACCTAACCTTCAAAACATGAGTAAAAAATACTCATAAGTGCATCAAATCATATGAAAAAGGAAAAATCAACCCCAAAACACAATTAAACACAAAATCATACTTAGACATGTTAAATACTCGCAATTCTAATCAAATTATGGACATGAAATGTGTAAGAAAAATGGTATTTTTTATGTTCATTGGAGCGTTCAGAGATCCATCGCTGATGAGGACCAATCTCTACAAAAGACGAATGGGTAACGAAATGATATGTCGTATGTGTTATAATGATGATTAGCATATTCAGCACCTATTTCAGATGCCCAAAAGTTCATGACATTTGGGGACAGAGTCCAATTCGTCTTCAAGCTGTGAATTCGGATGCCCTCACTTTTCGTGAGGTGGTATGGATGATGTTTGATTAGCTACCAACAGAAGGAATCCAAGCCTTTTTAATGATTCTGTGGCATATATGGTTGGCAAGAAATAAGCTTTACTTTGAAGAAATGCCCATAAAGCCAAGGGAAGTACAGTTGCGATTCCAAAAAGGAATGGATAATTTGTCAATGATTCGGGAGGCTGATCCAGAGAGAAAAGCTCCCACTGTTGCTCCGAATTCACTTGCTACATGGACAAGACCGCTACCGGGAGAGCGAAAAGTTAATTTTGATGTGGCCATTACAAAGACGGCACGACTGCACTAGGCTTCATTGTACGCGTGATCATGAAAGAGATGACTTGAAGCAAGAGTTGATCGAATCCGAGTTGCTGGAGATACCTCGCTGCTCGAAGCCCTTATGCTGCGTTTTGCGATGCAGACTATAGCTGAAGCTGGCCTTACAGTCCATGAAGTGGAAGGAGATAATCAATGGCTCATGAGCACGCTATCAAGTGAGTTGGTAAATGAATAAATGATGGCTATGTTGGAGCTGTGATAAGTGATATCCTGTTCTTATCCAAGCATCTAGGGTGCAAGAAATTTAATTTTGTTCCTAGATTAGAAAATGTGGTAGCACGTGCTATAGCAAATTTGAAAATTAATGTGAGTGATACCCAGGTGTGGCTAGAAGAAATACCGGGCAATATTGATGTTTTTGGTCCAAGCCGATGTAGGGCATATGTCCAACAATTGGTTTTAATGCCAATTTTGTTCCACCTAAAGAAAGGGTTGTCGATAAGAATAATTATTAAAAAATTCTATTTTTATGTGCTATTGGTTGCAAATAATTAGCGATTACTACTAGAAAATACATTTTTTACTCAGGACATAGGCCCTTTACATTTTTAGTGCATTGGACTTGAGTTCAAGAGTTTTGACTTAATAACTTCACAAACATTAAATGAGATGGACTAACTATAACAAATGATCTTCCTATTTCAACATGGAACTTAATATTAATAAATAAATTATAACAAATGGACTTGCAAATAATTAAGGATTCCCAATATTTTGGGTTTGAAAATATTAAATGGACCAAATTGATTTGCGGTTAGGCTATAGGCCCAACTTTAAATAAAAAATAAAATGGATTTGTCCAATGTATAAATCACTAAATGAATAAATGGAAAAATGAATGTATTGAATTAAATAATATATAAGAGTGACCGTGTTACACATTTATTGTGCATCAGACTAATAATGAGTTGAATTAAAATATGATGAATGAAATAAGCTTTTCTAATGAGACATGAACGATTCACAAAATATAATTGACTTGAGAGTTGAAAATTAATAGACATGACCCTCGAATAATTCTTGTGCCAATTACTTCGACAGAAACGCATAAATAAATTAATTTTTACGAACTAATATATTATGATCATAAATATACTTTCAATAAAATTATAAGTATTTAAGCTTAAAGTAAATTATGCAGTAAAATAATGCATCAAAATTGTTAATAGTAGACTTTGAATTTATTAAATGGACCGACATAAAATGTAATTGGGCATTAGTGCCAAAAACACCTTGATTTTTATTTTGAACTAGATCCAGAGGGATTTGAATCTATTCAAATTCACCCATTCCATTGATTTGGGATACTTGTATTTCAAATTATTTAATTCATGCAACTCAATTTTTTTTAACGACACATGCAACTCAAAATTGAGTAGTAGATTTTGAGTACAGTGGAACTGGTTACAGGTGATTTTGGATGCATGTAGCAATCTGTCAACATGAAAAACTAAATCCAGGTAATCTCTTAACTATCTTAATGTTATTAGTCATTGTAGATTAATTTTTATTCGGTGTATTTTTTAATGTTCTTTCTATTTGCATGGTGGGAGAAATTTGGAAATGAAACTTTGGAGCTTCAAAAGTTTGTCATTCGAGTACTTAGTCAATGTTGTAGTGCAACTGGATGCGAAAGGAATTAGAGCATTTTCAGTTTATTCATTCTCAAAGACGAAACAAAATTGAGCATAAAAGATTGAATGATTTGGTTTTTGTATGCTATAATCTCAAGCTTAGAGAAAGGTGAGAGCTCTTGAAAATCTAAATGAAGTTTTTCTATGAGAAAATTGTTTGATTATAAGATATTTTTATTTTTTTGTGGGTTTTTTTTAGGATCATGAGCAAAGGGAAGGTGTCATTGGAAGCATTGATCGTAATAATTTGCTAGATGAATGGATTTCTGAAGAGCCAAGCCTTCTTGATGGAGATGATTTAAATAGGGAAAAAATTGAGGCATCTCTTTCCATGTTGACTTTAGACGATGTCAACTACATTGTGGATGAAACTAACATTGACTCCGTTCAGGTTCTAGAGGCACCACTTGGTTTGAATGGCCTTGAAGACTATAATTTTGATAATTATCAACTTTAAGTATGTTAAAATATTTCATTGTAGTATGTTATTATTTGTCACTTGAACTAGCTTGAACGTTGAACTTTAATTACTTTATGTGATGATTTAAGACTTTGATCTTGACTTCGTGATGAGTAACACCTTGCATTTTTTTTCAGAATACGTGATATTTGTGGTACACGTAATTATGCGTGCATAATAGGTCGATTAAAATGTCTAGTAAGGAACATTTGCATGCATAATTAGTCGTGTATTGCTCGTATTGGTATTATTGGACAAATTGATGTTGTTTGACTTGTTTTGAAGCATTAAGGTGAAATTAGACCAAAAAGTCGAACTCGACTTAAACTGGATGCGAGAACAAGTGTCGCATGTCAAAAACCGAGCGAAAATTGATCCAAGTTGCTGGGAATTGGTCTCGGCCGAGCCAAAGGAGCTCGGCCGAGCTTGAAGGTCAGCGAAGATGCCAAAAATTGGCTGTTGAAGATTCTCGGCCGAGCCAGAATTTCTCGGCCGAGCCACTTTTATAGAGAGCTCGGCCGAGCCAGGAATTCTCGGTCGAGACAGGCGATGGCCCAGCCCAAGACGCGCGGATTAATCCTTTTTCTGGCCCAAATTGAGCCTAATTCATCCTCGACTATAAATAGAAGATCCAAAAGTCCGAAAAAAAAAACTTTGACATTGATTCAAGAGCTCGGATTTGGGAATTCTGAAGAACACGAAGACTCAAGATTCAGCGATTCGGGTTTTATAGTTTTATGTTTTCTTTTGTTAGTTTGTTCTTAGCGATCGCTATGATCGGCTAAGCTTTATTTTCCCGTCTTTGACTATGTTGAACCCTAGATTGTTATTTATGTAATTAATTTAGTAATTGCTTAATTTAATTATGTTCTGAGATTACATTGTGTTATTGGATTACTCTATCTTTTATGTGTTTGTTATGTGGACTGATCACCCTAGTAATAGGCATATAGCTGTCGCTAGGTCATAAATTCATAATCCGTAATTGTTATGCGTTTGTGCCCAAAAGTAGCAAAAAGTGGTTACTCGCTAGGATAATACAAAGTCGCGGTCACTTGTACCACGTTCGTGAGTATAACACCGTACCTACTCTGTTGCCCTAATTCCCTATGCGTCTAATTACGATTGTTCTAGCGAGCGTCTCCTAGGACTACTTAATTGGATAGGATTAATTGCTAAGTTCTTAGGATTAATTATACTTAAGGGGTAACAAGGGTTAGCTAAGCGTACCTGTTAATTCTTGGAGTAGGGGTCTCAGAACTAATTAGTTAAGTAGTTGCATTAGTTACATGAATATTCAGGCTAGGGGGATACTGGGTTAAAGGCGGGATACTTTTTATTCACTAGTTTAATCATCTTTAGTTCATTGCGTTAGTTAATTAAATCAAATTACAATTCCCCCCCCCCCCCCCCCCCTTCCCCCCCTATTATATTTATATTATTAGTAATTATATAGAATTGGTTAGTATGATTATTTAGTTAATTCCTGTTCTCTGTGGGATCGACCCTGACTTGCTCTAGCTACTGTTAGGAATAGTTAGGAAATAAAATAACTAATTTGACGTGCCTCGACAGCGCGGTCAAATTTTGGCGCCGTTGCCGGGGAACGGTTGAAATTAATTAAATTTTAGTATTGACCATTATTTGTTTACGTTTCGTTCTTTATTTTAAATATATAGTTTTTAGTTACTTACGATATACCTTGCATCTCATTACAACAGTGAATGATCACGCGTTCACGTGGTGACAAAGAGCTACACTTTGATCCTGAGATTACTCGAAGAGATCGAGTTTTGAGGAAGAAGGCGAGAGAACATCGAGAGCAAGTCGAAGCTTTACCATACACTACTGAAACCCTGTTTGAGTCAGAAATTGAGCAAGAGGAAATGGCACAAGAAAAGTCCATGAAGGAACTGGCCAACGCTGGAGTCACGCATCAGCCCTTGTGCATTACTTTCCCGACCTTGGGCGAAAACACTACATTCGAACTCAAATCGGGGCTGATCCATCTTTTGCCCTCATTCCATGGCCTTCCCGGTGAGGATCCCCACAAGCACTTAAAGGAGTTTCACACCGTCTGCTCGAGTATGAAGCCCGTCACTGTTACTGAAGAGGCAATCAAGCTGCGAGCCTTTCCTTTTTCTTTAAAGGACTTGGCCAAAGATTGGCTCTACTACTTGCCCCCTTCGTCCATTACCACGTGGGTAGAAATGGAGAGACAGTTTTTGGAGAAGTACTTCCCCGCCTCTAGAGCTACGAACCTCCGAAAAGAGATTAGTGGAGCTAGACAACTGCAGGGGGAGAATTTATATGAATATTGGGAACGGTTCAAGAAGCTGGAGACAAGCTGTCCACAACACCAGATCACCGACCAGCTACTTATCCAGTACCTTTATGAAGGGTTGTCAACAGCAGATCGGAATATGATAGACTCAGCTAGTGGTGGAGTTCTAGTTGAGAAGACTCAAAGAGCAGCAAGGGAACTAATATCCAAGATGGCTGCGAATGCACAACAATTTGGTTATAGGGACGCACCACTTAGGCCAGTAAGGGAGATTAATGATTCAGCCATAGAAGACAAATTGGAAGCATTGACAACTTTAGTAAGAAAGGTTGCCTCGGAAGGCAAAGCTGTCATCAAGCCGTGCCGTATTTGTGAGACATTGGAGCACTCGACCGACGAGTGCCAGGTTCTAGGGAATGAGTTGGAGGCCCATGCCAACGCCGTAGGCTCGGATAATTTTCGACAAAGGAAGTATGACCCCTACTCCCAATCCTATAATCCGGGGTGGAGGGATCATCCAAATTTGAGGTATGGAAATCAGCCACAGCAGAATCAGCCGCAGCAATCGGGAGAACCAAACCGCTTTCCGCGGGGTATGTACCAACAAAAACAGGCGGTTGAACAAGCACCCAGCTCCTCGTTAGAGGACATTGTCAAGAATCTGGCCAACAACACATTGCAGTTCCAAAAAGACACCCAGTCGAGCATCAGAACTCTTGAGACTCAAATGAGTCAACTAGCTACCGCGGTGAGTCGATTGGAGAGTGCGAACAGCGGCAAACTACCCGCTCAGCCTGAGATTAATCCAAGGAACGTTAGTGCAATTACACTTAGGAGTGGAACGGAGCTTGGAGAGCCTAAGAAGCCCGGGCAAAGTTCAGACGAGGATATTGGCGAAAACGGAGGAGAAACTGAAGAAACTGACGAACAGCAGGTCTCGGCCGAGAAAATCTGTCTCGGCCGAGAAAGTGATGAGGTGGCAATCGGGCTCGGCCGAGAATCATCTGTCTCGGCCGAGACACAGCTCCAGCAGAAGCAGACTCCTGCGACACCTATTCCGACCCAACCATTGCCATTTCCGAGTCGACTCGCACCTAGAGTGAAGAATACCAAGGAAAAAGAGATCTTGGATGTATTCAAGAAAGTCGAGATAAACATTCCGCTAATCGACGCAATCAGATAAATTCCGAGGTATGCAAAATTTCTTAAAGATTTATGCACTAACAAACGCAGGTTGAAGGGGGATGAGAAAATCATAATGGGAGAAAATGTGTCCGCCATCTTCCAGAAGAAGATACCTCCGAAGTGCAAGGACCCAGGTATGTTCGTAATTCCAGTTACAATAAATGATCACATCATAGAACGAGCTATGCTCGATTTAGGTGCATCTATAAACGTCATGCCTCGTTCCATATTTCATGCATTAAAACCCGGACCATTAAAAGAAACTAGGATAGTTATTCAGTTAGCTGATCGTAGTACTTCATATCCCGACGGACTAGTAGAGGATGTTCTAGTGGAAATAGGCGACTTAGTGTTCCCTGCAGACTTTTATGTTTTGGATATGAATGGGGATACATCTACTTCTACGCCTATTTTGTTAGGGAGGCCATTTTTGAATACCTCCCAAACAAAGATAGACGTCCGTGAGGGAAACCTCACAATGGAGTTTGATGGGAGTATTGTTAAATTTAATATTTACGATGCCATGAAATTCCCGGAGGATGCTCACTCTGTTTTTTCGATTAGTGTCATTGACCCTCTCGTCGAGGAAGTTTTTCATTTGTGCAGGGACCCAACAGAAATATTCTTGACCACACGATTGAAGAATGGACCAGATGAGATTTGGGAAACGTGTAAGGAATTGGTGGAATTAGTGGCAACACTTCAAACACCACAGTTTGCAAGGCAGAAGCGCGATCAAAGATTCATCCCATTACCCGAGTCTAATACTAAGATGCTCCCATCCACGGTACAAGCCCCTACTCTCGAGCTAAAATCCCTTCCTGAACACCTGAAGTATGCATATTTGGGGACAAGTGAGACGCTGCCAGTCATCATCTCATCCAAGCTCACGTCCTACCAAGAAAGCTCACTGATAGCCGTGCTCACGGAGCATAAAAAGGCAATTGGGTGGACCATAGCCGACATTGAGGGGATTAGCCCTTCGCTCTGCATGCATAGGATCCACCTTAAAGAAGACGCCAAACCCAGTCGAGAGCCTCAAAGGCGCCTGAATCCGCCGATGATGGAGGTTGTGAAAAAAGAGGTAATCAAGTTGTTAGACGTCGGCATCATCTACCCCATCTCAGATAGTAAGTATGTCAGCCCTACTCAAGTAGTTCCAAAAAAATCGGGGGTCACAGTTGTGGAAAATCAAGCAGGTGAGTTGGTTCCCACCCGTCTCCAGACTGGGTGGCGAGTATGTATGGATTATCGTAAGCTAAATTCTATGACACGCAAAGACCATTTCCCTTTACCTTTTATTGATCAAATGCTTGAGCGCTTAGCTGGGCATTCTTTTTATTGCTTTTTAGATGGTTTCTCAGGATATTTTCAGATAGCCATTGCACCAGAGGATCAAGAAAAGACGACATTTACTTGTCCTTTTGGGACATTCGCCTGGCGAAGAATGCCGTTCGGACTTTGCAATGCTCCAGCAACATTCCAAAGGTGTATGGTAAGTATTTTCTCTGAATACGTAGGTCATATCATAGAGGTATTTATGGATGATTTTAGTGTTTATGGGGAGTCATTTGAAAAGTGCTTAGATAACCTAGTCTTAATCTTGAAAAGATGTGCTGACACTAACCTTGTACTAAACTGGGAAAAATGTCATTTTATGGTTGAACAAGGGATAGTATTAGGCCACATTGTCTCAGCTAAAGGGATCGAGGTAGATAAGTCAAAAATAGATATCATAACTGCTTTGCCTTACCCCGCGAGTGTGCGGGAAGTTCGTTCTTTTCTTGGTCATGCAGGTTTCTATAGGCGATTCATCAAAGATTTCTCCAAGATTTCAGCCCCTTTATGCAAACTGTTACAGAAGGATGTGGAGTTTGAGATGACGCCTGAGTGCAAAACCGCTTTTGACACGCTAAAAGAAAGGTTGACGACACCACCCATCATACAACCGCCGGATTGGAGTTTGCCATTCGAGATCATGTGCGATGCAAGTGACTATGCGGTCGGAGCTGTGTTGGGACAGCAAAAAGGGAAAGTGACGCATGTTATCTATTATGCATCAAGAACCTTGAACCCAGCCCAAACAAATTACACCACAACTGAGAAAGAGCTTCTAGCTATTGTTTTTGCTTTGGAAAAATTTCGTTCTTATTTATTGGGTACAAAAATTATTGTTCACTCTGACCATGCAGCACTTAGGTACCTTTTGTCGAAAAAAAAGGCTAAGCCGAGGTTAATACGGTGGATCCTCCTCCTCCAAGAGTTTGATTTGGAGATCAAAGACAAAAAAGGAACTGAGAATTCGGTCGCAGACCACTTGAGCCGGTTGACCCTTGAAGAGAACGACCTACCCCTACAGGAGAGCTTTCCCGACGAACAACTGTTCGAGGTAACACAACACGTCGACCTAACACCACCATGGTATGCCGATTTAGTTAATTTCCTTGTTGCAAATGTCTTTCCTAAAGAAATGTCTAAAGCACAGCGAGATAGATTAAGGAGTGAGGCTAAATACTATGTATGGGATGACCCGTATTTGTGGAAACATTGTACTGACCAAATAATTAGGAGATGCGTAGTTGAATCTGAATTTCATTCTATCCTATCGTTTTGTCACTCTTATGCATGTGGGGGTCATTTTGGATCTAAGAGAACGGCACATAAAGTATTAGAGAGTGGATTTTACTGGCCAACTTTGTTTAGAGATGCACATTTATTTTGTAAAACTTGTGATAGCTGTCAAAGAACCGGTAATAATTCCCAAAGGAATGAGATGCCCCAACAACCCATAATGATTTGTGAAATTTTTTATACTTGGGGCATGGACTTTATGGGACCATTTCCTTCATCTTATGGAAATTTGTATATCTTACTTGCTGTAGATTATGTTTCCAAATGGGTGGAGGCCAAGGCCACTCGGACTAACGATTCTCGAGTTGTTGTAGATTTTGTTAAGTCAAACATTTTCTCTAGGTTCGGGATTCCAAAAGCGATCATTAGCGACAGGGGAACGCACTTTTGTAACCGCACTGTAGAGGCCTTGCTGCGAAAATACCATGTTTTGCACAAAGTTTCAACAGCATACCATCCCCAAACAAGTGGACAAGCCGAAACATCCAACCGCGAGATCAAATTCATTTTGGAAAAGACGGTACAGCCAAACCGGAAGGATTGGAGCGTGCGACTTGACGATGCTTTATGGGCTTACAGAACAGCGTACAAAACACCCATCAGCATGTCACCATACCGCTTGGTTTATGGGAAACCTTGCCACTTGCCAGTCGAGCTTGAGCACCGCGCCTATTGGGCAATTAAACGGTGCAACATGGATTACGATGAAGCTGGCACTCACCGGAAACTTCAACTGCAAGAACTCGAAGAAATCCGGAATGAGGCATTTGAGAATGCACTGATATACAAAGAAAAGACGAAAGCCTTCCATGACTCTCGTCTACACAGGAAGACTTTTGTTGTGGGTGATAAAGTGCTTCTCTATCACTCTCGCCTCAAGCTATTCCCCGGTAAGTTGCGTTCCCGTTGGATAGGTCCATTTGTTGTCTATAATGTATTTCCTCATGGCGCAGTTGAGATAAAAAGTGAACAAACGGGGAAGATACTCAAAGTCAATGGGCATCGGCTCAAACCTTACTTCGAGACATTCAAACAGCTGCCCGAAGAAATCATACAACTTGCGGACCCGCCACTCAATTGAACGTAACACCCGTCGAGCCAACGACGTAAAACAAAGGCGCTTGTCGGGAGGCAACCCGACATTTACCCGTTTTATTTTTTTCGCATTTCGTTTCTTTAGTATTATTGCTTTTTGTATGGGTTTACTATTATTTGTTTTTGAGTCTTTAGGAACTAGCTGGACCAGAAGGCACCGAACCATAAAATTCAAGGGATAAAGCACGGAATAGGGGGTCAAACAGACGAAAAATCGTAACTGGTAAGTTTGCTCGGCCGAGCTACATTTTCTCGGCCGAGACTCAATCCGGCCAAAAACAGGGGAATTTCGCTGGACAAAAATCTCGGCCGAGCCTAATTTTCTCGGCCGAGACACCTTTACGCTGAAAACAGGGGAATTGGCCCTGGAGTCATATCTCGGCCGAGCCACAAAGTCTCGGCCGAGCCTGTTTTATACGCGGCGCGGCCGCGCCACATTTTCTCGGCCGAGCCGTACGCGATGCCAGTTTTAAAACACGCGAACAGCCCACAAAAACCCCCATTCCCTTCTTCCCCCTTTTCGAAAACACACATACCTCACACACTTTCACCATATAAATCACCTAATACATATATTTCTCCCACCAAAACACTAGAAATCAGTAGCACACACAATTTCACACACCTATCACCGATTAATTTTGAATTTGGTGAAAATTGTTGGACGAGCTAAAAAGGGCGCGAACCGACCTAATTCCAATTTTCCTCGTCTAAACGTGTTTGGTAAGTGACGCTTCTCTCTACCCTTAATTTTTAGTGGTTAACTTCGTTCGACTATTGAAATTTGGGGGGATTTCGTGATAAATTCTTGTTTATTTTTGAAAATGAGCCCTACTTAACTTTGGTCGAAAATATATTATTAAGAAGCTCCATTGACATGAATTTGTGGGAATGTGTATGAATTTGGGATGATTACGTGTGGGTAGATACAATGTAGGTGATTTTGATTACAAGTTCGAGTTATCACTCATTGAGACAATTAGTCGAACACCTTATAGACGTTGTTTTGGTATGACAATCCCCTAGTTTAGACTGATTGTACTCGTGTTTTACGTAATTCCATTCTGATTTTGAGATATAATGGTTCATACTGAGGTGAATTAACTTGATTTGTCAATAAAAATGGATTACTGGGTACAATTGATCCGAATTAGTGGCTATTAGAGGCTAATCAATGTGTAGTTGGTGTTTGCAAGACCTTAAATTGAACTCGTGCTTGTTGTGTCATGTGTGTAGGTTATACGAAATGGGTCCCCGAAAAAGTTCCGGATCATCGAGTCGAGGCAAGGGAAAGGGCAAAGAGCCCGTCATGGAGGACCCCGTAGTCCATCCTCAAAACTTTCCACCGACCGATAGCAGACACTATGGGTTCGTCCTAGAGAAAGAGGCTCATCAGGCCCGGTTCGCTAAACTGTGCACACGCCCGATCATGCCCACTCGATTTGGCAACGATGACATCCTCCACCGACTCGGCCTACTGGAGAATGTACACACCCTGTTGAAGAATGCCGGAATACTAGGGTACATGAAAGCTCAAGCCACTTATGCCGGCCTCACCCTCGAATTTCTCAGCACTCTAGAGATCACAATTGACCCCGACAAATGTGGGGCCAAACCGGGGCGTATTTCCTTCCAATTAAATGGAGAGTCACATGAGCTGTCAGTAGCCGAGCTAGCGGTACTTTTCGGACAGACTCCCGAACATCCCGTACACAGGTGGACACCCCGAGATGCATATGAAAATCAACAGAGGATAGCGGAATTCGAGGTCAACCAATTCTGGGGGCGGTTGACTTATGCACCAGGCCTCGTTGATCCGCAGCCCTATACGAAGAATGCCAAGACTTCATGGATTCGGAGCCCGGTAGTCCGTTACATTAAAAAACTTCTCGCATTGACTCTTTTTGCGAGAAAAGAAACAGGGGCCTCCCGAATGCAAGAGCTGGAAGTTTTGTTCGCGATCATGACCGGTTGCAAGGTGGATGGGGCTGAAATATTGATTGAGCAGTTCGCCCAGGTGGTGAAGCGGAAGGAGCCAATATACATTGGCGGTCTCATAACTCCGATCGCGGCTCATTTTGGAATTCCATTGACTGATTTGGCCCCGGTCTCCTCTCGATATCAGCTCGACTGGGACGACTTCGAGCACATGCGGATGGTAGTCCGCTCCGTTCCGAGTGGTATAGCTCGAACCCCGACTAACCGGACGATCATGTCCGTGATCCAGACGCACGGACCATTCTTGATATTGCCCAATATGCCGTTGACCTTGGTCAACAGTCTCCGAGACCGGCCGAACTTGGCTTTGGCATCCCCGGCCCACATCGCAGCATCGAGGATACCGGACCCTGATGAGGTCCGGAAATATCACGTGGCTCAGGTAGCCAATATAGAGGAGGACGAGGATACTGAGGCGGCCGAGGAGGCAGAGCCCGGCACAACCGCTGAAGAAAGCAGTCGGCCATCTCGGCCGAGAAGGAAGCGCCCAACCACGGCCATTATGAGCGAGGCCGAATACCGAGAGCACATGGAGGATTTGGTCTCGTCCCTCCAAGAGGATGTCTCTCTCATTCGGGGAGAACTGCAGTCTCGATACCAAATCGAGGATGATCGATGGGCCCAGCAGCAGTCTCGATATCAAATCGAGGATGAGAGATGGGCACAACAGCAGTCTTGGCATCAGCAACAGCTGGACTGGCAGAGGGCAATAGAGGAACGTTGGAGCACGCCACCACCCTATTGGGGTCAAGGCTACCCGCCTAACCCACCACCGCAGTAGGAGCATTGTGAGTAGCACCAATTCGAACCACTCTTGTCCCCTACAACTTTCGGTTTTCAACCTAAGTTTGGGGGAGGGGGTGTAAGTGGGTCGGATTGGTTGCATTTCCTCTTTTATTGTCTTTCTGTTAAGTTTTTGGTGTTGCTAGATTACAAACTGGGTCTGCATTCTGTGGTTGATCGTCGGGCCTGTGAGCCAATGTGTGGTTGATCGTCAGGCCTGCGTGCCTTTATCTGCGATAGCTAGTTAGTACATTTTAATTGTTTTTATTTATTGTGTTTTTTAGTCTAGGATTAAGTCGAACCCGTGATTGTACTTGAGTCGTGTTTTACGTGTTTAAGGACAATTTGGGACATTATTAAGTGTGCAACGAGTTCGTGATGATCATAAAATGTGTTGAATTTGAATTTATGACGTATGATAGAGCATGACATGTAATGAAGATAAAATTGAGCTTGGTCTTGAGACTTGTGATCAATTATAACCTGGTGAGTTTTTGAGCCAAATTTTGTACTCCCATTTTTGGAGTAATATTTACATTCTTTCGGTGTGCATTCATTGGTTATATGTAGTCGACTCTAGAACTTGCCCGGAGTCTCTATCGTGAATATGTCAAACATGCTGTGATGTAGGATATGATATTAGGCGGTTCTTGATTTTTTTAACCTATTATTCAGCATTTCCATGTCTTCCTTTTCACCAATTAAATTTTCCTTTGTTAGCCCATTTGAGCTATGTAGCTTTTTCTTTGACGCCCTATGTTACAAGCCACATCCTTTCCATATAAACCTTTGACCCATTTGGACTAAGAGTGAGTATGAGGGAGGAGGATTGGAAGGTAGTTGGGAATTAACTTGGGTAGAGATGGAGAATGTGGAAGAAAAAGGGGAATGCAAATGATAGGTGAAAGAATCTAGCTTAAACTAACCTCTCTTAAGTGTTATGTGTTTTGAACCAATTCATCCCACTATTTTCCCCACAAACGTTGGTTTTCAACCAAGTTTGGGGGAGGGGGTGTAAAGTGTGACGTATTGGTCAGTGTTTGAAAAAAAAAAAAAAAAACGAAAAAAAAAAAGAAAAACGAAAAAAAAAAAAGAAAAGAAAAAGAGAAAAAGTCGTTTGTGAATAAGTGTTTTATTACTTTTGTTCAAAGAGAGGTTAGGAGGCTAAACAATGCTGAATGATTTGAATTGATGTGAGAAATTGGGTAGTCCCACAAAATTGTGGTACCCGGAAATGAAGCATGAGAAAGTGTTGGGTTATTATAAAGATTTTTGTTGGGTGAAGGAATTTCCTTATGGGGAGTTTGCTGAAATTAAAAGAGTGAGGATTGAGTGATTGTTTTGAGGGGTGGTTGAGTAGGAAAAACTCGATTAGTCCAAAGATTAGTCACTTATACCCAAATATTTCCCACCTTACCTTAAGCCCACATTACAACCTAAATAAAGACCTTTTTTATCCTATATCACACATGTCAAGTACGAGGTCTGATTTAGATAACGGGCAAGCATATGGTAGGCGTTGCATGTAGTCCAATGCGAGTGAATTAACTTTACCTTATACACTTGAGAGAAGAGTGATACACTTAACCCGTAAGGATCACTTGTTAAAAGTATCAAGTCTCGAAAGTAGTCTAAGTTGCTATGTTGGATATGCTCAAGTTATCGTATTGTCTTTCTTTATAAAAATATGTTCTGAAACTTTGTTTGCCACTTAAGTCGCTTTAAACACGTGTCTTTTGTGTTTCTTCTTTGTTTTGCATTGTTCGGGACGAACAAAGGTTTAAGTTTGGGGGATTTTGGTACACGTAATTATGCGTGCATAATAGGTCGATTAAAATGTCTAGTTAGGAACATTTGCATGCATAATTAGTCGTGTATTGCTCGTATTGGTATTATTGGACAAATTGATGTTGTTTGACTTGTTTTGAAGCATTAAGGTGAAATTAGACCAAAAAGTCGAACTCGACTTAAACTGGATGCGAGAACAAGTGTCGCATGTCAAAAACCGAGCGAAAATTGATCCAAGTTGCTGGGAATTGGTCTCGGCCGAGCCAAAGGAGCTCGGCCGAGCTTGAAGGTCAGCGAAGATGCCAAAAATTGGCTGTTGAAGATTCTCGGCCGAGCCAGAATTTCTCGGCCGAGCCACTTTTATAGAGAGCTCGGCCGAGCCAGGAATTCTCGGCCGAGACAGGCGATGGCCCAGCCCAAGACGCGCGGATTAATCCTTTTTCTGGCCCAAATTGAGCCTAATTCATCCTCGACTATAAATAGAAGATCCAAAAGTCCGAAAAAAAAACTTTGACATTGATTCAAGAGCTCGGATTTGGGAATTCTGAAGAACACGAAGACTCAAGATTCGGCGATTCGGGTTTTATAGTTTTATGTTTTCTTTTATTAGTTTGTTCTTAGCGATCGCTATGATCGGCTAAGCTTTATTTTCCCGTCTTTGACTATGTTGAACCCTAGATTGTTATTTATGTAATTAATTTAGTAATTGCTTAATTTAATTATGTTCTGAGATTACATTGTGTTATTGGATTACTCTATCTTTTATGTGTTTGTTATGTGGACTGATCACCCTAGTAATAGGCATATAGCTGTCGCTAGGTCATAAATTCATAATCCGTAATTGTTATGCGTTTGTGCCCAAAAGTAGCAAAAAGTGGTTACTCGCTAGGATAACACAAAGTCGCGGTCACTTGTACCACGTTCGTGAGTATAACACCGTACCTACTCCGTTGCCCTAATTCCCTATGCGTCTAATTACGATTGTTCTAGCGAGCGTCTCCTAGGACTACTTAATTGGATAGGATTAATTGCTAAGTTCTTAGGATTAATTATACTTAAGGGGTAACAAGGGTTAGCTAAGCGTACCTGTTAATTCTTGGAGTAGGGGTCTCAGAACTAATTAGTTAAGTAGTTGCATTAGTTACATGAATATTCAGGCTAGGGGGATACTGGGTTAAAGGCGGGATACTTTTTATTCACTAGTTTAATCATCTTTAGTTCATTGCGTTAGTTAATTAAATCAAATTACAATTCCCCCTCTTATTATATTTATATTATTAGTAATTATATAGAATTGGTTAGTATGATTATTTAGTTAATTCCTGTTCTCTTTGGGATCGACCATGACTTGCTCTAGCTACTGTTAGGAATAGTTAGGAAATAAAATAACTAATTTGACGTGCCTCGACAGCGCGGTCAATTTGACATATATATATATATTTTTCTTATATATATACATATATAAATTTCGGAACGGTTCAAAACGGAACATCGAAATGCGTCGATACCGAAATATCTCGTTTCGATGATAAATTCAGAACGGTGACCGGAACGGAATTGATCACTTTGGTTTAACCCAGGAGATAAAATTGGAAAAAATCCAAATATGGTATTGAAGAAAAAACAAATCTTCATCAACTTCGTGTTTTAGATCTGACCATCTCCTGTGATTTCTTCCTTTTACCATTCATCATTTTCACCTTTGCCTGTTTTTGGATCTCTACTTTCTTTGGTTGTGATTATTTAAGACGATGACAACTAAGAAATTTATTTATGTGATTTTCTCTCTCGTGAATGTTAAAATTTGAGAGAAGAAGACGAGAGATGGGGGTGGGGAACAATGGTAACAAATTCTAGAAGAAACACTTTCCCTCCCCCTTTTGTTAAAGTTTGTGAGTAAATGGTGAGAAATGGATCTGACCACTTAGAATTTGGTGGGTCCGGGGGTAGTGGGGTAATTGTTGTTTAGAAATATTAAAGAGTATAAATTTAAAATAATATGTGTATATGTATTATATGAGATATTTAAAAAAAATATGATTAATATTATTTGTATCGGTTGGAACTCCGATTGTACGATTCAACCTTGAACCGTTCAGTAGGTCGGTTTGATATTTCCCGCCCGATTTCACAAATACTAATTAAAACAAAAAGAATAAGTCGCAATCCGCACGCGGACCCAGTTTGCGGACGCAAAATGTGTTACATATTGCATTTTAGCATTTTTTTTAGATCTCTCTTAGGAGGAGCGTACAATAGTATGCATCCAAGTCCTACTCTAATAATAATAATAATAATAATAATAATAATAAATAAGTAGGGCGTTAGGATTGTGCATGGAGCTTGGAGACTACTGAAATCGAACCGTAGCTTGGATCGAATAAGTTTCGAACCGAAAAAATTCGTTAATCATTTGACTTTTTTTTTAACTGAACCGAACCAATTATTCTTTTGGTACGGATTTTGATATTTCTCAATTTCCCGAACCAAAAATTGTACTTAACGGTATCATACAGAACCGTGTTGAACCGAATAACAGAATAAAATAACAAATTATAAATTTAAAAATATATTATCCCTGAAAAATTAATTTAAATAATTATAAAAAATTAAATTATTCACAATTTTGTAGTTAGTTATATTTAAAGAGCCCTATATTTAATTATTATATACTTTTAAAAAACACAAGTTAGTGAATTGGAAATAAATTTGATGTAACAAAATTATTTATATCAATTAGACGTCAAATATATTTTGTTTCAATTGAATTTGTTTAAAAAAAAATCCAGTTATCCAAATTGAACTGGACCGAATTGAACCCTGCCGTTAGATCCAAATTTTTTAATAGAATTGTCCAGAAAAAGAAATATAATCGTATCGTATCGATTTTTTGGATCAATAATGAGTGATCAGTTTTTAAATAATCGAAATTTGATATGAACCTAAATATTTTAAAATATTGGTACGGTACCGGGCACATCCGTATCGCGTATACAATTTGAGAAGGGTTTAAATTATTAATGGGTTGGGCCACCTTCCGTATGGGCTTTAGAACTCCCAGCGTCAACTTCTGGCCCTCCAGCTTCTCCAAATAGGAAGGTTCCAAACCACCATTCTAATTTCGCGTGAAAACTGGAACAAAATTAGAAAAATAAAGGAGAGAGGGGCGCAAGTTTTGGTTCTAGGGATTGTTTAATTGTGAAGATAAAGAAGTAAAGATGATCGAGGTTGTGCTGAACGATAGGCTAGGAAAGAAGGTGAGAGTGAAGTGTAATGAAGACGACACCATCGGAGACCTGAAGAAGCTCGTCGCTGCACAGACTGGGACCCGCGCCGACAAGATCAGGATACAGAAGTGGTACAACACCTACAAGGATCACATTACCCTCGGGGACTACGAGATCCATGACGGCATGGGCCTCGAGCTCTACTACAATTAGTCGTTGCCCTCTTCACTCATGTAAATATCCGATACTTTGTTTTTCTCTTTGATTATCGGTAGTTTATTAATGTTGTGATTTGTTTAATTGAGGATCTAATTCGACTTATCGTGATGGGTGTTCCTGTTTTGCAAAATTTTATGTTGTCTTTTGATTTTTGGTTTCACTTTTCTTTGGGGTGGGTTGGGGGGTGAGATATGGGGGAAAACATTATCTAGGTTTTGAAATTGGGGGGTACGTAATTGAACTATGGATAAATTTACGAGGCTTGCAACTGGTTATCATAATATAATTTTGTGCCTTTCTTTAATTTCTCTTTTTCCCATTTTAGGATTTGGGTACTATATTCGGTTTTTTGTGTTTTTTTGCTGAGTTTGCTTTAATTGTTCCGTATGACACTTTAGGGGAAACTGATTTGCTTGAATCGTTCCTTATGAAACTTGGGGAAAAATTTAGGTTTTGGAATTGGGGGTAGGCAATTGAGAATTAGCTTATGTTTCTTGTCCTAACTTATTCGCCTAACCTGATCATGTTCCTGCTCCATCTCTTGATTCTGCATTTCATTGATTGCTGAGAGAGAATTTATGAATTAATCCACAGAGCTTGCAGGTGGGTATCACAGTGAGCATTGTATTTATATTGGTTTGATGGTGTCCTAGACTCTACTGATGCACATTTGAAGACTTTACTGACCTTAGATTTGCGTTCAAAATTATTCTCCAATATATGTAGCAGGCAATCATGTCCAATGTCCATCACAGTTGTAGGGAGTTGAACTATTGTCTGCCTTACTCTTTATGACCCTCTAAGTATATGTTATATCTAACACTTGGTTATCACCCATGTTCTCCCATTTAGTAGTGCTACTCTAGCAACCTCTTCGAGATTCTGCTAGCTAGTTTAAACATGGCAAAACTCATTCTTTATGTTTGTAATTAACAAAAGATCAACAAAAAGCTATCACCTAAAGATAAAAAGACCTTGGTCTGCGTGCTAAATAAATTACTCAATAGATTAAATAAGTGTCATTTTAGAAATATGCATGCATATTAAGAAACAAATAAAGTAACCAGTATAGCTTTAGTTAATGGGAAAGAGACATTCATGATTACTGGAAAGATGGCAGGTTATAAGTACTCCTACAAGATAAATTAGAGGTAAATTTGGGGAAAACATTACTCCCCAACTTTAAAACTGTAAAATATCACTTATTATGCTAAAAGTTAAATACATCTAAAAGGCCATATATATTATGAACTGGAGGGAATATATGATAGTCACAGTTATGTTGATACGCAACCTAATTATTGATGAACTGGGGGGGGGGGGGGGGTTGCTTTTGAAAAAGTGATTAAAATTGGAAATTGTTGGAAAATTACTTGCAAGTAAAAGTAGGTGGTGTCTGAAAATAAAACTGATTTTGGCCAAAAGTAAAGAATTTCACTATTTGCTAAATAATCACTTTTCACTTAAAAAATTTGCTAAGAACGTCGTCACTGATTCTATGGCTGCCCAAGGTTGCTTTTGAAAAAGTGATTAAAATTGGAAATTGTTGGAAAATTACTTGCAAGTAAAAGTAGGTGGTGTCTGAAAATAAAACTGATTTTGGCCAAAAGTAAAGAATTTCACTATTTGCTAAATAATCACTTTTCACTTAAAAAATTTGCTAAGAACGTCGTCACTGATTCTATGGCTGCCCAAATAGTGAATAGATGAATAAGATTTTCTTTAGGTTGTATTTTTCTTTTTTTTTTTTTGGCGAAATAAATTATGCTTCAATTTTTTGTAGTTTAGAGGGTGTAAAAAGAGAAAGAAACAAGTGTTGCTTTTTGTGTTTGATCTGGAACTAGCAGTGGGGGAAACCAAGAATTCATTGCAACCCTCATTTCTTCCTTCTAACTCGGTAGTAATTTTGGCTTTATCTAAGAAAAATATGAGTGAAAAACTGTACTCCTATTTAATATAATATTTCAATAAAACATAGGGAATCACTTGCAATACGCATGGTAATTGCTACTGAATTTAACATTCTCGTCATTACATAATTAATATAATTTCAAATAGAAAAGGAAAACTTGCATCAGAATATATATGCATACATATTGCTTAGTCAAAAACTCACAGAGCAAAATGATTCTTGACAGGTGTCTCATTTAGCTAGTCAAGAAATTCAAATCTATATGACACTCTTTTTCTTCTCTTCAAATCCATAAAAGCCTGTCTTTTGCACAATCATAATTTTCATAGGCTCAGATCATGGTTCTTATACATATTGATTATCGTGATTAAACTAAGAATTATCTTTCTATTTCCTTTTTTTGAAAAAATTATCCTAAGTCTTTCGCTTACCTACCATGAGGATATTTTAATGTATCCTACTATTGAATATATCTTAATGTGCTCACTACTCGTCTGTGTTTAGGTGAAAATGATCCTTTTATATATTGTACTGTAGAATTTTCGAGGCCAACCCAAAAAGACTAATACGAACTCTCATCAGCATAGTACCAGTATCCTACTTCTGTTAAATAAGAGGATGTGGTTCACCCATCTCGACTTTCCTAATCTGTAAAGAGGGTTGGAAATCATTATTATAAGAAAAAAAGATTAATAATAATTATAATAGAAAACTTCAAAAGAGTAGTGCAGCAACGGATATGAGTGTGCATGGAACTTAGGATTTACCGAACTATACAAAAAACTGAACAGGAAACATACCGAATCGAAAAAAGTGTTGTTGACTTTTGACTTTCTCCAAACCAAAACTGTACAGATAAAAATTATGGTATGATTCTGGATATTCAGTAAAATGTTTGTCGAGAACTATATCAAACTATACCGAAGTGATATGAATCGTTCCATACTGAAAACTGCCGGTACAAAAATATATAATAGGAGTTTTCCGGGAGCTCAAGTTGAGAAGAGTATATTAATAATTTCAGCCATACTATAATTTAGGTTTGGGTTGTGTGTTATAATGATGATTATCTATATTTGTTTTTTGTGGAGTCAATTTCATACTTGCTTAAATTGTTCTTTATAAAGTTTGGGGGAAAAACTTGTCCACTTAAATCACTCCTGATGAACTTGTGGGGAAAATACTGGATGCTATCTAGGATTTGAAGGGTTGCACAATCAAATTATGAATAAATTTTACGGAGCTTGCTGGTGGTTTTCATAGTGAAATTTTGTGCTCTTTTTTGTTTTTGGGGTTGTGTGTTGTAATGGTGATTAGCTATGTGGGTTTCTCTGCAGAGTCAATTTCATATTTGCTTAAATTGTTTCTTATAATGTTTGGGGGGAAAACTTGTCCGCTTAAATCTCTCCTATGGCAGAACATTGGATGCTATCTAGGTTTCGGAATTGGGAGTGAGTAATCGAGTTAGCCTATACTTCCTGTCCTACTTTGCCTAAACCTAATCGTTTTCCTGCTCCATCTCTTGATTCCACATTTAGTAATGCCATGTTTTGATTGCTGAAAGAGAGTCATGAATTAATTACGAAGCTTCCAGGTAGGTAAGTTGTATCTTGTGTTGGTTTTATGCTGCCCTGGTTACTGTACTGATGCACAATGAGGACTTTACTGATCTTAGATTTGGAATAAAATTTGCTTTTCAATTTATGCAGCAGGCAATGACATCCAATATCTATCACACTTGTCTGCGTTAGTCTGTGGCCCTCTAAGTATAGGCTAGATCCTACACTTGGTTATTAGCGCTCCTTTAACAATCTCTTGGATGCCCAGGGAACCAGGCCAGCCAATTAGCCTAAATCCTTATGGTAATACTCATTCTTGAATATATTGTTTGTAATTGTCAAACGATCAACAAAAGGCTGTCACCTTTAGATAAAAATTCTTGGATTATGTGTTCAGAATTATTCCATGTAACTCAAATAAGCGTTGTTTTAGAAACATGCACATAATAAGAAACAAATAAAATTAAGGGTAATTTTGGGAAAGATCATTAATGTTTAGTGGAAGAGTGACACATTATAAATACCCCTAGGCCTCGTTTACTTCAGGGTATAAGGATAACACCATTATCCCTTGACTTTGGATAAGTTGGTGGGATAAGGATAAGATCCTACATTAATTTTAGGTTTACTTCTCTGAATAAAACCTGGATAAGGATAACCTTTATCCATATCCTATGTTTACCTCATTACATTTTTTAGCAGGATACCCAGGGTATATTTGTAATTAACTCATTACTAAAGATTAAACCTAAAATTAACTCCCAATTCAACACACTCCTATCATCCAGCAAGAATTGAGCGCACGTAAGCTTGCTCCTGGATTTGCTGCGTTGGTGGCCGTCGGGCATTCGGAAGCAGTTTTCGCTGAAGCTATTTGGATCCGAGTCACAATTCGTCGACAAAAATCAGTTAGTACCCCTTTTAGATATTTTAATTTTGTTGTTTTTGCTTGTGAAATAGGTGTTCTTTCACCTTACGCAGCAGATTAGGGATCTGAATAATTTACTGATTTGATCTACATAAACGGAGGACGCGAATTTGAAGTCCCGATTGTTTTAATTTTTAGTATCTTCGTCACTTACCATTGTAACCGCACGCAAATATTTCACCCTATCTGGGATCCTAGATATCAAACTATATCTACGTCGGATGCGGTCACGTGTAGTATTTGAAATCCTAGCCCTGTTTAAAAAGTACAAGCAAACTACCCCAAAGAATTTGACACACTCATTCATCACTTCCGTCAAAATTAGCAATATTTCCTCTTCGCTTACGTCGTAATCCATCCTACCTACATAGAGTAGGTACGTTAGCAAAACACAAATTCCATTAAAAAAAAGAATTCAGATTTCTTGTACTTATTTCTTCGAATAACACAGCTCTAATTTTTCAATTTATATTCAATTTTCAGAATGTTTTAATAGGTGGTCAACAAAACAAACAAGTACAGTGGAAGAAATTCTTATATTTCTGTGGTTCCTGTTGTTGTAAGAACCTATATTGAAGATGGAACAAACTTTTAATCACTGGAATTAAGCAGATTACTGCCCGTTACACAAATATGCTTGTTAATAAATATGATAATCAACCAAAACAATAATAGCTTAAACCCGCACGACCGTTTTTTTCTTTTCAGCTAAAGCAACAATAAGAACCATAGTCGGACATCAAGATTGCAGCAAATTGCACACAACACCACAATGACTTTTATACTTAGCTAAATTAGTTTCCGATAAAAACCGGGAAGAACATATATGAAAAACAGATTCAAAATTGCACGCCACACCACATTCATATGTGAAGACTTATTTGAAATTTAATATTAGCGGGCAAAGATCATAAAAACCATAAACATAGGAAGAACAAATTCACATTTAACATTTTCAGTCGAAATCCATAAATTACTAACGAAGAACATACATACATTTAACATTCTCAGGCCAAAAATCCTCAAAGTACGAAGGAAGAACTAAAGCAATAGCATTATCAAATGGAGAAAGTGGTTCAAAATTGTCAACTGTATAATACTGAAAACCAAAAAAAGAAGTCAAGTAAGCTGTTGGATGTGAAGTTAAGAATGAGGAAATCAAGAAAGTAAAAAAGAAGGGAAGTAAGCTACGATTTGTACAAAACTGGACATTTTCAATCAGTAATCCAACAGGTTTTCTTTTCACATTTCAGCGCCTACGCATAATCACGACCACAGAAAGAATTTTGGTGGCTAAATCAAAAACCAGAAAATCGCAACTGGTCTCTGCAGCGTCCAGTCGAAGGAAAAAATTACCTGATTTATCTTCCTCAGGGCTTGTTTACTTCTCAGGCGGGTGGTCGTTTCCTCTTCGCGAAGTGGCCGGATCTCTTAGACGCAGTCACGCCGCGCCGCTGTGTAAACCCTAGGGTGGGAGAAGTATGAACGCGTCCAATTTGAAGTGAAATATAATGATAAGGGTTTATCTAAAGGTGAGGATAAGTTATCCAGGGTTGAGATGCGGGATAAGTATCCCATGTTTTATCCTGGATTTAACAGGTTATCCTGGGTAAAGTGGATGATGGGTATGGCCCAGTAACTTCGGATCGGGTCGACACTCCGATCCGACCCAGCCCAGTAACCGGCCCAGAAGCATGCGTGGCCCCAGTAACTTAACCGGCCCAGAAGCATGCGTGGCCTAAAAGAGCGTGGCCCAACTGAGGGGTATTCCACGAATCTAGGCCCACGATCTGCTCCCAACTTCCATGCAACGGAAGGGCGTGATTACAGAGAGTTAGTTAGGTTTGGGTATTGAATAGTATAAATAGGAGAATTGTTCTCAGGATTAGGGTTCGCGTTTTGAATTCTAAACTGTTACGTGTAAACTCAAGGAGTATAGTGAAAGAAACACCTCGGCAGGTGCTATTTTTGAGCTCGTGGACGTAGATCTCCCGATCAAACCACGTACATCTAGTGTTTTTTTATATTTCTTGCATTGGTTTTCGTTGAGTTTCTTGGATACCGGATTGCGCTTTATCAATTGGCGCCGTCTGTGGGAACTTTGAAACTGATTGTGATATTGACATTGTATTTGGTATACTATGGTGACTACTCGCTTAAATCAGTCTCGCCAAGGTGATCAGATCAACCAGGATCCACCCGTGGATCAAGTTTTGCCGCCGAGGCAATCGCCGATGCGGGATACATCTCATCATCAGGGCAACCAAGGCCCGGTTATGAATCCGGACAACCAATTCTTACCTCTACCCCCACAAGACATGCCAAACCCTAATCCCGCTGTCGCCCGGCCGCAGGTTAATATTCAGATAACTCCAGAATTACTCCAGGCTTTCCTACAAGAACATGCTCATGTTCTTCAAGACTGGGCGGCCAATCGCCTGAATCCTGATGGACCTGCCGGACACGCTACCAATCCCGCAGTGCATCCACATCGTCAGCACTCGAACGATCGACAAAACCCAGTGCACCGCGGGCGTCAGGATCGGCGACGGGAGTGACCCGGTTCTCCCGAGGACCATGGGAGTTCTAATGGGTCAAGACAGCGCAACGACGAACCTGCAGATGCCGATCGTCGCCGTCCACTTAACGCGGCTAAAAGAGTTCGTTATGCCAATCCTCATACTCTAGATCTTCAGGAGTATGAGCGAGTCCAACGCAATGTCGAACTAGACAGAATCCTAGGCCTTGATGCCAATGGGGACATTATCACACCGTTCTCTCAAGAAATCATGGCCACCTCCCTTCCCAAAGGGTTCAAAAGGCCTGTCATACCACCTTATGACGGCACGGGAGATCCAGCCAATTTTCTTGGAGCTTTTAGGCACAACATGCTTAGCCGCGATCATACAACCTCTCTTCACTACTGTAAGATCTTCCCCGAGTATCTTCAGGATGAGGCTCGGGTTTGGTTTGATTCTCTCCCTCGTAATAGTATATCCTCTTTTAGAGAACTTGCCGAACACTTTTTGGCGCGTTTCGAAGCACGTGCCAAGCCCATGGCCACTTTGGCCGATCTCATGAATATGGAACAACGGGATAGCGAAACCGTTACACAATTCCTTGATCGCTTTACAGCGGAGAGTCTTAAGGTAGGAAGCTGTTCGGATGATGTTATCATTAATGCATTCATGAATAGTCTCCGTCCCGGACCACTCTACACCGAGTTGGTTCGTAATCCACCGGTCACAACCCGAGCACTGTTTAATACTGTGTGCAGATATGCTAAGGCCGAGGAGCAAACTCGTCGGAAGCGTGAGAAACATGCTAGCAAGCGGCAGTCCGATAGGGCACAGGTTGGGCCTAGCACACGACCTAGTGCCTTTTCTCGTCTGAATCAGGGGCATTCAGAATCTCGAGGGGATATTCTACAATACACCCTGCTGACAAAATCGCAAGCTGAAATTCTTTCTGTTCACAAGAATGATTTACGGCCCTATCCGCGGATGACTGTCCTGCCTGAAAAGCGAAATCGCGGAAAGTGGTGTGCGTACCACCGTGATCATGGGCACGAGACGGAAGAGTGCCGAGAGCTCAGCAAGGAAATTGAGGATTGTTTAAGGAAAGGTCTCTTGCGACAATATATTGCGCGGACCGATGACAAGCCTCGGACAAATCAGAATGGGGGTTCGTCTCTCAACCGCGGAGGTTATCACGACCGGGGTTCGCAACAAAATCGGCCGCGTGGCAGAATAATCGGCCGGGGTCTAACAATTATGCACGGCAAGACCCGGGCAATCGTCAACAACCTCGTTTTTTGCCACCGCCCCCTCCTCCGAGAGGACCCGGAGACAATGCACCTACTCATGTCATAAACGTTATATATGGGGCCCTCCCCACTGGGGCTTCGCGAAATGCTTTGAAAGCAGAGGCTCGCCGTCCTCCTCCCGAGGAGCCACGTCATAAGCGCCTCCATCAATCCGAAACTGTTAGTTTCACAGATAGAGACCCGGTTCCAGAGATTATACCCCATACTGACGCCATCGTCATCGACATGGCTGTAGCCAATGTTACAATAAAGCGAGTCTTCGTAGACAATGGAGCCGCAGTGAGTGTTATATTCGCCGACTGTTTCCAAAAAATGGGGATTCCTCGGGATCAACTTCGGCCGGCCCCCGGGCCATTGCAGACTTTCACCCAGGGTGAAGTCCAGCCAGAAGGCGTCATCACTCTCCCGGCGTCTCTGGGAACTTATCCGGTGATAAAAACCATTTTTGTGGATTTTTACGTGGTTAATTCCCCGTCCCCGTATAATATGATTTTGGGTCGGGATTGGCTTACTCCCGCCAAAGCCATATGCTCCACATACCACCTCGCGCTAAAATTCCCCACGTCCCACGGTGAAGTGGCTATCCGCGGCAGTCAGTGGGTCTCTAAAGAGTGCATGTACGTCGCACTCAAAAAGGCAACCAAGGCTCCTCCCAAACAGCAACTTCAGGTGGCGTCATCAGCTTTTGAACCCCATTTATGTACATCATTAGGGGACACCACTGTCCAGGTGCCGCTCGATCCATCACAGCCTGAACAAACAGTAACTGTCGGTGCCGTGGATGTGCCGTGGTTACATCATGCCATAATCCAGACCTTGCGAGAGTATTCCGATGTCTTTGCATGGTCCCCTTTGGATATGCCCGGGGTCTCTCCTGATGTGATAACCCACAAGCTAAACATCGATCCCAGCGTTAAGCCTATACAGCAAAAACAAAGGAAATTCGCTCCGGAGCGAAATGCGGCCATTCGAATCGAGGTACAGCAACTTTTAGATGCAGATATCTTGTTCGAAGTTTATTACCCTTCTTGGTTGTCCAATCCAGTGATGGTATTAAAGTCCAGCGGGGCATGGCGAATGTGTGTCGATTTTTCCGATCTCAATAAACATTGTCCGAAGGACTGTTATCCCCTGCCCTCCATCGACCAAAAAGTCGAAGCCATTACTGGGCATGTGGCGCTTTGTTTCTTAGACTTGTATAAGGGATACCATCAGATCTTCATGGATCGTCAGGATGCCCTCAAAACGGCATTTATCACTGATTTTGGGTGTTTTGCTTTTAAGAAAATGCCCTTCGGGCTCAAGAACACGGGGGCCACATATCAACGTCTCATGGACCGCGTGTTTCGCGATCAAATTGGCCGCAATGTTGAGGTTTACGTTGATGATCTAGTCATAAAAAGCGCCTCACATTCTTCATGTGTGCAAGACATTGTTGAAACGTTGCGTACTCTGCGGCGTTACAATTTGCGACTTAATTCGGCGAAATGTACCTTCGGCATTGGTTCCGGAAAGTTCCTCGGGTATATGATTTCGCAGCATGGCCTTCAGGCCAATCCAGCCAAGCTTCGGGATGTGTTGGATCTGCAACCACCGAAGACGTTCAGAGACGTTCAACGCCTCACGGGTGGTTTGGCGGTCTTAAACCGTTTTTTGTCTAAAGCAGCAGAGCGACAACTCCCATTCTTCAAAATTTTGAGACAGACGAAGTCATTTGAGTGGACTCCGCAGTGCACCGAGGCTTTCGAGGCCTTAAAGCGTCATATACAGCAACTGCCCACTCTATCAGTTCCTCTCTCCGGAGAGCCGCTCTATATATATTTGGCTTCTGCTGAGGAAGCCATTAGCGCCGCTCTTGTGCGAGAGGTCAATGGTGTTCAACATCCGGTGTATTTTGCAAGCCGAGTACTTCACGGGGCAGAGACACGGTACTCCATGTTGGAAAAAACAGTACTCGCACTCGTCATGGCAGCTCGGCGTTTGCGGCCATACTTCCAAGGGCGCGAAATACGGGTTCTGACCAATCATCCCATCCGTCAGATTCTTGTCAAGCCCGAGGTGTCAGGGCGCCTCGCCAAGTGGGCTGTCGAATTAGGAGAGTATGATATTCAATTTCTTCCCCGCCGAGCTATCAAGGGTGAAGCACTTGCAGACTTTTTGGTCGAAACCCCAGGGGATAATCATGAATCTTCTGCAGACAATGGTAATCATCACCCTGCTACCCTTGAACCCACACCTCGCAAGTGGCAATTATATGTGGATGGTGCATCCACAACTCGCGGAAGTGGTGCCGGGGTGCTACTCATTGACCCCAAGGGAGTTGAAGTTAAGAATGTTGTTCGATTCAAATTTAAGGTGACCAATAATGAGGCAGAATACGAGGCAGTTCTCGCTGGGCTCCGGCTCGCTCAATCCTTAGCTATCCGCCATCTTGAGCTCTTCACGGACTCCGAGGTTGTGTCCAAGCAAATCTAGGGTACTTATGTCGCTAAGGATGAAACGATGATCAGGTATCGCGCTTTAACACTCAAACTTATGTCAACTTTTGATACGGTTGTTATCCAGAAGGTACCACGCACTCAGAATGCCAAAGCAGACGCGCTCAGTAAATTAGCCTCCGCGGTTCGCACTAATGTATCTCCGGATATTATGGTCGAAGATATATTTCATCCGGCGATTCATGAGGCAACGGTCTCGGCATTGATAGATAGTGATCCGAATTGGATGACTCCTATTGTTCAGTATCTCCGGGATGGAACTTTGCCTAATGACAGGCTGCGAGCTCGGCAGATAGTTCTTAAGGCACCCAAGTACTCATTCCATGATGGGATTTTGTATCGGCGGTCGTACTTACAACCGAATCTCCGGTGCCTTGCTCCTGCCCAGGCCGATCAGGTTCTTCGGGAGGTGCACGAAGGGGCCTGCGCCAGTCATATCGGCTCACGGACGTTGGCCAAGAAAATTCTTCGATGGGGGTATTATTGGCCAACCTTATTTAACGATGCCCACGATTTGGTGACCAAGTGCAGCAGTGTCAACTGCACTCTCGTGTGAAGCATCTGCCACAAACCGAGCTCACTGGAATTCAGAGTGCGTGGCCATTTATCCAATGGGGAATCGATATTGTCGGCCCGTTCCCAGTCGCTCCGGGGGGATTGAAATTTCTGGTTGTCGCCGTAGATTACTTCACTAAGTGGGTAGAGGCCGAACCTCTTACTGCCATCACTGGTCAAAACATATTGAAGTTCGCCTGGCGAAATATTATATGTCGCTTTGGCATACCGAGCACTATTATTTCGGAAAACGGCAAACAGTTTGCCAATGATCCC
Source organism: Ajuga chamaepitys (assembly GCA_958295605.1). NCBI lineage: Eukaryota > Viridiplantae > Streptophyta > Magnoliopsida > Lamiales > Lamiaceae > Ajuga > Ajuga chamaepitys. The sequence continues at coordinate 9,201,438 of OY282507.1, read as the reverse complement.
TTTCGATCATGGTGCGAGGAGCTCCATATTAAACAAATTTTCACCTCGGTAGCTCACCCTCAAGCCAATGGTCAGGTGGAAGTCACTAACCGTACTCTCCTTGCGGGTATGAAGAAACGTCTGGATCGTGCTAAAGGTCTTTGGGCTGAAAATCTTCCGCATGTCCTATGGTCTTATCGCACAACGCCACATACCGCTACCGGGGAGACCCCCTACAGTCTGACCTATGGCTCCGAAGCTGTGATCCCGGCGGAAATCAGCATACCGAGCCCCCGACTCGTAACTTTGACTCCCGAGGATAATTACGAAGCTCTTCGTACAAATTTGGATGAGCTCGAATATCGTCGTGATCAATCGTTCATCCAGCAGACCAAGTGTAAACAACGTGCAGCCCAGTATCATCACCTCTGGGTTCGGGGCACTCAGTTCAATGTCGGGGACCTAGTACTCCGACTCAATTCAGCCAGCAAAGCCGCCCCCGAGGGGAAATTACACGCTTCTTGGGAAGGTCCCTATCGCATCGTTGCTGTACACGATTCCGGATCCTACCAGTTAGAGCATCTCGATGGAACCCCGATTCCCCGAAGCTGGCATGTTACCAACTTAAGACGCTTCTATCTGTGAACACCAAATGACAAGTATCATCCTCATCTTTATGCTCATTGTACACTTCTTTTACGTTGTTATCTCTCTTTGTATCCTTTAATTTGCTCCGGCACTCATCATTGAATAAATATTCTTTGTTTATGCATCTTGCTGTGTTTTCTTCTACGTTACGGGGACGCCCTAACGCAGTCGTATTATTATTATTCGTCTCCGGACAATTAAATCTCTCTCTCGGTCCGTCCAGGGAGATTCACGTTTCGTCCCCGGACTCGTATCACTCTCTCGCCTGTTTAACCGGAGAGGTGTTTACTCCCGCCCGATCCGTCCGGGGAGATTTAAATTGGCGCTGTCCATATTGTGTTCCCGAACACCCGTTAAAACAATTATTACTTCTGGTTAACAACTCGTTGTTTTCCTTAACACAACTATGCACACCAAAACGGTTTATTACATTTTTTCGATTAAATGCCAAAAGGTTCTTTACATAAGCCTTCAAAGAAAAAAAAAAAAAAAACAAACAAAAAAGAAGAGATTTTTCTTTACAATTATCTACGGCCTCCGAGCCAGTATTCGGCGCTCTGGTGTTGAGATCTATTCCCGGACCTACTCCGTGTCCTACGGGATCTTGTCACTCCTCGGCCTTGAGCTCCGGCTCCTTCCCCTCCTCGGGCCCCCCGACGTCGCGGACTCGTCCTTGGCGCTTGTCTGGGGATTTCGTCTCTTGTGCGAGCCCACCGACTTGGCTGCGGGGTAGACCTCGGAGTTTGGGCCCATTGCACAGGATCCCATTCCTCGGGGTCCATTACCTCGATTTCTTTGGCCAGCTCTTCGACTACCTCTTCGGCGACAACAGCGGGCTCTTCTTCAACCGTAGTCACTGGAACTGGCTCTCGAATAATAATTCCTTTGCTCTTTCCCGCTGGCTTCTTTTTACCCTTCCGGGGGGTTTTCGAAGTACCTTGGCTCCGGCTAGAACTCGCAATGTATTCCTCGGCAGAGGGCCGCCACCTGCCACGACCTTTCAATCCTTCATACATGTTGAGGAGTAACTCCAACACCTCTCGCTTTCTTACAAGCTCCGAGGACTCGGCTAGGCCCTTCGCCATAAGTGCTGAAATTTCATTCTGAATCTCTACGACCCGCGCCTCAACTTCCTCAAATGTCAGTAAGCCGAACTCGGTCAGTATCCGGTCATACTCTCTTTGATGGATGAGGACTCGATCCAGTTCAGCAACTTTCGCCAGATACTTCAACTCCTGGTCCCAGGCTTTCTCCTCGGCCTCCTTCGCCCTTCTCTCCGCAGCCGCCACCTGCTTTTCTAGCCTCGGCACTACTTGCATTTGCAAGTTATTCTTCTCTCCGCGGAACCACTCTAATGATTGCATGAGCTTCTTTATGGTGTCGTGCAATTCCGCGGTATTCTGAACAGATAACGGAATCAACAAGAAAGATCAATCTCAAGTACATAATGAACGACAACTCAGTTAATCAACGCAATTTCTATTCAAAACAATCAGATTACAGTATCCATGGTCCGGTACAGGGGATTTACATTTACTCCTACTATCTAATACATCAAATTTGAGGGGAACGACTGACCTCCTCCTCGGTCTCTCGGCCTCTTCGGGCACCTCCTCCTGTCGACCTTCAGCCGCTCCTGCCTCCTCCTCTACGGCAACTGCAGTGGGGGGTTCTTTGTCTCGGGGCTCGGAGATAAGCTCACCCCGGCGGAATGCCAGGAATTCCTGGTCCTGGTCCACCTCACAGTTGGCAATCTCCTCGGCCTTCAGAATTTGTTTCTTCTCTGCTAGAGCCTTCAACAGAGGCCACTCCGGCAGATGCGCTAAAGCTGTGTAGTAGGCCTTCTCCACCCCGGCCACGGCATCATAGTCGTACCCGAATTCTGGACGATATACATCCACATTCGGGTAGACTTCCTTGATCTGCTCCAGCAACACAGATCGCGTGACCTTGTCCCCGATTGCAACGAAGTTGCTCTGAAAGTCAAGAAACGTGCTTGTTTGGAACAGCTTCTCGGCGAACGTTTTCAGCATCGCTTCTTGACCTTCGACTATTGCAGTTTCCCGAGCCTCCATTTCTGCCCGCAGTTGCATTATTTCCCCCCGAAGGACCCCGGTTTCCGCCTCCACTCCGCGCAGACGCGCCACTTCATTTTCCACCAATGCCGCCCTCTTGCGCGCTTCGGCCAGGTCTTGTGTCAGCCTGTCGTTGCGCGTCCGCAGGTCTCTAGCCACATCGGCTAGCTCCTCCTTGGCTTCCTTCTCGCTCTTACGGCCGAGTTCCAAGATTCCCCGCGCCAAGCGCAGAAGCTCCTCAGCATCAGCCCCCTCCAACCCCAGTAGACTGGAGGGCCTTGCTCCTTCAACTGCTACAAAAAGCGGAACACAGAAATTAATACTGGTGAGCATAACGTAAACAGTAACTAACAGGACGTTTTTTAGATTTACCTCAATACTCCCCCCTGTTCGGAGTCTTTTTGCTGTTGCCGGAGGTGTCCCGGATGGCTCCGGCCTCTTCTTGGCTCCGGGAGTGGGCTCCGCCGCCACTACCCGCTCCTCAAACCCAACGATGGGTCTCGCACTAGGTGACATCTTCCCCCGGGGAGACACCTCAGCAGTTTTTCCCTTCTTCTTGGCTGCTGCAGCCGCTGTGGAGCTTCCCGCTGGTTCCTTCCCGAAGCGTCCCACTGCATACAGAAATTCAAATTAGCCCTGCACAAGGCAATAATTTCTAAACAGGTATGAGAACTCCTACCCTCCTCGGCAACCCCGGCTCCCACCTCTGGACCCTGGGTGGACATCCCCGCCGCATCACCCGAATAATATGGACTTAGTCCAGCCTCCTCCAGCTCTTCCTCCGAACACAGGGTTTTGAAGGTCCCCACAGCACGGAATATCTCCACAACCTCGGCGTCCGGGTCCCCCACCGGGGCAGTATCTAGCACTTCCTCCCGACTCCACCTCGGGAGGGCCACCCCGGTCTTCACAAAGATGAACTTCTCCTTCCACCCCTCAACCTTACTGGGGTTTTGTACCTTGAAGCCACCTCGTGCTCGGGGACTGAAGGAGTACCACCCCTTGGACTTCCCGAAGGCTTTTAGTTGATAAAAATACCTAAATAGCTCTACGGTTGGTTCCACTCCGGAGTTCTTGCACACTACGGTGAATCCGACTACTTGCCTAATCGCGTTCGGCGCTAACTGGCTCAAGGCGATGTTATAATATCTCAGTAGCCGGATAACTATGTCCCAAAGGGGGAATCTCAAACCTATTTTTAACGGATCTATATATACACCAATGTAACCCTGCGGGGGACAACAGGCTCTATCGCCGGGATCCGAAACTATATATTCTAAATTAAATGGGAAATAGAAGGAGGGGATTAAGGTCTCTATCTGCACTCGCGTCATCCGCGACGCTACAGTGGACACTTCAAGGTCATTCTCCGTACATTCATAAAAACCGACGATCCTAACGTTGGTTTCCATGCCGTCGGCCCTTTCCACTGTCCTAATCTCACTCCTCTCTGGAATAACATATCGAAGGGGTGGCACATCTAACGGAGCGCTCTGAGTCCCTACTTCCTGAACAGAAGAAGAAGATGATGAAGAAGGCATACTTACTTGGTTTGAGTTTGAGAAGTTTTGATTTGAGATGAATCACAGGCGCACATAATTCTCCTTTTTTCCCGCTTTCTAAAACTGGCAAATCGCAATGAAGAAGATGAAGTATACTGTGCCATTATTCCAAATATATACTCAAAGAACCAACGGCCCTGATACGGCCTATTCAAATTCAGCGATTGAGATTTGGACGTGTTAATCACGCGCCTTACGGTTCCCAAGGTGCGTGGGGAACAAGTTCATTGGAAATTGCAGAGCGTGTCACTTCACATCCCTCTCTCTCATGATGGCGCCGCCTATCACATCAACCCCATCCTTGCCTAGGAAGATTTGGAAAGCACTACGGTGCCTCCTTCACCTCGGCCAGACTGCTGTTTTCTTTCGCCACACTTTGTTGCCTTCGAGGTGCTCGGGCCCTCACTATCACCTCGGGGATGTTCAGCCTAGTTTGATTTGGCCCCCGCGGACTACACCACGGATCAACTCCGGCTCCGAAAATTCTCGGCTTCCCAAAAATACTTCGGCTTACCAGTAACCGCGGCTCATCTGGTTGGCAACTCCACCCCGATCATAACCGAAGCTCCTTCCTCGCTCCGGCTGGGGGGGAGGCATCTGATGGGTATGGCCCAGTAACTTCGGATCGGGTCGACACTCCGATCCGACCCAACCCAGTAACCGGCCCAGAAGCATGCGTGGCCCCAGTAACTTAACCGGCCCAGAAGCATGTGTGGCCTAAAAGAGCGTGGCCCAACTGAGGCGTATCCCACGAATCTAGGCCCACGATCTGCTCCCAACTTCCATGCAACGGAAGGGCGTGATTACAGGGAGTTAGTTAGGTTTGGGTATTGAATAGTATAAATAGGAGAATTGTTCTCAGGATTAGGGTTCGCGTTTTGAATTCTAAACTGTTACGTGTAAACTCAAGGAGTATAGTGAAAGAAACACCTCGGCAGGTGCTATTTTTGAGCCCGTGGACGTAGATCTCCGGATCGAACCACGTACATCTTATGTTTTTTTATATTTCTTGCATTTTCGTTGAGTTTCTTGGATACCGGATTGCGCTTTATCAGTGGATAACCCGGGATAAAATATCTGCCAAAGTAAACGTCGGATAACCCAGGACAAAATTATCTTATCCTGGGTTATCCACCCTTATCCAGCAAAGTAAACAAGCCCCTACAAGATAAATTAAGGGTAATTTTGGGAAAGATCATTACTCCCAACCTTGAATACTCTAAAATGTCTCTTATATGCTAAAAAGCACCTTAGGACCAACTCGTAAATTTTGGCATAAAGTAGCTTTTAGTTATGCCGAAGTCATCATCTCAAATACTCCAAATCAAATCCTCTAAAACTAAAATCTGAAAATCCCTTTTGAAAATCAATTTCTGTCTTTCTTTGTCTTCCGTCCGTACAGGTTAGTTCCTGAAATCCATGGCGATGAAGAATACATATAGATGCAACTGTTTGCTTAAAGAATGACGAAGGGTAATGATCATGAATATTTTTGGTGAATATATGTGGACATAACTCATTCGACTCTTGTAAGCCGTATAATTGATCATGCTAGTATTATGTATCGTGTGTGTAAATAGTAGTGGTGTATGTGTGTGAGTGTTGAGTAAATTAGCGCATGTGTGTATCAAAACGTGGGTAAGTCAGGGGATACTTAGATTGGTATGGTGTCATCCGGATTGGGCATGGCCCGTCCGCATTGTATTTCACTTTACACCGGATGGCCCATCCATCCACATCTACACCCTATTACCTACATCTCTTTTTACAATTTCCAACACACCTTTTACAATTTTCAATACACATCCTACCCTACTATACCCTTAAACTAAAATACCTTTTTGGATGTTCCATCCGTGGATGTGCCCCATCGGACGTGGCACATGCCACTACATCCCAAACCAAGTATCCCCTGTGTGTTGCGCATTCTGTGGTACGACATCCGTGTGTTTAATTTATGGGAGCTGCTAATTGGAGATTACTATCATGTTGAAAAATTATAAAAAAAATAAAATGTTAACTGTCATTTTTGGATGATAATGAAATTATAGTATGTCTTTTGTCTTTTACTCTTAGAGGGTGTTTGGCTAAACTTATGAGTTTCTCAAAACATCTTAAACGAAAATATTCGAGAGCTTATAAATTCTTAAAATGCGTTTGGCAAAATAAAATGCTAGACAACTTATAAGATGCAAAATTAAACTCTTAGAGTTTATAAGCTCCAAAAAAAGTCGTCTAATCCATCTTTTTTTGGGTCTTATAAGTTGCGCCAAATTTCACATAGTACATGTACTTCACTCACACTAAACATACTACAAACACTTCGCAAACTTTTCACATGCACTACACACCACACACTTCACACATTAATCAAAATGTATGTTTGATATTGACTTTCAAAAGTAAATCCTAAATTTATGGATAAATCACGCTATTTATTTGCAAGTTTATAAGCTCTTTTATTCGAACACTTTAACATATACTAAGTTTTTAATAAGTTATACTCCCTCCGTTCCGGCTTTAACTTTTCTACTTTGACCAGGCATGGAGGTTAAGAAAAATCAGATTTTGTGGAATCTTTTACTTTTTTAAAGGTGGAGATTGAGGGTGGAGATTTTGAGGGTGGAGATTGTGAAAGTTAAGTTGAGACAAACCGAAAAGGAAAGTAGGAAAGTTAGAGCAGGACGGAGGTAGTATCTTATAAGCTCTTTAGACAACTTATAAGATGTTGGAGCTTATAAAATGTAAAAAATAAGTTTTGCTAAACAAATTTAACATTAATGTTAAATTTTAATTGTTGTATTAATACTTAATCTAGCATTAATATTTTTTAAATTATTTTAATAGCCTTTCAAATGAATCTGAAAAGGAAGATTTCTTCCGGGGCTGAATCCGTCGCCTTATCAGTTCCCTTAATTTATTTGTATTATGGAGATATATCCATTGTGTTTGTAACTTTGTATACAATATTCAGTGGTGCGACAATATGCATATATATATATATATATTCAGGGATGGGACGATATGTATATTTAGTACAGTGCATGTGTGCATATATCTAGTGGTGTTGTCTGGTTTTGGGGTGAATGGAATTTAATTTACTGGTATGCGGTATTTTGTGTCAGACTTTTAGTTAACTAGTAATATGAAAGGCAGACACGTGGTTATAACTTTTGCTATTATTTAATAAAAAAAATAAATTAAACGTAAATAATTAAACTTTGTAGATTATTTAATGAAATAAAAGATAGGAGTGTGAATGAAATTCGAGACATACCAAATAGAATCGAAAATCGAACCGAAAACATATTGAACTGAAAAAAGAACTGTTGACTTTTTACTTTTTTCAAATCGAACTATATCAAAAAAAAATATGATAGGGTTCTGGATATTCAGTAATATCCATATTGAGAATCGTACCAAACTGTGCCAAATTGACCTGAATCGTCCCATACCGAAAATTACAAAAATATATAAATATATGAATAGTTTCAGAGATTGAGTAGTTTACAAGTTTTGTACATAATTTTCATAGATTACTACTTTTAGACGATCTTACATGAAAAATTTATTTACGACTTGATCTTTATGTCAACATAAATTTTAATGTTAGTTGCAACTCTGAAAAGAGTATCTTAATTTTTTTTCCAAGCTTTAACTTTGATAATAATTAAAAAAAAAAAAAAACTCTAAATAACTGAGTTTCTCGCACTGGATCCATTAGATCTGAAAATACTGTACCGAACAATCCCGAATTTTAGACGGTTTGGTACGGATCTTTATAGGTTTTGGTTCGGTTTCGGTCCTTAAATTTTGGAAGTACCGAAATTTGGGATGGTATTGGATTTTTTAAATCTTCGAAACGTACTATTCTGTGCACATCCCTAATAAAAAAATAATCTATTGAACAAACATTACTTTGAATCAACTAAACATTAAAAGAATCACAAAAGAGAAATAGAAAAGTTAAATAACCTTAGTCTTGACAAATCAAGTTATAATAATTAACGTTAAAAGATCCATAAGTTCACTATTTGTTATATACACACAAAATATTTGGCCTAACGTGCTTTCTTCATAATTTCTCTAATAAATAATTTCAATTTTAACATTCATTTGCACATGAAATTCTTTATATATTTTAATGTAAGGAAAAACTTTCAGCAACTTAGTATGAAGGTCCAACATCCAACTTCTGTTATGAAAATTATTTTCTAATTTTTAGTTTTATTATTAAGCATAACCCTCTTTAATATAATTTACTTATCGATTTAAGATTTCTTGTTTCAATTTTTTTTAATTACTTTCTTAATTCAACGTTGAAATTTAAAAATTATGTGTGATTTAAAATAAAAATTCTATAGTATAATTATAAAATAAATAATGTTTTTTTTATATATATAAAAGGTCGACTCTATACATAATGTCTCACAATCTTCAATTAAGACACATTCTACAATCTATATAAAACATAATAAATGTTTTAATTAATTTGTTATGCCTTTAATTCCTTCTTTAGTTATGCCAGAATACTCTTAATTTTTCACATTGCACATCCTTTTAAAAGTCTTATGCATACATGTTTAAACCACACATTCTGATTTTATTTCTCTCATTTTATTTTTTTATTTAGACTAAACAATGTTTTTATTCAACGTAATTATTATTTATTTTATCTAATCTATACTCAAGTTAATATTAACATTCATATTTTATTGTTTTTATTTTTCTGCATATTTTAATCTAATTATGTGATACTCATTCACATAGTACAAATTTTTAATCATTCACATAGTGCAACTTAGTTCATTATTTTTTTATAGTTCTTTTTATTCTTTATTGTACCTATAGTTTTATATAGCAAAGTAAATTCATAAATCAAGTTATTACATATGCTTAAAATATATGTATAATATTTTTATTAATTTAATTATTTTTTTGATGTTAGATCTTAAATATTTAAAAGAATCTGGTGTAGCTATTCGTGTCCACTAATTTTGACGTTTGTCATTTTATTATTTCTATTATTAGTACAATAAAAAAATTCACATCCTATTCTAAACTCCAATTAAACCTTGTGATTTTTATGTTCCTCTCCAATTTTCTAACATAACAATTTTCTCTTTGGTCTACTAAAATCACATCACCTATTAAGAACATTCCATTAGTAAATAGATTTGTGTAGGTGTATAAGGTATCTGATTAAAAATGACATTCGACGCATAGATTTATCTGAATAAAATCAATCAATTGTATAGACCAATAATATTTAAAATCTAGACAATATCACTACTGATGCATTTATAGTTTTTCCATCTTCATATATATTTTTTATTGATTTTATATATAAGTTACTTTTACCGCCTTCCTCCATCTTTTTCATCTTAAAAATATTACACACACACACACACACACACACACACACATATATATATAGAGGGGACACTGAGCCCCATGACCCGTCAAATATTTTGATACAATTTAAATTAAATAGAGGGGGACACTGTGCTATTATATATGTGTATTTTAGATGATTTTAATATAATTTAAATTAAATAGAGGTATTATTATTTATAAAAAATAGCGATAAATATTTCTGCAAATATAATGAATATAGAACATAATATTTTGATTATATTTTTTTCATTATGTAACTAAATCAATTTATTGATTTTATCTAAATTGTTAGTATTTTGTTGTTTTATTTATAGAGTTGGCTATTGTTGAGACTCATGGACATATTTAGGGGGCGTACAACGATAGTACTTCATTTTAGATTTTCTAAAATGTTATTTTTAATGCAATTTTTTCAATATTTTAAGCTTAGACCCTAATACAAAAGTATTTGATTTCTAGCATACTCAGAATTTGCCCTCTATTTGGTAAAAAAATTACCACATGACCTTAAAACATAGTTGAAAAAAATTATCCCATCAAACAAACTCCTAAATCCATCTATAAATGGCCCCCCTCGACTAAATTCCTGGGTCCGTCATTGTATAAATATATATATATATATATATATATATATATATACACACACACATATAAATGATTTTATCGTATACGTTTTAAATTCAATAAAATTCGTAAATAAATTATTATTTTGTTTTGTTGTAATGTTTATAAATGTTAGATATGAAGTATACCGATTTCATTCTTCTAAATCATTGAAAATAAATATAATATATAATCTCATTTCGTACAAATATAATAATTCGATTTACATTTACTTATTAATGCTCATAATAAGAAATTTATCGTGTAAACATATATATTGCTAGTTTAATATAAATTTGAACAGTTTAACTAAATGTACTTAATCTAAATTTCAAAATACTAAATAACTTTTATGTACATCTAACTATAATATAGATATTTAATTTTTATTTTTGTATATTTTTCTAATAGTATAATATATCTGACTCTGTAACATTAGTTTATTCTTTGATTTTCTATTATATTATCTAGATTCGTTTATTATAATTTATTTTTTTATAATGAAAATTCACTTAGACCCTTTAATATTAGTTTTTTTTTATATAATTTTGTTCATTATGTTAATACAGTTATATCTAGTAATAATTAAGTATATTCATAAGTTTGTGTTATGTTTCTTCACAATGCATTTTCTCACTTCTATTCATTTTATCATCATATAGTTCATATTCAATTATTTTGACATTATTTTCTATTGTTGGACTTTGATAAAGTGGTATATAATAATATGTCAACAACCTTGTATATATTACTCGACTATGAAGTCAAACTTACAACTATTGAAATCATATCAAACTATTACATTTTACATAATTTAATATTTTATCATATAAGTATCATTAATCTTGAGTCATGCATATATTGTGGTAAATTAAATATTATATAATACACTACAGTTGTCTTGTCAACATTTTTTTTTTTTTGTAGTTAGTGGAATGAGTATATAGATGTTATAGCTAGGTACCGTACCTAAATTAAAAAAAAAAAATAAACTAAAAAAATTATCCCAAAAAAAGTAAAGATGATAAATTAAATCAATAAGAGCTTTCACTATTTTTTTTTTTTAAATTTTCTCCTAATCTAAGAAGAAAGAAAAAACCCTCCCCTTCTCCCAGCCCCCCCGAAGTGACTCAAACCCAAGACCGAAGACCTAGGTAGTTGATGCTCTCGCCGCTTGAGTTATCCAACTTCGGCTAGAGCTTTCACTATTATTCATTGTTCTAATTTTTATGTATATGATTTTTTCTTCTTGTTGTTAATCCTAAAATCTATTAGTACTTTTTCACCATGAAAACACAAAAACTTTATTTAACATTCAATACCTAAATACCTTTATTGTATGCCACTATTGGAAGTTAAGATTCTTGTGATCATTATCCTAACAAAAAAGTCAAATTTTGGAGCTACTAAACTCCTACTAAACACATGACCAGAGTTCTCCTTGCTGAAGGAGATCGGTTGCCTTGAAAGGCTAGGGGTTAGGGTTTGCCCTCTTATGTCTGGTTTGAATGTTCTTGGTTTTAGCCATGATTCTTAGGTTATAATTCAGATTAATGGTATGAAAAATAGTTGTTAGTTGGCTCTCTACTCTCTTCGTTGACTCAAATTTATTATTTTCTAATTTGATTGGCAGGTTTTTTATTTTCCATCGTCTAGGGGTTTTTTTTATTTATGCGATTTGAATACTGTGTGTGCTATTTAACCTTTGTGACGGTGAAGGCGAGATCTGCTTTGTTTGCTTTTGTGTTTTTTTTTTGTGTTGTGCAGGATCACCTCTTTCTCATCTTTAGGATTGTGTTGCTGATGTTAAGATCATGAATGCTTGGGAGGGAGATGAAATAGAGTGGTAGAAGTGGGCGATGAAAGGGAGGATGAGGGAGAGATAACGATTACTAAGCCCTACTGTCTAGCAGGGACACTATGCAGAAGTAAACCCTTTAACAACTTTTATCTCCTAGAAGTGATGAGGAAAGGTTGGAATCCTAAGAAACTAATGACTATTTGGGAGTGGGGAACACATTTTTTTCTCTTCAGCTTCGAAGACGTTGAGGACTGAGATTGGGTCCTAAGTAATCAACTGTGGCACTATGAAGATTCGTTGTTTGCTATAAAACCAGTTGAAGGGACAGAAAGACCTTCGTCAGTCAGAATTAATTATGCTTCCTTTCGGGTTAGAGCGTATGATACACTGATTGCCTATATGAAGGAGAAAGTGGGTCGTCTAATAGTGAATCAAATTGAAATACTAGAGGAATATGATGCAGCTGGACATTGTTTCCCGAGAAAATACACATGAGGTTCAAAGTGAGTGTTAATATTCATCAACCTCTTCGAAGAGGGGTGCTGATCAAGTTTAAAGGGACGACATATTCTATCCCATTAAAATATGAGAATCTACCTATCTATTGTTACTGTTGTGGAGTCATTGGACAGTTTTTCAAGACATGTTCGAAATACGATCGGAATGAGTCTTGAACCGGATGATTGCAGTTATAGATCCATGCTCCAAGCATCCCCTTTGAAGAGGATATATAATAAGCTGAATAAACCAGTTGGACATGATGTGAAGAGGTATTTATTTGTGTCCAAAAAGGCAGAGATGAACGAAGGTACATCTAAGGACATAAATTCTAAAGAACGAGGACATGGGCAGGAGGATGGATGCTCTGAGAAAACAAGTACAAAGGAGAATACGGCTTGTATTACGCTGGAGCGGACTATTAATACTCTACACAGGTTGCTTGAAGACACTGGAGAAGACTCGGCTAGTGCTTCGTCGGAAGATGTTTGGCCTTGATTGAAAGTCTGCGATCAACTATTCTTCCGTCGGGAGAGGTCAATCATGATAAATTGCAGCAGTTATGCAATAAAAAAGGTGCTAAAGTCAGTCTAATGACTACCCAAAAGACCCATGCAGTACATGCAAGGACTCGTAATACTACTTATCTCCCAAAAACCCATATAGAGCTCCCTTCATCAAACATTACCTCACCCAATATAACCAATACTGAACCCATTAAACCCGCTCTCATCCCCCAAAATCATACCATACCATGCCATACGGAAACACCCAAACCTCATGGTGAAATCTCTATCCACAACATCCTTGAGACAAACCTAGCCATCTTAACCACCTCAACAGATTCCCTCATAACTACTTCAACCCATGCACCAGCTATAACAAATCTGGAAAATACCTTTAGCCATAGCCATAATGAGGACCCAAAACCACCTAGCCAAACCTTAAACAAACCAGATTGCCCAGGAAATGATATTAAGCGAAGAACATGAAAAAGAAAGCCTGGTTGAGATACTGGGAAGAATGGTGAAGGTGCTTTCACGAAGGAGTCAAAACGGGGTATATCGGATATGGAGATTGATGTGGATCCGATTGAAAAGAAGAAGAGCAAATGGGTGACGATGGAAGACGAGGCGACATTTTGTATTTCACCAGCGGCGGAGGTTGCAGATGAGCAACCCCGCCGATACCAATGAGTTGCTTAGGATGGAACAGTCGAGGGCTTGGGAACCCTGAGACAATTCATGTGCTAAAATGAGAAATCCGAAGTAAAGATCCCAGCTTGGTTCTTTTTAGTGAAATTAGGCTCTTGTCTACTGAGTTTTAAATTTTAGAAATATCCTTAATGAGTATCGTCTTGCGGTGGATTGTGTTACCATAAATGAGGGAAGGGGGGTGGATTGTGCTTGTTTTGGAATGAGGAGATGGATGTTGTGGTGAAATCTTCTTCACTGCATCATATAGATGTTATAGTTGGGGTAGAGGGTAATGAGGACTCTTGGAGACTTACGGGTATATATGGGTGACCGGAGGACCAGAATAAGGATAGAACGTGGGGATTGCTTAAGGAATTACATTCTGCACAAAATCAAGCGTGGATGTGTCTGGGAAATTTCAACGAAATCTTATATGGGTGGAGAAGGTAGGGGGCAGAGATGGAGATTTGGACAAAAGAAAAAACTTTAGAAAGACTTTAAATGATTGTGAGTTGGAGGATTTGGGTTCTGAAGGTTATCATTTCACATGGACCAATGGGCGGGAGGGGAATCAGAACATTCAAGAACGATTATACAGATGTGTGGCAAATTTGGAGTGGATCTGTGAATTCCCTTACCATAATGTACAACATTTGACGCGACAGAAGTCCGATCATTGTCCTATTTTGCTTTCATGGGATAAAAATGCGGCTAGCAGACTTTGGAGAAAAAGACATTTCTATTTCGAGGCCATGTGGCTCCAGGACACAACCTTTGCTCAAGTAATTGAACATGCTTGGTCTGGTGAAAGTAGTGGTAATGCGGCAGGAATAAGAAACAAAACTGGGACTTGTTGACATGAACTTCGTAGCTGGGACATGGCTGTCTTCGGTAATGTATCAAAAGATATTGCCAAAGCCAAGGACAGACGGGGTAAAATTTAATCTTTACCACCGAGTGGAGAGAACTTAAAAAAGACGAGGAGGTTGGAAGATAAAATCTCAGCTTTGATCTATAAGGAGGAGACGGTGTGGAGGCAACGATCAAGGGTGAGCTGGTTGAAGGAGGGAGATAAGAATACTAGTTTCATTCACAAAACAGCTAATGGGAGAAAAAAAGACGAAACTCTATTAGTTTTATTTTGGATGCGGAGGGAGTTCGACGTGGAGGGGATGTGGAAGTTACCGAGGTTTTTCGAAGGTATTATCATGATCTTTTCACAGCAGTTAACAACCTAGAGATGGAAGGGTTGTTTGATGCGATTGAGCTAAAAGACACAGACTAGATGAGAGAGAGTTTAACCAAGCCGTTCACAAGGGATGAAATTATATGGGCACTATCTCAAATGCACCCTTCTAAGGCCCCAAGGCCTGACGGTATGCCTTCTTTATTCTTTCAAAAAATTGGAATGTTATTAATTTTGATCTTCTTCTGATTTTTCTTGATATTCTTAATAATGGAGCTAATCCATGACCCCTTAACGAAACCCATATCTTGTTGATTCCGAAAAAAAGAAACATTCTTCTACTAAATATAATCGTCCAATTAGCTTATGCAATGTGGCTTATACATTAGTAAGACTATTGCTAATTGTTTGAAACCGTTTCTTTCGTCCCTTATTCATCATAGTCAATCTACTTTTGTTCCGGGCAGATTGATTACTTATAATGCATTACTTGCTTTTGAGATCTTTCACGCTATGAAGTTGAACAGGTTAAGAAGCGTGGTACATTTGCATTTAAGCTATACATGAGTAAGGCTTACAATAGAGTAGAGTGGGGTTTTCTGGAAAGGGTATTACTAAAAATGGGTTTGGGGTGTGGTTTTGTGAGTCTTATTATGAGATGTATTTCCACAGTTTCTTTCTCAATTTGGTCAATGGAAATCCAACGGATTCTTTCTCACCTAGTCGGGGTCTCAGGCAGGGGGACCCTTTATCTCCATACCTGTTTTTGTTTTGTGCATAAGCTTTTTCTTCTCTTATTCACAGGAGAGAGATATCGGGGCTCTCGCATGGGGCGAAGATTTGTAGGATTGCCCCATCTATAACACATTTGTTTTTTGCGGATGATAGCATAATTTTCAAGTTGGCGACAGAGGGGAGGTTCAAGAAGTGAGTTTAGTAGAATACAAAAGTGTGTTGGGGCAATTGATAAGCTTGGAAAAATCGGAGGTGGCGTTCAGTACTGGGGTCAATAATCATGAACAGATAGAGTTGGCGAATAGACTTGGGGTGCATTTAGTTGAGAAACACACTGTCTACCTGGGCTTGCCAGCTAACATTGGAAGATAAAAAAAGGAAGTATTTAGATATTTGGTGGAGCGTATTGAGAAGAAGCAAAAAAATTGGAAAAGTAGAGTACTATCGCAGGCGGGTAAGGTCACTCTTATTAAATTTGATGCACAATCCACTCCTACTTATATAATGAGCTATTTTTTATTACCACAAGAAATGTTGGGGAAAATTCGCTCTTTAATTTCAAATTTCTTTTGGGGTCAAAAGGAGGATGAGAGGAGATTACATTGGTGTTGTTGGGAGAGCTTGTACAAATCTATAAATAGGGGTGGTAAGGGTTTACGGGATATGGAGTATTTCAACCTTGCCATGCATGCGAAGCAGAGTTGGAGACTTTTGCAGATCCCGAATTTGCTGATTGGTTAAGTGTCTCCAGGCCGATTATTACCCCCATAAGGATTTTCTACGTGCTAACTTAAGCTATAATCCAAGATATACATGGAGAAGCATTTTGGCGGGTAGAGCGGTTCTTAATAAAGAGGTAAGATGGACTATAGGAGATGGATCTAGAATAAGCGTGTGGAAGGATCCATGGGTTCCTGATCAAACTGATTTTCGAATCAAGTCAGACAGAGAGGGTTAGGATAGCAATATGATGGTACATGATTTGATCACGAGTGATTTAATGGGGTGGGATAGAGAAGTATTACAGGAGGTATTTGATGAGGAAGAGGTCAATAAGATACTAGCTATCCCTATTTGGAAAGTGGGTCAATTGGATCGACTGTGATTACACGAAGAATGGAGTATACACCGTACAATCAAGTTATCATGCAATTGTGGATGTGATGAGGGGGGAATTGAAGAGATTGATAGAGATGATGGAGGGGAAAGTACAGAGAGATGGAGGTGGGTGTGGGAGATGAAAATACCGCCGAAGATCCAAATCTTTTTGTGAAAGATTTTGAGGGATATACTTCCGGTACTCAGTGCTTTACTTCGACGAGGGGTGGAAGTACAACAGGTGTGCGCGCGATGTGGAGACGTAGCTAAAATGATTGAGCATGCTTTGAATGCATACAAATGGAGTAGAAAATTATGGGGGACGTCGCCTTTATGGGATAAGATTCAGAGCTTACCTGTTGATGCAAGCTTGGCGGAGTGGATTGACGGGGTAAGGAAGTGGAGAAGGGAGGACGAGCATTGCTTATTTGCTGTCATGTTGTGGTCCTGTTAGTATGCTAGGAACCTGTTGGTATTTCAGCAGCGACAATTGGATTATGGGGAGGGTGTCGCTGCTACGTTGAGACTGGATAAAGAGCACAAAGGAGTTAGAGAGAACTATGATCGCACCTTTCGGCAGCAAGGGGAAGAATGGTGGAAACCACGTCCTATGGGAAGTCATAAAATTAATTTTGATGTGTCTATTATGGAAGGAAAGGGTACGGGTTTGGGTGGAGTGATTCGAGACCATAGAGGTAAGGTGGAGCAGAGTTATGCTATCCAAATTGCTGATGAATATCCGATTGACGTGGGAGAGGCAATAGCAATGAGAGAAGCGGTTGAGCTAGTGCTAAGCATGGGAGTCGAAAAAGTGATTCTTGAGACGGACTCTATGAAGTTATTCTATTCTCTTCGCAAGAGGGAGTATGATTTCACGTATTTCGGCAATATAGTGTCGGATAGCTTAAATTTATGTTCTCGTTTTTCTTGTTTTTCTGTTAGTTGAGCTAGAAGATCATCTAATCCGGTCCCTCATAGTCTTGCTAGATTAACGTTTGATTCCAGTTGTATTTGTTTTTATATGGATGATTTACCTAATCATCTCCGTGACATTGTTTTTTCTGATGCGGTCGCCGAGTAATATAGTTTGGTGTTTTCTCAAACACAAAAAGAAAAAGAAAAAAAGAAAAAAAAATCTTATTAAACTATGTCTATTTTCTATAATTTTTTTAAACATACATAAATGTCTTTTGTGTAAATTTCAATTATTTAATAGTTTGAGAATCATAAACTAAAGTATTTTAATATTCATAATATCTTATATTCTTATTCCTTTTTAGTAATATACATTATATCATTTTTAATTTCTTTTATATACTTTCTTCAATTCTTCAAAAATTTTCTTATAGTTCTTCTAATTGGATTCTTTTACAATTGTAGAGAATAGAGAAAGACCGATTAACAAAAAATTAAGAGTAAATAAAAGGAATATGATATGCTATAGTTGTCCTGTCAATATATTTTTTGTTGTGGTTAGTAGAATAAGGATGTATATACATATACATATACACATATATATATATATATATTATAACTACATACATAAATCAAAAAGAAAAAGTAAAGTAAAAAATAATAAAAATAGCTCTAAAATGAAAATAACAGCTTTCACTATTATTCACTGTTCTAATTTTTATGTGTACAGTTGTTTTTTCTCGTTGCTAATGGTAAAACCTTTTAGTATTTTGTTCACCATGAAAACACGAAAAGGGCCTTCACTATTATTCTCTATTCTAATTTTTATGCATGATTTTTTCTTTGTGTTCTAATCATAAAATCTATTAGTACTTTTTCACCATGAAAAAACAAAAATGTAATTAATATAACATTCAATACCTAAATACATTTATTATATACCACTATTAAAAGTTAAGATTCTTGTGGTCATTATTCTATACAAAGAAGTCAAACTTTGGGCTACTAAAATCCTATTAAACTATGTTTAATTTTCTATAATTTTTTTATACATACATAAATATATTTTGTGTATATTTTAATTATTTATTATTTTGAGAATCATAAATTAAATTACTTTAATATTCACAATATCTACATTCTTATTCCTTTTTAGTAATATACATTATATCATTATTTATTTCTTTTATATACTTTCTTCATTTCTTCATAAATTCTTTATAGTTCTTCTAATTAATTTTTTTTTTTTTTTTAATTGTAGAGAAAGGAGAAAGATCGATTAACAAAAAATTAAGAGTAAATAAAAAAAATATGATACACAACAACTGTCCTATCAATATGTTTTTTTGTTGTGGTTAGTAGAATGAGGATTTATATATATATATATATATATATATATACATATATATATATATATATATTATAACTACGTACCTAAATTAAAAAGAGAAAGTAAACAAAAAATAAAAAATATCTCTAAAATGAAAAATAATAAATAAGAGATTTCAATATTATCTATTGTTCTAATTTTTATGTGTATGATTTTTGTTGTTGTTGCTAATCTAAAACCTCTTAGTATTTTTTTTTTACCATGAAAACACCAAAACTTAATAGTTTTGCAAATATTTAATATCTAAATAACTCTATAGTACCACTATTTGAAACTAAAAGTTTTGGAATCAATATCCTAGTAAAAAGTCAAACTTTGGAGTTACTGAAGTCCTATTAAACTATAAGATATTTAATTTTCTTTATTTTTTTTATAAATACATAAATATTTTTTGTATAAACTTCAATTATTTAATATTCTGATAATCATATACTAAAGTAATTTTACTTATTGTAAGTATTTGTGCTAATCGGTCTTTTTCTTTTCTCTTCAATTATAGAAGATACCATTAGAAAAACTATCAGAAACTTAAAAAGAATCGAATAAAATAAAAATAAATAAAAAGAATAATATAATGTATTTTACTACAAAGGAAGAATAATATAAAATATTATGAATATTTAGGTTCAACTTATGTCACCATTTGAATTATATATTAAATGTGATAGAAAATTTCATAAGTTGGGACTTGATTATAAAATGAATCTTATGAAATAAATATAAATTTAAAAAATAAAATTACTAAATTAGCCTTCAAATTTTACTAATGGCTTTTTTTTTTTTTTTTTCCTTTTTTGACAATTATATAAAAGAAACTCATTATAAAAGAGATAAGAAATTTAAAAAGAAACTTAAAAATAAAAAGTCATGTTATGTATATTATTAAAAATAGAGAAAAATATAGAATATTATCAATATGTAGATTCAACTTATGTCATTACATAAATTAGATATCTTATCCATGGAATGTTTTTTTAGGATATCATATCCATGAATTGTTAAACGATTTTTGAAATATATAGGACTTTAACCAAATAAATATAAATTTAAAAATATAGTTCATAAACTAACCTTAAAAATTAAATTCATTAAGGATATAATAGTGATACACATTAATTATGCTTGTAATTAGGTCGAGTTATGATATTATTTTATAGGAATTATGTGCATAGATGGTCAAGAATTGGATGAAATGTTATATGAGTGACCAATTAACGTACTCGACTTGTTTTAAGGTGTTTTTGAGCTTTTTCAGGATTAAAGGTTGTGATTTACGGCTTCCGGACGAGGAAACAAGTTAGAAAAGAGTGAAAACCGGCCCAAAAGAGTGAAGAACCGGTCCAAACCGGTCCGAACCGGCCTGAACCGGTCCAGTAGCAAAACAACGCAAGAACCGACACGGCCGCGTCAAACCTTCAACACGGTCGTGTCAAAAGTGGTGCACAAGGTTCAAAACGGCTCTGGAACAGAACACGACCGCGTCACAATTGCAACACGGCCGTGTCAAATTGTTGCTGGAAAAGGAAGAATTATAAAGCAACACGGCCGTGTCACTTAAGCAACACGGCCGTGTCAAAAAGGCTGCCGATAAGAGAAATCCTGTTTAATAGGGGATTTGATTTCCTAGTAGGATTTTGAGCCTATCTTCTCAAAGATTCGTCCCCAACTCTATAAAAAGGACCCCAAGCTCTAGGAAAAGGGGGAAGAACATCAATTACATTATTCCACCTAGAAGAAATCTTGGAGGACAAGGAAGACGAAGATCATCGAGACGGAGTCATCCGGGTTTAATTATTCTTTTCTTAGTTTTAATTCTTTACAATGTTTTTATTAGAATTTTGTATTGGATTATTGCTAGGCATGAGTAGCTAAGCTATTCGTATCCTAGGGTTAGAAAGTAGGGATTTTTATGACAATGGTTTGATTATGATTTAATCTATTTAATTCCGTTCTTTATGTGTTTTATCTCTATGTTTGTGCTTAAAACTGAATTTAGCTTGATCACCTAGATTTAGTAATTTAGTTTAACAATTCCGCTTCGAGAGGAGGGAATCGTTATCAGACTTAAAAAATAGAGCGCAGTTGTCTAAGACTGTGTAGGTCGTGGCTTAGGATCGTTTGGAAGTTATTAGGTTTAATTGACTCGAGAGGGTAATTAGCTTAATTAATCAACGATTTAATCGCTTCGAGAGAAGGATTAGATTATTGTCGTGCCACCTAATAAACACTAGAATTGGAAAATTAATAGGTTAATCATATTCAACATTGAATTAATATCCTGAAATCGAAGCCCTAGGATACCTTTTCTCAGTGATTGTTAATTCTCTTTGTTTGTCAAGTATTAGTTAAATTCCTTAAGTCGTGTTAAAATCAACCTTTGCAACTTAGTATCTAGTTAGGACATTCCTAGAGTATTAAGGTACCAAACTACCTAAAACTATTCCTTGTGGGATCGACCTTGATAATCGTTACTACACCTACATCCGTACACTTGCGGAACACTAGGTTAGAAACCGACGTGTCAAGTTTTTGGCGCCGTTGCCGGGGAATAGGATTTAGCGCTTAGTTTTTATCTTGAAAAATAGGAGGAAACTAGACTAGATTTTATTTTTTCGTAATTTTAATTTTAATTTTCGTTTTTATTTTTGGGTTAATTTTTGTATTACGCGGTAGTTCTTGTTTTTGGTATTTTCAGGCTTCGTATGCTCACCAGATCAAAAGGGAAAGAAACCCTTCTTCCTTTCGATCCAGAAATTGAAGCGACAGCTCGCAGACACCGAACTAGAAGAAACTTCGCATCTGAGATGGAGAACCCACCACAGCATCCGAATCAGGATGACGCACTTAACAGAGTACTGACAACTCTAGCACGTTTGGATGATCGAGTCACGAATATACAGCAGTAGCTACCTCCGCAAGGGCCACAGCTACAACAGCAGTACGGCCCAATTCAGATAGACCCAGCTGCAGGCGATGAAGATGACACGCCTATTAGCGACTGCTTGAAGCCCAGTCCAAACCAGCAGGCAGAAGGAGTGCAACCTCCACCACTTAATGCCAACAATTTCGAGCTGAAGCCTGCACTAATCAACATAGTGCAGCAAAACCAGTACGGGGGAAGTGCTTTGGAGGATCCGAATGCGCATCTGATCAAGTTTCGCAGACTGGCCGACACAATCAAGATCAATCATGTGCCGCACGAGCAGGTCAAGATGAGATTGTTCCCGTTCTCACTGAAGGATAGAGCACTACAGTGGTTCAATTCGCTGGAAGATATCAGAGATTGGGAAGACTTAAGTACTTCTTTTCTGTTGAAGTACTTTCCACCAAGCAAGATGCTCGACCTGCAGAACCAGATCAACCAGTTCAAGCAATTGGACCAGGAGCCATTCGGAGAGGCTTGGGAGCGATTCCGGGATCTTATCCGGAGTTGCCCTCAACATGGGTTCACCAAGAAGCAGCAAGTATGCAAGTTCTACAATGGTCTACTTGCTCCGACTAGAAACCAAGTGGATGCAGCTGCGGGTGGAAGTTTGATGGAGAAGTCAGTGAGGATGGCATTCTCAATCCTGGACGCTATGGCCAGAACGAGCTACCAATGGTCAAATGAGAGAAACATGCCAAAGAGGGTAGCAAGTCTCCAGAAAGTCGAGCCCATTAATAATGAGCCACTTGAAAAGCTCACAGCGCAAGTAACAGCATTGACGAGCCAGGTGAATTTGCTAACTAATCTGACGTTAGCACAACAGCCAGGGGGTCCAGAAGAAGTTGAAGAGGTAAAATTTGTGAATCAACGAAACTTCAACAATTTCCAGAATAATCAGCCTCGGTACAATCAGTACCCTCAGAATCAGAACCATCAGAACTTTTCATATGGGAACGCGCAAAACACACTTAATCCACCACCCGGATTTGCTGTTACAAATGGCATGATCCATGACGGTAAAAAGCCATCACAAGAAGAGATCGCGCAGTCACAATTTGAAAAGTATGATGAAAAGTTAGCTCAGTTGGAGAAGAGAGTAGATGGGAAATTCATGGAGCTAAACAAGCATATCACTGGGCAAGGGGCAGACATCAAGAGGCTCGAGAACACATTGGTGCAGACTCAAGCTAGCATTGGAGAATTGTCATCAAACATGAGCCAACTGATAAAGATAGTAGGAGCTCAACACAAGCAAGGCCAATATCCGAGTGATACAGTGGTTAATCCGAAGGAGCACTGCAATATTGTGAAGCTAGAGGAGCATGAGGAAAGCATGAAGGACCATGGAGCGAAGGAATGAAGCGAGGAAGTCAAAAACATCGAGAAGGAGGCGGTCAATACAATCATAGATAAGAAAAGTTCATCTCCTATTTTTTATGAGTCTTTTGACTTTTGTTTTAAAAATCCGTTCTTTGCTAACCTTGACCCTTTAGAGCAATCTAGAGCTGTTGTTTTGAAACAGGAACCACTAAAGGAGAGAATCCAAGAGAAAGAGGAAACAAAGAAGTGGAAGGATGGAAAAGAGACGATGGAGAAGAAACCGAGCAGTCCCAAAAAGAACGCAACAACAAGCATGAAACCGAAAAGAGCAACAAAAGCAAAAGATCCAGGGAGTTTTACTATTTCTTGCTCAATTGGTAGTCATGATTTTCAAAATGTCATGTGTGATTTAGGGTCTAGCATAAACTTAATGTCTCTTAAGCAGTATAGACAATTAGGATTAAGGGAAATTAAAAGGTCCTTTACTACTATCAAATTGGCGGATGGATCTTCACTAACGCCGTTGGGAGTAGCAGAGGATGTAGTGGTAAAAGTGTTAAATTTTGAATTCCCTAGTGATTTTTTAGTTGTCGACATGAAAGGGAATGATGAATTTCCTTTTATCTTAGGAAGACCCTTCTTGGCGACTAGCCAAGCACTAATAGATGTACCTAAAGGAGAGTTGATTTTTCGGGTTCAAAACGAAACAATCACACTCAAAATACATAAGTCGGGTCTAAGGGGTAGGCACAATTGTAGCATTGTTTACACTACCCAAGCTGCTGTAGAAAATCCTCATGACCCAAATAGCTCTTTAATTGGTCAGAAAACATCCAACTCGGGGTGGCTAGAAAATGGTTGATAGGAAAAGGACGTCCGGCTGATGACGTAAAACAAAGCGCTTGTCGGGAGGCAACCCGATGTTTATCGTTTTATTTTTAGTATTTCGTTAATTTTATGTTTTTACGTTGTATTTTAGTGTTTTATGTTTTTAGGAATCAACATGGACAAGTGTGCAAGAAACGGGGGTCGAAAAGACGAAAAATCGCATGAAGATGGAAATCAGAGTAACACGGCCGTGTCATTTTTCAACACGGCCGTGTCAAAACTGGCGTCAAACGTGTGGAATATTCTGGAAAGCAACACGGCCGTGTCACCAAATTAACACGGTCGCGTCCAAAGCAGCTCAAATGCAACACGGCCGTGTCACAAAAACGACACGGCCGCGTCAAAATCACGCCTAGAGACCAATCTTTGGTTCAACAGCAACACGGCCGCGTCAGCCTAATAACACGGCCGCGTCAAAATCCCTTTCCAACCACGTATCCACACTGGAATGCAACACGGCCGTGTCACACAAACGACACGGCCGTGTCAAAATCGGCCCAGAAACATCAACTTTGGCTCAAATGTAACACGACCGTGTCACAACCTTCAACACGGCCGTGTCAGTACCTCAGCAGAAAAACAAAAATCAGAGCTTGATGCGGAGACGGTCGAAACAGATTCAGGAGAAGGCGATGGCACGATTACGGAGCTAGTAGGGGTTTCAAAATGCCGCCGTCATAGCAACAATTTGTAAGTTAGCACCAAGGCGTATCACGTTTTTTTTCCTCCAAACATTGGCTTTCAGCCAAGTTTGGGGGAGGGGGTAGACCGTGGGACGTCTTGGCAACTATACTTCTAGTTTTGATTTACTTTTAGTTGATTGTTCGAGTCTTTTGCTGTTATTTGTGGGTCCGTGTGCCCATTGTGCTGATTTTTATTGTTTTTATTGGTGTTATCGGGTCTGTGAGCCCAAGTTGATTGCATATCGTTTCCATGTTGAGTTTTAGGAGTTTAGAGTCTTATTAGTATTTTTTTTTTTTAGAGTCATAAGATGGATAAAACCCGGAAAAAGTTAACAAGTGAAAAGAAAAATAAAAAAGAGAACAATAGGGAAAGATGGATGATGAATAGTTAATGATGAGATAATTTTAAGAAGTAGATGAAAAAATGGCACATAATAGAGCATGAGAGGTGTTTTGAGACGAAATTGAGCTTGAACTTAGAATATTCAATCAAAATTAACCTTGTGAGAATTTGAGCCTAATTATACTCAAATTTTCGGAGTAATATACTTTCTTTCTGTGTGAATTTGATTGAATATGTGTACTAGTCTCTAGAACTTGCCTTGAGTCTTTACTAAGAATGTGTCAAGTATATGTTGTGATTTAGGAAATGATCTTACGCAACTTTTTGTTTAAGCCTATTTGTTCGAACCATGAAAATTGCCTTTGAACCATAATGGAAAAAATTGTCCCTAGTTAGCCCACTTGAGCCTTATAGCTTTATTTATTCATAACCTAAACAATGTCAGCTGAAATCCTTTTGATTTAACTCTTTTGGCCTTAATTGGATTAATCAAGTTAGAGGGAGGAGAATTGGAAGGAATTTTGGGTGAACAATTTGTGGGAAAGAATGGGAAGTAGGGATATTTTCAAAAGATAAAGGAAATAAGAGAAAAGTGATAGGTGAAAAACGAAGAATGGCCTCTCCTAGAAAAAAAGAAGAGGAAAAAAAAAGAAAAAGAAAAAAGAAAAAGAAAACAAAAAGAAAAAAAGAAGAGAAAAAAAAGAGAAAAGTTGTTATTATTAGTATTATAGAGGAGAGGCTAGGAAATAAAGTGCTTAAATTGTGAATTTGATTAGAATAGTCGGGTAGTCCCAAAGAGGTGGTACCCACAGAAATGAAAAGCAATGAAGTGTACGGACTTTTGAAGGTGAAGAAGTCACTTTGCGGGGTGATTTGCTGAAATTTGAAGAGTAAGACTGAGTGATTGTATTGAGGGGTAGTCGGGTTAGACGTAACTTGATTAGTCCAATGAATAGTCACTTATATCCAAATGTATCCCACCTTACCTTAAGCCCACATTACAACCAAAATAAAGACCTTTTTGATCCTTTGTCACACGTAGCAAGTACGAGGTCTAGTTTAGACGATTGGCAAGCATATGGTAGACTTTGCATATAATTCAATATGAGTGGAAATTATTTTAGCCTAAACACTTGAGAGATGAGTGAAACACTTACCCGGTGAGGGTTGAATAATTCGAAAGTTCAAAGTCTCGAGATTAGTTGATTTTCGCGTTATCGCATATGCTCAAGTGAATTGTGTTGCCTAGTTGTTTTAAGAAAAATCAGACTGAAACTAAACCCATCATCTAGTCGCCCTAAACAAATGCATAATCACTTGTATTCTTTGTGTCTTTTTGTATGATGTTCGGGACGAACAACAGTTTAAGTTTGGGGGGTTTGATACACGTTAATTATGCTTGTAATTAGGTCGAGTTATGATATTATTTTATAGGAATTATGTGCATAGATGGTCAAGAATTGGATGAAATGTTATATAAGTGACCAATTAACGTACTCGACTTGTTTTAAGGTGTTTTTGAGCTTTTTCAGGATTAAAGGTTGTGATTTACGACTACCGGACGAGGAAACAAGTTAGAAAAGAGTGAAAACCGGCCCAAAAGAGTGAAGAACCGGTCCAAACCGGTCCGAACCGGCCTGAACCGGTCCAGTAGCAAAACAACGCAAGAACCGACACGGCCGCGTCAAACCTTCAACACGGCCGTGTCAAAAGTGGTGCACAAGGTTCAAAACGGCTCTGGAACAGAACACGTCCGCGTCACAATTGCAACACGGCCGTGTCAAATTGTTGCTGGAAAAGGAAAAATTGTAAAGCAACACGGTCGTGTCACTTAAGCAACACGGCCGTGTTTAAAAGGCTGCCGATAAGAGAAATCCTGTTTAATAGGGGATTTGATTTCCTAGTAGGATTTTGAGCCTATCTTCTCAAAGATTCGTCCCCAACTCTATAAAAAGGATCCCAAGCTCTAGGAAAAGGGGGAAGAACATCAATTACATTATTCCACCTAGAAGAAATCTTGGAGGACAAGGAAGACGAAGATCATCGAGACGGAGTCATCCGGGTTTAATTATTCTTTTCTTAGTTTTAATTCTTTACAATGTTTTTATTAGAATTTTGTATTGGATTATTACTAGGCATGAGTAGCTAAGCTATTCGTGTCCTAGGGTTAGAAAGTAGGGATTTTTATGACAATGGTTTGATTATGATTTAATCTATTTAATTTCGTTCTTTATGTGTTTTATCTCTATGTTTGTGCTTAAAACTGAATTTAGCTTGATCACCTAGATTTAGTAATTTAGTTTAACAATTCCGCTTCGAGAGGAGGGAATCGTTATCAGACTTAGAACATAGAGCGCAGTTGTCTATGACTGTGTAGGCCGTGGCTTAGGATCGTTTGGGAGTTATTAGGTTTAATTGACTCGAGAGGGTAATTAGCTTAATTAATCAACGGTTTAATCGCTTCGAGAGAATGATTAGATTATTGTCGTGCCGCCTAATAAACACTAGAATTGGTAAATTAATAGGTTAATCATATTCAACATTGAATTAATATCCTGAAATCGAAGCCCTAGGATACCTTTTCTCAGTGATTGTTAATTCTCTTTGTTTGTCAAGTATTAGTTAAATTCCTTAAGTCGTGTTAAAATCAACATTTGCAACTTAGTATCTAGTTAGGACATTCCTAGAGTATTAAGGTACCAAACTACCTAAAACTATTCCTTGTGGGATCGACCTTGATAATCATTACTACACCTACATCCGTACACTTGCGGAACACTAGGTTAGAAACCGACGTGTCAAATAGGCAAATCAAATTTTGTCTAACCATATAAATAAAACTTTAAAGATAAATTATTAAAAGTAACTTTAAAAATTAAAATTCATTTAAGGATATAATAGGCAAATCAAATTTATAAGAAACAACTTACACTTTTATAATAAGTAGATAGATAGATAGATTGGTATAGTGTTCATTTGGTAGGGATAATAAGGGCGGGTATATAAGTAATAAGACTTAGAATGTGTTTGACTAAGCTTATAAGCTCCTCAAAATATTGCATAAGATGTTTGAGAGTTTATAAGTTCTTCAAATGTGTTTGACAAATAAGATGTTTATCAACTTATAAGATGTAAAAATAAGCATTTACAACCCATGAGCTCCAAAATAAATAAGTTCATCTAGTCTATCTTATTTTTAAGATCTTAATAATAACAATCAAATTTCACACGCTACACACATTACATACAGTAAACATAACACACACTACAAACACTACTAATAGAATTAAGATGATAGGAATGATAATAGTACGGAAAAACTGGTAAAATTGCCTTTTAACTTTTGCATAATTAAAAAATTACCCTTTAACTTTGTCAGTTTAAAAAATTGCCCGGTAATTTAAAAAAAAAACGATAAAAATTACCCCCCAACCGGCTACTTACCGGTCAAATGTCGACGTGGCGCTGGCATGCGGATCTGTTAATGGGTATTGACACGTTTTTAGTGAGGTGGCATGATGTGTCACTTTAGAAGGGAAAATGTACTCATGTGCATGTCACATGTCTAAATTAGGGGTACCATACGAAAAAGGTCATCTTCCTCACATAACACTCAACGGTTAACCCTCTCACCCCTGAACCCCGTTTTCGTTCCCATCCCAACCGAGTTCCGATCGCGACTGCAGCCCACATACGCTTCCTAGATCCAACAAAAAGTGACGACCCTTGCGCTGATTATGGTAAGTTTGAGCAATTTTCCTATTGAAATTCGAAGTAGCATTTACGGGGTAATGTGTTCAAATTAGTTTATTCAGTTGTTTTGGAGTTGCATATGCCAATGCGATGGCTTATTGTTATTTTATTCGCACATATTATGTTGTTTAGTGGTAAAAGGTGTAAGGGGTGGGGTCTTTTCGTTTTTTATCTGTTCATGTGGGGGCCAGTAACATGTGAAGCTATGTTCTTTTGTTTTATGTGGACCATATAGGATTATTTATAATTTTTCATGCTTTTTAGGCAAGTGAAAGTGGCGGAAACTGTTTTGGTTGGTTCCATTGGTGAATAGGTTGTTGTCCCAACTCACATTTACTAGCTAGGCTGTGTATAAATGTGGATGATGGTGGTTAGGTTTGAATAAGACTTTTTTTTTTTTTTTTAATCGAGGGTTGTGATATGGGTTGTTGTTCGTGTTTGAAATATGTGACGAGGGCTAGTTGGGAATTTTACATCCCCACTGTTTCCCACTATTTGATTGTCAAATACTGAGATAAGTTGCTTTTAACTTCACTATCAGGTCCCAACACATTCATTATATACATTTTGCATTCAATACGAAGATGTAGTTGAGAAATGGGAGGGGGCCTACATTGGAGGAGAGGTGATTAAATTCGATTACGTAGACACTCAAAGATACACTATGAGGGAGGTTCTTAAGTTTACTGCCCAATAGGAGAACTGCAAGAATGCACTGCTGTGGGGAAGCCCTCATGGAGAATTTTTTTTTACTCCAATTACCCATGATGGAGAACTACAGCTTGTACTTGAAGATGCTAATGAAAACAGGGAGGTGTATTTGTACACAGAAAATCCTAATGGACAAGAAACTCCTATATGCATGAGGTGTTTGTTGGGGAAGAAGTGGACACAGGAGAGAACAAGAAGATTGATAGAAAAAAAAGGGATGCAGTTAGAAGGGGTAAGAGGCCAGTGGAAATAATTAATTTAGATGATGATGATGATGAAGATGACGAGGAGTGTAGAGACAGCGATTATGAGTATGAGGAAGAAGATGGTAATACTAAGGATGATGGTGATTTTGAAAAGTTAACAGACAAAGATGCTGAATGGGTGGGCATTCAAACTGATGTGGCCGGTGATGATGGAGACGTTGTTGAACAAAAAATTGGTAAGACGTGCGTCGTTACACGCTACCAAATTAATATCCGAACTCTCAACTCTACTAAGTAGAGTGGCAAGTTGGGTTGAATCCCACAAGGAACGGAGGAATAGTATTGGTTTGAGTAATCAAACAACTAGGAATTTGAAATAGAAATACTAACAAACAAACAAAAGCAATAAAGGTTGTAGGGGGGGGGGGAGAGTTTTGTGATTACCAACTAATCGACTACTAACAATTACCAAAACCAACAAATAAACTAGAAAGTAATTAGATATTAAGATTCAAGTAACAAGCGATCAAATGACAAATGAATTGATTTTTCGGTTTGTCAAATATATAAAAGGATCCACCCTTGATCTCGTTTCCCTTCGGTCTAATTGATTTACGCGACTATTGTTGATGCCCAATTAATTGCAATTCAAGTCCCTATCTCAAGACTATTAACAAGCTCTAATAGCCTTGTTGTCTCTTAATCCTAGCTAGCCAAAACAAGCTCTTCGACTAACCCTATTTGATTTAATCCAACCTTCGAACAAGCTCTCTCCGGCTCGATAACCAAATGACAAAAGCACCAAGACAACGAGATATAAGACATAAAACCCACAAGCTTGGTTTTATAGGTCAAACTTTATACTATCACCAATGAATTAATCATTGTTCGCTTCACATGAATCGAAGACCCTACAATTACGGATAGTGATCTCGATTTCTAGCAATACACTTATAAGCTTCCTAAAGGGTGATCCGTCCTCAAATCAACTCATAAATGTAAGTCAATAACAGCAAAAAGTATAAAACACTTGAATACACAATTAAAATGTAATATCAACCGTAATAATCACATAAATAATGTTGACTCGAAGTTCCACATTCAATCAAGGGTAGATATTAGGGTGCTACTCACCCATATTAACTATTACAAACAGAAAATTGATTGAAATGCAAAGAAACATAATACTAAGATAAAAGAACCCAAAAAATGGTGATTGGAGAATATGATCTTCAATCCTCTTGCCCAATTATTCTTCTTGGTGGAATGGAGGCTGGAAATGGTTGATAAAATGGCCCAATATAGGTTAGGATTCGAATAGGAGGTTATATATATAGGGGATATGCTGCTAGTGGGTTTTTAAGCAAAAACACGTTTGCAGTTTTAAAACAGGGGTTCGGATCTTGGCTGAGACACAGGTTGGTCTCAGCCGACATGAAGCAGATAGGGTTTTTTCTCGAAGGCTGACCTCGGCCGAGGTATGTACTCATCTCGGCCGAGGCGGTAAGAAGGGGATTTTCAGGGTTTGGGGTTTATGGATCACCTCGGCCGAGATCAGTGCTTGTCTCGGCCGAGGTCTTGAAAACTTGAAAATCTTCATTTTCCCCTGGAAGGTTGTCTCGGCCGAGATTCTTGAGCTTTGATTTCTTCTCAATTCCTGTGGATGGATGTCTCGGTCAAGATCTGTGTTTGTCTCGGTCAAGATGCTTCTTCAGCCTTGTTGTTTACTCTGTTCGATCTGTCAACTTTACGATCTCTGATGCTCGTTTTTTGTCTAATTGTATCTGTTTTGACACAGAAACGAACTGAACGCGTTAATCTGCTCAATAAGAAATAAATGCCCAAAATACATGTGAATATGCACACAATTATAACTAAAATGACACTTAAATCAACCTAAAGTGCGTGCACGATCACGTGTACCAGTAAGCAATTGGGGAAAGTTGATTTGTGCTTAAGCGAGGACAATTTTCGTAGTGTTCATGAATCCGACGATGATAATCCGGATGATATTGCACCTGGATGGAGGCCCGACTACAGGAGATCACCTACGTTGTTGTTAGGCATGGTTTTTTAGCACGAAGAAAGAGTTTCAGGATATGATTGATACACATGGCATTCTTGAGAAACGATCGGTTAGTTTCAAGGAAAGTGACAAGCATAGGATTTATGCCATTTGTGACGCTGATAATTGTGAGTTTAGGGTTCATGCTCTAAGGAGGCCGGGTGAGGCCTCTTTTGTTGAAGGCAGGGCTGATGATCAATACACGCTGTTATTACCAAGTGGCAAGCCTTTTTATGCAAGCAAAGGATAGTAAGGGGACTTGAAGGCAGGGCTGATGATCAATACACGCTGTTATGGGATTATGCGGCTGAAATCCGGAGGATCAATCCCGGGTCTACTGTTGTGTTGAATGTGGACCAAACTCCGGTTGGTAACAAATTCTCTAGATTTTACATGTGTCTTTTTGCATTGAAACAAGGACTATTAGTCGGCTGTCGACTGGTCTTTGGTCTTGACGGGACCTTTCTTAAAGGACCCCACGATGGAATTGTCTTAATAGTTATAGGGGTTGATCCGAATAACAACTTGTTCCCCTTTGCATAC
This sequence comes from Ajuga chamaepitys, assembly GCA_958295605.1. Taxonomy (NCBI): domain Eukaryota; kingdom Viridiplantae; phylum Streptophyta; class Magnoliopsida; order Lamiales; family Lamiaceae; genus Ajuga; species Ajuga chamaepitys. Next base: position 9,168,917 of record OY282507.1, on the reverse strand, counting down.
GCGGTGGTTAGTACCGAAAACGGGGATAATTGGGGGTGGTTCGTGAAGCTGTTGAAGGATGACTTGGGAATCGAGAAGCCTTGGGAGTGGACTATTATCAGTGACAAGCAGAAGGGCCTGATCAAGGCCGTTGATGATGAACTGCCCGGTGCAGCGCATAGATTTTGCGTGAGGCATATGCATCTAAACATGCAAAATTTGGGGTTCAGAGGTCATGCGTTCAAGGTTGTTGTATGGAGGGCAGCAAAGGCAACAACGATTTCCGATTTTAATCGTAGAATGGAAGAGCTAAAAAAATGGATGCGGATGCCTATACATGGTTAGCTTCGAAGCCACCTCACCAATGGAGTTGTTCGCACTTAGATCCATACCCAAGGTGTGACTTTTTTAATGAACACTATGTGCGAGAGCTTCAACAGTAAGATTCTCAGTGCCCGGGAGTTGCCTATACTGTCAATGCTAGAAACTATAATGGATGAAGAGATGCACCGAAAACCGAGACCAAGCCCGGAGGTGGAATGGCGTTTTATGTCCATTAATACAACAAATTTTGGACTTGAACAATTCTAAAGTGGCGGATTGTATACCCTTAAAAGCAAGTGATACACACTTCCAAGTGTCTTACTTCGATGGTAACCAATATGCAGTCGATTTGGAGAACAAGACGTGCGCTTGTGGAAAGTGGGATTTGACGGGAATTCCATGCAAGCACGCACTAACTGTCATTCACTGCTTGGGGAAGGATGTATACACTTATGTTCATAGGTGTGTATTTTAATCTTCGTTATAGGATGTTTACACTTATTTTTATCTTTCTTAGATGTGGTCCAATGTTTAACAAGTGGCTGTTTTTTTCGAATTGTAGGTGCTATCGGGTTGAAATATATCTAGCTGCCTACGGGCCATCAATAATGTCAATAAATGGGAAAGGAGAATGGGCACGCGGGATGCAATCCCCTCATTACCTCTGAAGGCTGTTAGGCGAGTTGGAAGACCCCCGAAGGAGCGTAGAAGGGAACCAGATGAACCACATCAGAAACACGTGGGTAGGAGGGGCAGACCCATCAATAGAGACGCTAACCATCAGAAAAGGAATCAAACGACCGTAAAATATGGAGTTTGTGGGATTCCGGGGCACAATCGAAAGAGCTGTCCATTTTTAAATATATTGTTGTCTTTTGTGCTATGAAGAGTATTTTTTATCACTTATCTAGTATATAATGTGTGATCATAATTGTATGTTGCATTATGTCGATTCTAATCCTAAGTTGTCCATTAGGATGAACCCGGTGAAAACGAGGAACAAACAGCGAACATGAAGCAGATTCTCCAAGAATGTGGGCTGGAAGATATCGATGACGAGGACTTCAGTAAACAACTTTTCAACGACAATAGCTACAACACAAATGAGGTTATGCAACTTCGAAATTTATTGACCATATTTATGTCTTCATATTGTTAAATGAAATTTGTTTTATTTCATAGGATAACAATGTTGGCATTAGTACTCAAGAGCCCCCAGTTAGTCAGTTAACCCAAGTGAACATCGAATACGATGATACAGTAACCTGTTCTTATGTTTGGCCACATAATATGGTAAATTTTAGACAATAATTAAGCCTCTTTATCTACACTTGGGTTTTTGGTGCAAACATGTTGAGATCTACTTTAGTTATTGCATTGACTGGACAGGGTTTACGTGGTAACAAAATCGGGTGAAGCAGGTTTGATCTGACAACAACACCAGCAAAGCCTCAACCATGGAGGAAGAGTGGAATAAGGTAGACGAGTACATCCAAAGAGGCTGTTCCAACCACATAAGATCCACCAGTTCGTGTTACTTCAACTTTTAATGGTCTTGAAACCTTGACATACATCCCAGTTATAGAAACTCACAACTTGGACGACATGGACCGTGCAGCTATCACAAAGTACTACAACTCGGTTGGCAACTACCTGGCAGAAGAAATCCATCAGCTCCAGAACACCCACTTATCAAACATGAATGAGCTTGCATCAGGAAGTAACATTCCATTAGGTGGAGACATCCCGGCTGCATGCAGGACCATGTGACGATGATAAATGTTGCTGGACTTTTTGGACTAAATATTTTGTTGGCTGCTGAATTTGTAACAATTTGTAAACTGATACAGCCTAGGGCAGAATGTGTTTTGATATTTATATTTTAGTGTTTATGACCATGATGTTGGACATCTCGTTTTTATGTTGGCTTAGTTAATGGCATATGCTTAGGTTGATGTTAATTGTTGCATTTTGTGAACTTTTTTGTGTCCCAAGTTGTCCTACATCAGATCAACCTTTTTTTTTCAATTGACTTAGTTAGGTCCACATTTGCTCTGTTTTTCTTTCACCTATTGGTATTTTACTTACTAAATGTTTAGTGGGGGGACACATGACAACCTTCATGCTCTGTTTTTTTTTATTATTATGCTTTAGAGAGCATAAGTTTGGACAGATTGACAACAATAGATGATGGGAGTGGGGGGGAGGGGGAGGGGAACAATAGATAGTGTGTGTTGGTGGGGGGCAACTACAATTTATTGAGAGACTTATTCAATTAAGTAACAAGATGCAATAGCAAAACAGAGGAAATACAAGACTAATCATAATAAGTCAAATTCATTCATTTCATTAACCATATACAACAGATTACATACATACGTAATACAACGAATTCCATATGCTAAACAAAACAGTAGGAAAAAGATGAAACTTCAAATGAGTTCCTTACATAAACAAATCGACAATACATTTCATAGATTCTTAAAGGATGAATTTACATCCACATATTTATCATTATTGCCAAAAGAAAAACCCAGGTGAGTGTGGAGATACGCTTGATAAGCTTGATTTTCCTTCCGATTTTGTCGAGCTTTTGTTGCATCGCATCGAGTCTATCTGATAACTCCTTCATCTTCGCCTTCAACCCGGTCGCTACTGAACTGGACCCAATATTGTTGGGCGGGTCGACCGACTTAAAAAATAGGCAGCCACCCCTCTGAAGAAAAAAAAATGGAAAAATAAACGGAAATTCCTTGGAAGAGATTGATTTTATTTTTCAGAATCTGCACAAACAACAGAAATCTTAATGTTAAGAATGAACAGACTTACGCTCCAGTTGCGACATCCGTAGAATCTCCTCCCGCGATTCTCTTCTTTCTTCGAAGTTTGCACCACGACATGTATCCCGCAGTCGCACAACAGATACCCTTCCGGTGAAGTGTTTGAGAAAGGACATGCTTAACAATGGAAGAAAATTACCACTATTAGGATACAAATTTGCAGCGGTAAGAAGATGAGATGAATGGGGTGAAACTACAGATTTATTACCTAGGGCATGAAGGAGATGAGATAAATGGGAGAAACTACATTTATTTTCCCTCCTAAGTGAGTATGATGTGGACATTTGCTAGTTAAAAGCATATAAGTCATTCTGCTGTAAAAATGTGTCAATACCCATTAACAGATCAGCATACCAGCGCCACATCGATATTTGACCGGTTCGAAAATTGGGAGTAGCCGGTTGCTGGGTAATGTTATCATTTTTTTTCAAATTACCAGGCAATTTTTTAAACTGACAAAGTTAAAGGATAATTTTTTAATTGTGCAAAAGTTAAAGGGCAATTTTACCAATTTTCCCTAATAGTAGTAATATTAATTATGAAAAACCCTCCTGAAACGAGGCCACAGAGATTACTTCTCTACACACAGAACACGCTTTGAACTTACAATATTCAATACCTAACCACACAAAAACAGTAAGCATAACTACTCTAGCAATCCTACTAAGGCCCATAATCGCTTAAGGCTTACACAACCCGATCACAATAAAGTAAATAACAATTAATAATTGAAAATGAATAACTAACTACTTTTTTGCATTGGGCCTTGTATAGACCTTCCAACTCCCCGACGCCTCGGCCCTGGCTCTAACAACTACACAATGCACACACTACACACATATTACTCACATTATACACTAGACACATTGCACGCACTGCAAACACTACATGCATTACACACTTTCACACTAGTCAAAATGTGGGTTTGATTGTAGTTTTTAAATTAGTCTCAAATTCAGGCTAGATCACTTCATGCAACTACAAGCTTATAGGAATTTTACAAACACTTTATTAACTTATAAAATTTTGGAAAATTACATCTCATAAGCTCTACAAACTACTTATAAGATGCTGAAGTTTATAAGATGTTTAAAATAAGTTTAGCTCAATACCCACTTAGTGATTCATTTGGGTGGCCCATACATCTTATGTACCCAACTTAGGTGCTCGTTAGTTGTCCATGATTAACCCATGAATGTTACATATCCAAATTGAAGAGATAACATATACGGGTTTCAAGTACCCAAGATAACTCAATTTTGTTTCAAAAATAACTCTAGCCACATGATATTCTCCTTGTCATCTCTAACAATTCTTGTGCCTTTTCGTTTTCTCCTGCTGTTAAAACTTTTCTTTCTCATAGTAATCGAACCACATAATATTTTTTTGTTGTTCTATAGACATCTGAAAGTGTGTACTAATTGATAGTAATGCTCGCGACAAATAAAAGAAAAATAAGTTTATCCTAAGAATGAAAAATTAGTAAGTTAAGCAATAATTTTATCAAAGGATAAATATAATGATGTTATCAACAATAAATTATGGAATAAGTTTCTATTCATTTTCCAAACAAAATTTGTAGGAGTTAACTTAATTAAGAATTTTTATTGTGGAAAAAAAGATAACTTAGTTAATACTCCCTCCGTCCCAACTTAACTTTCCTACTTTGATCGGACACGAAGGTTAAAAAAAAAAGATTTTGTGAAATCTTTGACTTTTTTAAATGTGGAGATTGAGGATGGAGATTTTGAGAGTGGAGATTGGGAGAGAAATTTGCTATTTATAATCTGAAAAGTTAAGTTGAGACAAACTGAAAAGAAAAGTAAAAAAATTAGAGCGGAACGGAGGTAGTAACTTTTATTGTCACGTGAACAACGATACTAAGAAATTATAATAATTTTTATAACTGTCCCATCTGAGACTCAGAGTGACATTATAATTGCAATAATGAGTAAACATTATGGGCCTATTTGTTTATGGATGGGCACAGCCGTTCAGGATTTAGTCCAATTTATGTGTGTTCGATTTTAGGTTATGGCTAATATGTTGCGTCCAACTCTAAAGTTCCCTAATAAATTATTTTAATCATCAAACAACAAAAGATCAATCATTGATCCACTAACTAACTCTTACGCACTTTATCAATCAAACTCAATTTCCAATACAACTTTAATCAATAACCAATTATTCATTAACTACCCCTTATACACATCAAATCACCTTTAATTTACTGTCTTTTATATTATAATCACCCTACAACCCAATCTCTAATCAACTTAAACAAACATTCACTTATTTACCCCCAACCTCATATTTCACTTTATTTCTCATAGCTTACAATACTCCAACCATCCACGGCCATAAACAAGAGTCTATCTTTTTAGATAAAATTATTTATGTTTATTACTACTATTATAACAAAAACAATAGTTAATTTCAACATACCAAGGACAGTAATTTATTACTTTTTCTTTTTTCTCATGATAAATAAGCATTCTCCGGTATGTACGTGTTACAAGAATCAAAGGTATAAATTGTAAAATTGCTTTAATTATTCGATCTTAGTTGAATTTTTTTATGGACAACCAAACAGATAACAATTGATAATTTTAGCACAATATACATCCTATCAAACGAAATATATGTTATATTATGATCCCTAATTATTGTAAATTTATTATAAGAAAACTGTCAAATTTCAATAGAAAAATTTCAATAAAACATAACTTTGTTGGAATTTTAAAATTTCCAACGGCAAGATGAGTTGTTGGGAAAAAAAATCCGACGAATCTCTTGCTGTTGGAATCATTTTTTCGTTGTAATTTTATTGTTGGAATAAAAATTCTAACGACCACTTTTCCAACGACTCAGAAATTGTCGTTGAAAAAAAAAATTCCAACGGAATCTCTGTTCGTTGGGATCATTTTTCTATTGGAATTTTATTGTTGGAATAAAAATTTCAACAGTCAATTTTTCAGCGGCTCAAAAACCGTTGGAATTTTTTTCCAATAATTTTTCCAACGATTTTTCAGCTGTTGAAAATTTTAAAATGTCAATAACTTTGTGTTACGTTGGAATTTCACAGTTTTCTTGTAATGACTATGTTATGTTATACCATTTAAAGTATCTTCTAATTTTTATTTTCTCCTAATCTAAAAAAAAAGAGAAAATTCTTCCCGTCTCCATGATAACTCAAATCCAGGATCAAAGATTTAGGCAGTAGATACTTTGTCACTTGAACTCAGTGACGAAGCCAAGATTTTTAGTCAAGGGGGCCCAATTATAGTGTTAAAATAAAATAATATATTAATTCTAAAATTTAAAATATAAAAACATATTATTTGTATAAAGTTAATAAAAATAAATATAGGTTACTACATTCACATACCTAGATAATCAACTACTCCCTCCGTCCCGCTCTAATGTGTCTACTTTCTTTTTCGGTTTGTCCCAATCTAATTTGTCAGCCCATAAATGACAAATTTCTCTCACAATCTCCACCCTCAAAATCTTCACTTTTGAAAAAGTAAAAAATTACGCAAAATTTATTTTTTCTTAACCTCTGTGTATATTATAAGAAGATTGAAATGAATAATCTTACTCAATCCTTTTAGCAAAAAATAAGAAATCATTACTCCATAATTTTAAATGTGGCTACTAATAGTAAAAAAAAATGTATAAAAACTCAATATAGAAAGATAAGTAATGAAACATTAATTATAAAGAAAAATTACAAATAGTTTTCCAGGTACTTTTTCCTCTAAGTTTAATATATTACATTTAGTGTTTTTAGTAAAATGTTCATAAAAATTACTTAGAAATAACTAATTTTATTTTATAGAGGCTATGTCTATGTATGTGGTAATTGTGCGCATAAGTTGTGTATAAATACTAATGTAGCTGAATTCAAATAAGAGATAGTAATTTAATCTAATATGAAACCTAGTTATTTTTTTAGGATGAAATTTCTATTTTTATTGAAATAAAGTAAATATTTTTAAATTACAAAAATACCCCTACGAAATTATTAAAATTTGAGGGGGGCCCAACGACCCATTGACCCCCCTCTGACTCCGTCCTTGCTTGAGCTATCCAACTTCGTCTCTAAATTATATTCTAATAATAGCTACTACATTATATACACCCAAATGAGCCCTTAGGATGAAATTATGTGTGGGTTCGTCTTGCTGCTGCTGGAACATTTTACTCATTCCCATATTTCAGGCAGAAAAAGCAGTTGTACTTTTTTATAATAACGCTGAAATTATAAACTAGTTATATTATTAATTAAAACTGAAAATATCCATATATGTACTTAGCCTTTATACATGAATTCATGCATTAGCTAATATTCGAGTTTGTCTTTATTAAATGTTCAAATTGATTTTGCTTGATACTAATATTATTCTAGTATGATACACGAAAATTTATTTAAAAAATAATAATTTAATTTAATTAAATATTATATAATTTAATATTAAAACTGAAGTTGTTGCATTTAAACCAAATAAATATTTAAACAATTTTGATTAAACATATAAAGATTTATAAATAATTTAATTCTCCTTTTGCGTTCACATGGTATATAGATTTAATATATGGTTAATTACAGAATGCAACCTGTACTTTCAATGATTTCTCACTTTGCAACCTAAAGTGATTATTTTTTCCGATCACCACCTGTATAATGCGAAATTTTACTTTTGCAACCTTTGTCTATATATTCCGGCATGTATAGGTCATGTGCTCAGCACATGCTAAAAAGACCCAATAAGAATGCGACACGTGTCATCATAAAAAAAAAATTAAAAATATTATTGAATAATATTAAAAAGATTTAAAATTCTAAATAATTTTATATAAAATATAAGAAATATTAAAAAATTCAGAAAATTAAAAAAATTATTTTCATAATTTTAAAATTCATTTAAAATCAGAAAATTAAAAAAATCAGAAAATTATTTTAAAAATTGAAAAAAACTTCAGAAAATAAATATAAATTAAAAAAAAATTAAAATTTTATTTCTGAAAATTCAAAAAAGAAAATGTTTTGAAAATTCTAATATACATTTAAAATTAAAAAAACTAAAAAAATAATTTTTGAAAATTATTTAAATCTCTTTTAAAATTCAGAAAATAAAAAAAATTAGAAAATATAATTTATTTTATAAATAAATTTCCAGGAAATATATTTTGCTTCCAAAATAATTTTATGAAATAAATTTTTAATTTTCTGAATTTTAAATGAAATCTATAATTTTTTAAATAATTTTAAAAAATATATTTTTATTTTTTGAATTTTAAATGCATATTAGAATTTTCAAAATAATTTTTTAATTTTCTGAAACTTTCAAATAATTTTAAGAAATAAACTTTTAATTTTCTGAATTTATATTATTTTCTGAAGTTTTTTTTAAAATAATTTTCTTATTTTTCTTATTTTTTTATTTTTAAATGAATTTTAGAATTTTCAAAATAATTTTTTTAATTTTCTGAATTTTTTTATATTTCTTATATTTTATATAAAATTATTTAGAATTTAAATCTATTAATATTATTCAATAATTTTTTTTAATATTTTAATTAAGATGACACGTGTCGCATTCTTATTGGGCCTTTTTGGCATGTGCTGAGCACATGGCCTATACATGCCGGAATATATTGCCGGAGGTTGCAAAAGTAAAATCCCGCATTATACAGGTTGTGATCAGAAAAAATAAGTACTTTAGTTTGCAAAATGAAAAATCGTTGAAAGTACAGACTGCATTCTATAATTAACCCTTTAATATAACATATGTTTTATAAATATATTATCTTATGGATTAACATAAACAAATGAATATTAAAAAAAAAACAATATTCAAGAACGTCAAATTGTTGTGTGAGCATATATTTAAGTGATAATGAATATTCAAACAAACACTAATATTATCTTAATATTGAAATCAAACATATATTTAGTGTGTTTGTATCCATATTGGTGTGTGTGGACACCCACAAATAGCTTAAGTATTAAAGAATATTCAAACAAACACAAATATCTAAATATCATGCAACCCATCAAAATATATTAAATATAATAAACTGAATAATGTTATATGTAAATTAGTGTTCTTTTGGTTTTTTTTTTTTTAGATATTTTAACTTATCTAAATAATTTTAAAATTTTGAATAAACCTATTTAACCTCCTCTTTAAAACGAGAATACAAATTTTATAGATTTAATATATACTCAAATATGTTTCACGTTTAAATGATTCTTGATATTAACAAAATAAATTCAAAGATCATTCAATAGTTGAAATGACAAAATAAAATATATGAGCTTTTCAATATATCTTAAGAATTTCATATATGTTGAAGTTTATTCAAATATACTATAATTTTTATTACAAATATTAAAAATTGTTTAAAGATATAAACTTATTGATTTAAGTAAATAAATAAACATTAATTAGGTTGCAAAATGTGAAAATAGATATAGTTGAGGTTAATTAATAAGACAAAGTAATGTTTAGGTTGAAAAATCTAAAAGAAAAACTGTAAAGATCAGGCTAATTAATTTTATTTTATTATTAGAAAAAATTGGGTTGCAACACATATAATATCTCAAACTTTAGGTTGCAAAGTGTAAATTTTTAAATAAACATAACATAATAAATATAAACTATGAAAAATGAATAAGTAATTAAAAAAATTCAACATTAATTTTCACATATAAATATATAAATATGTGTGGAAGTCATAGTCCTGCGATTAACCAAACAAAATTATTATTATAACAAAATACAAATTAATATTTGCAAATATAATTATTCAATAAGCCGATTATTAAATTATACTTTAACTTTTATTTTAAATTTAAGAAATTACATGCTTAATTATTTAAATAATAAATTTTATCTCGACACATAAATGAAGAAAACTTTCGGTTAAATTAAATAAATTAGTTAGTTTTATTTTTAATAAAATAATCAAGATAGTTATTTTTTTATTAGATAACTATTTACCTAATTTTAGTTATATTTCGGTCCTAGGCTATAGTACAAACCACCTTAACCGCTCAAATCGTATTCAAATAATCAACAAACAAACAATACAATATTTCTAAATGAAATATTAATTATAATTATGTGATATGGATATCAAATTTTCCTAAAACAATATGGATATTAAATTAAAGATCTTCAAAACAACTTTAATTTGATATATTATGCATAACTAGAATAATCCGTCGTGCGATGCACGATTTAAAATATATTTATTTGTAAAAAAATTGAAAGTCAGCTAATTGCACTATATTATTGAATAGCTTATTTTTTGTTAAATACAAGAACATTAAATTATTTAATAAGTTTTAATTTCATTAATAAAAAATATTTAATTTATTTTTATTTGCATTTCATATCCAATGTAAATAGTTCAACTCACAATAAATATTTAAATCTAAGAAAAATAATCAACCAACAAACAATCGTTTATTGTATATTTAATGTATTATATCGAAATATTTAATATGAGTATCATATTAAATACCAAGAGAGATGGTTACTTTTTATCTATTGCAATTAAAAGAAATGGATAAAAAAAAAAGTTATTAGTGCATTTAGGATGTTAAAAAATCAAAACATTTGAGAAAGAGAGCTACAAAGATATAGTGATCTCTAAATTCTTCCTTCCCTAATGTGGATCACATGTGTTCCTCCGCTATTCTTTTTATTCTTTGTAAAAATACAAATATTATATGTGAATCTCGAAATTAAAAAATAGTTAGGGTTTACTATTTATGAACAATTGTTATATTGTTGGAAAAATATTATGGATTAGTTCATAAAACAAAATTAAAGTTTTTAAAAAATATAAAAAAGTTAACTAATATTTTAAAAAGATTAGTTAAATTTATAAATAAAATTTCCTTAATATGTTTTTAAATTTTATTTGTGTCTCAGACACAATCAAATAATTCAACTCATATTACACAAACAAATCTAATCTACAAACAACTGAATTTTTTAGTATAACTTATTTTAAAATATGCAATGTAGATATCAAATTAAAGCTCATAAAAAATATACAATTTGCAATGTTTTACATTAAAAATAGATTAGAAATTATTTACTTTTTATTTTATTATTTTCTTTTCAATTTGTTTATTTTTATTATAAAATAAATCAATTAAACTGTGTCACCTATAATTTTTTTATATAGCAAATTGCCAACAAAATTTAAGCTTTGGACTAATTTTGGTAATTTTTTTTACCATATATATACAAATCTTTACCGTATATATATATATATATATATATATACAATCCTGATATGGAACCCACCGGTGGATTTTCTTATGGAGCTCACCGCTTACTCCACTAATAAAAACACCGTATATATATTCTTTTCCACCTATTTCTTTCTCCTTTCTTTTTTAACAAGTTATTTTATCCCACGAATTTAGGAAACATATGCTTTTCCAATCATAAGCGGCTTAAGTCTAACTTTTATATCTAACCAAAATCACTTTTATTTTCAAACACTACCTATTTTGATTTTAAGTTATTTTGCCACAATCTCTTTTTTTAATCATTTTCTTCAAAAGTTAAGCAGGATGAAACTGTTTTCATTAAGGGGGTGTTTGCAATCACTTTTTTCAAGTGCTTTCAGCTTATAGCCTGGAAAATTATTTTGGAGTGTTAGGAAAAACAACTTTAACTTTAATAGAAGTGATTTTAGATTAAAAGCTAAAAGTAGAAAATTATTGCTTTTTCTAACTTTTTGGTATTTTGGTAAATAGATAGAAGTTTTTTCTCTCACTCATAAGCTAAAACTACTTTAGTGATTTTGGCTATAGATAAAAGCTAGAGTGATTTTGATTTTGGTTATAGATAAAAGCTAGATGTTTGATAAAAGCTCGAGTGATTTTGATTTTAGTTATAGATAGAAGCTAGAGTGTTTTAAATCACTAAAGCAGCTTTTAGCTTATGAGTGAGAGAAAAAACTTCTATCTATTTACCAAAATACCAAAAGTTGGAAAAAGCAACCAAAATAATTTTTTTCAAGTTATAAGCTGAACGCACTTGAAAAAAATGATTGCAAACACCCCCTCAATGAAAACAGTTTCATCCTCCTTAACTTTTGAAGAAAGTGATTAAAAAAAAAAGATTGTGACAAAATAACTTAAAAGCAAAATAGGTAGTGTTTGAGAATAAAAGTGATTTTGGTTAGATATAAAAGCTAGACTTAAGCCACTTATGATTGAAAAAGTATATGTTTCCTAAATTCGTGGGATAAAATAACTGTTAAAAAAAAAGGGAAAGAAATAGATGAAAAATAATATATATACCGTGTTTTTATTAGTGGAGTAAGCGGTGAGCTCCATAAGAAAATCCACCGGTGGGTTTCATATCAAAACTATCTATCTATCTATCTATATATATATATATACACACACACGCGCAAATATCTTAATATGTTATATATGATTTAAATCTACTATTTTCATCATATTCCATTATTAAGTTGCACACAATTATGACATTTATTGAATATGATTTTTCTTACTTAATTAACAGTTGTGATACCAAAAGTATAGCTTACTAAAAGTGGGTTGTTATGTGGGCGGGAAAATAGATGTTTTTTCCAGATATAGACTTAATTGTTGTTATATATATAAGAAGATTAAAATTAGGCTCGAAATGAAAAAGTTATTTGCGATTTAAAAGATTAAAATAAAGCTTAATTTTTACTAGATGTGACTATAACATACTACATTCATTGTTTTTTATATGCAATTTTAATTTTGGATAAGATAATCAAAATACAGGGGATATGGTATATCCTCAACCAAATTTTCTATCTCCCTACAAATCCCTTAAATTTATTCCAACAAAATTTCAGCTGAAGGCTTGAATTTTGAAAAAATGTCTCAACTAGGGACCATAATATTGGAGGTTCTCAATTCAAGGCTTGAATTTTGAGTTTTTCTCAATTAGCGCGGGGCAGATTCTCAATTCAGGATTACATATTCAAAAGTAGGATATATTATTCGATGAGCGAAAGATTCAATACAGAGTAGATTGAAAGTTCTAGTGCATAGTATATTGAAAATTTCTATATATGTATAATAATGAACATTCCATATATCAGATAATGTGTCATATTTTCAGTAAGATTGAGAATAAAATTCAAAATCTAGACCTTTAATAAGAAAAAACTCAAAATTCAAATCCCGAATTGAACTCCTAAAATTCAGGCCCCGAATTGATTTTATGAAATTTAGACCTTCTAGAGGAATTTTCCAATTTATCATCATATTTTCTTTATATTATCTTCCTTCCCATTTATATATGATATTGGATATGGTAAATTAGAAAATTGGAGTTTTTTTAGAGGTAATGAAACATATAATATAAGAAAAAATAGAAAAAACGCTAAACAAACATCTATTTGAAAACAATTGACAAAACCTAAAACTCTATCTTATAATTTTTTTTTTCATCTAATAAAGATTAGAAAAGTGACATGGATAGTAATGAAAAAATTAGTATAAAAAAAAAAGTGAAAAAACATCTATTTAAAAAAATTTGACAAAACCTAAAACTACATCTAATAAAAACGGAGGTAGTACCAATTATGATCCAAATTTTTTAACGAAATACAAAAAAAACCTATTTAACTAATCCAGTTTTGCAGGCCAATAAACAATATTAAATACATATAATTAGCCAAGAAAATAATATTATTTTCAACTCATTATAATATATGTGATATGAATGTCAAATTAAAGCTCGTGAAAAGATCATTTAAATGATATATCTTACATAAAAATCGGATTAAAAATGAAAAATTATTAGTATTTTGAAAAATTAAAATAAAATTTAAAACTTACTAAAGGTACAACAATTTACCAAATTGTGGAGTAAAAATTAGGCGGAAAAGTTAAAATTACAAAAGTAACCTCCATTTTTACTTTTATATATATATATATATATATATATATATATATATATATCAGAATTGTTCAGGTCCACGGCTATTCCGTCAGCGACGTCCGCGACGATTTCTTCTTCTAATTACATAGCAACGCGTGGCATTAAACTTTAGGCAGAAATATAAAATAAAATAAAGACACTCTCTTTGATCTTCACATATATTTCAACGCCCACCACCACCGATCTCCCACGCCGGCCGGGTACCATCATTACCTTATTCCACCACCGGCCACTCCATCGTCTTCCTGTACAACCACCATGGCCCGCCACCACCTACAGCCTTTGGCCACCACTCTCCAGCATCAACAAAAAATGTGTTTCTTTCTTTTTTACTGGTTTCAACCATTGTGCAATTTTAAAATTTAAAATAAAGGTTTACTGTAATTGAAATTCATCACCGAGGTTTGATTGTGCGCGATTTCACATAACTATATTAAAGGGGGAGGGGAAGAGAGATACACGTATGGTGGGTTTGGGGTGTGGAAAATTAAGAAATTTGGCCCCGCTTACAGCTGCAGAGAGAGGGAAAGAGAAGGAAGGAGGTGGGGGAGACGGTGGAAAAAATTGGAGTTTGGAAGAGTTGAGAAATTGGACACTTGGCACAACCTTATTAGTGTTCCATAAGCATCGCGGAGCGTTGCGGATAGAAGAGGTGCGCATCTGATCAGTTCTCATATATATATATATACACATACATATACATGTCATGTGAGCTATTTGATACGAGATCATTAGTTTGACTTGAATATGCTAATTTGGTAAGACTGTTCCGCACATCATGGTTTTTAATTTTTTTTCTCCTAATCTAAGAACAAAAAAAAAAACCCTCTCCTTCCTCCACGGTGACTCGAACCTAGGACCAAAGACATAGGTAGTGAATGCTCTACCACTTGAGTTATCCAACTTTGTCGTTCCGCACATTATGTTCATATTTTGTTTTGTCTCTCTTTGTGTTTAATTTTGACAAATTGAATTCTATAAATTGGATGTAGCTTGGCTCGTGTAAAATTAATTTTTCAAGTTAATGGAGATGGTGTAATAAATATTGTGGCCATAACTAATCTTTGTTTCACTTTTATGACTTAGGGTTTAAAATTCTGTACTTGAATCTTGATTTAAAAAACGCAGATTAAATTTAGTTTTAATTTGGATTGTTTATGAGTTTGTGATGTTTTGTTTTATGCGAGGTTTTTTGGAGGTAATGACTGCCAGTTTTTCTAAAAAAACATAAATCATGAAAATTTAGGTTGTTACTTTTTGGTATTAGAACATTTACAGTTGTAATTATTACACCATCTATCTGTGCTTCATTGCCTGCGCGGCTTAAATGTATTTATATAAGTAATTATCACAAAAGGTTTAAAAGTGCATGTATTACAATTATGGCGTATTTATTCTGGTCGTAAAAGGTAACAAAACGAAGATGGGGGTGATGTGGGGGCCCCCAGAAAGGCCTTATCACTGGATTGGATGCCTTTAGGAGTCTGTCGTTGTATCACTTATGGAAAGAAAGGCGGAGGAAGTGGAAATGCCCCATTCCAGTCCCGATAAATAGGGAACTCCAACTATTACTAAAAAATAATGCATACATGTAGCAAAATCACCCTAGCGTTACTTTCCCAAATAAATCACCAAACTAATTTTTCGACCATTTTTTACTGTATTTCTGCATAGGGGTAGTTCGATAGAGTATACCGTACCGAATCGTCCATACCTTTACCATACCGAAATTTTCGGTACGTCGAAAATTCATATCGTTATCGTACCGAAATTTTCGGTATGCCGAATTAAAATTCGGTATGATATCGGTATATAATATCGATACCGTACCAAAAATTCGGTATACCGAATTTTGTATCGGTATCGGTATATATTGATTCATACCGTTAATTTTGGTATACCGAAAATTTACGGTATACCGTTAGAAATTTGGTATATCGAACTACCAAAATACCGAAAAAAAATCGGTATACCAAAAATACCGAACTTTTTTTGGTATTTCGGTATATACCGAAATACCGAAAATTTTAAATTATCATACCGTTACCGTACCGAAAATTCGGTATACCTAAAATTTCGATATTTTCGGTCATTTTTCGATACGGTATGTGTGGTATTTCGGCGTTTCGGTATTTTTCCCCACCTCTATTTCTGCATGTGACAATTTTTTAGCCCTTTTTTCTCTACTAATCCAAATGCGAAATTCTCCAAGTATGTACCGAGAAGAAAAACAACTCAATTGTATCGACAAAAGAAACCCTTAAATTTTTCAAACGTGCAAGTCACTTGCAGAAATTTGGTGAAATATTACCGAAAAATTAATTTAGTTTGTATATATGGTGCCAAAAAAAAATAAAAAAAATTGATGCTTTTGCTGTGCAAAAACACTAAGGTTGTGTTTATATGGAGGAATTTAAAATGAATAAATTTAGAATCAATAGATTTTAAATCCACTTAAGATAGAGGGGATTTAAAATCTACTCAAATCCTTCAAGAAAAGAAAAAGAAAAGAAAAAACTAAAAATGAATCATGGATTGTGGCAATCCAAACACCACCAATTAGATTTTAGGCTATGAATTTCAAATCCATCCTCAAATCTTTTCATCCAAATGCAACCTAATAATTTACTAGGGTTGGCGTAATTAACTCATTCAATAAGTGATTGTTCGCCAATGTTTAGATTTATATTTGTGTATGTGGTTGACCTATTTCTTTTGGATATTAGGCTACAAATTAAAATGAATTATATTTTTATGAGTAATTATTCAATTAATTTAATTTAATTAATAATATAATTTTAATTTTTTTATAATAAATATATTTCACACGCGATAAGGAAATTCAAGTAGTGGTTAAGTAGGTGCACGAGGCCCACCCTTGGGCCCAAGCACCTCTTATAATTTTTTTTTTAATATCAAAGCAGAGCTCTTATTACTCACAAAAGGTCATTAAGTACAAGAGCATTCAACCAAGACGGAACATCAATACCCATCCAGACAAAGGGATTGGTAGGTGTAGAATAAAAACAAAGACGAGCTAAACAATGTGCTACACTATTACAAGAACGCGACATATGAGATATAGTCGCTCATTCCAAGTAACCCTTAATCTCGTCAACCAAAACACCACAATAATCAAACGATTCCTTATGCCCTGTGACTGCCTGCACAGCGAGTAGAGAATCAGAGAATACCAACAAGTTGTCAAATTCACACTCCCGACAAAAACGTAAACCACTAAAGAGGGCTTCCAATTCAGCAGCTTTAACTGAAATTGGCTGGTGAATAACATGAGAAACTACCGCTACCTCCTTACCAATAGATCACGAACCATAAAGCCTATCCTAAACTTGTCGTTAGCCTTATCTACGACTGCGTCTACATCAAGTCGCAAGTTACCAAAAGGAGGTGGAGCCCACCGATGAGAGGAAACAAATGAAGATCCACGAAGGGTACGTTGCAATGAATGTCGTGCCTTATCAAAGTGAATCAGAAATTCCTCAACAACAAACCAAGACGGTGCCTTCCAAACACCATTATTATCATGCCGGTAATCACATAAAGAACGCCAGATCCACCATGCAGCCATATTAAAAAGATGAAAAAGTTGTTCTTCAAATAAGCGAAAGATCATCGCCCCACAATCGATATAGGAAGAACCATGCATCCGCTTAAGAGAAACCCAAAAACAGCTAGTTTTCCAAAAAAGGCTTCACCCTAGCACAATAAAATAAACCATGCATAATAGAAGCCTCAAAGAAGCACAAAACGGACAAGACAATGGCATAGCCACATGATGACGGACCAAATTTAACGGCAAACCAATAAAATTAGAGAAAACTTGCCACAAGAAAAAAATAATCTTAGGAGATACAGATAATGACCACATGCATTTCCACCAATCAGAAGGAAAGGACACTGAAGATGAAGGCGGATCAGAGCCCCCAACAGCTACACGATATCCACTTTTAACAGTATATTTTACCACTCTCCTCAAATCGCCAAGATCGTTTATCATATAGCAAAGAGAGCCCAAGAGGTATATTCAAGATAGCTTCAACTTCAAAAGGAAGAAATATCGTCTTCAATCGTTTGATATCCCAAGTCCTCCACGGAGTGATAAAATGAGAAACCATAGCACCAGAAGCCGTCATTCTTGAAGAAATCTTACCAGAAGAAAGACCAAGGACCCATGCATCCATCTCCAACACGCCATAAAAGCCTTTTATCTAAAAGATCACGACTCCAACAAAGAGAACTCCATTTATATGACAGATTCGAATCCAAATCTACCTCCATAATGCCACAATGTTTGAAATACCGTCCTTTATAAAGATGGGCCACAAAAGAATCTGGATCATATAGCATTCACCATACTTGCTTCGCCAAGAGAGCTTTATTAAAAGAACTAAAATCTCGAAATCCAAGACCACCTATCACCTTAGGGGGACACAATTTTTCCCAAGAGCCCCAATGTAAACTACGATGATCAGAACCAGAACCCCACAAAAAATTGACACAAATTTGCTCTAACTGCTTACAAATCGAAATAGGCACAAGAAAACATGACATAACATAAGTGGTATAGAATGTAAAACAGATTTGATCAACACTTCTTTGCCACCACGTGAAAACATCTTACTACTCCAGGCACTTAACCTCTTCAAAACTTTTTCTCTTAAGAACCGAAATTGCAATTTCTTATTTCGAAGAGAAAAAGTAGGAAGACTAAGATAAAGATCATGCCCTTGAACGACCGAAATAAATAACATTTGTTTAATAGCCAAAATAGTATGGGACGGGACCTTTGGGCTAAAAGTAATGGCAGATTTATCAATGTTAATCAACTGCCTAGAGGCTCGTTCATACCTCATAAGATAACTTCGAACCTAATCCAAATTATTAGGTGTAGCATGAAAGAATAGTAAGCTATTGTCCGCAAAAAATAGATGAGTAATAGATGGACAGGATGGCGCAAGACGAACTCCATGAATCAGACCCTGACTCTGAGCTCGATGCAATAAGGTGGAAAGGATCTAAGAACAGAGAGTAAAGAGCAAAGGAGATAAATGATCTCCCTGACGAAGGCCAGATGAAGGAATGACATTCCCCACAACTGTTCCATTCAAATTAAACACATATGAAATAGAAGACATACACCGATACACCAACTGAACCAAAGTAGACGAGAAACCCATCTTCAACATTAAAACACATAAAAAGTCCCAAACAATCATAGGTCTTACTCATGTCCAACTTAAGAGCACAATAACCCTGTTAGGTTTGAGAACACTTACAACACACACACAACAAGATTCAATCCAGAAAAGTATGAAAAACGGACTGAAAATTAGACACTTCAAACCGAACGCAAAACCAGAAATAAAAATGAAGAACACCAAGTTTTACGTGGTTCGATCAAGGTGATCTACATCCACGGAGGCTCTATACACCTCAATTCACTCAACTAAACAATCAATTACAAGAAACAACTCAGAAAACTAGAAGCCCCAATTCACAATGCGAATTGAGCTCAAGAACCCTAGCTTTCAAATTCTAATGATTGATTAGTGTTTACAGAGGAAAAGCTACGTGTGTCAACTCGCCTTTACGGGTAGAACTAATGTATATAAAGAGCTAAGCTCGAATCAAGAAGTTCTGGAAGCTGGAATCAAATTCAGTTTCAACTGCTATTCAAACTGAAACGCGTCTTTAACAACGGTTTTACATGCAACAGTCCAAAACCGTTGCTTATTTTTGTTATAACCGTCACCAACCCGGTTCTTCAATAACTTCCAAATCTGAACTGATATAAACCCGGCTCTCCGGTCCGGTTCTTCCCAACCCAAACCCGGTTCCTGATCCTACTCGACCTCTACTACAAAACATGCTCACTTGAAGAAATTGAATTGACATCTACAAACCCGATCTCTTTCACTTATTACACCGAATCCAGTGCATACATTCAAAATCAATCAAAACATTGTTGGTAATAAGTCTACCAAGTATAAAAGCGCTCTCCTCAGGATCAAGAACCTTATCCAAGAACATTCCCAAACGATTGGACAAAACTTCGAGAAACTACTTTAGCAATAGAATTATACAAACTAATAGGCCTGTAACCCTTCAAAGTACGAGGCTCATAAACCTTTAGAATAAGAGCGACAACAGTTCTATTCCATTCACTGAGATCTGCTCCACTATTCAAAATATCGAGTATTATAATGATGATATCAGAACCAGTAAAAGACCAAGTTTTCTGAAAAAACAAAGTAGTATACCCATCAATACTAGGTGCCTTCGAAGGATGCATCTCAAACAGAGCATTATGAACTTCATCAGCAGTGGAAGGTGGATCAACTAATGCAACTTGAGATACATAAAGATAAGGTTGAACATCGTCTATAATAGAGTAAATATCATCCAAATTCGGCCGAGACGATGAGAAAAAATCTTTGTAAAAACTAACAATTATCTCAGTCATACCAGGAAGCTCAGAACACCAATCACCATGTTTGTTCAACAAACCAGGTATCCAATTACGCCTTCGTCGAATCAGAAGCTGAAGCATGGAAAAACTCTGTATTTCGATCTCTATATTGAAGCCAATTAACCCGAGCACGTTGATACCAATGAAGATCTTCCTTCATGCAAAGAGTTTCAAGCAATTTGTGGCATGCACGTACTTCATGAGCATTAACATCATCCCCCAATGGCCGCAAGGCCACATTCCACCTAGAACGAGCATTATGAATATCAAGGTTACGATCCCCCAAGCGAGATCTTAGCCCATGCTTCAAAAAAGATTGAGAAACTTCTAATGTACGAAATAATGGCATATCAATAGGAAGAGTAGACCAATAATTCTCCTTACACTCCATAAAATCCTCTTCCACCATCCATGAATGCTCAAAAAAGAATCTAGGTTGATGTCGAATCATCATTATTGAGTTAGCAATACGGAGTTGCAAACATATTGCCCGATGATAAGACCCAAAAAAAATCTAAATTAGAAACTGTAGCAGTAGGGAAAAGATTACGCCACATAAAAGAAGCAACAAATCGATCAAGTCGTTCTAATATAATATTCTCGTCATGGCGATGTCAAACCATGTATAAAACTCACCCAAGCATCCCAAGTCTTGTACTCTAATTTTAGTAAGAACATTACAAAAATGATTCTTTTGAGAAGAACATCTGACAGCACCACCAAATTTTTCAGAGTCATACATAATTTCATTGAAGTCTCCAACAATGACCCATGGTAAAGCATGCAAATTAGCAATATTACTTAAACGGTGTAGCAACATCCAAGATTGGGAACGTAAATAAGAAACAGGACTGCCGTAAAAGCCAGTAAAATGCCAATTCATATTCACCCCTTAGAGTACGACAATACAACAACATCCACATTAGCCTTCCAAAAAAATACAAGATCTTAACTACGTCCAACCGAGTCTAAAGAAAACATACCTTCAAAAGAATATAAATCACGTAATCTATCACAACTAGATTTACATAATTTAGACTCACTAATAAACAGAATATCGGGATCTTTTTTAACAAGCAGCCGTCGCAAATTACGGAGTGCACTTGGGTTCCCAAGCCCACGTGCATTCCACACTATACAATTCATCGGAGAGGGCGGGACTGGGCCTCCACAGTCTCCGCCAATAAATTAATCTGAGTGACGTCAACCTGAGGAAGGCGAATACGCTTCTCCAACTCATCTGAAGAACTAATTCAGAAGTGGGCTCTTAGACCTGTCCGTCGACCCTGAGAACCTCCTGAATAACCTATAGTGTTTCTTTGTTTGCCACGACCACATGGGCATCCACGCTTCCAACACCCCTTCGATAAACACTAGAGCCATGCACACCAGGAGAAAAACTATCATATACCACATCCACCACCACCAAAGAAGTATTAGAGCCATCAAGTGGTGACGTCACAGCATCACCTCGAAACTAAAAGGGAATTAAAGAAGACTGATCACCCTTCTCTGAGTCGACTCTATCACCATCGCTTGATTTAACCCCAGATCAGAAGAAGACTCATCTACAGCAACCTTTTCCCCAGTTACCGTCTTATTCTTTGATAACCCACCATTACCAAATGTAGCAGAAGGATCAACAAAATGAATGGGCGAAGGAGCCAAAACAACTTCGTGTATATCCTCCATATTCATAGTCCTAGCAACCCCTGCAGAAGCATTACCGGTTCCCGCTGAACCATCCACAAAACCAGCATTACCAGTTCGCCCCCCTTCAACCAAGGATGTAACAATGCCTACAATACAATCATGTTCCACATGGGTTAACATACCATACACGTAACAAGTATCAGATAGCTTTTCATAGCGAAATAAAACCACATCTTTTTCACTATGGATAGAAATTGAAGTCCCTCGACAAAGAGGCTTTCCAACATCAGTCAGAAGCCTAACACAAAGATACTTACCAATAACTCTTGGCGGCTGTACCTCAAACGCTCTACCAATACGTGAGCCAATTGCACGTCCCACAGTTTCAGTCATAAAGCGAAACTGCAATCCATGAACTTGCACCCAACAGGGAATCTCAGAAATCACAAGGGATTCAGATTTTCTGTCTCCAGTAAGTTGTGCCAATCCAAGGAGTGCTCCATTGAAATTCCAGGGCTGATTACGGAGTATCCGAAGACAATCACTCTCCAAACCAAACTGAAACACATACATATTGCGACCAAAGGAAACAATTTCAAGTGATCCATCCAGTTTCCAAATACGCTTCATCGCTAGTAATGTCCCGCAACCTAATTGGTCGTTTCAAAATGAAACGCCCATACAAACAGTTAGCAGTATGACCATCCAAAGCCGATTCTACAATAACCTCACTAGCCTCCGATTCAGAAAGTTGCAGCGCACTCCACATCTCAGATAGAGAAGAGATATCATCACCAACCATGATAAAAGGAATAGTATGTGAAAGGTCCGAATCAAATTAATAAAGGCCACAAGAAACGAATCCAAATAATGAAAGAGAAAAGAAAGGAAATCGCCAACAGAATGGTGGAAAAAGCCAAGAAGACGACGGAGAATAACCACTCTCAGAGCTTAGCTACAGGCTCACAGAAGGGGAAGGATGCCTAACCCTAGAGGAGAAGTTTTTTTTTTCACCTCTTATCATTTTAAAGGTTTTTAAGTCGTGCTTGTGTGAAATTAGGTTTAGGTGTAAGTAAGAAAAATAAGAGATATTTAAAATTGAAACAATTTTTTTTTTAAAAAAAAGTACTATATAAAGATAATTAGTACTATCCCCGTGCTATGCACAATTTTCTAAATGTTAATGAATAAATAATAAGATTTTTATATGTTTATATAATTTTAATATAAATATTATAATAAGAGATAAAAAATTATATGTTAATGAAAGACGAGTTCATGAAAATTATTTAAAATTTAAATATATAAATTTGAGTAAGTTATAAAATATTCATATTTATTTTTCTTAAAGTAAGAATATCTTTAGCATCCTTATATGGAAGTCATGTTGATCATCTTATACAAAAGATGAGTCTATATATTTATATTTATAATTTTATGATAAATATTTTTATTTATCCAAAGTATCTAAAATTGTAATTTTTTCAAATATAATGTTCAAGAATTTTTCAATAGCTTTTAGTGAGTACCAATAGCACTACATTCTAATTTTATTAATTTTTATTTGTAGCACAAACATACTAATAATTAACCCACATAATCAATCAACAAATAATTGTTTATCTTTAATTTAATTTATTTGTACAATATGATATCAAACTATAGATCGACAATAGATGACTAATTTAATTTAATCTACAGGAAAATCACATTAGAAATGAAAAAAAAAAAAATTTCAAAAAATTAGATTATTTTTTTCCGAAAAAGATAAAATGTTGAAATTATAAAGTGAAATTATAAAATATTTTCTAAATAATTCAACTTTTATATTTCTATACAAATAAAAAAATCAATAAGAAAAATAATTAATAAAAAATGAAACAAAATTCTAATTAACGTTAAATATAAAAAAAGACTTTGGTTTTATTTATTTATTTATTTATTTATGTTCCCTTTCTAGGTATGAATATACTTGATCATAAATTTTTAAAACATATAATTGATACTACACAAATTAAAGGATAAATTAAGGAAAAAATTAAATAGAAGAAGAATGAGTACTGTAAACATATTACATAGGATTTTAGAAAAATAGTAATTTTGTTTTTGCCGACAAACTTGTTCCCATCCCACTCTCTTCCCCACATTTTGGCCCCTCTCCCCATTTTAGATTCTAGATAGTTCTGTTGATTTCTCTAACACAATTGCGGTCACACACACTCTCTCGCACTCTCTCACATGACGGTCTCTCTATGTTACTATAGTGGGTGGTGAATTGGTGATGTCGTCTTCCTTCTCTTCCAGTTACTTTGGATCTCTTAATTTTCACATCAAACCAAAAAAAAAAAAAAAAAAATTAAAGAACAATAAAATTTTGAAGTAGACACAAAATTTAGCCGAAGCAACGGCTTGACTAATGTCGATTTCAATAAAAAGATAAAATGATTGTATGGAACTGATTCTGTGAGATATGAGTTCAGATCTTTTTGGAAGGTTGCATGAGTGTCTCCTTTTATACACTTGGACAAATTAGGCTGATTGTGGGGGACTTACGATTGATTTGAGATAATGGTGCCTAAATATATTTTAGGCAATTATATGTAGATTTATCACCAAATAAAATGTTTTACACCAAAAATAGTATTTTTCTCGAAATGGTAAAGGAATTCGAGCGAAAAAATTCTTAGGTTATTATATTGGGTGAATTTTATTATTATATGAATATAGATATGATATTTCTAACATCTAAGAAGATATGTAATAATATTTTGTAAATTCATGAATCTTGTTGACAAATTCTGTTTCATCACTTCAGAAATTAACAGACTCTGCTCAAAATATTCTTATCTAATCCAATTTTTATTAAATAAATAATTAAAACCTACTAAAGAACCTCACCTCCAAAATTATTGGAGTTATTGCAACATAATTGATTCCCCTGAATTGTATATAGGTCGAACTACGATCAATCTTCGATGAATTCTTGATCGGGGTGGAAATTACAGGCGAAAATCCACCGTTATCCACGATCCAAGAGTCATTTCCGGCGGCTCGGAGAAATACACTAGAGTTTTGATTTCTTTAGGTTCCTCACATCAATGAAAAACTGTGTCCACATCACCAATACTAAGTGTACCCAGTACACTTGGTAGTATTAGTAAGGAAGAGAAGTGGACCTATATTATGGAAGATGGACCTTCTATAATTACCACTTCTAATAATTGAGTTAATCCATTTGTATAATCTTGAATCGGACCATATGACTAGAGCTGGCAATTCGGGCGGCCCGGTCGGGCCGGGCCAGGCCTAGTCGGGCCTAGTCAATTTTCGGGCCGGGTCGGGCCGGGCCCAATTTAAATCGGGCCTACAAATGCTAGGCCTGGCCCAACACACCTCGGGCCCATCGGGCTTCGGGCCAAAATGGCCCGTCCATTTTCTTTTGTGTTACTAATTGTTTTTTATTTTTCTTTTATTTTGGTCGGGATTGAATTGTCCCAGTTTGTGCCAAGTTGCATTTCATAAAATACAAATCAAGAGTGATAAGTGATAACTTGTGGAAACTCTCCCTTGTTTGGTGCACAAAGTATTTATTTAAATATTAATGTGCACACTTTTGAAATATAGCTTCAAATTCATTTCACATTACTATATTTTATTGCAACCACCATCCTCAAATGTGTCTTATTAATACTGTATACATCAGCTATGCCTATGCCGGTCAAAATTGCAATACAACTATACAGTCTATAGCAGAAGCTGCAGAACCTCATTCTATTCTAAATTTCTAATCTAACAAGAAGAATGACAATTGACAATGCTATTGCTATAAAGATTAAACAATATCACAACAAAAAGAACAATTGATGATTATATTTATCACTCGGAACATCAGTACATCACCGAATTAATTCTGCGGAAGCAGCGGCGAGCGGCGAGCAGCGGCACGCGGCGGCGAGCAGCAGAAGGGCGCCGGCCGAGCAGCAGCGACGAGGGGAGCAGCGACCGAGCGGCGAGCAGCAACAGCAGGGGCCAGGGCCTGCGAGTCTCAGCCTGCGACCTGCGAAGTGCGAACACGGTGGGGCGGCGGGGCAGTGCGGCGGTGAGCAGCGGCGCGACAGTGTGACTGTGTGAGGCTGTGCCTGTGAGCCGCGCAGCGAAGACACCGAAAAGAGAGAGAGAAAAAAGGGGACTGTCTCCAAAAGGGTTTCACTGTTTCAGGCTTTCAGCAGAATCAAATATCAAACATTAAATTACGGGCCAGCCCGAAGCCCACGGGCCAGCCCGTCCAAAAGCCCAATTTTAAAAAGCCCAATCGGGCCGGGCTAATTAGGTCCGAATTTTTTCGGGCCGCTATTTTTCAAGCCCAGCCCGTCCTATTTTTCGGGCCACATGGGCCGGCCCGTCGGGCCGGGCCAATTTTGCCAACTCTACATATGACCCAGATCAAACCAACAAAAACAAAACAATATATTCCCAAAGATTCATATGACACAAATCTATATACATATTCCCCAGATCATTTATCCGCATCAAATGTAAAACAAGGATATCCTCGTAAAATTAATTATTAATATTTGCTCAGTGTTATAGCAAGATTTTTATTTATGATTAATTTAATGAAGATGTAATTTATAAAAAAATATTAATACGTATTTATACTGTTTGCTTATTTGAGTTATCTAATCATATGTAATTAATTAGTTAATGGAAACGTTTGAATTTTTATTCTTAATGAAATGTAATATAAAATGTTAACATAGAACTCTTATCTTAGGATAAAACAGGTTTAGTATAGAAGTTTCATTTAAGAATTGAGGGGATAATCTTTTTTTACTTATTTGAAGAATGCGGGTCGTACACGTAAGTTTCACTGCAGTTAAATCAACAGTTACTTATTTCGACAGTGACGAGAGAGAGAGAGTAATTTTGAAAAGGAAGGCAAATGAGAAGTGGGGTCCACCGCACGGATGCTCCATGTCAGCATATCTCTGTCGCTATTGGTTGTTAT
This sequence comes from Ajuga chamaepitys, assembly GCA_958295605.1. Lineage (NCBI taxonomy): Eukaryota > Viridiplantae > Streptophyta > Magnoliopsida > Lamiales > Lamiaceae > Ajuga > Ajuga chamaepitys. The sequence continues at coordinate 9,141,638 of OY282507.1, read as the reverse complement.
TACTTTTAATTTCCCCTCTTCCACTACACGACAACCCACAAAGCTTTTTTTATCTCTTACACCGTAGGTAGTAATGATCTTTGCGTCCTTGGTCTTTAAAAGTAGCAGTGTGTTTGTTCTGGGAATTTTTTTGATTTAATCTTATAATCTTTTAACCTTTTTTTTTTTTTTTTTTTTTTTTTTTTTTTTTTTTATCTAGGTTTGTGTTTAAATATTTTTTAAATTTAATTTTGTATGTCTATTATTTGCTTAATTTTAAATTAATTTAACTTAATTTTAATCAATTCATCGGAAAATATCACGTGCCAACATTGATCATGGAGTTCCGGCGACTTATGTCACATGGCAGAGAAAAAAAGTTGATTTAGTCCCTTAACTTTTTTTTTTTATTTGGTTTCATATTTAACTATTCTTTTAATTTAGTCCGGTGTCTCTATCAATTGCTCAAGTTTGGATAAATTTTGACCCAATTTTAACCAATTCATTGAGAAAAACCACGTGCCTCCAACATGCCGACGTCGTTCAGAGAGTTTAGGTGACTTATGCCACGTGGCGCCACATTCGTGAAGTGGCTTTTGTTCTTTTTGGTGAGTTGGTCAAATATTAGGTTAAAATTGATTCAAAATTGAGCAATTGATAGAGGTACGGGACAAAATTGAAAAAATAGGTAGATATGGGATCAAATCAGAAAAGTTAAAAAGTTATGGAACCAAATCTATTTTTTCCTCCGCCACGTGGCATAAGTCGTCGGAACTCCCTGATCGACGTCGGTACATGGAAGGCACGTGGCCTTTTCCGGTGGGTTGGTCAAAATTGGGTCAAAATTGATCCAAAATTGAACAATTGATAGAGGTTTGAGACTACATTGAAAAAATAGTTAAATATGGTATTAAATAAGAAAAGTTAAAAATTTATGAGACCAAATTACATTTTTTCTCGCTTGTTTTGGATTGTCCTCAATTTATTGAGTGGATTCAATTATAATACTACACACTCATATACTACCTCAACAAACAATAATTCAATACTCCTCAACTTTAAACAAACACACCATTAAATTTATTTTGACTAAATTGTAAATTATTAGATTCTCTAGAAAAGTTGTAGATTAACAAGTTATATAATATGCAAAATTAGTTGTTGCATGTAGCTTTGTTTATAAGAAAAATTACATTTACCCATCTGATATTTGATCACTTTTATTCTTAAGTAGAAATACTTTTTTGCGTTAAAAATTCTTATATAATTTGTGTGTGTTTTATAAGTAATCAACTTCCAGCCAACATCCGACCAACTTCCAGCCAAAAACACACGTGAGCAACACGCCCCCTCTTTAACCAAGGGAATATTTGTCTAATTGTTATTTATTATTTAGTAAATTAAATAGAGAAAAGGTAACAATCAAAATAAAAAGAAAAACAAATGCGATTAACAGAGTAAATTGCACAATTCATCGCACGTAGAATTAGGTGTTAGATTTATTGATCACAAGCATGCTTTAACAATTAATACACCATTAATTGGATCAAATCAACACGCCCATCAATAACTAAATTAATCCTCTTTGCGATGATAATATGAGATAGAAAGTACAACTGACCTTTGAGGAACATACCTCTAACTTATAATAATAAGTTTTCTTTATTTCAATTTGGTCACTCAACAAATTGAAAATTTCTTATGGTATCTACATATAAAGCCCATGATTATGTAATATCCTTTAATTAAGGGCAAAACTCATAACGTAAATCTTTAGCAAATCACTTTCATTGGCCCACCATAAGATAATATACACATTAAAATTGACATGTGTTGGCCCAATATGTTGGATAATTTCAATAATCTCCCACTTGGGCTACACATGTCACTGAAGAAATGTGTATTATCTAAACGAGCTCAAAACCTTGATGTCACCTTCAGCCTTCAGGGTATTACTTAAACAATCTTGTTAATGATCATATTAACATAGGACTAAAGAGACATTCAACGCTTTAAGCGTGATTCAGCCCAACAATGATTACATATACCAATACATGAAATTACATGTCAATTTCCAGTTGGTCTAACATGTCAATTCCAATTGGTCCTACCTTATTCCTTATTGAGATCAACGAAAACATAATGGAAAACCAAAAACTTAATTTCTGCATAATCAATCAAAGTAACAAAAATTATTCATAACTATATTGAGCAAACAACCTTATACAGACTCCAACTAAACTAAAATATCTTAATACAATATTACACCCATATGAGCGGTGTGCTCATGAAATACCATGACTGGTAATCCCTAATTAGCAGATCCACAATCATTGAGTCTATCCCAATATGATCAATAGCAATCTATCCACTTTGTACATTTTCTTTCACAACTAGGACCTTTATGTCAATATGTTTTGACTTAGTAGACCTCTTATTATTGTTGGAATATAACACTGCTGAGTTATTATCACAATACAACTTTAGTGGTCTTTCAATACTTTCAACAATTCGCAACTCAGTGACAAAATTTTGCAGTCATATCCCATGATTGGATGTCTCATAACATGATACAAATTATGTTTTCATGCTAGAACGTGCTACTAGTATTTGCTCAGCACTTATCCACGAAATAGCTCCCCCAGCCAACAGAAAAATGTAGTCTGAAGTGGATCTTCTACAATCTTGGCATCCGACGAATTCAGGATCAAAATACCCAAGGATCTCTAACTGATATGATCTCTTATATGTAAGCATGTAATCTTTAGTTCTCTGTAGATAACTCATAATCCGCTTGCCTGCCTTTCAGTGATATGTCCAACATACAAACAATAAAAGCTATATCAAGTCTTGTACAAACCTAAGCATACATCAAACTCCTAATAGCCAAAGCATATAGAATATTTTTCATATCTTGAACCTCAAGATCAGTTTTAGGTCACTGACTGAGACCGAATTTGTCTCCTTTAGCCATAGGGGTATTTGTTGGTTAGCAATTCTGCTTGCAATATCTTTGCAACACCTTTTCTATATATCCCTTTTGTGATAATCCAAGAGTTCCCCGCGAACGGTCCCGATGTATTTGAATCCCCAACACTATATGATAATGTTTAGAGGCATGTGTATGAATTTTGGATGAGGGCACACATTACTGAATCAGTTTTCAAGTATGCATATCTGGGTATGGTTTTATAGTTGGAATCAAAATTGTTAGGGGGTTTCTTTGTGACTTAATTTGGTATTTTCCTCATGTTTGGCCACGCATCAGCGTGGATCAATCATTATTAAAATCAAGCAATTGATGTGTAGTGCATTCACCCATTTCCGTTGCAATCAATTTTCGTAATCTATGTAATTATTTAGTTTTGGTATCTAGATATGAATATCAAACATAATCAAAGTTGAATTTGGTATTATATTTGATTTAGTCAGGCATATGGTATTAGCTTCCCGAATATTACGATTGTTATACAGTTAATATATGAATATATGTGCTTTTATTTTTAGTTTTCTAAAATTTGGGTAATCATAAGGATTTTGTGCAAAAACATAGTACAAAAGAAGGCTGATATTTGGCCCGAGATACACAAACACCTGTGGTGGTAAATACGTAACAATTATTTGATTTTCATGTGAGCAATTAGTCGGCCAAAGGAAGACTATTGTTTGACATGATCTTATTGTTAGTGTTTTATTACAACAAAGGTGTTTCCACTTACAAATTAATATTACTGTCCAAAGACTTGATATTAATGTTGTGCTCGGTGCCTCGAGATGTTATAAATTCTTTGAGTTTAATAATTTATTATAAAGTTTAATGTAAGCATGACAATCTTTTTTTTTTTGTTTTGTCTTCTCTATTCAGTTTGATTTCAGCTACTTTTATTTCTGCCAACATCAACAACAAAGAAGACTAAGGGCAATAAAGAAAACTCTATTGAAAAAGATTTCTTGGTATGTTCTAAGATTAATTTCGCTTTAGTACCTAAAGACGCTTGGTGGTTCGATTATGGTGTTACCACTCACGTAAGTGTTTCAATGCAAGTTTTTCAGAGCTACCAAAATCCAAGTGATGGTAAAATATACATCTATGTGGGAGATGGCAAGTCAGTAGAAGTTGAGGCAGTAGGGCATTTTAGATTGTTGTTAAGGACTGGATGTTTTTTTTATTTGAAAGATACTTTTGTTGTATCGTCTTTTAGATGGAATTTGGATTCTATTTTCAGTGTGTACAAGTGTGGATTCAATTGTTCATTTGGAAATAGTCAATTTTATATTTCCAAAAAATCCAATATTGTAGGCACTGGTTCCTTAAGTGCTTTTGATAATCTATATATGTTTGATATTGTACCTTCGTATCATGAGTCCTTACATGTTGAGTTAAAGGGTACTAAGCAAAAAATAAGTAAATAAAATTCGGCTAAAATTATGGCACAAGCGTTTGGGTCATATCCAAAAACTAGATTTTTTTTTTTTAAAAAAAAAAAAGCTAAAAATCTAGAATTGAGAGGCTTGTGTCAGATGGTATTCTAGATTCACTTGACTTTTCGGATCTTGGTGTATGTGTTGAGTGTATAAAAGGTAAACAGACCAAATAAAAGAGATTAGGTGCCAATAAAGCTACAAACGTCTTAGATTGATACATATAGATATTTTTAGACCACTTCCTAAGACTTCTTGGAATGGTCAACGTTATTTTGTTTCATTCATAGATGATTACTCATAATACATGTACCTATATCTAATTCATGAAAAATCTGAGGCACTGGACATGTTTAAAGTATTTAACGCTTAGGTTGAGAATAAACTCAACAAAAGAATTGAAAAAGTCAGCTCTAACAGTGGTGGTCAGTACTAAGGTAGATATGATGGTCCACGAGAAAAACATCTAGGCCCTTTTTCTATCTTCTTAGAGGAATGTGGAATCATCTCATAGTACACTATGTTGGGGACGCCTAGCATGAATGGTGTAGTTGAAAGAAGAAACATGACTCTAAAGGATATGATCAAGAGTACGATTAGGCATTCTTCTACCAGAATCACTCTGGGAGGGACACTAAAGACTTTAGTTTACATTCTCAATAGGGTACCAATTAAAGCAGGTTCTAAAACACTTTTTGAGTGTTGGACTGGACGTAAGCCTAATGTAAGTCATTTTCACATGTGGAGATTTCCAGCTGAGGCTAGGCCTAATAGGCCAAATGAAAGAAATTAGGCTCCAAAACAGTTAGCAACTACATTATTAACACTCCAAGGGTTTCAAGTTTTATGATTCCACTTGTAGTTCTATTTCTAAGACAAGAAATGGGATGTTATTTGAGGATGTTGAGTTTGGGAGGGGGGAGGGGGGGAGGGGGCGGGGGAGAATTAAGGTTAGAGATATTACCTTTGAGCAGGAGGCAATCTCGCCACCTGCTACTTTTGACAATGATCAGGTACCATGTTATTGTCCCAGAACCTCAACATGATAATATTGAAGATTTTACCAATCAGGAAGAACAACCTCAAGAACTAGTGTCATTAAGGAGATCCTCCAGAAATAGGAGGGGCGCGATTCTGGATGATTATGAGGTATATCTCCAAGAGAGCGAGGATAGTTTTGGAATGATGGAAGATGATCCTATCACTGTTCATCAAGCCATGTAGGGTAAAAACTCTCAGAAGTCGGGTGATGCCATGAACAATGAGTATAAGTCAATGCAAGACAATCAAGTTTAGGATTTTGTCCATTGGCCATAAGGTTCGAAACCTGTTAGTTGTAAATGGATTTTTAAAACCAAGTAGGATACAAAGGGTAATGTGGAAAGATATAAGACACATCTTGTAGCTAAAAGCTTTACTTAAAGGAAAGACATTAATTTTAAAGAAACATTTTCTCCGATTTTTACTAAGGATTCATTTAGAATGATTATGGCATTAGTAGCACATTTTGATCTTGAGCTACATCGGATGGATGTAAAGACAGTGTTTCTCAATGGTGACATTGATGAGACAATTTATATGGCGCAACTAGAAAACTTTGTGTCCGGAGATCCAAAGATTGTGGTTGGCAAATTAAAGAAATCCATCTATAGGCTCAAGGAGGCTTCTTGTCATTGGAATCAGAAATTTCATCAAATTGTTGTCTGGTATGGTTCTGAGACAAATCTTGTTGATGATTGTGTGTATCACAAAAGGGAGTATGGTTATATTCTTGGTGTTGTATGTGGATGACATCTACTCGCCACAAATGATTCAGTTTTGCTGCACGATACTAAGAGCTTCCTAGCAAAGAGATTTGAGATGAAAGAAAAGAAAAATAATAACACAACCGTTCCCAAAATCCAAATTGAATCAATAATCAATGACGTAATCAACATTTTCACCAATTGAATGCTTGTAATGAATGCAAAATCATTGCAGAGAAATCATATTCGGTACAGATTCATATAATAATATAATTCTTAGTACGAAACTACATTGCACACAAATTAATCCTAAGTTTTATAAAATCATATGATTCTTCCTTTAATCTCTGAAAATCATCCGTAGAATGACTCTAATACCACTTGTTAGATTTATTGATCACAAATACATGCTTTAACAAATAATACACCATTAATTGGATCAAATCAACGCACTCATTAATAACTAAATTAATCTCCTCTACGATGATAATCCGAGATAGAAAGAACAATATTCTAGATAGTGGAAGTGTACCTGAATCCATGTATGATCTTGTGCGAAAACTGGTATGGTCTTCCAAACTATCAATTTCACCCTTAATCACTTTTCTGCAGAGAGAGCACAGAACGTGGGATAGAACAACTAATGTTTGGGGAAAATAGCCCTAACTTACAATAACAAGTTTCCTTTTATTTTCAATCTGGTCCCTCAACAAATTGAAAATCCCTTGTGGTATCTATACCTAAAATCCATGATTATTTAAAATCCATAAAGGCCCATAACTCAAATCCTTAGTATATTACTTTAATTAGGCTACCATAAGATAACTATACACATTAAACTTTACATGTGTTGGCCCAATATGTTGGATAATTTAGGGCTCACCAACTCTACCCCCAAATTTCTTTGGTCAATCTGTAGAAAATTAGGCTTCGAGCGACAATGGTTTGGAGATTCCATACACGTGAAGACGCGACTAGTATTCCACATGAAATATTATGTCTAGATTACAATAAGTTTGGTGTTCTCTTCGCGCGAATTGCATTCTAAGGAATTATTAGTGTTCTTTTTTGTTAATAGGCTTTGTATATGGAGATTGTGTGTGATTGTGAGGAGAATTTTATTTTATTTTATTATATTTTGTTGTCTAGAATGAGGTGTTTGTTATTTTATATTCCATGGGCTTTTGTCCTTCCTCTAGAAATTATTGTTTAGGAATCTCTTCTGTCTTTGTGGAGCTGTAACGTTGATCTTTTTTATTTGGAAAGAGTCTTTGGTCCACCAGTATATTGTTGTTTTATGTGTTATGGCTTTATATTTTTTAGTTGTTGCACATGGTAGGACTTCACAATTCGAATGCACCATGGGGAGATTTTTTAATCTTGGTAAGAGAGTCTGGTGATCCAGAAATGCAGATTGATCACTTTGATAATTGAGATCCTGATAAGATATGACAACTAGAGATAAATGTCATGGGAGGTGAATTAGGTTTAAAAAGAGTGAACTGGTATTACTGCAGTACATGAGGAATTAATGATGCTGATATTGTTTACCCTTTGAAGAATGATAATGATGTCATGTTGATAGTGCATATTATAAGTGGTTCTAGGGTAGTTAGGGTTGTTTGCTGAGCATGAAGAGGAGTTTGTTGAAGAAGGAGAGTTGTAATGCCCGTAAATTTTTCGTTTATTTGTTTAAAATATTTTTATGTGATTTTATATATTATTCTATTTAATTGGGCCCAACCATTTTCATGTGGTCAATGTTCAAGGTTTGAGCCCCTTATTCCAAATAAATTTTAATGACCTATAAAGTTAGTTCAAAACCTATTTATGATATTCATTCACTCTATTTCATATTTAAGCCAAGACTTATTATAAGATCTATTTATTAGAAATATTTAGACTCATTTCCATACACCATTTCATCCATTTCACATTATTGGGCCCAATAATTTTTCCTCATTTAATAACTCATGGACTCAAACCTTGACCACAAAATCAATAGAGTGAGATAGAATTTCAGGATCGGAAGTTTTCCTCATATACTGTAAATATGTGTAAGATGGGGAATGGGAGTACTAGGAGTGAATTAAAGACCGCTAATAATAGTTTTATAAAAATAACGTAGCGTTAATTCTAGAACATATTTTACACGCCAATCATTTTTTTTTTTCTGCAGCAAGTTAAATAGTTTTGATAATTCTATATTGTTCCAAAACCCAAATTATTTTATAAACTCAACTATGAAAATTCAAACAACACTACCAGCGGATAATTCAACCATAACCACCAACCATTATTACCTCCTTCTATTCTTGAATTCTGGTGACAAACCATCACTCCCGATGAGCAACAAAAAAAAAAAAAAAAAAAAAAAATGAAGAAGCAATCACATAATTTCCAAATTTCAGCACCACTACCTTACTCTGGTACTGCTCACACCAACATGTCGGTACCCCAATCGCAATTCAGTCGTTGATTGTCCGAGGAGCATGAATCCTCCGCCATTCTGGTCTTGTTCGAAAAAAAAGAATTACGAGCCAAGTGCATGCAGCAGCACGACGAAGGGGAGAGGAGACGACCTTTGGGAGAGAGACGAAAATAGTGTTGAGGGGTGGATGTGCGTATCTAGTATGAAAAGAGAAAGACGGAATGGAAGAATGGTGAGGGAACGCAGATTTGTGGTGAATAGAGGTGGAAAAAAATATCGAAATATCGAAATACCAATAATACCGTACCGAAAAATTGCCGAAAATACCGAAATTTTCAGTATACTGAAAAATTCGGTACGGTATGGTACCGTATCGAAAATGTTCGGTACGGTATCGGTATAAATAATTCTGGAATGTCGGTATTTCGGTATATATACCGAAATACCGAAAAAATATCGGTATTTCGGTATTTTCGTATATATACCGAAATTGAATACCGAATAATTTAAAAAAGAAATTAAATCTATTATTTTGTTTGAACCCTAGCCCTAATCAGATTGTCATTCATTATTTCACATTCGCGAGTCACGACCACCACCTCTCAGATTGTTTTGTTGCGCATCTGCTCCTCCTCCGGCAGCTGCACCTTTCACGTCCTCGACCCCAATCCTCGCATCCGACTAGTCCACCCCTTGGACATTTGTACTGGTAAAGTTTCTCTGAAGTCTGAACCATATTTTCTGTAGTGTGCATCAGTACATATATACAATTTAGTTCATTGAAACCTTTGAGCTATCATTTTGTACTTCCATGACCTAATTCAGGGTATCTAATGTACATGTTAATCAACTTGGGCAGCTGAAATAAACCCATTGTAATTCTTCTGTCTGCTGCATAGTATAGACTCATAAGTAGATTTCTCAGTTGCTGATTCAGGGCATTATTTTTCTGATAAGTTACCAGCCTAAAGAAAGATAAACGACTCGTATGTTTTCATCTTTAAAAGAAATTTTCTTGTAGATTACTAGTACCAGAACTTATTTAAAAGATCATGCTTGTCTTGATTTTTATTATTAAAATATTTAATGAAGAAAAATCAAATTTCCACAACATACACTATGTTTTTGGAATATGTATTTGCTATCTGGTACACGTGTTTCGTGCACGCACTTTAGGGCATTTTTAGTGTCATTTTAGTGTCAATAATGTGCATAATCACGTGTATTTAGTGCTTTTATACTCTCATGGGAAAAATAATGCGTTTGTGCTGTTTTTGTGTTAAGACAGGTGAAAAAGGGTCGAAAAAGAACATCAGACAACCGCGGAGTCGAAGGATCGATCGAGGCAACAAAAGGAAGGGCTAATTGAAGATCTCGGCCGAGACAGGATGCAAATCTCGGCCGAGATGAGTCTCCAGGGAATTTCATGAAGAATTGCAAAATTGAAAATCTAGGCCGAGACAGATAATGCGTCTAGGCTGAGATGAGTCTCCAGGAAATTTCATGAAGAATTGCAAAATTGAAAATCTAGGCCGAGACAGATAATGCGTCTAGGCTGAGATGGAAGATCTAGGCCGAGACAAATATTGCGTCTAGGCATGATCAAGGGTGACTTGTTTTACTATTTAAAAACCAAAAACCAAAACAAATCTCTTTATTTGTCTTTGTTTATTTAGGTGTTAGTTGTTATTTCATTAAATTCCCCCCACTTCTTTATTGTTTTCTAGTTTATTTACTTTATGTTTCTTGAACATAATAGCTTAATACAATGAGGCAAAATTGTTCGGCCGTTCCCTGTGGGATCGACCCTTATTTACCATTCTACTCAGTAGGGTAGTTAGTAAGGTTTAAGTGTATTCTTCATACACAATTTAATTTGGTAGTAGGAAACGACCATACCACTATCAAAGCAATTATGCTTTCTCAATTGCAATGCTATAGAAATATATGGACTCACTAATCTGAGCCCATTTACCAGATTGGTGTAAGAACGTATATTTTACTTATCAGAAGTGATTGCTTTTAATGTGGTTTATTGAATTTCGTTTTAATATGAAATATAAGTTTGGTACTTAATAAAATTGCTTTTAATGTGGTTTGTTGAATGTGGCAAACATATTCCATTGTGCTTGCTTATGTAATGTAGAATTGATTTCAACTAGTTTACTGTTAATGTTTTGGTTTTTCATGTGTTTTCTTCCTAGAATTTGTAACTTGATTTCCTTCTAAACTTATACTTGATTTTTTTTAGGTATACAAATGGAATCTGAATCCTCTCATTCATTACCAAGTCCATCCAAAATACCAAATACAGTAGAATCTGATTCACTTGAAGATTCTACGAGTCAGAAACAAAAAACAAAGGATTCGACACCTAAGCCTCCCATAGCTCCTAAGATGAGGAGTCAATATTGGGAATACTGCGAGATATTGTAAAGTGGTAATCCCAGTGACTTACGGAAGCACTAGGGGGTTAAAAAGCCACTTGGAGAAGAGGTGCAAGTCAAGTCCAATATTCAAAGGGAGCGGGATTGAGAAAGGTCAAGCTGTGTTGACAAATGAGACCGTGGGACAAGTAAGTCCCTTGGTTCCTCATTCATTTAATAAAAAAAGATGTGAATTGAAGCTTACGGAGTTTGTGATTATTGATGAAATGTCGTTTCAGGCTGTCGAGGGGAGGGGGTTTGTAGGTTTTGTGCATGAACTACAACTAAGATTTAAAATTCCTGATATGAAGAAAATTGCAAGTTTGGTTTATGATTTATTTTTAACTGAGAAAGCCAAGATAAAAAGTGTTGTTAGTGGTCAAAGAGTAAGTATCACAACTGATACTTGGACTTCTGTTCAAATATAAATTATATGGTCATCACAACACACTTTTTGGATAGTGATTGGAAATTGCATAAACGGATAATTAACTTCACAAAAATCACTAGTCATGTAGGAGAAGAAATTGGCAAGATGGTTGAAGTTTGTCTAGGAGAGTGGGGAATAGACAAAGTATTTTCTATAATAGTTGATAATGCTTCTTCAAATGATACTGCAATTGATTATATGAAGAAAAGAATGAAAAGTGAAAATACTTTGTTGTTTGAAGGAAAATACTTGCATTTGAGGTGTGCGTGTCATATCCTTAACTTAATTGTTAAGGATGGCTTGAAAGAGTTCAATGCTTCGATTAAGGCTATAAGAAATGCAGTTGTTTTCATTCATTCCTCCCCTTCTAGGTTAAATAAATTTAGGGAGTTCGCCATACTAGCGAACTTCGCTAATATGTCGACAGTACCTATGGATGTGAAAACTAGGTGGAATGCAACTTATAAAATGCTTGAAGTTGCATTGAAATATAGAAGGGTTTTTGATAGGATGGGCAAAGAGTGGTATCCTTTTATGAATTATTTTCATGAGAAGGATGATAAGGGTAAAGAAAGGATAGGGCCTCCAAGAGACGATGGCTGGGAGAATGAAAAAGCATTTGTTCACTTTTTGAAGAAGTTCTATGATGCCACTTTGGAGCTTAGTGCATTAAAGACTCCTACCTCTCAATTGATTTATCAATGTATGATTGCACTACAAATTGAGATTGAGAAGACGAGTAGTGATTATTTAGATTTAACTCTTCAAAATGTAGCAAGTGTTGGGGGAACTGGAATAATATGAACCCTTTGATCTTTATTGCTAATGTTTTGGACCCGAGGAACAAGCTTCAAATGATTAAAGTCAGCATTAAGAAATTGGGAGATACTTCTGCATGAGTTCAAGAGTTCATTGATAAGGTTAAGAAGGATTTGGGAAGTTGGTGGTCCGAGTACAAAGAAATAAATGATACATTGGGTCTTGATAGATAAGATATGAACATAGGGTGCGATGGTGAAGAGGGTACTAGTTGTGTTGGTGGTGGTCTGTGGGATGAGTTGTTCAACGAGGTTGAGGCTCAAAATGAAGTAGAGCAACTTCAAGAAATATCTAATGAAGTGGATAAGTAACTAGCTGATGAGATCGAGAAATGCTCTAACCATTCTTTTAATCTTTTAGATTGGTGGAAAGGAAGTGAAACTAGGTATCCGATCCTTTTAGTTATTGCTAAGGATATTTTTGCGATACCAAGTTCAACTGTTGCTAGTGAGTCTGTGGTACGTCGGTTTCTAACCTAGTGTTCCGCAAGTGTACGGATGTAGGTGTAGTAACGATTACCAAGGTCGATCCCACAAGGAATAGTTTAGGTAGTTTGATACCTCAATACTCTAGGAATGTCCTAACTAGATACTAAGTTGTAAAAGAGTGATTTTACTAATTAAAGTACTCAATTAAATAAAACTTCAAACTTAGGAAACACAAAGAACTACTACCTCCGTCCCAGCTTAACCTGCCTACTTGCCATTTTAGTTTATCCCACCTTAACCTGCCTACCCCATAAATAGCAAATTTCTCTCACAATCTTCACCCTTAAAATCTTCATTCTCAATCTCCACCTTTAAAAAAGTCAAAGATTCCACAAAATCTGTTTTTTCTTAATCCCCGTGCCCGGTCAACCTAGGCAGGTTAAGCCGGGACGGAGGGAGTAACAATCAAGGAGAATAGGTATCCTAGGGCTTCGATTTCAGGATATTACTTCAATGTTGAATATGATTAACCTATTGATTTACCAATTCTAGTGTTTATTAGGCGGCACGACAATAATCTAACCCTTCTCTCGAAGCGATTAAACCGTTGATTGATTAAGCTAATTACCCTCTCGAGTCAATTAAACCTAATAACTCCCAAACGATCCTAAGCCACGGCCTACACAGTCATAGACAACTGCGCTCTATGTTCTAAGTCTGATAACGATTCCCTCCTCTCGAAGCGGAATTGTTAAACTAAATTACTAAATCTAGGTGATCAAGCTAAATTCAGTTATAAGCACAAACATAGAGATAAACACATAAAGAAAGGAATAAATAGATTAAATCATAATCAAATCATTGTCATAAAAAATCCCTACTTTCTAACCCTAGGACACGAATAGCTTAGCTACTCATGCCTAGCAATAATCCAATACAAGATTCTAATAAAAACATTGTAAAGAATTAAACTAGAAAAGAATAAGTAAACCCGGATGACTCCGTCTCGATGATCTTCGTCTTCTTTGTCCTCCAAGATTTCTTCTAGGTAGAATAATGTAATTGATGTTCTTCCTCCTGTTTTCTAGAGCTTGGGGTCTTTTTTATAGAGTTGGGGACGAATCTTGGGGAAGATAAGATCAAAATCCTATTAAATTAGGAAATCCTCGCAGAAAAACCCTTCTGACACGGCCGTGTTGGCCTTGCGACGCGGCCGCGTCCGCTTTTCCCGGGCAGAATTTTAGGTCTGACTTCTAAGCCATTTTTTAGGGTCTTTCGGTCGTTTTTGGGATTTGTCTATTTCAGGAAAAGTTGTAGCCCTTTGAATCAGCTTTCTAACACCACCAATTGCACCTCAATCGGAGTTGTAAATCTCAAGACATGGCCAAAATACTAGAGGTGTGTCAAGCTGACAGAAAACTTCACTTTCGGGACACATTCTGACGCGGCCGTGTTGTTTATTGACGCGGCCGTGTTGGTTGGCAGTGCATTTTTCCACGTTCTAGGCAACTTTTGACACGACCGTGTCCATATTTGACGCGGCCGTGTTGGTCCTTTCACTCCTTTAACTCTCTTTTCATCCGTTTTAACCCTATTTGACTTGTTTCCTCTTCGAACTTCATCCAAATGGAATAAAAATACCTAATTAACTCCAAAACAAGTCGAAACACGTCAAATGACCCAAATATTATTAATATAAATCAATGCCGGTCAAGTATGCACGTAAATGATATAAAATATGATCCTAAATCGACCTAAATACATGCATAAGTAACGTGTTATCAAAATTCCCCAAACTTAAACTCTTGTTCGTCCCGAACATCATACAAAAAGACACAAAGAATACAAGTGATTATGCATTTGTTTAGGGCAACTAGATGATGAATTCAGTTTCAGTCTGATTTTTCTTAAAACAACTAGACAACACAATTCACTTGAGCATATGTGATAACGCGAAAATCAACTAATCTCGAGACTTTGAACTTTCGAATTATTCAACCCTCACAGGGTAAGTGTTTCACTCATCTCTCAAGTGTTTAGGCTAAAATAATTTCCACTCATATTGAATTATATGCAAAGTCTACCATATGCTTGCCAATCGTCTAAACTAGACCTCGTACTTGATGTGTGTGAAAAAGGATAAAAAAGGTCTTTCTTTTGGTTGTAATGTGGGTTTAAGGTAAGGTGGGATACATTTGGATATAAGTGACTATTCATTGGACTAATCAAGTTACGTTTAGCCCGGCTACCCCTCAATATAACCACTCAGCCTCACTCTTCAGATCTCAGCAAATCACCCCACAAAGTGACTTCTTCACCTTCAAAAGTCCGTACAACTTAAATGCTTTTCATTTCTGTGGGTACCACATCTTTGGGACTACCCGAGTGTTTTAATCAAATTCACAATTTAAGCGCTTTATTTCCTAGCCTCTCCTCTAAAATACTAACAACAACAACCTTTTCTTTTTTTTTTTCCTTTTTCTTTTTTTTTCTTTTTTTTCTTTTTTTTTTTTTGAAAATATCCCTACTTCCCATTCCTTCCCACAATTTGTTCACACAAAATTCCTTCCAATTCTCCTCCCTCTAACTTGATTAATCCAATTAGGGCCAAAAGAGTTAAATCAAAAGGATTTGGCTGACATTGTTAGGTTATGAATAGATAAGGCTATAAGGCTCAATCGGGCTAACTAGGGACAATTTTTTCCATTATGGTTCAAAGGCAATTTTCATGGTTCAAATAAATAGGTTTAAACAAAAAAAATTGCCTAAGATCATTTCCTAAATCACAACACATACTTGACACATTCTTAATAAAGACTCAAAGCAAGTTCTAGAGACTAGTACATATATTCAATCAAATTCACACCGAAAGAAAGTATATTACTCCAAAAATTGGAGTATAATTAGGCTCAAATTCCCACAAGGTTAATTTTGATTGAGTATTCTAAGTTCAAGCTCAATTTCGTCTCAAAACACCTCTCATGTTTTATTATGTGCCATTTTTCATCTACTTCTCAAAATCATCTCATCATTAACTATTCATCATTTTGATTGACACATTCTGACGCGGCCGTGTTGTTTATTGACGCGGCCGTGTTGGTTGGCAGTGCGTTTTGCCACGTTCTAGGCCACTTTTGACACGACCGTGTCCATATTTGACGCGGCCGTGTTGGCCCTTTCACTCCTTTAACTCCCTTTTCATCCGTTTTAACCCTATTTGACTTGTTTCCTCTTCGAACTTCATCCAAATGGAATAAAAATACCTAATTAACTCCAAAACAAATCGAAACATGTCAAATGACCCAAATATTATTAATATAAATCAATGCCGGTCAAGTATGCACGTAAATGATATAAAATATGATCCTAAATCGACCTAAATACATGCATAAGTAATGTGTTATCAGTCTGCGTTTAGTTTGGGCAAAAGAGTGGTGGACCCTTTTAGGAGTAGTTTGAGTCCTAAAATGGTAGAGGCATTGGTGTGCACTAATGATTGGCTAAGAGCGGAGGAATTTAGCCTTTACAAGGATCCGACCGATGATGACATCGAATTATACAAGGAAATTGAAGAAATTGAAAAGAGTAAGACTTTTTGTCATTTCTATTGTTTTACAGCTACAAATGCCAATTCAAGACCATTCACAAAATTTCACTCCGGCTTCCACATTGTTTACGGTGAGTGTGCTCCCCCCATATGATCAATTTTTTGGGATTTTTGAATTGAAACCAAAATTAATCATTTAATTGTATTATTAACCGAAGTGTTCAAGAAGACTATATAAATATTGTTGTTGTAAGTCCCAAAATTCTTTCATTCTAAGTACCAAAAATGTTCTGGAAGACTATACAAACCAAAATTAATCATTTATGTACCTATATTCATATTCTACTTCTATTATAAAAGTGTGAGTTGTTTCTTACAAAATTTGATTTGCCTATTATATCCTTAATGAATTTTAATTTCTAAGGTTAGTTTGGTAACTATATCTTTAAAGTTTTATTTATAAACTATATCTTTGAATATTTTTTTTTATATAGTTAGACAAAATTTGATTTGCCTATTATATTATTAATGAATTTTAGTTTTTAAGGTTGGTTTATTAACTATATTCTCAAAGTTTTATTTATTTGGTTAGAGCCCTATATAGTTCATCTATCAATTCATAGATAGGATACCCTAAAAAAATTCATGGATATGATATATAATTCATCTAATGGCATACGTTGAACCTATATATTAATCATATTATATATATATATATATATATATATATATATATATATATATTTTTTAATAATATACATAACATTATTATTTTTATTTTTAAGTTTCTTTATAAATTTCTTATCTCTTTTTAAAAAAGATTCGTTTATATAATTGTCATATATATATATATATATATATATATATAGAAAAAGAAAAAAACCATTAATTAGCAAAATTTTAAGGCTAATTTAGTAACTTTATTTTTTAAAGTTTTATTTATTTAGTAAGATTCATTTTATAATTGAAATTCACTCTCAAGTCTCAAGTTATGAAATTTTCTATCACATTTAATATTATATATAGTTCGACTGATGATATAAGCTGAACCTAAATATTCATAATATAATATTATTTATTTGTGGTAAAATACATTATATTCTTTTTGTTTATATTTTATTCGATTCTTCATAAATTTCTGATAAATTTTCTAATTGGTTTCTTCTATAATTGAAGAGAAAGGAGAAAGATCGATTAGCACAAATGTACTTACAATAAGTAAAATTACTTTAGTATATGATTCTCAAGATATTGAATAATTGAAGTTACACAAAAGATATTTATGTATTTATAAGAAAATTATAGAAATTTAAACGTATTATAGGACTTTAGTAACTTCAAAGTTTGACTTATTTACTAGGATAATGATTCCAAGACTTTTAATTTCGAATAGTGGTACTTTAGAGTTATTTAGATATTAAATGTTTGCAAAACTATTTAAGTTTTGATGTTTTCATGGTGAAAAAAATACTAAAAGGTTTTACGATTAGCAACAACAAGAAAAAAATTATACACATAAAATTAGAACAATTGAATAATAGTGAAAGCTCTTATTTCTCATTTTCCATTTTAGAGATGCTTTTTTTTTTTTTTTTAGTTTACTTTTTATTTTTAATTTAGGTACGTAGTTATAATATATATACTCATTCTACTGATCATAACAAAAATAAAAAACAAGAATTGACAGGACAACTATAGTGTATCATATTCCTTTTATTTACTCTTAAATTTTGTGAATCGATCTTTCTCCTTTCTCTACAATTGTAAAAGAATCCAATTAGAAGAACTATATGAAATTTATGATGAACTGAAGAAAGTATATTAAAAAATTAAAAGTAATATAATATATATTACTAAAAAGGAATAAGAATATAAGATATTATGAATATTAAAGTACTTTAGTTTATGGTTCTCAAAATTAAAATATATACAAAAGATATTTATATATGTATAAAAAATTATAGAAAATTAAGCATAGTTTAATAGGAGTTTAATAGCTCCAAACTTTGACTTCTTTGTTAGGATAATAACCACAAGAATCTTAACTTCCAATAGTGGTATATAATAAAGATATTTAGGTATTGAATGTTATATTAAGTTTGTGTATTTTCATGGCGAAAAAGTACTAATAGATTTTAGGATTAGCAACAAGAAGAAATTACAATATACATAAAAATTAGAACAATGAATAATATTGAAAGCTCTTATTGATTTAATTTATCATCTTTAATTTTTTGGAGATAATTTTTAGTTTACTTTTTTTAATTTAGGTACAGTACGTAGCTATAACATATATATATATATATATATATATATATATTTATACTCATTCCAATAACTACAACAAAAAATGTGTTGACAAGACAACGATAGTGTATATATAATATTTAATTTACCACAATATATGAATGACTCAAGATTAATGATACTTATATGATAAAATATTTAAAATATGTAAAATATAATAGTTGAATATGATTTCAATAGTTATAAGTTTGACTTCATAGTCGAATAATAGACACAAGATTGTACTTATATTTTTTTATTATATAGAAATGATTGAAAGTTAAATTAAAAAAAAATGTCATTAAAGAATTTTTGGAAAAAATAGATGAGATTAAATTAAATCTTTTAGTCTAATTAAAAAATGTAAACATTATATGTCAGAACAATGTGTAAATGATTCACAATGATTTATATTACTATGTATAAATTATTAACAAATTCTTACATAGTATTTGGTCATAAATAAAACAACCAACTCTTATTATAAATATAAATTAGAATAATACTTATCTAATAGTAACAATTTGTTTGTCGAAATTTGAATATTATAAATTTGCTACTTGCAATAATCTCCCTAAATTTCTAAATTATTGAAGTATAAATATTACAACATTGAGAAACAATAGTAGAATTTATATAAGTTATCTATTGAAAAATAAAATTTAAATATACAATATTTAGACTAAAGTGTAAACTATTGAATTGATCAAGGGTGAGAGCATAGTAACTTAAACTTCATTATAATATAAACTTGAAGCAAGTACTAAAATCAAAGAATAAAATGACTTGCACGTGAAATTGCTAAGATTATATTTTTAAATTGACTTTTGAGTGAGTAAAATGACATGTTAGAAAATTGTATATGTTTTTGTGTATACCACTTTATCAAAGTCCAACAATAGAAAATAATATCAAAACAATTGAATAAGAACTATATGATGATAAAATGAATAGAAGTGAGAAAATGCATTGTGAAGAAAGATAACACAAACTTATGAATAGACTTTATTATTAGTAGATATAACTTTATTAACATAATAAATAACATTATAAAAAAAAAATCTTAAAAATTATGAATATTAAAGGGTCTAAGTGAATTTTCATTATAAAAAAAATTATAAAAGACGAGTTTAGGTAATATAATAAAAAAATCAAAGAATAAACTAATATGATAGAGTCAGACATATTACACTATGAGAAAAGAATACAAAAAAAAAAAAAAATTAAATATCTATATTATAGGTAGATGTACATACAAGTTAATTATTACAATGTAGTATTTCAAAATTTGGATTAAACTAGGCATACATTTAGGCTTACTGTTTAAATTTAAATTAAACTAGCAATATATATGTTTACACGCTAAATTTCTTTGTATGAACGTTACTAAGTAAATATAAATCCAATTATTATGCTTGTAGGAAATGGGATTATATATTATATTTATTTTCAATTATTTTAGAAGAATGAAATCGATATACTTCATAAGTAACATTTATAAACATTACAACAAGAGAAAATAATAATTGATGTATGAATTAAAAAAGTATACGATAAAGACATATATATATATATATATATATATATATATATAAGATGAAAAAGATGGAGGAAAGCGGTAAAAGTAGCTTATATATGAAATCAGTAAAAGATTTATATGAAGATATAAAAACTATAAATGAATTGGTTGTGATATTGTGTAAATTTAAATACTGTTGGTCTATACAATGGATCGATTTTATTCAAATAAGTCTATAAGTTGAACATCATTTTTAACCACATACCATGATGTAATTTTAGTAGACCAAAGAAAAAATTGTTATGTTAGAAACTTGGAGAGAGACATAAAAAATCACAAGGTTTATAATAAATTGAGTTTAGACCGAAGAGTGAAATTTTATCGTACTAATAAGATAAATAATAAAATGGCAAACGTAAAATTAGTGGACATGAATAGTTGCAATTCTTTTAAATATTTAAGATCTAACATTAAACAAATTATTGAATCAATAAAAATATTATATATATATTTTTATGCATATGTAATAACTTGATAAATGAATTTACTATGCTATATAAATTATAGGGTACAATAAAGAATAAAAAAGAACAATAAAAAAATAATGAACTAAGTTGTACTGTGAATGATTCAATTGTGCTATGTGAATGAGTATCACATAATTAAACTAAAACATGCTGAAAAATAAAGAAAGTGAAATGTGAATGTTAACATTAACTTGACAATAGATTAGAAAAATAATTACTTCGAATAGAGTACGGTATACCCTAAATAAAAAATAAAATGAGAGAAATAAAATCGGAATGCGTGGTTTAAACATGTATATATAAGACTTTTAAATGGATGTGCAATGTTTGAAAAAATTAGGAATTAAAGACATTACAAATTAGTTAAAAAAATTATTATATTTTATATAGATTGTAGCATATGTCTTGATTGAAGATTGTGAGACACTATGGATATAGTCAACCTTCCATAAAAAATATTATTTGTTTTGTAATTATACTATAGTAGAATTTTTATTTTAAATCACATAATCTTTAAATTTCGACGTTGCATTGAGAAGATAATTAAGGAAAATTGAAATAAGCAATCTTAAATCGATATGTAAATTATATTAAAGAGGGTTATACTTAATAATAATAATAAAATTAGAAAATAACTTCATAACAAAAGTTGGATGTTTGACCTTGATACTAAGGTGCTGGAAGTTTTTCCTCACATTAAAATATGTAAAGAATTTCATGTGCAAATGTATATTGAAATCGAAATTATTTATTAGAGAATTATAGAAAAATATGTTGGGCCTAATATTTTGTGAGTATATAAACAAATAATTGACTTATGGATGCCAGTTGATGATATAATGAGACAATTAAAAATGTGTTTTTCTTCAAATGTTATACGCCTCATTATTCCGTATATAGTTTTTCAATCATCGTATAACTTTATTCAAGATATATTAATGATGATCGAATCTGTGTATAATAAGAAGTAAACAATAGTTTGAATAAATAAAACTTTACATGTATAATAGAAAATCTTGTAAGACTAAATATTTCTACAATATATCATGGTATGTCGTTTTTTACGAATCTTTTAACGTTAATTATTATAACTTATTTATTAAGACTAAGGTTATTTAACTTTTCTTTTTCTCTTTTGTGATTCTTTTAGTTTTTAGTTGATTCAAAATTATGTTTGTTCAATGAATTAATTTTTATTACATTGAATAATCTACGAAGTTATGTATATATATTATAGTGATCACAATGTACAATTATTTTATGTTCAAATTAATTTTTTTATTAAATAATAGTAAAAATTATAACCACGTGCAACGCACGTGCGTAGTCCTAGTGTATATAAAGGTTGTTGTTGTAAGTCATGGTAGTGTAATATTTTGTTCTGAATTGTCTTTGTCTTAACTCTTGATCATAATTCTTGAGTGTAAGTACTTATGATTTCAAATATTTGATGAGATTTTGTGAATGGATGTTAATGTGAATACTCATAACTTGTATTTATATTTGAAGCTTCATTAGTGGGATAATTATTCATTCATTTTGTGCCTTTTATCAGAAGCAGCAGCTGTGCTTTTCTTTCAATGGAGGATGAAGTACAAACCTAAGTATTCAATTGTTACAACTTTGTAATCCTCTGTTCTAAACAACTTATCCTTGTAACGATTCAGTTTTTTGTTTTTGTCTTGGCTATATTGTTTGTTGGATTCATTTTCATGTAATGGATTTGGCTTTTTATGTCTAATATTTTTCCTTTACACTTTTTTCTTCTTCTTGAATGCATATTTTTTGATATTTCGGTATTTTGGCATAATTTCGGTATTTCGGTATAAAAATGTTCGGCAATTTCGGTATGGGATGGTAATACCGATACCGAACATGAAATTCGTTATACCGAAAAACTCGGTATGGTATGGTATGGACTGAATGCCATACCAAACTTTCGATATACCGAAGTTTTCGGTTTGGTATCGGTATGCAATATGTTGTACCGAACATTTCGGTATGGGCATTTCGGTTCGGTATATCGTACCGATCCACCCCCAGTGGTGATGAAAGAGGAAAGAGGAAAGAGGAAAATTTTACCTTTAATTTTCAATAAATATCAATGCTAACCATTTAAATTAAATTCTCAATTCCAAGCCCGATACACCATGCTACTTGTTAGGGTTGTAGTTTAATATTACCAATACAACATGCTACTTAGCTACACATTACAATACAATACTTGACATGCTACTTGGCTACATGAGTCATTATAATATAATTAACATGTTACATGGCTACATGCTACAGTTAGTTATAACTGTTTTACATGCTACACCTCCTTATGTGCTTTTAATTGTGATAAATTGTGCCTTCACGAGCTAAAGGAAGCTCACCCGACCTATTATTGGACCTCGGGCATAAATGGAATGAGTGATTGAATCGGAGGCGGAGCCAGAAAACATATGGCGAATTAATATATATTAACTGAAATTTCATTTGAACTTAATGACTTGTGTTTTGAGTTATGATGTTTATGATACCTTAGGATTGTTTTTATTTTTTAAAGTATGGTTAAGTCAGATAATATATGAATCTATGGTATGTTAGGAGTTTGATATGATTTGTAGTTACATTTGAATGTGTGGTGAGATTATTATTGTGAATTCATGTGTTAGGTGGATGTTTAGGAAGCTTTCTAATTAAAATTTAATTGTTCTAGTTATATGATAACATTAGTGATTTTTCTAGGACAATATTTAAAGTAAAGGCATGTTTAGGGTATGTCAAATTTGAACAAATTATGTTTTCCACTGCAAATTATATGATGTCATTTTAAATCTTTATTGTTTGAATATATTTTCAAAGTTGATTTTATAATGCTTTATTTTCTAAAAGCGAAGTATTTAGTCATAAAATTATAGATGATTATGCTAAATTGCTAATTTCATAATGGATTGGTTTTAAATATAGTATTTAAATAAATTAAATAAAAAGTTTGACATGTTTTTGGCACTTTATAATTACTTAAAAATAGTCAAGAAAATCGGGTTGTTATACTGTGGTATTAGAGCGCGGTTTACTTTCTTGTATACATGTCTCTCCAAATAAAACTTGTTTAAATGGAAATACAATGAAATTATGGTCACTATTCATATGTTTTCAGTCACCTCTACTTCAAACCTCAAGGTACGGGTTTCAATTTATCACTTATCTCAATACAATATTCAGTTCTGATACTATTAAATATGATTTTGTATGTGTTTTCATTATAATTGCATGATCATAACTCAATATCATAATATATTTAGCATGACACGTACATGTGAGATCGCATGTAAGAACACAACCATTGTTATCCACCCTTCCCCTTTGGCTCATGTTGACTCGTGGGTTTATGGTCATTAGCTTTAGAGTTAATCGTTTCATTTCATCTCATTGCTTATCTATTTGATGTATTGTAATAATATTATTATTACACATTATCATTCTCTCACCTTATTTCTCGGGTTCCAATAACTTATCAAAGAAGTGATCCATTGACATTACAATGACTCATCATGATGATAACCCAAATGCCTGCATATGTAACCCGATATACGGAGCACAAGATGCAACTCAGAATGTTGCTCATGAAGCTGCTAACCCAATCCACAACAACTACTCACTGGAATATATGCTCTTCTTAAAAGAGCATCCATCACCCCAACTGCAACGCCAAAGAAAATACAATCAAGGGTGATTAATCAGTTCGATCAATTCAAGTTATCATGGCCATGAGGGGCCTAAAATGCTTGAAGAGTGGATGAGAACTTCGGATACTCAAAAGATTTCATGTATTGTTTTCCAACTCAAAGAAGATGAAAGAGTGTGGTGGAACGACTATTGGAGACTTGGTGGATGGATGAGCGTACATGGGCTAACTTTGAGGAGACTATGATAGGAAAGTACTTTATGCGCATCTACAAGGACCAGATGCAAAATGAGTTCATGGAATTGACCCAAGGAGGAAAGTTTGTGACCGAGTATGAGTGGAAGTTTAATAAGATGCATCGTTTAGCTCTTTTTTTATCGATACAACTGAAAAGAAGCACGAAGGGTTGAGATATCTGATTCACCATCACCTTTCAGATCATAGGACTATGACATACGCCGAAGCTGTGATAAGGGTTGAGGACATATCTACCAGTTTGGATATGGAAAGACCACATGTACCACCTTCCGGGAATTCGAACAAAAGAAAGTGGCAAGACCAAAAGGAAAATACACGTGGGAATAAGGGTAAAGGAGAACTGTCACCTAGGCTAATTAAGAGCACAAGGAGAAACCCCCCACATCCCAAATGTGGGATGAGACATAATAAAGTGTGATTGCAAGGACAACACAGATGCTTCGGGTGTCGTGAGGAAGGACACTTAGGAACTGCCCAAATAAGATTAATGCACCAGATAGAATGTAGCACCCTAATTTCTGTT
This sequence comes from Ajuga chamaepitys, assembly GCA_958295605.1. Classification (NCBI taxonomy): domain Eukaryota; kingdom Viridiplantae; phylum Streptophyta; class Magnoliopsida; order Lamiales; family Lamiaceae; genus Ajuga; species Ajuga chamaepitys. Next base: position 9,116,622 of record OY282507.1, on the reverse strand, counting down.
AAGAAATTTGAGAACTACTTTAAGAGAAATTGGGCATTTGGTTTTTTTTCCCTTGTCCCGTTACTTATCTACTTCATTAACTATCCATCTCACGTGTCACTTAATTCTTCGGAGCACGTGCAGAAGGAAACTCGTAGCCGAAGCTATACCAAACATAAACGTAAACTGTTATTATTACATACCAGTTTACGATTATGAAAAATATGTATTAAAGATATCCCTACACAACTAGAAAATAAATAACATAAACAATACCCCTACAAGGAACTTGGTCACATTCACAAATCTCGAAGTCGGTGCCCCCATCACCTGAAAAAGGATTTTGCGAAAAACATGAGTTTCAGACTTGGTGGATAAAATAGTATTATATCTAGAAATTTAACCACTTACACATGTTCGCCTGAATGGCTTTGTACCTACCGTTTTATTGGTCGGACTCTCAAGATGTTTGTCCTTCAATGGCTTTGTAACCCTTTACTGGTTAACAGACATATAATATTGCGGCACATGTGGTCTGTTTATTTCACAAATATATTTAATAAGTAAAAAGGTAAAATATGTGTATCCCACTTCCTTAGAATCAATTTGTTTCAGAGACTGTTGGAGACTATCCAAATTTGATCCTCGTTCCAAGTGTGCAACCTATTAGTTAGTGAGCCATTATTCTTTCTCCTGTTGACATCTACTTACGTTTATACACAATTCTAGGGCTTTCTACTTATTGAGATCCTAATTTAGTTATGTTTTATTATACTACCTTATTAGGGAAAGCTACAAATAGCCATATGGCCTTAGGCCCTTTTTACGCTTAACTATAAATACTTTTTTCAGTTACAGATATAACATTTACGAGATTTATAAGTAATCATATAAAATGAAGGGATAATTACAAGATCGTCGTCGAACTATTAACACTTTTCCACTTCGGCATATAAACTATTAATACTGACTAAACCGCCGCTAACCTATTTAAATATTACTGCTCGAACGTTGTCGGCCATGATACCGCTCAAATTTATTGCACACCTAATTTTGCAAAACCACATTTTGGGACAGAATTTAAGCAGTACTATTTTAGTCGGTAGCTTTCGGGAAGTAATATTCAAATAGTAGGCGGCGATTTAGTCAATGTTAATAGTTTATACACCGAAGTGAAAAAGTGCTAATGTTCGACGGCCATTTTGTAATTTCCCTAAAATGAATTTCGGATAATTTTTCTGGTCAACTTGCCATGTGATTTGCACAACCCTGCCTAAGCAAGAGCTTTTTTGTCAATTATCAACGTTTAATTAAAAAAAGAAGGTAAAACAACGATAAAAGTAAAAAGTAGCGTTCACCATTTGGAGTAAGGCTCAATCACACTTCACTTTTGCATCTTCAACCTAGGACTTCATCTCCATTAAGAAATTGTAGCAAGAAGGATTCATAAATTAAGGGGTTCTTCACGCGAAAATGGTTTTGCAACTTCGTACTCATAAAGACGTAGAGAACATTCTTGAAGGACGATTTTTTTTTTTTTTTTTTTTTTTTGCAAAGAACATTCTCTTCAAATTACGAATTTTTTCCGACATTGTGTGCTTTTCTCTGCAAATTGAATCCAAAGTCGGACTTGAGCACCAAATGGGTTCTTACCCATTGTCCCCCCAAAAAATATTGCAATCCTCAGAGACCAATTTTTTGCCTAAAAAATAGGAATGAGATTAAGAAATATAAAGAGAAAGAAAAGTGCTTTATTCTAGAATTTCATATATATTGAGCTTGTCTATTACCAAAGATCTTGATAATGACGTTGAACTTGACTTGTGTGTTGTCTTCTTTTATTTAGTTTTTTTTATTATTTCTTCTTACGAAATAAACCGAAATTGCTACTTTCTTATTTCTTCTTTTATTCTTACGCTATTGACTAAAATATTGTTCAAAACTTAACTAAACCGTCACTTCAAGATTCTGATCCACACTCTATACTCTATTGAATATTTTACATACTCCATGATGTGGAATCTGTTGCATTTTCAATCGATGGCAGCCAATCAAATTCTGAATTTTTTAATTTGTTCCATTTTTTATTCTGTTGCGACTTGAATCTGTCGAATTTGTTGCATTTTTATTGTTGATCTAATGCTGTTGCATGTAATTTTATGTTGTGCCAACTGAATTGTACATAATCTGGATCTTCTGCACGCTTTTCTTTCTCTTTGTTCTTGTTTCTTCAAGGTCGCACATATGCTTTTGAATGGAGATAAACATTTATCTCCATTTCTATTTTTTAGGTATTTAATTATGGCAAAAAAATTATCATTTTGGCAAAAAAAATCACAATTCTTTCAGTGTTACCCCCTAAACATATCCCAAACAATTTTCTTTAAAATCTCATAATTTTGGCATTACCTTAATTAAGAATACTCTCTAATACAACCTAATTAATTTAGTTGACTATATTTCCTTATTCCACAAAACATATCCTAAATAAATGGACTGTGTGGGAATATATTTGTTATGTGATTTATTATAGTAAACATCTCTTAAAGAGTACAATCTAGTGACTTAGTAGTACTTTGAAGTGCATGACTAATTTATTATATCAAGTAATGGCGCTCTGAGTCAGTAGGAAGTATCTGATGTGTGTTCTAAACGATAAATAGTGATGGATCCTTTAAAAGCTCCTCGATTTGAATTTATTAGTGAACCAAAGAATAAAACAAGAAGGTCTTTGTGAGTTTAAGGGTCAAACATATTAGCTAATGTATATTTTGCATTTCTTGTAAGAACAACTGTCTACCAAAACTACCACTGTGAAGCTGACAATTTTCTTCCGCCACTAGGCCGTTGACTGCAGCAATGTGTGCTCGTGTGAGGCAATGACATTTTGTTGGCTCAGTGGAGTAGTACACGTGAATGAGGGACGGAGTTTCGAGTTACAAATTTTATTATTATGAGAACTGAGAGGGTGATGAGAGAAGCATGAGAATTCTAAATTATGCTATTGAATTCATTTTTAGTAAATTTCGAGGACGAATTTTTTTTCCAACGAGGGTAGTATGTAAAATCCCGAAAATCTTGCCTATTATTCTGAATTATTTTTATTTACTCACATAATTGATTTAATATATATCATTGCATTTTTCGAAGTTTTTAGGCTTTGATATTCATTTATACTGCTAAAGGTGGCAAAAAGCATCTTTATTTAAGTATTATTTTTAAAATATTGAGCTCAAACTAGTTGTAATATTGAAGATAGTATAATTGACCCCGTTAGTGCATTAATATTTGTTTGTTTTCAACCCGAATTCAAGTTAAGGAAGTTCATATAATTATTTTAGGCAAAATCCTTATATTATTTGGACCCAAATTGTTATTTTAAGTTTATGAGCAAGGCTCGTCAATTGAGATAGTTTAATCATTTTCAGTTCTAATAAAGAATTATTTGAGTAAACTACTGAGATAAATTAGGAGTCCTTTTAGAGATGGGTTAGGAGTTAGCGAAAATGAAAAGACCCTAGGTATTTGTGGAATTAGAAATATTGAAATAAGGAGAGTCGAGTGGCCCACATCTTCTTGTGAATCGGCCGCCATCAATTTTCACAATCAGGTTAGTGATGAACCATTGCCTTTCATTTTTTAATATCTGATGTAGGATTGATATAGAAATAGGGTCATAAAATAGAATATTATAATGCTTGAGGTTAATGTGATTAGACAATCAACTAGGATTAATTAGAGAATGGAGATATATGTGACAAGTTCATACTTAAGATTTCACATGTTACTCAGCAAACTTTTGATATTTCTCATTATGCAGGGTTCATGAATCAATTTCGAGAAATTATTTATAAAAAAAAAAAAAAAGACTAACAATGGGTAGAGACAGATGTGTGTGCCCACTTGTGGGGGCACGTGCCCCCGTAATAAAAATTAGTTATGTATAATATATGTTGTAACTTGCAGAGTAATTCTCCCAAAAAAGTGCCCCCCCTTCAATTCCCCAACACGTGCCCATTTGGGCCATTAGAAAGCAGTTATCTTAAAAGTGGGCCTTTAATTAAAGTGGTTCATCTAGTTTTTATTAGATATTAAAATAATAGGAAGAAGAAGTAACACCTGACTATATTAGTCGTGCAGTCCGTCGTCTTTTTTTCTTTTTTTTTTCTTTTTTTTTTTTTGAGAAAAACCAGCCAAAATAAAATTAACACACAGTTGCATCAACAATTACAATATGTTCCAACGATGATGGCACACTCCCGATCATCACATCCGGAACATCGTTTGAAAAAGTAAAACGAGCTAAGCTATGGGATAACACATTCCCCACTCACTTAACCAAACTAAAGTCTAGTGAAATAAAAGTAGAACGCAAAGCAAGTAAAGATTTAACAATAGAACCACAATATGAATCATCAGGATTGGCTCGGCTCGGCTCAGCATAGAGAAGACCGTCTGATTATCCACCTCTACCACTAATCTTTGTATACTTGGCTGGATCGCCAATTGAACCCCTCTACAGCAACTAATGGCCTCTGCCTCTGCAACACCCAGTTTATAATGCATCCTTTCGACTCTTGAAACAACCACATTTCCCCTGCAATCACGTATCACACAGCCCAGGCATGTCATCCCTCCTTGTTGATTGATGCATCCGAGTTGAGCTTAAAAGTTCCCTCTCCTGGCGGTCTCCAAACAACAACAATCGTCTTTTGCGGCACAAGTGAAACTGGCCTTTTGGCATTATTATAATCACGCAGTGTAGCAGCTGCAGTAGCAAAACAGTCCTAAAATCTCATTTTCTTCAGCTCAAACCATAGTAGGTTGCGTGACCTCCAAAGCATCTATAGCAGCATCAGGAACGATTTTTTCCACTCCTCATCCTCCACCCCCGCAACCCTGTCTACCCAATATGCAATTGACACATTCCTATCCAACCAATTTATCACTCAGGCGAATAGGCGATGCCTGCCAGTATGCCACAGCCCAACTGCAGTCCCGCAATGTATGTTCTGCTGTCTCCACTGATTCTCCACATCTACAACAGTCCCCATCTACATCCACCCCTTGCCGACAAAGACTCCAAGCAACCGGAAAAAAACCATTTATAGCTCTCCATGCAAACACTCGGACTTTCAGAAAAATATCGATATTCCACAAAAAAATCCATAGTTTTTGCGTGCTTACCATGGAAGAAGGACTCGGGCCATGAACTCCAACCTACTCCAATGCAACATAACAACCTGTCTTCACCTCATACTTCCCACTCTTAGATAGTTTCCATATCATCTGATCTCTTCCTTGGCCATCAATCAGCGGAATCGCCAGAATCTGCTCGACATCATCTGGGTGGAACAACTCCTACAGCGTCTCTATCCTCCATTGACTTATCAAGGCATCAACCAGGTCTCCACCTTCTCAATCCGACATTCAGGCGGTCTTACACTTCGAACCCGAAAATCTTTGTTTCTTGGTAACCATGGATCCATTGATTCCCAACCCTCCAAATTAACCCCTTCCTCAGAACATCCCTTCCCGCAACTATGCTTCTCCACGTAAAACTGGGATTATGGTCAATAGTTGCAGTTAGAAACATTCCATGTGGGAAGTATCGATCCTTTAACAGTTTGGATATAATGGAGCTCTCTTCATTCATTAATCGCCATCCCTGCTTAGCAGTCCGTCGTCTTTTTAAGGAAGAGAGAAAATGAGATATTTTGTGGTTGCTCCTCTTTGGTTGTCTATTTTTGTTCTTGTACTGTTCTTCAAATAAAAAAATGAATGGTATGTCTTTTTGTAATATGTAATATTTTTCAGATTTAGAATAGTATGGAGAATTTTTATACAAGGGTGTTAGACCCACTTTTTTCTACTAGAAAATTTGATGGCAAAGTAAAATTAAGTAGGAGTGGTTTTGATGCTAAAGAACTTCCAATAGATCAAGGTTAAAAAAATTTGATTTTATATCATAATCCAAATATTCAAGATGAAGTTAGAAGGGCATACATATTGAAAGGTCCTTGTCAACACTTGAAGCATAATTTTCCTTTCATAAAATTTGAAAAAAATCACGGTGTTTCAATTCTAGTTGGTTTTCTCACTATGTAAATAGGTTGGAGTATAGTGTATCTAAGGATGCTGCATTTTCCAGTGTTGTTATCTCTTTAAGCAAGAATCTGGAGAACAAGTAAGAGGTGACTTTATTAGTGAAGGGTTTAGAAATCGGAAAAGGGGGGAGAGATTGAAAGAACATGTGGGATGTCCTAATAGTCTCACAACAAGGTTTGGGCTCAGTTTGAAGCTTTGAAAAATCAAAAGCAACATATTTGATATGCTTTTAACAAGCAGAACGATCAAGCTAAAAAAGAGTATCGAATGTGATTAAATGCATTAGTTGATTGTGTTCGATTTCTTTTACATCAAGGGCTTGCATTCCGTGGTGATGATGAATCAAAGACTTCAATTAATCAAGGAAATTTTCTTAAGTTGTTGAACTTTTTTTGCTGATCACAATGATGATATTAAAGATGTTACATACAGTGCTCCTGAAAATCTCAAATTGATTGCACCTAGTATCCAAAAGGATATTATGAATGTTGTTGTAGTGAGAACCATTAATATCATCATGACAGATATTGGTGATTCATTATTTTCCATTCTTGTGGATGAATCTCGTGATATTTCAATGAAAGAGCAGATGGTAGTGTTAAATTTTTTAATAAGGATGGTTGTGTAGTTGAACATTTTGTTGGAGTTGCACTAAAAGAAGCAACTGATTGTTTATTTTATATACATTGTTTAAGCATTTCGAGGTTACGGGATCAAAGTTATGATGGAGCTAGTAATATGCAAGGGGAGATTAATGGTTTAAAGGCACTTATTTGAAAGGGAACCCATGTGTTTTTTACATTCACTGTTTTATTCACCAATTTCAACTTGCACTTGTAATTGTTGCCAAAAAACACATCCATGTTCAACACTTTCTTTTATGTGACTAGTGTGATAAATGTTGTTGGGGCTTCTTCTGAAAGGTGTGACATTCTTCATAAAACAGAAGCAGAAAGAATCTTCAATGCTCTCAATAATGGTGAACTTTCAAGTAGAAGAGGTTTAAACGAAGAAACTTCTCTCAAACGTTCTTGTGATACACGATGGAGCTCAAACTATGATACTTTGATTAGTTGGATCTCTACGTTTTCTTCTACACTCAAGCTTCTTTAGATGATTGTAGATGATGGAGTGAATTCTAAACAAAGAAGCGAGGCAAACAATTTATTGGGGTTGATGCAATCATTTGATTTTTTGTTTACTTTACATATGATGAAAGTCATATTAGGAATTACAAATGAATTGTCAAAGGCATTACAAAGGAAGGATCAAGATATTGTCAATGTCATGTCTTTGGTGAAAATATCCAAGCAACAACTAAAAAATTGAGAGGAGAATGATGGGATTCTTTTTATGCTCAAGTTTCTTCCTTTTGTAAGAAAGAAAATATCGATGTTCTGAAGATGGATGATATATTTGTAGCTCGATACAGGTCGCAGTGTAAAGCTCAAGAAAGGGAAGGTGTAATTTTTTATCATTTTCGAGTTGAATTATTTTGTTCAATGATAGACAGACAACTTGTGGAGTTAGATGATCGTTTCACTAAGGGAAATACTGAATTATTACTTTGTATAGCATGCTTGTGCCTTGATAACTCATTCATGGCTTTTAACAAGCCAAAATTGATCAATCTTGCTAGATTCTACCCTCAAGACTTCTCCGAGGTGAAAATTGAGGCACTTGATTATCAACTTGAAACTTATATTTGTGATATGTGTTCCAGCGACGGGTCATAGGACTAAAGGGAATTGGCAATGTTGCATAGAAGATGGTTGCAACAAAGAAGCATGAGGTGTATCCACTGGTTTATTTGCTAGTAACTCTTGCATTAATTATTCCAGTTAAGTTACAGTTGAAAGAGCATTTTCTGCCATGAATATTTTGAAGAGTCGTGCACGCAATTGAATGATAGTTTGTTGTATATATTGAGAAATAAGTTTTTATAGTGTTAATAATGAATCCATCACACAAATATTTCAGTCTATGAAACCTCATACGTAGGTTTCAATTGTACTAGTTGTTATATTGTTTTGCAATGAAGACGTTTTTATATTATTTTTAGTGTATGATAGTAGGGGAGAAATTGTCTTGTATTATTGTTGTGACAATAAGGATATCATTCACAAAATTCTTTGTAAATTGAGAATCATAATTGTTCTCAAGCTAATAAAAATATCTATGTAGTTTGGAGATTTTTCATTTTATGTAATTATGAAAATGCTTAGGGAGTTTCAATAATTAGTGTTATAGGATCATTGTCTTTAGTGATTAAATAGTAGCAGTACTTATAAATTGTCCACAATTAGAAGCTTAGACAGATACTCATAAAAGAAGTAGAAATAACTTTAGCTCTACTAGAAGGTTAGTGAATTTTTATTTACTATTTAATCTCTCTATGACATAGATGCCGATGAGAAAGTTTTCCCGTGTACGAAATTTTTAATGTGGTGCGTGTGGAATTGAGGTAAGTACATCTCTCACCTATAATATGAGAAGTTTGAAATTATTATCTACATATTTATTTTAAGTGAATACTCCCTTCGTCCCGACATAATTGGTCAACCTTGGCCGGACACGGAGACTAAAGAAAAATAGATTTTGTGGAATCTTTGACTTTTTCAAAGGTGGAGATTAAGAGTGGAGATTTTGAGGGTGAAGATTGTGAGAAAATTTATCATTTATGGGCTAGGATAATTAGGTTGGGACAAACAAATATGGCAAGTTGGCCAATTAGGTCGGGACGGAGGCAGTACTATGTAATGTTTATTTTAACTGTTGTATATGGTTTAGTAAGTATAACTCTCAATGAGATATTAGTAGATTGATTTTGCTATTGTTGTCAATTATCTGAGGTTTATTTGAGATTGATCATATTATTTGTGCATATTATGTGATATTTACTTGAGCTTGATTATATTATTTATGCCTCTTATGTGAAATTTTACTTGAGCTTAAATTAATTATATGTAACTATTAAGTGAGGTTTACTTGAATTCGATTCCAATATTTATTGTCCAGTTCTTTTGAGATAGTTAGATAGTGGTATACTTTTTGGGAAAAATCCATTTTTGGTCCTGTAAGTTAGGCCTTGTCTAGAAAAAATCCTGTATGTTACAAAATTTCAATTTTAGTCCAATATGTTAGTAAATATGCCCAATTTAAGGACAGTCATCTCCGGCGACCACTTTTTGTGCCGGAAAAAGTCACGTGCACGGCATGTGGCCACAAAAATTGGGGCTTTCCGGCGAACAAACCCACGTGGCTTTTTTTTATCTATGTGGAAAATCTACTAATTAACACCTAATTTTTTTTAAAAAAAAACATAAAGAAAAAGCCATGCCACATCACAAATTAAATTCACATAATCTTTTCTTACTACTTCAGATTAATTATAAGTTAAAAGGGGTCTTCGTCTTCAGCATATCAACACCCCCAAATTCGAAAGAAGCAACAATATGAACCCTAGAATTATTTACCCCCTGAATTCGCCCAGATGTCTGAGAATTCCACTGCCTCGCGTTCGCGTTTGCATAACTTGTCAGGATGCTACTGTGCGCGATGCACGTCGTGTGATTACGGCCTCCGTGCAGTTATCCGCGTTTCAAAGACTCCAGAAAATCGGGGCAAAGAATTTTACAGATGCCTGAATTACAATGTAAGTATATGTTCTACTTATACGTCCTTTTTTGTTTTTATTTACTTTGATTTTGTATACCAGATTTTAGAAAGTTTGAAATTGTGGTAATTATATGTTTCTGCAGCGGGGGAGGGGGGGGATGCAACAGCTTTATTTGGGTTGATGATGTTGTAAATGGTGTCCATGGGTGTTTCTTTGAGTTAATCAATCAAGAGAACATGGCGATGAAGACTGATTTGGAAGATCTGAAGAGGGTTTATAAAGAAACGAGGAAGGCGATGAAGTGCCTGAATGAAGAAATTAAGAGCTTGAAACAAGAAAGGACGTTCCTGAAGCTGAAGAATAAAAAGTTGTTGAGAATTTTAATGGCATTGACCACAGTTTTTGTTTGTATATTTGCCTTTTCCATGCATTCTTCACCATTGGGTGTGAGGATGCTTCATTGTATGCTTGGAGCTTGGAACTAAGTGTTTCATGTGTTTCTAGTCTTGATATATTGTATATTAGGTTCTTGCATTGTTAGGCTTTCCTTGGATTGATTAGTACTTTTTATGTTCAACAGTTTGTGGCTCCACATGCCCATGTAAAAGGCTTTTACCCAAATGATCAATTTCAGTTTACTCTCTATCTAGACCTTGTCCTCAACTATTTGGTGATTTGCATATTACTCTCTATCTACCACTAACATAAGCCGGGAACAAGGCAAACAAATAATGCTAAAAAAAAACAGGAAATAAGCTGATTTGTAATTACTAACTAAATGTAAAAGGTGGGTTTTATATCATCGAGCAGCAAAAATACCCAATTGGTGTACAAAAGTGAAATGGTTTTGACCAAAATGAGAGTAGCTGGAAGCTATATCTATTACACCACGAGAAATGGATATGTTCCACACAAAACAACAAAAATCAAAATGTAGTTCAAACATTCATTAATCTAGTAGAGTGAAAATGCTATAATCTAATTTGGGCCACTTGAACTGCGATCTGATGTGGTGGACCTAAAGCTGACATGTGAGGAGATGGATTAGTGTCCACCGGAGGATTGTTAATTGGGGATTGTGGGCATGGATCAGCAGCTGAGTCATCATGTGTTTCTTGGGTTGGATCAGGGGGCTGTATTTCATCATCCACATTAAGTTGACGAGCTTCCACTTCATCATGGAGTTGTAGTGAAATTTGGCTAGTATTTGATACCTACAAATCCATATACATACATCGGACGATATGTCAACCGACAAGATTTTGATAATGTGTTTGTCTTCAATAAACAAGATGCAACTACCTTTTTGGCTTTTCTTTTCTTTTTTCTGCCTATGGTGCTTTTCTTCAGATTTTGAGCAATATTAGTAGAAAATTTTTTGGCAGGAGCTGAAATAGCTTGAGAGGATGCCTTCATCAAGCCCATCTGCAATTGTTCAAACATCGATGGTCCAGGTATCAATGGACTTTGAAATGTGTCATAATACTATGCTTCGAACTCAGTTAGCTCTTCTGGGACGTCATGCTGAACAACCGGAACATTTTCGTCAACCTCGTTTGTGGTTTGAAGAAATTGCATGGGAGGTTTCACCTATTTTGAACAACAACAAAAAAAATATTAATCTTGGAAAAAATTCATTACAAAATCATGTGGGAAAATTGCTTACAGTCTTGCTTGGGTCTTGATTAGTAGTTGCTACTTTTCTTGGTCTCCCTCGCTTCTATGGATTATAAAAAATAGAAATCGTGAAACTTTTTGGGTTAACTCTTTCCCCTATCACAATAATCAAATAGGAAAAAATAATATTTTGAAAATTATTGTATACCTTACGCATATGTTCAGCATTGATAGGGTCAGGAACTTCAGTTCTAACAGGGGTGTTAGCCTCAGAAATTTGAATAAGCTGGAGTAATAAAAATCAAAGCAATAAATTCCACCAAAGTAAGAACTAAACAAAATATATAACAAACAACAAGAATAGTAAATAATGCACTCCAAATAAACACACTCCAACTAACAGGTCTTGTTCAATATTTAAATGATATATAACGAACAATGCATCAGATTAAAAAAATTAGGTTCATTCCACAACATTATTTAAATGATATGTCACTAACAATATTTAAATGATATTTAAACAAAGCATCCATGAGAACCTTTATGAATAAAAAAAATTGTACTAAGAGGTTAAAGAAAATGCATCAGATTCATGATACCTCATTTGTTTGAAACATTAATTAGAATAAAAAATCAGAATATTACTTGATTCTCATTTGTTTCTTCAGCCCTCGGTACAGCATTAGATTCATCATCTTCTAGACGATTTTTGGGGCATTTCTTGCTCTTAGCATTGTGGTCACTAGCTCCACAGTTTCCACACTTGACGGTAGTTTGTTGTCTCTTCATCTGCTTCACAGTAGGATCAATAGCAGATTTTTGCCCACTTTTCGGCTCATCTGGTCCTCTCTTCCTTGCCTTCACCACTAAGCGTGTGCACAAGGTCGATCCTACGAGGAATCGGCTCGATATCGAAAAGATGAAGTAATCCAAACATTTAAGTGGCTAACTAGGCGATCAAGTGGTTGGTTTTGGTATTTTTAAACTCTAATTTAGATCAACAAGCAATTGAAACTAATAAGATAGACTAGAGAACAATTTATAGAGAATAACCGATAAATAAAGACAATCTAGGCTTAGATTTCAATTAATGGTAATTAGCAATTATTATCCCGATCAATTCAACCTTTAAAACGAATGCTATGTATTAGGAAACAATCAAAATTATATGCAAGATCCCCTCTCGGAGCAACATACGTGTTTATTGTATAGGATTAATCGCCGTCTCCGGTCGATTAATCAAATACAACTCCCGATCGGTCCTAAGATCAAAGTTCCAACAATTAGCTCAAACCTCTCAGTTTTATTGCTTAATCATGTCGCTTAATGTGATCTAGGATCAAATCTCCCCTCTCGGTTTCAATTTAATCCTCAATAATGTTAAATAAGTGATCAAATCATTCAACAAGCATATAAACCATTAATCAACTAATAGCATAACACGGAATTAAATTAATCGAGTAAAATCACTAATCACCCATAATCTACTTTCTAAACTTAGATTAAGGAAATTAGCCAACCATCATCATAATAATAGATAAACACAAATATATAAATATAATCATGTTTATACAAAATTTAGATGAAGATGAAAGGATAAAACCTATTGAGGAGATAAATCTTGATCTCCAAGTAATTCCCCCAAATGCTCTCTATAGCTTTCTCTCTCTAAAAAATAAGTAAATGAAAGTGTGTCTCCCCAAAAATCTGAAAATTCAAGTCTATACACCCCCCCCTCCCCATTTGGGGCTTTTTACAAAGTATTGGATTCAAAATTACATAAATGGACTGAAATTAAACCATTTCCGGAGTTTGTGCACGGTCATGCCCGTGCGAGGCTGCACAGACCGTGCACAACCCCTGAAATTGCCCATTCTCTGGAAGACCATGCACGGTCCGTGCATGGTCGCACGGTCATGACCGTGCGCCTGTGTATGGGCTGCCCTGCCTTTCCCGTGCACGGGCCGTGCACGGTTTGTGAGGGCATGCACGGTTGTGACCGTGCACGGCCTAATTTTGGCCCGTTTCTTCATTCCTCGAGTTTTTTCTCGATTTCTTCGACTCCTTTCTACTCGTCACCTCTTTGTACACTTTTTTACCTGCAAAATGCTTGAAAACGAGGTTTTCCGACAAGAAAAAGGAAATACGAAGAATATAACAAATGGGTGTTTAAAAACTACAAATGTGTGTTAAAAACATATACTTTAAGCCTGTTTTTCACTCTAAACAACCCATTTGTCAACCGGTCTGCCTCATTTCTTGTTTCTGAAGTTAGGAGGTAAAGGTGGAATGTACATTGAGTGTCCCCAAAGTTGTTCATAACTTATTCGCATGATGGCCGGCTCATACACCCTAGCATATGTATCTACGAAATAGTACTTATCGACATAATCCTCGGGCAAGAGATCTTGAGATAGAATGGCGCATAACGCATGTTTACACGGGATCCTCGTAAGATCCCATGATCTGCAGCTGCAGATCCACTTTTGAAGGTTGACAATGTATTGAGTCCCATCAATACAGCCTATTTGGTAATTGAACTGGTTGCATTTGACAGGCCTATACTGTCCTATCTTATCTTGATTTATCTCCAAGATCTTTGTAATTTTGGGGCAGAGTTTACCCTTCCATTTAGTCAGTGCCCTATCTTTATTTTTCTACAATCTAGTCATTAGATACACCCGAATCCATTCAAGCATAGTGATAATTGGCTTATCCCTAGCCTCTAGGATACACGAGTTGAACGACTCACATGCATTATTCAACAAGACATCACATTTTGGTTTTTCTCTAAAAAAAGCTTTACTCCACTGACTTGGTGGTTTATCAATAAACCACTCCAAAGCACTCTGATTATACTCCTTCAACCCTTTCATCCGAGCCCTAAACTCACCGGGAGTAGTCACTTGGGTTGCAGCCCACAACATATTCTTGAATGCTATTCCCGTCCACCCATGCAACTTCATATTGTTGTGTAAATGTCTAGCACAAAACCTATGCTCACACCCCGGGAACACTCTACTAAAGGCTTGAATTAAACCTTTTTGCTTATCTGAAATGAAAATAAAATCAGCAGGATTTGAAATAAACAGGTCTTGTTTTAACACAGTGAGAAACCACTCCCACGTGTCAGTGGTTTCAGAAGACACAACAGCATACGCAATCGGGTAAAGGTTATTATTTGGGTCTATGCCAACTGCAGACAGTAATACACCCCCGTGCAACCCCTTCAGAAAACACCCGTCTACCCCCAATAGGGGTCTACAACCTCCTAGGATCCCCTTCCTCAAGGCGTCAAAGCAAACATAGAACCTAGCAAACCTCCCCTCATCAGAAACACCTAGAATCACAGTAGAGCCAGGATTTGTGTTCCTAAGTTCTTCAGCATACCCCCACAGCTTTGAATACTGATCGTTGGGGTTACCTTGGATCAGTTCCAACGCCTGCTTCTTTGCCCTGTAGGCTTGCTGTCTTGACACATTAACATTTATATCATTAATGGTGTCAACCCTAAACCCAACTACATTCCTTTTTGAATCGGAACCTTTGTATAAACCGTTCGCTCAACCAGGTAGACTTAAGATTCTTAACATTGTGAGTACCGGCACAATTATGCTTACTATGATATTCTCTTAGTTGCCAATATGACTCCCCAACAATCTTATTAAGCCTCATCCTCCACTCACAGTTTCCCCCTTGGCACTCTACATAAACCCTTATTTCATCATTCTTAACTGTCTTAAGATTTCTTCTAGTGAGAATTGCATGAGATTGTACAGCTTTCCTAAACTCCTGTTTAGAGCTAAATGTTTGTCCAATGACAAAAGTGGGGTTAAAGACAGTTTTTGGGTTGAATGAAGGATACAACGGTTCACTAGACTCATCATCGGAAACCCTACGTTCGTCAAAATCAGGTTGTTCACCTTCATCCACGTAAGCTGGATCTATAACAACTCTACCCGCACCTTCTTCATTGTCACTTATTTCATTGCCTATTACGAATTCGGGCTGCTCAGGCAACTCATTTTCATCCTCTACAACCTCTTCTTCCTCTCCGTCACCCCCGACCCCCCATCCTGACTCAAACCCACATTTCCCACTTCTTCAAAGTTGATATTTTCTATATAGACGTGGAAAACTCTAGATTTCAGACATTTTTTAGCCCAAGTCTTCAAATCTTTTGTATCTGTTACAAGCTTAAAACCACCCCCAGTGATAATGTGAAACCTCACATCTCCTTCCACCCTAACTGTAGAAAAACCAGAGAGGTCGTGATACTTAAACCTATCTACATTGACATAATCAAACACTAATTTCTGGCCCCCAACGAACTGAGCTTTTGGCAAATGTCTAAAAGTACCACCATAGTGCATGATGACTGTAATGTCACGTGAAGTCTTATCTGTTTAAAAGAAAATAAAAAAAAACATAAATTCAGCAGAATACTGCCCACAAGACCTGGGTTTGAAACCCAGCTATGACAATGTTGAACATTTTTTATATTTAGAAAAAAAGTGTTACGTAAAGGGTTATATGTAACATTTTTTTGTGTTACCCCTAAAGTGTTACAATTTAAGATCTAATGTAACACTTATAAAAAGTGTTACTAAAGATCATCCAAAGTGTTACCTTAGACTTTAGGAAGCACCGACAAATGTAACACCAATAAAGTGTTACCAAAAGTTTATTGTAACACATTTTGGTATATACGTGACACTTTTTGGGTGTTACATATGCTCATTTATGTTGTAGTGTGCAGTTTGAGACTTTGAGACAAATACATCTCTCACCTACAGTATAAGTAGTTTAATTTTGTAAAGTGTCTCTTATACGAAGTTCTACTCGAATTACCCTTTGTGTCTTAAATTGCCAAGTCTTATTTTAGTCTATCATGTGTATATCAAAGTAAGTGAAAATTGATATATTAAATGGTTTTCTTTCCATAATTAAGATAATTTAACTTGAGTCAAATGTCAAAAGAAAATTTTGTTAGATAATGTGAAGTTTATTATGTGAGATTGGTTGATTATGTGAACTATACTTGATGTGGATTTTATTTTATGTGTCTATAATGTGAAGTTTACTTGAGTTTGATTTATTATCAGTGTCTATAATGTGCAGTTTACTTGATTTTGATTTAATTAATTGTGTCTATATGTGAAGTTCACTTGAACTCGATGATATTATTTGTATATATAATGTGAAGTTTACTTAAATTTGATTTAATTATTTGTAATTATTGTATGAAGTAGTTTGATATTATTTGCTAGTGCTGACTGCGTGAAATTTACTTGATTTGTTTTATATGATTTAGTTATTCAAGCTTTGTTAGGTTCTTTTAAAGTCATATACATGTGAGCTTGAAATTCATATAAGTATTGTGTACAAAATTTTGGTTCCGCTTGTATTATGGGAGTTAAGTGTTTACAAAAGTAAAGTATTACTTAAATATTTTAATATTTTCTTATATTTAAGGACTGGTACCAGGGTACAAGACCGCCCACTAAGAAATCCTGGGTAGACACCACCCATCTATGAGTAAGGGTACAAGACTGCCCACTAAGAAAGTTCGGGTACACGACTACCCATCAATGAGTAAGGCCACGAGATCACCCTATCAGTTTTAGTTGCTCTAGTGGCTAGCTACCTTAAGGCTTAATGGAGTTACGCTCATCGGTACAAAGTCCGGGCCCGAGTAGTTTTCAATTTCATTATACTTATTTTATGAGATATTAGTAGAATTCAAGGAGACATAAGTACATCTGATATTAAAAAAAGCTAAAGTTGTTGGAAAAGTATATTTATTTTCTTATATTTATTGGAATGGTAACAGGGCAAGAGAACGTACATCAAAGAATTGGGTACGAGATCATCTAGTTATGAGTAAGGGAATGAGATCGCCCTATCAGTTTTAGTTGCTCCATTAGGATTCAGTGGCTAGCTACCCTAGGTCTTCATGGAGTTGTGCGCATTGGTACCATGTCTGAAGCCATGGTAGTTTTAATATACAGTATATGATTTTTGATTTATTAGATGATTCCAAAGTATTTTGGTTGAGTGCTAAAGTTAATGAGAGTCTCTCTATGAAATGAAGTTTTCAGTCTTTAAGTTGAAGTAAAAATAAAATGTTTTGTGAGATAAGTAATGTACTTACTAAGCATTAGCTTATAGTTATTGATATCATATTGAGGATAAAGACGTGCTAGAAGGAGCAAGAATGATGCGGAAATGGTAGTGGCGGTGGATCCTAAGAATTTGGTTAGAGATTTAAATAATGTTTTAAGTTAAATATTCTTTTATGAGTAATAATAAGTTATGAACTTTGTATTTTCTTAGTTACTTTTGAATTTAGTTTTCTAAAACTAATTTCCATGTTATAATACCAGTTGAAGTTTTTTGGTTTTATTAGTAAATACTTACTTTCAAGTGGAAACAACGAAAAAAAAAATGAAAACGTAAGAACGGAAAGCCCTGCTGTTCTTCCTAGTATATTTTGAGTTAGATTTACTCGAAATATTTTTCTATGATTTAAAATAAGTTAAAGAGTTTATTATCAGTTTTATTGCAAATAAAAAAGTATATTTCCAAATGAAAAGAAAACTTCTACATATATTCTTGTTATGTTGCTTTATGAAACGCCAAGAGTTTAGTCTAATATAGTAGAGGTAGCATTCCGCCAGAGTGGGTTGTTACAATAAATATGTTTTTTATTTTTCTTAATTATTGTCTAGACTATTATATGGCATATCAATCATATGATTGTTTATAACACTAGATATTAGTACACCTTGCCAAATGTATGACTGTTAATTTTATCAGCCCTTCTCCTGTTACACTATCTAATGTTAGCTAATTTCCTCTTAGTAAGATTTCCAAATGGTGTTGAAAGGATTGTGGAGAAAAAAAAAATTAAAATGGTAAATATTTATAAATATTTCACAATACATAAAACTATAACTAAAAAATTAGGTTGTACTCCCTCCGTCCCGGCTTATTTTGCACAGGTGACCGGGCACAGATGTTAAGAAAAAACAGATTTTGCTTTTTCTTTGACTTTTTTAAAGGTGGAGATTGAGTGGTGAGATTTTGAGGGTGAAGATTGTGGGAAAAGTTTCCTTTTGTGGAGTGTGCAAAATAAGGTGGGACGACCGAAAAGGAAAAGTGTGCAAAATAAGCCGGGACGAAGGTAGTATATGATTATAAAGTGAAATACACAAATAAAAGGATATATAAGCGAGGATTTAGAAATAAAAGTAGAAAGTTTGTAGGCTCACAAAATTGACAAAAGAAAAGGATGGAAAAGTTATACATCTTTCAAACGATAGACTTTTTATTAAGTTGAAAGACTACTTGAAATGTACTACAAATAATACATGGAGTGTAATCAGGGATGGATCCAGAATTTTTTTGGTTTGGGCACAAAGTAAATACAATGATAGTTCATAACTTTTACTTATTGTAAGGAACTGACAGGCTCTCTTCTCTGCACAGTTGGTATGATATTGTCCGCTTTAGGCCAGGTCCGCACGGATTTTTTTTCGTCTTATCCCAAAAGACCTCATACCAATGGAGTCAAAGCCCCAAAGCCCTAACAACCCCCTTAGTTCCCCAAAGCCCTAACAACCCCCCTCCAAAACAAAGAACCACCGAGTCAGCTACCCAATGTAATTGCCCAAGTCTTACGTACACCTTGTACCAAAATCATCCGGAGCCCAAGGATGTATTGTGTTGTATGCGCGAAGATCCCCTCCACTCAATGACACTGTGTGCATTGAGGCAACCAACTTATGTGGAGTAGAAACTGAGTCGGTTTGTTCGCCGGGCACAAGGGATTTGAACCACATGGTAGGGTCAACCATGTTTATATACCACTTGCAAGAACATGGCGGGTACCAATATTCACAATTGGTATGATGCTTCGAGCTAGGCCCACACGGGTTTTTTTTTTGTCTTACCCCAAAAGGCCTCATATCGATGTAGAAGCATGTCTAGTCTAATATCTTCATGATCTTTCTCGTATTTAACCAATGTGGGACTTTGGTTGACACCCCAAATTAAAGCCCTAGCACTTATTTTTCTAGTTACATATAACACTACAATGAGGGCCAGTTTACTTTCTTGCATAGGATTTGGTCCAAATCCTGTCCCTGATGATAATTAGGTGGGATTCAAACAATGGATCGAATTTATCATATCATGTTTACATTTCAAATATTATTTTCTATCCCAATGGTTAAAGAAATCATATTGCATGTTTACATTTGAGCTGGTCACCTACCCTCCCCCCTCCCCCCTTAGAATTCCAACAACAAAGATGCAAACACCCAACTAACTCCAATTAATTCCCGCCTGGACGCTTGGCTCCCATGGCCCACATATATATTTATTTTTTATTTCTCTCTGCCTAACCACACGTATGTCCCAGTCAACCACCTAACTAGCGCCTTCTACAACCTTTGATCAAACAGGACAATGAATAAGATATCTCGAAAGGAATAGCCTATGCATACAGGGAAAAAGTAAAGTAGTGGGTTCTAAACATTTAAGCTTTAACTTATGGAGCCCATATGTGGAAATTATATGTAGCTGATATGGAAATTCATCTTCCATTTTCCCCAATTACCACAACACTCCAAATAAGGCAACTGGAAGGTTGAACACAACAAACAAATGCATAGGAAATAAGCTATTGAGAAATTACTTAACCCAATTTGTGTAGCAGTGTGTGTCGTCCTTATCTTGAATAGTTTCGAATTAATAGGTCTTTTTCATATCAAGGTATGTGAATTTATTTATTTATTTATTTCCTGGCATTCATCCACTGTGATATTTTAACTTTCTACATCTGCATTTCAGTTTATCACCATCCCAAAAAATGGAGCCAAACGATCATCAACAACCGCGATATGTGTCAATCATCCAAGTGCATGGATGAGGCTACGGGATATTTAATAAACTTTTTAGGTCCTAGTGTCTTCTAGTATTGTTAATCTCCTTGTGCAAGACATCAAACCTTATCAGTGGAACTTGTTACGTTGCGGGGATAGACTGTGCCCAATTGGTTCAGTTGTTTGGGACATGAGGGATATGTGTGAAGAATAAGCCTAGAAATGAGTGTTATCTTTCTTCTAGCTACTACATGTGTGTTATTAATTATCTTCCATGTACGCTTTTATATATAAGTCTTTGGATTCTAATACTACCTATTTCTTGGTGCAATATGTTGTGTTTTAAAGTATGTATTCGGTGTCATTGTGTGCCTACAGTCTATGTAAGCCTTCATGTGAGAATGTTATATAGTGTTTCTTCTTTAAGTTCTTGTCTAACCGCCAGACCTCAAGTCTTTGAATTCCAATTTAGATGGTGGTGTTTAAAAGCATGCTTTGTACTGGTTCGCATCCTAAAGACTATCAAATAACATCACACGAATTCGAAGGCCAACAACCCCCCGCCCCAAAGGCGTGACATAAAGCAAACATATGCCTAAAAAATTAGAAAAAAAAATCTGCTCAAATAATATGAGAAGTCCTAAACTAGATCAACAAAACAGATTTTCAGAACTGCACAATAAATCTATTTTTATACAAGGCACCAGTTTACTAATATCTCACACATCATTCTACAATATCTTAAACAATATATATATATATATATATATATATATATATATATGCATATATATCAAGAGACAGACAAAAATGGGAGCCATGTTACATATATCCAGAAAGCATCAAATGGGTCATCTCCACAACAGGGATATATATATATATATATGCAACTCAATAGCAACTAGTAAACTACAAAATACATACCAGAGCTAAAGGCATTAAAAGTGTTCTACAAAGGGCAATTACTAATATTCGCCAAAATGAGATTCATCATTCACTAGTTTATATATATACATCTTAGAAAGATTATAATAACAACCGAATATCATCATGAGGACCATCCAGGTTTGCTCCTCTTCCGACAGACTGTAGAAGATATCAATGTCTTTGTTGGTGCTTGCTAAGCGAAAAACAGTTACTAGAACATCCTTTGGTGAAAAAATGCCCAGTTTGAACACGGCTGAAAAAAGCTTTCCTTTTTTAAAGACAACGTGAACTCATATCCAATCTTGTTTGAGATAACCGTAAAGGCTCGCTAGTTTCGAAGCAAAACTTACCCATCATATCAACGATAGCCTCTCTTATAGCATCTTCATTTAACTTCCTCTTCTTACTGGAAAATTTATGCTTCCCCGATGAACTACTAGGGACATTGCTTGCAGTGGCTTTGCCCAATGAAGGCATGATCCCGTTGGCTTCGGATTCAGCGTAATTCTGACCAACTTATGGAGTCTCATCATCTACCTCCAGATTTGCTGGCTTGGCAGTTTTTAGGTCCTCTGCATGCTCCCCCGTTGATCGGTCCTTTTCAAAGACTTCCAACCAATCATTATATATGGGGAACCACTTGTTGCACAGAGATTTTGCATATTTGTCGATCTAAAACAAAAACGGAACAAATCAAGTGGTTACTTTAAGGAGAAATATTAATGTGGAGTTAACTCAGATTTAGAAACAAACATGTTAGCTACTTACCTTTAGATACTCGTTCCAAATTTCCTCGTCTTCCACATTAAACATGTAAGTTGTATTATCTGAGCATAGTTTGAAGAGCCCCGTGAATGTTTTTCGACACATGAATCTTAGAGATGATATGTGGCTCAGCCTTTCGGTCGGTGCATGGCAGTTCCTTTCGCATTAGCTTCTCCAAAAATACTAAATCACCACTCCTAAAGCTAGTTTCACATTTCCATCCTTTCGAAACAATGTGCTTTAGGGCGTTAATAAGGACCTTCTCTTCTACATCATACCAAACCCGGCGCTTAGAGCCACTCAGAACCGAACTACGGCAAGATCCCATACTAACACTGGGACAATCCATTTTCTCCTACGTATGAGACATAATATTCAGCAAACACCAAAGCCAACAGAACACAATGGGAGATTAGTTCTTAAAATACCAAAGTCACTAATTTGCAACACAAAAGTCATCAAAACATTATATGAATTCATAAAAACTTTATAAATTTTTTTTTTAAAAAAAAAAGTGAGATACATTCATGAATTCACCAAGGTCGCCACTTATATTAAAGATAGGATTTTTCCAAACAACAACCAAATGTAACACCAAAGGTGCATAATAGGAGAATATGTTCTTATAATACAAACAAAAAACGTTAGAAAAAAATAATAATAACTAATTTGTAATAGAGTCTTAATATCCAAATACAAATTCCAACAGAACCTATATAATAGATTATTTTCTTCAACTAAAATAGCAACGCCACTCATTGTACATTTCTGCTGCCATATTATATCTCCAGGCACTCCATTGCGGGCTTGACTCGACTATGTCTACGAATTTATTATTAGCATCTTTGTTAATGATCGCACTGTCGGATGCAGATAAATTAATTATTAATTCTCAACTATTTCTTTTCTAAACAGTAGACAGGGTAAGTCAGGGTTGATCCCATAGAGAACAGAGAAACTAATCGTGTAATCGTATTAAACCAAATTATGCAAATAATTATAATAATATATTATTATATATAATATATTGTTGGGGGGGGGGGTTAAGTTAATTAACTAAAGCCATTAACAATAAAACTAGCAACTAAAGATGAATTCAAATATTATAAAAGGTATTCCCGCCTTTAACCCAATATCCCCCTAGTCCGAATTTTTATTGTAATTAATGCAACAGCTTGACAAACAAGTTCTGAAATTCCAATCCCAAGAATTAGCAAGTACACTTTGCTAATCTTGTTACCCCTTAGGAGTAATAAATCACAAGTTCGCTCTGTAATTAATCTATCTGATTAAATAGTCCTAGGATACGATCGCTAAAACACCATTAATTAAACGCATAAAGTTTTAGGGCAACGGAATAGGTACGGTGTTGTACTCACAAGCTTGGTACAAGTGACCGCGATTTATGTTATCCTAGCGAATAATTTCACTATTTGCTACTCATAGGCATAAGTTCATAACAATTACGAATTATGAATTACGACCTAGCAAAAATTATATGCCTAATATCCGGGTGATCAATCCAAATAAAACACACATTAATGATATGAAGAATTCAAATAACATAAATAATCTCATAACAGAGTTTAATCAAACAATTACCGTAGGAATTACAAAAAACATCGTTCTAGGATTCAACTTAGTTAAAGACAAAAAGTAAACGACTAGCCACTCATGGTGGCGACATAAGACATAATTGAAATAATAAACATAAAAGTAAACTAGATAGAAAAATGATGTGGAGGTTTCTAACCTAGTGTTCCGCAAGTGTATGGATGTAGGTGTAGTAGCGATAATCAAGGTCGATCCCACAAGGAATAGTTTTAGGTAGTTTGATACCTCAATACTCTGGAAATGTCCTAACTAAATACTAAAGTGCAAAGATTGATTTTACTAATACTAACAAAGTTTAACTAATTAACTCAATTAACTATAATTTCAAACTTATCAAACCCAAAGAATTAACAATCAAGGAGAAAAGGTATCCTAGGGTTTCAATTTCAGGATATTACTTCAATGATGATTATACTCAACTTATTGATTTTTAAACTGATCTAGTGTTTATTAAGCGGCGCAATATTAACCTAACCCTCCTCTCGAAGCGGTTAAATCGTTGATTAACTAAGACAATTACTCTCTCGAATCAATTAATCCTAGTAACTCCCAAAAGCTCATGAACCTATGCCTACACAGTCATAGACAACTGCGCTCTATGTCGTACGTCTGATAACAAATCCCTCCTCTCGAAGAGGATTCGTCAAACGGGATTACTAAACCTAGATGACCAGTCTAAATTTAGTTATGAAAAACAAACATAAAGATAAACACATGGAAGAACGGAATCAATAAGTTAAAACGTAAATCAAAATATTGTTATAAAAAATCCCTACTTTCTAACCCTAGGACACGAATAGCTTAGCTACTCATGCCTAGTTTCAATCCAATACAATATTCTGAACAAACATGATAAAGAATAAAAACTAAGAAGAATCGCTAAACCCGAGTAAATTGTTATGTTGATTGAAGTCTTCTCTGTCGTCCAAGTCGTCTATCGAATGTAAAAATCTGATATTCTCTCCCTCTCAAAAAACGAGCTTAAGTCCTCTTTTATAAGCTTCCAAGAAGTCCTAGGGGAATTAGGCCTTAAATCCTCTTTAAAACAGAATTTTAATTAAAAACCAGACTAATGACACGGTCGTGTTAATCAAGTGACACGGCCATGTTGCTGTAAAAATCTTCCAAACCACGCACATTTTGATGCGGCCGTGTTGCAGGTCTGACGTGGCCACGTTGCTCCCACAGAGCCGTTTCACCATTTGCGCAACACTTTTGACACGGCCGCATTGCTTATGTGACACGACCGTGTCAGTTCTTGCCCTGTTTTGCTCCTGGACCGGTTTTTAGATGGTTCGGACTGGTTTGGCCCGGTTTTCACTCTCCTTTGACTTATTCTTTCGTTCGGCAATCGTAAATCACGACTTTTAATCCTGGAAATGCTCAACAATACCTCAAAACAAGTCAAATACATTAATTGGTCAACTTTATAACATTTTATCCAAATCGTGACCAACTATGCACATAATTCTTATAAATAGTCTAAAAAATCGACCTAATTACATGCATAATTAACGTGTTATCAAAAAACCCAAAAGATGTCGAATCTCTGTTTGCTAGTCTTCTCCGGAATCCTCCCACAACCAAAACTCAAGTCCTATTTTCGGACCTGAGAACTCCTATTTATAGTTAGGATCAATTTTAGGGTGAAATTGGGCTTGGATTAGGAATTCTTGCAGCCCAAGGATTAAATCACGAATTAGATTATCGCGGCCACGCAGATATGCCGCAGCCGCACGCGTCTTTGCTGCAGGCTGGTCGCGGCCACATAGAACGTCCAGTGAATTCTGGCCATCTTATCACACTTTGGTCGCGGCCACGCAAATAGGTCGCCGCTGCGACTGACTTCTTTGTACCTAGCTCGATTTTCCTCCGTTTTGGACTTTCCGGGACTGGTTCCTTCGTCCATCCTTAACTAAATGCATAATTCTGGTCTTAAATAACCTGAATACTCTCAAAACAAGTTCAAACCGTCAAATATCCCAATAATACGAAACTAAGTCAATCACAGTCAATTATGCATGCAAATGCCATTAAAACGACACCTAAAGTGACCTAATATGCATGCATAAACACGTGTACCAGTTAAAAAAATCTTGGGGTACTTCATTCTCAATTGGATCGAAAGGCATTGTTCTATGAATAAATTTATAAGGAGACAACATGCCATTATTTTTTTATTCTGAACTCGTATTGGGTAGAAAGAACTACTACGGAGGATAGCTCATCTCTTTTTCAAGATGTCAAATGCTCGTTCAATCACGTTACGGGCTCTACAATATCTCATATTGAAGAAATCCTCTTTGTAACAGGGTTGGGAACTCCCAACACCCCACTCTTTTACATAATAACGAACACCTCATATAGAGTCAAGAACCCTTCACCATTAGTGTAACCATTGTCACAAAGGTAATAATTACCTGTTACACTAAAAAATCAATAGGGCCAAAATTACTACACTTTTTAATTGTACAAGTCTATGTCATGTTTATTTTCCTAGGTGAATGAAATACATTTATCATTTGAACAAAATTACCTTTAGTGACAACATCTATTAAGACACTTGAATCAGCCGCACTACCTTCCCACCCACTCAAAGCACATGTAAAATTCAAGTTTAGGTCGCAAGCGGCCAACATATTTACTGATGTTTGACCCTTTCTGTTATGATATCGTCCTAAATTACACTTGGGTACCGTTACGTTTACATAGGTGCCATCTAGAGGCCCCAAACAGCCCTACACAATTGTGTATTACAATTAAATGACTTAAAACTTTTAAAACTCATCTTTACTTCAAAACATTTTCATCGCCTGTTGGTGCATTGATCATCAATTGGCTCGGGATTCACTAGGAGAAGTGGGTGTACTTTGAAAAGAGCATGCAATGCTCGATGAAAGGTGTTTGCATATAGTTCTGGTGAAAAGTTTGTAGCTCAATTTTATTTTTCATGTGATGCGCTCATATATGTGAGAATTGTTCCAATTGTTCGACTATTGACTATTTCTAGTGCTTGTTAAACCACCCGAGCTTTCTCAAATATTAATAATCAAGCAATGTCATTCTATCCATCCTAAGATGAATGTAACAAGTCTCGTCCGAAATCCCAACCGGTCATGCAATTCTTTTTGGAATCCTTAATAATAAACTATAATGTCTACTAAAACTATTCCTAAGCCTAGTTGTTGTTAATTTACGCCTATGTAGGTAGTAAAGGTTAACCATTGTTAGGAAAGTTGTGCACGAGTCCATAATCTGTTGCAAAATCAAAAATATAATTCTACATCTCTCTCATTTTGATCCCCTTCATGTTCAATATCCATCTTACCCGTCCAGATCAATGTGTTAGATAATGGGGAAAAAATAATATTATATATTGAAAGAAACCATAATATACAATTTATTTCAAAACTTATGGGTAGCCAAGCAAATGATAAAATATGCTCAATAGGATTATGCATGCGCCCAACGTGATCAAAATACATTGTTAGGTATTTGTTAAATCAGGTCATATAGACTCACACATCAAAGGCCTAAGAGATACATCAAAACGGAAGGTTACATAAACATTTCGCAAAATTGTATTTTCGTTGTAGGAAATATATGCGTGGAGCACTAGTCTTGTTTTTGGTTAATGTCTCTTAGGTAATCAAATGTATAAGTTTTATGTAGAACCTATTTGTATGATAGAATGTAGCAAATAATGCGTAGGAGCTTTGTTTTTTGCAAATATACGCATAATAACCTTCTCACAAACATGCCCAATAAACTTATACACCGTCAATAAGGGTATTGCTTAACATCTACATCAGCAGCCCCACAAATAACACACAAAGAAATAAGAACTGATCGACCCAAACACTAGAAGAAATATAATTGGAAACACCAAAATCAGCAACCCGATAACATCACACAAATAAACACCACACAATATCCAACTCTTAGCCCCAACAATGGTACCAAAAATTAGAAAAATGTGGCCGTAGAATCATCTTAAAAACATGGGGATAGAAGAAACGCACCTTTATAGCAAGATAAGTGCGATATTTACTACAACCCCATAGAAAATCGTCGATCGATCAACACAAGAAAGACAAAAAAAGATAAAGAACTCGTCAAACAATAAACTCCCAAATAATATGATATTGGGGAAGATGGTGGACGTTGCCTTCCAAAATTACCTTGATTGAAATGGATGTTAGCTACTCAAATCGACCCTAGAACGAGACAATGGCCTTCCTTCCACTCCCTTTCCGGCACTCTGAATGAAAATAAAACCCTAACTTACGACATCGGTATAAGGTAGGTTGATCTAAAATAAGTTTGGATTTTATTTGTAATTACATAATGCTTGTCCCTAGGGATAAAACTAATCGAAGGGGAGAGGAGGGGCAGGTTATCCAATCTTTTGTCCTGAACAATAGATATAAACCCGGGTCAGTGGATTGACCCAAATGTTCGAACAATAAAAGTAAACACCGGTTAACATAGGACAAATAGTCCTTATCCTAGATAGACAATCAAAGTAAATTGGCCCTAAGCGACGACATGAAAATATTATGGTTCTAAGTGTGTGATTTTTTTCTTAATAAATAAATAAACATTTTGGAGGAGCTAGGGAGGGCAGGGAGGTTGGCCAATATATTGATATAAGAAATCATAAAAAAAAAAAAAAAAAAAAAAGAAGGCAAGAACATTGATGAGGGAGATTAAGAGGGTGTTTGGCTAAGCTTATAGGCTACTCAAAACATGCTCTTAAAATGTGTCCGACAAAATAAGATATTAAATAACTTATAAGATTTAAAAACAAACTCTTAGAGCTTATAATGTCCAACAAAAATAAGTATTTTCTGTCCATTTCATTTTCTTAAGATTTTATAAGACAAACTCAAATTACACAAACATACACACAAAACACGCAATATACACACTTCCTCCACACACTTCCTCCACACACTTCACGCATACTAGACACACCACACACACTTCACACACCAATTGAATTGTGTGTTTGATGGTGGTTTACAAGCCAAATCTATGAGACATCTTATAAGCTCTTGAAATAATTTATAAAGTGTTGAAGTTTATAAGATGTTTGAAATAATTTTAGCTAAAAACCCTCTGATTTTCAGGGGGTGGGGGCAATTTACTTCTTTTTTTCTAACATAGTTTACAAAGTTATGATAAAATAATAATAATAATAATAATAATAATAATAATAATAATAATAATAATAATAATAATAATAATAATAATAATAATAATAATAATAATAATAAGAAGAAGAAAATGAAAGACAGTAACGGAACACGTTCACCCATAGTGGGACACATACATCCATCTATGAGTGTAACATGATTATGGTCTTTGTTTAAGGATATTGATGAATTATTCAATCACCTATTAGGAACGCTCGATAAAAATTACAATTCAATATATGTATTCCAACTTAATTTTTCAGCTCATAAATGACAAATTTTTCTCACAATCTTCACCCTAAAAAACTCCACCCTCAATTTTCACTTTTAAAAAAGTCAAAGATTCCACAAAATCTATTTTTCCTTAATCTTCGTGTTAGGTCAAAGTAGGCAAATTAGGTCAGGACGGAGGAAGTATATAAATTAAGATATGACAGAGTAATATAAATAAATAAATAAATATATTTGTGTGTGTGTGAGCGCGTGTGTAGATAAAATGAAATAAAAAATAGCATTTTCTTTATATCCTTAATCTAGTTTTAATTTTGAAGCTTTAACTATTGTCATCATATTTTATTGAACATTAACATTTTAAAATATATTGACAAACTTAAAAATGTCTTTTTTAAAAAAAATTATTCTAGCGTGATGACATATTGTTTGATTTTGAAGATAAGTTGATTGTGCAGCTATTCCCATGCCAAACTTTAGGGGAGATTATAATGTCATTCATCACTGCTCTGTAATTCTTGGATCTCGTGCCCCCAAACCACAAGCCTTTTTAGTCAAACATGACTTGTCATAACTCCATTAATTTCAAACCTTTTCTCACCCTTTTTCCGCTTTTCGGATATATTGCAACCCATATATTTAATCAAGTTTTTCATTTTTCCAGTACAAATTTTGTTTAGGTGGGATTGCTAAAAATTCTACCACGGTTAATTGACTAAATTATAAGATATTTTGCTGACTGACCTATAAACCCTTTTTGTTCGGACAGAGGTTAGAACTTTAATTATGAAATGTAAGATATAACGAATAGTTAGATTTTACTCTCCCATTTTAAAGTAAATGGTGTTTTAATATATGAATTTTATCACAAAATAATTGTGGTTTTAGGAGGTCAAGGATATTTTTTGCAAAATTTTCACAAAAACACTATGGATATAAATGAGTCTTGAAAATAAAAGGGAAATATCATTGATAAAATAGAGAAAAATATAACTTAAAGAATATTCCCTTCATTTCAAAATAAATGATGTTTTAGAAGGAAGTGGGAGAATTAAGAAATAAATATATTGTCAAATATACCCCTAGATTTTGTGGTGATAAGATTTGATGAAACCAAGTACTACGTATAATGGGAGGTTGAAAAGTAAAAGATATTTTGGAAATTGGTAAAAGGAATAGCTAAAACGCCAATTATTTTAAAAAATTAGTAAGAAACTAAAACATTATTTATTTTAAAATGGAGGGTACAACATATACTTACATAATGACATATGAGTTAATTTATAAAGTTTCTTAATCTGTGTGAAATTTTTCGAAACAATAATTATTTTAAGAGAGAGAAAATATGTTTGTATGTGGTTATAGGGTATGATGTAAATGTAAATTTCACGCCATATGTTAAAATATACATATTGTTCGAATATCATATTAGAAATTAGAGATATGTTGGTTTTAAAAAATAAAAAAAGAAAAAGAAGAGGTTTGTTGGGAAATTAAAAAATTAGAGAGACAAAAGAGGAGTTATTAGAAATAAAAAGAGTATATGAATAATAAGTGGCACTTATAATAATAGGTAAGATTTCAATGAACTATAAAGTCCCACCCCTGACCTCAAACAAAAATAGTCGAATTCTTTGGTCAATATTAACATAATTAATCTTTTTTTTTTTTTTTTTCAAACTACTTATCTGGAACGGTAATTAACTGCATATGTGTGTACATATTAAAAAAATAAATTAAGTTATATGTTGAATTAATAATTTTTGTAGAGGAGTGGTTTCATAAAATTGACTAAAAATAAAAAGTTGTACATCTTCAAAAATGTTGGGAGAGTATATTTATTTGAATATAACATCTTTATTGTGGAGTATTCAATTGTTTGTGGATATTTGTATATAAAAGTTAGTGTTTGGAAGTGTGATTAATCCCCATGGAAGTGGAGCAGAATCCACAATTTATGGGTTTGGAACTGAAAACAAAGGGAGAAAATATTGGGATGATCACAAACCGGAACCCTTATCATTTTGTTATTGCTTCTGTCCTCACTCTCACTCTACATATCCATTTCAAATCTTCAATTTGACTACATTCAACTCATTGGTTCTACAACTTTCTTTTCTTGCTATACTAAATACAGTTGTAAATTTCTAATTAGCACAAAAAACTTTGCAATGTGCCAATCAAGAACTACTATTAACTCTGTCTCTAGACTGTAATAACTAATAACGTAAACATTGTCATGAATGACATCAACATAGTTTTCATTGTAATTCTAAAATCAAGTTTCATTAACAATATCAACACAATTAGACTCCAACTTGTATAAAGATATTACATCAACCAGTCTTTTAAGGCCTACATGTTAGTACAATGGGAATTAATTTCTATGCACCTTTTAGTATTCGTGAGCACCTGCTGATACAGCAAAAATATTAAATATTTATACTACTACCATACAAGTAGATATTAGAGGCGCCACTAAAAATACGAGAGCTGACCACGCTCATAAAACGATATGTTATATTAATGTGAAGTTTTTCTATGCCCCATTCTCATTGAAGTTGTTATTGAGAGGTAGATAATTTAGAGGGTTTCTAGGGGAACTTATAAGCTTATTGCGAAATCTCAATTTATACCTAATATGTGTGATGTATGTTCATGCTTTAGTTGAACAAATGAGAGTGAACAGTGTGAACAATGTGTCAAAGTATACGAAAAGAAATAAAGAATAAGACAAAAGGATAAGAGCCTTCAAATCTTGATTCAACTTCAGCATCTCTCCTCCATCATTATCTGAAAAGTCATCGGATTTTGTTCCCGTGAAGGAACCTCCAAAACTTAAGTCAGAAACTTGCGAATAAAGAGTGAGATATCTTGAAGGCAATAAACAGTGAAAAAAAGAAAAGAAAAAAGAGTTAACTGCTTAAAAGTGTGGTATTGATACTTACTCAACCCTAAGGACCAGAAAGTAATTCCATCACTTTTAAGACCTGAACCTTTGGGCCTCCCTTTCGTATGGCCCATGAGGGCCCAAAGGGGATCTCGCCAGCCCACCTCCGTAAGACGGGCCTCTAATGTGGTCCTTTTGTCGTCTATGAGTTTTCTCATCGGGGATTCTGATCTTATTTTTCCGTCGGGATTCTGATCTTACACATAGCTCTATGTGAAGTTCGGGTGAAGTATGTTTAAAGACATCTCTATAACTTGGTCTCTTAATGCGTTCATGTCTCAACGCGGACTGCTCTGTTTCTCAGGATTGTATATCTATAGAGTGTGTTTGGTTGCTCATCTCAATATGTGGGTTATTAGAACACAATGAGCTTTTGAGGAGATAAGTGCACAACATAGGTTGATGAATATTGTGTTTGCTTGGAATAATTTGATAGGTTAACTTTAATATAACCCTTGTTTTGTGGTTGGCTTATGGAACCCAACCCCCCATGGGTTCCATTCAACCGGACTGGTGAATTTAGAGAGACGAGCTTCTAACAAAAACAGGACTCATAATCAAACATGTTAATAGATGGGTTAAGACTTGTTATAAGGTCTTAACCTACCAACCAAACATGTTTTTACTGTCCTTGCTCCACCCTCGCAAGATTCTCACGTCAGGGCTGTGAATTCCCTCCACATCAATACCCATCAATTTTACTCATGTTTAATTTATAGGTGCTGAGTTATTGGGTATATCAACTTGTACTTTCAAATGGTAAATTATGGGAGAAAATTGTATGGTAAAATATAAAAAAAATACAAAGTCGGGTAGGCAAATTATAATATTCCTTAATAGCTTGGGTTAAGTACCAAGACCAATGAGCTCGTAATCAGGGGTGAACCTATTACCTACCCCTTAGATGGGGTGGCCCTGGACCCCCTCACCCACCTCTCATCCCACTATTTTTATTCCTTAAATATGTATATTTTGTAAATGTGTATCTTTTGACCCCCCACAAAATTATCAAATATTAGGATAAATTTAGATAATTTTCATAACGTGCATATAAAAAAATTTAAATTTTAATATATATGTAATTAGTGATATATTTCGACATATTAAATAATAAATAATGTTGATATTCTATTTAAATCATAAACATAATATATATATTTAATATTTATTATCACGTGAATAATAATGTTTGTCGGTGTGTTGGCCTCCCAACCATGTGTTCTAGGTCCACCCTGTTCATAATTGAAGGGGATTTACTTCCTCTATTGCACAAAGATAGATTTACAGTGATTTTTATACAGATTAATAAATGTTATATATATATATATGGTGGATACTGGAGAATATTCAGACAAATTAATTAGAGATAAATTTGTAAATGCACAGGTAATAAGGCATTTAAGATAGTAAGTAGTCTATATTTGTAGGATAAGTTTATGTTTATAAGATGAATTTTTAGGGAGAGAGATTAGTGGAAGGGCGATAATATTATATTACATCTGTCCCGGTTAATTTTGCACTCTCTGAACTTGCATATCCCTTAAAAATGAAAGTTATAATACAATTTTGACCCTCAAATTCTTCATCCTCAATTTATCTTTGAAAAGTCAACAAAATTTTAAAAGTTAATTTTTCTTAATACTTATGTCAACTCTCTCAGTGTAAAATTAGTCGGGACGGAGGTAGTACTAGAGTGGGGCAAGCAGAAATAAGAGCGAGGCATGAAGACGGCGAGTGGAGTGGAAACAACACATGATGATAATGAAAGTGACGCCATAATACATCATTAGTATATATTTAGGAAAGCACTTTGGTTGTCCTGAGAGTGTCCCACACCTCACGTGTGAAGTGTTTGTTTGTTGGGTCACTTGTTTTTGTCCCAATTTTCAAACATCTGATTATTGTGACGTTGTTTTGTTTGTCACTTTAGGTTTGTGGGGATTGTCAACACATGTTTTCAAACACACTCAACCAACACCTTTCCCATTAGAGCTGGCAATTCGGGCGGCCCGGTCGGGCCGGGCCGGACCTAGTCGGGCCTAGTCAATTTTCGGGCCGGGTCGGGCCCAATTTAAATCGAACCTACAAATGCTAGGCCCGGCCCAACACACCTCGGGCCCATCGGGCTTCGGGCCAAAATGGCCCGTCCATTTTCTTTTGTGTTACTAATTGTTTTTTATTTTTCTTTTATTTTGATCGGGATTGAATTTTCCCAGTTTGTGCCAAGTTGCATTTCATAAAATACAAATCAAGAGTGATAAGTGATAACTTGTGGAAACTCTCCCTTGTTTGGTGCACAAAGTATTTATTTAAATATTAATGTGCACACTTTTTGAAATATAGCTTCAAATTCATTTCACATTACTATATTTTATTGCAACCACCATCCTCAAATGTGTCTTATTAATACTGTATACATCAGCTATGCCTATGCCGGTCAAAATTGCAATACAACTATACAGTCTATAGCAGAAGCTGCAGAACCTCATCCTATTCTAAATTTCTAATCTAACAAGAAGAATGACAATTGACAATGCTATTGCTATAAAGATTAAACAATATCACAACAAAAAGAACAATTGATGATTATATTTATCACTCGGAACATCAGTACATCACCGAATTAATTATGCGGAAGCAGCGGCGAGCGGCGAGCAGCGGCACGCGGCGGCGAGCAGCAGAAGGGCGCCGGCCGAGCAGCAGCGACGAGGGGAGCAGCGACCGAGCGGCGAGCAGCAACAGCAGGGGCCAGGGCCTGCGAGTCTCAGCCTGCGACCTGCGAAGTGCGAACACGGTGGGGCGACGGGGCAGTGCGGCGGTGAGCAGCGGCGCGACAGTGTGACTGTGTGAGGCTGTGCCTGTGAGCCGCGCAGCGAAGACACCGAAAAGAGAGAGAGAAAAAAGGGGACTGTCTCCAAAAGGGTTTTACTGTTTCAGGCTTTCAGCAGAATCAAATATCAAACATTAAATTTCGGGCCAGCCCGAAGCCCACGGGCCAGCCCGTCCAAAAGCCCAATTTTAAAAAGCCCA
The DNA here is from genome assembly GCA_958295605.1 of Ajuga chamaepitys. NCBI lineage: Eukaryota > Viridiplantae > Streptophyta > Magnoliopsida > Lamiales > Lamiaceae > Ajuga > Ajuga chamaepitys. The sequence continues at coordinate 9,081,696 of OY282507.1, read as the reverse complement.
ATCGGGCCGGGCTAATTAGGCCCGAATTTTTTCGGGCCGCTATTTTTCAAGCCCAGCCCGTTCTATTTTTCGGGCCACATGGGCCGGCCCGTCGGGCCGGGCCAATTTTGCCAACTCTATTTCCCATGGATAGATACATACATAACATATCCCCCTTTTTCTTCTACTATTTTCATTTCAACTTTCTTCTTCTTTCTAAAATAAAAAATCAACTTGGAAACATATATTAATTCAAAACATAGGACATCATACTCTGCTCACCGTCGGCTATCTATTTATATATCAATCGCTCATGTTAAAGATCAGATAACGTAAATAAATTAAATTTATAAAGTTTTGACACATGAGTTAATGGACACATATTTGTGGGTGGGGCTCATAGGAGAGCATGTTAATTTAATCGATTTAGTAGAGATGACAAAATTGGTCCGGCTTGATGTAGCCCGCTCAATTTTTAGATGGGTTGGACCATATAAATCTTAACTTAAAGTAACGTGGGACCGATATGCCTGATTCGATGAGCCACAAGTCTAACGGGTCGCAAGCCAGTTTGCAAATCTTAGTATATTGTAGAGAGATAGTTGAAGTGGAATGAATAATTTTCGACCCGATTCAATTTTGGATCGACTCAATACAGCCCGACATATGACGTTAGCTCGGTGAACCGGGCCGGACCACCTCTATGATCCCGTCTATTAAGTCTCACATTTGTGCTCGAGCCTCATAATATTTGACAAAAATCACAAAGTTTAGCAGGATTTGCAACAGTTTCTTGCCACTTCTACCCAGCTTATAGAATATAGATCCTAACAACGGTATTTTGAAGCTTGGATTATGCTGACCCTACTTAAAATGAAGTTGCCAGAATTTGTCAACAATACATTACTACTGAAATTGCTGGAATCTGAAAGTTAGGAGCTATGGCTGCTTCTAGATAATTATCATTATTCTAGGCATACCTGTATGTTTAAGTTATCACTACCAACCTCGGGAAGTAAGTTATTAATTTTTTTCACCCGAAGTTATTAATTTATTTCTATTGCAAATAGTCTCTCATAGAAACCTACTCCCTCCGTCCCGACTTAAGTTTCCTACTTTGACCGGGCACGGAGGTTAAGAAAAAACAGATTTTATGGAATCTTTGACTTTTTTAAAGGTGAAGATTTTGAGGGTGGAGATTGTGAGAGAAGTTTGCCATTTATGGGCTGGAAAGTTAAGTTGGGACAAACTAAAAAGGAAAGTAGGAAAGTTAGAGTGGGACGGAGGTAGTACTTACTTTATAATTAAAATATTTATATATTTACGTATATTTACAGTAATAAATATTCTAACCAACTTTTTAATTAAAGACGAGAACATTAATTAATACTTTACGAGCTTGCTGCGTTCATATATCTAAAGATGAACAAAACAGAACCAAACCTACAAATTCAAAGCTACGAACGAACCAGCCATACCAAACCTACAAATACAGAGAGAGACTCGTGCTAAAATACAGAAAAAACATAAGATTATGAAATAGTAGACAACATCAGAAAATCTAATTAGGCCGCCAAAACATTAGTCAATAGAGTGCATAAAACAGAATCCACACCATCATCTCAAATGATGCTATAGATACACAACACACACATGTCTATAGCTTAGAACTTCACACCATTGAAGTTTCCTTTAAATACATAAAACCATCAATTCATCCGACACACAAACACACACAAAGTAGTGTCCGAAAGGAGTTCCTAGATCAAATTAGAGCCGAATCTCTTCCCTCATAATCCCATAGATTGGATCATGCGAATATGCTTAACGGCCCTGCCTGGTTCGAGGAATCTAGTCCACGCTCTGCTGTTGGCAAACCAGTGATCAATTTCCTGAAATACATACAAAAAGATATTTCAGTTTCACAACCTTCTTACATTAATACAAACTGAAACACAGGGCATGCGACCAGTATAATTGGATAGCAACGTAGTTAGAAAAGCTATTACCTTTCAGAATTGTTATTGCTTGGTTTCATAAGAATAGTCAATCTTTTAGCAGTCATTGTGAACTCACTGAAAGGAAATAATTTGCCCAAATATGTTAATAAATGCAAAATTATAATACAGTAATTGATTCTTCACGCAATGGAATCTACCTGAATGGTTCATCCCCAACTTGTTTGACAGCACCTGTTGCATCACGGTAGTACACATGGCTCAGCATCTCAGATCTTTCAATCCCAAACATGTCTTCAAGCCTCTTGTATAGCTCTTCGTACGATCCAAGAACAGAGAGATCAAGACTTCGACCTACATCTTCTGAGTCCAAGAATACCTTGCAGTGGCCTGTATCCAGCCCAAGTTCAGATGCATGATAGCCCGATTTCCACGAAAATTGGCCACTGGACAAACTCTTTGAAAGATCTTCGCGGTCAAGATCAAAACTTCCGCTCTTCGACGGGGTGCCACTTGAGGAGACCTTACTGTGAGTCACTTTAGATACTACTTCACTAGAACAATCACTAGACATCTGTTGCTCGGTGAGTATTGGTTGACCAAAGAGTACGAACCGAGGTGTCTTTGGAACACTGGGTCTTTCTGATTTCTGGCTAGAATTTCCCATGCTTAAAAGGCAAGATATGTTTTCACTTCCATCCAAATTGCTCCTAGCAATTCGATCGGGTGTTTTAGACTGAGGGTCGAGACGAATGAAACTGGGTGGTAGCAGTCCCATCTGCAGTTTGTTGCTAAGGTGGAGATCCGATAAAGGAACTCCAATTTGAGCATGCCTGGCTCCCTGTATGCCTGCAGTAATGTTGTCCGATAGACACAAGGGACTGCTTGGGCCGAGGGGAGTGCCCGAAAATGATGGCATTGGAAATTGGCCATCAAACGGGAATTCTGGGTGTTGTGGTAAACGTAATTTCTTTCTCGGTGGTGAGAAGGGTGAGAGATGGAGGATTGGTGGCATATTCGACACCATTTCGACTAGCCAAGGGCTAACACACGTCACATTTTGTAACAGTTCTGGTTCATCCCATGTCACCTGCAGAACATGGGGACAACAAGTGAATGTAAGAACACTGACAGGCCTGAAGAAATTTTCTGGTACCAAGATTTCTCCTTATGCTAATATGAAGAAGAGTAGCAGCAATGGTGAGAGATTGGGGTAGACTTGAATGGTAGAATCAAACAAATGAACTTATGAAGTAGCCATCTCCAGCTAAAACTCGTGGAATCCATATGAACAAATCAGGCCCAATTACTTAACCGAAACTAATATAATATCAAGGGTATATCAGCTGCCACTAGTGCATTCCCAAGTGTACGACTCTAACGAATGCTATAGTATGATAGAAAACAGCCAAATAAACACAAGTGCAAGCTAATAAATTAAGTGTAAAATCAGATTCATATGCTGCTTTTGGAGATATACAATGAGAATGCATAATGTTCTAGGTTGAAGGCTAAACACATTATTCTTTCCTAAAAGAAAACAGATGATTATGAGAAAGGCATAAATATGTGTAAGCTGTAATGATACGACTATATTCTTTTTCAATCCATATATTATACTACCTCCGTTTTTTTTAGATGTTCTTTTAGATTTGGATAAAAAAATTAAGGAATATAGAACAAAGAAAGTCCTAATATGACATCATTGAATATATACAGTAAGGAGGTGCGAAATACCTGAAGCAGTCTCCACGGTGAATTAGGCCAACGGAGAGGATCGACAATCTGAACGGAAGCTATAGTCCCCATAAACCAGCTAATTCGGGACGAGTCTTCGGTTTCAAACGGCATCTTGAACCTCATCCCAGAATACCACTGTGTCCTCATTGCAGCACTCACAGTGGATGCTCTCACACAGAACTCGGGTGTGCTCGCGCGCGGATAATAGACCACCTCAAACGGCTGCCCATTGGCCGCCATGAAAGCCGCCTCAACAACCGATTCAGGCCTCACTTTCCCCTTCTCCCTCATATTCCCAGTACCAACTCTATGCATCGACCTATTCTCATCCTCCTTCAAGAAAGACGCAAAGCCAAAATTTCCAGCACCACCGGCGTTCCAACCGGGAGAAGGCTCATTGCCACCGCCACCCCTCTTGGCCCTCCTGATTCCAACGCAGAGATCGCCGTTTTCGGCCCTCAAGAAGACGATCGAGTCTCCCGCAACCAATTTCTTCTGATTCACAAACGTACTCCATCCTGTAGTCAATAGGTGCCGCCTCGGAGTCCCTCTGTAGATATGCCGGAATTTCCAGGTCTCGCCATGAACATCTTTAGCGATTACATTCTGCACGGGCGGATCAGCAGAGTAATCCAACCGAGGGAAAATCGTTTCCGCGCAGTACCTCGGAACGGAGAATCCGCCGCCGTTATTGGCGTCGGATTGCGTCAGCGTCTTAGCGAAGGAGGCCGGTTTTTCGTTCGGTGCAGATCCGCCGTTGCCGGCGACTCCATTGTCATCGAAACTGTATTCATTTTTCGCAACAGGAATCAGCCTGATTCTGGCGAAAACTTCGTCGGTTTCATGGTCCGCCAAGTATTTCACGGCGGCGACACGGCATAGAGTCATCGGCGGAAGCTTGGGCAAAGCCCCAAAATCTACAGTCGCAAGAGTGTGCTCAGCGTGACCTTGAGGGAAGTAGAATACTTTAGAATTCACCGGCGGCATTTGCACCATGCCGCCGGCGCACGCGTGCCATAGTTCGGAGTCCAGACTCTTCTCTCCCATCTCTCTCTAATATACGAATCCTTTTCCTCCAATCAGTTTGTCTTTCACTCTCTTTTTTTCTTGTTCAATAAATGCTGCAACTAATTCAAAGAGCCTATTATTCCCAACTGAAAATCAATATCCAAATAATTAACCACTATTCCATTCCAAAACAGAGATCTAAAACAATTACCTCCCAAAGCCGAACATCACAGCAAAAATCACATTTCCACCATAGTTTTCCTACTCTAAAACAAGGTAGCAACGGTTAGAGAAACTCAAAATGAAATAGAAAGAAAGACACTAAAAAAATCTACAGAAATACCTATATAAAACTTTGGTAAGTTCGCCAGAAAATTGGATAACTGAAAACACGCACGAGATGTATGTAATTCCGTTGGTAGAGTGGAGAGTAAAATGTCCGAAATCGAGGATTCTGGAATCGGCGATTCGCAATTTACGAATCTGGAGTCAGCAAATCAAACCAACTAGAGTAGAAATCTCCGATTACACCAAAACATCGGCGTGAAAACCGTCGGTTTCTTTACTAGAAGTTGACCGAAAACGTCGTGTTCAAAATTTTCTCGCTCTATTTGCAGACAAATTCTACTCACACTCTATCTCTATCTCTATCGCCATGTTCGAGAAATGAAAAACGACAGCGTCTGAGAGGCTACAAAGGTAAAATAGGAGGAAGAAAGGGAAGGTGCAGTTGTTTGTGGCATGACATGGATGGATTGATGGTTGGTTTTGTAGTTATCTTTCTGTTTCCCTCTGTACTAATCTCTACGCACCAGACAAAAAGGACAATCTCATTAATTACTGTTTATTTTATTCCGTATTAATATTTTTTTTATTTTTTATTTTATATAAATGAAGATGAATCTATACGATACTATTTAATTCCACACTAGTATATTCATCTTATACAGCGTAGTGTATATATATATATAATAGAAATGTATCTACATATATTTTTAAAGTCTCTTCTACTTACCGTGGCTGTGTACTAATTTGTGATAATTTTATTCTATTTAAGATAAGATAATTTATTTCTATTTAGGATATATTACCACATGAATTGGTGATCACACTAATATGTGTTTATGACGGTAGAGAATCTATATAAGTTTAGTGAAAAATATTATTTTTATTTAAAAGTTATTGTCTTATTTATTAGTATAAAATAAAAATTGATTATTCTATTTCCACAATAGATTTACATATAATTCAAGATAAATAAATGAAATTACATATATAAACAACGATGTAAAAAGAACATTGTACTTTTCATGTTATTTATTCAAAAATAGAAATTATTTTTAAATAATATGACTCTTATTTTAAAAGATGAGAGTCCACATCAAAATATAAGGATCAATAAAGTATCGTCAGAACATGTAACATAAAATATCCGTCTTTTTATTTTATCTTTTTTATTGTAGAGTTGCTTCAATTCCTTATTACTAAAATATGACAGACTTGCAAGAAAACATCGAAGTATTATTAGTGAAGAAAAAAATGCTTTACAAATTACCCAAATTAGTTATATTTTTGTCTGGATTGGTGCTCCTTACGTCTCATAATAAAGTTGACATTATTCAAGGTATGTTTATTTATAGATTAAATAAGGCACGGTAAATTTGGACGTGCAAATCTTATAATGTATAAATTTAAATAATGATATATATCTTATGTTTATTCTAACATGAAATACAGTAAGAATTCTAAATAATGCAATTATTATGCTGAAAAAATAATGAATAATTATTAAAATTTATTTTGTAATGAATGTATGGAGAGAGAGGGATAGAAGGCAGAGAGTAGTGGAGAGAGAGAGACAGTTGGATTTAAGTGGACTAAGAAATCCTAATTTTAAGTCACAGACCAAAAACAAATCTGGATCGGCTCGTCCTCCATCCAAGCTGGTAAATCCGTAAACAAACATACCTTTAACAGACTAAGGTATGATACTTAGGGGCCGCTTGATTCATAATAAGGAATGATAATGATAATGTGTATAGATGAGGGGTAATCATACTATAAAATGATGTTGAGCTAGTTGTTAATAAAATGGGTAATGATTATTGATTAATATATTCATGTGCATCAAGTATAAGAAATAGGAATGGATTCTATTTTACTCCCATTACCCATCTCACTCCCTTATTTCTCCCTGGTGCTAAGTGGCCCCTTAATATACTTAGGCCTTATTTGGTTTAAATGATTAGCTGGGAATATATTAATTATTCCAAGTAATTGTCTATTTGGTATCATACTTAAAAGTCCAAGGACAAGTGACTCGGTCCAAAATCAAGCTTATTCTTCATCAGTTGGTATAGTTTATCTCGACAACATGGTGAAATAATATGTCTACAACATTTTATCCACTTTTTCTCCAGTCCTTTTTTGACTTGACGGATTTAACCTCGGGATTAAATTTCTCTTTGTCCACTTCTTGTTTTTTTACCGTGGTTAAAGGCATCTTACTCACCGCACATTTTCCAGTTTTGGCCGAATAGCTCTCTAACCAATAGTAGTATGTTACAGAGCGTGATCTTCATTTTCTCGCCCGCCTTTCGTGCCTTAGTCGATGTAGTCGCTTTGGTTGAAGTTGTACTTCCAATTGAAATGGAAATGGTCTTATAAATATTTTCTTTAGAAACCTAATCTTATAAATATTACTTGAAGTACTTCGTCCGATGCACGGTTTGTAAACTTAAATGTAAATGAATAAAAATAATTTTTATATATTAATATAATTTTAATATAATTAAATATACAATCAATATATAATAAGATAAAAATTACATGTTAATGAAAAAGAGTACAATAAAAAATATTAAAAGAAAAAATCTATAATTTTGAAAGTTATAGAATATTCATATTTATTAAAATTGAATATATACATATATTATTTTTGTTGAAACAAATATGGTGCTACAACATAAACAGAGTGTTTTTATTAGTGAAACTCAATACTCAAAATTTTCAACATAATAAGACTCCATAACATAGTAATTAAGCTAAAACAAAAACAACACATCAAGAATAATTTGACCTATAAAGTTCAACGCTAACGGTAAACCAAAAGTCACATTTTGAAAAGTTGTTACACTAAAACAATCCCCAAATATCTCATGCACGACATCGCTAAAAAGATAGCCGCCGACAAAGTCATTCAAAATCTTCAGCCTACATGCGTCAAATCCCACATACCACGTCGGTTAAGGAAGCTGTGGATTCACCACTTTGTTCACATGTCCGTCGCCGACTCCAGATCAACCGCACCAAAGTCCGCCACCTTCCCAGCCTCTGCCAATACTTCTTTTCCTTGATTTTCGTGAATTTCTGGTAAACCATCTTTTATCTTAATGGTTATATTTATAAGTTGATTCAATTTATAGGTTGTCGAATGTATATATTTCTTATTTAAGTGTTGGTATTTAGCCAGATTGAATAACCAATTGATTGGATCTTTTGGAATTTGCTGAATTAACGGACTGATCAAGTATATCCTTTTATATTTATGGAAATATTGAGCTGATTTTGGAAATTAATTAACATATGGAAAATATAGATTTTTGAGACTCATATTTTAATTCCAAGAATGGAAAAAGTATTAACTCTCATATAACATAAATTAAGAGGCAATATGTATGGTAAATTAAATGAAAAAGCTAATTCAGTCATAAAACATAAGTTAAGGTGCAATGCATGGTAAATTAAATGGAAAGAGGTAATCTTGCCCAAAAATAGGAATAAGATATAGCCTGTCTATAATCCATTAATCGTGCTAACATAATTCCATTAATCGTGTTGCGAATTTTATGCGACCATAATTACTACATCCAGATTTAGAAATCTAAAATGGGCGGGAAAATGTTGCAGTTTTCATTTATAGCCGGTTTTGTTTTTATATTAAAGAAGATTTCAAAGTTGTAAAAATTGCTATCTAACTTCTGGCTAATTTTCAGCTAGATGCTAAACTTTTATTAATCGCCTATATTATATTTCGGATGTATTTATGTGCAATTATGTTTATGCTTCGATAAGTCGTTAGGCCACAATGAATCATCTAACTAGTGACTGACGACTTTTGTAACATCAATTTTAAGTGGTGTATGTATTTAGAACCCTAGTTATCTCGATTAGTAATCAAGAGAGAGTAATGTAATTGACCTACAAATTGCTCTTGGTAATAGATGTAGTAATCGTTGATCTCTCTAATTTTTACCAGTTATACCGCAAGTGAACGGTGTAGTAGTAGCTAGTGGCAAGAAGGTCGTATCTCATAAAGATTAGTATAAATGATCTAACCAGATTATTGCAGATGAGCTAGTACTGAAATATCTAGGCAGATCGTATAGTTGATTGGTTGGTTGTCTACTTACTAATGTCTAGACCATTAACAATAATAAGAGAATAACAAATTAACTGACTAATGTCAATTAACTAGTAGAGTAACAAACAACAAGAATCAAATAATTATAAAAGTTTTCTTAGGAGTTTGATTTTAGAATCAATTATTGTGCAACAATATACAACCGCACATGCAAACACGTATATCTATCCTTGATTCACAAGTTCCTATTATTATGAGACTTTGGGATTATGCATCTTAAACCTCTTTCTTCCGCCTAAGGTGTTTTTTTACTGAAAACACTACAAAATAAACAAAGAAATAAATCCGACATACATACTAAAATAAGGGCTATGAAAAACTATTTCTCGTATATTTGCACTGCTTAACTATAAAGATGTGCCGAAAAATTATGTAAAATATAGAGTAATCAATCGCCGAGTAAAAATTCTCTCTCTACTCTCTCTCTCTCTTCTCTATAACAAACCCTAATTTCTTTCATCCTCTTCCCCCTCCCTTCCCCTAGGGTTACCGCCTGTCTCCCCCATCCTTTTCAACTAGTTGACGGTAGCATCTGGCAACCAAAAACACCATCAACCCCTCACTTATTCCATAATTTGCTTCTCTTGGGTTTCAAGTGGTCGTGTGTCTTATTTTGATGACACTTGCGTCAGTGGTGTTGGTTGGAGGATCACCTTGTGCAGTGGTGGCGACGAGTACAGCGGCAAAGTAGTTACTGTGGCGAGGCCAGCGCCGGGGATATGCCGGATATTCTTTGATTTCTCTAATTTTTTTTCTCTAGATTGGATTTCGGAGATGAGTCTTTCAACTTTTTTGTTTAGTTGCCCTCAATGGTGGTGATGGCGGGATATAGAGGAAACATTTTTTCATCGGTAGTTTGGATGGGGAGGACTTTTAGTTTATATATTAGTTTCTAGAATCCCGAAAAACAAAAAAGATATTAATAGCTATTTCTTATTTCGAACTTTTTCAAATTTTTAAAAAGTTGTCCTATGAATAGATAGGCTAATTGCTATGTATTGTGAAATGTGAAGAATATGTAACTACATATTTGTATGTTTGTCTATATCTGGACAGTGATTAAAAAATGATATAATGTATTATGTATACTATAGAATAAATTGTAAAATGAACACACACACACACACATATGTATATGTATTCATATATTATTCAGTATATTTTTTGTGTCAAGCTTTCTGTAACAAGTAACAACTACTTCCTTCGTTACAAAAAAAAGTATTTTGTATAACTAAAATTAATTATACAAATATGATTCATTTTTTATGATTCAAGGAGAAACATATTGAGTTTTTTTATAACACATGTTAAAAATGTGTTGTAGATAACAAACCTATGCATATAATCGTGGGTACAAGTGTTCAAACAGTTTGAACCGACAATTTTAGTTCCGAACCGTGGTTCAAAAAATCGTTTAGGGACAAACCAAAATCAAATCGTGTTATACACGGGTTTCGAACTGACTGCTCAAATCATGACTCAGGTCCGGCCAATTTGTTTCATTGTTTATTTTTTATTTTTTATTGTAATTTTAATTTTCTTATTGTAATATTTATATTAGTATAATAAAATTGAGTGTATGTTATACTAAATTAAAAGATATATCTAACAAACAACAAAGTTACACTACAAAATAAGCATATTTCAGTATAATTTATAGAAAATTAAATAAAAAATAGAGAAAAAAACATAAAATCATGGGTTCAAACTTAAACCACCACCCATCACTGTTTGAGGAAACAAGAAACCAAATTGAACCGTACATATACAGTTTACGATTTTAGTTTGGGACCGAAACAGGGTCAATAGTTGACCACGTTTTGGTTCTGGTTTAATCCGATTTTTAACTCGATTAAACACCTCTACTCGTGGTTTGACTTTGTCACTATAAAATAATTTCTTTTGCCGTCTCAAATTATTCATATTTGCCACAACTACATTATTAGAGACAACAATGTCATCAATAATTAGTCGTCTCAATAACCTGATTGCAAATAATATGATTTAAGACGACGAAATTCGTCTCAAAGGCGAATCAAATGTCTTTTTAAATAACCAGTTGTTTCTAAAAGACGTAAGAAAATGGTCTCAAATAATTTGTTAAAGGTTTTGTAACAACAAGTCGTCACATATACTTATTATTAGAGACAACAATTGTGGTCTCAAATAATAAGCCACAAAAAACCTTATTTATTATAGTGTGTCCTATTTGATAACACAAGATCATTGCAAAAAAGTTATTAATATGCGTTCATTAGTAAAAGGATTAAGAAAATATGTATATATAAGAGTAATATTTTGGAAATTACTAATAAGGAATAACTTTAGAATTATTAAATAATAAACCCTTAGAAATAACTTTAAAATTATTACTTTAGAAGTAATCGAATAAAGTAGTTATTATATAATATGCTAAAAGTGCAATGTGAAATTAAAGGGTGTGTTTGTATTATGTGGTGCCCAACCGCTGTGGGTTGGGCCAAGCTATTTCCTATCTGGTCAAGAAGGTTATGGGACCACTTTCTATTTTATTTCCCTCTCTTCTCTACTGATGTAACAACACATTTTCTCTTTTCTTACCCTTTATTTTAACAGACGTGAAAACATCTTTTTTTCCCTTTCTTACACACTTTATCGCCTCGAACTGATTTGACAACACCTATCATTTTTCATACAAATTTTTAATATTCAGAAATATTCTAATAAATTTATAATTAAATTAAAAATAACATGATATTAAATCATATTTATTATTAAATAAATAGTTAAGATTGTTTTAAACTTATAAATAATTTTAAAATGCTTTACTTTGAAAATTAACATAAAATGTATATTTTTTTTTATAAAATATACTTATATATGTGTGTGTTTTTCTAGAAATGTTAAATTTTTGCAAAAATGTAAATATATTTCAAATTTTATTAGTTATGTTTTAAAATAATTATATGTAGATTAAGGATTTTATGTGTGTGTTTAAAATCATATTCAAATGCAAAATATTATTTTATACAAATAAGATTTTTTTTAATAAGTTTCAAAAATAATAAATATTCAACCAATAATAAAAATATATAACATATTTTATTCATAATTTTGCAAATAAAGAAAAAACCATTTTATTAATAAGTCACACTAACAACCAAACATCACTAATCAACAATCATATATCATCAATTAATCATAATTCTCAATAAATACTTTAACATTAATTCTCATCAAATAACTAACTATATCATCATTTTTCAATAAAATATTATATATCAACAAACAACTTAAATTATAACAATCCAAAGACAAAGTCATATTCTTAATTACTCTCTCACTTTCATAATAATTGACATTTTAAGATGAAAGGGAAGGACTAGGAATTGAATAACTTGACAAATATACTTAGCTAATATATGTTTTATGAGATAAAAATTTGACCAAATATATGATATGATAAAAAGTAAAGATATTTTAGATTGAGTTAGAGAGAAAATTGGTAGATATTGTGAAAAGTATCTAAAACGTTAATTAATTGAAAAAAATAAGTAGCTAAAACGTAAATTATTATGGAATGACGGGAATATACAACCTCATTATCATTGTGAAATGGTGCACATCCTTGCTAAAAAAAGAAATGGTGCACATCTAATTATCACACATGATACAACCCCCTAAAACAAACATGCCCAAAGAATGTTGCAGTCGTTGCTATATGGCTGATACAATTGAGTGACACACGCCTAATGAGCCGAGGTTGATGAATATGACACTTATGCAGTATTATTGGTGTCATTGTTGTTTTGCATTTTTGGGGCGAGGTCCGCCACACACTGACATTTTTACCATCATCTTTTCTTTTTACCGTCTACTTTATTATTAATAAGCCATAACTTTTCTCGATATATCTATGGAAAAAGAGAAAAGGGAAAGTGAAAAGGAGAAGTAACAAATATAGTAGTATAAGGTATACATACTGAAGAACTAGCTCACTAGCTTAGGGTATGTTTGTTTATAATTAAAGGATTGTGAGATTGTGACTGTACCTAAAAATATTAGGGCATGAGTCGAGTTTATCTAATGGGTTCATAATTTTTTTTTCCTGTGTAAAAACTTAGAGAAAACATAAAAAGGTTGAAGCATTTATAACATTCCATACATTTATTTTATCATAGGAAATAGAAAACAAAAAGTTTCCGAATAGGTCCAAATTTTTTTTTCTGGTGTACAAACTTAACAATAAACATACAAAATTGAAGCATTTACAACACTCTAAATATTTATATTATCACAGGCCATGTCTTTAAATTATAAACAAATACACAATCCATTGGACTATGTCAACCGATTGTTTAAAAAAGCACATCTAATATGCTTACATGTTATATAGGTACCTAAAATAAATTCAGACCCCTAAAATATTACTCCCTCCGTCTCGGCCTAATTGTCCAACCTTGGCCGGGCACGGAGACTAAGAAAAAATAGATTTTGTGGAATCTTTGACTTTTTCAAAGGTGAAGATTAAAAGTAGAGATTTTGAGGGTGGAGATTGTGAGAGAATTTGCCATTTATGGGCTTGGACAATTAGCTTGGGACAAACAAATATGGCAAGTTGGACAATTAGGCTGGAACGGTGGAGTATAATTTTTTTGGGGCCCGAGACGATGGATTCTCCCGCCTAAGGGAAGGTCAGGCCGTGAGATGAATCAATTTCTTAAAAATCTGGGCTATGCATATTTTAAATTTTACGATTATACTGTCTGGGCAGCTTTTATTTTTAAAAATATTTTTTTATAAATTCATTAAAAATTATTAATAAAAAATAATTTGTGAAGGCAGTACTTAAACTTCATACATTACGCTCGATTACGGGTCAAAAAAAGATAAAAAAAAGACGTCAATTTTTTTAGAGTGCTTCAAATGATAATTAACATTTAAATTTCATCTTGTGATAGTTATCAATTTAATTAGAAGATGATCGGAAAAAAATGCTGCCAATGGGCAAATTCTGCCCAAATAGCAGTTTCTAAATTTTATGTATGTTTTGATGGAATATGGTGGGATTTACAAAAGCGATTTTAAAAATTATTAAAACTTATTTTGTAATAATTCAAATATTAGAAAATGAATATGATAGTTAACAAAATTTGTAAAATAATTATAGAGAAAGAAAGGAAAAAAGGGAGACAAAAACTAAAAAGCATTATATGTTTGTATGTTTATCAATTATTCAGGAGAATTTTAAAAACTATCTTGTAATTGACAGTTGAATTTCAGGACTGTACAAATTAAAATTTTCAATAAGGGGATATTTGTGTTGTCATGTCCCCATCCAGATGGGGCATGACCCATCCCCAACGTATTTCATTTTACAGCCGGATGACTCATCCTTCCACATCAACACCCTATTACCTACATCATTTTTTTCGATTCTCAATACACCTTTTACAATTTTCAATACACATCCTACCATACAAATCCCTTAAAAAAATATATTTTCACTATTCAAGTGGATATACCATCCGAGGATATACCACGACGAACGTGGCACATGTCGTTATATCCTAGCACAAGTATCCCCTGAGGTGTTGTAACTATTTCAGTTTTGCAATATATGTTCAATTAGGTTTTTTCTCCAATGACAAAGTAGGATGGAATAAGGAACTTATTAATGAGTTATTTGAGGCTGAGGTGGCACTAAAGATTATGACTGTCCTTATCCATGCAAACTGTGAAAATCACTTTTTGTGAAAATGTCATTTATTGAAAAATACTCTTGTTACATAAGATTGATTGATCACTAGGATCATGAAGATTGGAGGCAAAGAAAGGAAAGGGGACAAGGTGAATTTGCAGGAATCAAAGAAGGTGATCTTGTTCCACATATCAAGGAATCAATCAAAGATCAAGCCAAAGAAGGAAAGTCAAAAGCTTCTCAAATTACTTCTAATCATACACAATTCCTGAAAAAGAGATATCGAAGAGCTGGAAGAATGCGGTATAAAGAATGAAGAGAAGACATTAAGAAAAATTGAGTCTTTTGAGTCTGTACTGAGTATATTTCGTCAATTGATTGTAATAGGACTATTGTTGTTCATACTTGTAGGAACATCAAGTAGTCAGGACATTTTTTCGGGAGATTAGTGTCTTGTCTAGTTCGGGAGAACTTGTGAGATTTCGAGAGAATTCAAAGAGTGTATCAAGAAGGGATTCTCTGCCCATCCAAGTCCATCTGGGGGACCAGACGCCTGGGCTTGTTGTTAGGGGGAGTTTTTACAATAAAAGTCCTAAAAGTCCTGTAAGTTTTGTATTGCTACTCTGCCCTAATAATAAGCTTAAGAGGAAGAAGAGATTCTTCCTGAAACTTTTTAACCATTGAAAGTATATCTCTGCTCTCACTAAAGTTCATATTTTCTAAGAACTCATATTTACTTAACTATCACTTGTACTTTTATAAGTCTTTCTATTTAAGAACTCAACACATGCGCACAAACTCGGAAATTTCACAAACTTAACTCCAGATAAGCTTATTTGGAACTTTACAAAAATATGGTAGTAAGACGTTAAAACGAGCTACATATAGCGAGATGAGGAAGAAGAAGAGATCGGGCAGGGTTACTGGAAAGGGGGAGGGGCAGCAAGGATGTGGAAATGGATATGGAAGCAAGAAATACCTCCTAAAGTTCGAGTTTTTCTTTGGAAATTTGCGCCAGGTGTTCTTCTGGTGGCGACATGATTGATTAGACGGGGATGGATGTTGACCTAAATTGTAGAAGGTGTGGTGAAGCGATTGAGACTAGGGAACATGTGTTGTGAGATTGTGTCTAGAGCAATGTGTTTTGGCATGGTTCAATGTTTACATTGAATGATGAAATACTTAGGACGGAAGCTTGGAGGATGGTTAGAGAGAATATCGAAAATTGATGATAAAGATGTTCAGGCCCTCTTTTGCATGTTGTTATGGATGGTGCGGAGAGCACGTAATGTTAAAGTGTTCGACAACAAGGTAATGGATCACAACAGCTGCTACTTGATAGCAGACAGAACCCTCCGAGACTATAGGGCTGCCAGAGAACTTGCCATCACCTATGGGACTGCTGATGAAGTAACGCAGTGGCAGCAACGGGAGCCGGGGACATCAAGCTGAATTTAGACGCGTCGTGCATTGCGGAGAAAGGAACGGGGATGGGGTGTGTTCTTCAAAACGAGGAGGGTGGTGTGGTGAGATGTTGCTCAGTTTTGCTTGACGAGGCGCTGGATATTGAAGTCGTTGAAGCTGCTGCTTGTTATGAGGGTGTTAAAATGGCTGTTAGTCATGGCGTGAACCGAATTATTCTTGAGATGGATAATGCCAACCTCTTCTACAAACTAAAGAAACGCATAGAAGATTTCTCCTATGTTGGTTTGATTGTGTCCTCTGTTTTCTCTTTATTGTGTAATTTCATTTCTTTTAAAATTACTTTGGTTAAACGGTGGGCTAATGGCGTAGCACACCATTTAGCTCAATTTTCTTTCTTTTTTAGTAGTTATAGTATAGTGATCGGGCATATCCCGCAATCACTTGAACAACTTATTTGGACGAGTCTGGTCGTCCGTAGTTTTTGAATGAATTTCTACTTCTAAAAAAAAGGTCTCAAATTATGAATTTCATTTAAAATCCTCATGTGCGGCACTTGTCTTGATGGAGAGGGGAATTAATTTAATATGGTGTCTACCTATACACATCAAGACACATGAGCCCAAAACATCTGCCAAATTAAGACCAATTCAAAATACCTCATAAATAAATAAAAAATCTGTAAAAGAATCTGTAAAATGTCATCATTGTCATCATCTTCCCCACCCCCAATCTATACAAGATGGGTTCTTATTCCCTCGATTTTTAGCACATATTTCTGTTGGGATTGTCAACAAAGTTGCACATCGAATATACATGGGAAGATCACGGGATTTAATAGGATTGATGTATCTCAATTGGTATGAGGCCTTTTGGAAGTTAACCCAAGAACCAAATCGTGTTGGCTTGGCCAAAAGCGGACAATATCATGCCAATGTAGAGATGCGGGCCCAGTCAGGGCCTAACAAGTGATATCAGAGCTATGGTCCAGACTGAACAGATGTGGTGGAGATCCTCAGAGTGCCAAACAAAGCCGCAGAGACGACGCAACAAGCTCTACGGACCAGGTGGGATGCACCTGGGTAGAGCAGACTCCTCAACAAAGACGAAGGCTCACCAAGGTAGAGTAGACTCCCCAGCAAAGACGATAGTCCGGCTCTACGAATCAGGTGCTGAGACCAGTCAAGGTGCACTTGGGTAGAGGGTGGCTCTCCATCGACGGTAAAACCATGGAGCAGAGATAACTCGGTAGTTCGTTTGAGGGGAGGCTCGGATGACTAGTCGACTGGATGAAGCAAAGATAACTCGGTAGTTCGTTTGAGGGGAGGCTCGGATGCTCGGTGGTTCGTTTGAGGGGAGGTTCAGTGGTCCTTTGTTTGAAGGGGAGGATTGTTGGGGTTGTCAACAAAGTCTCACATCGATCAGATATACATGGGAAGATCATGGGGTTTAATAGGATTGAAGTATCTCAATTGGTATGAGGCCTTTTGAGAGTTAGCCCAAAAACAAAATCATGCGGACTTGGCCCAAAACGGACAATATCATACCAATATGGAGATGTGGGCCCATTCAGGGCCCAACAATTTCCTCGCTTCCTGCCCAAATTTGATTTTAGAAAAGTCGAAGAAAATGAACAATGCTTGGAATCTTCTTAAATAAATGAACAAATTTCTAAAACATATTTCTTAGAAATCGAAGAAAATGAACAAATTTATGAAAAATCGAGTCGAACAAAGTATTGAAAAATCAACGAAGATGAACAAATTTTTTAAAATAAGAAAAAAAAGATGAACAGAGTTCTAAAACAGATTTTTTAAATTAATTCCGAAAAATTGAAGAAGATAAAAAGATTTTTTAAACTAATTTCCGAAGAATCGAAGAAGATGCACATATTTCCTTTCAAACTCCGAAATGAAAACTTTGCTCGTGCGTTGATGATTTGGAGGCGGCGATGGTAGAAGTGACGGTGGAGCTGCTCCACGTGAAGGTGTACTTGATTAGCAAATTAGGAAAAAAAAAAGAATAAAATTTCAATCTTAAAATTAGAGAAAAGAAGAATTCGTTTCAATCCTAAAATTATTGCTAATATGATGATGTAGAATATTAAAAGTTTGTGTACAATGTTAAAAATAATAAAAAAAAGAATCCGATTATCAAGGTAAGAATTTCGGCTCCACATTAGTGAAAAGCCCCAATTTTAGCCGACACGTAATTTTTCTGGCGAAAAATTAAATTTTGAAATTAAAATTGGATAAATTTAAGAGATATAGGACGAAATAAAAAAAGCCATAAATTTTGGGATATGATGAAGCCGTAGTTATGAGACGTAATGTGATATTTTTTCCAGCATATAATTAAGGATGTTGGAGGTTTTTTTTTCGTGCAATAATATTGTATCTCTATATTATTCTCCTTTTTAAGGATTCTTTATTTTTCAGTTTGTCTTATTCACAAAGAATTTCTTTTTGGAATAGTATTTCCATTCTTCTTTTTTTTTTTTTTTAAGAACCAAGAATCTCATAACTTAACAAGTATCTGCAAGTACAAGATTCTTCAACCAGGGAAGAACATCAGTACCCATTCAAACAAAGGGATCAGTAGATGCAAAAGAAAAACAAAAAGGGGCTAAAGTATGTGCCACAATATTACAAGTACGACTCATGTGAAACAAATTAGATCCATCAGTGTACTTCCAAATATCTTCGACCAATAAACCACAATAATCTCCTAAATCCTCCTGCCCCGTGATTGCTTGCACAACGAGGAAGGAATAAGATAAAATCATCAAATTATCAAATCAACATTCCAAACAGAACCGCCCTCCACTTAAAATTGCCTCCAACTCTACAACTTTCACAGAAATGGGCTTCCTCACTACATGGGAAACTGCTACAAGCACCTTACCCAAATGATCACGAAGAACAAACCCCACACCATATCTACCCCTTTCATCATTACAAGCCGCATCAAGACACAAAAATCCCATAGGGGACAAACACCACATCACAGACGAAGGTGGTGTCAAAGAAGGAGGAACAAGCTTCATCACTTCATTAGCTCGGTCAAATTGGTATGTGTAAGACTCAATTTCATGCCAAAATGGTGCCTTCCACGCACTCCCCACGTTATGCGAGAAACTACAAAGAGCACGCCACACACTCCAAACGGCCACAACAAATAAGCGAAATAATTCCTTACCAAAAAGTGAGTAAATCATATCCCCACAAATCATAAAAGAGAAATTTCTCATACTTTTCAAAGACATCCAGAAACAACTGTCTTTTCAAAATGACTTCACCCTCTCACAGAAAAATAAATCATTTATAGTAGATCCTACCGAAAACCCACAAGAAGAACAATAAGGCGCCAGAGGCACATGATGTCTCGCCAAATTCAAAGGTAAAGCTATATAATCAGAAGAGAGTTTCCATAGGAAAACTTTTACCTTAGGTGGGAGAGAAAGAGCCCACATAAACTTCCACCATCCAGGATTCTGAGACATGGATGAGGAGGGCGGGTCAAACCCCCCCCCCCCTCCTCGCAGCTCTGTAGCCACTCCAAACTGTATACTTGCCCGAATCCTTAAACCGCCAATACCGCTTATCTAATTTACTTGTATGCCGAGCGGAATATTCAAAATAGCCTCCACCTCAAAAGGAATCCCCTGAGAAATGAAAGAAGAGACCATAGCCCCAGATGTTTCCAATCTCGAAGAAATGCGACCAGAGGCTAAATTCGGCACCCATGCATCTTTAAAAGGATAAATGGACGTGCCATCACCAACACGCCATAACAAACCCTTATCCAACACATCTCGACACCAACATAATGACCGCCAAATATATGAAGGATTAGACCCAATATCCGCGTCCATAATATCACAATGTCTAAAGTATCTCCCCTTAGACAAACGTGCAACAAGAGAATCGGGATCGGATATCATCCTCCAAACTTGCTTTGCCAACAACGCCTTATTAAAAGAGATGAAATCTCAGAAAGCAAGATCACCCTCTTCTTTCGGTTTCAATAACTTCTCCCAAGAAGCCCAATGTATCTCCTTTCTAGACGATTGTGAGTCCCCACCAAAAGTTAGCACATAATTGTTCCAATTGATGACAAATGGAAGCAGGCACTCTAAAACACGACATAGCATAAGTAGGAATAGATTGTAAGATTGATTTAATCAGGACCTCCTTACCACCTCGAGAGAACATTCTACTAGTCCAGCTATCCATTCTCTTCAAAAGCTTGTCACAAAGAAAATGAAATTGAAGATTCTTAGCGTGAAGAGAAAAGGTAGGAAGACCCAAATATAGATCATGCCCCTGGACCACCGGAATGGCCAAAATCTGCTTCACCTCTGAAGTAGCATTCGAGAAGACACGTGGACTAAAAGTGATAGCAGATTTCTCAAAATTAATAATTTGTCCAGAAGCACATTCATACCTCAGAAGTTCTGACAAGTGTCATCAGGAGTGGCCCGAAAGAATAACAAACTATCATCTGCAAAGAACAGGTGAGAAATGACCGGGCACGAAGGTGCAATTTGCACCCCCTCGAATCAAGCCACACTCCAGAGCCAGTCTCAATAAAACCGATAGCCCCTGAGCACACAAAGCAAACAAAAGAGGAGATAAAGGATCACCTTATCTAAGTCCACGGGATGGCCGAACATCTCCAACCACTTCGCCATTCAGATTAAAAGCATAAGTGACTGAGGATAAGCATCTCCAAATAAGCTGAACCAAGCTCAGAGGAAAACCCACTTTAGATAAAAGTTGACATAAAAAATCTCACTCAACCCTGTCATATGCTTTGCTCATATCCAATTTCAAAGCATAAAAACCCGACCGCTTTATTTTATTACATCTAATCCAGTGCATGCACTCAAAACCAATAAGCAAATTATCAGTATTCAAACGGCTCAGGATAAACGCACTTTCTTGCTAGTCAACCACCTTATCCATAAAAGGACCTAAACGATTCGATAACACTCTAGGCACATTCTTCGCCACTGTATTGCAAAGACTGATGGCTCGAAAGTCCTTCATGGTACGAGGCTCTAACACCTTCGGGATAAGGGTAACCAATATTCCGTTCCACTCCCCCAAATCCACTCCATTATTCAGAATATCTAAAACTGTATAAATCACATCATCACCAATGAAAGCCCAAAATTTCTGAAAAATAGAGCTATAAAACCATCAATGCCCGGTGCCTTAGACGGATGCATATCAAACAACGCCTTTTTCACCTCCTCCGCAGTAAAGGGCCGCTCAATATACTCACTCTGGGCCTCCGATAAACCAGGCCCAAGACCATTGACAATAGAATGAATATCCTCTCAATTTTCTTTTGGTCAATTTCGTATCAAGTTAGAAAGAGAAAGACACGTTAATAAAATAAATGAAAAACAAAGTATAAGAAAATAAAAGGAGTTGGACGATCTACTTCAAATAATTTATTGATTATTATTTAATTGTTTAATACATTTTGATCGTTTTTAAGGATTATTTTGACAATATCTAATTAATTTTAGCACATTGTGTTCCAAAACAAACATTAAAATTAGAATTTATACCATCAAAATTTTCAGGTTCAAAGTTGACACGCCTTCCCTCCATCCATAAACAATCATACCCGAAGATTCTGTATAAACTTGAAATCAACTCTAATTCGAGAAAATTGGAATGAATCGAACTAAACCTAAACTAAACCTAACCTAAATTGAATTGAATTGAATTGAACTAAACTAAACTAAACTAAACTGACCTAAATTGAACCTAAACTGAACATAAACTAAACTAAACTGGACCTAAATCTAAATTGAACTAAACTAAACTAAACTAAACTGAACTAAACTTAAACCTAAACTGAACCTTAATCGAAATTAAACTAAACTAAACTGAAATTGAATCTAAACTGAACTAAACTAACTTTAAGAAGATTCAACAAATAAATAGGATCAGAGACTTATATTATAGTAGGCAATGTTTAATTGAAATAAAAGTATATGTGATGGATGATGAGGCTAGGGCTTAATCTTTTAAAATAGGATAGAATAAGATAATAGGAGGTTGGACCATCCTTTTCTCTTAGCTAAATATAATAAAATTGTAACAAAAATAGGCAGGTAGCATTAAATGAGAAGGGTAGGGTAATTTTCAATAAGTTTTGTCTATTAAGATATGTTGTGGTTACTTTCACCTTTCTTTCCTTGGACCATAATCATCACACTTTTTCCTCTCTGTTCCCTTCCTTTTATAACCACAATTGCACCAAATGCCTATGGACTTTCACATCATCTTCTGTTGTACTAATAACTAAATAAAATAATATCATTGTGCTAATCAAAATGTTTTTTCATCATAATAATTGTTGCCTCTCATAATAACTTGTTACAAAATGCTTTATAAATTGTTTAAGGTTATTTGTAGTTTTTTTTATAAACAACTAATTAATACAATAATATTTGATATGCATTTGAGACGACTATTATCACTCAAATAATATTATTCGTGACGGGGTTATTGACAACTAATTAATTATTACATGTTGTCTCTAATAATATAGTCGTGATAAATACTCATTATTTAAAATAATATTTTATTGTTTTAAAAGAACATTTTTTTTTTGTAGTGGGTCCAAATCCATATCGCTAGATAGTTTTAAAAAATAAAAATAATAATAATAATAATAATAATAATAATAATAATAATAATAATAATAATAATAGTTTGTTATTATAATATGAAAATAAGCCTTTTTTAATTTTTTTAGCCAGCGATATGTATATGATTGGAGAAGAAACAAGTTATTACGTTTGGAGAAAAAACTCATTACTTTATCATTTTCTAATTGAGTATTTAATGGATGGTGTGAAATTGAGCACGACAACACATGGCCCAAGATACTCTGTCTTAATTACAATGTCTCAATAGTATTTTAAACATAAAATAGTACTATTTTGTTTAACCTTAAAAACTTATAATTCTTATTATTTTCTCTAAACGACATAATTTTATATCTACAATACGATTGGAACATTATAGTTACGACGTAAGATTTGTAGCGACAATGCCTGCTTCATAACATAAAAAAAAGTAATTTATTTCTTAGGAATTCAAGTTTTAAAGTTAAGCGAAATGAAACTCCCATCCCAAAATAAATATATAACACCTCCATTTAATCATTTATTTTGATGCAAGTTTAGATCCAGTATTAGTTGAAGGAAACATGTAGATAATTACAATATGACGAATATGTATTTTATAGAGAATTTAATTATGTTAATTTAATAAAAGGAAAAGCATTATAGTAAATTAAATTAGGATATTGAGAGAGACCTAATTTTGCAGCATTAAAATTAACATCCCCATCAAGCTTCATTGTCTGATCCCAATTTGAGTAAGTCAATTTTGATTTTATCTTCCAACCTAAAAATGAGCCTTACATATATCCTGAAATTAATGATGACGTTCAATATCTAATTTGTGATTGCTTAAAGATGTTGCAATATACTACTATCTTATGTCCATTTTCAACCAAACAATAAAAAAGCCTTTGTTTAATCAGACTTCCAAAATGCTACATCAATTTGGAGAAATGCCAAATCGGCACGATAATTCTCATGTCTTATCTCATGGAATTTTCGTACCACTAAAATATTATTTCCATTCCAATTACACCAGACAAAGATTTTCAATTTTTTACGTGTCATGCTTCTCTTAACTACACTACACATATGCTTTTTCATTTTTATTTTTTGATAACCAGTAATTACAATTTAATTCAGAAAATACCTTCTATTTTTATTTTAATTTCTTTATAACATAATTCATTCTATTTGACTAATTGGGACGGTCAAAGATAACAAGGCATCTAGCAACTTTTTAAGTGAGACTTGAGAGTTTATCAAAATCAATAAAAGATGAAATATTCACTACAAGAAAACACATTTTTAACGGTGAAATTTACGATTAACATGACAAAATTATCACAAACAAACAGATTCGATATGATAATTTTGTCATGGTTTCCTAAAGCTATAAAGAAAGATAAAGGTGAGTTGTTGAGGAAAATAAAAAATGACATTTGTGTTGAATTTTATGTAGTAGACATTGCATGAGTTGAATATGGTGGACGGGCAACGTCAAGAAATATTAATAATGTCACACGCACACACCAAACACAAAGACACAAGCTACATAAATATTATATATATACAAATAATTGGAGACCCACCAGACATAAATCCTGGTCCAATTTGTAATGATTTCTCTTTGTTACACATATTAATATGTTGAATTAATTAGTATTTGGTTGAAGTGGAAAAGACAAAGCACTTGAAAGTGGTAGTTGAAAGGGGAAAACATTGAAAGAGACATCCCACAATGGATGACAATTATCCGGCTATTCAAACGTGTTTTCATTCCACCACATTCTAATACAACTCTTGCCTTGCACCTCTTTCTTTCCTTTAATTTTCTCGCCGGATAACTTTCGGATTTTATATCGAACCTGCTCGGGTGTCGGCACTAACGAACCCGTAAATTTAATCGAGAGGTTCAATTACAGACAAATTTAGAAATTCGTTTTACTGAGATATTTTTTTAGCTATACTCTATGATTATGTGGTAAATTTTACAAAATATAGGACAAATCCAAATAGACTAGAAAACAAACTCTTTTAAGTAAGACTCTAAATTTTAAATATTGGATAATAAAATTAAAAAAATATATATATTTTAGAAAATTTAAAAGGAACTACTACAGTTGTAAGCCCCCTAAATATGTTTGTGACCCTCAACAGTACTCCTCTCTATAAATAAAATTAGAAAGTACTAACAATTTTGATAAGATCAATAAATTGATTCAATTATAAAAGAACTAAAAAAGGATAATCAAGATCAAGGGTGTGTTTACTTATGACTTTGCCCAATTCATTGAGGATGGGCCAGCGGAGTCGTGTTCTCCTTGAGATTGCTGGCAATATATTTGTACAAATCACATCACCTTTTACACAAAAAAAAAAAAAAAAACTCCGACCCAATCCTCAACCAACAAAACCAAACACTCATTTATTTAATTCAATCTTCTCTTCCACTTTATTTCTCTCAGCCTACAATACTCTAACCTCCTTCAATCATAAGTAAACACAACCTAATGTTTCTATATTCATTCTATTTTGTAAAATCTTTGTCTCTATTCCTTGCACATAATAATACATCCATATAATTCAAGTTAAACAATAGAATTATTTATCTTATTTAATTAAATTGTATTAAACTTGACTAAAATACACTAATATAATAGCTCATTTTGACGAGGCCACAAGGTACCAACATATACAAATACAATATCACATTTTGACGAGTCCAGGGTGTCGGTAGGGATGTTAATCGAGTTAGTCTTATTAGTGTGACCTAACCTTAGTAATTATTTTACTGATCAAACCTCGAATTTATCAAACAATTTTAACGGCCCAACAATATTATACTTTTTTTAGTATAATGGGATGTCGGAGTGATAATGAGACTAGAACCTTAAACCTCTTAAGGCCCGCTTGGTTGCAAATCATCAATGACAATGGTAATGAGTATGAATGAGGGTCAATCATACTATGAATTGAAATAGGGGGAATTGTTAATTAAAGGGGGGTAATGATTAACTTATTTATTATGTACCAAACACCATAAATGAAAATGAGTCATCATTCATTCACATTCCTTACCCCTAAAACCCGCAACCAAGCGGATCCTTTGTTTTATACCAAGAATAATGTCTACTTCTACTAAAAATCATATTGTTTAAAACCACAACCCACAATATAAGAAACATATCAGGATAATACTAACTAATATAACTCTCATTGGCAATAATTATAACATATATAGAATTTATGCAGCTACGGAACCTAGATCTAAGCAGGCTAGCGTTGTATGCTTTGGGCTATTAAGGTCTCAAGCTAAACAAATTATTTTAAGTCGATAATATGGTGAACCCAATCCTATACAATTTATGTTAGATTCGAAATGACACCTATAATTTTGGGCCCTTTTAACATTTTTATATATAAAATGGACACAAGATCGTAAACCATGTGAAATTAAGTTAAATGAGCTTAGTTAATGAGTAATAACAACTAAAAGGACAAAAATGAGCACTGAAATTAAGGTTATAATACATATTTTGCAAAGTGGAGCCTAGAATTGCTTAGATCCGCCTAGCGGTATGAATTGTATCTAAGGCCTTAATGTGTGTCCTCTTGCCGTCCGCTGAGGCAAGGTATTATTTTTTTGGGTTCCTGTATACCAATTAGACGGATCTTAGATTTGTATAATTGAGATTATGAGCACAAATGTACTTATTTATAGGTATTACATGTTATGAGTAAAAGTATTATGGAAAAAATGCATTAATGTTTATGTTTTTGTTCTGGCTGAAGATATTATAATATATTTACTCAAAACAAGTGATGCATTTAAGCATACATTGTTATACCTATCCCAAATTGCATTGTGCAACTGGTGCAAATGAGATTTTGTCTTGCGAAGGTTGGGATAAATAAAATAATCCAAATGGCCTTTACAACCATAACCAAAATTCTTAATTATGATATATTATGTAAGGATGGTTGCAACAATACTTCTACAAAAGCAACTTCAGCATGAGTCTCATTAATTTACACATCATTTATATATATTTATATACTAGTTTTATTTGCAATTTTCATAAACACTATATTAGCTTAATTTATAATTTTACAACATTTTGTATAATTAATAGTATTAATTTAATTATTGAATATATATTATTTCACGATCGATTAATTTTTTATAACAGGAAAATACTATTATATTGTGTTACGAAAATAATAAAAATGTACATCATTTTTTGGTTCAACGTTACAAAATAGAAGATAAAATAAAAACACTACAACCTTGACAATAATAATAATAACAACAATAACGACAACAACAATAATTTATTCTGCACCCATCAAATCCACAACGTGCCCAAACATGCTCAACCAAGTCGGCTCGACATTGGTGGTGTATTTCTCCGTTACGTAACTCACCGCAGTTACGGAGTTATGCTTAAAACTCAGGGGTGAAGCCTATAACATTGTTGCTGGAGGAAGAGAATCTTCATCTGATGAATTGGACGCTTACTTCCATTCATCTTCATTATCATATTGTGCGAATTAATGCACGTATATATAATATTTTTTAGGTCGGTATTGTATAAGATTGCGCCGGACCTCTAACTATCGCCCAATAAGACTAGAGTATCTTTTCTTCACTACAACATAAATGGCTTTATGTAACACTTCGTTTGTAACACTTTTAAAATTTTGACTTTTATGTAACACTTTTGTAACACTTAGGAATATGTAACACTTTCATGTAACACTTTTGTAACATCTGCGAATATGTAACACTTTCATGTAACACTTTTAGAATATGTAACGCTTTGAACGTAACACTTTTAAATTGTAACACATTTAGGTAACACTTTCAAATAAGTAACACTTTTTACGCAACACTTTTGAATAAGTAACACTTTTATGTAACACTTATAAATAAGTAACACTTGTAAATAATAAATTATTTATTTTATTTTAAACTAATTAAATATTTGTGGATTATTTTTCTTATGTGACTTTAAATTTTATTTGTCTAATGTGTTACATTTTAATTATCACAACAAAATATCTGTAACATAAGTGGTGAAAGCGATCAACTCAGACCTACAAAAATAACAATTCATTAGAGCACCTAAAGATTTACTTATTCGTTATCAAAAATAAATTAAATTTTATTTGTGACTTATTTGTGTGTATGTATATAGATATACACACATTATATTTTTACTAAACAATTACAAAATAGACTTGTAGCTTTAGCCTTTAAGAATTTGAATACATTTTTTTAAGTGTGAGAGCCTAGACTTGGGACATTTGGTCATGTCTCTTCATATTTGTAAGTTTATTTTTTTATTTAAAATCTATGAAACACAACTATTAAGGTGTCTTAATACATAAAATTATGGTAATTAAAATTAATGATAATGTCTTAAGATTTATATACAATAACTAGATGTATAAAATTAATGTGATATAAAATAAGTTATATATATATAAATATATATATGAGTGGATGAAAATGAAAAAAAAAATAGTGGAAATATTGTGTCAAATTGATATGAATAACGTAAATAAAATTAAGTTAGATTGTAGTTTGATGAAAACTTAATTTTGAGTGTATTTTATTGATGGTATAATAAAATCTTGTGTATATATTGTTTTTCTTAAAATAATAACTAAAAAAGTTATTGTAGCCTAGTGGTTAAGACTTTGCGCTTAAGCTCCTGCAATCTAGCAACCTGGGTTCGAAACCCAACAATGACAAATTTTTAATTTTTTCTTTCAATTAAAAGTGTTACATAAAGGGGGTTATATGTAACATTTTTTAGTGTTACCATAAAGTGTTACAATTTAAAATCTAATGTAGCACTTATTAAAAGTGTTACTAAAGATCATCAAAAGTGTTACATTAGACTTTAGGTAGCACCGGCAAATGTAACACCAATAAAGTGTTACCTAAAGTCTATAGTAACATATTTTAGTATATATGTAACACTTTTTGGGTGTTACATCAGCCCATTTATGTTGTAGTGTCTTGCAGCTTCCTGTCTTTCTTCCAATCTCCGCTTTGGATCCATAGGGCACGGAAAGCTCTTCAAGAACGAAGCCCATTCTGGATAGATTCCACCCGTCAAATAGTATCATTTTGTATACAAAGTTCCATTTACCATGAAATTAACTTTAGGAGCATTTCTTGAAGTACGTCGTAGAATAATGGTGATTCGTTAAGGACGTTAATATCATTATGCAATCCAACAACTCTGACCGCTTCAAGAATTATTGTTGGGACGCCATGGTCGCCTCTAATGTATTGGACTTTCCAAGAAACAAGACAATTCCTCCATTCCCAGTGCATGCAATCGAGACTCCTCAATGTTCCAGGAAAGCCGTGTCATTGCTTGTGCATTTGAATTAGATGTTGAGTATCTGCCACATTCGACCTTCTCAAGTATCGACCTCCAAGCACATCAACGACACCTTGACAAAGTTGATGAGACAATCCATCACCATCCTCTCCCATACGTATATGCTCATTGTGGGAGTCGGCGGGGATGCATAAGCTAATTGTCGGATAGCCGCCGTGCACTTTTGAAGTGGTGATAACCCTTCCTTCCAGTTGCATTGCACCTCCATGTGAAATAAGTTGAATGGTTTTCCAAGGCATTGACTATGCAAAGAAATAATTCTCTTTGCATTCGAAATCGACGACAAAATATATGAGCTTTATATGTTGAATTTTCAGAGAAATAATCACGGGCAAGACGATTGTGCCCATCTTCACGCTCTTAATCAACGTACCTTCTCCTGCTTGTTTTACTTGAAGAACTTTGAGCTGCTTGAAGCATCCCTTCTTCTTGCTCGAGTAACGTGATCATCATTTGGTCGACATCGTCTTCCGCATCTTCTATAAATCATTTCTCCAGAACTCACGAATTATTGCTTCTCTTGGATCCTCAAACCTTTTTAAAAGAATTTAGATATTTGCTAGTATGTAAATACAATGGGCAATTGTAATGATAAATCTAGTATTTATAGAGAAAAAATACAACGGCTAGTTTGCAACAACTAGTCAATAACGGCTAGCTTGCAAACGACTAGTTTATAACAGATAGTTTGCAACGGCTAGTTAATAACTAATAAATTATAACAATTAATCACAAACATTATTGATAGAAAGAATAATTTGTAATTTGAAATATATAAATACAATACTACTGCAGACAGGACAACAAAAACATAGATAAGAAAAAACATGAAGACCATCAAAGAGACGAAAAACACTTCTACTTTAAGCCACGTCTTTCTGCAATTTCTTCAACCATTTTTGTATGGAATTGAAGTTATGTCTATGTCATTCCAGTAGTGTCCTACATGATTATATCATAATCCTTTTGCTTAAGTTTGATGTCTTTGTGCTTCAGCTCAACATTTTTCAATTCTATTTTTTTCCATTTAATATTGTTACATTTGTTCCCGTTTTAAGTAATTCCTTTAGCGTCTGTGACTTTGGATGTAGCCTTGCCTTGTCTCTTCGCCCTCTGTTGTCCAATTAGATGGGAACGAATTGAACTATCTACAACTGTGTGAGGGTTTGTTGAGGAACTGTATCCCCCAGATTTGAATGTCCTCGCCTTTTTGTTAGAGTGATCGTATATCGGTTGGGGGACCCATTTCTCAAGGTCTTTCATAACCATCTATATCTGGATCTTGAACTCTTTCTTCTTATAGACATATGCCCACTCTTCCAGAGTCGCCTTCAAAACTTCATCACCACTTGAAGTTGGTGACATCATAAACTGACCATCAATTACTGCGTAAAAAATCATCCGGATTCATGAAAATGGAGTACTTAGAGCAACATTAGAACCCGAGAGGAAAATTTGTGGAAATTTGTGGTACATAGATAAGTTGAGATGATGAGGGATGGGATGAGGGCCGGATTGATAATTTTGAGAACTTGAATCTCCCTAGGTATTCGACGAACCAATTTCTTTTTGCCATGATCCACCGTATTTAGAGGACAAAAAATTATTACAAAAAGAGGAGAGAAACTTTAGGAATGAAAATAGAAGAGATGTTTGGTAGTAGGAAAACAATAAGTTGTTGAGCTTGTTTATTGAAATTTTTTTAACCAATTATCACAAAAGGAATTTTAATTAATTTTCTAAATTTTGTTGTTTATAATTATAGTCGTTGCGAAAATTCAGACGACATATAATAATTTTTTTTTAATTATAGCTGTTGCAAAAATGCAAACACTCATGTTGCAATAATTTAATATTTATCTGACCGTTGAAATAATGGAGAAAAACGAAAATTGAAATACTAAGGGGGCTGAAGAAACAAAGTCTGCAGAGATTGGGCGTCTCCTGCAATCTCCCTCTCCCTCACTCTCCCCTTTTCCGCACTTTTTCCCTTACCAAACTTCTGCATTCATACACCCAACTTCAACTTCAACGCCAACTTGAACCG
This sequence comes from Ajuga chamaepitys, assembly GCA_958295605.1. Taxonomy (NCBI): domain Eukaryota; kingdom Viridiplantae; phylum Streptophyta; class Magnoliopsida; order Lamiales; family Lamiaceae; genus Ajuga; species Ajuga chamaepitys. Next base: position 9,050,365 of record OY282507.1, on the reverse strand, counting down.
CCACATCAATATTGAACCTAGATCCTACAACTCCAGCCTCTACTTGAACCCACCATTGCAGCCACCCTAAGTATCATATGATATATCACACCAAGAATCTTTATTTGGAAAAGTATAGCTTTTTATTTTTCAGTTTTTTTTTAAGATAATAAAACTATTATTAAATTGATGGAATTAGCTAGTACTAAATGATAAAAAGAATAGTCGAAACAACATAAAGAAATATGAAATAATTAAAGCACAAAATTATTAGATCTAACCCTATACATATATAAACCTAGTCAATCATACAATTCGCTATTGTGCTGAACAAATCACGTAATAAAAAATTGATCTCGGATTTGTCACTAATCTTCTCGATCGTGAAAGCTCCAGGAGATAAGCAAATCAATGTTGAAAAGCTCACTTATGACTGAATCTTCAAACTGGACACCATGAAAAATGGATCTCTAGTTATTTCGGGAATAATACTCCCACTTATTAAGGGAAAGCAAAAACTCTCCTGGAGAAAGACTGGAAAATTTTCATGAAGAGATATTAAAGTAGAAAAATAGAAGAAAAATCAAAGGTGAAGCCTTCTGTGTTCTCCCATAAGGGAAGAAGAAGACAACTATGGTTAGGGTTTGAGATAATTTTTTAGAAAATGAATTGCTGCAATCAGAAAACTGGAGAAAGAATTGGAAAATGACATACACACTGCATCAATACGCACTTATATGCCTTATTTTATATTTAATTAATTTGATTCTTTCAATCATATGTAACTAATTCATGAAATGAAATTAAAAGTTTACTTGAACTAACAAGAGATACAAAGTTAAGTTTTGAAATAGTAATCTCATTTTTTACCAAAAAAAAAAAAAAAAAAATTAAACATGGCTCAAATTGTGGATAGAGTTGTCAAAATGACTCGAGTCTACTGAGCTGGCCCACCCCTGCTACATATAAAAGGTGGCTTTTTAAACATGATATATGGCAGCCTGTTAGGATGCGGGAACTATTAGCTGGACTAAATATATTGCGAGTTTTTGTGGGTTGGGACGGTTGGTGGGTTCGCCCACATTTTTTTTTATATTTAGCATTAAATAAAACTAAAGTTCTAAATCTTATAGTCAAAGCCCCAAAATACACACACACATACAGCTACCCCTTTAACCATAAAAAATCCTCATGCCGAATTTTTTTCCACTCCAACAAACTTTATATTAAAATTCTAACAGTACAGTACCTGTGAAAATTTTCACGGATCTGTTAAACTATCTTTTTTTTAATAGAAAAAGTGAAAAAATTACTAACATATTATTAATTTATTATTTTATGGGAACCATAAACTTAGGTTTTTAAGTATAACATATTTATTTTTACTCATGTAATATCATAACGATTAGAAATAGTGAAATCGACTTTTTTTAAATTTTCAAATACTGATATAATATCTGCATTTTTATATATAAAAAAGATATCCTAGATGAAAAATATGTACCGCGTAAGAGATGGAGGACCCAAAATTTACTTCATTTTTGTAGTGCTTTCTAGAGATATATTTTGCTTATGTAGCTCCTCTCCTTCTTAAATATTTTAAAATTATTTTCTATACATCATAATGACATAAATAACATTTTTTATTTTAATTAATATTTAACTTACATGAGATAAAAAAATTATTCTCATTTTTTCTCAGTATTTAATTTGATACTATGAAATATATTTATAAAAAATATGAATTTAATACAAGCAATTGTTTCGTTGTTGAATATTGAGTTTAGATTTAAATACTTGTTGTGAGTTCAACTTTTGTCTTGAATCATGACTGGAAATAAAACTGAATTAAGCAATATTTTTCATGAAATAAGAAATTATTAGATAATTTAAAAAAAAATTGTTAAAAATAAATTATTCAATTTATTTTATTTGATTAATTGACTTTAATTTTAATTTTAAATAAATACATTTCAAAATCGGAAAATTATAGTTTCAATAATTGTTGAAGTTATTGATTGGATTGATTTAGCTAAAAGATTAAAGTTAATTTATCAATAAGGGTGATTCTAAAATCAATATCTATTTATCAAATAAAGCATTGACAGTGAAAAAAAGACACATTAAAAATTAAAAAAAATTAAGTTGTTTAACAGAAAGAAATAATAACAATAATCACATTTTTCTATTATATTGCGTAGGAATATTGCATGAAACATAATTTTACATAAACCCAATGAAACAAAATCGCATCATATGCTATTATGTGGAAAAATACATCCAGAGATAAAAGAAGAGTTTATGAAATAATAATAGTTTATAATAAAAATTCCAATTTGTCAATAAATATAGTACAAAGTTTATGAAAGAATTTATAATTCAGAGGTGCGTATGAGTAAAATCATGGGAGATGAAAATGATTGATGTAATAGGTATATATTCTAAAATAAATTTACATTAATTAGGCTAGTCAAATATTCTAAAAAAAATCAATTAAAAAGGGGAAGAGAGTTAAAACCAGGAATTTGAAAGTATGAGTATTATAATAATTTAAAATTGATTTTCTATTTGTGTCATTTTATCTTCAGTTTATGCATCTTAAATCTCTTATTTCATACAATACAATATATTTTATCACATTTTAATAAGGGTGAGCACGGGTCTCGGAGATAATCCGCTCGCATCGAACCCCGGACAGAAAGCACTCCGAACCGATAATATCCGTTGACTATTTGACTTTATCCGAACCGAACCAAACCGAATTTTTTTGTTGTAAATCCGAACCGATCCAAACTGAAAAACCGAAATAGAACCGAGTAGAACCGATTCTAAGTAATCAACTATAGAATTTTTTTATACCATTTAATTCATTTCTTTTATACTATAATATTGAACTATTATGAATTTTAGTAAATTTTAACAATGATATAACTACTGTTTTAGTATTTTATAAAAGATTTAGTAATTAATAATAGAGTACAATATTTATAATAAATCATTTTCATAATAAACATATATCTATTAGTTATAAATATATGAACAGTGAATATGTTTATAGTTTATATAAAGAAATACATTACTATGATATGTTTCAATTCAATTCTACATTTTTTTTATCCAATCACTAAAATTTATTATTATATCTAATATTTAGTTATTTTCATATATAAAGGTCAAAATTCTAGACCTGAACTCACTGCACATAGTTACTGTCCTACGCCTGAATTCCAAGTAGTGGCTCTTTTCTTGTTCTCTTCTTCTTTGATTCTCCATCTTTCTCGTGCACACACCTTTTTCGCTTGAAGTCAACTTTAATTTTACTGTAGTTAGTCATATTAAGTTTACCTTTACTTATTGACAATGTATACCTTTACTTATTGATAATGTATACGACTAGAGCTTTATCGATGAAAAATAATCGGTAAATGTCCAAAGAGGTTATCGATAGCTAATAACTTTATAATTTAGTGCTATTCTTCTTTGAACGAGATAACTACTTCAGTAACTTGTAATTATTTTTTATAAGTTATGATTTTGAATCTTGTCTTAATATATAACTTATAAGTTGTTTAATATTACACTTTTTCTTTAACAATATAATATTATTGTCAAGACAACACTATAATTCTTTCGTGCACTTTGCTAAAAATATTAAAGGAAAAACTCCGAACAGCTCCGAATAACCGGACCGAAAGAACCGATCTCCGAAAGGAACTGAACCGATCAACGGAGCGGTTCTGGAGATTTAATTTTGGAAATCTCCGAATATCTCCAAGTTTTGGTTCGGGTTTGGAGATTTCCATATCTCCGAAACGCTCCGGACCGTGCTCACCCCTACATTTGAATACACAAAACGATACGTGTATATGATAACATCTCGAATACATCATAAATAATTATGTGACATGATTAATATAATATATTATAAAAAATATTGTATTAAATGTGGTAGTAAATTCGAACCGCTGTTCATGGCATTACAATTTTCGATTTTTTAGTTAACTCCTATGATCTCAATGAATATCTAAGTATTTATGTCCATAACAGTTTTCTATTCTTTCCCTTAAATAAAATAAAATCTCTTAATCTAATCTCTATCAATTTTAAATTTATTTTTCTAAATAAAGAAACTTCGCCTAGCCGATGAATTCCACTATACCTAATGAGTTCGGCCGGGTTGTGATTTTGGAGTCCACTAAAGTGCGACCCACCCCACATGACCCCGCTAGCAAAAAGGGGGTTTCGGCCCGTCCTACCTCGAGCCCTTTTGAGAATAATAACTATGGATGGAGGGAGTATATCATTTTAATTAAAAAATTATTATTGTAAATTAAAATTAAAAAATTACCATTCTGTAGGCAGACCTAATGATTTTGTAATGTGTGGGGTAGTTGATTTTTGCATTTTACAGAGAGTGGATATTGATATAGATACAGTATATAGATACAGATAAGCACCATACTGGCGGCCCATGCCAGCCAACTACAACCAAAATGGATGGGCCAAAAGCCAGCTCCAGAGCTTGTCTTTATTTTTAGGTGGTCCATTAAAATAAACCCTTTTTAGTGATGGACACTGTACAAAATCTTCACCTATGTCAAAAAGTATATATCAATTGTGCTAAATTATTCCATATCACTATGCATGTTACAAACTGAGGGAATGTCCAATTCACTAACTACATTTGGTGCCACACTCTATTATTCAGATCAAATTCCTTTGTCGGGAGAAATTTCTGCTTCATTCAATTTCAGTTAAAGGGCAATGCTCTCCAACTTGTTACAAGTTAATCGGGCGTCAGATTATGACCTAACGTCTAGTCGAAGTCTAAAGATGGTTAAATTGAAGGAATTGAGAAAAAACATAAATGGTCTATGAGGTTTTAACACTTAGGTAGGACTAGTCAGATTCTTTTGTAACAAAGATTTAATTTATTTATATTTTATGAGTTTATTCATATCCTTGGAGTTCGTATTTTGGATAATGTTTTAAAATATGGTTAATTGCCCAAATATACACAAGATTCACTTCCTTTTGAAATTTAATAGCATCTTTTTAAAATTTACAATCTAATGCATGATTTTTTTATATTTTTTTTTTTTGCAATTTAATACACAATGTGACATTTGAGATGGAATATTGATGAGATAATCTCTTAACCTCGACATCGGTGCCGTAGTAGAAATAATATATATATATATATATATATATGTAGTATTTGATATATATAGCTCTCGAATGTTATTGTACTTAAAGATTTGAGTCGAGTTCTAGGCTAAATTGATGGAGCGAGTAACGAATTTCAGGTGTCAATGCATAAAAAAAGTGCGATCGTGCATCAAATTGCAAACATAAAATATCCATGTATTAAATTGCAATTTTTGTAGATATAATTAATTTCAAAATGTGATAAAAAAATATTCATATATATTTATATAATTAGCCTTATTATTATGCATTAAGCTTATTGGTCTGAAGGCCGTCACAAGATATATATTTTTGTGACTAGGACAAATCATTAATCAATGGAAAAGGTACATAAGAAAACATTATTTTAGTGGGAGTAGGGACTTAGTTCATTAAAAAGAAAAAAAAAAAAACATTGGCAGAAAATGAGATTTTCTTGTAGTGATCTGGCACTTCAGTGCCGGTGGTCCCAATTTATCAATACGCATATCATAAATAGATATATAAGGTAATCCCACACTACATTTAAAAGTGTACCTAAGACTAATGTTATATGCTTATATAGTGTATCATAGTGAAAATCAAATATTTCTTTTCAAATATAAATTAAAGTACCAAAAAGATGATGATACATCCAACTACATTGCTGTGTGGGGTATCTCAAACGGAGAGTAAGATCCAATGATTAATTAATCAAACATAAGGTAAATATGATCAATAGAAACAACAAAACTTCACACGGAGTTTACTATGTGGTAAAATCGATTCGATCTGCTCGACATTTTAGCTATAAAAATTGTAACCCGAAGTATTATAGGACCCACTAAATCTGACGGAGCAACCCAATAAGTTTTATTATTTTATGGGATGTGCTGAGCTTGTCTCACCATTTTCAGCTGACGATATTTCGGCCCGGTCTGAACGACATTGTTCCATGGGCTCGAATTTAAAGTTCATAATTCATAGTCCATGAGTTTAGGGTTCATAATCATATTTCATGTGGTAGGATTGGATTTTGGAGTGTAACACAGGTAAGAGTAGACTTGTTACAGGGCAGGAGATTACTAAAATCGGACAAAAATTCAGACCAAACAAGTTTCTAACCGAAAAAATTTCTGAACCATTCTTTTACTACGGATTTGAATATTTTTCAATTTTTCAAACTGAAACCATATTGAGTGTACCAAAATCATATTGAGTTGTATTGAACCTAATAAAAATATAAATTATAAATTTAAAAATAAATCCTTTCGAATTAATTTAAATAAGGCTATGGTTAATTAAGTTTAAAATAAATAATTAAAGGATACTTATATTCAATTATAATATAACTTTAAAAAAAACAAGTTAGTGAATTGAAAATAAATTTGATGTAATAAAATTATTTATTTAAATTAGACATTAACTTTTTTGTTCAAATTAAAACTATTATTCAAAAGATAGAAACTCTACAATCATCTTAAAATTGAAATGTTAGATCCGAACTTCCTTAACATACTGATCCAAAAAAACAATTAATCTCATTATTTTCGATCCATCTTGTACCGTGTACACTCATAAGTAAAAGTGAGAAAAGGATGTAAACCGAGGACAAGACATGCAATATGGATTGTCCATCCGACATTTATGCGACAGCCAACGTTTAACGTTGCTCAACTACTGTCAAAAAAAAAAAAAAAAGATGAAAGAAACTAAAAATGAAAAACATATCGAATGGGGTTGATTTCCAGCTACGTTGTGGGTTTTGTTGGACCATTGGCCATTATGGGCGTGCACAAGAATAGATGTCACAATTGTCCAACATAATTGAAGTTGCAAATGTATGACCTCACCTCTGCCCAAACTAGGACCATTCAGACACAACTATGTCTTAAATTAAAGGTTACACTGCTTAATGCTTTTGCTCATATTTATCTATGACTTCGACGCAATTTACTGCATCTATGTCGGTAATTCAGATTTTCTACCATATAATTTTTACTGCAATATTATTATAGTAAAAGATCGTGCACAATGTGAAGAGTTAAGCTCAAACAGTCATTTGAAGGTATTAAGCTTCAGTAAGAATGAGCTTAATATGATTAAAACTCAATCAAAGGATCATTAGAAGTCATTTAAATCAGGTTCAACATAAAAGAAGGTTTCATGCAGTGTTCGGCCCATTACTAGCCGAATTCCGGTTCAGTTCTCAAACCAGTTCTGGCCGAATTGGTTCAGTGTTGTTCGGTCTAATAATGGTTATTAGTGGCCGAGTTTTGCATATAACCGTTTCTGTTTCTGTTAAGCTGTTTTGGAAGTATATGGCGGTTGTAAAGTGCTTTGATTGGTTGGATGGATGACGGTTACTTGGTATAAGTGGAAAACCGTGTATCATGTAGCAAACAACTCAGATTTTGACATAGAGAGAAGATTGAGAGGGTGAGATTCAAAGAGAAGAGAATGCATTGTAGCTTGGATAGTTTTCTTTTCTGGTTTTGAGCTTGTATGATCCTCTTGTAAATGATCTTCTTGTAATCAATAAAGGAGTGAGTGTTTTTGGTGCCGTGGATGTAGGATTCTCATTGAATCCGAACCACGTAATTCTTCTTGTTCTTTACTTTTCATTTAGTTTGAATTCATATCATCATATTTGAGTGTGTGTGAATCTTGAGTAGTTTAGGTGTTCTTGAGAGTTTATTTGAACCAACTTGCAACAAGTGGCGCCGTCTGTGGGAACGCCATGACTACAGCTCGATTTGATGTGGAGAAATTCAACGGGAATTCAGATTTTGGATTATGGAAAGTCAAGATGAAGGCACTCTTGGTGCAGCAGGGCCTTGCAGTTGCTCTAAAGGGAGAAGATGATCTTCCTATTGCAATGAAACCTGAAGAGAAGCAATCAGTGCTGGAAAGAGCTCACAGCACTATCATCTTAAGCCTTGGAGATAAGGCCTTAAGGGAAGTATCCAAAGAAACTACTGCAAAAGGTGTTTGGGAGAAATTGGATCAAGTTTATATGGTGAAATCTGTAGCAAACAGACTTTACATGAAGCAGAAGTTGTTTGCTTACAAGATGTTTGAAGAAAAGTCTATCACAGATCAGATAGATGAATTCAAGAAAATCCTGGATGATTTGGAAAACATTGAAGTCAATATGGAAGATGAAGACAAGGCCCTGATCCTATTGAGTTCTTTGCCCAAGTCATATGAAAATCTGAAGGATGCTCTCCTATTTGGGAGTAAAACTAGTCTGACCTTGCTGGAAGTAGAAGGAGCCCTAAGATCCAAAGAGCTTCAAAAGGGAGTTGATAATCATCAAAGTGAGAGGCAAGCTGAAGGATTGATTATCAAGAAGGCATTCCACAAGAAACAAGCCAACCAAAAGAACCAGCAGAATTGGAAGAAATGAGCTCAATCCCAGGAAACTGACAAAGAAACCAGAAAGTGTTTCAAGTGTCATAATGTGGGACATCTAGCAAAAGATTGCCCCACTAAGGCAAAGAATCAATCCAAGAAACCTCAGAATCAACATCAAAAACATCAACCGGCCAAACCCACTGCAGACATGACTGAAGCCAAAGGTGATACAGATTATGCAGAGGTACTAACTATCTCCTCAAACCCTGTATCCTCTGACTGGGTGCTAGATTCAGGATGTTCTTTTCACATCTGTCCTATTAAAGAGTGGTTCAAAACTATAAAGTATATAGATGGAGGATCTGTGCTGTTAGGAAATGATGTTGAATGCAGGGTGAAAGGAATTGGATCAGTTATGATCAAGATGTTTGATGGAGCTGTTAGAATCTTGGAACATGTGAGGTTTGTACCTCAACTTAAGAGGAATCTTATATCCCTTGGTATGTTGGATTCATTAGGGTATAAGTTTCAATCTGAAGGTGGAGTCCTAACAGTGTCAAAGGGGTCTTTGGAGGTGATCAAAGCTGTGAAAAGAAATGAACTATATTTCCTTCAGGGAAACACAGTCCTGGGAGAAGTGTCCATGGCTAAAGAAAGAGATAACACTCTTCTTTGGCACAAAAGACTAGCTCACATAAGTGAAAAGGGCCTGGAGGAGCTGAGTAAACAGAATCTACTGTGTGGGGATAAAATCACTCACATGGACTTATGTGAGTCATGTGTATATGGCAAAGCAAAGAGACTGAAGTTCAACAAATCAGAACACACAACAAATGACAAGCTGGACTACATACATGCAGATCTCTGGGGGCCATCCAAGGTGCAAACACTCAGTGGAGGAAGATATTTTCTGTCAATCATAGATGACTACTCAAGGAAAGTCTGGGTATACATTCTGAAAACCAAGAGTGATACTCTACAGAAGTTTAAAGACTGGGTCATTGAGGTGGAAAATCAAACTGGGAAACAAATAAAACACCTCAGAACAGACAATGGTCTAGAGTTTGTTTCTGAAGAGTTTAATGAGTTTTGCAGAGGAAAGGGTATCAAGAGACATAAAACTGTTGCAGGTACTCCACAGCAAAATGGGTTGGTGGAAAGGATGAACAGGACTCTCCTAGAAAGAGTAAGGTGTATGATGATCAGTGCTGGAGTAAGCAAGAGTTTCTGGGGGGAAGCTGTCACAACTGCTGCTTTTCTAATAAACAGATCCCCCTCCACTGCTCTGTCATTCAAAACTCCTGAAGAAATGTGGAGTGGGAAACCAGCTAGTTATTCAGAGTTGAAGGTGTTTGGTTGCTTAGCCTATGCACACACAAAACAAGACAAATTAGAGCCAAGAGCTCTAAAGTGTATCTTCTTGGGATATCCCCAAGGTGTGAAAGGGTTTAAACTATGGTGTATTGAACCAGGGAATCAGAAGTGCTTGATCAGTAGAGATGTCATATTTGAAGAATCAAAGATGCCACTTCTGAAGGAGAACAACAGAGAGACTAACAGCTCAAACTCCTATCAAGATCAGCTTGAGGTGGAGCTTGATAATACAAAACCACAATTGGAATCTGGTGAAAATACAGAAGCTGACAATCTAGAGGATGAAGAAGTTGATACAATAAGATCATACCACCTAGTGAGAGATAGACAGAGGAGGCAAATACATGCACCTCAAAGATATGGGCAAGCTGATATAGTGTCTTATGCTTTATATACTGCTCTAGAAGTTGAAAGCTCTGAACCAGAATCATATCAAGAAGCAATGAGGAGCTCTGAAAGTGATAAGTGGACTGTAGCAATACAAGAAGAGCTGTTATCCTTGGAAAAGAACTCCACCTGGAAAGTAGTGAATAAACCAAAATCACAGAAACTTGTGGGATGCAAATGGATTTTCAAAAGGAAGATAGAATCCTCAAAACCAGCAAAGCTCAGATATAAGGCCAGATTAGTTGCTAGAGGATTCACTCAGAAAGAAGGGACAGATTATACAGAGATATTCTCACCTGTTGTAAAGCACTGCTCTATAAGAATACTACTTGCTTTGGTAGCTCAGTATAACCTTTATCTTCATCAGATGGATGTGACTACAGCCTTTCTTCATGGAAAGCTTGAAGAAGAAATCTATATGAAAATTCCAGAAGGAGTTCATGTCCTAGAACCAGACAAGAAAGCCTGTCTACTGAAAAAGTCTTTATATGGGCTCAAACAGAGTCCTAGACAATGGTACATGAGGTTTGATGAGTTCATGTTGAGAATTGGTTTCAAGAGAAGCAAGTATGATAGTTGTGTATATTTCAAAACCAACTCACAGTCATCAAGTATATTCTTACTCCTATATGTGGATGACATGTTGATTGCTTGTGAAACTCAAGCTGGTATAATTGAAGTAAAGGAGTTACTAAAGACTGAATTTGAAATGAAGGATCTTGGAGAGGCTAGGAAAATCCTAGGAATGGATATTCTAAGGAACAGGAGTAGAAATGAAGTATTCCTATCCCAACAGGATTACTTAGTGAAAGTCTTAGAAAGATATAATATGCATCAGAGCAAGATTGTTTCTACACCCCTGGGACAGCATATCAGATTATCTCTAGAGCAATGCCCAAAATCAAATCAGGAAGAAGTATATATGAGAAGAGTTCCATATGCAAGTGCAGTGGGCAGTGTGATGTATACTATGGTCTGTTGCAGACCAGACTTGGCTCATTCCATGAGCATAGTAAGCAGATATATGGGGAATCCAGGAGCACAACACTGGGAGGCTATGAAGTGGGTATTGAGGTATGTCAGAGGTACAGCTGATAAGGGTTTAAAGTTTCAAAAGCAAGATAGCTTGGATAATGCATTAACAGGATATGTGGATGCTGATTATGCTGCTAATATTGATACGAGGAAGTCTATTACTGGGTATGTTTTTACCTTATTTGGAACAGCTATAAGTTGGAAAGCATACCACCAGTCAGTAGTAGCTCTGTCAACTACTGAGTCAGAATATGTGGCACTAACAGAGGCAATCAAAGAAGCGGTCTGGTTAAAGGGAATTGTGAAAGAATTTGGTGTGTTCCAACATCAAGTGACTATCTGTTGTGATAGTCAAAGTGCAATACATTTAGCCAAGCATCAGAGTCATCATGAGAAGACAAAGCATATTGATGTCAGACTTCATTATGTAAGAGACTTGGTGAGCAAAGGATTGATACATGTAAAGAAGATATCCACTGATGTAAATCCTGCAGATTGTTTCACTAAATCTCTTCCAGCGGCAAAGTTTCGATTATGCTTAGATCTTATCAATATGAGAAGTTGTGTTGAAGAGCAAGATCAGAGGAATGTTGCTGAGGAAAGTCAGTGACTGGTTTGGAATGATGGTTTTGAGCTTAAGGTGGAGAATTGTGAAGAGTTAAGCTCAAACAGTCATTTGAAGGTATTAAGCTTCAGTAAGAATGAGCTTAATATGATTAAAACTCAATCAAAGGATCATTAGAAGTCATTTAAATCAGGTTCAACATAAAAGAAGGTTTCATGCAGTGTTCGGCCCATTACTAGCCGAATTCCGGTTCAGTTCTCAAACCAGTTCTGGCCGAATTGGTTCAGTGTTGTTCGGTCTAATAATGGTTATTAGTGGCCGAGTTTTGCATATAACCGTTTTTGTTTCTGTTAAGCTGTTTTGGAAGTATATGGCGGTTGTAAAGTGCTTTGATTGGTTGGATGGATGACGGTTACTTGGTATAAGTGGAAAACCGTGTATCATGTAGCAAACAACTCAGATTTTGACATAGAGAGAAGATTGAGAGGGTGAGATTCAAAGAGAAGAGAATGCATTGTAGCTTGGATAGTTTTCTTTTCTGGTTTTGAGCTTGTATGATCCTCTTGTAAATGATCTTCTTGTAATCAATAAAGGAGTGAGTGTTTTTGGTGCCGTGGATGTAGGATTCTCATTGAATCCGAACCACGTAATTCTTCTTGTTCTTTACTTTTCATTTAGTTTGAATTCATATCATCATATTTGAGTGTGTGTGAATCTTGAGTAGTTTAGGTGTTCTTGAGAGTTTATTTGAACCAACTTGCAACACACAACATAAACATAATATTCAGATTGTTATGTCGGACAATTTCTCCGTTCTTAATAAGAACTGACATACTTAGGAAAAAACATTAAAAAGAAAAGCGGACTAATTAAGGAAAACGACTATAGTAATCTTGTAACAATTTATAAGTTCAAATGATAAATTATAAAAAAAAAGGAAGTTATTCAAATAGGTTTGACTTATGTCTACCATTATATAACGTGGCGCACTATTAAATGAAACGACTAAGGTAAATTTGTGAATTAAGATACATTATATTAACCAATTAATTAAAGGTTGGCATGCATGTTGAACTTTTGGTAATAGTTGTGTTGTTATTGCATAATTGTACTAACTAATTCGTCAAACAAAAAGCCATGTGACTCCACGTGGCTATTAATTCTAGGTTTTTGAGGGATAAAAAGTTGTGTATAGCTGACACACTCACAAAATCTGTTTTCTTAATAATGCATCGCTTGACTTTAGCCTTCTTTATTTTCTAACAATATGGTATAAGGTATAAACAACATATATCAGTCCTCAGATACTTGCTATTCACTTAGGCTGCCTTCTGCCCAGCCCGCCGCAGTTCCAATTACATGTCTCACTTTAAAATATAAATTGAAAACTCTGAATACATGCATCATGAATCATGAACTATGAAATTATATACTGAATTATAAACCTGGAATCATTAAATTATGAATCATGAAACGTGAATCATGTTAGAATAAAATAACTTGTGAAAAAAGAAAAAAATAAAGTTGCTAACTTGTGAAAGTTTTATGTTATAATTACAAATTAAGGCATACTTGGTAACTTTTTTTTAGCAATTAACTCTTTGGAAATTGGTCTCTATTTTCCATGCCCTTACATTTTACATGGCTTAATTTGCACCATGTTGGGCCCGTAGTCTAAGTTACGTACTTTCATTATTTGTCATGGTCCAATTCAAGGCATCTGGCCCAAATTGTCGTACGCATGGGAGGAGTGAAATATCGGACTCAGACCAAACATTCCGAATCACAATCTTTGTGCCAACATTGAGGTTATGTTTACTTATAATTGGAAGAGGTTAGAGTACTTTAAGTTGAGAGAAATAAAGTGAAAAAATAAGGTTGCGTTAAATAAATAGATGTTTGGTTTTGTTGGTTGGAGATCGGATTAAGACTTGTTTTTAGTGTAAAAGGTAATGTGATGTGTGTAAATATAGTGCCAGCAACCCGAAAGAAAATACGGCTCGGCTGACTCAATCCTTGCCAGTAACCCAAAAGGAAACACGACTCGATTGATCCAATCCTCAATGAATTGAGTCAAGTCATAAGTAAACACACCCTAAGAGTATCATTTAAATAAAAATAACCGTCTCTCCGTCTTCCAAAACCAACAATCGCCACACCCCACTGTACCTTCTCAGTTAAGTAGCATAATATTTGCTTATATTCTAAGAATCTTCTACATCAGTAGAGGAAAGAAAATTGCCGCTGTAAATTCCATTCGGCTGATCTGTCAATTTGCACAAGTAATTTTCTCCGCAGGGAATAAACACCCTCCGTAGCGGTTATAATTTGATAAAAAAACTGCTCCTCCTCTAGGCAATCTGGTAAAAGAAAACCATTCTTTGTCTAGAACCTCAAATAAGAGTTGTCGGCCATATTTTGTCATTTTCTAGTTTTTAATACGACAATCACATCCTATTGTTGTTTACTTAATTCGTTTTTCATTTATTTCATTGATCTTTTAGGTTTCTCCTCTCCGCTAGGGTTTTTCCTTGCTTGAGACTTTTCCCCGCCGATGTGCGACTTTTGCTGACCCTTCTGGTCTTTTCATCGGCTTTCTGGTCATTTGCTATAGGACTAGTGTCTTTGTGGTTAGTGTGTTTTTTTTTTGTTCTAGATGACGTCGGTATCATAGTGGCTGTTTTCTGATTTCTTCCTTGTTGTGCATGCAGTCACGAAGCATGGCATTCTTCGGTTGCTTATCACTTGACGCATTTTTTCCTTTTTCTTCTGCCTATCCGCCTATTTGGATGGGGCATGATTTTACTGATTAGATAGAGAGTCTTGTACTTATGCACTTCGTTTAAGTAATAAAATTCGTATTTTTGATAAAAAAAAAAAAAAAAAAAAAAAGAGTATCATTTAAATTTCCTAAAAAAAGAAATATGGTTTAAAAATCTACCCCCTTTTTTTTTTTTAATTTGTACAACTCTTCAATATACGACTTATTTTATTTTTTATTTGATTTATTCAATTATATCTAACTAAGTTGTGAAATTAGGAATTTTCAATTTTACTTGAAGTAGTAAAACAAGATCTCAACTTTTGAAACATAATCCTTATTTTGGCATAAGAAAACTTTTGAAACAAAATTCTCATTGTGGGACGGGACAAGTACTATCCATAGCCATACACATTAACACCCTCAGACAAGGTTCTTAAGTCGGAAAATTGCTAGGTGGACGAATTTGGACCACCTAGCGCGCCTAGACGCTGACTAGTCGCAGACTAGCTGGTCCCTTTTTTTTCTTTTTGTCTCTGTATGTGTACTGTCAACATATTTCTATCTCCACAGTTGTTCCGCTTAAAAATTCATAAATTCCATTTTTTCATTTTCATAATTGTACTCATTGCCACATCTTCAAAAGACAGATTCACGTATAAGATTTACAAATAACTTATAAAATATTAACAAATACTAGGCCAAAAATCACTTTTGGTCCCATAAGTATTTTCTTTTTCAATTTTAGTCCCATAAGTACTTGCTTTTTCAATTTAGTCCTGTAAGTGTTAAAATTGTCCTTAAGGAAAATTTTCCCCGGAGAACACCAAACTCGCCGGAAAATGTCACGTGACCCCAAAATTTGAGGCAAACCCATGGAATAAGTGACATGTCTATTTTTTAGGTGAGTTGGACTTATTTAAATAAGCATAATATTAGTGTTACTCACAAAAAGATTCAAAGAATTATGAGTAAGCATGTACAAAACAAAATTAATAACATATTTGCCAACAATATGCCATTTTTTTTTCTTCTAAATATGCAGGGTTCATAACATCTTTCATTGAATTACGAGCAGATGATGTACCCCATAAAAAATATATGAACAATAGCATTCCGGGAAAGAACAAGCAAGGGATAAAAGAGTAGGGTTGTGACGTTTGAGGGAAGGAATTAGCATCCCGAAAATCTTGCAAGCTTTGGGTTGTTGTTGTAAGCAATACTCGTGAGTATGTACTGACATCAAAGAATACAAATTTATATTGTTGAAACCAGATTAAGTGGGTAAGGAAAACAAAGTATTATGTTATATTTAAGTCATCGAGAAGTAAAATCTCTTGAAATTACAAGTCACGTATATGTTGTCAGAATCGGAAGGTAGTTTCATAAATTCCAGTTGCTTGCTAGATTGATGAGGACAAGGGGCCTATGAAGAAGAGATGCACTAAAGAATGATCAGGTGGTGAACATAATAAACAACAGGGTTCATGATGAAGATAACGGCGAGTTAAGTCATTGGACGATAGCAAGAATTAGAGCAGCATCTCCAAAAAAAATACGAGATACGGGCTGATAATTTAAGCTTTCAAATTCTCCTCCAAATTAGGTTCGGGCCAAAATCGGACGGTGCCTACACGGTCTTTTTTTGTTAAATTTGGCTTAAAATAAATCATTTTATCCCAATATTTATCCCACATTTACCGAAGAGTCTACAATACAAAAAATAAATATATTTTTTATTCTAAGCTATATACATTTAAATGCGATGATGGGCTAGACAATATGCAATGGTAGGTCTTATGCATGATACAACCTCGTTGAGCAGAATTGTTATACATTATACACTTGTACCTAGTGAAAGTCAATTATTTAAAGGGGCTTAGCTCTTAAGTATAGTTGAAAATATGTTTGTCACTACAAGTCCATAATGTCATGTTGTGCATAGTTTTCTTAATTAAGGCTTGAAGCATTATTCGTTGCCATCAATTCATAATAAAAGTTGTGCATGTTCTAGTTTTCATTATTTTCTTTTTAGTTGTTCGAGACACACAATAGTTATGTTTGGGATTAATGATCACTATATATTTTACGTAATTTTTAAGCACCGATTCATAGCTAAAATAGTGCATTATTTCGTAGATTAGTACTTTCTAACCCACCTTTTCACATGTATGCCTGATTTCACTTGTTTATTGGTTTTGTAGTATTTTCGGTATAAAATAGCGCGTTTTTGGAGTGAATGGTGAAATAACCAGTCCAAACAGATAGAAGATGGCTGGGAAGGAAGAGATTAAAGAATTTGATCCAAAATAGCCTTTGGATAGGCACAAGATGGAGTGGAGAAATCCAAAAGACGAAGTTAAAAAGAGGAGAAAATCGAGTAGTACATGCTTGATCAAATGGCATATTGGCTTGGTCTTGCACTCTGCATTTTTTAAGAAAATGATCGCAATTGATGAGCATTTGCTCGACCGAACACCTTAGTGGCTCGGTCGTGCAAAACGCTGAGTTTTATGTCGATTGACTCATTTTTATGGGTTTTATCCAATTTAAGCCTGGTGCAAACCTACTGTTATGTGCTCTTATAAATACCTAGCGTTAGGCATTGTTGAGACATCATCAATTAGCATTAGTTTTACTTTATCCTGCAGTTTTTCATATTTTTCGTAGTCTAGGTTAGTTTTAAGAGCAGTTTGCTAAGAAGCCGGAGAAGACGATGGATACTCTTCCGCCGGAATTAATCGGTGATTGTAGTATTCCAACTCTCACTTTTAATTCAGTTTTTACCGTTACTTGAACAATGAGTTATTTTATAATATCTTTTTTTTTTTGTTTATATTGTCATGGAGTAATTGTTCTATATCAAAAATAGATATTAATTACGAATGTGAATGTTTATATGTATGCTATAATTACATGTTCTTCTTGTTATCCAATGTTTATAATTGATTATTGTTAGGATAGGCTGATCACCTAACTTAGCACTGTACAATCACATACCTTAAATAGGACCGAAAGGTGATGGTAGTGATAGCCAAACAACACATGATATAATATATACCAAAATTTTTCCGGAAGGATAGGTTATATTGTGGGTGTGTTTTCTAAGCACTTTTAGGAGTTGTTACATAGGCACTTCAATTGGATGGTTGTTTGTTGCTTATAATCCATACCTTAGGCACTTCCGAAAGAGGTTTAAGATGTATAATCGAGAAGCCCCATAACAATAATACATAGTGATTATTGTTATATATATGTAGTTACATGTGCGGTTGTCTATAGTTGCATGATAGTTAATTCTAAAATCTATATCCTAAGATAGCCCTTTAACATTTGATAATCTTTGTTTAATTATTAATCATTTGTCAGCGGCAATTTAGTTTATTCACGTTATTCTTTTGCTATTGTGTCTAGATACTTAGTAAGTAGAATAATAAAGCATTTAATTATTTATTCGATCCGCCTAGATATTTGAGTACCGAGACCATTGTAGTATTTTGATTGGGTTCATCTTCAGTTATGTTCATCTGTATTAGTCTCTATCAGATACGATCTTGTTTGTCACTAGCTGCTGCTACTACACCGTACACCTGCAGTATAACTGGTAGATATTAGAGGGATCATATTTTCTAGTTTTAGTGTTGATTTCCAATTTTTGCTAGTTAAGTGAAATAGATATAAAATTAAAATTTTCTCATTTGTTTTACCGGATATAATCAAAATCAACTCAATTTCATTTATCAACATACAATTCTCATAGGAAAGATATGTTATATAACAGGGGATAAACCCCGTGCAATTACGGGTGCCATTAGTCTTTGTAGATAGGAACCTTGCTTTCCTAGCTATTAACTACACCGTGCACATGCTGTTCGTTGATAGAAAATAGATCGATCAACTTGAAGTATAATTTAGGGTAAAATAGAGGGAACATATACCCAAGATGAATCAAAACAAATATTAAAATATGTGCATAAACTCAATAGACATAGATACACTTATCTAAATACACAAAAAAAAATCTGTAGGATTATGTAGAAGCTCTGACCAAAATTATTTAATTTTATTTAATAGATGAATATAACTTATGTTTTCAACATTTTCAGGTATGGAAAGAAGTTTGAGATGGACGTGCTTCTAGAGCAAGAACACTTTGAAGCACATGGTGTGGTTTGCACCTAGCTTCCAAAGGCATCTCCTTAGTCATAGATAATCCTCTCCCTTCCTTCAAATCCACCAACCCCTCCTCAAGCCTCCGGCGACTTGAAGCATTGTATCAACGATGCAACAACCAAACCCACGACCCGTTAAGCAAACCTCCTACTCGGACACGGCCTCCTACCCATCCCAAAAGGTAACAGATTTGAGGACCTAACTTCCCGACCTTGAAAGCGCTTGGGTTTGAAGTTTGTTGTATCATCCCAAATTGTAGGGTATCTATGGATGCCCCAAGCATTCACAAGAAACATGGTGAGGTACGCTGTATCATGTATGCTTGATGTCGAATGATGCTTCATTTGTTTCGAGTAACAGCACAACCGAAAATAATCGAAAGGTCTCTAAGATGATATTTTGTAGGTGCAGAAGGTTGTGAAGGTCTGACTTATTAGCAAGGTGATCACTACCAATGAGATTTTGGCCTTGTGTAGCTTCTCTGGGTGGTTTAGCAGAACAAGCATCACCCATTCTATGCTCACTGATGATGTGTCCGTCCCGACAAGTACCATAACCTGCCATTTTTATAGAGCTTTAATTTATTATGTTCAAAATCAACGTGGTTGTGCATATCATTTATACTTACAATTTTAATTGATTTGATGATAACATCAGTGTAGTACTCAGGCTCTGAGTTTTGCAAAGAAATTAAATGATCAATCATTGTATCTCCATCCTTTCTCCGTGATGCTCATCAATCAAATCCTGCAGAAAACCATCCATTCTACTGGATATCCTTGCCAGATTTTTCTCGAAGCCTCTATAACCGATCCATCTAAACACGTGGAAGAAATCGGCCGAGTTAGAAGGATCTAATTATGATTATTGGAAGGTCCATCTTACGTCTCATATCAAATCAATGGATGCGATGGCCTGAAGGGTTATTTTTAAGGCTGAAAGCTTCCCATGATCATTGATGCTTGTTAGGAACAGCTCAAGATCACACAAGATAAATGAAAACCAAAAGTTCGAACGAAATCAAATGAAAAATAGCCGAATAGTGTTCATGCGCAAACACAGAAACAAAAACAATGAACACAGGGATTTACGTGGTTCGATCCAAGATGATCTACATCCACGGAGGTTCTATGCACCTCAATTCACTTCACTACACAATCAATTACAAGAATCACCCAGAAAAACTAGTAAACCCCAAATCACAACCCGATTTGGAGCAGAAGAATTCTCTCAATTGCGTAATGTTTACAGAGGGAAAACTATATCAATCAGCTCGCATTTACAAGTGATTACAATTTATATAAGTATCGAAGCTCGAATCTAGAAGACGAGAGAGCTGTAACCAACTTTGACTCAACTGCTCCAAGTTGCAGAAACGAGTCTTCTACAATGGTTTTTATTTCAACGGATTAAAACCGTTGTATCCAACGGTTATAACCAACCTCAACTCGGTTCCCTTTTAACTACTTCACTGAATTGAGTTCAAACCCGGTTTTATGTCCTGGTTCTTCAACTACCAAACCCGGTTCTGAAATCTTCACAACTTATACTTCATATAGTGAGTCACTTGATGAAATTGAACTAATATTCACAAATATCCACCTCAATGAACTCAAGTGCATATCCTTACCTCAACCTGTCTTTGTTCCTTGAATATTAACCACATTGTTCCAGCCTAATTAGGCTCGAACAATGCACTACCTTGTTCCCAGAAACTGCTTTGGTTAAGAAATCAGCAGCATTGTCATTAGTATGAACTTTCTTAACCTCAACAGACCCTGCATCTATCACATCTCTTGAAAAATGTAACCTTATGGAAAGCCTGGTGTTTTAACAAATGAAGTGCACTCTGATTATCACAGAATATGGTCACACACTCCTGCTTAATTCCCAAATCCTTAAGAATCCCCTTCAACCACACAACTTCCTTGATTGCTTCTGTCAATGCTATATATTCAGCTTCTGTGGTAGATAAAGCTACTACAGATTGTTGTAGACTCCTCTAACTCACTGCAGTACCATATAGAGTAAACACATATCCTGTAATAGATCTTCTGGTATCAACATTCTCTGCAAAATCAGCATCTGCAAATCCTACCAATGGAATAGACACATTTGCCTGTTTCTGAAATCCCAACCCCAGATTAACTGTTCCTTTTAAGTATCTCAACACCTGCTTCAAAGCATCCCAGTGAGCTTTCCCCGGATTTGACATGTACCTACTAACCAAAGACACATAATATGCCAAGTCTGGCCTGCTACAGATCATGCCATACATCAAGCTTCCAACACCACTTGCATATGGAATATTTCTCATGTATCTGTCTTCTTCTGCAGTTCTTGGACTCTGCTCCTTGGACAATTTAAGTTGTTGACTTACTGGAATACTTAACGATTTGGCTTCATGCATCTGAAATCTCTCCACCACTTTCTGAAGATAATGCTTCTAAGACAACCATAAGCTTCCAGAACTCCTATCTCTTATTATACTCATGCCCAAAATCTTCTTTGCATCTCCTAAATCTTTCATGTCAAACTCAAAACTCAACTTCTTCTTCAGCAAGTGTATTTTATGCTTCCTCCTACTTGCAATAAGCATGTCATCCACATATAGCAACAGATACACAGGATCAACACTAGCATTCTTATCAAAATATACACAACTGTCATACAAACTTCTAACAAAACCTGCCTTTAACATGAACTCATCGAACTTTTTATTCCACTGCCTTGGACTTTGTTTCAACCCATACAATGATTTTTTGAGAAAGCATACGTTCTCCTCACTTCCTGGAATCACAAAACCCTCAGGCTGTTTCATATATATGTTCTCAACTAAGTCACCATGCAAAAATGCAATTTTAACATCTAATTGCTGTAACTCCATATCTTATTGTGTTACTTTTGACAGCAGCCGTCTGATAGAGCAATGTTCATCACAGGAGAGAAAACCTCATTAAAATCAATACCTTCCCTCTGAGTAAAACCCCTTGCCACAAGTCTTGCTTTGTACATATTCTTTCTGAGTCTCCAGCTTCAATTTTCTTCTTATATATCCACTTGGAACTTATCAGCTTTTGTCCTTTAGGCTTATCAACCAGTTTCCAAGTACCATTCCTATCCAGAGATTCCATTTCTTCCACCATTGCACTAACCCAGTACTCACTTTCACCACCACTGACTGCTTCTTTGAAGTTCTGTGGTTCCTGATATTCTATGTTTTCAGCAATGCTAAGTGCATAATGTACACTCCCAGCCTGCCCATAGAAGTCTGGTCTTTGAATTTGCCTCCTTGGTCTATCTCTGGCAATACTATAGTTTCTTAAATTGGTATTTCTGGATTGCACATCTTCTTCTTCTGATGAGCTGTCACTTGAGTGTTCACTCAAGTTCTCAACCCTTTGGGAATTAGAATTCATCTGAGTCTCCACCTGAACTGATAATCTTTCTGCAACACCATTCTGTTGAGGATTCATTGGAACTGTTCTATGTCTTGTAATTCCCCTTTCATCAAAAAAATTAGTAAACTCAGTAGACAGGTACTCTAAACCATTGTCTGTTCTCAAATGCTTGAGTTTCTTACCCCTTAAAGTTTCCATCTGAATTAGCCATGTCCTGAATTTAGTGAAGGCATCACTTTTGTTTCTTAAAACAAACACCCACACTTTCCTGCTGAAGTCATCAATTACAGACATGAAATATCTTCCTCGTCCATGAGTTTCAGTTCTGGATGGTCCCCAGATATTTGAGTGGACATAATCTAAAGGTTCTTGAGTAATGTGTATCCCCTTAGCATAAGGCAATTTCTGTGATTTGCCTAATGCACATTTATCACAAAATTTAAGTGTTTGGTTTCCAACCTCTCCAATTATGCTTTTCTTGTATAATTCCTTTAGACCTCTTTCCCCAATGTGCCCTAACCTTTTATGCCACAGTGTTAATTCATTCTTGCCCAGAATGTTTCCCACACAACCAACCACATGTTTTCCCATCAAAATAACAAACCATTATGTTGTCTTCCTTTGATCACCAGTTTGTTCCCTTTGGTTATGTGTAATTGACCATCAACAGACTTGAATTCACACCCAGTAGCAATGAGAGATCCTAGGGAGATTAAGTTTCTCTTAAGACCTGGCACATACCTCACATTGGTGATAGTCCTTGTAATTCCATCAAACATGTTGATGTTTATTGATCCTGTGCCTTGAACTCTGCAGGATTGATCATTTCCTAGCAAAATGCACCCTCCATCTTCTTTCTTGAGATTCTGAAACCATTCTTCATGAGGACACATATGGAAAGAGCAACCAGTGTCCAATACCCACTCCATCTCCATTTTTTACTCAAGAACATTCAGAACTTCTGGTGTGTTTTCTTCATGTTCAACTGTAGTAGCTTCAGCACCCTGGCCTTCCTTTTTCTTCATCTTCTGTGGACAATCCTTCTTTAGGTGTCCAGTTTGCTTACACTTGAAGCACTTCCTATTTTCTACACATTCTCCAGATTTCTTCTGAACATTATTTCCACTCTTAAAGTTCTTTGAGGTTTGACCCTTCTTTTGGTAGTTTCTCTTGAACATAATGTTTAGTCATTCACCAGATTGATTTACTTTCTTATCTCCTTGATTCTGCAAACATATGGTCTTCAGAGCAATAATAATTTAGTCATAACTCAACTTATCCTGCCTCCCAAAGATCAGAGTGTCCTTGAAACTCTTCATAGATCTTGGTAATCTCTCTTTTCTCAAATATGGGAAGAACAAATATGTCAATGGTTTCCTTTAGGTATCAAAATACTATTTGATATTATTCCACTGCTATTGCGTTGTCCTGAGTACGATATAACCAACATGCATATTATTTGAGAAAGTAATACATGGTTGAGTGCATTGAGCTTTTTGTACAATGATGCGTACATTTCAATTAAGTAGAGAATTTCATCTCTCAATAACTCTTTCGTCATTTCCTTTAGACTCAAATAGATCATTCCTTAGGTCCACACTTCAACCAATCATAGGAGTGCTAACAGATTGCACTTTATCCATGTTAAATCGCCTGATAATATTTTGGATATATGCAAACTGAGGAATTAATATTCCACAAACTCGGTCTTCTAGTTCAAGGCATAGACAATACCGAGTTTTCCCATGATCCTTTATCTCAATTAAAATTTCAAATACATCACAGTATCTCTTCTTTCTTTAAGAGTACCTATTATGTCCTTAACATCGACATAAGCTGCTATAGTTGCAAATATAGAACTCGTTTTCTTTATAAATGCATAGGGCAATTCTACTTGTTCTTCCCTTTCCCAATCAAGTAGTCACTTAGACGGGTATACCATTTCCGTCCAGATTTATTTCAATCAAAGTGAGCATTTCAATCTAATATTACAAATGCACTCCGTTGTCTAGAGTCACTTGAGTTGGGTAATGCAAGTCTATCTGACACTTTCACATATCTCAATAACAAGATCCCCAAGGTGATATGTTGTAACCACATTAATATGCTGCAATTTCAATCCTTTGGAAACTTATCAGTAAGACATTAAGACGTCCATTGCGGGAGAATATGTCTCCTCATAGTTAATTCCAGGGCTTTGTGAGAAAACATTGTTCTTTAAGGTAAGTTTTGTATCTTAGGACTTTATTCTTCTCACTACGCTTACTGAAAAAACATATTTTATGTCCTACAGTCTTTACACTGGCGAGGCTAGCACTACCAAACCAAATACCTGTCGTTTTGTCATAGAATCGAGTTCTACCTGGATTGATCTCATATAGGCTAATATGTTCTTTGTCGATATCTTACAATAGAGCGTGATTCGATATTATTATGCTCTATAATTCATTGAGCAACAATGCATACATCATCAATGCACGTGAAATGTTTTTCCATTAACTCACATGCACTCTGATTATCTCTAGAATCATATTAAACTTCGGAGCGTCCTCCAGTGATGATTCATGAACATAATTAATTAGAGATAATTTGAGAGTAATTCTTTTTATTGATGATTCTAATTGTGCCACACCTGCCTCCTTCTTTGAACAGGTATTCATCGAACCACGTGGCATCCCCCATTTTCTTTTGGGAGCCACGGCCTCAACCACACCTCCACTAAATTTGGTTGCAACACCTTTATATGCGGTGTTGTGCCCCTTACTGGGGACTTTTAATTTTACAGGCACATTTGCAGCTGGTATATATGATCTTGTCACTTTAGCGATTTTAGCAAATGCATCAACAATCAAACCTTCCATTCTTTCAAGATCGATAATATTTTACCTCACTTTACATTATGAAGTGTGGGGATCCTAATGAGACATACTGGGAAACACTTCCTGTCGTTCCTTAGAAAATTCTTTTTCTTATCTTCCCCTAACGACGGGAAGATTGTCTCATTAAAGTGACAATCCGTCAATCTTGCGGTAAAAAGATCTCTCATATTAAAGGTTCCATATAGCGGGTAATAGTTGGGAATTCATATCCAACATAAATACTTAATCGTCTTTAAAGACCCATTTTGGTGCGCTGTG
The DNA here is from genome assembly GCA_958295605.1 of Ajuga chamaepitys. Lineage (NCBI taxonomy): Eukaryota > Viridiplantae > Streptophyta > Magnoliopsida > Lamiales > Lamiaceae > Ajuga > Ajuga chamaepitys. The sequence continues at coordinate 9,025,030 of OY282507.1, read as the reverse complement.
GGGGTGCAATAGACACTCATACTGCATAATCAAATATACAAAAATGTAAAAATATCAGGCTAAATCCAATTACCAACTGGTATGCATGCGTTGTTGATTAGCAGTGGGTCTGAGATGAATACAATAAAGTTGCAGCTACATTGCATAAGCCCATGGCAGATAGGTATTTAAGCGCGCATTTCGTATAACCTAATCCTCCATCTATATCGTTTTTTATGGTGGCATATGTGAGACCATTTTTGTGTATGCACATGGGTTAAATGATTCTCTACATTGATCCTGATAGATATGTAATAATCATCAAATCCTTATGATGAGAACTCTCTAGAGTTAATAAGTCTTATAGACTTTATGAGTGAGGGTGGTGAACCTTTATATAGTATTTTCTAGGAGTTTTTCAAATGCAACATTTCTTGTGGACAATAATGTGATGATCAGTTAGTGTGTCAAAGCATTTACCAGAACCATGGATACTTTAATGGCCCGCTTTGTGGTTTGATAGGTCCACATATATTATATTTTGTTCTTTTGTAAGAATGATTCTTGCTTATATATCTGGCATAGGAAGGTCTCAATCCTATTTATTGCTCAATATAGGCTTGGCAGAACGAGTGGGATGTTGGTCGTGCTTCTAGTGCTTTAGAAAACATTGACTGTGTTATAATAAAATTAGCACTGACACTGTACATCACATCAGATTTTTATCCCTTTTGTATTTCACTCGAAAGAAAGAATGTCCATATAATTTCTTAAATATGGATCATCATGTCATGACTTGAATGTCTAAATCCCTTGTACCAAAACCTACACGAGTCAGCGTTTCAAAGTCCATTACTGGTAGCAACATATGAGTCCGCATCCCAAAGTTCATTGTGGAATACAACATATTAGTTTGTGTCCCAAAGTCCATTTTGATACAATATTTGATCCAACGATATACAACTAGATTGACTAATGAATTTCTCTAAGATGTGCTTCTTTTCACATTCATTAGAAGCATTATAATATATTTAATTCCATTATCATAGGTAGTTTCTAAATGATAATCTTTGACACGTGTATTTTTACTTAACAATGTTTAAGTAGCTCTTGGTGCATATAGAGCGTTTTGTGACTATAATTGTTATGTCATAGGCATCTAGAGAATTCAACGATTCTTCGCCCTTTTTAGTACTTGTGATTCAATGATGGTCATTATGCAGTGATGCAGTGAGTCTCTATTCTTTGGACTTCTTGTATCTCTTACTGTTAACTGCTCTAGCAGTTTTTATACAAAAATATAATATTCCCACACTTATTTAAAAGTTCATTACCAACTCTATCCCTTTTGTTTAGAGGTTTTCGATTGTCTTTTGCATATTGTCTCCATAACCACCATGTCCATTTGGGGTAGGCACATCAGAAGGCCTTCAGGGCTTCTATGTCCCTTACTTTGTGGTGTATCATGACCACAACTGTAGAGATAGACACATTCGTTTCCTTTACTTTGGGATTATTTTTACTATTTAGTTTACCATAGTTAGACTAGAGAATTTTCGTTATCCCAGCGCATTTGGTGTTACTTTTTAGGAGAAACTAATCATGCCTCTCAACTACTTGCACTGGTTGATTAGCTAATTGAATATTGTAATTCTTTTATTTCATACTCTAGCCTATACATGTTTGCTAATATAAGCATTTGAGTAGGAAAGTAATGAGATTTTATGTATCATGTCATCTTATGTGATTTGTTTACACATAAAGAGATATGTGTTTTTTGGCACAACGTGTCCTTATTGAGGCTATTGACCCTTTTGTAGTCTAGTGAGTGGGTTTCTTTCCACTAGATAGTTAATATCGGAAGTAGAGATTCATCTACATTTTTAATATTTCTTTTATTGCATTTCGCAGCTCATCGGGTATTTTTGAGCTAAACAATACTCCTAGTGTAAGCTAGGATTAATGTGTCATCTCAAATTCACTAGAGCATTGACTGTGACTTCTAGTACGTCAAATAGTGCTTTGTCATTGGGGTCGGTTGATGATATGATCGTACGAGAGTTCTTACAGGGTGTAGTTATTTTTCATGGAAATATTTTCCTATTAGGAATATCAATTGTGGTAACTCAATTTCTTCTGAGTCTAATATTTAAATTTGGATCGAGTTGGTTTAATCATTTTCTTTTGAATTAGATTTCGGGACCATATATCATAAGTTTTTCAATACTTTGTGAAAATACTTTATCACATAGTTGATTTGTATTGATTAATGCCCATGAATTTTCATTATCATGGGAATATTCAATTTACCAAGCATAACTAACTTCGTAGGAAAAGCAATTGTAAAATTATCATATAGTCATGCAAATAAAACCATCGACTGATAATTATCAAATCTCTAAGAGCAAGTAAATCAAGTCACAACTTTCAATTTCATAAGAAAGTATTTAATTGGACCACAACTATAGAGAGCTCCATGAGTATCATTTAAAACCAAGCAAAATTTCAGTATTACCAAAATTATCCATAAAACAAATGACACATATACTTATCCTTAACTTGCCCAAAATTATAATCAGTATTTCCAAAGGATCATGCACAATAACTGTTAGATCATTTAATCTAATGACCTAAATGAACTGCTCAAGATGATTATTACCAGAAATAAATCAAACAACCACTAAAATATATATACTTGCACAGATTCTACATCATGGTTGTATCATACACAATGTTGATTTTTTTTTTTCACAATAAATAAATCATAACAATTATCATTGCAATCATGCAAAGTAATTAAATCAAACAAACCACCGTTGATTTATTTCTCCCCAAGTATAGCCACATCAAATCAAATATATATAATAATCCAAACTAGCATTACCAGATTCTTTTATATTCTTAATGTCTTAAGGTGTAATGATTAACCAAACAGAAACGCAATCTTATGCTACAAGATCAAAAGGAATAAAGATTAGTCAAGAGTAACCTGTTTTCGGCCCATTGCGAATTTGATGACTAAGGTTTTATCTGTCCAGTTGATCCTGATTTTCGGCAGTCGAAAATGGTGGCGGCTCGAATGTATTTTCGTAATTCAATACTGTAAATAAGGAGGTGGATTGTGTGAGTCTATTCGTGCTGATAACGTGTTGTATGAAAATAGAAAAGAAGAACAGAGAGAGAGATGGAAGAGAGACACGGAATTATTAGGGTTCTCTTGTACATCAGATCCCCTTTATATAGGATGTCAAATACAAAGATTTCACAGTTACATATTATTTACTGAATACCTAAATTGCCCTTCATCAATTACTTTTGACGAAGACACACTACTTGTGTTTTTCCTTCAACATTTTGTTTATTTTTCAAAAAAATTAAGTCAAATTATTTATGCATCCAAATTTTGAGATTAATGACCTTTCAAGAGGTAAAGTATTTCTTTTTAATTAGTTTTACCGGAGAAACTGAACGAGTTCACTCGTATCACTTGTGTAAAAAAAATAGGTACAAAAGATAAGAGAAATCAAAATATATTTTAAGTTTGTTAAGTCCACGCGTAGAATTTGCGAAAGGAATTACGAGTATACTTTTAATATAATTTATGCGTCAATTATTTATATGAATTTTTGTGTATCTTTGCCCACCTATATAAAACAAGTTACAAAAGTAACCGAATCAAAATTTATAGTGCTCTATTTTTTATATATTTTTTATTTTCTATACATATATATATATTAATATATATGAAAATCAATTTTTATGACATAAATATTTATATATATATATATACATATATAATACTCTTAAGATAAATAACTTTTTATGTATGTAAATGAATATTTATATAGATTTATTTTTTAGTAATGAACGAAAAATCTTGACAAAGTTTTATTTCTCTTCAACCGAAAACGATCCGAACAACTTCAGTTTTTGCCTTTAATGGAGTAATTTTGTAACTGACATTTTCTTGTCTAAAATTTTCGCATTTAGCATGTTCTTTTCCTTTGTCGACATTTCCTTAATTAACAAGGATATGTACTAAAAAAAAAATGTTATACTATTTACTTAAGTTTGTCGAAATTTCCCAAGGTCAGGCATTCTAAAATTAACCAGGACCTTGTAGTTCGATGTTATTACTATTGGTCTTGTAATTAAGAGGTCATTTCCCATCCCATATTCTTCAATATACTTAAAAAAAAAATAATAATAACCTTTTCTTTTAGGGTATAAAAATAACCTTCTTAAATTTACCTTTAATAAGTTAGTATATCCAAATACTAGTAGTATCCCCATACGATGAACTGTTTGTAAAAAAGAATATGGGCCAAGACATTAGATCCATGGGTTGACATTGGGAGCCCATGGAATATATATCAGGCCGCCTTTGGTTACTTTAAAATCTTGTCAGGCTATTATTTATGTGATAAGCCCATGTGTTAACATATTGTAGGGCCCACAAGTCCAGCCCCTAGACTATATAAATGGCCAAACCTAAAACTCAAGAGAAAAAAATCCAGGAATTCTAGGAGAGTCATCGGAGCCGCAGCGGAGCCGATGTTTGGTTTCAAATTTTCAATTCTGCTTTATCTTTTTTATTTTATAATTTTCAATTCATGAGATACAATTAATTATGCGTAGCTAGTTCGTTTATATTAGTTTGAAGGAATGTTGAACTCAACTCGTATTTTGTGATTACTTGATCCGTAATTAGATTTTAATTTCTACCCGATAACTTATTTGTGTTCTTTGATCGTATGACCCATGATATTTTGATTTCCCGTCAAATTAAGTTATTAATTTATCAATGCTAGATTATAAAAGTGCAATCCGTAATTGTTACAATTTTATAATCGTAAGTAGTAATATCGATTAATTCGTTAGGGATAACACAAATCTAGGCCATCCGAATCGAGCGTATGTATTTGGAGTCTAGTCTGACCTATTATCCTAATTATTAATGCATTTAATGAATTAAACCTAGAGAGATTATTCTAGGTTGTTCAATTAAATAGAGTTAGCTAAAGAACTTGTTTTAGTTAACTAATATTAAGGGATAATTCGGGCCGGCAGAGCTTATTGTCGGTTTAGGGTTAGAGAGTTGTGGGATAGATAATCAGGTGTAATTAGTTAATTAATTCTTATATGAGTAGGGAGATATTGAACTGAGAACTAGTACTCTTTTCATATTTATTTAAGTCGAGAAACTTGTTTAATTGAGTAGTTGAAGTCTTTAGCTATTAGTAGGTTATTCGATTAGTTTAGTAAGTAGATTAATACAAATCAAAACCCTCATTTATTTACTTTTATCGTCTAGTTATCAACATTAAGAAGCATAATTAATCCAACCGCTACTAGGGGGATTCGACTCTTACTTATCACTGCTACTAGTTAGTGGAGGTAGTTAAGATAGTTAAATTTGACGTGCCTCGACAGCTCGCTCAAATTTTGGCGCCTTTGCCGGGGAGTTTTTCTGAATTAATATAGTTTCTTTTATTAATTAGTATTAATTATTTTCATTACTATTTGTACTATTTTTCCTTATTACTCCCTCCGTCCCACCTTATCTTGCACACTTTCCATTTCGTCCGTCCCAAGCGAACTTGCACATCCCTTAAAAAAGAAAGTTATAACATAATCTCCACCCTCAATCTCGACCCTCAATCCACCTTTGAAATGTCAACAAAATCCTAAAAAGTAATTTTTCTTAATACTTGTGTCAACTCCCCATGTGCAAGATAAGGTGGGACGGAGGGAGTATTTAAATTCTGTCATCGCACATTAGCAAGCGGACGCCACATTGGGTCATCCAATGTGCTTGTCAAACTACAACTTTTTGCAGAACTGTTACTGTTTTCTTTGATTTCATGAAGGAGAAAAATTCCAATATAACGTTGGAAGATGTGATGAAAATCTTGATTTCTAACACTCTGCAATTTCAGGAAGATACACGGTAGAGAATAAAGAATCTTGAGACTCAAATAAGTCAATTGGTTACTGTGGTAAGTGTTAGGAATTTTTGCATTGAATCTGGTTCAGTTTAGGTCGACGTTCGTGTCAAGGTGGAAGCAGAATTTGAAGCAAATCTGGAGGGCTTGGAATTGGGCGCGTCGGAGGACGGGGTTGCCATGGATGGTCGCGGCCGCGGCGAGAAGTGATCGTTGAAGAGTTCTCGGGCGCGAAGGCTAGTCGCAGGCGCGACTAGTTAGACGAAACATGGGAGCAGTTTTTTGTTGTGACCGCGACACGTCAGGTGGCGTAGCAGATGGACTTAAGCTGTTTAGGCCCAGTTGGATTCCTTTTGTGTATATGATTAGGTTTGGGGGCTTAAATAGTCCTATTGTCTCTAGGATTTGTATTATGAATAGGTTTGAGGACTTATAAATAGTCCTATAACCTTTGAATTTGTATTAATTGAATTGGTTGTTTGATCAGTCATTGATTTGTTAGGACAAGAGAGAGGTTGTCAATTTGGAATATTCTAGAATTGGTATTTGTTGAGTACTTGGTACTCTTTTGGTCTAGAATATCCAAATTTGATTTTGGGACTCTATTTTCGGGTTTAGAGTCGTTTGGTCATAGAGTGTGGAGAGTTTGGTTTGGTCGAGTATCAATTGATTGATACTCGAGTCTGTCTCCATTTGTTAAGATGAAGAGTTGGATAATTGACCTAGGGTCAAGTTTGTCTTTGTCCTATGTTGTAAGCACTCTTTTGATATTGATTGGTTCCTCTCGTTTGACCGTGGACGTAGCTAACAAATTGTTAGCGAACCACGTTAACTTTAGTGTGTGTTTTGGCTTTGTCAATTCTTCTCGTTTATCGTTTGTTATTATTTGTGATCGTAATTTCCCAACAGTATGCAGGTTAGAAAGCCAAGAAATTCTGCTGAATGAAAATGTTGTGATTTTGAGGAGCAAAGAACAGCCTAGAGAGGATGAAAAACCCATGCAAATGCTGCAAAATGAAGAGGGCAATAAAGATCATGCTGAACAAATGCACATTGGATGCGAGACGCATATTGAGTCATCCAATGTGCCATCAGACATTGTGTGCTAGACGCACACTGGGTCATCAAGTGTGTTGCCAGACATTGTATTCAAGACGCACACTGGGTCACCTAATGTGTTACAGATAGTTTGTGAAAAAGAATTAAAGTGCGGGTATAATTTGGACATGGCTCCAATTACATACATGAGAAGGAAACGAGTCAGAATGAAAACATATACGGTAGTGGAGGAGCCACAATCATCAAGACCAGCCCGTAAGCCTCCTTGGTATATTTTCTAAAGCCTCGTTTACTTCGGGGTATAAGGATAACACATTTATCCCTTGTCTTTGGATAATTTGGTGGGATAAGGATAAGATTCTAAATTGGTTCCAGGTTTACTTTTCCAAATAAAACCTGGATAAGGATAACTTTTATCCAATTCCTAGGTTTACCTCATTACATTTTAATTTAGGATAAAGAGGGTATATTTATAATTAACTAATTATTAAAGATTAAAAATAAAATAAAATGGGATTTCAATGTGTTATTAAGTTAATAGAATATCTTATATTCCTTGCATTGCACGAGTGCACATCTAATATATACAGAGATTCTTATATATAAGAAATGCTCAACCCAACTCGTGAACCTGCAACCCACTTATTTGACACTCTAATCTATATATATATAAAAGCAAAATGGAGGGCATTAATGTAATTTTAGTTTTCCCTCCAAAAAAATTATAACATAATTGGTAACTTTTTCTTATTTTTGGTAAGTTCATAACTTTCTTTTACTTTTCTAAAATACAAATAACTTTTTCATTTTTAATCCGATTTTTATGCATAATATACCAAATTATTCATCTTTTCACGATCTTCGATTCAACATCCATATCATATATATTATAATGAGATATTTGATTTGAATAAACAAATTGTTTGTTGGTGAATTATTTGTGCTAAAATTGATGTTTATTGTGAATTGGACTATAATATTTTGGTTTTAGTTGCAACTAAAATTAGTAAAATAAATTCTTTATAAAAAATATTTTTAATAAAAATACAACTAATCAATTTATTTTATTTGACATGAATTTTCAATTTTTTTTTTTATTTAAGTCAAGGAGAAAATCCATTGTTTAAATAATGAAAGTCCTACTTTATTAAATCAAAGGCAAAAACAATAATATCTATTTTATAATCAACTTATTAAATCATCAAATTTGCTAAAATATCTCCGTATCACGACTTTGAGCATATATATAATTATCTATTAAAATAGGTACTAAAATTATTTTTAATTACCTATTTATATTTTTAATAACGAGTATTTTGTTAAAATTACTCTTTTAAGGAAATTTATTCTTTGTAGCCTAAATTATGACCTTTATTACATTTGGCAATCTTTTTAATTTTTTACTTTTACTGAAAAATTATATGTTTTTAAATTTTATAAGCTAAATAATACTTGGTCGCACAAATCAACAACAAATGCCTTTTTTACTTTTAACAATCTAAATAAATTTTTTCGCATTAATCAATTTTTATCTTCTAATAAATAAACCATTTCTAAGAAGGCTATACCATTTATATAAATAATTTACAATACCAAATAAAATACAAAAATATTCAAATATTTTGAAGAAACCAAAGACTTCTCATTAAATAAATTATGAATTTTATTTTGTTAAAATAAGATTTTATTAAATAAAAATTGTTTAAGTATATTTAAAATCACCAAATGAAATATTAAAAGTTGCAAATAAAAATTCAATGTCATAAGAAAAAAATTAAATATTTATAATTAGAACATGAAAGTTTATTTAAATAAATAAAAAGTTAAATATATAATAAAAGCAGAGACATAATGAGAAAATTATTAAACTTTACATTACATATGATCCAAATAAAATATCACCGTTCCTTTTATTATATATTTTATGGTATATATATATAAGCCACAATAGTGACAATTCTGTAAGTAACACTTTCCAGCCTAATATTTTAGACTGTAATTGGTAAGTTGTTGTCACATTTGATAAGAATCAAAATTTATTTTACTTTCTAAAGTTGCAAATATCTTTTTTTTTTTCATTTCTAATCTATTTATTATGTATACTATATCAAATTAATCATCTTTAGACGATGTTTGATTTGACATCTATATGATATATATATATATATATATATAATAAGATATTCTATTTAAAATATTATATTATTTGTTCGTCGATTATTTAAGTAAGATTTCAGTATTTATTGTGGGCTGTACAAAAAATATAGTATTGGTTCGGAATACAATTAAAAATCATTCAAATAATTCTCTTTTACAAATTATTTTACTTGATTATTTCATTACAACCACAACTAATCAGTTTGTTTTATCTGACATGAATTGTCTCAAGTTAATATTTGATTTATAATCAGCTTATTAAATTATTGAATTTGCTAATGCTTATTTGATATAATAATTATTTTTGTTGATAAATCACAAAACTATGATTTTCACTCTTATATAACTTTATATATGATAATTAATCTTAGATTTTTTTTTAATTAATTTTTTATGTTTTAGATATATTAATGTTATTTTTCAATGAATAAATATAGTTTGCAACCTATACTATGATATTATACAAGTTGCAACTAAACTTCTTTTAAATAAGCAAAATTAACCAACTAAAACTATATGTTTTTTTAGACTTTGCAACCTAAACAATACTGGGTCACATTAATCAATTTCAATTATTTTTATTTATTTATTTTTTTTTCTTTTTTTTTTTTACATTTTTCAACCTAAGCAATTTTGTTGTTTACGTTAACTAATGTATATCTTTAAATGAATCTACTATTTACAATATAAATATATAATTTAATTGAAACTTTTCAACATATATACGAACGTATTAAGAAATATTGGAGCACTCATATGTTTTATTTTGTTATTCCAACTATTGAATAACTTTTGAATTTTATTTTGTTAATTTTTTATTCTTTGTATATTTGAAATACCAAGTAAAGTACTAAAACTTGCAAATAAGATTTTTTTAAAGGAGATAGTTATATTTAGAATTTAAAACTTTATTTTTATAAATTTAAATATTTAAAGTAAAATGGAAAAATCTAAAGAAAAATAAATTTCTTATAACATTATCCAGTTTATTTTATTTAATAATATGAGTTGATAGTTAGATATTTATATTTGTTTTAACATTCATAATTAATTAAGCATATGCACATAGCTGAAGAATGATGCAGACATACTAAATATGTGTTTGGATTTTAAAGTTTAGAAAAGTTCATTTTGAAAAAGATTTTCTTTTATATTGAATATTTATCTTAATGTTAATCTATAATATATATATATATATATATATATATATATATATATGAAGTAAGTTATATTAAATTCATATATGACGTGCGAGAAACTTATATTTACAAAACTTATAATTTTATTTGTGCTTTATCCTATATTTTAAAATATATATATATATATATATTATTAGGATAAAATGATCACATATTTAAATATTAAATTTTATCATATTTAGTTTTATTTAAAATTATTACTTTCTAAATAAACTTCCGTGCATCGCACGGAAATATTACTAGTAAATATAATGTTAGAGCAGGTTGACTATTTGCTTTTCTTGCAGGTCTTTGTTTGACAGTTAAATTGTGACCTCCTTCAAAAAATAATATAAAATAAAATAATAATATCACAATAAATAAGAGCAGACAAAAGTAGAAGTTGAAAAGAGAAAAAGAAGTGGTTGAAAAGCTTGTGATATAAAATGTATAGTTGAAGGTTTTAAAAGTGGAATTTAGAAAGACTTTGACTGAATCCAAACAGCACTCCATAACCAAAAGCTTGTTTGGTGTAGAAAGCATATAATTCTCATTATAACTACATTTGGATTATTCAGATTTCAACAAACAGAAACAATATCTCAAGAACATGAGTGATCCGTTGAAGAAGAATTTGGCAGTGGAGCTCCGAGAATCCATCCTTAACCAGACGCACGTTTCCCTATCACTGGCGAAGCACCTCATCTCCAAAGATGCCAACTTCGTATTCTCCCCGGTGTCAATCCATGTCGTACTGAGTGTGATCGCTGCTGGGGCAAAGGGTCCTACTAAGGACCAACTTCTGAGTTTTCTTAAATCCGAGTCCACGAAACAGCTCGATTCGCTTTACTCACAGATAGTGAATCATGTACTGGCCGGACGTACTAGTCGTGGGCCCTGTTTGTCCTCTGCTAACAGCATCTGGATTGATCAGAGGTTTCTCTTGAAACCGTCGTTCCAAGAAGTAGTGCAGAATTCTTACACCGCGGTTGTTAAGAATGTTGACTTTCAAAATAAGGTTTGTTTCTTCAATCATGCCCGCAGCCTCTGTTTTAATACCCCAGTAAAAATTATCCTATATATGTCAACTGTCAGGACTATATTTGGTGACTCGTATATGTCAAGATTAAAATTTGTTGATTTTATTCGACTAAAAATAATTGTCTTTTTCTTTAAAGGGTGATTGCTTGCTAATTGTTATGTATGTTTATGTTGATGATTTCCAAATTATTTAATAGTGTGAGGAGGCAAGAAATGAGGTGAATATGTGGGCTGAGAAAAAAACAAAGGGCCTTATCAAAGAGATACTTCCATCGGGTTCCGTCAATGAATTGAGTAGGCTTATTTTAGCAAATGCATTGTACTTCAAGGCATTCTGGGTTCGCAGGTTTTCTGCATACTCTACTAAAGAGTATGAGTTTTTCCTCTCAAATGGAAGCTCCGTTCGAGCACCCTTCATGACTCAATCCCAATCGACTTATTTTCGTGCTTTTGACAGTTTCAAAGTTCTGAAACTACCGTACATAGACGGTGGAGATGGGCGGCAGTTTTCAATGTATATATACCTTCCAGATGTGAATGATGGACTGCCATCTTTAATGGAAAAAGTCACTTCCGAATCTGGGTTCATTGAGCACCACCTCCCGTATCAAAGGGTGTATCTTGAGGTTTTACGTATTCCAAAGTTCAAAATAGAATTTGGTTTCGAGGTTTCTAAGGTTCTCAAGGGACTGGGGTTGGAGCTTCCTTTTAGTCCTGGTGGTCTCACGAAGATGGTAGACGACGAAGAAGAGGGTAGACTTGTGTTTATTTCAGACATATTCCAGAAGTCGATCATTGATGTGAATGAGGAGGGCACTGAAGCTGCAGCTGCCTCCGGCTTTCTCTGCGGTGGAGGTTGTCCGCCAAGGTCTGATACCTTTGTTGCTGACCATCCATTCCTTTTTGTGATACGAGAAGATACCACCGGTGTGGTGCTCTTTTTCGGCCAACTAGTCAATCCCCTTGCTCCTTAGTTTAGCATAAACATTACTCTCTCAATTCCTGTGCTTCAGTTAAAACTAATTCTATTTTATGCTCAAAGCTTTTATTTTGGTTAAAATCAAGGACGAAAATTTCGGTTTTTACGAAAATATCGGTGTTTCAATTTTAGAGAAATTTGGTTCGGTGCAAATATGGGTACAGTTTGGAAAAAGTTGAAAATGTATTAAAAATCTAAAAATTTAAGATGATATTTTACAAATTGTGATAACTAACTTAAATGCACATATTTAGGAAAAAAGGTGATACAAATGAAAATGTTTACAACTAATTTATAAATATTAAACAATATAAATGATGTCTGACAATATGATACATATTAAAAATGTCGACAAGTTGTTGTTTTTCGTCAGAATTTCTTCTTTTCATGTGTTCAATAATGTCTTTAGCTCAAAGAATGCTCAATTGCATATCATGTCATTCATTTAAAAAAAAAAAATTAAAAATTATTCGAATTTTTTCCGAAATTTTACCGAAATTTCAGTAAAATTTCCACATAATTACAACAAATTGTAACTGGAGATAATCGAAATCGAAATTTCCAGAAATTTCGAAAAAAATCTGACAAAAATCTATTACATTCAAATTTTATTTCGGAATCATCAAAAAAAGAGAAATTTCAGACATTTCATGCTGGTTAAAACTAAGTTTATGATGATTTATCTTTGATTTATATATATGCCTCTTTTGCTAAGGCAATATACATCTTGAAGTCCTTAAAGTATTGATGTTTGTTTTAAATAGTCCTTAAAGTATCATTTTGTTTTAATTGGTCCTTAAAGTTCTAGTTTTTTTATTCAATTGGTCCCCTGAAGTATTTTTTATTTTAATTAGTCCCTTATGTTTTGGAATTATTTCAATTAGTCCTTAAACTATTACAAAAATATATTTAAGGCCCCTAGAAGAAAAAAATACATAAAATATGTGAAATCACCGATTTAATTCAAAATGATATTGTAGCATATCTTTTATTAAATAAATGTTTTGTAATTTATCATTATGATGCTTTCCCCCTGAAACGAAGGTGAATTATACTAAAATATCGATTTGAATAAAACTCCAAGATTATATTTTTTCAAGAATTTCATCCAAACTTTGAGAAAATACTTTGTGCTACTTTATTTTAGTTAGAAACGTGCTAATTTGATCCAGATATTTATATTGAATTTAAAGTAAAATTGAACATTATCAACGAAATAACTTTAATTTTTTTAAATATTGTAAAGACCTTCAAACATAAAATTTCAAAGTCCTTTCGTTAATAATGTTCAATTTTACATTAAATTCAAGATAGATAGAGTTCAAAATATCTCAACTAAATTATCACTAAAATTAAAGTACCACAAAGTATTTCTCAAAGTTTGGATAAAATTATTGAGAAATTATAATCTCGAACTTTTGTTCAAATCCTATTATAGTATAATTCACCTCGTTTGATGGTAAAAGTATCATAAACAAATAACACAATATTTATTTAATAAAAGATATGTTATAATATTATTTTGAATTAAATCGACGATTTCACATATTTTATGTATCTTTTTTTCTTTTAGGGGGCCTTAAGATAGAATTCCGTAATAGTTTAAGGATCAATTGAAATAATTGTAAAACATAAGGGACCAATTGAAACAAAAAATACTTCAGGGACTAATTGATTTAAAAATTTATAACTTCAAGGACCAATTAAAACAAAATGATACTTTAAGAACCATTTAAAACAAACATTAATACTTTAAGGATCTTAAGATGTATAATGCCTTTTGCTAATTCCCTTGTTTGGTTTGGTTTCAACGGATGATTTATATATAAATATATATGTATGCCTGCCTGTTTTGCCTCTTGCTAATTCCATGTGATTGTGCTCCGTTCCGCACCTTTTTTTTAGGGATCTTTCGGCACCATTTCATTTCCTTCTACGTACTTTTCAAAATAAAGTATGAGTCCAACTTCGATGCTATTGTGGTATCGATATTATTGTGAGAGAAGAATATGTTCCAAATAAATTTACACACTTCTTAATAAAGAAAGAATTCTCAAACTTTCTACCCCCACATTTCACTCTATTTACTGAAACTAGTAGTATCCCCGTGCGATGCACGGTTTGTAAGTGTAAAAGAATAAATTAATATTTTTTTATATTTTTATATAATAAAATATTATAATCAATAAATAATAAGATATGAAAAATTATATGTTAATGAAAAAAGAGTGCAGTGAAAAGTATTAATGACTAAAATATATATTAGAATGGATATTTATTTTTCTTAATATGTGAATATCTCTAGCATCCTTCCGTAGAAGTCATATTGATGATTGGGGCTGGAATTGCAATATGCGGTTGACAGAGGATATATTTGTAATGTTAAAAATTAGTTACCGTCTTCATAAATAATTTTTCATTAATAATAGTCAATAAATTTATAAAAAGAAAATAATTTTAAGAAAATATGTTTTTTTGGGTCCAGACAAAATCAGCCCAAATAGCTTTATCATTTTTATTTAGGCGAATATATGGCAAGTTATTGCCAATAATTGTGTTTTATATTTGGTTGAATTTTATATACCAAAAATTGTGATTTTCAGAATTGGTAATAAATTTTGGGCGGGAAAAACTTCACAGTTACTAATTTCAGTGGATTTTGTTATTATATTAAGTATAGATAGTTGTTTCCAAATTCTAATCATAAGACCTCCAAATATGACGACATTGAAGTTGGAGAAGAATGCAGCTTTGGGTCACCCAACCCATTACACGGCCCATGCGATATGAGTCGAGTCTTACATGCGTTTTTTCCTAATTTTTAAGGATTTTCACCCTTCAACTCATATCTTAATTCTCCAACTATAAAGGGGGACCTAAAGATAAAATTTTATACATCTTCTGTCATAATTTGGAGTGTCAAGCAAGGGATTCAAGGAAGAGTTCAAGAATTCAAGAGCAAGAAACATTCAGTTATATCTTTTTAATTGTTTTGTTCTTAGCTACTTATGATATTTTTTAGGATTCATTTTTTACTACCGAGAGAGTTTATTATTAAACTCTGACACTAAAAAATACACAAATTGAAATATAATGGTTCCTGGAGAAAAATCAATTGGGCTTCATTACTGAGCCCAGACTATGAATACTTATCAATCACAAACTTGGAAATTATAATATGATATATTGCCTTGAGTTTGAGTTGAAAATGTTATGTTGCGAGATTTGTGTAAATCAATTGTAACTTATTACCAACTTTAAATGCAATTCCGGAATTAAATGGTTTGAATGTTTTAACATATATAAGGTATTATCAATTAATGCAGTCAATTATACCATATATAATGCTTAATCAATTAATGCAGCTAATATTGAAGTTTTCCAGAATTAGCAGTGTTGTTTTAGGCGGGAAAATGTTGATATTACTATTCTTGGCGGATTTTGTTATATTATATAGTATAGATGTCATTACTAAATCACCACTTCCTACTAATTAAAACCTCCTAATTTTGTACCCCACTAATTAACCTATCACCTTAGTAACTCAAACCAAACCACAAAACCAGCCCAACCCATTTCAGCCACATGATTTACACCCCCTTTTTGGATCATATATCCACTACTTTAACCCCCACAAACCCTACTTCCTTCTCATCTTCTTCAACCTTCTCAGCTTCAAACCCTTGCCGATCCACTACTCTAACCCCCAAAAACCATACTTCCCTCTCATCTTCTTCAACCTTCTCACAGATCCTGTAATTTACTCTCCAAATCTTAGTGTTTCGACACCCTTTGGTCCCGATTTCAATGGAAGATTCAACTTCTGTGAGGGTGTATTATTCGGATTCTGAGGATTCTTTCATCCTCGAGACACCAAATCTGTTGGATCGTCCCAAAATTTCGGAGGAGAATGAACTAGATTACAATTTGGATTTGTGTTCCGCCTCTCAACCTACCAAAGGTCTTGGGCCTCACGAGGTTGATCTAGCAGCTCCGGTTCCTGTTATAAGTTTGTGGCTGGATATGAAAGAGAAACGAGATCATTTCATGCAGCACTTGACCCTTTGATTTTCTATCTTCATGAAGGCTATTCTGCTTCTACTAGATCTCAGATCTATTCTTGTTTTTTTGAGGTTTCTTGATCGTTTGCTATATATGTTGTTAGAGCTGAGATTTGTGCCCAATATTTGGGGCTTTGTGGATCTATTGCTCTTATATGTTGTTAGATCTAAGATATGTGGGTAATTTGTGGGGGATCTCTCGATCTGTTGCTTAGTATGCTGGTTAAATCTCGATCTCTGCATTTATTGTCACCAACGTGTTCTTATTGCTTGGTTTGTGCTATTCAAATACATTCTGGAGGCTCTATGTTGATTTTATGGGTTTGAGTTCACTTGATTACGAAATCTGATGTTGTTGTTGTTGCTAGTTCACATATGTGTACCTACGCTATTTAATGTTGGAAATTGATTTGGAATTTTGGGTTTTGACTCAAAATTGACCAATTTAATTAATTCAATCCATTTGTTAAAAATGGAAACAAGTTGCAAATTCATAATCTACACTTCGAGTAGATGAATTTAATGTATTAATATGCTCAAAACCAATTTCGGGTGAATGAGATATTAATTGTCAAAGGTTGCAACTTAAACATGGAAGTTGAAGAGTCTATGAAGTAAATACATGGGAACTTGTCCCACATAGGAAAATTGGAGTAAGTGGATACTCCTTATTTAGTAGAGCACTTGATAAGTAGTTATCAAGTGTGCTCTCCTATGGTGGACCTTATGGTGGATCCTAGTGGGATTTTAGCCTTTGGCTAAAATGGACCCGAGGATGGTGCTTCGCACCATCCGAGCCCGAGCCCGGGCCCGCACGCGCACGTCGCACATGTCGCATTGAGTCGCTTTAGAGGCGCACTTTGCACTTCGCACGTACGCGTCGTCGCGAGGAGCTGGAGGAGCCTTAAAGTTTTGTCCAGGTGGTCCAGACGGATGGCTCACGGGTTCGTGGCGGTTCGAGTCAGGCGGTGCGGTGACGTGGACCGGTCCGGTCAAGAACCGAGTCGAACCGGACTAGATCGTTGGGCGGACCGGACCGGGCAGTGGGTCGGACCGATCCACCAGCGAACCAGTGCGACCCGTCGCCCGCCAGGGCGCAGGTCAGCCTGCGGGTGCGACCGCCCAGCGAACTGGTGGGTCCAGTCCAAAGGGTGCAACCAAGGGGTGAAGAGGTGCCTTTCCAAATAGGCACTTCAACTCTTCAACATATATAAATAGGCCCCTCCACATTTCATTTTATACATTTGAATTCACAAGTTCTTTGCAATTTAAAAGCTTTCTAAATTCTGCATTAGTAGAGTCCGAAAGTTCCAAATATCCGAGTACGTTCGCCGATAACTTCCGACTCGTAGTGCAGCGGTCTGAAGTTTTAAAGTCGTTGTATCTTGGAGGCATTTTGGTACTAAATGTATTGCACCTGAGTACGTGGCAATTTCGCCTTACGGATATAGAGTCAAACTCTAGCCTCGACTTTGTCTGAATTTCTACATCTTCGTCTATACATTCACATACCGTGTCTAACAGCGTAAGACGAAATTTTTTTTGTATATTCGGAGATGTCTTCTTCTGTTTCTACTCCTTCAATCCCTGCTGTTCACGCCGAAAAACCAGCGAAATTTGCTGGCAATGATTTTAAGAGATGGCAGCAGAAAATGCTGTTCTACTTGACAACTCTCAGTCTTGCCCGTTTCTTGAGGGAAGATCCTCCTACCCTTTGAAACAGGGGATAAAGAGGGAATGACTGCTTTGGACGCATGGAACCACAATGACTTCCTGTGTCGAAATTACATTCTAAATGGATTAGACGATTCTCTTTACAATGTCTACTCCATTTTTAAAACCGCAAAAGAATTGTGGTTATCTTTGGAGAAAAAGTACAAAACGGAGGATGCCGGAATGAAGAAATTCATTGTCGGACGGTTCCTCAACTTCAAAATGGTGGACTCGAAGATGGTCATGGACCAAGTTCGAGAGTTGCAGTTGATCCTCCATGAGATTCATGCTGAAGGTATGCAACTATCGGAATACTTTCAAGTAGCCGCATTCATAGAAAAGCTACCGCCTCAATGGAAGGATTTCAAAAATTATCTCAAGCACAAACGCAAGGAAATGGGGCTTGAGGACTTGATCGTGAGACTACGGATCGAGGAAGACAACCGAAAATCTGAAGTCAAAAGCGACAAGAATCGTGGAGAGGCACGTGTGAATTTGGCTGAGTCCGGAAGTGGCAAGAAGAGAAAACGCGGGACTCGCTCTAATAAGCAACAGAAGACCTCGAACAAAAGATTCAAAGGTAACTGTTATAACTGTGATAAGCCCGGATACAAGTAGAGCGAATGTCGACAACCAAAGAAGGCAAATCAAGGTCAAAAGAATCAGGCCAACCTTGCCGAGCACAAATCCTTGCCAGAAGAACTGTCTGAATTGGATCTGTCCGCCGTCGTATTCGAGGCCAACTTGGTAGATAATCCAAGGGAGTGGTGGATCGACACAGGGGCTACCCATCATATCTATTCAGACAAGGAACTGTTCTCCACCTACCAAGAGATCAATGGCAGAAAGCTTTTTATGGGAAACTCTGCAACATCTCCAGTGGTAGGATTGGGAAAGGTCGTGTTGAAGATGACATCGGGAAAAGAACTAACCCTCGTGGATGTGCTGCATGTCCCAGACATTCGCAAGAATTTAGTCTCCGGTTCTTTATTGAGTAAGGCCGGATTTAGGTTGGTTTTTGAAGCAAATAATTTTGTACTGACCAAATGTGGTCAATTTATTGGGAAAGGCTATCTCGAAAAGAGCCTTTTCAAAATGAATGTAATGACTGTAAAGCGCGACATTAAGCGCAATATTAATATAAGTGAAGTTAATTATTTGCTTGAGTGTTCTAATTTATGACATGGTAGATTAGGACATGTAAATCAAAATACACTTCGACGTTTAGTGAATTTAGATTTACTTCCTAGAATGGAATTTGATTCACAAAAATGTGAGATCTGTGTGGAGGCAAAATTGGCCAAAGCAGCATTCCATTCAGTTGATAGAACTACTTCTCCTCTAGAACTTGTTCATACTGATGTGTGTGATTTAAAGTTTGTGCAAACTAGAGGTGGTAAGAATTACTTCATTACTTTTATTGATGATTGCACAAGATACTGTTATGTATATCTTTTGAAAAGTAAAGATGAAGCCATTGAGGCATTCAAAAATTATAAGAATGAAGTTGAAAATCAACTTAGCAAAAGAATCAAAGTGATTCGTAGTGATAGAGGTGGAGAATATGTAGCTCCATTTGAAGAATTTTGCCAACAAAACGGTATTATTCATCAAACTACAGCTCCATATTCACCTCAATCAAATGGCGTAGCAGAACGCAAGAACCGAACTCTAAAAGAAATGATGAATGCTATGTTGATAAGTTCGGGCTTACCCCAGAACATGTGGGGGGAAGCCATCTTGTCTGCCAACTACATTCTTAACAAATTGCCACATAAGAAAAGGGACAAAACTCCGTACGAGTTGTGGAAAGGAAGAAAACCTTCCTACCATTACCTTAAAGTGTGGGGGTGCCTAGCTAAGGTTGAAGTACCTAAGCCAAAACAAGTGAGAATAGGACCCAAAACTGTTGATTGCATTTTCATTGAATATGCGCATAACAGTAGTGCATATCGATTTCTGGTGCACAAATCAGACATTCCTGACATAAACGTGGGAATGACTATTGAGTCAAGGAACGTGGTGTTCTTTGAGAACATATTTCCTAAGAAGGAAAACACAGAAGTAGGTTCTCGTAAAAGAACTTATGAAATTACAAATGGTTCACCTGCTGAGGTTAATAAAGAACCTGAGGGTAATGAGGAATCGAGACGTAGTAAAAGGGCCAGAAAGGAAAAATCCTTTGGGCCGGATTTTCTATCATACATGATGGAAAGTGAACCCAGGACAATACATGAGGCATTGTCCAGTCCAGATGCTCCTCTCTGGAAAGAAGCAATAAACAGTGAAATCGAGTCCATCATGCAAAATCACACGTGGGAGATTGTAGATCTACCACCAGGCTGTAAACCACTTGGATGCAAGTGGATCCTAAAGAGGAAGTATAAAGCCGATGGATCA
Source organism: Ajuga chamaepitys (assembly GCA_958295605.1). Classification (NCBI taxonomy): domain Eukaryota; kingdom Viridiplantae; phylum Streptophyta; class Magnoliopsida; order Lamiales; family Lamiaceae; genus Ajuga; species Ajuga chamaepitys. Next base: position 9,004,518 of record OY282507.1, on the reverse strand, counting down.
ATTGATAAGTATAAGGCTAGATTGGTAGCCAAAGGGTTCAAGCAAAGAGAAGGATACGACTTCTTTGATACGTATTCCCCAGTTACGAGGATCACATCCATTAGAGTTCTCATTGCTATTGCAGCTCTGCATAACCTTGAGATACATCAAATGGATGTGAAGACGGTCTTCTTAAATGGGGAATTGGAGGAGATATATATGGAACAACCTGAAGGGTTTGTAGTTCCTGGCCAAGAAAAGAAGGTGTGCAAACTTGTTAGATCTTTATACGGACTCAAACAAGCACCTCTTAAATGGCATGAAAAATTTGATAATGTGATGCTCTCAAATGGTTTCAAAATCAATGAGTGCGATAAGTGTGTCTATATAAAGGGCACTCCAGAAGATTATGTAATAGTGTGTCTATACGTCGATGACATGCTTATTACGGGAAGTAATCATGACTCGATCGTGAATACTAAAAACATGTTAAAACGAAATTTTGACATGAAAGACATGGGTCTGGCTGACGTCATTCTAGGGATGAAAATCTCTAGAACTTCTGATGGAATTTTCCTATCACAAACTCATTACGTTGAGAATGTGTTGAGGAAATTTGATGCTTATGACGTATCCCCGGCTAACACTCCTGTAGATGTTAATCTACACTTAGCCAAAAATAGAGGTGACCCAGTGCTGCAACTGAAATATGCAAGAATTATCGGAAGCTTGATGTACTTGACAAATGGTACGCGTCCGGATATAGCATATTCAGTTAGCAAACTTAGTAGATTTACAAGTAATCCTAACAAGGATCACTGGAAAGCTTTGATGAGAGTTTTAAGGTATTTAAAACATACCATGAATCATGGAATTTTGTATACAAGATATCCAGCCGTATTGGAAGGATACACAGATGCAAACTGGATATCTGATACTAAAGATTCAAAATCCACCAGTGGTTATGTATTCACTATAGGTGGAGGAGCTGTGGCTTGGAAATCCTCTAAACAAACTTGCATAGCTCGTTCCACAATGGAATCGGAGTTCATTGCTTTAGACAAAGCTGGTGAAGAAGCCGAATGGCTTCGGAACTTCTTAGAGGATATTCCTGGTTGGTGCAAACCAGTGCCTCCCGTGATGATACACTGTGATAGCATGTCTGCTATAGGGAGGGCACAAAGCCACATGTACAATGGTAAGTCTCGACACATCCGGAGGAGACACAATACCGTTAGACATTTGATCTCAAGTGGGGTAATCTCCATTGACTACTTTAAGTCAAAAGACAACATTGCGGATCCGCTGACTAAAGGCATTGGTCGAGATCAAATGTATAGCGCGGTAAGGGGAATGGGGCTAAAACCCACACACTAAAGAGTGTTCATAGTGGTAACTCGTCCATGATGACTGGAGGATCCCAAGAACTTGGTTCAACGAGACAACTAAGCTTTGAAGCACTCAGTTTTGCACTTGAAAACAAATTTCAAGCTCATTCTCGATTCCGCTCAAGTGCCAAATGTACCTATTTGGTACAAAACCTGATGACGTGTGGTGAGGGTAAGCTTAACAACTTTTAATGATTCCTATACCTTCGTGGTAAGGTATTTCAGGGTACCTTTAATAGGAGATCACCTATATAAGTGTGAAGTGGGGCCGCTTCAAACTGACAAATGTAATATTTTCAGTACATACTTATGAATCCAAGATAAGGTCCATGGCCAAAATGGACAACAACGTGAGAACCAAAAGGATATTAGAGTCGTTACTTTGTGGTTGTTATTGTACTTGATTTACACAAAAGCTGACCAGTTCAAGACATCATGTTCACTGAGCAGTGAGTAAATCCGATGGCATCTCACTAGGGAAGGTTCAAAGCCTGAAGCTACCTATCCTGATGAAGGGACGGCTCGTTGGGACTTTCTTAGGTGTGCATTGCATTAATATCATTCATGTGGGGGATTGTTGGAAATTGATTTGGAATTTTGGGTTTTGACTCAAAATTGACCAATTTAATTAATTCAATCCATTTGTTAAAAATGGAAACAAGTTGCAAATTCATAATCTACACTTCGAGTAGATGAATTTAATGTATTAATATGCTCAAAACCAATTTCGGGTGAATGAGATATTAATTGTCAAAGGTTGCAACTTAAACATGGAAGTTGAAGAGTCTATGAAGTAAATACATGGGAACTTGTCCCACATAGGAAAATTGGAGTAAGTGGATACTCCTTATTTAGTAGAGCACTTGATAAGTAGTTATCAAGTGTGCTCTCCTATGGTGGACCTTATGGTGGATCCTAGTGGGATTTTAGCCTTTGGCTAAAATGAACCCGAGGATGGTGCTTCGCACCATTTCTCGGGTCCATTTTAGCCAAAGGCTAAAATCCGATGGCATCATGTTCAAAAGGGATACTTGATTTACACAAAAGCTTACCAGTTCAAGACATCATGTTCACTGAGCAGTGAGTAAATCCGATGGCATCTCACTAGGGAAGGTTCAAAGCCTGAAGCTACCTATCCTGATGAAGGGACGGCTCGTTGGGACTTTCTTAGGTGTGCATTGCATTAATATCATTCATGTGGGGTATTGTTGGAAATTGATTTGGAATTTTGGGTTTTGACTCAAAATTGACCAATTTAATTAATTCAATCCATTTGTTAAAAATGGAAACAAGTTGCAAATTCATAATCTACACTTCGAGTAGATGAATTTAATGTATTAATATGCTCAAAACCAATTTCGGGTGAATGAGATATTAATTGTCAAAGGTTGCAACTTAAACATGAAAGTTGAAGAGTCTATGAAGTAAATACATGGGAACTTGTCCCACATAGGAAAATTGGAGTAAGTGGATACTCCTTATTTAGTAGAGCACTTGATAAGTAGTTATCAAGTGTGCTCTCCTATGGTGGACCTTATGGTGGATCCTAGTGGGATTTTAGCCTTTGGCTAAAATGGACCCGAGGATGGTGCTTCGCACCATCCGAGCCCGAGCCCGGGCCCGCACGCGCACGTCGCACATGTCGCATTGAGTCGCTTTAGAGGCGCACGTACGCGTCGTCGCGAGGAGCTGGAGGAGCCTTAAAGTTTTGTCCAGGTGGTCCAGACGGATGGCTCACGGGTTCGTGGCGGTTCGAGTCAGGCGGTGCGGTGACGTGGACCGGTCCGGTCAAGAACCGAGTCGAACTGGACTGGATCGTTGGGCGGACCGGACCGGGCGAACCGGACCGGGCAGTGTGTCGGACCGACCCGCCAGCGAACCAGTGCGACCCGTCGCCCGCCAGGGCGCGGGTCAGCCTGCGGTTGCGACCGCCCAACGAACTGGTGAGTCCAGTCCAAAGGGTGCAACCAAGAGGTGAAGAGGTGCCTTTCCAAATAGGCACTTCAACTCTTCAACATATATAAATAGGCCCCTCCACATTTCATTTTATACATTCGAATTCACAAGTTCTTTGCAATTTAAAAGCTTTCTAAATTCTGCATTAGTAGAGTCCGAAAGTTCCAAATATCCGAGTACGTTCGCCGATAACTTCCGACTCGTAGTGCAGCAGTCTGAAGTTTTAAAGTCGTTGTATCTTGGAGGCGTTTTGCTACTAAACGTATTGCACCTGAGTACGTGGCAATTTCGTCTTACGGATATAGAGTCAAACTCTAGCCTCGACTTTGTCTGAATTTCTACATCTTCGTCTATACATTCACATACCGAAATAACATTTAAACTATGTGATGTTGATTGTGCTGATAGTTTAAACAAGTTTGTCACTGTATATGCTGAGTTAAGATGTTGTTATGAATTAAAATGATTAATCAGATTCTGTAATCAAGTGTGAAAGATTTAAACTAAGTGATGCTGGTAATGCTGATAGTTTAAACAGTTACTCCCTCTATTGAGTCTTGAATGAACTTGCACACTTACAGTCAAGATGTTTCAACTGTGTGATGTTGTTTATGCTGATAGTTTAAACATCTTGTATCTACACTTGCTGGTTTAAGCTGCTTATTGAAATGTTTGATGCATAATCGGTTATTTTTAGGTTGAGTTGAAGTGTATAAACTGTGTGGCTTTGCTTTTGCTGCTAGTTTAAACATTTGCTCCCTTAATTGTCTGGTGACAGTAATTGTAGAACTCATTGATGATTTTTTGCTGAGGGTTGGGGATAGAAAAAGAACACAAACACTAATGCATTACTTCCACTTCCTGATATACAATATAGAAATGACAGTGTTTACAGCCTAAGCAAAATGTACACTATACTGTGTTTATGTTGGCCCTAAATATACCCTAATTCTATCATCAACCCGCGTATGTCATATGTACCAACTGCTTGTTCATTTGCAATTAAATGTTCTATCCCTTCTCTTACTACCTCCTCATCCACTTCTAATGTGGTTGGCAGATTCTCTTCCCTTTGTAATTTCAATGTGTGGTAACTTGTAGCTATAATGTCCCTTTAGCTTCATCTCGTCAATCATGCATGCCTGCAAACTTAGAAACACTTCAATCATGCATGACCTATATGGCTCTTCTTCATCTTGCAATTTGTATGTCCTCTCGGTGCACCTTTGCATATAGAACCACTTTTCATCTATGTGAATGACATTGTGCATAGAGTCAAACTTGATCTTACTTGTTTGGCTATCAAAATGCAATGAACAGACGTTGTACTTGAGCCTTTGCAGCTTGTTGGCTTCAGTTAAGATAGGTTTTATGGCATTGGTGTGTGGTTTTGTCTTTCCAGATTTAACCCACCTGCCTACCTTACTTTTGCTGACTTTTAGTTTCTTAGCAAGCCGAGGGCCGGTCCAATGTTTCAAAGGGCCCGGTGCGGAAAAAAAAAATGAGGCCCCTTAAAATATTGATAATATTGTGTAAAAAAAAAAAAATCATCAGCTAAATATAAAAATTAGATATATAGCAATTCACGCTTCAATTTCATCAAAATAAAATTCCATAATGACCATTCAAATTTCTCACATAATCAAGAAAAAAATAAATAAATAATAATAATAATAATAATAATAATAATAATAATAATAATAACAACAACAACAACAACAACAACAACAACAACAACAACAACAGCAATAATAATAATAATAATAATTAATAATAATAATAATAATAATAATAATAATAATAATAATAATAATAATAATAATAATAATAATAATAATAATAATAATAATAATAATAATAATAATAATAATAATAATAATAATAATAATAATAATAATAATAATAATAATAATACAATGAACTGCGGAACATTGATCTTCTTGCGCTTTTATCTGCAAAATCATCAATCAACCTTTCATAATCAAATTTTTCTAGAAACTCACTCTCAATAGAAATTAAAGCTAATGCATTCAATCTTTTCTGGCTCATGGTTGATCTCAAATAAGATTTCAACAACTTCAACTTTGAAAAACTTCTTTCTGCAGATGCAACAATCACAGGGATAGTCAGCAATATCTTGTATGCAATGAATGAACTTGGAAAACAATTCATTCTTTGCAAAAAGTTTAGTATTGCACTAGCTGTTTTAGCTTCATTTGGAAGCATATGTTGTAGGATCTTCAAATCTTCTCCATCTAAATATGAAATCTCTTCTCCTAGGCCTTTTTTCTGTAGTTTCCTTTCTAAATTCATGCAACGAGCCTTCAAGTCTTCATCAACCAATGAACTTAACTTATCAACTGTGAAAAGGAATCCGAAAATATCTTCAAATTTCTCATATTGTTCAAACCTTCTCTCCAATGATCGAATTGTTTGATCAATTATGAAACAAAAATAATGTGTTCTGAAAGCTTCCTCGGGGGATTGTTTAGGCATTTGGGAAGAATCACTTGAAACTTCATCAAAATGTTTTTTTCTGTATATTTCTCTTTTTTCAGAGAAAACGGGATCAATCTCCATGGATGAAGCAAGTTCCTTTGCAGTATTAATAGCTTGTGTGAATCCCGTATTTCTATACTCTTTAAAAGAAGCAATTAGTTCTTTCACCTTAATCATAGCAACATCAATAAGCATATCTTCGGATTGTAAACATTTGCTAACAATATTGACTATACTTAGTATGTCATACCAAATAACCATGCCAAGTAAAAATTCAAACTTTTCAAGTTCAAATGTTGCTAAAGACTTAGCTTCACTTCTTATTTTGGAATCAGTATCTCTTTCTTTTGCAAGTTCAAGTAAAGCATCTCTAACTTGTTGAGCTTGAAATGCTATTGCTTTTACACTTTCAACACGGCTTTCCCATCGAGTAGTTGACAATGACTTTAGAGTTAACCCCTTCGTTGTTACATGATCTTGCAAAATTTTCCACCTCTTCGTGGAATGAGAAAATATTGTATAAATCCATTGTATCACTCCAAAAAAATCCTTTGCTTTTCCACATGAATTCGCAATGTTGCAAAGTGTCAAATTTAGACAATGACAACCACATGGAGTGTATAATGCTCTAGGATTTACATCCAAAAGTCTTTTTTGCACTCCTTGGTATCTCCCGCTCATATTTGCCCCCATTATCATATCCTTGTCCTCTCACATTATCAATATCAAGACCAAGACTATTTAGGACATTCTGCAATTCTTCAATTGTCCAGATGTATCATCCACATTCAAGAACCCCAAAAAATATTCTTCTATTTTTATTGGACTTGTAGAGTCATCAATACATCTTATAACCAAAGTCATTTGCTCTTGGTTACTACTATCAGGAGTACAATCAAGAATCACAGAAAAGAACTTAGCTGCTTTAATTTTCTTGAGAATAGAATTCTTGATTTCGGAAGCTAGCAAACATATCAACTCATTTTGGATTTTGTGGCTGAGATAATGATTATGTAGCCTTTTATCAATGTGCTCCTTCATCACTTGATCAAACCCAGCAATCATTTCAACTGCAGACATGAAATTCCCATTGCTATTATCATAAAGCTTCTCATTACTACCACGGAATGCTAGATTTTGTTTAGCTAAAAATCTCACAACTAAAAATAGTCGGTGTAACACCATCCTCCAAGTAGCCTTCTCCTTCTGGATTTGAGCTTGAATATCATGATCAATTGTTTTACTTTTGTCTAATTTGCTACGCAACTCAAACCAATTAACGTAGTTATTGACATGCTCAATACTTGTCTCATGTTCTTTAAGTCTACTACTAAGATGCCTCCAATCACAGTATCCATCATTTGCTAGCTGACTTTGTTGAGGTCCTCTCTTGAACAACTTGCAATAAAAGCAAAATGCTTTGTCATGTGCTTGTGAATACACCAACCAATCTGGTGTTTCTGCCCATTTGGTAAAATGCGAGTATAGGAATCTGAAGAAAAACATCTTTTTGAATCATCTTTTGGCTCTTTTCCAGTTAGAACATCTCTTTTAGGACCTTTTTCCACTAATAAATCCTTGAATTTAGAATCTAAATTTTCCAATTTTTTGGATCGAATATGTCGAGTGAAATGGAAGAACATGATTCTTCATTCACCACACTATCAATATCATTACCACTTTCAGGATCTACATCATCTCCATCTTCATCACCATCAGTGTCAACATGATCAACATTTTCATCATCTCCAAAGCTTGCATTATCAAAATTCTCAATATTTTCAAAATCTAAATCATCACCACTTCGATTATCTTCATTCTCTTTGAAAATTTCATTCACATTATTTTCACGTGCTAATGGTTCATCTTCATCACAAATATTTTCTTCACCATCATTTAAATTTTCAACAGATGTATTTCTTGAAATTTTCACAACAAATATATCCAATGCTCCCTTTTGAGACTTGATAAGTTATTCTTCTTTTCTTTTTCTCTTACGCTTTTCATTACCACATTCATATTTACGAGGAGGCATTCTCAACTATCTATCAAAATAATAAATAAACAAAGGTTACAAGAACTGATTGAACGGAATTGAAAATTTAAAACCCTAAAACATAAATTCAATAATATATACATAAATTTTCTAATGAAAATAAAATAAGATTATTAATTTATTTAAATAACATGTAACAAAAAAAAAATACCTGATAATCTGAATCTGTAATTCTGCAACGAGTCTGTAATCTGAATCTTATAGTTGCCACTTGCGAGTCTACGGCCTAACTGACTAGCAAATATATATTAGTGGGGATTCGGATTTGGGGAGTCAATTATTAATGATATGGGCCAAAGCCCAATTTAAATGTTGAAGAGTTGAAGGGGCTGACTGTTTGGAGGCCCATTTTAGAGAACAGAGCAAAAATATTTTGCGTTTGTGTTGGGGGAGAATCAAACTCGCGACCCTTCAAAGGGCACTCAAAGTTCTCGCCCAAGCCAAACTAACTCCACTACAACACCAACTATGATATCCTTTCATACAATGTTTTAACATATCATGTCTACAACCTACAGGTAATAAAAAGAAAATATAACGCTATGAGGTATCGAACCTGAGACCTCATCCAAGCCCAACATTTCCCCTGACAACATCAACCATCTAAGCTAACGCAACTAATGTTACAAATACTCATCCGTAATGAATATATTACATATATACATACATATATATACATAAATAACATTAAAAAAATTCGAGGGCCCTGGCCGGCGGGGGGCCCGGTGCGGCGGCACCGCCTCGATCGACCCAGGGTCGGCCTTGCTGCAAGCCTCCTTATGGTGCCCCTATTCGAGAATGGTATGTTTTTCATCATATCTATGTCAGTGCTTACTACTCCAACACCAAGCTTCTTTGCTTTGAAACTGACTGGAACATTTGCTATCATTTGTTCTGTTGTAGCCTCTCATATGTATTGAATGATTCAACAAATGACTCCTAATGATGTAGCCGCTTAACATTCTATAAAATAAAGTTAAAACGTTTTTGTATTATAACTTGTGATAGATTATTCATTCATGCAGTTCATCAAGCAGCGTTGTTGAAAATGAAAGTATGCCCGATTTTGATCATTTTCCTAAATTTAGATATCAATTCCCGGAGCACAATCAGTGTCATGAATTAGTAATATTTTAATTTACATTTTCTTTATTATTAAAATATTTTTACCCCATTAATAAAGTTTTTATGTTTTATAAAAAAAAAGTAATACTAACTTTATGGATATCGTTTATGCAGGAAATACCGAATAGATTTGTGAGACAATCAATCATATTTCTGATATAACTTGCAAGATATTTGTATATGGAGAAACAAAAAGTTGGGATGTTCTTTTAAAAAGAAAAGAAGAAAAATTGTTCTTCGACAGGGGTTGTGAAGTGTTGATTTGTGACGTTGATATTCAAATACATGACTATATTGTCGTTTCATATGCCGAAAATAAACAGTTTCATATTAAAAAATTGTTGATGGTTTAGTGATGAAGACCGATTATTTTGGAAATTGGCATGTTCCGGATATTTTTTATTTTTTCGTTAGAGAATGATTTAAGTTTATTTTTTAAATTATAATATTCCTTTACAATATTTGTTACTAACTTTTTTTATTATGGCTCAACCTTTTAGGGACAATTTTCGAGGATAGGATTACTATCATTATTCCAATCAATCTTTGAAGCCCTTTTTTTAATTATCCAATGTTGAACTACAATAGTTCTTTTGAACATTTTTTTCAAATGCATTGCTTATTTCTTTCATTGATTCAGTTCATTTTATTTAATTTATAGTCACTATTTCGCCATACTTTTTGTAAACTATGATGGATAAATGTCACTAACAGATTTAATTATACTTTGATTGTGATGAATCAATTTAATTATATAGTAAAAAATAATGAAAACAACGATGGATAAATGTCACTAACAGATTTATTTCCGTTTTAATTTAAACATAAAAAAATAATTAGTGGAAATAATGAGAGTTGAACAATGATGCACAATGCACCTATTAGAGTTGTATCCATTTTTTACTTAAATATATATTTCATAATTGCATTTTGTTTTATAATTTACTACAATTAACCTTTTAAATTATTAATTATACTTATAACTTATATTAATAAAGAAAAATGTATTTTGAATCTAGCTTAATTAGCATAAATAAACATGTTTAGTTATTTTTGTGTTAAAAACATCGTAAACGTTAACTTAATTGAGACGTAAAATTTAAACAAAGAGAAAATACCAAAAAAATAAATTAAATTATCCAACTTTTTGGTAAATCAAATTTAATTCAAAATATATTATGATGGATATATAATCTACAATTATGATCATCATTTGTAGTAAGTCAATAAAAAAGTACATAATGAATTAAAATTATATGGAACTATTATCATCATTAATTTTGTTATAACATATCGACCATGTATTTATGTTGAGATAGAAACAATCCTTCTTTACAAGGAGCGACTTCGACCCCAAGAAAGTAGGACAGCGGACCAAGATCCTTAATAGCAATGTGAGACTGAAGATGAGTCGTCAAGGCAGCAATAAGAGAGGAACTCGATCCTGGTAGAACAAGCTCGTCCACATATGCCAGAATGTGTAGGTGATCAGTGCCAGAATGCAGTGTAAAAAGTGATGTATCAGCTGTAGAGCGAGTGAGTCTAAATGGTTGAAGAGCAGCACAGAGAGAGTTGTACCATGCCCGTGGGGCCTGATGGAGACCATAAAGAGAACGTCGAAGGAGGCAGACATGATCAGGCTGAGACGGAGCCGGAGGTTGAGACATATAAATGGCAATGTCTAAATTCCATGAAGAAACGCATTACTCACATCAAGCTACCGAAGAGACCAATTAGATGTGATGGCAATGGTGCGTACGGTTCGAATGGTAGCAGGTTTAATAATGAGGCTAAAAGTTTCCTTGAAATCAATACCGGGGCGCTAATGAAAACCCTTGGCCACTAGACGGGCTTTGTATTTATCAATAGAGTCGTCGAGTTTCCTCCTGATGTGGAAGACCCACTTGCAACCAATAATGTTACAACGAGGTGGAGGGGGGACCAACTCCCAAGTACCATGACGCTGAAGAGCCATAAATTCATCACCTATTGCGTTGCGCCACTAGGAAATAAAAAGTGCCTGCTTGACCAAGGACGAGTCAATATTAGCCGAAGAGGATGCTTAGTGGCAGTGTTGAGATGCTTGGGTTTAATGATATTATTTTGACTACGTGTGCGCATAACATGAGTACGAACTGTAGTGAGAGGAGTGGGGCTCGATTGAGGTTCAGGTGCGGGATTATGGACGATAGGTGCACTAGGGCCCGACCATGAAGACGGCGTGGAGACAGGAGGCTGACAAGGGAGGGCAGCAGGGGCCCGAGATGAAGTGAGATGAGGCAGCATAGGCAGAGATATGGTGCCAGACAATGGCTCAGACGAGATGGGCAGAGATGATGAGTTAGCATTGGGAAATAAAACTTCAAGAAACTGAACATATATGGCTAGAAACATAAATCTTGTCAGATTCTATATCCATACAGTGATACGCACTCTGAGAAGTGGAGTAGCCAAGAAAAATGCAAGACCAATGTGGTGGAGATAACTTCGCAGGAACGTAAGGATGGAGCCAAGGGAAGAAGAGACATCCAAAAACATGTAACTTAGAACAATTTGGAAGGGCATTAAATAACACTTCGAATAGGCTGCGACGATCAAGGAGTGATGTTGATAAGATAGACTGCAGTTTGCAAAGCAAAGGACCAAAATTTGTGGGGAAGTTGTGCATGATGAAGAAGGGCCTGTCCAATTTCTAAAATATGTTGATTACAAATTTTATGCCCAAACTGATTTTCAACCAAAGGACGAAATTGGAGAAAAATAGATGTCACCTGAGAGTTCGAATTCAACTAACAATAACGAGAAAATAAATTAACCAGCAGAAGAAAATATTTCGACCCGTCAATCGAAACAGATGATGGACCCCACACATCAGCATACAAATAATGTGTGACAAGGAATCAAAAAGGTCCTTAACGGTTTGTAATGTTGGTTTGGGGTAAGGTGGGATAATTTTGGGTAGAAGTTACTATAAAATGGACTAAATGAGTTAGCTAATCTCATCTACCCCTCAGGCAACAATCATTCTACCTCACTCTTTACTTCCTTAGTAAACCAATCACAAATTGATTTCTTCACCCTATTACAAACTCATAACCTAAATGCTTCTTTTCCATTTCTCTCTTTAGTGTGTTTTCTTTCGAATTTTGTTTCCAATTTTGAGAACACCGGTCAAAAATAACATTTATATTACTAGTCTCTCTTAATCGAAAGCATTGAACTAAATATATACAATCGACTTTTTCTTTATTTTTCTGATTTTCGATTTTTTTTTTCAAAACTTATTTCAAACACCAGGAGAGACTAGTTTTCTCAATTATTTGCCTATTGTTTCAATTCCTTTCACCCTTCAATATTCTCAATAGTTTACCCCTTTCAATCCCAAATTTACCCGACTACCTTCCAACCGCCTCCCTCATACTCAAATAGTCCAATTAAGGTCAAAGGCTAAATCGAAAGGTGCTTGGCTTGTAGAGTTGGGCTGTCAAACAAGAGGCTAAAAGCTCAAGGGGTTAACTAGAGGCAAATTTTCGATCTTTTGGTGAAAAAGGGTGTATTTTCAAGTTTGAAATAGGCTTAAGTCAAGAATTGCCTAAGATCATTTTCAATGTCACACACCGAATCATTCAAAATAGAGAATCAAGGCAAGTTCTAGAGACAACTAGTTGCACTCAATGAATTTCACACCGAAAGAAAGTTTAAATCACTCCAATTGTGGGAGTATCTTTTAAGGCTCAAAAACTCACTAGGCAACAATTTGATCAAAAGTTTTGAATGTAAGCTCAATTTCGTCACATAGCCTATCATGCTCTACCATGAGCCAAATTTTAAATTTTGATGAAAAATTTTGTCATCATTAACCGTTTGCCACATTTTCATTCCAATTTGGTCCAATCAACTTTTCCAAGCGACCAAATCCGTACACCTACCACCCCCTCCCCAAACTTGATTGAAAATCAAAGTTTGTGGAAAGAAAGGGTACGGATTGGTGCTTAATGAACTCAACCATTTATTCAACACCATCCATCCCAATCTACTAAAAATACCAAATTATTACTACTATGCATGTAGGTGCCAAAACTTCATCATATATAAATAACAAAGCTCAATTTAACTTAACCAAACAAATACGATAGTAGAAAATAGCACACAGGCCAATCAATACACAACATAGTGAAAAGGGTGGATTTTGTGTGTGTTTGAGTGTGTGTTTCGCAAATTTGCGAGGAGGAGGGGAAGAAATGCCCTACCTCGCCCGTGTCTACTTATTTATACCTGGAAAATGGCCGCGGCCGAGGCGCAAAGCGTGCCGCGGCCGTGGCACTGATATCCCCTCGGCCGTGGCAATTCTTCCAGTGGGCTTCAGGGATTTTGGGCATGAATGGCCTCGGGCGTGGTCTGGGAACACCACGGGCGAGGCTCTACTTCACCGCGGCCGTGGGCTTCACTTGCCTCGGCCGTGGCCTTTTGTCCAGAATGGGTTCACATTTTTCTTTATAGGAGGCCTGCGGGCGAGGCATTGTATGCCACGGCCGTGGTGTTTCTCCAGGGTAATTCCTCCATTTTGGACTCCTTCACCCCCATTTGACACCATCTCTTTGAATGACTTGTTTGGTACCTACACACGTTTTAACCAAAACAATTCAAAATACTAAAATAATATTAAAACTACTAAACTCTGAATTTAAAATGCGAGAAAACGAGTAACCGCCGGGTTGCCTCCCGAAAAGCGCCTTTGTTTAACGCCGTTGGCTCGACGGAAGCTCTTTTAGCTCAGTGGTGGGTCTTCTACTCGTTCTTTTTCACCGGAACTTTCTTGACAGCTTTCGACATACGGCTTGAGCAAATGGCCATTTACTTTAAAAATCTTGCCCGTTTTACCGCTTTCTATCTCAATGGCCCCATGTGGAAATACCTTCTTGACAATGAATGGTCCAACCCATCTCGATCGAAACTTTCCGGGAAACAATTTTAACCTTGAGTGGTACAAAAGTACCTTCTCTCCAACCACGAAATTTTTTCGGGATATTCTTGCATCATGAAAGGCCTTGGTTTTCTCCTTATCAATGCATTTTCGAAAGCCTCATTCCAAATTTCTTCTAGGTCTTGGAGTTGAAGTTTCCGGTGCACACCCGCCTCATCTAAGCTCATGTTACATCTCCGGATGGCCCAATAGGCTTTATGCTCGAGTTCAACCGGAAGATGGCATGGTTTGCCATAAACAAGGCGATATGGGGACATACCTATAGGAGTTTTGTAGGCGGTCCGGTATGCCCATAACACATCATCAAGCCTCAAACTCCAGTCCTTCCGGTTTGGTTGGACAGTTTTCTCTAGCACTAACTTGATCTCTCGATTTGAAGTCTCGGCTAGCCCATTCGTTTGTGGATGATATGGAGTAGACACTTTATGCAAAACTGAATATTTCTTGAAGAGTGCTTCGATGGCCCAGTTGCAAAAGTGCGTACCCCTATCACTTATGATGGCTCTCGGGATTCCATATCTAGCAAATATGTTGGACTTGATGAAATCCGAAACAACCCTTGAATCATTCGTACGAGTAGCCTTTGCTTCCACCCATTTGGACACAAAGTCCACAGCCAAAAGGATATAAATATTCCCATAAGAAGATGGGAATGGGCCCATGAAATCCATGCCCCAAACGTCGAAATTTCGTATACCATGATTGGCTGTTGGGGCATTTGATTCTTTTGTGAGATGTTCCCCGCCTTTTGACAGTTGTCACATGATTTGCAAAAAGTATAGGCATCCTTGAACAAGGTTGGCCAAAAGAACCCACTCTCGAAAACCTTGTGCTCTGTTCTCTTTAGACCAAAGTGTCCCCCACACGCATAGGAGTGACAGAAAGCAAGTATCGATTGAGCCTCTACTTCCGGAATGCACCTTCGTATCACTTCGTCTGAACCATGTTTCCATAAGTGCGGATCATCCCAAAAGTAGTGTTTCGCCTCGCTTTTCAATCTATCTCTTTGGGCCCTGTTCATGCTATTGGGGTATACTCCTCTCACCAAGTAATTTGCCAAGTTGCCATACCATGGAACACTCGAATCTGATGCCATGAGTAACTGCTCATCTGGGAAGCTCTCCTTCAGGGACACTTCGTCCTCCTCTTGTATCAATCGACTTAAGTGATCAGCCATCGAATTTTCCTTTCCCTTCTTGTCTTTGATTTCCAAATCAAATTCTTGAAGTAGCAAAATCCATCTTATGAGTCTTGGTTTAGCTTCCTTCTTTGATAATAGAAACCGAAGAGCTGCATGATGAGAAAAAACGATAATCTTAGTACCAAGCAGATATGATCTAAACTTTTCTAAAGCAAAAACTATGGCCAAGAGTTCTTTTTCTCTGGTAGTATAGTTTGCTTGTGCCGGATTTAGGGTCCTTGAGGCATAGTAGATCACATGGGCTGCTTTTTCCTTCCGTTGCCCCAATACAGCTCCCACTGCATAGTCGCTTGCATCGCACATTATCTCGAATGGCAGTGTCCAATCCGGAGGTTGGATAATGGGGGGTGATGTAAGGGCCTCCTTGAGCTGATCAAAGGAGATCTTGCAACCAGTCGACATCTCAAATTCAACGTCCTTTTGCAATAGTCGACACAGAGGGGCGGAGATCTTTGAAAAATCCTTAATGAAACGCCTATAGAAACCTGCATGGCCAAGAAACGATCGCACTTCCCGCACAGTTGCGGGGTAAGGCAGGGCAACAATAAGATCAACTTTAGATTTATCAACTTTAATGCCTTCTGATGAAATTATATGCCCAAGAACGATGTCTTGCTCAACCATAAAATGGCATTTCTCCTAATTCAAAATAAGATTTGTTTCTATGCACCTTTTTAGAATTTTAGCAAGATTATCAAGGCATTTTTCGAAAGACTCACCATACACGCTAAAATCGTCCATGCATGAAAACTTCAATAATATGCCCGACATATTCGGAAAAAATACTTACCATGCACCGTTGAAAGGTGGCCGGAGCATCGCATAGCCCAAATGGCATTCTCCTCCATGCAAGGTACCGAAGGGACATGTAAAAGTGGTCTTCTCTTGATCTTCTGGGGAAATGGCTATTTGAAAATACCCGGAGTATCCATCCAAGAAGCAGTAGAAGGAATGTCCAGCCAACCTCTCGAGCATTTGGTCGATGAATGGCAAGGGGAAGTGATTTTTGCGGGTCATGGCGTTCAGTTTGCGGTAATCTATGCACACCCTCCACCCGATTTGCAAACGGGTGGGAACCAATTCTCCGTCTTTATTCTCCACTACCGTCACTCTCGACTTTTTGGGCACGACTTGTATTGGGCTCACATATTTGCTATCCGATATAAGGTAGATAATCCCAACATCGAGTAGCTTGATGATTTCCTTCTTCACCACCTCCATCATAGGTGGGTTAAGTCGCCTTTGGGGTTCCCGACTTGGTTTTGAATCCTCCTCAAGTAGAATGCGGTGCATACAAAGAGATGGACTAATGCCTTTGATGTCGGCAATAGTCCAACCAGTCGCTCCCTTGTGTTCTCCAAGGACCTCGATCAAGGATGCTTCTTGGCTTGGAGACAACTTGGATGAGATGATCACCGGTAGTGTCTCATTCGCTCCTAGGTAAGCATACTTCAAGTGGTCGGGAAGAGACTTGAGCTCAAGAGTTGGGGCCTCCACTGTAGAAGGTAACATCTTCTTGTGTGTATCTGGAAGTGGGATGAACTTTTGAGCATATTTTGGTGGGGATGACTTAGGTGTATACATTTGTGCCACTGTTTCCACCAATGCCTCATTAGTCTGCCAAACCTCTTCTTTTCCCCCTCCTCTAGATGAGTGGTAAGCACAACTTCCATTGGGTCCCTACATAAGAACTCAAAAAACTCTTCCACAAGTGGATCAAATACATCAATGGAAAATACGGAATGAATATCCTCCGGGAACCGCGTTGCATCAAAGATATTGAAATTGACAATTTGACCATCAAATTCCATCGTGAGGGTGCCCTCACGAACATCGATCTTGGTTTGGGAAGTATTTAGAAATGGTCTTCCCAACAAGATCGGTGTGGGCATTGATGGATCGCTTTGCATGTCCAAAACATAGAAATCAGCGGGAAACACGAGTTCGTCAACTTCAACTAGCAAGTCCTCGATCACCCCATCGGGATATGAAGTGCTTCGATCGGCTAGTTGAATGACGACTTTTGTTTCCTTGAGTGGTCCCATATTTAAAGAGTGAAAAATTGAACAAGGCATAACATTGATTGATGCTCCTAGGTCTAGCATAGCATGTTCAATTCGTTGGTTGTTTATTTTGCAAGGAATAACAAACATACCGGGATCTTTGCATTTCTGTGGGAGCTTTTTCTGGAAAACCGCATAAACATTTTCCCCCATGATC
This sequence comes from Ajuga chamaepitys, assembly GCA_958295605.1. NCBI lineage: Eukaryota > Viridiplantae > Streptophyta > Magnoliopsida > Lamiales > Lamiaceae > Ajuga > Ajuga chamaepitys. Next base: position 8,987,110 of record OY282507.1, on the reverse strand, counting down.
ACTCTTTCATTTCCCTTGAGCTTCCTCTTGTTAGTGCACAAGTCCTTGAGGAACTTAGCATATCTCGGAATTTGCTTAACGGCATCAATCAAAGGGATGTTTACTTCCACCTTCCGAAACACTTCTAGAATGTCCTGGTCCTTGTTTCTATCTATGACCCTCTTGATTTGACTTGGGAAGGGAAGTGGTGGAGTAGGATTAGGCTGTTCAGGGCCACGGCCGAGGCATTAGTGGTCGCGGCCGTGGTGATTCTTCCAGATTGGTGGCCTGTTTGTTGCTGAAGAAGGCCGCGGTCATGGCAGTCATAGGCCGCGGCCGAGATGTCCACCACAGGCGAGGCAACTGTCACCTCGGGCGTGATAATTCTTCCAGTAGAGTTTCCTTCGAATTGCTCAATTTGACCGCGGCCGAGGTCTCCTTGTGCCTCGGGCGTGGCATGTTCTTCAGTAAAGTTTCCCTCTTTTTTATCTTCCTCTTCATCCCCAAAGTGATGCCCGGGCTTGTTAGGCTCTCCAAGCACCACCCTGCTCCTCAGGGTGATTGCACTGACGTTTTTGGGATTGATTTCTGATTGAGACGGAAGTTTGCCACTATTTGCACTTTCAAGTCTCGATACCACCGAAGCTATCTGACTAACTTGATTCTCTATGCTCTGAAATCTCGAACTCGATTCTTTTTGCAATTGAAGCGTGCTAGTAGCTAAGCTTTTAACAATGTCCGAAAGAGATGGATCATAGGGTACCTGCTCGGGTGGCTGTCTTTGCTGGAACATTCCCCTAGGAAAACGGGGTCGGTTGTGCCCACTGTGATCACCTTGTTGATTCATGCTTGGATTCTGATTGCCATATTTGAAATTTGAATGGTCCCTCCATCCGGGGTTATATGATTGTGAATAAGGATCATACTTCCTCCCGGATGAGTTAGGATTGAAGTTGTGAACCGCATTGGCATGGACCTCCATCTCTTCTTCGAGAATAGGGCAAGTGTCAGTAGAGTGCTCGGTTACTTGATAGATTCTGCAAGGTTTTGTAGTAGGAATGCCACCCGAGATCACTTTCTTCACCAAGTCGGTGAGCTGGTCAAATCTTTCTTCCACAGTTGAATCGATAACATCTTTGACTCGTCTCACTGGTTCTCTATAACCGAACTGTTGAGTGTTGGCGGCCATCTTGGAAATCAATGCTCGGGCCTCGGTTGGGATCTTTTCAGATAGAACTCCTCCACTCGCCGAATCAATCATGTTTCGATCTGTTAGACACAACCCATCATACCAATACTGAATTAACAACTGTGGAGTGATTTGATGTGGCGGGCAACTTCCTACAAGCCTCTTAAATCGTTCCCAGTACTCATACAATGTTTCCCCCTGCATTTGCCTCACTCCACTAATTTCTTTTCGGATGTTGGTGGCTCGAGAAGCTAGGAAATACTTTTCAAGAAACTATATTTCCATCTGCTCCCAAGTAGTAATGGAACCCGATGGCAAGTAGTACAACCAGTCTCTAGCAAGATCCTTCAGTGAAAACGAAAATGCTCGAAGCTTGATTTGTTCAATCCAATAATCAATTCATAAATGTGACTCAATAACAACAAATAACACAAAACACTTGAATACACAATATTTTCGGTAACATTAACCGCAATAATCACATCAATGTATTCAACTCAAGGTTCCATAATGATCAAGGGTGAACTAAAGGGTGCTAGCCACCCATTTTACCTAATACAATCAGCAGATAAATAGAAACATAAGAAAACATGATAAATTTGAAGATTAAACCAAGAACTTTGGGTTGAGGATGAAATGGTCTTCAATCTTCTTCCCAATGTGTTCTTGAGGAGGATGGAGGCTCCAAAGTGGCTGGAATTGTGTTCTGAAGTAGGTCAATTTCGAATTAGAGGATATATATATAGGGGAGAAAATGTTAGCTCAAATTTAGGCAAAAACGTGTTTGGGTTTTTAAAACAGGGAACCCCGCCGCGGCCGTGGTACAAAGTTGGCCGCGGTCGTGGTGAAAACAAGGGTTTTTGGGCCCAATTTAGAGCCGCGGCCGTGGTCCAGTAACCGCCTCGGCCGTGGTCTTGATTGGGCTGGAATTGCCCTTCTTCTGGATCTTTGGTCACGGCCGCGGCTGATTCTGACCGCGGTCGTGGGGCTTGGCTCGCCACGGTCGTGGCGTTGACTGCCTCGGTCGTGGCATGTAATGCAGCAATTTGGCCCTCTTCTGGAGGATTTACCACGGCCGTGGGTTGGTTAACCTCGACCGTGACCTCAGCCACGGGCGTGGCATCATCACCTCGGGCATGGTCCCCTATTTTTCCTTGTTTTCTTTTTTCCTTTGAGCTCAAATTGTCAATTTGAGATCTTTGAACCTGTTTTTCGGCCTTAATTCACCTGTCTTGACATGGAAATGAACCAAACACATCAAATTGCCAAATGAGAAATAAACGCACAAAACACACATGAATATACACACAAAAGTTTGTAAAAAGACACTTAAATTGACCTAAAAGTGTGTGCACTACCACGTGTACCAGTACACTAAGCAAGTTGGCCCAGAAAAACATCTTGCTACTCAGTGTTACAATAAGAAGTGAGTTTCAAGAAAGACTAACTCACAAGGACACATTCATCAATGGGTACCTATGTCTACTTGATCACTTTGCAGGTGAAGTTGTATATTGGACATGGTGATATCTAGTACAATGACAACTTTTCCAGGCCCGCAAGCCCACTCCGAAGAGCTAAAGGAAAAATAAGTATTTTTCATTAATTTTCGTCCCCGCCCCGTGGATGACCGAGGTATAATTAGGACGTGATCAATCGGGAGTCAACCACGATCGAGACGGGGTAGATATCCCGTTGAATTAACTCACTTAAAATAATGATTTTAATTTATAATTTTTATACTGTAATTTATTGTGTATATTTATATTAAGTTTTATGTGTTTTTATTTAATAAGAATCACTTTATACACATTTAATATAAACATGATCATATATATATAGCTTATTTAGAGAATCGGAACGAGGATATTTGGGATGAGGAGATTCAAACCCTTCCCCAATCCGTTATCATGAGAATCGGGACGAGGATATTTGGGATGAGGAGATTCAAACCCTTCCCCAATCCGTTATCATAGTTCGGGGTGCTCAGATAACCCATTTGAATACGAGGCATTTTGCAGTTCCTATTAGTTAGTTCTATTAACTTTTCTCTCAACAATGTTATTGGGTCTTTTAAGTGCTATAGAAGCTTTTCAATTATTTGTATATTTATTATTTATTATGTTGAGTTGATTGGTTATATGTATTATCGAGTAGTACTAGCCCATAGGTCAATTTTATTCGGTTTAAATATTTTTTTATAATATATCCTACTTAATTTTTTTGAAATTACTTTTTATATTTACCATTTTTATAGTTTATCTTTACAATTGGTTTCTTGTATGCAACTCTACTTAATTTTTTTGAAATTAACTTTTTATATTTACCACTTTTACAGTTTATCTTTACAATTGGTTTCTTGTATGCAACTCTATGCCGGGTTCTGCGCGCGCGGGCGATGGGTGCAAATTTCATACCCTCCCAAGCTAAACAAATAGCAACACTAAAGCTCAATAATTCTAAAGAAAATATTGCATCATTGTAAGGTTAACTTATGACCATATTTCATGGATTAATTCATACAAAATGTTAACATTATTTTTTATGATCCAAAATTACTTAAAAGGAATTCAATATAAATTATTTAACAATAACAACAAAGATTTATTGACAGAGTGTAACATATGAGATTGTACATATCATTATGAAGATTTATTAGCAAACAACTTTTTTTCATTGATTAAAAGAAGTTAATTAATTTGTATTACATACACACATTTTGTTCACAATAACGTTTATTACTTTTATGCATTTTATCACCATATTAGTCCTATTCAATATTTTGTCATGATTTTCTATTATTGATTTTAGTAAAATGAAAACACCAACAATGGACAATATTCTAACATGTCTAATTTGACTTATTTAAGCAATTGCTTGCTACTTATTTTGGATTAACATAACGTGTACAGTAACTATATGGTGGTGTCATTACAGTAACAATGTGTACAACAACCAAATGGGTTCAATATGTCGTTTCAGCCAAAGTTCATACATTATCATGTGGAACGCGCTTTACAGGTTATGCGACTGCGATCCACTAAAAATATTTTTGCACATATATGACAACATTAACAATAATAATAATACTCACGGAATTAGCAATACACAACAAAGCCAACTTTTGTATATATATCTACCTTGATTAGATTTTTGTATATCATGTTGTAATCTGCATTGCTTTTGCATTCAGAATGTCCGTTTGTGAACATCCTCCTCCTTCATAATGAAGGCAAATTCTCGCAATTGAGAACATCATTGAACGACAAACCCATGATTAGATTTGTGTACATCATGTTGTAATCTGCACCTGATTTTGAATTCAAAATGTTTTGTGAACATCCTCCTCCTTCATAATGACAGCAAATTCTCTCAATTGAGAACATCATTGAACGGCAAACCCAAGTAATCATCCAAGTAAACAATTTTTTTTTTTATACTTTTCAAATAGAAAAATATATCCAACTCCATCACATTAGTTTAACTTTTTAATACTCATTGTTAAGTTATATATTATATTATGTAGATTCGTATGGAATTTTATATCGTATGGAATATTTTCTTTTACTCGTATATTATTTAAATATGTTCTAATTCAAAAATAATATTCGTGATTAGATTTGTGTACATCATGTTGTAATCTGCACTTGCTTTTGCATTCAGAATGTCCTTGAGTTTGTGAACATCCTCTGCACTTGCTTTTGCATTCAGAATGTTCTTGAGTTTGTGAACATCCTCCTCCTTCATAATGACGCAAATTCTCCCAATTGAGAACATCATTGAACGGCAAACCCAAGTAATCATCCAATATCACTGTCACACCCAAAATAGTCTTCTTTAATCTGTATTCTTAAGTAAAAGAGAAAAAGAAAGTTGCATAAGCAGATTATCCTACCGGGAACGCATCCATAGTGAATGGCCATTGTGATGCGGCGGTTAGCAATACTTGACCCCACCGAACAAAGGCAGAACTTAGCACTGAAGAATTTCTTCACTGTTTTACACTCTTGTATTCTGGATATCTAACTCATCGTCTCCGCCCCACAGATCATATATTTTACTCTTCATATTAACTTCATGTTTTCATATATAAATAGTAAATATAAATAATATCACAGGATTATGTTTTATTTTATTATTGATGTTAGGATTTAAATTTTATTGGAAACATGTTATTAATACTAGATGACTTATTATTGAAAGTCGAGTCCTACTTCGAAATTGACTAAGGTTAATTATTGCTGGGGAAGTAAAGATTTTACAACAACCAAATGGCTTCAATATCTAATAGTGTGTCGTATCAGCCAAAGTTCATACACTATCACGTGGAACGCGTCGCGCTTTACAAGTTTTGCATCAGGGCAGTCCTAACATTTTCGGGGCCTGAATTGAGTTAAAAAGAGACTGACAGTTAAAAAGGTGTGACCTGACTTGTCTTATACATTATTTTCATAAAAAAAATTGTAGCTTGAGTCAAGTTAAAAAGTTGGGACCTGGCTTGTGCAATACATTATAAAACATTATAAAACAATTATAAAACAATACTTTCAGGATTTAATATGGTCATTATGGATAATAAGACAAGATTCATATAGAAGATAATTTTACAGATGAGGATAATTGAAAATTTTGTTTTAGATAACAAATTAACAAATAAAAGTGGAAGGAAGGAGAATATGTCTGAAAATGAAACAAGAACAACACAAGATATTTCTATATATATATATATATATATATATATATATTCTTCATTTTTTTCTGTATAGGAGTATTTCTTAAACTTTTTGAATATAGATAGATGCTCCAACTTTATTTATACTCAACTTTATTTATCCACCAACTTTATTTATACTTATAAGCTAGTCGCATGGAAAATGACAATTATGTTCATCGTACCCTTTATTTTTTTTCTTCATTTGAACCCCTTTTAAACTTTTCAAATTAAGAAATGACACAAAAACGCCTATAGAACAAATCAATATATTTCTCAATATCAAATAGTGTGTCGTCTCAACCAAAGTTCATACATAATCATGTGGAACGCGTCGTGCTTTACAGGTTTTGCGTTCCACTGAAAATGTTTCTGCACCTTAATTAAATTTGTGTACATCATTCTGTAGTCGGCTCCTGCTTTTGCGTTCAGAACGTCCTTGAGCTTGTGAACATCCTCCTCCTTCACAATCACAGCAAATTTCTTCCAATCGAGAATATCATTGAACGGCAAACCCAAGTAATCATCCAATATCACTGTCACACACAAAATAGTCTATTCTTTAATCTGTATTCTTAAGTAAAAGAGAAAAAGAAAGTTACATACGCAGATTACCCTACCGGGAACGCATCCATAGTGAATGGCCATTGTGATGCGGCTGTTAGCAATACTTGACCCCACCGGACAAAGGCAAAACTTAGCACTGAAGAATTTCTCCACTGTTTTACCCCGCAATGTTGTATTCTGGATATCTAACTCATCGTCTCCGCCCCACAGGCTCACCAGTTTTTTTCTGGTATCAGAATTGAGTAAGCCTGCCCAGTACCCTAGTATGGTCCTGCTCCCGGCCCCGCCCCCCGCCCCCGCCCCCGAAGCCATTAGTCCACTATACAACTAATTTTGTTTGTGTGAAAAATAGGCAGAAGAAAATGTGTGTTATCCAAACAAAGAGTATACTACCTTTTGTGCAAATCATTTCCAGCAGACGCAGGTTTGGAGTAAGGCTGCAACACAGAGGGGAGTGTAACATCTTTATGTGGAATGAACAATGCAGCACCACCATTATATGCAGACGAACAAACTATCCGAATTGTGTTCGTCACCAACATTGGGACATCAACATGTTGATGATCGTCGAGGCAAGTTAAGAAGAAGTGGTCTGCACCCATTGTCCGGTTCCAGTATGGGTACTTTTGGGCTATGCTCTTAACGTACTTGCGAGTAATTCGTGTCATTTTCTCGTAAGTTGTTACCTGAAGAATTCAATTCAATGACTTATAAACAAACAGAACAGAAAACTGAAGACAACATTAGCACATAAGACTTGCAATAGCTTCAAATAAAAAACACATATATTAATATAGGCAACACAAAAGATAAGATCTCTGATCTATACAAGATTAGCAATGCAGATTTCTTGCTGACTTTACACAAAATACTAAAAGCTACTTCTGTGTATATTCAGCTCCTACGCCTGATTCGACAAAAACAGTCATGATCTCCAGCGCACTCTTTTTTATGATCTCTGCTAATAAATGTTTTCTAATTGGAATGGACCACTTATCCCCTCAATATAATCACCATTTTCCTATTCAAACCTTATCATATCCAGTTTGTTCAGATTAATTTTGAACACTTGATACCATGTCGCGAAATTCAAAGTAACTTCCCTGTTTGGACATTTTCTTCCTCAGTGAATGTTTTCTTATATGGAGAAACATTAGAATCAGCCAAAACCAAACAGTCAAATCATATAGGAGAAGAAGTTAACACATAAAAATTTGCCTCTTGCATTTGTGTGAAGGATACCAAGAAAAAGAAAGCAGTTGGTGAAATTTAGTTGCTGGTAACAGTCAGTTACAAACACGAGGACAAGTAAGACAGCTGCATAATCTGTAACTATGAAGACTAGTTAGAGGCAGAATCATCGACGCAAAGCCATTGGCCAACAAAAATTGCATTTCAGTTGATTCTGGGATTAATGGCAGTACTAGCAGTAATTAAGAAGTGTCTTCTTTAGTTGTCCAAGTCAAGTATCATATGAACTAGTTAATTGATATACGATCTGATTTAACTCATGGACTAACATGAATATCCTTTCTGGAGAAAATTTTAAATTGTTGCATACCTTTTCACTTAAATCATGCGTTATCTACGACGAAACCTAGCAATGTGTTTGATGGAAAGCCCTGTCTCTGTTGGTTCATTATGCTAACTAGTTTCTGTTATTCAGCACTTAAATTTTAGGTTTCTTGCCAAATAAATAATGGCTCATCACTCATGATGAAGCACAATATTTGGCATTACATTATGGTAACTAAGTTATTAGCATTTTGTTAAGATGATCATAATTTTTACTTCTTATCCCAGAAAAGGAAATGGTGATAAATTAGTTATCATAATAAAAACCACCTTGAAAATATGACTAGCGACTAAGTGGACAGAACGTCAAAGAACGAAAATGGAGTAAGACGGACAATCAAACAGAGCAAGTTAGTGAGCATAATCTGCCAATAGATGCACATCACAGCAAATTCATAAGAGAGATAACATCATTCCATATGGAATGATGTTGAGTGACAAAGTTAATCAATATTAGAGAGTAATTACATTCGGATGAGGTTTCCCACGATAAGTTTTGGCCATCCTACAAAGTTCATACAACTTAAATCTTATGGAATATCAGAAACGAAAAAGCCTCTAATGGAGAACAAATATGCATATATGATCAAATAGAAGTTTTTGGCTCTTTCTGTAATTACTTGAGGGAAATGTATTGATCCAAGGGGCTAGTATATGAAGTTAAAGTATGTTTCTGATTACGTTAGAATCTGATAGCAACTTAAAAGTTAAAGTATGTTTCTAAAAGAACATAACAAGTCCATAATTATTCGAACTTCACTATTACTATATCTCAGAAAGTTACATCATGATTGATAAAGCCCAAAACGTCGATATCTAAAAAAACGACAACCATCTTTACTTCTAAGCCTAACGGGTCTTGGAGGCTTGAGTAAGGAAAAGGAGGATGACAGCCATCAATACAGGGAACACGAAGAGAATGGAAAACGACGGTGCATGAACCGGACTGGTCCCCATCCCGAGCGGTAGTAAGAGCAGAAGTATCATTATACATAGCATTGCCACCACCGACCCCGCCCCCCATCCGCCATACTCTGCCTCCACCCGCCTCATTTGAAATTACTCCGACTTTTGTTCGACTAAACGGTTTTGTAGGCTTGTGGTCACAGAACAATTACAGAACAAGTTGATGTATCCCAGTGATAAGAAACGGATACTAGTTCTTATATATATACATTCATGGTGGCTTTCCCCAAACAGACATAACTCTTCATTATATTTATTTCTTATCGAAAAATCACAACTCTTCATTAGATGCGTAACTATAATATTGCTAGATTATTAATCGGAAAATCGTAAAGTGCACACTATAATTCTAACCTAGGAAACGAACAGAACAAACACACGTACCAAATTTGCAGCATTAACACGTACAAGAGAGAGAGAGAGAGAGACACCTTGTTTTGTTGCCATTTTTTTAGAGTCACAGGGTGATTTAGACGCAATTTCTGGAGAGAGATAGGAATGAAGAACAGGTGAGCCTGGTGAGGATCATCAGTGACAAAAGTGCTTCCTCTAATATTATCGAAGAAAAATCCTTCGCTCGCATACATTCCCACCGTTGTGTCGTAATAACTGCCGCCGAGGTCGTCGTTTGGGTATATGTATATTTTGAATTTCCGCTCCATCTCAGCGTAATTCAACCGGAAAATCTCCTCGGAGTGATAAACTCCATCAGCAACAAGCTTACTCTCGAAAACCTTCCACAAACAAAACCAACTCAAAATCAAATTCAGATTAAAATGTACTGCAATTACCCTAATTAGTTCCGATTGAAGCAAATGAGCGAAGAATAACGTACCGAGTTCCCATTCGGATGCACGAAACAGGTAGTGCAGAGAATGATTAAGATGATCGACCAAAACAGTAGCAGAGCAATCATTGACCAGTTCAGAATCAACGCCATGGAATAGCAGCTGCTCAGCGGCGGCCGGACACGGAGAAGATTTGCCATCAACGACAGAGCAAAATGGAAAATTCGAGAAATGGTAACGAAAAGCAACTGACGCGACTTTTGGCGGCAAAGTTAGTTTTTATTGAGGCCCAGATACTGGAATATGGGCTTTGTGGGCTCCGAAAGCATTACAGGCCCAAAAGGTATGCGCCTAGATTCTTTAAGAAAAACGGATTCAAGACTAAAAATGTAAATTGAGGCCCAGATACTGGAATATGGGCTTTGTGGGCTCCGAAAGCATTAGACAGGCCCAAAAGGTATGGGCCTAGATTCTTTATAAAAAACGGATTCAAGACTAAAAATGTAAATTTTATATACATATATATAGTGTATATATATATATTAAAGGAATATGTAGATTATAAATTAATACGTACTAATAACACTTCAACAAATTTTGTAGAATGAAAAAGGATAAATCAAAGAGATGGCAAAATCAGCTCGTCCTGCTCGATATTTTAGGCGGGGTGACAGTAGGAATCGTAACCTGCAGTATTATTGGGCCTACTAGACTAAATTTGATGGATCAATGACTGGACGGGTGCAAAACGAAATTGAGTTAATTTATCATATGCAAGGTTACTACAATCACATTTTATGCGTGTATTGTGTTTAGGGATTCATGGTTTCATTTCTATTCGAAACTTTAATATGCATTCTGATATTTCATTCTTTGTGCTGGATAAGAATGATTCATAGATGTTTTTGTTAAAACTGCAAACGAACAAAATATTTTCGTGTTATTTGCAAAGAGCTTGTTCATATTCATTCATTTATCAAATACGAGGCAAGTTCGAACAAGCATAACTGAAGTCGTACTAACAACAAACAAGCAAAACTTGGCTCAAATTATTTCCTAGCCTAAGTCCCAATATTTTTCAATTATATTGCAAAAGTGGAACCGGACCCATGGCTATATTTTTGGGTTGGGCCATGTAATTGGTTATTTTTAAACTTAGCTATCTAGAAAATATTTTTGTTTAGTTGCAACTCATTTTTTACAAGTTTACCTGTTCTTTTTGTAGCGTTCACTAGATTTCAATGATATTTTTCGCTAGAATAACTTTTAGGAGCTTATATGAATAGATATAAAAGACGCATATATTTTCTTCGAGAGTTTATAAATTTCATAAAACATCAAATGAAAGTACATCATGTATCTCACTGATCAATCGGATCAAATGATAACCAGAAATCCCGATCAACAATCCCAAAAGGAGTGGCTTCGAAATTCCTAGATGAAAAAAATACATGGGAGACCACACACGAAAAAAGAGAAGGAAAACGCAAGCACGCACAAAGTCAACGACATAGCAAAGGTCGTACAACTTAAACCCGTTAAGGGCGCCCCACCAGAAACTGTCACATAATGGTGGGTACCTGTCGTCGACAGGACGACAGGTACTAAGAAAAACAAACCGAACTAGAAACAAGAAAAACTAAAACGACTCAAGGAAATAACGTTGTGGAGGAAACAAATTTAACTTTTAACGAGTATTATCCAAGCAACATAAATCAAATTCCCAAGCACCATGGCAAAATTTATTAGAAGCATGATCAACTTCCAACCAATGGATGTCAAAAAAAATAAAATTTAATGCATAGTTTCGCCTGGGAAAGTTTCTAATCCAGCAACTTCTAATACATCCCAACTACTTAGGAAATTTAAATACAAAAAAGAAGTGAGAAAAAGACATTATAGCTCAAAACAAGTTGCAGTCTCCACGCTCTACTTCTTTACTTCCTCGTATTCCGCCTCCGGGGGCTGATCGCCACCCTCGGAACCACCTGCAGCGCCACCAGCGGCACCACCGGAACCACCCGACATGTGCTGTCCAATCTTGGACACTGCCTTGTTTGCTGCATCAAGCTTTGCCTTAATGTCGTCAGCATTATCAGTGCCCATTGCAGTTCTCAAATCCGAAACAGCAGTTTCGATTTCTGTTGCAACCTCGCTGGGAATTTTGTCGCGGTACTCGTTCAAGCTCTTCTCGATGCTGTAGATGGTGGTGTCGGCGCTGTTTCTCAGATCAATCAATGCTTTCCTTTCTTGATCCTTTTGGGCGTGGGCCTCAGCCTCCCTCACCATCTTCTCGATCTCATCCTCTGATAGACCGCCTGATGAACGGATAGTGATCTGCTGCTCTTTACCTGTTGACTTGTCTTTGGCAGAGACGGTGACGATACCATTGGCGTCGATGTCGAATGTGACTTCTATCTGAGGCATTCCCCTTGGTGAAGGTGGGATTCCCACAAGCTCGAATTCACCGAGAAGCTTGTTGTCGGTTGCCATTTCACGCTCTCCTTGGAGTACTTTGATACCCACCTGGGTCTGGTTGTCAGCAGCTGTCGAAAATGTCTGAATACAATAGCACCGTATAAATATGATAGGAAACAAGAGGTCTCTAAAGGATTCAAAGACTGCAAAGGACCCAAGATGGTGTTTGGATACAATGCCAAAGGCATCACTAAAGGTGTTGGGACTTTGTGTAAAGGCAAAGTCAGCATAACAAATGTCTACTTCGTCGAAGGCTCAATAAAATCTAATGAGCATAACTCGGTTATGTGACAAGGGACACTCTGTAGACTTCACACAAGGGAAGTGCTTGATAAGAGATGCTAAGTCCAACCAAATAAAGCTCACGGGCACTAGATAGGGTAATATCTATCTAGCCGACTAAGAATCTACTGGAGGACAGCTCTCATGCTTCATAGCTACAACTACAAGAACTCCTGAAGTCAGCTTGTTATATCACAAGAGGATGAGTCATCTGAATTTCAAGCCTATCAACAAACTAGCGCGTAAAGGGTTAGTAAGAGGATTACCAGGTATAGCATACAGAAAGGAGTGTGTGTATGTGTGTGTGTGTGTGTGTGATGCATGCTTAAAAGGCAAGCAAATCGGGAAGTCCTTCAAAGATAAGCCTAGGGGTGGGGAAAAATACCGAAATGCCAAAACATCGCACATACTGTACCGAAAATACCGAAATTTTCGATACGGTATGATACAGTTTTCAATTCGGCACTGGTATGAGAAATCCTGAATTTTCGATATTTTGGTATATACTGAAATATAAAAAATTATCGGTATTTTCGATATATATACCGAATACCGACACAAATCGGTATACCGACATACCGTATACTGGATTTTAGGGACCTAGTAACTAGTTTTTTTATATAGGTTAATTGATTTAATTAATTAATAAACATTGCCACATATTCCCTTTCCCTTATTCAAAATTCAAAAGAATCAAAACTCTAAACCCTACAAAAATACTGCCGCTCCCCAAAACTCTTCAAATTGATAGTGGAGCTTGTACCAGACTACCAGGTGATTTGAATCATTTGATTGAAACTTAAGAATTGATTTTATAGAAATTCTTTATGTGTGTTACTTACTTTTGAATTTTGATTGTCTAAAACTTAAGAATTGATTTTAGGGAAATTCTTTGTGTGTGAAACTTAATTTTATTATTACAATAATCGATTTTGATTCTGTTCTTGTGACGAGGTGTCCTAAATTTTTTATTTCTATTCTATCTCTTGTTGTTCTATTTTTTGTTGGAATTGTGGGCTGAATTTTGCAACTAAACTGCTAGAATTCATGAAGGATTGTGTGTTATATTCTGTTGTAATTCGCTGAATTTGCTGAAGGCATGTGAGCCATATTTGTTGATTATTTGTTATTATTTTTGCTGAAAATTTAAGGGCCCGTGAACCATTCTTGTTGGAAATTTTTATTGATTTTACTATTGAGATTTAAGCCCTGCGAGCCACTCCTGCTGGAATTCTTTTATTGATTTTACTGTTGCATTTCTTTAGGCCTGAGAGCCAATTCTGCTGCATTTGGACGCTGAATTTATTTGAACAAATATCTTATGCAAACTAGCAGTAGGATTTTCCTCTTGAGCTTTTAATTCCTATTAGGAAGATGTTAATTTATTTTCCCTCTTCTATCATCTTTTATTTTTAGATTTAAGAATGGAATCCGAATCTTTAGCTTCATTGCCAAGCCCAAGTCCATCCGAAACACCAAACACAATAGACTCCGAAATAAACGAGGTCACTACAAGTCGAAAACGACCAAGAAGTTCTTCGGGCACAAAGTGTCTCGTACCTCCGAAAAAGAAAAATATTTATTGGGAGCACTATGAGAAAGTGTCGAGGCAGCTGGACAATGACACCGTACAACACCTGGCGATATGCAAATATTGTAAAGTGGAGATCCCGGTAACTTATGGAAGCACTAGTGGGCTAAAAAACCACTTGGAGAAGAGGTGAAAATCAAGTCCATCATACATAGGGAGTGGGAAAGAGAAAGGTCAACCCGTATTGACAAGTGAAACAATGGGACATGTAAGTCCCTTGGTCCTTCATACATTTCATCAAAAACGGGGTGAATTGAAGCTTACAGAGTTTGTGAGTATTGATGAGATGTCTTTTCGGGTTGTAGAAGGGAAAGGGTTAAAAGGATACATGAACTACAACAGAGATATAGAATTCCAGATAGGAAAAAAGTTGCATCCATGGTTTATGAACTATTTATAACTGAGAAAGCCAAGATAAAAAGTGTGATTAGTGGCCATAGGGTAAGTATCACAACTGATACTTGGACATCCATTCAAACCGTCAATTACATGATCATCACAGCTTGCTTTTTGGATACTGATTGGAAATTGCATAAGAGGATAATTAAATTCACAAAAATCACAAGTCATGTAGGAGAAGAAATTGGCAAGATGGTAGAGGTTTGTCTTAGGGAGTGGGGAATAGAAAAATTATTTTCAATAGTTGTTGATGATGCTTCTTCTAATGATACCGTGATTGATTACTTAAAGAAAAGAATAAAAAGTCAAAATAATTTGTTGTTTGAAGGAAAATACCTACATTTGAGGTGTGCATGTTATATCCTTAACTTAATTGTTAAGGATGGTTTGAAAGAGCTCAATACTTAGATTAAAGCCATAAGAAATGCAGTTGTTTTTATTCATTCTTCCACCTCTAGGCTAAAAAAATTTAGGGAGTTTGTCGTGCTAGAGAAGTTTGCTAGTACGCCAACAGTACCTATGGATGTGAAAACTAGGTGGAATTCAACTTATAAGATGTTTGATGTTGCATTGAAGTATAGAAGGGTGTTTGAGATGATGGGTGAAGAGTGATATCCTTTTATGAATTATTTTCATGAAAAAGATGATAAAGGTAAAGAAAGAGTAGGCCCTCCAAGAGAAGAAGATTAGGAGAATGCAAAAGCATTTGTTCATTTTTTGAAGAAGTTCTACGATATCACTTTAGAGTTAAGTGCACCAAAGACTCCTACTTCTCAATTAATTTATCAATCCATGATTGCACTACAAATTGAAATTGAGAGAAGGAGCAATGACCATTCAGATTTGAATCTTCAAAAGGTAGCAATTGCGATGAAGTCGAAATTCAATAAGTATTGGGGGAACTGGGATAATATGAATACTTTGATTTTCATTGTCAACGTTTTGGATCCGAGAAACAAGCTTCAAATTATCAAAGTAAACATCAAGAAATTGGGAGGTACTAGTAGTGAGGTTCAAGGGTTTGTTGACAAGGTCAAAAAAACTTGGTAGGTTTGTGGTCAGAGTACAGGGGGATAAATGAATCCTTGAATATTGATAATCTCAATATGGAGATAGAGGGTGAATGTGGGGATGGTACTAGTAGTGTTGGTAGTGGTCTTGGGGACGAATTGTTCAATCAGGTGGAAGCACAAAATGAAGTTGCGCAACTACAAGAGATATCTAACGAAGTGGATAAGTACCTAACCGATGATATTGAACAAAGATCAAATCAATCTTTTAATCTTTTTGAGTGGTGGAAAGGAAGTGAAACTAGGTATCCAATCCTTTCAATTATTGCCAAGGATATGTTTGCAATACCAAGTTCTATGCTAGTGAGTCAGCTTTTAGGTTGGGCAAAAGGGTTGTTGATCCTTTTAGGAGTAGTTTGAGTCTGAAAATGGTAGAGGCATTGGTATGCACTAATGATTGGCTCAAAGCAGAGGACTTCACCTTTTATAAGGATCCCACAGACGATGACCTGGATTTGTATAAGGAAATTGAAGAAATTGAGAAGAGTAAGCTATTTTTTTAATTAAGTTTAAACTTCAATAATTATGCTTAACTAGTTCCAATAATAATAATTTTCAATTCGTCTTTTCTAGTTGCAAATGTCATTCAAGGCCATTCAAGATCTTTCACTCCGGCCTCCACCTTATCTACAGTTTACCTTCGAGGTAAGATTTATTTTCTAATTTTGAAGTATTATTTGAGTAGTAATTCATGGCAAATTTGATTTAGTTCATTGAGTTTGCTCCAAATTTAATTTAGTTCCTTGTCATTTTGCTCTAATTTTTGTTGTTATGTTTTTAAAGCAGAAGCATATATTGCAACCAACACTTGGGTTGTTAGTGGCACTTCTCAGACCAAGAGTATGTTTATTTTAATCTTTGTTGGCTTATGAACTGTTGAAAGACATGTATTTGTTGTTTTTAATTGAACTGTTGGATTCCGAACTGTTGAAACTTAAAAGACATGTATATGTTGGATTGTGAACTAGATATGTATTTGTTAGATTGTGATTTGTGAACTATTGAAAGACATGTATTTATTATTTTGAATTAAATTGTACTATATTGTCATAAAGCAGATGTGATAAATTGATTGAAACTGGAAATTTCAGTTCGGTATGGACGGTATACCGGTACATTTTTTAATTTCAGTATCTTAAAAATCGGTATAAATTCGGTATAATACCAATATTATACATGATTTCGGTATCGGTATGTGCCGAGTATATATCGAAATTTTGGTATACCGAATTGGTCGGTACGGTAACGATATTCGTTATTCCGATACCGATTTTTTCGGTACGGTATTCGGTATAGCCCAATTTTTTTGGTATGTCGTACCGACCCAGCCCTAGACAAGCCTATAAGATCATCTCACAAGCTCCTACACTTACTACACATGGATCTCTTTAGACCCATTGAACCAGTAAGTTAGAGTGGGATGAAGTACTCTCTTGGAATGTGTATTGTGCCAAGAAATCTTACACTATAAAGAAGCTCTTAGACCTTATGAAGAGAATTCATAATGAAAAAAGGCCTCAACATTGTCAAGATCAGATCGGATTGAGATAGTGCATTCACCAACAAGTTCATAGAGAGTTTCTGCAGCAGCAATGGGATTCATCATAAGTAATCAGCTGCAAGAACCCCTCAGGAAAATGGTGTAGCAGAAGAAGAAACAGAACCTTGAAAGAAGTTGCTACAACCATGATTGTTGAAGCACAACTACCAAAGAGGTTTTGGGCAGAGGCAACCAACACAACATTCTACATGTTGAACATATGTCTTATCAACAAAGATCTGGATAAGACACCTTACGAGCTGTGCATTGGAAGAACGCCTAACATATCATACTTCCGTAGGTTGCATATGTTATGTGCTGAACAATGATAAGCAATATCTAAATGCGTTTGATGCTAAATCAGAGAAGGAGTATTTTTGGATACTCCTCTGTAAGAAAATCATTAAGAGTGTTCAACAAAAGAACACTTGTGGTGGAAGACTCGCCAAATGTGGTCTTTGATGAACCTACTGCAACCCAGAAGGAATCGAAGGGATTACATCAAGGGTGGAAGAGATCGGGTTGGAACATAATAAGGAACAAGTTCTTTATGTGAAGATCCACCAACCAACTCTAGCTGAGAAAGAACCTATTGTAGAGGATGTTGTAGTAGCTGAAGGAACTACGAATCCTACAACAGAGGCTATAGAACCAAAGCCTACAACACAGCAAGCAGATCATCAAGTTATTGTGAATCAAGGTTTGGAACCAGATAGGAGATGGCTCAAAGATCATCCACCAACCTTGGTCATAGCGAGAATAAATGATGGAGTAAGGACAAGAAAACATACACCTTATGAAGTCATGTTCTCCTATTTCGTATCTCAAACAGAACCTGGTACCATTGAGGAAGCTCTAAGTGATCCTAATTTGGTACAAGCCATGCAGGAAGAGCTCAATGGGTTTGAGAGAAATGAAGTTTGAAATTTGGTTCCCTGACCTACTCATCAAGGTGTAATTGAGACAAAATGGGTGTTCAAAAAACAAGCTAGATGTGTCAGGGCGTGTTACCAGGAATAAAGCAAGGTTAGTTGCTAAAGGATACTGTCAGGAGGAAGACATTGATTTTGATGAAATCTTTGCCCCTGTAGCCAGACTTGAAGCAATCAGAATATTTATGTTCTTTATTGCACATAGTAACTTCACTGTATATCAGATGGATGTGAAGAGTGCATTCCTGAATGGGTTTCTAGCTGCAAAAGACATGTTGAACAACCACCAGGGTTTAATTATTCAATTACTGATAGAGTCTATTAGCTAAAAAAAGGAAATCTATGGCCTTGAACAAGCACCTCGAGCTTGGTATGATACTCTCTCTCAGTATCTAGTCTAAAATGGATTCTAGAAAGGAGTTGTAGACAAAGCCTTATTTAGAATCCAAGATGACAAGAGTAGATTGTTAGTCCAAATTTATGTTGATGACATTATTTTTGGGTCAACTGACAAAGAACTATACAAGAATTCTCCCAGCTGATGCAAAGCAAGTTAGAGATGAGCATGGTGGGAAAGTTGAGCTTCTTTCTTGGACTCCAAGTAAGAGAGTTAGATGATGGCCTCTTCATCAACCAAGTTAAGTACACAAGAGCTGCTCAAGAAGTTTGGTAAAGACAACTCAACTTTTGTAAGTGTTCCTATGAGTACAACAACCACGCTTGACAAGGATGAAGATGGAAAGGATGTTGATATTGCACAGTACAGAAGACTCATTGGCTCATTTATGTATTTTACACCAAGCAAATCTTACACCTTATTTGATGTAGGAATTTGTGCACGATACCAAGTAGCACCTAAGGAGTCTCACCTCGTAGTAGCTAAGAGAATCCTGAGGTATCTACGAGACACAACTGGAGTAAGGTTGTGGTATACAAGGGATAGAGGATTTGAGCTTAAAGGATACTCAGACTCTGACTTTGTTGGTGCAAGACTGACAGCAAAGACACGAGTGGAACTTGTCAATTTCTTGAAAATATACTAGTTTCATGGTTTAGTAAAAAACAATGATCAATTAGAACATCTACAGCAGAGGCAAAATACATCGCTGCTAAAAGTTGTTGTGCACAAATATCGTGGATGCAACAATAATTGAAGGACTATGGGATACTCGTAAGAGAAACTCCTATAATGTGTGATTACGCTAGCGCGATTGCTATCGCACACAATCCGGTTCTTCATTCTGGGACCATGCAGATAGAAGTAAGGCACAACTTTATCCGCGATCATGTGGAAAGAAGGATGTTAAACTTGAAAAGATACCCACAGACATACAGTTAGCTGATATATTCATTATACCTCTGTGTGAGTCTCGTTTCAATATGTTGATGTTACTTATGTAGGAGAACCCCTATAGGAAAGTTGTTGGTAGTGGAAGCATGAACACAAACTTTAAAATAGTCAATCAAAGGTTATTGTAACCCTACTGAAGTGAAGGGGAATGTTTTAAGTACTGCACGGTGATACATTAGATAATGTGAGCAAGAATTGATATAAGTAGGATGGCAGTAGACAACTCGTGGTGATTCACGAAGATGCCTACAGTAGGAAACACAGTACGGAGAAATACAATAAGCTGACAAATGGTGACTCGTTAGAGCTTACTAAGTAACCTCCCCATGATACAAATACTGTAAGTATTTAATGTCTACAACATCCAAAGCTTACTACATCCTTGCTACAACATTAATATTTCCTCCAAGCGTTTAGTGTGTTGAACCTTAAAAACTTTTCAGTTTTTAAAGCGAGAAGACATTTCTTTCTTTCCCCGTGTTTAATGCGTACATCATTTACTACGCTGTAGTAGTTTCCATTTTGCAGAGGTAATTATGATGTTTTGTATTTTATCAATGCACCCATTAAATCCCAGCCACTAATTCAAATTCATTTTCCCATCAATGAATCTGAACCGTTCAAAATCGTACGGATTTCTTGCTGAGTGAACCAAGAGTCATTTCTGATTATCTACAGTCAAAGGATATATATACCTAAGCTTAGAATGTTTTAAAAGACTTTTTGTTCGTATCTTCTTGAGAAAAGACCCTAAAGATCCATTTCTTAGATCTTCAAACCTTCTTCACAAACAAGTTTCAGTGGCAACTCAGAAATCCACTCCAACAAAAAAGAATCATGACTTCATAGAAGGACATCTTTCGTTATTCGAGATTATACGGAGAAAGTTATCATTGAATCATCTGACCTTCTTTCTTAGTGCTCACCAACCAAGATACCAAGAGAAAGTGATGGAGCAATTTTACTCAACTGCTTAGGTCACGCGTGATCAAAAGGGTGAACCATCCACTATAACATGCATTGTGGAAGGAAGCAGCGTTGAGATCACTCCTTCTACTCTCGCCAAGATCTATAACATGCCGGAGGAAGGATTGACTTCGACACAACTGAAGATCTATGGTGGGGATTTGTTTTTGGAATGTTGAAAGGTTTTTACAGGGACCAGCAAGTAGTGAGCGTGCATGAGTCTAGCACCAAGGTCACTTTTCTCCCAGATTTTGAGTTTCTGCACGATATGTTTAGCCGCAGCATAGATTGAAAAACTGGGAGTTAAGATAAGTGTACCAGTTCCAAATTTTGCTTGATGATAGTTGTGTAGAAAGAGTAACCAGTGAACTGGCCACTGTTTCTCTTCAGTCGTCCAGTGGATGAGGTCACTAAGACGAAGAAATGCAAGTGCTACGGAATCATGCTCAACTATGTTCTGTACAGTCTCAGTATCGGCATTACTGGAGGTGTGGAAGTTGGGAAGGGCAAGTGGATTGGTGGTACAAGGGAAGGTACTAAGAGAAGGGAAGGGTCACCCACGTGCCTACTGGTGTGATCAGCAATAAGGCGATTTCTTTGAAGCCCCCTTCCAAGAAGAGTTCTCACCGGTTGAGACCTGTAAAGGAATCAATCATTTCTTCTAGAACCATAGAAGAAGAGGAAGTGGAAAAGAGCAGTGACGAGGATCAAGCTCTGGTGAAGAAGAGAATGAGGCTAGTCAAGGCCCATCTCAAGCAAAGGATTGTCTGGAAACTCTTTAATGAGCCTAACTCAGCACCCTCGTCACCTTTATCTACTTCACCTAATTTTGAGTTAGTACACCTGAGACAGGATCAAGGTTGTACAACTCTTGATTCCTATGTTGTCCTCTCTATCCGCCTCTGAGCCAGTAGACACCCGTGCTACCTCAGCAAACCAAAAAGAGGTAGCTGAAGAAGCCTTAAATTGGCCCCAGCTATTACCAATTTCAACAGAGGCACCATCAAGCAGCCCCTAGCACACTTCATAGGCAGAGGTCGAACCTCTTAAAGTAAAGGATGAACAATGTGCAGTAGGAGATGAACTTCGACTAGCAACCGATAAAAATGATGCCCCTCCCCCAACCAGAAGGAAATTAGCTCATCGAGGAGCTACTGGAGGACGAAATTGAAAGGTACCACAGATGTTGTACAAATAGGGTAAGGTTGTACCCTACCATCTTGGAATGGCCTGATTGGGGTGAGGAAAAAAATTGGTCACCACATGGGCTTTGTGTGAAGACATAGCTAATCTCCAGGGACTTTGGTGATTGCGTCAAGGGCATACGAAGTGCTTGCTTGCTGGAGAAGACAAATCTGAAGCGCTCTGCTGATGACGGTGAATACGATGGTGAAGATGAAACTAATGAACCAAAGCAGCTTCGCCAAGCAATGAAGCTCAGCCAAAGAGAACTCCCTCACACATGAGGTTCCAATGGTAAGTGGACCAGGAAACTCGTCGCAGCAACCTGCTGACAATTCTACGGCAGTACAGCCAATTGCTGCAGAAAGTTCTTAAGAAGATCAAATTCCACTATCTGCTATATTCAAAATTAGGCAGAAAGCCAATGGATCTACTGTAACGGAGGACATGATAGACAAGGCTCCAACAACCTCTCAAAGTGCCCACGAAGCTATTGCAAATGAGGAACAAGTATTTGAGGCAGATGATGTAATTGCCAACAAATATGTTATTGATGAAGTGGTAGTAGACAAAGCAGTAAGCACGTCACAGATCACCAATGTACTTACTGTAGGAGAGATGGCAGTAGACAAGACAGTGCCCATCTCTCATACACCGAGTGTGCAGGAGCTAGGAAGTACGCAAGGTGGGGTCAAAGAAGTAGCAGGAGATGAAGAAGGTACTTCACAAATGCGGCAAGCAACTGAAGTAAAAGAGTAGCAGGAACAAACACCCAGTAACCCTGCTCAAGTTGCAACTCCTTCTGCCGCACCTATTTCAAACTAATGATAGAGTAATCAACACTGAAGAATCTCTAAACCCTCAGTCAGTTGAACAAGCTAAAGAAGAACAACTTCTAGATTATGAAGATACTCCAGTACATACTCCTTCCAAGAGTAATGCAGATGAGGTGGAAGACTATCTGTTGGAAGATGAGTACATTGAAACTAACCCAGAAAGTGATGAAGTCATAATGAATCTTAGTCAGAAGATAAAGCCTACTACTGAAGAGAGGCTAAAGTCCATGAAAAGTCTGATGGAACAAGAAGAAGTGAAAGAAACAATAGCTAAGGAGAAGGCTGATGCTACTTGTGTTGAAGCAAGTTCAGGAAATGAGTAGCAACTTAAGTCATGGAAGAAAGATTGGACAAGGAGCAAGCAGATGCTTCCTATACTGAATTAGGCTCGGCAGATGATGCAGTGGCTCAGTCAATGGAGGCATAAAATGATTTGCCTAAGGAGCCAACATATGTTGTTTGTACTGATGCAAACATCACAAATGAAGTAGTGGCTCAAGACAAAGATAATTTTGAAGTAGATGCTGAGATACCAACTCAAGCTATGGAATAACCTATTGGACCAGCTGAACAAATATAGCAACATGAGCAGATCACTACTGATGGTGTGCCTACTGATCCAGCTCAGGAACAAAATGCAAATGTTATTGCTAGAGCACAGGAAAATGTGGAGGAAATTCAATGATAAAACATCATTCCCCATTAACCTCAACTGAAGCAGCCCATAAGGTACTGAATTTCGAGGAGAAATCGATCAAGTTCGCCTGAGGATTTTCACTCACAGAAGTGTCTAAGGCACCATTCTGTTGTAGCCTAGGATACAGAAAAAAGACAGAAGAGACGTGAAGACAGATTCTTGAGATAGAAAATGAGGTCATCGTAAGGATTAGACAATCTCACGTGGACCTAAATCTGCAAACAGCAGATGCTATGCAGGAAGTGACGAAATACTTTGAGCGTATGATTTCAGCTACTGCAGAGACAGTGCAACATCTATGCAAAGCAATGGCAGCAATGCTTCTGGGGTCATCAAAGCTCTTGCATCCGTTTGCGAAGAAGTGACCCTACTTTTAACAAGCATGAGCTCTGTTCTAAAAATCCCCGACTAGCTCCGATTAATCCCCGTCTAGGCGCTAGGCTCCCATTGACCGCCTACGTTTATTTTCCGATTCTTCTCCGCCTAACTACGTCTATGCCCCGATTAGTCCCGTCCAAATCTCGATTAGTCGCTAGGCCCCAGTCCACCGCCTAATTAGCGCCTAGCGACTTTTAGAACCTTGAGCATGAGAGACCTAAAGAATCAATTCGTGAACGAAGCACGAATTGAGAGAGAATGGATGGAGGAACTTGTCCGCAAATTGAGCAGTTATGTGAATGGACAAGTAACAGGCCTCGCATCTGGAGTAAAGGATAAGATGAAAGAGCATAAACAAGGAATATTATGCTTAAAAGAAGAATTTTCCCAACTACGACAGGAGAAAGCAGATGACAGAACAATATTGAAAGATATCCATAGGACGCTAGAGATGCATACCGGGATCAATATTGATGATGTTAAAAAGAGAGAAGAGGAGACGAGGATAAGGTATGCTGAACAACAACAAAGAGAACAACAAGAATGGTTCTTTGTTGAATAATGCAGGCATGAGCAGGACAAGAATAAGAGGATGGAGAACTCGTGAATATCAAGATTTTGAAAGATCCATGCAAGGGTTAGCAGCAAAAGTGTAGGACATACTCGAAAAATGCTGGCCTACATGAGATCTATCTTGCTACAAAAATGGTCCCTAAACGACCTGCTCGCTCACAACACTCTGCCACCTCAAGACAATAGGATGCCTCTCCAAATCTTTCAACACTCTAAGAAGTATGAAGATTAGCTGCTAAGTCTCTCTCCGCAGGACATAGAGGATCTTCAAATGTATCAAATCTCAACAAGGAGAAATCCTTCACCTGAGGAGATTGATAATTGGAGAATGATTGAAATTCTCAGATATTTTGATTACCTACTGGACGAAGGAAAGTACAAATATGTCAAAGGAAGTATTGGACAAAAGCTGCAAGCGTACTCAAAGGATCTACATGCCGGTAGCTTCCATTTCAGATTGAGCTCAGTGGAGCGAGGTGGAATCATTACAAGATTTCCCCTTCTAATGAATGGTGGCTGATGGAAGATCTAACACCAGAAGTGCAGCTCATTACAGAAACTTTGTACAGATAATGTACATTGAATGGTGAAGGTACACTGGAATGATCTTGACAGATCCAGGATGAGTGAAGATCTGAAAGAGGAAGATAGAGCAAGAGCAAGAGGAAGAGGCAAAAAGTATGCCAAGTAGCAGTTTAACAAACGCCACTGAAGAAAAATCATAATTGTAATTAGGTAATAAAAATAAGTACACCTCTGAGTGCTCTTAGTTGTAATATTGTTTTTTGTTTAGCATGGACTAATTGTAAACTGTAATAGATTGAATATCTAATGAAAACAGTTATCATTTTGCCAAATGATTACAGCTCGTAATCTTGCATCATACCTACTGCATATATGTACCTTTTGATCATTAATTGGTTCTGGACTAACAATTTGTTGTTGTGTGAATTTAAGTATTTTAATTGTTTAGAGTTTTGACATCATCAAAAATGGAAAAATTACTAGAAAATTTATGTTTAGTTTTAATGATGACAAAATCGCAATGCAAGGCAGGGACTAGTGCCCCATAATTTATGTAATCATTGTAATAGATAAGGGCTAATACTACTTAGACTAAGTCATGGCAAGCACGCAACAAAGACATCAACTCTAAATGCAGCAAGGAAGTCCAATGAAGCAATAAGGAAAGAGAAACAGTAGCGAGCATGCAATAAGGTTACTTATGCTACTCGTGTCATACAACATTGCTTGCAGCAAGGAAGATCCAACCAGCAATCAAGCAACAACTATGTCAACATTGTGAAAAGTCAGAGGTTCGATATTAAAAAATATAGCCAGTAGAGACAAGCTTCAAATCTTGTACCGACTATCCAATCACGGGGGACACGTTACTTGACAAAAAGCAAAAGCAACATCGGACACTGACATCAAGCTGCAACCACTCTGACTTAATCTCTGCAGAAAGGACAAACGGCTCTAAAGTCGTACAAGGAGTATTAAATGTCAACGAGAATATTTTTTTCACTCTTCAACGAGAAGAAATTTCAAATGCTATAAATAGAAGGAGATGGAGGACGAGCAAAGACTACCGATTTATTGAGCAACTGAAATTACTTCGCACCAAGCACTCAAGCATGCTTATTCAAAGCTTCAACGCATACAACACTATGATATTCTTACAAGTGTTCGTGCAAAGTATACAAGAGCGAATATCAACCAAGCAGCAAAGCGTTCAAGTGAAGATTCAAGTTGCATCAAGATTCTCAAGTCAAGTTAGCTCTCAAACTTTGCCTCGGACCTAATCCTTCTCAAACAAGGAAGTTTGCCACATCTCAACTAATATTCAAGTTTAGTGGTAGCTCCCAGAAGTTGAAGAAAAATTGTCATTAAACCAATCTAAGGAGCGATTTTTGAATGGGGAGTCTTCGTATGAATCCGAGATTCAAGGTTAACTAGGCGTTTTGGGGAACGTGTGTATAGCAGAGGAGTAGCTTTCAGATGATAGGCAAAAACTATTGTAAGGAGTTAAATTGGACTAAGACTTCGGGATAGCTAAGTTTGTATTGTGTGAACAGCTTATTGAATTTTCCCTGTGTGAGGGAAGAGTGAACGTAGAAGGTTTACCCCCGCCTTCGAATCACTATAATTTGTGTCTATTTGTATATTGTCTTTTACTTACTATTGTTGGCATACTACTTACGTACTGCATTGATTTGTCAGGAAACGGATTTGCAATATTATGTTGCATAAAGTTCTACCTGAGCATTGCTTACTATAATTAACCTAAGACTATTCTGTTTCGTGTCTACTACCTTAAGTTAGCTTACTTTGTAAGAATAAGTTTCTTACAGTAAGCAGCAAATTACTGCTCAAAGTATTTGAAAAAGAAAAATCGAATTAGAAGTTTATTCAAACCCTCCTCCTTTCTATAGACCTCTGCCACTTGAGACTAACACTATTAATTAATTAATTATAGGAGAAGGATAAACAATATAGAACCACTTCCAAGCCTTCTCACGAATTACATGATATGTGCGCATCGATGCTAATAAAACTATTTACCCCGAAGTCTATCAAAATCATTTATCTTTTTTTTTCCGTCATTTTCCCAACATTTCATCTTTTTCCTTTCATTCATTTTTCCAACACCAGGAATGATATATGCATGGATGGGCTTGTCACAACTCACAAATCCATGTAAAGCATTAACGCCAAGGCATGGACACCGGAGCTTGTCGAATAATACCCGAGGTAACTATTACAGGTCCTACAACACAAAAGAGGAAAAAAAGTCCAATTAATAAGTAATAAAAATGTGTTTTTTTTTTTTTTTTTTTTGGCTTTTCTTACTCAATTTAAGTTTTAAATGATCAAATATGACCGCTAAGATTTAATTAACAAAAAATTGACGTTTTACCTATTTTAAATTTTCACTGTGTTGCAAAGAAGCCTGGTTCTGTTTGGAACCTTTAAAAGAATTTTTCTTTTTTTTTAACGCAATTAAAGGTTTGAATAAAAGCGGATACAAAATACAACAGAAAATAGAAGGTCAGGACAAATCAAAGAAAAAATAAATTAGCATTTCTTCACCAATAATAATAATAAGACTATCAAAAAACCAGAAAATCTCTCTTAAGCTAGTATGAAGTGTCCTTGTCAAAAATATTGTCTGCCTGCACCTAACAATACAATCTATCCAGTTAGCTGTTTACCTTGGGCTGTGTTCTTGGGCCTCTGGGCTGGATCCAGAAAAAACCCAACCCACTCGAAGACCGTGCAGCCCGTCTAAAATGCGGCACTCCTTTTTTCTCTTTTTCTGTCTCTTTTTCTTTTTTGGGTTTTTTCTTCTTAGTTTTAAATAACACAATTTACAACTTAACCTTTGATGTTCTTCTTCTTGAATTTACAAAAAGGAAAACGAAGAGAAGAAGCGTGAGACCAGCGATCGATAAGAAGAGAGATTTCAGAGAAGGGTAGTCGTAGAAACTCGGGATTTTTGTGCTTGCAGACAGGGGGGCAACTATCCTTTCCTGCAATCAAAAGCATACAACATTGATCATGATATTGTTTCTTTACAGACTGCTACAATTGAGGGGTTTGTAATACCAGGGGTATTTGTAAAACAAACTTCAATATTTTTACTTTCTTTGTATAGATAAAAGTCAAGGATAGTTTTATAGATATCCTTATTAGTATAAGCAAGAGAAGTTGATAATACATACAGAATGAACCATGCTCTTCTGCACCATATGTGTCTCTTGCTTTTTGAAGATCTCTTGAGCATACTTATAGAGCTCTACATCAAGGTTGTTGAGTGATGCTATCTCCTGAATGAGCTCCTCCGGGACCCGCCTACGAGCCTGAAAGTAAGTAATTTAATGATATCAGTAGCAGGCATGGGAATATGATAAATAAAAAATACCAAATTAAGCTATCATACCTCCTTTGTAAAGTTTGCGGGAGAAATTCGCTTGAGAGAATTTGCACGCCTCTCGGCTTGAGAACTCCTTAATGGTGCAATGCAAGACTCGTATGATTCCATTAGTTTTCCAACAGTTAACTGGCCAGACGACAGAGAAAAGGTAGGTTAATATTTAACTAAATAAACAGGGAAAGATCCAAATCTCAGCTATAGAACTGATGCAAGATTTTCAAAGGCGTACATTTCCACCAGCTGCTCCACTCTTTGCAGTCGATGAAACATTCTTCAGTGTCAAATCCTGTAGTTAGAAAAGTAAGATTATTGAGTCGAGTGCATCTATTTTGAACACATTCATAATAATTAAAAGAAAAAAATCATTTCTTACTTCGTCATCAGCATCAGATTTTGTTTTAAGAAGGGCGGAGCTCTGTTCTGCAACAGATCAGAAAGAATATAAGGAAAACTGATACTTCTCGAATATTAAAGCCATCTTAATGGGGTTGAATATTGTTATTACAAGAAAGCTGAACTAATTAGAAGTCATTGTTTAAGTGACAATTGAATAGAGGAAGAGTAATCCTAAGCTTGCTCAGATAAATCATCCCTAGCACGATAGAGCATTTACTCCAACACACACGAAAAACTAAAACACACACAGACGGAGTTAGGATCAAGTTGGGATGAATTCCTTCAGACAAGTAACCTGAATCTTTGTTACCTGCACCATCCGAACTGGCGCTGGATACAGTGTGCTGAGCTATCACCTGTGCACCGACGATGTTTGCAAACATATTGGCTGATTCTTTATGGTTCTCAGTCAGCCCAACATAAAGCATTGCGTCCAACTTCTTCTGCAAGAGTCACAATTATGATTGAACCAATAAAATGAAATATTCATATTGGAACTGCATTAAATACAATCAATACTTAAACGTCTCCTGTACCTTTGCAACTTCAAGCACATATCCACCTAGGGAACGATACTCAAGTACACAGTGACGCACTTCATGTGCTCCCGAGAAATAAGAGTTGTTTGTGAGACCTACAATCTGAAAATTCACGTAGAATAAAGTCAAGAAAGGACGTGGACGGGTTCTGAACTAGAAATGTGTTTGAGAAAACACATAAAAAGCAAGAAAGAACCAATGCATCAACGATACTCCATAAAGCACGTTTGGAGTATAAGGATTTTTTACTTGGTTTCTTTACCATTTACCTCATATTTTGATCTTGTGAATTTTTCTTCATCAATAAAACTTGTAATGTATTAGCAAAATAAATTCAGCACATCACTGTCTCCCACTTTAAAACACAAATTACAATGTACATTCCAAGCCAACTATTCTCTGTATGAAGAAAATGCATCATAATAAGACTAACAGGCTGAGATGACAGAGTATAGACAGTGACTCCATTTAGACTTAGCTATATACTAACACAGATAACAGTTTTGAGTTGGGCTTAAGCTTATACCATATGGGGCAAGTTGAAGAAGCTTCACAAGTTGGCAGTATAACAAAAGAACAGAGACTATTATTTGTTTGTTATATTTGTCTATCTGTTTAATAATTCAGAAATCAGCTAAAAACAACTGCAGCATAAGAAAAAAATCTAAATTTCTAAAAAGGTTAATAGAGAATTCTAGCAATCCAACTTGAGTGCAAGTTCAGTAAAACTGGAGAGTAGAACTTCACAAAGAGAACATACTGAAGACCAGGAACATATAAGAAGCTGTAAAACATCAATTTTCTACTGATAATAAAGAGAGAGCAAACAGAGTCAGCAGAACCAGTCATGCCTCATAAGCACATTTTTCAGAACACTATATCAATTATTGAAATAAACAAATAAGCCTAGGAAGTTAAGAGTACAATATAATACCTGGAAGGTGGCCCCGTTGTGGATAATGTCAAGAGCAATAGGGTCATTAATGTACTCATGTAGAGGCATCAAGATGTCCTCCATGTCATACGAGTTATTAGTCACTAAATGAACCTGCCCTCTAAGTTTTCTAACA
Source organism: Ajuga chamaepitys (assembly GCA_958295605.1). Lineage (NCBI taxonomy): Eukaryota > Viridiplantae > Streptophyta > Magnoliopsida > Lamiales > Lamiaceae > Ajuga > Ajuga chamaepitys. The sequence goes on along the minus strand of OY282507.1, from coordinate 8,957,118 downwards.
TCCCTCTGCGATAAGATTTAGAACGATGATTAAAATAGTATAATAAATGCAGAATATTTATCTCAAGTAATAACAAAAATCTCCAGAATGACAATGCAAAAGAAGATTTTCAAAATCTCAAATGTTATCATTTGTGATGATTGGACTCCCAAACCATATTCCACCTAAAACTATAAAATCAACTGAAAATAATTATATATCCTTAACTACAAAGTACATGGTGATTGTCCTAAAAAGAGTCATGCAGGACATTATCAATATGTCAGAACAAGTACAGAATCAACAGTAACTAAAAGGTCCAAGAAAGAGGCACTGTCAAAACTACAATATATAGCTAGAAAGATCCATTGAAACATAATACATTCATTATGCAAGTATATAATTTTTTTTCCTTTTACAAGTGTAAGTATATGATTTCATTCTTGCAAAATACTTCAAGAATATACCAAAAAGGCGAAAAATTCATTGCATTCCATAAACACAACCAAGAATCTTCACCATTCAATCAGCAAATAGGCAGGTAGACAAGATAGCAGTATAATAATAATTTGTGGGCAAAGCAGAATCATGCATGAAGCATCATATTAGTCCACATATTAGTTTTTGGAGAATTCATAAAAGGATGCTGATGGATTGGCTATATAGACATGAGCGTAGAAGCACAAAGAACACTGTTACAAGTAAACCTTAATCACACTTCTCAAGGGCATTGCATGACAAAAGAAGGGCATTGCATGACAAAAGTTGAAAGGAATTATATGCAAGTCATAACTATCGTGAAGATAATAAAATAATTGGTTAAGAGCATTTAAAAGTGATGTAACTGGCATGCTACTCAAAAGATAAAAAAAACCCAAAAAGAAGGGATAACCATAGTAGCTGAACATACTCGAGCAAAGAGATCACTCCTCATCCATGGGACCAAATATTTCCACGGCCAGATATCCAGTGTGCTTACTCCAGATGTCTTACGACGTGCACGTTGGGCTGTTCTTGCGACAGATGTTAAGTTGGGATGAATCAAAAACCTAGCAGCCACCTCCACGGAAAATTCATAAGTGCTAAAAACACGGTCGATAGGATCTCGAAGTATTGTTACAACTGAAGTTTTCTCCTTGGGAAGTTTAGATATCATGCTATAGTCATCATGGGTACTTAACAACCGGCAGTTTGATTTTCTGCAATGATCAAAAACCAACATTAAACATCTTAAGAAACACCAAACCTACTTCTCCAAAAGATATAACAGTTACAAGACCAACTGGTCCAACTATTTGATCTTCTCTCACAAATTTTGCTTATCTAGTATCGATCATGACTGAGTCACATGAAATATATCTGCAACTGCTTATTCCCTCTGATGAGAGAAGAAAATTAAGCAAGCTATATTCACGATAATGTACTTTCTTAAGATAATATCGATTATCCTCAACATGTTTTGTAACTTCTCATGATCCCGTACTGCCTCACAATTATCTCACTATGAGTCCTCAATTTGACATATATAATTGACTGCTACTAGGAATGCTCCTTGGTGAATAGTTCAAGTTGTTTTAGAGGAGAGCATCAAGCAAGAATGTACTGACTAGCTGATTGCCACAAGGTTGTTTGTCTCAAATTAATACAGAGGAATAAATTCTTCATTCTCTAACAGAGGAAGGGCAATAAGAATTACCTTGGATTAAATCTCAACTTATCATATGATCGTGGACATTCCTGGGAGCTTGAGTACATCTTCTTTAAGAAACTGCATATAGAAACTCGGAAGAGCAGAAAGAATCAGTGATTCAGGTGCCACACTAAATATTAGAATGCTTTCACTGTTAAGATTCCATTTTCACTCTTTTGTGGAGGCCCAGAGCCATGGGGAAAGTAAACTCAATAGCAACAGAAGTTACCAGTGGAAATATGTTCTCCCCCCTGTTCGAGGCACGTGAAGGAAAAATAGCAGGTCACGCAACGCATGCTTGTCATCTCTAACTTCAGAATCAGCAGAATTGGATGCCCAGTTCTTGACAGCAAGCTCGCACTGCTTATAACCATCATCTGCCTCAGATGACTTAACTGACACAGAAACTGAACCAGGACCGAAGTGTTACTCACAGAACCTCATTTTGGTTGCAAGAACAAACTCACCCCAAGATCTATCTTAAATAAAGATAATACTTTTTCCTGACGTTTCACCTTATTCATGTAAAAGATCCCATGCATTGTCCTAGTGACAGATGATGCAAATGAGGCAGGAAGTGAATATGGATCTAAATAGGGCACTAATGCTTCCTCGCCACACGGCATTACGACTCAAATCAGTTTATCAATTATGAAACACAAATAACAAACAGTAGTAATCAGTTTTCGTTTAAATAACACTTCTTGTAATGTTTTGGCCCACTTTTATGTTTCTAAACAAAATAGTAGAAGCAAAAGAAAGCAGCCCCATAGCAGGAGTGAGCTGGAAAAGAGCAATATATGAATCAGAATTATAATCTCAAACATGATTCCAGAAATTCAAATATAAAATCTTTGAGGTCAACTAAACCAAACCAAAAGAACAGAAAAAGACAAGTCCTATGAACAGAGAGATTGGAAACTCACCAGATAGAAGCAGCACAAGAACGAGCCCCAACATCAAATTCAACATCTCGCACCTCATCTCACCTCTTTACTAACAAAACCGCCCCAAAGAACTGCTACAAAAGATAAATCCATAAATAAATCCCTCAACATAGAACCTAAACAGCCCACAAAATTCAAGCTTTCGACAACAATTCAGCCATTCACGAAAAAAAAACCTAAAGGTGAAACCTTGGTATGGAATCAGCAACACAGGCAGACTATCAAACACATTAGGCACAATAGAAAAATCCCATTTCTCTGCTACAAAATATAAACGCATGCAAACACATAAATGAAGAATGGCCTACATGTACAGAATACCGAAACCTCGTGCTTATAAATCCCCACAAACCTTGTAGTGTTTCCGCCAGACAAACTTCACGATCAGACAAAAGGGGGCCCCACTCCTCCCCGCCCCCTTTTTCCCCGGTTTCGACCCCTCCGACCGATGAAGTTTCTAGGCCAAACCCTTCACGTTTTACCGTTTCAAATTCCACCAACACATACGTTCATAAAAGTGAGGAACCCAGAATTCTCACCCTTAACGCCATTGGAGCAGATGGGTGAAACCAGGTAGAAATTAAGGTAACAGCTCCGCAGGGATAAAATGGGGAATCTGAATGCGCAAAGCACGCGGATAGGTTGGGGGAATATAGTCAAAGTTTGGTCAATGACTCAAAAAGGGTGAGGGAAGGCTTAAATGTCAAAATTGCCCTCTAATTGGGAAGGGTGGTTATTTTTCGTATTTTACTTTTTTATAATTAATAATTAATTAAATTGTTTGAGGGTTTGATATAAACAGATATGTATACACCCAAGACCCAGAGTATTTATTCCATCTGAAACTGAAATTGAAATAAATGAGGAGTTTTATAATTTATTATTTCGTTTCAAGATTTTAATATCGAAAACGAGAATAACAATATAGGGTATGTTAGGTTGTGGTTGGGGCACGGTTGACTGTGGGTAGTGGTTGGAGTTAGCGGTTGAGAGTGTAAAAGACTAAAGAGTGATGTTTGTTTGGGTAGTTGAGATAGTGGTTGTGGTGTAGGATATATTTTTAAATTGTAAAAGGTGATGTGATGTGTGTAAGATTTTGTTATTAATGATTGACTTAATGATTAAAGTAGTATTGAGATTTGTGATTGATTGATGAAGTGTATGATTATTGATAGGTGATGTTTAGTTGTTGTTGGGTTAAAATTATTTATATTTGATCATTTTTAATATGTTAAATGATTATTATATAAATAAAAATATTAATGTGAATAAAAAACATTTTGGGGTAATTAATTTAATAAAACTTAAAAAAACGTGGAAAATATATAAATTGACATTTATCTTAATTATTTATTATATTTTTTTTATTTTTTTTGTTTGTTGGCTTTTCAAATGTAGATTGAGGGTGGAGATTATGCTATAACTTTCTTTTTTTTAGGCTGTGCAAGATAAGGTGTGACAGTCGTTTAAGAAAAGTGTGCAAGATAAGGTGGCACGGAGAGGTTATTTTCGTCTTTTTCCCAAAAAAATAATTAATTATTTTTTTCGTTCAATTTACTAAATTTGAATTACTAATTTCTGAACCTTTCAAATAAATGTTCTATTCATTTTGTCTTTTTTCTTCGAAATGAATAAATATGATATTTTTTAGTATGTTAAATGGTTATTATATAAATAAAAATATTAATGTGAGTATAAAATATTTTTGGAATAATTAATTTTAATATAAAAAATACGTGAAAAATATATAAATTGACATTTGTCTTAATTATTTATCATATCTTATTTTTTTTCTTTTTTCCCAAAAAAAAAAATTAATTACTTTATTCGTTCAATTTACTAAATTTGAATTACTAGTTTCTGAACCTTTCAAATAAATGTTTTATTCATTTCGTTTTTCTTCTTCGAAATGAATAAATATGATATTTTTTAGTATGTTAAATGGTTATTATATAAATAAAAATATTAATGTGAGTAGAAAATATTTTGGGATAATTAATTTTAATATAAAAAAAATACGTGGAAAATATATAAATTGACATTTATCTTAATTATTTATCATATTTTATTTATTTTCGTTTTTTTTCAAAAAAATAATTAATTATCTTTTTCGTTCAGTTTATTAAATTTGAATTACTAGCTTCTGAACCTTTCAAATAAATATTTTATTCATTTTATTTTTCTTCTTCAAAATGAATAAATATGATATTTAAAGAGTGATGTTTGTTTAGGTGGTTGAGGTAATAGCTGTAGTGTATGATACAATTTTAAATTGTAAAAGGTGATGTGATGTGTGTAAGAGGTTGTTATTAATGATTGATTTAGGGCCCGCTTGGTTGGGGGTTTAGGGGTAAGGAATGGAAATGAATGAGGACTCATTCTCATTTATGGTGCTTGGTACATAATAAATAAATTAATCATTACCCCCTTTTATTAACAATTCCTCCCATTTCATTCCATAATATGACCCCCCCCCATTCATATTCATTACCATTGTCATTAATAATTTGCAACCAAGCGGACCCTTAATGATTACAGAGAAAAAAAGGGGGTTTGGGGGGTGGTTGTGGCAAACCATGAAAACAAACATAGATAGGGTTTGGGTCAACCCATTTGGGGTTATGCTAACCCCAACTAAACATACACATAGTATGTAGTAACCCATGTGAAAAGAGTTTATTTGACTTTTTATTTTATATTTTTTTAAGCAGTTGGATTTTATTTGACTCATAAGCACAGATAGAGGTGGTAATTCGGGTTGTAACCCGTCGAGCTAATGTCATATTTTAGGTCGGATCAAAATTTAATCGGGCCTAAAATCAGCCCGACCCGACATATTCCCTTGCAATATACTTAAGAGTATCGGGCCGGTTCGCAGACCGTTGGGCTTTTGGCTCATCGAGTCGTATCTGTCAGGCCGAATAGTACTTCGGATATAATTTCTATAACCCAATCTGTTTAAAATATTGGGTCGGACCAATTTTGTCACTTCTAACTACAAACTGTTAGGAATTAATCCATCCACGGTCACGAAATTGAAAGAAACACGAAAGAGAAAAACACACAATATTAGTTACCCACTTCGTTATGATGTGTAACTACGTCTGGGGGTCATACCAAGTCAGAGATTTCACTGATTTTCAGATAAACCAACAACACCAACAATAATGAGAGAATAACTATTTATAATAGCCTAATGGGCCAAAGTTGAAGCCCAAGTAAAATCCTCCGCTTCAACTGTCGCGGCCGCGATCTACCCCTATCGCGGCTGCGTTTTGTCAAAGTCCTCGATTGCTTAACCAAGCGTCTTTTGTTGCGGCCGCTCTGCATCCGTGTCGCGGCCGCGTTACCTCGCCAGTGTCAAACTCACAAATACGGACACTTCTATCACGATCGCAATTATAATGACAGAATTCAGGCTCCATACTCAACAATCTACATGGTACTTTGTTGGACAATCCTAACATCATATTGAGATTCTCTAAAACTGATGAAGTATCACTAGTTTAAAACAAGATTAATTCAAATATTAGATTTTTATATTTAATGTGATTTTGATATGCTTATAAATTATTGAAAACTTGTCCCTTAAAAAAAAGAAAGAGAAAGAAATTGAACACTTGAAGTTTATGAAATATAACCAACTATATCTCACCTAAAACAGATGTAACATCAATAAAATCCTCATGTTTTCCTTTAGTAGGTGTAAAGGCTGGAATTTAAGTTATTTCAAAGATTTAAAACTTCAACATATTATAAGTCGTCTAAATATCATATACAATATCATCCTAAGAGTTTATAAGTTACTTTAGTATCTGGATGGTGGAGCTCATAACATCATATTTGAATTGAATAATTTGACCATGAAAATGAAACCACCATCGAACACACAAAACATACACATATATAAGATACATATTCACGCGTTACCAGTGGCGAACCCATCAATTTAACTTCAAGATGGCTTTGTTTGTATCAATATCATATATTCAAATATATGCATTTACATTCATAATTACTTTATTGAGAAAAATAGAAACCTCCCTCCCCCTCCTCCGTCCCTAGCTACATGCTACATACACTTTTCACATGCTACATAACACAATACACCATGCATAAACTATACACACTTCAAATATACACATATTCGTGACCTTTTGTCTCTATTATATACTGTTAAAACGATAAGTGAACCAGCTTCATCTCAACGCTGTCAAAATTGTAAACATGTAAACTGCCTATAGTGCTAAGCACCAAAGCTTTCCCTTTGTTAGAAAAAAATTGGAAAAATATAGGTAATTTCAATAATCAGATTGATGCTATATTGATGATTCATGCAAGTTTCCCTTGATTCATCATTCGTTTGACCCACCCTTGCAGTCAACCAAATTGCACGTGAGTTAAAAATCCAATTAGTGTGAAGTGTGTACAATTATTGTGTAGTGTTTAAGTAAATTGTGTATGAAGTGTCTTCATGTATGTGTAGTACGTGTGGAGTTTAGTCGTGACTATTAAGATCTTAAAATAAATTAACTAGACGTACGTTTTTTGCTTACTAGCACAACGCACGTGTGTTGCACGTGGTTATAACTTTTTACTATTATTTAATAAAAAAAATAATTTGAACATAAAATAATTGTACATTGTGATTAATATAATATATATACATAACTTCGTAGATTATTCAATGTAATAAAAATTAATCCATTGAACAAACATAATTTTGAATCAACTAAAAACTAAAAGAATCACAAAAGAGAAATAGAAAAGTTAAATAACCTTAGTCTTAATAAATAAGTTATAATAATTAACGTTAAAAGATTCGTAAAAAACGACATACCATGATATATTGTAGAAATATTTAGTCTTACAAGATTTTCTATTATACATGTAAAGTTTGATTTATTCAAACTATGGTTTACTTCTTATTATACACAGATTCGATCATCATTAATATATCTTGAATAAAGTTATACGATGATTGAAAAACTATATACGGAATAATGAGGCATATAACATTTGAAGAAAAACACATTTTTAATTGTCTCATTATATCATCAACTAGCATCCATAAGTCAATTATTTGTTTATATACTCACAAAATATTAGGCCCAACATATTTTTCTATAATTCTCTAATAAATAATTTCAATTTCAATATACATTTGCACATGAAATTCTTTACATATTTTAATGTGAGGAAAAACTTCCAGCAACTTAGTATCAAGGTCAAACATCCAACTTTTGTTATGAAAGTTATTTTCTAATTTTATTATTATTATTATTAAGTATAACCCTCTTTAATATAATTTACATATCGATTTACGATTGCTTATTTCAATTTTCCTTAATTATCTTCTCAATGCAACGTCGAAATTTAAAGATTATGTGATTTAAAATAAAAATTCTACTATAGTATAATTACAAAATAAATAATATTTTTTATGGAAGGTTGACTATATGCATAGTGTCTCACAATCTTCAATCAAGACACATGCTACAATCTATATAAAATATAATAAATTTTTTAACTAATTTGTAATGTCTTTAATTCCTTATTTAGTTATAGTGAAATACTCCTAATTTTTTCAAACATTGCACATCCATTTAAAAGTCTTATATATACATGTTTAAACCACGCATTCCGATTTTATTTCTCTCATTTTATTTTTTATTTAGGGTATACCGTACTCTATTCGACGTAATTATTTTTCTAATCTATTGTCAAGTTAATATTTAACATTCACATTTCACTTTCTTTATTTTTCAGCATGTTTTAGTTTAATTATGTGATACTCATTCACATAGTACAATTGAATCATTCACAATACAACTTAGTTCATTATTTTTTTATCGTTCTTTTGTATTCTTTATTGTACCCTATAATTTATATAGCATAGTAAATTCATTTATCAAGTTATTACATATGCTTAAAAATATATGTATAATATTTTTATTGATTTAATAATTTGTTTAATGTTAGATCTTAAATGTTTAAAAGAATTGCAACTATTCATGTCCACTAATTTTTACGTTTGCCATTTTATTATTTCTCTTATTAGTACGATAAAATTTCACACTTCGGTCTAAACTCCAATTATTATTAACCTTGTGATTTTTTATGTCTCTCTCCAAGTTTCTAACATAACAATTTTTTCTTTGGTCTACTAAAATTACATCATGGTATGTGGTTAAAAATGATGTTCAACTTATAAACTTATTTGAATAAAATCGATCCATTGTATGGACCAACAGTATTTAAATTTACACAATATCACTACCAATGCATTTATAGTTTTTATATCTTCATATAAATCTTTTACTGATTTCATATATAAGCTACTTTTACCGCTTTCCTCCATCTTTTTCATCTTATATATATATATATATATATATGAGTTTATCGTATACTTTTTTAATTCGTAAATCAATTATTATTTTCCCTTGTTGTAATGTTTATAAATGTTACTTATGAAGTATATCAATTTCATTCTTCTAAAATCATTGAAAATAAATATAATATATAATCACATTTCCTACAAGCATAATAATTGGAGTTATATTTACTTAGTAACGTTCATACAAAGAAATTTAGCGTGTAAACATATATATTGTTAGTTTAATCTAAATTTAAACAGTAAGGCTAAATGTATGCCTAGTTTAATCCAAATTTTGAAATACTACATTGTAATAATTAACTTGTAAGTACATCTACCTATAATATAGATATTTAATTTTTGTTTTTGTATTCTTTTCTCATAGTGTAATATGTCTGACTCTATCATATTAGTTTATTCTTTGATTTTTTTATTATATTACCTAGACTCGTCTATTATAATTTTTTTATAATGAAAATTCACTTAGACCCTTTAATATTTATATTTTTTACGCTATTTTTTTTATAATGTTATTTATTATGTTAATAAAGTTATATCTACTAATAATAAAGTCTATTCATAAGTTTGTGTTATCTTTTTTCACAATGCATTTTCTCACTTCTATTCATTTTTATCATCATATAGTTCTTATTCAATTGTTTTGATAAAGTGGTATACACAAAAAGACATACAATTTCCTAACATGTCTTTTTACTCACTCAAAAGTCAATTTAAAAATATAATCTTAGCAATTTCACATGCAAATCATTTTATTCTTGGATTTTAGTACTTGCTTCAAGTTTATTATAATGAAGTTTAAGTTACTATGCTCTAACCCTTGATCAATTCAATAGTTTACACTTTAGTCTAAATATTGTATATTTAAATTTTATTTTTCATTAGATAACTTATATAAATTCTACTATTGTTTCTCAATGTTGTAATATTTATACTTCAATAATTTAGAAATTTAGGGAGATTATTGCAAGTAGCAAATTTATAATATTCAAATTTCGACAAATAAATTGTTACTATTAGATAAGTATTATTCTAATTTATATTTATAATAAGAGTTGGTTGTTTTATTTATGACCAAATATTATGTAAGAATTTGTTAATAATTTATACATAGTAATATAAATCATTGTGAATCATGTACACATTATTCTGACATATAATGTTTACATTTTTTAAATAGACTAAAAGATTTAATTTAATCTCATCTATTTTTTCCAAAAATTCTTTAATGACATTCTTTTAATTTAACTTTCAATCATTTCTATATAATAAAAAAATATAAGTACAATCATATATATGTCAACAATCTTGTGTCTATTATTCGACTATGAAGTCAAACTTATAACTATTGAAATCATATTAAACTATTATATTTTACATATTTTAAATATTTTATCATATAAGTATCATTAATCTTGAGTCATTCATATATTGTGGTAAATTAAATATTATATAATACACTAATCGTTGTCTTGTCAACATATTTTTTGTTATAGTTATTGGAATGAGTATATATATATATGTTATAGCTACGTACCGTACCTAAATTAAAAAAAGTAAACTAAAAATTATCTCCAAAAAATTAAAGATGATAAATTAAATCAATAAGAGCTTTCAATATTATTCATTGTTCTAATTTTTATGTATATTGTTTTTCTTCTTGTTGCTAATCCTAAAATCTATTAGTACTTTTTCGCCATGAAAACACAAAAACTTAGTATAACATTCAGTATCTAAATATCTTTATTGTATACCACTATTGCAAGTTAAGATTCTTGTGGTTAGTATCCTAACAAAGAAGTCAAAGTTTGGAGCTATTAAACTCCTATTAAACTATGCTTAATTTTCTATAATTTTTTATACATATATAAATATCTTTTGTATATATTTTAATTTTGAGAACCATAAACTAAAGTACTTTAATATTCATAATATTTTATATTCTTATTCCTTTTTAGTAATATATATTATATTATTTTTAATTTTTTAATATACTTTCTTCGGTTCTTCATAAATTTCATATAGTTCTTCTAATTGAATTCTCTTACAATTGTAGAGAAATGAGAAAGATCGATTCACAAAATTTAAGAGTAAATAAAAGGAATATGATACACTATATTTGTCTTGTCAATTTTTTTTTTTTTTTTTTGTTACGATCAATAGAATGAGTATATATATTATAACTACGTACCTAAATTAAAAATAAAAAGTAAACTAAAAATAAATAAAAAAACATCTCTACAATGAAAAATGATAAATAAGGGCTTTCACTATTATTCAATTGTTCTAATTTTATGTGAATAATTTTTTTCTTGTTGTTGCTAATCGTAAAACCTTTTAGTATTTTGTCACCATGAAAACACCAAAACTTAATAGTTTTGCAAACATTTAATATCTAAATAACTCTAAGTATCACTATTCGAAATTAAAAGTATTGGAATCATTATCCTAGTAAATAAGTCAAACTTTGAAGTTACTAAAATCCTATAATACGTTTAAATTTCTATAATTTTCTTATAAATACATAAATATCTTTTGTGTAACTTCAATTATTCAATATCCTGAGACTCACATACTAAAGTAATTTTACTTATTGTAAGTACATTTATGCTAATCGATCTTTCTCCTTTCTCTTCAATTATAGAAGAAACCAAATAGAAAAATTATCAGAAATTTATGAAGAATTGAATAAAATATAAACAAATAAAAAGAATATAATGTATTTTACCACAAATAAATAATAATATATTATGAATATTTAGGTTCAACTTATATCATCAGTCGAACTATATATAATATTAAATGTGATAGAAAATTTCATAAGTTGAGACTTGAGAAATGAATTTCAATTATAAAATGAATCTTACTAAATAAATAAAACTGTAAAAAATAAAGTTACTAAATTAGCCTTAAAATTTTGCTAATTAATGATTTTTTTCTTTTTCTATATATTTTTTTTTTGACAATTATATAAACGAATCTCATTATAAAAGAGATAAGAAATTTATAAAGAAACTTAAAAATAAAAATAATAATGTTATGTATATTATTAAAATATATATATATATATAGAATATGATTAATATGTAGGTTCAACTTATGTCATTAGATGAATTATATATCATATCCATGAATATTTTTAGGGTATCCTATCTATGAATTGATAGATGAATTATATAGGGCTCTAACCAAATAAATAAAACTTTGAGAATATAATTAATAAACCAACCTTAAAAACTAAAATTCATTAATAATATAATAGGCAAATCAAATTTTATCTAACTATATAAAAAATATATATATTCAAAGATATAGTTTATAAATAAAACTTTAAAGATATAGTTACCAAACTAACCTTAAAAATTAAAATTCATTAAGGATATAATAGACAAATCAAATTTTGTAAGAAACAACTCACACTTTTATAATAGAAGTAGATAAACTGTAGGAGGACATTCCTTCCTAAAATTATTATCATCAAACCATCACATATGTAATAGATGTGAATAATACCCCTGATCATATATGAAATGATTGCACCGCCAATAGCTCATAAAATGTCAAGCTTGACACTTGATATCATGTCATCTAACTTTTCAAAATATGCACATTGCAAAAAAACATCCGTTCAGTCTCTGTATACATGAAGTTTATTACTATACTCTAATCTCTCTGTTCAGCTAAAAATTTGATACAAGACCAACAGAGCAACAAGAAACTCAACAAACTTACAGTACCTTGGCCCTTTCAAATGTGTTCCAGATCCAGTGCAAGCAAATGGTATGGCACTTCCATTATAAGCGTTGCAGATATACTTTATGAAGTTCTTATAATCCTACAGCCACATAGAGAATGTTTGCATTCAGAAAATGCTTACCTCGAAGAACCTGCATTCTGGTTGAATCGTTCTCTCTCTCTCTCTGTTCAATAATTTTACCACCGTTTTCTTTCACATTTGATGGAGATGAAAGAAAGAGGACACTCACATGATAAAGGGGTTGGCCATCCACAACTACCCAGGGCAAGTACTTACGAGGTGGTTTAAGTGCATTTGTTACAGCCGCGTAATGTAGTTCAAGCTGCACAAAATGATACATTGTGAGTAGAAAATTGTTATACAAGAAACAAACACATTATTATGAATCTGGAGGATATAGGAAGCATATAAATTATAGGATGGATCAGAAAATTGCAAAATTCTCTGTAACTAACGTCTTTCAAGATAGATATTTGGCAACTTCTTGAAATATTCAATTTATTTGATTTTCTCTAAGATATTATTTCCGATTTCGGAAGCACCAAACAAATTCGAAAAACCAATTTCCATCTATTTTCCAGTTCACTAACCTTTGTCAAAGTTAACTGCATCCAATAATTTATAACTATCTGCAGCTGAGATAGATTCATATTGAGCAGTGTCTTTTATATGTTTAGAAACAAGGTGTCTTATGCTCAATATGCAAATAATAGGTGTAAAGTTAATTAAAATTCTAGGACCAGTGATATGACATACTGCATTTATCTGAAGAAACAGAATAGCAGATATATATCTCCTAATACAAAACCAAAGTCCTTAGCATTTTCAAGCGTAATTAATCAAAGACTTGAGACCTATGAAATTTCCCACGAATTAAACAATGTACTGAAACTACACTTCAAATACATGAACTACCAACTAAAAATTAAAACTAGGAGACATATATACACATAAAATTATATGTTACTAAGTAAAAAGCAACACACAGCACACAATGCAAAATTGCAGTAATTAGTTAGAAAACAGTAAACCAACCTCTTTTCCACGACCACTGTCATAACAATTAATGACAGGATTGGCATCCAAACCCAACTTCCGAAAGCAGCTTTCCCAAAAGGTATTATTATGCACGTACAAATAACTCTCCACACAGTAGATATATAAGGTCTGAATTAACTGCATTAAGAGTTTGACATAAAAGAGTGGTAAGATTTAACAGAAAGGAACGTAAGCATCCACACCAGGTAACATCTGGCAACCTTTTTCATGCTCAAATCAAAAGGTTAATCGACATAGAAGAGTTGTAAGATTTAACAAGTGGATACCAACCGCTTCATCAGGCCAGGCATCAATTGCACATGCCTCTATAGTGTTCAAGAAGCATTCCCAAGAACCATTCTGCAATCAGAAAGATGATTTAGAACTTTAAATATCATATAACTTTGAGAATCACAGGTTCAAAAGCAAAAGCAAACTATTTCCTTACAGTTTCTTGCTTCACATACACCTAATGACCTAGGTGGAGAAATCAGGAAAGAAGGTCATTACTAATGTCAGAAGATTTTCTTCTCCATCAATAACATCACTCGGTCCATAACGTAATTGATCCGAAATTCTTAAAGAACTGTAACCTAATATAATCGAAACAAGCAACAAATCGTGTTTCATCTCAGTTCCAATTTCTATTGTGCGACTTTACTTTAAAACAAGAGAACAGTTAAAACCTCACTTCCTCGCGATTGCTTCACCTCGTATTCTAATAATCCTGATCCGAGTAACTAACTTCTCTATCGATATGCCATCACAGAGAGCAATAGCTGACGGAAAAAATGCTAAAATACCAGAAATGCGAAAAACACACACACATACAATGGAACATATGAAGCAACGGAACAGATTACCTGGCAAATGATTGTGTCGTTTTGGATGAGTTTAGCGTTACCGTATGGAATAAACTTCAGATCGGTGACGGAAATGAGGCCAGACTCGAAGAGATTATGCAAATCCCTGATGATGAAATTAGCACAGTACGGGCAGAGAGCCTCGTAATAGAGTTCGAAACGGACTTTCTCGCCATTGTTAGCAGCAGCTGTAGAAGATGAAGTGATGATGATTGTTAAAACCAGCAGCAATTGGAGAGCATCCATGGCGGTTATACTGCTCCACTGCAACTTCACAGCTGATTTTGATGTGATTTTAGGCAATTTCACCTATCTTTTCCTTTTAAAATGAAATAACTCCCGCGTTTTTGGCGTTTTTTTAAAAGTAATATCTTAGGGGTGTGTGCTTGGGAGAGAGGTGAGTCAAACTTAGCTGAGGAAATTAATGAGTGTTTTAATAGAATTTGATGTCTTAAATCTATTGAATCAAATCTTAAGCAAACACACCCCTAAAGTGACATAAATAGTTTTATGGCGGCAGCTAATGCACCACAAAATATTCTAAGTACACCATATTTACTGAGAGTGGGTAGGGATGTACACGAACCAAACTGTTCGCGAACTATTCGGGGCTCGGCTCGAAAAAATATTCGTTCGGAATTGTTCGTTAGCCTAAACGAACCGAACTCGAGCTTAATATCAAGCTCGAAATTTTTTTCGAGCCGAACTCAAGCCTATAGGTGTTTGGTTCGCAAGCTCGCGAACTAGGCTCGATAATATTCATGGATATTTTTTTTATATATAAAAAAATTAAATAATGCATAAAAATGGGTTCAATGGGAATCGAATCGAGCTTTTATCGAACCGAGCTCAAACTATTTGCGAGCGTAGAATTACACGCTTAACGAACTCGAGCTCGAACTATGTTCGTTTATTACGTTATCAAGCTTTCGGTGAACCGAGCTCGAACTATTTGCGAGTTTAGTAATTACAAAACGAACCGAACTCGAACAAAATTCTATAAGCTCGAACGAACACGAGCCGAACTCGAACACAATAAAAACTTAAACGAGCCAAACTCAAGCCTTAGACTGTTCGGCTTGATTCGGCTCGTGTACATCCCTAAGAGTGGGGCTTGGGTACACCATGTGTACAATAGTCCTATGGTGCAACACATATACAGTATTTTTCCGTGCACTCAAGGGTATGATTGATTTACTCATACAGTATGGTTGATTTACTTATAGGACTCGTTTGCTTTGTGGTATAAGGCCTTGATAGATGCAGTATCCATTATATTCCCATGTTTGCCTTGCAGTATGCATAAACTGCAAGTCCTAAAAAAGAAAGCCCAGCTCCCATAATCCCTTATTCTCATGATTATGGATCCCACCTCAGTTTCCTACTACTACTTCCGTCTCAACTAATCTTGCACACTTTCTGTTTTTGGTCCGTCCCAGCTAATCTTGCACACTTCTTAAAAAGGAAAGTTATAACACAATCTTCACCCTCAAAATCTCTACCCTCAATCCACCTTTGAAAAGTCAACAAACACTTAAAAATAACTTTTTTTTAATACTTGTGCCAACCTCCTCAGTGGAAGATTAGCCGGAACCGTGGTAGTATTTAATAACAATAGGATTAGGTCTTAAAATTTCCAAATTACCTACAATCACATTAATTTTATAATATTTAGATTATTTTAAAAATAAGAAAATAAAAATTGAAAAACACAAAAAAATTATAAAAATTAAATTAAGAGTCACTTTAAAAAAATCACAAAATCACAAAAGCTAAAATATATTATAAGAACTAAAAAGTATTTTAAAAAATTAAAAAGTTATTCAAAAATTTTGAAAATGAATTTCAAAACCCGAATTTCTTATCATTTATAATATCTTGAAATTAACTTATAAAATCTTATACATATTTAAATATAATTGAAATTATTTAAAAAATATAAGAACTGTCTTATAAGGTTGACACTTTAGCAAATCTAATTTGATAAATATACAAAAAAATATTTAAAATTCAGATCTTAAAATTATTTGCAAGGTTCTTAAATAACTTTAGATATATTAATATTTTTATAGATTCTTGATAGGAATCTTTAGATTTCTAAATAGTTTAAGATTTTCTAAAACCATTTTTAGACTTCTAAAATCAGTTAAGATTTCTAAGTAATTCTTTTATATTTTAAAATACTTAACTTTTTTAAAGTCATTCTCATTTTTTTATTCATTTTAGGAATATTTAAAAGAATTTCCCATTTGTTTAAATAATTTTACAATTTATTTGAATTTCAATTTCTTAGAAAATAATATTTTAATTAGTTTTTTATTTATAAGATAATTGGTAAGAAAAATACTAAACTTCTAATTTTTCATTTTAAAATTATTAGTAAAATAAAAGTACAACCTTAGCAAGTTGCAGGTAATAAAAGGATGAAAATGTTGAATTTTTACAAGTTATATAAAATCGATTTGGAAAAACATAACGCTCTGAAATCCAAATGAGTGAAAGTTACTGGACGAAAGAAATTATTTACCCTAATTTTAGAAGAAATTTAAGTTAGGATGACCGTCATTGTACTTGTTGACTTTGTAAAGTTTTTAATAACAATGTTAAGAATTAACTCAATTTTTTTAGAAATGGGTGGAATATTAAAAAAAAAAATTAACTAAAAAAATACGTAAACAATATTAGTGATGAAGGTAATTTGTTATTTCTTTCATGATTTTATTTTTAATACATAATATTACTAAACAAAGTTATCAGAATTGTTAAATGTTGTCTAAATTTAATTTTATAATTTATTTTAAAACATAATGTATGAAAAAATGTTTTTTATATCCATAAGAAGCGATCTAAATAGAGATTGTAAATACTTGTAAGTTGGAGGGTATACTAGTCAAAATCTAAATTAATCACAATATGTTGAAGAAAACACTATGTTGCAAATTAATACGGTATATCTTGGATTATATTATTGCATACCAAACATGAGATTTATACACAATACTAAATACCAGATCCCAGTATTCTGGATCAAACATTATCCCATCAAGTGAAGCATACAAGCTCATATAGTATACCACTGGTATGATTGATTTACTCATACAGTATGGTTGATTTACTGATTGATACAGTACGATTGATTTGCTCATACAGTATTGTGATGCATAATAAGTCTATTGTGCACCTTGTGCACACAAGTTTTTGTCATTTACTAAAGAAAACACATATAAATAATTTATACACTTCTATTTTCTTTAAACACCACGTTAAGTTTCCATTTTATCCTTACACCACTATTAGAATTTAATCTCACTATAAATATAATCCTTTAAAATATGAATATCGCACAAATCGCTTTGTTCCAGAATTTGCTAATTTATTTAGTTGGTAGATATGGCCATGGTTTTGGTGTTTCGTTCTATGGTGGATGGGGTTGGTCTCGAATAAAAATCGCTTAGATCTATTTTTTATGTTTATTGTTCTGTATGCGGCTTCTGTCGTTTGGAAATTCTTCGAAGACAAGATGATGATGACAATTACTAAAATCACATTTCGTACGTATCACTAAATGATAAAATTTAATGGTGTTGATTTGGGTGGAATAGGTGAATGGTATGGATGATGTCAATCTTCCTTCTATTTTTTACTGTTGTATAATACACAATCTTGAGTTTTTGTAAAATTTAGACGATAATCGTATATATAGCAATGCTCCGATCATTGGTTGATGTTGCTAATAAGTTTGGTTTTCCCTTTTCAATAAATTTATGTAGGCAAATGAATGATATGGTTTATGGAAAGAGACCGTCTAGTGGAGGAAGAAGATGAAAATAAGAAAAAAAAACCTATCGGTTGTTATGCTTAGTTTTTTTAAACAAAAAAATTTATGTGGTGTACTTAGAAATTTTTGTTAATAGTAGTAATAGTAGTAGTAGTATCCACGTGTGTCGCGCGTGCTTGTTTCCAGTTTAATAAAATTTTAAACATAATAGTTTACAACTACATCATACAAATGCTTTGCTTAAGAAATTAAGTTAACCTGGACATGTTTATCCTTTTTTATATTTATGTGATTTGTTAGGAATCGAACCGTGGTCGGGTTCGAGTTTGGCTCAAAATTACCTTGAGCCCGTTTCTGATCGAAAAATGACAGCTGCAAATTTGGTGCCCAATAGGAGATATCCACACTAAGTAGATACACAAACCTAAACCCCAGTAACACCCCCACGCACTTCTCTCACACTCTACCCACCAAATCCCACAAAGGGAACAAGGAAGAAGGAGACGAAGTAGGGGTCGTTTATGGTGGCAGAAAGCCCTTACACACTAAGTGTATCACTCTCCTATATTCTGCTGCACACCCAACACAAAGTAAGGTCTCCATTCATATAGAGATGAAAGGATCAGAAAAAGAGGGAACAGTAATGAATACATTCCGTAAACCAAACGGTCACAGAAAAAGCGGGGAAGAATCTGATGGGGAATAAGAAGGGTTGGGGGCTGCCATTATTGGGTTTGGGCTGGGTAAATGTGCTGCCCTATAATTGGGCTTATAATCCAACAATCTCCACCTTGGGCCTAATTCATATACGCTGTCGATCGATCACGGAAACGGAGGAATCATCATCGCCAAAACTCCTGCATACTAAGTACAGGAGATAACAAGCACAAAGCAAGTTATTTTCACCAAGGAAAAACACAAAGTCGAATATGACACAAAGTCATGTATAAAGCACAAAGCAAGGAATATACACAAAGTCAAATGCACAAAGCATACAACAGACACAAAGTCTAGCCTAAGAACAACATAAACAAACGATCTAATCATTAGGATCCAAGTTCAAAGTTCTCATGCATGAATGAAATTTCTCAACAGATAAGCACTTAGTTCCCATATCAGCAGGATTAAATTGAGATGAAATTTTCTCAAGGCACACAATTCCCTTCTCAACAATGTCACGAATAAAGTGAACCCTAACATCGATATGCTTAGTTATGCCATGAAATACAGGATTTTTACACAACTGAATCCCAGACTGACTGTCAGAATATACTACTACTTTATCATCTAGAAAACCAATTTCAGACAATAAACCCTTCAACTAGACGACCTCTTTCAAGGCTTCAGTGATAGCAATATATTCAGATTCAGTAGTCGAAAATGCAACAACATGTTGTAACTGAGATTTCCAACTTATGCAAGAGCCATACAAAGTGAACACATAGGAGGTGGTGGACTTCCTATTATCTCTATCATTCACATAATTGGAGTCAACAAAGCATATCAAATTTACACCAGTAGCAGATCTAGCAAATTTTAGGCTAACATTAGAAGACCCTCTAAGGTACCTGAGTAACCCTTTCACAGCATCCCAATGGAGCATACCGGGGTTAGATATATACCTACTCAGACAACTAATAGTGTATGCAATGTCTGGTCTAGTGCTAATCATCAAATACATCACAGATCCAATTGCATTAGAGTAAGGCACTTTAGCCATATCAACAATTTTAGAATCAGTTTTTGGAGACTGATCCTTACTTAACACACAGTGGGCAGCAAGAGGCACAGAAGCAGGCTTTTTATTAGACATAGCAAATTTACTCAAAATCTTCTCCACATAAGAAATCTGATTCAAAAGTAAAGTTCTATTCTTCCTATCTCTTTCTATGTTCATCCCTAGGATTCTTTTAGCATCACCAAGATACTTCATTTCAAAATTCTCACTAAGGCATTTTTTTAACATGTTCAATCGACTTCAGACAAGGACTCACCAAGAGCATACCATCGACATAAATAAGCAAGAAGATAGGCATGGATGCATTATCTTTAAAGTACAAGTGATGATCATAAAGGTTTTTCTTAAACTTCAAAGACATCATGCATTCATCAAATTTCTTATTCCACTGTCTTGGTGATTGTTTCAACCCATACAAAGATTTACTCAGCAAGCATACATGATCAGATTTTTTAGGATCAACAAAACCATCAGGTTGTCTCATATATATCTTTTTGTCAAGGTCACCATGCAAGAAAGCAGTTTTAACATCCAACTGTTTCAATTCCCAATCAAAATGAGCAACTAATGCAAGCATAATGCGCACAATGACAAACTTAACAACTGGAGCAAAGATTTCCTATAATCTATCCCCTCTTTTTGAGTAAAACCCTTAGCCACAAGTCTAGCTTTAAGTCTAACTCTCTCACCCTCATCCTTGATTTTATAAAGCCATTTACAGTCAACAACAGAACAATGTTCCGGTTTAGGCATAAGGGTCCAGGTTTGGTTTAACATGCAAAGAGTTCATTTCTTCTTTCATAGCATTTAACTATTCTTTAGAGTTTTCAGATTTTAAAGCTTCCTTATATATCTTAGGTTCACAATCATTAACAGATTCAAACACACTGAAAGTATGAGTATCAATATGGAAGTCATCAAATCTAGCAGGTGGCTTAATGTTTCTCCTAGGTCTGTCCCTAGCAAGTTGGTAATCAACATTATCAAACACATCTTCCACATTCTCATTTTCATCAGGTAAGTCAACAGTTGATTCATGCACATCATAAACAAATAAGTCTGATTGCTCCACCTCAGAAGGAGCAGCGTCAGAAACAGGCAAAACCACAGAGGCAGATAAACATGGAAAGTCAGATTCGATAAACACGACATCTCTACTTATTATCACTTTAAAACCAGGTTCATCTTTTAGCCACAACCTATAACCCTTCACTCCATCAGGGTATCCTAGAAAAACACATTTCCTAGACCTAGGTTCAAGTTTATCACCTTTTTTATGAGCAAAAGCAGCACAACCAAATGTTCGCAAATTAGAAAAGTCAATTGATTTTCCAAACCAAACAGATTCAGGACACTTACCATCTAAAGGCACAGAAGGGGACCTATTGATTAGATAGGTAGCAGTACAGACTGCTTCACCCCAAAACTCTTTTGAAAGTCCAGAGGAAGCCAACATGCTCCTCACCCTTTCAAGTAGAGTTCGATTCATCCTTTCAGCCACACCATTTTGCTGAGGTGTGTAGGGAACCGTTATGCCTTCGAATACCAGATTTTACACATAACTCATTCAATGAATTATTGCAAAACTCTAGTCCATTATCAGTCCTAAGATTTCTAATCTTTCTTCCTGTTTGATTTTCAATTAAAACTTTCCAATTTTTAAAGTTCTCAAAGACATCAGATTTTTGTTTTAACAACAAAACCCACACTTTTCTTGAGAAATCATCAACAATCGAAAGAAAATACATCTTTCCGCCATGTGTGGGAACACTGGCAGGTCCCCACACATCAGCATGCAAATAATCAAGTATGTCAGTGCATTTAGACCTATTGGGAGCGGGGGATACAAGGAAGCTTACTCTATATGTTTTCCTTTCACACAAGATTCACAAAAGGGCATGCAAGAAAGATTATCATTTCCAAATGAACCAGCCTTATGCAAAATCTCCAATCCTTTACTACTCATGTGACCAAGTCTACGGTGCCACAGTTCAATTTTGTCCTCCTTGACAAAATTCACAGATTAAGGCATAGAATTAGCAATGCAAACATACAAGTTGTTTCGTTTTTCAGCTTTTAAGACCACTAATGATCCCCTCATGATTTTCATCATGCCCCTTCCCCATTTTCCTTCTAAACCGTTGTCTTCTAATGCAGCACATGAAATCAGATTATTACATAGTTCAGGAACATATCTAATATTTTTAAGTGTCAGATCAAAGCCAGATTCACATACTAAAGAAATGTCCCCAGTCCCAATGATTTTACATTTTTTTCTCATTAGCCAAAGACACAAACCTGTTACTGACTTCTCTATATGAGAAAAACAAGTCTATCCAGAATCAATAAGCCATTCATTTTCACACAGTGTCAGAATGCACAGAATTCACATAAGACACATCACACGACCCAGTTACCATAAAGATTCACCTGTTTTCTCATCTCCAGAAGCCTTATTAGCATGTTCTTTTTGTTTCTTAGGATATTCTTTAATAAAATGACCAATTTCACCACAGTTATAGCATTTTTTAGGTCTGGGCCTAGATTTAGACATACTGCGATTATCTTTCTTCTTCCTATTGACACTGACGGTTTCTAACCTAGTGTTCCGCAAGTGTACGGACGTAGGTATAGTAGCGATAATCAAGATCAATCCCACAAGGAATAGTTTTAGGTAGTTTGATACCTCAATACTCTAGGAATGTCCTAACTAGATACTAAATTGCAAAGATTGATTTTACTAATACTAACAAAGTTTAACTAATTAACTCAATTAACTATGATTTCAAACTTATCAAACCCAAAGAATTAACAATCAAGGAGAAAAGGTATCCTAGGATTTCAATTTCAGGATATTACTTCAATGATGATTATACTCAACTTATTGATTTTTAAACCGATCTAGTGTTTATTAAGCGGCCCAATATTAATCTAACCCTCCTCTTGAAGCGGTTAAATAATTGATTAACTAAGACAATTACTCTCTCGAGTCAATTAATCCTAATAACTCCCAAAAGCTCACGAACCTATGCCTACATAGTCATAGACAACTGCGCTCTATGTCGTACGTCTTATAACAAATCCCTCCTCTTGAAGCAGATTCGTTAAACGGGATTACTAAACCTATTAGGCCAGTCTAAATTTAGTGATGAACAACAAACATAAAGATAAACACATGGAAGAACGGAATCAATAAGTTAAAACATAAATCAAAACATTGTTATAAAAAAATCCCTACTTTCTAACCCTAGGACACGAATAGCTTAGCTACTCATGCCTAGTTTCAATCCAATACAATATTCTGAACAAAACATGATAAAGAATAAAAACTAAGAAGAATTGTTAAACCCGAGTAAATCGTTCTGTTGATTGAAGTATTCTCTGTCGTCCAAGTCGTCTATCGAATGTAAAAATCTGATCTCCCTCGAAAAACAAGCTTAAGTCCTCTTTTATAAGCCTCCAAAAAGTCCTCTGGGAATTAGGCCTTAAATCCTCTTTAAAACAGAATTTTAATGAAAAAATGGACTAATGACACGACCGTGTTAAGCAAGTGACAAGGCCGTGTTGCTGAAACAAATCTTCTAATCCATGCACATTTTGACGAGGCCGTGTTGCAGATATGACGCGGCCGCGTTGCTCCCACAGAGCCGTTTCACCATTTGCGCAACACTTTTGACACGGCTGCGTTGCTTATGTGACACGGCCGTGTCGGTTCTTGCCCTGTTTGGTTCCTGGACCGGTTCAGGTCGGTCTGGACCAGTTTTTAGACGGTTCAGACTGGTTTGGGCCAGTTTTCACTGGTTTGGACCGGTTTTCACTGGTTTGGACCGGTTTTCACTCTCCTTTGACTTGTTCCTTCGTTCAATAATCGTAAATCACGACTTTTAATCCTAGAAATGCTCAAAAATACCTCAAAACAAGTCAAATACATTAATTGGTCAACTTGATAACATTTTATCCAAATCTTGACCAACTATGCACATAATTCTTATAAAATAGTCTCATAAATCGACCCTAATTACATGCATAATTAATGTGTTATCACCTATCATGGTTATTCTGGTTATTGTTTGGTTGACTATTCCTGTTTTTAACCCTCCCTCTCACAAACATAACCTCACCATGATTTTTCTTACTCGGATTGGTTCTTAGATCCATCTCCTTGCTTTCTAAACCGCTTATCATAGTTTCAAGGCTAACCTGATCTCTACCATATTTAATAGCAGATTTTACATCATTATATGTATCAGGGATGGCATTTAAGAGCACAATAGGAGTATAGTCATCAATATTCTTATCTCCTGTTTTCTTAAAACAATCAAGATTTTCTTCTATGTCTTTATTCAAATCAAGTTTGAACCAGAAATTTTTTTCAAGCAAAAACATCTTACTAGGCAATGAAGTCTCAGTATATAGTTCTTGCAATTTTTCCCACAACCCTTTGGGAATATTCTGATCACCCACCTTTCTTAACACCGAGTCAGAAAGATTAAGAATAATGGATGAGTACGCAAGCTCATCCATTTAAGCCCTTTTCTCGTCAGAATCAGACTCAGAAAATTGTAAACTGATACACTTGTACACACGTTGTTGTACAAGAATACCTTTCATTTTCTGTTGCCAAATGCCAAAGTCTGAACGCCCGTCAAACGGAGCCAGACTATGCCCAGACATAGAACCTATCACAAAAAATCACACAGATTTTAGGAGAATAGAACAATCAAGGATTTCTCAGTTCTCAACGCTGATTTATCAGTGGAGCAGGGGTTCACTTGACAATCTCCAAGAAAAACAAGCAAGCAAACACACAGAATGCAAAGACTAATCACAAAGATCAGAATGAAAGCGGAAGCAACAAATAGACAATCACAAAGATTATCCTAAACTACTAGCACATACAGCCAAACCTATCCGTTCCTAAACGGCAGCTACAAAAGCAATAAAAAATATTCAGCCAATTTACCCGAGCAGGTCCTCACCGGGAGGAGAGCCCAACTTACCAAAACTAGAAGGAATTCGGCTCATGTCGGGCAAAGGCGTGACGGGAGGACAGCCAAGGGGGCTGAGGTTGTTATTCTGACAACTGTGCCTTGGACCTCTGATCTCGACCGAGAAAAGGATGAGTCTCGACCGAGATGACTTCAAAGCAGGCTATTGCTGGGCTCGACACACACGTCTAGGCCGAGATGGAGAGGTGGGTCTCGGCCGAGATGAACTTTAAGCAGGCTAGGAGGTTGTCTCGGCAGACCCGTCTCGGCCGAGAAGAAAAGGAGTCTCGGCCGAGATTTTTGACGTGTCACAGAGACAAAAAAAAATTTGGATACTCGTCTCGGCCGAGAAGGGTGTGTATCTCGGCCGAGATGCTGTTGCGACAGGAATTCAGAGAAGATGGACATACCCTGTTCCGCCGAAAAAAACCCTCAATCCACGCAGAGATTTTCACACAATGAAGAGACCACGATTTTGACAACCGTGGCTCTGATACCACTGTTAGAAATTGAGCCGTGGTCGAGTTCAAGTTTAGCTCAGAATTACCTTGAGCCCGTTTTCGATCGAAAAATGCAGCTGCAAATTTGGTACCCAGTGGGAGATATCCACACTAAGTACATACACAAACCCAAACCCCGGTAACACCCTATACACTTCTCTCACACTCTACCCACCAAATCCCACAAAGGGAACAAGGAAGAAGGAGACGAAGAAGGGGTCGTTTATGGTGGCAGAAAGCCCTTACACACTAAGTGTATCACTCTTCTATATTCTGCTGCACACCCAACACAAAGTAAGGTCTCCATTCATATTGAGATGAATGGATCAGAAAAAGAGAAAACAGTAATGAATACATTCCGTAAACCAAAGGGACACAGAAAAAGAGGGGAAGAATCTGATGGAGCATAAGAAGGGTTGGGGGCTACCATTATTGGATTTGGGCTGGAGAAATGGGCCACCCTATAATTGGGCCTATTACCCAACATGATTTGAACTAATTTTCGTTGCCCATAACTTTTGTAGATAACTTGATAAATTAAAAACACCTCCAATCTCAAAATGCGTGATCATTTGTTTATATCACATAAAATAGTGAAGAGAATTGTTGAATATATATATATATATATATATATATATATATATATAAAAGTAAAATGGGGGCTAATAATGTAAAATATCTTTTCTCGCCTAAACTATCATATTAATCATCTAATTCATTCTACTATATTCTACTAAGATTATACATTATTTAAAATCCCTATTAATAGTCTCATTCTTAAATAGTCCTATTAATTAATAGGTTTTTTTTTTTTTTTTTTTTTTTTTTGAGTTAACTAGCAAGCTTTAAATTTGGGAAGATATGAGTGTTTGCAATTGCTTTTTTTAATTGCGTTCCAGCTTATAGCTTGTGGAAAATAATTTTGGAGTGTTTGAGAAAATATCTTCAGATTTAATAAAAGTGGTTTTAATAAAATATTAGGACTATTTAAAGGGTTTTAGGGGGTGTTTGCATCTGCTTTTCCTAAGTAATTTTCTTGTAGCTTGAGAAATCATATTTTGTAATGTTTGCAAAGCCAGCTTCTGTTTTAAAAAAAAAAAGTGCTTCCAAGGTAAAAGCTAAAAGCAAAATTTTAATGGTTTTCTCTACTCAATGACAAATCTGCAAATAATATGATATCTTTTAAAAGATATAAGTGATTTTATACATAAATTATTAAAAATACATTATTAAAATATATATATATATATATATATATATATATAAAGCCAAATGAAGCGCTTTTATGTAATTTTATCTTTCCCGCCTAAACTATATTATTTATTATATAATTGACTTTATTTTATTTATAGTTCCGATAATTAAGTCATGTCATAAATATATTATAATTGTGTAGTTATGATTGATACAGTTTTTGGCATCACAATGTGTTTTTCACATTACAAAATTGTTACCAACAAATGGATAAATACGGTAGTAAAAAATTCAATATTTACCTTCATAATAAATCAATTAATTTTTTTAAATAAATTTATATAACTAAATTTTAATTATTAGATCATGACTGAATGTAAATAATAACTAAAATATGATTTTTGTTTTGGACGGAAAGAGTATTTAATATACTATAGTATACTAAATTTCTTTATGCTCTAATAATAAAAAATAAATTTGAATGTTAAAATATTCTGAAGTACTTTTTTTAGGCTTAATATCCATGTGCACTCTAAACTATCCAAGGTTTTTTCATTTCTTGCCTAAATTATTTTCTATTATCAAATAAGAATCTATACTCAAAATATTTGTAAATTTGCAACCGCCGGCGAAGAATTCAAGTGAGAAAGACAAATATTATTTTATTAAAATTAAAAGTAATTTAAAAAATCTTTAAAATACTTTAGATTTTGAAATTGATTTAAAATATAAAATATTAACTGAAAAATATTAGATTTAAAAAAAATTATATCCGTAAATATTAGAATTGCCTAAAAAATAATTTTTTAAATAAGTTTAAAATAATTTTTATAAAATATGAAGATTAATTAAAAGGTAGATCATAACTTTATAAATATATAATTTTGTGAAATAATAAGGATTTTTTTAAATAAAAAAATAAGAAATTTGAAAATAATAATTTTGAGAATCCTTAAATTATTTAAAAATACATTATAAAAATATAAAATTAATCAAATAAAAAATTTAAATTAGTCTGGTATTTTCAAAATGATTATTTTCTAGCTTCCAAATTATTTTAAACATTTTTCAGGAAAATTTGAAATTATTTGAATTATAGTGGAATTATTTTCTTTTCTTAAAAAATTATTATAAATATTTTATAAAATCTTAAAATTATCCTAAAATCTAAAAAACATCATTCAAGATATATGAAATTATAGATGAAAAGTATTGTTTAAAACACCAACTTCTTAAAAGAGTTTAAACTAATTTATCAAAAAATATAAAAATTATTTAAAATGTAGAAAATAATTTTTAAGAAAATCTAATTTATGAAATAAGTAGATTTTTAAGTTCAAAAAATTAAAAATTATGAAATCCTTCTAAAAGATTTAAAAATTTAAAATTTAAAATTTATAAAAAAAAAACTCAATTTTTATGAAAAGTAATAATTATAAATAATATTTTTCTGATCATTTATATTTTAAATGAAATTTCAGAATTTAATAAAAAAAATTAGATTTTTAAATTATTTTATGATTTTTAAATATTCGTTCTTTCTCGCGGGAGGTTGCAAATTCGCGGAGTACATGTTGCTACTTGATAAAAAAAAAAAAAAAAAAAAAAAAAAACAGTTTAGGCTTAAAACGGAGAAAAAAAAAAATCTTGCATATTTGATAGTGTAAATTGATATTAACCATTTTTTATGGATAAATTCTTTATTTATTTATTTATTTTTGTCTTACAACTTAATGCTTAATAATGTCATAAACTTAATACGAATCTTATATTCTTATGCCATTAACAATGATAAGTTGTTTTTAACAACATATACATACATATATATATATATATTTCATTTGTTAAGATATACTTTAATAGATATAATAAAATGTATTTCTCTTTATGTGAATTATAATAAACAAATGTCAAACTACTGTTAATTATATGAGCAGTTTCTACCACGACAACTGTACAGGTTTGTAAATCTTAAAAAATATGACTTAATTACTCCAACTATAACTCGCAACATTGTTTTATTTATTTATTTATTTTTCAAGAGATATATTTGATGATTAGATTGATTATAAATATTCGTGATAACAACTTTACAGTTTTAGTAACTTTAATTATACGTACACGTAATAATGATTTAATTTTTTAGTTTCAGCAAGTCTACATTATCGTTAATAATAAATTATTATTATTCTAAAATCATATAATTTTAAATTATTATTTATATTTATAAGATAACATGCCGCGCATCGCGCGGGAATATAACTAGTATATATAAAAGTAAAATGAAGGGTATTGACGTCATTTTAACTTTCTCTCCAAAATATTTAGACCATAATTGGTAACTTTTTCTTAATTTTGATAAGTTCGTAATTTTGTTTTGTTTTTCAAAAATACAAATAACTTTTTCATTTTTAATCCAATTTTTATGCATAATATATCAAATTATTCATCTTTTCACGATCTTCGATTTGACATCCACGTCACACATATTATAATGAGATATTTGGTTTGAATAAACAGATTGTTTGTTAATTAATTATTTGTGCTAGAATTGATGTTTATTGTGAATTAGACTATAATATTTTGATTTTAGTTGCAACTAAAATTGGTAAAATAATTTCTTTATAAAAAATATGAGTATTTTGTTTATGAAAATATAACTAAACAATTTATTTTATTTAACATGAATTTTCAATTTTTTTTATTTTATTTAAGTCATGTAGGGGAAAACTCATTGTTTAAATAATGAAAGTCCTACTCTATTAAATCAGAGGTAAAAACATTAATATCTATTTTATAATCAACTTATTAAATCATCAAATCTGTTAAAATATCTTTTTTTATCACGAAAGTACAGAAACTTTGAGCATATATATAATTATGTATTAAAATAGTTATTAAAATTATTTTTGATAACTTGTTTATATTTTTAATAATGTGTATTATGTTGAAATTACTCTTTTATGGAAATTTATTATTTGCAGCCTAAATTATGACATTTGTTACATTTGGCGATCTTTTTAATTTTTTACTTTTACTAAACTTCAATTAATTATATATTTTTACACTTTGTAAGCTAAATAATACTTTTTCACACTAATCAACATCAACTGTCTTTATTACTATTAACAATCTATATAACTTTTTTCGCATTTATCAATTTTTATCTTCAAACAAATAAACTATTTATAAGAAAAATGTAACATTTATATAAATAATAATTTACAAAGACAAAAAAATACGAAAATATTCAAATATTTTGATGAACTAAAAGACTTGAATTTGTTATTCGAATCATTAAATAAATTTTGAATTTTATTTTGTTAAAATAAGATTTTTTAAATAAAAATTATTTAAGTATATTTGAAATCACCAATGAAATGTTAAAAGTTGCAAATGAAAATTCAGCTTTATAAAGAGAAAATTAAATATTTATAATTAGAACTTGAAAGTTTATTTAGATAAACTAAAAATAATAATGTAAAATAAAAGTAGGGACATATAGAGAAAAAACATTAAACTTTACATTACATATGAAATATCCAAATAAAATATTATTATTCATTTTATTATATATTTATGATTATTTTTAATTATTTATAGTTAGAATTTTAATTTTTTTTCTAAATTAATATATATATATAAGTCGCAAGAGTGACAATTTCGTAAGTAACTCTTTATAGTCTAAAATTTTAGACTGTGATTGATAAGTTGCCACATTTGATAAGAATCAAAATTTATTTTACTTTCTAAAATGCAAATATCTTTTTTTCATTTCTAATCTATTTATTACTAATAAGATATCAAATTAATCATATTTTGATGTGTATATATATATATATATATAAGTCACAAGAGTGACAATTCTGTAAGTAACACTTTCCAGCCTAAAATTTTAGACTGTGATTGATAAGTTGTCACATTTGGTAAGAATAAAAAATTATTTTACTTTCTAAAATGCAAATATCTTTTTTTTTTTCATTTCTAATCTATTTATTACTAATAAGATATCAAATTAATCATATTTTGATGATGTTTGATTTGACATCCATATGACATATATAATAATAAGATATTCTATTTAAAATATTATATTATTTGTACATTGATTATTTGAGTAAGATTTCAGTGTTTTATTGAGGGTTGTACAACAAATATAGTATTGGTTCGGAATACAATTAAAAGTTATTCAAATAATTCTCTTTTACAATTTATTTTACTTGATTATTTCATTAGAACTATAACTAATCAGTTTGTTTTATCTGACACGAATTGTCTCAAGTTTTTTACATTTATTACATTGAAAGAAAAATCAATGTATATATAATTGAACACATACTTTATCGAATTAAAAGCGATAGTTAATATTTGATTTATAATCAGCTTATTAAATTATTAAATTTGCTAATGTTTATATGATATAATAATTATTTTTGTTCATAAATCATAAAACTATGACTTTTGCTCTTATATATAATTTTATATATGATCATTAATCTTAGAATTTTTTTTATTACTTTTTTATATTTTAGATATATTAATGTTATTTTTCTATAAATAATTACACTTTACAACCTATATTATGATATTATACAAGTTGCAACAACCTTCTTTTAAATAAGCAAAATTAACCGACTTGAACTATATGTGTTTTAGACTTTGCAACTTAAACAATACTTGGTCACATTAACCATCTCAATTATGTATTTTTTTTTCACATCTTGCAACTTAAGCAATTTTATTTTTTTTACATTAACCTATGTATATCTTTAAATGAATCTATTATTTACAATATAAATGTATAATTTAATTGAAACATTTTCAGCATATATATGGATGTATTAAAAAGTATTGGAGCACTCATATGTTTTATTTTGTTATTCCAACTATTGAAAAAAAAAAATATGTTTTATTTTGTCATTCAATTATTGAATCACTTTTGAATTTTATTTTGTATATTTGTTATTCTTTGTATATTGAAAATACCAATTAAAGTCCTAAAACTTACAAATAAGATTTTTTAAAAGTAAATAGTTATAATTAGAATTTGAAATTTTATTTAGATAAATTTAAATATTTAAAGTAAAATGAAAAAAATTAAAGGAAAATAAATTTCTTATAACATTATTCAGTTTATTTTATTTCAGAGTATGAGTTGATAGTTAGATATTTATGTTCGTTTTAACATACATAATCAATTAAGCTATTACTTATAATTTTATTCTATATTTTTAAAAATATACATTTTATTAGGATAAAACGATAACATATTAAATATTAGATTATATCATATTTA
The DNA here is from genome assembly GCA_958295605.1 of Ajuga chamaepitys. Taxonomy (NCBI): domain Eukaryota; kingdom Viridiplantae; phylum Streptophyta; class Magnoliopsida; order Lamiales; family Lamiaceae; genus Ajuga; species Ajuga chamaepitys. Next base: position 8,924,956 of record OY282507.1, on the reverse strand, counting down.
ATTTTATTAAAATTATTACTTTTTAAATCAACTTTCGTGCATCGCACGGAAATATTACTAGTAATAATGCAATGTCAAAAATATCAGCTCAACTGCCAAAAAAAAAAGTCTGAAAACAAAAAATCTAAATAGGTGATGGAGATTTTGCCAACATCTGTCCTAAAATTGAAAATGTATCATCAATTCCATCTTAATGGTTTTGTCACAGTGATCGTATCCGGGATTCCGTCCAAGTTCATCAAACCCTTAGTTTGACATCAAGGCTTTGTTCAATTTGGCTAATTCTATGCCACTCTCATGGTAGTATTAAAGTGGGTGATTCATCAAACGTAGAAAATGTTACAAATCTAATATATATATATTTTTTTATTATCTCCATACACTTCAAATATATGATGAATCATTCAAGTGGCGCACTATCCACTTGGGTCAGATAGAATAAGTTGTTTAAGAGAAAGTGACCTATCCCACCTCAAACTAGAGATTTTGTCCCGGTATCCTGGTTTTTGTGCTGTAAACAAATAGAGTCAGACCGAACTTGTAGGTGTTTGTGGTTGGTTCATTTATTTTTAATCGAACTTAAGTTGAGCCAAGACGATGTTTGAGTGTTTAATTTTGTTCATGAGTATGTTTATGTTCCTGAACATTTATGCCAACTCATTACTTTGATCAAGAACTTCAAACAAACGCATAATTCTCTATACGAAATAAAGGAATTTAACAAAATATAAACTGGAATAACACGTAATATAAGAATATTAGATTATATATATGTAGAATGAATATTGTTGTTTTTTAATTATTATTATTGTTATTATTAATAACTAGGTTTTGAACGAGCTTGTTCGCGAATTATTGATGAACTAGTCAATCGATGTTTAAGTTTCATTTATTTATAAAATATGCTCAAAAACTTATTCATTTATTCAAATATATAGGCCCTGTTTGTTTATGGCTATGAGTGACTGGAGTACTGTAGACTGTGAGAAATATAGTGAACTATGGAGGTTGGGATAAATAAGTGAGTGTTTGTTTTTGTTGGTTGGAGATTGAGTTGTGGGGTGATTATCACATAAAAGATGTTAAGGTTGATTTGATGTGTGTAAAAGATAGTTAGTGAATGACTAATTATTGATTAAAGTGTGTATTGTGAATGGTGTTTGATTGATAATGTGTGTAAGAGTTAGTTAGTGGATTGATGATGTGATTAAGATTGTGAGCAATTTATTGCTCACAATCTTAGTACAAACACCTAATGAATTGAGCTCAATCTACAACTGATTGATCTAACTCTAAACAAACGGGGCATATAGCTTGTTTACAAACTTCAACGAAAATTATGTCATGTATAGTCCTATATGGCATAAGATGGGTAGTTTGACCTCATCGCGTCCAAATGACATCATCTATTTCAATTTGTGTTTTATCTTGTATTTCAAAACAATCACTATATGTTACCTATATATAATGACATAATTAATTAACACATAACGTGTGATAAATATAATGAAATATTAGATGAAACATAAACTAAAATAGAGGATCCAATCTGCATCACACCTTACCCCACGAGCCATGAAGTAAACATATCCCAAGGTTTTTTTTTTTTTTTTTCCTCATAATCTAAGAACAAAGAAAAAATCCTTCCTTTCCTCCACGATGACTCAAACTCGGGACCAAACGTCTAGATAGTAGATGTTCTGTCACTTGAGATATCCAACTTCGTCATATCCCAAGGGTTTTAATGACAAATAGAAATATTTATACGGAGGAACATAAGCTTTTCGTTTTTTGTTTGGGAAAAGATACAAATAGGCCCTCCAACTTTTACCTCATGCTCAAATTAACATCTAAACTACTTTTTTGTCCAATAAAACACTTGCCCTTTTTAATTCGGACAAATCAACACTTAATTTTTTTTATCTAGTGCAAATAGACACTTCTATCTAATTTAAGTTAATGGCCATTATGTTTGTTTCAAAGTAAGAATAAAAAAATGTTACACTTTAAAAAAATTAATTATATATGTACATACATACATTATGAATTTGAAGCGAACATCATTAAAAATGAATAATTTGGTATTATTCTCATAAAAAATAGAGTTGAGGCAAAAAAGTTACATAACATATCACCTCATTAACCCACTAACATAAATGAAACTGTCAATACACGTGTATTAGAAAGACAATCGACACAAAAAATATTTTAAATTAAACGGAAGTGTCTATTTGTACTAAATAAAAAAGTTTAGGTGTTGATTTGTCGAAATTAAAAAGTTCAAGTGTCTTATTGGACAACAAAACAGTTTAAGTGTTAATTTGAGCATGCTCTAAAAGTTGGAGGGCCTATTTGTACCTTTTCCCTTTTTGTTTTGATGAGGAACATAATCTAGATTAAAATAAAGGATAAAAAGATTAAAATTCATCTCAAATTTAGATTATTTATCAATTTACTGTATTATATTTTAAACTTTGTCCTTTATCATATAGGGCTTGTTTACTTTGGGTGTTTCATTTTCCCAACAAATCACAGTCCAAAAAATCAAGAATCCTAATTCAAATGACTAAGTCAGTCCTGGGGAGGTGGGTTTAATAATAAGCCCAATAATCCCAACTTATACATATAATCCCAAATATGTGGGATTGACCCGCTTTGAAAAACAAAAAAGTAAACATTGATTTATGTGAGATAAATAGTCGCAATCACACATAATTTGCCAAAGTAAACACGCCCATATAGTTCCTGGATTTTGGTGACTCAATATAGTTGACTATGCACATCACCATTTGTTTTTTTTTTTTTTTCAATTTCTTTTCTTACTTTATATTTCTAAAAAATATAAAAATAGAAAAGAATTTAACACCCACCTCACCACCTCGTTTCACCCATCCACCCCTACCCCACCTCTAGCTAGATTAATTTTATTTTTATGTTTTAATACTACTCCAGCCTGCACAACATCCTCGGCCCCTGGGTTATTTTTTTTACTTAACGCCCTTACCTACCCATAACCCACCACACCCACTCCCCCTTCCGGTTCAATTTTTTTTTTTTTTTTTCTATTTTTTCAGTTTTTTTAAGTGGTTTCGCACACACAATCCACATTCCTAAAAAATAAAATTAAAAACAAATTAAAAAAATTGCCTGGGAAAGTGGGGCATGAGGACAGGTAAAAAGAGCTACACGCAAAATTTGGCCGAGGATGAGGGGTGTTTAAATATTAATATTTCTTTTATTAAAATTAATTTTTATAATTTTATAAATTATTTTGTATTTTTCAGATTATATAAAATAGGAAAAGAATTGAAAATATTAAAATTAACAGCCATTTTTATGTCACGTGACATTTCCATCTATTCTTTAACGGTTGGGTCAAATGACCATTTTTTAGCGGTTGGGCCAAAAGAATTATTGCTAGGCGAAAGGGTTTCTATAACAGGGCAAAAAAGGAGTATTTCCCACATAAATTATAAGGGAAACAAGTTCATTTTACATACTTTTATATTATTTTTGCTATGATTTTATACCCGTAAAGTATGTAAAAATTACAAAAATAATTGAGTCGTTTGCATCTTTTTCCACAGTCATTTTTGCCTTTAATAACATCACTTGGCACATTCGTGCATTCCGGCGAGAATTGTGCGCGTAAGGGAGAATTTTACTAAGATGCCAAAATCATAGAGTTTGTATACTAAACGGCAAAGTTTAAAACATAATCCAATATAATCCTTCTACACATATTGAGTTGCCAAAGTTCATGAACTTTATATAGTAAAGGGTGAACTTTAAAACATAATACAGTAAGTTGCGAAATAACTTAAATATGAGGTGAATTTTAATTTTTTACCCTAAAATATACTCCCTCCGTCCCGACCTAATTGACCAACCTTAACCGGGCACGGAGGCTAAGGAAAAATAGATTTTGTGGAATCTTTTACTTTTTCAAAGGTGGAGATTAAGAATGAAGATTTTGAGGGTGGAGATTGTGAGAGAATTTGTCATGTGTAGGCTAAGACAATTAGATTGGGACAAACAAATATGACAAGTTTGTCAATTAGACCGAGACGGAAGGAGTATCATAATATTGCTACTCTTTGTGGGGAAAATATTATGTAAAATAGCGCCGGGCTGAATTTATAAATCTATAATATTTATCCCTTTTTTTAACAAAAAGATTAATTTGTTCTCATTTGAGAGATTTTAAAAATTAGAAGAATAGATTTTTTTAAACTAATATATAAGCTACTCCCTCCATGCCGAATAAACATGTACACTTTTTTCTCAGTACGATCCAATTAAATTTGTACATTTTTCTAAAAAAAATTATAAAATAATCTTCATTCTCAAAATCTCTACCCTCAATTTCTACCACCGATTTCGCCTTTGACAAGTATAGAGAAAAAAAAATATTTTTTAATATATGTGTTATGCAAAGGAAATATTATGTTACACTTAAAAAAAAAGGAAAAAGAAAACCAATTCCTTCACATAGAGGGAGGACGCGGTCAACGGTAAAGAAAAGAAGAAAAAGAGAAATAAAAAAAGAAAAAAAGAAAAAGGGGAAAGATAGGTGAAATTGTATCTAAATCACATCCAAACCGCTCATTGGAAAAGAATTGAGCGCCAGCAGTTGCAATAGAGCAGTGAATCCGCCATCCGCCATGGATGCTCTCCGATTGCTCTTGGTTCTATCAATCCTCTCTTGTTCTTGTGCAGCTCCTGCTAACAATGGCGAGAAAGTGACACTCGCACTCTATTACGAGACTCTCTGCCCATATTGTTCCAACCTCATCGTCAACTATCTCTATAAGCTCTTCGAGACTGACCTCATTTCGATCACCGATCTAAAGCTTATTCCATATGGCAACGCTAAAATCAAGCCTAACAATACGATCACTTGCCAGGTAATTTGTTTCATTGATTCGCTGCTTTCCTTGTTTCTTCTTCCACTATCGCTCTCTCTGTTGGGTTATATAGATAAGGAAGTTCTTCGTTGGATCTGTATTTATGGAATATGATTATTTCAGGCGAATCAATCGCAAGGAAATGAGTTTTTGACTTTTGTATTGTGTTAAAAGTTGGAATCCTTAATTATAATTAAGGGAAGAAATTCTTTGACCTTTATAATTTTAATTAAGGAAAGTAGATCCTCTGGACTACTCAGAGTCGTTGGTCCAACAGGAGTTGGAATACTGGCCTGCAGGCTGCTGGGTGGCAGTTCAGTGCCCCGGGTTAAACAATTTGTTGTTGGAAAAAAATAATAGAAGTTATTGGACTGTTTATTGTTGTTGGTCCAACTGGAGGTGGATTAGTGGCATGAGAGTGTGATATGCTGCCACGAGCTAAAACAAAGCATTTCTTCATCAATTCTGTAATGAATAATGAATAACAGAAGTGGCTATAAATTCCTGTGACCCAAATTGCCTAAACCGTAAAGCTCATCCTCTTTTTGCTCTTGCAATGGCGTTCTCTTCTCGGTCCATGAAAATTCTCCTGCCTTTACATTTGCTGTTTTTCACATCATTGGTGTCACCCAGTTCCTGCAAAAAAGTGTCACTGGGTCTATATTACGAAAGCCTTTGCCCTTACAGTGCCAGTTTCGTCGTTGATTCTTTGGGTAGGATCTTCAGTAATGGGCTTATTGATATTGTCGATCTCAAACTTGTGCCTTGGGGAAACACCAAACTCTATGGAACGCACACCTTCAAGTGTCAGGTCATATACATATTTGTCTTAATTGGTAATTTCTCCATTCAGGTCATTAGGTGTATATAAAAGAAGCATTGTTGAGAAATAGTTTACTCTTACTCTTGAACCCCGTGATTTTCCGAGTTATGTGATATATAAAGAACTAATATTGTTTCTGTTTCGCAGCATGGGTCGTGGGAATGTTTGCTGAACACTGTGGAGGCATGTGCAATTGATGCCTGGCCTGATTTGGTTAGTATCACCAGTTGATTTCTATCTCTTATTATGTTGGCAAATGATTTTGTTGGTGTGTTGTGCATATTGCATACTAGGTTACTCCCTTGATTCCATTTTGAACCATGTCTTTATATGTATTTCCTTATTGTAAGGTGGATGAGCTTTTAATGAGCATGTGTTGTAACTGGTTTATTTTTCAAGGTTTTGATGTATTGTTTCTATTTTATGCCATACTCCTGATGCAGAATGTTCATTTCCCATTTATCTACTGTGTGGAGAGTCTTGTGTACCAGCACAACTATACTTATTGGGAAACATGCTTTGAGAAATTGGGTTTGGATGCTACTCCTGTCACTGATTGTTATACCAGTGGTCGTGGAACAGAGGTTAGTTTTCCTAACTAATTACTCCAATTTTGCTTTATGATCTGCGTGTTGCTTTTTACTGTTTAACGTGATATGTATTTTTGTAATACATTATACCTCATGGTTTTAGTTTTTAACTGACATTTTATTTATATAGTTAAAGTGGTCATGCAAAATTTTTAGGTCTCAGTTTGGGTGAATCACACTATAAAGTGCAAAGGAAATTGATCTGTATATGATTTGTTTTCAAACCCATCATGGAGAACTTAGAAGGGCTTGGTGGTTTTGGCTGAGATCTTGAATTATTCTATCATGGTGCAACTCTTGGAGAGCTGATTTGTGAGATGATAATCATTTGATGCCAAAATCAAAATCCTAAATTCTACGCCCAACTATATCCTTTTTAAGGTTAAACTGAACCTGTTAACTGTATGATCATGCAATTTGCCATGTTCTCATTCAAAGTCTGCTTTTTTGGTGTGTTCAAATTTGGTGAATAATTTAACATAGGCGCGGACTATTCACAACCCACAAATTTTCTTAACGCAGTCCACTTGTCAATATAGTCACTTTTATTGAATAAATTAATCCAATCTTCTCAATTTATCAAATGTAATTCAAACCTATACCCTTAATTTACATTAAATTAATTTAAGTTAAAAAATAAGAAGGAAAATTGAAAAAAAAAAACACAAGCACCTCTAATGTCCTCCGTTTGGTGGTGTCACCACCGTCCACATTCATCAGCGCCGGCTACCACCAGTCCCAAGTGTGAACTCAATGACAAACAATTCTTAATCAAATCATCTTCAATTGTAAACCAAGTCAAGAACCACAATAGCATCTAAAAGTCCATCACCCATTGATTACTACTTGTCTACCTTCATCGTCGGAACCCACCACGCCCCCGTCGCACCACCACCATGTTTCGTGAACCATAAGCCGTCTCCCTTTTGCCATTTCCCCAAATTCAGAAACAATAGAAATTGAGATTAAAATAATAAATGCATTTTAATTACAAGAAATTGAGATTAAACAAAAAAAATTAAATGGTTTGAGTGGATGGCCACCCATGTCGCCAGAACTGATGCAGCAGCCAGAATGAAAAAAAAGTAAGAGAAGCTTTGTGAAGTTAACCCAGTCGGAACAATCTTTTTTTTTTTTCCTTTCTGTTTTCCCCCTAATTTTTCTAACAATTTTATTAATATATTCTATTGTCACTAAGGGTGTTTTAGACTTTTAGTAAAAAAAAAATATTATTTAAATTAGTGGGCTGTATACAGAAAAAATGTGGGCTACGAATATCCTGCGCCTTTAACATACTCTATGTCAGCAAACATCTGTTTCATCGGTGAAAATATGTGCTTTCACCTATCACTAATTTGTATCTCGCCATAGTTTGAAACTCATTATTTGAAATTAACTTTTGTGTGCTTCAGATAAAAATGCATTTTAAACTAGGTCCCTACATTTGCCCTAAAATTTTAGTTAAATTTTTACACCTATTCCTTTCGTAGGTAGCAACTTGTTAGGGATTATAGACAACTACAGATAATTATAGAATTGATGTTGCAGTTAACTTGACAAAGGATAATGAATTGGAATTTAGAGGGAATTTTTTCTTCAAACTTATTTAAATGATGAAAAGTTTGAACTACCAACTTGAAAAGGTCAAAGAAATTTGAATATTTCAAATAGTTGCTAGGACAAAAAGCCAAATAATTATCATGTTAATCTAATGCAATATCTATTGATTTAGAGTGAAATGGTGTTGAGAAGTTACAAAAATAAAAGAAGATTTTGCACTTAATCTTTTCTTTCCCCATGTTCGGTCATGGAATAGATGAATAAATAAAAAAAATGCTTTCGATGTCTGATACAATCCTGTGTTTTATCATGAAAAACGTTAATTTTCGATAGTTATGCATTTTTGGCCGTCAAGACACTGATAGAAGTAAAGTTTCGTTCGAAGAACTTAAATTCACCACCATATTGAAAACACATTATACTGAAGGACGATGTATGTGCAAAGCTAGTTGAAAGAGTATCTCCAGCAGTTAGCGCTGGTTCAGCGCTGGGTTTACTCTACTCCAGTGCAGAGCTCCAGTCGTCTGTGCTGCATTTCGCGCTACATGGAATATTCTTCTTTAATATTTCTTTTTTTGTATTATTTTCTGTGAGCAATTCTAATTTTTTAATGTACTTATATAATTTTGTATTTTTCCACGCTTTCGAGATAATAACTTTCATAATATTATAACAAAAGCAAAAATTACACAAAATAAAAAAAAAATCCCCCCCCCCCCCATAAAAAGAAAAGGATAGAAATAATGCTACCGACGCCTGCTGCCACTGGTGATCGCAATCAATTCACTAAATTATTAGAGTATTCTTCCCACATATGATCAATCAATGCATTACGGAGCTTGTAGTGAGCATCTTTGTTTTGATCAGTAATGTTTATGATTTATTTATGTTGTTGTAATTTTATGAATATTTTAATGTATTATTTTATAATAGTCTATTATTTCATAATTTGTTTTTTAATAAACTAATTTTTTGAAGGAATTAAGTAACCAAATTAACAGTATATAAAATTTAACAAATATTTAATTTTAGCAAAGACAAAGTTCATATTTTAATGAAACTAATTTATTTTACCTTTAAAATGTAATAGGTAAACATATTAACTTAACACAACAATAGAATTAAAAATGCCAAATTAATATGTATGGACTTAAACTAAACAAATAAATAAATAAATAAGAAATCAAAGTATTGTGAACAGTTGGCGCTCAAACCAACGCCAACTGTTCACGTTGCATTGGACGAGCGCTAACATCGGCGCAGGGGTGGAGCACAATTATGGGCAACAGTTGCATCTCCACGCCTAGCCAACGCTGGGCTGGAGATGCTCTAAGACTTTCTCCACTTGCGGGATAAGATAGTCAAGTCAATTACACATGCATACGCTTCCAATCATCCAGGCTCTTATATCATGTTTTTGCCTCTCTTGTAACACCGTTTTATACACTCACCAACATGACTTGTGCAGCTTGAACTACAATATGCGGCTGTAACAAATGCTCTCGAACCACCTCATAAGTATGTGCCCTGGGTGGTCGTGGATGGACAGCCCCTCTATGATGTGAGTATCCTCTATATTTCCCTTCAGTGTTGTGAATATGGTTTTAATGTTAACTGAACATGAGAATGATTGATTATTCTAGGGCTTCTACATCCTGAAGTGCCTTAATATATTCTTAACCTCTTACCAGAATGATTAATATTATATACTAGAGTAAAGTGATATATTTAAGATGTTTCAGTTGCATTTGGAAAAATTGTTATAATCATTAGCAGTGTAGGATATCATAATTCGAGATGCATGGTGCTGCTCTTTGTTGGTTGTTACTGGAAGTTTCGATTAGGATTGACTTGTTTTTGTAGGGATTGTGTTGGGATGAGACGCTCTTTTCACTTCACCTCCAACCCATGTCAACCCACACTGTAATTCCACACACACACACACACACACAAAACCACAGAGAGAGAGCACCATTCACCCAAATGCAGGTTCTTTAAGGTAAGCATTTTCTGAATGTAAACATTCTCTATGTTGCTGTAGGATTATACCAACTTCACAAGCTATATCTGCAACGCATATAAAGGAACTGCCTCTCCATCTGCTTGCACTGAATCATCACTTGGACACATTCAGAAGACGGAGATGAACTTCTTGAGTTCTCTCTTTGGGGCAGTAACTTTCAAGTCAAAAGTACAGGCTATACTTTCATGGCTGCATCGAAATAAAGTCATTGCTTCATTTTAGATTTTATGTTTAAAGATGTATTGTAGTACAAAGGGGAAGGTATTGTAAGTTTGTTAAGTTTCAGTCTGGTCTGTTGGTCTTGTATCAAACTCTCAGCTGAACCAAATAGTTAGACGTTAGTGTATAGTTATAAACTTCATGTATGAAAGTACTGAATGAATGTTCTTTTGCCATATACATATTGTTAAAAGTTACATGACAAAATATATCGGCCGAATCCGTTGATTACTCATTTGACGGAAGTGTCACCCTTCTAGCTCTGGATCGATTCGAGCTATACATAAATAATTGTTTGAAACATATAATTGTTAGCTTTTAAGATAAATTATTGATTTTAAATTGATTTGGATCAGAATCGAGTTAATTGTATTGTCTTGGGTTGGTTTCGAGTTTCTCTCAGTAAATTGGGGTCGGATAAAGTTCGTATTGGGACGTGGGATTAATGATTGACACCCCTTGTAATTTTATTATTAATTCATTTTCTGTTTTTATAAGGAATACACATATCAAGAGTGACTCCCTTTGAATTAAATGGGTCCATCACATTTACTTAAAAGTTGGTGCTCACGGCTCACCTAAGGGCCTCAATACTAGTTCTGTATATGACAGGATCCAGACATCTGGTACTAAGGCACCATGGGAAAAGGTGATTTGGAAGGGGTTTATTCCACCAAACAAAAGGATAACCTCCACTTTTTGAATACTAGTTAGAGACACGTGTGTTGCACGTGATATATATAATTAACACAAAGTTACTAATATGTTTTTTACTTTAAATAATCTTATAAAATTATATAGTATATATGTCAGGATAAAAAATACTTCTTATTCCATAGGTTTCTAATGATTAAAAATATATACTCCTTAATATATATGGATCTTGTACCAATGCGTTGTATAATATGATTGAATACTTTCAATGCTTGATTTTAATAAACAAAAATACAGTAAGTGAAAATTAAATTCAAAGAGATTTTTTTAACAAAAGTAAAACAACAATGATATTGTTTATAATAACCTCATTTGTTCTATAAATTTAAAAAAAAACTAACTTTTTTAAATTTGTGGAGTGTCTTGAAAAAACAGTCAAGTTTTCAAGATGTCCATGTATTGTTTTATTAGTCAATGTATATATTAAAATTTCAATTTTATAAATAAGTCAATAAACGAATATAAATTCGAATAACTAATCAGAGTTCACAGTTATAGAAAGTAGTACATTCATCTAATTGACAAAAATATTAAAAAATTATACTTCTCTCAAAAATAACTCTTTTTTGGGGATGGAGGAGTATATGTTAGTCTTTTTTGCTTTTTTTTTTTTTTTTTTTTGTTTTACTTTTGTTAAAAGTTATGTCATATATTTTTATATGTATAAGGATAAAATGATCGCACATATGCTTACTTCATGTATACAATCCATTGTTTCTTTCAATGATTTTAAATAAAAAAAAAAAAGTTATAGTTTTGAAGAGTCATAAATTAATATATATATATATATATATATATATATATTCAAATTATCCCATTAACAATCATATAAGTCGTACCACATCACCTTTAAACTAAAGGTTATTTAATGTAAATGCAAAATATATATCAAATATATATACATGAGAATGTGAATTATATCTCTTTCTGTTTTCTAATATATGTTACTTGAAATCGTGAATTAATACTTTTCAAGTAATTATATATCAATAATTATAGATAGTGTTAGTTAACTTTCTTATTGAGATGTATATCAAATGAAAATATATGTACGCATTGTTTTATCATGAATCAATAAAGAAGTTTCATAAAGATCGAGCTAAATTACTTTACTTTCTAAATTTATTATCTCTTCTAAATTTTGAGCTTTTGTAGAAATTAAAAAGATATAATTAGGGAAGATTTCAAACTTCTAACTTACTCTCTAAGTAAAACCCACTCTGTTAACAAGAGTTAGCTAGTCGTTTGAACTAACTTTTATCTAATTTATTGTTAACAATTACTATTCACATGTTAAGAGGAAGTAGATAAGTAGAACTTAGTTATCAATATATATTACTCCCTCCGTCCCAACTAACTTGTCACACTTTTCATTTCGATCAGTCCCACTTAACTTTGCACACACTTAAAAATGAAATTTCGTTCTCTCACAATCTCCACCCTCAAAATCTTCACGCTCAATCTCCACCTTTAAAAGAGTCAAAGAAAAAGCAAAATCTATTTTTTCTTAACATCCTTGCTCGGTCAACTATGACAAGTTAACTGGGACGGAGGGAGTACTTATTATAAAAAAATATACATCAAGAATATTCTCACTTGAGTTTGAAATTTCACTTTTAGAAATATAAACAAAGATTGGGTATGTAAATAAGTCATGCATTGTTTGCATAGTTATATAATATATTCTGATCCAGTGAATATACTACAAAAAGTTATTTAAATTAGTAATGAAATATAGTTATGAATAACAGGCTGAAGAGTACTCTTATATATATATATATATATATATATATATATATATATATATATTAAAATATTTACTTTATAAGATATTAAAAGATATTATGTGATTTTAAATTTGTTTGTAAATCGCGTACAACCTTTTTAATTTTTTTCTACATGATTATTCATATTCACATTTTTTACCAATATTATATACTCCCTCCGTCCCAAGCTAATTGTCCTACCTTGGCCTGGCACGGAGACTAAGAAAAAGCAGATTTTGTGGAATCTTTGACTTTTTCAAAGGTAGAGATTGAATGTGGAGAATTTGATAGTGGAGATTATGGGAGAATTTGCCATTTATGGGGTAGGACAATTAACTTGGGACAAACAAATAAGGCAAGTAGAACAATTAGGCCAGGACAGAGGGAGTATGTGATAAAAAAGATATGCTAAAAATTAAAATTGAAATAATACTAAAATATAGGGCGTGAAATGTCATTGGATAAAATCGTCGTTTGATAGGAATACAAATTTTAGATAATAATTCTCTTATTCTAATTTTTACGAATGTCTGACCAGCTGCTTATCTTAAAATTTTTTTTTATTATTTAGCATAAAAACATAATGCATGATATTTTTTCTTTGCATCGTAAGCATATGTTTTTTCGTCAAAAATATTATATTAGAATTACCTTGTAATATATCCTAAAAGTTATATCCATGATCTTATTGTAGGTTTCTTCCAATTTACTCCACATGATATATTGAATTTGCATATAGTTTTTTTTTAAAAAAAAAATTCATGTCAAACAATGCATTAAAGCTAAATATATATTATGAAAATTTAATAAATTATAAATTTTATACTACATTACACAAGTTTAATTAATTCCATATCTAAAAAATAAAATATAAACTTATTGCATTTGATTAGAAGTTTTAGATTTAAAAACAATACAAATAAGCAACATAAAACTTAGGGGATGATATTATTAATTTTTTGCAATAAATACATATTAAAAATATGGTAAATTATGTAGTTGTCCTTGCACATTCCTCATAAATAATGTATAATAGAAGGGTATTTTGGACACTACATTATTTTGTAAGAAACACCCATATTTTTTAAGTTAGGGAGATTGTTTACTTGAATCTGCACGACATCTCTTCTTTGATTGCAGGTGGTCTCATGTTGTTTGGAATAAAGTACCATGGCTAGAGAAATCTGAAATGATCCAACAGAGAACCTGAATGTTTAGTGGTGATCTCTAAAGCTAGGCACTTGTTCTCATATGCACCATTGATCAGGAATGAGATTGCTTTTGATGGAGCGAAAATTGACAAGAAGGTTGTGGTTGTTACTATAAAGACTATAGTATACCAGATCCTCTGCAGCTTGTACCCCGTTGAGATCATTAGATTTGGAGTTCATGTTTTTCTCGATCCATCATGTGGTGTCATCTTGTATTTGTTTTCAGGTTCTGGTATACGATGTATTGCACCTCGACCATGAGTGTGTTTGGGTGCTGTGGTGTGGCTTTTGTTGTTGTTAGTTTTTTAGTAGCTTTTTGGATATGCAATTGCCATTGATGTACCTCAATATTTTTTCGAGATTAGCAACATGAAAAAGTTACTATCCATTTTCTTTTGCTACCAAAAACCACCCACTTCTGTTTTGTTTCTACCTAGGCCATTATTCCCTAGTGCATTATCCACCATGTTGGTGTGCTCACTCTTATTAGCCCTAGGTAAACCTCATTGTTGAGGCCTGCACCATTAAGCCCTTTGACACGTACAAGTGCTATACATAATATCTACCTTAGTCCTTAAAAAAATGAAAGCACACCCCATAAGAGTTTAATTGGATTGACATGTCCCCGTCGGAATTGGGGCATGATTCATTCTCAATGCATTTCATTTTATAGTTGGATAGTTCATCCCTCTACATTCGCACCTCATTACTTACATCACATTTTTCAATTTCTAATATGTCTTTTACAATTTCAATACACGTCATACTCTACAAATCTTTTAAACAAAACAAATTTTCACTATTTGAGTGGATGTACCATTCGAGGATATGTCACAACGTGACACATGCCACTACTTCCAAAACAACTATCCCCTAAAGGCCCAAACAAAATTACTATATGGTTGTTTAACTGCAACAATGAGGCTATATGTCACATAAATAAAAAGGAATTGATTGTAACTCAGTTGATTGAACACATTGTAGCCTAGATCGATGTTCGGGGATCAATGCCATCAGCCTCACCCCTACCAAGAATTGTACTCGGAAAAACAAAGATATATATATATATATATATGTGTGTGTGACATAAATACGGAGAAAATTGCTTACTAATGTAAAAAATATCACTTCAACTGCCCCGTCCAATACAACCAGCAAACAAAAATGTTAATAGGCAATTTCTCTAAAAATAATAAAATAAATAAGTAAAAGGTGATTGAAATTTGGCCAAAATTCGCTTAAAGTTGAAATTGTATTTGTATAGACGTATCCAGGAATACATCCTAGGGCCCGCTTGATTGCAAATCATTAATGACAATGACAATGAGTATGAATGATGAGTCAATCATATCGTGGAATGAATGGGGGGAATTGTTAATAAAATGGGATAATGATTAACTTATTTATTATGTACCAAACACCATAAATAAAAATGAGTCTTCATTCATTTTCATTCCTTACCCCTAAACCCCCAAACCAAGCGGCCCCCTAGTTCATCAACCCTAATTAGTTTTTCTTTCCGAGCTTTTAAACTTGGGATCTCAAAATTCCGTATCCGCATTTGTTACAAGAAAAACGGATTTCAAATTCAATAGAATATTACCATTAACAATGATCTTATTTGTTACTTTTTGGCTTTATATGTTATACTCCCTCCGTTCCGGTTAACTTATCACAGTTGATCGGGCACGGATATTAAGAAAAAATAGATTTTGTGAAATTTTTGACGTTTTTAAGGTGCAAATTGAATGTGGATATTTTGAGGGTGGAGATTGTTGTCTTTAATTACCATTTATGGGTGTGACAAGTTAAGTGGGACGGATCAAAATGAAAAGTATGACAAGTTAACTGGGACGAAGGGAGTAATTGAAAATATTAGGAAAATAACAACAGTATACTATTTAAATCAAAATGTTATTACTCTTTGAAGAAATATAAAAAGAAAAGAAAAGAAAAGAAAAAAGAAACATTCAGTGGTGCTAAGTTTTGATCTTTTGTCCCACTTTTATCGTGTATCACTCGAAGATCGAGTCTATAATGTAAAACATGAATGTACAACAATTACAATTAGTAAAAACAAAAATAATCATTAAAATTTGAACCATGACATCATGAATACATATATTGTAGTACCAATTTTTTTAACCGCACACACCCTAAATCTTAAATCTGAATATAAATCGTGATTTGTGAATCATAAATCAGAACTCATTTAACCACAAAAAGAAAAGAAAAAGTAAAAATTTTAAGATGGTACCGGGTAAAATGTGGAATAGAATATTTCATATATTTATGGTGTACGGCTAAATACATAAGTTCATATGATTAAAAAAAACTATAATTAATAATTATCATTTCAGGGATTTAGCAATTGGAACTTATAAATATAAAATCTTATGAGACATCTAAAAGGAAATATATTAAACTTTTTTTTTGTTAAAAAGCCAAACTAACATTTTATAATGATGCGAGAAAGAACACATGTAAACAAAAAATAAAAATGATACACAAATTTACGTGGTTCACAACACATATAAACGAGAAAGTAAAACGACATATATATTTACATGGTTCACTAACAATATGTTAGCTACGTCTACAAGTAGAAGAGAGGAATTCTTTATTCATATAATCTTCAGAGTTATCAGATACAAATTATTGATTGATTCAGATTAGCCTTATGCCTAATTAGAGCTATTAGATATATTTCCTAATTAGCTGGATCTCAAACACGCCGAAAATTATAACTTAACCGCTTTACGGATGCGACTGCGTTTGACACTGTCGCGGCCACGTTTCGTCTTCACACACCGATGCTCAAACTAAGCATAAATTGTTGCGGCCGCGATCGCCTCCAGACGCGGCTGTATTGGACACTGTCGCGGCCACGTT
The DNA here is from genome assembly GCA_958295605.1 of Ajuga chamaepitys. Lineage (NCBI taxonomy): Eukaryota > Viridiplantae > Streptophyta > Magnoliopsida > Lamiales > Lamiaceae > Ajuga > Ajuga chamaepitys. The sequence goes on along the minus strand of OY282507.1, from coordinate 8,908,251 downwards.
CTCCAGTCCAGAGCATAGACTCTAAAACCTTAACCAAGCATCTTTTGTCTAGGCTGCGTCACCAGACGCATCCAACACTTCAGCAGAACCAGATTCAAGACATAAATCAATAGTGTAGGAGAAGCATACAATTTTTAGATCAACCACAAATTAAAATGCAAAGTTTATTCATTTTTTAAATAACATATTAAACTAGACGACGACTAATGCCAGCACAAAATATTCTAAATACACCACATTTTTGTAAGGAACAAAAATAACATTGGACTAAATGACTAAGTTGTCTTTTTTAATTAATAGAATGACTAAATGCACTTTATTATTTATTGCAAAAAATAAATTAGAATGAAGTAATACTTTGTGTCGTGACCATGCTAATTTCCCACATTTTGCTAACTTTAATTTTACTGATAGAGGACTGAAGCATGATATAATGTAATAATAGTTTGTCTTATAAATTATCAATACCTATGTAGCCTCAACTACTCAAGTGAAAAAAATATGTGTAACATGCTAGAATTAAACAAAATTTAAATCCTCAAAGATATATTAAATAGTCAAAATTAGAGTGATAATACATTTCTGGGATTTTTTTTACAGGAAACGTGTGTTTGATATTCAATATATAATTATTGTGTAGATCTTTGATGTGTTGAGTATATCGTAATAAATTAACTAAAACCAACTAAATAATTATATCACTTTATGTATTTTCAATATTATATATTATCTTGTGTCTATTGCATATAAAGAGAGGAATTTGCACTTTTGATCTCACTGACACGCGAGTGTTTCATTTTGGTCCCAATACTATCGTTTTTTACCTCATTAGATTCAAACGTTGCACTTTCAACACCAAACCTTTTTTTTGTTGCATTAGTAGTCTCACATATTTGCGGCTTTGGCCCCAAATATTTTTCAGCCATTTGTGATTGACGGATCCAGCCACATGCTTCGCACATGACCGTTAGAATGACGTCATAAGTTAATTTAATCAAATTTAAAGGCTATCTCTTAAAAAACATACGCAAATTTGTTTTTTGTTAATCATTCCTTGTTCGACTAGTAATTTAATTCTTTATTATTATTTCTTGCAATTAGGTTTTAGTTAATCACACCAACTTTCACTAATCAAGAGTCTAGTTAGGGTAGTTTTATTATAATTAGGGTATTAAACTAGGCACAAAGTTCAGTCTCCGTGGAATCGACCTTGATTGCCACTACCTACACTAACACCGTATACTTGCAGATTACTAGGTTAGAATTTAGTGCATCAAGTTTTTGGCATCGTTGCCGGGGATCGATAACTGCATTTAGTTTGTATTATGATGAATATAATGATACTAGAATAGACATTTTATTTATTTTTATTATTTATTTGTTTTCGTTACTTTTATGTTACATGGTAGTTCTTTGTCTGTGTTCTTAGGAATTGCATGTACACTAGATCGAAAGAGAAAGCTCATCTTGTCTCGGTTGATCATGAAATTGAAGCAACTTTAAGAGGAAATAGAACAAAGAAAAAGTTAACGTACGAGATGGTTGACCTTCCACGGAATTTGACACAAGAGGAGATGATCCCACAAACTAATTTGGATACCTGAATGACTGCCTTGCAAGAACAGCAGCAACGGCAACCACGACAACCACAATTACCACCACCAGATGATCCAAACAAAGATGTCACTCCGATTAGTGATTGTCTTCGGCCTTTACCGAATCAGAACACTGGAGGAGTCTGACCACCACCGATTCAGGCTAACAGCTTCGAACTCAAGCCAACTTTGATTAATATAGTCCAACATAATTAGTTTGGTGGAAGGGTACAAGAAGACCCCAATGTTCATCTGAAAAAGTTCAGGAGAGTGTCTGAAACGCTAAAGGTAAATCACGTATCACATGTAAGTTAATTTGAGGTTATTTCTATTCTCGTAGAAAGACAGAGCGCTTCAATGGTATAATTTGCTAGAGGATGTCACTACACGGGATGAATTGAGCACAAGATTCTTATTAAAATATTTTCCACTGAGCAAGATACTTGAGCTTCAGAATGAAATCAATCAGTTTAAGCAGTTTGATGGAGAGCCTTTTGGCGAGGCATGGGAGCGATTCCGGGATCTACTCCGGAATTTCTCTCAACATGGGTTCACTCCGATGAGGACTAACTATTCTTCCACTAGTGCTAAACGCTGATTCCGATGTAACTGTTGAAACTAGAATAGCTAAAACGTCTCTCGCCATCTTTTGAAAATTAGGATACTTGACTTCATTCATCTTCTACCAATTAAGAGTGTCAAAACTTTGACTTCTAGGCAAGACACCTTCCTCCAAGTACATATCTAACTTTGAGGTTATGGATGATGATGCAGAAGAATTTGAACTTGAAACAAATTGGTCAAACATGTCCAAAGCGTCATCCTCAAATGAATCGATAATAGGAGTAGTAGAAGAGGATGTCGTTCCCATATTACTATAAGAATCAACACTTGAGTGATACTCAACCAATAGTCTATAACAATGATCTCGAACCTCACTTATTTTAGATTGTAATCCTTCACCGCAAATCAAAGGAAAATAGAACTCAACAAGTTTCATCTTGTCCCTAGGATCTAACACGACATCAACCCCCATTTTTATATGCCAAGCATCCCAATATTTTTGGTACTTCTCTAAGATTCTAATAGTCATACTTAGGACAACTAAATTTGTACTTCTCACCCACTCATCTAATCTTAGCTTGATCTCACAAATATTTGGAAAATAAAAATTAGATGTGGGATAAAGTGTACCAGAAAATATTTCAGTCACTTGATAAAAAAAATTTCAACTTTCCACAAAATTCAATTACACTTTACCAATCATCATCAGTAGGTAGGCTTTTGTAGTTTCTCTCCCGACACTTAAGTCGTGGAAATACCTCCTATACTTAATTTTAGTTTCCAACATGAGATGAGTAGAATTCCAACGAGTTTTGCAATCCAAGGATAACCTCTTAGAACAACCAACATTCAATTGACGTACAACTTTCTCAATTTTTTCTTCCTTTACCAAGTGAAGCAGTCCAATACACGACAGAATCATGTGTCCTCTCAATTGCACCATTAATTACTTCAAGACCATCTTCCACGATCAAGTTTAAAATATGAGCACTACAACGCATATGAAGTACCCCTCCATTTAGTAGCAAATCTTGCCTTAAGTATGGCATCATTGGTCGAGCAGTTATTGACGGTGATTTTCGATATTTTACGATCAATATTCTAATCCATGAAGGACTCCACAAGTATATCAGATAACACCTCAGCTATGTACGGACCCGGGACATATGCAAACCTACATAAATTAAATGTATTGGAAATTTTAATTTTCAAACGCGCGCGCGCACACACACACACACATATATATATATAGATGCACAGTATAAGTTTATACTTAATATTAGAATTACCTCAATATGTAATTCTGAAAAGTCCATATGTCATCAACGAAATGTGCTGTAATTTCTATGAATCCTTTCTTAGTATTGTATGATGTCCACATATCAGTCGTAATGGCAATTCGAAAATTAAGCGTCTCCAACAATTTATAATACTTTTTCTTTTGAGTATCATAAATCTTCAAGATGTCACCTTTAAGGGCATTTCTTGACTTCATGTTAAAACATGGCTGGAGGTTAGCAGAATATCTTTGAAATCCAATGTGATCAACAATATTTAGAGGATAATCATGTAAGATGACCATTGAAGCTAGTAGATACCTTGATTTATCTTGGTTGAAAACATGGGTCATTAGTTGTTGATTAGAACCTTTCTTGTTCATCATCATTACACTTTGACAGATGTCCATCCTTCTTGGTCGTTTCTTATAAGTCTTATCATAGTGATTCCTTAAATGAGTGGTTCCATGAGTAGGTGGAGCTCTGAGACGAGTGTGACAATAGTTACATTATGCATATTGAGTACTTAGATCTTCACATTCCTTCTTTCTTGTAAAGTGAAGCCAAACTTTTGATTTTAGCTTACCATTCTGGCCATTGCTAACACAACTCTCTCAAGATTCAACTACTTCCACATTGCTTTCAGGAGGATCATTTCCCGTGTCAGCATGATTAGTCTCCATCTATTATTTAAAAAATCAAGGAGAATGTATAAATACGTTGGTAATGATAAGATAAAACACATGCAGAATGATGAGACAATGCATAGAATTTGATAAAGCACATGATATGTTCATACATTTTATAAAACCATGCAGAATGATAAAGCACGTTGGTAGCGTCGTTTCCTACTACCAAATTAAATTGTGTATGAAGAATACACTTAAACCTTACCGACTATCCTACTTAGTAGAATGGTAAATAAGGGTCGATCCCACAGAGAACGGCCGAACAGTTTTGATTACGATGTCAAGCAGTTTATGATTAAGTATGCAAGAAATAAATACTTAAGAAAGCAATAATGGGGGGGTTGATGGGAAACTAACAATCTATTAGTGACAATTAAAAGCAAATAGACACAATTAAAAGAAACAAGTACTCAAAAACACTAGAAGAGATCTTTTTCGGTTTTAGTTTTCAAATAGTAAAACAAGTCACCCTTGATCATGCTTCCCCTTGGTCTTGAACAATTGATGCAACTATTGTTAATGCCCGATTAAATTGTGATTTAAGCCCTTATCTGAAGACTATTAACAAGCTCTAATAGCCTTGTTGTCCCTTAATCTTAGTTAATCAAAATAAGCTCTTCGACTAACCCTATTCAATTTAACCGAATCCTCGAACAAGCTCTCTTAGATTCAATCACCAAAAGCATTAAACACTAGGACAACGAGATAAATTCAACATAAAACTCGAAAGCTCGATTTTAGTGGTTGAACTTTGTGTTATCCCCAATAAATAACTATTGTTTGCTACTCGGGAATCGGAAATCCTACAATTACGGATAGTAATCTCCTATTCTAGCAACACATTCACAAATCCCTTAAAGGGTGATCAAACCAATAATCAATTCATAAATGTGAGTCAACAAGAGCAAATAACACAAAACACTTAAATACACAATAATCTCGGTAACATTAACCATAATAATCACATCAATATCTCGACTCAAGGTTCCACAATGATCAAGGATGAACTAAGGGTGCTAGCCACCCATATTAACTAATACAATCATAAAATAAATGGGAAAATAAAGAAACATGATACTGATATGGATGAATCCAAAGATTTCAATTCGAGAAGATGATCCTTCAACCCCTTGTCCAATCTCCTTCCTTGGTGGCTGAATAGTGCTCTCCAAGTATCAAAAAGTCCTCCAAAAGTTATCCAAAATTAGGTTAAATTCGAATGGGATGATATATATATAAAGGGAGAAAGTGCTAGACAAAAATAGGCAAAAACGTATTCAGGATTTTAAAACAGGGTAGTGAATCTCGGCCGAGACGGGAGTGTGTCTCGGCCGAGACGTGAAAAAGGGTTTTCAAGAATTTTGGGTCGAAGGTCAATCTCGGCCGATATGCACCGAGATTGGGTTGCATCTCGGCCGAGACGTGAAAAAGGGGAAACTAGGGCTTTTTAGGTTTTGACTCATCTCGGCCGAGATTAGATTGCATCTCGGCCCAGACTTTCATCTTTGACATTCTTCAGAAATTCCCTGGTGCCTCATCTCGGCCGAGATTAACATCCTGTCTCAGCCGAGATTTTCAGTTGGCCCTTCCTTTCTTGCCTCGATCGATCCCTCGACTTCGCGGTCGTTTAATCTTCGATTTCGATCCTTTTTACACCTGTCTTAATACAAAAATAGCTCAAACGCATTATTTTGCCCATTAGAATATAAAAGCACTAAATACACATAATTATGCACGTTATTAACACTAAAATGACACTAAAAGTGCCCTAAAGTGCGTGCACAGAACACGTGTACCAAATCTCCCCAAACTTAAAACTTGTTCGTCCCGACCAATAAAGAGAAAGACAAAAGAACACGTGTTTAGAGCAAAGTTTAGTGGCATTTGATTTCAGAATTTTCATTAAAAAGAGTAAGAGATCATGATAAAAGTGAGCATCTGTGATAGACTAGATCCACTACTCTCGAGACAAAACACTCTAAACTTAAGATCCTCACATGGTGAGTGTAACTCTCGACTCTCAAGTGTATCAAAAGGGAAGTGTATACGCTCACATTGAAATGCATAAAATGCCTACCATAAGCTTGCCAATCATCTAAACTTCGATGTATACCGACATGTGTAACAAAGAATCAAAAAAGGTCTTTAATAGGTTGTAATGTTGGCTTAGGTGGGATAATTTTGGGTAGAAGTGACTATAAAATGGACTAAATAAGTTAGCTAATCTCACCCACCCCTCAAACAACAATCACTTTACCTCACTCTTTACTTTCTTAGTAAACCAATCCCAAAATTGGTTTCTTCCCCTTACCACAAAGTCTACAACCTCATTGCTTTCTCAATTCTCCGTTGGAGTGTATTTTCTTTGAATTTCTACCACTTTGAGAACATTTATCGAAAGGTATTTATATTACTAGCCTCTCCAAATCAAAAGCAACAATTGAGTATATACAACTATTTTTTTTTTTTTTTTTTTTTTTTTTTGTTTAAACAAATATTGGAGAGGACTAGTGTTTTCGATTCTTTTCCTAGTGTTTCATCTCTTTTCACCTTTCAAAATTCCCCATAGATTACCCTTTCAATCCCAAATTACCCGACTACCTTCCAACCACCTCCCTCATACTCAAATAGTCCAATTAGGTTCAAAGGCTAATTGAAAGGGTTTCGGCTCGTAGAGTTGGGCTGTCAAACAAGAGGCTAAAAGCTCAAGGGGCTCAACTAGAGACAATATCAAATTAGGTAGAAAGGACGTGTTTTCAAGCTTGAAAGTAGGCTCAAATCAAGGATCGCCTAAGATCATTTTCAATGTCACACAATGCACCGACTCATGCAAAATAGAGAATCAAGGCAAGTTCTAGAGACAACTAAATGCACTCAATGAATTTCACACCGAAAGAAAGTTTACATTACTCCAAAGATGGGAGTATCTTCTAAAGCTCAAAAACTCACTCGGTTGCAATTTTTGATCAAAAGTTTTGAGTGTATGTTCAATTTTGTTTCAAAAGTCTATCATGCTCTACCATGTGCTTCTTTCAAAGATATTTGTCAAAAAATTTCATCATTAATTAATGCCACATTTTTTTTTATCCTAAACTTCATCCAATTGCTTTCTCGAGCTGCCAATTTGTACGAATCCCACCCCCTCCCCAAACTTAGTTGCAAACTAAGTTTGTGGAAAAGAGGAGTACAATTTGGTGGCTCGCCGAACTTAACCATTTTATTTCACCTTTATTCACAAACATCAACTAAATGAACTATTTTATTAAGAATCCTACTCCTATAACAATAAAGGGAAAATGTGTGTGTACTTATCAACACAAACAAACAGTTTGACTTTTCAAAAACTCACAAGACTATACTCAACAATCCACCCACTCAATCATCAAGCAACTATACGAACTATCATGTCAATTCTATCATTTAAATGCATAACACCTATCAATTGGCAAAAAATCAATACAAGTACTTGTATGTATAACCAAGTTCAACGAATATGTATATAAACGTAAAATTAACTTTCAATCTCAACAATGTATACACTAATACGCAACAATAAATCGAAAGGAGGAGATAGCCGTACTTACCAGTTGAGTTTAATCGAAAAGTTTTTGAATTTGGGTTGCTCGCGCCCTTTTTGACTCGACCTCAAATGTGCTCCAAATCCAAATATTTTCGAAGGAGAGTGGGTGTGGTGATGTGAGTGAGGTGTGGTGTGAATTTGAGAGATGGAAATAGAGTGTAAGGGTGATTATTGGAGTAGTGTGCGCGTGAGTGTGTGAAAATCGCAAGTTTGGGGAAGAACTGACCTAATTTTCGTGCAGGGGGTATTTATACCTGTTTTCTGTCTCGGTCGAGATTCTAATTTGGGCTCTGTGTCTCGGCCGAGATCAGTTCTACGCTTTCAGGAAAACTTGACCCGGCAAGCGATCTCGGTCGAGATTCTGTAGTATCTCGGCCGAGATGAAGTCTCAGCATTTTTACCCCCATTCTGGACAACCCTGTCTCGGCCTAGATTCAGTCCTGTCTCGGCCGAGATTCTCTTCCAATGAAATTGGCTCAATTTCCATTCAAACCCGTCTCGGCCGAGATGATGTAGTGTCTCGGCCGAGATTTTCTTCCAGAGAAATTTCTTCATTTTGGGCCCTTCTGAATCTCGGCCGAGATAATGTAATGTCTCGGCCGAGATTATCTTCCAGCAAATTTTTCAGATTTTGGCATCTTTGGATCTCGGCCGAGATAAGGTATGTGTCTCGGCCGAGATGGTCCTCCCCTGCATTTTTCCACCTTTTTGGTGTTCTTCACCCCCATTCTACACCATGTCTTGGCTTGGATTTGCTTGTTTGGTACCTACACACATTTTAACCAACACAATTCAAAATATGTAAATAATAGTAAAACTACTAAACTATGAATTTAAAATACGAGAAAACGAGTAACCGCCGGGTTGCCTCCCGACAAGCGCCTTTGTTTAACGTCGTTGGCTCGACGGACGCTTTTTCAGTTTGGTGGTGAGTCTTCCACTCGTTCTTCTTCACCGGGGCTTTCTTGAATATGCTCTAGATAAGGCTTGAGAAGATGTCCATTGACCTTGAAGATTTTCCCGGTTTTACCACTTTCAATTTCGATGGCTCCATGATCGAACACCTTAGTGACAACAAAGGGTCCTACCCATCTCGAAAGGAGCTTGCCCGGAAATAACTTCAACCGAGAGTGATATAATAGCACTTTCTCCCCAACCACAAACGTTTTCCGGGTAATTCTCGAGTCATGAAAAGCCTTCGTTTTCTCCTTGTAGATCATGGCGTTTTCAAAGGCTTCATTTCGAATTTCTTCGAGCTCTTGCAATTGGAGCTTTCGGTGTACACCGGCTTCATCAAGGTTCATGTTGCATCTCCGAATAGCCCAGTAGGCTCTATGTTCAAGTTCCACCGGGAGATGGCATTGCTTTCCATAAATTAGTCGAAAGGGAGACATACCAATTGGAGTTTTATAGGCAGTCCTATACGCCCATAATGCATCATTGAGCCTCAAACTCCAGTCCTTGCGATTTGGTTGCACGGTCTTCTCCAATATCGACTTGATTTCCCGATTCGAAGTTTCGGCTTGCCCATTAGTTTGTGGATGATAAGGCGTCGAAACTTTGTGCAATACAGCGTATTTCTTCAGCAATGCGTCGATTGTTAGCTTGCAAAAGTGTGTGCCTCTATCACTTATGATGGCTTTTGGTATCCCAAACCGAGCAAAAATGTTGGATTGGACGAACTCGGCCACAACTTTAGAGTCATTGGTTCGGGTTGCTTTCGCCTCCACTCACTTGGACACATAGTCAACAGCCAACAATATGTACAAATTCCCATGAGACAAGGGAAATGGTCCCATGAAGTCCATACCGCAAACATAAAAAATTTCGCAGACTACAATCGGGTTTTGGGGCATTTGATTTCTTTGAGAGATATTTCCCGTCTTTTGACAGTTGTCACAGGACTTGCAAAAAGCAAGGGCATCTCTAAATATGGTGGGCCAAAACAGTCCACTCTCAAGCACTTTGTATGCCGTCCTCTTCGGCCCGAAGTGGCCTCCACAAGCATGTGAGTGGCAAAAATTCAACACCGACTGCACTTCGTCTTCGGGAATGCATCTCCTGATTACTTGATTTGACCCATATTTTCACAGGTATGGATCATCCCAAACAAAATGCTTCGACTCACTCTTCAACCTATCCTTCTGCGGTTTACTCATCCTAATAGGAAATCTCTTGGACACCAAATAATTCACCATGTTGGCATACCAAGGGACCTTCGTGCCTGTCATGGCTAGCAATTGCTCGTCTGGAAAGCTCTCCTTCAAGGGCATTTCGTCCTCCTCTTGTATCAAACGGCTTAAATGATCCGCCACCCAAATTTCCTTTCCCTTCTTGTCTTTGATTTCCAAATCAAATTCCTGAAGTAGCAAAATCCATCTGATGAGTCTTGGTTTAGCTTCCTTCTTTAATAATAGAAACCGAAGAGCTGCATGATCAGAAAAAACGATAATCTTAGTACCAAGCAGATATGACCTAAACTTTTCTAAAGCAAAAACTATGGCCAAGAGTTCTTTTTTGTGGTGGTGTAGTTTGCTTGTGCCGGATTTAGGGTCCTTGAGGCATAGTAGATCACATGGGCTGCTTTTTCCTTCCGTTGCCCCAATACAGCTCCCACTGCATAGTTTCTTGCATCACACATTATCTCGAACGACAGTGTCCAATTCGGAGGTTGGATGATGGGGGGCGATGTAAGGGCCTCCTTGAGCTGATTAAAGGCCATCTTGCAATCGGTTGACATCTCAAATTCAACGTCTTTTTGCAATAGCCGACACAGAGGGGTAGAGATCTTTGAAAAATCCTTAATGAAACGCCTATAGAAACCTGCATGGCCAAGAAACGATCGAACTTCCCGCACAGTTGCGGGGTAAGGCAAGGCAACAATAAGATCAACTTTAGACTTATCAACCTCAATCCCTTTTGATGAAATTATATGCCCAAGAACGATGCCTTGCTCAACCATAAAATGACATTTTTCCCAATTCAAAATAAGATTTGTTTCTATGCACCTTTTCAGAATTTTAGCAAGATTATCAAGGCATTTTTCGAAAGACTCACCATACACACTAAAATCATCCATGAAAACTTCAATAATATTCCCAACATATTTGGAAAAAATACTTACCATGCACCTTTGAAAGGTGGCCGGGGCATTGCATAGCCCAAATGGCATCCTCCTCCATGCAAAGGTACCGAAGGGGCATGTGAAAGTGGTCTTCTCTTGATCTTCTGGAGAGATGGCTATTTGAAAGTATCCGGAGTATCCATCCAAGAAGCAATAGAAGGAATGCCCGGCCAATCTCTCAAGCATTTGGTCAATGAATGGCAAAGGAAAATGATCTTTGCGGGTCATGGCATTTAGCTTGCGGTAATCGATGCACACTCGCCATCTGGTTTGCAAGCGGGTGGGAACCATTTCCCCGTCTTTGTTCTCCACCATCGTCACTCCCGACTTTTTGGGCACGACTTGTGTTGGGCTCACATATTCGCTATCCGATATTGGGTAGATAATCCCAACATCGAGTAACTTGATGATCTCCGTCTTCACCACCTCCATCATAGGTGGGTTAAGCCGCCTTTGGGGTTCCCGACTTGGTTTGACATTATCCTCCAACAATATCCGGTGCATGCATAGGGATGGACTAATGCCTTTGATATCAGCAATAGCCCACCCTATAGCTTCTTTGTTAACCTTGAGGACCTCGATCAATGCTTGTTCTTGAGTGGATGTGAGCTTTGATGAGATAATCACCGGTAGGGTTTCGTCCTCCCCAAGATATGCGTATTTGAGATGGGGGGGAAGGGCTTTGAGCTCAAGGGTTGGTGCCTTGATGGTAGAAGGTAGCAGCTTTTCTCGAGGTTCAGGCAAGGGTAAGAATTTGGGAAAGGGCTTGGTTCGGAAAGGCTTGGATGATTTCGATTGTTCCACTATCCCCACAAACTCTTTCTTGGTGTCCATTGGCTCTATCTTCTCTAGATCGGCCGCCAATTCAATTGCTTCTTCATCCCTACAATAACACTTAAACACTCCCTCCACAAGGGGATCAATAACATCAATGACATCAATAGAATAAACACTATGCAATTCCTCAGGATATTTCATTGAATCAAAAATATTAAATTGCACCACTTGGCCAGCAAATTCCATGCTAAGAGTTCCCTCTCGCACGTCAATCTTTGTTTGGGAGGTATTCAAGAACGGCCTCCCAAGCAAGATTGGAGTGGAATCGGGCGAATTTCCATGCATGTCAAGTACATAGAAATCTGCTGGAAAGATGAGGTTATCCACCTCAACTATCACATCCTCAATCACCCCGTCCGGAAACGAGGTGCTTCGGTCCGCCAGTTGGATGACTACCCTCGTGTCTTTCAGTGGACCCAAGTTCAAGCTATTGAAAATAGAACGGGGCATCACATTGATCGATGCCCCCAAATCAAGCATAGCCTTCTCAATCAGACAATTACCAATCTTACACGGGATGGTGAACATTCCCGGGTCCTTGCATTTCTGTGGCATCTTCTTCTGAAAAACCGCCGAGATATTTTCTCCCATGAAGACTTTCTTATTCCCATGTAGACGCCTTTTGTTGGTGCATAAATCTTTTAAAAACTTTGCGTACCGCGGAATCTGTTTTACGGCGTCCATCAAGGGAATACTGATTTCCACCTTCCTGAATACCTCCATTATCTCCTTGTCTCTATTTTTGTCGGGAATCTTCTTCATTTGACTCGAAAACGGAAGTGGGGGCATTTCAGAATTTTTGTTGGACTTCAGGGAATCTCGGCCGAGATCTTTATGTGTCTCGGCCGAGATAGGTGGGCAGAGAATTTTGCCTTCTGGACGAGGTGGGACATCTCGGCCGAGATCCTGATATGTCTCGGCCGAGATTTCGTGTTTTGCACACTCCTTTTCACTTCCAATTCTACTTGCTCCTTCACTTGACTTCCCTTTTTCAAGGACCTTCCCGCTTCCCAAAATCCCCACACTGACATTCTCAATTTCACTTTGTGGAGAGTATTTCATGGTAGGAAAAGGCAATAGGTGGTCGGGGAAGCATGCAGCTAATGCCTCCTTTTGCTTACGCAACTCCTTGACAATCTTCCACTTAGGTGCCCGAACTTTACTTTCAACCACTGAGAAGTCTCTTCTTTCCTCGAACCATCATCCACGTCCTCAGTCTTTCCTTGTGAAGTATACCCGGGCTTTTCAGGCTCCCCAAGTAACTCCTCATTCATAACAACAATGACACTCACATTTTTCGGGTTGACTTCCGGTTGAGCCGGTAATCTTCCTCCTTGTGCATTTTTTAAACGAGAAATCGCCGATGCTATCTGACTGACTTGATTTTCGATACTCTGAAACCTAGAACTTGATTCCTTCTGTAATTGGAGTGTACTAGTGGCTAGGCTTTTCACTATATCAGAAAGAGATGGATCACAGGGTACCTACTCGGTTTGCTGTCTTTGCTGGAACATTCCCCTAGGAAAAGGGGGTCGGTTTTGCCCACTGTGATCACCTTGTTGATTATTGCTCGGATTCTGATTGCCGTATTTGAAATTCGGATGGTCCCTCCAACTCGGGTTGTATGATTGTGAATACGGATCATATTTCCTCCCGGATGAGTTGGGATTAAAGTTGTGAACCGCGTTGGCATGGGCCTCCATTTCTTCTCCGAGAACCGGGTAAGTATCAGTAGAGTGTTCAGTGACTTGGCAAATTCTGCAAGGCTTGGAAGTAGGTGTGCCACCCGAGATTACCTTCTTCACCAAGTCGGTGAGTTGGTCTAACCTCTCTTCAACAGTTGAGTTCATCACATCCTTGACCCGTCTCACCGGCTCTCTGCATCCAAACTGTTGAGTATTAGCAGCTATTTTGGATATCAGTGCTCGAGCCTCAGTAGGTGTCTTATCAGATAGAACCCCTCCACTCGCCGAATCAATCATATTTCGATCTGCCAGGCAAAGTCCTTCATACCAATACTGAATCAGCAGTTGTGGAGTGATTTGATGTGGAGGGCAACTTCCGACAAGTCTCTTGAAACGTTCCCAATACTCATATAATGTTTCACCTTGCATCTGCCTCACTCCACTGATCTCCTTTCGAATGGTGGTGGCTCGAGAAGCTGGGAAGAATTTTTCAAGGAATTGGGTTTCCATCTGCTCCCAGGTGGTGATTGATCCGGATGGAAGGTAGTATAGCCAATCCCGAGCAAGATCCTTCAGGGAGAACGGGAATGCTCGAAGTTTGATCCGTTCTTCCGTCACCCTTGATGGCTTCATACTTGAACAAACCACATAGAACTCCTTGAGGTGCTTATGAGGGTCCTCTCCGGACAATCCATGAAAGGAAGGTAGTAGGTGGATGAGTCCGGATTTCAACTCGAAAGCAGTGTCGTTTCCTATGGCTGGGAAGGTGATGCACAAGGGCTCTTGAGCAACCCTTGTGTTAGCCAACTCCTTCATTGTTCTTTCTTGACCTTGATCCTCAACCATTTCTTCCAAGTTAATAATCTCTTCACCACCTAAATTCAGCACTTCGATTCTTTCTCGGACTTGCTCCAAGTCTCGAGCTCTCCTTCTAAATTCACGTTCACGTTCCTTAATATCCGATTCAAATAGCAATCCTTTTTCTCCTTGCGAACGCAAGAACATTCACTACAAGTAAACAAAAATAAGGAAACAAAGTGAGATTATGAAATTACTAAGCTAAACAAGAAGATGACTATATATGCAATTAATCATAATGCTTGATCAACAAATCAACTCTATTCTAATCACCGTTCCCCGGCAACGACGCCAAAATTTGGTAGCGTCGTTTCCTACTACCAAATTAAATTGTGTATGAAGAATACACTTAAACCTTACCGACTATCCTACTTAGTAGAATGGTAAATAAGGGTCGATCCCACAGGGAACGACCAAACAGTTTTGATTACGATGTCAAGCAGTTTATGATTAAGTATGCAAGAAATAAATACTTAAGAAAGCAATAATGGGGGGGTTGATGGGAAACTAACAATCTAATGATCTATTAGTGACAATTAAAAGCAAATAGACACAATTAAAAGTAACAAGTACTCAAAAACACTAGAAGAGATCTTTTTCGGTTTTAGTTTTCAAATAGTAAAACAAGTCACCCTTGATCATGCTTCCCCTTGGTCTTGAACAATTGATGCAACTATTGTTAATGCCCGATTAAATTGTGATTTAAGCCCTTATCTCAAGACTATTAACAAGCTCTAATAGCCTTGTTGTCCCTTAATCTTAGTTAATCAAAATAAGCTCTTCGACTAACCCTATTCAATTTAACCGAATCCTCGAACAAGCTCTCTTAGATTCAATCACCAAAAGCATTAAACACTAGGACAACGAGATAAATTCAACATAAAACTCGAAAGCTCGGTTTTAGTGGTTGAACTTTGTGTTATCCCCAATAAATAACTATTGTTTGCTACTCGGGAATCGGAAATCCTACAATTACGAATAGTAATCTCCTATTCTAGCAACACATTCACAAATCCCTTAAAGGATGATCAAACCAATAATCAATTCATAAATGTGAGTCAACAAGAGCAAACAACACAAAACACTTAAAAACACAATAATCTCGGTAACATTAACCGTAATAATCACATCAATGTCTCGACTCAAGGTTCCACAATGATCAAGGATGAAATAAGGGTGCTAGCCACCCATATTAACTAATACAATCAGAAAATAAATGGGAAAATAAAGAAACATGATACTGATATGGATGAATCCAAAGATTTCAATTGGAGAAGATGATCCTTCAACCCCTTGTCCAAACTCCTTCCTTGGTGGCTGAATAGTGCTCTCCAAGTATCAAAAAGTCCTCCAAAAGTTATCCAAAATTAGGTTAAATTCGAATGGGATGATATATATATAAAGGGAGAAAGTGCTAGACAAAAATAGGCAAAAACGTATTCAGGATTTTAAAATAGGGTAGTGAATCTCGGCCGAGACGGGAGTGTGTCTCGGCCGAGACGTGAAAAAGGGTTTTCAAGAATTTTGGGTCGAAGGTCAATCTCGGCCGAGATGCCGAGATTGGGTTGCATCTCGGCCGAGACGTGAAAAAGGGAAAACTAGGGCTTTTTAGGTTTTGACTCATCTCGGCCGAGATTAGATTGCATCTCGGCCGAGACTTTCATCTTTGACATTCTTCAGAAATTCCCTGGAGCCTCATCTCGGCCGAGATTAACATCCTGTCTCGGCCGAGATTTTCAGTTGGCCCTTCCTTTCTTGCCTCGATCGATCCCTCGACTCCGCGGTCGTTTAATCTTCGATTTCGACCCTTTTTACACCTGTCTTAATACAAAAATAGCTCAAACGCATTATTTTGCCCATTAGAATATAAAAGCACTAAATACACATAATTATGCACGTTATTAACACTAAAATGACACTAAAAGTGCCCTAAAGTGCGTGCACAGAACACGTGTATCACACGTGATAAGGCTTCCACACATTTTATAAAATCAATTAGAAAGATAAAGATAAATCTTTATACAATTAATGAAATCACAAGTAGAATAAGTAATGACATTAAGTTTTAATAAAACTATTTAAATAACATTGCCAATTTCTAAGTCTGCACATGCAAGTGGAAATGTATAAATACGTCTTTTTTTTTTTTTTTTTTTTTTTTTTTTTTTTTTTTTCTTTTTTTTTTTACGTTGCAAGGATAAATAAATTTATATGGGAAAAAACTTATGTTTTAATCTTTGTTGAAAAATCGACTAACTTCAATTAATCTCCACCTAGACACCAAGCTCCATTGACCGTCTATGTTTATTTTTAGATTCCTCCCGGCCTAACCACGTTAATGCCCCGACCAGGCCTGCCTAAGCCCCGACTAATCACTAGGCCCCAGTCCACCGCCTAACTTTCACAATCTTGGTTTTAATCAATCCACAATTCCACATTCGCTACAACATAAATGGGCCTATGTAACACCTAAAAAGTGTTACATATATATAAAAAAGTGTTACAATAGTCTTTAGGTAACACTTATTGGTGTTACATTTGCCGGTGCTACCTAAAATCTAAAGTAACACTTTTGATGTTCTTTAGTAATACTTTTTATAAGTGTTACATTAGATTTTAAATTGTAACACTTCATGGTAACACTAAAAAATGTTATATATTACCCTTTCTGTAATATTTTTTTTTTGAAAAACAAAAATATTTGAACATTTGTTATTGTTGAGTTTTGAACCTAGGTTGCAGGCCTGCAAGTACTTCAACCGTAAATGCAAAACCACTAGGCTATAATAACTATATTATCTTATTTCATACGAAAAACTATATATACATGATTTTTTGCTGTAACATCAGTAAAGCATTCTCGTGATTAAATTCTTACAAAACTACAACCTAAATTTATTTTATTAGCATATTCATTTATATAATTTGATACAAAAATTTCATTATTTTTTTTTTCAATTCATCCACTCACACACCAAAACTCCTTTCTCATTGTTAGTAAAATATAATGTGTACCTATATACACACACAAAAACTCACTAATAAATTTGTGTTATATAACTAATAATGTTATATAACTAATAAGTAAATTTGTAGGTGTTCTATTGAATTATATTTTAGTCAATTATTTTATAATAATTGTAACAATAATAATGCATGGGTTTCAAGAACATGTTTACGCAGGAATCCAAAAATGATATTTACATTTTTTTTATCTGATTTCATTTATAATTTTATATTGATACATAGAATTTGATTTCATTTCCATTAATACATAGAATTGATTTCTGATGAAGTAGTTGAAAATTTCAATTGATTGAATGAAGTAGGGATAGAATTGTAATTGCACAAAAGTAAGCGAGGGTAGATTGGTAAAGTTAGCTGCTACAGTTGTTAAATCAGATTTTGGGATTTTAGCCCTAATTGCTGTTACAAGTGTGCATTAATTGCACACAAGCAAAAGGGTGAAAATACCCGTTTTTCAGTTGCAACGGAAAACAACTTCATCATCTAACTCTTCGCCCGTTTTTCATTATCTCAGAGTGTGCGCATTACTGGTCATGCCATTCCAAAGTCGAAGCAATAGCAGACAAGTTAGGAAGGTTTCAGAAGAGTTTGAGTTTAGCTAGTGATTAAAACAAAGAAGTTGAATGTGCTTCCATTTGTAAGATTTCTCTGTGCTAGTGTCTTTCAATTCATCTTGTAATCTTGTAAACCTCTGAGTTGTGATCAATAGTATGAAGATTGTAGTGTTGGCCCTTGTGAACGTAGGATTCTTGCGAATCCAAACCACGTAAATTTTTGCGTCTTTAGTATTGTTTTCATTTTTCAAGTTCTTAGTTGTTATTGTTGGTTTCTGGTGAATCTTGTGGATTGTTGTTGGTTTATTCTAATTAGGATTAGTCATTGGGAACGTAGATTGCATATCGTTTGAATATCGCAACAATTTCATTTCCACCGTATACATTATATAAGTTTTTTCTACTCTATTCCCGTGGATATTACCCGCATACACCATACACCATTGGATTGGTGTGTAGATGTAAACTAAAATAATATTAACCTTTGATTTTATATCTAAACACAAATTCAACGATGTGTGGTGTATGTGGGTTTTAACATGTGTGCCTACTTTTCAGTTGATGCCCCATGACTCCCATTTATGATTGACTTTATTATTCTAAAACTTATGATTCAAGAATCAAGATATGAATAACTGTTCTTCGGCAGAATTCTAAGTTTATATTGCAACAATAGCCCTGCGGTCCTTGCTCTCATGTAGACTAGCAGATATATAAACAATAAATTTGTATAAATATAAAATCTTATGCATCATCAAGGTAAAACTATAAAACTGTAAAAAGATAAGAACAAAAAAAAGGCATCATTAATTACCTTGAAACAAAAACAGGGAGAGGATGAATAGAGATGAAGATTGGAGAGATTGCTTCCTACGGAGAATATTTGCAGAGCCACATAAGAAGACTGATCGCGTTCGTGCTTCATGGGAGACGGTAAAGAGTGATTATAAATTGAATAAGGTTGAGGGAGGCACTTTAGGGTTCAAAGTTAAAGTGTGAAGTAGCGGTAGCTTGAAATATAAATTATATATAATTATATATAACTTTATTAAATTAAAAATATAAAAAATGTATATAATATATAACGGGACGGGTTTAGCAAAAACTACAACCCGCTTCAAACCCGGCAATACCCATTTGATCGGTTGGAACCCGCCTCGTAACCCGTTTGATCGGATTTTTACCCGCTCCATCTGAAGCAGGTTTGGTGCGGGCTCGGATTTCAACCCGGTTTATTGTCATCCCTAAGTGAAGCATTGAGTGACCACGCCATATCATCCTCAAACAAATGGTCAAGCGGAGTTGGTCAATCTAGAGATAAAACAAATACTCAAGAAATCGGTGAATAGGAATAAAAAGGATTCGGCATTGACGTTAAATGATGTCTTATAGGCATATAGAACGGCGTACAAGATTCCATTCGGGATGTCACCTTATCAGCTTGTTTTTTGGCAAATCTTGCCATGTACCAGTTGAGTTGGAGCACCGAGCATATTGAGCTGTGAAAAAGTTGATTTTGACTTCCAAGCAGCAGGTCTAGCACGCATCCTCAAGATCAATGACTTGGACGAGTTCCGGAGTCAAGCATTCAAAAAAATCGAGTCTTTACAAGGAGCATACAAAGCTTTCACGATAAGATGCTAAAGGCTCGAAGATTTGAGGCCGGTGATCAAGTCCTTCTTTTCAATTCTCGTTTGAGACTTTTTCTGGGTAAACTGAAGTCAAAGTGGTCGGGACCCTTAACATCAAGAGTGTTCGACAGTCCGGTGTAGTTGAATTATTGTATAAAGATAGAAGTTCGTTCTTAGTAAATGGACAAAGAATCAAGAAATACTAAAAGTCGGACCAAATGAAGACCGTACACGAAGTGCGGTTGGATGCGCTCAAATAGAACCGAAAAGGTCGTCTGGCTGAAGACGTAAACTAAAGCGCTTGTCGGGAGGCAACCCAATGTTTACCCTTTTCTTTTTAAATTTTAGTACTTATCTTTATTTTGATGTTTTAAAGCTTGTTTTTAGTTATTTTTAATGTTTTAGGAACTGACATGACACGAGAGAACTTAAGCAATGGAACAAGGTTGAGATAGCGAGAAACGGGGGTCAAGAAGACGGAGAAAAATGAACGTTGGGATGCAAGGTCCGACGCGGCCGCGTCAATTTGAAGCGCCCGCGTCCATTCGAAGCGCCTGCATCAAAATTGGTCCATAACAGGCTATTAAATCTGACTGCCCAACGCGACTACGACTAGCCAGACACGGTCGAGACAAAAAAAATACCCAGAATCAACAAATCAACGTTGACTGCCCAACGCGACCGTAACACATCAACGCGGCCGCGCCCGTTAAAACAGGTCAATATAACCCAGGCGAGAACATGTCAGTCTTCTAACTTCAAAATCCTCATTCTCTCTCGCGATTTTTCAACTCAACTATTCCAATCTCCACCAAATCTCCCAATTTTTCTCTAAAATTCTCGTAAAAATACACTAATTCACAAACACACACACCCACATACACACACACACACACTTTTGGATTCAAAGTTGATTTTGCGGCTAATCGAAAAAGGGTGCGAAAACCTAGTTCAAATTCTGTGAATCTAACCCTTCCTCTTGATTTATTATGGTTAATTTATAGTTAATTTGATGAATTGAGAGACGATTTTTATATAGAATGTTAGTTGTAAGCATGATTTAAATATGAACCCATGAAGTGTTGATTTTATTGCGATGTTGCTTAAATTTATACATTCTTGTGTAGAATTGATATGGTAAATTGGGATTTTGTTATGTTGAACTGATGGGTAAAGTGATTATTCCGTCGATTTTCAGTTTCAAGTCATAGGTTCATTGAGGCATTTTATCAAACACCTTATGTGCAAGATATTTAGAGGACCTAGACTAGCGAATTTCGAATTTTGATTGAGCTTTTGAGCAGCATGGGGGATATTAGTAACCATGAATTACTTCATACTATTGTGTAAACATATAATATGGGTAGTCTTGGTTGAATTTCTATAAAATGATAATTTGTTCAATTGCACTTGATTAATTAGTAGGGAATAGCTACTTAGATTGTTGAAACTAAGTTGATTCTTGATTTAAAGTTCAAAATTATGGATTTTGTGTAGGTTATAATCATGCCTCCGAGAAAGATGAGCAAGGGGGATAGTTTTGGAGAAGGAGGAGCACATAGCAAGGTTCCAAAAGTTGGTTCATCGCACAGTAGTACCTACATGGTACAACCAAGATCAACTAACTCGGGCCTTGGGGATACATGAAAATCTCCATGAACTATTTAATAGAGTAGGGTTGCTCAAATTGTTGTTGCCTTAGTTGACGTTCAAGAGAATCACCCTAGAGTTTCTGAGCACTCTAGGAATCACTGCCTGAAGTTCTCCTTATAGCAGACGCCCTGACAATATCACATTTGAGCTTATGAACGAGTGGCATACATTGACTCTTAGTGATTTGGAGATTTATGGGATTCCCAAGGCTTCTGATGAAAAGTAAAAACACCACACATAAAAACACGGGGACTGTATCCCTCAGACCCCTTAGACTTATGTTATTGATAATTTGTATACAGTCAGGTTTAACACAAAGATATTGACTCCCTATCACCTAACCTATATTATATCAATAACTTATGGCAACTCCTGTCGACTTCTTCGACGCTGACTCGGTAATCCATCGAAGCGGACGAGCTCTCCCGAACCCACCTTGAAGCTCTTTGTCCCGAAGGTTCTTTGACACTACTGACTTATAACACCTATCCACAAATGACACCTTGATTCTATCAACACTCTCGTTAAACAAGTAAATAATTAAAGACTGAGTATGAAAACTATTTGAAAATAAGAGACTTGAACAAAGGCTAAATTTCCCTTTTTCTGCACATCCTTCACCGCTGCAGTCTTGTATTATAAATAGTATGATCTGCTTTTCATTGCCCTAGTCACGCAGCCGCCGAGCAGAAAATCACATCCATAAATCTCTCAACAAAGATATATTCTCTTTCCAAATCTTCCCACCTAATATGCACAACTCATCAATAGAATCATTTATATATGGAATCCTTATTTAAGAAAAGTCAACATGAATTATATAAATAAGGTTTATGATAAAAACCCCAAAATAATAAAAATTCTCAACTTAACAACTCTTAAATTATCTCTGATTAATTATGTCCATGAATCATGACTGGAGGACACTCTGAAGTTTAATATGATTCTAGAGATAATCAGAGTGCATGTGAGTTAATGGAAAAACCTTTCACGTGCATTGATGATGTATACATTGTTGCTCAATGAATTATAGAACACAATAATATTGAAACATACTTTATTGTTAGAGATCAACAAAGAGAATATTGGCATATATGGAATCAATCCAGGTAGAACTTGATTCTATGACAAAACGACAGGTATTTGGTTTGGTAGTGCTAGCCTCACCAAGTGTAAAGCATGTAGGACATAAAATATATTTTGTCAGTAAGCGTAGTTAGAAGAATAAAGGCTTGAGATGCAAAATCTACCTTAAACAACAAGTTTTCTCACAAAGCTCTGGACTACAAGGAGACATATTCTCCAACAACAGACGTCAAAACGTCTTATTGATAAGTTTTCGAAGGATTAATAATGTAGCATATTAATGTAGTTACAACATATCTCTTTGGGGATCTTGTTATTGAATTATGTGAAAGTGTCAGATGGACGTGCATTCCCCAACTCAAGTGACTCTAGACCACGGAGAATATTTTCAATATTAATTGAAATGCTCACTTTGGTTAAAATAATCTGGACGAAAATGGTATACACGTTTGAGTGACTACTTGATTGGGAAGGGAAAGAACAATTAACTTTGCATTTGTTCATTTATAAAGAAAACAAGTTTCGAATTTGCAACTATTACAATATATGCCGATGTTATGGACATAATAAGTACTCTTAAAGAAATTAGAGAAACCGTAAAGTATTTTAATTTCAATTGAGATAAAGGATCATGGGGAAACTCGGAACTATCTATGCCTTGAACTAGGAGACCGAGTTTGTGGAATATTAATTTCTTAGTTTGCATATATCTAAAAGATGATCAACCGATTTAACATGGATAATGTGCAATTTGTTAGCACTCCTATGATTGGTTGAAGTGTGGACATATAAGGAAAGATCTGTTTGAGTCTAAAGAAAATGACAAAAGAGCTATTGGGAGATGAAATCCCTACTTAATTGAAATATGCGCAATATTGTGTAAAACTCAATGCACTCAACCATATTTAGTTTCTCAAAGAACTTGTTAGTTATATTTGCTCAGGACAACACAATATTAGTGGAATGATATCAAAAAGTATTTTGACATCTAAATGAAACTATTGACATAAATTTGTTCTTCCCACATGAGACACGAGAGACAACAAATGAAATTGTAACCGGTAAAGAAAAGATCAAATATTCTCATATAGAGAGATAAAATGATTACAAAAGAATATGTAAATCCTTAAAGAAATGTTGAAGCTACTCCCTAATCTAGAAAACCGACTTACTTCTTTAGTTGGTTCTTACTGATATGGGTGACCTAATTGGCTAATGTAAAGGCCATTACGAAATGGTTATGTACTACCATGAGGAATGCGATGAAATCTTGAAGATCCACCAAGCGCAACCCATTTATCTACCTCACTGAGTCAAGCAAAGATGGTCCTTTTTACATGAAGGAGTTCTAGAGTACTATGGTTAAAGACCATCATCACAAATATATAAGAGATTGGTGGCTTGAGTCCTACTACAGAAGACATACCTCAATTTATGAAGACAATGCAGTTTGCAACAAAAAGATAGAATTATGCTACATATGAGATAATTATATGAAACATATGTCACAAAGTTTTTCTATAATCAGCAACCATAAACTTTCTTCATGATTTATGTAAATCGAGGATGTGGAGACTTTCAAAACTTCAAAACTCTCCTGATAGATGTACGTATCAGGGGAGGTGTGTAGACTTCAGGGGGAGTCTCAACATAGGTGCATTGTACTCTTTTTTTCTTCGACCAAGATTTATTTATTTCCACTGAGTTTTGTTACTTGGCAAGGTTTTTAATGAGGCAACAAGTTATGCACCAATTTTCTTTTGATTTGGCACAAGGGGAGCGTTGAAGAAAAACACAATTAGTGTGCCTTTATCAAAAGTAACTGATGAGGGGCAATTTAGGCGTTTACTATATTTTGTATATTCTTGTAACCCTACCTTGGATACCTTATATAAAGGGATCTCTGATTAATAAGAGATTACAATTCTACGTATATATTCCATGTCTTTCTTTCTTGTTTATTTATACTTCTCCTAAGACATTTTAAATATTAATAACCTTACTTTTACTAATCCTAGATATTTGAAATTAAAAAGTTAGGCATCGATCTTAATTTAAATTTCAAATAGTTATAACTATTTTCGTAGGAAAATGAACTTTACTTTTTGCCAAAGGATCTTATAAAGAGCTACACCAATGTCATCTAAAAGTTTCCTTAAATACTAAATACTCCACCAGTCACATAAAATAGTCATGTTTCAAGTAAAGACTTGTCCAAAAAAAAAAAAATCTGTTTCAAATGTCAATGTCAAGTTTTCGAAGTACAAGTTAAAAACTTTAACTTTTTATTAAAAAAAATACTTAAATATGATTGGATATGTCAAATTAAAAAAAAAAGTAGTGTAAGTGAGAACTGATGGTCGTTTTACATTTGTACATTCATCAAAATTGGCCAGAATTAAAAAAATTGTACAGTTTCAAACATGACTCGAGTGTTCTATTTTTCTTTCCGATATATTATTTATTCTACTTGAAGATAAATTAAGATCGTCATAGAAATTTATTTATTAGTTTTGTTGCAATTTAACAAACTAATCTTTCAAAATAAATATATTCTTTTAAGTAATATTTATATCATTATTTATATATTTTATTAAAGGACTAAAGTAATTGATAATATTGTAATTATTTTCTTTAAGAAAATTTATAATCAAATGCTATATAAATATTTGTGATATGATTTTAATAAGTTATATCAAAATATAACATCTAAAAGTGTAATGAATGACATAGATTTTTTTTTTCTTTGGAGACAAATAAGTCACATAGTACTAATAAAATATGTCTCGAAGAACTCTAATTAATTATTTCATCGAAAAAATAAAACACAACATTATGATATTATTTATAAATTTTTTTAGTATATACAAAAGTATGTGGTTAATATTATTGATTGCTTATTTTTCTTGCCAGCTATTTGACTTTAACCAAAATAAAATTATGATGTAGAATATTGTTGAAAATTATTTGACTTTATTAAATATTTTTGTTCATTTTATCCTACTAATGATAAAAAATTGTAATATTACACATAGTTAATATCCATTATTCTAATAAAGTAGTCGCTCTCTACATAAGAAAATAAATACGGAAATTATAAGAGTATAGATTTTTAAAACATGTCTAATTTATATCTAATAATAAATAGAGGGATATAGTGGAAATGGAACATTGACGCTCTCCCTTCTCTCTTCTTTCTCTCTCTAGCAGTGCAAACCCTAACCCAGCCGCGTGCAACCCTTCCCGCTGCCCTCATGGCGGCGACGACAAGCTTTTCGCTTGCGTCAGCCGTCGAGGGGGGTGATTTCCCTACTCTTCCCCAAACTGACGCCCCCAACAACAAAACCCTAAATCCTGCCGGGCAACCTGCCTCGTTTCTGACGGTTGCACAGGCGAAATCGGCGGCGGAGAAGCTGGAAGGCCGTGCGGTGAAGAAACTATTCGATCCAGTAGCGGCAGCAGGATTTGGCTGCACTGGAGTGTATAGGGGTACGCCGATCGTACAGTTCTCGGAGGATGAGATAGATCTGCTAGCTAATCAGTGTAGATTCGTTCTGATCGGAAAATTTTCGCAAGGTAGTCCGCCTTTTAAATCTATTAGATCTAACCTGTCGGGGTTTGGATTTGTGGGTTCCGTCTTTATTGGTGCTGTGAACATTAAACACATTATGATTAAATTTAGTAATGAAGATGACTATCAAAGATTCTGGGCTAAACAGATTGTGCATGTTGGGGGTTTCCCTATGAGAATTTTTAAATGGTCCAAGGATTTTGACACAAAATCAGAATCTCCTGTTGTTCCTGCATGGATTTCTTTTCCTGAACTGCCTATTCATCTTTTTGATAAAAAAGCTCTGTTTAAAATTGCGTCGCTGATTGGAAAACCCTTGAGAATAGATGAAGTTACAGCTGACCGCACTAGGCCCAGTGTGGCCAGGGTGTGTGTCGAGCTGGATCTTACAAAACCCAGGGCAGAGGAAGTGTTTATAGGCTGTGGTGACAATTTGATAACTCAGAAAGTCATTTTTGATAAAACTCCTCATTATTGCTCTAAGTGTAAGCATTTAGGACATATTGCTTTAGATTGTTTCAATGAGGAATACAAATAGAAAATTGCTTTGAAAACTAATGCTGCTAAAACAGTGCCTGTGGCCAAAAATACTGAGAAACAATGGGTCCCCAAAAAGAACAATGCTGAAATGGAAAACCCCAATGATGTAACAAATAAAAATGAAAGAAATAAGGAAAGTGGGAAGGGTAAGGATGTAGGGATGGATATTGGTGACCCTGGAGTAGGGCAAGGTCCAAATGCAGAGGAATTTCTGGAAAGAAATCTCCTCGCTGGATCTGCTCCGGATAAAGGGAAAGGAGTTGCCTCCACTCCTTACCAAACTATCCCTCCACTTGAGAGTACTGGCTTAGCTGGCACCTCAGGTTTTAGAAAGGAGGATGTTGCTGAGGGGTCTAAGAGAATCATCTTTGATCCCTTGGAGGATATCCAAGTTCATGAGAATTCTTTCTCAAAACTGTCAATGCATAATGCTGATGAGAATGAATTTCTAAATGATCATGGTAATACTGCTTTTGAAACTAACTCTTGTGTTCATATGTCACCATTGCACGAGCTTCTGGATGAGGAGGAGGATGCAGAGTTGGAAACCTTCTCTTGCGAAGATGAGTTCAATACAGAACAGAGGAGAAAACATGGTAAGAGGAAACACAAAAAGAAAAAAAAAGAAGTCTGTAGGCCCTCTTGTGATGCACACAAGAAGGGTACTGTCTTTACCAAAGGTAATCTTCCTAATTTGTCATGATAGTGCTTACTTGGAATGCAAGAGGTCTTGGAAATTCTAATGTGTGTGCCATCTTAGAAACTAAAACAGCTGAGATTGATTATTTTCTAGTTCATACTTTCGGTTTTAGAAATGTGGTTGCTAATACTAATGGGAAAATTTGGGTGATGTGGAATGATCCTGTTTCTGTTGACTTGAAATTTTCTTCTGATCAGATGATTGATGTGCTTGTTTATAATGCTGTGCTTGATTGTAAGTTTTTCTGTTCTTTTGTTTATGCTTCATGTTCCAGAGCTATTAGAGTTAATCTGTGGAATAATTTGAGAACTTGTGGTCATGGTGATGAGCCATGGATTGTGAGTGGGGACTTCAATGTCATATTGTCTGCTAATGAAAAAAAGGGAGGGGGGGTCCTCAAAATAAAATCTATGGATGAATTTAATAAGGCTTTAGTGGATGGTGGCCTTGAGGATGCTGGCTTTACAGGACTCCCATTCACATGGCATGCAAACCATGTATTTGAGAGATTAGATAGAGCTTTGGTTTCTTCAAAGTGGTGTGAATTGTTTAATAAGTTTGAGGTGAAACATCTTGCTAAAGGGCCATCAGACCATTGTCCCTTGCTTATGTCTTTTTCTTCTGTCTGTCAGAATGTTAAGTCTTCCTTCAGATTCCTTAATGCATGGACTCATCATCATACTTTTATGAAAACAGTGGAAGATTCCTGGAATCAACCTCTGCCTCAGAAAGGTATGATGAGAATCCAGGAAAAACTTTTCAGACTTAAGCAATGTTTGAAGAGTTGGAATAAAGAAGTTTTTGGGAATATATTTGATAGGATTGCTCAAGCAGAGTAGCTCCTGTTAGATCAGGAAGTTGCCTACTTGAATGATCCCTCAGATTCCCAATTGATGAATCTAAAGCAAAAGCAAGCTGAATTGACATTTGCCCTTGCTTTAGAGGAATCTTATTGGAAACAAAAATCTGCCTGTAAATGGCTTAGGGAGGGAGAGAAAAATACTGCCTATTTCCATGCTTTAGTTAAAAAAAAAGAGGTATAAAAGCAAAATTAATGAGATTCAAGTGGATGGGATTAGTATTAAAGAGCCTAATCAGATAAGTAAAACTGCTTGTGATTTCTTTGAGAAAATGTTCACTTCTGAACCATGTGATTTGGATAGTGCCATTTTTAGCACAATCAAACCCGTGGTGAGTGAGGAGCAATCCTCTAAGCTGTGTGGTCCATCCAGCTTGGATGAATTGCATGAAGTCATCAACAGTATTGACAAGGATAGCACTGCTGGACCTGATGGGTTTTCAGCTCTTTTTTATCAATATTGTTGGGATTTCATCAAGGATGATTTGCTGGAGGCAGTGCAAGAATTTCTGCTAGGTGTGCCAATGCCTAGGAGTTTTACTTGCACTTCTATAGCACTCATCCCTAAAAAACCTCACCCATCTGGTTGGGCAGATTTTAGGCCTATTAGTCTTTGTAATGTCATCAATAAAATCATGACTAAGTTGGTGAATAATAGGTTAGCATCTCTCCTCCCAACAGTGATTCCTAATGCTCAAAGTGGGTTTGTTCCCACTAGAGATATTGCTGACAATATTATCCTTGCCCAAGAAATGGTTCATGAGCTTCATACTAAGAGCAAAAATGGTAAGATGATCTTGAAAATTGATTTGCAGAAGGCTTATGATCGTATTGAATGGTCTGTTCTTTACAAAATTTTGAGGTTAATGGGATTTCCTGATCTTTTTGTTACTTATATTGCTAATGCTATTAATAATTCATGGTTTTCTTTGGTGATAAATGGTTCTCTTTCTGGCTTTTTCAAATCTAGTAGAGGAATAAGACAAGGAGATCCTATATCCCCAAGTCTGTTTGCTATTTTTTCAAATAGTCTTACACTGGGTCTACTGGATCTCTTTGACCTTTATCCTAATCTTAGATTCAATAAGAGAGGCTTAAGAATTCCTTCCTTGTCTTTTGCTGATGATACAGTAGTGTTTGCATCTGCTAAAGTGTCTGCCTTCAAAATACTGTTGAAGTTTCTCAATTGCTTTGAAAAAGCTTCTGGTCAGAAAATCAATTACACTAAGAGTACGGTGATTTTTGGAAAGCATGTTTCTAATTATAATAAAAATCAGATTCTCTCTTTGTCTATGTTCATGGAAGAAAAGCTCCCCTTTAAATATTTGGGTGTTCCATTATTTAAAGGAAGAGTGAAGAATGTGTTGTTTCAAGATCTTTTTGAAAAAATAAATGATAGGCTTAGAGGTTGGGATAAACTTTTCCTAAACATAGGGGGGAGGTTGGAACTTATTAAAAGTGTGCTAAACTCCATCCCTATGTATACCCTCAGGGTGATTGGTGCTACTAAGTCTGTTATTGATAGGTTTCATCGATTGTTCAATGGATTTCTTTGGGGCTCAAATTCTGAGCACAAACAAATCCACTGGGCCTCTTGGGATAAACTATGCTTTCCTAAGAAAGAGGGTGGCCTTGGGGTTAGAAACTTGTTTGA
This sequence comes from Ajuga chamaepitys, assembly GCA_958295605.1. Taxonomy (NCBI): domain Eukaryota; kingdom Viridiplantae; phylum Streptophyta; class Magnoliopsida; order Lamiales; family Lamiaceae; genus Ajuga; species Ajuga chamaepitys. The sequence continues at coordinate 8,878,767 of OY282507.1, read as the reverse complement.
TACAAATAGAGCATTTGCTGTTTATGCATGGTGGAAGCTTCGAACAGTAAATGTTTTATGGTGTCAATACCTTTGCAACAAGTACTTAAAACATTCTCATCCTTCTTATGTTGAAACAGGCCGCAATCAGTCTCATTTATGGAAAAGATTGCTAAAAGTGCAAGACTTAACTGAGCAGAATATTTATTGGAGGGTAGGGAAAGGTAATATCTCCTTCTGGTTTGATAGATGGTGTCAATTCTCACCTTTGTGCCAATACGTGGGAGTTTTTAATTGCAATGACAGAGTTCTGGATTATTTGGATAATGGTAAATGGGACATCAGTAAGTTGAGAGTTTTATTTCCTGATGTTATTACTGCTGATATATGTTCTGTTGTGATAGACTTGAGCATGCATGACATACCTATTTGGAAATTGTCCCCTAATGGTCTCTTCACTTTTGCTTCTGCTTGGAATGCCCTGAGATTGTCCAAGCCCTCAACGGCTTGGCAATCAATGATGTGGCCCAAAACCATTCCCAGCACCCAATCTATTTTTGTTTGGAGATTAGTCAATAAATTTCTGTCCCTTGATGATAATCTCGCAAAAAAGGGTTTTGTGGCTATTTCTTGGTGTCATCTTTGCCATTTATCCTGTGAAGAGACTGATCATACATTTGTCCATTGCCCTATTCCTTGTCAAGTGTGGAAATACTTTGCTACTCTATTCCACCTTGTTGTGCCTACTGATATTTCTTTGCCTAGTTTAATAGCATTTTGGCTGTCCAAAAAACAGGCCACTGATCACATTTGCATTATTTTACCTTTTCTGGTGGTCTGGTACATTTGGTGCGCAAGGAATAATGCTAAATTTCAGAATAAGATTACCACTGCTTCCCAGATTCAACAGCAAGTAGTTAAAAAGCTTCGAGATTTATCTTCGGCTGATTTGCTACCTGTTGGATTTTGGAGAGGCTTGGTATCTAGCTGAAATTTGGAAAATTCCAATTGTGAGGAAAAAAACGAAAAAACCCTTTTTGGTCCGTTGGAATCCCCCAAGTGATGATTATTTCAAAATTAATACTGATGGGGCGTCTAAAGGAAACCCCGGCTTGGCCGGGGCGGGTGGAATCATTAGAAACTCGAATGCGCAATTGGTTTTTGCATTTTACAAATTTTTGGGCATCATGGATTCTATGTCAGCAGAATTGAGTGCAACTGTGGAGGCACTTGAGTTGTGTGCCAAAAAGGGATGGAAAAAGATTTGGCTTGAAATCGATTCCTTATCCATCTATCACATGCTCCGTAATGGAGCGAACGGGCATTGGTCATATCAATCAAAATTGGCATCCATTGTAAAGCTTACAAGGGCGATGAATATTAAAGTCTCACATATTCATAGAGAAGGGAATGGAGCTGCAGACCACCTGGCCAATATTGCTGTGAAAACGAAAAATTCAGCAGAAATTTGTAATAGTAGTGAATGTAAAAGCCTTCGAGGCTTCTTGTTGTTAGATGCCCGGGGATACCCGAATTTTAGATTTCCAAAGTAGGTGCTTGCTGGTTGTTTCCAATGTGTGTAAAAACCTCTTGAGTGTTATTAATATATAGGTTAGGGATCGACCTCAATCCCTCCATCGTGATGATGGTTTTGAATAAAAAAAAAATAATAATAATAAATAGAGTTTATTACTTCTTCCGCCCCAAAATAAGAGTCTTATATCTATTATTCTAACAAAGAAATCAAATTCTAGAATACCTCTAAGTTCAGTTAATCAAATATTTACTTTAATATTGAGTCATTAACATGTTATAAGAATTTCACATAAAGTGGTAAACTAAAAAATCTCATATCTGACCTTATAGTTTTCTTGTCAATATATTTTCCTTTTAGTTAGTGCAATGAATATTATGGTTGCAACACTTGCACGAACATTTGTATTTTCTCAAGAATGAGATGAGAAAATAAAATTGATAAGGGCTTTGAATATCAATATACACTTTGTTTTTTATTAATTATATATTTTTATTTGTTAATCCTAAAATAAAATATTACATTTTTTAACCAACTAAACTTAAACATTGTTCAAACATATTTTATACCTAATAACTCTCTCGTAATTGAAAATTAAGTGTAGCGATAAGATCTAATATTAAATAGTGATAAAACATACTATTATATTAATAAAGAACATCAAATAAGAATATGCATTTGAGGAATATAGAGTCTTGTGTCCACTACTCTAACAAAGCCATCATATTTTAAAATACCGAAGTCCTTTTTAAACTATTACGTGGTTAATTGATCATGAGTTTGGATTACATATTTATGTTAATATTTGTTGTTTATATATTATAATAATTTTACGCAAAGTGATAGACTAAATCTCATATATGATACATTATAGTTGTCTTTGTCAACCTTTTTTTGTTATAGTTAGTAATTAGTAATAAGTACATAGATACTGAAAGTGTAAAACTTCAAAAACCATTTCTCGAGAATGAGACGAGAAATAAATCAATAAGAGTTTTGAACTTTAATATACATTGTTCGTATTTTTTATTAATTATATTTTTTATATTATTAATCCTAAAAGAAATCATATTTTTTATCCACATAAAGATCACCCGACGTAATTGGTTTTCAGAGATTAGACACCTAAACAATTTTCCTATATTTTTTTAATTATTCTTGTTTAACTACCAAACTAAAGCATTTTACTTATTGTGAAAGCATTTGTATATTATTTTCTTATTTTTTTTAACTTTAATTGGACAATCTTTCTTCTTTCTCCGTGAAAGCATTTATATATTACTCATTTCGTCCTAATTAATTTTGCACATATGAAGGGACACGTATATTAAGAAAAAACTATTTTTTGATTATTAGTTGATTTTTTTCAAAGGTGGAGATTTTAAGGCTGGAAATTGTGAGAAAAAAATTCCTTTTTAAGGATGAGCAAAATTGTGTGGAACGGATCAAAAGAAAAAGTGTGCAAATTAGTGACGGAGGTAGTACTTTTTTTAATTTAATCAGACAATCTTTCTTCTTTTCCTACGATTATAAAATAATTTAATCATAACCGAGAGAACAAATATATAAAATACATAAAAACTAAAACATATAAAAGAAAAAATATAATGTAATTTATTAATAAAAAGAAGGAAAATATAATGTCTTTCAAATATCTAGGTTCAAGCTATGCTATTGACTGAATTGAATAGTTTATATAATTGAATAAAAATTCCATGAAATAGTAGATGAATGTAAATTATAAAAAGAATCTTACAATCAAATATAACTTAAAAAAGAATATTACTAAATTAACCTTAAAATAAAAATTATTAAAAATATAACTGATAAGTCAAAATTTGTAAGAAACTACTCACACTTTTATAATAGTAGTAGATAGTAGATTTGAATATCCTATAACAATAATTAAAATAGATAATATTTTTTCACCAGAAAATGAAAGGGTTGTATTTACCAAAAGGCCCCCCGGCCCCAATATTAACAGTTTGAAATTTGAATTTATGAAACGTCTTGTATGAGCTTTATGTGTTGGGAGCGAATTTTGGCGTGTACCCTTCCACCCAAACTCTACGAGGAGGGTTTGGGTAAAGTATAAAAGGGTTTGAGAAGGTTTTGAATTTTTTTTTAAATATCATTAGTTTTTTTGTTAGAGTTCGAGTTTTAGTGCTAGCGCACCCGTAATTTAATAAAATTCAGCTCAATAAAATAGAAAAACTGAGTCAGTCACTCAACTTAATAAAAATATAGTTATTAATGAATAATAATTCATATAATCGAACCCTACGATGATATTTGAGCTGGGATGTAGTGGCATGTGTCACGTCCGCTGTGGCACATTTTCGCGTGGTACATCCACTTAAATAGTGTAAATGTAGTTTAAGAGATTTGCAGTGTAGTATTGAAATTTATAAAATATGTATTAGAAATTGTAAAATATGATGTAGGTAATAGAGTGTGAATATGAAGGGATGAGCCATCCCACTGTAAAATGAAATACGTTTGGATGAGTCATACCCCATCCGGATAGGGACATCCCAAAATAAATATCGCTACACCTTCCATTATATATATATATATATATATATATGGATTTCCGAATTGGTAGACATATTATGATTTTTTTTTTTTTTATCTCGTGTTTAATTTATTTTAATAGTTAGAGTACTAGTTCAATACCCGTTTAGATAACCTGCGAAATATACTACTTTCTAGGGGATTAGGGTACCCCATGGGTATAATATAAGTAAATGGATTTGGATATTCTAAGTATCTTTTTAGATGCGTTTAGTTAATATAAATTTTAAATAGTTAGGACTTGAGTACTCTTAATTTCATGGGTACCAACCCAGCTACCATCCCTACTTAGGGTCGTAACAAATTAAATATTTTTTATTTGATTCGGATTCGAAAAGAACGAATTCGAATACGAATTAATTATATGATTCGAATAATATTCGAATTCGAATATAGTTATATTTGATTCGAATAATTCGAATATTATGTTCATTTATATATAATATATTTAAAAAATTAAATAACACATATCTATCTTTTATCTATTACTAATATAAAAGTATGAATTGTTTCGTCCTGTTTTCGGTTTCATCTTTTCTTGTGATGCCTATAATACCCCAGACTAAGTATTAAATTTAAGGGTTAAGTAATTTAAAATAAATTATGTTTTCCTTGATTATAAAAAGTAAAATATCCTTACTAAGAATTAGATTTAAGGGTAGTTAAGTAATTTAAAATAATTTATGTTTTCCTTACTTGATTATAAAAATTAAGAGTTCTTTTATATTAAAAACTTCTCCTAAAAAACATGCTTAAATTATCCTTGTCTACACTTTCAATACTTTGAATTTTGAAATGAAATCAATTTCGTATTAAAGTAGATTTAAAGAGCTTTCCAGTGATATGTTATTTGCTTATATTTTAAACAATTGTATTAAATTATATAATTATTTAAGGTATGAAATAAAGAAAAAAAATGAATTTATTAATTTTTTTCAATCTTATCCATAACTATCATATTTTTACTATTCATACTGTCAATTTTTTTTTAAATAATAATTTTTATGGAATAATCTTGAAACTTTTATAATACATACTTTTAATTTTTATTATTCATATTTAATATACACTATGATTTTTTTACATGTCAAAATTCATGTAATTGAGCTTAACAACTAACATAATTTAAGCTCTTATATTTGCATATAATGTGATTACATATTAAAATTATTTTTTATAGAATAAGAAGATGAAAAAAATTATATAGATAAACAAATAAAAATATTGTCTTTTCTTAACACTATTTAAGTTATAAGGTCATATTACGAAAATGCAAAGTCTAAAATATTTGAATAAAAAAAGAAAATAGTGTGCGAATTTGTTGTGATAAATATTATCATGCATAAACATGAAATATTATTAAAAAATATATATTTGAATACTCATGTTACTTCACTCAGTGTTTGTGGAACCGGACAGGACAACGAACCGGCTTGGACCAGTACACGGTGAACTGGTCCGACCGGTAAAATACATTTGATTACATTTTTTAATTATATATTGCATACGATAGATATAGACATTACTTAATTTTATTAAGTTCCACAGTTAAGAAGAGGCATACTTACCAGTGTACAACCTGTCTTCCAAAAGTTTGCAATAATCTATACAGTTCATGGCCTTTAAAAAACTCACCAACTTTTGAGTCTGCCTTGCAAAAACTCACCATAACCAAACCCACCCTTAAACCCTCTCCCCCTTCGACCCTTCCCCAGCTCCCCTCTTCAGTCCTTCTTCAAAGTGGAACTGCTAAACAATGGAAGCCTCCTATGTGAAATTTCACAAGTAATGAAAGTAATATTATTGTTATCTTCTCATTTCTCTCTTCAATCCCCCCAAAAAATTACAGAAATAAAAATTTAAGCAAGGAGAAGTACATTATTGGTTCCTAGGAAGAGCAGATCAATTTATAATTATTTTTTACTTCATTTGCACTCCGTCTGCTTGTGAGAAAGACAGATCATGTTGGTGAGGTGACTTACTTTCCTAATTTTGTTTTCTCAGTCCGGTCTAAAGGTTCGTTTTTTTTGTTCCAGTTTTTACGGTTTGATCGATTTTGACCAGGTTTGACTAGTTTTATCCGGTTACAACATGCTTCACGTTTAACATTCCTAATCGGACGGGACCAATGATCGATTCACGGTTGAATTGGCCGGTCCGGTTCGATCCCACAAACGTGACTTCACTATAATTTGTAAATATCAAGTCATTGTATTTTTTTTTAAACATAAAGTAATTTCATTAATGGTTGCTTGAATCGGTTAACACTAATTGACATAAAAAGGGTGGTGCATGGGACAAATAATTCTTTTGGTGCTATAAATTTTATTTACGTCCTATCCAATATGATTTTCGTCCATGAAAGGAAGATAGTAGATGTCTAATATCAGATAACAAATAAATACATGCATAGGCACAATCTACATCACCTATCGACGTGAATGTAGTAGTGCTAGAATCCCCAAGAATACGAAACTTGGGAACTCCAGTATCAGTGGTAAGTCGAACAGCCTCACGAAGAGCAAGAACTTTAGCATACTTCAAATCATTGATATTTATAAATTGGGCATCCTTGGAGCAAGCATAAATACCAGCAAATGAGAAGTTACGAGCAAAGGATTTACCCCCATCAAAGTATATATGAATAATGGCATTTGGGAGAAAAACAAGCAATGAATCAAGTGTGCGGATGTGATGTTCAAGGGAAGCAATTCACATCCCGAAGATCTTGGAAGGTCTGGGTTGCTGTTGCAGGCAATACTTGTGAGTATGTACGAACATCTCAGAAGATAATTTTATTTCGTTGAAACCAGAGTAAGTGGGCAAGGACAACAAATCATTCTGCTATATTTAAGTCATCGAGGAGCACAGTCTTGAAACTACATTTAGCATAGATGTTGTCAGAATCGGAAGATAATTTCATAAATTTCAGTTGTTAGCTAAATTAATGATGAAACTAGGCATGTGAAGAAGAGATGCATTAAAGAGTGATCAAGTGGTGACATAAAGAACAACGGGGCTTATAATGAAGATGACGACGAGCGAAGTTGTTGGACGATGGTATCCAAAGAAAATGCAAGATACAGGCTGATAAGCTTTCAAATTCTCTTCCAAATAGGGTTCGAGCCATAGCTACTAATGGGGAAGGAGTGGGTGTCAGTAAGGTCTTCGGAAGAACCCATAATAAAATGATACGCGGATCGAACCGAAAAGTTACTACAATGGGAATAATCTAACATCTAACGGTCCAGAGAATGGTGATTTTTCAGAGGAATAACGAGAATCAAATCAACCTTCAATAGGTCAAAATTTGCCCAAACTAACAACTCATTTCAAAGTCCAAGATCTTAATCAATGATAGAGCTGACTCGGGAGGCCTGATGTAGCTGATCTGATGGTAAAACGGGGAGACAAAAGAACTCATCTGTCATGGAAGGGTGTTGTTGTCACACTATTTCCCATGAGCCTGCGACAACGAAGAGGAATAATACGATAATCGCCTTAATAATGTGTCATGTAAAGTTGGGCCGAGAACCAAGAACAACATGTAACACAGACGTTGTGCTAGGACTACATGATTTAGGAAATGAGGCTAGATGTAGAAACTAAAGGGCGCCATGCTATCTTAAGCAACATGGCAAGGTTAAATGTTTTAAAATTGCAAAAGTTTAGACCATCTTGAGATTTTCGTTGCTTGAGTATGTCCCAAGACTTCCACTGATTTTTCCTCGTGGACGAGCTATCCTCCCCTCCCCCCCCCCCCCCCCACACACACACACCTCATCAATAAGATTTTGCCGAATTCTTCAGATTACTAAGAACATGGTTCGACAACTGGAAACAATACATTGTGTACATGGATATTGCTTATATAATAGATATAATGTGCACTTCTTTACTCGATTTGCTTAATTTCTTCTCTTACCAACCATTAATGCACTTACTCATATGTTTTTTAATGCCTGCAAAACTCTATTCTTTATTCCGGCTAACAATAGAAAGGAGCCGAAATATCTACCATGTGAAGCCACTTTAGCAATTCCAAATAATTTGCAGATTGAGTGACGAATTTGAGCTTGTTTATTAGGCCTAAAAAGAATCCCCGATTTCTCAAAATTAATACATTGCCCTGAAACACTCTTGTAGAGATTGATAGCGAAATTAGTAAAATGCAAGAAAAAACTATAGCACAAATAGGGGGGAGGGGGATCCCCCTGAAGAATTCCCCGATGTAGCGTGAGTTAGCCAAAATTAATACCTTAATGAAGGAAGCTAAATTGCACAAATGACAAGCAAGACAAAACAATGTCATAAAAACTCTTAGGAAAGCCTCAAGTAAGAAGCATACGGTAGACGAAAGACCACTCAACTCAGTGAAAGACTTTACTCATACCCATCTTAATAGACACGAGTCCCTCTTTCCCCGATTTCCTAAGCTTCATACAATGGTGTAATTCATAAGCGATAAGATTATTATCCGTAATTAACCGATCCAGGATGAAGGCTGACTGAAATTCAAAGATTATAAAAGGGATGCAGGTCATACCCAATTAGAGAGCATTTTAGAAACTAACTTATAAATGACATTCCACAAACTAATCGGAGAGAATTGGGTAATAAATTTTGGTTTTCTAATTTTTTAAATAAGCACAATGTAAGTGTTACTAACATAAGGATTCAAAGAACTATGAGTAAGCATGTGCAAAACAAAATTAATAACATATTTGCCAACAATATGCCAATTTTTTTTTTTTAAAAAAAAATACAGGACTCATATCATCTTTCATTGAATTACGAGCAGATGATGTACCCTCATAAAAAATATATGAACAATGTCATTCCGGAAAAGAACAAGTAAGTAATAAAAGTGTGGGGTTGTGACGTTTGAGAGAAGGAATTAGCATCCCGAAAATCTTGCAAGCTTTGGGTTGTTGTTGCAAGCAATACTCATGAGTATGTACGGACATCAGAGAAGACAAATTTATTTTGTTGAAACCTGATTAAGTGGGCAAGGACAATAAAGTATTATGCTATATTTAAGCCATCGAGGAGTAAAATCTCTTGAAACTAGAAGTCACACATATGCTCTCAGAATCGGAAGATAGTATTATTAATTCCAATTGCTTGCTAAATTGATGAGGACATGGGGGCCATGAATAACAAAATTAATAACATCTTTGCCAACAATATGCTAACTTTTAAAAAAAAAAAAAAAATACAGGGCTCATAACATCTCTCATTAAATTATGAGCAGCCCCATAAAAATAAATGAAAAATGGTATTCAGGGGAAGAACAAGCAAGGGATAAAAGGGTGGGGTTGTGACGTTTAAGGGAAGGAATTAGCATCCCGTAAATCTTGCAAGCTCTGGGTTGTTATTGCAAGCAATACTCGTCAGTATGTACGGACATTAGAGAAGACAAATTTATTTTGTTGAAACTAGATTAAGTGGGCAAGGAAAACAGAGTATTATGCTATATTTAAGTCATCGAGGAGTAAAATCTCTCGAAACTACAAGTCACGTATATGCTGCTAGAATCGGAAGATAGTTTCATAAATTCCCGCTGCTTGCTAAATTGATGAGGACAGAGGGCCCGTGAAGAAGAGGTGCACTAAAGAGTGATCAGGTGGTGAACATAAAGAACAATTGAGTTCATGATGAAGATGACGGCGAACTAAGTCATTGGACGATGGCAAGAATTAAAGCAGCATCTCCAAAGAAAATGCAAGATACGGGTTGATAATTTAAGCTTCCGAATTCTCCTCTAAATGAGGTTCGGGCATAGCTACTAACCGGGAAAGAGTAGTTGTCAATAAAATCTTCGTAAGAACCCATAATAAAATGATATGCGATCGGACCAAAAAATTACTAGAACTGAAAGAATGTCACATCCAACGGTCCGAAGAATAGTGATTTTTCACAGGAATAGAGAGAATCACATCAGCATTTAATAGGTCAAAATCGGCCTGAACTAATAGCTCATTGCAGAGTCAAAGATCTGAATCAATGATGGAGCTGACTCAGACGTTTTGCGGGAGGCCTAATGTAGCTGATCTGATGGGAAAATTGGGAGGCAAAGGAACCAATCTGTCATGGAAGAGGGTTGTTGTCTGACCATTGCCCATGAGCTTTCGACAACATGGCAAGGTAAAATACTTTCAAATTGCAAAAGTCTAGGCCACCTTGAGATTTTCATTGCTTGAGGACGTCTGGTACACATGTCCCGTGCACACACTTTAGGGCACTTTTAGTGTCATTTTAGTGTCAATAATGTGCACAATCACGTGTATTTAGTGCTTTTGTATTCTCATGGGCAATAATGTGTTTGTGGTGGTTTATGTGCTAAAACAAGTGCAAAAGGATCGAAAAAGAACATCAAACGATCGCGGAGTCGAAGGATCAGTCGAGGCAACAAGGGACAGGGCTGAAGGATTGATCTCGGCCGAGACAGGGCACAAATCTCGACCGAGATACCTCTTCAGGGAAATCCTGAAATCTTGAGAGGCTGAAGATTTCGACTGAGACGGATATTGCATCTCGGCAGAGCTACCTCTCCAGGGAAAAATAAAAAATTCAAGAGAAGAAGATCTCGACCGAGATGAAACTCAATCTCGGCCGAGATAATACTAACCCTAAAAAGCCCTAAAAATCTCCTTTTCACGTCTCGGCCGAGATGCAATCCAATCTCGGCCGAGATCACCCCTAGATTCACAATTTGAAAAAGCCCTTTTTTCACGTCTCAGCTGAGACACACTTGCATCTCGGCCGAGATTCCTTGTCCTGTTTTAAATTTCTGAACGCGATTTTGCCTTAAACTGAAGTAACAACTCTTCCCCTATATATATATCCTCCCTTTCGAAATTAACCTATCTTGGGACATTGAATAACATATTTTCCAGCCTCCATCATCTTCAAGAGCTACATTGGGAAGGAGATTGAAGGTTTTTCATTCCTTCTACCCAAGTTCTTGGTTTCTTCTACAATTTTATTATGTCTTATTGTATTTCCTTTAACTTACTGATTGTATTAGGCGTAATGGGTGACTAACATCCTTATTTCAGCCCTTGATCATTAGTTGAACATTGGATTGAGAATGTTTATGTAATTTCTACTGTTGTTAATCGATTGGATTATGTCTTTGGAATTTTCTATGTTATTTGGGATTATTGATTCATAATTATGAATTGAATTGTGGTTTGATCACCCATTTGAATATTTGTTAGTGTGTTGCTAGAATTGAGTTTATAATCCATAATTGTTATGAATTCGATTCCCGGGTAGTAAACAATAGATTCATTTTATTGGGAATAACATAGATTTCGACCACTAGATCCATGCTTATGAGTTCTATGTCGAATCTACTCCATTGTCGTAATTCGTAAAGTACTCGACTATTGATTCTTAAATAGCTTGTTTTAGGATTTGATAAGTTGAGTAGGATTAATTGAAGAGCTTATTTTGATTAATCATACTTAAGAGACAATTAGATTGATAGAGCTTGTTATCAATCTTGGAGTAGGAGTTCCATGGCTAACTAATTGATTAATGACATTAATTATATAGATTGTTTGAAACAAGGGGATAATTGATCAAGGGTTGAATACTTTAATCATACTTTAAAAATCTAAAAATCAATCTATCTATCTTACTATCTTTTGTTAATTGAATCTTAAGCTAAGTTAATCATAGTTAAATAGTTGTTCCTAATAGTTATTGATAGTTTATAGTTTGACAAACAAAACCCCCCACCTTTATTGCTTTCGTTGTTTGCTTTTGTTCTTATTTGAAGTTTACAATTGCTTGACATATTAAAACAATATTAGACTGCCGTTCCTCGTGGGATCGACCCTTACTTATCGCTCTACTAGTTAGAGTTTTAGGTTAAGGTTTAGTATATACATATATATTCATATATGTATATATATATACTAATTTAATTTGGCACGTCTGACAAAGCGTGACACCAATGTCCCATGACTTCCACCGTATTTTCCTCGCAGACAAGCTATCCCCCCTACCCCCCCAATAAGATTTTACCAAATTCTCCAGATTAATAAGAACATGATCCGACAACTGGAAGCAAGACATTACGTACGTGGATATTGCTTATATAATTGATTAGATCACTTCTTTACCCGTTTTGCTTAATTGTTTTTCTTGTCAACCATCGATGCGCTAACTAACTCATTCTTTAATGCATGCAAAAATCTCTTGTTTATTCCGGTCAACAATAGAAAGGAGTCCAAGATATTTACCATGCGAAGCCACTTCAGCAACTCCAAACAATTGGCAGATTGAATGAGAAATCTGAGCTTGTGTATTAGTTCTAAAATAATCCCTGATTTCTCAAAATTAATACGTTTGCCCTGAAACACACTTGTAGATATTGATAGCGAACTTAAGATGTTGAGCTTTCTATAGTTGCAGCACCAAATAGAAGTGTATCATCTGGACTAAAAGAGATGAGAGATAACGGGTGCAGTTTGGGAGATTTTAATCCCATGGATGCGCCGAAAAATCTTTAAATATTGTAAAATGCAAGAAAAAATTTCAGCACAAATAGGGAATAGGGGGTCACCTTGAAAAATCCTCCGCTGCAGCATGAGGGAGCCAAAATTTACACTCACACATTTGTGAAAGTCAAGAATGTTACATAGACTTCAATAGTTTTCTTAATCTTCTATATTTAAGAATTTTCGAAGATGAAATTTGTTTTATATTAAAGTTTTATTGTAATAATAATAGAAGTAGTTAAAGGGTAAACGTGAAAATAGTGAACATGAATAGTTACACCTAATTATTTTAAATATTTAAAATCTAACATTAAAGTAAATTATTAAATCGATAGAAATATCATAAATATATTTTAAGCATATATAATAACTGGTGAAATGTATTTATTACGCTATATAAAATTATAAGGACCAATAAAGAAACACATTAGAACTATAAAGAAATAATAAATTAAGTTGTACTATGTGAATCAGTATCAGATGATTACATTAAAACATGCAAAAAAAAAAAAAAATATATATATATATATATATATATATAGCAAAATGTGAATGTTAATATTAGCTTACAAGCATAGATTAGATAAAAATAAATAATCTACACTGGAATAAAGTGTGGTATAGTCCAAATAAAAAATAAAATAGGAGATACAAAATCAGAATGATTTACGTACATGTACATATAAGATTTTTAAATGAATGTACAATGTTTGAAAAATTGGGAGTATTTCACTAAAACTAAACAGGAAAGTAAATTCATAAAAATAGTTGAAACGTTGAAAAAAATAATATTATATTAACATATAGATTGTAGCATATATCTCAATTGAAGTTTATGAGACACTATTTATATAGTCAACCCTCTATAAGAAAACATTACTTATCTTATAAATATATTATAGTAGAATTTTCATTTTAAATCACACATAATTGTCAAACTTCAATGTAGAATTGGAGAAATAATTAAGTGAAATTGAAATAAGCAATCGTAAATCAATAAGTAAATTATACTAAAAGAAGTTATACTCCCTAATAATAAAAATATTTAAAAATAAAAAGTTTCATAATAGAAGTTGGATGTTGGACTATGATACAAGTTGTTGGAAGTTTTTCCTCACATTAAAATATGTAAATGATTTTATTTGCAAATTTATTTTCATGTCAGAATTATCAATTAAGAAATATAGAGAAAGTATGTTAGGCCTAATATTCGTGTGCATATCTAACAAATTCTGAACTTATGGAAGTTGATGATGTAATAAGACAAATGACTTTGTATCTTTTGTTCAATGAAAATCTATATCTTCATTATTATACTGTTTTTCAGTAATCGTATAACTTTATTTCTAATATATTAATGATGCCGGAGTCTATCTATATTGAGAAGTAAACAATAATTAAAATATATCCAACTTTATATATATAAATTTTGTAAGAATAATACATTATATCATGGTGTGTCGTTTTTATGAAGCTTTTAACATTATTATAACGTGTTTTGCGAAACTAAGATTATTTGACCTTTTTTTTCCTCTTTTATGATTATTTTTAATTTTTATTTGATTTTGGATTGTGTTTGCTTAATCGATTAAATCTTTCATATTTTTTTTCTGACACTGAATAATCTAAGAAGTTTTGCATATCTATTATCATCATTAATAACTACATTGAGTTTTATTAAAATAATCAACCAATATCACCACAAAAAGTACAATTATTTTATGTTCATATTAAATTTTTTGATTAGATAAGAGTTAAAAAATAGTAATTTACATGTGTGTATTGCTTGTAATACTAAATATATGTATATATAATATATTTATATAACTATATATTTAAAATAAATTTATATATAAGACTATATATTATTAAAATTTGTAAATTAAAAAATTAAAAAATAATAATATTGAATATTTAAAAAATTAAAAATATCTAAAAATAAAATAAAAAATGAGCTATGCGAATCTCGAATCGAATAGTTCGAATATATCTCACGAATCAAATTCGAATTACCTTTTAAAATCGGATTAATATTCGATTCGAATTCAAATCCATATTTACAAATTCAAATCGAATTTCTTAATATTCGGTTGTTTACATCTCTATCCCTACTTATATATAGCATCCATCTCTAATTTGCACACGCTCACATATACTTACACAGGTGTGTGCTAAATCAAGAGGGCTGGATCATGAGTGGATAATTCACATGGTGCACTTTTCCAAGTCTCGCACAACAAAACCATGACGCCACGACCCAACCTTCACTCAAATTTATGATATGATAATAACTATTAGACAAACCATTGTTACTAAAAACTTTCACAAGCCATAGTTACAGTCTTACAGCTTCATAACTTATCATTCAAATTAGCAAATCAGACAAGCATCCAGCAAGATTTATCAATTAATATATCCTTTGCTTCTCAAACTTTCAACAGCATCCTTAATAATTTGCTCCATGGGAATGAATTCCAAACCCAAGTCCATCAGCTTCTTTGACGCATCTTTTGCCCGTAGCAATCCAGGTTGAGTATCCTTGGGCATCCTACAGATTGCACCATGTAAAAGTAACGCAACTATACTTGCAGTCAATAATAGAAGCTCAAGTGATGCAATAAAGGATGGTATACAAAAATGATGGAGAACAATTACAACGTGTGCACAAGTTTTAAAACCGCACGTGTAGGTATTAGGCTTTCGTAAATGTCTTCACATTTTACTGGCATTTAGAGGAGAACCTTACTTGGGCACGTTGTATTGAGGGTAGAGTTCAGCCACCTTAGCAGCAAAATCACCAAAATGTGATACAGCTTCAACGCACAAGTGTCTTCCAGTTGCAGATGTGTTTTCATACAACATTATGTGTGAAAGAGCCACATCTTTTACATGCACCGATCCCATAAAGAAATCTTCATATTGCTCAGTGCAGCCTACATTCAATGAAAAGATTACATGCAAAGTTCAGCAGAATCCAAGATAGTTATTTGCATATTGTAAATTGAAACTCTCCAAAAATCTGAGCAGGCCTTTTCTTTTTATCTCTGGTTCTATTCACCAATTCAAGCATGTTGGGCTCGTGAACAAATTTCACGAGCAATAAGTGTGTAACCCCTCCCTCGCCAAAAACAAGAACAGCTATCACTCCCTGCTAACGTGAAGCATGTAAGAAAGCCAATTTAGAACACAATTATTCTCCAAGAGATAGATAAAAGGAACATACGGCAAAGATTAGATGCAACGTACTTCTTTTGTGACTAAAATAGTGGCACTTGAATATTATTCTATGTTCGCTGTGAATAAAAACATCCAAGGTACTCCAAGCAGACTCCAGAAACAAATAACCTCAATCCATAATTTAACCAAAGAAACTCGAGTATAAAAAAACATCTAGTTTCTAAAGGCTGAATTCGATAAATAGACAGGCTTGTTTCTCACAGGAGCTGCAAGGCAGCGGTGTTCCATCTCGTTCTTTTATACTACGATACCAACTCTCAAAGATCAGAACACAAGCAGAGCACTTCAATGAAAATTGCAGAAAAGGTAAGTTGTGAATTAAATTACCCTGCAGAATGCGAAGAATCATGAGCATGCTAGCATTCAGAGCTGGAGGGATTATAGGACCCATGACCGTTCCGGGGTTCACCACAACAATATCCAGACTATTTTCCTCCGCAAATTTCCAAGCAGCCTTTTCAGCAAGTGTTTTAGAAAGTGGATACCAAATCTGACACACCGAAATCACAAACATATACATTATTATTGAATGGTGCAGAATAATAGCTGAGAGCAGAATGAGTGCATAATTTTCTGGACTTTCTGAACTTACAATGGAGATTGTAAAAGAAAAGACACATATCTCAACTACTTTCTTATTTATACAAACTTGCAACTTTATTTTACACTCTTGCTCATAATTGTGTCCACAGCATGAGATATAGCTTGAGAAATTGGAGCTATCTTATGCAGAAAAGATATATCGCAAAACTGTTTGGGAACACCTATCAAACATCTATCTCAAGTAAAAATCTTCATAGTCGAAATTAAATATTTAAAAGGGAGAGGGAAGAGGGGGAAGAGAAAGAGAGAGAGAGCATAATGTGAATAGGATACCCCCTTGTTCTTGCAGTATTCCTCATCAGTCCAGCAATCCTCATTCTTAACCTTATGAGCTGGCCAATTAGGGCTGGGAATAATAGCCGATATAGAAGACGTGACAACCACCCGCCGAACCCCAAGTTGTTTGGCTGCCGTCAGTACATTGAGCGTGCCCTTAATCGCCGGGTCCAACAGTTGTCGCTAAAATCACCAATTGATATCATACAACAAAATCGGTGAATCGACACAATAAAGGTTTCAGTGACTGAAGAGTGAGGGTATTCACCTCGGGATCGTCGACCCGGTCGACGATGCAGGGGGAAGCCAGGTGGAAAACTCCGGCGGCGGCGGTTACGGCGGGGACAATGGAGTCGTAGTTGAGCAAATCAATTTGGAAAAGACGGAGGCGGGATTCAGCTCCTTCCATGGCTTGCAAGTGCTTTGTTTCTCTCTCATCCTCTGGTATTCAAGGAGGATGACAAAATAGTTCGTGAAACTAGAAAGAGTGTTGGTTATAAAACATTTAAGAGAGAGAGAGAATGAGGATGAAAAGAGGAGAACGGGGACCGAGATTTTGGACGGTGGCCTGGACAGTGTAGCCGCGGTGGAGGAGTTGCTGAACAAGGCATGAACCGATGTAGCCGCTGCCGCCCGTTACACACACTACTTCTCCTTCTCTCTTGCTCATTTCTGCAGTGGCAATCTGCGGCTCTACCAGCACTCAACGTTTATACTTCACTAGGTGAATGAGTGAGTGCTGTTTTTAATGTTTGTCACATTTTTTTATTTTATCATAATAGCAATAAGCATTGCATGTGGACTCATTTTTTTATAATTATTAACTTTTTACAATATTAAAATTAATTTGAACGTAAAATGACACTCTCAACATCTCACTCTTTTTCACTTTCTCTTTTAGTTTCTTAATTTGTAAGCATAATCATGAACTTTATATGTGAAAACATGTATGCATAGTATTATTTTTGATTCATTGTTTTTATTATTTGTGTACTACGATAATTAGAGTTCAGACTTAATGAAATTTCATTTGTTTGTTAAATGTCATAAGATAATGTGTGAAAAATGTTGATGACTAAGTAAATTTAAGTTTTTTAAAAAATGACTAAAAAAAGAAAAAAAAAAAAAGATGTAAAACATGATAAGATTAAGTGGTGAAAATAAATACTAAATACAAAAGAAAATTTGATAGTTGAAGTACTTATTTGTATCAGTTCCAAAATCGTTGTTTCATTGTATTTTAATTTTTTTTGGTGAAACTTCTTGCTTTATAGAAAAAATATATTACGTAATAAAGTTGTTTGTAGATCGATTGTTTATAGAGTGATATTGTAGTGATATGTTTTAAAATTGTTGTTTGGTGCGATAAACCGTGTTTTGTACTGGCAATTTTAGTTATGAATTGTAGAGTTTAATGTAATTTAAAAAATAATAAATTATAATTAAAGGAATATAATTAAGTAATGTTTTCACAGTTTTGTTTCACGCAAAACATAAGCAAAAATAAACTAAGATAAGTCTAAATTTAAAACTTAAAGTCACAATAAAAGGGTGTAAAAATGCAAAACTAAATTAAAATAATAAACTCAAAAGTTAGGATAGACGAGCATAAAAAATGATGGGCTTTGGTGTAGAAATTAGACCTTCTCTTTCTTAATCTTTTGGGAACTATCTTAGTATTCGTTTTTTTTTTTTTTTTTTTTAATAATTTTGGTAATGCATTGGATAATTGCCACTACATCATTACTTTTATCTGAAGTGCAATCTTCATAAATCTTCCTTTTAATTTTTCGTTTGGTTTTTCCTTGTTCTCTTGTTGCTTCTTTTTTCAGTGGTGGACTGTCTTTGACTTTTCTTTTCCTCCCTTTTGTTTCTGTTTTCATTAATGTTGTTTTGTTCTTCTTCTCTCATTATTTCTTTATTCGTTGGTGAATTGCATTAGCTTTTCTTTTCTTTCCTTTTTCTTAACCGGATTTTCTTGTGGTGCTTTATTGGTTGAAGTTTTTCACTGTGTTTCAATCTTGTTTCTTTGTTCCTCTTCTTGCTTATGTGATATCTCTTTTGCTGTCTTCTTTTTCCTTGGTTCCTTTTTCGTGGTTGTGGTGGTTGTTTGCTCTTGATTCCGTCTCTTCTTGTTCTTCGGTTTCATTATTTCTATTTTCTCGGTAATTGCACACAATCTTCCTTGTTCATCATTTGTTTTCTCATTCAATGGTATGAGAAAATGAATCTCTTTGTGTGCTTGATGTTAGCTGTGTGTAGTAGTTGAAATCATTATGTCCCTGTAAATCATTTATAACTTAAATTATTTTTTTTATTTCGAGCTCTTGGTTTGTGATCATGCTTCCAGAATTTGTAATTATAAGTGTTTTTTTCTTAGCATTGCTAATGATGCGATATATTCTTGGACCGAGCATTCGACATGCGTAGCTGCTATGTTGCCAAAAACTATAATCTCATTGAATGACTTTTAAATTCACTATGTACCTGTCCAATTTTATAATAGGTAGGGTAAGTGATCATTTACCCATTGTGGTAACTTTCATATTTGTATGAGTTACATTGAAAACAAAAGAGTGTGCATATTGATAAGGTTAAACAAACGATTTTATCTATAAATATCTTGAATTCTGTATTTTTATATTTTTATTTTTGCAAAATTTAGAATGTGTTACCTTCGTCTAGCTTCAATGGATTTTCCCACACACTTTTTGCAAACAACCTTTTCGTATTCCTTGTAGGTTCCTCTATTACATCTGTCACATGCTTCATACCATATCTTTATAATATTCTCCACATTGTCTACTATTCCGTTAAAACAACAATAGATTCCCAAGTACATTGATAACAAATATTTTTTTAATCGAAATATAATATAATATATGCTCTAAATTATTTGTATATTGAACTTACCTCTTTCAATGTCTCTCTATTTTCTATAATATCTTTAAGAGTCACTTTATGAGCATTTACCATTGTTTGATTCGTAGTCATCTTAGATGGATCTTGTATTATGTTTGACCTGCATATATTATTTTTAATGTGTCAGAAAAATAACTTTCCATCACCTTACTTGGGCATCTAGTTTATTGCTTACCATCGGTAAATGTGCTCCATCAGTTGCCGTTGTAGTTTGTAACTTTAATTCAGTTGTTAAGAAAATAGACTGCAATTAATGCATTTCGTTTTGCGTTCTCTTTTAACACTTCCCACCAGAAAAACTTTACGTTTATTTTCTTTTTTGATGACATATAAAATATTTATGTGGACATATATAATTATGTTTTAATTTCAAGAATTTTGTTAGATAAGAATGACGAAGATTACTTGAAAAGAGTTCGAGGAAGATTTTACTTACTGTGTGTCCATGATGGTTATTTCCCTCAAGGTTAATTCTTGTCCCTTAGTATTTTTTACTATTTTGTTATCCACATTTGCAAGCATTCCATAAATATCTGGTATATTCAAAATATATCTTTGTTCTTTTTATTGTCAAATTAAGTCGTATTTATATAGAGACTTAGGGTTTCAGTATTTTACCAAATCATTTTTTGTCTCCAAGCTTGGTCTCGAGGTAAAAAGAAAAAGATTTTAGCACATTTTTTTGTCGTCAAGAATAACCTTAAGTAGTACCTTTCACCTTCAGATATATTTTGAGCACTTATACGTCCAATCACTTCTCCTTTGTTCCTTTGTTTCTAACGCTTGTCTTTTTGTCCCAGACATAATGCTCTAGAAATTCCTTGTAACAATATTTCTCGCATCCACTATTTTCTGCAAATTTTGATTATTCCAATAGGTGATATATTATTGGTTAGGTAGATAAAGTTGCAATGTTACAACTGCTGGGTATATTTCATTTAAATTAAATTAAAAAAAAAAAAAAATCACCTAGCTTCTTGAGTAGAAACCCATTGTGCATCTGAATATGGTTCAATTTTGTTTATGGTGGTATTGTCATCATTTTGTGCCACATTAATCGCCACTTTATCATTACCTTTATAGATGTACTTGTACAAATACTTCACAACTTTTGCTCTAGAACATATTTCTACATTGATATGACCATTATATCTAGACAATAAATATGGGTTGTAAGGAGCTACCCAGTGGTTATCTAATTATGCATTATCTTTAACCACAGATGATTTTTTTTAGATTTTTTCCTCCACATGGTCCGTACATTTTATGTTTCTTTACCATCTCATATAGTTCATGATACTTTTCTAGATCAGGAATTTTTGCACAAATATACTCATCAAACTAATCGACATTATTTATCGGCTTCAAAATAATAAGCATGCGTGGCAATCCCCTTTTTTAAAATTCGACAACGTGAACATGTGGTACTACTTTTCACATATCTCTTTTTTTAATAGTTGATCTTTCAAATCATGCAATTTGTCCGAAAACCTCTTACAATTAAATCTGGATGATCTTATGGTTCGCTGGCCATCATATAAATTTTCTTGAATTTCCTTACAGTCATGATTGCAAGTTATTGTGATAAACATACCTGGTTTTCCAAATCTATGAACTCATGTCAATGCGTCTAGATATCTGACCCACATATCCCTTACCAACTCCATTGCCTCTAGTTTCTTCTTTGAAGACAATGTTCATGATTCCTTAATATAATTCTACTCCCAAATTTGTTTGATTATATCAGAAAAAAATTAACCTTGTTGTCTCCAACTTTATATAGTTATCAACGGTATACTGTTGCAATAATCGTCTAGCTAATAAAGGCGTGAATCGCCTTTAATTTCGAATATGAAGCCAATAACAACTATGTTCTCTACATGAAACTTTCTTATCACTTCCTTTATCAACATCTGTTTTAAAAAATAATAAAGATGAAATTAGAAAATAAGTAATATATCAAATAGATTGTGTAACATAAATAACATTATTTAGTTAATTATGTGGTTGATATTGATATAGAAATTAGTTATTATTGAAATAATAAAATAACCTTTCGATATGAATATATTTGCCTCTTCTTTTGTTCTTCAAAACATTATTTTTGTATTACTATGCGGAATTCAAATTTGCATATTTCCTCTTCTGGACATCAAGCTCCTTCGTCTTTTTTATTCTTCATCTATGGGCAATTTGATTATGTAATAATTGTAGTATCTAAATTTAGCATTATAAATTTTGCTTCAAATTAAAATTACCTGAAGTCCGTTGCACAATTGTCGATTGATATACCAACTGGAATGAAATAAATCAATATAATTAGTAACAAAAAGAAAAAAAAATATAAAACTTATATTTAAGAGGACATCACAATAATTTATTAGTTAGTGTGTTTGACTCAACTCTCTTTTCATTGAAAAACAACAAAATATATAAGTTCAGTTTCTAGGATTTAATCGTAAAAAGTGAACTTGTATTGAATTGAGCGGAAAAGAAACATTGCAACATTTTCTATATTCTCTACCAATTTCTTGAACTTCGATTCTCCACTAATTTCTTCGATTTTGAATTATGCTTCTCTACATTTTCTACTAATTTCTCTAACTTCGGATCTCCGTTAGTTTTTCCAACTTCGGATTATGCAAGCTTTGACCAATGATTGTTAGGCTAAGTGTATTAAATAGGTTTATAAATTAGGTAGTTTAATGATTAAATATGATTAGGAAAGAGATAGTTTGGATAAGTGAATTTCTGTTGGATATATTGATATTAAATAAAATTAAAAATTAGGTAGTTTAGATTGTTGGATTTATGTTGGATAAATGATATTTTCATTATTTAATAAAAAGATAAAAACATATTTTATTTTGGTAAGTTCCCATTTGTTTGATTATTCTGGGTTTATTCGATTTTGAATTAATATTAGAAACCTACCTGCCTACTTTTTGTGCGTGCGTGCGTGTGTGATTTCCTCAAAGATTCAGTTTTAATAAGGTATTACGTTCTACTTTGTGATTAGAGGTGTAAATGAGATATTAATTTTTTTTTTATAAAGCAAATGTTAGTTTTGAAAATGATGTTAAATTTGTCGTACGGCAAGCTACACATGTGTCTTTGTTCTTATATAAGATTCAATTTTGATAAGAATGTTTGCTAGCACGATTCTTCATATGTTAATGTTTGTATAAGATAAGATTTATCACAACAAATTTGCTCACTATTTCTTTTTCTCATTAAAATATTTTAGACTTTTCATTCTTCTAATATGAGCTAACTTAAATAAATAGTGTTAAGAAAAGACAATGTTTTTTATTTTTTCTATATCTATATACCTTTTTTCTCTTCGTATTATATTAAAATAATTTTAATATATAGTCACATTATATGCAAGCATAAGAGCTTAAATTATGTTTATTTTTTAATGGTCAATTAAATAAATTTAACATGTAAAAATGAAAATTGTAGTACAATATCTAACCGTCAATAGTAAAAACGTAAAGTTTTAAGATTATGCCATAAAATTTATCTTTATTTTAAAAAAAATAATTGACAGTGTGAATATTATAATATTGTAGTTTAGATAAGATTGAAAAATATATAAATTTGATTGTTTTATAATACCTTAATGTAATATTATCTAGTACAATTGCTTAAAATAAATGCAAAGAACATATCACTGAAAAACTCTATAAATATGCTTTAATATGATATTAATTTCATTTCAAAATGCAATGCATTTGAAAGTTTAAATATGTAGTTTTTTAGGAGGAGTTTGAATATAAAAATGACTCTTTTTTATAATCACGTAAGGAAACATAAATTATTTTAAATTACTTAATCACCCTTAAATTTAATACCTATTAAGAATATTATAGGCATCAGAAGAAAAGACGAAACATAAAATAAGACAAAAAAATCCATACTTTTATATAAACTAAATTTTTATTCCAAAATTCAATGTATTGAAAGTGTAGAAGAAGAATAATTTAAGTATGTATTTTTTCAGGAGGAGTTTGAATTAAATAAGAACTCTTACTTTTTATATACAAGTAATTAAATAATAATATATTTTAAGTTACTTAATACTACTAATGCTTCGTACGAAAATATATTTAATTTATTTATAGTGTATGGCCAAAGTATGTGTTTTTAAAATTCAACTATGATCAGAAAACATAAATTATTTTTGGTATACTACATATCTATTCTATGATGGTTAAGAATCCTTAAATTCTATTTAAAAAAAGAAAAAAGAATTCTTAATATGATTAATGAAAAAGTTATTCAATCTCGCAAGGAAAGATATTTGAGAATGACACTATGACAAATTTTAGCAACACATGTGAAATAATTATTGAAATCTTGATCGGGAACTTCAACTAATTCATTAAACTAAATTATAAAGTGTAATTTTCATGTTTGTAGATATAATGTCTGAAAATGGATGGTTCTAAAATAATTAATTAATTAGACTTATTATTTACAAAAAAATCAGCCAATCACAATTATATACTCTTCTTAAAATAACTTTTAGATTTATTTTAATATGAAACAAATTTTATTTTAAAATTCAAAGTATTAAAAGTGTAGAAGAATAATAATTTAAGTATGTAGTTTTTAAGGAGGATTTTGAAATATAAAGGTACTCTTGCTTTTTATAATGAAGTATGAGAAACATAGTTTATTTTAAATTACTTTAACTATCCATAAATTTAATACTTAGTAAGGATATTACAGACATCACGAGAAATGACGAAACGAAATAACAGGATGAAAAATCCATATTTTTATATTAATACTAATACTAATTAGCAATAATAGATAGATAGATAGATAGATAGATAGATAGATAGATAGATAGATAGATAGATAGATAGATAGATAGAGATATAGATACAGATATGTTGGATATATTGGAATATTTTATTATTTGATAAAATTACTTAATTATCCTTGATATTTAATATTTTATAGGGACATTATAGTAGTCACAAGAAAAGACGAAACATTCACACTTTTATATTAGTAATAGATATATTATATATATTTGATCATAGTAAGTTAGTGACAAAATTTGCATTTGCATGAGTTACAAGAAAAATAATGTTGTAGGTCGTGTTAACATTGAATCAGCCAAATTGGATGAATTCCCGCCCAAAATCTATTACCAATTCTGGAAATCACAATTTTTTGTATATAAAATTCAACACAACATAAAACACAGTTATTGACAATAACTTATCATATATTAGCCTAAAATAAATAGGATAAAGCTATTTGGACTGATTCCGTCAGAGCAAAAAAAAAACATATTTTTAATGAAAACTTATTTATGAAGACAGTAACTAATTTTAACATTACAAATATATCCCATGTTAACAACATATTGTAATTCCAGCCTCAATCATCAACATGACATCTATGGAAACATGCTAGAGATATTCATACATTAAGAAAAATAAATATTCATACTAATATATATTTTAGTCTTTAATACTTTTCACTGCACTCTTTTTTCATTAACATATAATTTTTCATATCTTATTATTTATTAATTGCAATATTTTATTATATTAAAATTATATAAAAATATAAAAAAAATTAATTTATTCATTACATTTATAAACCGTGCATCGCACGGGGATGCTACTAGTTATTTGGAATAATCTATTTTAACACGTTAAAATAGAATTGATCCATAAGTTTTTTTTAGGGGTAGAGTTGACCCATAACTGATTGTTCTTATTTTTCTTTTTCTTTGTTTTTTTGAAAGAATTGTTCTTTTTTTTTTTTTTTGTTAGTTATCTTTTGGTGTATCACTAGTTCTGTTGAAATGGGACTGACATAGGATTGATGGTTAGGGATGTTAACGGGTAGGGTAGAGTATGGGTATGCCTTCCCTATATCCTATTTTATTTATTTCGGGGAATCGGATAACTCGATTAGTATATAAAACATAAATAAATTATATGTACTATGTATATATATAATATTCAATTTGATGTAATAAATCATATATAACATATATAATAGGAAAATGTAATAATTTACGGTATTTTCTATGTTAAATAACATATCATAAACAAAATATAGTACATACATTACTAATTATATAATGCATAATATATATTAAAAGATATATTTGTATAGTCGGGTAGGCGGGTAGAGTCAACAGGTAATATGCAATACTCGTACCCTACCCTACCCGGTAATTAAAATATCGAGTTTGAGAAATAGCCGACCCTATTATCCAATTACCCGTCGGGTAGGGTAACCCGCGAGTAAAATTAACATCCTTAATGGTGAGGAATCTACTTACGACAGATTTGCAGGAAATGACTGTTGGCAAGATTCATCATCTCTTTAATGAAGAGGAAGCGCAATGCATCAGGCCCATTCTAAGTCAATCTCTTACTCCGGATAATTTATGTTGGCACTTCACAAAGGGTGGGATACACTGTTCGGATGGGTATCACGCGTTGCATGTGATGGAGGGTGATGAGGACTGTTTGAAGGCAGCCCTCACTAGTGCTCGGTTGAGCACAGGATAAAAGAGTATCTATGAAAGTGTTGCAAGTGGATTGAAGGATTGAGTTGGTTCACCTCTCCTTTTAGCGCTCAAATTCCTACAAAACAGAGTTGGGGGTTGTCCCGGCAAAGATCCTCCGATGCTCAAGTCAGGTGATAACTCGTGAAGAGCAAAAACAATGGAAAAATAAGTTTTTTAGTGAGAGAATGCGTAACATGTGGTCTTTGAAACGATGAACTATTTATAATCATTGATTATTAGGGCAAGGGGCAAATAAGCCATTTCAATTTCGCCCAATGTCGTCGCGACACTTATTCCTCTGTACTTGGCGGCGCTATCAGAAGGTACAATACTTTCGTCAGAAAGGCCAACAGTGGTTGGTACTTTTGTCGGGGTGAAAGGGGACACCTATCTTGATCCCCAAGTCACAACAGACATCATGCAGTGCAGTGAAAAGTTATCCCCTAAATACCTCTTGGATTTAGAGAGGAGCGTTGGCTCTCCTTTGAACTTCTATGTTGTTCAGTCATCAGGTCTCTCGTTCTTCATTGTTCCAAGGATCAGTCCATGGTTCCAACCTAGACTTTAGCGTTCCAGGACTTACGGCCAGATATCCTCGAGACGAGATTCACTAGTCCAGCTCTGGAAATCTTCAGGGCTGAGTACGTCTTCTTGTACTGAGACACTTCAGCGCTGAATACTGGACTGACTTATCCGAAGTAAACACCTCTCCTCCATTCCAGAGCTGAGGCTAGCCATTCTTCCCTATCAACTACTTCCCCCTATTCCGAATGGTCTCGAGAAAACCATTTGGAGTAAAGCTCGTCCAATGCTGAAGGGATGGGATTGTTTCTTGGAGGATTTTTACCTTAGTGGTTTTTCCGCCAAAACTTTCTAGAATTCAAAACTTCTTGAATCAAAAGCGTACACGTGCTCTGACCCTTGCTCTTCCTTCATCTGGATCTGTACACGTGTCGTGCTCTGATGCGGGGGACTTTTCCTTTTTCACCCATCTATAAATACCCCTTCATTTGTAGTTTCATCTTCCTTACTTCTTCACTTTTTTACTGTTTTTCGGCAATCATAATCTTCTCCGAAGGGTTTTTCTGGCGATCTTCAAGTTTTCCGTCTTTATTTCTTCGTCCTTTCTTCACAATTCTCCAGGTACTTCTTTTTCCCCTGGATCTTTGCTTTTTCAGCTTCTTCTTTCTAGATTTTGTGCTTAAAAAATCTTGAAAAAATTCAAGCATTTTTAAAAGATGACCAATCCTGGATCTTCCTTTACGGCTGAGGAATCTTCTTCAGTGTTGAGGACTGCTCCTCTTATTCTTCCCCTAGCACCTCCAGGGATGGGGGAACACCGCCAGCGGTTTTTGAAGGAGTTGACAACCCCTTCTCTCGCTCTTGAGCTCTGGCCATTCTTTCGGACACGAGAAGGTCCACGACCAGCTTTGTACCCACCCCACGAGATTCCCCTCCACATTGCAAGGACTACTAGCATAGTTCTTGCCTCGAAGAGGTATAATTGGGACATGGTGGCGGGGGCCACCACTTTATCAGAGCAGGATCTTGAATTTCTTAGGGTTCGCGAAGCCCTTCATTCCAGTTATCTTTTTTACATCCCTGGACCAGAGGAGCGACCTACTTCCCTTACCCCTCCTTCCATTCCCATTTGGAGGGCCCACATCGATGCAGGACTTCGATTTCATTTACACTCTTTTGTAGAGGGTATATGTCTGCGTCACAAGATCCCTGTTTTTTAGCTTGGCCCTTCCATTGTTTGCCTCATTCTTGCCTTTTACATGTTGATGTGAACTGATGGTGATCAATGCACCCATGATTACTTCCTATCCTGCCATGATCTTAAGAGAGAGAGCAATGGGTTCATTTACTCCAGCTCTCGTCCCATCGAACCTGCTCACTGGGTAAACCCCCAAGCTACGATGGAGAGTGGAAACCTAAATGGGTTGTGCTCACGCCCCTCATTGGTGGATGGTCCTTCCCCTGCGAATGGCTTACCTCCACTCCTCGCTTCCGTCGTCCTTCCGCTTCCCACATTTAAGAAAGACAAACATATAGTGGACAAACTAAATGCCCATGTAAGGAGTCATGACCTCTGGGCCATTGATGACCTTTTGAGGAACACCTCAATGCTGGCCCGCTATGGGGTTCTAGGCAATGAAGAAGAACCAATCATTGACCTGGGTAATGGCCAGCTCGCTATGAGTTTCGATTTTCCGCTTGCTAGAGAGGATGAGAGTGCAGCTCTCCAGAACACCCAGCACTGATGACGATGCTGCCCCTACTGACACTGTTGTGATAGCATCAAATCTAAGCCTTCCTCTGGCTAAGCTAGCTCCTAGCAGTGCTCCACCTATATCTTCCTCTCCTTCCAAAGGGAAGACCATCCCTGCCACTTCTTTGGGAGCACTGGTGGTCTAGTCTAGGGCTTTAGTTAAGTGATCAGTTTCATCCTCAGCGGAGCTGCCCCCACCCTCGAAGAAGTTAAAGTTAGGGAAAAGTAGCAGTTCTGAGAAAGCGGTAGAAAAAAGTTGTAGTAAGAGTAAGAATGACGTTCATTGCTCCAGCAATAACTACAACTTAGTACTATCTAAAAGCTTCCTGGACTTGTCCAAAGCCCAGTGCACCACCCTGATCAAGGAGCTCCCCACTGTGGAGGATACCGCTACCCTGAGCCATGAAAGTGATGACAGAAATGCTGAAATAATGGACCAAAATCTTGTTCAGGTATTACACTTATTCTTATCCTACATAAATTTAGCCAAAGCATTGACCTCTGATTCCTTTTTCCAATTTTTTATTCACTATGGCCGCTAGCGGAGCCGCACTAGTTCTTCAGTGCTGAGTAATCTTCTCGCTGATTTTGAGAAGACTCAGGAGCAACTAACTAAGCTCACTGAGGAATTTTCAGCGCTAAAACTGGAACATGACTCCTTGAAGGAGCACAAATCGTCCCTTACTATCGCCAATGAGGGACTGAAAACAGTTCTGGCTACAGCTGAAGCGCGCTATGCTGAGGCTGAGTCACAACACCGGGCCTCTGAAGCGGAATGCCACGCTCGGGAGAGAGCTAAAGGGATTGACGCCTGCCTCCGCCGCCCCCTACTTATGATATATCTGGGTCAATCGTTCCTGAAGCAGCTCCAGGAAGGCCTCATGGAGGATTACAGGCAGAGCTTTGCCTACCTTCAAGATATGGGCTCCTTCCTAAAGGGGTTCATCCGTGCAGGCTTTACCGCGGCGCCTGCAATGAAGCTAAAGCTAAGGGATTTTCTGGAGAGTTGACTTATGATCTGCTGGGGATCGCTTCTACTCTGAAGGCTCCTCCAAGCTTCACGGGAGACCCTAGTACTCCTTATGACATGACCGCATTGTTGGGTGCAGTCAAATTAGTTATTATTTCCTAGCTTTCCTTTTGTAAATAGTAGAAAGGGTAAGTCAGGATCGATCCCACAGAGAACAGGAAAACTAATTATATTTATGTATAACGCAAGTAATAGTAATATTATATAATATAATAAAGTGTCGGGGGAGTTGATTACAATTAATTAATTAATGCAAATAACAAATAGACTAGTAAACTAAAGAAGAAGTCAAATATGAGAAAAGTATTCCCGCCTTTAACCTAGTATCCCTCTAGTCCGGATTATACTTGTAATCAATGCAACTGTTTAACAAACTAGTTCTGAAACTCCTACCCGAAGAAGTAACAAGTACGCTCTAATAACCTTGTTACCCCTTAGGTGTAATTAATCAAAAGTACGCTCTATAATTAATCTATCTAATTAAATAGTCTTAGGATATGATCTCTAAAACACCATTAACCGAACACATAAGGTAATAGGGCAACAAAATAGGTACGGTGTTGTACTCGCAAGCTCGGTACAATTGACCGCGACTTATGTTATCCTAGCGAATGAATTCACTATTTGCGATCTTAAACATAATTTCGTACAATTATGGATTACGATTTATGACCTAGCAACAATTATATGATTACTACCTTGGTGATCAATCCAAATAACAAACACATAAAAGATATAAATAAACCGAATAAATAATTAATTTCGTAACATAATTCAATCAAACAATTACTATAAGAAATACAAAGACATCCTCCTAGGGTTCAACATCAGTTAAAGACGGAAATAAAGGAACTTAGTAGATCATAGCGATGGCTAAAAACAATGTAATAACGAAAAGCATGAACATTAAACTAGAAAACCCGAGACTGCGAATCTTGATTCTTCGTGCTCTCCGGAATCCCCAAGTCCAAGCTTCAAAATTAATTCAAAAGTGTTATTTTCGGACTTGGGATCTTCTTTTTATAGATGGGGATGATTTGGGCTTAAGTTGGGTTTGAAAAGGGCAATCTTCGAGCAAATCCTTCTTTAAACCGAATTTTTGTCTCGGCCGAGAGTCGTGTATCAAATTCTCAGCCCAGAAAGACTGTCTCGGCCGAACTATTTCTCCAGCTTAAAATATGATTTGCCATTGCTCTTTTGTCTCGACTGAGTACAGTTTTCTCATGCCTTGCTCGATTTTTGCTTCGTTTTTAGACGTGCGAGACTTGTTTCTTTGTCCATCCTTAGTCGAGATCAACTTTCCGGTCTAGAAATTACCCAAATAACTTCAAAACAATTCAAACAATGTCAAATTGCCCTATAACACAAATATGAACAATACACGATCAATTATGCATGCAAATTTCACTAAATGAACACTAAAATCGACCTATTATGCATGCATAAACACGTGTACCATGACACTCCATGGTGGATCCCTGCCATCAAGCGTGGTGCGGGCAAACTTATAACGGAAGGAGAGCTGCCCTCGGAACTGCCTGCTGCAGCAAATCCATTTGTTTATCTTTCTCCCGCAGTGGGGGAGGGGGCCAGTGCTTCCGCTTTGCCTGATCTGCCTCGCATTGCTGATACTGATGTTCCCCAGCTCGACAACCGTCCTGTTGAGGGCAACACTGAAGAGGCAGGCTCAGAGACCAAGGACTCGTCTTAGGTTCCCTTAGCATCTGGGCTTTTTGTAATAGATCACGACTGAACATACTAACATACTTTGTAATACTTTTGCTCCTTTGTTACACATTTCAGCTGGCTTATACTTGTGTTTTTTCCTTTCATTTTTGCCTTCTTCCCATACTTCCCCCTGAGTTCACTTCAGGGTATCTGAAGCGAATTTTTTCTTTCAATTACAACGCTGAAACGCACAACGTACTCCCCCTGAGTTTACTTCAGGGCATCTAAAGTGAATTTTCTTTTGGATCAAAGTATGTCTTTTTTCGACCTGCTTTGTTTTTCGAGCTAAGGTAGTTTGTCATGCCCTCGATGCTCAGCTCTGAGGCCAAGGCTGGTGTTTCCCCTTAACACTTGAACTGCATCATTTTTTAGCTAAGGCATGGATCGGCTCTAGGGCCAAGGCTAAGGTTTCCCTTCAGCACTTAGCTTGCATCATTTTTGAGTTAAAGCATGGGTTCTTCCATGCACTCGGCGCTCAGCCCTGGGGCCAAGGCTGAGGTTTCCCTTCAGTGCTTGGCTTGCATCGATTTTTAGCTGAGGCATGGATTTTTCCAATCCTCGGCGGTCAGCCCTGGGGCCAAGGCTGAGGTTTCCCTTCAGCACTTAGGTTGCATCGTTTTTTAGCTAAGGCATGGATTTTTTCATGCCATCGACGCTCAACCCTGGAGCCAAGTCTGAGGTTTTCCCTTCAGCAATTGGCTTGCATCATTTTTTAGCTAAGGCATGAATTTTTCCATGCCCTCGGCGCTTAGCCTTAGGACCAAGGCTGAGGTTTCCCTTCAGCACTTGGCTTGCATCGTTTTCAGCTAAGGCATGGATTTTTCCATGCCCTCGATGCTCATCCCTGAAGAGCGCTCATAGGCCAATGCCCTTCGAGAAAGATCTACTCATCGTTGTACACAATTTACTTTAAGATTCTAGGAGAAACCCCTATATCATGGGCCCCCCTGTTTCATTGAATTCAAATAAGACATCTTACATGACAAAGTGATATAATTTTCTTAATTAAACGTAATACTTCTTCAGGTTGCTAACATCCAGGGTCTCAGCACTGGCTTACCTTCTTCATTTTGCAGCTCGTATGCTCCTCCTCTCAGGATCTTTGCCACCACAAACGGTCCTTCCCAATTGGGATCAAGCTTCCCGGTGGTCTTCAATGCGTCAGCCCTACAACACCAAGTCTCCCACTTGGATTTCTCTTTGTTTCACCCACTTGTTGTATGTTGTCCTAATCTGCCCCTTGTATCTTTCAGCTCTGATCCGAGTATCTTCCCATAGCTCCTCAAGCATGTCCAAATTTTCTCTCATTAGTGCCTCATTTTGAACCTCATCATAATTTAAAATTCAATGCGTTTCCACACCTATCTCTGCAGGGATAACCGTCGAAGCTCCATACACCAAGTTAAAAGGTGCTTCACCTATGGCAGTCTTCGTTCCCGTCCGATATAACCACAGCACTAAGTCCAGCTCCTCAGCCCACTTTCCTCCAGCCTTTTCCAGTTGTGTTTTAATTCCCTCCAATACTGTGCGATTGGTGATCTCCACCTGTCTGTTGGCATAAGGATGCGCTACGGAAGTGAATCTCTGTTGAATCTTCATCTCCTTGCACCAGCTCTGGACTTTCCCTCCGCAGAACTGCGTGCCATTGTCTGAAACCAGGATCCTTAGTATTCCATACCTGCAACATATATTTTTCCATAAAAATCTTAAGATATTTTCTTCCTCAATCTTGGCGACAACCTTCCTCTTTACCCATGTTGTAAAGTAGTCATTGCTACTATCAAAAACACCTTGTTCCCCGCCGCTGTAGGGAATTTGCCCATGATATCTACCCCCCATTTGTCGAAGGGGCAGGGGGAGTACATAACCCTCATTTCTTGTGCTGGAACGTAGATAAGGAGGCCATGCCTCTAACACTTATCACATTTTTTTATTAACTCATTTGCATCGTGAACCATCGTGGGTTAATACTATCTTGCCCTCAATACTCTCCTCACTATATCTTTTGATCCTGAGTGGCTGCCCGCCCAGCCCTCGTGCAACTTTCTTAAGATGTAATTTCCCTCTTCTTCAAATAAACACCTTGCATGGGGTTGGGTGAACGTCCTCCGATATAAGCATTCGCCTATGAGGCAGTATTTGGCATACACTGTGCTCTTCAACCCCCCTTCTTGGCATTTCCTAGTCCTGAGGTAGTGCAAAATGGGCGACCTCCAGTCACGTTATTCCTCTATACAGGCTATGTCAATCTCCAACACTCCCCTTAGAAACGTCAACATAGTAATTTTTTCCCTCACATCCTCCATTATCCGGCCATCTTAGCTAAGTAATCCGCCTTTGCATTCTCAGATCTAGGGATTTGTTCAATGTTCAGCTTTGAGAGCGATTAGCTTAGTTCTGCCACACGTTCCACATATTATACTATCTGCACGCATCTTTTTTCGTATGTTCCTTGGACCTGCTGCACTACCAGCTGAGAGTCTGACTGGATCAGGACCCTCTACACACCCAACTCAGCTGCAATCTTGAATCCATGCACTAAGACCTCATACTTCGCCTCGTTATTGGAGGTTCGAAACTCAAATTTGATTGCGAACTAGAGCTCTTCTCCTCCTAGACACACTATCACCACTCCTGCGCCACAGCCTACTTGGGAAGCTGAGCCATCCACAAATATCTTCTGGAGCTCGGGCTCTAGTCCCCTAGTGGTTTCCTGAATAAAGCCTATTAGAGTTTGAGCCTTGATTGCCACCCTGGGCTCAAATTCTACATCATATTCTCCCAGCTTAACAACCCATTTAACCATCCTCCCTGGCAAGTCTGGTCGGCTTAGAGTTTGTCGGAATTGAGAGTTTGTCCTCATGATCACCTTGTGTAACAGAATGTAAGGCCTCAATCGTCGTGGTGTTACCATTACAACCAGCATTGTTTTCTCTATCTCTGTGTACCTAAGCTCGCACCCTAAATCATCTTGCTTACGCAATATATGGGTCGCTGTGCTGCTCCTTCCTCCCTAAGAATGAAAAGAGCTGAGGGATGATTCTACTACTGATAAATACAAGTACAATACTTCCCCCTGGGCCGGCTTAGTTAACTGGGACAGGGTTGTGAGATGACCTTTTAATTCTTGAAATGCCTTGTCACATTCTTCTATCTACTCAAACTTTGACCCCTTTCTCAAGATTTTGAAGAATGGGAGGCTCCTCTCTGCAGACCTGGAGATGAATCTGCTGAGTGCTATAATCCTTCCATTCAATCTCTGGATTTCCTTTATGCTCTTCGGTGGTTTCATATCCTGCACCGCTCTAAATTTGGCTAGGTTAACCTCGATTCCATTCTTCGTCACCATATATCCCCGAAATTTTCCAGCATGCACTCCAAAAGCACACTTTTCTGGGTTTAGCCTCATACACCATTGATGGATTACCCCAAAGACCTCCTCCAGATCTGCAGGGTGATACGGGGCCAGTACACTCTTCACTAATATGTCATCAACATATGCCTCTATATTGAGGCCCAACTAGTTCCTGAAGACCTTATCCACCATCCCCTGATATGTGGCTCCTGCATTTTTTTATCCGAATTGCATTTTGATATACCCATAGGTCCCACTGGAAACCATGAAGCAAGCCTTGGGCACATCCTCTAGGTGGAGTTGTATTTGGTGATAACCTTAATAAGCATATAGAGAGTAACTCACATCCAGAGGTGGAATCCACCAACTGGTCAATGGGGGGGGGGGGGGGGAGGAGAGGATAATGATCTTTAGGGCACGCCTTGTTTAAATCCCTAAAATCTATACACATCCTCTAGGCCCCGGATCCTTTGGGCACCATGACTGCGTCGGGCAGTCACTTGGAAAATTGGACCTCCACTACATGGCCCTCTTTCAGCAATTTGGTAACCTCCTATTTGACAACCTTGTCTTTCTCATAGTTGAATTGTCTTAGCTTCTGCTTCACAGGTCTAATGTTAGTATCCACATTCAAGCGTTGCAGGGCTACATCGGGGTCTATTTCAACCATATCCACTAGAGAAAAAAAGAATAAGTCAGCGTTTCTTCTCAGGCAATCCACCACATCCCTGGATACTTCATGACTCATTTGGGTCCCTATTTTAGAGGTGAAACCTTACTTGTTGGGGAATAATTCTACTTGCAGTAGCTCCTCCTCAGGACTGACCCTCAGCTCTACCTCCTCCATTGCTTCCTTCATTTTTATTTTCTTCTTTGGGGCTCTGCCCTAATCATCGGGGATTCCCTGCACCATGTGGCTAGCCTTCCGTACGGTATCGACGTAGCACTTTCTAGTCATGAATTGATCTCCGGTGATCTCCCCGACCTTATTCCCCACTGGGAACTTAAGTTTCACATGGCACATAGAGATTATGGCCTTAAAGCAATTCACCGTTGGCCTTTCAAAGATGACATTATATGAGCTAGGGGTATCCACAACAAGAAAATTCAACATTTAAAATCTCCTCACTGGCTCTTTCCCCAGTTCGACCTGCAACACAACCTGTCCTAATGGCTTTACAGAGCCACCGCTGAATCCGTACAATGTTGTATTTACAAGGGTCATTTTGATATTCAAATCCATCTTAAGGAAGCAGCTCTGGAATATTATATTTGCAGAGCTACCTGTATCCACAAAAACTCGTGCCACTGTTGCACCTCCAGTGTCTGCCATAATCACTAAGGCGTCATTGTGGGGGTTCTGGATCACTGAAACGTCTTCAGGACCAAATTCTATCCGTGGGGAGATCCAACGAGCTTTCGTTACCTCTGATACTTCCATCCTCGTGCTACCCCCTAAGGTACATATTGCTGCTTTCCTGGCCCTGTTGGAGTCACCGTCCTCAAGCCCTCTACAATCATTTGGATGTAATTTTTAAAAGAAGGCGTCGCCTAACGAGTGGCAGATCTGGATCTCTGCCCCTAGGCTCCTATAGTGTCTCCTTACTCTTATCCTCACGCTCTTTGCACTTGTAATTCCTCTTCTTGTCCCTCTCCTTTTAAGCATATTCCACTAAATGTCCTTCCTTGACCAACTTCTCAATCATATCTTTGAGGTGCTTGCACTTGTCTGTCTCATGTTCGTAATCATTATGGAGGCGACAATATGTGTTAGACCTGGGGTTCTTAGGTCCCTTGTATGCAGAAGTGGGATACTTGAACTCTGGATGATCAACAACTATTTCCAACAACTCTGATGACCTCAACGTAAGGGGTGTGTAGTTCTCGAAGCGAGGGCCTCATACAGATCTACCCTTCTCGGTAGGTTTGTGCTCCTTTTATGAGGGTTCCCTCTTCCTTTCTGCGGCATTTTCCTCTTTCCTCCTTCCTCTACAAGCTTCCTCCAAATTGATGTATTTGTCCGCTCTTTATAGCAGTTCATCAAAAGTTCGAGGGACTCGCTTCGCCAAAGACGTGAAGAATCTCCCTTCCAGGATGAGCCCCTATGCCATGGCATTGATTTTTACTTTCGATGTAGTGCAGGGAACCTCAAGCACTACCGCATTGAACCTTGCTAAGTAGTTCCTAAGACTTTCGTTCTGATCTTGTTTGATGCTCATCAAGGGCAGTGTAGACTTCTATTATCGCCTTGCACTAGCGAACTGGTGGATGAAGAGAGACGAAAATTCCACAAAAGAAGGGATGGAGGCTACATGCAACTGACCGAACCACGGTTGTGCTTGTTTGGTCAATGTCGTTAAGAAGACTCTGCATTTAACTCCATATGTATATTGGTGCAGAAGTGCACCATTCTCAAACCGCAAGAGGTGATCATGAGGGTCTGAGGTTCCATATACTCATATATTAGTGGCTTAAAATGTGGGAGCAGAGGATCAGCCAATACTTTTTTTATGAAAGGAGAGCTGACAGCTCTGAGGGGACGGCGAGTGCCTACCTCCCTGCTCCTTCACAGGTCTTCCATTTCTCTTCGGTGGGCCTGCAATTGTTGATTAACAATGTCTATTATTGCTGCGTAGCTCGCGTCATAGTCCGTTGTTTCCGCCTCCTCTTTCCTTGGGGGCATGACCCTCCCCCTTGGGGGCATCCTCTGCACCCGCAGATTATGTTGTTCCCACACAGGTTGTTTGCCCTTGGATAAGTTTACTTCAGTATGGGTGGGATCCTCCACCGGAATGGGTTGTTTCATCGTTCTCTCTCCAGAACCCCGAGGTTCGATAGGGATAAACCCCGGTGAAGGGCTAGAGAGTCCACCTCGATTGGTAAGAGCGCTATCTATGGCCATTTTGATGTGGTAATTCAGCTCCTCAGCAGTGAACATCATGGTTGGAGCTTCTGAACGGGGATTTTTAGTAGTTCCACTTCTCCCTTCAGTAGTTGGGGTAGCCCCCGCCACAGTTTTAGTTTGCGTGTTTCTTGGAGGGCTGAGATTCATCACACCGGGAGGAACTGTGTCCGTTTCCACCTTTTTAAAGGCAGCGACAAGGTCCCGTGGTGTAGCGTTGGTGGCCATACTCTATGAAAGTGAAACAATTCGAGTTAAATAATTTTTCAGAAAGATTTTCGTCGAACCAAGGGGGCTTAGTAAAATATTTTCAGGGGAATGGGGGCTCTCAGGCCTTAAGCCCAAAATGTTTTCTCACAGACGGCGCCAGCTGATGAGGACTATTTGAAGGCAACCCTCACTAGTCCTCGGATGAGCACATGATAAAAGAGTACCTATGAAAGTGTTGCAAATGGATTGAAGGATTGGGTCGGTTCCCCTCTCCTTTTAGCACTTGAATTCCTGCAAAACAAAGTCGGGGGTTGCCCCGGCGAAGACGCTCCGACGCTCAAGTCAGTTTATAACTCGTGAAGAGTAAAAACAATGGAACAGTAAGTTTTATAGTGAGAGAATGTGCAACCCGTGGTCTTTGAAATGGGGAACTATTTATATCACTAATTATTAGGGCAAGGGGCAAAGGAGTCATTTCAACTTCGCCCAATGTCGTCGCGACACGTGTTCCTCTGTACTTGGCAGCGCCATCAGAAGGTACAGTACTTTCGTCAGAAAGACCAACAGTGGTTGGTACTGTTGTTGGGGTAAAAGGGGACACCTATCTTGATCCCCAAGTTACAACAGACATCATGCAGTGTAGGGAAAAGTTATCCCCTTAATACCTCCTGGATTTAGAGAAGAGCGTTGGCTCTCCTTCCTTTAGACTTCTGTGTGGTTCAGTGATCAGGTCTCTCGCTCTTCACTGTTCCAAGGACCAGTCCATGGTTCCAATTTTCACTTCAGCATTCCAGGGCTGAGGGCTAGATATCCTCAATACGAGATTCACTAGTCCAGCTATGGAAATCTTCAGGGCTGAGTACGTCTTCCTATACTGAGACACTTCAACGCTGAATATTGGACTGGCTTATCCGAAGTAAAGACCTCTCCTCCATTCCAGGGCTGAGGCTGGCCATTCTTCCTTATTAGAGGAAAATAATGAAGATGGAGGGTCGGCTTTGACAAGAGATTCAAGAGTGTGGAAGTGGATATGGAACCTAGAAGTGCCACCAAAAATCCAATTTTTTCTTTGCAAATGTGCACATAACATGATTCCGGTGTCCACGGAGCTTGCTCGAGAAAGGGTGGGGTTGGATACAATATGTAAAAGGTGTGAAGAAGGCTCGGAAAACCTGAGACATGTCTTGCAGGACTATCTGTGGGCTTCTTTTCTATGGAAACAATCCCCGCTCCGCATTGACATTGAACATATAAGAGGAAGATGAGACCATAGTTGATTAGTTCTTGCTCATTGGAATGCATGACAAGAAGGAAGTTCAGTCAATATTTGTTGTCCAAATTTGGTTCATATGGTATGCGCAAAACAAGTTCTTATTTCAGGATAAATCGTCGATCAGGTAAGGTGCTCTAGCCTGGCGATGGAGCATTGGTCGGACTATAAGGTGGCGAAGCGACCAATATTGCATGGAAGAAAACCAGAGGGTGATGAGAGATGGTCCAGACCTCTGGTGAGGCATTTGAAGATATTCCGACCCAATAGTAATAGCGGGAAATGGGATTGGCGTAGGTGTTGTTCCTCGAGACGATGAAGGAAGGGTGGTCGCAGCTCTCACAAGCCTGGAACGGGGACAAACTGACATTCGATTGGCGGAAGCAATCACATGTCGCATGGCGTGGGGCATAAAGATTGGAAACAAACCGAATTTGGTGGAGGTGGACTCGCTACAGTTATGGACGGCTCTGACCAAGAGACAACCCGATTTCTCTTATTTTGAAAATGTTGTCGCTAATATTTTGTCCTTAATTTCTTCTTTTGATTATCTTTATTTTAAGTGGGTAAAGTAATCGGCAAATAAACTAGCCGATGGCCTTGCCAAACGTTGTTTTTATGTTTCTTTTCCTCGGGGTTTTATAGTTGAGATCCCACGGTCACGACAGTACATTGTTTTTATGATGCCATTTTGCCCCCTTGGATGAATGTTTGATTGCCCTAAAAAACTAGGGTGCGTTTGCTTAAGATTGAGTTCAGTAGATTTAAAGGATCGAATCCTAATAAAGCACACTCATTAACTATCTCAACCAAATTTGACTCAGCACTTCCTAGTCTTAAGCAAACGGATCCCTAGATTAAGAAGTAACAAGCCTCCGTCTAAAAACAAAACAAAAAAGATTTTTATTTGATAAAAGAAACCTTATAGCAAATGTCTAAGCTATCGTCCTAATTATACAAAGCCTAAATTCTCATTTGTCATCATTTTCCCCGCCCCGCCCTGTCCACCACCGTACAGTTCTCTTTCTTGATAGATTTGCACGAAAGTTTGGTAGCCACTGAATGTTGTTTGGTAGTGGAACATGTACATCCCTGTTCGGCGTGTATGTATCGAACATACTAAGTTTTGTCCGTGAATTAGTACCCAATAAGCTCGGGTTTTTCTTCTCCCGGCGGTAAGTTGGTAAAGAGGGGACGTAAGATGTCCTTATTCTCGGTAACTTGTCAACTTATTTA
This sequence comes from Ajuga chamaepitys, assembly GCA_958295605.1. Taxonomy (NCBI): domain Eukaryota; kingdom Viridiplantae; phylum Streptophyta; class Magnoliopsida; order Lamiales; family Lamiaceae; genus Ajuga; species Ajuga chamaepitys. The sequence goes on along the minus strand of OY282507.1, from coordinate 8,838,573 downwards.
AAATGGGTCTAGCAAAAAAGAGGAGAATATACAATAAATGAGGTTAGGTGGTAGACGGTACTGCAGAACAGAAGGAAATGAGAGGTGCTGGGGGATGATTATGCAACAAGTCAGAATGAAAAAACAGAGGATTATGCAACAATTCAGGAAAAGTAGATGGTTGTGGTGCTGAACCTCAACTCAAGAAAAGGAATGGCCATTCCAAAGCACTAATAAAGAACTGATGAATCGAAACAAGAGGGATAATTATCACAAAAAGGAGCACTAAAATTGCTAAGAGTTTTGAAGTTAGTGTTCGAAGGAAGCATAGCATCATCGGCTATGGAGGCGAGGGTAGAATTGGAAGTGGTGTATATAGTAATTTTGGTAATTAAATAAATTAATTATTGGTGCAAAAAAATAATTGTGGTAGAGAGAAAATTGTGACGTGAATAAATCGTCCTTCTTGAACAGAACTTTCTGATCACATTCTAATTTATTTGGCATACAAATTTGGCAAGTATAACTTCTACAGTACTCTTCAGTATGCACTTCTCTCTCTTGCAAAAATGTCAACTAGACAAATTTCTTATAAAGATATAATACTTGAAAGAATCAAACTGAATCTTGAACCACTCTCAGGAACACAAAACTTCTTCACTGATCACAATGGATGATTGATTATACAGCTGAATCCTTGGATTCCTTATCCTGATGAATAGCCAGGAGTGGGCTAGTTTCTCTCTCTTTAATCTGTAAAACAGCAAAAGAAAAGAGAAAGAGAGAGAGAGATGTATTTCAGTTAAGACAACACCAAGAAACAGAATGTAGATGTGCAACAGAGGCTAAAATGCGCTTATATATACCGGAGGCGGGGACGATATGTCACCAGCTTGTTTCCTTTTGGTCTCATTGGTGCAGAAATAAGAGTACATCCCCATGCCGACAATGGCGATGAGTATTCCAACAATGTTTCTTGCAGTAAAAGGATCGTGCAAGAGGGTGTAGCCAAATGCAAGAACAAGGCACGTTTTGAGGTGGCCCAGAACTTGGTAAGTAACTGGTGATGTCTTGCCTATCACCAAGAATGTGCTGAAGTTCACAAACACTGCTATCAAGCATGACAGCAGTATGAATCCCTGCCAATGTCAAGTAGAAAAATCGAGCATTGATTTATTGCACATTAAGCCACAATAAGAATTTAGTACAACAAAAAATTACTCTCCCTCGCAAAAAAAATCATGTTTCAAAAGTCAATGTCTCATTTATTAGTCAAAGTAAAAAGTTAGTAGTTCTAATTTCAAGTCACGGATGATTGAATAAGTCAAATCATCAACAAGTGAAAGAATTAGTATAAACGAGAATTTATGGTTTCAGAAAGTTGTACTTTCATCCAAATAAAAGAAGTTATACATTGGTCAAACATAACTGTAGAAGTCAGTTTATTTTGTTATTCTCAAACATGTGAAGCTCGAGTGGTCGTCTTGAGCTTCACATACTTGAGAAATCCACTGTTCCGAGCTTCTGCAGGCAAGACATGTGCAGAGAGGACGCAACAGTGTATATAGAAAGGGTACCATTGTCATCTTATAAGCCAGAATCTTTACATCCTGTTTCTCTTGAACAAGTGACCGTAGCTTACCAAAACGACGGAAGAATAGTTGTAGGCGAAGACATTTTGGTTAGTTAAGAACTGATCCACAAAAGGGCCTGTGAGGAACAGAATGGCTGCCTGAAATGGTGCTGATTGATACAGCAGCTGAGTCGACGACACGTTCAGCCTCTTCTGTATTGTGTTTGTTAGCTGCAAATCGAATTTACCAAGAATATAAGCAAAAATATCGCCACAAAGTAATCGCGTAATTAGTAGAGGAGAATTACAATTTGGCCAACACAAGTTGTTATAATTGCCAGAAGAGACAGAACTGAGCCCACAAGGTTGAGCTGAAGATCAGTTACTGACGCTATGCCTACTCCAAGTAGCAGCACTGACAGAGATAGCTTTATCTTGTCGCTGTATATACACGAGAGAGAGAGAGATTGAGTTTCAAGATTCTTGAACTGCAAGAATATTTTTGGTGGGAAACTTTTATCTACCCAAAACTGGGATAATCCACTATTGATTTGGTGAATGAAGGTATTAATTGGGGTCCACCACCAAATGAACGGTAGATTGTCACGATCGGGTAGGAAAAAAATAGCCATTTGGCTAAGCTACAAACCTGAACTGTTTTTTCAAGTAAATGGTTTCCAATAGTACAGTGAAAGGTATGATTGCAAGTTTTGTCATCTGTAACAACAAATAAGATTAAAGTAAGCATCCAGATTGAAATCATCATTTTCTTGAAATTACATCTCATTTCACTGAATTTGATTTAAAAATGAGATTAAAATGCACCTGATAGAAACCAATGGAGTTGAATCCCAAGCTAAGATTGAGAAGTCCAATAGAAATTCCATTCAAAATACCAAACATTGTAACAGTCTTCATGTCGATTGGCTTGTTTTCGAAGAAATTCAAGCGCAACGCTACATGAAGACTGCAGTATGTCACCATTAGATGCCAGCTAGTAAGCGTTGTCGCTGTAAAAACATCCGATAGTTGTATACATCAGCATAAAGATACTTGCTAATATCTTCATAAAATCATAATCATAGTACTAATTCAAAAAAACAATCATCAAATTTATTTTTTAATGCCTCGGAGTTGACACTTGTTCATGAAGTTTAAATTAAATAATGTATTAATAGAGTAAGAAGGTGGGAAAAAATGAGTAGAAAAGGACAGCTTACCAAACTTAAAGCCAAGATTACTCATCAAAGCCTTATTGCAGATAACTATGGACACTGATGAAGCAACCGAAAGAAACAATGCACCCATTACACCTAACTGGAACCCAGACATCTCTCCCATCTTCTGCCAAAAAATCGAAAAACATTCATTATTAGCACATACACACATTGACAAAGTAAATGAGTAAGTGAATGGAAAGAAAGTAGGATATGATCATATTATGACGGAAAGAAAAATATGCAAACTATAGGTATTGTTAAATGCCAATGACATAATAAGACAGGGCAGTTTTCTACTGCAAATCAAGAAAATGTAGAAAAACACTTGAAAATGATAGAGAAAACGAGCTAACACTCTTGTACGAAGTGACTATAATCATAAAAGTGTTACTTTTGACGTAAAAAATTATTTTATCATAAAACTGTTGTTTTTCCCAAAATGTTAAAACTAAGTCATATTTTTAACATCAAAAGTAATATTTTTATGATAAAAATAACTCCGAAATTATAGATAGGTATCCTGAGAGTATTATTTAAGCCAAAAAGGAGCATATATACGAGACAAAAGAGGGTGAAAGATGGATTAGAAGAAAACCTTTAAAAACTGGATTGATGTTCTTTTGCGGTGGCGAGAAAAGTGGACAGCTGAAGTGAGGAAGCTAGAGAGAGAAGTGGTGAATGTATGAAAGGAAAAAAATGGTGTTTTATTAGGTATTAGGAGCATGTGGTTGGTGCTAACTTGTATTAGTTTTTTCTGTTGGTTGTGCAGTGCAGTGCTTCCAGAACACAACCTAACGGCGATTATAAGCAACCCCTGCCCTTTTCTTGCTAATTATACTTCATCTGTAAACCCATCTAATTTTCTTCATTAATTGTTATAATATGTGGAAAGGAAAACTAATATGCACTATCATAATTATTCATATTTCAGTTCGAATTTTATATACCACTGAGTCCACGGATAGTAGAGCATTTCAAATGTCTATATCTTGGATAACATAATTACCTACATTCTATAAAATGTTAATATATCAGTTAACTTATTTACGAACGTGCAGGTAAAAACTTATTTACAAATGTACGTGTATATATTAACGTTTTAAGATAAAAACCAAGAATTAAGAATTAAATAACTTGATAAATATACCCTCATCTAATATCTATTTTAGGAGATAAATATTTGACCAAATCTGTGATAAATTAAAAAGTAGAGATATTTTAAGATTGTGTTCGAGAAAAAAATTGATAAAAATTGTGAAAAATATATGAAACATTAATTAATTATAAAAAAGAATAATTATTTAGAATGCGAATGTACTCCCTCCGTCCCGGTCTAACTTTCCTACTTTGACCTGGTACGGAGGTTAAGAAAAAACAGATTTTGTGTAATCTTTGACTTTTTTAAATGTGAAGATTGAAGGTGGAGATTTGAGGGTGGCATTTGTGAGAAACGTTTGTCATTTATGAGTTGAAAAATTAAGTTGGGACAAATTAAAAAGGAAAATAAGAAAGTTAGAGTAGGACGGGGGTAGTATTTAATATGAGTTACCCACAGATTTGGTAAGTAACGTTAGGAATGCAAATATTTTAAGGATTTGTCGTAGGACGCAAGAATGGAAGGTGGAATGGCCAATTCTTTCCGCCTAAGCAAAATGTTGACAACACTTTCTAATTTATTCGTTTGGTGAAATAATTTATTTTCTTCTTTTCCCATCATCTCTTAATTACGTAATGAATTCATTTATTTATTTATTTCCACATACCATGATAATATGGCTTGCACTAATAAAATCAAATGAATATATTTGCTTTTGCTATCATCTTGTAAATGGAAAAACAGAACAGAAACGTGACGATCAGGGTAAATCCGTCTTTTGCTATGCCAATTATCTACACGTCGTGCAGGCTATTAAATAAACTAGCTAAAGCCTGACCAATTCATTATAAAAAAAAAGTATACATATGCATCTTTTATGAATATATTGTGTTTTCATCGGATATAATTAAAGCTAAAAAACATCGTATGTTGTAAGCAAATTCACACTTCTAAAAAAAAAAAGGAAATCTATATATATATATATATATACATACATAAATACATACACATTTTAGAAAAATGTATACAAAACCAATTATAAATCAATTCTCACTTAGGCAATGTTTGGTTGGGGCTGGGGTGGTTGGGATGGGGGAAGGAGCTGGAGTTAGTGGCTGGGGGAAGTAGCTGGAGATGTTTGGTTGGGTGGCTGTGGTTGTGGTTGGAGTGTGATATTTAATTATTAATTGTAAAGTGTGATGTGATATGTGTAAGAGGTAGTTATTAATGATTGGGAGAATGATTAAAGTAGTGTTTGAATTTGTGATTGGTGTTCCCCCTCCATACCCTAATACCCCGGCTTGGCCAAACCAGCCCAAAGAAACATGAGGTTGGGTTGGCCCAACTGATGAGAGGTTGAGCCAATCCCAACCAAACATGGCCTTAAGTCTCACAACTATTTGATGGTTTAGTATTCAATCATAATTTCTTAATTTGTTGGGCTCTTGCCAGTTAATTTTATTTTTTGTTGTAAAGAAATTATTAAACTTTCAATTAGTTAATGATTTGACTTTTTAAATATACATAAAGTATAGATAAACCCTTTAATTATACCTTAGTATAAGTAGGACTGCAAATGAATGGAGATTTTGTTGAACAGTTCATTAACGAGCTAATTTATTTGATTAACTAAACAAATCTTAAAGTTCGTTTTATAAACGAATAGAGCTTGAATATAAATTACTCATTCATTAAAAGCTCATGAACGAGATTGTTCAAAACTAAATGAATAGTAATAACAATAATAATAAGAAAAATAACAACAAAAAATAATATTTATACTACATATAACATTTTATACTACCTCTTCTTATAATGAGCATTTTGTTAAATTCGTTTATTTGTGTGGAGATTTAGGAACTTGTATGTTTATTTGATATTCGTGAATAAAATAATTAGTTGTTCACGAGCATAAATGTTCAAAAAACATGGCCAAACACATTCGCGAGCACGGTCGTGAACATAATTAAACACTAATATAGTTCGACTCGGCTCAAATTTGATTAAAAATAAATGAACCAAACATGAACATAGCAAGCTCGACTCGGCTCAGATTTGCAGCCCTTAGGTATAACCGTATAAGTGTTGTCTGAATGGGCCGGGACTCATCAACTGGGTTGGCCCGAGTATAAATGAGTTGGGCTATATATATTTTAGCCCAATAAATGGCATGCCGCAAGAGGCTAGCCTGCCTGGGTTGTTGGCTTATGTGGGTCAGTAATAGGCCAGTCTACCGTCGTCTTATCTTTTGTCATTTGATTCATTGAAATTAAACTATAACTTTGAAAACTACTGCCCTTTTTCAGTTAGCAACCGCAATTAGTTGAACACGTACTCTCCTCCCCCCCCCCCCCAAAAAAAAAAAAACACTTCTCACCAAATTAGGCCTCAAGGGCACTGGTAGAGTTTATTGACAGAGAAAGGGATACAATTTCCAAGTTCTCCACTACCATCGGTGATTGGGTGAAAGTAAAACAAAAAATGTATTGATTGATCAATGTTAATCATGATTTTTCTAATTGTTAAGTAAAACGACAGAATTATATGTAGGATTAGTAAAAGGGACAAAACTAATAATTAGCAATGTCCATAGGTGTACATCAAAACTAATACAACCTACATCTACTACTGCACAAACGACTCGTGTTCTCTATTTTCAGTGTCTAACGCATATATCCTACGGCTGAGAAGGGATATAACCTCACTAAAAGAATTGGGCCGTTAAAAACCCACTCGAGGGGAACCGGAGGAAAAGAAGAAAAAGAAGAATACAAAGCACTTTACAAGATGGATCAAGATCAGGTTACAGTTAACGTTGCTCAATCTGTGAAAAGTACTCCTTGTCGGCATTTGCAAGGCGGTCCTGAAAAAGCGCCCACTCATGCTTGCATCTATCTCGTACCTACATAAAATAATAGAGTAATTACATCAACTGATTACAAAAATAAAAACAAAAGATCAACTGCATGTAATGAAGGATAAACCATCGCATAGTTTGAACTTGAAACATTCAAAGAGGGCGATTTACATACCCCTTGCCATGGAGCTTTCCCATTTTCGGCCTCACCCTGCACATTAATTATCAAGCTTGAATTTAGTGAGCAAGTAAGAAATTCAACACCACAAGAATAACAAGAGAGTAGACGCATGAAAGAGAAGTGGAGGAAAACAATAAAGAAACTAAAAGAACAAATAAAAAGTAATTAAAAAAAATAAAAATAAAAACGCATGATGGATACGCAAACTAAGAACAAACAATAATGAAGCTTTTCTCATTAGCTCTATTCCGAGGGTTACCATATTTAGAAGATAAAACATTAGCAGGGTAAAAAAGCATCTGCACCATATGGCCTCGATTACGGTCAATTTATTCTTTATAAAAAATATGGAGACTTTTATACTGATATCATTTAACATGAAAAAGACTGCCAAGTCTTGATGCTATGCTTATGTCCTTGACAACTTGTTTCCATTCAACGTAAAACACAGCTCCAAGCAAAGTCAAGGTAAATGGATCATTACACAATGAAGCATACAAGATACCCACACAGACAAGACCCGGTAATAGAACATACATAATATATGTATATCAGGTCTGGACAACTCCTCAACAAGTATAATTTTGGTGCATCAAAATTAAAATAATGTAAAGTTTGAAAAAAAAAAATTATTCGAATTTTTATGCCAAGAGTGAGCTAGTTACAGATGCCTGACCTGACTTCCAAGTGATGGAATCACTTGATGCACAATCCACTGGGAGTCAACAACACCAATTTTTTCATGTGCAGGCTGCAAGCGGAAGTGTTAAGCAATTAGAAGATTTAGATATCCATCAAGAATTAGCCAATGCAACATATGTCAAAAGTTGGAATAGAGCATCTCCTCTCCTACATGGCATCTCCAGATTATAAACACACTGTTCTTTCAGTTGCCTAACATTCTTTCATCTTCTCCAGATTCCAGTGCTATCATTTTTCATGATAAACATTTTACTTACTTTCTTTTGCTCTTTTTTTATTTTTAAATTATTGTTTCAGGGGAGGGATCTGTTTTTTTTTTCTTTTTAAAAAATAATTGTTGAGAGAGAGAGAGACTAACATCTACGCATCTCCGTAAAGCAAAATCCAATCCCCATCCATGAACCAGGTCATTCTGCAAACATACAATATGATTAGGAGGAGTCGTGTACAACCATGGGCTGAAGCAGACTGCAAGAAAAGCAACTGAGCGGTGGAAAGATGGAAAAGAAAATTCAGAAGGGTAAGGGCAGTTACCTGAATCATATGCCAAACACATCTCCAAGCTTCACGAGAGAATACCGGAGCCATAATTTCCACAAAGCTGAATATAAGCAGAAAGAGAAATGAGGGTCACCATAGTGTATCAATAAATACTCAAGCAAAATGAACCCAGAACAAAATATTACATGTAACAAGGACAAATATATTTGTTTTCCTATATAAATTAATCCTAAATCTCAATGCAGTATTATTGGACGAAGTGTAACTCACAAGCATCTGCTTTCTGTCTGCCTAGGTGCTACATTATAGACTTACAAATTATAAATGTCCGTCACTAAGAGAGAACATTAAAAGAGAAAAGTGAGAATTCTTCAGTAGGATATTATATAATTTCGTTAATTAATTAAAAGGAGAAAAGAGGGAAAGAAAAGAGGAATCCCAAACAGTTACATCATGTAGTGAGAGAGAAGGAACATACGCTGCACATGGAGGCAAATGTGGGTCGCTGCACCAGCCTGGTTTCTCCTGTGTATCCCTGCATCAACATCCGGTCATGTCCAGTTTACAAAATGTGGTCTTTGTGAGGGGAAGAGAGATTGGGATAGTAAGTTGGTATACATACTTGTGAACTTCTTTGTCACCTAATCTCTTTGTCATTTGCCATGTCAGTCCATTGTTCGGTTCAAGACCGGGTTGGGAAATCTCTAAACCATGTTTCTTTACCAATGCAATGAACCTAACATGTAGACACACATCCGCTGAGAAGCTAAACATCATAAACTCAAAACATTAAGAATTAGAGGCTATGGAGAAAAGGATGATCACCTCTCAGCATTAAAGTGTTCAACTCCAAGATCTTCATCCCAAATGAAGATGTACTCATAAGCAGCTACAACATCTGGATGCAGAAATCTCTTCGCAAACCACCTGCAGAAACAGATAATGAAGAGAAGTCATGACACGTACAGATATAACTTTCACTATTTAAAGTCAACGGTGTCAAGTCTAGTGACTCAATTCCAAATCAAGTATCTGAATGATGGTTTACTTTAGAAAGCTGAAACATTAGCAAGGCTTTAAAAGTCAAAAGAGATTATGTAAATTTTGGGGTTTAATGATCACATAGATGTACAAAAAGACTTAATTTGAAAATCATTTCCAGTGTGACATAATTTTCAATACTTCACAATGAATGTCGTCAGATCTACACCAGTCAATTACGAACAATTAAAAATGTACAGAAGCTGGCGAAACGTCATGGGAACATACCATTTTGTTTGTTTTCTAGCACTGACATGAATTGCACGCTGTGACCACTCAAATTGATCCCATTCACTTGTCTGGCCATCATAATGGAAAAGCATAATTTGAAAATCCTGAGAAAACTGCAAGAACCATAGTGGAATTAGTGTTACCACACTGAAACTTTAATAAAGGAAATCTACCAAGGAAATAATGAAATTCTTAAGGGTCTTACCTTCTTCACGGCTTCATTAATATTGTTTTTTTGATTCAGACCAACTGTAAATGTTACAAGGTACTTTGGTTTCTGTTTCAGATCCTGCAAGTTCCAGAATATACTAAGCATTCTCCAATTGCAAGAAATCTCATCATAATTCATGTAAGGTCTACAAGGTAAGGCCATACATATATGTTACAATCTTCTGTTGTGATGCCTAAGCGCAAACGTGTTCATTTAAAACAAACAGTAGGAAAATATGAAGAATGAAAGCAACAATCTATAACCCACAGTTTTTGCATTCTACAAGCATAAAAATAAAAATGAACAATAGTGCAGCAAACATCAAAGAGACGACAAGAACATAATAAGTTACACAAATAACAGAAGACTTAAATATGCAAAAGGAAAACAATAATCTCACTTCTAACCTATCATTACTAATTATTTACAGATGCCAACATTAAGAAACAAAGGCAAGATAACTAAGGACGCGATAGAACTTCTGGAGAGTGGAGAAACCATAAGTATAGCAATTACGTTCTTCGAAACATACCTCACTAGGTTCACCCCATAACCTTCTCAGATAAAAATCTGATTCTGAGACAACAATTCCTGGTGGTAAAGACTCTGCACCACGAGGATTTGTAGGAACATATATCTTCAACAATAAAAATTTAAACGTTAGCTGTTAGCTGACACCAAAACCAAACAGAAGAGCACACAACACCGAAAGCAAAAAGTATATGCTCCAAGCAAAATACTCAAAATAGTAATTTATCAACAAAGACTAGCATATCGAGTAAGCAAGTACGCTTAGGAGGTAAATCGAATACACTAGACAGCATTTGAAAAATGAACAAAATTTAATGAAGTCTAAATACAAAAATCTATGAAAACATCATATGTTGAGCAAACAACTTGGCACTGAAACAAAACTAGCCTATCATGTGATGGACAAAAGATAACATTAATCCATCTAATCAGAACACGGAGGAATAATTTGGTTTATTCTCTTCAAATTATTTGAGTATCAATATCACATAATGTAACAACAGGGTAACAATGGGAAACATTAATAAGGCGCCAGCACCAAAAAAAAGAAAGTAGCAAAAACCCCAAATAACAGTGCAAGATTGCCACATTAATTGTTATATAAACAACAATTTGTTCACAAAGGCACTTCCTTAATTGATGAGAATTAGATCAATTATATTCCATTTTCTCTCCCATTAATAATGAGACAATGAATCAATCACCCCTTACAAGTAAAATGACAAAGAAAAACTCTATACTTCAATGAAGACCAAGTCAATATGTAAAAGAGAAATTACCTTGGGTGTTGCAGGAGTACTGCCAGAACCAAGATTTTCAGGAAAGCTACGACTAGCAGAATTATGGTCATCATTAAATGCCATATCAAAAGACGATAATATACTTGAAGGTACTGTAATCTGGAAATGATAGAATTATTAATTACAAAACATCTATATTAGGCTGATAAACATCATTATTGAGAATGAAACGATTCAGGTCATACCTTACTCAGGGAGACAGAAGGAAATGAAACGCCAATGAAATATCCCACAACCATCCCCATAATGGTCGTGATGATGAGTCGTAAACTATCATTTGTCCTCCTGAAAACCCCGCTGGAAGTAAAAGAATGAATAAGTAAATAAATAAATAAATAAAACGTATATATAAGGAAACTAGATGAAGAGGTGCAGCTCTACGAACCTGCGATGCAAGGTTCCCATTATAGTAAAGGAAGTTGCTCAACTCAAAGGTTACGCACTAGGCAGAAACCAATTCTGTGAGCAACTGTAGTAAAATACACCACATCTGCCACTTCCACAACTCTGTGCTCACCCAGTCACAAAGTGACAACCCTGTAAATAGCACAAAGAGGTTTACCGAAACTTAATTTTGAGTTCTATCACAAACAACCATCTCTTCGAAATGAAGTCCTTCAAAAAAGAAGCAATTAAGGCAGCATTCTCGATTGCCAAATGAAGTAAACCTAAACAAATCTATTGTTCCACCATGTAAGCAAATATTTGAAGGGAAAAGAAAGGTAACTTACTTCAAAATTTGATCCGCGAGGCGCAACTCCTGAAGCACATGAAACCAGCGGCATTATCAGAAACTAAACAAAAAATGATCTACGCTACTAAAAACTAATTCTACCGAAAAAAACTCTACTCATCTGAAATCTCAAGTAAATTAGTGAGTAAGGCAAAATTAAATCCTAAACCCATAAAGCAACTAATACAGCATCTATTGATTAGGAGAGAGATGACGGAAGAAGAAGAAATGCAGAATTGAAATACACACCAAAAAGATTCACATAACCAAATTCCGTTTCTTCGTGAAGATCGATCATCCCAATTCACAACCGTATCGAAAAAACGGAATTGAAATCACGAAATTAAAATTTAAAAATATATATTAGCAACACGGAAATCAAATGACGAAATCCATGTTGGGCGGAAAGAAGGAATACAGGGTTTCAGAGGCTTACAAAATTCGCTGAGAGAGAGAGAGGAGAGGAAACCGGGGTTAATTTTGTGTTCCTGAGAGATCGTGTGGTATAATTGCGGGCGACAACATAAACTGAAAAATATATTTTAACCTTTATATTGAATTTACTTTCCCACCCTCAGGTTAAAAAACAATTCATTATGACTCCTGTCGAATCAATTGATATGGATACTTAATTTTGGTTGGATTAGGTTGGACCAATCCTAAAAAAATAGATTTGCATAACTCTTTCTTTTTAAGAATTAAGAGGGAGAGACGCATAATTCTATAATATTTTTTGTCATGAGAGAGAGATTATTAACATATTTTAAGGCATTTTGAATCACTCATGGTGCCATATACATGTCATACTTATATGTCGTTTAATACAATCTTAAAAAAATTATAACCTTTATTAACTTTTCAAAATAACATAATTTTGTGTATGAATCACAGGAGATGAAATTGTCTAATCCAAGTTATTTTCATTGCATCTAATGCATTTTACGTGTTAATTATTGATGCTACTAAGTATACGTGACATATGGTGATTATTTTATGATACCCTAAAGTAAACTAGTTGAAGATAAATGATCCAAATTGTATTAGTTGGGTCGCATGTATAATGAAATTCAGAAATCAGGACCCACTGAACTCAAATTTTAATTTTTTCGCAGTTTTGAAACTTTAAGAAGGTCTCATATTTACGGAATAGGATCGCTAGTAGTTTGACCATTTAATTTGAGCCCGAGTAATTAATTATGAGTTCCATCGAATCGGGAAAGATAATAAGAAGTTAATTATCACAAAAGTATGCGGATTTGGTCCCTGTGCTTTTAAGGTTTTTACTTAAATTAGATCCCCATACTTCTATTTACTTCAAATTCAAATTTAATATATTTACTTCTGGGTATATTAGATTTGAATAATTATACATTACTTACATTAAATTCGGTTCTTATTATATAAAATATAATGCAAATAAAATCTTCTACTTTAAATTGTGCAACATTTATATTGCAACAACGCCAAGCTAATGATACGTAATAACTGGTGACGCAATACTGATAGACAAAGTCTCTTGTACATCAGGTGCATAGTGCAATTCTAATTGAGTATCACGATTTATACTTAAATGTATTATCTTTATCCAGAACAAGTAATACCTTTAAGTTTAAATATTAATGTTTTTTCATCATGATACCTGTACCCAGAAATGTAATATATTTAGGTATAAACACTAATACATTTTTGCCCATGACCCAAACTACACGGATCTTAGAACTGATGTACAAAAAACTTAATCTTATTAATATTATATTATACATTTATTATGTATTAGTGTAATTATAGTAGAAAATGTCGCACCATTCACAACAATCATTCTTGATTGAATATAATTGCAAATAAATAACAATGACCAAATCATAATGCAAGCATAAGTTTTATAGCTAAATGACTTGAAGAAAAAGAAAGATATAATGTAAGACTAGAATGTAGAACTTCGATTCCTCCAAACAAAGTAAGAGCAATGGTGGATCCAAGATTTAATAATAGGGTGAGCTAAGATATAAAAAACTTGTTCGATTTCTATGACGTCGCTGCTTACTAAGACTTTAAAAGAAAATAAAAAATAGTAACAGTCTACATAGAAGTACTATTTTTTTCTTTTCCTTTTTATATAAATATTACTAAAATAATAAAGGTTAAAACCAAATAATTGGACATGATTTTAAGTATGAATTATTTATGCATTTTCTTAGTTAGAGATTAGAGTGAGAACAATGAAATTAAAATTTTCAAATTTTGCATTGGGTTGGAGCCTAGTATTGGCCTAGCCTAGTTCTGGCCATGAGTAAAAGTGTTAGTTATTAAGAAGAAATAGAAGTACGGGGGTGTAAATATGTTAGTGTGAAGCTGCATTTTGCATGCCAGGTTAGCAAAATGCATATTTAGGTCCCTTAATTATCTATAAATATTTCAAACGATTCCTCAAACTACAAAAATAGTTGTAGAAGTTTTCCAATGATTAAAAAATGCTTGTGAAGGTGTTTACTAAACAAATGTTTGTAAAGGTCCATCAGTTATTAAAAGTATTTGTAAAGATGCATTAGTTATTAAAATGTTTTTAGAAGTCAATTAATTAAGAAAAATGACTATTCATAGATTTATTTACAATAAAATTCTATAATTATACTTTTTTATAACTGAGGGGTCTTTTGAGTGTTCTCCAGAAACTAAGGGAATTAATTGAGTTTTACAAATATTCATGAATAAGTTATGGACTAAAAGACACATTTTGTCGGAAAAAATGAATTTTATTCGCTAAAACATTTTGAATTGTGAAAAAATAGTATCCTAGTTTTACCTGATCAATAATTGAGGGGACATGAGTCATGAGTGAAGAAGTGAAAACTAACACTTTGAATCAAAATTAACATTTACGAATCATTAAAGTGAGGTGTCCATTTTAAGTGGGCAGCCCACCACCACCACCCTAAATTCTTCTTTATAGCACTTCACTTTTGTATTTTCAAATGTTTAAGGAGACTTTGTAACAACTTCTGCTTCTCTTAAGAGTTAACCATGAAAATTGATTGTAGCTCAGTTAATTTGATTGGATATTTTGTAACGCAAATTACTAGACAAGTTTTCTTTTTATGTCAATAATTTGACTTACAAAATGCTTACATCGGAAATTATTTTGAGTACATACTAGACGGTAGATACTAATATTATTTAATATATGTAATATATGATGGTTAGTATTAGATTATCGCGTAACTCACCTTAATAGAAAAGAAAGAACAATTTATGTACACGTATCTGTCAATGATTTTTGTTGGGTATGAATCCTCTTAATATACAATCAAATTATAGACACGAGTCTGTTTGTCTGTTTTTCCACCGTAAGACGTCAGCTCCACCACGAAAGTCGGTCATATACATATAAATTTACTTAACCTGAAAGTAAGTGGAAGTGAAAGAACAAAAAAATGCCTTTCTTTTTCAAAATTGCCTTTAGATACTTTTATTCCCACTTTTTGAAGATGCCCTCTCTTTTCCTTTCCTTTCTTTCCTTAATGCCGGATCACTGCTTTTCTTAAAAAAGAAAATGAAAATCAATAATTACTTGTTTTATTATAAAAAAGAAAATGAAAAAAAAAAAATCAAACTACACAGAGGTTGAAAGAAAAAAACTAATGAAGAAGCAAATCCTACTCGGGTCATAAGCAAACAAGTAGTAGACTAGTGGAAAGTCTAAGATCATGACTTTATTAAACTAGGGATATTAGTTGGGCAACTTCTATCGATTTTGTGTTAGTTATAGCGATTTTTAGGTTAATCGGGTTCCGAGTTAATAAGTACATCAAGCTGATAATTTTGTAATTTAACCGTAACTCAATCAATTTTTGGGCTAGCTACTACCCAAAATTTACAAAATTATATATTTAGATCGAATAATTATTTACCTTTTTGTCAGTTGAGGTTCGCCGGATCATAACATACATTAATCATTATTACAAAAGGTGTGACCATGCCTAAGACAAGGAAATGTAGATTTCAAAAACTCCAAGCCATCAACACTTACAAATAGATTGAGAAATCATAATTGGCGTAAAAAATATGTTTAGGAACATTAAAACTAGTATCAAACAAAAACATAATATTAAGTTCATGTAAACAACAAGATATTCATGAAAATTATTACTCCCTCCGTCCCAGCTAACTTTTTCTACTTTCCATTTTGGTCCGTCCCACTTAACTTTTCGCATCCTTAAAAAGGAAATTTCTTTCACAATCTCCACCCTCAAAATCTCCACACTCAATCTTCACCTTTAAAAAAGTCAATGAAAAAACAAAATCTGTTTTTTAATAACCTCCGTGCCTAGTCAACTGTGAAAAGTTAGCTGAGACGGAGGGAGTATAACACAATATCAATCCACCAGGATCCTACCTAAAAATATTTGGGCTTGAGTCGAGTTTACTAAATGGACCCATAATATATTTTCCTAGTGTACAAACTTAAAAAAAAAATTAAGAAAGTTGAAATATTTGCAACACTCTATATATATATTTATTTTATCATAGGAACTAAACAAACAAATGGTCTTATCAAATGGCCCAAAATATAATCATTGGTAAAAAAAGAAAAAAAAGAAAAAAAAAAAAACCACAAAGTTAAAGCTAGAGGGAGTATTCGAAACTCGGTCTTTAAATTGTTACAAAAATTCTAACCATTGGACTATATAAATATTATTTAAAAAAATATATCTAAATGTGTCTACATATTACATATTAGTACCTAAATAAATTCAGATCTCTAAAATATTACAAATTTTTGGGCCGAGGTGACGGACTCTTTCGGCGAATAAGAGGTCCTGCCATGCAATCCACGCAACTTTACTACAAAAACTGCATAATAGTATCACATTAATTGACGAGATCTACAATCCACAATATTACAAGTAGATCAAGACAATAATAAGGGATTTCATTCTAATTAAAATTATTAGGGATATATTTGAAAAATCTACAAATTTGTTCCTCAATTTATATCTCATGAAGGATTAAAATAGACCCTAAATTATTTTTTGTCCAAATAGACACTTGAACTATTTAAATAAGATGAATACACTCTTGAACTTCTAACTTTAAGATAAATAGAAACCTCATAAATAGCTCAATCGCTTTTCTCATCTTTATTATATGACACATTCGATCATATTCAATTACTTTAATTGAATACATCTTTTGCATTGGCCAATGACTTTATTGTCAAATAATATAGAGAAATATGAGTGTTCTCTCGAGTTTCAATCGAGGAATGAATCCCATTCTTGGCTCAACTACCATTTCCATTTGCCTCATGATGAACCCAACACAAGACGTGTCTTATCCTCCTTTGGGAGGCAAGCTTTGTACTTGGTCAAAGTTCATCACTCAACAAACAAAATGAGTATTGACCTCAGGTCAAAGGATCATTACATACTCCACACACTAATAAACCTTAGACACCGAAAACAAACGGTTTAATAGTAGGGTATACCAATACTCTCCAAAGTACCAATGTGTCCATCACGGATATCTAATATCTCGTAGTCGTGAGACCTACTACATTCTCTGAGAATGTGATGCAGACCACATGTTAACCTATCGCGTATCATCAATATCCCATTCTTGATGACCATCGGTTATGCCAATTTTAGAATCATACTATATCATTTATGTCTCACACCATAAGTGACAGTCATGATCCAAGGGAACAATTATAAGAATAATAACAAACCATCAAAATTATTATTCTAATAAATGCATAAACTCAAAAGACAATCAAAATGTCATAGAATGCGATCGAGAATGAATGTCTCAAACGTAAGGTTTCTAAGACATGCAAAATATAAACTCCCACTGAATCAAAGGCAATTACCAATGTGACAAGCTCTCAAAGTGCTTGTTGTGTCTTGCTATACACAACTGTTTGGTTGAAGGATTAACCAAGTTATCATCAGTGGATACTCTATCTAACTTCACATCTCCCTATCTATTATTCTCCAATCAGATTATATCTACAGGGAATATGCTTATTTCTGTTCGTGGCTCTCGGTTCCTTTTGCTAGAGTAACCGCACTTACCGTTGTCACAATACAACGGTATTGCACTGCTGGCACTTGGAACGACACCTAGTTCTTTTACGAACTTTAACAAAGCAAAAACCCCTTTTTGGCAGCTTTAGATTTAGCAATATACTCGGCTTTAGTGCTGGAATCGACAGTTCTACTCTGTTTGGAACTATTCCGATTCACTGCACCACCATTTAAAATGAAAACATATCCAGACAAAAACTTGAAGTCATCATGGTCCGTTGGAAGACAACATCAGTATACCCAGTAACTGATGACTCCAGCTGCCCACCATAAACTTTAAGAAATATTCTTTAGTCCTTCTAAGGTACTTAAAAATAGCCTTGACAGTTCTCCAGTATTCCTTACCGAGATTTTGCTGAAATCTGCTCTTTCACGGATTGCAACATGGAATGATTGCTCCCCATTATCAGTATATCGTCGACATATATGATAAGGAAGACAACATTTCATTCTTACGTTTACTATAAACGCATAGATCCTATTTGCTTCTGACAAAATTAAACAATTTGATAGCTTAGTCAAAACAAATATTCCAACTCCTAGATGCTTGCTTGAGTCCACAAATGAACTTCTATAACTTGCATACTCCATTCGACTTTTCTTTGAATACAAAACCTTCAGGCTGTGACATATACACAGTGCCTTCGATTCTCCATTGAGAAACGCGGTATTAACATCCATTTGCCAAATGTCAAAGTCATAGTATGCAGCTATTGCAAGTAATATCCTAATGGACTTGATGTTAGTGACTGGCGAAAAGGTTTCATCATAGTCAATGCTCTTGCGCTGACTATAACCCTTTGCCACCAACCTAGCCTTGTAGGTTTGTACCTTGCCAACTGCATCTCTCTTCTTCTTGAAGATCCATTTGCAGTCTATGAGATGAGCTCCATCTGGTAAATCAACTAGTTCCCGGACTAGATTGAGGTACATCAAGTCCATTTCAGATTTTAAGGCAGTCAGCCACATCTTCGAATCGGTGCCCGACACCGCTTCGATATAGGTCTTAGATTCGTCATCTTCTGAATCAACTTCATCATCTTGGTTCTCAACCAATAGATTTAGTATTTCAGGTGCACGACGATTCCTTTGAGGCCTATTGAGTTGGTTTTGCGTTGGTTCATTCGGTTTATTCTGATCGTGAGTTGGATTTCAACATTTTTCTGGATATTCTCAAGAATTTCACTATGATTCTCTTGAGGTGGGACTGATACTATATCTTGTCTTTGATGCATCTAATTGTCTTGAGGTGACCCTCTAAGAGTTGTTTCCCCTCCCAATAGATCATCAAAACTCCCACTGAGTTCTTGTCCACTCCTTTGGACAATACCTCATCCTCTATGTTATCTTGCGGGTTTGATACAATATCTTGTTTTTTATGTATCTTATTGTCTTGAGGTGACCCTCTAAGAGTCATTTTCCCCTCCTAATAGATCATCGAAAACTCCCACTGAGTTCTTGTCTACTCCATTGGACAAGACCTCATCCTCTATGTTATTTTGTGGTTCTTGAATCTTTTCAAGATCTACCTTGTTGTGACCTTGTTCTCGGAGATATAAATATCTTCAAGAAACACCACATTCTTGGAAACTATCACCTTGTGATCTCCAGGACAGTAGAATTCATATCCTTAGTTTCCTAAGGATATCCACAAAATAGCATTTCTCACTTTTAGTCTCCAATTTATCAGTCGTCATCTTCTTAACAAAAGCAGGACAACCCCAGGTCCGCATATGGTTAAGACTCAACTTCTTGCCACACCATAACTTTTATTGTGTTTGCGTGACCGATTCAAGAGGTACTCTATTCAGAACATAACCAGTGGTCAGTAAGGCATAACCCCAAAGGAATAAGGGGACACTTGTGAAACTCATCATGGATCGAACCATATCTAATGAAGTTCAATTTCTCCTTTCGGATACTCCATTCATTTGTGGTGTACTCGGAGGTGTCCAGTCTGACCGGATTCCATGTGATTTCAAGTAATCAAGAAAATCTCAGCTTAAGTATTCCCCTCTTCGATCTGATCGGAGAGTCTTAATTTTTTCCCAAGTTGTTTCTCAACTTCTAACTTAAACTCCTTAAATTTCTCGAAGGCCTCAGATTTGTGTTTCATGAGATACACATATCCATACCTTGAAAAATCATCAGTGAAAGTTATGAAGTATGAATATTCGCCTATTGCTTAAGTTGGAACGGTCCGCACATTGCTGTGTGGACCAACTCGAGCACAACCTTGGCACGCAACCCTTTCAGAAAGTGGTTAACTTATCATCTTTCTTTTGAGACAAGATTCGCAAGCACCATATGATTCGAAATCAAATAATGTGAGATAGTCTAACTTTCTCAATCTTGCTATTCTTTTCTCATTAATATGACCAAGTCTACAGTGCCACAGGTAGGTTTTATTATCCATATTACTTAGCTCAGGTCGTTTGTTCTTGTACATTGAGAATATTTTGTTCACATTCGAGCATATACATTCCATTCTAAAGAAAGACACTTCCTTAAAACAATCCATTAAGCGAAACAAGCATCTACTGTTTGCAAAATAGAAGGAAAAAGTCATAAATGTCTAATATTGGAATGGAAATAATATTCTTTGAAGTCTGAAGAACAAACTAACAGTTATATATAAATCTAATTTATATCCCGAAGGAAGATCTAATCTAGTCTAACTTCAATGTACAAAACAAACTACAAAAGCTCTCATCCAATGCACCATGTGCTTTGAACTTCGGGCAGTCTCTCTTCCAGTGCCCCTTCTCATTGCAGAACAGACACTCATCCTTTGTTATTCTTGGCTTCTTTTGAACCCCTCCATTCTTAGGCATCAAGGCCGCATCCTTATATGCTTTCTTTCTCTTATTCTGCTTATTCTTCTGTTTGGAAGATCTCGCAGAAGAGCTCACCATGAGCACAGAGTTGCCTTTAGAAGTAGATGATTCATAGGTCTTGAGCATGTTGTGAAGCTCTGGCAGTGTCGCCTTCGTGTTGCTCACGTTGAAATTCACTATGAAGTTTTCAAATGAACTTGGAAGAGACTGCAAAATCAGATTTATTGAGACACTTGAGGGTAACTTCGTTCCAATCGACTCCAACCTCTCAATCAATCCGATCTTCTTCAATATATGTTCAGAAACTTGGCCCCCATCATAAAGCTTACACTTGAAGAGATCCCCGAGTATCTCACACTCCATGGTCTGAGCTTCTGAAGCGTACCGACTCTCCAAGTATTTCAGCATCTCATAAGGGAACATGTTCCAATGTTGCCTATGCAGTTCAATACTCATAGAGGACAACATTAAGCAATGAGCCGATGTGGCATCCTCAACATGTTTCTTATGAGCTTCTTCGTCAATACTCAGGAGAATTCTTGTCAGGGATGACACTGATTGGTTTGTCCAAGACATATTCAATCTTGTCTTGCCTTAGCACCAAACGCAAACAACGGAGCCAATCCGTGAAGTTTGACCCAGTCAACTTGTTTGTTTCCATCAAACATTTATAAGCCAAATTCGACATTTTATCTGACGAGAGAAAATAATAAAATGGAAAAATAAATCAGAATAAAGTAAACAAAGGTCACATTCAAATCACTAATCAAAACAATAGTTTATTGTAATGATTAGTTCCCACTAATTTAACATATTTTGCGTCCCCAAACACAAAATACGAATTTATAATAATTATAAATCTTAGTGGTCCAAGATCCAAGTCTATATTATTGTAGCCTCTACTTTGGCTGATGACTACAATAATATAATTCGGTAGGCCTCTAAGGTAATTGCAACAACAATTTTGTAATTCTTAGTTTATTAATTCAATTAATATTCCGTCCTCAAACTATTTTGGTCGCTTTGGCGTCTCAAAATAATTTAAGCAAGTCAATTCCATCACACGATGCCAACCATGTATCTATGAATGAGCCCGAGTCTTGTCAATTTAGAGTAAACACTTTGGTGTAAAACTCGTGGTCGAAAAGGTTAGGAATCTCAAACAATTATGATGGACGACGCATTTTGTTTCTAAACAAGACTTGGTTTTTAGTGGGGAATTATTATGTGATACTAATTGTTTAAATTTAATATCTAATATTTATAACACAATTACTGGGTGCCGCCTACCCAAGCATAAGAAAATGCGGACCACACATATTGGGCGGCGCATACCCATACATTTTCTCGCGGACTACATGTATTGGGCGCCGCCTACCCAAACATAAAAGCAGTCTAAATTACTATAATTTAAATTGAATAAGTATAAAATCAAATAATAGCTTATCACATTATATCAAATAAAGCTCAACGAATAAAATTATTAATCCAATTAAAATTTTATTCTTTAATTAAATGTGGATTAAAATTAAATATATTTAATATTAATTCTAAATTAATATAAATATATAAGCCTAGTATTATTATTTTGTTCTTTCAAAATAATAATACTATTCAAAATTTATTAATCTAATTAATAAATTAATATTAGTCTATTAGATTAATATATTAATTCCAAATTAATATAAATATACATTTATTATTAATTTCAAATTAACATAAATATATAATTCTTTACTGTTTCAAAAACAATAATATGAAATTTATTAATCTGATTAATATTCGTAATTGAGATTTCGAATTAATCTAATTAATTAATCTAATTATTATTATTATTTTTTTTTATAAGTCCAAACTGCCAGCCAAAATTACCCAGCTGAAAAGTAGACCAGTATCAATTAAATACTAGCCCAACTTGAGTAGCCCAGCTTCAGCAGTGTAGGCCCTTGTATTAAATCAGTAGGCCTATTTATCTAATAAGCAGAGGCCTAAACGTTAATTAAATCTGAAGAGAAAATAATCCAACCCGGACCAATAAAATACCAGCCCAGCTTATTTCGTTCAGCCCAGGTCCAAAACCCAGCCCAGCCCATAACCCTAGGTTTGAGCTGGGCACAACCACCTGGCTCCGTCACCGCAGCCGCCGCGCACAGCAGCCCGCAGGGAGCCGTTGTCTCGGCCGGCGACGGGCTTCGAGCAGCTCCAAGCCGCCGGGTTGAGTTCGCGACGGGACGACCATAAACGCCGCCGACTAGGTTGCGCTGGATCCGCCGAGCCTCGTCGCCTCCAACCACCGTCGTCGGTCAGACCAAGATATCGCAGTCGTGCAATTGAAGGTTCGACAGGCTTCGTCGGACCGCACTGTAGCAGCAGCAGCGGCGAACGCCGCCGGCACTGCCATCGACGGACAAATAGCAGGAGCGCAACAACAACAACATTTCATCGCCGTCGTCGCGAACTTTTGGCGAGTATAGTCCTTCTTTTCAATGGCTACTTGGTTTCGAAATTAGTGGTTTGACCTAAACTAGTTGTTGCGTGGTCAACTAACATTACCAAATTTGCTACTGGTTCAATTAGTTTTCTAAAGATAACAACTATAAAAAGGTTTTCAACAGTTTACAAAACAATTTCAAAACCAAAATTTCACTTATTAAATCCTAATCCACAATTAATCTGAGTTTAAATCAATTATAAATCGAGCCCCGGGCTCAAATACCACTGTTAGAAATTCTCGACAACATCTAATGTATGCAGCGGAATAAACAGTCGAGAATATTGATCGTGATTTATAACTGAATTAAAACGTTGAGCATTAATTACGCTAAAGTTGGAGTAACTTACTTGTCCGTAATGAACCGGACATAATTGAGTGATTGATTCACCACTTCAGGTATCCACGCGTATGTCGTCCGTCGCAGGAACAATTCCCGGTACAATTATTCCATAAGTGATCGCAAGGAAATCACTTATTGAATTCTACGTGCTTCTATATTTATTATCTGATAAAAACTCTCGATTCTCTACTATAGAGAATATGTATATATAGTACCATATAACCCTAAGTTTATGGGCCTAATATCCATGTCCACTTAATTAATTAATTAGTCTGACTTATTAATTAATAAAGCCCACATATCCTAATCTAGTCCATATCTTTCACGATGCACGGGTAAGACTTTCTTTTAATAAAAATTCTAAATATATAAGAATTATTGCGAATTGTCAAACATAATATGTACAATCCGCATAATATTGATATAATATGCATAAACATGTTGAAACTGTATAAAATTTAGGGGGACTGTAGAAAAATGTAAAGTAATGTACTATATATACAACTTTGTTATAATTGAAAAAAAATAACAATTTATAAATTTCTAAAAACTTCCCTATAAACAACATTAACAGTAGTGTTGATATGTTTTTTTTCATCATCACAGATTAAAACTTTCAAACCTTTCCTAGTTGTGACTCGTGAAAAAGCAACGTATAACTTGCCATGACTAAAAATAGGCTTACGCAAGTAAAGACCAACATTAGTTAATGATTGACCTTAACTTTTGTTTATTGTCATGGCATATGAAACTGTAATAGGAAATTATCGTCGCTGAAATTTGAAAGGTACTTTTGAATCTGAAGGAGTCATCGATAATCGAGGGATCAATACCAATTCACCTGCACTTGATCCGGTCATTTTCTTCACTTCAAGCACATGATCTCTCAGTCTGGTAAGAAGCAATCTTGTATCGCTGCACAAACCTCAGCTCGGGTCAATGTTCCTTCACAGCATCACCTGCGTCCCCACCTTTAAATGTAGCTCATGATTCGGAATTCCAGAACACTTGACACCGTTTAGGAATTCGGGAGTATGGACATTCATAGCAACATCTCCTGTCATATCTGACTTGCTTGCGTTGTCGGAGCTGAAATACGGACGACTATCTCTAGTTTTTCTCAATCATATACTGGTTTATAGAGTCAACAACATCTAAAGTACGCGCAAGTATAGCACGCTGTTGTAGATATTTAGGGTCATGAATTCTCTCAGAGAGGTTAGGATAAGTACTTTCGACAATAGTTGCAATTGGATCAGGAACATTCTGCCGCAGTATATCATCAGGTATTTGTATGACCGACGAAATGTCATTTCCTTCCCCAATGGTTCCATTTCCAATATCTTGTAACTAACGCGAAAATTCAGCTAAAACTGAAGCCTCAGTTTCCGAACCCACACTTTGTAGCCTCATATTCTTCGTCAATCGAAGAACTAGGGGTGAGCAAACTACCGCAAAAACTGAAATATCGAACCGAACCGATGTTATTCGGTCAATTTGGTTCGGTTAATTCAGCTAAATGGTTTGGTTCGGTAATTTTTTTTATAAAAATTCAGTTTTTGGTATTCGGTTCGGGAGCATATATATGTAGCCGAATTGACCGAATTAACCGATAGTTTAGAATATGTATAAAATATAAGATACAGAATATTATGTATAAATATAAGATAAATAATATTATTTTAGTGGCTAGGGTTCTCATGCTTGTGATATAAATACTAAATGTACTCAACATCACTCCTCCTCCTTTTTTACACTTCATTTCCGCCGCACACCATTTAACTCTCCAGTCTCCAATTCTTCATAGTTCATTCCGCCGCTGACCAGCCTGGCCTTGCTCAATGTGAAGCTTTCATTCCCATCCCCTCACGACTTCTGATGTTATTTTGAAGGTACGTTGATCTTCCATACAAATTACAAAGCCCGTTTTATTTTGTGGATGGTTGATTTCTTACACTACTGGAGAAATATCTCTTGTACAGACTGAAAAAAATCCCAAGTAGAGCATAGTAAAACACCCGTCGATCATTAATTTCTCGGATCGTTAGAAGGGGGAAGAAATAAAATTGTGTAAGAAGTGGAATTTTTTGTGTTTGGTACTGTTTTTGGGGTCTAGATACTTTGTATTTCATATCATTATTTCCAGTTTAGATGAGTTTATCAAACGAAAAAATGCATATTATGAAATTTGTATTACGAAAAGAAAAGAAAAATATTACGAAAAGAAAAGAAAAATATTACTCATGCTCTTAATGTAATATATCAAGTATGAAATGTTAGTCTCGTGATTACTTTAACTAAATGTTTATGTTACGGAAAGTGCAAAATCAGAAAATTTTACACTAAAAATGATTGAATGTTAATGTTTTCTGTTGTTATGAATTAAACTATTGAGTTTGTGAATTTATTCTAATATCCATTTTAATTCATATTTGTAGATGTCTCAACAAGGAGAAACATAAAGAAATGATGGACAAGAAGTAGGAACTCAAGCAGTTCCTGGTTCAACGACAGCAGTGCCTGCAAAACAAAAAAGAATGGCAAAATGGTCAGTTGTTTGGGATCATTTCGAGCAGTTTCAGAATGAAGGAGGAGACACCAAAGCACGTTGCATTCACTGTAGTAGGGAGTTCCACTGTCATCCCAAGTGAAATGGTACAAGCGGTCTTAAATTTCATATGAGTGTATGCAAGAAACTTCCTGCTAGTGTAGATAATAGACAAGCTTTGCTAAACTTTCAACCGGGGAATGGTCATGGGGAGGGTAGCACTCTATCTAATTGGAAATTTGACAAGGATGCCGTTGACGAATTGCCTTTTAAGTTTGTTGAAAATGAAGGGTTCAATCATCTAATGTCAGTAGCTTGTCCTAGATTTAAGATTCCATCTAGGTGGTCAGTGTCACGTGATTTCTTTAAGCTTTACATAGATGAAAAGAACAAGCTAAAGACATTGTTGAAATCCTCTAATCAAATAGTATGTCTCACTACCGATACGTGGTCCTCCACCCAGCGAATTAACTACATGTGTCTAACTGCCCATTTCATTGACACTGATTGGAAATTGAACAAAAAAAATATAAATTTTTGTACAATTTCTAGTCACAAGGGTAGAGACATTGGTTGGGAAATTGAGAAATGCTTGCATGAGTGGGGGATTGATAGAGTGTTTACCATTACTGTGGATTATGCCTCTTCCAATGATGTTGCAATTAGTTATCTAAAAGATCAAATGAGTGATTGGGGGACAAGCATTCTTAAGTGTCAACTCATCCACATGAGATGCATAGCTCATATAATCAACTTGGTGGTCACAGATGGTTTGAAAGAAATTGGTAATTCTGTTAAAAAAATCAGAAATGCAGTGCGCTTTGTGAGGTATTCTCTTTCTAGGTTGAAGAAATTCAAAGAATGTTTTGAGCATGAGAAAATCAATAGTAAGGGGCTGTTGAGTCTAGATGTTCCAACTAGGTGGAATTCAACTTATTTAATGTTAGAATCAGCTCAGAAGTTTGAAAAAACTTTTAACAGGTTTGATTTGCAAGACATGAACCTTAGGGTTGAACTTGAATCTGATGGGGGGGTGCCTAGTAAAGAGGATTGGCAAAAGGCTAGAAGAATGATGACTTTTTTGCAAGTGTTTTATGAGCTGACTATGAGAATTTCAGGGTCTTTATACGTAACATCTAACCTTTTTTTTCATGAAAATTTTATGATTCATTGTCTGTTGAAAGAATGGATGAATAGTGACGAGGATAATTTGTATGAAATGGCAAAGAGAATGAAGGAAAAATATGACAAGTATTGGGGAGATCCAAAAAACATGAATAAGGTCATATTCATTGCTGTCGTTCTTGATCCTCGGTATAAGTTTGATTGGGTTCAGTTTGCTCTTTCAAATATGTATGAAAGTGAGTTGGGTGTATCAATGGGAAATGAGGTGAAACAACTTCTGATTTCTTTGCACAATGACTACAAGAAAGAAATTATACCAAAAAGTCAGCAGGAGCAGGGTTCTATATCCGAACAGCCAGTTATGATGGACATTGATGATCCAACTATGAAGGTAAAAAAGATGGTGCAGTCAGAATACAAAAAATTCAGATGTGAAACGAGAGGTGGAAAAAGTAGCAAATCTGAATTGGAGAAGTATCTTAATGAAGAAACTGAAGGTGATGAATTACTTGACATTGGTATTTTGGGATGGTGGAAAGTGAACAGCCCCCGATTTCCAATACTCTCACAAGTGGCCCGTGATGTTTTGGCGATTCCTATTTCAACGGTTGCTTCAGAATCTGCTTTTACCACCGGCGGACGAGTACTTGACCCATTTAGGAGCTCATTGACTCCTAAAGTAGTGCAATCTCTTCTTTGTGGGCAAGACTGGCTTTGTAAATCCTCGACTCCAATAAGTGTTGAAGAGAATCTGGCTGATATTGAAAATCTTGAACAAGGTAAAATGTTAGCTATTTGTATTTCATCTTTTATAAGTTTTCCTATTTTTTTCATCTACTGAATATTATGGAGACTGAAGTTAATTGTTCATTTGTAGGTCTGAAAGCTATAGCTTTGGAATCTTCTGATATGTAAATGATGAAGACATGAGGTTGGGCTGCTATTTGTTTATTGTTGCTGGATTAGTGTGGAGGTAAGTATGGCTTCTTCTCAAATTAGTTTTCATACTTTGATTGTGTTGTTATTATTAGTCTATGTTCCCTTTACAAGTTTTGAATACATAGTCTGACTTTTGTATAAATAAAGTTTCTGTAAGATTGTATTGCTACTAAATATATCTGTCACCCCTTTAATTTTAGGTGGGCTGTTGTTTTTGTATTTTTGCTGCTGGATTGGAGACTGCAGTGCAGATGCTTGAAGATGCAAATATGTTATGGTTGTTTTGGCTTTTTGTTAATGTAGCTGCTTGGAGACAAAGAATTGATTGAAGATGCAAATAGTGTCTTAAAGCTTTACAATTGTTTTTGCTGAAAAACCTGATGGGTTTTGTTTAATGCCCCACCACTGTTTCAGTTTATGTTTATATTAGAATCTTGTAATTATGGCCATAAGGAACAACGCTAATGCCCAACCTGTACATTCTCTTTTGTTGTGGATATGGACATATGGTTAATGACTTAATGTCCTCAAGGAGTACTAGTTTGTGATGAAATTTTTCGAGTTAGCTTTGAAAACGGAAACAACCGAAACCGAATTAATTCGGTTCGGTAGGATATTTTAAATTGTCGGTTAATTTGGTTCAGCGAAAAAATTGATCAAAACCGATCGAACCGACCGATTGCACACCCCTTCGAAGAACTTCGCAAGAGTTCCATATGTAGGATGCGTTAATCGTTGCATTGAAAATATCTTGTCTTCGACCTTTTGGAATAACTGGTAGTATTTGACGAAAATCACCCCCCAAAACAACCGTCTTACCACCAAATGGTTTTTTTGTGTTTTGTATGTCAACGCACTTCATAACATCCTTAAGGCTTTTGTCTAGAGCTTGGAAGCAAAATTTGTGCATCATGGGAGCCTCATCCCATATAATGAGTTTAGCTTTCACAATAAGTTCAGCCAGCTGACTGACCAGCTTGATACTACACATTGACTTTTCATGCGGAATCAAAGGTATCTTGAAGCGTGAGTGCGCGGTTCGGCCTCCTGGAAGAAGCAGAGATACTATTCCACATGAAGCAACATTCAAAACCACCTGTCCCTTACATCTGATTGCTGCAGACAATGTTTTCCAAACAAACGTTTTTCCAGTGCCTCCATAACCATAAAGAAAGAAAGTCTTACCCACGTCTCCTTGTGTTGACTCCATTATCTTATCAAAGACAATACGTTGCTCGTCCATCAACTCTGGAAGTAGCTCTTCAAGCTCTTTGACAGTAAAGATCTATCATATTGCAATTCTTCATGCAGCAACCTATTCTGGCATGTTGCAATATCATCGAAGTCTTGTAGTGGCATTGTCCCAAAGTTTCTTAGGCAATTTCCACACTTACGTAGTACATGCTCAATTTCAATGAGAGCGAGGTTCCTAATTTGAGCCTCCGTTAGATTTAGATCTGTAAAGTTAGTCAATGAGTTTAAATTAGTTAAGTGTTAGAATAAGATACAGATTAAGAATAATTAAAAAATTAATGTAATACATATGCATACCTTGGTTGTGATAAAATTGTCGTTGTCTGTATAGGATGTCGTCTGACAAATATTCCCAACTTTTCCCAAAAAAATTTCTGGCCTTCCTATACAGTTCTCTGTTAATAAAGTGGAGAACATAGTGCGTAGAGAATGTGCAGATGCCCAAAAACTTGCCTTGGTCAATCCATCAATATACTCACTATCATCTTCCAAAAGACCAAACGCATAAGACGTGTCTCTGTATGAATCATATTGCACATGATGTGCTACTTTCATGTCATCGTGACATTTGGCTCCACGAACAATATTGATTAAGCATCTAAGATAATAAGAATCACCTGCTCCTGGTGGCACATATTATGGTCTTCCTAAAGTAATTCCTTGACTCCTAGGAATCCTTTTTGCCGTCTTGCTTCCAAACAAAGTGTTGAGGAAATTCTGCATATGTGAGGTTATTTCCTTCTAGATACTCAATGTTTGCCTTGAACCAAGCTTCAAACTTGCTTGTGCTGAAAGGTTGACCATCAATAACATGTTCAATTCCAGATTTTGATCTTGATGAGCAGTTGACCAACATCTCCCACACAAGCGTCACAACCAAGAATGTCATTACCAACAAGAAATGCATTTCCTACCAAACCAACCGACTTTTTATTTCGCAAAACATTTTTGTCTAGCTCTCAAGGCTTCAGCAGCCTGGCCAAGATGGGATTATCGTCCTACTGCCACGAGTAAGACTTGACATGTATCAAACCCTATTGAAAAAAAAATGGAGTCTCCTATTTATATGTCTATGTTTTGGCTTTATTATTATACTTAAGTATCTTTTTAATGTGTAACTTGATCAAGGAGTTCCCGTAGCAGTTGTAACAACGGGGTATTGTCTACTTACAATTTTCTCAACAGCTTTATGTGTTTATTGTACTTGTATTTGTTTGGTGAATTTTGTTGTGGTTGCGAAACCTCCAACCTTTGATATTACATCGCATGGTGATTCGGCATAAGCTACTGATTCAATACATGACATATGCATGAATAAGACATCACGTTGAAAATGCTAATCACAACAATAAGCTCCAACACCTACTTCCATTCCTAGAATAGTTATACACCAATAGTGAAATATAGTATTTTTAAGCTCAATTTCAGTCTTCAATTGGTTGGAATTAATGTACAGGGAGCTTGGTAAAAATCTAAGGTGTCAATTCTACCCGTCGGGCAAACATGGACTTAGAAAATGTGACACTCAATAAAAAGTAGGCAAAAATACCTACACATATTACTATCACTACACGACTAACAAAAATACATTTTTCTAGTTCATAAACCTTATGATCTAACTCGTACTCTATAGTAGCTATGTCCCTAATTGCATTTGTAAATTTAACTTCTCTTCTATTCAATTCCTCTGTTGCAGCCGACGACAGTTCGTACTTGCAATTTTGATATTTGATCGTTGCCTCATAAGCCTCAATTTTTTTCAATAAGCCATTGACGATTTGCTTCACTCATAAAGATAGTTCATCATCATACCATTCTAAGAAATCGCAACAACCATTCACGTCCTACAAAGCGATTATGGACTTTTCAACAAAGCAATTTGTAAAAAATAAAACTAGTTAAAAAATCGACTGAAAATCATATATTATGATTGGGATACTGGAAATATCTTCGGCCGTAATTGGGAAGCTCCCAACATGTTTTAATCGAGGCTTGCATTTTACAATCACAATAAACCACTCGATTATTATATTTCAGCATTGGTTCGGGGATCCGCTTTCAGCTCGTTCCAATACAACCTAATGAAATGAAATCATATGGGGACATACTAAAAATAAAAAAGGAACATGGATTTAAAAAAAAAAAAATCAACCGAGTTTTCAATGAAAGCGTTGTGGCAGTTTAACATATGAATTTCAACAAGCATGTATTCCTTCGTCTAAACTAACCTAAGTAAAGGGCATAAAACCTAAATAATTTATAAAAGAACTATGAAAATGAATTGGTACCATCGTATTATTTCTTATTAGCGAAACCCGAATAAAATTTTTATTCCTAATAGCATAAAAAAAGGGTAAGTTTCCATAGCCAGTTTAATTGGGTAATCATGCTTAGGCTCCAAAAATGCAATCAACGGTCTATGCTCAATCCAATTAATTTATTTTTCTCGAAATTACACTGTATAACAGACGAACTTCTGAGTAGAGGGAGAACTCGAATTCATACATGTAAGATTAAAAAATTGAGAGGACAGCAGGACTAGCGGCTGATGGAGGAGGGGCGTTGGACTGCGTCAGCGTCTTTCCACGGCCATGGGGATGGAGTGAGGTGTTTCTGGTAAAAGAGAAGATGAAATGGGTGTTTTTGAAGACTTAAGAATTGACGTAATTTTGTTTTAATTGAATGGGGTCTTAATGTCATTTCACTAGCAAGAGTTAATTGATGATAAAAACTGAACCTTGTTGCATACTTGAAAGGAGACAATGGATAAAAAAATCCCTCTTAAGTCCTAATCCCCATCTTATCCTTGACTTTATCCCATTCTGAACTAGTCATAATCGAAAAGGAGCCGAGGCTGAAGTATACAAGAGTCTCCTAATAAACCCCCTCAAGATAGAGCACCACTAGTGAGTCCAATCTTGTCCATGAGAAGGCGAAGACAATTTTGTGAGAGAAAATTGGTTAGAGCATCAACAAGTTCATCAACAGATGAGACATGAGTTACCCGAAGAGACGAGGATTTGACCAGATGTCGAACAAGATGGTAATCAATGACAATATGTTTCATGCATGATTGGAATATGGGATTGGTGCAAAGATATATGGCACCTATGTTTTTGCAGTAAATGAGTGGCGTTGTAGGATTTGAAATCGCAACTCAGAGAGGAGAGAGCGAGTCAATAGTAGCTCAGCAACGACTGCATCAATTGCTCGATATTCAGCTTCAGTCGAGAAACGAGCAACGGGTCGTTGCTTGCGAGAAGACCATGAAACAGGGTTAGAGCCAAGAAATATTATGTAAGCCTCGGTGGACGTGCGATCATCACAGTCACCAGCCCAGTAAGAATCCGAGAAATAATGAAGAGATATTGGAGAGTCATTGCGAAAGGTATACCAACATGACGAGTGCCACTGAGGTCGCGAAACAGTCGCTTGACCGTGCCCCAATGATGCTCAGTAGGAGCATACATGAACTGAGAGAGTTTGTTCACCGCAAAGGCAATGTCAGATCAGGTAAATAAGAGGTATTAGAGACTGCCAATGGCCTGACGATAGGAAGATGCATCAGCAGGCAGGCTACCATCACCAAGATAGAGAGTAGAACCCGTGGCAAGCGGAGTTTGCACTGGTTTAGCATTGAGCATGTTGTACTTGGAGAGAATATTGGTTATGTACTTGCGTTGTGAAAGAGTGCACGAGGTCGAAGGGCACAAGACCTCGATACCCAAGAAATAGGATAAGGAACCCAAATCCTTAGCCGAGAACTTGGCGGCAAAAGCAGTGACAACTATCTGAAGGAAGGCCGTGTTATTGCCTATAGGAATCAAATCATAAACATATGCAAGGAAATAAGCAAGTACGCCATTGCGGTTGAACACAAACAGTGACTCATCAGATTTGGTGTGAACAAAGCCAAGAGATGCCAAGAAGTTGCGAAGAGCGTTATACCAAGTGCTAGGGACCTATTTAAGGCCGTAAATAGATTTGTGGAGCTTGCACACATAAGACGGAAATTTCTTGTTAGAGAAGCCCGGAGGTTGAGACATATATACCTCATCCGTTAACGTGCCATGAAGAAATGCATTGTTGACATCAAATTGGCGAAGGGACTAATTTTTAGAAACGGAAAGGTTGAGCACTATTTGAACTGTGGCCGGTTTAACAACATGAATGTACGTTTTAGAATAGTTAATACCAGGGCGCTGATGAAAGCTCTTGGCAACCAGGCGGGCTTTGAATTTCTCAACAAAACCATCAGACTTGTGTTTGGTCCAGAATACCCATTTACACCCAACAACGTTTTCAGATGGATCACGGGGTACAAGGTCCCAAGTACCATTATTTAGAAGGGTAGAAAATTCACTAGACATAGCAGCATGCCATCGAGCATCTGAGAGAGCCTGTGAAACTATAGTATGCTTAATGTCAAAATTAAGTATAGAGGACAAGCCATACCTCGTATTAAGTTTGACCATTTTGTTACGAGCACGAGTCACCATGTTATGTCGAGACGCAAGAGCAGATGAAGGATTGGGGGTAGGAGATGGCGGAGCTGCAGCTGACGGTGGCAACGATACTAGCGAATGTACCAGAATATGATCAGCAGGAGGAGGATCGGGCTAAGGAGAGGACGAAGTTTGACGGGTTGCAAATGGAAAGTGGTCTTCAATAAACTCAACATGGAGAGAAGTGTAAAGTTTGATGGTAACCATATCAAGACAAAGCTATGCACTTTGAGTGAACGAGTACCTAACAAAGACACCAGGAGAGGAACGGGTATCTAAGGTGTGATTGGTGTAAGGCCTGAGCCATGGATAACGAAAGTAGCCAAATACGCAAAGTTTGGTGACATTGGGAGGGTGTTTGAGCAATTTTTCAAAGGAGGACAACATAGACATGTGAGCTTTCGTAATCGGTTGATGATATAGGAGGCCGCAGACATATCATAAGGTTAATGCGATAGGGGCATAGAGGCATCATGGAGGAGGGGCAAGGCCGGTGTCGACAATATGCCGATGTGTTTTCAGCAGTGCCATTGTGTTCAGGGGTATGTGGAGGTAGTGGTGAGATGAGTAATGCCAGTGGAAGTGAGGAATTCACGAAGTGCAATAAACTCACCCTTATTGTCGGAGTAGAGAGTGATGATTTTATGTTTGAGATAGTTTTCACCAAAGGCTTTATAGGTAAGAAAGGTGTGCAACACATCGGATTTGCTCTGCAAAGGATATAACTAAATATATTTCATAAAGTGGTCCATAAAAATAACATAATACTTGTAACCATCACAAGAAACCACATAAGTTGTCCAAACATAAAAATTAATTCAAGTGTCATAGATGACGTAAGTGAACTATCATTGAAGGGAAGTTTATGACTTTTCACATATTTGCATGTATTAAAAGAAAATGATCGAGTTAGTCCACGGATAATTTGTAACTGGAAATAACATAAGCAAGTATATTGGAAGAGCGATGACCAAGCTTGGCATACCACGTGGAAGAGGCTTGTGAGACACACGAGAGAGCAGTGGTAGAGTTGTGCGCAACAACTAGCCAGATATAGAGCCCATTAATGCGAAGAGCGCATAGGGGAGTGACCCCATTAGTTGATTCTTCACCTAAAAATCATAATCAGAGAAAACAACACAACATTATTATTAGCACACAGATGAGAGACAGATAGTAAGTTGCAAGACATGCTCGGAACATCCAAAGTGTGCACAAACTTCATATTAGATATATAAGAAAACTCCAAACTACCAACATGTGCAATATTGAGACTAATACCATTACCAATAACAACCCCATTGGTACCATCATAAGGAGAGTAAAGTGAGAGATTGGCGAGGTCGGTGGTGACGTGATGTTATGCCTCCAAGTTAAGAATCCAGTTGGGGTTAGATGGCTACGAAGAAGTTGTATGGGCGGATGTACAGTAATAGGCGAGGTGGAGGCCGAGGGCTGAGCGACCGGACTATGCTGGAAGTCCGAGCATCGCCTAGCCCAATGACCCATGACGCTGCAAAGTTGACAACTACCTTAATAGGGATGAGGTCCGGTGGATTGGGGGGATGCTCGAGCCAGCTGAGAAGGACGAGGCAGGGAGCTAGAGCCACGTGACTTGGTGCGCCATCAGTCAGTCTGTGGCGCAGGACCATGCTGATTAATGGAAAGAAAGACGATCACCGGAGGAGAGAAAACAACAGCAGATCGGGCAGCTAGTTGGGCCTCCATGCTCAACAACTTTTCATGTAACTCATCGAAAAGGACTGCATAGTCCCAAGCTAGAATCATGTGCGATAATTCTTTGTAGGAGTTGTTAAGGCCATTGAGGACCTTAAGAACTAGGTCTTCGGAGTCAATTGTGAAGCTGAGGAGAGCGAGCTCATCAACCACTCCCTTGATGTCAATCATGTAACCGATGATGGAACGAGATCCTTTGGGTGGTTTTGGATCTTATTTTTAGGGAAATAATACGACCGCGACAGGGCTTTCCATAGGTGGTGGCCAAGGTGGTTCACGCAACCGCAGACGTGGTGGCACTGGCAATGAATGGAATGAGGGAAGGGGTGAGGGCAACAATAATGGCGCTCAAGATCAGTTGATCTTGGCGGATCCAAGTGGAGTGAGCGGAGTTCGGTTTCTTCACCCCATCTTTAGTGATGGTCGCTGGCGGACGCGGGAAAGAGCCGCTAATGTATCCAAGGAGATCATACCCCGTAAGGAGTGTACGGAATTGGAAACACCACGTCGTAGTGAGTTTGAGAGGTGCCTGTTGCGCAATGTTCAAAACCACGAGCGGAGTGGTCGAACCACGGGGGGTGTTGGTGGTAGAGGCTACCATAGCAGAAAGTTAGGGTTTGAGTAGATGGGCTGATGGGAGGGGAAGCAGATCGCGGCTTGTGAGGGGAATTTGGAGCAACAAAATCAGGAGGATTTGGATTGAGGATCAGGATTGAAGGCATTAGCCAAAAATTTCTCTAGATACCATATAGAGATTATGGAAGATATTTTATTCATATACTATACTCAAAGTATTTGTACATGTTACAACATTGACAATATAAACAGAAAAACAATGTGGGACAGATACAACACAAGAAATATTCAAGTATACAAAACTCTCATAATAAGTTTTGCATTTGATCCTAATAATAATAAGGGATAATTACAAAATGGTCGCGAACTATTAACACTTTTTCACTTCGGCATATAAACTATTAACATTGACTAAATCGCCGCTAACCTATTTGAATATTACTACTCGAAAGCTGCCGGCCAGAATACCGCCAAAATTTTGTCTCAAAAGGTGGTTTTGCAAAACCGGGTGTATAATGAATTTGGGCGGTATTATGGCCGGCAGCTTTCGAGTAGTAATATTTAAATAGGTTGGCGGCAGTTTTGCCAATGTTAATAGTTTATATGCCGAAGTGAAAAAGTGCTAATAGTTCAGCGACCATTTTGTAATTATCCCTAATAATAATCAAGTTTAGTTACACAAGTTATCAATTAAAAAGGTAAAGTATTTACTACTTTTTTAGTTCTAATAAAAAACACCAACAACAGATAAAAGAAAAAGACATTTTATTCTCCCGGTAATTCCTACGGCTTTTTAATTCTCACATATTAGAATGAAAAAAAAAAAATTATTGCTCCAATTCTCTTTCATCAATTTACAAAACAAAAACAATGCATTGCTCATCCTCAAATCCTCATAGTTTGAATGAACTCAAATACTCAACTTCTTCGGTTGGTTCTTATCAAAGCGTTTGGTGGGAGAGATAAAGAACTTAACAAGGTTTTGATTTAATAAGCCATCAAGGATACTAAAATTCCCCATCGTGCGGTGCACGGTTTAAAAAATATTTTATTTGTAGCAACAATAAAAATTAAATAATCGATCAATATAATTTAATAACGTAATTGTTGTTAAATAAAAGAATATTAAATGATCTCATAACTTTTAATTTCATTAATAAAAATTATTTAATTCATTTTTATTTGTAACTCATATCCAATGTAAATAATGCAACTCACTATGGATATTTATTTCTAAGCACAATGATCAACCAACAAACTATTTTTTATTTTATATTAATATATGATATTAAAATATACAATATCAGAATCAGATTAAATACTAGGAAAAAAGGTTTGTTTGTTATCTATTGCAAATAAAATAAATGGATTCAAAGGTTTGCTTTTTACTAATTGAAAATTCTTTCCATCCCTAACGTGGGTACATTTGTGATTCCCTTTTTTTTTGTTCTTTATAAAAAAATCAAATATTATCTGTGAATCTAGAAATTGAAAAGAGTGAGTCTTGTGTGTAACAGTCTAACGGATCCATTTCGTCTGGTGGAGCCTCATTTACACAAGAGAAAGGCGGAGCCCCAATGCCCCATTTACCATTTTTATTTTTACTACTTAAATTGATCCGTCACGCGGAATGAGATTCGTGTGACCGCCACATACAAGTTTTTGTCAACTAAAAAATAGATAGTTTTTATTATTTCTTAACAATTATAATATTGTAGGAAAGATACTTATATGGATTTATTTATAAAATAAAAGTAAAGTTTTAAAAAATATAAGAAAATTAACTAATATCTTGAAAAGATTAGTTAATAAGTATTTAAAAAAATGTTCTAAATATTAATTTTTATTTATATATCAGGCTCAATCAAATAGTTCAACTCATACTTCATAAAAATTCTAACATAAATAATCGACAAACAATTGTATTTTTTTTAATATAACTTATTTTAAAATATGCAATGTAGATGCCAAATTAAAGGTCATGAAAAAGATTTATTTGCTTTTTAATTATCTTATTTTAAATATTTTCTTTTTAATTTAATTTATTTGTATTATAAAATGAATAAATTAAAAGTCGTCACGTATAATCTATACTTAATATAATAACAAAATTCGCCAAAAATAGAAAGTAAGGAATTTTTCCACCCAAACAAACATTACTATTAGTGGAAATCATGATTTTCACTTTTAATTGGCCCGTTTATTAAATAAAACGTGTTTTCTGCTTATTCATTAATTAAGGAATATATAACATTTATGATTAAATTAGGAAAATTATGGATCATCATTATATAGTAAAAACTTTATTCTGCGTAAGAAAATCTTCCCCTATATATGATAAATATATATAGGTCATTGTATTATATGCTAATTGAAATGTCAGAGGTTGTGCGTGTGTGCAGTGTTTAACTAAATGCAAAGATTTAATTAATAAAAATTGAATCTGTGTTCTTATAAGGTAAGAACTTTATAAGAACGTACAAGATATACGAATCAATAAACAGATCGAGGAAGAATCCCTTCTTCCTCTTAAGTTTATTATTAAGGTTGAAATGCAATACACCAATGAAAAGCCTTACAGGACACCTTCTTAATTAGTCTAAGTTGTAATTGCTCCCCCTAACAACAATCCCAGCCTTCTGGTCCTCCAGAAGGACTTTAGATGTGCAATGAATCCCTTCTAACTGCACTACTTGAGTTCTCCCGAAATCAACAAGTTCTCCCAAACTGAAACAAACACTAATCTCCTGAGAAGTGTTTTGATTACTGAAGTTCTTACAGAGTATGAACAACAATAATCCTGTTACAAGTGATTTGACGAAATGTACACCATACAAACTCAAAAGACGCAGTCTTTTTATGTGTTATCTCCATGGTTTGTGGAACCGGACTGGACCGGCCGGTTCAACCAGGAACCGGGCACGTGAACCGGTCTGGTAGAGTTAAAAACCGGAAATTATATCAAACCGTTGAAAACCGATCAAAACCGGTGAGAACCGGTTCGACTGTCGAACCGGTAGAACCGGATTATATTCAATTTTTTTTTTTTTTAATAAAGTTGTGTTTTGGCCTGTTTTAAGTAAAAAAAAGGAATTTTCACCCTTAACTTCATTTGCCCTTATTATTCCCATCTTATTTTAAATTTGGCACTAGGATGTTATTAAAAAAATTAGAGTTAGAAGTATCTTTGGATTAATTGATATTGAAATATGTTGAATTTTTTTTACCAAGTTAAACTTTAGTATCAAATTAGATTGTATTACACAAAATGAACTATTGAAATCCAAAAGTCAACAAGTTGCCTTTGACCGGTTGAACCGGTGGTTGAACCAGTCGAACCTTGAACCGGTGGCTTGTCCGGTTCGGTCACCTGTCCGGTCCCACAAACACTGGTTATCTCTTCATACTTTATACTGTTTTCTTCCGGCCCTTCAATCTCTTCATTTATGGAATCTGGATATGATTGAGATCATTTGAGGAAGATGTTAACTTTCCTTGTTTGGCAAAGTTCTTGATTGATTCCTTCAAATGGGGAATTTGCTCATCATCTTGATTTCCTAAAGATTCCACTTTGTCCCCTTTCCTTCTACAACTTTTAATCATCAAGAACCTACTAATCAAGAGTATTTTTCAACAAAAATGTCATTATTAAAAAATGATTTTTACATTAATCTTTCCCTAGATTTATAA
The DNA here is from genome assembly GCA_958295605.1 of Ajuga chamaepitys. NCBI lineage: Eukaryota > Viridiplantae > Streptophyta > Magnoliopsida > Lamiales > Lamiaceae > Ajuga > Ajuga chamaepitys. Next base: position 8,798,789 of record OY282507.1, on the reverse strand, counting down.
ATTTCTTTTATTTACTTAACAAGAAAAAGATTAGTCAATTAATTTTCCTTAATTATTTGATCTTATTTTTTTCTTTTAAATAAATATACTATATTTTAAGTCGTGCATTGCACGATGGGTGATTCTAGTTTTTTGATATAGCAAATTGTCAACAAAATTTTAAATTTGAAAATAATTTTAGGAAGATTTTATCATATATATACAAATCTTTACCATATTAATACAAATATCTTATTATGTAGTTATTATCTAAACTTACTATTTTTAGAAGTGAAATAGACGGGAAAAATGTTTAATTTCCTTTTATAGAGAGTTCTTTATTATATAGTAAGATGCTAGTCTCCTACTTCACAAAATTCAAAAAAATTATTGGGTTCTCCATGTTCTATTGTCCTAGAACTTATATTTTATTTATCTTATTGTTTCATTTTGTTTACTTGTGAACCTTGTTTGCTTTATGAAGTTCTCTTACCTAGGTGTGTTATAATGACGGGTGGGAAAGAAAATAAAAAATTGATCCAAAAGGAAAAAAATTATGATTTAATAATAATTTATTGATTTCTTTTAAAATTGAAAGGTCTCATTTCCTTGTATTGCCTAGGACCCTTGCCACCCCCGCTTCACTCGGAAAGATATGGTATGATTTGATTTAATTTTATTATTAAGTACTGGTAGCTCACTTTCATATCGACAAAATTTAATCTTGATTGCCATAATTTTTTTTTTTTTTTTGGTCTCACAATTAACATATCCGATTAACTATTTAATTGGAATTTAATGTGTCTGCGGTTATTCAGTACTTCTGCCGAAGATAACCTGTAAAAAGTTAAAAAAGTATTTGCTAGGTACGATGCCCAGCATTTTGGAAATCATCTCAAGCTTATAATGGTACCGAAGCAAAACGTACTAACATATCACTCGAGATTTTCATAACTGTGCATATTTTACTTGTCTAATATTTTCCTTTTACCCTGTTAAAATAAAAATAAAGAAATTAAATAGACAAGCTAAAAATGTTTCTTTTCAATATTTTGACAAAAAATATGAAAATTTGTGGCATTTCCAGAGGATAATATGAGTACATATTATCACGTGGAGGCATCAAAATTGACCTGTACAATTTTATGCAACAAGCTGTCGAGTGTCGTCCAGTATTTGCAGACTACTTTGCAAATCTTGAAGCCAAAGATTGTGAAAATGAAAAGTAAATACATAAACAAATGAAAAGGAGATTATTGGATTGATTATTTAATAACATATTCCTAACAGATATGATGACGATCACATGTTTATTTTTCGCTCACATGCCTTTGCTGTCTTTGCTATATATATATATGTGGTGTGTTACTTTATTATTATAGAGTGCTGATCAAACTTGATTGAATGAGTTAATAAGTGTGTTTTATTGAGATTTGATGCTCTCAATCTACCGAAAAAAATCATAAGCAAACATATACACAATGTATAGAGAAGTGCTCAAATATTGTGCCTTCGTTTGCATAATAAGCAAACACAAAAAAGGGAAAAGAAACTAACATGAATATTGAATAATGCTTATCAATTGGATCTTTACTTCTCCCTACCTCCGTCACATAACGAGATTCATATCTAGAAAGTTATGATTTAGTTTGATAAAAGTACAGCTCTAAAAAAGTAATAAATCGATACTTATGAAACTTATTTTATGTTTTAATTTATTTTAGTCAAAATATCTACTTATTTCATAACGTAAAATTACTTGGAGTAATATAAAGAGAGATTAACTTGCAAAAATGATTCTGCTATTTAATAACATCATGTAGGGAGGGTTGTGTTTGTTAATTAAGGTTTTTTTGGTTGTTTTGTTTATTATTTTGAAGGTTGATTTAAGTAGATACATACATATTTGCCCTTATATAAAATGTGTGCAAGACAAATGAGTGTTGTTTGGGTGAAAAAAAGGCCAGCAACTATCAAAATGAAACTTTTCAATGGTTTGACAGTTGATTAGTAAATATTATTACTTTATATTTTTAATTTAAAAATGTCAATAGCTTGGCAACCAATTAGTGTGATTGTGCGTAGGGGTGTACGTAAATTTAAAAAATCGACTAAACCGTCCAAGCTGAATCCTACCCACCATTATTTCTATTTACTAGCAATTGACACGTGCGTTGCACGTGTTTGTTTTTTTCCTAAATTATGAATCTGGGGACGTTTTTTGGTGGGTAAACATATTACTGAAACTTCTTGTGTGTAGTTCGATTCTTTAAGAAAAGTTTTTATACTGACATCAACCTATCAACCTATTCTACTAAAAGAAGGTTGCACAAAAATAGAAAAAGACACATGTCGCTTTCACAATTTTTTCGTCAAATTTTGAATTTATTTTAATTTTTTAAAAAATATTCTTAAATACGTAGAGAGCCCCTAAAGAAGAGGAGCATCCACCTTCTTTTGTGGTTTCTCCTTCAATCATTTTTTTTTTCTCTCTTTTTTTTTGTATATATCTTTTGCCTTCGAAATTTAAAAGTCGTTTAACTTTTTCGTCTCAACTTGATTTTTCATAAGAAATATATCAAATTATTTATCTTTTGACGATCTTCGATTTAACATCCATAATGCATATATTATTAAAATATTAATTTTTAAGTGTAAAATATCTTTTTAGAATAGTAATGATACATTTTGATTTCTAAACATTTTTATATAAAATTAAAATGTGATAGAATTCCAAAAATAAATTTTTTTAACGGATTAAATTTTTTTGAAGATTGAAATTATTTACGTTAGTTTTACCTTTTCTTATCTTAATAATTTTTGGATGGTTTAAAGTATTTGGTTGAAAAAAATTCATAAGAAATACAAAATTTGTTAGCTTTACACTTTACAACAGAAAAAAAAAGCTTAGATATATTTGCTAAAGTGATTTGTTGATTGAATTAGTTTGCTTATTATTTTCTTCTATTTTGTGAAAAGAAAAATTATGTTAACTACAAAAATAATAAGTCGATTATTTTTATTTGAACATGACATGATAATATAGTTTACCACTCGTATACTTAAGTAACTAATATGTTTGTGGCTTCTTATACTAATTATATTATTTAATATATGTGGCTTTCAAACGATAATTATTTGACATTGATTTATCATTATATGCATATGTAATTATTACAACATGTGTAATGCACATTGAAATAACAGGGAAGAAAATGAATCGAATTTCAAGTGTGCATTTATAATTTTACTTAAAATATTCAGCATAATCAGGTCATGCATTCAAATAAATGAATTAACAAAATTTTTGAAAATATAATCGGTAATTTCTATTTGTGATAATGAAATGTATTAAAGTAAAAATATAAAAAAATTGAATAGTAAAAAATTATGAAAATCTAACTGGTAGTTTCAATTTGTAATAATGCAAGATATTACATGTAAAAAAGACCCACATGTAAGGAGGAAGAAAGATTACTGGACAAAAAAATATAACTAACGCTTTTATATTTTCAAATAATATATAAGCTGATAATTTCTTCATCATCATCATCATCATCATCATCATCATCATCATCATTGTTATTATTATTATTATTATTATTATTATTATTATTATTATTATTATTGAAAACGTACTCATCCCGTGCATCGCACGGGTGGACATCTAGTATTTTAAAATTTGTGGTTATTGTGAAGAATCATATGTTGTGCTGTCAATTGGACTTCTAAATTGTAGATTCTTTTATGATTTTGAAAATAACATTGTGCTTACTGATAAGGCTATATATATAGTATTCTCTCCATTATGAGAAATTATAAATATATATAGGTTGAGTTTGACATTTTTGTATTTTTATTTTTACATAATTTAGAATGTATTATATTGATATAGCCCTTACGTATTTCCTCATACACCTTTTGCACACATCATTTCCTACTTCGTTATAGGTTCCTTTGTTACATTTATTTTATGCTTCATAGCATAAGTTAAAAATAATTTTCACTTTGGCTGCAATTCCAATGAAACAATAATTGCTTCCATGTTCACATTGAGAACATGTATGTTTTCTTATTGTAATTTAATATAATATATACTTTATATTATTAGCACATTGAACTTACCTCTGACAATGTATGTCTATTTTCTGTGATATCTTCAAAAGTCCCTTTGTTTGTATTGTTCATTCTTTGACTCGTAGACAATTCACAGACTTCTGCTGGATCTTGTATTGCATTTGTCTTCCCTCATTTTACTTGGGTTTCATAGTTAATTGCTTACCATCAGCCAATGTGCTCTAGCTGTTAAGATTGTGTCCCGGTTTACAGAACATTTGCTACCTTGATTTGTAACTTTACTCTAGCTATTAAAAGAATATAATGTTAGTTATTTCATGTTTGATGGTATACAAATTATTTATTCATACATGCACACACACACACACATACACACACACACACACACACACATATATATATATATATAATTCTGATATGGAACCCACCGGTGGGTTTTCTTATAGAGCCCACCGCTTATTATTCCGCCACATCAGCAATTATCCCACTAATAAAAACATGCTACATATACTTTCCCCACCTATTCCTTCCCACTCAACATATCATTTTCCTACAAATTCTCAACATTAGCGCACCATATTCACCAAATACAGTAAACCTCATCCCAACCACCTTCTTGATCAGACTGTACGAATTTGTTGACATCTTATCTACGCAAGAAACTGTAAGTAATATTTAATGTATTGAAGAGCGGAACGTCTATCTAATGAAGTTTCGTATTTTAACTAATACAGATTTATCATAGATGAAATTTTGTCGGTTGTACATCGATGTTTTGAGTAACAGATTATATTAAATAAGTCATGTTCTTGCGTATATGAACAAGTGTTTGAAACATGCTTATTTCTAACAAAGAAGACCTGTAAATGTCACACATTTGATATGATGGTTGATTGCCTTCTTTGCTCAGGAAAATATTAACAATCAGAATATGACTTGGTGGTTTGAATGCCTGCTATTTTTCATTAAACTGAATTCCATCATCATTGTTTTTTAGCTATGTCTACTTTACTCTAAAAATTATAATATTTTTCCAATTTATATATGGTATCATCCTATATTGAGTGAATATTAACTACATCAATGAGATAAAGCATCAACACACGTTTTGCCTCACGATTGTGGCGTAATTGTTAATTATCGTATCCAGGGTCTGACTACTGGTGGAATTCCCATGTTTATTGATGTAGAAAAGTCATGATTGAACATGCTGACTCTTCTTCTTATTCCTAGATCATATATAAAAAATTTATATTTTGTCTGATTATGTATAACTTTGTCTTATTTCACTTAATTTAAGGTTGATAATGGGTGAAGAAGAAAACAACGGAGAATCATACATTCCTGAAGTTGCAAATCCTAGTAGACCTTATATTGGACAAGTGTTTTGCTTTGTTACAGATGCTTATACTTTCTACAACACGTATGCATGAGAAAGTGGATTTAGTATTAAAATTAACAACTCTTAGAAAAGTAAGAAGACAAATGAAGTGGTTTGGAAAGAGTTTTCATGTAATAAGGAGGGCCACACAAATGACACGTACCATAAAAGGTTGAAGAATGGTAAGCCACATGTTGGGGAAAGAAATCGAGGTGTTGTTAGAACTTGTTGCAAAGCGAAAATGTTCGTCAAACGAAAAGATGAGCAGATTTGGGTTGTTAGCACTTTTGTGAAAGGGCATAATCATTGTCTTACAACCCCAAGCAAAGTTCATTTGTTACGGTCAAATCGGAATGTATTTGCTACTAAAAAGGTACTAGCTCAACAGTTCTCTCAAGCTAATGTACCGACATGCCAACAGGTACGTTTGATGGAGATTGATTACGGAGGTCCACAAAACCTTGGGTGCACAGAGAGAGATATCTGTAATTACATGCAGTCTTTAAGAGATTTACATAAAGGGCACGACGCAGAAACATTGATTGTCTTTTTCAAATCTGAAAAAGAAAAAAACCCAACATTCTTTTTTAATACGAAGTTGATTCAGACAATAAACTTGTTTGGTGTTTTTGGGTTGATGTTGTGTCAAGAAGGTATTATAACTTCTTTGGTGATGTGGTTATGTTTGATACCACATACAACACCAACAAGTACGGAATGATTTTTTCTCCATTTATTGGGGTTAACCACCATGGTCAGATAATTATTTTTTGTTGTGGATTTTTAAGTGACGAAAAAACTGATTCATTCGTATGGTTATTTAGTAAGTTAATGGAAGCAATGTCGAAAGGACCTCCGGGTATCATCATCACTGATCAAGACTCGTCAATGACGAAAGCTATTGCTCAAGCCTTCCCAAATACATTCCACCGTTACTGCATATGGCACATGTTGAACAAGTTTTTGGAGAAAATCAATCCAATAGCTTATAGGGACTAGTATCATAATTTAAAAAATGTGATTTTGGAATCTTTCACCTGATGAATTTGAAGAAAGATGGAGTAAGGTGATATAAGCTACAAAGTTGGAAGATAATGATTGGCTGCTCCAAATGTATGATTTGCGGCGTCGGTGGGTCCCAGCACATGTGAAACACATTTTTAGTGCTGGAATATCAAGCAGCCAAAGAGCTTAAAGTGCGCATACTTTTTTTAATCAACGTCACAATAGTGTTCTTAGAAATCAACGTCACAATGAGCTAATAGCTTATCATGCTGACATAAATGAGGAGCCGAAATGCAAGTCATTATGGGCAATAGAAAGTCAAATGTGCAATTTGTACACAAGGGGGAATTTTTTGGAGCTTTCAAGACGAGATTGAGGAAAGTAATACATATTGCATTAATCTTGAGGCAAACTGCTCAGAAAATGATGTCTACTATGTTAAAAGGGTTCGTGAAAGTGATGGTTCTCGACATCGACATCTTGTATACAACAAACAACTTGATCTCCTTTCATGCAATTGTAAGAAATATGAGTTCCAAGGAATCCCATGTAGGCACATGCTGGTATATTTTCTAATCAAACAATTGTTTGAGTTGCTGATAAGTACATCATGCATAGGTGGACAAAGAATGCAAAAGTGGGAGTGGTAATCGATAAAAGTGGTACAAGTATAAATGAAACTGGAGATGTATCCTTAGTGAAGCATCATGGAAAATTGTCTCATGCGGCCACATTATTGGTGGATGAAGCATCCTTAACTGATGTTGGCACTAATCTTATACTTGATGCTTTTAACAATTTACAAAGTAGAGTGAGAGAAATCAATTGTGTTAGAGGAGTTAATGCACAACTTGCAGAGATAAAAATTGTTGAAAAATATGAAAATATCAATGATCCCTCGAAAGTTAGAGCAAAGGGATGTGGAAAAAGATTGAAGGAATAGGTGGGAAAAATATATGTAGCGTGTTTTTATTAGTGGGATGATTGCTGATGTGGCGGAATAATAAGCTGGGCTCAATAAGAAAACCCACTAGTGGGTTCCATATAAGAATTGTATATATATATATATATAAAAGAATGATGAAGAGTACTTGAAAGGACTTTTTAGGAGAATCTAACTATGTATCCATGATTGTTATTTCCCTCAAGGTTATTCTTCCCCTTTGATATTCGTGAATATTTTCACATTCTCCACCTTTGTAACCACTATACAAACATTCGTTTCATTTGAAATATATGTTAACTATTTTTTCAAATTAAGTCGTTTTTAACAGAAGCTTAGGGTTTAATAATTCACCAAACCTTTTTTTTTTGTCCAAACTTGGTCCCTAAAACTTTGAATTTTACCAAATTGTGTTTGCTTCTGATTATTAGTTCTCTTACTGAGGACTATTTTTTTTTTTTTTTTTCTGGATCTATGTCTATGTTATCTTCGTTGACACTTTCGACCACCACTTTTTATATTAGATATGTATTGCCTCATGTAATTTGCACTTTAAAGCCTCTATAGTTTTACTAAAGATCGATGCTCCTAGCAAGACACCTTGCAACATAATTTTTTTAGCTTTTTTTTTTTTATATGAATTTTCTTCGACATAAAAAATTTCAAGATGTTCTTGCATTTCCAAGTTGCTACCTCTTCATCCATTATTATTAATTTCTTGATAATTGTTGTTTTTTTTCGCTATGTCGGTTGTTTCCTGTCTAACTCGCACAACCTTCAATCTTATTGAATTGTCACTATGACTAAACTTCAATAGTTTTATTGAAAACATTTTTTTCTCTAGACATGAGCAAGTACGCTATACTTTATAATTATAGATGAAAAATGTTAATGTAATCATAGTTGTAATCCAGAACTAAATAGTAAATATTACTCATAAAGGAAATAAAGATCATAATAAATCCAAAAGAAATTCAATTCCCTAAATTTTAAGAACCAGGTACTGAAGAATCCTAGTACTAGAGTACTGAAAAATCTAATCTCTCGAATACTTTTCTTTCTCTATATTTTGAGATTGTCGATTTACATTAGAAGGTAAAAAAAAATTATTGATAGTGAAATTATTAATTTTCAAACTTATTTACACTACTTTTCAAGACTTTTTTCGTAAGATAAACAATTTTCATAAAGCATCCAAAAATTTAGCATCTGTAATATCATAAGAATTTTTCTTACAAATCTAATTAAACTTATTTGACTGAATAGAGAATTTTATGTGGTTAGTTACCAAAAAGCACAATTTTTGGTGAAATTTTCAATTGAAACATGACTTTTAAAAAATTAGCAATCATAATCACCAATTATAAAAAAATATTACATCGGTCATACGTTTTGACATCTAATTGCATCAGCACCATTGCCGTTAGGTCCACCGTAACAAAATTGTCTTTTATCTATGACCTATTTTGTCATCGTTGCTACAATTATATTGATCAATGAAAGTTTTATCAAGGTGCATCTAACGATGGTGGTGGTAACACAATCGGATCTAAAAAAAGATAGTAGATGTTGTAACTGAATTTTTTTTATTGTTGGTGACAAACGTTGATAAGGTTAAAGGTCATGTTACAATTGAAAATTGTACTACATGTCATGTTATTTTTTGTAATTTGTAACACCCCAGCCCCACAAGCAGGTGAAGGGTTGTCACTAAAACATGCTTCTACTTTTAAATATCAGCAGAAGAAATAAAATACGAGTTAGAAAATTTCCTGATAATTAAATTATTCTTGATATAAAAGCTATCACGTAAAAATCCACATCTTTGTATCAAGATTCCTATTTTACGTTTACAATATGATCATAAGTGACAGAAAACCTCTAATTTAAACTATTTAAAAGATAAAACATCTATAACTTCTAGCTCAATCAATGTAAACTTTGATACTTAACTTCAAATACATTTATTTTACTCTTTAATCTTTTTACTGGGAATTTATCCGTGCTAGCTAGATCCCCCGTCCGTCCATTAGACCTTAAAATATTTTAGCATAGTATCATGAGTTATGCGAACCCAGTGGATAATACTTATTTAATATTCTATAAGACTGTATACTGACATGCAAGCATTATAGTAGTCAGCCCATCGGCCAGCTAACTACTGACACGAAGGTCTACGACCCGAAGGTCCTGTATAACAGAATGACACAGATGCCAAGCCGGTGACCTGAAGATTCTATATAATGGAATGATCGTGAGGCCAAGCCGGGTGCCCGAAGGTCCTGTATAATGGAATGACCCTATGATCAAGCCGGCGTACAAAAGAATATACAAGCAGAAGTATACTAAATAAAAAATTACCCACTTTTCATGAAGACATTCTTTGACTGATTAGACGTTCTTTGATTGAATTGCTCTGGAGAGGCTGCAAGGTTGTCCGGTCCAACTCGTACTGCACTCGCCGATTTGAAACACTTAATCATATAACTTTCTTTAATATACTCTTTATCGTAACTTAGTCTAAATCATAACCTTAACTAGTATATATAACTAATGCATATGTATACTTACATATTTAATCATATGTAGAACACATTAGTATAGCAGTACACAACACATTTAGACAATATAATAATATACAAGTGATATAAATAACATACTGTATTCACCTAATCACAAAAAATTAGGCTCGTATAGAATAAACACATCCTTTCAAAAGACTATAATTTCTAGTTTAGAAAAACTAGCGATTATAAGTAAATCGACAACTTATTGTATTAAAATCACATAATTCATAAAATCTTCTAAATTATGAAAGTTTATATAACTATACATATACTATTCTATAATTTAATATACTAAAACATTTCACTAAAATTCAAAGTGTACATGTTTATAAAATATTTCAATAGAGTGGGAAATTAACTATTTTTAGGCCTTAAGACCACCATGGCTTGTAAAATTTACTGTAAATTATATATTCGACGAAAACTCCTCATAATTTAATCATAGACTCCTAACACCATATATTTTATAGTAGTAAAACAGTTTTATAAGATTTAAATAAACTAATTTTATAAAAAATATTTTGTATGATCAAAATTGATCAAATCTAGACCTAAAATCAGCTTATTTTGTAAAATTCATTAAAAATCATTAAAAATCATAAGCTTAATAAAACATCCTCAAATTTTAACCATAGACTCATAAAATCATGCATATTAACATAGTAAAACCGTTTTCCAAAACATTAAGTAAATATTGTTTTATAATTTTTCAAAGTCGCATGTAGAACAGGAATTCCTACGAATAATGTATTCAAATAAATTTCACACATTTAGATAATATAATATCTACTTCTATAACAATATATGATTCATAAAGAATCAATAATAGAAATCGCTCAACGTACATAACACATTTAATTAGCATACATGTACCGATTTTGCATAATGTAGCAAAAATCGGTGAATTGACGATCAACCATATAAAACCCCTAAATACCGTTAATGAGTAATATTCACAAATCCAAAACAAAAAAATTCACCCTTGATTAATCAAATAATATAATAAATTAATCCTTAAACACACATATAACATTCAATTAAGTATTACGTAATTTACAATCAAGTAAGGATGACAGAGTATTCCTCAACTTTATCCTTCTCCTTATCTTAATTACTTGAATAATTTCAGCCTCGCTGAATATATTTTTCTTGAAAAATAATGGAGAAATGAAGGAACGATTGTAGTAATTGAGTGATGATCATTTATTGTGTAAAGGTATGAGTTGACGACATAAATAGTTTGTGAGGAGGAAAATGCCATTTAATAAAATTGTTAACTAGTAATATTTTGCTAACTTATTTGCATATTCGTCGGTGTATGTGGCGTGGGTATTATACTATGATACTTCTTGTTATAATAACTACTTCCTCCATTTCATATTAATTGACGTTTTAGAATGAAAGAGGAAAATTAAGAATAAATTTTTTTAACAAATATACCCCCACTTAATTATTTATCTTTCTCATGTGAATCCTAAAATTTAACATTTTTAAATAATTATCTTTCTCTCTCAAAATTCCATCTTCTCTCTCATCATTGTTGGAGAGTGAAACTCCGACAGCAAACACTTTCACGCGAAAATACCATCTTCTCTCTCATCCTTAAATATACATTCGGACTGCAGAACTATGTCTGTCTTTGAATTTTTATCTTCTGTCTTCATATTTGTATTCATCATATTTTGGAGTATTACCATTACCCTCTGTATATAATTTAAAAACATTAATACGTAAAAAAAAAAAAAAGGAGGGAAATAAGAAAAAGAGGGATTGAATTTTTAAGGATTGAGTCAGGGAGAAAACTGGTAGAATTGATGAAAAATATGTAAAACGTCAATTAATAGGAAAAGAAAAGACTCTTCTCAAACGTCAATTAATATGGAATGGAGGGAGTATTATTTAAGTACACACTAACATAATATTCGTACGGTAATATTAGTATTAGTGTAGTTGTTTGTAGAGAAAATGACAGTGGCTCTATTTTTCTTTCAAAAAATCGAGGTGTTTTATGTGTTGTATTACTTAAGAGATAATATTACAATTAGATAATAAAATCTAGTTTAACTATCAAGTAGGGTAATAACTAGATAGTGCTATTCCTTTTCTCGTATATTCCGAAAATTACAGTAAAAGTTAGGGTAAGGGTATTAAAAATATTTTAATTACATTATAAATATATAGAGTCACATAAATTCATATAAATAATTGATCATACCTCGTATTAAAATTATATTCGTGATTCCTAACACAAATTCTACATGTATTATAAATTAATTAGAAATACTTTTTAGTATCTCTTATTTATGTACCTTTCTATTATATACACTTGTAATATTCACGTGCGATGCACGGAAGTTTATTTAAAAAGTAATGATTCTAATAAAACTAAATATGATATAATCTAATATTTAAATATGTGATCGTTTTATCCAAATAAAATATATTTTTAAAAAAATGTAGGATAAAATATAAATAAAATTATAAGTAATGTAAATATAAGTTTTTCGCACATCATATATGAATTCAATATAACTTACTATATATATATATATAAATTAACATTACGACAAATATTAAATATAAAAAAATCTTTTCAAAATGATAATTTCTTATCTTTGAAATCCAAACACACATTTAGTGTGTTTGCATAATTCTTCACCTATCTGCATTATAGCTTAATTAATTATGAATGTTAAAACAAACATAAATATCTAATTATCAACTCATAATAAATAAATTGGATTGTCATAAGAAATTTGTTTTTCTTTAATTTTTTTTATTTTACTTTAAATATTTAAATTATCTAAATAAAGTTTTAAATTCTAACTATAAGTATTTACTTTTAAAAATTCTTATTTGAAAGTTTTAGTACTTTACATGGTCTTTCCAATGTATAAAGAATAACAAATTAACAACATAAAATTCAAAAGTTATTCAATAGTTGGAATAACAAAATAAAACATATTTTTTTGTTTCAATAGTTGGAAAAAAAAAAAAAAACATATGAGTGCTCCAATATTTCTTAATACTTTCATATATATGTTGAAAAGTTTCAATTAAATTGTACATCTATATTGTAAATAGTAGATTTATTTAAAGATATGCACTGGTTAATGTAAAAAAATTTGCTTAGGTTGCAAAATGTGAAAAAGAAGAAGACATAATTGAGATTGATTAACGTGACCAGTATTATTTAGGTTGCAAAGTCTAAAACAACACATAGTTCAAGTTGGTTAATTTTGCTTATTTAAAAGAAGTTTAGTTGCAGCTTGTATAATATCCTAGTATAGGTTGCAAAGTGTAATTATTTATAGAACAATAACATTATTATATCAAATAAAAAAGTAATAAAAGAATTTCTAAGATTAATTATCATATGTAAAATTATATAGATGAGCAAAAGTCATAGTTTTGTGATTTATCAACAAAAATAGTTATTATATCAATTAAGCGTTAGCAAATTTAATAATTTAATAAGTTGATTATAAATCAAATATTAACTATCGATTTTAATTCGATAAAGTATGTGTTCAATTATGTATACAATGATTTTTCTCTCAATATAATAAATGTAAAAAACTTGAGATAATTCATGTCAGATAAAACAAGCTGATTAGTTGTGGTTTTAATGAAATAATCAAGTAAAATAATTTGTAAAAGAGAATTATTTGAATGATTTTTAATTGTATTCCGAACCAATACTATATCTGTTGTACAACCCACAATAAACACTGAAATCTTACTCAAATTATCAACGAACAAATAATATAATATTTTAAATAAAATATCTTATTTATATATATGATATGGATGTCAAATGAAAAATCGTCAAAATATGATTAATTTGATATAGTATACATAAAAAAAAAAAAAAAAAGAAGATATTTGCAACTTTAGAAAGTAAAATAATTTTGATTCCTACCAAATGTGACAACAACTTATCAATCACACTCTAATATTTTAGACTGGAAAATGTTACTTACAGAATTGTCACTCTTGTGGCTTATATATTATAATATATATATATATATATATATAGATTTTCTAATTTATAAAATAATTTTTAAATTCAAACTATAAATAATTAAAATAACCATAAAATATATAATAAAAAGAACAATGATATTTTATTTGGATATTTCATATGTAATGTAAAATTCAATATTTTTCTCTTTATGTCCCTCCTTTTATTTTATATTTATTTTTTAATTTATTTAAATAAACTTTCAAGTTCTAATCATAAATATTTAATTTTCTCTTTATAAAATTTTATTTTCATTTGCAACTTTTAACATTTCATTTGGTGATTTCAAATATACTTAAATAATTTTTATTTAACAAAATATTATGTTAAAAAAATAAAATTTAATGATTCGAATAACAAATTAAAGTCTTTGAGTTCTTCAAATATTTGAATATTTTCATATTTTATTTTGTATTGTAAATTATTTATATAAATGTTATATTTTTCTTATAAATATTTTAGTTATTTGAAGATAAAAATTGATGAATGCGAACAAAGTTATTTAGATTGTTAAAAGTAAAAAAAAAAACAGTTGATGTTGATTAGTGCGACAAAGTATTATTTAGCTTAGAAAGTGTAAAAAAATATAATTAATTTTTTAGTAAAACTAAAAAACTAAAAGTATTGCCAAATGTAATGCAAAGAATACATTTCTTAAAAGATTAATTTCAACAAAATACACATTAATAAAAATATAAATAGGTAGTTAAAAATAATTTCAATAACTATTTTAACAAAGGGTCTCTCCATGACTTAAATAAAAAAAAAATTGAAAATTCATGTCAAATAAAATAAATGATTAGTTGTATTTTCATAAAAAAATACTCATATTTTTTATAAATAAATTATTTTACTAATTTTAGTTGCAACTAAATCCAAAATATTATAGTCCAATTCACAATAAACATCAATTCTAGCACAAATAATTAACCAACAAACAATCTGTTTATTCAAATCAAATATCTCATTGTAATATATGTGATATGGATGTTGATAAAGCGCAATCCGGTATCCAATCAATTCGGCCTAAATCAATGCAAGAAATATAAAAACACACAGGATTTACGTGGTTCGATCCGGAGATCTACGTCCACGGGCAGAAAATCACTCTTGCCGAGGTGTTTCTTTCACTAAAACTTTGAGTTTACAGGTAGCAATTCGCAATACAGAGCGCGAACCCTAATCCAGAGTTCTTTTCATGTATTTATACTTAACTTTCCTAAACCCTAACTGAACCCTAACAAACTCCCTATTCTCACGCCTATTTACCGCTGCATGGCGGTTGGGAACGAATCCTGAGCCTTGATTCGCGGAACAAACCACCTGTTGGCCCAACGCGTGTTCCTGGGCCTGCTGGGCCTACGCGTGCTGGGCCTTCACGTGCTTGCTGGGCCTACGCGTGCTGGGCCGGTCAGTGGGCTCAGGTATTAACCCGACCCGAAGTGAGCTGGGCCGGTCAGTGGGCTCAGGTATTAACCCGACCCGAAGTGACCGGGTTATCCCTATCAGATGCCCCCCCCCCCAGCCGAAGCGAGGAGGGAGCTTCGGTTGTCACCGGGGTGGAACCGTAAGCAAGAAGGGCCGTGGTCGTTGGCGGGCCGAAGTGTTTATGGTTGACTAAGTCTATCCGCGTCCCTGGGGACTCTGCGGAGCAGTCTGCGGACGCGGAGTCGAGCTAGGCCGAAGTGCACAAGACATTTATCGAGATACCAAATTTCCCAGAAGCAAGAAACGCGTTGGAAGTATATAACAACCTGGCCGAGGTGGAGGGTACACCGGAGTGAGTAGTCTGGCCAAAATGAAGGGAGCACCGGAGTGTGGTAGTATGACCGAGGTGGAGGGTACACCGGAGTGTAGTTTGAATCTTCCTGACGAAGGGTGAGGTTGATGTGATTGGCGGCGCCATCATGAGAGAGAGGGATGTGAAGTGACACGCTCTGCGACTTCCAAGAAACCTGTTCCCCACGCGCCTTGGGAACTGTAAAGCGCGTGAAGAGCACGTTTAAATCTCCATCACTGAATTTGAATAGTCTGCATCAAAGCCGTTGGTTTTTGCGTATATAATTGGAGTAATTGCACAGTAACTTTTCATCTTCTTCATTGCGATTTACCAGTTTAGAAAGCGGGAAAAAGAGGAAATCTGCACTCGTGATTCATCTCAGATCAAAAACTTCTCAAATCAACCCACTCAAATTCAACCCAAGTAAGTATGTCTTCCTCTTCACCTTCTGCCTCATCTTCTGCCTCTATTGAAGAATTAGGGACTTCGAGTACCCCGTTAGACGTCCCCCCCTATCATATCTCATTCCGGAGAGGAATGAGGTTAGGACTATAGACAGGGCCGACGGCCGGGAATGCAACGTTATGATGGTTGCTTTCTATCCATGCGCGGAGGAGGGTTTGGAGGTGGCCTCCGTAGCGTTACGGATGTCGCGAGAGCAAATTGAGAGAGAACTCCCGTCATTTTACCTTCCCTTCAACCTAGAGTATATAATACCGAACCCCGAGGATAGGGCCTGTTGCCCACCGCAGGGGTTTATTAGTGTATATATAGATCCCTTAGAATAGGCCTGAGACTGCCCTTGTGGGACATTGTGATCCAATTGCTGAAATACTACGGTATTGCCCTCTGCCAATTAGCGCCGAACGCGGTGAGGCAGGTAGTGGGATTCACCGTGGTGTGTAAAAACGCCGGATTAGAACCGACCGTAGAGCTTTTTAGGTTCTTCTTCCAACTAAAAAACTTCGGGAAGTCCAAGGGGTGGTACTCCTTCAGTCCTCGAGCCCGAGGTGGGTTCAAGGTTTAAAACCCAAGTAAGGTAGAGGGGTGGAAGGAGAGGTTTATATTTATTAGGAATAAAGTAGCTCTCCCGAAGTGGAGGAGTGATGAGGTGCTTGATACCGCTCCTGTGGAGAGCCCGGGGGCCGAAGTGATACTTACATTTCGGACAGTGGGGACTTTCAAAACCCTCTGTTCCGAGGAGGAATTGGAGGAGGCAGGACTGAGCCCGTATTATTCGGGCAATGCGGGTGCCGAAGAGGGTAGGGGTTCTTTATCCTGCTGTTTATAACTGTCGCTTTGCGCAGGACTAACCATAACCTTTATATGCAGTGGGACGCTTCGGAAAGGAGCCTGCCGGAAGCCCCGCAGCGTCGGCGGCGGCCAAAAAGAAGGGGAAAGCCGCTGAGGTGTCTCCCCGGGGGAAGATGCCACCAAGTGCGCGACCGTCGGCGGGGTCGGAAGAACGGGTTATGCCGGCGGGGTCACCTCCCGGAACGAAGAAGAGGCCGGAGCCTATCGGGACTCCGCTAGCGCCATCCAAAAGACCCCGGGTAGGGGAGAGCACGCAGGTAAACTTGAAACGCTGCTCGTAATTTATACGTACACGAAGTGTGTGTTATGAAGGCTGCTCATAATCTCATTTTTTGTGTAATTGTCCAGGTTGAACAAGTGGCCCCGGGTCTGCTGGGGTTGGAGGGCGCAGACACTGAAGAACTTCTGCGCCTGGCGCGGGGTATCCTGGACCTCGGCCGTAAGAGCGAGAAGGAAGGGAAGGAAGAGCTGGCCGAAGTGGCCAGGGAGCTCCGGGCGCGCAACGACCGACTGACCCATGATATGACCGAGGCACGCAAGAGGGCTGCTTTGGTTGAAACCGAGGTTGCGCGTCTGCGCGGGGTGGAGGCAGAGAATAATGTCCTCCGGGGTGAAGCGCTGCGGCTGTGGGCAGAGATGGAAGCTCGGGAAGCTGCTGTGGTCGAGCGACAAGGAGCGATGCTGAAGGCATTCGCTGATAAGTTATTCCAAACCAGCGCGTTCCTCGACTTCCAAACGGAGTTCGTGGCTATAGGGGACCAGGCCACTCGATCCGCGCTGCTGGAGCAGGTGAAGGAGGTCTACCCGAATGTGGACGTATATCGTCCAGAATTCGGGTATGACTTTGAAGCAGTGGCCGGAGTGGAGAAGGCCTACTATGCGGCTCTAGCAAATCTGCCGGAGTGGCCCCTGGTGAAGGCTCTCGGGGAGAAGAAACAGCTGCTGACGGCTGCGGAAGTTGCCAACTGCGAAGTGGACCAGGATCCAGAATTCATGGCGTTCCGCCGAGGTGAGCTGGTCACCGCACCCCGAAGCAGAGAACCCCCTCCACGGATGGAGGTCGAAGCCATAGCTGCGGACGAAGCGGTCGCGGCAAATGAGGAAAAAGAAGCTGAAGTGTCCGAGGGCCGGCGAGAGGTGTTGCCCGAAGAGACTGAGGCAACTGAGCGGGAGGTCAGTCGATCCCCGCAAATCTAAAGTTGTATATTTTTAGGAATGTTAGGAATCGATGTACTGAGTTTGGAACCTTGTACTTCTGTTTTGTGAAATATAATTTTTTGTTTCTCAGATTCTCTGTCTTTCCTTTGCTTGCATGATCAATTTATGTTTGTTGTCGAACTGAACTCCAACTTTTTACATACTTGAGAGTAATCGATCTGGTTGACTCTTCTTTCTGTTTAGAACACCGCGGAGCTACACGAAACAATAAAGAAGCTCATGCGATCACTTGAGTGGTTCCGCGGAGAAAAGAATCATCTGCAAATGCACGTCGTGCCGAAGCTAGAGAAGCAGGTGGCCTCGGCAGAGAGGAAAGTAGTTGAAGCCGAAGAGAGAGCTAAAGACTTCGAGATGAAATACCGGTCTACAGCTGCCGAGATGAGCCGTGTCCTCGTTCATCAAAGGGAGTATGACCGGATACTGTTGGAGTTCGGTCTTCTGACCTTTGAGGAAGTGGAGGAACGGGTTGTAGAGATTCAAGGTGACATCGCAGCATTGATGTCAAGGAGCTCTATCGAGTCATTGGAGCTCGTAAGGAAACGAGAAGTTCTGGAGTTGCTTCTCAGTATGTACGAAGGGCTGAAGGGCCGGGGCAGGTGGAGGCCTTCTGCCGAGGAATTCATCGCGAGTTCAAGCCGGAGCCAAGGTACGCCAAAAGCTCCTCGGAAGGATAAGAAGAAACCCTCCGGAAAGAGCAAATGCATAGTTATCCGAGAGCCAGCTCCAGTGCCCATGATCGAAGAAGAACCCGCTGTGGTCGCCGAAGAAATAGTCGAGGAACTGGCCAGGGAAATCGAAGTGATGGCTCCGGAGGAGTGGGACCCTGTGCAGTGGGCCCAAACCCCGAGGTCCACTCCACAGCCAAGTAGCCGAGCTCGGACTCGAGACGAAGTCCCCAGGCAAACGCCTAGAGAAAGTCCCCGGCGCCGGGATGCTCGCGGAGGAGAAAGAGCCGGAGCTCGGGGCCGAAGAACAACAAGGTCCCGGAGGACGCAGCGAAGATTAAGGAGCAGGCCTCAACGCCGAAGCGCCGAATACTGGCTCGGGGGCCGCAGATGACTGTTGTTGTTGTTGTTTTTTTTTTTTTTTTTTTTTTTTTTGAAGTTTTATGTAAAAAAAAACTGCTTGATGTTGTATTATTCAGAAGATAATAAAACTGTTGCGGTGTGTATAGACGGGTTTAAGGAAAGCAACAAGTTACTAACCATTTTAACCAGGTGTTCGGAAACACAATACGAGAAATTATTAACTATTTTAATTAGGTGTTCGGGAACACAGTATGGATAAATCCAATCTCCCCGAACGGATCAGGCGGGAGTAACATCTCCCCGGACGGATCAGGCGGGAGTAAACACTTCTCCGGTTAAACAGGCGAGAAAGTGATATGAGTCCGGGGACTAAATGCGAATCTCCTCGGACGGACCGAGGGAGAAATTTAATTGTCCGGAGACTAATAACGATAATATGATTGCGTTAGGGCGTCCCCGTAACGTAAAGGAGAACACAGCAAGATGCATAAACAAAGAATTTTTATTCAATGATAAGTGCCGGAGCAAACTCAAAAGTACAAAGAGAGATAACACTTATAAAAGAAATTAAAGATAAGATGGTACTTGAGATTTGGCATTCACAGATAGAAGCGCCTCAAGTTGGTTACGTGCCAGCTACGGGGAATCGGGGTTCCATTGAGATGCTCTAGCTGATAGGATCCGGAATCGTGCGCGGCAACGACTCGGTAGGGACCCTCCCAAGAAGCATGTAATTTTCCCTCGGGGGCAGCTTTGCTGGCCGAGTTGAGCCGAAGAACTAGGTCCCTGACATTGAACTGAGTGCCTCGGACCCGGAGGTTATGATACTGGGCTGCTCGTTGTTTACACCTGGCCTGTTGAATGAATGATTGGTCACGGCGATTTTCAAGCTCATCCAAATTTGCCCGGAGAGCCTCGTCATTATCCTCTGGAACCAATGTGAGGAGGCGGGGGCTTGGTACACTGATTTCAGCAGGGATAACTGCTTCGGAACCATAAGTGAGGCTGTAAGGAGTCTCCCCGGTAGACGTATGCGGTGTTGTGCGATAAGCCCATACGACTTGTGGAAGGTTTTCAGCCCAGAGACCTTTTGCATTATCCAGGCGCTTCTTTATTCCCATGAGCAGTGTCCGATTGGTGACTTCAACCTGCCCGTTGGCTTGAGGGTGAGCGACCGAAGTGAAAATTTGTTTGATGTGGAGCTCTTCACACCATGACCGAAATGGATCGTTGGCAAACTGTTTACCATTGTCCGAGATGATAGTGCTCGGGATGCCGAAGCGACATACGATATTGCGCCATACAAACTTTAAGATATTTTGACCAGTAATGGCCGTGAGCGGTTCGGCTTCGACCCACTTAGTGAAGTAGTCTACGGCAACGACCAGGAACTTCAATCCCCCCGGAGCAACGGGGAATGGGCCAACAATGTCGATACCCCATTGAATAAACGGCCACGCACTCTGGATTCCAGTGAGTTCGGTCTGTGGCAGATGCTTCACTCGGGAGTGCAGTTGACACTTGCTGCATTTGGTCACTAATTCGTGGGCATCATTGAACAAAGTTGGCCAATAATACCCCCAGCGGAGAACTTTCTTGGCCAATGTCCGAGAGCCAATATGGCTGGCACAGGCCCCTTCGTGAACCTCCCGCAGAACTTGGGTAGCTTCGGCAGGAGCGAGACACCGGAGACTCGGTTGTAGGTATGACCACCGGTATAAGACTCCATCATGAAAGGAGTATTTGGGGGCTTTGAGGACAACTTGCCGAGCTTGTAGCTTGTCAGTGGGCAGGATTCCATCTTGGAGATATTGGATGATAGGAGTCATCCAATTCGGATCACTATCGGTCAGGACCGAAACTGTGGCCTGATGAATTGCTGGATGAGATAGGTCTTCGACCATGATATCCGGAGATATATTAGTTCGGACCGCGGAGGCCAATTTGCTGAGCGCGTCTGCTCTTGCATTCTGAGCACGTGGTATTTTCTGGACAACAACTGTATCAAGAGTTGACATAAGCTTGAGTGTTAGAGCTAGATACCTGATCATTGTTTCATCCTTGGCGACATAAGTCCCCTGGATTTGTCTGGACACGACCTCGGAGTCCGTGAAGAGCTCAAGATGACGAACACCTAAGGATTGAGCGAGCCGGAGCCCGGCGAGAACTGCCTCGTACTCCGCTTCATTATTAGTCACCTTAAACTTGAATCGGATGACGTATTTAACTTCAACCTCCTCGGGGTCGATGAGAAGCACCCCGGCACCACTTCCTCGAGTCGTGGATGCTCCATCCACATATAGTTGCCATTTCTGAGGTGAGGATACGAGGGTAGCGGGGTGATGTGTATCACTGTTTGTCGGAGACTCATGATTGTCTCCCGGGGTTTCAGCCAGAAAGTCGGCGAGTGCTTGTCCCTTGATTGCTCGGCGGGGAAGGTATTGAATATCATATTCGCCTAACTCGACGGCCCACTTTGCAAGGCGCCCAGACACCTCGGGTTTGACAAGAATCTGACGGATAGGATGATTGGTCAGAACCCGTTTTTCACGTCCTTGGAAATATGGCCGTAGATGTCGAGCTGCCATAACAATTGCCAAAGCAGTTTTTTCTAACACGGAGTACCGTGTCTCCACCCCGTGGAGAACACGACTTGCGAAGTACACGGGATGTTGAACCCCATTGACTTCGCGCACAAGTGTAGCGCTAATAGCTTCCTCGGAGGAAGCCAAATATAAGTAAAGCGGCTCTCCGGGGAGAGGAACTGACAAGGTAGGCAGCTGCTGTATATGATGTTTCAAAGCCTCGAAGGCCTCGGTGCACTCCGGAGTCCACTCAAAGGACTTCGCCTGCCTCAAGACTTTGAAGAATGGGAGCTGTCACTTCGCCGCTTTAGATAAGAATCGATTTGAGGCCGCCAAACCACCTGTGAGGCGCTGAACATCCCTGAATATCTTGGGTGGCTGCAGTTCTAGCACATCCCGAAGCTTGGTCGGGTTAGCCTGCAAACCGTGTTGTGAAACCATATAACCCAGAAACTTGCCGGAGCCGACGCCGAAAGTGCATTTTGTTGGATTAAGGCGCAAATTGTAGCTTCGCAGGGTGCGCAACATTTCGGCAATGTCTTGCACACATGAAGAATGGGAGATACTTTTTATAACAAGGTCATCAACGTAAACCTCAATGTTGCGGCCAATCTGGCCGTGGAAAACCCGGTCCATGAGACGCTGGTATGTGGCTCCGGCGTTCTTGAGCCCGAAGGGCATTTTCTTAAAAGCATAGCACCCGAAAGCAGTGATGAATGCCGTCTTGATGGCATCCTGCGGATCCATAAAGATCTGGTGGTATCCCTTGTACAGATCTAAGAAACAAAGTGCCTCATACCCAGTAATGGCCTCGGCCTTTTGATCTATGGAAGGTAGGGGATAACAGTCCTTCGGACAATGTTTGTTGAGGTCGGAGAAGTTGACGCACATCCGCCATGCCCCACTGGACTTAACCACCATTACAGGATTCGATAGCCAGGAGGGGTAATATACTTCGAACAGGATGTCCGCATCCAAGAGTTGTTGCACCTCGATTCGAATTGCGTCATTTCGCTCCGGGGCGAACTTCCTCTGCTTTTGCTGGATTGGCTTGATGCTGGGATCAATGTTCAGCTTATGCATTATTATGTCGGGAGAAACCCCGGGCATATCCAAAGGAGACCATGCGAAGACATCGGAATATTCTCGCAAGGTCTGAATTATAGCCTGATGCAACCATGGCACATCCACGGCTCCTACGGTTACAGTCTGCTCCGGCTTGGACGGATCAAGCGGTACTTGGGCAGTGGCATCCCCCAATGAGATACATTCCCGAGGCCCTAGAGCCGATGATGCCACCTGAAGCTGCTGTTTGGGAGGAACTTTAGCAGTCTTTTTGAGTGCCACGTACATACACTCCTTTGAAACCCGTTGACTCCCGCGGATAGCCACTTCGCCATGCGAAGTGGGGAACTTTAGTGCGAGGTGATACGTGGAACATATGGCTTTAGCGGGGGTAAGCCAGTCCCGACCCAGGATCATGTTGTACGGTGATGGGGAATTCACCACATAAAAATCCACGAAAATGATTTTTATTGCCGGATAAGTCCCCAAAGATGCCGGGAGAGTGATGACGCCTTCTGGCTGAACTTCACCCTGAGTGAAAGTCTGCAGTGGCCCGGGGGCTGGCCGAAGTTGTTCCCGAGGAATCCCCATCCTTTGGAAACAGTCGGCAAATATAACACTCACCGCGGCCCCATTATCCACGAAGACCTGCCTTATTGTTATATTGGCTACAGTCATGTCGATGACAATAGCGTCAGTATGAGGTGTTATCTCCGGAACCGGGTCTCTATCCGTGAAGCTGACAGTCTCGGATTGATGGAGGCGTTTATGACGTGGCTCCTCAGGAGGAGGACGTCGAGCCTCTGCCTTCAAGGCATGTCGCGAGGCCCCGGTGGGAAGGGCCCCATATATCACGTTTATTACGTGAGGAGGCGCGTTGTCTCCGGGTCCTCCCGGAGGAGGAGGTGGTGGCGGAAGACGTGGTTGTTGGCGATTGCCAGAATCTTGCCGTGCGTAATTATTAGGCCCTGGCCGATTATTCTGCCACGGCGGTCGATTTTGTTGTGTACCGCGGTCATGATAACCTCCACGATTATGGGACGACCCCCCATTCTGACCTGTCCGAGGCTTGTCATCGGTCCGCGCAATGTATTGGCGCAAAAAACCTTTCCTCAGGCACTCCTCAATTTCCTTGCTGAGTTCTCGGCACTCCTCTGTCTCGTGCCCATGATCTCGGTGGTACGCACACCACTTCCCACGATTCCTCTTCTCAGGCGGAGCAATCATCCGCGGACAAGGTCGCAGATCGTTCTTGTGAATAGAAAGGATTTCGGCTCGTGACTTCGTCAACGGAGTCAATTGTGGAATATCGCCTCGGGATTCTGAACGCCCCGGGGTCAGGCGGGAAAATGCACTAGGTCGCGTACTAGGCCCGGTTTGTGCTTTGTCGGACTGCCGCTTGCTAGCGTGTTTCTCACGCTTCTGGCGAGTCTGCTCCTCGGCCTTAGCAAATTTGCACACCGTTTTGAACAGTGCTCGGGTTGTGACCGGTGTGTTTCGAACTAACTCGGTGTAAAGTGCTCCGGGACGGAGTCCATTCATGAATGCGTTGATGACTACGTCGTCGGGGCAATTTCCCACCTTGAGGCTCACCGCTGTGAAGCGGTCAAGAAATTGGGTAACGGTTTCACCGTCCCGCTGTTCCATATCCATGACATCGGCCAGGGTGGCCATGGGCTTCGCCCGTGCTTCGAACCGCGCCCAAAAGTGCTCGGCGAGTTCTCTGAAAGAAGATACGCTGTTGCGTGGGAGAGAATCAAACCAAACCCGAGCTTCATCCTGTAAGTACTCAGGGAAAATCTTGCAGTAATGGAGGGATGTAATGTTATCGTGGCTAAGCATGTTGTGTCTGAAAGCTCCAAGAAAATTGGCCGGATCTCCGGTGCCATCATAAAGTGGTATGGCCGGCCGTTTGAACCCTTCGGGAAGGGTGGTGGCCATGATTTCTGGGGAGAACGGTGTGATGATATCTCCATTGGCATCAAGGCCCAGAATTCTGTCCAGTTCAACATTGCGTTGAACTCGCTCATACTCTTGAAGATCTAGAGCATGAGGATTGGCATAACGAACTCTCTTAGCCGTGTTGAGCGGACGGCGGCGATCCATATCAGTAGGTTCATCGTTGCGCGGTCGTGATTCGTTAGAACTCCCATGGTCCTCGGAGGAACCAGGTCGTTCCCGTCGCCGATCCTGACGCCCGCGATGCCCCGGGTCTTGTTGATCACGCGAGTGCTGACATTGTGGAGGCACCGCGGGATTGGCATCATGTCCGGCATGCCCCGCGGGGTGTTGGCGATTAGCCGCCCAGTCTTGAAGAACATGGGCATGCTCTTGTAAGAAAGCCTGGAGCAATTCTGGGGTAATTTGAATGTTAACCGGTGGTTGGGCAGCAGCGGGATTAGGGTTTTGCATGTCCTGAGGGGGTGGAGGTAAATACTGATTGTCTGGATTCGCAACCGGGCCTCGATTGCCCTGATGAGGAGATGTACTCCTTGCCGGCAATTGCCTCGGCGGCAAAACCTGATCCACGGGTGGATCCTGGTTGGATTGATCACCGTGACGAGATTGATTCAAACGAGTTGTCACCATGATTCTTGAATATGCTGTAGACGTCAAAAATTGCTTTACCGTTCCCACAGACGGCGCCAATTGATAAAGCTCAATCCGGTATCCAATTAATTCGGCCTAAATCAATGCAAGAAATATAAAAACACACAGGATTTACATGGTTCGATCCGGAGATCTACGTCCACGGGCAGAAAATCACTCTTGCCGAGGTGTTTCTTTCACTAAAACTTTGAGTTTACAGGTAGCAATTCGCAATACAGAGCGCGAACCCTAATCCAGAGTTCTTTTCACGTATTTATACTTAACTTTCCTAAACCCTAACTGAACCCTAACAAACTCCCTATTCTCACGCCTATTTACCGCTGCATGGCGGTTGGGAACGAATCCTGAGCCTTAATTCGCGGAACAAACCACCTGTTGGGCCAACGCGTGTTCCTGGGCCTGCTGGGCCTACGCGTGCTGGGCCTTCACGTGCTTGCTGGGCCTACGCGTGCTGGGCCGGTCAGTGGGCTCAGATATTAACCCGACCCGAAGTGAGCTGGGCCGGTCAGTGGGCTCAGGTATTAACCCGACCCGAAGTGACCGGGTTATCCCTATCAGATGTCAAATCGAAGATCGTGAAAAGATGAATAATTTGGTATATTATGCATAAAAGTCAAATTAAAAATGAAAAAATATTTGTATTTTAGAAAAATAAAAGAAAGTTATGAACTTACCAAAAATAAGAAAAAATTACTAATCATGGTCTAAATCTTTTGGAGGGAAAGTTAAAATGACATTAATACCCTCCATTTTGCTTTTATATATACTAGTTATATTCCCGCGCGATGCGCGACATGTTATCTAGAAGTATAAATAATAATTTAAAATTATATAATTTTAGAATAATAATAATTTTATATTATTAACGATAATGTAGACTTGCCAAAATTAAAAAAATTAAATTATTATTACGTACACGTATAATTAAAATTACTAAAACTGTAAAGTTTTATCACGAATATTTATAATCAATCTAATCATCAAATATATCTCTTGAAAAATAAATAAATAAAGCAATGTTTCGAGTTATAGTTGAAGTAAGTCATATTTTTAAAGATTAACAAACCTATATGGTTGTCGTGGTAGAAACTGATCATATAGTTAACAGTAGTTTGACATTTGTTTATTATAATTCACATAAAGAGAAATACAATTTTTTATTCTTATCATTTTTAATGGCATGAGAATATAAGATTCATATTAAGGTTATGACGTTATTAAGCATTAAGTTGTAAGCCAAAAATAAATAAATAAATAAAGAATTTGTACAAAAAAAATGGTTAGTATCAATTTGCACTTTGAAATATGCAAGATATTTTATTTTTTTTCGTTTTAAGCCTACACTATTTTTTTTAATCAAATAGCAACCTATACTCCGCGGATTTATCAATTTGCAACCTCCAGCGAGAAAAAAACGAATATTTAAAAATCATAAAATCATTTAAAAAATCTATTTTTTTTTATTGAATTCTGAAATTTCATTTAAAATATAAATGACCAGAAAAATGTTATTTATAAAAATTACTTTTCATAAAACTTGAGTTTTCTTTATAAATCTTTAAATTTTAAATTTTAAATCTCTTAGAAGGATTTCATAATTTAATTTTGAATTTAAAAATCTATTTATTTCATAAATTAGATTTTCTTAAAAATTATTTTCTACATTTTAAATAATTTTTATATTTTTTTATAAATTAGTTTAAACTTTTTGAGAAAATTGGTGTTTTAAAAATACTTTTCATCTATAATTTCACATATCTTGAATGATTTTTTTTTTTTAAATTTTAGGATAATTTTCAGATTTTATAAAATAGTTATAATAAGTCTTTAAGAAAAGAAAATAATTACATGATAATCCAAATAATTTGAAATTTTCCTGAAAATGTTTAAAATAGTTTGGAAGTTAGAGAATAATCATTTTGAAAATACCTGACTAATTTAATTTTTTTATTTGATTAATTTTATATTTTTATAATGTGTTTTTAAATAATTTAAGGATTCTCAAAATTATTATTTTCAAATTTATTAATTTTTTTATTTTTAAAAATCCTTATTATTTCATAAAATTATATATTTATAAAGTTATGCTCTACTTTTTTATACAATTCTAATATTTACGAATATAATTTTTTTAAATATAATATTTTTCAGTTAATCTTTTTATATTTTGAATGAATTTTAAGATTTAAAGTATTTTAAAGATTTTTTAAATTACTTTTAATTTTAATAAAATAATATTTATCTTTCTCACTTGAATTCTTCACTGGAGGTCGCAAATTTACAAATATTTTGAGTATAGATTGCTATTTGATAATAAAAAATTATTTAGGCATAAAATGAAAAAACCCTGAATACTTTAGGGTGCATATGGATATTAAGCCTAAAAAAATTACTTTAGAATATTTTAACTTTTAAATTTATTTTTTATTATTAGAGCATAACGAAATTTAGTATACTATAGTATTAAATACTCTTTCCGTCAAAAACAAAAATCATATTTTAGTTACTATTAAAATTCAATCATGGTCTAAAATCATATAAATTATTTAAAAAAAATAATTGATTTATTATGAAGGTAAATATTGAATTTTTTACTACCATATTTATCCATTTGTTGGTAGCAATTTTGTAATGTGAAAAACACATTGTGATGCCAAGAATTGTACCAATCATAACTACACAATTATAATATATTTATGACATGACTTAATTATTGAAACTATAAATAAAATAAAATAAATTATATAATAAAATAATATAGTTTAGGTGGGAAAGATAAAATTAAATAAAAGCGTTTCATTTGGCTTTATATATATATATATATATGTATATTTTATATTTTTATAATGTATTTTTAAATAATTTTTGTATAAAATCACTCATATCTTCTAAAAGATATCATATTATTTGCAGATTTGTCATTGAGTAGAGAAAACCATTAGAATTTTGCTTTTAGCTTTTACCTTGGAAGCACTTTTTTCAAAACAGAAGCTGGCTTTGCATACATCACAAAATATGATTTCTCAAGCTATAAGTTGAAAAATACTTAGGAAAAGTAGATGCAAACACCCCCTAAAACCCTTTAAATAGTCCTAATATTTTATTAAAACCACTTTTATTAAATCTGAAAATATTTTTTCAAACACTCCAAAATTACTTTTCACAAGTTATATGTTGGAAAACAATTAAAAAAAACAATTGCAAATACTCATATCTTCCCAAATTTAAAGCTTGCTAATTAACAAAAAAAAAAAAAAAAGAAAAAGGAAAAGAAAAAACCTACTAATTAATAGGACTATTAATAAGGATTCCAAATAATGTATAATCTTAGTAGAATATAGTAGAATGAATTAGATAGTTAATATGATAGTTTAGGCGGGAAAATGTATTTTACATTATTAACCCTCATTTTACTTATATATATATATATATATAGATATGGATGACGGCAAGAATGCCAACTGTCAAGAATCACGTGCGCCCCCTCCTAGTAAATAGCCGCTAAGATTTGACCTATTACTTCCTCTTTTTTTTCTCTTTTTTTTTTTTTTCTTTTTTTTATTACTACTAATTTGCCATTCAGTCTTAAATTTCAATTATAGGAGGAAATATCTTTCTTTGTCTATTATATCTTGAAATTTTTTAACTCTATCTCCTGGACCGCGGACGCATGCTCGTGAAGCTAAAGACACGTGTTTTGAGAATTTCTTCACTTTGTTACTCTAATTTCAGGTATTATTTTTATTGAAAAACTTATTTTAATCTCCTAGTTTTAATTGAACATTTCATTGTAGTATTTTAAAGTTAGAGATTTTGAATATAGTCTGATTATAACTCCATTGTTTATATATTTTCAGGATTCGATTTTAGTTGTTTTTTTTAAACTGATTTTATTATATGCGTTAGACCCAATGGTGATATTTGAATTGTGTATGTTCATATATTTGTTGAATTTGGGTTAAATTATTTTGATACAGGAACAAGATGGGTAAAAGAAAACTTGATTTTTACTTCAGTAAATTGTTTGCTCAAGGGAGCACTAGTTCTTCAACTTCCGAGTCAATTCCTGAGTCTACCAATTTGAATAATGTTGTCTCTGAGGTTCCCAATCATTTAGAGAATAAATCTTCTTCCCCTCCAAAGATTCAAAAGACTTGCCTAGATTCTAATTATCCACAAATTGAACGGGATCCCGGAGTACGTAAATGGATATGAGATTATCCAAAAGATAAAAGAGATGAAATACAACATGCTTATTTTGATTGTTGGCCCTTATCAACCCATCCCCGAGAAGTCCCTAAAATTTGCGGATAGGAAAGGCCGACGACTTCTACCATCTTGATACAAATTATTTCCAGATTGGTTGGAATTTTCACCTTAAAAAAATGCTGCATATTATCTTCAGTGCTTTCTCTTTATGAAGCCTTCAACATATTTTGAAACAAATGTATTTTATGTAGATGGGTGTCAATCTTGGAAAAAAGTGAGTGGAAAAAATTGTTCGTTTTTTACTCATGAAAGAAGTAGTCCTAATTCCTCACATAAAATGGCCATGAAATATGCCCATGATTTGATGAATTCTCAACAGCATATTGAGAAGATCATGGACAAGCAATTGTCAGAGTCAATTGCGAAGAATCGTCTACGACTCAAGGTTTCAATTGATGTTCTTAAGTAATGTGCATTTCAAGAGATAGCTTTTAGAGGGCATAATGGGTGTTTGAACTCAAAAAATCGTGGCAATTTCATTGAAATTATTAAACACACTATTTATTACAATGATGAAGTCAGCTCCATTGTTTTGGAAAATGCTCCTCATAATGCTTCCTACACTTCTCCTCAAATTCAAAAGGAAATTTTGTTAGTCTATGCAAGTAGGATTCAACGATTTATTAGGGAAGAAATTGGTGATGACAAATATTGTCTTACTGTGGATGATTCAAGAGATTAGTCAAAAAGAGAGCAAATGGCCATTGTCTTGAGATTTATTGATGGAGGGGGCTTTATCCGAGAAAGATTTTTTGACATAGTCCATGTGGAAGATACTATATCCTCTACATTGAAAAAGGAAATTCTTAGTGTTCTCTGTTGCAATAATTTTATCATCTAAAATATTCGCGGACAAGATGGTACTAGTACGATGCAAGGAGAGTGGAATGGTCTACACGCTCTCTTTATGAATGAGTGTCCCTATGCATATTATATTACGTTAGTGACAGCAGCTCAAGGGGTTATATCTGCTGAACATTTTTTTCCTCACATTTGACTGTTGTTTTCCACAAGTAATAACGAAATTGAAGATTAATATTAAAACATATTTAAAAATAATTTTGATATATACACATACCATATGAATGAAAGACTTTTATGATGATGCAATATAGTTGCAACAAAATATGTATAAAGAAAGTGTAATAAGTGCGTATGTGACATAATTTAATTTTCAAGATAATTTTGATATTCAAACAAAAGAATTATGGTAGGTTCATACCCGATGTAATTATATGATGAAATTAGATTTGAAGTTGGGTATTTGTATTTTTGTTAATGTATTTTTTAGAAATATATTTACAAGTGCAAAATCTTGTAGACATAATGTTGGTTAGTTATAAAGACACTTGTAATTGAATGATTGAATTTTTTGGATAAAATAATTGAATATTTGTTATAAGCATAGTTTTGTTAGAAGATATTTATTTCATATAAGATTAATTGGTTGTTACTCCCAACAATTAGAAACAGTAATACATAAGATTATGTATGTGAATAGAGTTTTTAAACAACAAATAAGAAATCATAATAAAACACAATCCTATGAAAGTCATCTGTAATGTATTCCACAAATCAGATAACAATTCTTTTTAGCCCATTAGTCTACTAAGGCTGGGAGATTTGATTAATGTCATTGGCAAAAATTCGTATGTGACCGTCACACGGTGGTCACACGGAGTGACAGAAAAAAGTATCACTTTTTGTGGTAAAAGTATCACGTTTATCTGTAAAAGTATCACTTTTTTTGAACAAAAAAAAATATCACTTTTTGTAGCAAAAGTATCACCTTTATCTGTAAAAGTATCAATGTAGTAAAAGTATCACATTTTCTTGTAAAAATATCACTTTTTTTCTGTAAAAGTATAAATATTTTCGATAAAAGTGCATTCTGTCACACGTGTGACCTTTCACACACAAGACTCACTCATGTCATTAGAGTCTTAATTCTTTAACTATTGGGTACGAATATATGAAAATATGGGGCCTCTCTCTTCATCAGGCCCATATTCTGAGTTGGCCCAATTGACACCAGTCAATAGCAAATTATGACTAGAATTGAGAAATATGCTAGTTTATAAATTAACACATGACACAAATAATTGGAATATCAGATGAAACACCACACGAAAAAGACGATTCCATTTACATTTTGAATCCAACTATCTCACTCGCCATCCTTAAAGAGCTATACTCAGTTATCTACTATCTCCTCCTTTCTCTCTCATTTTTCCATGAAAGTATCTTAAAAATTTCAATATCTATCTTAATTATTATTCAATCATATAATCATTACGAAACGACTTTGTAACACTTTTCATCACTTTTGACCACATATTTAAATCTTTTTGCCAAACACAAGATTTAAGAGTTGCACTACTCAAAATTTGCACAAACATATTTGTCTCACACACTTTCAAGTATAAACAAACATACCGTTATCGGCTGCAACAAGCTCATCAACTTAGATTTAAATTATATTTTGTTTAATAAATGTATGACATATCTATTATCGTAGGAAAGTGTATTACACTGATGAAATGAAACAAGACACTAAAACGCAGGCAACACCATAATTAGATTTCCAAATTTCAAGCAAAAACTCAATAAAATGCATAAAGAGCTTGGAAGACGAGCAATGATTTAAAGGGTAGCCAAAAAACTAGATAATCACTTTTCTTATTAACCACCTAATGTAATTAAGTGATTTCCAAATACTAAAAAATAAGTAAGAGTATAAAATGAAATTTATCAGTTAAATTTACTCTTCCAAGTACATTTAAGAAGTCTTGTTAATTAGTATAAAAAATGAGATGCGACTATCTTTGTGGGACGTAGGGATATAATTCTTCCCTTTACAAACCCCACAGTTTTGTTTGTACAACTGGAGACTTCCCCCAATGTTAATAGCTACATTTAACAAGAAAATTTTCTGAATAAAAAATAAAAATTATATTGTAACAACATAAAAACCATCAGAATCTTGCACAATGTGAAGGCAATCCTGTTTCATGATTGACTGCCACTACTTCAGTTGGGCTGCACTCCAATACATCCTTCCCCAGCTTAGCCCCTGCAGCCTTCAATCCCTTCAAAGACAATGCCTGATTGAACAAGTTCAATGAAGGCAACTTTGAAGCTGGAGGCAGTTTCCCATTAGGCAAGAAATTCCTGAAATCTTGATCTAACAATGGCACCTCAAAATCCGACTTGTCGTGTTTAACGACGTTGTCTTTCGCGCTAATATGCGCCCCCGGCTCCATATGATTGGTCGAGAAGCTCGCCTGGTTTGGAAAGTTCGGGTACAGGCTAACGTACCCTCTCAAATACATCATATCAATAAGAAACTTTTTCCAAGAAGCTTGCCAACCGTTGGTTCTTGATTTCGGAATTTGGACAGGGTTCTGTTTGGCATCCTCTGTGAATCTCATGTTCATGTAAACATAGAATTCTCTCCATTGTTTCGGGAAGAAAACTGCACCCCAGCTGCACGGTAGCTGGTGCAGATACGGCGTGTTTGGATGGATGCGTTTGAAGAAATCGGTTGCATTCCATTTAGGCCTTTCTTTGACTACTTCTATTATTCTGGGCGTGTATAAAGAGATGGATGAGAGCTCGGGGAGGGATACTTGTGGATCGTAGTGGTATGATAGAAGGGCGTATTTGATCCAAAGATAGTAGTACGGTGAGACTTCGATATCATCCTCTAGTAAAAGGCCAAAATCGTCGTCTGAGGAGGGGTACCAGCTTTCGCTGACGGCCCGAATGAGGCCACCTTGGATGATCCTTCTTCGAAGATGTTTGGGGCCGTGAGGCCAGTCGAAGGTGTTGACGAGCTTTAGAGTGGGCTCATCGACTCTGCTATCCATGTTGAAGGTGATTGGGACTTCGTCTCCTAAGTAGTATGCGTTGGTTAGAGACTTGAGAAGCCTTGCAAGAGATGTGGCACGGTTTTGTGTGATGATACTTATTGAAAGCCTCATTTTGTTCCAATCTGTTTGTAGTAGTAAAAGGTTAGAATGTAGGAAGATTGAGAAATAAGAGAAACAACAAAATTTGAGACTAAAATGTAAGACTAAGTAGAATGTAAGAATGTGGTCCCATTTTTTGTTCTCTACATATGAAAATTGTGCTAAATGGACTTTGTGGCTAAAAAGCAGAAGACTAGAAGATTTTCGCCACCTTCAGACCTAAATATTTTTTTGTCACTTTGACTAAATTTGACTTCTTAAATACTTAATCACTATTAATAACTTCTACACACTACTTCGGTATACTGGAATGAGTTCACTGATCACCAAATCCAAATGTTATACTAATAGAAAAAATAATTTTCGGTCATAATTACGCTATCAAATTAAAGATAAACGATAAGGTCGCGGAATGAGACTGCACCAATAGTTACACGAATAAAATTAAAATTTACCGGAAAAAAAAAGAAATGAATGAAAACGAGAGCACTTACTAGGCAATGCAGTAGACCTAAGCTCAGCCATCCAGAGAGCCTTAGGCACCGAACCTCTCGGCAGAAGGACCAATGCCGTGGCATTTACATTCGCCTCCGTCGCCATTTTCAACGCCTTCTTCACATTTTGGTCAATATCCGCAATCGTAATTACCACACTCGGATTATGAATCTTGATCAGCCCCTTCATGCTTGCATAAACACCTTGCAAAACAGGCACCTCTGAATTGGAAATTCCAGAGATAGCCCCAATCCCCAAATCAAAAATCTTGAACCTTCTCTCTCTACAAACGGTCTTCGGCAATTTCAAAGCCACGGCAGCTTCTTCACAT
Source organism: Ajuga chamaepitys (assembly GCA_958295605.1). NCBI lineage: Eukaryota > Viridiplantae > Streptophyta > Magnoliopsida > Lamiales > Lamiaceae > Ajuga > Ajuga chamaepitys. Next base: position 8,764,147 of record OY282507.1, on the reverse strand, counting down.
GGACAGAAGGTGCCACCGGAAACAACAACGTAAGCTTTTTTGCCAAATGTGGCACGAAATTTATCGAGAAGTGGGGAAAGAGCCTGAACTTCAGATATGGAGTGGGCGTAGAAGAGTGCGTCGATCTTTTGGGGGTGCATTGCAGCCCATTGGGTTACGTAGCCCGTAGAAAGGGCCTTCCACCATTGGTCATCACGGACTTGGACAATGTCTTTGAAGATGACGGTTGTTTCGGATACGTAGGCTAGCCTGTGTTCACTATCACCCCATGTTTCTTTGTCTTTGGGGTTGACTGGCACCACGAAAGATCCCGCATTTCTGTATTTCTGTAGTTGATAGCTGTATTCATGTTTCGTGAATAATTTATTAGAAAACTTAGTCATAATGAAAATTAGTGCAAAGGTTGTTTCTGGATTTAGAGGTAATAAATTTAGATAGATTTTGTAACAGAGTTATATTAATTTAGCTTGTTTGGCTAAAACATAACTTATTTTTAATGAACTTGAATGTATTCGTAAATTGTAATTTGTAATTCTTTATGCATCTCACAATATAATTATATAACCTTACACATATATACTAATATAATATTCCATCCGTCTTATAATGAGAGTCCTGTTGAAAAATTTATAATATTTTATTTTTGTCAGTTTGACGAGGTTACAACCCTCCAAAGACAATCATTATGACTTGAACGACTTATTTTATTTTTTATTTGACTTATTCTATTATAAGTAATTAATTTATGATTTTTTTTACACTTGAATTATGTTTTCATAGAACCCTTATTGACAATTTAAGGAAAAAAACAGAAGCCTTACTATGAAATGAATGGAGTAGAAAACATAATAAACATGCTAACTTGGCGGAGCTCTAATAATGCAATTGTGAGGTTTAATTATTATATATTCTAATTCTACTCATTGACACAAAATAGTTAATACTTGTAAGCCGGTCTTTCATGAGACGAGTGCACTTTTATCACGAAAAAATACTTTTAACCTAAAAAATATAACTTTTATTACAAAAGTAATTTTATCTTATAAAAAATTAATGAATTGTAAGATAACTTATTTTGGTATTTGACCACCAATACCACTTCTCTACCCACCGTGATCATATGTGCTCAAATGTTAACTACATAAAGTTAAGTTACGGTGTCGATTGTGACTGGGGAGCATTTCTGATTTGCGCGGAATTCCAAACCAACGATTTTAAATAACTAACTATAACTAAAAGCATTTCGAATCAGTTAAATACACAAGCGAACCTAAAAGTTTCTCATATGAACAAGGGCTACACATACCTGAGATGCAGATCTTCACCAGTCATGAAGGTGAAAGGCGTCTCAATAAACAGCGTCTTCACAAGCTCCGCCGAAAGAAACCACGAACTTGAAAGAAAATCAACCTGCACTACTCTATCAATGGTGATATCATAAGCAGGGTCAGGCAGATACAGCCCCGCCTCCTTCGACCGGAACTTCCTGTAACTCGGAAAACTGAAATCCTTCTGTCTGAACGGCAAGATCCTCCCAATGCTCCCCAGTACCGAGTTCTTGTACTTCTCCGTACCTGCCACGTGTGCCATAATCTGCAACATCTTCCTCCCTGGAATCATATCATCATCCAGAATGTACACCAAATCAGCCTCTGTCTGCAATGCCATCTGGAATCTTCCGTAGTACTTAAAATCATAGGTTGAGCTGATAAAACTGATTTTTGAATTGTTGTAACTGTCCACGATTCTGGAGAGAGATTGCTCGTTCGGGCTCCCGAATGAGAGCACCCAAACATGGTGGAAAGGGAGTGTTTGGTGAAGCAGAGAATCGAGCTGAGCGCATAGTGTCTTTCGCTTGAAATGGTTTAAGATCACGGTGATCTTGGGCCTGTTAGGCCCGTTTAGAGCCCATTTCGACTTCATAGCAAGTAATTCAGGGAGCGTTTCGGTGCCAATTTTCGCCTTCTGGAAGTCGAGCACTTGTTGGTAGAGTTCCCTCTTAAGCTTGATCATGACTGCATCATTGGACTTCTTCTGCACAAAGTCTATCTTCTCATGCTCGCATACTTCAGTTGGGCTAACCGGAGGGACGAATTCGGGCCGGACTAAAGCATTGGGCTCTTGGTAATGGCTGACAACGTGTGGGCTGACCATGAGGTGTTTCCATTGCTGAGCTATATGGGTGGCCCAAGAGAAGTCGGGCTTGGTCCGGAGGTCGAGTGATGGGCTCATGAAGTAGAGCAAGAACGTTGCGTAGACCGCGAAGGCGAATTGTAGAAATGTTAGGACAGTGACTAGCTTTGCTGAGGACCCTTTTGTTGGTCTCACTTTGGGCTTTCCTCCTCCCATGTAATCACTTAGCATTCCTTCTAAATATTCTCCACTTCTTGGATTTCTTGGAAATCCCATTTCATTAAAATGCATCTAGAAGTTACTACGTATAGATCTGCAAGATGAATCAACTGTGAATATTGTATCCAAAAATGGAAATAGAGATTGGTTTTGGTGTCTCTGACTGAAAAAATAGCATATGATTAATTGCTACGTAGAGAGAGGAAGTTGGTTAAGTTATATAGGCAATGAGGGGGTGGGGGGTTGACGAAGGAGAAATGTGTGAAAAGAATTAAAGACCATGAAAATGCAGCAAAGGTCACATGTGATTAACCCTGAAAATATGAAGTTAATGAGGAGTAAGAACGAGTTTTCTGCACTGGACAGATAAAAAAAACCATTAGGAACTAAGGGGAAAAGCCTACACTGTTGCCGCGAAAAGAGGTTGCCCCTGCACTTTACAAACCAAATATCCTTTTTTAAATACTATATATAAATTAACCTCTTGAAATGAATAAATATACCCTTATATAGTATATCTCTATCATCATAAAACTCTGGTTTCCTCCATATTAATATTCCTTTACCTATAATCTTGTTCCCTCTCTTCTCTCGTAACATAATATTGAAAGAAAGGTCGTTATTTTGCTGGAATAACTTGTTTTTTTTTTAAGTGAAGTGTTAATTTTTTTTTTTTTTGAAAATGACTACTATATATGAAGAGGTGAGTATTTCTTATTGCATCAACTTAATTATATTTTTTGAGAAGAAAAAAACATAAAGAAAAACAACAAATTGAAGCAGTTAATATGCTGTAAATAAAATTAGATAAAAATATACAGAGAAATGAATGAAAGCACAGAATCTGAGAAGTGTAGTTCCAATAGTCAAGATGTTTGTCTTCATGGCAACTCAAAGAAGCACATCTCACAAACTTCAAAAAGCAATTAAATATGGTAAATTTGTCAAACTTGGTTATAATAATTATTATCTTAAAAATCACTCTAAACTAAGAAGTTTACAGAATCATGTATACCTTGATCACAAAGATAAATATGCGCGTGGACGCCTTTTCTTCTTCAACAAATTAAGCTAAAAGCAGGCGGTCAGAGAGCTTAGAACATGCAGGTTATGAAGCTGATGAGCCACGTAGATATTTGATTATTGGAATGAATGAAGATTGAGTTAGAAGATACTTATATGTAGGCCAAAAATGGTGGGCAGAGGGTTGACTTTTTTAGAGCTGTTTTTTGCGAACTATGTAAATGAATATTGCAGCAAGCTTTTTCAATGGCTTTTTGCCAAACTTATTTTAAGTTGATTTTATAGCTGTTAATTCTTTGGACTGGTTTTACTTGCGTAGCGGAAGGTTAACCTGGAAAATATTCCATGCTAGCTTATGAAGGTTCTTTCTGCAGCACTTCAGGATCCCAGTTATGATATTTTAACTGTGTCACACACATGAAAATTATAAGTTGGATAAAACCAATTATGTAGGATATAGTTGAAACATCATAATTAAGACAGATTACCGAAATGTTTCTTGCAGGGGAAGGGGAAGAGAGAAACTACCCGAAGAAAATTAATACAAGAATTAGGTAACATTGAAATAATTAGTTATCAGAGCTGGAACTTATGTGATTATATATCTAATTAACTAGATGAAACCTTTAACTGCTACGTTGAACATAATTTAGAAGTTTTTTTATGAGATCCTTTGATGGAAATTAAGTTGAAAAAAATGATTAAATTTTGTTCAAGGGAAAGAAAAAGATAATGCATATGTTGTCATTGTAAATAAAAGGAATAACGTCAAATTAGTTATTCGTATGTTTGATGAGCTGGCACCTATCAGGCTAGTCTTAACGGGCCAATTGGTACGGGCCAAGAAATATTAAAATACACCTAAATATATATTAAATATAAATATACATAATATTCGATTTAAAGTATAGTTTCATATTACATAATAAATTGTATAGTTTATAACACTTATATCACTATACTAGATTTACATATCAAACATTTCAATGATAATATCACTATGATTTACCCTAACTTTTAATGGATCCAAGCTATAAGATTTAAACTCAATTTTTTTTTTATAATATTTAAGTACTAAATTTAAGTGTTGGTATTTAATATCTTCAACTAATTAAAATCAAATTCTTTAAAAATGAGCTATGTTTACAAAACCTTATTCAAAGTAGTATAGTTCATTGTTTGAGTTTTGTATGTCATGATTTCACGTGTCACGAAAGATACTTTTAATTACAGGAAAAAGTGATACTTTTTTTCCCGTCATACTGTGTGACGATCGTGTGACGGTCTCATATAAGATTTTGCTATATGAGTGGCACAATAACAAAAACTACTTGCATTTCTTGGAGTTTGAAAAAACAACCTATTGCATTTTGATTGAGCGGCAATAATTAATTACCTCTATTTTTTAGTTATATTGTTCTTAGATACTATACCCAAATAATCAAATGGATAGTGCTAAATATCTAGCATCTAGATTTCCAGAATTTATAAATAATGAATTCTTAATTGCTAAATAATTAGTTATTGACATATTAACCCCTATGTTTTGGCACCACCAATTTTTTTCCCTTCTATCATTCATACCCGCCCTAAACCAGCGAAGCCAATGTACATCCACTCAAAGAAGCTTAATGTTGTACCTTCCTCTTCATGATTTGTACCTTATAGCTGAACATTCAGTCTGCCATTGAAATTTCCATCCTTTAATAGATTCATATTCATAAGAAATTGCTTGGAAACACAAAAAACAAATCTTTATGACTTGGAAATTATTTTTTTCTTTAATAAAATCAATTAGTTATTTTGTTTACCAAGAGAAAGATAGTTGTTGATTGCTAACAAAAAAATAAATAAATAATAATAAAAAAAAAGGAAGAAATCAAACAAAGTTAATAGTCTAAATGCCTAAACAAGTGAATCACTTTATTTAATATAAAAGTCTTCCGTTTTTACCTATATTTCATTTATTATTATTTTTTGGTACAAATTAAATTGTGTTAGAAAATAATAAATAAATCCAGGAATTCGTAGATAGTTGATCCGATTAGCCGAGTCGGGTCAAGTAGGGTATATTTTTTGATTTGATAAGTTAATTAGATCCAATAGTGGATGCTTGTTGAGCGAATTAACAGAAAGGGGACAAATAGTGGAAACTTGTTGACTCGATAAGCTAATAGCCGAACATTGGAATTTTTTTATGTGATTAGCCGAATCGGGTATGATAGTCATCATTTGTTGACTCGATAAGTCAATCGGTCCAATATTAGATAGTTGTTGAGCGGATAAACCGAATTAGGTCGAATATTGGATACTTGTTGACTCGATAAGTTAATTAGTTCCAATAGTGGATGCATGTTGTGTCAATGTTTTGAGATGGGTCAATTAGTTGGTACTTGTTGATCCGAGTAGTTGAATCGGGTAAAAAAGGGATCCTTGTTGACTCGATAAGTTAATTAGTTCCAATGGTGAATGTTTGCTGAGCCAATTAACCGAATGGAGTTCAATAGTGGATACTTGTTGACTCGATAACTTAATTGGGGTACAATAGTGGATGCTTGTTGAGCCAATATTTCGAGATAGATCAATTAGTGGGTACTTGTTGATCCGAGTAGTTGAATCGGGTTAAAAAGGGGATACTTTTTAACTCAATAAGTTAATCAGTTCCAATAGTAGGTTCTTCTTGAGTCGAATAGTCAATACTTGTTGCCTCGATGAGTTAATCGATTTCAATAGTGGATACTTCTTGAGTGGATCAGTCGAAATAGGTCAAATAGTGGTTACTTGTTGACTCGATAAGCCAATAAGGTTCAATATTAGAATTTTGTTAACTGTTGAGCTGATAATCTTATACGGTTCAATTAGTGGTTGGTATTTGATCCGATTAGTCGAATCGGATCAAGTAGTGGATACTTGTTCAATCGATTAGTTAATCGATTCGAATAGTGGATGCTTGTTGAGCCGATTAGCTGAATTTGATCAAATAGTGGTAACATGTTGACTCGATAAGTCAATCGAGTATAATATTGGAATTTCACTGAGCCGATAACCCTACACGAGTCAATTAGTGGCTACTAGTTGATCTGATTAGCCGAATTGGGTCAAATAATGGATACTTTATGGCTCGATAACTTAATTGAATATCATAGTGGATGCTTGTTGAGCCAATATTTTGAGATGGATCAATTAGTGGGAACTTATTGACCCAGTAGTCGAATCTGATAAAGAAAAGGATGCTTGTTGACTCGATAAGTTAATCAGTTCCAACAGTGGATGCTTGTTGAGTCGATTAGCCGAATCAGGTCAAATAGCGGTGACTTATTGACCCGATAAGCTAATTGGGACTAATATTAGAATTTTGTTGAGTCGATAACCCTACATAGGTCAATTAGTTGCTACTATGTTGATCCGATTAGCTGAATCAGGTCAAATAGTGGATACTTATTGACTCGATAAGTTAATCGGGTACAACAGTGGATGCTTGTTGAGCCGATTAGCTGAATCGGATCAAATAGTGGTAACATGTTGTCTGGATAAGCCAATCGGGTCTAAATTGAAATTTCGTTGAGCCGATAACCCTCCACGGGTCAATTAGTGGCTACTAGATCATCTGATTATTCGAATCGGGTCAAATAGTGGATACTTGTTGACTCGATAAATTAATCGGGTACAATAGTGGATGCTTGTTGAGCCAATATTCCGAGACAGGTAAATTAGTGGGTACTTGTTGATCCGAGTAGCCAAATCGAGTTAAGTAGTGGATGCCTCTTGATAATTGATTTGATTAGCCGAATGCGGTCAAGTAGTGGATACTTGTTGATTTCATTAACCGGATCGGGTCAAATAGTGGTGACTTGTTGACCCAATAAGCCAATCTGGTCTATAACCCTACACAGGTCAATTAGTGGCTACTAGTTGATCTGATTAACTGGATCGGGTCAAATAGTAGATAGTTGTTGACTCAATAAGTTAATCAAGTACCATAGTGGATGCTTGGTGAGCTAATATTTCAAGACAGGTCAATTAGTGAGTACTTGTTGATTTGAGTAGCAGATCGGGTCAAGTAGTGGATGCCTCTTGATAGTTGATCCGAATAGTCGAATCGGGTCAAGTAGTGAATACTTGTTGAGTCAATTAAGCGGTTCCAATAATGCTTCTTAAGCGGATTAATCCAAACGAATCAAACAATGGGTACTTGTTGGCCCGATAAACTAATCGGGCCCAATAATAGAATTTTGTTGAGCAAATAACCCTACACGGGTCAATTAGAAGTTACTAGTTGATTCGATTAGCCGAATCGGGTCAAATAGTGGATATTTATTGACTCAAAAAGATAATCATGTACAATAGTTGATACTTGTGAACCAATATCTCGAGGCAGATCAATTAGTGGGTACTTGTTGATCCAAGTAGTCAAATCAGATCAAATAGCGGGTGCCTCTTAATAGTTAAGCCAATAAGGTTAAGCGGTTCCAAATATTAGATATTTGTGGATAAGTTAATCGGTCAAATAGGGGGTGCTTGTTGACCGAATTAGCCGAATCGGGTCAAATAGAATTATTATTACGGAACAACATTAACATAAATATTAAATATAATAAATAAAAATACATATTTTAAAATTAACTTATTTTAAAACTTAAACATACATTTAGTCAATCCGTATCCTTCTTAACACAAACAGTTTAATTAGTTACATATGTGAAAACAAATACAAAGATAAATAACACACATATAAAGAAAAGTAAGATAAGATAATAATAATTGAATAATTTATAAGAAAATTATTATTTTTATTTAAATAATTCAATATTTTTTATTGTTAAAAATAGTCAAAATTTTTTCCATTTTTAAGTTAATTCATTCACAATATAGATAATCTAATCCACTTTAAAAAAAAAATCTAATTCAACTTAAGGAAGGTGAAAAGATGATTGGTTTGGTATATTATATGTAAAAATAAATTTGAAAAAGAAAACCTTATTAGTATACAAAATTGAAAAAGGTTGTTAAGAGAAAGAAACTAATCGAATACTGAAACTGCAACTACTTACCTTTAGCGGCATATGCTGATATACATGAATAAAACCCTTTAAAATCTCCAATTTACAATTTCACGAATTCTTTTTGTCATTTTACATATTTGGCTCCATTTTATTTTACTATGCACGCACGCGCACACACGCACATATATTTATATGTTTGTTTATTAGTATAGATATAGATTAATTTATAGAAAAAAATTAATATAGAAAGGTGAATGCATTATATTAGTTAATTAAATTATTTAATAAATTGGAATTGTTAAATAATTTTTTAGAAAAATTATTTAACGAATTCTTATTTGCAATCTAAACATGATACCAATAAACATACACAATAACTACTAAAATCCAATCAAATAATCAACCAATAAATAAATATATTTTATTTAATATAATATATATTTTTATATATGTGATATGGATATCTAATCAAATATGATGGACAAATGATTAATTTGATATGTAATACATAAAAAGTGATTAAGATACAAAAATTGTTTGTATTTTAAATTTGGGAAACTGTTTTTTAGAAGAAAAAAGGGTGGAAAATAACAAACAAATCAAAAGTTGGCACTAACAAATAACCATAAATAACATAAAACACTTTGATGGAAAAATGAAATTTACAATTTTAACCATCTTATATATTTTATATATATGTAGATATTTCAATATATGTAAATAAAATTTCAAATTCAAACTATAAATATTTAATTGCTTCTTTCTAAAATTAGATTCTCATTTGCACCTTTTAACATTTCACTTGGTGATTTTAGATATATCCAATACTTCTTATTTTTTAAATAAATCCGAACATTAACAAACTAAAATCCAAAAGTTATTCAATAACTCGAATAACAATTTAAAGTATATGATTATTTCAAGATATTTGAATGTTAATTTATTTGGTATATATTTTAATTTATTCAAATAAACTCTATATTTTTATTGTAAACATTTTATTTTTTTTAAGATAAAAATTTATTAATGGGAATAAAATTTCTTAGGTTGCAAAAAGTAAAAAATGACACAGCGAAAGTTAGTTAGCGTGCAACAAAATATTTTCTAGGTTGCAAAGTGCAAAATATATAGTGAAAAACAAAACAAAAGAACAAGACAAAGATTGAAAAGTGTAACAAATGATATCATTTATGTTTCAAAGTATAAACTTAGTTAATAAAATAATTTAACAAAATATGCATTATATAAAAATAATAAGTATAAAATAGTAATCTCAGTAATTATTGTGATATTTTAAATATAGTTATTTTCAAAGTTCCAGTACTTCCATGACTAATCATACAAACATTGTTATGTATGTGTATATATATATATATATCACCATATGTAATAATTTGATAAATTATTTATAAAATCAAATATAATCATGTTGCCTTTAATTTAATAACGTAGGAGTTTCATCATTTAAACAATATTTTTTTTCTTAGGCGTAACCTAAGTAAAGAAAATACTTCATCTCAAATAAAATAGCTTGATTTGTTGTACTTTACAAAAAAATAAAAAATAAAAAACTAATATGTTTTTATAAGGAAACTATTTTATTAATTTTAATTTCACTCTAAACTCAATGTTGTAGTCCAGTTCGAAATAAACATTGAAATCTAACCCAAATAATTAAGAAATAAGCACTTTATTTTCTCAAATCAAATATCGCATTTTAATATACTTCCTCCGTCCCGGCCTAATTAGCCTATCTTACCCGAACACAGAGACTAAAAAAAAAAACAGATTTTGTGGAATCTTTGACTTTTTCAAATGTGGAGATTAAGAGTGGAGATTTTGAGGGTGTAGATTATAAGAAAATTTGTCATTTATGGGCTAGGCCAATTAAGTTGGGACAAAAAAAAAACAAAAGATAGGCCAATTAGGCCGGGACGGAGGGAGTATGTGATATGGCTGTCAAATTGAAAATTGTGAAAAAGATGAATAATTTGATATATTAGGCATACAAATTAATTTGAAATAAAAAAGTTATTTGCATTTTAAAAAAATTGTAAGAAAATTATGAACTTACCAATTGACAAAAAAATTAACTAATTATTATCTAAAATTTATGCGGAAAGCTAAATTAACATAAAAACCCGCCATTTGGCTTTACCTCCGTTTTTTTTTTAGATGTTCTTTTAGGTTTGGATAAAGAAATTAAGGTTTATAGAAAATAGACAATTAAGCCCTTAATTAGATTATATAGATATGTTAGGTTAGATAATTAGAGTTTTTTTAGGAGTAATTATAGGGGTACTATTGGAAAAAATGTAGAAAAAAAGCTAAAAAAACAACTATTTATAACAAAGTATAAAAGCTAAAAGAACATCTAAAAAAACGGAGGTAGTATTATTTACAAATTCTGGAAATTCAGATACTGGATATATAGCAATGTCCATTTGATTAGTTGGGTATAGTATCTAAAAAAACAATTTAATGGAAAAAAGAGACAATTAACTGTTGTCGCCCAATCAAAATACAACAGGTTGTTTTCTCAAACTCCAAGAAATACAAGTGGAGGCTTTGTTATTGGTCATCATACTAGTCAATCAAAGAAAGGATAAAAAAGTAATGACACAAAGCATGAGACAGTTTTGAAAAAAGATAAATGAGAAATTGTGATTCTATATTTCCCACTATATATACTAAAATGACATATATACCTCCATTTGCACGTGTGCAATGATTGCACATCAGAATTGCTCATAACATATATAGAGGACCTTAAAAAACAAATTACATCACATATTACACTTGGTGTTCTATCTCCTATTCCAACTTTATTAATAGGCGTTATGTGTTTGTTTGTGATGTTATCATAATTTCATTCAATATATGCGGCATGTATTGATGGAAGGAAAATAAGACATAAAACACTTTTATAGACAAACACTTAAATAAGACCGTCTTACATATTCGTTTCCATAAGATGAGAACCAGTTTTATGATAGAAGTAATACTTTTTATTAACATTTTTTACGATAAAAAGTGACTCCTTTTCACTGAAGACGTCTCTAGGCAAGTTGTTACTTTCTGGAATAAGTGATTTTTCTCCTTTACTTAAGAAGAAAGAGAAAAAAAGAAAAAAAAAAAAAACACAAATAGAGAGTAAGATATTAAGCCAATTTTTTTAGCCTTTCAACATCAATCAAACTGGGCATGCTTACCCTGAGTGGTTGAAACCTGAAATTTAAACAATGTAGATCGTTGACTACTTAATAATATTTTAACTTCATGAATAAAATAATTACCAAACCATCATATATATATATATATATGCAAAAAACCAAACTAGCTGTATGAATTCTCCTTTACTTTTGTTGGTTTTTTTTTTTTTTTTTTTTTTCCCCTGTTATTTTCGTTTTTTGGTGAAGGACTGGGTGCACATTGAGAGAATACGGTCCTCGTATTAAACCATTTATCAAGTGGCTTATGAGAATAATCATTTCTTAAAAATAATAGTCTCACTTCTTGTAATATTAATCATTTACTCTAATATTTAACGAAAATATTCACAATACACTACTTCAGAGAACATTTAATTTCACTCAGCCCTAATTTGGTGTAAATGCAAAATCCCTTCTATACATTTTTTTGGGCCTAAGAAGCCATCGAATTCGTGACATACTATAATTAGTAGTGGGAAAAGAGTACTAGTAGGCGTCTTCTGTACATTAATTGCATGAAATTTTATTTATTAAATTATTAAAATATCAAAATAACTGTCGAAATTTTTGTATACTGACTTTTTGGTACGATAATAGTATGATAATTACAAAAATTTGGTATTTCTGTATATACCGAAAGACCCAAAAAAATTTGTATATACAGTATACCTAACTTTTTAGTATTTTGACAGTTCAGCATATATCGATACACCGAAATATTTTTGATATTTTGGTAATTCGATATTTTGTTACACCAAATTTGAATGGTATACTCAGGAGTTTTGGTATAGCGAAAAATCAACGATAAGTAACGTGGTATTGACACACTATTTGATATAAATATCTAATGTATTGAATTTTTGGTACTAACAATTTTTTTTTGTACAAAAGAGATATAAATTTTTCATACGCTAAAAAAATTCGAATCATACAACAGTATATGGATGATTGGATAAAATTAGGTATAATACCCAAAACTCAAATAAAGAACCGGACTACTCTACTCGAACTGCGAAGATTGTGGACCGAACCGAGTCAATTTTGTGGTAAAATTTGTAATATTAAATGGTCGCCACTAGAGTTGATCTCATTCACGTGCAGTAACGGCGCAAAAGTTGTTATCATTACCAATTAATCTTTTATTAGAATCATTACCGAATAATTAGTCGTATGAAAATCTAACATTAGAATCAAGTCTCCAAACAATAATTTATGGTCAGAGCTTAAAAAACAATTTTTTTCTTTTTGTTTGGTGACCAAGTCAAAGTAGTTCTTTTAACGTGTACACTTGTTCGTTTGTAAGTGCCAAACGCACTCAAATACCAAAGGATGACAATTCAACCTTAACGTACGTACAATTTTTCTGTTCTACTAATATTGTTAGATATGTGCATGCATGTGTTGCTATTTCCATAAAAATACATTTAACTTGATATTGTATATTTGGTGGAAAATTATTTTGGTTTCCTTTATTATTTTGAACAAGTTATTATAAGATCATAATTAAGTTAAATAAGAATCCAAAAAAAAAAATATTATGATTGTAGGAGAGTTCTTGACAGTCACTGGAGTGAGTCATATTAGTGCGGCCCAAGTCCTAAAGATGGTCAAACTATTAAGTATTGTTGGGAATCTCCTGTTGTCCTCGTTTGACTCAGATAGTCTGAACTCGTTTCGATTGATCATACGGAGAAGAGAAGCGAGGAGAAGAGAGAAGGAAGACACTATTTTCCGATCTTGGATTCTCATTTTCTACTCTACTCATTAAGGAGAAGGGAGACTAATAGCGTAAAATAAGTAAAGATTATCTTTGACTATCCATTTAAATTAGGGATTGTAATATTTTAGAGTTGACCTTCCTTATATAGATAGGAAACATCTTACACCCTCTTGAATATATTGTAAAGAAGAGAACATCTATATATATATATAAAAGTAAAATGGAGGGCATTAGAGTAATTGTAGCTTTCCCTCCAAAAAAAAAAAACCATAATTGGTAACTTTTTTTTTATATTTGGTAAGTTGATAACTTTCTTTTACTTTTCTAAAATACAAATAACTTTTTCATTTTTAATCCGATTTTTATGCATAATATACCAAATTATTCATTTTTTCACGATCTTCGATTTGACATCCATATCACATATATTATAATGAGATATTTGATTTGAATAAACAAATTGTTTGTTGGTTAATTATTTGTGTTAGAATTGATGTTTATTGTGAATTGGACTATAATATTTTGTTTTTTAGTAGAAACTAAAATTAGTAAAATAATTTCTTTATAAAAAATATCAGTATTTTTTTTATAAAAATACCACTAATCAATTTATTTTATTTGACATAAATTTTCATTTTTTTTTTATTTAAGTCAGGGAAAAAACTCATTGTTTAAATAATGAAAATCCTACTTTATTAAATCAAAGGCAAAAACAACAATATCTATTTTATAATCAACTTATTAAATCATCAAACCTTCTAAAATATCTTCTTATCACAACTTTGAGCATATATATAATTTTATATTAAAATAGTTATTGAAATTATTTTTGATTACTTTATGTTTTTAAGAACGAGTATTTGTTAAAATTACTCTGTTAAGGAAATTTATTCTTTGTAGCCTAAATTATGACTTTTATTATATTTGACAATCTTTTTAATTTTTACGTTTACTAAAACTTCAATTATATGTTTTTACACTTTTAAATAATCCTTGGTCGCACAAATCAACATTGAATGTCTTTTTTACTCTTAACAATCTAAATAAATTTATCCGCATTAATCAATTTTTATCTTCAAATAAATATACTATTTATAAAGACTATAACATTTATATAAATAATTTATAATACCAAATAAAATACGGAAATATCAAATATTTTGAAGAAACCAAAGACTTTAATTTGTTATTCGAATTATTAAATAAATTTTGAATTTTATTTTGTTAAAATAAGATTTTATTAAATAAAAATTATTTAAGTATATTTGAAATCACCAAATGAAATGTTAAAAGTTGCAAATGAAAATTCAATGTTATAAATATTTATAATTAGAACTTGAAAGTTTATTTAGATAAATTAAAAGTTAAATATAAAATAAAAGCAGGGATAATGAGAAAAGTATTAAACTTTACATTACATATGATCCAAATAAAATATCACTGTTCCTTTTATTATATATTTTATAGTCATTTTTAATATTTATAGTTAATATATATATATATATATATATATATATATATATATATATATATATATATATATATAAGCCACAGTAGAGATAACACTTCTCAGCCTAAAATTTTCGATTGTGATTGATATATTGTTGTCACATTTGTTAAGAATCAAAATTTATTTTACTTTCTAAATTGGCAAATATTTTCTTTTCATCTCTAATCTATTTATTATATATACTATATCAAATTAATCATCTTTTGACGATGTTTGATTTGACATCCATATGATATACATATATATATATATATAATACGATATTCTATTTAAAATATTATATTATTTGTTCGTTAATTATTTAAGTAAGAAGTGTTTATTGTGGATTGTACAAAAAATATAGTATTGGTTTGGAATAAAAGTAAAAACCATTCAAATAATTCTCTTTTACAAATTATTTTACTTGATTATTTCATTAAAACCACAACTAATCAGTTTGTTTTATCTTACCTGAATTGTCTCAAGTTAATATTTGATTTATAATCAGCCTATTAAATTATTGAATTTGGTAATGATTATTTGATATAATAAATTATTTTATTGGTAAATCACAAAACGATGATTTTTACTCATATATGATAATTAATTTTAAAAACTTTTTATTAATTTTTTATATTTTAGATATATTAATGTTATTTTTCTATAAATAATTACAATTTGCAACTAAATTTCTATTAAATAAGAAAAATTAACCAACTAGAACTATATGTTTTTAAAACTTTGCAACCTAAACAATACTAGGTCAAATTAACCAATCTCAATTATGTCGTTCTTTTTCTTTTTTTTTTTGTTCCATTAACCAATGTATATCTTTAATGAATCTACTATATTACAATATAAATGTATAATTTAATTGAAACTTTTCAACATATATATGAAAGTATTAAGAAATATTGGAGCACTCCTATGTTTTATTTTGTTATTCCAACTATTGAATTTAATTTTGTTAATTTGTTATTTTTTGTATATCGGAAATACCAAGTAAAGTACTAAAACTTGCAAATAAGTTTTTTTTTTTTTTTTTTTAAGGAGATCTTTATAGTTAGAATTTAAAACTTTATTTAGATAAATTTAAATATTTAAAGTAAAATGAAAAAAACTAAAGAAAAATAAATTTCTTATAACATTATCCAGTTTATTTTATTTAATAATATGAGTTGATAGTTAGATATTTATGTTTGTTTGAACATTCATAATTAATTAAACTATTATGCACATAGGTGAAGAATGATGCAGACACAATGCATGTGTGTTTGGATTTCAAAGATAAGAAATGATCATTTTGAAAAAGATTTTTTTTATATCGAGTATTTATCTTAATGTTAATCTATAATATATATATATATATATACCTATATATAAAGCAAGTTATATTAAATTCATATATGACGTGCGAGAAACTTATATTTACATTCCTTATAATTTTATTTATGTTATATCCTAATTTTAAAAAATATATATTTTATTAGGATAAGACGATCACATATTTAAATATTACTCCCTCCATCCCGAATGAACTAGCATACTTATCTAATCAGGGTGTTCCACTCCTTTTGCACACTTTTCATTTCAGGAAATAAAACTTTACATCTCTACCTCCACATTAATCACATAATTACAAATTTGCCATCACATAAAGGTAAAAACAGATTTGACTAAGTCAACATTTATAAAAAAAATAACTTTTCTTGATATGTGTATCGGGGGACCAGTGCAACTTCATACGGAACGGAGGAAGTAGATTATATCATATTTAGTTTTATTAAAATCATTACTTTTTAAATAAACTTCCGTGCATCGCACGGGAATATTACTAGTTAATATACATGGCAATACAATATTACATTAACATGGTATCAACCTAAAACCAACTACAAACCCTATTCTTCTCCTGCTACTTTAATCTTCTTCTCGTTCCTTTCACTGACCTTCGCACATGGCTTTCTTATCCACCGATTCTCTTCCCTTCAATACCCTCATCCATATGCTTACTATTAAACTCACCTCCTCCAACTATCTTCTATGGCGGAGCCAAGTTTCTCCCATTCTTATCAACCAAAGGTCTTATCGATCTTGTTGCCGGTTCTTGTCCACCACCGCGAAAGACAATCACCAAGGATGGTTCTTCGACGCCAAATCCTGCTTATGCGGCCTGACATGTTGAAGATCAACATCTCGTCAGCATCCTCTTTTTGTCCTTAATCGAGGAGTCCATGTCCGTTATTATTGGTTGTTCATCCGCTAGAGATGTTTGGATTTCTCTTGAAAATTGTTTTAGCCATCAATCGAAAGCTCGTAAATTCCGTCTCAATGGCCAACTTCAATCAATAAAAAAAAAGACGACAAATTTGCTGCAGATTTTGGTCACGAGTTTAAACTCATCTGCGATCAGTTATCAGCGATTGGGTCCCCCGTCGACGACAATGACAAAATACACATTTTCCTAAAGGGTCTTGGATCTGCATTTCAACAACTCAGATGGCGATGTCGCCTCTTCCTTCTTTCGCCGACTTGCAAATAATGTGGAGGCTTGGGACATGTTTCAGCAACCCTTAGATCCGCCTATTACTATGCAAGTTGCCTTCGTCGCTTCAGCCCCGTCTTCCACAAAGTCTCATTCATTTTCTGCGCCGACTTCTCACAATCAAGGCAAACAAGGTGGTCACGGCTGTGGTTAGAAACGGCAGCCTCACTGCCAGATTTGACGACAAGACAGTCATTAAGCCAATGTGTGTCCGAGGTAATTTGATCCGACTGTAGCACCACTACTAGCCCCTCTCTCTCATTCAATTGCTCTTGCTGCCCTCACTTCGGTGAATATTGCGGAGGCTTTTCAAACCTCTTGCTCCGTTCGGACTGTCCTCCATTTTATTGGTATTAGACACGGGCGCCTCTACGCATATGACCCCGAATCGGGCTCAATTGGACTCGTTTGTTCCTTATACAAGTTCGGATTATGTTATTGTTGGCAATGGTGCTCTTTTATCTATTTCACATATTAGTTCTGGTGTTGTGCATAATTATATTCGTTTATATGATATATTGGTTGTTCTACGAAGAATTTGCTATCTGTCAGAAAATTGACAACCGATTCCCCTGTTGATGTGATATTTACTCATAATTGTTTTTTAATTCAGCATTGAGTTACTCGGGAAATTCTAATTCGAGGTAGCCGTAGGAATGGCCTTTATGTTTTGGATGATTCGCAGGTGGCCTTAGTTGCAACTCGCATGCCGAAAGCATCCTTTGAATTATGGCACTTCAGACTTGGACATGATACCTTTGATGTAATTTTTTATTTTTTTTAATAAACTTGGGACTATTTATGTTACTTCTTTATTACCTAACCACGTGGTTTGTGGCTCCTGTGAACAAGCCAAGAGTAAATGATTGCCTTTTACTTTGGATGAAAAATGTGCATTGTATGTTTTGGATTTTATTCACTGTGATTTATGGGGGCCTGCACCAGTTAACTTTGTTTCTGGTTTTCGTTATTATGTGTTTTTTGTTGATAATTTTCTTAGATTCACGTGGCTTTACCCGATGTGACAGAAATCTAATTTTTATAAGATTCTCCTTCAATTCAGTACTTTTTTTCATAATCAATTTTCTCGTCAAATCAAAACCTTTCACAGTGATGGAGGCACAGATTAACTAATTAAAAAGTACAACTTCCTTTCATAATTCCGGAATTTGCCACATCCTTTCATGTCCTTATACGCCGGCTCAAAGTGGTCGCGTCGAACGTAAGCATATGCATGTTAAATGCTCTTTCATTCACACACCAGTGAAATTTAGGGTAGAGGCTTTCAATAGTGTTGTCTACATAATAAAACGTCTACCTATTAAGGTGCTTGATGGTAAATCGACGTATGAGCTTTTATTTTTTGTCATATCAAATTTTGATAATATCATCCTTTCGACTGTTACATTTATCCTTGTCTCCGGGAGTACGCAACTCTTAAATTTGATCCACGCAGCAGGGCTTGTATTTTTATGGGCTACAGTAGCTCACATAAAGGGTTTCATTGTTACGATCCGACATCATTCCGTACATATATTTCTCGCCATGCAAAGTTTGATGAATCATGTTTTCCATTCTCTCCGTCGACTGGCAAGACTAACTACTCCACTCTCACTGTATTAGAATTTCTTGAACCGACCGAGTCCTTAGTGTCCCAACTTCTGAATCGTCTCCTCAAGTTACGCCATCTCGAAGATCTCCTTGCACGTTATGTCCGTCTTCTACTCCCGAACCTTCGGCTGCTCCATTGGCTGAAACTTCAGCTGCTTCCCTACCTCCTATTGTGCCGCCTCCTATTATTGGCACAACCGAGCCTACCACCGATCCAGCTACTCAGATCACAAATCACATGCAGACTCGGTCTAAGTCTGGAATTTTAAGCCTAAGCATGTCTCGAATTATGCTTGCACTACTATCTTCAATGCTTTAACTGCAGTAAGTGAGCCCTTAAACGCCTTGAATGGGTGGCTGCTATGCATGGAGAACTTTTTGCCTTCTCTCAAAATCACACATGGGACCCTGTCCCTCGACCAACTGGCTCAAATGTCGTGGGCACAAAATGGTTTTCCGGATAAAATTCTTAGCTGATTGTTCAATTGATCGTCACAAATCTCGCCTTGTCGCCCAAGGTTTTACTCAACTCTCGTTATACGACTATTCGCACACTTTCATCTCTGTAGTTCGTGCATCAACAGTTCAGGTTGTGCTTTCTCTTGATGTTTTGCACAATTAGCCTATACACCAGCTTGATGTTAAAAATGTTTTTTTCTCCACGGTGTTCTGCAGAAACCGGTATTTATGGAACAACCTCCCGGGTTCATCGATTCTCAATTTCCAAATCATATTTGTCACCTTAAGAAGGCCTTATACGGACTCAAACAAGCCCCTCGCACTTGGTTTCAACATCTTAGCGACTTCCTTTTGAGTATCGGGTTTTGTTGTTGTCCCTCTAACTCGTCATTGTTTATTTACACTCATGGGTCATTAATTATTTATCTCTTGGTCTATGTTGATGATTTCATTTTGGCAAGCAACTCTGCTGCCAGTTTATCTTCCTTCATAGCTCGCCTCCGTCAAGAATTTGCAATTAAAGATCGGTAAGCTGAGTTATTTCTTAGGCCTTGAAGTGACTTATACTTTTGTTGGTCTCTTTCTTAATCAGGATAAGTACGCTCGTGACATCCTTCAATGTGTAGCCCTTAAAGATTCCAAACCTGTTTCTGCTCCCTTAGTCATAGGTTGTCAGCTCCCTGCGCATGGCCCTCAATTCGATGATCCTATTTCGGTCTTTGGTTGGTACTCTACAGTACCTCACCATTACACGACCTAACTTATCGTTTCTTGTAAACCTCGTCAGTTAACACTTGCAAAGCTCGACGGTAACTCATTTTTAGTCTTTGAAGCGCATTCTTCGCTACGTTAAGCACACTCCTTCCTTTGGTCTCTCATTCTCTCGAAGCTCTTCACCATCCTTAGTCGCATACTATGATGTTGATTGTCCCCGATATGTGGACACTAGGTGATCTACTTATGGATATTGTATCTATCTTGAAGGTAATCTTGTCTCTTGGAGTGCAAGAAAATAACCTACTGTGTCTCGATCTAGTTGTGAATCTGAATACCGTGCCTCGGCAAATGTTGATCCCAAAATATTTTGTGAGCTCAATCTTCTTCGAGAGCTTCACTTGAAGATTCCTTCTTGCCCTACACTTTACTCAGACAACAATAGTGTAATCTTCCTTAGCCAAAATTCGAGTGCTCATAAACTGGCTAAGCACATTGATATTGATTACCACTTTATTCGTGAGCTTGTGTCTTCTGGGTGCCTTGACATGAAGTTCAATTTTGATCTTCAAATAGCGAATATTTTTACAAAGGCACTGTCTCGACCTATGTTTGAATTCTTTCGTGACAAGCTACGTGTTAGACCTCATCCCATTTCTTGCTTTAGGGGGGGATAATAGTGCAAAATAAGTAGATATTATATCGTTGACTATCCCTTTAAATTAGGGATTGTAATATTCTAGAGTTGACCTTCCTTGTATTGACAGGGCAACATCTTACACCATCTTGTATATATTGTAAAGAAGAGAACATAAATATACACGACAATACAATATTTACATTAACAGAGACAACCTCTTAATGAGACACACCCCAAAACCCGAAATCTCACAAAGAAGATGAAACGATTAAGAGAGAGTGAGGGGCTGCCAAAGGGTTGGGCTTGGACTGAGACCAGGGGAAATTGAAAATGTGCCACAGAGGTTATTTGGGCCAATAATTTTAACATTCTCCACTTTTGGCCTAAACACCTCTACACTGAAAGATCTAAACATAGGAATCATCTCTGCAAAATACCACCTATAACATGCACACAAAGTTAGTACAGGTCTATCGAGCACCAAGCAAGAAAACCACAAAGAAAGACACAATGTCAAGAGTAGAGACACAAGGTCACCAAAAGGACACAAAGTCATGTATATGACACAAAGTCATAGATGAGAAAAACACATGATCTAATCAGGAAAATCAAAGTTCAAAGTTTTCATTCAAGACTAAAATTTTTCTACAAACAAGCATTTAGTCTCCATATCTGCAGGATTGAATTGAGAAGGAATTTTCTCCAAGCTTACAAGACCTTTTCTCAACAATATCATGAATCAAGTGAAATCTTACATCGATATGTTTAGTCCTATCATGAAAGACATAATTTTTACACAACTGAATGCCAGATTGACTATTAGAATACACAACCACTTTATCATCTAAAAAACCAATTTCAGACAACAAACCTTTCAACCAAATTGCCTCTTTCAAGGCTTCAGTTATAGCAATCTATTCAGATTCAGTCGTTGATAAAGTAACGACATGTTGAATTTGAGATTTCCAACTTATGCAAGAGCCACGCAAAGTGAACATATATTAGGTGGTGGATTTTCTATTATCCCTATCATTTCACAGTTAGAGTCAACATAGCCAATCAAATTCACACCTTGAGCAGATTTTAAAAATTCCAAGATAACATTCAAAGATCCTTTTGGCTACCTAAGCAATCATTTCATAGCTTCCCAATGGGGCATTCCCGGGTTAGACATGTACCTACTTGAGCAACTTACCAAATATGCAATATCAGGTCTAATGCTAATCATAAGGTACGTAACCAATCCAATTGCATTGGAATAGGGAACTTTAGCCATTTCATCAATTTCAGAATCAGTCTCTGGGGACTGATCCTTACTTAACACAACGTGGGCAGCAAGAGGCACATTAGCAGATTTAGCAGCAGGCAGAGAATCAACTCAAAATCTTCTCCATATAGGAAATCTGATTAAGAAGCAAAATTTAATTTTTCCTACATCTTTTTATGTTCATTCCTAAGATTATTTTAGCATCACCAAGATACTTCATATCAAATTTCTCACTAAGGCATTTTTTTAACATGTTCAATTGATTTTATACATGGACTCACTAAGAGCATATCATCAACATATATGAGCAAGAAGATAGGCACAAATGCATTTTTTTAAAGTACAAGCAATGGTTATAAGAGCTTCTTTTAAACTTCAAAGACAACATGCACATGTCAAACTTCTTATTCCATTGTCTAAGTGATTGTTTCAAACCATATAAGGATTTTTTCAGCAATCATACATTATTAGACTTTTTAGGGTCTATAAAACCATCAGGTTGTCTCATGTAAATTTTCTTGTCAAGTTCACCATTCAAGAAAGAAGTTTTCACATCCAACTATTTCAGTTCCCAATCAAAATGAGCAAGTAATGCAAGCATAATGCGCACAGTGACAAACTTAACAACATGAGCAAAGATTTCTATATAATCAATCCCCTCTTTTGGAGTAAATCCTTTAGCCACAAGTCTAGCCTTAAATCTAACATTTTCACCCTCATCTTTAACCTTATAAAGCCACTTGCAATCCACAACAGAACAGTGATCAGGTTGGGTACACGAGTTCAGGTTTGGTTAACATACACCTTAATTGAAGTTGTATCAGAAACAGGCAAAGACACACAAGAAGATAAATATGGAAAGTTAGATTTATCAAAAATGACACCCCTACTCATTACCACTTTAAAACTAGGTTCATCTTTTAAGCCAAAGCCTATACCCCTTCACACCATCAAGGTAATCCTAGGAACACACATTTTTTGGACCTAGATTCAAGTTTATCAATCTTTTGATGAGCATATGCAGCACAACTAAATATTCTCAAACTGGATAAGTTAATTTGTTTTCCAGACTAAATAGCCTCACGGCATTTTCCATTCAATGGCACAAACAGTGACCTATTAATTAGATAGGCAGTAGTACAAACGACTTCACTCCATAGCTTCTTTGAAAGTCCAGAAGAAGCCAACATGCTTCTTACCCTTTCTAGCAAAGTTATGTTCATCCTTTCAGCCACACCATTTTGTTGTGGTATGTAAAGAACATTTTGTGTCTTTGAATTCTAGATTCCACACACAACTTATCTAATAAGTTGTTGTAGAATTCAAGCCCATTATCATTTCTCAGATTCTTAATCTGTTTACTTGTTTGATTCTCAATTTACACTTTCTAATTCTTGAAATTCTCATAGACATCAATTTTATTCTTTAGCAACAAAACCCACACTTTTCCAGAGAAATCATCAATGATTGACATGAAATACAACTTTCCACCATGTGTAGAGACACTAGCAGGTCCTCACACATCAACATGCACATATTTAAGTATGCCAGTACATTTAGATCTATTGGGGAAGAGGGAAACACGGGAGTTGACTTTATGATGTTTGCCTATCACACAAGATTCACAAAAGAGCATGCATGAAAGCTTATCATTACTAAACAAACCAGCTTTATGCAAAATTTCCAATCCTTTACTACTCATGTGACCTTGTTTATTATGCCATAACTCAGTTTTATCTTCTTTAAAAACATTCACATAATTAGCATGAGACTTGGCAATGCAAACATACAAGTTATTTTCTTTTCAGCTTTTAGAACAACTAATGATCCTTTCATGATTTTTATCATACCCTTTCTCACCTCCTTCATTCCCATCAGCTTCTATTGCAGCACATGAAAGCAAGTTATTGCAGAAATCAGGCACATGTCTAACATTTTTCAATGTCAAGGCAAAGCTAGACCCACATACCAAAGTGACATCCCCAACACCCATGATTTTGCACTTCTTATCATTGGTCAAGGACAAAAACCCACAATTTACTTCACTATAAGAGATAAATAGGTCTTTCAATGGTGACACGTGAAAAGTACATCCAAAATCTACAAGTCATTCATTTGTACACAAAGATGCAGAATGCACGAAATTCACAGAAGACACATCACAAGATTCAGGTACCATAAAGACATCATCAGTGCTCTCACTACCAGAAGCTTTATTTTCTTGTTTCTTTTGTTTCTTAGGGCATGCTTTGATAAAATGAGCAGGGTCACCACAATGGTAACACTTTCTATTTCTAGGTCTAGATTTGGACCTACTAGGTTTTCACCCTTCTTCTTCTTGGGCTCTTGTCTAGTTTGGCTGTTGGGAGGTTTTTTAAACTTATTTCTAGGCCTTCTTCGAACAAACATGACCTAACCTTGATTCTTATTACTCAGTTTTGTTTTTAAGTCCATTTTCTTGTTTTTCAAACCATTTACCACAGTTTCAAGGTTTACCTGATCTCTACCATATTTCTAGCAAATTTTACATCATTATATGAATCAGGTATAGCATTCAAAAGCACAATCAGAATGTAATCATCAATGTTATTATCTCCTCTTTTCTTAATATCTTGAACAAGTTTGGTGAACACATCAAGATTCTGCTCTATGTCTTTACTCAAATTAAGTTTAAACCGGAAAACTTTTCAAGCAAGAACATTTAGGTAACGAAATCTCAATATATAATTCTCGCAAGTTTTCCCAAAAATCTTTACAGTTTTCTGATCTCCCACCTTTCTCAACACACAGTCAGATAGGTTAAGGATACCGGATGAGTACGCAAGCTCATCTATTTCTGCCATTTTTCTCGGCAGTATCAGATTCAAAGAATAAAAAGACTGATACATTTAAACACACATTATTGTATCAGAATTCCTTTCATCTTCTGTTGCTAGAATCTAAAGTCTGAGCATCCATCAAAAGGAGCTAGACTATATCTAGTCATAGAGCCCATCACAAAGAATTATGACAACAAACAAGAGGGATTCACACATATTACAAATGTCACAGAGGCAGAAGGAATCCGAGGATTTCCTAGTTCACCACGCTGATTAGTCAGTGGTGCAGGGGTTAATTCGAATCCTTATCAAATAAGGGTTTAGAAGGACTAACCTTATAGCATCTGTTTCACTAATATATAATAATTGCAACCGACTTACAAAGAGAACAGATACACCGAAGAGAATCAGATACACAACGGAAGTTAAAAAAAAAAAAAGCAACCACACAGATAGCCCTAAATCTACCAACACGTAATCCCATGCCTATCTATTTTAAACGGTATCTGCGAAAGCAATAAATTCAGTTTCAACAACCTTACCTGGGCGATCCCCAAACGTATGGAGCCCGTCTTACCTTTCGGTCCACTTTGAGCAAAGGCACGACAGGAGGGTTGTTAGGGGACAGTGGCAGAATAGCAGCAACTAGAGCAGTGACACAAGAGGAGCAGTCGCGATGGACGTCGGCAAGATAACGGGTATCAAATGTGGCTCTGATAGCACCGTTGGGTATCGCTTGTCGTCCCTTCGTTTGGCTCAGGTAGCCTGAGCTCGCTTCGATTAATCACAAAATTAATGTAGATAAGGGAAGAGCCTCATGCTCCACATAGGAATGCATCATGCACTCTTCGTCTAAACACCTTATGTTATGCAGTCATGATTTCACATCTGATTAACTCATTAGCATAACTCATGTGGACTTGTTACACCACACAATTAGGGTTGCAGATCCTGTATAGTAATCTCATTTATGTGAAAAGTATTACTCTCTTTGTTTCAAAATAAAATTCATATTTTAATAGCATTTTTCGTCTCAAAATAACAGTTATGTCCAATAGTCAATATCCATTCTTATTGGCCAAATAAATTAAAACTTGATAAATATCACAAATAAGTTACGTTATTAAATCAATAAATAAATGATGAAGTCGCATAAGTAAAGTCTATTATTTTTAAAAGATTGTACTTTCATATGACTAACCAAAAACAATAACAAATAGTTGCATATATGTTTAAATAACTCTTATTTTAGGACTGAATGGGTACTTATTATCCTAAACGATTCCACTTGAATTTTTGTGCTTGTTATCCTAAAAAGTGTTATGGGATAATTTCGTATTAAGTTCTGTAACGTAGGGTTTGTACAAGATAAGTCTTGTATGTTACTGTAATTTTTTAAAATTAACATGCTAAAGTGTACTTCCGCATTTTCATAATTATTTTATATTTAATAAAATTGATAATTATATATATATATATATATATATATATTAGAATTGTAACTAAATAGAATTTTTATAATAATCTAAACATTTAAGCAAAAAATAGAAAATTAAATAGGAAAACAAATGATAATCGATTTTTTTTCATGTGCTTATTCTCCTTCTTCCCCAACAACACACCACTACGAACACTCTTCTAGGCGGCAGCGCATGTCAACCACCAATTGAAGTCAACAAACTTCAGGCGATCTAGATCTCGGTTAGGGCACTCAGTCAATCACCAACAAATGCAATTTATGTTCTAAAATTGGGGATCTAAACTAATTTGAACTAAAAAAAACTAACTATGTAGAGGAAGATGAACTAATTGAAGAACAGAAGTTTGAGAAGGTGGCGGGGGCGGGGCTGAAGAAGAAGATGGGGCACGCTAGGGGAGAGGGGCTCCCTCTCTCTCTCTCTCATTTTCTGTATTTTTTTTCTTTTAGTTATAAAATTTGATGGTCGATGTGGAAAATAAGACCAAGAGATGAACAAGTTATCTATGCCTTATATTTACCACATAAGTATTGCAGCCCATGCATGTCAGCTCTAGTCGCAGGAAACTCCAACATAGGATCCATGTGCGCATCACGTGTAAATGTCAGCGAATTAAGTGAATTTCGGAGAAATTTGTCCTTAATTCAAATAATCTCATGGACATATATGATTAAAATTGAAGTTTTCTAACATACATAACTTGTTTTAGACAAAACGTAAATCACATGATTAGAAATCCATGTTTCCAAAGTGTTATACATTTATCTTAAAAAGTATTACCTATCTCTTCAACAATATAGCCTAACAAAACTACTTGCCTTTTTTTCGGGGGTGATCCTAGAAATTTAGTGGCCAGAGTAGAGTTAAGAAATGGGGTCTCTATGTTTTTATCATATAAGAGCCAGGGTTAGAAAAATAGGGCATCTATTTTTTTATCATACATTCGAAAATAAAAAGGAGGTCCATTTTTTTTTCTTTTTTGTTTGGCCATACAAGAGTCTAAGTTAAAAAAAATGAAGCCTCTTTCTCATATACAAGTTAAAATAAAAAGCAGGCCAAAAAATATAAAAGTGAGAATAGTAAGACTTGATCCTTTATTTGAAAACAAAGATAGAACCCTACGTACCGTTGAATTATTGAACATATGAAAACATGCAACATCGACTCTATATGTATCTATAGTAAGATAGAAAAACTTAAAAAATGAAAAAATTCAAGTGTTGGACCCAGATCTTCACTTATCTAAGCACATATCATACTTGCCCCTAACCACTGGACAACATGCAAATTTAACTACAAATTCCACAACAAATATATGCAAATAACAAGAAAACTTGAGGGCCCTAAATTTCTTATTTCTCGGGGTGGGGGAGGGGGGATGGGGCACTTAGGCATCCACCTCTTCAGCCTCACTATAGGAGTTGCCTTGATTTTTATCTAAAAGAAACACTTAATAATTAATGCATGTACCAGCCCAGTCCATTGACTTCACATTGGGGGAAAATGAGTTTGGGTCCAGAATATTTCAATTAGTGGTGGCAATCCATAATCCGATTTGACGGACCCGACACTCAATCTAATCTGACATAAATTTATTGAGAGAAATCCGAAACCAACCTGATACGAATCGGTTAATTCAATTTTAACCAGAAGCAACCCGATATTGATAGTTTATCTTAAATGTAACAAATATATATTTAAAATGGTTCAATATATAATTTGAATCGACCCAAAACGAACACGAAGCTGATCCGATGAGCCTAACTGCCACCCCTAATTTGAATAGATGTAATTAGATTTCGTATATTTAGATGTTTAGATATAACCAGTCACATATTTATTTCATAAAGGTAAACGTTTTCATTCTTTTAAACAAATGAATGTCGACGAAGTTGGATAGTTCAAGTGACAGAGCATCTACTACCTAGGTCTTTGGTCTCGGGATCGAGTTACCGTGGGGGGAGGGGAGGGTTTTCTCTTTGTTCTTAGATCAGGAGAAAAAAAATTTAAAATTAAACAAATGAATGTCTAATTCTAAAAAACTTATAAATTCTCACTTATTTAGATCCATTTATTTTAACTTATTCAATTACATATAACTTATTTTTGGAATTACAAATTAATTTTTTTTAATATTGACTGATAAAACAAGGTATTGACTTTTGAAGCAATACTTTTATTTTAGAACAGAGTGTACCATTAGTTAGAAAATAGGACTGTAATTCTTTTTTTGAATCTATATTTAAAGTCTAGATATACAAATTTGTATCCAATTAGAAGCCAACACATGTCATAATTTTGCAGATAATATTAAATTAAAAAAATATTAATTTAGTAATTATCAAAAGAAATAATGGTAGATATCAAATCATAGTGGACCAATCAAATTGCTACATTTTAATCCCATATCCATTAGGATTCTCCATCCTAGAACTATAAATAGGGCTTGATTTTTCACAAAAAAAAAAATAATAATAAAAAAAAAAAAATCACAACACAAGTTCAAGAAGCAAGTACAACACTTGACAAATGGTAAGCATGCTTGAGCTTGCAAATCCATGCTTACTGAAAGAAGAGTCTATCATAGAACTACATCAATCATTGTCAAAGTTTAAATCTAAGCTACAAAGAGAAATGGTCTGAAGCCCCTTCCATTGAGATGTGCATTCAAGGGAAGCAATGGAATCTCCGATATACCCTTCAAGCAATTCAAATAAAATCCTTTGAAGAGTTGACTACACGAGCTTATGATATGAAGTTGAGCATGACGGCAAGTGAAGTTGATAGTCCACCGGTTCAAGAGCTTCAAGAAGAAGAAGAAGAATATGGGGGCAAAACTTCTGCCAACACTTCAAGCGAGGAAAGCTAAATAATGAATGGCGCTTCTTGATGAGTCTAAACCATCTACTATGCTCCTTGATATGTGAAAATGTGCGTTGCTTCATAAAATGTTGAGGTTGGGTACGAGATTTACCCAACCTTGTATCTAAACACAGCGGAAACTTAAAATAAACGATGTAAAATTTTTCACAAGTTGTAAACAAATTGTAGATGCCTTCGGGCCAAAACGATCACTATATACTTGGTGAATCACAAAAAGATACAAAGTGTGAATCGAGACAAACTTCAATTCACAACTCTCGAATCCTAACTCTTTGAAGAGGCGATTAAACACAACCTAGAATACAAAAATAATGTGACAAAGCTATCCTTATAGCATCCAAACAAAAGGGATTCAGATTCATGAGGAATCTGAACTAAGTATATTGGACGCATGATGCTGGATAGAAAATCTACATAACACTCTAGGCCACGCAAACTGTTATGTAGACAAGAACTTTCTCACTAATAATTGTTATAATCTATTAACTATTGAAGCTCATTATAAAGAGAATCTAGAAGCTTCAACAACACTCTCCACTAATCACCTTTCCACCTATTGAAGGCATGGTTAGTTGGCCGGTAAAATAACTAATAAACTTGCGGACCTGCTCGATGACTTGGCCTTGTGGAAGTTTGGCAAGGTCTTCTTCTTCAACCTCTTCCACATTTCTAGCTCCACCTGTTCAACGACTTCTTCAACATATTGAAAATGTCTAATTTGCTTCAAACACCCTTGCATGACATATTTTATTTTGGCAAAAAATAAACAATTAAAAATAGCTTTAGTGTATAAAAGGAAAAACATATAAAATGAGAATTTTATTAAGAGTTGATCATCTAAACTCTAACAATCTCCCCTTTTTGCCTTTTTTACACAAACCCAATCGTACAATTGAAATCGACTACGTTAAACAAATTAACTCCCCCTAAATTCAAGATTTCCCAATATCTCCCCCTTAATCCAAAAATAACAAAAATCAAGAAGATATAAAAATAAGCAAGGGAAACAAAGTAAGTTTCATTAAAATATCAAAATAGATTTCCAAAGTTAGGTCAAAGGTTGGGTCAACCTCTTACACAACTTCACTGTCATCTGATAGGCTCTAATTCTAACCTTAAAATGCTGCAAGTATACGGGTGTCACTACAAAAAAAATCACCGATTGTGACGGAAATTTCCGTCACTAAACTGAAAAATTCCGTCACAATGAAGGAGTAGTGACGGATTAGTGACGGAAATGTTCTGTTACAAAAACCTTTGTCACTAAACCGATAATGATGGATTTTTCATTCCGTCACTAGTTTAGTGATGGAAATTCTGTCACAATTCTAAAAAAATCCGTCATAAAGTTATGACGGAATATTTCCGTCACTACATAGCAAAGGCTAAAATTCCGTCACTATTCCGTCGATACATGATTAATGACGGAATATTTCCGTCACAAATTAATGACGAAATATTTCCGTCACTATCTTGCCTATATTAGTAACGGAATGATTCCGTTACTAATATAAAACCATGCCCACGTCTATATAAAACACATTTAGTCTGGTATAATAGATTGATTTGATTTAAGCAAAAAAACTATTTGATTACAAGGAGCAGCTTGTTGGAATGGAAAACTACTTGAAAATTAATCTAAACCAATTTACCCCTTTACCATTAATCTAACCAAAAGCTATTGAAAAAGAAGCTACTTACACCACATCCATCTTCTACCTACCAACTAACAATATGACGATAAACATTATCAGTTGGTAGAAGACCAACATTGCTTGCCTATGTAACTATCAATAGCTCTGGTGGGGCCAAACGAAGAACTTGCCAGATGCCGGCACCAGCGTCAGTCTTGCGAGGCTAATTCTTGAATTCTGGACTCTTTTCATCTTTCTCTTATAATTTTGTAGCCAAGTGGATGCATAAACGACATGACGAGTGTACCGCAACCATATAAAAAAGTCCCTTAAAGGAATCAGATGGCCCCTCAATGCATAACAGGGTTCCTGTTTAATACATGAATAATTTATATGAGAATCTATATGGTATTTTAAGCAAGTCCAGCATTAAAGAATCATGATTTTCATGTCAGCGACGTAATTTTTCTGGTAACTCAATCTAGTCAAATGAGAAAATGAAATCCACCCCAGTATAAAAAAAAAAACCATCTTTACATTGCTAGTTCTGTAAAGTTGTTCATTTCCAGAGACAAAAATATCTAAAGAAAGCATTACTAACTGCATGCTCAATTACATTATGAACATGCAGATGGACTAAAGATAATGAAATAAAGATGTTAATATTGCATTGGAGAAGGTGAGAGCCCAGGAAGTAAGTTTATGACCTTAACAGTAGATGATTTACTATATAGCTTGCTAAGTGATTCTTACAAGGCTTCCAATCGAGCAGCTTCATCAGAAGAATATTGCCCATTTGATGAATACAACCCCATGGCCTTTGTAATACCTACCATTAAAAAAGATCGATATGCATGGTAAGAAATGATAAGTAGCAAGCAAACTTGTAGGATAATCTTACGTGTTCTAAATGAATCGCATTGTTTAATCAAAGGAGATAAGAATCCTGAAACAGAAACCCAAAAAAAAAAAGGAGATAGATAGAGAAATAAAACAAAGAAACTATCTTAGATTACTGAAAGAAGAACAACACGTCCATATCATGATCTCTTTGAGTTAAAAAAAAAAAAAATCAGTCATGAAATTCAGGTAAAACACCCATGGGAATTGACAATGGGAGAAAAAAAAATGCACAAATGATGTGTTTAATCAACGAATGCAGCTCATGGAAATAAGAGGCTTAGTAATAGTATTATATATGGAATCCACCTTTAACTATGACATGGTCCGCGGTTTTCCTTCCTAGGATAAGCAAAGAAGAAAAAGTAGTAATAGCATATCAAACAGTAGGAAAAAGGGACTTAGAAGGTAATGTTATCTAGTAAGAACCAAAAATTTCAGGAGAAGATTTTTTCTGCTACTATGAAGGCATAGATAATTTTTTATCAGATCATTATCTTGCTACAGTGTTTTGCTATACTTAATTTTCACAATCACTCAATTTAGAAAATATAATTTGCTAAGTTGGCCCGCTGTGACTTTGGAAGCCTACTTTCACAAATTTCTCCATACAACTCTTTCTTTGTTTTTTATATGAGAATTCTTCCACATAAATCAAACTCACTTCACTGTTCTTACTTTTTTATTGTAAATCGTAATTATTGATCCAACATGTAGTTAAGGTACACTGCTTAACAGATAATAACCAGAATTTGGAAATAAACCTTGTGCAGAGAAAGGCAAAAATTATAAGGAAAACGAATCTCACTTGAGAGAAACAAGATTTCCAAGAAGATGGCTCGATTTTTATTTTGAGTGAAGTTCTTGCAGAATCTGTTGAATATAAGAGATTGAATTAAATTGTTTTTGGTAAAATATTTTCATCAAATGCACTTCTAAGATAGAGCAATGCATTTTTTTAATTTTATATCCAAAAACAAGAAATTCTGGAAACCTTTGGCAGTTGAAGTATTTAGTTTCAGAAAACAATCAGAGATAACTTCTATGGTGTGACCCCGTGAAGCAAAGATCTTTCTCATATGTATCGAATTTCATACTCCAGCCTACCCACATTGTAATAAAAATAATGTCCTTTAGCAACTAGGAATAGAACAAACAAACAAACAAAAAAAAAAAATGACGTTCAAGTTGCAGTATTTGAGGACTATTTTCAGCCAATGCGCTTACACACTTTACTAGAGATGGAAGAGAAAGATTGATAAATTTGGCCTCCTCAAGCAGGTGACCTTCACTTCCTGAAATTAGAAGGGCCAAACAAATTAACATCACTCAGAAAAACTCATAATGATAATAAAACAATCTTTTAAGTACAAAAATGAAGATATAAAGAAATAAATCATGGTCACAGATTGAAGCAAAACAGTCCCATAAACCTTTTTTTGTAATAAGACTTCAGTGTTTCAAACACGAAATAACCACGAATGATGAGATTCAAGAAAAGGAAATTCAGTTCGAAGTGTAAAAGACAAACTTGATGTGTCTGTTCTCTCAGATCCTGCAAGATCAACTATCAGTAGCTTGTTGAATTTGAAGAAAGCTATGTGAAAACTTTTAGGAAGGAGGTAGGTGTTGAGGTGAGGTCCCCTACACTCCTAATATTAAAGCAGAAATGAATATATTGGGTGGTTAGCTGATACACGCTTCTTCTACAAATGAACAAGATGTATATATATATATATAACTGCCATATTCCATTTACATAACATATTTCTCTATACAGATTATATATCTACAAATGTACTTTTGCTAGCTGGAATCTCCCTAATTTATTTGTGGTTTTATAAGAGATGTATCATTTGGCATTGAGAATGAATGCATAATGGCTTCTTCTCGAATACTACTTGTTCTTCTTCTTCTTTGCTGCCCCTCCCTTTTCTCAGCTCCATCCACTTCCACTTTCATTTCAGGTTTAATTCAATTCATAGACAAAAAACAGCAAGTGTGTGTGTGTTTTTGTTAATATTATGTACTATTTTGCAGATGACGGATTTCAGCACCAGAGGAGGGTTCTCCAGTTTAAGAAACGTAAGCATTACATACAAAACATGTTCTTCTCTTGAGGGCATAACTTAAACCATCAGTTCGAAATCTAATACAACCACATTCAACATTTTTTATGATTTAATCTTTTTAGCCTAATATTTGTTTTAAATAACAGAGATCCTTTGATATTAATTAGCGTTCACATCAACATTCCATTTCAAAAAAACAAAGAGGATGATTTGTGCTAAAGATCACAATTACCAGATAATAGCTATCAAAAAGCACTTCCAGAAGAGTACATAGCTTACTAGGTAAGAGTTGCGGGAGAATCGTTGAGGATTGTAGTTTCCGGCTTTTCTGCGAATCTGCAATTGTAGTTGCCGATGAAGATTTCGAGCGAGACTACATCAGAAAGGAAGCAAAGATGAATGCTGTGGCGGTGGAGGCGGCTGCGGCGGTGGAAGCGGCTGTAGCGGTAAACGTCGGAATATGGAGGCAGTCGGAGGGTGGAGAGGAAGATGAATAGTGTGTAATGAAAAGTTACTTAACCTTAGCTAAGTAGAAATTCTGAAAGCCAAATAACTAAATAAGTAAAAGCTAAATGCAAATGCTCAATATAATAAGAACTGGCCTGGTGGTAAGTAACTTGATTTAATTCCACCAGGACCAGGGTTCAAGTCTCTGCTTGCACATTTTTTTTATTTTTTTTAAGCGCGAGTTTTTTAGTATAATGATGGAATATTTCCGTCATTACCAACCAGAATGATGTCGTTTCGGGCATAGTAACAAAATATGGAATATTATTTAGCATCACTAATAATTCATGATTCGAATTTTATTCGGGAAATAAAATGGAAAATTTTTGGCTCATCAATCGGGTTTAAATACGTTGATTTTCTTCAGTTACTTATTTTTTCTAATTAAATTTATGTTTATTTGTTTCAAATAGACTAAACCAATTTATCGCGAGAGAAATATATTTCTCACAAAAACAACGTGAATATTGCCATATTAACGAAAATATCACTTTCAATATATAACTCGCGATTTATTCTCGAGAAATATTTATGACTATAGTTTTGGGTCATTAAATAAACGTCATTTATATGGGCATTAAGTAATGACGGAATATTATCCGTCACTACATAGCAACGATTAAAATTCCGTCAATACAAGATTAATGACGGAATATTTTCCGTCACTACATAGCAACGGTTAAAATTCCGTCACTGATCCGTCAATACAAGACTAATGACGGAATGTTTTCCGTCACTACATAGCAACGGTTAAAATTCCGTCACTAATCCGTCAATACAAAATTAATGACGGAATATTTTCCGTCACTACATAGCAACGGTTAAAATTCCGTCACTGATCCGTCGATACAAGATTAATGACGGAATATTTTTCGTCACTAAATAGCAACAGCTAAAATACCATCACTAATCCGTCGATACATGTTTATTGACGGAATATTTCCGTCACAACCTTAAAATATTTTATTCCCACATTTTTAGCCCCCTTTGTTACTACGGTTTAATGACGGATTTTTTTTCCGTCTCTAAATTCCGTCATGATTCCGTCACTAAGTCGTTGCTAATACTCAAACACTCTTGTAGTCTCTATCCGTGACTATTCCGTCACTAATCCGTTATAAGATGAAAACAAAAACATAGATAGATAGACAAAATTGGAGTCTATAAATCAAAAGCTTAAATCAATATCGTCATAAAACCCTACACTCTAACCCTAGGACACCAGTAATTTAGCTACTCATGCCTAGTATCAATTCAATATAATAATTCAATGGATACATTGTAATGAAAATAAGACTAAACCAGAAATGAATAAACTCGTTTGTTCGGCTCGTCAATCTTCGTTTTCTTGCTCTCACGTCTTCCACTACAATGTAAAAGTATGAGAAATTATGTTGTGATATCTGATCCTCCTTGAAAACTCGAGATTGGCCTCTATTTATAAGTTGGGGTCGAAATCCTTAAGCGACTAGGATAAAAATCCCACCAAAATTCGGATTAACTTTAAAAAGGACTTCGGATGTGACTGTGTCCAGCTGCGGCGCGACCGCGCCCAGCTTACTGCTGCACACTCGTGAACCTGTCCACATTTGGAGGCGCGGTCACGTCAAACATTCTGGATTTCTACTTCGAAGGCCTTTTTGACGTGGTTGCATTGCTTCTTAAACGTTTTGGGCCTGACTTTTGGCCCAATATGGCTCATCTTGTCCTTTCTTTTTTCTTCATGTAACCTCATAAAAGCTCCATTTTAGCCTGAAAACAATGAAAACACTACAAAACAAGCTAATACACGTCAAACGGTCAAATATATCAAATATGAATGATTCTCAACCAATTATACATGCAAAAGTTACAATATATATATATAAATAGACCTAAATGCATGTATACACAATGTGTATCATCATCCAGTGAGAAAAGAATTGTTATGGTTGAGAACATGGTCCTCTGTTCTATTATAGCTTTATGTTCAAGCTCATCATCATCACTCAAGGAGACCCAATTGGCACACTTATTTGCATAGTGACCAAATCCCTTGCAAGCTCGACATTGTATTGAATCCAGATTCATGGACTCATACTGATGAACGTAAAAAATCTCAGTTTTCTAGTATATTATACATTCATATTTTTGTGTGTATTACGAGTATTCATCATGTTTAAGTGTGATTTCACATTTTATTTCATCCTCATACTTTATTTCCATTTCGATATGATTTAATACACTTTCGTGTGTTTTATATATATATTGTGAAGGTTAAGAAAATATGGGAAAGAAAGAAGGTCAATCACACATATTTCCTTATTGCAGCATGCAAATAGAGGTCCAAACGAGCCTTAATTGGACCCCACCAAAGCCTAACTCGAAGATCATCGAGTCTCAAATAAAAGTTATGAAGGGATTAAGTCGAGAAAATGGGAGAAAAGGCTCCAAAATGACGATGAAAGAAGACGACACGCGGTGGGAAGCATTGCACGCTCGACGTTCGAACGTCGGGTAATTGAAGGAGTAGCTTCCACCGGTGAACACCACCGGTACTGGACCCGGCATTCTAGACAAAGCAACCAGCTAACGACTATATCGGCCCCTTTTTGTCTGGTATCCGTCGCTGGTTCGGTTCTGATCGAGCATTGCATCTCTATTTTTTGGTCATATCTTTCTCATCCAGGCTCCGATTCCAGTGATTTAATTAAGTTGCCACACAACAAGAAGACAAATATCCGCAATTTTCATGTTCAAGATGAGAGCAAATTATTATCGAGGCAGTGGTTGAATTTACGAGAAGACGGAGTTGAGCTCATCCGAGGGGCTTAACTCAACAACTTAAAACTCCTTGCATTTCTAATTGTAAATTGACCATGTTACCCTTACTAAAAGGGCCACTACTTCAGATTATTAGTCTTTTGCACTTGGTGAGGGTTCTAAGTCTATATACATCTCCTCTCTCACCCCATTTCATAATGTTTTACTTCACTTTTTAATTTCTAGACTTTTCTTAGAAGATTTTCAGCATTTCATTAGGGCTTTCCTCTCTTCAAAAGGGAAACTAGGGTTCTTGTTGGAAGATTGTAAGACTACTTCAAAGGGTGACAACCTTGAAGGATTTTATTGAAGATTTTCCGACTTTCATCATTATTAAGCATCACTTTCTCCTTTCTCTCTCTCTATTTTTTTTTTTTTTATTTTTTTTTTTTGAATTATTGATTGATAGTGTTGTTTTGGGGATTTCTATGATGATTCGTGAGTAGTTTTATTTATTTTCGAAAGTAGGGAGTAGCCCGAGCTTCGGGGGTGATGTTTGATTTAATTATTGTTGAATTGATGTGGTTTGGTAACCTAAGGTTAGGGTTTGGTTAGTTTTTGATGAATTCCAACCAAATTTGTGACTAAGTTCAAATGTTTGTATGATAGCTTGGCTTTTGGTAGTTTGGGATCGATTTGGTTGGTTGTGCGTTTAGAAAATGATAGTTTGGGCCCTAGGCGTGGGATTGATACCTATTTGAGGCTCGTCCAAAATTGATTCTAAATGAGATTAGGAATTAATAACTACGCCTTAGAATAAGCGGGTATAGGAAATTCCAGTAATTAGATTAATCGAGACCTAATTGGTAGAAGGGAGACCCATGGGTCAGAATCTCTCCCGAGAAGGGAAGTGGCGCTTAGGGGCGTCGAATGGGATGGATGAAACTAAATTTAGTCTCGCATGTAGTCCTTGTATCCCTACACCGATCTTTAGTGTAGGAGAAGTCGAACGAATTCTTTCTAGTCTTACATAATTGGAAACTCGGGGCCCGGGTTGGTTTAGTATTTTTACTCATGTAGGTATTCTACATTGATTGTTGTTTACTTATGGACTCAAGGGGGATATAGCACCCCAACCGTATCGATGTTTGCTTAGTTGGGACTCAAATTATGTTAATATTCAACCATAATAAGCCATAATTCATTTCAACAATCGTCATTTAAACATTAGCCCCATATGCTTGAGTGAAAGTGAAGTATCGGGAAACTCTTTCCCATCATTTATCTCATTTTATTATTATTTGCGATCTTAGTTATAATTAACATCCAATTTCCAATATGCTAAACTTAGTTGAATTGATGACTCGGATAATTCACACGGAAGTCCTCTCTGTGGATCGATAATTTGCTACCACTGTCTTCTCATGTGCGCTTGTAGGTTAAGTAAACTTTTTCACTATGTAATTATTTTGAGCAGGTTTCCAAGACAAGTTCATGGCGCCATTTTAGGGAGAGGACTATCTCCCCGTGTAATTAGCCAGGTTCGTTTATATTCGTGAGATTTAGCATTTTAATTCCTGTATTGTTTTTATTTTTGTTAGTTGTTAATTAATTTATCTTTGAAGGTTCCAATCTTGCATACACTTGTTGATCCCATTCCGGAAATAGATCGAACCTTTAGAAGGAGTTAGGAGATTGATTGCAAATGAAAGAGTCGAGTGAGACGAAGAAGTAAATATCGCCAACCGTGAACACAACCATCAACCTCAAGAGGAAGCAGAGGAAGTCATGCCCTATCGAACTTTGTGTGATTATGTCGTCCCTAACAAGCACGGGACGCATTCATGCATTGTTCAACCAAGAGTTCAAGCAAACTCTTTGGAGCTCAAGCCAAGCCTTCTCCAAACTATTCAAGCCAATCAATTTGTGTGACAACCGAGTGAAAACCCACACCTTTATGTGTCAACTTTCTTGCAAATCTGTGACACATTAAAGATAAATGAAGTGCCCCGGAAGCAATTCATTTGAGGTTTTTCCCTTTCTAACTCTGAGGTAGAGCCTCGATGTGGTTGAATTCACTCCCCTCTGATTCAATCACCTCGTGGGAGGATTTATGGGCCAAATTTCTACATAAATTCTTTCCACCAAGCAAGACCGCCCAATTATGTCACTGAATCACAAATTCTCTCAAGAACTGAATGAATCTTTGTTTGAGGCATGGGAGCATTTTAAGGAAAGCCTAAGAAGTTGACCCACCATGGCTTAGAGAGGTGGATGCTCCTTAATATATTTTACAATGGTCTTGCATACCACGATGGAAGCACCATTGACATTGCAACAGGGGGTTGCTTGATGAACAATGGCATAGAGGAGACTTTTGAGCTCATCGAAACAATGGCTACCAACCATAGCCAATGGAATAAGCCAAGAGGAAATCCTAGCCGTCCTCTAATGCCCCATGAAGAGTGCAAGGTATGCATCAAGTAGATACTTTGGATTTGATAGCATCCAAACTTGAGGTCCTCACCAAAAAGTTTGATACTAAGAAATCCATAAGCACTACATGTACAGCTCCCCAATCCTTAAATTCAAATGTGTGATATTTCTGGAATATAGGGATATTCGGCCACTGAGTGTTTGATTTTAGCACAAGTGTACGATGTCCATTTACTAGAAAATGCGAGAAAATGAGAGTGGGACCCCTATTCGAACACATATAATCCTGAATGGAAGTATAACCCAACGTTCTCTTACGCCAATGCCCAAAACTCTTTAAACCCCCCTCAAAGGCCTTATTACCAAAATCGAGCTCTGTCATCTTCCCAAAATCCCCCAGGTTTTCCTCCGAGAGATGGGAACCCAAACTTTCTTAGAAATAGTGAATCCGAGATGGCCATAGAGGAACTTCAGGCCCAAACCAAGAAGGATAGAGAGAAGATGAATTCCGAATTTGATTCCCTCATAAGCCATAAAAAAATGATCGAACAACTTCTCCTAAATTCATCGAGCGGGTCATCTAAGCAAGGGGATAGCCTCCCGAGGCAATCCGAATATAAGACCAAGTTTGGACCTAATGAGGATCTCAAGTTTGTGAGGGAGAAAAACGAAAGTGAGGAGAATTTGGCCAAGGAGGAAGGGGGATAGGCTTGAAATCATGGAGAACTAGAAGAACGATGAAAAAGGGAAATGAGTTCTAGAGAAGAGGGAGAAAGTAGGGAGGGGAAGCCTTGAGGATAGTAGCGAAGCATCTTTGCCACCACTCGTCCTAACTCCTCATGTGAACCCTTTAGAAAATGTGATAATGTTGAGTGAGATGAATGGGAAAGAAGAGATGAATGAAAGAAAAATGGACGAAAATTGTGAAAATGTTTCTTCCAATGTGCTTTCGAAGGGTAATGCCCTTTCTAATGTAGGAGACGTGCAAAATATCCTTTTTTTCGAGAGACTTGAAAGAGTTCTCCTTGAAAGGTGAAGAGCTACAAGATTTTGAGACCCTTCCAAATTTTGAAAAAAAAAATGAAAATGTGGAAGATGAAGGGCTCACTCAAAAGCTTGGAGACCCGAGATATTTTTCCATCTCATGTAATATTGGAGAACATGTTTTCAAAGTACTTTGTGTGACCTCGGAGCGAGTGTTAACTAAATGAGTTTCAATGATTTTAAAATTTTGGTTTAGCAACTTTGACCCCCACAAAGATGTCTCTCAAGTTCGTCGACTCCCAATAGGCAAAGCCGAATAGAGTGGAGAATGACGTGATAGTGGAAAATGGAAGGTCAAAATGGGCAATCGATTTCATCATTTTAGACGTTAAAAAATGGCTCGCGTTCCCGGGGATACTAGGGAGGCCTTTCTTGGCTAGTGGGGGAGCACTCATTAACGTGAAGGGTGGTTGAATGGTGTTTCACACTAAGAATGAGTGCTTAAAATTTCAAATGAAAAAGGTTAAACATCCTAGTATGGATCCTTTACGAGCCAAAGGTATTCCTGGGAATGGAAGAGGACTTTGAAGCATTCAATTTTTTAAAAGAAAGACTTTTCAAGTGAATGAGGTAGGATTTAATGAAAAGAATATGATTAAAGTTTTTGAGGAAGTTGAAGCTTGAAAGGGGTAAATCCCCGTTCTTTAACCCCCATAATTGTTTGCAAATTCCGGTCAAGCTAGTGACCTAAAACAAGTGTACTTGGGAGGCATCAACTTGTTTATTCGTTTTCAATAAAAGTAGTTTAGTTAGTTAATTTCGTTTATTTAAGTTTCTTGTGAAGTTTAATGTTTTTGTTTAAGCTATTAGATGTCATCGAGAGACCGAATTGTGAAGAACGGGTTTCTTGGGGAAAATTCATGCTCGGGCCCAAAATTTTCAAAAAAATTGATTTCTAAATTTTTTTCGTTGAACTTGGGATTTGAAGAAAAACGAAGAAAAAATACTTCGAAAATTTTGGCCGTCTTTGCTTATAGTAGCGCCCCTCTCCCCCTCCCCCCCTTCTTCCCCCCTTCACATTTCGTTTTCTAGTATCACTTCTCTCTCTAGAAGTGGATTCCTCCTTCTCTCTAAAAGTTTCCCAAATTTTCCCACTTTGATTTTTAAATTACACACTAACAGCTCGGAATTAGATCTAGTCCTTTGGAGGGATTGCTACCTGGATTAAGGGGATAATTTTGCACCAATCATTTTCCGATGAAACTCATCGGAATCTGGCGAAAAATTTCCAAGGTAAGAATATTCGGCCATTTTGATTTTTTTAGCTAATTCCGGTTTTCTTGCTTATTCCCCTTGAAATCCCTTATTTTGCACACTTTGCACCCACGAGCTACGTTTTCCCCTCCTTAAAATTGTATTCTAGGCATATTTTGTGTGCTTGTTGTCACTTTTGAGGATTGTAGGATTGATTGAAAATGCCGAAAGATAAGGGTGAGAAAAGGAAAGAAAATCGACAAAGTCCCCTAACACAGGGGAATGAAGCAAGAAAGCCAAGAGCAAAAGGGTTCTTCGATGTGATTCTTAGGATGAATGGGAGGACATGAGAACGATATGCATACAAGCTCCTTCCAATTATGTGCTCCCTAGAAAAGAAGACAAGGACCACTTTTTGGTAGTGATTAATCACAAGCTTCGTGTTGGACGCAGTGTGAACACTAGAAATTATGATCAATGATTCTTCTATCAACCTCTAAGTTCATCAGTTTAGTTGAATTGAGAACCTTGTCATTCATCGAAGAAGTAGAAGAGTGGTTAAAGAATTTTGATTTGTTGGAATTTCTCACGACGAAAGGGCCAGCCTAAGGGATTAATTCACTTTGTTCTAATGGGGAAGCATTTTGTAATGACCATAAGAGAGTTTGGAGAGAAATTGGGGATAAGAGAGGAGGTTGGCAAACCAAGTGTGCACGATGACTTTAAAGCCGATGAATTTTGTAAAAGCTTAATGAGAGAGAAGAAATTTGTATCGTGCCGATTTCGCTATCTACTCATCGAGAATCAAGTCATTAGCTGCTTACATGACTTTATCAGATTGAACATATTCATGTCAACCGCTAGGATAATAGCATTGAGAGCCTTCTCGTTGTAGATGGTTGCATCAACTTCATCTCTCGTCCATTATACTTCAGGTTTCCTAATCATTACACCTTCATCAGTGATGATAGGCAGCCTTCAGCATCGACTCTTCATGCTCTCACATCAATAGACTTGATATGAGACTTGAGATGGACTTTCCAATCATCGTAATTGGATCCGTCCAAAACTAGTAGTCTTGTCACAGTAGTAGTATCCATGTTGGGGCAACACACTGCCC
This sequence comes from Ajuga chamaepitys, assembly GCA_958295605.1. NCBI lineage: Eukaryota > Viridiplantae > Streptophyta > Magnoliopsida > Lamiales > Lamiaceae > Ajuga > Ajuga chamaepitys. The sequence goes on along the minus strand of OY282507.1, from coordinate 8,721,283 downwards.
CGATCACACTTAGTGTGTCAAGTGTTGGGTCTGGTGCCAATTGAAAGTGTGGCGTTGCTTCATAAAACACTGATGTTCAGTACGAGGTTTACTCAACCTTGAGTTTAAACACATCAAAAACTTAAAACACAAACGACGTAAAGAAAATGCACAAGTTGTAAATAACTTGTGGATACATTCAGGACGAAATAATTCACTATATACTTGGTGAATTACAAAAAGATACGACATGTGAATCGAGACAGACTTCGATTTACAACTCTCGAATCCTAACATCTTCAAAGAGATGATTAAACACAACCTAGAATACAAAACAAGCTATCCTGATAGTATCCAAAGAAAAAGAATTTAGATACATGAGGAATCTGAACTAAGTACAAACTGGACACACGATGTTGGATAGAAAACCTACTCAACACTCTAGGCAACACAGACTGTTATGGCGACTAACACTTTCTCACCGGTATTCGTTGTAATTTGTTAACAGTTGAAGCTCCTTGCACAGGGCATCTGAAAGCTTGGACATCACTCTCCACCATTCACCTTTCCATCTGTTTAGGGCATGGTCAGTTAGCTGGTAAAAAAAACTCTTAAACTACCGGATCTATTAGACGACTTGGCCTTGTGGAAGTTTGACAAGCTTCTTCTTCAACCTCTTCCACCTTTCTAGCTCCACTTTTTCAATTACTTCTTCAAACACATTGACAAGGTCTAATTTGATTCAACACCCCAGCATAACATATCATATATTTCATAAAAATAAACAATTAAAATTAGCTTTAGTGTACAAATGGCAAAACATGTAAAATGAAAATTTTATTAAGAGTTTGATCATCCAAACTTTAACAATATGAGACGAAATTATCTACAATGTTTCTTGATATAGAAGCTATCTACAATATTCCTAGATACGAGCCAAAACTCTCTAAATCCCTCAAGTCAAATTTAAATCAACTCTTTGCCACGAATTTAAAAGATGTACAAGTTAAATTTAAATTAAAAACTCCTTGGGTACGAGTATAAGCTAAATGCAAATCCAAATTAAGAACCCGTTGAGACGAGTATAAAATATCTATAAATCTAAATACAATCCAAATCAAGAAATATATGAGCATAAACCACCTATAAATCCAAATGAAGGCTCATTGATATGACTATACACTATTTATATGTTTTAAAGAGGTTTTGAAAATTATTTCGAGACTTAATTCAAAGACATGTTGACCGTGAACAAGTCTCGATGGGGCATTTATAGATACACTAATTTTATTCAATTAGAAGCCACCATACATCTAAATCTTGCAGACAATATTAATTTAGTAGTTATACAAGAGATTATATTAGATATCAAATCATGGTCGGCCAATCAAATTGCTACATTCTAATCCTAGGATATTAGGTTCTCCATCCTACAATTATGAATAGGGTTTGATTTTCCAAAATAAATCCATAACACAAGTTCAAGAAGCAAGTGAAGAATTCTAGAGCAAAGGCAACTTCGATGTTCTTCGGGTATTCATTGGTATTCTTCGGTATTCGTCAAAGTTCTTCGGCATTCTTTGAAGGAAACCACCACAAATCAACATTTGACACGAAATAAAGGTGTGAAACCCCTTTGATCGGCGTTATCAGTTTAAGTCTTCGAATGCGCTCCTCGGTGTTCATCAAGATCTTCGAGGTCGTTCTTCAAATATTTATCCAAGATTATCAATCTTGAACGAGTTTTAGTCGAGTCGAACATAAGTCAATCTCGTGTAGTTTGATATTGTTATACTTATTTTAACATTTTTTACTTATCAAGCTCGAACTCAAGACGTGCTTTTTACTTTATCAGACGTAAGAGTATGTTCAAATTTTTTAAAAAAGTTTAATCGAACATAATTTAAACGAGCTTTTAACGAACAACTTCTAATCAAGTATCAGGTGAAACTTTCATCCTATTTGCTAGATCACAGACGATAACAAGTGTACAATCACTATAAAAGAAATGATCTTTTGAGACAACAACAAGTGATCTCAGATAATGATTATTTGTCACAACTTATGCGTATTTGTCATAACTTTATTATTAGAGACAACATATCGTCACTAATTAGTCGTCTCAATAACTCAGACACAAATAATATATTTGTGGTGGCAAAAGTGATCTCAAATGCATCTCAAATATTTTTTGCAACAATCAGTTGTATTTAAAAGTAGTCTTAAAATGGTATCAAATAATTTGTAATAAAATTTGTGACAACAAATGATCACAAATAACTTATTGTTAATGATTACAATTATGATCTCAATTAATGTTATATAAAAGAATTTTTTTTATTGTACTGAATGTTGCATTGTTTACTTTTTAATAGATCGTCTCCTAGTGGAAATCCCTATTCCTTTTTGTATTTAAACTTTGTAGACTTGGAGTACAACTTTGTACCTACAACTTAATAAAACTTCTTTTTCCACTTGTAGTTTTTTTTTTTTTTTTTACATGGGACCGTTGAATTACTAAAAATTCAAGCAAATTCCATCTAAAACCATAAACTTGTCAGAGATCAGACATGAATTTCATTTCGTATCTTTATCACTTGCTAAATGTACGACGAATCACCCAAATAAAATCGGATAATATAGAATTAGCCAAAAATGAGGGCAGGCCGACTATAATTTTAACGTGATCTGTTGTTCTTGATATCAGATTATTTGGATGGCACTAACAACTAAATTAAGTCGATGGAAAATGTACTTATGAGCAAACAATTGATAACGTTATCCAAATCGGCTTCATTATTTTTTCTTTCGTTTCAATTAATTGTCAAACACTTGGTCAATTCTGAGAGAGTGGTCCATATTGTGTAAAATGTGGAGTACGACCTAAATACACTTCCTCGAGGCATTTTCACATGTTTGGATCCGTCCCTAATAGCCAAAAACTCTTGGCAAACTAGTGAGAATTTTAGGCACAAATTACAATTTTAACACGGCAAAAACTTGGGTGCATAAGATGCACCATAGTGTTATTGTACACTTTGTGGGCTCCACTCGTTCAGCCCAAAAAAATCTCACGTCTGAACCGGCCAATTATTATTATATTAATATTTTTTTGTGCGCGCATGTTATATATTTAATGGCCTGTTTGTTGAATACTAAAAGCAAGTGGTCTGATGATATTTAATGCAGTCTTAAATATCTCAACCTTAAGGTCAAGGGTTCAATTTTGTTTGCATTTTTTTCCTTCTTCCCTCATTTTTTTTCCTTTTCCTTCTTCTTTCTTTTCTTTTTGCCCTTTAATTTTTTTATCTTTGTCTGTGAGTCTGGAAAAAATTATAAATTGTATTATTAAGTTTTTTTATAATGCAACAATAATTGTATTGTAAGTTCGAAACATAAATATTGTACAATATACAAGAAAAATTAATCTAACCAAACCTATACTGTTATACATCATAATATACACCGTATCGAAATATTAAATATACTGTGAGTATTGTAAGTTGGAAAAAATAAATATTTCGCAGTATGAAACAAAAATTAACTAAAACAACATATATTGTCAGGCATCACAACGTTTACTGTATCGAAATATTAAATATACTGTGAGTATTGTAAGTTGGAAAAAAAAAATTCGCAGTATAAAACAAAAATTAACTAAAACAACGTATACTGTCAGGCATAATAACGTATATTGTATCGAAATATTAAATATACTGTGAGTATTGTAAGTTGGAAAAAATAAATATTTCGCAGTATAAAACAAAACTTAACTAAAACAACGTATACTGTCATGCAACATAACGTATACTACATCGAAATATTAAATATACTGTTAGGCATCATAACATATATTATGCTCGAAATTTGAATATACTGCTGGTGAAAAATAAAAAGGAACAACGTATACTGTCATGCAACATAACGTATACTACATCGAAATATTAAATATACTGTTAGGCATCATAACATATACTATGCTCGAAACTGTGAAAAATAAAAAGGTGCTGTTAAGATTCGAACCCGCACTACATCGAAATATACTGTTAGGCATCATAACATATACTATGCTCGAAATTGTGAAAAATAAAAAGGTGATGTTAAGATTCGAACCCGCACACTGAAAGGTACAATGTCGCGCCTTTACCAACTAAATCAACGCCTATTTTGTGATGATTCCAAACACACCTTAATATATATATATATATCACGCGCGCGAAAATCATAAATGGGCCCCACAAGGTGTACAATAACACTAATGTGCATCTTATGCACATGAATGTCACTCTTTTAACACATATACACAATTAAGAAATTCTATAAAGTGGTCTCCTACTGCAGATTGTTTGACATGACACATATATAAAGTGATGTCATGAATATTTTGTATTGCAACCCCGTGCCATGTATATTAGAGAATCCAATTGAAATTTTATCAACTTGGAAAATTAAAGAAAAAAAAAAAAAAAAAAAAAAAAAACCAAATAATGTGAAATACGTAAAGGTGAGCCAATCAAACAAGTATGGAAAATAACAAAGTAGATGTAAACTGTAGTGGGTCAGCCCTATCATTTGTAGCTTTTGGGCCTAGGATCGACACGGCTACCTTTTATTACAACTAAGAATTTACCTTTACTATTAAAGCAAGAGAAAAGACATGTATCATCTATATAAATCTTTTATCAAAAAAAATATGTGTCAGTCAATAAGTTGTAGGAGGTTGTTTCTGATTTTTTAAAGGATTACGGATGTAAGTAGTGGAAGTTTTATTCCACAATTCACTCCCATCTAATTAATAAAGAAATTCTCTCTCCATTCTTTTCTTTCTTTTTGACTTAAAATTTTAAACGTTTATAACTATTTCGTATCAACTTCATTCTTGATGAAAAATGTGTTAAATTAACCTTATTTCGCGATCTTCAATTACACATCCATATTGTATATAATATATTTGTTGGATTTACACTGGCTAGTCGGATAAAAAAATTATATTAGAAAAAAGTATAGGTATTTGTTTCCAATGATATTTATTGATGCATTAAAAATAATTTAATTCATTTTTCTTTAAATTAGATTGAAGACTCATATTTCTTATATAAAATAAATAAATGCTAATATTTACTGAATTTTAATACATAAAATATAGTAATATATACATACACACTATATATAATAACTCACGTACGGTTTATAATACTACTTTATTGCAATACTATAACTTAATTTCATATTATTGATGTAATTGAATATTCTATCTCGTGTATCGTACGGACGAACATCTAGTATTATTTAAGCTTAAAAAAAATATTATTAAAAAAAAAGAAAAAGAAATTTGAAGTTTCATATTTGATCCAACATTTAAATAAATAAATAAATACTAATACTAATACTAGTAATAATAATAATATTTCGCTGACAAATGAGATTATGGAAATGCCCAAGTGGGCCAAGTCTAGTCCATGATGGTCCTGGATTTGTTGACAACAAATGAAAGTAGGCCCACTTTTGACGACCTATTACACAGACGAGAGAGAGAGAGAGAGAGATTTCCTTAAAAATAAGATATGAAGGCGTTGAACTTTAGGAAAACACAAGTACATGTACTTGAAATATGTTAGACTTTTGACATCCTAAATGGCATTGACTTATAGCTTCATTCGTAACGGTGGAGTTGGGTGCGGGCGTGGAGCTAGATGGATGTGGTAGAGTTGTAAATGAATCGAATCGAATTGTTTTAATTTGTGGAACTGCTCTGCTAGTAGGCTGATAATTGAATAAGAATAATGTGGATGTGGATGAACTACGGCCCAACTGGCTACAAGTATTTCTTTGAGGCCTGATAAGGTATTTTACTAAGAAATACTAGTATGGGCTTGAATTCTCTTCCACTACAAAATATTGATGCTTTGGCAGCCCAAAAGTTTTGGTCCAAAATAAACTATGTTAAATATATCTAAGCAATCCTTGTATATTGGGCCGAATCCTGGAAGCCCATTTTAATTAAGGTGGACCAATCTTATTTGAAGAATTTGAAGCACATTAGGCCTTTTGACAAGCTTGGATCTATTCATCAGGAATAAAAAGAAGGGGAGATACTTTCCTGTTTTGACAAATTGGACTTTTTAGAGCACTCTCAAAATGCCATTTGTTGTCCACATGGTATCCATTTGTCACTCATTTATCATCTTAATATACTACTTCCTCCGTTTCAACTAACTTGTCACAATTGATCGTCCACAATATAGAATATTGAAGATCGGATACATTGTTGTAGGATCGACCGAGTTATTTTATGTTCTGCAATTAATTAATTTACGCTAGAAGGATTAAATTAATACGTATAGATTCAAACCTCCAAGTCTTCTCCGGTGTTCTCACGAACTGTACACCACCAAGTCTTCTCCAGTGTTATCACGAACTGTGCTGCAATCAAGGATTAAAATATCTCCGATATTCACCGATATCTCTCCGATATCTCTCTTTTTTGGTGATACCGAAACGATATTCGGATGTAATAAATTTATGTCAGAATATCTCCGAAATCTCCGAATTTCTCCGAAATATCTCCGAAATCTCCGAAAATTTCGATTTGGGCTATCTCCAGGTATAATTTGTTGTAATTCGTGGAAATTTTACCAAAATTTCGATGAATTTCGGTAAAATTCGATTAATTTCGGTGAGATTTCGATTAATATCGGTGAAATTTCGGTGAATTTCGGTAAAATTCGATTAATTTCGGTGAAATTTCGATTAATATCGGTGAAATTTCGGTTAATATCGGTGAAATTTCGGTAAATTTCGGTAAAATTTTCTTTATGCAGCCTTAGTTGTAAAATTTCTAAATTATTCGCAATCCACTAAATTTTCTTAATGCAGCCCAAAGATTTAATAGATTAGAATATTATTGCAAAATACTTGAACATCCTTAATGATAATAAGAGCTCATAATGTATCTTGTGTGACTTGATAATGTTTCTATTGTTTATTATTTGTCAACTAGTTGTAAATATGTGAATTTCACTCAATATTTAGATTAAATATTTGAATTTAAGTAGGTTTATAACAATCTATAAAATATCGTGATAAATTACTGTTTTAATACATTTTCCGGAATTTTTAAAAAAATTGCGCCGATATCTCGATATTAATCGAGATTTCACCGAAATCTCTCTAAATTGAAATATCGATATCTCCGTAATTACCGATATTTTCGTCATTGGCTGCAATACACGATGTGTGGACACCTCCTTGGAATATTTTGGTATGCGTGATTATTGAGAAGAATGAGAATAATGGCGTGACATATATATAATATCCCATTATTCTTTTCTCCAAGCAGCATATCCTATAAATATCACTTAGTCCACTTTTATCCTATCCCGATGGGTGGGACCGGACAAAGTAGACCAAGTTGATCGTGGAAAATCTATTTCCTAAACTCTTTAAATTATTTGGCAGCAGGCACACAGGAACAGAATCTACCCTAACCATATTATCCACACAATGACATCACTGCCCCTTGTATCTATTTCAAAAGAATAGTGTCAAACAATGCACAAATAATGATCCAACTTTACATTATACAATCTTTATGACTCTAAATGATCAATCTAAGTCATTCATCGTCCACCGAAGAAAAATCGGGCTCAGCTGGCTTCTTGAGCGACCTCACTGCACTCGAATCAGAGTCCGTACGCTTGTGTTGCACCCCTCTCCTACTCGCAGCCAACCTTGCAGCATGAATAGCAAATCCTGAACCAGGTACATACCCTTCTCTCTCCTCTGCTTCTGCTTTTGATCGCTCGCTTTCTTCGACTGAACTCTCTAAAGCCCGAAGCTCAGCTAGGCTCTTTCGTTTCTTGAACCGTCTCCATGCGGCTTGTATGAAACACGCGGCCCACGCTCTCCATTGGTGCGAGTAGAATCTGAACTTGTGCCTTAGTTGCTTGCTGTGGAGCCTCCGGAACTGGCCGGCAACGAATTTCAGGTCCTCGGCACGAAGAGCAAAGGCTTCTACTTCCGATATGGCTTTGACTGTTCGAGTGGATGATGGGAGGATGACGCTTGGACGCGGGTCAAGGGCCCACGTGAGGAGCTCCTCGCCACAGAAGTCACCCGGCCCTATTCGGCATGAGTTAAAGAAGCCCGTCCGACCGCCGTTTGTTGTGTACGAATCGAGGTTCCCACGGATTATGAAGAGCATTTCGTTGACAGGGTCTCCCTCCCGTACAAGGCACGTGCCTTCAGTGGATAATGCGGGCTTCAGCCTCTCGCATATTGCATCGAGCATTCTTTCATCCATTTGATCAAAGAGTGGTACCTATTTGGGGTCCCGTTTACAATATAATTAGCACGAAAAGACAAATTTATCCTTGCTGACATAGCCTTCTTGGTTCAGAGGGGCGAGAAACTTGTGCCCCTTAATGTGGGAAACTTGTTTCTCGACCCTCTGAATGTCAATAAACGTCACAAAGGACAAAGGAAATAGACGAGGTAATCTTTCAACTCCAGTGTATTTGTCTTTCAAGCAAAAAGTGGTTTGGTCACATTATGATATACTTGTCTAAAATCAAGAAAGAGAATTGAAGGATTTGAGACTGACCCGTCGAACAAGATCATAACAGAGGTGTCGTTTGATGTCTCGTCGAAGATCTAGAGGCAGTCCTTTGAGCAGATTTTCTTCATCAACTCCTCTTGTGGCTACCCATTTATATTGATCATACTTCCGTACAGATTGTCTTAATTCTTGAGGTAGCTGTCTATGATGCATCCATTGTTCGGTATCCGTTCTTCTGATTCTCCATTCTTCTAATCGAACCGTTGTCGATTGGAGATACGTCTGCAAATACGAGTCTGAGGATTACTTACAAACTAAAAAGGAAATCAAGATCAAAGAATGGAATATTTGGCTCATCAAATCAAGATTAGAACTTATCACAAGAAATTAGAAAAAAGAATGTTCACACTTACTTGCATATTTCCTATGAGCAAAGCAAACAGAACCAGACCAAGAGCAGCAATAATGATGGCGAAGCTTATTTCTCCGACATAGGTACTAGTAGCAAGGTTTTGCCCCAGAGAACTGCAGAATCACAATTAGGATAGTAAATGAGTCGAGTCGAGTTAAGCCAAACATATTAATGTTTAAGATTGTTTGAACCGAAATCGAGCTTCTAATTTATGATTGAACTTGTTTGATTATTAGTTGACTAGGGCTTGAATGAGCTCTAATCGAGCATAGCACGAGGAGAGCTCGAGTAGTTGATATTCTTGCGATTGTCTTAACAAATTTTGTTTATCGAGCTCGAGTCGAGCCTTTGATTTTATTAAACGTAAAGTATGTTCAAACTTGTTTTGATATCTTTGTTGAACGAAATCCAATGAGCTGTGACGAATGATCTCAAATCAAGTATTGAGTAGCTTGGTTTGATTTTCACCTTAATCAAAATACTCATTTTATTAAAACCAAAACAAACTTCAATCAAAATTTCAAGATATAGCATGATTAGTAATATATATTCTATTCCAAAAAGGAGTTTGAGAAGCATTATCATACCTAAGGTTCTTCAAGCCCCACCATAGACAGTAGAAGTACTTATTGAAGAACTTGGCCGACGTCACCTCGAAAGAAACAGCATCTCCGTAAATACCGAAAGGATAAAGGTCATATACGGGATTGCAATGTCTGGTGACATTGCTAGACAAGAACCAGGCGTTTCGCCCGGGATCCGTAACTCTACGGCAATCAAAGTATTTGAACTGACAGGATGTACTCTCAAGATGACAAGCTTCTCTCCAGCAAGCTTCTTGCCTCTCAATTGCTAGAAGATACCAAGAAGCACCTAAAATCTGGATTTTAGACTACATTAGAATTTCTGAAAAATGGATTTTCACTATTACAAAGTATCAATCATTCACTTACATGGCTTGCTAACATGTATAGCATCAAGTTATAAGCAGCTCCAGCCCATGCTGTTTCTGTTACAACACCAGTAGCCTTGACAATTTGCGACGATAGGGGAAATATAAGAACGAGTCTCGGTACATACTGTAATATGATAAAGAACCTAAGGACATTCTTGGTATTTGTCATCATCGATCCTCTCAGGTTAGGGATAACACCCCATATCAATATCTAAAAGGCAACAAAAACATTTTGTATAAGCTCCTATATCAATCATTCAAGAATGGGGCATAGAAATGGAAATACTAAACAAACCTGAGGAAGAGGAAGGGCAGCAACTGCATCGAGCCAGAAGTATTTCCGTAAGTATCTAGAAGCTATTTTGGAAGAGTCTATTACAAGCTCGCCTCTGCCAAACACACGGGAGGAAGGTGCTACGTAGGCAGTGCGAAATCGCATATAAATCTGGATCATGTAAAAGACATCTACTATTGATCGTATGATTGTTAAGATAACTTCGAGAGTTAATCCAATATCTATGCAAAAAATTCCCTTCATCTTTGGCAAGTAAAAGAATAAAGGGTCAACAAACAAAGACACTAAACAAGCTACTAAGAAAATCTTGTTCCATCTACGAATTGTAGGCCCTCGCGGATCCAGTATCCTTTTCTTCACTCTTTCATAGTCCTCTGAGAAGACTCGAGACAACACTTTCGCTTTCAACGATTTCCCATTTCTTTCAGCCATTTTTTCGCTCGATTCTGGTACCACTTTTCCATCTATCTTGTATTTTACTTTAATCAAATTATCATTTCCTCTCTGGAATTTTGCAAATTCAACATCATCATGAAACCTGCAATTTGGAAAACTAAATGAAGGGCAAAACATTCAAGAATGTAAGGAATAATAATCGAGAATGGAGCAGCCAACAGGACACACCTCACAGATCTTGAATTACTATAAGCCATGTCTTTGATCACAAGAATTCACCGTTGCTACGAATGATCTAAAGGGCATAAAACAGCGTAAAGTTCGTTAAATATCATGACGAAAATGATTGACAATGAATTCATAGCCACAAGTGAGCAAAGTGGCTTTGATTCAGAAGAAATCATGTGAAGAAATAAAAGCTATCTTCAACTTAGAGCATTGAGTGTAAAACTCTAATTTCTTTCCTTTTCAGACATAAGGTCAGGTCAAACATGTGACTAGTTCTTTCAATTTTCCTATGATTTCTGTCTATTCTAAAACCCCTTTTACTAACATGTCAAATTTTCATGATTTATTGAACCAGAAACAGTCAAAATCATGAGCAATTTCTTCTTCACTCAATGTAGCAGCAGTTATGTATCAAGAAACAGGGCAAAAACCTAAAAAAAATCTCATCTTGTAAAAAGCTTCAAAACAATCAAGATTATTTATTTTATTTGTATATGTGTGTGAGAGAAAAACTAGTCAAGAGATAAAGAAAACTCACAGAAACTTTCATACTCTTCTCATTCCTTCTGATTACTCATGCTGCTTCTCTGTCCTCACTTTGCTTCTCTCTAAAACTCCTGTGAAAGAAGGAGAATCAAACTAAATTAATAAAAAGAAAAAATTGAGAACCCATCAAAAAGAAGAAAACAAGAAAGAAGGATACAAACTCACATCAATTTTTTTTCTAAAAGAAAAGAAAATCCAAGTTAAATAAAGGAATTAATTACAATAGAGTCTCCATCATTCCCTGTACTTGCCACCCCAGAAGTACATCAGTTTCTTTTACCTTCTGAAGGAGACAACAGCATGAATATGGAATAATTAGCGAAAATATTATGACATGACATGACATGAGTTTATATGTACATTTCCTCTATAATTTATATGGTGTAACTGTATTTAGTGTGTGAGAGAGAAAGCCTAGCACACACATATGTCCAGGCTAGAGAAGGTTCAGAATGGGGTGGAAGCAGGAACTTGTTTTTTCCCTTTTTTTTATAAAATTATAATTATAATAAATAAATGTGTAAGTATAGTAAAATATTTAGTAGTAGTATAAAACTTAACTTTTGTAAAGATCCGAGGAGTTGACTAAATTGAACTTGCACCTATGGGGTGATGCCACGTGCATGTTGGTCTTAATTTACGATTTCTTCCCGTAAATGAAGCTTAGTTACAGTAATTACTACTTAAACTAAGTACGTTCGATTCCATCTATTTATTTTAAGTTGTCCACTAGAACATAAACTAAATACGTTTGATTCCATATAATTAATACTAACTCCCCATTTTTTAGTTGATATTTTCAGGTTTTGTCATATATTTATAAAGAAATTCATTTTATAGTTACAGATGAACATCATTTTATATGTTCAATATGTTCGTCACTTATGTGGTGCGTCATATAAATAGTGGAGTTCATCATAATTTAATTAATTTTTTTCCCTCAGTACATGAACATGTTCCAATAACTTATCTAGTTTTCTTAATTCATTTATCATTTTCAATTGAATAAAATTAATAAGTACTATCACCTCAAAAAATTAATTAAATTACAATGGATTCTCGTGCCTATCTTGCGTGTCACATGAGCAGTGAACATATAAATGTTGCTCATTGGTGGACATATGATCAATCCATGTTTATAAATACTTGACTTTCTTTTAGTTTTTTTTTTTTTTTTTCATATTCTTTCAATACTACCCTTTAGTAATTGGAAAGAGATATAAGGTGTGTTTGTTTAACATTCTTCCGAAACCAAACCTGTTTTTCACCACTTTAATTACCTTAGTCAATAGTACTTCAGCACTTCACAACCTCAAACAAACACACCCATAATATAAAGGAAAATATAGAAAATTAATTGAGGACTTGATTGTCTTGTATACTTACTCCTTAATTTTCTAATCATAAGTTAAGACAACTAAAAACAAACGGAGGTAGTATATAAATATTATATATACGAAAATGTTCATCTACCCATTAATGTGTCCACCATTGATGTGTAAAAGTTTCACCCCTAAATTTTGAATAATATAATCAACTTCACTTTATGAGATGTTAATACATCAACTAGTGAATATATTAACTTGTGTCGATGATGAATACCGGAAAAATTAAATTCTTTTTTATTTGAAAGGCAAAAGATTATTTAGTTGAAGCAGTAAGTAAATGAATCTGTTTTTTTTCTGTTTTAGGATGAGATATGGAAATATATTATTTGTATGTAAACACACAAACCATATAAAGAAAGAAGTGTATATCCATGCTACTTGTGTTCCTCGAAAAAAAGTGTCACGTTTACCCTCATTTTTTTGTCTTTAATTGAAAGATGCCCTCATTTTTCTTAGCAAGGTAGAAAAGCTATATAATCTTTGTGATGCCACATTTTACTTTCTCAAAATACTGTTATGTTTTTTTTCTCCGAGTAACATCTGTTTAAGACCATCTTTTATAAGTAAAATTTACTTTTACAGAAATAGTTACTTTTAAAATAAAATTAAAAGGAAAGATATATTTTTAATACAAAAATACTGTTGATTTTATAAATTGTTGCTCTTAAAAATGTTAACTCGCGAAATCTCGCGAGAAAATGAGAATTTCGGCGAAATTATCCTAAATTTCACAAAAAAAATACAAAATTTCATTACAATCATTTTTCCGACCACAGATCTCACTTCTTTCTATGAGTGTTTGGCCTCGCACTCACGGTGTTTGGTTCCCTTGAGTGGTTACTCCCTCACATTTAGCGTATTAGATCTGTTGGACTTTTTTAGTCTACTACCGGCTTGTGATAGTTTCGACATTGGACTTAGATATACGGGTTGCGCCGCGTTTTCGGCTATTGTATTAGCTTTCTCATAGAGTATTTTGGATTTTGTTACTACTTTTTTAAGACTCTTTATTTTCATTTTAATTTATACAAGCAACTATTTAGCTCTTGAAAATATTAACATTAAAATAACCCTTCTTATACTAAAAGGAACATTTTTTTCATAATAAAGAGATCTCTGTTCTGTAAAAAGGGTCCGTAAGACGATCTTATTCTAGTATCTCCATGCTTGTTCTGTTCAATTTTTTTTTTTTAAATTGTGATATTTAAATCTAGAATTTTCTAATCCAATTATTTCCCTAAGTTGATAAATTATCAAAGCCAAATCGCGTAAAATTAACGAGGATCTTTTTGAAAGGTTTAATGGAGAATTTTAAGAAGTGTTCACAAGTAACAAAAATATTCCCTTTATTAAAAGATAAAGGGCGTGTATTTTCAACATTTTATAATGTTATAGAATATTAATTTTTTTTTTTTATTTTATTGATTCCCTCTGTCCTGGTTAAATTTGCAATCCTGACGAAGCACGAATATTAAAAAAAAACATATTTTGTTTTTTCTTTAGTTTTTCTAAAGGTGGAGATTGAGAGTTGATTTTTTTAGGATGATGATTGTAGGAATTAATTTTTATTTATGGAATTACAAAGTTAACTGGATTGATCGATAAGATAAGTAGACAAATTTAATTGAAACGGTGGTAGTATTTTATTTGGCGTAGTTTCAAGTTCACTAAACTGCCAATTCGATCACAAATTCGCATATATTAGAAAACCGACCCAAAACCGTCTCCCACAGTTTGGGGCTGATTTTGACCATTTCCACGGCGGCAGGGCCTAGTAATGTTTTGTGATAAGGTTTCCTTTGGCGTATTTAATAAGTTAAAGCACGTTATTTCAATGGATTTTCAACGAATATTTTAAACTATACTCCTACTACAACTATAAAGCATTTGGCATCATTAAAAGCTTAATTTCTTCTACAAATTGGCAAAACTTGAGTTAGGTCACACCATTGCTCCTAAAAATTGTTGCTAATGCTATATAGATCTTGCATTAATCATATATACGATTTATTCTATCATATTCATGTAGATAGTGCCTAAGTGAAAGATCTACTCCCACTTAATAAGTGTATGGGGAGTAGTATATCTCTCAACCATCAGTTACAATACCTAAAAGTATTATTTATAGGTCTCCCTCAAGAACTTACATGATTTGTGTTAGAAAGAAAAACGCTTCTTTTCTTTTTAGATGATAAAAATGTTATTAAATTATTGAAACTAACTAGCACTAATTGACAAGAAGAAACAATCGAAATGACAATATAAACGATGAAAGCACAAAATACTAGATCCAAACATGTATCTTAACTCAGTAAGGCATATAATTGACTATTGTGTTGAACAAATCGTGTACCAAACAAATTAATCTCGAATATGTTACTAATTTTCGAGTGAGACCTAAAAAATGAGCAAATTCATGTTGAAAATACATTAGAAACTCATTTTCAAACTAGACATCAGAAAAAATTGATCTCTCGTTATCACTTATTAAAAGGAGATAGAAACCTTTATGAGGCAGAGATTGGCAAATTCCTATAAAAGGAGGTGAAAGAGAGAAACAAAAGAAAAATTAAAGAGTGTCTTTCCCATCCTTCTATAAGGAAAGAAGATGAGGGCTAGACATTTTTAAGAAAAAGATGACGACTAGACCTAAGAATGGAGATGGATTCTAAAAAAAAAATGGTATTTATAAGTAGTATTTCGTTCTTTGTATTTTATAATTATACATTCAAAAGTTATTGTCAATTGAAGATCGCAGAGACATACTAATTTTATACAATGCACGAAGAACAAATTTAAGGGCGAAGCAAATTTATAAGATGTGGAGGAAAAATAAGGAAAAGGCAAGCATAAGCGCTCAAAACAATTATGATGTGTTTATTTATAGATTGAATTGGGCGTGCAAATCCTAGGACGTGATAATATAAATGATGGTATAAATCTTATATTTGTTCTACGATAAAATTTAGTAAGATTTATAAAGAGTGCGATTATTATTTTGGAAATAAAAGATAGGGAATATTGAAAAGAGAGTAAAATAGACTAGAATTTAACTGGATTAAATGATCCTAATTTTAAGTTAAATTTAGATTAACCCGTCCTCTATCCGAACGGGCACCCTTACAAAATACAGGGTAACAACCATCTAAAAATACCATTTGTCACATAAACTTCGTTTCTATACTTTCTCATGGTCTCATTTTCTATTACTATTTGAACCACAAAAAATGGCACGAAATAGAGACGAATCGCAGGCCAAGAACTGACGGATAGATATAGAAGAGGGAGACACTGTGCCTCAACTCCAGCGCTAAAAATCCATGTTTGAGATTCAGAGGGTGGGACATTTTCGTAAAATTAGGTGGAGCGCCGGCAGTGACTTAATTGGATTTGATCCAGCAACCATAACCGGACCTTGGGCCCACTTACAGATGGCCTTCATTTATAACCCTGTACCCTAACGGACAACACGGAATATGCACCCACTGCCAAGACTTTATTGCAACTCTCTCACACACACCCACACACGCATACAATTGACCAAAACAAGCTAAGAACGTACACAACCAATTAAATTTTGTACCAAATTGAAATAGATTCACAATAAACGTTGCAAAAAGTACGATTGCTTCACAGGAATTCAAAGTTTTGGACAAAACTGGGATATTGTGGATTGGAGATATAAAGGAGGCGATTTTTTGGGGAAAAAATAAATATAAGAAAACCTAATTTTAAGCAGGAAAATTGATGTCGAAACAAGAAAATTTTCGATAATTCTATATTATGAAGAAGAGTGGTGCCTAATCTTGTGGAGCAGCAGCAGTTTCTTTCAGACATGACCTCATGATCTTCCCTAGCTTCGAACAAGCATCAAGGCATAACTGCATTGCCTGCACACAACATAAATTAGCTTCCTAACGATACCGAAATATTTACAATATTCGGTACACGAGCAAAGTAGCTTCAATCCGCATTTTTTATCTCTACAAGGCTCATTTAGATGCATACTACACCTCGTGTAATTACCCTCGATTTGAAAACCAAGGGTAAGACGTGTGTAACGACAATAAAGTAGGCATGTAGTGATGGAGCTGCAGTATACTTAAGGCCATGCTTAGGCCGACCTAAGCGGTAGGCCACGTGAAACTTTTTCTCCAAATCAGCCTGTCTGAGCCCCCACGTAACCCCACCCACAGGCCTCCCCAGGCGATAGGCCTAAGCAGGCGCCTAGTGCCTTCCAGAACATGGATGGTAATTACATAGTAATTTGAGCAAACAAAGATGTAAATATATACCAAAATGCAGATTTGGACTATGGACCTCTGTCCAGATAGGGATCGAAAGGTCCAAGCAGGCGCTTAGTGCCTTCTAGAACATTGGATGGTACTTACAAAGTAATTTGAACAAACAAACATGTAAACATATACCAAAATGCAAATATGGACCATGGACATCTGTCCAGATAGGGATCTAAATATTCTCATCTGAGTGAACTTATTATGTACCATTGTACGGCATTCAGATATGAAGGGATTAACAGAGAAGAATAAGTGAGGAGAGATGTTTACCTCATTTATCTTCGTTGTTGACCACTCTCCTGTGAGAGTCATCTGTGTAACCTCATTACGAGAAGGCATGCAAGTAATCATAAGGCTCCCATCTTGGTAGCTTTCTTCTTCTGATACAGGGTCAATGAGAATATTCTTCCCAAGACATGACTGTTCATCAAAGGACAAAATATGAGATGTCGTATCCATCTAGAACTCCAGCAGGAATTTACAAAAACACCAAAAAAAGTGTGAAACAAAAGAACCAGCTGTATCATTGGAAACAATTACACAATAAAATAAATCTGATGAGTACTGGTGAGAACCCAGAGAATCTCTCGCCGCTTCACACCATGTTCTGTTTATTAGATATGATCTATAAATTTTTCTATTCTATTCGAAAGAACCCTGTTTTATTACATGGTGATGTAGATCTACCATATCACGTGTTCCTGTTCCTAATAGTTTACTGATATTTGTATGTGCTAATTTTATCCCAAACAACTAATATAAGTGAAGAAAGTTAAACTAAAAGCAACACAGGATGGTGGTTTATACTTGCTTTCTCTCTCCAAAGGTGTAAGAAAGAAAATGTAAAAGTAGAAAATTCATACCACAGAAACAGAAGTGATCATGTCATACAACATGATACCAGCATCCGCTAGAGCCAGGCTGGCACATGTCGTTATCACTGGAAGATCACCTGCAGCATAAATATATCGTTCTTATAGGCATTGCAAGCATTAGAAGAGAAGTGTGTTATTAGTGACTGGCATCAAGGACTGGACCAAATGATGAACATAATTTAACAATTCGTTCGACAGAGAACTGTAAAGCAATCTCAATGAAGTATCTTAATGAACTGAAATCATATTGCCGTGTCTCTCCTTGTTCATTTACGTGGTGCTACTACACCTCATCTACGTGTGTATAGTCTACTTTGGTAGTAGTTTTGCTACAAGATTATTTATAAGTCCCCTCCCTCCCAAAGTAGATTCGCTACAAGATTATGTATAAGTCCCCTCCCTCCCTCTGTCTATTTGCGGACGTTTGTGAGAGAGAGAGAGAGAGAGAGATCAATACTTTAAACTAATACAAAGAAAAAGAAAGACAAAATAAAATACATCAAACGAATAAGTGTAAACAGTAGATAGATGTCCTAGGAAAAAAGTTAGAAAAGAAAACATCTCGAACAAATAATATAAAATAGCCAAAGGTTTGCCAAACAGATGCTAAGAGCAATACTTACTTCCTCCAGATTCCAATACCAAAGCAAAGACATCAACAGTAGTCTTAGGGAAAGATTTTAGTATAATGGCACCCTCCAGAGCCTTGTGGAGCATTGAGGAAAGATCCTTAGTTTCTGGAGTCTGAAAAGCAATTACCGTCAAGTTCAGATGTTAACATAACTATAAGAATAGGAAAATAGGCCGAATGGAAGAGCATCGAAAGAGGAAGATGACTAACCTGACCACGAACAGGGGCAGCAAAAGTCGTATAACTGACATCACAATTCAACCGCCCTGTATTACTATACATCATTGCTTTCTTACTCTCCCTCGGACCAAATCTGAATGGCAAAACCAAATGAAATTTTCAGCATAGTCCATTATGGTTGATCCAGAAGGAAGTTGCAATTGAAAAGATATGCAATACATATTTTGTTGTTTCAAGGCCTTTCATGCCATACTGAATCTTCAATAACTTACATAATGGGACTTGAACATGCTACATCCCACTAATATTTCAAAAAAGGTCTATGTTAGATGATTAGAACATACTCATCTACCCATTCAAATTTCAAAGGAAGGTTTACATCTCAGTATATCCGAAATAATTCTTGAGGTCTCTTAAAGGCAACAAGAATCAGAAGTTGATAATAAGTAAGAAATAATTTGATCTAAGCTACATTGGAACAGAACAGAGGAGCCTAACAAATGAAATCACAAATCAGAAGAACCTGTACATAGACGGAATTTCATGCTAAGACAAAGAGTTAAAAGCTCAGGGAATCTTCCACAAATAGCCTATTCATATGAAAAGGCCTTTTCCATTTACATCCTTCCAACTCAAGTACTCAACAATCTCAAACATATAAACAAGACTGACATTGAAATACTAATGCAATTAAAAATGGGTTAAAAAGAGAGGAGTAGCGAATAGTATTGCAAATATAGCATTCTGACGAAACCAGCATGTGCAATACAGAGATGTGGAGATATAGCAACTAAATTAACTGTTAAGTACGTACTTACACAGATACAATGACCTTGGTGTTTCCGAACTCTGCATAAGCAGATCCTGAGGCCGAATTCACTGCTCCAGTCCTTAGAACTGCAAGATCCAACCAAAATGATTAGAATGAACTCTTTTCATAAAGAATCACATAATACTTTTCTAGGGAATGCCGCATCAAGATTTACAAATGGGTATACCAAAGTGAGACTTTAAAAGATGTAGAGAACAGGAAAATCAATACGGAAATAATAACATATCTGAAACCCTGAACTTATTTAACCAGAATCCTTGTCTAACCTTATATGCATTTAAGCTCCACTGTCTCGAGCACATTTCACTTAGCTCATACCCCACCAGTGTATACAATGAACTTTCAATATAATCAATTATAAGAGCCAAAATATTCATAATCTACTTTTTCTAAAGATAAAAGACAAATCTATTTTCAAGAAAAGAGCCTTGTTGTTTCTATAAGGAGTTTGTTCCAAAGAATGGTTTAGATGCAAGTAAGAATGCCAGCTTAGGATAGAATCAAATGCATTGTGAAATGATAAGCAAGCACAAAAATCACCAAGGAACACATTGATAGAAAAAGTAGTTTACATTAAGTGTTTTCAACAGAAAAAGGTCTTAAATAAGGAGTAGAACCAAAATAACCCACATGAAACTTCAGTTGATGGTTATGGTATCCGTTCTAGGCCTTATTGATTTAATAGACAAAATATGGTCCTCAAATGAGTCCCAGTCACTCATAGAGTTTTTGTGAATCGCTGTTTTCATGAAACCTTTCTAAGTTTGATAATAGTTCTTTTCCCAGGTTTTCAGTGGTAACCGTATCAACTTTGGTTTAATATGGTAGCTTATTTTGGTGGAAACCTGAACCATCACCACGGTGCATAGAAACTGTATTCAAGTAGTAGCTTCTCCCATTGATTACCAATTTCATCTTTTGCAAACAAGTAGTATTGTTATATGAATTCCTCACCTAATCTGGTTGAGCATTGAGCAATGAATTGATAATGCGGGATTTGAACCTTTTCAAGGCCACAAGAAAGGTGTTTTCTGCTCAATCTCTCCATTCGCTGAGTTAGGATAACAAAGACCATTTTTTTATAGTACAATATGAAACAATGTTGATGGCTGCTCTCTTGCTCCCAGCTTCATCCTTATATATCTTTTGCCACATCAATAAAAATAATAGTACACAATCAAAGTAAGAGGCATGACATTAATTTTAAAAAGTAACACTTCATTGTTTTATGGGTTTTTGTGCTTGCGCTTATTTTATAGGATCCAACGTCTCGATTCTCCTCCGTTGTGCATAAAAGGAACGAGGAACATAGAGATGGCTCTAACACGACCTATCATGAAAACTCTAGTGTACATTTGTTTTCCTATCAGCATATGTACATTTCGTTATTGCCACATAGAATATCTCATCACAACTCAAGTAAAACCAAATGATAAAAGCAGTAAAAATTACATCAAAGGAGGACGTTTAACCATAAATTCATGCTAGCAAAAATACCATTTTCAATTGGGAGCCGTAATCTATAACCTACTCGTCCAACAAGCTTTAATACTAATCAACAAAAGTAATATTCAGAATATAAAATTATCAATCCAGAGTTGTGCAAATGTGGTTTAAATAGCTGAATATTGCACGATTCAATCAAAACAAAAGCATTACAAATTCAGAATTCTATTCCAAGAAGCACAAAGTTCAAGGGTCTGTATAGTACTGAATGCTATACAGGAAACAGGATCGAGCTCAATACTGCCGCAGAAAAACTCATACATATGCACACAAAGAAACACAAGTATTCCTACAGAGAATGTGCTTAACAATACGTACATGCAGGGCGGCACTGGTGGAAGCCGCGGCCGTCAGGTCGGACCCCGTTGGGGTCGGTTATAACGGGAGGTTTCTTTCTCTTCTGACCGGTCGGAGACGGCGAGTACGTCGCCGGCGTGGCGCTTGATTTTCCGGCCATCTGACTTCTCTGTAACAGTATGACGCCGGGGGCTGTGGCTCGGTTTCGGTATCTCGTGTGAGGTTTTGAGTTAGGACACCATGGGACCCCTCAATTTTACAGGGGAAATTAAAAACTTTTCAAATTTCAAATTAGGTCCTCAAATTGTTTGGAAATTGCAGGTTATGATTAACTATCTTTTGTAGATATGGGTCATTCCCAGTTTAGTGTAGAATATTCTTTTTAAGACGATTAGTTTTAGAATGTAATAATGATTTTCCATATAAGAAACGGTAATAATGACTAAATCCGAAAAAAGTATCCAATATTCATGCTCTTTTTGTTTTTATAAAGCAATATTGAATCACATGCTAGGAAATTCAAAACAACTCCGGATAACTTAAGAGAAGTAAATTTATTTTCTTCCAACAACAGAAAAATCATTACTTCAACAAGTAATCATGTAGGTGAGCTCCAAAAGAAAAAGGGAAAAGTTCAGCTGCTAATGTTTATTAATATGCACTAGTGCATCGCCATACTCTGAATTGGATATCATGATCTATGTTTAAAAATATTACATGTCATGAATAATACCTTTATCGGGACATGTAATACCTTTAAACATAAATCGTGATACATTTTCAGCATTATATCTTTACCCATCTCATTTAATACATTTAGGAGTAAAAAAAAATAAAAATTTGACCCGTTACCCAAATTACGCAAATCTAAGATCCGTACAACTGGTGCATAAAAGACCTCTCTAATAATTTAACTTAAAATTGAATAATAAACATAAACGTTTTGACCCCTGTTATTTCAATTATCATTTATGTGTGTGTATATGGACATATGTATGTGTGAAAATAATTATATTTTATCAATGTCCATAGCCAAAAAATATATTGGGTTATCAATGATTTTTTAAGAAATTATATACCCACGTGTTCCATGTGTATAGACAAGAAATTTTATTTTTTTTATGTCCCAAATAGATGGTCTTTTTTCTATGTATGTTGGCATTTATTTAGGTAAATTACTAATATTACCTGTTTAAAATGAGCATTAAATGATTAAATATATAACGCATGGTATGGCGAGATCTTGCGAGCACTAAAAGAAAATGCATCTGTTTAAATCTTCAGGTCCCGGCATGAATTTAATTTTCTATTAAAAAGAATCGACATATCTATATATATATATATAAAAGCTAAATGGAGGGTCTTATTGTAATTTTAACTTTCCCTCCAAAAACTCTTAGGGGATAATTGGATTGAGATGTAGTGGCATATACCACGTCCGATGGGGCACATCCATGAACGGAACATCCAAAAAATGTATTTTAGTTTAAGGGTATAGTAGCTTAGGATGTGCATTGGAAATTGTAAAAGGTGTGTTGAAAATTGTGAAAGGTGATGTAGGTAATAGGGTGTGGATGTGGAGGGATGGGTCATCCGGTGTAAAATGAAATACGTTGAGGATGGCCAATGCCACCTCCGGTTGGGAACATCCCAGTCCAAGTATCCCCTTACACTAATTTGGTAAGTTTTTGTCAATTTTGATAACTTTATAATTTTTTTTCTATTTTTTAAAATGCAAATAACCTATATATTTTTTGATCCATTTTTTATGCATGATATATTAAATTATACATCTTTTCACAAGCTTCAATTTGATATCCACATCACATATATTATAATGAGCGAGATATTTAATTTTAAAACAACAACTTCTTTATTGATTAATTATTTAGGTTATATTTAAATGTTTATCGTAAATTAAAATAATTTCCCTTATAAAAAATATTAGTTGAGTATTTTCTCAAAGTTCAACAAATTTATTATATTTCACATAAATTTTCAAATATATTCTTTATTTTAGTTACAACCAGAATAAAAAATATTGTTTAAGTAATTAAACTCATATTTTATTACATTAAAGACAAAAAATCAAGAATTAATTTTATAAATAATTTATTAAATCATTACATCTGTTAATATGTGTGTATATATATATATATATATATATTATATAACAACAATGTTTGTTTTATTAGACGTGGACCTTTGAGCATATGTATGTTTTTTTATAATAATAATAATAATAATAATAATAATAATAATAATAATAATAATAATAATGTATGTTTTATTACACTTTGAAACCTAAAAAATATTTTGTCGCACTAACCAACTTCAATTATATCTTTTTTTTTTTATTCTTTGCAACCTAAGATTTTTTTTTTGGCATTAATCAATTTTTACCTTAAATAATATAATATTTCCAATAAAAGTATAAAAATTAGTTGAATTACAAAACCAAATAAAATATGAAAATATTTAAATATTTTAAAGAACTCACATACTTTAAATTGTCTTCGAATTATTGAATAGCTTTTGATTTTGTTTTGTTAATGTTAGTATTTATTTAAAAATAAAAAGGTATTTCAGCAAATCTAAAATTACCAAGTGAAATGTTCAAAGTTGTAAAGCGAATATATTTCTAGAAAGAAACAGTTAAATATTTATAGTTCTAATTTAAAATTTATTTAGATATATTAAAAATCCATACATATATAAACGTTATAAGAGTGTTAAAATTGGTAAGTTGTATTTTTCCACCAAAATATTTTATGTTATTTATGGTTATTTGCAGAAGTGTCAACTTTTGATGTGTTCTTTTTTCCTTCTTTCAAAAAAATGAGTCATTTCCCAAATTTTAAATAAAAATAATTTTTATATCTCAATAATTTTTACATCTCAATAATTTTTACGTTTTATATATCAAATTAATCATCGTTTTATGATATTTTGTCTGACATCCATATCACATATATAAAAGTGTGATATTATATAAAATAAATATAAATTGATTATTTGGTTAAATCTGAGTACTTATTGCAGATGTTTGTTGATGTAATGTTTAGGTCGCAATACGAATTAGTTGAAGAATTTTTCTAAAAAAATATTTTCAATTTAATGTTTAAAATATTTTAATTAATTAATCTATTGTATTTACTTTTCCATTTTAATTTTATTATAAATTAATCCATATATAAATATGTGTGTGTATAATAAAATAAAATGGAGCCATATATGTAAAAAAATATTTTTTCATCCAATTGCAAATCAGACAATTTCAAGAAAAAATATTCATGTATGTATCCCTAAAAGATATTACAGTTTCAGCATTTTGTTACTCTGCTTTTTGTCAAAAACTCTTTAGGAATTTTTATAATGCTAACAAGTTTTTTGTTTCTAATACATATTCAGATATAATATATCAATTTAATCATCTTTTCACCTTCTTTAAGTTGAGTTATGCTTTAATTTTCTATTGTGCATTGATTCATTTAGATTGTGAATTAGATTATATAAAAATGAACCAATAGAGTATTTTTAAAAATAAAAAATATAAGATTATTTGAAAAAAAAAAACTATTTTTCTTATAAATTATTTAATTTATTTTATTATTATCTTATCTTATTTTTTTAGTGTTATATATATATATATATATATATATATATTTGTTTTAACATTTGTAATTAATTGAACTATTTGCGGTCATTCGTATAGGTTAAGAAGGATACAGACCGACTAATGGTATGTCAGAGTTCTATAAAAAATAATTGTAACATAGGAATTTTTATTTGTTATTTGTTATATATTTTGATATTTATTTTAATTTTATTATGTACCAATAACTTTTTATTACGAAATGTAGGTTTTCGTCGCTAAATAAAAATAGCGACAACAAAATTCCAAGTGTCGCTAAAGTTAGCGGCGAAGCATGAAATTTTGCCGCTATTTATAACTTTAGCGGCGAATATGGATTTTGCAGCAAAAATTTCCCCGCTATTTACGCATTTTCTTGTAGTGCACACACACACACACACATATATTTAATTCAAGAATTACAGTGGAGAAACGGATATTTATACTATTTAAAATTTTATTATATGTTAAAAAATTAAAATAGTTATTTATCAATATACAATGTTTACCATTTCAAATAATATAATCATATATTATTTAATTTAGTAAAATGCTTTACTTTATTAGCAGCCTTCCGTGCATCGCATGGGAGTAATACTAGTATATACATAAAAGTAGAATGGAGGGCTTTTATGTCATTTTAATTTTCCCGCCTAAAAGTTTAACATTAATTTAGTAAGGTTTTGTCAATTTTGGTAAGTAATAATTTTCTTTTTTATTTTGTAAAATGCAAATAACTGTTTTATTTTTAATTCGTTTTTTATACATAATATATCGAGTTATTCATCTTTTCACGATCTTCAATTTGACATCCATATCACATATATTAGATTTAAAAATAATTATTTTGGTTAGATTCTGGTTAGTTGAGTTCTTTTAAACTACAAGAAATTTATTTATTTTATATGACATGAATTTTTAATATATTTTCTTTACCTAAGTTACGTCCAGAATAAAAATCATTGTTTAAATAATGAAACTCTTATTTTATTAAGTTAGAGGAAAAATTAATATTTTACAAACAATTTATTAAATAATTACTTACATCTACTAATATACTCCCTCCGTTTCTTTTTTTAATTGATTTTTTAGAAAAAAAAAAATGGAAGAGTTAAGAATTCAATTTTTTTCCAAATATATCCCCAATAATTTTCCCTCTCTCTCACATCTATCTCAAATTTAGGTTGAAAAGTAAGAAATATTTTGCGATTGACAGAGGAAAAAATTGAGAGAAATTGTAAAAAATAGCTAAAAGATCAATTAATTCGAAAAATCAGTAAGAAGCTAAAAGATCAAATAAAAAGGAAAGGAGTATATTATTTATAATAACAATGTTTGTTTGAGTAGTCACTAGAGTATGAGAACTTAGAGCAAATGCATATTTATATATCATAATTATTATGCAGGTTATTCTTTTATTACTAATTCATATTTTCATAATATATATTTCGTGAAAATTATTTTGTTAAGTGATTTTACACTTTGCAACCTACACTATGATACTTGTTACATCTTTCAATTTTTTTTTTTAATTGATTTTTTTACGTGACTAAACTCAACTATATTTGTTTTACACTTTTTAATCTGTAAAGTACTTTGTCGCACTAACTAAATTCAACTTTTTTTTTTCTTTTTTACTTTTTGCAACCAAAGCAATAGTATTTTCATTAATCAATTTTATATTTAGATAGATATAATATTTGCATTATAAATCTAAAATTTATTTGAATAAATTACGGTACCAAATAAAATATAAATATATTTAAGTATTGTTTAGAATTCACACACTTTATATTGTTATTTGAATTATGAATAACTTTTGAATTTTATTTTGTTAATGTTAGGATTTATTTAGAAATATTTTGGGTATATCTGATATCATCAAGTAAAATATTATAAACTGCAATTGAGAATCTAATTTTAGAAAGGAACAAGTAAATATTTATAGTTAGAACTTGAAAGTTTATGTACACATGTTGCAAAATATGTACATATATAAAGTTATAAGAAAGTTAAGATTGTAAATTGCATTTCCCAACCATTATATTTTGTGTTATATATGGTTATTTGTACAAATGCGAACTTTTGATTTTTTGTTCCTTCTTTATAAAGAAGTATTTTTCCCAAATTTTAAATACAAATAGTATTTTGTATCATAACCATTTTTTACATATTATATATAAAATTAATTATCTTTTCGTGATCTTTAATTTGACATACATACCATATAAGTAAAAGTATGATATTTAATAAAATAAAGACAATTTTATATTGATTGGTTATTTGATTAGATCTTAGTACGTATTATGCATTTTTATTGGTGTCAAATTTAGGTTGTAAAAATTAGTTGAATATTTTTTATAATAAATCTATTTTTTATATACTTTAATTAATTAATTTATTGTATGTATCTTTCTATATTAGTTTTATTCGGTAAATTAATTTTTTTATATATATACACACTTATATACATATAAATATTCGTTTTTGTCAAATTAAATAAAATGCAGTCAAATATGTAATAAAGAAAATTATTTTCCTCTCCAATTGCAAGTTGGACATTTTCAAGTGTATTCATGTATTTGTCCCTAAATAGTTACTGTTGTACTATCACTATTCTGTCAGTTTGTTTCTTTCTCAATTTTCTTTTTTTGAATAATAACAAGTCTTTTGTTGTTTCTAATCTATTTTTACATATAATATATGAAATTAATAAATTTTCACCTACGTTAAGTTGAAGTAAGTTTTGACTTTTTATTGTGGATTAGACTATTTAATCAATTGTTTCCTCAAAAAAAAAAAGGGGGACTATTTAATCAATTGACTATTTTTAACAATAACAAATATGAGATTATTTAAAAGAAAAATATATATATTTTTTAAATTATTCAATTTATTTCTTATTATTTTATAATAATTATTTTAATTTATTATATTTATGTTTATTTTAACATATGTAATTAATGAGATTATTTGTGATTATTCGCATAGGTTAAGAAGGATACAAATTGCATACAGTAACATTTGAGTTAAAAAATATATATATATATATATATATATATATATTTGAATTGTCATATTTAATATTTCTTTTAATTTTATTTCATAATAATTAATTTTTTTTATAAATAATAAGTATATATTCAATCCATAAATTTTACGGGAGAAACGAATATTTACGGTATTTAAAATTTTACTATATGATAATACACATTTTGAATTATTTATTTAATCGAGTGTACAAGGTTCATATTTTTAAAAACAACATCATATGGTATTTGATTTTGTTAAAATACACTATAATGTTAACATACTTCCGTGCATCGCACAGGAATAATACTAGTTGTTGGAAAAGATGTGTCTAGTGTGCTCGACTACAATAGCAATATTATGGTCTCTTCCATAATATAATACTTAATTAAGAACCATGTTGTAGACAAAGTTGGATATCTCAAGTGACAGAGCATCTACTATCTAAGTTTTTAGTCCTAGGTTCGAGTCACCGTGGGGGAAGGGGAAGATTTCTTCTTTGTTCTTAGATTAGGAGAAAAAAAAATTAAATTAAAGACCATGTTGTAGTTGCACTTATGTCCTATCAGTCCCTGTAATATGGTATATAAACTTGCTTCGAAAGTTTTAGATAATAGAATTAGAACATGCCTCCCTAAAGTTATATCTGATTCTCAATCAGTTTTTATCCCAGGGCATCTAATATAACGGATAACATCCTTCTTGCATACGAAACCCATCACCGCATGTGAAACAAACGCTTGAGGGTCTCAGGCCTTACGTCCATTGAGCTAGATATGAGGAAGGCATTCGATAGGGTGGAATGGTCATTAGTTGTTGTTGTGTTTAAGCATGTCAAAATCAATCCGTCCCGTCCCGATCCGCTCCGACCCGAGGTTTTTGAGGCAGGGCAAAATTCGATCCGATGGAGAACGGGGCAGAGCATGTCCCGCCCCATCCACAGGGCGGGTCGGGGTCGGGTCAGGTCCCCCGCCCCGCCCCGCCCCTATATATATAATTTTTTTTAAAATATATATATTATGTAATATTATATAGATATATGTATATATATGTATATATACACACAAAAATATAATATATATATACATATATATATATGTATTTATAATAAAAAAATTTATATATAATATTTATATATGTCATCTTAATATATTAAATTATGACTACAGTAAATTTAAATAGTTAATAACTAATTTTTTTAATAATTAAATTTTAGAAAAAATATTAAAACAAAGTTAATGTAAACCTAAAAATTAAAACCCTATCGACTTCAACAAAAGAAAAAGATAAGTTTTTTAACAAAAAAAAGTCAGTTTTTGTTTAAAAAAAAATAATGGAGGGCGGGGCGGGGCAGATCTGTCCCAAGCGGGACAGATCACGAGGTGCTTATTTTTGCCCCGTGGCGGGGCACGGGACGGGGCAGGGCGAGGCAGGATGGGGCGGTTGCAGGGCGGGTCAAAAAATCCAGAAATCCGACCTGACCCGCCCCGTTGACATGCCTAGTTGTTTTAAAGCAGATGGGTCCCCCACACACTTTATGTGCTCTTATCTCTACGTGTATTACATCTATAGGTTTTGGGTTTATGCTTGATGGCACATCCTTCAGGTATATCTTTATCGCCCCAACGAGGCATCCGACAGGATGACCCTCTTTTCCCGTACGTATTCATTATATGTGCAGATGTGTTTCCTTGTCTTCTCCAGGATTTGCTTATTTGCAGACAGACACATGGAATTAAAATTGCATGGGTTTCTGTCGTGCTATCTTACCTCTTTTTCACTGATGATACTCTTTTATTTGGGATTTATATGGAGGAGGAAGCATGAAATCTAAAACCACCATCTATCTCTATGAAAGTGTCGGGTCAAAGAATCAACTATGAAAAGTCGGGAATCTTGTTTAGCCCTAATACAGACGATGTCACAACAACCTCCATTTGCAATAATTTTGTCATATTGATGCACTAAATCCTAACCTAGTAAACCGCAAGTCTACGGCCCTAGTGTAGCTAATGGCAAACAAGGTCGATATCACAAGTACTGCTTACCTATGTTCAATTTTATACCCCAATCGTAATAATTCTACCCTATCTAAACTTTCGAATAGAAGATTTGGTTTTTATCCTAAAACTAGATTGCATAAAATATAACAAAAGAAAGAAACAACTGCTAAAATAGAAGAAATAAATAATCACGAAGAGCTCAATTAAATAAGAGACGTATTCTAGGGATCGATTTCAGTTATTCTCTCCTATGTTTGATTATCCTATTTATCTAGACTTTTTCAACCGATTCTTATTGTTATTAGGCAACACTACTCTTAATTAGCCCTCCTCTCAGACGATGATAACATATAGATCAATTAAGGACAATCACCCTATTGGGCTATCTATCACATAAAAGACTCCTAAGGATTTCCTAAACCGATGCCTACGCAAGACCTCACACCTCCCGGATGATTATTGATGCCTACGCTATATACTTGTAAACTTATTAACAAAACTCTCCTCTCGGACGTCGAATTGTTAAGCAAGTAGACAAATATCAAGTGATCAAGTTGATACAATTATATAAATAAAACAAGCATATAGATAATCAAATAATAATGGTGCCTAGAATTAAATGGAAGTAATCAAAACATAGTCGATGAATAACCTACTTTCTAATCCTAGAACATAATGAGATTAGTTCTTCATAATCATAATCAAAAGACAAGATAATTCATGGACAACCATCTTGTATGAATTAAAAACAAAAACAGAATAACATAACCCAGATTTTGAATCTTAATTTTCATCTCCAACGTTCCTTGCTCTTCAATTCAAGCCTCCAAGTGCTCTTCAATGATGTATGATGTTAATTTTGCACTATGAGACTTGTATTTATAAGTTTGGGAAGGACTAAAGGCTCAAAATAAGTCAAGACACGTAAAAAATATAAGGACCGCCTTATCGCCTCGTCTGAGGCACCAATTCGCCTCGACCGAGTCAGGTAATTCTGACTACTCTTATCTCTTTCAAACTCGGCATCGACCAAGGCAATAATTTGCCTCGACCACATCGATGGTTACACTTTTGTCACTCGATCGAGTCCCAGCACGGACTCGACCAAGTTCGCTTCCTTTAGACGATCTCTCTCCTTCAAAGAATTATTAACTCGACCATCGATCGAGTCCATATTAGACTCGGCCGAGTTGAGCCATTATGTTATTTCTTTGATTTCCTTTGTTTCTTCCCGCCATCTTGCTCGTTTCTTATCCAACCTTCGTCCAAAAGGGCTTTTTGGCATAAAATTCCTAAATAACCTTAAAACAAGCACAAACACGTCATTCGGCACAATATAACAAATATGAGCCCAAATCGACCCACTATTCATGCAAATGCTATCAAATCCTCTTCCAAATGCATGTATACATAACGTGTATCACATACCTAGAGTGGAATCACATGGAAAATATCTTGATCTCTCGTTGTTGTAGGCAGAAGTAAAAGAGAGGTTTTCAACAACATCAAAGATCGAATTTGATATAAGATATTGGGTTAGAAAGAGAAACGTCTCATTGCAGGGGGTAAATAAATTCTTCTAAAATCCGTTAACTAACTACTCCAACCTACACAATGTCTTGTTTTCTACTTCTGGACTACGTGCTTGGTGAAATTTCATCTGTCATATCTGCTTATTGGTGGGTGATAGCATAGACATTAAGAAAATTAATTGGTTCTTGTGCGGCAGCCTAACTAAAAAAAAGATCAAATGAGGGTTTGGTTTTCCAAGACTTAAAGACCTTTAATTTTTCTATGTTTAGTAAACAGTCTTGGAGGCTTCTTACGAATCCCTCTAATGCAATCATATCAGGGTGTTGCTCACTTCCCAACCCTTCTCCTAGTACATTAAGGTACCATGAACCGGAACACCTAGCCAAGGGCTATTGGGATTTCGACATGCTGCGATCAACCACCTGAAATCGAGAGTGTCTAAACTCAAGTCCCTAAACATGGTTGTTGGGTTTTGAGGTGAATCATAGAGAAAATTGCTTTTGTATTCCTTTGTAACCCATACAAAGTTGAGGTTGCAATTATATCGAACATCTTACATGACAAAAACCAAATAAAGTTCAAGAAGCGACAGAGTAGCTGTTGGATCTTCATGATGATTTCTTCGGGGAGATGCATTTCAATTGGTTGTTCACGAAGACCTCAGACACATCTCGAGCAAACTCACACATGGTGTGATGATCGGCCAGGTCGATCTCATTCTAAGTTTGTCTCATCATGCGCAAAAGTATTTTATCATCGGCTTCACTCTAGATACTAAGCTCGCTCATGATGGAATCAGGGATAAAAGGCATTTCTGGGCTGGGTGCTATAATCATTTCCTTCTACACATATGTCTTCAATCTATGTGGTTTAAAGACAATGGAATGGTCGAAAATGTGTAATGACTACGTCTTTACTTGTCAATATGTGAACAATTTGTAAAGCCAACCATGATTCAAATTTTAATATTTGGCAAAACATTACAAATTATCTTTTCTAAAAACTGTATTACGTTCTTTTTCCTCTCTTGGTTAAATTTTTTCAATGTTCCTATTCAATTATATATCGGCCTTATAAAAAACCGGATTGAGAAATATATTAGACAGACAAATTGTAATGACTTAAATATTAAATCCGTGATCATTATTGTCACACCCATCCTTGAAAACTTATTTTATACTAATTTTAACCTTACAAAACCTGTATTTTTTTTTTTTCAAAATTAACAATCTTGAATACTTCTTCAACACTAAAATCTCACCTACATATATTCACATAGATCCAGATCAAGTACAATCACACTCTATTCAATACCATATTTATCGAAATATACATATTAAAGTTCCTTAACTTGAATATGTCCAAAAAGATCATTATAACACTAACAAAAGCATAATGAGTCCAAGGTTTAGTCTCACAGCTTATCATTCATGTACACGGGGCTCCAAAACTTGCAGAAGTTCCAACAACATGCCAGATCAGTCCACGAGCTCATGCGTAGTCAAACTCACCTACAATGCAAGAACTACGTGAGCTAAAGCTTAGTAAGCAGAATCATGTATGAGTAGTGTATAAACTCAACTGATTATGAGTCGTGTATGGGATGCAATAATGAGATGCAAGTTATAAAACCATTTCTTTAAAATATTTTCTCAAAAGAAATCATTTTCGGGTGGGAATTAGCTCCCATCACTGGCATAAATATTCCTAAAATATCACTCATTTGTACTCGTGACTACCAAGGGTCCCTCATCCTCCCTTATAGTCCACCCGAGACTTCATTTATGGTTTGGTACGACCAAGTGGCTATCCTTCCGAGGCTACTAGGCATCCGCCTCTTACTTGCCCCCGTAGTCCACCGGAAAGTCTATTTCTTCCTGTACCCATCATCATAAAGGTGTTGAAGTGGGAACCTCTTCCATGTGCACGCCTGTTACCGGAAGCATCCCGAGAGACACCATATATATACATAGTATAAAAGAAACTCTCAATGTGCCAGTGGTGACCAATCCCAAAACGTTTTCAAATTACAAAGTTATGTTATTTGGACTTCTTTATGTACACATATAAATTCTTGCAGATACTTATGCTCATGTTTGATATGCTCATAAGTAAAAACATGTTCACTTTCATCAGCGGAACAATACACATCATACAGGGATAAGCAGTTATGTGTATCACAATCAATTATCACAAATAATAAGCACAAATACTATGTTCGAGTATTGTAATTGCGTATGGATTTCTGCTTACCTCTTCTCCAAAGTAATTATTTTAAAACTTTCTATCTCCGCCATGGAAATTATTCTATGACAACAGATCAAATCAATGGTCAAATTACTTAACTATCATCTTCATTCTTTATACTTATACATTATACAAGTATTGATATTTATATATATATACTTACATGGCATAATCAACTTCATGTTCCCGTGAAATTGATACATGGGCAATGAAACAGACATATTCTTGAATTGATAGAATATCGAATTCTAGATTGTTACGTACTTCTAGTTCGATAACAATCCAGCTTTGTCGCATTTTAGTAATAAGGCTCTATCTTTTTCTGTAAAATTGATATTTACATGTTTCAAATTGGTTGTAAAGCTAACACATCAGACTACAACTTTCATGTTTTGCAATTTTCCAAATTCATATTACACAAGGGTCGGAATCACCTAAAAAATGGGCGTCCATTCCAAAGATCTAGACAGGTTACACATTCACTTTCGTAACTATCTTAGAACATCATTACAACATTAAACTCATACCTTGTTTTGGCCAATTTGGCGCCTTAATTTATATATGATTTCCTTTCTCAGAAAAAATATAATATTTGGGTGTCATAAATCTATTAACCTTAAATATATGTATCTATTAACCTTAAATATATGTATGTCAACGTGTGTATATAGACAACTAGTACAATTTAGTTCTTCTTTGTGAGAAACATACTTGTAAGATCTAATACTGATCACATCTCAATCATATAATTAGGTATAGTTTAATCATATTAACAAAGCATAATCTATATTAATAGAAACAGATAATTCTTAATTTAAAACAATGAAGATTATTAAGCTTTACAACTGCCCTGAATCCACTTCATCTTGATGTCTTCAAATTAAGTTACAACAAGCTATCTATTTTTTTCTTCATAATTCACTTAGACATAAAGCAATATTAGCCATAGTATAGATTTAGAATATACCTGCTAGTTGGTTCTCCTTTCCTTTTGTTAAAGTAGTTATTTAGTCTTCAACTCTTTGTCTATTAGATATATAATGGCATAGGTTGTATAAGAATTTGTAGTAGTTATCATTATAGGGGAAGGATCCACCGCCTTACACATTATCTATTCATTTTTTTTTTTATTATTACTAATTACTGATGATAACTTCTTCTTCTTCTTCTTCTTCTTCTTCTTCTTCTTCTTCTTCTTCTTCTTCTTCTTCTTCTTCTTCTTCTTCTTCTAATTATTGTTGTTGTTGTTGTTGTTGTTGTTGTTGTTGTTGTTGTTGTTCCGTCGATGACACCCTTTACACATCTAACACTTCCACATACTACTTAGTGAGTTTCATATTTTAACCTGCCATGTGTAGTCTTGCATCATTTAGACTGTCCCAATATATTAGGTAAGGGTTTCCATCACGTAATGTAAACACTTCAAATTTAATTGTAAAATACAAGAAAAATAGAATATAAATTGCAATATAAGTAAAACATGCAAATAACACATAAAGAATGAAAGCATGGAATGTAAGAATTATATTGACGAGTGAGTTGTGAGAGAGTTAGGTATTACAAAAATGTTCATGTAATATATTTCTTTTATGTATAGTATCCAAGATGGATGATTCATTTTTCAATTACCTTTCGGGTAACTAAAACTGGTTTAAATTACAATATCTCGACCTTTCGAAAACAAATACTATTCCCTCGACCTCAATCACATAGTAATTGTCATACCACTAAATTATTTCTTGTGAAATAATATTATCGATTAAGAATATAACAAATTAGTATGCACAATTGAGTGTAAACATTACTCAGCTAGAGAAACACGCAACTTTGAAAAGCTTAGTCTTAAACTATTATAGTATATGTGTATGTGCATGTGATATACACATGCATGCTGATAAGTTAGAGCTAAGAGGAGAGGTAGTACAATAAGCTAGCATGCTTATCATGCATTGTATATAAATAGTGTAAAACGGAAGTCAGCAATACAATTCATTTTTCTCCTCTCAATTCTGTTTCTCGCTGCTCCACATCATGGTATCTAGAGCCTTCTTTTTGGCATAACTACCATCTTCGTTCACCTTGGCATAACTGCCATCTCCGATCATCTTCAACTTCATCTCCGATCATCTTATGATCGCTTCTTCTATTGAAATTCTGTTGTAGATTGATTTTTCTGTTATGGATCCAGCTGCCTCGTCTACGATTCCTCCAGTTACAACTTTAGTTGCTCCACCACTATCTTCTATCTCAGTTCAGCTGCCACATCTTAATCCGTTGCCCCTTCGTCTCGATCGTCAGAATTACACCTACTGGAGATCACAGGTGTTGTCCACGCTAAAGGCACATGCACTGGATCGAATTTTTCTTGGACTTGAGAAGCAACCACCTGAATTTGTGATGTCTGGCACCACTCAGGTATTGAATCCTGATTACTTCACCTGGATGCGCAAAGATCAATTGATTCTGAATTGGATGTTAATGTCCATTTCTGAAACTATGCTTGGCTATGCTAATCGATTTACTTCCTCATATGAGGTATGGAATATGTTTGACTCTTTGTATCAGTCACAATCAAAGGCTAGAATTCTGCAGTTGCAGTTTGAACATGGTTCCTTTAAGAAAGGAGATCTCACTGTTGATGATTATTTTCTGAAAATGTGAATAATAGGTGATAATCTACAAGCTGCTGGTCATAAGATAACTGATGATGAGTTACTGTTGTATATTCTGAATGGAATTGGTACAGATTTTGAAGCTGTTGTTGTGAATCTTACTTCTAGAGCAGGATCTGTGTCATTATCTGAGGCACAATGTTTGTTACAAACTCATGAACAAAGAATGCATACTCAATCTTCTTTTGCATAACAAATCAATACCACTAGTGATAAACAATTGTCTGCAAATGTTGCCTATGGTAGAGGATTTAATTCAAACAACAGAGGTGGTGGTAGATTTGGAAGAGGAAATGGTAGAGGTTATAATCCAAATAACAGAGGTGGTGGTCGATTTGGAAATGGCAATGGCAACAGGCCATCTTCTGGTCAGTTTTATAGCAACACAAGTCATAATGGCAAAGTCATGTGTCAACTTTGTGGAAAAGTTAATCACACTGCACTTAAGTGTTACAAACGGTTTGACATCAGTTTTACAAGTCCTGAAATACCTCTTCCCACTGCAAATGTTGCTACAAACACCTCCTCATCTTCTACTCAAGATGAGAATATGTGGTTCTTTGATAGTGGTTCTACAACATCACATCAGATCTACAAAATCTGTCTGTAAAAAATGACTACCAAGGAAATGAACAATTGGTTGTAGGTAATGGATCTCTCTTACCTATATCTCATACTGGTCACTCTTGTTTACCTTCTCAAGATTATACACAATCATTATTCTAAAATCATATCCTATATGTGCTTCAAATCACCACAAATCTGCTCAACATATCACAGTTCACAAAGGATAATGATGTCTTAATTGAGTTTTTTTTCATGACTGTTGTCTTGTCAAGGACAAAACTACAAAGAAGATTCTATTGGAAGGCAGGCTCAATAATGGACTTTACCAGCTTGATGTGCAGCATCTTCAAAGAAAAAGACATCAAGAACTCAAGAAGTGCTACTCTTCAACTATAACCACTGCTCCTGATTTTCAAATTACCTCTACTGCTTCCTACTCTACAGCTCCTATATACTCTCTTACTTGTAATAGCAATAATGTTTGGCACAAGAGACTTGGCCATCCTTGTTCATCTGTGTTGTCCACAGTCCTTAAAACAATGAATGTTGTACCCAAGACTGTTGAGTTTTGTGATGCTTGTAAGCTTGGCAAATTACATCAAAATCACTTTGTTGTTCAATCTACTAAGACCACTACTCCTTTTGAACTAATTCATTCAGACATATGGGGACCTTCTCATGTTTCATCAACACAGGGATATAAATATTACATTCGCTTTATTGATGACTTTACCAGATATACATGGATTTTCCCTTTAAGAGCAAAGGGTGAAGCTGCTGCGGTATTTGCTTAGTTTAATGCATTTGTGGAAAGACAATTTACTCTAAAAATAAAATCCCTTCAGACAGATTGGGGAGGAGCATACAGGTCATTATTGCCTCTTCTTACTCAGCTAGGAATTCATTTCAGACACCCATGTCCCCATGTCCATCAGCAATATGGAAGAGCAGAGAGAAAGCATCTTCACATAGTTGAAATTGGTCTGTCTCTTCTAGCTCAAGCTCAGCTTCCTCTAAAATTTTGGTGGTATGCATTCTATACTACAGTTGTTATCATAAACTTGCTGCCTACAGCTGTTCTCCAAAATGTTTCTCCTCACCAAAAGTTTAACAAAACCAAGCCTGATTACTTCAATGCTAAAAGTGTTTAGTTGTAGTTGCTTTCCCTACCTCAGACCATATAACAGTCACAAGTTCCAATACAGGAGTTCCAAGTGTATTTTTATTGGTTATAGTCCAAATCATAAAGGATACCTCTGCTTATCTCCCAGTGGAAGAGTTTATACTGCTACTACTGTTCAGTTTAATGAACAAGAGTTTCCCTACTCTACTCTATTCTGTTCACAAGATCAGGCTTCTCCACAGCCTCTCCCAGTATACTATGATCCCTATTACAGTGTGACAATGTTAGTAAATACACCAATTGAGACTTCTAGCTCTTCTCCTAATAGCTCTTCTACATCAAACACACCACCACCAGCTCAACAGCCAATACAGTCCACATCTTCAGAATCAGCTACTGTCAATATTCATCCCATGGTCACTAGGG
The DNA here is from genome assembly GCA_958295605.1 of Ajuga chamaepitys. Taxonomy (NCBI): domain Eukaryota; kingdom Viridiplantae; phylum Streptophyta; class Magnoliopsida; order Lamiales; family Lamiaceae; genus Ajuga; species Ajuga chamaepitys. Next base: position 8,682,673 of record OY282507.1, on the reverse strand, counting down.
TTGGAGTGTTTAAACCAAAAACCTACTTGGCTGAGGCTCAATCACCATCCTCTGATGAACCAATTAATGTCAAACAAGCTCTAGCAGATCCACATTGGTTAGAAGCAGTGCAAGAAGAATACTCAGCTTTGGTAAAAAAATAGCACATGGACCCTTGTTCCTCCTATAGCAGATATGAATGTGATTACAAATAAATGGGTATTCCGGGTTAAACGCAAACAGATGGTACACTTGACAGACACAAAGCACGTTTAGTAGCAAGAGGTTTTCAGCAGCATTCATGGATTGAGTTTTTTGAAACTTTCAGCCCTGTTGCTTGCACCATTAGGATCATATTCAGTTTAGCTGTTACATACAGGTGGAAAATTGAGCAGATTGACATCAATAATGCCTTCCTCAATGGTACTCTATCAGAACAAGTGTACATGAAGCAACCTCCAGGATTTGAAGATCTAGCTCATCCTCAGTATGTGTGCAAACTCAATAAATCAATGTATGGCTTAAAGCAAACACCTAGAGCTTGGTTCAATACGTTAAAGCAGTTCCTGATGACTCTAGGTTTCCCTGTATCCAAGTCAGATAAGTCCTTATTTTACAAGAAAGGCCTCTATATCCTAGTGTATGTTGATGACATTCTACTGACTGGTGAAGACTCAGCTGCTGTAACATATGTCATCAAGTTGCTTGGGGAGAAGTTTGCTTTAAAAACTCTTGGGGAAGTCAATTACTTTCTAGGAATGGAAGCACAGAAAACTTCTGATGGTTTCCTTCTGTCTCAGAAGAAGTATATCCTTGATTTGCTAGACAAAACGTCAATGTCCAATGTTAGTGCAGCAGCCTTAGCCTCCAACCCGGTGCATCATGCAAGAACAAAGCATGTGGAGATCGATGTCCACTTTGTAAGAGAGAAAGTCCTAACAAAAGAGTTGGATGTCAGGTTCATTCCATCCCACGATCAGGTGGCAGATTTATTGAGAAAACCCTTAGCAGTTGGACGGTTCACTATGTTGAGTTCCAAATTGCCTTTGAGAAGTAGGGAAGTGCAGCTTAAAGGGGGAGTATTATAGCGTATGTGTATGTGCATGTGATATACACATGCATGCTGATAAGTTATAATACATATTGATAAGTTAGAGCTAAGAGGAGAGGTAGTTACTATAAGCTAGCATGCTTATCATGCATTGTATATAAATAGTGTAAAACAGAATTCAGTAATACAATTCATGTGATCTCCTCTCAATTCTGTTTCTCGCTGCTCCACAGCATAAACAAAATTTTGAAGTGATCACATGCGTCACACGAGTGTGTTCAATTGTGCGTCTCGCAAATCGGAAAAATGCAATTTTTATCAGAGTTTAGTCATAAAATTTCACCGTATGGCAAAGAAAGTGGGGATCAATGTGAGTTTGGGAGTATGTTGTTGCAGGCCACTTTATATCTTGCCACTATCACTTTTGCACTCCACAGATCAAGATTTACATTAGATCTTCCTAAATAAAGCATGATCCTATCCCCATTAGGCTTGTACTTCGGGGATCTCTTCATCATTAATGATCTAACTTTTAAATTACAGAGCTTCACTCTTCAAAGTAATATAAGCATGACAATGGATGCCTGATCCAAACAATTTTATATCATTCATAACCTAACTACATGGTGTGTAAAATAAACCCTGAGGAAAGTGTGTTTTCCAGTTTCATTAAGATTCCAAGTATCTTATATGTTGTGAAACATTATTCAGTAATATTAAAATTTGTCTTAGAGTAACGAAACAAGTTATAATAATTAATGTGGAAATATTTAGCCTTACAAAATTTTACATTGTATAACTTATATGAATTTCATTTTTATTTCTCAAAGTTGTAATATTGATAAGTCAATAATTTAGAAATTTAGGAAGAATATGCTAAGGAGCAACTTTATTGATATTTTGAGAATCATAAAATATCATACATTACCCATTGTAAGGGCTTTCACACACATACACACACAAATATTCTCTTAGATTTTTGCTAATTCATATTTCTCATCTCTCTACAATTGTAATAGAAGACATTCGAAGAACTACAAGTAATTTATGCAGAATCGAACAAAAAATGAATATAATTATCTTTTTTTCTAAAGAGGAATAAGAATATTAGATAATAAAGACAAAAATGTTAGTTTTGATAGTTTTTTCAAAAATTTACAAATTGTATATAAAGTTAGGGGCTGGTGTCATATAAAAAATTTTTTGTTCCAAATATTCTACAAAAGAATTGGTTATGGAGTATCAAGTAAAGTAGTGAGCTCGATGAATTAATTGTAATATGCAAACCTATTATTTGAGATGATTTTTTTGTTTCAAGTCTTAGTTCAAACTTTCTAAGATGTTATCAAAGTTAATTGCCATAAGAATTGTTAAGGATTTATCAGTGGAATAACTATCGTTACAAATTTCAAGCAAATATAAACTAATTCCAAAAGGATGAAGAATGCAACAATTAATTCATCTTTCAACAGTAAATATCGCATGTGGGGAAGTATTTTAAGTTATATAATTATAATTTATTATATTTTTAGTAATTTGTACTCTGTCATCTCAGCTTAATTTGCCTACTTTGATCGGATACGAAGGTTAAGAAAAAACAGATTCTGTGATTTTTTTTTTTTTTCCATAGGTGGAGATTTTGAAGGTAGAAATTGTGAGAGATTTTTTTTTTTTTTTTTTTTTTGAGCTGATAAAATTATTTGGGACAAACCAAAAAAAGCAAATAGGCAAATGAAGCCGAGAACGGAGGAAAGTATTTTATACTACTATGTTTGCAGCACGATCTCTTTGATTTGTAATTTTACTAGTTTTGAGATTTATATCTTATTTTTTGTGTGATGTCACTTATACATTCCATATTCAAAATAAGAATAATTTAAAGTACCTCATGAATATGATAAGCGCAAGGGAAGGCAAGGTGTGATTTTACAACAAAAGATAATGCATTTTCCAGAACACTATAATTAAGCGCAAAGGTATGATTTTTTGTTTTTATTCCCTATTTTTATCTTAGTGAGATTTCTCAAATACATTCAAGTCGTGTCGGTTGAAATCTACAAAATACGCCCCTTTTTGCGTTGAATCTATCTTCTCACAGCGAGATTTAGATCCATCCACAACTGACACAAGTTTTCGTCAATCTTCTTATATTGCAAATACTTCCCTCTTCAGGATATTCTAGCAGTGTTCGACATGCAAGGGGCATACACCCCCACTATCTCAATTTCTTTATTATATTCCAACATTTTTCACCAGAAGAAAATTCAAGAAAACCGGGGATATAAGTTGTGCATTTGAATCCTGTAAAGTACTCTAGGTAAATTTCGGAAAAGAGTGATGCATTTCATTCGGAAACAAAAAATTGGAATGAGATCCACATGAAGTGTATTACTCTCTTCAAAATTTACCACAAAGTACTCTACGTGATCCAAATGCAATCTCAATCTGCTAATTTGTTTTATCGTTGCAAAGCGCTTTGAATGCGAATGAGAATCAATTACAATTGATAATTGCACAACATTATAATTTACTTTGGTAAATCATAACAATAGAAGTCAGAGCAAGAAGGCATTCTCAAGCATGCATCCATTTCAATCCTAAATGCCAAGTTTAAAAAAACATCCATTAGCTAGCTACCTCTACTTTCTTTTCTTTCTCTTTTTCCTTTCCTTTCTACAAATTGGAGTCGTGCAACAAAGTAAAGAGGAAGGGAAAAGATCCGAAACCCTAACCTCACTCGAAATTAATCGAACAAATAAAACATGCGAACCATTGACATCAACCTAAACTCCGAACAAATGAAGAAAAGAAGCTGACCCGAGTATCCTATCACTATGTACAACTCAAAATTACTATAGTTTAGAGTCATAGAAATGTCGCATGGAAAATCTATCTTTGCTTTGGTACTCTAAATATGCAACTTTTTTGTGATTTCTGGCAATTATATAGGTTTAATTGATATACCTGTCTATGTAATTGTGACTATATGGGGATCAACATTAGGCAGGCAGAAAGACTCAAGACGTGGCTCCGTTAAGTCCACGACCACTTCATCATCTTGTGAGCGCCAACTTCGAGCTTTTGAGGTGAGGAGTATGAGCTTCTCCAAGTCTGTGGTAGAATCTTCTGCTAGCATCTCATACTTGGGGAAGGAGGTATTACTGTGTGGAAATTTTGGAGACGGGCAATGTTGAGTAGGTGTTTCGGACGTAATTTGCTTGATTTCCTCAGTTGAAGAGGTTTCATAAAGTTCTTCATCACATCTCTCTGGATTTTCACTTTTTGGGCCGCCAGCAGATGAATACTTGATGAGCAAGACAGAGATGACAGTTTCAGAAATCAGGATTCATTTTGTATCAAAGTATGGCGAATGGCATTAGCCACATTTTTTAAAGTGAGAAACAGTCAGTAATCATTAAAGATTGACATGGCTAACCATTATTAATGAGAAAGACATGTCTTGAGCTCCTACACATTCTAAACTACTTTCATACCCTTCAACTAACAAGAAGTGTCACGAAGGGTATTTTGGTCTCCTTATGATATAATGGACACATCCCATTTTCTTGTTATGTGGCTATTTCCATTTTTCTGTAACCAAAAGGTAAAAAACCCGTAGATCCTGTTTCTTTTTCTGTCTTAAAATTCTTGCTACACCAGAGAACCATGTATAGATTTGTTGGTGCCGATTAAAGAAAGGAAGAAAACTTGATTTGTTGAATTGTTTTCCGTAATAGTGCTACCTGAAGCTATTAATTATGTAGTTTAAGAGAACACATGAATGGTGCAAAAATGACATTTTATAGTAGCAGATGTATTGTGAGCATCAAGAGTCAATCAGCCAAATTCTTACCTGAAAGGGACGTATTGGCAAGTCTTTCCTTTTGGATTTGTGTGGAGCAATAGTTGAAAGAATTTGGACAACCTCACTCATGGTTGGTCGAGAATCAGGATCCAACAACAGGCACTCCTTTGCTAAGTAGGCTATTACCTGCATCTCTTCTTCTTGGAAATCACCTTTCAGACGAGGGTCAGGCAATTCCAAAATCACTCTTTTACTGTCATGCAGACGAGGAGTCGCCTGTAACGATCAGATACATTTGAAATGTGAAAACAAAAATGAAAAATAAAAATAAAAATGAAACACCATTATAGCTGCAAGGTTTTAGACGTTTCCTTACCCATATTACAAGACTTTCAGATACTTTATTGGATGACTTGATGATGGGCTTTCGGCCAGTGATTAGCTCAAGAAGAACCACTCCGAAACTGAAAACATCTGACTTCAGAGAAGCCCGTCCAACAATCGCGTACTCTGGAGCGAAGTAACCAAAGGTCCCTTGCATCCTATCCGGAGAACTCGAGCCACTGAGAAAGCCATCATTATGTAGGTGTTTCGCCATCCCTAGATCAGTAATCTGCATGACAGCATTTAATTTTCACATATCTATAATGATATTTTATAACATCAATTATGTCGTGCAGAAGAATTTTCTATACCTTAGCTCTCCACCTGTCATCTAAAAGAATGTTTGTGGACTTGACATCTCTGTGCAATATTCGAGGGGCAGCAGCTTCATGAAGATATTCCAAGCCACGTGCAGCTCCAAGAGCTATTGCAACTCGAGTATCCCATTCCAAGCACTGACCTGTTTCCCCATCCAAGCACTCCCTTAGATTACCGTTAGGAATATACTCAAACACCAGTAGCCTCTCCGCTTTCTTCCCCTGGTGCTCCGAGCAGTATCCGAGTAATGGAACAATGTGACAGTGATGAAGTCTTGATATCAGTTCTATCTGAAATACACAGAAATGTATCATATTTTACATCTGTCATCTCTCTCTCTCTCTAGAATCAAGTATTAGTACCTCGCTCAAGAAAACATGTTCTTCTTCTGGGCCGCCTCCAGTTTTCATTCTCTTAACTGCAACAGTTCTACCATCTCTGAGAACACCACGATACACGCAGCTGCTTCCTCCAACTCCAATCAAATTAGCGTCAGAAAATCTGTTAGTTGCACTTTCCAGTTCGGAATAGGAAAACTCTATTATTGTTCCGTGTAATGCTCCTGTTCTCCTTGTGAACAGGAAAGATGTCTTGGGAAAGCATCCTTTAAGAAAAAAATTCCCAAAATTTAATTAGATGTTGGGAATAATTTGTTTGTAAAGCAATATTACTTCACCAATTTTAAACATTTTTACCTAAAAATGGTTTGACAGAGGAATCTAAATGTCCTTTATATACATGCACCGAAGAAGCCCCATAGCTGCTTATCAAGTTTGTTGCACTACTAAAACTTGTTTGTCTATCTGATGAAGATGAGGCCCACTGAACTGGATTTTTATCCTTACGGTAAACGTAACACAATGCTGAACCAATGAATGCAAGAGCTGTGAGGACTACACAGAGCAAGAGAACTATCAGGAGAACTTTGCCAGGAATCCACTTCTTTGAAGCTTCTACTTCTGATAAAGTCCCTGTAAGGACACCATGGATGAGTACATAAGCATATGGAAAATGGAAATGATCATTCAAAATACCCGTGTATCACATAATTTGTATAGGCGTCCTTGTTTAATGTTCAGTTTTATCAGCAAGCTGAATATTTCATGGATTTGAAGAAATAAAAGATAAGGATGGTTCTTATAATATTAAGATTCGAAAAATTACCGGCGTTGCAATTGCATGATGCGAAACAATTGGTGCTGTTATCTTGACTTACTAATCTAGGCAAACCTCCAGTGCTGCAAACACATGTCCATCGATTTTCACTTGTTCCTCCTGAAGCCGTACATAAAGAAAATAGCAAATTCAGGAAACTTCTTCATGATGCTCACCAAAGGATAACACACTGATTTACAGGGACTAATTCCAGATATACGAAGGTCGAAAAAAGTATAAATTATTGAACAAAGTTAGCTATTTAACCATGCTTAAAAAATGAGACCGACTTAAACAAGTTTATTCAATATTCAATACATGACATAGATTTTCCATGAACTCTCCCACCAATGAAGAGACATATTTGTCATCCTCAAATAGTCCACATGTTATACTTATACATATACACCACTATAAAAGGTTTGGTTATCAACTATCAGGAGAGAAGGATACTGGGAGAAACTAAGTACTACCTACGAAACAATAACAGGATATTATGAGGAACTGTAATACCAGGGCTGCAATCACAGGAGGATGAGCAATTTGCAGCAACAAAGTTGAAGGTCTCTTGACGTGCAATGGAACAAGTGCATGTCCACTTGTCTGTGTCAGAACTATTCGGAAGCCCTGGAAAGTTTTTAAACCATACATTTGATACACAGCACTTTAAGGCCAGGAGAATAGATGACAATGGATTTTCTAAATGGAAATTGTGTTACTAACCGCAAAGAGTGTGCTGAATCCAGATAACATTAATGAAGCAAAAAAGTGCAATTTCCACCTGACGCCTCATTTATACGAAACGAACAATAAAACTGAAACGAAATTATAAATAATGAAAATTAAAAAAAATATTAAGCAACTTCAGAATAAAGAGTTCCAATGAACTGAGTTGCCAAAAAATCATAGATATAACATAAATATGTGTATATATATATATGAGGGTTACATAGGGCAGAGTAATTGTGAGCGCAAGAGGGAGGGAGGGAAATCCATAAAACAGTTTATTATTATCTTTTTTGCAGTTAATAAAATACTTGAGAATTTGATAATCGAAAATTAGTCCAAAGAACAATTTATCCTTATATCATTTGATTCTGATTTAGAAGTATGACGAAAACTTACTTGCATTAGGTGCACCTTCAATGACAGCTTTGCTACCGTACTCAATGTATGTCCATTCAGCTAATTTTGCTAATCCTCAAATATTGAACTTGTGCTGAAAAAAATGTATAGGAGTAAGAATAATGCAGAAATGGATTCACTGAGCAAGATAGTAACTGTTTAAGATAACAGCTCTATTGGTAAACCATTCACCATACTTCCTATAGCAAACCCATAATACAGAGAAACAGAGGACAGAAGAAGTGCAAACACCTATATGGAACAGAATGATTGCAAAACTTATTTGTCTTTGAAGGCTCCTATATTTCCCACTCTAATAGAAATTTGATAATTCACTTGGGATGATAACTCCAAATTTTGAAGTTATTTGCTAAAGAAACCCAAACACTAGAAATTTGATAATTCACTTGGGATGATAACTCCAAATTTTAAAGTGATTTGCTAAAGCAACCCAAAAGCCTTAGCTGTTAAATTATTTCATACATCAACTTGGCCTCGCAGGCAAATTGCTTACTCAAAATTTAATGCCATACAATGATGAAAGTGTTGATGATGCAATGCCTATGACAGTGATATATGAATAACCAAATCCCAGGAAAAACAAAATTTGCATAGAATATATAAAACCTTTTTTTCTAATACACAGTTGGCCAACAAATCTTTGACTTCTTTTTTCCACCGCTATCTAAAATAATTAGTCCTATATAAAACTGGATTAATATAAAAATAATGTTCTATTCTGTACTATTATTTTCTGAAGAAATAGAAGATGCTTTTTAAACACAGAAGAAAGAAATTGACATGTAACAATCACAATACCGAGAATCCAAATTGTGGACCCTTTAAGATAACAATATGCACCTAATAAGATGGTTTTAAACAGAAAACAAGCGTGCCAATAACGATCCATAAACTTATTCACCTAATAGGAATATGACCCATCCAGTATAATCCTGAAATAGCTCAACATATTACAATCACATTACTGTTGATCCAATGATTCAACGTCATCTTCAGAAAAGAATAGTTGAAAGGTACTTGAAGCAAAAGAATGATCGTTCTTACCATTCAATTTTCAGATTTCAAGCATGATAAAGCTCAGTTGAAGCAAAGGGTGAGCCTGAAAAATATTATAGCTGATGAGTTATTTCAGAATTAGAAAGACATCTCAAGAAACGATTAAAAGAATGGTCAGAGAAGTAATGCGATTATACATAAAACACCAAAATATGTAGGAAAACGACTTGTGGGTTATGCTAGAATAAATCAAGAATCCAGAAAATATATTGTGTAGAAGGATATAGTATGGCCCATCAACCAAACTCTGTGAAAGGAACTGGTTCTCTAACCGACAGAGACCCCCCAGCAATCAAACTGCATAAACCGACGCCAAGTATAGTGTATTATGAGCAGAATACACAATTATGGTGTGCTTTCGTCATTTGATCTTATTATTAATATGATTGGATTCTATATAAAGTAATGTTTCTCTCTCACATATATGGTTTGGGAAAGGCAAATAATTCAAATTTTCTCAAATTTACGTACATACCAACGGTAAGAAAAGACTTTGCTTCCAAGGCACATTCAGAAAGGTATGAAGCCTACAAGCACAGTGCTCCATTCTTATCTCTCTCCTTTCTTTCTCTCTCTAAGAGGATGGTGATGTGTTAGGAAAAGACGTGTATTTTTTAATGAATCAGCCCCACCATCTTGACATTTGTTGTCGGTAATATTAGAAAAATATGTTCTCTTTTTTCTGGCCTTGTTGTATTCATTCAAGAAATTTAAAAGATTTCACGAATATTGAAGAGCAAACAAAATCCAATAAGAATAGTACTGAAGTTCGCTTCTCGTTTGCACCCAAATATAGACACAGATTAGTGATTACTGACGCGTTATATTATAGAACTTTTCTGTTAAGATTTCAATTCCGAAACTAAGCAGAACTTTGCTATCCATGTTATATATTTGGATAAAGTCATATTCACTAAAATCCAGAAAATTATGATTTATTTTATCTTGAGCAAAGGCTGACGTAGTCGAAGAGTGTCGAACCTATATATCTCCAATCTGCTAAACACAGTACACGTAAAAAATGCTTTAGGTTTTTCCAGAGTGATCCTGTAAATCTGTATAAAAACACTAACCATGTTTGATTTTGCTTTCTAATTATTTCCTATCAGATTCATGAAACATAATTTACAAACTGGAGAGCCACCTCAAGTCATTCCGAGCTAATCCTAATAGCAGAGAGAGAGAAGCTAAGCATACCTGCAGGGAAAATAATTAGACCGAAAAATTGGAGATGCAGAGTTGACTAGAATAGTTCTCCCCAGCTATACATATACAACTCTGCAAATAATAACTGATTTCTCCGAATCGCACTCACATTGACAATCTGCAATCTGATAAAGACTTGTTAATGGAGAGACTCGGTTGCAAGACCGCAGCTTCTCAAGGTCATTACTCACAAAACTTCCATGGCAGCTCTACTAATTCAGCTAGATACATGTGTACGTATGTGTCAGCGAGTGCATGTGCCTATATCTGTAGCATTGAAGAGAGAGAGAGAGAGGTGTAACGCTCAGAGGTCACAGTATTAGTGAGCACAGATGTCTATGCAGAAGCCCAGCCCAGAATGGCTCTTGCCACGTGGGATATTCAGGTCTCGAGAGTCTCACGTTTTCATGAATTTATTAGATGGTCTAAGAGCATTGCACCGCTGCTGCATTTAAAGTCGTCGATTTGAATTTCGAACTGATGTAGCGGGCGAAGCGCCTTTTCTGATATTCCAATCCGACGGTCCTCGTCATATTGGACCCGACCTTCATCCGGTGAGCCCAGATTTGCATACGTGTCTTAATTTCATTTGCTCAACCTTCTCAACAGTCTTTGCTAGCAATGGGAAAAAATGGTCCATGGACCGAATGTGGTCCCCACCCAAAGTGCATTTATTTGCTCGTCGATGAAAGGGGTTTAATTTAGCTTTTATGGGGTTCTTTATTTTATTAATTGGATCTCAAAATATTTTACTTTTATCTCTCTTATAAATTTATTATGATTTAATTTCTAAGGGTTTTTTTTTTTTTTTTTTGAGAAACAACCCAATCGATTAATCACGAGACAAGAGTCTCAGAAAGTACAAAAGGTTCCAACGGAACTGGCACAGGTCCTATGACTGACCTAGCAGTCTGGAAAGTAAAGGCAAAACGCGAAAGATGGTGTGCGACCACATTCGCGGAACGTCTAACTAATGAAAGATTAATCGAAATAAAATCCGGAAAAAGCAATAGAATATCAGCTACAATTAACCCAACATAGGTCAGGTCCTTCTTTTTGCCTTGTAGTTTGGCAAATAAATTGGCATTATCAATTTCAATCACCAGATTCCCCACTCCCAAATTCACAGCAAGGTGCATTCCTTCTAGGCAACTTAGAGCTTCTGCTACCTCGACTTCAGTTTGGTCCATTAAGAGTGTGATCTTCGAGCCCAGCACAACCCCGCTTTCATTCCTGATCACACATCCTAATCCCGTTCCGATACCGCTCCTTATTGAGGCATCAGAGTTGAGTTTTGCAGCACCAGAAGGTGGAGGACACCAGATACGGCAGGCTGGGGCCCCTGCAGCAGCAAGCAGTGGTCTTTTTGCAGCATAGAAATCCCGTAGCGTACACGTGGCAGCTCTATAGCACTCCTGCGGTTTCATACGAAAGTCCTCAAAGTACAGCTCGTTCCGTGCGCGCCACGCCATCCACATGAGCATTGCGAACATACATTGCGTCTCTTTACATTTCATAGATGCTAACATTTCTACCCAATCCGCCATGGATGCATTTGGGTTCAACAGTGCCCCGCTGAGTCGAATTGGTGAAGATTGCCAGAATCCCGAGCACCAACTGCAGTCTCTTAACGCGTGCTCTATCTTTTCCACCGCCGCCCCACATCTCTTGCAATCACCGTCGATATCCATACCTCTTTTTCTCAGCCCCCATGCCACAGGTAGAAAGCCTCTCACGGCTTTCCAGAGGAAGACTCTCACTTTCGGGGGAACATCGAGGTTCCAAATGAAACGCCATAGATGAAGATGAGCTTGGTCGTGGACACTCCTCCATCCCCCTCGCCACATAATACCCCGATTTCACCTCGTACTCACCGAATTTCGAATGCATCCAAATGAGTTTATCCTGGCGGTTGGGACAATGGAGTGGGATAGATCGGATGTGTGCCGCCTCTTCAGTAGTGAAAAGAGAAGAGATCAACTCCCCATTCCACTGTTGGTTGCCTTGCAGCATAAGATCCCTCATCTTGTTCACCCTACACCCAGTCGGCTTGCAGCTACTAACCCGTGAGTTTTGGTAATTCGGGATCCATGGGTCTGTCCAAACGTTGACATCCGAGTGTGATCCAATCTGCCAGCGCAGCCCTTTTACCAGGACCTCTCTCCCCGCCAAGATGCTTCTCCAAGTGTAACTTGGATTATATCCAATCTTTGCGTTTAGAAAAGTCCCATTCGGGAAGTAGCGAGCTTTTAGGAGTTTGGACAGTAAGGAACTCTCATCTCCCATTAACCTCCATCCCTGCTTGGCTAACATGGCCTTATTAAAGGCCTCAAGATCTCGTAATCCAATGCCCCCTTCCTCCTTTCGGTGACAGAGCAGCTCCCAAGAACCCCAATGGATACGTCTCTCCGACCCCCTCTGACCCCACCAGAAATTCGAACACGCCGATTTGATTCTTCGGTGTATTGACTGTGGCAATAAGAAACAACTCATGACATAAGTTGGGATTGCTTGTGCGACTGACTTAATAAGGGTTAGTCTCCCAGCATTTGATAGATTAATGCTCTTCCAGTTTTTCAACTTCTTCTCCACCCTAGCTGAGCTGGCACTAAAAATGGCCTCTTTGGATCTCCCCACATTTGTCGGGAGACCTAAATAAACCGCATGCTTGTTCACTAATCTAACCCCCAATCTATTCGCCAACAACCTTCTCCTATCCCCTTCCACACCCTTACTGAAACAAATCTCAGATTTTTCGAGCGAGATCAGCTGTCCTGATGCCTCTTCATAACACCGGGTAATCTCGCTGATAGCATCAATATCGGCTTCATTCGCCCGTCCAAAGATGATGCTATCATCGGCGAAGAATAGGTGTGAAACTGACTCAGCGTTCCGGCAAATCTTGGCCCCATGTAATGCACCTCTCATCTCTGCCCTTCGGATAAGAGCTGAGAAGGCCTCTGCACAGAAAAGGAAGAGATAAGGGGACAACGGGTCTCCTTGGCGGAGACCCCTTGTTGGGCGAAACACCTCGCCTGGTTGCCCATTCAAAAGCACAGAGAAAGAAACAGAGGAGACACAACGCATAATCACATTAACAAGATTCCAATTAATCCCCAAACGAAGCATAACACGTTCCAAAAAGCCCCATTCGACCCTGTCGTAGGCCTTACTCATATCAAGTTTATACGCGAAATGCCTTTCTTTTTTGCAGTATTATTGTTCATGAAATGAAAAATCTCGAAAGCAGCTAAAGCATTATCGGTAATGAGTCGACCCGGGACGAAAGCTGATTGGTTCGTAGAAATCAAATCGGGCAGGATGAGCTTAAGTCTATTAGCAATGGTCTTAGAAACAAGTTTGAACACCACATTACATAAACTAATAGGACGAAAGTCGGTAACTGACTCAGGGCGTTTTTTCTTAGGTATAAGAGCGATGTATGTGTGATTAAGGGCAGCAGGGTTAGCATGTCCATTAAGAATGTCAAGAACTACAGGTAACACATCAGAATGAATAACAGACCAAAAAGTTTGGTAAAAGATTGCAGGCATACCATCTGGCCCCGGGGCTTTCGTTGGATGCATTTGAGCAAGTGCCGATACCACTTCGTCTTTTGTAAACGTGTTAGCCATCATATCCTGCATTTCCGGGGTGACTCTCGGTTCCACTGCATTAATAACATTATCCATGTTGTGAGTTGGACCCGCTGTAAAGAGGTTCTGGAAGTAATCAGTAAAGACTTTCTCAATCTCTTCTTCATCCTCAACCCATGTATTATTCACTCCCCGGATTCCTTCAATCTTGTTGCGCTTTTTCCGATCGCTCGCTGTTTTGTGAAAGAAAGATGTGTTTTTATCGCCGTCTCTGAGCCAGTTAACTCGGGACCTCTGGTGCCACATGGATTCTTGTTTCATTTGGAGTGAGGACAATTTTGATTCCAGCTTGTTAATCAAGTCAAAAGAAATATCAGTAGTAGGTTGATTCTGAGCCCGAATCAAGTTGGCCTCACACTCCTTAATCATCGTGTTTAAGTTCCCAAAATGACTAGATTCCCAACTTGATAGAGTCGCCGAGACCGCCCCCAGCTTCTCCACAAGGCCCGTCGGTGACAAACTAACCCCATCCTTCGACCATCTCGTCTCTACCACTCCTCGACAGGACTCGTCTTGCAGCCACATTGTTTCGAACCTCTTTGCTCTTTTTCTTGTCTTTCTGGTCTTTTTCTGTTTTTTCCTATCCCAGCTGAGAAGGATAGGGCAGTGGTCAGACTTATGACGAAACAAGTGTTCTACTCTAAAGTTTGGAAAGAGACTCTTCCATGAGTTGCTCCCCATGCACCGGTCTAATCTTTCTTGGATATTGTTACTTCCCCGCTGGCCATTCGTCCATGTATACGTAAATCCTTCGTACCCTAAATCCTCCAAGTTTGCGTCGGTAACAGCATTGTGGAAAGCTTCCATACGGCTATTTTCTCTAGTTCGCCCCCCCACTTTCTCGTGAGCGTAAAGAATTTCATTCCAATCTCCCATGCATATCCAAGGAAGTTTAGACTGTGGTGTCCGCTCTCTCAGAAGGTCCCACGTATATGATTTCAGATTATCCTCCGGCCATCCGTAAATACCGGTCCATCGCCATTTTTTCTCATCCTCCTCCATCTCACAGTCTATGCAGTGGCTATGGGCTTCCAATACATTCACCTTCGCATTACCCTGCCCAAGGAGGCACAGACCTCCGCTACGACCTCCTCCGTCTACACAACAATCCACTACCACAATCACATTATAGTTAACCTGATTTGCAACTCTATCCATCTCCTTCCTAACTAACTTTGTTTCCATCAAAAAAATAAAATTGGGGTGCTTCAAATTGATGATCCGTTTCAGCGCGTTAACTGTCGGTGGGTTCCCAAGCCCCCGACAGTTCCATCCAATGCAACTCATTGGATTCGGCGGGACTGCATACCCGCAGTCTCCGCCGATAACTCGGTAGCGATCATTAATTGTTTTCCATCTTGTTTCCCTTTTTTCTTCTCTCTGTCCTCCTCCATCTCACTCTTGATCTCACTCTCACTCATCACTGATTTTTTCCGTTTTTCCCCAGTTTTGTCTCTCGGGCTGTAGCGGCTATTGATTTTGGAAATTGGTTTACGTCGAGTCCAGGTTGGTTTTGGCTGTTTTTTGGTGGTTTTTGGTTGTGGATGGTCTGAAATGGTTGGATGGGTGTTATTAGTCATAGTTTTAAGATTTTCTATTGGTGTAATATTAAATTGTTGGAGGATGTTGTGAGTGGGTGTGTTATAAGGTGGGGACGGGTTATTCGGTTTGGTGGTCTTGGGTTTAGCTGGGGATATTGGTAACAAGCATTTAGAAATTGGGAAGTTGGGGATGGTTTTCTTGGGGGACAGCATATTTGTTTTTTTTAACTTTGTTGGTGATTTTGGTTTCAAAGGTCTTGGTGTCTGATTGGGATTGGGTGTAGTTTCTGTGGTGTTTGGTGGTTTGAGTGTTAAGGGTGTTGGGTGTGTATTTATTGGGGGAGGGGTTATACCTTCTTCTGTAGTGGAGGTTGCCAGCTTGTAGGTCACTTCTTCCATAAGAGCATTTGTGGTCCTAGTTCTATGTAAATATGCCTCCCTTTCTTCCTTTAGCATTAGTGAGTCATATGTTTCTTGCTCCTTCCTCAGCCCCCTTTCCTCACAGACTTCTTGTTTCTCAAATAGCTTCGTAGCAATAACCCTTGTGTCTGGAAGGTCATCCTGGGCTCTCGGACCCCGACGCAATGGTGATGCCTTCAAATGGGGTCCGAACATTAAGTCTCCCAAGTCTGGACATTCGTTTCTGTCATACTCTCCGCAATTTCGGAGCACATGGCCAAGACGTCCGCAGCAATAGCAGTAGGTCGGCATCGACTCGTATTTGACCGGTAACCATCTTATTTCCCCTTGAAGCTTTACTGTTAACCCTCGGACTAAAGGTTCCCAAATATTAATGTACACTTTCATTCGCAAAAATCTGCCAACTCCCCGGTCATTTTCAGGATCCAGTTTGTCGAGTATCCCCAGTTGTTTCGAGAGAATATTAGCAATTCTGTTGTTCATACATGCCGGAGGTAGATCATATGTGCGGATCCACATGGGGGTCTTAGTTATGTTTACATCAGCAGGCTGTTCCAGACCCGTTAAACGTTCAATCGCAAACAAAGATCCTTCGAAATGCCATGGTTGGTTGTTAATCACTTTTTCCAAGTCCTCTGCCTCATTGAAACGAAAAAGAACCAGTTTTGAGTCCCACTCGGAAGCTTCCACCCCTGAAACTGTTCTCCACGCCTTCGCCATTACTAGCCCAACCACTTTTGGATTCCAGTATTTTTCGCGACATAGGGTCCCTCCTAGGCACAAGTTTCAGGAGGAATTCCCACCATTTTCCAAACCCAGGGCTTCATCAAGATCCACCGTTTCTTCCATACTCTGTTTGCCTTTTCCTGTTGCCATGCCCTCACAATATGGAAACTAAAGCAGGGAATCACCCGAGAAGTCGCCCCACGAGCGATGGATTAGGTCGCGAGGAACAAAAGGACGAAGTGTGGGATCGGCCCCGCTTCTCCTGCACCAGCGAGAGACTCGGATGGACGGTACCTAGCAAAATGAGACACAAACAGAAGAGGAAAATAATACCAAATCAGAAACGAAGAAAAAAGTTGTAACCCAGGAGGGAAAGGACTAAAGTCAAAATTGAATTCCAAGGAGATGAGTGATGTGGAGGGTAATGGTCATGGTATTTCTCAGAATGGACACCGCATTTACTGCTTCCACCGGAGGGAAGGACGAGCACCAAACCCTTACAAAAGGGGGCAGAGCTTCTCAGCTGGAAGAACCTTTCTGTTGAACATATCTAATATGAAAAGGGAATATTAAGGAGAATGAGGTTAACTTCTTTAATTTCAAAGGGTTATTTGGTTAGGAATTTGAGGTTTATTCCATATTACATCCTAATATACCTGAATGCTGATATTTACTCGCAAAGACCAAGCTACAATGCTCTATCTTAACAAAGTGAATTCGATTATTCTAGATAACTAGTACTTCCTCCACTCGTGCTAATTTTTCACAGTTGATTGGTGATGGCAGATTTTGTTTTTTTATTGACTTTTTTAAAGGTGGAGATTGAGTGTGTAGATTTTGAGGGTGGAGATTGTGAGATAAATTTCATTTTTAAGGATATAAAAAGTTAAGTGGGACATACCAAAATGGAAAGTAGGAAAAGTTAGCCGTGACAGAGGAAGCAACTTTACAAATTTTAAAGGCTTTATTTACTGGTTTATTTAATAAGCGAGGTGGATCAAATGTGTTGAGCTTTTATTTAGAATATTACTTTTGAGACCTGGTATTTAAACCTCTCGGATATTATTTTTGGAGGTTGAAGAATACTGAACGAATTTTAGGTTTTTTTCTTTTTTTTTCTTTTTTTCCTATCTTGCCAGAATTCTTGTAAATCAATGTCTCCATAGAAGGGATATCTCATTCAATTGATATGCTAGCTGCATCAGTTGGCAGCCTTCGATCCTATCATGCCGCCGAGACGTGAACTAAATCGAGATGCCACCATGGCTACCCGTTTGGATGAGTTAACACAGTGGTTGGTCGTCGTCATGTAGCTACTTACTCATCAAGTTACTGCCAGCGTCGACCCCTTGCCCAATTTCTGACAGCCCAACACCATACCCTGATGGCCCAGCCGCCGCCTGATCCCCATCATGATCTATCGTTCGACGACAAGGTGACGATTGACAAATCTATTCTCACCTTTAGACTGTTGTGTTTATTGTCATATTGATGACAGTCGTAAGTGGGAATCTAGCTTCAAATTCGATCTGCCTGAATTTCATGGAGGTTTAGAACTTGGAGAATTCATTGAAGCTTATTCGGTAGAAGATGTTCTGGAATTCAAGGAAGTTCTGCTGGAATAACGTGTTCCTCTCGTCACAACACCAATTTCATGGCTGGAGCTGCTAACTGGTGGCAACAACTCAAACCCGTTCGTGCACGACAAGGGAAATCTAAAACTGTTACTTGGGATTTATAAATCACCTACGTAGAGAATTCTTACCCTTTAATTATTCTCGCATCCTTTATCAGGATTACAAAATTTGAGACAAGGTTTGAGATATATAGATGCATACACGACATATTTGTATTAGTTACTGATCCGTAACGGTATTCGCGAGAGTACTAATCAGATGGTCTAAACCCTATGTTGGGAGGGGGTGGCTGCGCGTACGCTTTCAAGATGTGTTGAACCTTTTTGCTCTATTATTCGTGACTGAAGCCCGTCTACTCCGTCTGCAAACCGAATAACACTATTAACCTCGTCTGTTGATACTAGTGCTGCAGGGAGTCGTGCACCTGCCCTTGCTGCGCACACTCATGGTCTGCTTTTAGTTTACGCCCCACTGCGTGGCCTTTGTTTTTCATGTGATGAGCCCGAACATTGTGTCCAATTTCCCAAAGCACGCAGCAATCGGAGATTATTGTATATGAAGGTGGTGAAGAGGGATTATCACAACCTACTATTTATAATGACGATGTCGAGGAGGCATTGCTTGAGGAGTTTGTGCATAGAGATACAAGATAAGCCCTTATTGTCCGGCGGGCTTGCTTGGCTCCTCATAGCCCGGACAAGGATGTTCAATGTCATAGCCTATTTCAAATTCTTCTTCACCATTAATAGAAAGGTATGTCACTTTATTGTTGATTAGGGGTTGTTTGAGAATTTCCCCACAAAAGATGATGTTGATAAATTGTGCTTGTCTTTGGAATTACACCCTCATCCATATAATTTGTCTTGGTTGCAAAAAGGGAATAATGTTACTGTTGGTCGTCAAGCATTGGTTAAGTTTTCTATTGGTATAAGTATGATGATCCCACTTGGTGTGATATTGTACCGATGGGCGCTTGACGCGTTTTATTGGCAGCCCTGGCAAATTTTACCGTGGAGCGGTTCATGACGGTTGTCGTTATACATACAACTTTATTTTTTTTAGTGTCAAAATTGTGTTATTGTCTTCCCCTCCAAAGGCACCACCACTGCGTGCGGATAACCAGGCCATCTGTTTGACTAGGCATGTTTTTTCTTGCAAGAAATGACTAGTGATTCATTCACATTATTACTAATGTGCATGAATTTGATTCTCCATCTCAGCTACCTACTGCAATTCTCTTCTTATTGCAGAATTTGCAGATGTGTTCCTTTCTGAGTTGCCAGATGGTTTGCCTCCCCTTCCAGATTTTCAACGTTAGATTAACTTGGTTTCGAGTGCTCCACTAACCAATCGTCCCCATTATCGCATAAGCTTAGTTGAACATGAGGAGCTTCGTTGACATGTGGAGGATTTTTTGCATAGAGGCCATGCCCAAGAGAGCTTAAGGCCTTGTGCTTCCTGGATTTGCTCATTCCTAAGAAAAGTGGGGAGTGGAAGATGTGCGTTGATAGTCGAGTTGTCAGCAGAATAGCGATGTGTTGCAGGTTTCCTATCCCTCGTCTTAATGATCTGTGCCCCGGTTAAGTGGAGCCATGATTTTTAGTAAGTTCGATTTGAGGAGCGGTTATCACCAGACTCGGATACATCCAGGTGATGAAATTGGAAACAATGTTCAAAATACGGGAAGGCCTCTTTGAGTGGTTGTTATGCCTTTTGGGTTATCTAACGCATCGAAAACTTTCATGTAGGTTATGAATCACACCTTACATCTTTTGATTGGAACTTGTATGGTGGTGTACTTCAACGACATCTTCATATATAGAAAATCAGAGGATGAGCATCAAGGGCATCTTCAACAGGTCCTTCTGATTCTACGTTCTGAACAATTCTATGCATCTCTCTCGAAATGCACATTCCTCACAGACATAGTCCTATGTTTAGGTATCAGATTTCTTTAGCTAGTATTGAGGTTAGTAGGTTGAAGATAACAAATATTTGGGATTGGCCAACCCTAATGCCTGTCACTGAAGCGCGTTGTTTTCATGGATTAACGTCATTTTATTGATGTTATATTGCTCATGTTAGTAACATTATGGCACCAATCACAGATTCCATCAGTAGCAAGATATTTGCATGGACAGAGGTAGTAGATTCAACCTTTCGCACCATCAAGCTCTGCTTGACCCACGATCCTCTACTTGTTCTTCCTGATTCATGGAGTTCTTCTGAGTTGCATTATGACGCATCTAAGGTCGGGATTGTTGATGTATTGAGCCGAGGGGGATGACCTGTGGCATATTTTAGTGAGAAGGTTACCGATGCTCGTTCTTGCTACAATGCATATGATATTGAGTTTTATGTTGTGGTTCGGGTTGTTCATCACTAGAGGCATTATATTTTTGCTACATGCGAATCATGAGGCCCTCAAACATCTGTCTAATCAAGATTCACTTTCCGCTCAACATGCTAAGTGGTCGGCTTTTCTACAACATTTCACTTTTGTGGTCAGACATTAACAGGGAACTAGCAATAGGGTTAGAAATAGGCATGTCAAAATTGATCCGCCCTGCCCCGATCTGCTCCGATCCGAGGCCTTTGGGGCGGGGCAAGATCTGCCCCGATGAAGAATGGGGCACGCCCCGCCCCGCCCCGTCCACGGGGCGGGTCAGATGCGGGTCAGGGATCCCGCCCCGCCTTGCCCTGCCCCGCCCCGCCCCGTCCCTATATATGTATAATTTTTTTTAAATATATTATGTATTATTATATAGATATGTATATATATACAAAGAAATATAAAATATATATATGTATTTATAATATAAAATTTTATATATAATATGTTATATATATGTCTAACTAATATATTAGATTATGACTAGATCTAGTAAATTTAAATAATTAAATTCTATTTTTTAATAATTAAATTTTACAAAAAAAAATTGAAAATATTGAAACAAAGTTAATGTAAACCTAAAAATTAAAATCCTATTGATTTCAACAGAAAAAATCAAGTTTTCTAACAAAAAAAAAAAAAAAATAGGGGCGGGGCGGGGCGGAGCAGACCCGCCCCGTGCGGGGCAGATCACGGGGCGAATTTTTTTGCCCCGTGGCGGGTCACGGGGCGGGGCGGGGCAGGGGCGGGGCAGGTCAAAAATTCCAGAAACCCGACCTGACCCGCCCCGTTGACATGCCTAGTTAGAAATGCTTTGAGGAGACGTCACAGTTTGTTGGTTGATATGCGGGTCGAGGTAATGGGTTTTGACACTTTCTGGGGCCCATACCTAACTGATCCATTTTTGGACCCATACTTTCCCTCTTGGTCGACGGTTTCATTGATTATTTTGTCGTGGATGGGTTTTTGTTTTGGGGCATCAGACTTCACATTCCGACATGTAGTTTATATACCAAATTAATTTATGAGGTGCACAGTACGGGTCATGCAGGCCGTGATTATTCCTTTGAACTTCTGTGTCAACCTTTTTTTAGGTCGACTGGACAATGGGATGTAGCTCATTTTATTTCCTAGATATCATGTGTGCCAAGTTTCTAAGGGCACAACGATGAATGCGGGTCTTTATCGCCATTTACCCATCCCCACTCAACCTTGGGCGGCTGTGAGTATGGATTTTGTTCTCAGGTTTCCCCATACTCGACGAGGTAATGATTCAATATTTGATGTCGTTGATTGTTTTCCTAAAATGGTGCACGTTATCCCTTGTAAGGCAACGGTTGATGTTGTTCATGTCGCTCAATTAGTTTTAGGGAGGTTCTCGTTTTCATGGATTGCCTTTCTCCATTGTTTTCAGATTGTGATTCCCATTTTCTAAGCCCTTTTTTTAGCAGACTTTGTGGCTTATGGCAAACATTACTTTGAACTTCAACAGTGCTTACCACCCTCAAACTGATGGAAAATAAGGTGGTAAATCAGTTTCTTGGTAACATCAGGTGTTTAGTAAAGGGATTACTTGAAATCATGGGCGTGAAGCTAGATGTTCCTGAATTTGCGCATAACCAAGCTGTCACACTCATCCTGGTAAAAACGTATTCTATACTAATTCTTAGCCTTACAAAACCTGTATATTTTTTTTTTTTCAAAATTAACAATTTAGAATACTCCTTCAAGACCAAAATCTCACCTACATATATTTACATAGCTTCAAATTGAGTACAAAGGTGTCACGCTCCCTTCAACACCATATTTACATAAATATGCATATTAAAGTTCCTTAATTTGAACATGTCCAAAAAGATTGTTAGAACACTAGCAAAAACATAATGAGTCCAAGGTTTAGCCCCACAGGTCGTCATTCATATACACGGGGCTTCAAAACTTGCAGAGGCTCCAACAGCATGCCAGATCAGTCCACGAGCTCATGCGTAGTCAAACTCACCTACAATGCAAGAACTATGTGAGCTAAAGCTCAGTAAACAGAAATCATGCATGAGAAATGCTTATATGATGGATGCAAGTTATAAAACCGTTTCTTTCAACTATTTTCTCAAAAAGGAAACCTTTTTTGGTGGGAAATGGCTCCCTTCACTGGCACAACCTCACCAGAATATCCCTCCATACTCGTGACTACCAAGGGTCCCTCCTCCCCCCTTATAGTCCACCCGAGATATTAGTGATGGTTGGTACGACCAAGTGGCTATCATTCCGAGACTACCAGGGGTCCGCCTCCTGCCTGCCCCTGCAGTCCACCAGAAAGTCTACCTCTTCCCGTACCCCTCATCATAAAGGTGCTGAAGTGGGAACCTCTTCCGCGTGCACGCCAGTCACCGGAAGCATCCCGAGAGACACCATATATAATATGTAACTCTCAATGTGCCAGTGGTGACCAACCCCAAAACATTATCAATTTATGAAATCATGCTATTTTGTCTTCTCTCATGTACATATGCAAATTTAGCAAATGCTAATGTTCATGACTGATATGCTCACCAGTTTACTATTAATAATGGAATAAAACACTTTATATAAAAAGATACAAGTGCACGTATTACAATCAGTCATCACAAATAGTGTGCACAAATACTATGTTCAAGCATTGTAGTTGAAGATGAATTTCTACTTACCTCTCCTCCGGAGTAACTTTTGAAACTTCATATCCCACCGTGGTAATCAATCTATAGAAGTTAACTAATAAGAAATTATTCTAACATCAAACTGGTGCCACAATTAAATTTATTTCTCAATTGTTGAATTAATACACGCAAGATAGAAATGATAATAGTTATCTTATGGTTACAATTTTGATTAGTTAATCACATGATCACCAATTATTAAAATGGATATTAATTCGTCCGTCTTATATGCATATATATATATATATTGGTAAGTATATCTATTACTTTAATTACTACCCACTTTATTTAAAACCTTGCATCCATACTACTCTAATTCAATACAACATCTATGTGTTAATTTACAGTTTGATATTCAAATAAAATAATTTAATGATGAAAAGAAACTAATGATCATTTACCTGGTTGAGCTCCCTCGTCGGCAAAGTGGGAGTGAATAAATGTTCTTGGTAATACAAAATTCTTGATACTTATCTCTTACCGTGCACCGCCTTTTCCTTTCCTTAATTCGGTGGATTATTATTATTATTATTATTATTATTATTGTTGTTGTTGTTGTTGTTGTTGTTATTATTATTCTGACAATAAAATCCTTTACATATCTAATACTTCTACGTACCAAATAATGTTCTACATTTTAAACTTGTCACGTGTAATCTTAAATTTTGTAGCATGTCCCAATATTTTAGACTAGGGGGTTCTTGACTACCAAGGTAAACATGTCCAAATTAGTCGCAAAATATAAAATGACGTAATAAATATAACAAATTAATTACTATAAAACTATCACACAAATAACACATAAAAATATGGAATGCATGAAATGCAAAAATTATATTGACCAGCGAGTTGTGAGAGGCTCGGGTATTACACAAGCTTTGATCGAAGCACGGGTTTCAACCTGTTTTTTATTGTGTACGACGTGGTAACCCGTGCCCCTATGGACCTATTGATATTGCCATGCATGGCACCTTCTGACACTCGAGTCGCCAACATGATCAAGGCACATCATGTCTACATATAGCTGCATTTGGAAGCTTCACAATCTGAAATATAAGGTAGCAGCAAATTCTAAGCATCATGACGTCTAATACGAAGTTGGAGATTTCGTTTGGACGGTTCTCATGAAGTTGGAAGTGGTGGATAAGATAAACCCAAATGCTTACCGTCCACACCTTCGAGCCATATCTATACCTCCGGCGTCTTTAACGTTGAGCAATTGGACCTGTACCACGATGACAACAGTACTAAAGATGAAGTAAATCCCGATTAGAGGACAAAGAGGAGGAGAATTGTGGAGAAGAAGTTGCACTCTTAACAAAGTGAATCTAATTATTTAGACACACATAAGCTTCACAAATTTTAAAGGCTTTATTTATTGTTTCATTTAATAAGTGAGTTGGACCCAATTTGTTGGGCCTTTATTTTGAATATTATTTTTAAGGCAGCGACTATTTGCTACCCACAAAATTTCTCAACGTAACCCACTAATTTAATAAATTAAAATAATATTAGTAAAAGACTACCACACCCTTAATGAAAAAATAACTTAATTAATTAAAAACAATATATATAGAATTCGAAAAAATTAAAGAAAAAATAATTTTTTTTTTTTTTTTTCATGTCATCATCAACTAGACATCTTATTCTTTTCCAGAACTTCATAGAACCTAGTTTCTTCGAAGTTTTATCAATGGAGGACATATAGTAACAACGAAAATCACTTATTATCTTATACATGATTTTCGTACTTTAAATTTATAATATATATTTTTTGAAACTAAAACAATCGAAACGACGCCACAAGAAATAAAATTGGTTGATGCATAAATCTTTAGTGGAAGAGGACAAGACTTCAATATTGCAGCAATCTCAAGAACAGGATTGCCTATTTACATTTCCAAGATTGACATATTATTTTGGTTCATCAATTCTTCCAATTTTCCGTCCTCCAGTCCGACGATCGAACTGATAATCAAGCATTTGTTGACAACAAAATAATAAGGTTTCTCCATTGAAGAGGTTTTACGAGGTTTGTCATTGACATACTTCCAAGGCGGAAATTGAATTGTCTGGAACAAGAAATCTGGTGTTTGAAAGATAATTAACAAGACTTCATTGATACAACAATCTCAAAAGCAAGAGATGAATTATGGATTTCTTTCTTTTTGTTGTACTTTCTTGTTTTTTTTTTTTTTTACTCCCTCCGTTTCAAAATAGATGATGTTTTAGAAAAAAGTGGAAGAATTAAGAAACAGATGTATTGCCAAATATATCCCCTAAAATTTGTGGAGATAAGATTTAATGAAATCAAATGTGAGTGGAAGGTTGAAAAGTCAAATATATTTTTTAATTTACATAGGGGTAAAATAGAGAGAAATGGTAAAAAAAATCTAAAACATCAAATATTTTGGAATATGATTAAGAAGTTAAAACATCATCTATTTTGGAACGGAGGGAGTAATGTTTTAATTAAAAAAATTTAATATAAATAATCTAACTTAATAAGAAAGGGTATAATTGGTTTAAGTGAGCTGTATTAAGAAATATACATTGAATTTTAATTAAAAGTTACTCCCTCCGTCCCGAATGAACTTGCACAGGGGGGTCGGCACGCATATTAAGAAAAAGTTGCTTTTTGAGATTTTGTTGACTTTTCAAAGGTTGATTGAGGGTGGAGATTGAGAGTGGAGATTTTGAGGGTGGAAATTGTGTTAGAACTTTCCTTTTTAAGGGTGTGCAAGTTCATTTGGGACGGACGAAAATGAAAAGTGTGCAAGTTCATTCGGGACGAAGGAAGTACTTTAAGAAGTGGGTTGCGTTGAGAAATTTTTTGGGCTGCGAATAGTCGCCGCCTATTTTTAAGACTTGGTATTTAAACCTCTTGGATGTTAGTTTTGGAGGCTGAAGAATGATCAACGATTATTAGGAGTGTTTTTTTTTTTTTTTCCCTATCTTGCAGGAATTCTTGTTAATCAACCCTAATCTTTCAGAAATGTTTCATACGTCTTACAGAAATGAGGGGCACACATTGCTTTCAACATCATCATTATTCTTAATTCTCGTCACATATCCAAGCAACCCTTACTCGCAAATTAATATAAAAAAAGAGAAGGGTTAATATCAATTTGCACCTTGAATTATGCGGATTTTTTTTCCATTTTATACCTAAACTATATTTTCTATAAAATAGTAACCTAGATTGCACGAGTTCATCAATTTGCAACCTCTAGTGAAGAATTCTAGTGAGAAAACTTAAAAATTTATTAAAAATCATAAAATTATTTTGAAAATTTGAAAATTATTTTTAAATTATAAAAATTTCATTGAAGTATCAGAA
Organism: Ajuga chamaepitys; assembly: GCA_958295605.1. Lineage (NCBI taxonomy): Eukaryota > Viridiplantae > Streptophyta > Magnoliopsida > Lamiales > Lamiaceae > Ajuga > Ajuga chamaepitys. Next base: position 8,656,168 of record OY282507.1, on the reverse strand, counting down.
AATTAACTGAAAATGTTAATTTAAAAAAAAAAAAATCTACTTTTCATAAAAATCTTTTTTTTTTTTCTAAAATCTTTAATTTTTTTAATTCTTTCAAAAGGATTTTAAAATTTAAAATTTTCTGAATTTAAAATGATCTACTTATTTCATAAAATGAGTTTTTCTTAGAAATTTATTTTCTGAATTTTAATAAGTTTTATATATTTTATAAATTAGTTCAAGCTCTTTTAAGAAAATTGATTTATTTTAAAATGCTTTCAAATTTTCATAGGTACTTTCACATATCTTAAATAATTATTTTAGATTTTAAAATAATTATAAGAAAAGTAAATAATTATACGAAAATTCAAATAATTTAAAATTTTCTTGAAAATGTTTAAAATAATTTGGAAGTTAGAAAATAAACATTTTGAAAATCCTTAACTGATGTAAAAATTTAATCTTTTATAATTTATCTATTAGATAATTTAAGGATTTCTCAGAGTTATTATTTACAAATCAATTTTTTTTAAATTAAAATATCTTGACCATTTCATAAAATTAGATTTTTAAATAATTATTTTCTACCATTTAAATATTTTTTTTTTCTACAAATTATTTTACAGTTATTTTAAAATTAATCTTTGAGATAATTCTAACATTTACGAATTCTTTTTTTTAAATCCAATATTTTTTGTTATTTTTTAAAATAATTTCATAATTTTAATTATTTTTTAAATGTTTTTAATTTTTTCACCGGAATTCTTTGTCGGAGGTTTTCCAAATTGATAAATCCGTGGGGTAGGTTGCTATTTGATTTTAAAAAAAAATAGTTTCAATAAAAAAAACGAAAAAAAAAAAAATCCGCATAGATCAGGGTGCCCATGGATATTGACATTTGAAGGTAATCACTCAAAAAATTCTAGAAAATTAAAAGAGAAAAACTAAGATGATATATGCCTATAAAAAGAACCACCATACTTGTAACGATTGTGAGTTTAGTCTTATTAGTGTCGATGCCTAAGAAAATCTATGAAATGGCATACCTGATACTAAACATCCACAGTCATTAAAATACTATAGAACTTTCCTCTAAAATATACAATGGTGTATATAATTTCTATTCTCTAATTTAATTCAAAGAAACAAGAAACAAAACATATTTAGAACTAGAAATGATGAAAAAAAAATTGAAACCATCGGACTATTAAGAACTCCTATTATTCTTTCTTTTTCCAAATGGTAATAAGTTTTTTTAAACTGGAAATTCGTTTTGTATGATTAAGTTATTTTCTGAAAACAAAAATAACTATAGAACATTTTCCTTGTCATCTTTTTTTTCGTGAAACGATAAAACTTTCATCAAAACTCTAAGATACATTACAATTGTTGTTAACGAACTACATATACGACAATTAAAGTTCTCCAAAAATTAACATTATATATGAAAATAATCCTAATCATCTACAATATATCCAATTCATCGTTGAATTGTAGATGGAAGCTATCTCTTTTTTCTTTTAATTACACTTTAGCTTTTCTTTTCTTTACAATTACGTAATTTTTTTAATTTTTAGTTTTAGATTTTAAAGTTTAATTTTTCATAGTCTCTTAGACAAATATGTAAATACTTTACTTTATTGCTTATTCTACGCATGCGCGCACACACACATTACAGACACACACACACATATATACACTAAAGAAATTGTCTATATTGTTTTGGGACAATCAAAGTCCCACATCATCTAATAAATGAATGATCATGGATACATAAGATAGGGCATGCTTTCCCATTGTTCGAGATCTACCCAAAAATAAGTTTTTGCGGCCTTTTAAAAGAAAAAAGGCAATGCCATATTAATGTGGAGATCGGAGCTAATTAAGTACTTAGCACAAGTCGGTGCGTGTGTGAGCATGGTGGTGTGGTTGATCAAAGGGATCTTTGCCATGTGCCGTTGGGGGGTCTTCATCGTGAGAGGAGGGATGCAGATGGTGTGGTCAAGTGGAGGTACAACCCAGTACATAAGACTTGGAGATGCAAGGAAGGGAGGCTAAAAGTTGTACATAAGGCTAGAGGTAAGCTTAAAGATGCAATGAAAGGAAGTTGCAACTTATGCGTAAGACTTGAGCCAGGGCCGGATCAAGAAAATCTGGGGCCTGAGGCGAAATCAAATTATACTTAAGGAGAATTCATTTTATTTTTCTTGTTTTTTCAGCTGCAAAATTACTTATTAATGTTTTATAATCAAGATGCTCTAACATACTACTTTCGATGGACAATATACTTAATCCATTCAATCTCTCTTGGGACATAGTTGATTGTAAATAAGATTTTAATAATTTTAATTTTGAAAAACTTCTTTCGGCTGAAGCAACGGTTATAGGTACTGTTAATAAGCCTGTGGGCCTGGACTAAGATTGAGCCCAATTGGCAATTGCTTGCAGGCTGACGCATAGGCCTTCTTTTTTCTTTGAGGAAAATAGGGAAAAAAATTTGACACCAGTAGGGCTTGAACTCATAAGCCCAATAGACTAGCCACTAGGACAACCTATATATATATATGTGGGCCTATCCAGATTCTGGGCCTGAGGCACCTGCCTCAGCTGCCTCAAGAGTCAACCGACCCTGACTTGAGCAACACATTGAGTTGTTACCTTGATAGTTGATAAGTAGAAAAATGTGCATCATTTAGATTGTTAGTATGTAATTTTATTGCATTTCATTGTCATGCACCTATCTGCACTTTGATACAACAAGTGTTGGTTTTTCATGTTAGATTGGAATGATTTTGGATCATAAAGAAGGAACTTGGGCTCAAGAAAAAAAAATAAACAAGCACATTGAATCATATGGACCGACATTGGGTGATCCAATGTCGACCCAAAAGCCCAAGAGCATTACTAATCATGAAGGGCCGAAGAGGATTGGCTTGGCCTATGAGAATTTAGGCACTGCATTATTGAGCCCAATGATCCCCTATGCGTGATAAATAGGGCATGAAGGAAAAGAGTACAGGGGACATGAACGTGAGAAACATTAGAGGCGTGGGAGAAATTCGGCTACATTTACGCTTGATTTCATTCTCTTAATTTTGTTTGATTCTTTAGATTTATGTTGCCAATTCTGAGACATAATTTATTATGCTTAGTTAATTTTCTATTTACCAGTTCGAAGTGATATTGAACCCTACTTCTACATGTATTGAATGATCTGTAATTACGTCTTTGTGTCTTTTCCGTAGTTTATTTGTGTTACTCGGTTGGATTATTTTATGATTTGATTTTCTAGGTGTAACACCCCAAAACCAAAAGCAGCAGACTTCTTTGTTTGCATTTAATTTAATTTTTAGAAGGAGTTATATAGGGTTTTTTTTTTTTGAAGATCTTTAAAGTCAAATTATTTATTTATTCAAATCTGGAAGCTAATGAGTCTTAAAGAGACAAAGAGTTTTTACTTAATTTTATAGGAGAAACTATCAAGAGGACCGAGCTCACTCGTACACCTGTCTGGTATATGAAAGAAGGTATCGTAAATAAGATATTGAAAAGGTATTCTAATTTTATTTAATATACGAGTATAATTTACTTTAAAAATTAGGTGGAGAATTGTAGTCAATTATTTATATAAGTTTACGTGAATATTTGCTTACGTATTATGTAATCAAAAATATTTTATTATCCTTACCCTAATTTTTACAATAATACTCGAAACATACGTGGTAGAGATTGCACTAGCTATTTATGGTACTACTCGATATCTTTATTAAATTCTATTTTCTATTGATAATGTGATAATACATAAATATATCTCCTAAGTGATACAACACATTGAACATCATGATCACCAAGAGATAAATTAATACACTAATCTTATATTTCTACACATTACCAATATCACGATACAATATAACCTTTGTATAATAATAATAATTATTATAGTCTTTATTAAAAACATGACGTTTGTTGGGACACCAACACGCCTAAAGGGATATTTGTTTTGGCATGTCTCCATTCGGATGTGGCATGGGTCATTCTTAACATATTTCATTTTACACCGGATAACCCGTTCCTCCACATCCACACTTATCACCTACATCATATTTTACAATTTTTAACACACCTTTTATAATTTCCAATACATCTTTTATAATTTACAATACACATCATACCCTACTATACCCTTAAACTAAAATACCTTTTTGGATGTTTCATCTGTGGATGTGCCCCATCAAACGTGGCACATACCACTACATTCCAAACCAAGTATCCCCAAAGTGATGAGTAAACTAGGCATATTATCTTTATGCCTCCACTAACCTACTTCCTATGCCTCCACATAATGTATGCTACCATGCAGGTTAAGTAAGGTTAAGATCTAAAAGCTCTATAAATAAGAGCAACTATAGGAAATCTAGCATTCCTCTTCTCCCATGACGTCACTCGCACAAATTCCATGCATACATCACATTCTAAAAAATAGAAGAATAAAATTCTTATTATCAGTGTACACATATGTTTCTTTATCCTTAAATACTTTCATTGTTGTTAATTTCTGAATTTTATGTAGTTATAAGTAGAGATTATATTATCTAAATATGTGAAGTTTACTTGAATACGTTGTTTCAAAATTTATGTTGTACATGCGACTTCCAAAAAATATATAAAATTATCTACTATGAATTCCTCAAACCTGAGTTAGTATGATGTACTATATGGTGTTAGGAGTCTTTCGTTAAAATTTTAGGACGTTTCGTTAATCCTATGATTTTAATAAATTTTAATAAGCTAATTTTGGGTCTAAAATTACTTGTTGTTATCCTAGAAAATGATTTTTTTATAAAATTAGTCCATTTGAAACCTACAAAACTGTTTTATTATTATGAAATATATGATGTTAGGAGTTTATGGTTAAATTTTGAGAATTTTTCATGAAATATATAATTTATCGTGAATTTTACAAGACAGTCTAGTCATTAGACCTAAATTGTTGATTTTCAACTCTAATAGAAGGTTTTTTTTTAATCAAAATTTAGACTTTGAGTTTTTACTAACTCTTCTATTATGTTAAATTACAGAAAATATTATATAATTATATTAATTTTAATAATTTTTAGATGATTATATATATGAATTATGTGAATTTATTTACGTTCACGTGTCCAGTTTATCTGTGAAATAATATCTTTCCATTCTACAAATTATATTTTTCTTGAAGGATATAGATACTTCCATATGATTATTACTTCTTGCCTTTATATGGACATAATTCATATATTACTATGTAGTTATTAAGTGTATAACGTACATAATACTATGCGAATGTGTTCTAAATGAGATTAGGCGAGTATACGTGCGCACTGATTATACATACAAGTTAATATTGTGATAAGTTATGACAAAGACACGAATAACAAAGAAAGTTATAAGATTAAGGGTTTCAAGTTGGCGAGTGCAGTATGAGTTGGACTGGACAACCTTGAAACTTCTCCGGAGCAATACAATTAAAGAACGTCCACATTAGTCAAAGAAAGTCTACAAGGTGAGTTAACTTCCACTCTCTCTTATAAGTTTAAGCATTCCTATTGTTATGATTGTTATGATTAAGATGTATTTATGTGATATATGTCATGATATGCTACAGATATGCAGGCAACTTGTGTTCTATCATGACGGGCATGTTCTGCTCTGTGTCGGGACAATCCTTTCGTTGTGGGTTTACTCACTCGTGATGAGTTTACTCTGTCCCAGCTCAGATACGTGCACTGTCCTATCATGGCGAGTGTGCTCTGTCCTCGGCTAGGAATAGATTTGCAAGTTAGAACGGCTCATTTATGTTAGATTTATCCTGCCTTAAGATAGATGTACACACCGCCCTATCATGACGGGTATGATCTACGGACATACACCGTCCTATATTGACGGGTATACTCTGGTATGGATCTGACCAAACTTATCATAAAGGTATAGCACCTTCCTATGTTAGGTTTGTCGTGCCCTATGGTGGATATGTTTCGCCCTATATTTGTCGGGTTCGCCCAAATATACGATGTCCACGTTGAGTTTACTCCCGGAGGTATCACACTGCTATGGATATGGTCGGGTTTGTCCGAATATATGGTGCCCATGTTGAGTTTATTTTTAGGGGGTACCACACATGTTTGATGCCATGAATAATATTTTATATGTTATATGTCATGCTATGATAAGTTACATGAAGTCTTTTACCTTAAACAATCATGAGGTTACCCCACGGGGTGCTTTTCAAGCACACACCCCACCAATTTTAGATTGTTTTGTAGTCAAATAACTTACGCAAATATTTGGAGTTTGACGTGGAAAAGCGATGATGGATGTGTGGGGCCCTGATCCGTTATATGTCTACTTTATATTACTTTGTTTCATGGTCTTATTATAATTTTTGATAGTTACTTTACTTTTATTACCAAACTCTTTTGGGAGCGAAAATTATGTCCTCGTCATAATTCTAGGCCTATTTATTAATATGTATTTTTCAAAAAAGATTTTGGCTTGGTTATTCAAAGTTGATCGTTTTCGTTGTGCTAAAGGTGTTTTGGCCAGTCCGTATCTTAACATTATTTTATTTACGTATCATTTTAACGTAACTGATGGACTAATTCATATGTCATTTTATATGTATTCACACAAATAATTATTATAACGCCTTAAGTTTAAGGTATTTTCATGACAGTTGTGCAAATTGTATTTTTCTAAAATGGAGCGTTACAATAAGGCCCATTATGTTAGGTTGTTGATATATCTACCACTAGGGCATAAGACTCCAATTCGTAATTGTTGTGGTTTTATGCTCACGAATAGCAAATAATGATTAACTCATTAGGGGTAACACGAGTCTAGGTCATCCGAATCGAGCTTATGAATTTGCAGCCTAGTCTATCCTATCGTCTTGGTAATTAATGCATTTAACAAAGTAAACCTAGAGAGTTTGTTCTAGGCTATTTGATTAAACAGGGTTAGCTAAAGAGCTTGTTTTAGTTAACTATACTTAAGAGACGATTCGGGTAGACAAGCTTGTAGTCAGTCTAGGGTTAGAGAATTGCGGAACAAATTGAGAGATTTAATTATTTAATATGGATTAAAAGTAGGGAGATACTGAACTGAGAACTGGTACTTTATTATATTGGTTGCTTCTAGATTTCTATTTGTTTAAGCTCTTTGTATTACCTACTTGATACTTAATTAGTTGATTAGGTTGATTAGATAAAACTTCAACCAAATACCCCCCCCCCTCCCCTAATATTTACGTCTGAGTCGTTGATTAATATTAGAAACGTAACTAATTTGTCCACACCTTCTAGGATCGATCCTTACTTGCTACTGCTACTAGTTAGTAGAGGTAGAGACAAGGTTATTAATTTTGCGTGCCCGACAGCACGGTCAGTAGTCCTTTGTTTGGCGGAGGGAATTAGTGGTCCCCTGTATCTGTGATGGATTCTAGGTGGTTTTCTTTTAAGAGTTGAAATATTAGGACTTTTGAGGCAACAAAAATCTGACGTTTATTAAACAAGGGAAAATCATAAGCATATATACTAGGCATGCTTCTCATTCGTTTAAGGCCTTTGGGGGTAAAACTCATATGGGCTTAGCTCCAATGGGCATCATATCAACTATAGAATATTGAACCTGATGAACAAGATCAGCAAGAACCAAAACACAAACACCTAGACTGCTATATCTATGCTTGTGAATATGCAACTACAAGAATCAATCAACAATACCAATTTATGTGGTTCGACTAGAAGCCTACATCCACAGGGTCATGCAATGATCTTCACTAACTGAACAAGAATGAATATGAGGTTACAACCTTGCAATCACTCTCAAAGATTTTATCATCTATGTGAATGCTTGCTTTCCTTCTCTCCGTTTTTATCTCTTCAGTGCGTGTGAGTTGTGCTTGCTTTTCTCTCTAGATAGTTACAGTGCTAAAACGTCACTTCTAGACACAAGCTCTATGATTATTAAGAAAACAAGATATGATATCTACCGAAAGACATTTATAATTATCGAGCCATGGAACATGCAAAACTTCCAAGCCTTCGAACTGATTTTACTCCACTTGAGCAACTTATATAATGACTGACTTCTGTTGAGTTATTAGCCATTTATCAGTCATCAACAATCTCTACATTGGCTATCAACGAAGCCAAGAAATATATCAGGGAAAGGCATAGTGAACTTGTGGCGAAAATTGCTCCAAATCTACGTGATTAGAACGACCTTCTCAAACCGCAAGCGTACGATTTGTGACAGAGCTAGTATAAAGAGTATCGAATCCACATGGAGGATTATCCATAAGAATCGGCTTAAGCACTTTCGAATTAATTAGGTCAAATGGAAAATGAGCAATGGAGGTTAATCTAAACAACATAAAACAAGAAATAAAAGCAAGGAGGGAACCGATCGATGGGGAGATATTTCTGAAGCTCGATTTCACACAAGCAAGATGGAATTAATAATTCAAAGATAATTAAAGGAAACTAGTGTGAGTTCTATGTGGTTGAATTCTCATCCCAATCAGTATCCTAATTGGGTGATAATTCTGGAATACGGTTGAAGTATCGTATTCTCCTAAGATAGGTAAGTAATCGGGGGTTTGATGTAGACTACCTACACAAATGTACAAGCTCAACCCCGGGCCCCAGGTTACCAACTACGGAAGACTAGAAGAGGTTAACCTGACTTTTCCTATGCTAAAGACCGGCATAGGGGTGTAGTTCCTACACACATGACTAAACTTAATTTCGTTCAAACCTAGCCAAGACCCTCTAGGCTCTACTTCCCCTTTCGATAGGTCTTTTCCTCCATAGGTCTCCGTCCTATAAATTAGGTCTTCATTGATTCATGTTCTCAGATTAAATTCCCCTTCCCTAACAATCTAAGACACAAAAATTCAATCCTAAGCTCATTTAAGATCAAATCGAATTTCCTCGAAAGGGTGGCAAACCCTAGCCTAGGTTCTGATTATCCTTCTCAAATGCACAATCATACAAAATACGGCTAAGTTATCAAAAACTCAAGCCACCGAGTCTAGCCTATAATCAAGCCCTAATTTCCTATGAAAATTATAATAAATCAATCAAATACAACCCTAGGTTACCACAACCCATAACAAATCCAATAATCAATCAACTAATCATCATCCCTCAAGCTTAGGCTACTCTCGGGCTTCGGGAAACACGAATACTACTCACAAATCATCAAGGCATAAACAAGAATCTTCAATATCAAGCAATAAAAACTGAAAATACAGAGAAGGGGAGAGAAAATGCTCAATAATTTGACGAATTCTTGAAATACTCCGACAATCTTGACGGGTGTCACAAGCCTGTAACTAGCCTTCGAGTTCTCCACCAAAGATGACTTCCTCCTAGAACTGAAGGAAGAAACCCTAACTTTTCTAAGTTAAAATCTGAAAATAGAAGAAGAAAGAGAGAAAGAGTAGTGGGGAAGATTCAAAAGGAGGCAAATGTTGTTGGATAATGGATCCCTTACAAATGAGAGGGGAAGGGATATATATATAGGTCACCCCAACCCTCAAAAATCAGCTGAAACTAGACCTAATAGTAAGGGCATAAAAGTAAAATACAAATAGAAAAGCAAGGGATCATAAGTTGTTGAGTCAAACCTCTTGTGCGCGCTTGACTCGGTCTTCTCTTTATTTCTGGGTAACATCTATCTGGAATCAGCCTTTGACTTCAACTAAAAAATTGTAGATCTTTGTCTCGGCTACATGAGGCAACTTGAATCACTTGAATCGAAGCTCGGACAAGAAAGTTACAGCCAAAATACGAAAACTGCACGCTGAAAAACTGAGTGCGCGCGCGAACCGCCGGAACTGCCGCCGGGCTGGCAGCACGGCCGGCTGACTTCCTGGGTTGTTCTGGACCAATTGCCGGCGGTCCTGCCGGTCCGGTAGGTGTTGCAGCGGGTTAGTCCGTTCAGCCCTGCTTTGCGCCTCCGTCTTCCGTCGCTGTTTCGGAGCTTTTTTTCTCATTTCTCGACCTGACCCCTCATGAATTTTATTCGTGTCTCGATGAACTTCAATTTGAGCTCTTGTTGGGTTTGATTTGGGTTTGTTATGACCTCGATTTTTAGGTTAGAACACGAAGCATGTGTGATTGCCCTTGTCTTCTTTTCTTCTCAATTTGGGGCTTTTCTATCCATCTTCTCGACCCGATTTTTTCACGAACTTTTCTCGTGGCTTGATGATCTTCAGTTTGGGCCTAGCTCCGACCCATTTTGGGCTCGTTTAGGCCTCATGATGCATGCCGGAGTGTGAAAATGGACTCAAATGATCTTCTAAATTCTTCCGAGTTTCCTAACCTTCGAAATACGACTAAAAAACATCCAAAAGCACGAAATCGCACATGAATATAGCAATTATATGCAATTCCCTATAAAGTATGAACGTGAAAAGTGCAAGAAAAACGGTAATTTATACGTTCATCACATAGCATTTCCTCCACTTAGCCCCATTAAAAGACTTCACACTAGCTTCTTACATCAGGACAACTCGTACCAACTCAAGACAATGTCTAGACTTTTCCATGGTTAGTGCTTTGGTCAACATATCAGCTGCATTATCCTCTATCCTAACCTTAATCAACTCCACATATCCTGGCCAAGTGCAACGCACTTTGTGAGTTACAATACACTTCCACAACATCCTGAACAACTCCAAACTCTCCAATGATTCCTTTTAACCAAATTTCTTCCTTCGCTGCCTGTATTAATGCCATATATTCTACTTTAGTTGTTGATAGTGCAACTACTGACTGCAACATGCATCTCCAGCTTATAGCTGAGCCACATAAGGTGAAAACATATCCAGATTGAGATTTCCTTGTGTCCTGCTGCATAGTCTGTATCTACAAATCCCTGTAAAATATCTTCATCTGGATCTCCTCTTCTTTGGAATAGAATGCCATAGTTCACAGCACCCTTTAGATACCTCAAAACCCATTTTAAAGCTTCCCAATGAACTTTCTCTCGATTCGCCATGAACCTGCTGACCACACTAATGGCATGAGAAATCATAGTATACATTATACTACCAACAACATTAGCATAAGGTATTATTTTCATATTTTCCTCTTCAACATCAATTTTAGGTTTTTGTAACTCTGACAGCTTGAAATGATGTCCTAAAGGAACCGAAAAACTCTTGCTTCATGCATATTGAACATTCTCAACACTTTCTGGATGTAATCCAGCTGATGTAGCCACAAAATACCCTTGCTTCTGTCCCTCAAGATATCCATGCCTAAAATTCTCTTAGCATTTCCCAAAACCTTCATTTCAAACATAGACTGCAGCTCTTTCTTGATACTTTGGATCTCTTCATGATTTCTCCGGCCACTAACCTGTCATCCGCATACAATAACAAAAAATTCACTATTTCATTTCCAGATTTTTTTAGATAAACACAATTGGCATACATCGATTCCACATATCCTTTGGATCTCATGTGATTATCAAACTTAATGTACCACTGTCTTAGACTCTGTTTTAGTCTATAAAGAGATTTCTGCAGTAGATAAGCTTTCTTCTCATTTCTGGAAGCACAAAACCTTCAGACTGTGTCATGTATAATGTCTCCTTCAAGTCTCGATGAAGGAAGGTAGTCTTTACATCCAGTTGCTCCAATTCCAAGTCAAATTGTGTCACTAGTGCCAACAAAATACTGATAGAACAGTGTTTCACCACTGGTGAGAAAATTTCATTATAATCCACTCCTTCTTTCTAAGTAAAACTCCAAGCTACCAACCTTGCCTTGAATCTCATCTGTTCTATCTCAGCAACCTCAACCTTCCTTTTGAAAATCCACTTGCAGCTCACAAGCTTTTGTTGTGCTGGTTTGTCTACTAGAATCCAAGTTTTATTCTTGTCCAGCGAATCAATTTCTTCCCCCATTACGAATAACCACTTATCTTTATCTTTACTGCTTATGGCTTCTTTGAAATCCTTGATTCATGAAATTTAATTTCTTCTGCATTCACTAAAGCATAACTTGTAAGATAGTCTTCTTCATACCTATTTGAATGTTTCATAGCTGCTAGTTCTATCTCTCACCAGTTGATAATCCTGCAACTCATGTTCTCCATTTGACTCACTATCATCCACTGCATCGTCTTGACTTTCCATGACATCTGATATCTTTCTTGACCTTGATCCACCTTGAGAAGTAACATGCTATGTGTTGTAGTAGTGGTGACTTCATGTGTCAGTTTCTCTCTAAAAGGCATCCCATCTTCCTAGAAAATTACATCTCTGCTCACCAAAACTTTGTTTGCCCCTGGTTTAGTACACCAAAGCCTATATCCTTTCACATCTTTTGGATATCCCAAAAAAACACACTTAGTGCCCTTGCATCAAGCCTATTCTACTTGACATAAGCATAAGCTCTATACCCAAACACTCTCAGATGTGAATAGCTAGGTGGGCAACCAGGCCACTTTTTCTCAGGTGTGATTTGCTTATTTGCTGAAGATGGGCATCTATTGATCAAATAAGCATTTGTGGTTGCTGTTTGTCCTTAGATTTCTCATCCATGCCTGAGTTGATTAACATACATCTAACCCTCTCTAGGATAGTCCGGTTCATTCTCTCAGCCACTCCATTTTGCTAGTGATTTGCTAGCATTGTTCAATGCCTCTTAATGCCCTTCTCTTTGCAAAAACTAAGGGAATCTTCTGACATAAACTCTAAATCATTATCTGTTCTTAAACACTTCAGCAATGTCCCCTGTTCAGTTTCCACTTCTCTACACCACTCTTTGAATCTGTCAAATGCCCTTGATGGGCCCTACTAGTCTGAATGAGCATAATCCAATGGACTCTTGGAGTAATGTTTACCTACTAGAAAAATCCATTTTCTTACTCTTTCCAAGAATGTAATCCTCATATATCTCATTCTTGAATTTTCCCTCATTCTTTTATGAGCTTCTGCTTAATTAGTTGGTTCAATCCTGCCTCACCAACATGTCCTAGTCTAGAGTGTCACATCATGGATTCTCCAGCCACTACTGTTTCCAACTCTCCAACCAGTACGCTCCCCACTAAATAGTACATACTATATCTTCTATTATTTTTCATGACAACCTTAGAATCCTTCATAACATAGAGATACCCCTTGCTTGATGAAAAACTGCAACCTCTATCTTTTAAAGTGCCAAGACTAATTACATTTCTTTTAAGCTGAGGAATGCACCTTACACTAGTTAACAACTTGGTAGATCCATCATGTGCCTTGAGCCTCAAACTTCCAATGCCCTTGACAGGACACACTTGATCATTTCCCAAACATGACTGATCTAGCCTGCTGTTGTTTGAAATCAACAAACCATTCAAGATAAGGACATAGTTGAAAATTGCACCCACAATCAAGGATCCACTCCTTTCCAACTTTGACATTTGTGATATTTAGGATTTGTGCCTCATCTTCTCCTTCTGCAAAATCAATTGTGTTGGGCTTTTGTTCCTTTACGTTTATTTCCTTTTCCAGTCAAAACAATATTTCTTGAGATGACTAGGCTTCTTACAATGATGACACTTTCTAGTTTCTTTCCATCAGTATATTTGGGGTTTTGCTAAAAACTCTTCTTGATTAGATCATGTTGTTGTGGCTTCTTAAATTTGAAGCTTTTTAGCTTCTTGATGTTTAATCCATCTCCTACAGAATCCATCTTGGATTCATTTATTCTTTGTAGTTCTTTGGCTTTCAAGGCTGTTTGAACTTCTGCAAGGGAGATTCATGTTTCCCTACCATATTACATCCTTAAGGTGATCAAAGGATTTTGGCAGATATTCAAGAGTACAATTGCATTGTCTTCATCTTCCATCTTGACTTCCAATCCCTCAAGATCATCAAGGAACTTATCGAACTCATCTAACTGATCTTCAATTCCTTTATCTTCTGAAGACCTATAAGAATACAATCTCTATTTTGTATACAGACAGTTTGTAAGTGATTTTGTCAAATAAGAGCTGTCCAGTTTTGCCCAAACATCAGCCGTTGTCTTCTCCTTTGCCACTTCTCTAAGAACCTTGTCAGTCAAACACAGGATTATGGCACTATGTGCCTTCTCCATCATCTCCTAATTCTGAATTTCATCCAGTTTTTCTGGTACACCTTTTACCCCTTTCAATGCGCCAGCTAAGCCCTGCTGGACAAGCATTGCCTTTATTTTGATCTTCCATAGACCAAAATTATTCTTGCTGGAAAGCTTTTCAGCCTCGAATTTGGTCGTAGTCATTGAAAACAAAATCGCTTCTTCTTTATGTTTCTCACAGACGACACCACTTGTTGAACTTTGATGAACAAGATCAGCAAGAACCAAAACATAAACTACTAGGTTGCTATATCTATGCTTGTGAATATGCAACTACAAGAATCAATCAACCACCAACTTACGTGGTTTAGCTAGAAGTTTACATCTAAGGGGACCATGCACTGATCTTCACTAACTGAACAAGAAAGAATACAAGGTCACAATCTTGCAATCACTCTCAAAGATTTTGTCTTCTATGTGATTGCTAGCTTTCCTTCTCTTAGTTTCTATCTCTTCAGTGTGCATGTGTGTTGTGCTTGTTTTTCTCTCTAGATAGTTACAATGCTAATATGTTACTTCTAGATACAAGCTCTATTAACTGACTCAACTTGATCAAGCCTTTAGCTCCTATAACCGAGAAACGGTTATAACTACCGAGTCATGCAACATGCAGAACTACCAAGCCTTTGAAATGATTTTACTCTATTTGAGCAGCTTATGTGATGACTGAATTCTGCTGAGTTGTTAGCCATCTATCTATCATCAACAGAACCACTAAAGTTCTAATGTGCTATTCTCAATAACAAATGTTAGGCTATGTTTGGTTGGGTTTGAGACAAACCCAATAAAGTTGGCCCAAATCTAAACCCATGTTTGTTTGACCGGTTTCCCCAATCCCCTCCAATCCTTTCTACTTTAATTAGTCAATCACATGTCTCAATACTACTTTAATCATTAAGCCAAAAATCAATTAACAACCTCTTACACACATCACATCACCTTTTACAATTAATATAACCAACACTATAAGAGCATCTCCAGCAGTTACCGCTGGTTCAGCGCTTACTTTACTCCAGCGCGAAATGCAGTGCAGAGCTCCAATCGTCTCCGCTGCATTTCGCTCTATATGGCATATTCTTCTTTAATATATTTTTTTTTGTATTATTTTCTGTGAACAATTCTAATTTGCTAATGTACTTACACAATTTTATAGTTTCATTTTTGTAGTATGTATGACTTGGTTTTTACTATGGTGTATTTTTTTATTAGTAATGTAGTACCCTTATGTATTTGTTTCGATTAGTAATGTTTATATATGTGTCTATGTTGTTGTAATTTTATGAATATCTTAATATATTATTTTATAATAGTTTACTATTTCATAATTTGTTTTTAATAAACTAATTTTTTGAGGGAATTAAGTAACTAAATTAGTATACAAAATTTAACAAATATTTAGTTTTAGCAAGTATAAGTTTTGTAATTTAACGAAACTAATTTATTTTACTTTAAATATAATAGGTACAATATATTCACTTAACACAAGAATAAAAGTAAAAATGCCACAATTTATATGCATAGAATTAAATTATATAAAAAAAAATTAGAGTATTATTATGAACATTATGGCGTTCAAACGAACGCCAGCCTTTCACTTCGCGTGGGCTTGGCGTATGAAAGGGCGCCGGGCTGGAGGTTAAAAACATTCAACAGTTGAATCTTCGCGCCACAACAATCTGATGCTGGAGATGCTCTAACCACTTCCACAAATAATCAATCAATCACAAATTTCTATAATATTTTAATCATTAACAATAACATCTTACACTCTTCACATTTCCTTTTACAATTAAATAATATATCATACACTACAACCACTTCTTCAACCACCCAAACAAACACCATAATTTCACGTCCCCAGCCAACAGTGTCCCAGCCACGCTTAGCCCCAATCAAACATACCCTTACAGTTATTTCATGAAATAAATAACTTCATTTTCACATGACATTCAACTGTTAAAATAAAAAAAAATATAAATTAATATATAATGTATTATTTAATCATATATAAATATTTATCAAAAACAATATCAATAGAAAAATATATTTTGTGAAATTATTCATTTGATGCAACAATAAAATTTGCATGAAATTAATAATGCATATGTGATAGAGTTAGTAAAATCGACGTGGCCCATTTGGCGATATTTTACATGACTGGGTCATAAAAATCTAGGTCTAAAGGATTATCAGGCTCGGCACAATAGGTCACGCCCTACCCGAAAATCTTAGTTTTAGCCTGGTGGAATTTTAGGCTCTCCAACTTGACCCAATCCGACGTATGATATTGGCCTGATAAATTAAATTGGGAACCTAAATTGTCAACTCTAATAGTTGGAGGTGTCCTAATAAAAGAAAAAAAAAAAAAATATATATATATATATATATATATATATATATATTGACATAATAAAATTTTAATGAAGGTAGTAGCACTTAGCAGAATGAATATATAGGAAAAATATCAAGGCATATAATGGGTGTGTTTACTTATCACTTGACCGATCCATTGAAGATTAGGTCAATCGGGCTGTGTTTTCTCTGAAGGTGCTGGCAATATATTTACACACATCACATCGCCTTTTTCTCACCTTTAACACTAAAAACAAACCTTACCCAATCTCCAACTAACAAAACTAAATACATTTATTTAATTCAATCTTCTCTTTTCACTTTATTTCTCCCAACTTACAGTATTCCAACCTTCTCCAACAATAAGTAAAAACAACCAATGAGAAATTACACGCTACTAGCGAGGATAGTACAATTAGATTATTGAGTTGGGTATACTACTACTACAAAAGACCGAATAACATAGAATTAACTAATTAGGCGGCAGAATATTCAGACAAAAACAAGTCAAACGAATCCAAGGGTGTGTTTACTTAAGGCTAAGGAGTGTTGAGCCAAACTTGATTGAGGGAGTTAATGAGTATGCTTTATATATTATGATTTGATCTCTTTAATCCATTGATGGAAACCATAAGCAAACGCACCCCAATTAAAGTTCCCGATGACGAATTTCGGTGAACTTTCGCATTACTTTTCTAACAAATCACCTTTTTTACGATTTACTTTTAGTTATACTAGGTTTAGTAGTGAATTTTTACTCTATAAACAACATTTTTACTGTGATTTTTTACCACACACTCCATACACTGAAATTTCACGCTACTCATTGATAAGGTAATATTTGCAACGCACAAGCAGGGGCAGCCTTGAGCCCGTGCCGGAAGGACGGTAGCCCACGACCCAAAATTTTAGGGAGCCCAATTCTTTTAGGTATATAGTATATATATGTATGTATATATATATATATTAATATATTCTTTATCTTTTTAATGTACATAGTCCAACATTCTACATGTGGGCCCAAATTTTTTAGGTATGCAGTATATATTCCTTATCGTTTCTAGGTGTTGTACTTTTTCAACGTTGTACATGTGGTCGGATAGTGAAGAAGCTTGAAAATATTATCAAGTAAGGATCAAATTAACAACGATAATTAGTTCAGATTTCGTATTAACTGCAATAAACTTATAAAGTATGAGAAATGAGTATTTGTATCTTTTTTCGTACACAATTTATAATTGTAATGCTATAAAAATTTGAATGCCAATATTCTAATATTTACGCTTATATTTGTATTGTGTGTACACTTTTTTTGTGCTAGTCCCCATTTTCCGTTGTTGCCCAGAATACCCCAAATTGCCAAGGCCGTCCTTGACCACACAATATACTTGATATACAATACATCTTGAAAAAGTTGTAAAATGTTAATTATAAGTCTCTTTGAATATATCACGTCATAAATTTTATAATATGTAATATAGAATCACCACTAATACACATATGTATAAGTGTAATTTATGCGTGTGTGTAATAAAAAATACACTATATACAATCACACCTGGTGTGGTGTAGGATAGAGAAGCCCTAATTTACTACCCTATCATATTCCCAATAATTGAGATTTGATATAATTTACAATAAACTACTTTTATTAAATAAATTAATAATACAAATTTCTTTATTGTACGGTGTAGATCGATGTTCAGTCCCCATACGTTCCAACTCAAAAACTTATATTCATCTACTCCCTCCATTATAAAAAAAAGTCACTTTAACTATTTTTTGAGAAATTAAAGATTAATATTTAATTGGTATATTTTGTGAAATAAAGAAATAATCAACTAAATTAAGTAGACTATTTAAGATAATATTGAAAGAATTATACTGTGGGTGGCTGAAGTACTGTAGGTTGTGGGGAATATAGAGGTTGGAGTAAATAAGTGAGTGTTTGTTTATGTTGGTTGGAGATTGAGTTGTGGGGGTGATTATAATATAAAAGGTGTTAAAGTTGATTTGATGTGTGTAAGAGTTAGTTAGTGAATAATTGATTATTGATTAAAATGTGTATTGGGAATGATATTTGATTGGTGATGTGTGTAAAAGTTAGTTAATGATTTGATGATGTATGGAGATTGCCCACAATCGGTGAACAAACACATAATGGGTTGGAATCAATCCACAACCGATTGACCCAACCCGAAACAAACAGGAGTTTTTTTGATAAAGTGACACTTATTGTGAAAATTTTCAAAGTGTCTAAAATGACCTTTTTTTTTTAAAGGGATAGAGTATTATAATCAACATAGGTATTTACTGAAAAACTCATTTGGACAATATGAAAAATAATTTTTACTTTGATTATCTAAAACTAGAATAATCGGAATTGATGAACAAAGATAGCTACATTTTGGGAGATCACCATGATTTTCCACATCAATTTTAATGTTACCAACAATCAAGAACATTAATTTTCAGAATAGTAAAAGTACTGCCAGCTACTGTGACTAAGGATTATTCAAAATCTATAACTTTTCTTTCGTTTTTGAGTTTTTGTATTATTGTTGCAGCATCTCAATCTAAAAACGAAGTTCAACTGAAAATGGTCTTCAGATGCGGAGCACGTTGGTGAAGAAGACCGGCAATTTATGCGAGAACGGTGCCGGGAAGAAAGATGGAGAGAATTATTCAGAGTGTTAAATGACGTATCACAATGCAATTCGAAAAGTCCCTGTTCTTTTAGACAATAAAAAAAAATTCCGAATCAAAGCCAGTATGCATGTACCCATGTACAACAAAAAAATGATTAGATGACAAAGACAGTTGTCACATTACAATGGGCATTTTTTAGCTTCTCAGTCCAGTGATACCTAACTGAGACAATTCACTATTTACTTGTGGTAGAGCACAATTAATTTATGTCATCTGGATTGATTCAGTTGTGTAGTACCCAAACTGGGTAGATGACATCTTCCCCCTTAACAACCTAAGAATGAAGACAATATTATATAAATGAAATTTAGGGTATTCAAATAGCACTGCAAAATAAAAGCCATAGGGAGTAACTACACTAACTTTAGCCCAAAACCAGTTCCATGTACATTTGAATTGAATGATATACCCAAAAAAGGCACTCAGAACCCTCATCTGTCTTTCTTATTCAAACCAACCCAAAATTTTCACCAAAATACTAAAATCACAATCTAAGAATGAAAACAAAATGAATGAGCCACTACTAACATAAGAATCTTGACACTTTACCACCAAAAACTCACCCTGGATGTGGCCTTGCATTGAAAGACCTTGTAGGCCTAATTGCCGGTCGCCCCAACGGGCTACCCAAAACCAGAGTCTGAGACAAAGTCACCATATCCACCATCGAGGGGGTCTGGTAAGCCTGGACAAGGCTTGTACTATCAGTCGAGTCTCCTCTTGCAGTTGCCCTCTGCCAAGAATGCGAACTCAATCCAGACAAAACATAAGCCCTTCCAGAAGTTTCATAAGTATGTCTGTTGGCCATTCTCTCTTGCATTTCCCGTAACTCAGCCTCCAATGATACACACAATCTGTCTCCGGCTTTTGATGAAGCGGACTCTGATAATTGCTTTCGGAAATTTTCTAGAAGGGTCACGGCAGAAGCCAAGTCACCTTGTTCTGCTAAGATCCTAGCCTCTGCCATGACCTCTGCTGATCGGAGCCTGTTCCGTTGCCTGTCCACTTCAATCGACACCTCCACTGGGCCCGTTTGAAATGGCCTCCGAATTTTAACATCACTTGTAGAATCTAGAGTTATTATATTCTTCGAAACGGGGCTCTTGTAAACACATCTCACTTTTACGAGTGACATTTCATCAATGGATTGGCAAATAGGGATATCAGTTGTTACTAAAAAGTCTCTCTCTTCTTCAGCATACAGGTCACCAACTTCAATGCTGCCAGTTCTTTTATCAGCTGCCAGAAAAGTTTTGTAACTTCCAGATTTAATTGAAGTGAGTTGCAGCCAAGAATCAATGCACTCAACGTCCACTATAAGTTCCTGTACAACAATGCTCAGCAGTCCTCCGATGCACTGAGCAAAAGCGTCTTGAATCACACTCTCTGCCTCTATGAACGAAAATGTTCCACCTGAAGTTTCGGAGATCAAATGCATAGCAACTGCATCATGATCGGCTCCGAATCCAAACGCATGAACCGGAATATGTAGGCTGCAGGCATTATCCCGGCGCATGGAAACAGGGAGCAACGATAGGTGACTTGACCGCGTGGTGCCACCTGTTGGACTGGTATTGGTGTACGTGTCTTGTCCATCAGACAACAGTACGACACAACTAACCGGATTCTTCCCTTTCCGATCAGTCATCACCTTTGCAGCCTTCCTGAGGCCCTCAGCAATGTTGGTCCCACCATTCGAGGTTAGAGAATTAACGGCTTGCAGCGCTTCGTTCTTGCCAATTTGGGTCATCCTACGGAGAGGAAAGAGGCGGCGTGCAGTGGAAGAGAAGGCAATCACCGAGAGCCTGTCTGCAGGGCCCAAGTTTTGAATCACGAAACCCATGGCTCGTTTTAGCAATGCGAGTTTGGTCCCGGCCATGCTGCCACTGACATCAAGGACTGTGACTAGATCGACTGGTGCACGGGAAGTTGAAGATATCGATGACAAATCTGATCCATTAGTCTCAGAGTGTTGTGAAAATGTGGCTTTTGGAGCTTTCAGATGAATAAGAATCGAAAAGTTGTCATGGGTTTTGGATTTCGGAACAGCAGAAACTTCTGGAAACGTCTTAACCTCAACTGTTCGGGTAGACTGATCAGCATCATTAGCATCGTTATCATCAACGTTTGAGCTGTTTGTAGGTTGGTTACTAGAGACTTCATCATCATCATCAAAGATAACAGGTTCATGAGCATGAAGAACCAAAGAAATTGGCCGATTAATGTCTCCTCTAGGAGAAGGGACCCGCCTAACACTCCGCGTCCAAGTGTCATCTTGAGGTGACTGCACATTGTTCACCCTCTCTCCTACAGGAGATTTGTCACTGGTGGGGCCCTGAAATGGGATTTCTTTCCATTTTGCTCGGCAAACAGGACAGTTTTTCTTGCCATGCTTCACATTAGATGCGATACAATGGAAATGAAACGAGTGCGAGCATTCTGCAGTGAAAATGGCGTGGCCATGCCCAGGCTTCATGCTTGCTAAGCATATTGCACAAATCTTCTGCAAAATGGAGAAGAGAAAAATAGATGAAACTATATTGTGAAGAGAAAGGATTAAATCAAATAATAGATGTAGCAATTCAGGTGACGAATGATGTCAGATAACTTGAAGGTAAGCACGTGTGCGATAAATATAAACAACTTTCACTTTGAATTTTGATCATTTTTCGTCTTTGCTAACTATGCTGTTATTTTTCCACACACAAATTATGTCATAACATAATAACATTGAGGTTAAATATGGTATTGATCACCCCAAACATTACATTTGAGTGCTTTCTCATAACAAAAGAAACTTGAACTCAAATAGCGACTTGTGTGTTAATCCCCATAGAAGTGAAATTAATTTAGTAACAAAGAAAGAATTCGTCAACGACACATAGTTACAACTCATGTCAACTCAAGACTTTTCCATATACAACTCAGAATTTATACTATTTATACTCAGGTAATATTATCAAGCAAAATATAGGAATTTAAAAAAGCGCTACTTGTCAAACGAGCCCCTTAGTTTGAAAATTGTCCTAAGAGAAGTTTCATCTATTAAATTCTCATTCAGAATTATGTGCACAAATAGATTGATTAGATCAACATCAAATACAGGAAATTGTCATTAAATTTTACTGGCCACACACATCCTTATCCCAAAATTTGATATGGCTGCACTTACATGGGTGCTCTAACAACAAGATTCCTAATTAAGATTCTTGATATTTCACCAAAAAAAAAGAAGATAACACTATTCAGGAAAACCGCGAAACAAGATACATACATTTAAAAAGATGGTCAGCCAATCAATAAAGTCAATCATGGGTATCCAAAATAGAGAATGGACTTAAGAGAACTAAAGTACACTTGAGAAAACACCAAGTAATTAACTTTCCAAATATAAAGAGCAATGAGCAGGATCCAAGCTTTTGAGGCATTAAAAAATGCAAGAAATGATATAAAGTACATCCATTTATGTATTAAAAGAAGCAGAAATCATTTGTCACTATTTATTGCATCAAAGCTCTCAATCAATGGTCAAGTTGAAGATAGCCTTCATAAAAAGGGGTGAGAGAAATGGGCAATGTGTATGCAACAAATATGTTGCTGACCAAGAAAAGCACTATCTTTTCCTCTGGGTAAAGGCCAGAATTCGCTGTTCCACCCTTTTGGGCTTTTAAAGTAAGGCCCGATGATTAGACTCCTCGGAAGAAGTTCCAATCCGAACTGTGTTTCATCTTCCGATACTTCCAGATCAACACATAACATATTTATTGATTAAATTATTCTACACACGCAAATATGTAGTGGTAACGTGAAATCGTAGATGAAATAGTTTTGTAATAGAGGATATTGTGTGGCTCGAAAGGGATTAGACCCACTTTATCTACATAGAAATTGAAAACTACATAACAATACAGACCCCATCTCTGACAATTCATATGTTAGCTCCATTATCATCACAATCATCATCAAGCCATATTCCTCTGCCCCACGTGATAGCAACAAATTTAAGCAAATTCACCCAACGACCCCATCCGAATACATCCACTAAATTTTGTTTCGTAATTTGGAAGAAATATCCTTGAACAATAAATGAAAAAAAAGAATCGAATTTAAGATTAGAGAAATTCCATTTCAGGTCAAAAATCATAACAATCATATTAAACACAAATTACCACAAAATTTCAACGAGAACAAAAACAGAAAACAAAAACTCTGTCATGGACTCATGATAGACACAAGTATTGGATACACATGCATGGAGAAAATGAAAATCGCAACAAAATTACGAACATCAAATCGCACATAAATTCCAATTTCGTTTAATCAATTAATTCCAATTCATACCTTGCTAGATTTAGGAGACTGTTTAGGCAGAAGGAGGCCGGAGGAAGAAGGCGTCGGAGTAGTAGGCATTTTTACCTGATGATCCGAATCCCTGGGCGCCGTCGGAGACGAGACTGAGTCAGAGAACCTCGCGGCGATAGGCGGCAGCGGCGCCGAATTTTCAACTGTTTCCGGCACGTAGAGACACGAATTCAACTTCAAGCCGAGTGCCATCTTCACTTTCATCCATTTGCTCCCGCCCATTTTTGCTCAGCGGTGATGGTTACACATATAGATTCAGAAATTGAATGTATGTATGTATGCATGCACCGATGCACGTATATGCGGTGTATCCGAAGGGGCTATGGAATGAGCAACATTCTATAGAAAGAACAGATCTCCATGTGAGTTGAAAGAGATTGTTTTTATTTTATTTTAATTTTGTTCTTAATTTTGATAGTGGGCTTTTTCTCTCCGAAATTTGGGTTTTGTTTGAACACGGTAACCAATGGCTTTACGTTTTGACAAACCATATTTATATATAATGCGATGTGTGCCTAACTGTATGCATTTATGGGGCGAGGAGAAGGGTAAAACTGGAATTTCTTGCGTCACAGTGAGCATAAACAATTTGTTGGGATTGGAGGAATTTTGACCTTTGTGGAGGTTGGACTTTGGGCTTTTTCGGTATTTGGGATTGAGATTCTACTTGCTAGTACAGATTTTAATTGTCTATTGTGTGTAAATAAATACTCCCACCGTTCCGAATGAACTTACATATTTTTTTAATCGGGGTGTCCCACTCCTTTTGCACACTTTCTATTTTAGGAAATAAAATTTTACATCTCTACCAATATTAATCACATAATTACAAATTTGTCATCACATAATAAAAACATATTTGACTAAGTCAACATTTATCAAAAAGTAAATTTTCTTAATATATGTGCCGGGGGCCAATGCAAGTTCATTCGGGACGGATGAAGTATATATCTTTACAAAATTTTCAATTTGCTTCATTTGTTTATGACCGTAGATGGTTGGTGTATTGTAGAATGTGAAGAATAAAGTATAATTAGTAAGTTAAGGATAAATAAATGAATATTTATTTTTTGAGTTGGAGGTGATTATAATGTGAAAGGTGATAAAGCTCATTTAATGTGTGGAAGAGTTAGTTAAAAAATAATTAATTATTAATTAAATTGTATTTAATTGACGATGTGTGTAAGAGTTAGTTAGATAATGAATGAGTGATATTACGTTGTTTGATTGGTTATGTGGGGGCAACCCTAGTTGGGATATTGCTCTCAACCGGGAAACAAATGCGACCTAGGTTGGGCCCAATCCACAACAGATTGGTCCAACCTTTAACAAACACGGCCATTGTATATTGTATATGAATTAATATCATTTCGTAGTTTATATTATGTGCCTTTTTTTCATTTTATTATCGATTTTTTTTTTTTTTTTGGGACAACTTAAAGTTAAACATTTGTTTTTTTTTTTTTTTTTTTTTTTTTTTTTTTGACTTTTGTAATCTCCAACTATAATTTTCAGCAAAAAAAATATATGTGTATTTTTTACTTTTGCAACCTTAAGAACACGGATGGAGTCAGAATTGGAAGTCGAAGAGGCCAAACAATAAAAGTATATATATATAAAAAATTTATATATAAAAATAAAAATATATTTTTTGTAAATTAATAAATTAATATTTTTTTATTTAATATCTCAAAGATAGTACAAATGTACAATGCTATTCTAATAATTTCGAATAACGGTCCACTATATTATCAAATTAATGAATTATACTAAAATATTATAAATATCATTGTACATAACATAAGCTAATGCAAATTGAGAGAGGTGGAACATTTTGTTTGTGTTCGATTGCAAGAAAGTATTGAAGATATTTTGGGAGGCGTGGTTCTATGATTCTATCCCTGCTCCACAAACAATTTCCGGCATACAATTTATACATGTCTTGAACATGTATATTTTTCGTGTAAGTTTTTATCGAAAATTGCTGTCAAATGTTACAAAAGTAAAAAAATTGTGGTTGTCAAAATGAAAAATTTAGGTACTACAGTGAAAAATATCATATTCATTCTACTATTACTCTTCAACGTAACCCAAGGAATATCTTTAATTAAGAATCTCCTATTAATGTCTATTATTCCAATATATTACAAGAATCTATTTAGAGGGTGTTTGGCTGAGCTTATAAGCTCTTAAAACATCTTATAAGATGTTTTTAGAAGCTTATAAGTTCTTGCAAAATGTTTGACAAAAAAAGATGTTTAGGAGCTTATAAGACACAAAAATAAGCTCTAAGAACTTATAAGATTTAAAAAAAATAGGGAAAATTGGTGTAAATGCCCTGTAAGTTTCCACTATTTAGTAACTAGGACAGTAAGTATACCACTTTTTTAAAATGCCCAGTAACTTTAAAAAAATTGGTAAAAATGCCCCGTCACCGGCTATAGGCTGTAACCCATCCGGTGACAGGTGACGTGGATTAAATGCGCGACGTGGAAAGGTTTTTCTGATGGGTTTTTTGTGACCTGGAATTATTTATGAAATAATATGTGTAAATGACATGACATTAGTCATTTAGGAGGGAAAATCAAGTTATTCCCTCCATTATCTTCCTCATTATATACCCTAGTTCTCAATTTTGCAAGACATTCTCTTTCCTACTGCAGCAGCCGAAACTCAGAGCTTCCCCCAGCAAAAAATAATTGCTCTGCAATTTCAAACCTGAGAACTTATTGTTGGACGAAAACGAGAATTTGAAGATTTCGGACTTTGGGTTGAGTGCCTTGGCAGAATGCAAGCAACAGGATGGGTTGCTTCACACGACTTGTGGAACACCGGCTTATGTTGCCCCTGAGGTTATCACCCGGAGAGGATATGATGGGGCCAAGGCTGATATCTGGTCCTGTGGTGTAACCTTGTTTGGTTTGCTAGCCGGTTATCTCCCGTTTCAAGATTCGAATCTTATGGAGATGTACAGAAAGATCGGGAAGGCGGAGTATAAATTCCCGAATTGGATATCTCCTGATTCTTGGCCATTTATATTTGATCAGAAAATTTCGGATTATGTTCGGAGATTATGCTACTTCACACTTTATCAATTTCCAATAGTTTATGTACCTACTATCAATGCTGAAGAGTTTGCTGTGGTCATTAATATTGTTATATTGATTTTAAGGATGTACAAATATTATTATGAGGATTTACGGAAATATTGAATCTGCAAAAGATTAGAGTGTAACAAAATTGTTATCATCATCTCAAAATTTCAACTATTTTTTGCTGGGAAGCTCTGAGTTTCGGCTGCTGCAGTAGGGAAGAGAGTGTCTTGCAAAATTGAGAACTAGGGTATATAATGAGGAAGATAATGGAGGGAATAACTTGATTTTCCCTCCTAAATGACTAATGCCATGTCATTTACACATATTATTTGGTAAATAATTCCAGGTCACAAAAAACCCATCAGAAAAACCTTTCCACGTCGCGCATTTAATCCACGTCACCCGTCACCGGATGTGTTACAACCTATAGCCGGTGACGGGGCATTTTTACCAATTTTTTTAAAGTTACAGGGCATTTTAAAAAAGTGGTATACTTACTGTCCTAGTTACTAAATAGAGGAAACTTACAGGGCATTTACACCAATTTTCCCAAAAAAATAAGTTGCTGTACCCAACTTATTTCCATCTTATTTTTTAAAATCTTAATTATTACACTCAAATTTCACACACAAGTCACAATTACACACACTACACACACTTCACACACTACACATACACTACACACATTACACACACTACACACATTTCACACACTATACACACTACACATATTTCACACACTACACATATTTCACACACTAATCAAAATGTGTGTTAATATTAACTTTAAATTATTCCCAAAAGTTATAGCTAAATCACTATATTCAATTGCAAGCTTATAAGCTCTTTTATCCAAACACTTTGTTAATTTGTAAGCTCCTTAAAAATTACATCTTATAAGCTCTTGAAACAACTTATAAGATGTTGGAGCTTATAAGATGTTTAAAGTAAGCTTAGCCAAACAACCTCTTAGTATTAGAGGAGAGAGAACAAAACTATAGGTAATGAGACCTTTTTTTGTGGAGACATTATACTTCAAGTTTTTGGATAAAAGATGAACAGGTGAAATTGATGAATTTAATTAAAATCTTTATGAATGATTAAGAACTTGAGGGTAACAACAGATTAAAATGTGTTCGATAATTAAGGTCAGTGCAACTAATCTAAGTTGGATGTTTTAGTAACAAAACCTAACTAGTTTTACTGAATGAAATTGTAATTAGTATAAAGACAAGTCTTGATGACCAAGTAACATCGGGTCACTAGTTTAGAATGAAAGTCAAGATTCGATAATCACTCCCCTCGTTCCTCACCAGAAAAAATCTTTTACCGAAAACACTAGTTACTCTTACAAATACTCATTGTTATAATATAATAACTTACACTAAATAATCAATTGAATATTATTTTCTTGAATTTTTACAGTAAACTAACTAATTTTTAACAATGTTGTAGAAATTGTTAGGTGCTAATTAGACGATTAACAGGCATTTAAATGAGATCGAAAATAAAATTGAAAACTTTGTAAATGGTCAGTCAAAGTCTAGCACTAAAACGAGAAGTTAGTTGAGAATTTTTGCATACTATGTTATTAATGGTAAAAAAATAGGGAAAATTGGTAAAGATGTCCCGTAAGTTTGCCCTAATTAAGAGAATATCCTTTAAGTTTGACACTTTTTAAAAATACCTTCTAACTTACAAAAAAATTGATAAATATGCCCCGTGACCGGCTACTACAGGTTACCCATCAGGTCATCCATGAGTCGACTGTTTTTTACTTGTGGCAGTTAATTTTTAATTTTTTTGTCTTTTTTTGTGTTTTTCCTTCTTAGTCACTTATTAGGATGTTAAAGAAATAAAATATATATATATATAAATTAATATAATATTAAAATTTAGATATAAATGATAGTTAAATTTATATATTATTTAAAATTCATAGTTAAATTCTAGTCTAAGAAATTATTTTAATAAAGTTTTAATATATTATTTTTAATTAATCTAGATTGTAAAATAT
Organism: Ajuga chamaepitys; assembly: GCA_958295605.1. NCBI lineage: Eukaryota > Viridiplantae > Streptophyta > Magnoliopsida > Lamiales > Lamiaceae > Ajuga > Ajuga chamaepitys. The sequence continues at coordinate 8,627,499 of OY282507.1, read as the reverse complement.
ATAAAATATTTAAAATAAATTATAGAATGATTTAAAAACAAAAATATATATAGATATATGATTATTAAAATCTTTAATATTAAATTAATTTTTTTAATTTTATCTATAAAATCAGTAAAATTATTTTAGTAAATCTTAACGTAACTTGAAATTTTTTAAAATTAATTTATTAAAGTAAAATTAATTTTTAGAAGAGTCTTAAATCTTAAATTATTTTATATAAATAAAATTTAGATATATAATTTTACTGATTTTATAAATTTTAATATTAGATTAATTTATATATATATATATATATTATTTTATTTTTAATTTCCTTACTATCCTAATAAGTGACTAAGCAGGAAAAATGTAAAAAAAATAAAAAAATTAAGTGCCACATAAGCAAAAAACAGCCAACTCATGGATGACCTGATGGGTAACCTGCAGTAGCCGATCACGGGGCATTTTTATCATTTTTTTGTAAGTTAGAAGATATTTTTAAAAAGTGCTAAACTTAAAGGATATTTTCTTAATTAGGGCAAACTTACGAGACATTTTTACCAATTTTCCCTAAAAAAATATGAGATAATGAACAAGTTAGTGTGGTGATTTGATGGTGAGTTGAGTTACATGTTGGTTGTGGAGTCTGGAGTCGCAATCAAAGTGTAGGTAGTTTTTGTTATTTGTTGGCACAGTTGAAATTGATAAATCTGCGGGCTTATTTTTTGGAAAAAATACGACTTTCATTTATTTCAAGAATCAATCCAGTCAAATCATTTCTTTCCTCAGATATAAAATTATAACCCATCTTTTGGTCAAACTTGGGATAATAAAAACCACGTCAGATTTCTAAAACTTATCAACAAAAATTGCATCAAAATTAATAATTTAATTTTATGGTTGAGAGTCATCATATTTTACCTACTTTAAGCACCTAAAAATTACCTATTTTTGCAGATATTACAAAAGAATCGTAACTAAAGTGATCAAAATCAAAATATGAACAGCAATTGTTGCAAAACGTAAAAGATCTTCAATAGTAAACATAAAGAGATGGATGACCAAATTAATAGTTATACTAAATTTTACATTATCGTCCCTTCACAAAAATTTTGTGTAGACACTATATTATTGTGAACAGGGGTGGCCCTGAAACGATCGAGGCGGCGCAGTCGAATCGGACCTTTGAATTTTACAGTAATATATGTATATATATATATATATATGTATGTTGCATAGTAATTACAGATAGGTAATTATAATAATAGGTGGTGCAACTTAGTTGGTTAGTCTTGGCAAGGGAAAATCTTGCACTTATATGAGGTCTCAAGTTTGATGTCTCTCTAGTGCTATACAATTCCTTAATTACTTGTAGATAGTACACAATATGTACTGCTACATTTTTATTTTATTATTACATGTAGGTAGTACATAATATATTACTTAAATTTCTTTTAAGGAGTCTTATTTTCTTTTTCGCACCGGACCATTTGAAATATTGAACCGACCCTAATTGTGCACTCTCTTTAAACCTCGTGACCTTGTAATTTTTAATCTGCTGCTCTCTTAGGCGTGAACATAAGGATTCGAACCTCATGACCTTATTGTATTTTTTAAATATTTTACTTCCTGCTTTATTATATATATACACACAAACACATTAACATGCGACCTTAAGCTCATTAGACATTGATGGTCAGATGGTTAGCGCGCTGATTTCTTAGCCACGAGGTTGTGAAGTTGAACCTTGTGGCTTGCAAATTGATTTTGTATTTTTATTTCAACTCATCATAATTATTTCATTTATGTATTAAATTATTAATAATTAGTATATGGATATACATGAACTGAATTATAAAAATAAAGTAACAATTTAATATAATTCTTGTTATTCTAACTTTTTAGTTTTCTTATTATTTTTTCATTTTTATAATTTTTGTTTAGATCTACAAATTATGGGTGATTCTATGGTACCACAGTGGTACCGGTACCACTGTGAGATAAAAATGACATTATTATTGATTTAGTGGGTTCTTCATATTTAAATAAATGTTGATTCTTCTCTTAGTGGTACCGGTACCACAGTGGTACCGAAGTAAGACTCACAAATTATACTATTCAAGTAAACCAACAATAATTTTTTTTTAACAAATTATACTATATGAGATTCACAAAACTCAAAATTAAAGAAATACAAATAATATTGCTCAGGAAAAAAAAATAATACGTTTTGGTTACAAGTTATAATATATGAAATCCGTCAAAACAAGAAGAAAAAAGATAAAATATTATAAACTATACTATACAAATAATATTATTTTTGTCATACAATTTATACTATATTGGATCCACCACAATAAGAAGAGAAAAATAAAAATTTGAAGAAATATAGATAATATTTTTTGTTTGAACACATTATATTATATCGGATGCCTCACAACTATAAGAGAAAAAACAAAAAATTAAAGAGTTACAAATAATATTGTCCAATAAACAAATGATACTTTTGGTTAAAAAAGCTATATTATATCTATCTGTGTCAGCACAAAAATGAAACAGATAAATCAATCGAGGAAACCAACAATCTCTAGCAAAACAATAAATCATCTGAATATTGAAACACAACATTACCCGAACGCTAGAGAAAACAATCCCAAAATATTGCTCCGTTTCCGCAATATCCAGAACGTTGCGAAGCCAGCTTGTCTGGACTTCTTTTTCTTCGCGCCGCAATAGCCGTCAGGTCACGTCTCTCACGTCCCTTTTCTTTTTCTTTTTCTAATTTGGCTATTCTCACCAAAATCCTTATATTTTTCATCAACCAACACACTCACACACATACACACACATTAATGTATATGATTTATTTTCCATAATTTTATTTGGACTAGGAAACTCATATTAATATATTTTATTATTTCTTGTGAGTTAGGAAACCCACATGGGTTGGAGTTGGCCCAATAATCCCCCCTCCAGTCCATGAGAGGGATATGCTCCACTGTCAATTACTTGGAGTTTAGACCACCCAATCTGGCACATAATTTCAACTTCTATCGTGGAATCACCCTCGTCATCATATCAGTTGCATTCTTACTCAAATTCAAAACAACTACAAGAAAAAATCAAATTAGAGACGGATTTTACATGATATCAGTTTCTAAATTAAAGTAGTAATGGATTAGAGACGAAATGATTGGTCTATATAATATTGGTCTCCAAAATTTAGAGACCGATTTTATTCCGTCTCTAAATTTAGTGACGGAATTTTCCTCTTTATTATGAAATTAAAGACCAAATTACCTACCGAATAGAGACGGATTATGTCTGTCTTTAATATTCGACTGCTAAATCGTCACTAATCGGATACTAATGACTTTTTGCCACTTTCGTCACTATTCTATTTCTATTCTATTATGTGACCAATATTATCTATTACCAATTTCCGTCTCTAATCTATTTTTTTTTTTAACACTCTAACAGTCACACTAAACCCAACTCTTGCAGCTTCTAATGATGACATTAATCCTCTGAAAACGCTCAGTTTCCCTCTAAGCGGTAATCAATGCATACTCAGAACTTGAATACTTCGTAGATGGTCTTCTTTCTCTGGTTGACTTTTGATTATTTAGTTCAGGAGAGGGAGATGGAAGCTCCCCCTAATCAGCAACATATGCATCATCTCCTCTTATCTCTTGCTCATTATCACCCCCAAGTTCTTCTGAAAAAATTATGTAATGAGAATCATCACTCTTCTCTGATATATCAATATTTGTCAATATTTCATGCTCATGAAACACCAAATCTCTACTTCTCATGATCTTTTTCTTTTCAGAATCCTATAATTTTTAACCAAGTTCTTCATCTCCAGAGCCAATCATAATACATTTAGCGACTTTATCATCAAGCTTTTGTCTGAGTTCCTTCAACACATGTTCAAACACTTTGCACCCAAATCCTTCAAGCGCGAATAAGTTATTTATTTTCAATTCACATCTTCTCAGGAACATCAAAATTCAAAGGAACTGATAGAGATCTATTTATCAGGTAGCAAGCAGTGCGTGTAGCTTCACTCCAGGATGACTTGGGAAATTTAGTCATTCTTAGCATACATCTCACTATTTCCACAATGGTCTAAATCATGCTCTCTGCAACACCATTGTGTTGTGGGGTACTAGGAACCGTCTTTTCATGTCTGATGTCATGTTGATCTTAATACTCTCGAAATACGTGAGACGTGTACTCACCACCATTATCTTTACGAAGACACTTTAAATGTCTACACATCTCTCTTTCCACCATGACATGAAAATTCTTGAAAATTTGGAGCACCTGATCTTTCGTGCTCATGAAATACACTCACAATTTTCGTGAAGCATTGACAATAAAAGTGACAAATATTTATTGCCACCCTACAAACTCAATTTCCATGGGACCACACACATCAGAGTAAATCAAATCCAATTTATTTTGTTTTCTTTTAGATGCCGAACTAAAAGAAACTCTGCGTTGGTTACCAAATAAAAAAATAAAAAAAAATCACAAGGACTCAGAATTTGAATTCTACCTTTCAGAAAGGTGATGAGAGGGATTTCTTCGCCAAAATCTGCATCTTTAGTCCTTTCTTGCTGTGACCCAACTGTCTATCCCACAAATCCGGTGTGACTACATCCTCCACTGCATTAACAGATTGTCCAGTCAAACTCACTTTGGTTTTGTGCAATGAACCTGTGAATTTACTCTTAGCAACAATTCTTGATCCTGTGGCGAGTTTCCATTTTTCATCATCCATGTGGCTATGAGAACCTACTTATTCGAATAGACGAGAAGAAATCAAATTCCAATGCAAATCTGAGATGTGTCAAACATCCTTCAAAACTAGCTCATACCAGGCTACATACACATATATACCTTCAATCCTAGTAATAACATATAAACTCTTGTTACCCATCTTGATTGTGCCCAAATCTCCCGTTCTGTAAATAGTGAAGAATTCATTGGAAGGAGTCTCGTGATGTGATGCACCAGAATCAACCACCCACTCCACATGAGTCAGTAATGTTACACTCTTCATCTCCAGTTAAAAGAGATACTATATCTTCATCAGCGTCTTGTTTTTTTCCTCCTTGTTCCTTTTTTCCAAATCCTAAAGTTCCTTTTGACATGGTTCGGTTTACCGCAATGGTAGCATGAATATAACTTTCCTCTAGACTGAGATTTCCCTATTGATTTGCTACATCTATTAGTAACTCTGCTATGATTTCTTCCTCCGTTCTCTGTGACAAGAGCTTGTGTAGTATTTGTTCCCATACCATTTCTCCTTATTTCTTAACAAATAATATTTTACCATGGAAAGAGACACAACACCTTCTGGAGCAGTATTGTTAAGCGCAACACCAAAATTTCTGAGCTATCCGACAGAGAGCACAAAAGCATCAACCCTTGCACCTCATCATCAAGAGTTATTTTCATGGCTGCCAATTGATTAGTCAAGTCCTGAAACTCACTCAAGTGGTCTGCAATAGATTTTCCATCTCTACATTTCAAATTCACAAGCTTCCTAATTATAAAAGCTTTATTCTGGGCATTCTTCTTCTTCTAATACAAATTCCTTAATTTTTCCCGCAGTACTTTTCCATCAATTTCTTGAGCTACATGATGAAACACATATAAACTTTTATTAAATCAATTGCCTTCCAGTGTATTTCTTCCAGTTTTCTTCAGATTTTTTCGCTTGACCTCTTATCTCCAAACTCAATGGGATCAAATAAATCCTTGCAATAAACAACATCCTCCATCCGGGGTTTACAGATAGAATAATTCAACGATGTCAATTTAATCATCCTACTAGTCATCGAATCCTCCATATTCACACAATCCCAGTCAATCAATCAACCAAGCTCTTGATACCACTTTTTAGGAATGAAACCAATTTATCTTATATGAATTCAAATATCACGCGTGTTAAACGAACACAAATAATAATCATAACCAGAAACAAAATAAAGTAGAACACCAAGATTTACGTGGATAATCTGCCAATATAGAGGGAAATACCATGGGACAAACACGGAGCAATTCCACTATATCAAATAATAATTACAAAGTCTATCAGGTTTTGTCCTAACCTAATAAATATCAATTAGGGAAACCAACAAATCCTCTAGCAAAACAAGAAATCACCTGAATATTGTAGACACCACATTACCCGAACACGTTAGAGAAAACAACACCAAACATTGCTCTGTTGTTATGCAATCCAAAACGCAACGAAGATTGAGATACTTTAGATGAATATCTCAATAAAGATTTTTAAATTTCTTGGAAGTTCTATTTGAGAAAAAAACTTCATTTGATAAATAAAAACATACACACACACATACATATATATATGAGTAGTTCTCTTTTGCGCCAATTGGGCGAACTTTTGATTCGTGCAATCCGAGTAATTCATAAGTCTTCATGACAAAGTATAAGTGTTTATGCTGAAAGATATCACTTATTTTAAATAAATATATGATTTCCATGGATCGACCAATCCGCCCTTTAATCCAGATTATACGATCTAAGAACCATGCAACTGGTGTACATGGAAATTAGTGATATATATTGGATCAAAATTATGGAGGCCTTTAGATTTACTTGGCTTGCGGACCAAGCTATTGGCTTGGGAGACTAAATTTTGGATTAAGTTTTTTCCTAGAGTAATTAAGGTTTTCCAAGATTAAGTTCTTTCCTAATCTAATTAGATTACTCTCTCTCTCTCTCTCTCTCCCCCTCCCCCCCCCCCCCCCCCGTGGACTATATAATTTATCGAACTACGTAAACCTTGTATTTGTTGTTATTTTTTTTTTTTACCGTTTATATTTTTGTTGTGTTTTTTTATTTCTCTTGTGCTTGTTTGACAACAATTGACATCTAGAGAAAGGTTAGATGGCTGGGTCTGGAGCGAAGTTTGATCTGATAAAGTTCAATGGAATTGAAAATTTTAGATTATAGCAAAGACGTGTCAAGGGTATATTAGTACAACAAGGGGTGACTAAAATTTTATTTGGGAAAAAGCCCAAGAAGATGGAGGAGCAAGAGTGGCTAGAGTTAGAGACCAAGGCAGTGGTGACGATTCTCTGTGTTTGGAAAATGACATGATGTATCATGTCATGGATGAGCATTCGCCGACTGAAGTTTGACAAAATCTAGAAAATCGTTATATATCGAAGTTGTCGTCGAACAAACTATTTCTTAAGCAAAGGCAGTATGGATTAAGATAGTCGATGGCTTGGATCTAAGTTAACAAATCACGGTATTTAATCAGATTATCAGCGATTTGATTAGGATGAACGTCAATTTCAAGGATACAGACAACGCGTTGATGGTATTAAATTCCCTGCTAAATTCTGCAACTTAAGAAAATTTAGTTACAACTGCAATATAGGAAAATGAGTCCTTAAAATAGAAAGATGTAAGGAAAGATGCTACGAGAGCCCTACTTGCGTTTCACGAATCTATAAAGTCAGTAATGAAGGAGAAAGGCTGGTTGTGAAGGGTAACCGAGATCATGGGTGGAGTTAGAAAAAGGGAAGGGTAGGGTTGGAAGTCTCGCTCAAAGTCCAAGAAGTACAATGACAATTGTTATTGATTGCTCCATTTTCTACCAATTAAACCACAAGTGGACGGTGTAGTAGTAGCCTTGAAGGAATTTATGCACTGGTCATGAGAGTGTTACTGAGAGTGTTGTGACACTGGGACGAACACACTTCTTGTTTAAAGTTGAATTGTAGATTATATAAAACTAGAAATGATAAACATAGATGAGATATTACAAACTCAGACAAAAACGAAGCCTGAGCAATTTTATCTTCAATCACAGCGGAATGAGTTTTATACAATGCCTTTGAAAATCCTAAATTTGATCATACAAGAAACGATCAAATTTACACTCATACTAAATCTACATACTAGGCAAACCTCTTTTGAGAGAGGGATCATACAAAGTCTCACAACAAAGAATGTGAGAAGTATGAAGAAGTTAGCCTTCAACTTTTGGTGCGAAAATGTCTTGGAGAAATTCTGATCTCTACACTCAGTTTCTTTCTCCTATTTTCCACACCTGATCTTCTCTTGTCAGCCATATAAATATCCACCAAGAGAGGTAGTTATTTCCTGCAAGATAAGATCAAAGAAAAATAACCGCCAATCTTCCAAACTAAACTTATCCATGCAGTTACATATGAAAAACTAAACTTATCCAAATAGACACATACTAAATATATAGAGTAAACGTACAAGGACAGCAAGGTAAAAATAGAAAGAAGAGTAGAACGTGTTTCCCAGGGTGTTTCAACACAAGGTGAAATACTTAGCAGAACATTGAAGGAAACACATGTTCTAACAAGTCTAGTGAAGATGACCTAATCGAATTACTTGTGGTGTTAGTACGAGAATATATATGCTAATGAGTAATAATTTATAACTAATAAACGAAATTCAACAATATGAAAGTTATGTTTATGATGTCTGATTTCAATCAATTACTGTGCGATGATAAACAACCGCATATGCAGATGCATATATCTATCCTTAATTCTTATGTTATTGTTATGAGGCTTTACGATTTGATATCTCAAACCACCTTCTAGAGCGTTTGATGTGTGGATCATACACGACAAACCAACCTCACGGAAGAAGTGTATATAACTCCTAACAGTGCCTAAGAATTACCCCCATAATATCTCTTTACCCTTCTGGTTTCTTAGACATATTATGTCGTGTGTTATTTAGACATTAATATCCTCACCATCCAGTACATCAAATATATGATTCTTGAGTGTCAGATTAGGTGATCAGGCTAACCTAACATAATTTGTAATGCAACAAATCGAATAACAATAGAACACATATAAATTACGGATAACATATAAACATCTACATTGTAATTGAAACCTATTTTCTAAACTCTAAGATATATACTGACTACTCCACAACAGAATTAACAAACTAAGCTTACATATAAAAGACTACACAACATTAGGTTAACGTAAGGATCGATCGAATATAAGCTCTTTACACGCATCTATTTTCTCTGGCAGTGGTAATTTGCTCGGCCAAGCAAGATTTCTACCCAACTGTGCAAATGCTCCATGGAATAAGCAATTCACCACTAACACAAATGCACGACCAGCCAAGATTTCTGCCCCGGTCAAGCAAATGCTCCTTCCATTAATCTTTTTCTTCTCTTTCATCTGGGCCACTCTAACTCCATTCTAGGTAATCCAATGTCTCATTGAGCAGGTTATTGAGGTTGAGTTGGATACTTATGTAAATGAAGATATCGATCATGCTAAAGAAAGTACTACACCTATCATCGAGGTGCCATAGCAGTTGCAACTAGAAGGCATAAATGCACTATCAAACCACCAGTCAGGTATAAATTGGAAGATATGGCTTCATATGCTCTCAATATTAGCAATGGAGATCCATCATCTTTCCAGAAAGTTATTAATAGTTTGTAAAGGGGTAGATAAATAGGTGCTATGGTACAGGAGATTGAGTCATTAGCTAAGAATGATACTTGCGATTTTATGGAGCTTCCTAGAGGAAATATGACAATTGGTTGCAAGTGGATCTTTAAGAAGAAGGAATCAGTTTCAGAGAAGAAAGAAGAAAAGTTTAAGGCTCATGTTGTAGCAAAGGGGTACTCACAATGGAAAGGAGAATATTATGATGAGATTATTTTTCCGACGGTAAGATACACGTCTATCAGGCTTATCTTGGCACTTATAGCACATCATGACTTAGAGCCGGAGAAGATGGATGTGAAGGTTGTGTTCTCACATAGAGATATGGAGCAACAGATTTACTTGTATTAGCCACAAAGGTTTAGTCATCCTTAACAGGGGAATTTAGTATGTAAATGGTGTTAGAGTAGAATGCCTGGCGCATCAATTAGATTGGATTATTGTACTCTTTCACATTTTATATATAAACAATTTAATTGGGAATTATATTAATGAAGACATTACTCTTTATCTTTTATATTGTTTTTCATATTTGCAAAATATCAGATAAAGTTCTTAGATCAAAATAAGTTAAGGGGTATGGTCACGTATGTGATGGTGATCATGGAATATGCTCTTGAAGATTTGGTCTTAAATTAGTCCCAAGTCAAAGCTATTCAAGATAGGACATTTAATAGTTGGTAAGACTTGTGCATCCGATGAATACTCGTGAGACGAGAATATTATATTCCATTAGTATTAGTTGGGTGACACGAGTTCATGTATGCAGATGTTTGTTATTGAACAAGTTCATTGGACTTGATCCATGGAAAATTCTTAATTGGAGATATCTTGTCGAAATAAGGATTTCCTAATTGCGCTAGTACATGATTAGTCCTTAGACTTGAGGCATGACGGTAGTCTTATGTATATTATGTAATACTTAGATATATCTTCTGATTGCTTGACAATCGCAATGGGATATATTGGGTATTAAATAAATGTACGTAGAGACTTGTCAATGACCAACATAGAATCCGACACTTGTAATTGACAAGAGAATCTCTTGTGTTTTTGTTGTTCTTAATTCGAAGACTTTGGCCAAGACAGGGTGAATATGAATTCATCAAAATCATTGTAACTTGAAAAGAATAACATAGTTATTGATTTAACGGGGTTCGACTTATAATCCATACCCCGGAATCAATCGGGAGATTAGTTGTTGGAAAGACTTTACATGTATGATAATCGCAACTATACAGGTTTACTCGTTATTTCACCTAACACTAGGTGTCATGCTACTTGCTAGGTGTTCCCCTGATTTATAGGTTTTAGAATTAGAGAGTTAATTCTAAATAACCAAATAATTGTTATTTACAAATTGCAAAAGTTGTAAGCCTACTGTTAGTGTTAGTAGTGAACCTAAAAGGGTCACACATAAGTTTGAATGACAACACATATCGATTAAGATAATCCAATAGTTGAATATAATCAATTAATAATGATTAATTAATTAGATTTATATTTCGATTCAATTGCTGAATTAAATATAAATTCAATTAGATTATTTAATTGATAGCAATAGTGGATAACATTTAATCAATTAACTTGATTAAAATTGTTTGTGATTTGAAATCAAAATTAATGGTAGCAGGCTTTATTATAAAAGTCCACTAATAGAAAGGAGATATAATTATTTAGATAAATTAGTTTATCTAAATAATTAAATTATATATATTATATAAATTTGTTTATATATGTACAATATATATAAAATGGAGTTAGATTCCATTTAGGTGGTTGGACGTGGAACATAATTAGAAGAATGAATAAGTCCTTTTTTGTTATTTTCAGCTATTTTAGAGGAAGAAAGGGTTTTTGAATGTTTCAAAACAAAATTTTATTGGCGGTGATTTTTTTTAATTAGGTTTACCTTTCATAATTGAAAGAGACTTAATAAAGGGAGAGAAGACCAATTTTGAAATCACTCTCTCTGGCTAGTAACTCGGCAGAATATTTACGGAAGAACAGGTCCTCCAATTTTTTATCTCCTTTTTCTTTATACACTATCTTCTAATTGATTATAATACGAATCAATACTACTAGCGAAGTATTGATTCGGTGTTATCATTCAACCGGTGGACCAATTAGAGGGATTACAAGTGGGATCCTTGCGAGTTCCTGTGTCAAACAAGGAATCGATTCCTGCTAACCTCTACGTCTAAAGAAGGAGATTATCGGAGGTATAATTTCACACACGAATTTTGTGTTTTATGCATTCCTTTCAATACTTGTTCTGATAATCGCTTTGAGATATCCGAGTTAAATTATACATGTGATATAGTGTATTAATTCAATTTTTTAAATTCCGCTGCATTGACTCGGGTCTGCAATAACGATCCCAACAAATGGAAGAAGTTACTTTACGAGCTAAAGCAATCTCCATGACAGTGGTACAGGCGGTTTGACATGAACATGCTCAAAATTAGATACAAGAGGTGTGAGAATTATTGGTGCATATAAATAAGAAGATTTGATTATATCTATTATTGTATGTCGATTACACTCATCGCAGCTAGGAGTGTAGAGGAAGTACATAAATTGAGAACCTCGATGAAGAAGGAGTTTGACATGAAGGGTTTGGGTACACCTAAGAAGAATCCTGGGATGGGATGCACAGAGATAGGGTTGACAAGAGGTTTTGGTAATCTCAAGGAAGTTACGTAATGAAGGTATTATATAGGTTTAGCTTGGGGAATGCAAAACCAGTGAGTACTCCATTGGCGAATCATTTTCATTTGTCTGTGTCACAGTGCTCAAAGACCGGTGAAGAATTTGGGACATATCAAAGGTACCATATGCAAGTGCAGCGAGGTGTTTGATGTATGCCATGATTTGTACTAGGCCTGACCTAGAAAAACAGTTAGTGTGGTAAGCAAGTACATAGCGAATCCAAGTAGACATCATTAGGAACAGGTCAAGTGAATTTTTTTTTTTTTTTTTTATATTTGAAGGGCAATATGGAGCTTGGTATTATATTTGAACATGAAAATCTAGATCCAATAGTGGAATGGTACGTGGATGTTGATTATGCGGGTGGCCTGGATAATAAACAATCAACTACAGGTTATGTATTTACCCTTGCTGGAGGACCCGTATTATGGAGGACTATGATTCAGCCTACATTGTGTTGTCCACTATAGAGGCTGAATATAGGGTTGTTGGAGAAGCTACTGAGGATGCTTTGTGGCTCCTAGAGTTGATCGAAGAGCTGGGTGTTGAGCAAGGTGGAGTCTTACTATATTGCAACAGTTGACGTGATATTTGTTTGGCGAAGAATCAAGTGTATCATGCGAGGACCAAACACATTGATATTAGGCATCACAAGACAAGTGAGTTCCTTGCTTCGGGTGAATATTCCTTGAGAAAGTACATACTTCTATTAGTGTTGCTGATATGTTGACAAAACCGGTTACAGCGGAAAATTCCAAGCATTCCTTGAACTTGGTTGCTATCTCCAGGTGATTAGGCAGGAAATGATGAGAGAAGGAACATCTTGAGAGATTGATTATCCATAAGGTTCAAGGCGAAGTAGCGGTGTTTTTTTATAGAGTTCAATGAATCTTCTAAGGGGTAATTTCTCACCAAGGTGGAAATTGTTTTATTATGGCTCAAAATTATGGAAGTCTCTAGAATTACCTAGCTTCGGGATGAAATTTCTTCCTATCAAAGGCAAGGAGGTGTCATCAAATCATGAATGACCATTCAAATCGCATCATTCTATGGAAGAAATTTCATCCTACACCTATATAAAGGGTTATCTTATTCATTCCAAAAGACTCCCTTAAAAATATACCACAAGTCAAGAAGTTGAGAATAAATTCAAGATGTGAAATTCCCAATCATTCAAGACCGGTGTCAAGGCAGACAAAAAAATATTCTTTGCGGAGAAGATCAAGATATCAAGTCCTCCATCAAATCTCAAAGTCAACCCGAAGAGACGAATCGGATGAAGAAATAGAGATTGTAACACAAACTCTCAAATCCATCAATAAATTCAAATTGTGCAATTTATTTTGTTACAAATTTGGCACGCCCAGTGGGATAATCTCTACCTCTCATCTTTTCTCTTTGAGGCCAAGTTTGAAGTCCCAAGAAAGAACTCTCCATATTCCATCAGTAACAGTGTTTTGATGAGCCATGAAGTCGTCATTCCGAACCAAAAGCATGTGAGGGCAAAACTTCTGCCGAAACTCAAGTGAAGAAAATTAAGTCAAATGATGCTCCTTGATATGAGTGTAAACTGTCTACACTACTCCTATATACTAGCCAAAACTATTTATAGTCCAAAAATCAAGTGACTCTCTTTGATATGAGTCTAAACTATCTACAATGCTCCTAAATATGAGCCAAAACTATTTATGTCCCTCAAATCAAGACTCCTTGACATAAGTTTAAAAGGTCTACAAATCAAATCAAGGCTCGAAGGTCCACAACTCAAGTCAAATGAAGACTCCTTGATACGAGTTTAAAAGGTCTACAAAATCAAGTCAAATGAAGACTCCTTGACACGAGTTTAAAAGGTTTACAAATCAAGTCAAATGAAGACTCCTTGACACGAGTTTAAAAGGTCTCTACATATTCAAATCAAGACTCCATTGACACGAGTTTAAAATGTCTATAAATTCAAATCAAGACTCCTTCAAACGAGTTTAAAAGGTCTACAAGTCAAAAATCAATTGAAGAACTCATTGATACGCGTATAAACTATCTACTAATTCAAATCCAAGTTGAAGACTCCTAGATATGAGTAGGAACTATCAATCATATCCAAATCCAAATTGAAGAACTCCTTATACGAGTATAAACTATCTAAAATCCAAATCTAAATCTAAATCTAAATGAAGACTCCTTGATTTGAGTATAAACTATTCATGTGTTTTGAGAAAACTCTGAAAATGATTCCGAGACTCATTCACTCCAAGACATGTTGTCAGTGAAAAAGTGGGGGGAGGGAAGGGGGGAGGGCTTTGTAGGCAGATAAAATTTGTGCACAATCAAATTGTCAACCGGATATTGCCAAGTGTCCAAATCATTATTTCTTGGCAATCAAGATAAAGTCTTACCAATGTGGAAGAAAACTACCAATACTTTGGTAACAAGATCAAATCAAATTGTATCTTCCTATCAAAGGCAATGAGGTGTCATCAAATCATGAAATCAAATTGCATCATTCTATGGAAGAGATCTCATCCCACACCTATATAAAAGGTCATCTTATTCATTCTAAGAGACCAAAAAATATACCAGAATTCAAGAAGTTGAGAATAAATTTAAGAGATGAAATTCTCAATCATTTAAGACCGGTGTCAAGGCGGACACAAAAACATTCTTCGAGGAGAAGATCAAGATATCAAGTCCTCCATCAAATCTCAAAGTTAACTCAAAGAGAAGAATCAGATGAAGAAATAGGGATTGTAGCACAAATTCTCAAATTCTTCAATAAACTCAAATTGTGCAATTTATTTTGTTACAATTGCATCTTGGTTTTAGGGGGTTATAAATGAATGCATTGGCTAAGCTAACTCCTGTACCACATATAAATCTCATCAATATAGATCTCTCTCGTAGACGTAGACAAATTGCCAAATCACGTAAAATTTGCGTTCTTGTTTTCTCACTTTTACTGGCGTTTCTACATTTCTCTGGTGCTTGTTTCACGACACACACACACACACATAAATATACTTATTTACACCCATTTTTACGGCACATAAACTATACAAGATGATCAGTATGGCAATCATATAAGAATGACATAAATATTCATATCTTAAAAAACGAATATGAGTATCTCTATATTTTTTGTATTCACCTTTTCTTTTATTAAAGAAATAGAATTTTTATCGGTCAAGGACCCGAAAGATAGGTCAACTATAAATTCAGGTCTTGAAAGATAATTTATATCAATCCAGGGCCTAAAATATTTGAAACAATCAAAGGAAGACCCATAAATCCAAAATTATTATAGGCATGTTTGGAAAATAGAAAAACCCAAAAAATAAACTTATCTTGAAGTGATAAGTAGGGAAATATACGATAAAAGTCTTTCACTACGTTTTTTAAAATTATCATGACATATCTAAAATATTTAAATAATTTGCAATGTTTTTTAAATATACAAATTAACATAATATGTATTTACATAAGAAAATATACATTTTAGTGAAATATGTTTACATGAATTAAAATATTATGAACTCAAAAAAGAAATTACAGATTTTTTTTAGAATGAACGTTTTCCCTGCGTATGACTTAAAAAATAAATACCGATGTTTAATAAACAAATTTTAAAAAAATTCAAATATGAAACTACAGAAAATAAAAAATAAAAACTTAAAAAAAATATCGTGAAAGATTTTTGACATATATTTTTACTGTTTATCACTTCGAGACAATTTTATTTTGTGAGTTTTGTAATTTTCCAAACAGGCCTTCTAATGATTTTAGACTTATAGGTCTTCCATTGATAGTTTCAAATCTTTTAGACACTAAATTGATAAAAAAAAAAAAAATCTTCCAGGAGCTAAATTGATAGTTGACCTATCTTTCAGGTTCTTGACCGATAAAAACCATAAAAATATACTTCCTTCGTCCCGGCTTATCTTGCAGGGGGGGGGGGGGAGGGGGGAGGGAGTCTGCACGGATATTAAGAAAAGTTATTTTTTGGGTGTGTGTTGACTTTTCAAAGTTGCTTTATGAGTTATTTGCTCAAAATTAAGAAGATGATTAGTTATGCTAATTTCATCTCAATTTTCAGCAAACAACCCAAATTCAAACCTGCTACTGTTACAAAACCACCTAAATTAATTGAAAACTTAAAAAATTATACAATCTTTAAAATTGGTCACAAAACTGTACGAAATCTGAAATTTCAGATTACTGGGAAATTTTTCCATCCAATTAAGGCAGTTTTGGGGTTACAGCAAATATGTCCAAAATTACAAAAAATTCAAATTCCCTCCTAAATTTAAATCAGACCCAACAGCCTATTTAGATACAGCCATATTCAATGCTCAAATTGGAACTATTACAACAGTAAAAAATAAATACAGCAGTAGTATGGTTTGCAACAAGAAAGGTTGGAAGATTTTGTCCCCGTCAAACCGCGCCTTGATCGCTCAATTTCTGACCGATAAAAACACAAATCGGGTGGTTCATCATGGCAAAATCAGAGAGGCGACAACCTCATTCGGGGTTATTCGTCGAACCATTAATAACATTTGGGCGGCTACAAGACAACAAATGGCAGCAAATGTTTTTATCAATTTCAATACAAAAAGACAGAATAAAGTAGTCGTAAGTAAATAGCTCGATATAAGCCGGCTGAAGGGTATTCCGTTCAACAACAGGGGCACAATAAGACGACTTGCATAAAAAATGAAAGTGAGCAAAAGTGTAGTGAGGAGATAGGTAAAAGTTGTCAAAATAAACCCACATACAAATGCGAATAAACCAACACTCACACAAGCCAATCAGGTACAAAGGCTCCAAATCAGTCTCTCTTCTCAACATTTTGATAGTCTAACAAACAAGATTAAGTATGAAACGATGCACAATGTGGTCCACATCGACGAGAAATTGTTTTATATGCAAAGGGACAGTGAAAGAACATACAAGCTGCAAGAGGAAACAGACCCATAGAGGTGTTGCAAAAGCAAACGCTACATTACGAAAGTGATTTTTATGTGTGCAGTTGCAAGGCCTAGGTACTCAAGCCAAGGCTTAATTGAATTTAATGGAAAAATCAGGTGTTTCCCATTTACAATTCAAGAACCGGCTAAGAGAAACAGTATTAACAGACAAAGAGGCATGCTTGTGACAAACCAATAGAGTCAATCACAAAGCAAGTCATGAAGACGTGCATATTGCAGTAGGTATGTGGTTGCCATCAGATTATATTTTCATCATTTAGCCATCCCACTAAGTAAGTCTCCAAAAATGATTCATAACAGCTTCAAATAAGTTGTTAGGAATCTGGTGACATTACATCAACTAATTAACAACAAACATGCAGATTATACCAGCAATTAAATCCAAGTGGCCAGAAAATTCAAACAAGCATATCATCATACAACAAGACAATGCCAAACCACACATTAAAGACACAAATATAGAATTCAAAGATGCTGCCACTGCAGATGGTTTTGAAATTAAGATTGTTTGCCAACCACCCAATTCACCAGACACTAATGTGCTGGATCTTGAGTATTTCAGAGCTATTCAATCCCTACAACAAGAAAGAACGTCGAAAATAGTTGAGCAGCTTGGGTATTTGAAATTAAGTCATATCATGATCTAGAGGTAAGGAAACTAGATCATGTTTTCTTAAGTTTGCAGGGCTGCATGAATGAGACAATAAAGTGTAAGGGGCACAATAGCTACAGATTACCTCATTTGGGTAAGGCAGCATTAGAAAGGACTGGTAATCTGCCACAAAGTTTGGAGGCTGATGAGGCTGCTGTTAGGGAATAGATTGAATGCCTAATAGAGATTGAAGAAGCGGTTGGAACAGACCAAATTGGTGAGCTTAAGGTTGTATTAGGTTACATATAATGTATGTTTAGGAAATGTTTTGCAAAGATTCTTTTGGTATAGTATTTATGGCATAAACACTACTGTGTGTACGTTTTGCTTAAGCCATAAACACTGTAATGGGAGCATTTTTTGTGATGTGATTTGATGTTTTCAAATTATGCCCCTCAGAAAATGTCATCATAAGGGTATCAAATCATTGTATGCATCCCACTTTCTTAAAGAGCAAAAGAAATACAAATTCACTCAATCTAAGAAAGAGAATAGCACAATTAAAAGCATTGTGTAAGGGCATCATCAAAGAACAAAAGCAAATAGGCTAAACAGCAGCCTCGGGGACAAGCATACCCAAAAAAAACATTATATAGGCACAATCACAGCAGTCATACATCACCAGCAGAAACACAAGGGATAGAGAGAACTAATTAGCCCAATTAATCTGGTCAAATACCAAATTAATTGCATAATTAGAACTGCATTAGGCCTATCCGCATACCCAAAAAAAGCATCATATAGGCACAATCATAGCAGCAACACAACACCAGCAGAAACACAAGGGATAGAGAGAACTAATTAGCCCCATTAATTTGGTCAAATACCAAATTAATTGCATAATTAGAATGCATTGGGCCTATCAGCATACCCAAAAAAAACATCATATAAGCACAATCACAACAGCAACACAACAATAGCAGAAACACAAGGGATAGAGAGAACTAATTAGCCCCATTAATTTGGTCAAATACCAAATTAATTGCATAATTAGAACTGCATTAGGCCTATCAGCATACCAAAAAAAAAAATAATCATAAAAGCACAATTACAGCGGCAACACAACAACAACTACAACAGAAGCATCATCAACTAATTAGCCACATAAAATTGGTCACAACCCAAATTTATTGCATCACATAGGCTCAATAACAACAGCCATACATCACTAGCATATAGGCACAATAAATCATCTCACACAAAACCCTGGCCCAAGCAATCTAACAGCAACATGCAACCAACCATCCCAACAGATTCACCAAGCCAAGAACGCCAAAATCACCAAAAAACCCCAAATTGGGGAACAAGCAACATAAACGAAGCCTAATAGGGCCAAAATTCATAACCTGTCCGAGAATCGGGAACCATAAGGTCAGCATAGCCTGGAAATTTTGGCGTTTTTCCCTCGAATCCAGCCACGAACTCGTGGAAACAGCCGGAATAAGGATCTCTAGACCAACCTCAGCAGCTTCGTCTATGATTTCAGACGAGAATCTCAGATCTGCAACCAGAGCTGGATTCTTCGAGTCTTCATCACGGACACCTTCAGTCGGAAATTAGGACTCCTCCACGGCGGTGTCGTCGGAGTCGTAACAAATCTGAGAAAATTTTGGAGAATCCTCCATTAAAATGAAGGGGAAGCAGAAAATCCTAAATATCGTAGAAAGAGTTTCACTACCACACAAAATAGTTTTCCGATCTAAGAGAAGACCGGAGCACCGGTGAAAGGGTGGTGATCTGAGGGGGTGTGGGAGACTAATCGAAGATGGGGACAAGATGCGGCTAGGGTTTTGTGATGAAGAGGGGAAGAACACTAAGGAATAGAGAGAGAATCGGGTTAGTAGAGGAGAGAGAGGCAGAATTGATTTAGTTTTAGAAATGAATTGGGTTGGGTTGAGCTGGTATTGAGCATTAGGGTAGTGGGTTTGATGGGTTTGGATTAATTCTAAATAGGGTGGGTTAATATAAAATGGGTTGATTTGGTTAAAATTAGGGTGTTTAATTAATTTCTGTAAATGATTTTAGTAATGACATTTTTGTTATTTTGTAAGTATAGAGGGTTTAGTCGGGTTAAAAACTTTTCTTTTTTGGGGTGTGCAAGATAAGGTGGGACGACTATTTAAAGAAAGTGTGTAAGATAAGATGGAACGGAGGGAGTATAATTTTTCATCACTTATTATATATTAATCGCAGTATTTTACTTTATCACAACCATATAGATATATCCAATTTTATTTTATATGTATGTTAAATTAAAGGGTCAATTACCAAAAGCAACCTGTATTATGAGCCTTTTTCAGTTTTGCAACCTAAACTTTTTAGTTTTTCCGATGACAACCTGTATTAATTATTTTTTTTCAATTTGCAACCTCCGGCTATATTTCCGGCTATATAGGCCATGTGACTTGCACATGTTCTTTTTTGGACCAATAAGATGGAGACACGTGGCGGCTAATAAAATATTTAAAAAAATATTAATAAATATTTTAAAAATTTCAGAAATTTCATTAATAAATCTAGAAAATTAATAAAAAAAATATGAAATTCTTTTAGAAATTCTAAAAATTTATTTAAAATTTAAAAAAATTATTTAAAATTTAAAAAAATTATTTATAATCGAAAAAATAAAATAAAATAATTTTGTAATTAATTAAAAATTTCTGAAAATTCATTAATAAATCTAGAAAATTAAAAAAAAATCTGAAATTCTTTTAGAAATTCTAAAAATTTATTTAAAATTTAAAAAAAAAATTTAAAATTTAAAAAAATTATTTATAATCGAAAAATAAAATAAAATAATTTTGTAATTAATTAAAAATTTCAGAAATTTCATTATAAATTCTGAAAAAAAAAATATTATTTCTAAAATTAATTTGAAATTCTAAAAATTTATTTAAAATTAAGAAAAATCATTTAAAATCAAAAAAATAATTTTAAAAACAGAAAATAAAAAATAATAAAAAAACCAGAAATTACATTTATAACTCCAGAAAATTAAAAAAATAAAATAAAATTATTTAAGAAATTCTAAAAATTTATTAAGAATTCAAAAAATTTATTTATAATCCCAAAAATTAAATACATAAAATGCACTTCTTAAATTTATTTATACCGGAATATACGGAGTTCCCTCTCTTTTATACTAATTCTCTACAATTTATAATTATCTTTTAGTATTTAAAAATTAATTTCTAAAATAATTTTTTTTAATTAGCTATCTGATTTTAAATGATTTTTCTTAATTTTAAATAAATTTTTATTTTTTTTATTTTCTATTTTTAAAATTATTTTTTTGATTTTAAATGATTTTTCTTAATTTTAAATAAATTTTTAGAATTTCAAATTAATTTTAGAAATATTATTTTTTTCAGAATTTATAATGAAATTTCTGAAATTTTTAATTAATTACAAAATTATTTTATTTTATTTTTCGATTATAAATAATTTTTTTAAATTTTAAATATTTTTTTTAAATTTTAAATAAATTTTTAGAATTTCTAAAAGAATTTCAGATTTTTTTTTAATTTTCTAGATTTATTAATGAATTTTCAGAAAATTTTAATTAATTACAAAATTATTTTATTTTATTTTTTCGATTATAAATAATTTTTTTAAATTTTAAATAATTTTTTTAAATTTTAAATAAATTTTTAGAATTTCTAAAAGAATTTCAGATTTTTTTTATTAATTTTCTAGATTTATTAATGAAATTTCTGAAATTTTTAAAATATTTATTAATATTTTTTTAAATATTTTATTAGCCGCCACGTGTCGCCATCTTATTGGTCCAAAAAAGAACATGTGCAAGTCACATGGCCTATATAGCCGGAAATATAGCCGGAGGTTGCAAATTGAAAAATAATAATTAATACAGGTTGTCATCGGAAAAACTAAAAAGTTTAGATTGCAAAACTGAAAAAGGCTCATAATACAGGTTGCTTTTGGTAATTGACCCTAAATTAAATATAAAGATATTGAATTGGTTATTACTACCCGCCATTTGGAACAAGTGTGTTTGACGCATGCAATTTGGCGACCAATATCTGTCTTATCCTTCCACGCCATTGGGGCTATCTCATAAACAAATATACACATGAAATCATTTTTCAAATATAAAATATTTTCCAGCATATAGACGTTGACTTAACTTCTACATTTTTGTCTTGTAAAATTCACCAGAGACCGATGTAGAGCATTCATCTTTGTTGAATTACTAAATTGCAAAACTCATCCTATAAATTATTTGTCTTCCAAATTCAACTTTTTATCTTTTAAAATTCTCGAATTTAATCATTAATATCATAATTACTCGAATTTGTTTGTTTTTGCACATGCACCATATATGAGTACCCTAAATTGAGAGCTTTATTTTTTCAGCGTTACTAATGATGTGGACTTGTCACCCTAATAAACAACATGACATATTAAACATATTAAAATGATCATGGGGGACCACAAATTCATTGAAAAAATAAAAATCTCCAATTAAACACGATCTTGCGTGGTACACGTGCAATTATTCAATTCAATGAATTTTTTTAATTTCTAGCTAAAAATGACCAATTTTGAAATTTTCATAAAAAAGTTTTAAAACCAGATATAAACTACTGGATGAATTTGGCAAGTTTTGGTCCTTTGGATTGTTTAAACTGAAAGCACAAGGCCTGAGGCCACGGACCCACTAACGGACTTATGTTGGGACAAGGGGGCACTGGGCTCTTCTAGTCTTCAGGCCCCGTTATAATGTGCTATTATATATCAGTGTCCTCTTAACTTTATCATAATGTACTATTATATATGTTTATTTTAGTCGATTTTTGTATAAATAATTACATTGTTTAACTTGAACAAAATGGATGTATTGTTATGTATAACCAATTAATAAAGATATAAAGATTTTAGAAAATGCAATGTATATGGAAACATTATATCTTTATTTTTTTATCATTTTTGTAATTAAAACAATTGAATGATCTTATCTAAATTCTAGTATTGTTTATACCGTTGATATACTCATGGATATATTTTAATGTAATTTATTCAATATTTTAATTTTATAGTTAAATATAAAAGAATTTGATTTCTAGCGTACTCATAATTTGTCCATTTTTTACAAAAAAATTGCCACAATCTTAAAGCATTGTTAAAAAAAATTAAAAATTATCCTGAGACGAACTTCTACATTCATTTATAAATGAGCTCCCTTGACTAAATTTTCGAGTCCATGGCCGAGGCCAACATAATTTGTCAAGAATTTGAACAATATTATGTCATGCCAGTGTGGAAGATACCTAATAATATATGGGCTATTAAATATCATCAAGGGATTTGCCAATTTAATATTTATGTATGTGCTAAGATTATTATAATACTAAATTGCGTGTCAAATGTAAATGTTGTAGATTGCTTAAATCAGCAACTGTACGACTGATAATAAACTTTATTACGATTACCAACTTCTATATTTGTTATCTTGTGACATTTAAAGTGTACATGTCATTATCAATACATTTATTCAACAGTAGTAGTGTTTGTTTAAAATTTATTGGAAAAATATCCTCATGATACGCATGCGACTTCACAATAGTAATTTCAGATAATTGACCCAACACACTAATTTGAATGTCCCATCTGGACCCTAATAAGGAGTTTAGCTTTACATAAATAACTGCAATTTGTAATAAAAGATGGCAATACCAATGTTTGTGCAACCGCAAATCAGTCGGTGCTCCGGTTCGATAAAAGGTATAACATTGAAAATAATGTTAAACGAGTCAAACCCGTTTAAAATAAAATAAAATAAATTGGATCGGTTATACTGGAAAATTTATTTTTTGCTTTAAAAAACTTTAAATTTTTATTTTTGAAATAATAATTATCCAATATTAATTACTATTCTTAATCTCATGTCACCGTTTAATATAAATAAATATAGGGTAATTATAAAAAAGAAAAAAATCACAACAGTTGGTCCAATTTTCAATTGCAACATAACTTTTAAAACTTATCAATGCTGATCACCAACTATAACTTTTCTTCAATTACAACATCGACTAATCTTTTTGACACATGATTGTGTCGTCATCACCCGTTAAATGCGCCTGGACAACACTTTCATTTACCCTCGATCAATTTCACTGTCGTTTATTGGGAGTCGAATAAGTGATATAATAACTTCAATCACCAATTAACGACAATAAAAATGATTGATTGTGGAATTGATTGAGGGTAAATGGAGATTTTGTCCAGATGTATCTAGCGGTGGTGATGGCGACACAATCAGATGTCAAAAAATTTAGTCGATATTGTAATTGAAAAAATTATAGTTAGTGACCAAATTGATAAGTTTTAAAAGTCATATTGCAATTGAAAATTTGACAAAATCGTGATTTTTTCAGTAATTAACGCATATATATATATATATATATATATATATATATATATATATATATATATGATCCTTTAAATACTTACGTCATTTGTTTATACATTAAAATTTAATTAATTATTATTTTCGATTGAACATCGATTGAACCGTGAATCGTATCACTGGTTGGGTTTTACAAAGAATGGAACTAGAGTATATTGTCCTAATAAAAACTCCATCGTGTATAGAGCCGACAAAATCGATCAAGCCCGATGGAATGATTCCCCCCTCCCCTAACATTTTAGGCGGCCGGCTCTAATATTTCCGGTCCAAGGGGTCGTCGGGTCCACTAGGCCCGACGTAGCCCATGGGCCGCGGCCTAGCCCCCTCCTATTTCTTTTATAATTCTCGATTCCCTCTAAACCCCCAATGATAAAGCGCAATCCGGTAACCACACAATTTGAACAATAATCCACGCAAACAGAATGTAAAAACACAGGAATTACGTGGTTCGATCCGGAGATCTACGTCCACGGGCAGAAAATCACTCTTGTCGAGGTGTTTCTTTTTCTAGAATGTTGAGTTTACACGGAGTAATTCAATACACAGAGTTCGAACCCTAATTCAGAGTTCTTTTCACCTATTTATACTACTAAATCACAACCCTAACTAATCCCTATAATCTTGCCCACCAAATCTGCATGGCAGTTGGGAAAAGATCATGGGCCTTGATTCACGGAACAAACCACTCACTGGGCCGGCGCGCGTTCCTGGGCCTGCTGGGTCTATGCATAGTGGGCCTTTACGCGCTTGCTGGGCTTGTGCATGCTGGGCCGATCAGCGGGCTCAGGTATTAACCCGACCCGAAGTAACCGGGTTATCCCTATCAGATGCCCCCCCCCCCAGCCGAAGCGAGGAGGGAGCTTCGGTTGTCTCCGGAGTGGTACGGTAAGCAGGAAGGGCCGTGGTCACTGACCGGCCGAAGTGTTTACGGTCGAAAAAGTCGGTCCGAGTCCCCGGAGGACTTGGTGGAGCAGTTTGTGAACACGAAGTCGAGCTAGGCCGGAGTGTCGAAGACCTCTATCGGGATGCCAAACTTCCCAGAAGCAAGAAACGCGGTGTAAATATGTAACAACCTGGCTGAGGTGGGAGGTTCACCAGTTGCCTGGCCAACATGAAGGGAACACCGGAGTGTGGTAGCATGACCGAGGTGGAAGATACACCGGAGTGTAGTTTGAATCTTCCTGAAGAAGGGTGAGGCTGATGTGATTGGCGGCGCCATCATGAGAGAGAGGGATGTGAAGTGACACGCTCTGCAACTTCCAAGAAACCTGTTCCCCACGCGCCTTGGGAACTGTAAAGCGCGTGTGGCGCACGTTTAAATCCCCATTATTGAATTTGAATTGTTTGCATCCACGCCGTTGATTTTTGCGTATATAATTGGAGTAATTGCACAGTAACCTTTCATCTTCTTCATTGCGATTCATCAGTTTAGAAAGCGGGAAAAAGAGGAAATCTGCATTCGTGATTCATCTCCGATCGAAAAACTTCTTGAATCAATCCTTTCAAATTCAAACCAAGTAAGTATGTCTTCCTCTTCATCTTCTTCATCTTCTGCCTCATCTTCGGGCTCGATTGAAGAATTAGGGACTTCGAGTACCCCGTTAGACGTCTCCCCCCTATCATATCTCATTCCGGAGAGGAATGAGGTTAGAACTGTAGACAGAGTTGATGGCTTAGAGTGCAATGTCATGTTGGTTTCGTTTTATGAATGCACGGTGGAGGATCTTGAGGTGTCCTCTGTAGCGCTAAGGATGTCGCGAGAACAAATTTTGAGGGAGCTCCCATCTTTTTACCTTCCCTTCGACCTTGAGTACATAATCCCTACCCCCGAGGATAGGGCCTGTTGCCCACCGCAGGGGTTTATTACCATGTATATAGATCCCCTTAGAGTAGGATTAAGATTGCCTCTGTGGGACGTTGTCGTCCAACTGCTGAAATACTACGGTATTGCCCTCTGTCAATTAGCGCCGAACGCGGTGAGGCAGGTGGTTGGATTCACCGTAGTTTGTAAACAGGCCGGATTAGAGCCGTCTGTAGATCTTTTTAGGTTCTTCTTCCAACTTAAAAACTTCGGGAAGTCCAAGGGGTGGTATTCCTTTAGTCCCCGAGCCCGAGGAGGGTTCAAGGTTCAGAACCCGAGCAAAGTAGAGGGGTGGAAGGAGAAGTTCATTTTCGTTAGGAATAAAATAGCTCTCCCGAAGTGGAGGATTGACGAGGTGCTTGATACCGCCCCCGTGGAGAGCCCGGGGGCCGAAGTGGAGCATACGTTCCGGACAGTAGGGACTTTCAAAACCCTCTGCTCCGAGGAGGAGTTGGAGAAGGCAGGATTGAGCCTGTACTATTCGGGCAATGGGAGCGCCGAAGAGGGTAGGAGTTTTTTCTTCCTTAATATTTGAAACTTGTCATTTTGTGCAGAACTAACCGTAGACCTTATATGCAGTGGGACGCTTCGGAAAGCAACCAGCAGCAGGAAGCCCCGCTAAGACTGCAGCGGCCAAGAAGAAGGGGAAAGCCGCTGAGGTGTCTCCCCGGGGGGAGATGCCACCCAGTGCGCGACCAGCGGCGGGGTCTGACGAGCGGGTGATGTCGGCGGAGCCATCTCCCGTGATGAAAAGGAGGCTAGAGCCTACCGGCACTCCGTTGGCACCGTCTAAAAGACCCCGGGTAGGGAAGAGGACGGAGGTAATATTCAAAACGCGGATCCTTTCTTTTACTTACGTGAGGTGTATAACAGAGGCTTGAGCTTGGTGCCGCGTTGTGTTTAACTTATCCAGGGAGAGCAGGCGACCCCCAGCGTGCTGGGGTTTGACAGCTCGGACGCTGAGAAGATTCTGCAGCTGGCCAGAGGGATCATAGAAGTTGGCCTGAAAAACGAGGTGGAGGCCAGAGAAGAGCTAGCTGCGGCAGCGCGGGATCTTCGTGCGCGAAACGACAAGCTGGCGCATGACTTGGCCGAGGCGCGGAAGAGGGCGTCTTTGGTCGAAAGCGAGGCCGCGCGTCTGCGCGGAGTGGAGGCGGAGAACCATGCTCTCCGAGGTGAGCTGTTTCAGCAACGGGCAGAGATGGAACTTAAGGAGGCTGCCATAGTCGAGGGTCAGGGAACATTGCTGAAAGTGTTCGCCGAGAAACTATTACACTCCAGCACGTTCCTTGACTTCCAGACGAAGTTTGTAGCAATAGGGGATAAAGCCACTCGAGCCCTGGTGTTGGAGGAGGTGAAGGAGGCGTACCCGAATGTGGACATCAATCGTCCAGAATTCGGGTATGACCCTGAAGCGGCGGCCGAGGTGGAAAAGGCTTATTACGCCGCCCTAGCGAAGCTGCCGGAATGGCCCCTGGTGAAGGTGCTCGGGGAGAAGAAGCAGCTTCTGACTGCCGCGGAAGTTGCAAGCTGCGAAGTGGACCAGGACGAAGAGTACCTGGCATTCTGCCGTGGTGAGCTAATCACTGCTC
Source organism: Ajuga chamaepitys (assembly GCA_958295605.1). Taxonomy (NCBI): domain Eukaryota; kingdom Viridiplantae; phylum Streptophyta; class Magnoliopsida; order Lamiales; family Lamiaceae; genus Ajuga; species Ajuga chamaepitys. The sequence goes on along the minus strand of OY282507.1, from coordinate 8,599,776 downwards.
CCCGGAGCACCGAGTCCCCTCCACGGATGGAGGGAGAAGCCCCAGCTGTGACCGAGGCCATCGTAGCAGCCGAAGGAGAAGAAGCCGAAGTATCTGAGGGCCAGCGAGAAGGATTGCCCGAAGAGACCGAGGCAATCGAGCGGGAGGTCAGTCGATCCCCGCAGATTTAAAATTGTACTCTCTTAGAAATGTTAGGGATGATGTACTGCTTTGAACAATTGTAATCTGCCTTGTGAAATACAATCATGTTTCTCTGTCTCTTGAACTTCTTGTTTTACTTGCATGAGCAATTTTATGTCCGTTGTCGAACTGAATGTAACTCTTTACATACTTGAGAGTAATCGATCTGGTTGTCTTCGTTGTCTGTTTAGAACACCGCGGAGCTACACGAAACAATAAAGAAGCTCATGCGATCACTTGAGTGGTTCCGCGGAGAGAAGAATCATCTGCAGACGCACGTAGTGCCAAAGCTGGAAAAGCAGATTGCCGCGGCAGTGAAGAAGGTGGTTGAGGCCAATGAAAGAGCCAAAGACTTCGAGATGAAGTATCGAACCACAGCTGCCGAGATGAGCCGCGTCCGTGTTCATCAGAAGGAGTATGAACGAATTCTTTCAGAGTTCGGTCTGCTAACTTTTGAAGAAGTAGAGGAGCGGGTTGTTGAAATCCAGGGTGACATCGCGGCATTGATATCGAGGAGCGCTGTCGAGTCCGCGGAGCTCGTGAGGAAACGAGAAGTCCTGGAGCTGCTACTCAGTATGTATGAAGGGCTGAAGGGCCGAGGCAGGTGGAGGCCCTCTGCTGAAGAATTCGTCGCGAGCACCAGCCAGGACCGAAGTACGCAGAAAGCTCCTCGGAAGGACAAGAAGACCAAGGGCAAGAAGAAAACCTCTGGACAGGGCAAAGGTATCATTATCCGAGAGCCAGCCCCAGTGGTCCCAATTGAAGAACCCCCGGTGATTGCCGAGGAGATAGTAGAGGAGCTGGCCCGGGAAATCGAAGTGATGGCTCCGGAGGAGTGGGACCCGGAGCAGTGGGCTCAAACATTGAGGTCTGCGCCACAACCCAGCCACCGAGCACAGACTAGTGACGAAGTCCCTAGGCCAGCGCCCAGGGCAAGTCCTCGACGAAGGGAAACCCGAGGGGATAACAGAGCCGGAGCTCGAGGAGATAACAGAGCCGGAGCCCGTGGTCGAGGATCCACAAGATCCCGGAGGACCCAACGCAGGCCGAGAAGCGGGTCCCAACGCCGGAGCGCCGAATTTTGGCTCGGGGGCCGTAGACAATAGCTTTTGTACTCGTTGCCTTTGTTGTGTTGTTTTTTTTTTTTTTTTTTTTTATTTTTTATTTTTTGAAGTCTCATGTAAAAAAGAACTTCTTGATGTTGTATTATTTCTGAAATAATAAAACTGTTATAGTGTTTATATACGAGTTTAAAGAAACCAACAAGTTATTAATAACTTTAATCGGGTGTTCGGGAACACAGTAAGAACTATTAATTGTTTCAATTGTTAACTATTTCAATTGAGTGTTCGGAAACACAGCATGGATAAATTACTCCCCGGACGGATCAGGTGGGAGTAACGTCTCCCCGGACGGATCAGGCGGGAGAGAACACTTCTCCGGTTAAACAGACGAGAAGGTGATATGAGTCCGGGGACTAAATGTGAATCTCCTCGGGCGGACCGAGGGATATTTGTAATGGTCCGGAGACTAATATCGATAATATGATAATGTTAGGGCGTCCCCGTAACATGAAGAAGAACACAGCAAGGTGCGTAAACGAAGAAGCTTTATTCATTGATAAATGCCGGGGCAAACTCAAAAGTACAAAGAGAAATAACAACTATAAAGGAAATTAAAGGAAAGATAGTACTTGCGATGTGGCTATCATAGATAGAAACGCCTCAAATTGGTGACGTGCCAGCTTCGGGGAATCGGGGTCCCGTTGAGATGTTCAAGTTGATAAGATCCGGAGTCATGTGTGGCAACAACCCGGTAGGGACCTTCCCAAGAAGCGTGTAATTTTCCCTCGGGAGCAGCTTTGCTGGCTGAGTTGAGCCGAAGAACTAAGTCCCCAATACTGAACTGGGTGCCTCGGACCCGGAGGTTATGATACCGGGCTGCTCGTTGTTTGCATCTAGCCTGCTGAATGAATGATTGTTCACGACGACTTTCAAGCTCATCCAAATTTGCCCGGATAGCCTCGTCATTATCCTCGGGCACTAAGGTAAGGAGGCGAGGACTCGGCACACTGATTTCAGCGGGTATAACGGCTTCAGAACCGTAGGTAAGGCTATAAGGAGTCTCCTCGGTAGATGTATGCGGCGTTGTGCGATAAGCCCATAGGACTTGCGGAAGGTTTTCAGCCCAGAGACCTTTGGCGTTATCCAGGCGCTTCTTTATTCCTGTGAGAAGTGTCCGATTGATGACCTCAACCTGCCCGTTGGCTTGAGGGTGAGCCACCGAAGTGAAAATTTGTTTGATGTGCAGTTCTTCACACCATGATCGGAATGGATCGTTGGCAAACTGTTTACCGTTGTCCGAGATGATAGTGCTCGGGATGCCGAAGCGACAAACAATATTGCGCCACACGAATTTCAAGATATTCTGTCCAGTAATGGCTGTAAGTGGTTCGGCTTCGACCCACTTGGTGAAATAGTCCACGGCAACAACCAGGAACTTCAACCCTCCCGGAGCAACGGGGAATGGGCCAACAATGTCAATGCCCCATTGAATAAACGGCCATGCACCTTGGATTCCGGTGAGCTCGGTCTGTGGCAAATGCTTTACCCGGGAGTGTAGCTGACACTTGCTACATCTAGTCACTAGGTCGTGAGCATCATTGAACAGGGTTGGCCAATAGTATCACCAGCGGAGAACTTTCTTGGCTAATGTCCGGGAACCGATATGACTAGCACAGGCCCCCTCATGAACCTCCCGCAGAACTTGGGTAGCTTCGGCAGGAGCAAGACACCGGAGGTTCGGTTGTAGGTACGACCGTCGATATAAAATTCCACCCTGAAAGGAATATTTGGGAGCTTTGAGAACAACTCGCCGAGCTTGTAGCTTATCAGTAGGCAGAACTCCATCTCGGAGATACTGGATGATAGGTGTCATCCAGTTCGGATCGCTGTCGCTCAGTACCGAAACTGTGGCCTCATGAATTGCTGGATGAAACAAATCTTCAACTATAATATCCGGAGATATATTAGTTCGGACCGCGGAGGCCAACTTGCTGAGCGCGTCGGCTCTTGTATTTTGTGCACGCGGTATTTTCTGGATAGTAACTGCTTCAAAAGTTGACATGAGCTTGAGTGTTAGAGCACAATACCTGACCAATGTTTCATCTTTGGCGACGTAAGTTCCCTGAATTTGCCTGGATACGATCTCGGAGTCCGTGAAGAGCTCGAGATGACGAACGCCCAAGGATTGAGCGAGCCGGAGCCCGGCTAGAACTGCCTCGTACTCCGCTTCATTGTTAGTTACCTTGAACTTGAACCGGATGACATATTTAACTTCCACCCCCTCGGGGTCGATGAGAAGCAGTCCGACACCACTTCCTCGGACCACGGATGCTCCATCCACGAAAAGTTGCCACTTCCGGGGTGAAGGGGCGAGGTTAGCATGGTGATGTGTAACACCGTCCCCGGGGGACTCGGAATTGTCTCCCGGGGCCTCGGCCAGGAAGTCGGCGAGTGCTTGACCCTTAATTGCTCGGCGGGGGAGGAACTGGATGTCATATTCGCCCAACTCAATGGCCCATTTGGCGAGGCGCCCAGACACCTCGGGTTTTACAAGAATCTGGCGTATAGGGTGATTAGTCAAGACGCGTATTTCACGTCCTTGGAAGTATGGCCGAAGACGCCGAGCTGCCATAACAAGGGCCAAGGCGGTTTTTTCTAGTACGGAATATCGCGTCTCAGCTCCATGAAGCACCCGGCTTGCAAAATACACTGGATGTTGAACCCCTTCCACTTCTCGCACAAGAGCGGCGCTAACAGCCTCCTCGGCGGAAGCCAGATATAAGTACAGTGGCTCTCCGGGGAGAGGAACTGACAAGGTAGGCAGCTGCTGTATATGACGTTTCAAGGCCTCGAAGGCCTCGGTGCACTCCGGAGTCCACTCAAAGGACTTCGCTTGTCTCAGGATTCTAAAAAATGGGAGCTGGCGCTCTGCTGCTTTCGATAAGAATCTGTTTAAGGCCGCCAAACCACCTGTGAGGCGTTGAACGTCCCTGTACGTTTTTGGTGGCTGCAGATCTAATACATCACGGAGTTTAGCCGGATTGGCCTGCAGGCCGTTTTGTGAAACCATGTACCCGAGAAACTTCCCGGAGCCAACACCGAAGGTGCATTTTGCTGGATTGAGTCGCAAGTTATAGCGCCGCAGGGTGCGCAATGTTTCGGTAATGTCCTGCACACATGAAGGATGGGAGGAGCTTTTGATGACCAAGTCATCGACGTAAACCTCAACATTACGACCTATCTGGTCGTGGAAGACGAAGTCCATTAGACGCTGATAGGTGGCTCCAGCATTCTTAAGCCCGAAGGGCAGTTTCTTAAAAGCGAAGCACCCAAAGGCAGTGATAAACGCCGTTTTGAGGGCATCCTGTGGATCCATAAAAATCTGATGGTAGCCCTTGTACAGATCTAAGAAACAAAGTGCCACGTACCCTGTAATGGCTTCGGCCTTTTGGTCGATGGAGGGCAGAGGATAGCAGTCTTTCGGACAGTGCTTATTGAGATCGGAAAAATCAACACACATCCGCCATGCCCCACTGGTTTTTGTTACCATTACCGGATTGGATAACCAAGAGGGGTAGAATACCTCGAACAAGATGTCCGCATCCAGGAGTTGTTTCACCTCAACTCGAATGGCTTCATTTCGCTCCGGAGCGAATTTCCTCTGCTTCTGTTGGATCGGCTTTACGCTAGGATCTATGTTCAGCTTATGAGTAATCACCTCGGGAGAGACCCCGGGCATATCCAGAGGAGACCATGCAAAAACATCGGAATATTCTCGCAGGGTCTGAATAATGGCCTGATGTAGCCATGGCACATCCACGGCCCCTACTGTTACTGTCTGCTCCGGCTTAGACGGATCTAGCGGGATTTGGGCAGTGGCATCTCCTAACGAAGTACATTCCTGAGGTTCCAGAACCGATGATGCCACTTGAAGCTGCTGTTTGGGCGGAACCTTGGCAGTCTTTTTGAGTGCCACATACATGCACTCTTTTGAAACCCGCTGACTCCCGCGGATGGCCACTTCACCATGCGAAGTGGGAAACTTTAGCGCGAGGTGATACGTGGAGCATATGGCTTTTGCTGGGGTGAGCCAGTCCCGGCCCAATATCATGTTATATGGTGATGGGGAATTCACCACATAGAAATCCACGAAGATTATTTTTATCCTCGGATAAGTCCCCAAAGACGCTGGGAGAGTGATAATACCTTCTGGCTGGACTTCACCCTGGGTGAAAGTTTGTAGTGGCCCGGGGGCCGGCCGAAGTTGATCTCGAGAAATCCCCATTCTTTGGAAACAATCGGCAAATATAACACTCACCGCGGCCCCATTATCCACGAAGACCCGCCTTACTGTTATGTTAGCTACAGTCATGTCGATGACAATAGCGTCCGTGTGAGGTGTTATCTCCGGAACGGGGTCCCTATCCGTGAAGCTAACAGTCTCGGACTGATGGAGGCGTTTATGACGTGGCTCCTCGGGAGGAGGACATCGAGCTTCTGCCTTTAATGCATGTCGTGAAGCCCCAGTGGGTAGGGCTCCATATATCACGTTTATCACGTGAGGGGGTGCGTTGTCCCCGGGTCCCCCCGGAGGAGGAGGTGGTGGTGGAAGACGTGGTTGCTGGCGATTGCCAGAATCTTGTCGTGCGTAGTTATTGGGCCCCTGCCGGTTATTCTGCCACGGTGGCCGATTTTGTTGAGTGTCCCGGTCATGGTAACCTCCGCGGTTATGAGACGAACCGCCATTGTGGTTTGCCCGAGGTTGGTCATTAGTTCGAGCTACGTATTGCCGCAAGAGACCCTTCTTGAGGCATTCTTCAATCTCCTTGCCGAGTTCTCGGCACTCCTCTGTCTCATGTCCGTGATCTCGGTGGTACGCGCACCACTTTCCACGGTTCCTCTTTTCAGGAGGCGCGGTCATCCGCGGGCAAGGTCGCAGATCGTTCTTGTGGATAGATAGGATTTCAGCTCGTGACTTCATCAATGGAGTCAATTGTGGAATTTCACTTCGGGATTCTGAACGCCCCGGTGTCAGGCGAGAAAATGCGCTAGGTCGAGCACTAGGCCCAGCTTGAGCCTTGTCGGATTGCCGCTTGCTAGCGTGTTTCTCGCGCTTCTGGCGAGTCTGTTCCTCGGCCTTAGCAAATTTGCACACTGTTTTGAACAGTGCTCGAGTTGTGACCGGAGTGTTCCGAGCTAACTCGGTGTGGAGTGCTCCGGGGCGGAGTCCATTCACAAAAGCGTTGATGGCCACATCGTCGGGGCAATTTCCCACCTTGAGGCTTACCGCTGTGAAACGGTCCAGAAATTGGGTAACGGTTTCACCGTCCCGCTGTTCCATATTCATGACGTCGGCCAGGGTGGCCATGGGCTTCGCCCGTGCTTCGAACCGTGCCCAAAAGTGTTCGGCGAGTTCTCTGAAGGAGGATACGCTGTCACGTGGGAGGGAATTAAACCAAACCCGAGCTTCATCCTGTAAGTACTCGGGGAAAATCTTGCAATACTGGAGGGAAGTGATGCTATCATGGCTAAGCATGCTGTGCCTAAAAGCTCCAAGAAAATTGGCCGGATCTCCTGTGCCATTGTAAGGTGGTATGGCTGGCCGTTTAAACCCTTCGGGAAGGGAAGTGGCAATGATTTCCTGGGAGAACGGTGTGATGATCTCTCCATTGGCATCAAGGCCTAGGATTCTATCCAGTTCAACGTTGCATTGAACTCGCTCATACTCTTGAAGATCCAGAGCATGAGGATTTGCATAGCGAACTCTCTTAGCCGCATTAAGTGGACGGCGACGATCCGCATCGGTAGGTTCCTCATTGCGAGGTCGCGATTCATTAGAACTCCCATGGTCCTCGGAAGAACCAGGTCGTTCCCGTCGTCGATCATGACGCCCGCGGTGTCCCGGGTCCTGTTGATCACGCGAGCGTGGTGGAGGCACCACGGGATTAGCATTATGGCCGGCAGGCCCCGCGGCGGGCCCCGCGGGACGTAAGCGATTAACTGCCCAATCTTGTAGGACATGTGCGTGCTCTTGTAAGAAATCCTGGAGCAGTTCTGGAGTAATTTGAATGTTCACCGGTAGTTGAGCGGCTGCGGGATTAGGGTTTTGTAAGTCTTGAGGAGGTGGAGGGTTTTGATTACCCTGATGGTTGGATGTACTCCCTGCCGGCAATTGCCTCGGCGGCACAACTTGATCCACGGGCGGATCTTGATCAGATTGATCCCCGCGGCGAGCTTGATTCAAACGAGTCGTCACCATGATCTTTGAATACGCTGGGACGCCAAAAAATTGCTTTTCGTTCAAAAAAACTGTCTCTCGTTCCCACAGACGGCGCCAATTGATAAAGCGCAATCCGGTAACCACACAATTTGAACAATAATCCACGCAAACAGAATGTAAAAACACAGGAATTACGTGGTTCGATCCGGAGATCTACGTCCACGGGCAGAAAATCACTCTTGCCGAGGTGTTTCTTTTTCTAGAATGTTGAGTTTACACGGAGTAATTCAATACACAGAGTGCGAACCCTAATTCAGAGTTCTTTTCACCTATTTATACTACTAAATCACAACCCTAACTAAATCCCTATAATCTTGCCCACCAAATCTGCATGGCAGTTGGGAAAAGATCATGGGCCTTGATTCACGGAACAAACCACTCACTGGGTCGGCGCGCGTTCCTGGGCCTGCTGGGTCTACGCATAGTGGGCCTTTACGCGCTTGCTGGGCTTGTGCATGCTGGGCCGATCAGCGGGCTCAGGTATTAACCCGACCCGAAGTAACCGGGTTATCCCTATCACCCAACTTACGCAATACTGCATCGAGAATGGATTCATTTCTGTATTCTAATAGTCACGTAGCCATCTAATAGGAAAGATTTAGGAGTCAGTTATTTATTTATTTATTTTTAATTTAATTAAATAACATTTAGTAAATACTAATAAAATGATTGAACATTGGATTTAGGAGGCGTGTTTTGGACTCTCAATAATTTTAGTTTCGAATTTGTGTTTTGAACTCTTTTAGTAATTTTACTTACGTTATGACTTGAGTACTAAGTACTATGTACTTGATTAATTTAAATTTTTTATTTTGTTTGATTGTTTATTTGTTTGTTTAAAGTTTAAATATTTGTTGTTATTGTTATGAATCCTCACACCTGAGCTCTTCAAACCAGTTGAGTTCCTCAAACAACTAAGAAACACAAATGCAAGCAAGAAAACAGAAAACAGAACAAAGAATTTACGTGGTTCGGTTTTATCAACCTACGTCCATGGGAGAGAGATGAATCCACTATATCAATCACCAAAATCCAACCATACAAGATAAACTACTTCACCGCAGCTTATACCTCTTGTAAAACACTCTCAAAATTACAAACCACACACCTCACAAGAATGAATAAAATGAGTTTCTAGAGTATGTGTATTCGAGATGATTTTCTATGTGATCAACCCCTACAATATCTGAGAGCTGCTGTACTTATAGAGAATGAGATGAATTCCCCCCAGCTGAATAGAAGAAAACCGCTTGATCCGCAGAAGAAAGAAACTGAAAAACCGAATAACTGAATTCTGTTTTGCAAAGAGAAACCGTTGTTATAGACCACCAAAACCGTTGTAGTATAGCTGACCTGAAAACTGATTTTTAAAATGCAAAACTGATTCTAACTGTTTTCCAACTGATCCTCCAACATAATGCTGAGTTTGAATGCCACTAAACAGCTATCTTACATCACAATCTCCACCTTGGCAAAAACGAAGCATTCCTGACATAGCATACCAATTCACTCTCTCCTCTGAGTTACTTCTGCTTAATTCAGACTTGGTTGCTGCTTAATAGCAGCTATGTTAATCAACTCCAAACAATTCCTCAGCTTCTGAATTGGTAAAGGCTTAGTAAGCATATCAGCAGCATTATCAGCAGTACCTACCTTCACAACCTCCACTAATCCTTTCTCAATTACATCTCTAACAAAGTGTAATCTTACATCAATGTGTTTTGAACGCTCATGAAACACTTGATGCTTTGCAAGACATAAAGCACTCTGAGAGTCACAATAAACCTTCACAGAATCCTGTTGTATCCCAAATTCTGACAAAATTCCCCTTAACCACAAAGCTTCTTTTACAGCTTCAGTCAGGGCCATGTATTCTGCTTCTGTGGTAGACAATGCCACTACAGATTGTAAAGAAGATTTCCAGCTCACAGCTGTTCCAAATACTGTAAACACATACCCACTTTGGGACTTCCTTGAATCAATATTAGCTGCATAATCAGAGTCTACAAACCCCTCTACTGTATCACTTGTAGATTCTTTCAACCTTTCAAACTTCAGACCAAAACCAGCTGACCCCTTAATGTATCTCAGCACCCATTTAAGAGCCTCCCAGTGTTGTCTTCCAGGATTAGCCATGAATCTGCTTACTACACTCACAGCATGTGCAATATCAGGTCTTGTGCAGATCATGATGTACATAATACTGCCTACAGCATTTGCATAAGGCACTCTTTCCATTTCCAATCTTTCTTGATCATTTGTTGGCCTCTGAGAATCTGACAGCTTGAAATGCTGACTCAATGGAACAGACACCACTCGAGATTCATACATATTGAACTTCTGTAGTAACTTTAAAGAGTAATCTCTTTGAACTAGCCACAGAACACCATCATTTCTGTCTCTGAATATATCCATCCCAAGTATTCTTCTAGCATTCCCTAGAATCTTCATTTCAAAAGCTCTTTGAAGATCTTTCTTCACTTGTTGAACTTCTGAATTATCCATGCTAGCAACAAGCATGTCATCCACATACAACAGCAAATAAGACACTGCTTTATCCTTTGTTTTCCTGATGTAAACACAACTGTCATATTTTGATTTTTCAAAACCAATCTCCTTCATGTGTTCATCAAACTTAATATACCATTGTCTGGGACTTTGTTTAAGTCCATACAGAGATTTTTTCAATAAACAGACCTTGTTCTCATTTTCTGGCAGCATGTATCCCTCTGGCTGATTCATGTAGATTACCTCTTTTAAGTTTCCATGTAGAAAAGCTGTTTTAACATCAAGCTGCTCCAAATGCATGTCATACTGAGTTACAAGGGATAACAGTATCCTTATTGAACTGTGTTTTACTACGGGGGAAAACACTTCATTATAATCAATTCCTTCTTGTTGAGTGAACCCTTTTGCAACCAATCTTGCCTTGTATCTTATCCTCTCTATATCAGTTACTTCAATCTTCCTCTTGAAAATCCACTTGCAACCTATAGATTTCTGATACTTGGGCTTCTCAACAAGCTTCCAGGTCTGATTCTTCTCAAGTGACTCCAGTTCTTCTCTCATAGCTAGAATCCACTGATCACTTTCTTTACAGGTAATAGCTTCTGTATAGTTCTTTGGTTCTGGACAGTCTAGCATTTCAGCTACATTTAAAGCATATGCCATGAGAAAATCTTCATTATACCTTGTAGATGGCCTGACTTGCCTTCTGACCCTGTCTCTGACCAGTTGATACCCTTGCAATCCTTCATCAAGCTCATTCTGTTCTTCTGATTGATCATGTTCATTTGAGGTTGACTCTTGAGGACTTTCTTCACCAGGCTCCACCTTGACCCTTGAACCCATCTGAAGGTCTGATACAGTAACCTTCTCATCATCAGTTTCTAGAAAAGGCATTTTGTCTTCACAAAATGTAACATCTCTGCTGATAACCACCTTTCCATTTCCTGGCTCATAGCACCATAGTCTGTAACCCTTTACTCCCTTTTGATATCCTAGCATTACACACTTGAGGGCTCTAGGCTCTAACTTGTCTTGTTTTGTGTGTGAGTAGGCTTGACATCCAAACACTTTTAGGTCTGAGTATGTGGGTGCTTTCCCAGACCATAGCTTATCAGGAATCTCAAAATCTATAGCTGAAGATGGCAGTTTATTGATTAGATAGGCTGCTGTAGTCACTGCTTCTCCCCAGAACTTCTTTGGGAGTCCAGAGCTTATTAACATGCACCTTACTTTCTCTAATAGAGTCCTATTCATCCTCTCAGCAACCCCATTTTGTTGTGGAGTTGCTGGGACTGTCCTGTGTCTTTTTAACCCTTTATCTTTACAGAAGTTCATAAACTCTTCAGATAAAAATTCCAATCCATTATCTGTTCTTAGACACTTTACTTTAAGACCCTTTTCTGCTTCTACTTCATTACACCATTCTTTAAATTTCTCAAAGGTGTCTGACTTGTGTTTTAACACATATACCCATACTTTCCTGGTGTAATCATCAATTATGGATAAAAAATATCTGCCTCCTCCCATAGTTTGATCCTTTGATGGACCCCATAGATCAGAGTGTATATATTCCAAGGGTTCTTTAGAAGAATGTTTACCTGTGGGAAAGGGAGATCTCTTGCTTTTTCCAAGAATGCACTCTTCACACATTTCTGAATGAGCCTCCTTGTTTCTGGTGATTAACCCTTGCTTTGTCAGTTTTTCCAGAGCCAACATTCCAGTGTGTCCAAGTCTTTGATGCCATAAATCTGGTGCTTGAGGCTTATTCACCTCAGCTTCACCAACCAGGGTTTCTGCTTCCAAGTAGTAGAGGCTAGACTTTCTTATTCCTTTCATAACAAGTCTTCCTTGCTTGTATACTGATAATTTTCCTCCTTCAGTGTTGAAACAGTATCCTTTTGACTCCAGAGTCCCTAAGCTTATCAGGTTTCTTTTCAGTTCAGGGATGAATCTCACATTTGACAGAACCTTGACAGTTCCATCATGCATCTTTAATCTGATGTTGCCACTGCCTTTTACAGGCACTATTTCATCATTTCCAAGCATCACAGATCCAAGATCCTGTTCCTTGAAATCTTCAAACCAGTGCCTATTAGGACACATATGGAAGCTACACCCTGAGTCAAGGATCCAGCTGTTTTTACTGCTGAATTCTGATATATTCAAGATTTCTGCTTCTTCTTGTTTTTCTACAATGTCTGCAGTGTTCTTGCTTTGTTCCTTTTGAGCCATTTTCCTCTTCCACTCATAGCAGTCCTTCTTTAGATGGCCAGGTTTCTTACATTGAAAGCATTTCCTTGTCTCCTTCTGATCTGTTGTCTTTCCCTTCCCTTGTGGCGTTTTATTATTTGATTCTTGTGTGTTGTTCTTCTTGAAGTTCTGCCATTTGCCCTTCTTAACAATCAGACCTTCTCCATTGGATTTATTTGCTCCATCAGCATTTCTTTGGAGGTCCTTTGTCTTCAGTGTTGTCTGTACTTCATGTAGTGAGATGGTCTTCTCCCTTCCAAACAGCATGGCATCTTTGAGATGCTCATAGGATTTAGGCAGTGCATTCAAAAGAATGATGGCTTTGTCTTCATCTTCTAGTTTTACACCAATGTTATCTAGATCGTCCAGGGTCTTGTTGAAGTCATCCATTTGGTCAGTGATGCTCTTGTCTTCTGCAAACTTGTATGCATACACCTTCTGCTTTGTGTATAACCTGTTTGCTAATGATTTGGTTAGATATAACTCATCTAACCTCTGCAAAATCCCTTCAGCTGTGTCTTCCTTTGAGACTTCCCTCAAGACTTTATCAGAGAGGCTCAAAACCACAACACTGTGGGCTTTTTCTATCATCTCTTCTTTCTGCTGTTCTGAGGCCTTTTCTGGTAATCCTTCTTTGCCTTTCAATGCCCCTGCTAACCCCTGTTGGACCAGTAGGGCCTTTAGTTTTAATTTCCAGAGAGCATAATCATTTCTGCCATTAAACTTCTCTGCATCTAATTTTGTAGTTGACATGTTGAATCTTGAAATCTGGAATTGATAGCCTTCCTTCGTTTCTTGCATAGAGGCCTTCAAACAGACAGGTGGTGTGCAGAAGATAATTTCTCCTTTCCCACAGACGGCGCCACTGTTATGAATCCTCACACCTGAGCTCTTCAAACCAGTTGAGTTCCTCAAACAACCAAGAAACACAAATGCAAGCAAGAAAACAGAAAACAGAACAAAGAATTTACGTGGTTCGGTTTTATCAACCTACGTCCACGGGAGAGAGATGAATCCACTATATCAATCACCAAAATCCAACCATACAAGATAAACTACTTCACCGCAGCTTATACCTCTTGTAAAACACTCTCAAAATTACAAACCACACACCTCACAAGAATGAATAAAATGAGTTTCTAGAGTATGTGTATTCGAGATGATTTTCTATGTGATCAACCCCTACAATATCTGAGAGCTGCTGTACTTATAGAGAATGAGATGAATTCCCCCCAGCTGAATAGAAGAAAACCGCTTGATCCGCAGAAGAAAGAAACTGAAAAACAGAATAACTGAATTCTGTTTTGCAAAGAGAAACCGTTGTTATAGACCACCAAAACCGTTGTAGTATAGTTGACCTGAAAACTGATTTTTAAAATGCAAAACTGATTCTAACTGTTTTCCAACTGATCCTCCAACATAATGCTGAGTTTGAATGCCACTAAACAGCTATCTTTCATCACAGTTATCATTAATTTATTGTCATTTTTTACACCATTAAATTGAAAACAAGAAAAAAAGAAAAAAAAAAAAGTGATTTGGGTGGTTGGTCCTCGGGTCAGCCAGCCCAACCCTCCTCATTTACTAGTCTATTAGTCGTTGGGCCCACCAAGCCCGACCTGAAATTTCACCTTAGCCCGACGGATTGAGCTGGATTGGACGGACCGAATTGCCAGCTCTAAACCTAGACGTGTTCTTCAGTTCGATTCAAAGGGGATTTAACTGTGTTACAAATTTCAAATACAACTGACAAACTCAAATTGCGTCACAGTTTGTAGCGATGATGACTGATTTAACTTGATAATTTAATTAAAGTAGGTGATTTCAATTTGAACCGTCGATTTTCAACAACCCCTTTTGTTTTTGAGTCCGGTGTTGTCTATGTTAAGGAGGTGTTTTGCAAATGATTGTGCTCTTGAAAAAACGATTTAAATTGATTTTTATATAAAAAGTAGGATTTGGTAATGATTGGAAATGAAATGATTTTAAATTCAAAAATTGTTAGAAGTTGAGTGATAATAACTTCTCATAATTAGATTTTAAGTTTTTGGCGTGTTATGTTTGCAAACATCGCGTAACTCCTAAGAGATCTGAGCAGATCTCTTATTCATGAAATCTTTTTTTCTTTTTCATTTGTAAATCCAACAATACAAATACAACCCTAACACTCATGTGTTCTAGGATTCTAAGTACAAAGATGAATACTCCTTTTCTTTAGCATGAGAACTAATTAAAAGGTCAAGTTTGTTGTTAATGTTCTTTTTAATGTATAGACCATCGACTAAAAAACATATGTTAGTTGTCAAAAGCCTTGTAAGTAGAGTTTACAATTCAGGTGGTTCAGCCCAACCCAATTCACTGAGTCGATGTCATAAGTTTTGGATTGGGTCGAAATTTTATCGAACTATAAATTGGTGATCTCGGTCCAATTTTTTAGAATATACTAAAATTTTCATTAGGCTAAAAAAATTGGTTTGAACCTGTTGGTACAACAATATTTTTGGCTAAAATTTAAATGACCCAATGCATATAAAATATTAGACGGATTGAGTCGGGTCAATTTTACGACTTGTCCTTGTGAGTGGTAGGTCAATAACATTAAGTTTCGTTTGAAATAAAGTGGTTTGAGAAGGCATCTCTATCTGTAAATAGGCTGTTGTGATACAAAAACAATATGAAATAATGTATTATGTAAAGAGAGAGAAATTAATGAGAGTCACAGAGAAGGCATGAGTTGAATTTATTATGTGTGTGCTTGCTTTAATTTGTATATGCTCTATCTTGACCCCTATAATATAATATAATATACACTCTACTCCTTCAATACTTATTATAATGTCAGCTTGCGTCCTTGTACCAAGTACTACTAATTACTCTATCCATGCTTTGAAAATATTTGAGAAAGTAAATAAGTATGATTCGTCACTAAATTACTAAATGATAATAAGATGATGATTAATATATTGTGGAAATTAAGTGAAATAAATTTTAATATAGAAAGTAATGTTAAAACTATTTGATACCAAAGGGTATATTTGTCTATGGATTTTTCATCTAAATTGGGGGCATGACAATTTAATTCGTCTAATTTATTAATTATTATTTAAAATTAATATATAATCACATTTTAATGACAATTTGATAATATCTTATCCGTTATACCAAAATTTTTTCTAAAACAAACATTAAATTTAGAGTACATACAATTAAATTTTTCACGTCACACTCAATTCATAAATAAATATACCTAAAAGAAAATTTTACGTTTCGCTCAATCCATAAACAAAGATACCTAAAAGAAACTAACAGTGGACATACCGTAAGAATTATCCACACACAATATCTAGGGATTTAAATGACACTGAAGAACAAAAGAAGAACTTGAACTGCACTTTTTGTCACGCTAGTCTTCTAAGACTACATTTTTTGTTGATCATTTTGGATTGTAATGAAAAAATTACACTAATGAAGGATAATTTAAACCTATTTTTTTAGGGGAAGGATAATTTACTTTAATCTCACACATGAAGTAAATTGACTGTTTTATAAAAAAACATCGAGAATTTCATCAATCAATCTAAAGTACAAGGCTCCCAACCCAATCAAAAAAAAATTAAGGTCCATCCACATAATCGGATCAGCTGAAGAAAAGAAAAAAGACGTGCAAACCTATGAACAACTACATTAAGTAATCCGTCAAAAGCAAAGATTATCATCCACAAGTAGGGCTAAAAATCAAACCAAACTACTCGATATTTGATTCGAGATCGTTTGTTAAAAGCTCGTTTGAACTATGCTCGATTAAAGATATCAAACAAGCTTGAACATACTTTTACGTTTGATAAAATATAAAGTTTGACTCGAGCTCAAGCTTGATAAGTTAAATATGCTAAAACAAGTGTAAAAATATCAAACTACTCGAGCTCGACTCGTGTTCCGCTTGATTAAAGCTCGTTCAAACTCAATTTGATTAATAATCAAACAAGTTCAAACTTTATATTAAAAGTTCGATAATATTTCAAACAAGCTTGATCAACAGTACATTCGACTCGACTCGAATCACTTACAACCCTATCCACAAGAAAGAATAGCAGTAAGACCTAATTCTTACCTCGTAACTCATGCACATCAAGCAACGAATCGAAAAAAGCACGAAGAACTACCTTTGGCTCTAAAATAAACAATAAAACTGGGGTAGTCTCTGAATGATCAAGATCATCAATCTCCATCAAACTTCGTCCTGGACGCTTATCAATCACAATTCACAATAGCATTCAAAGTTGAAAGATCCACAGGAACTGGAAACAAAGATCGGAAGCTCCACAAGGCGTGGAAAGACATACAAAGACGCGGAAAAATTTCACAAAGACAAACCTAATAAAATGAATAAACAAATAAAAAATAAGTCAAAACAAAATAAAATCAAAATATATAATCAATAACACGTTAGAAATATTCCCCTATTCTTTAATTGGAGAATGGGAAAGGAAGGAATGGAGATTTAAACTTTCGAGAATTTAACAACATTCCCTATTCTTTAATTGGAGAATGGGAAAGGAAGGAATGGAAATTTAAACTTTCGAGAATTTAACAACGTAGAATTTAAAATTTATTTAATAACTTACAATGAATATAAAATAATTTAATATATTGAGAAAATATGAAATAACTAATGAATTTGGTGTTGTTTTTTTTCTATACGTTACTTAAATAATTTCCTAGGATTTATTAAATAATTTTAAACATTTTATTTATTTTCATATACTTTTTTTATTTAATTGGTTACTTTTAAACTTATTAAATATTTTTCTAATTGATTTAGTTATTTTAATGTTTTGAAAAGTTCTATTTGTCTCGAATTTAAAAGTTCATGGGCCTGTTTGACCTATTTAAAAAGTTCAAGCACCTATTTAAATGGAAAATAAATTTAGGGTTCAATATAAACTTGGGGTATAAATTGAGGGATAAATTTGTACATTTTCTCATAATAAAATTTCATTAAATCACTGGAATTAGCTAACACTGATTGACAAGAAGAAACAGTGACACAATACAAAGAAATATAAAGCATATGAAACACAAAATTACTAGATTCTAAACCTATACATCTAAATCCAGTAAATAAAATAAATTCTTGTTGCGCTGGATTAATCGCGTACCGAAAAAAGTGATCTCAGATTTAATACTAATCTTCTGGTGAAAGCCCAAAAAAGTTAATGGATCAATGTTGAAATGCTCAATGACGTCTGAAATCTTCAAAAAAGACATCACGAACAACAGATCATCCATTATTTCCGGGACTGATACTCTCACTTATTTAGGAGAGACGAGAACTCCTATGAAGAGAAACTGAAAATCTCCACATTAAGAGAAACAAAAGAGAAAGCAAAACAAATACTAGTTTTTCGTTAATTTTTATTTTTAGTCAATTTGATGAATGTACAATTCTATAAGAACCATTAATATGCTCTCATATATATATATATATATATATATATATATATATATATATATATATATATATATATATTTACTTATTCAACCAAATTTGACTTGTTTATGTAATAAAAAGAAAATTAAATATTTACTTGAATAAGTAAAACATGATATTAATTTTTGAACTATGACTCTTATTTCGAAAATTTTATTATGAAAAGCGGAAAATAATAATTATTAAATATGCTTATAAAATAAAAAATATATTGAATATAGTATTTTTTACCACTTATGATTTCACTTTTGCCTTATTTCTGTTTATAGCTGAAATTGCATGTATTGATGTTGGTGCTACTTTCATAAGTTAATATTTTTTGGCTTCAAAAATTACTGGGTGTTTGACTAACCTTATTTTAAAAATCTTACAAATTTCAATATTTTATAAGTTATTTTAAGAGCTTATAATATATATTTTTTAAGTATTTATAAGTTAATAAAATGTTTGGATAAAAAAGTTTAAAAACTTTAAGTTCTGAATTTTGGGATAAATGTGAAAGTCATTACCAAATACACATTTTAATTAGTGTGTATATTGTGTTGTGCTGTGTGAAGTGTGTGTAGTGAGTCTCGTGTGTGTATATGTATGTGGTGTGAGTAATTTGAGTGTAACTTATAAGATCTTAAAGATTAGATGGAGTAGACAAAGTGAGAAACTTTCTTTTTTGGAGCTTATAAGTTCTAAGAACTTATTTCTACATCTTAGAAGTTATTTAACATCTTATTTTGCCGAATTAATTATAACTTAGTTGGTAGAATCATTTATAACATATGTTATTGACGAAGAAATCAAACCCTACCAACCCCTCCAATCAATAATGTACTAAAAAAACATATATTTTGAGAAATTTATAAACTTAGCCAAGCATCTTAATGTTATTCGATAATTGATATTATAAACATACAAAAATTCAAAATACATAGGAAAACACACACATAACCCACATATATACAAAAACAGAAAGAGAACCCATACACATGGGCGGCATATTCTTGAGGCAATTGAGGTTGTTGCCTCAGGCCCCAATGTTTCGTAGGTCTTCTATATACATGTGTGTGTTGTAGCATATTAGTTTAATTGTCCATTCCTAGTCGTTACATAGTTTGAGAAATATTCCAGAAGCCACGATTCAATTTCTGGTGGTCATAATGTAGTATTTTTTAATTCAAAAATAAATAAATTTGTGAGAGGTCTTGGATGCTTATGATCCACACTCCTTAGGCTTATGCCCATTTATTATTTATATGTTGCTTATGATCTACATTCTTAACAAAAACTAATAACCCAACTAAGATATAATTTCATCACTCGTAAAATATTATTAATTGAACTATACCAATTCTTTCAGCTGAAAAAAGATTTACAGAATTAATTTTTTTAACCTATGGTCAACTATTTGGTTAAAAGAAGATTTACAAAATTAAAGTTATTAAGATCTTATTTACGATCAACTAGGACAAAAAAATATGTATTAAACCAAAGATCTTGACTACAAATCATTAATAAATAATTTTGTTGCTAAAAAACCTAGAGAACATATGAGTTCTACTTAAGTAGAGTCAGGCCTCAAACTTTTTTTAACCCGGCCTTGCCTTTACAAGAACTTAGAACTCTAAGACCATCTCCAACAATAAAACTAAAGCAGTGCAGATGTTAGAATTAATTATAAATTAAAGTGTGGATAAGACACTTTAATGCTATAATTAAGTGGTCGGAAGTTTAATTTGTAGGAATTAAACTTCACACGATAAAGTAGACAATCGTAGGTTTTTTAATTTCTCAAAACTGAATTTTTGTGAGTGGAAATTAATACATAAAGTAACCACTTAGTTATGTATTAATGTAGGATTAAATAACGAAAGTTATTATCCCACATTGAAATTAGAGCTCCTTAATTTCAACTATAAAGATAAAAGATCATCATTAAAGGCATATCAAGTATGCTTATGAGGGAGTCTAATTGGAAGCCCACACGCGCACGCTCGGCTCAGCTCGGCACAACCACGGCACGCCTCGAGCTTGGGCTTTGGTCTATGGGAAAGCCTCGGCCACGGCCCGTGGACTTTGGGCCTTGGACTTATAATTATCTTTTTGGAAGCCCAAAATATTTGGGCTTGCCGGATGAGCTCAGAAGCCCAACCATGGATAACACCCACAGTAATGGGCTGAATTAAGAAGGAATTTATGTGGGTTGTTATTCAACTTGTAACAGTCAACATAATGACTGAAATAATGGAATTAAATTTGTATGTTCCCCAGCAGGCCTATATAAGGCTGTCTCCTGCATGCATACCATACAACATTTTTCCACCTGAAACAGCATTCTCATTTCGCTGCATAAGCTCCAATTTAGACGAACGTTCTTAGTTCGCCAGTGCATTTTCTGATAGTGGTGCTACTTCAAAAAAGGAGAAAATCGTTTTATCTTTGGGATCAAATACTTCAGTCCGTGAGCACTAGCCGGGAAGTATTTTGTCCTAAGGACAGTGGGCTTCTACGACTCGATTTGAATTCTTGCTCCAGTTTCTTTTTCTTTTCTTTCTGATCTTATTTTGCAGAATACCATCACATTGTAATAACAATCTCACGACAAAATAACTTGATTGCATTTCTGGAAAATGACGAATGAAACGAACACTTCTACTGTTCTTATGTCAATGCTCCAGCAAGGACCATTCCTACTCCTCCTGCGAATACTTTGGAGAAACCTGAGAGCTGTCTCCTGCATGCATACCATACAAATGTATGTTAAAAACACATATTCTAAGCTTGTTTTTCACCCTAAAAACCTCGTTTGTTAGTATGTTGGACTGAATGATGCTTCAACTAATATTTCTATAATCCGACCTACCTAAAATATTGAAAGGACTAGGAGAGATCAATATTACCACCTCAATAGAAAATAAATGTAATTGTGATCCTCTATTGATGCCTATGCAATTTCACTTGGGGGACTTCTATTTAATTTGTCGATAGATGCATACAAAGTTTACAAATTACATATAAAATAAGGCAAAGTCATATCAATACTAGGGACACGGTCCCATCGGATTATCCATGAAAATATATCATATGTATATATATGCTGAAAGATATTACTTGTTATCCAACATAAATAATATGTTTCAACATAAACATTAATGCATTTTCAGCATGTAACTTTTCTTCAGAATAAGTAATATCTTTAAGCATAAATACTACTAACTCCATCGCACTTAATTTTGCGGGGCTAACCCAACACGGATGTTAAGAAAAAATAGTTTTTAAGGGCCTCTAATCAGTTTTTTTAAGGGAGGGATTAGTGTATTAACACTTCCCTCCCTTTTAAAAATTCCTGATGTAACGAATAGTAAAAAAAGCTGAAAATTTTCAAAATTAACAAAAACAAATTGCATTCAATAATGCCCAAAAACTTCAAATTAATTGTTTTACAGAAATTGTGGGAAATTTCCCACCAAAAATTCAACATCCTGAAATTTTGCCAAAAAACTGTCAAAACTAAAATTACAATCAAACTTCCCTCCTAAATTAGGTTACATTCAAAATCCTTCAAAAAATCACCTATAAATAACAGTAAATCAGCATTGAATGCATTTTTACACTGCACATTAGATGACAAACAATCGGAAGGGGCCACATATTACTCCATCAAATCGACTCATCATCGCTCAAACTCTTTTAGCCAACAACACTGAAGGAGTTTTGAATAATGGCAAGGCAAAGGAAGTCGGAGTATCATTGGAGTTTATGTCTGAATGATACAGCTTATACGGAAATCTGCAAGATTTTAGAGGGTCAACCTGTTTCCTTTCCAGAATAAGGGGCATATCAGCTTCAAATAAAAAAATAGTATTAGATGAAGATGTGATGAGAGTCATACCATTTTTCAAAAAAGGAACAATCAGAAGACTCGCTAAGGAGCTCAGTGTTAGCAAAAGCAAAGTAGGCAGATGGATAAAACAGGGGGCCATAAAACCACACACTAATGCAGTAAAGCCACAGTTAACAGATGCGAACAAGCTTCTAAGGCTAAAGTATAACCTCAGTTTCTTGCACAAGGACACAATTCAGAATAAGATCAGGTATAAAAATATGCATAACATAGTATACATTGATGAGAAATGGTTCTACTTGCAACAAACTAGTGAGAGAGCATATAAGCTAGTAGCCGAAGAAGACCCATATAGGGATGTAAGAGCAAATGTTTCATTCCCAATGTGATGTTTATGTATGTTGTAGCAGGCCACAATACACATTAGACGGGGATTGATATTTGATGGGAAAATTGGAATGTTCCCATTCACAACGTTGGAGCCTGCCCTCTGAAACAGTGCCAACAGACCGAGAGGGACTATGGTAACCAATCCAATCAAATCAATAACCAAACAGGTTATTAAAGATTATCTACTGCAAAAGGTGACCATCTAAACTATCAGAATATAATCATCATCTAGTTTACTGCTTATTGCAAGTTCCCAAAATTAGACCTAACGGTTTATTTTTTTTTTTTTTTTATGTTTGGTAAAATCGGTGACATTACAAGCATATTTTTATTTAAAAGCACACTGTTTCATCATTGGACATGTACAGATTATTCCAGCAATCAAGTCAAATGGTCATCTCATGCAAGTAAACAAATCATCGTACAACAGGACAACGCAAGACCACACTTAAGCAACTTCGATACAAATTTTAGAAATGCAGCAACAAGTGATGGATTTCAGATTCAATTGATGTGCCAATCGCCAAATTCACCGAACACTAATTTCCTAGATTTAGGCTATTTCAGAGCTATTCAGTCACTACAAGTGGAAACAAGAAATTACAATGTGCAAGACTTGGTAACCAATGTTCTTCGTTCATTTGAAGAACTTGAATCTATCAAGCTCAACTATGTATTTTTGAGTTTGCAAGCATGTATGATGGAGGTGATGAAAGACAAAGGGGAAAACAATTTTAGAGCACCACACATTGCAAAACCAGCACATGCAAGACAGGGTACACTCCCAACAGCATTAGAAGTGGAAGAAGAAATTGTCAGAGAAGCAAGTGAATGTCTCATGGCACAAGAACAAGCTGAAAGCCACTATGAAGTGAGGGGGATACTCACTGATCTAGGTTACATGTGAATTACAACTGGTAAGTAGGGTACGTTTTGTTCTATTGTTTACAGTACAAACACAATAGAAGTGTTTCTTTTGCTTAGACTGTAAACAATAAGACCAACTGCAGTTATCAATAGCTGATAAAAAAAGATCACATTATTTTTTTCAGTTTACCCTCAGAAATGAATCATCATAGGGTATTAAAATCAGCCCCAAAACGTGTTGGTGGTAACATTACATTAGTCTTGACAGACCAACGTAAGCAGCCTAAACCAGCACTAAAGCAGTTAAAATCTCAAATTAACATGCTCACAGAAAATCTTTGTTCGACAGCATAAACATTCAGTAATTGAAGCATCATGCAGTTTGGCCACACTTCAACAAACATATTTCTAACACGGAATAATAGAGAATCACAAATATTTCAACAACAATCCAGTATTGGATCGCAACAGCCTAGCAAGATGCAACAAATAAAAAATAGCATCAGATATGAGCCACCAACATAAACCCTCAGTAATTCAACAACATAGAAGAAACGAGACACAATAAGAATTCACAGATCCAAAATTTTATCGCATAATTAAAAAGCATCAGCATAGAATTTGAATTCACAGATCCAAAATTTTATCGCATAAAAAGAATAAGCACAGAATTTGGATTCACAGATCCAAAATTTTATCGCATAAAAAACATCAGCACAGAATTTGGATTCATAGATCCAAAATTTTATCGCATAAACATAAAAAAAAAAAAATAGATAACAACCCACAACAGCAGATAAATTAGGATCTTCCAAGAACATATTTCGCCCACAAAAATTAGGATTCACAGATCCAACATAAACCCATATCTGAAATTTAGGTCAGAGCAGCTTAACCTTTTTCAGCGCTGGAAACCAGTTCGCTAGGCATGCGAAGAAGAACTCACGCAGATCTGGATCTGCGCACCATCCACCCCCAAGAGGGGGATATTCCATCAATCGGAGGCGGAAGCATAGCCAATCAACGGTGGGGCCTCCACAGCCTCGCCATCGAAAGAAACCACAAATTCCAATTTTGACTCAGGAACAACAGATCCCTCGGATTAAAAAACGACCGCCTCATCAGAATCATCGAATTAATATTCCATTAAGGAAGAGAAAATGGAGATTGTGGGGGGGAGGGGGTGTTGAGAGTTATAGATCTGGTTTAGATCTGGGAAAAAAATGGTGGATCTGGGTGAGTTTCAGGGGAGCGGCACAGAGAAGAACAAGAGAGATAGATTAGGATTTCAGGGGTTGGGGTCTCGTTTATGAAAGAGGAATCTAGAATGTTGGGGGGGAGGGGGTTGAATGAAATGGGTTCAGTAAATGGGTGGGGTTTAATTAGTTGGGGGGGGGGGGGGGGGAGGGGTGTTTAAATTAATGGTGTAGTTTAGGATTAATAAATGACATTTTTGTAAATAAAATGTGGCTGATTTTGTCGACTTTATTTTCTATTTATGGGTTGTGGAAATTTAAATGGGACGAACGAAAAAGACAAGTGTGCAAATTTAAGTGGGACGGAGGGAGTAATACATTTTCATGAAAAATTACCAATGACCCAGATTGCAGGGGATCTAAAATCCGTGTAATTGGTGTACAAGAGACCTACTTAAAAAATAAAAGGGAAAAAATCATTTTTAATCCTATAAATAAGAGCTTGACTAATAAAAATCACGTATATGTAATTAAATTTTTGGTACTGTAAGTTTAAAAAAAAAAGTCCAATTTGAGGACAAATGTGACCGGGATGATCACTATTTTTGCTGAAAATTGACATGTGACGCGCATGTAACCAATGAATTTAGGGGTTCCTAACGAAGCTGCAAATGTGACAATAGGTTGCCCAGCTAGACAATCCACGTCATTAAAATTCAAAAATAAAATATTAAAAATAAATTTAATTAATTAATTTTTTACTTTCTCTTTTTTTTTTTCATTTTCTTTTTCTTCCCTGATACAACACGACGACGTTGGCAATGGGCAATAGTAGCCACCACAACCAATGTCTTTCTTCCGTATTGAGAAATGAGAGTATTGAACTTGTCGTTGCCCCCAAAATCCATCTTCCCTATTGAACTTCAGATTCATGTCGTTGCCCCCAGAATCCAAAATTCATATTATATTCCCCCAAACTGAAGGTATTGAACTTGTCGCAGAACTTCATCTCACTTGCTATACGGACACGGTTTCATATCTATGTACCTAGTGGTAAATCCAATCACCCAAAAAAGCCTTATGCTGCCTCCTCCGCCCAAGGAATACAACTTTACATCCACCGGAATAATGTGCGAGGAGAGTACACGCCCAAAAAAATGGTGTTACAATCGCATCTGAATTGGAGGGTAGGCGCCAAAGACCGTTGAGTAATGTTATAGTGCAGTGGGCGATAAGTAGCGGCGGTGGTGGAGTGTGAAGAAGAAGAAGACGGAAGAAGTGTGATTTTTTTTTTTATTTAATTTTTGTAATTTTTAAATTGCTTAAAGAGTTTTAATAAAATATAATAACAAATATGTTTGGTTTTTGTTTTCAATATCATATTTTATAAAAAAAATAAGATAAATTATGTGGCATGTACACATAAACATTATTATCCACATCTGCAAAAATGGTCGGCAAGGCTTAATTTTTTAGGTCATCTTTGCACCACGTCGGAAACTCCAATTAATTAAGTGAACTCTAGCGAAATTTATCCTCAAATTAAATACTTCCTGAAATTTAAGACTTCGACTGAAATTTTGTAACATACAATATTTGTACCGGACAAACTCAAAAAATATGATTAATTTTTTTTTTTGTGGGAGTAGTGTGTTATGTGTTTGACACGATTAAATAATATAGTATATAGGATATAAAAATATGGTAAAAAGTTTGACTGACCCTATTGAGAACATGTGATGGCCTAGAAGTAGTAGGTGGGATTCAATAAGTTGGGAGTAAGGGCACAAAACTATAGTGGGTGTTGCCTTTCAGCTATAGTGGAAGTGGGACTATTGATATATTAAATACTATGACTTAGCTGTCAAAATTCTTGGAATGTGAGATACGGATGCAATATTTCATTGCTTCAATACCTATCTAACAACATCGTCTCCTTTGCTTGTACATCTGCAATTAGGTTCATTCTGGCCTATTTAGTTGCGGACTATTCGACGAGGACAATTTATCATTCATTTAGTGGTAAAGTTCGATTAATTTTTATGTATCTATCAAATTAATGATAAATTGCTCTAGTTGATTAGTACTTAGTTGAGTCAGTATTCACTTTTAATTGGACAAACGGTTACATGTATAGTGTGTCATCTTACTAAATATTAGGTACTTTAAATGTAACATCTTAGATCCATGAGTAGGATGAAGACGTTTGTTTATTTTGCAAACATTTTTTATCCCTCTAATGAATGTGAATCGGAAGGACAAAACCTTTTCCTTTTAACTTAAAGGAGTACAATGCATTCATAAAACACGAGTTTTCAAGTAAACAATGTTGTGTTGGGGAAATAGAGAGAGAAGAGTAAGCTACCGCAAATGCTGCATTAAATAAAGGTCTAGTAGTAAAAAAAGTCAACCCTTTTTAAAATTCATTGAAGGAATTCACAATAATAAGCTAATTAGCCAAAATTACAACTATTTTTTAAAATTTGGTAAAAACTGACAAAATTAAAAGAATTGGTTAGAGTAAAAAAGAAAAAAAAAATCTTGAAAGGTATGATTTTTATAGGCTATTAGGCTTTAAATAAAGAAAGGTACCAACTTTTATTTATTGAATTTTAGTGTGTTTGTTTTGGATTTTGTTGAAGAGTAATTGGAGAAAAGTGGATTCCTTTCCTAGATGGAAATTTGGATAATAAATTATTTAAAAAAAGAAAAAGGAATTGTTGAAGCTTATGATTTGATTAAAGGTTCTCCACAGTGGGCATGGTTGAAATTTATTGGCATTGTAAAAGGTCAAAATGCTATTTTTTACTTATTCGGAGATTGCAATCAAAACAGAGAAAAACTATAAAGGGCCAAATTTAACCCTAAAAATAGTTTCTGGCTGTTTCTTACAAACATGTGGCATTGCAAAAGAATTTGAAAAAAACAAGCCAAAATAAATAAATAAAATATTTCACACAGTCTAAAGCTACAACTAAAAATAACAAAGGTAATATGCTAATAAATTAAGTATAAAATTGGAACACCGTAGGAAAAACAGGAAATCAATTGTAAAAAAGTGCAGTGATGAAAGAATTATCATTTGTAGGCTCAAGGACTTTCATGTTCCACTTTTATCTTATGTCCGTCCATATTTCACTATAAAGTTAATTACTTTTACTTATTTATCGTGTGTAATTTGATTTAAATTCATGAGATTATGATTCAAGTAAAATATTTAGAGTCACGGATTTATATTTTACGAGTTTGATTATATATTTCATTCACGGTTTATGTAACAAAAAAATCCTACCACCATACTTTTCTAGATTGAGGTAAAATAAGAAACTTCTGATATGCTCACACATCTTCCAAAATCATAATAATGGTAGCCAATTCTAATGACCTTTTCTATTGACAAAATAAAAATATTAGTAGGTGGTTAAAACTCTCAATTTAGATATTGTAAGGTGACCGCATACCGTGACAAATTTTAATTCAACTACTCATTTATTATATACTTAGTTGAAATATTGAATTCAACAATTTGCTAGATTTGTCATTTCTTTCTGTTTGTTGAGACAGTTAAAATTGGCTATTTTTATGCATCAGAAAAGAAAAGAAGTGAACCACACACAATTGATGTGCTTAAGCTTTTCCAAAATGGTGGATTAATCATTTCTTACCAATTCCATGTAACATGTCTAACATGCTCATTCTATTCTAGAATCAAATTAATACCACCAACCACTAACCTCTTCTTTATGTAATAACTTTAACTTAAAACAGATAATGACCATAATTTTCTATAATTTTGATGCAACGTGGACTCGAAGGGAATCGAAACTAACTCCACCTAAAACTACGATTGAAAGAGGAAGTTTGGTTGGGACCTTATTCAAGAACAACGTTGCGATGTGGAATATCTTTTTATTAGGATTAGCAACCACCAAATCTTTTTAGGCTAATCACCTACCAACAGAGTTATTTGTCTCTGGCTTCCAAGGAATTGAATCTTTGTTCCTGCATCAGTCACTCACCTTTAGAAGCCCCTGACCTTCTAGAGGTTAAATCGAAATCCCTGCTTCATATTATAAATGAATTGTGGAAATAGAAAAAGAATATTAATAATTTAGACAAATACACAACTCTGACAAAGAATGACAAGATTTTTACACTTAACTAATACTCCCTCCGTCCCGGCTTAAGTTTCCTACTTTGACCGGACACGGAGGTTAAAAAAAAACAGATTTTGTGGAATTTTTTACTTTTTTAAAGGTGGAGATTGATGGTGGAGATTTTCAGGGTGAAAATTGTGGAGGAGATTTGTCATTTATGGATTGAAAAGTTAAGTTGGGACAAACCGAAAAGAAAAGTAAAAAAGTTAGAGCGGGACGGAGGTAGTAATATATGGCTCATTTCATGAGACTTTTAATCCGTGAAAAATCACTTACTTCGGAACGGTTATTGGGTTAACAATATTGTAATAGGCACGCACTTAAAAGAGGAAAAAAGTGAGATTTGAGCAAATAAAATAGCAGCGAAGCAATCAATTGAATCTTTTCTTATTTAGTGTAAATCACACAGAACAATTACTAAATAATACTCAATTCGTTTCACATTAATTGTCTTTTTATAAGAAAAGAAAAATAAAAAATATTTTGATAGATATACCCTCAACGGTAAAGATTTGATCAGATAAAATATTTGTGATAGGTTAAAAAGTAGAGATATTCTAGAATTGAGCTAGAGAGAGGATGGGCAGAATCGATGAAAAATATCTAAAACGTCAATTAATTGAAAAAAAGAAAATACCTAAAATGACAATTAATATGAAAGTGAGGAAGTAGAGCATATATCTTATAAAATGTCAATTGTTAACGTCTAAAAAAGTTGTCTATACACAAAATCATCACAACATAATCTTTTCATTTAAAAATAGATAAATACCAATGAAAAATTAAAGGAATCATATTTTTCAAATGCACAACTTTTTATTTGGGGTCATTTTGATAAAAGTACAAGTTTCTAAAAACTATAAAGTCTTATTTATATGACTCTTTTATTTGTTTGATGTAATTTATTCAATTATATATTTAATAAATTGGTGAAATACTAACATCAACGAATAAAATGAGAAATTACTTTCAAAACAAGAACTTTTCTTGGTGAAGCGACAGAAAAACACTCTTTTTCATATTTATCATCAAAATTTGGATATTATTCGTATTTGTTAAATCACATTATCGACGTTGGAGTTGTTTCTCTAAAAAATATGCTTCTTTGAAACACAAATTTTGGGCCCTTAAAGTTTTGACAGCATGCGACCCAGCCCAGTAAGGCAACAAGCTAAATGAAGCCCACTAAAATCTTGTCGCCCAAGCCCACAACTGAATAGGGTTGGACTTGGATTTATAATTATGTAACCCTTGATATTGATATGAGTGTGTTTACATCTACTA
The DNA here is from genome assembly GCA_958295605.1 of Ajuga chamaepitys. NCBI lineage: Eukaryota > Viridiplantae > Streptophyta > Magnoliopsida > Lamiales > Lamiaceae > Ajuga > Ajuga chamaepitys. The sequence continues at coordinate 8,570,274 of OY282507.1, read as the reverse complement.
TTTCTAAATAATTTTCAACTTATAACTTGAGAAAAATTATTTTGTAGTGTTTGAAAAGCTAACTTTTGCTTTAAAGGAAGTGTTTCCGATGTAAAAGTTAAAAACAAAAATTTAATGTTTTTCTCCACTTAATGACAATTCTGTAAATAACATGATATTTTTTAAAAGACATAAGTGATTTTATAACAAACACTCCAACTTCTACATTTATTGAAAATTATCTTTTTTGCAAACACTACCTACGTTTCACATAAGTGATTTTTACAAAATCTCTAATTTTAATCACTTTTCAAAAGTAAAAGCAATCGCAAACACCCTCTAAGACTAGCAGAATAGTGAACCAATATTCTAAAAGCCTAGTCACGCAAGGTTTAAAACAGAGATCACAAATGTCCTTTTCAACAAATTAGTTATATTTTCCCCAAACATTATGTTCGGCCAGTACTTACGGGCCAACCCAACCAATAAGTCAGATCGGCTGAGTTAGGGTCCGGTGCCCTGTTCTTGCACACTAAATACAACAAGCTAATTCAAAATCTACCCCAACTCATCCTCAAAATAACCTATTTTCCACAACAAAAACATGGCCACGGGTAAATTCTGGACTGTACTTCAGTATGTGTATAAACCCATCCACACATTGCATGCCATTCACTATCACTGCTATAAACATCGACAACACCTGCAGCTCTATATGACTATCGACAGGTTGAGACGTGCATAACCTCAGCTGCTCACTATAACTGAACTATCTTACTAGTTAGCGAATCCAAAATATACTTCTCAAAATGCTTCCAAAACTTACTCCCCATCGGATAAGCAAATAGTATCTGTTGACATACCAGAGGAGCTCATGTTTCCTTGTGGATTATGCAGTCTAGCCCAGTAAGACTGTTCCGATGACCCAAAACCATGATTACTGGGCATCTGGGGCAGATCATTAACGTTCGCTAGAAGCCCCAATGATGATAGGGCTGATCGATTTAACTGACCTGGCTGCCCACCTTGAAGTTGAGGCCTCTTTTGAAAGGCCGGTGGCGGCAGATTGGCAATGGGCCTAAACTGGGTTGGGCGGTGAACCCGAGGTTGAAGGTGGGGAGGTGTGAGACGGGGAGTTTGTCCGCTGAAATGGGGGTTGCCACCTGTTGGAGTGATCGTAGTGATGGCCAGGGGTCGGGAGGCTGGGGTGAAGGAGAGAGGTCTTGCTTGTTGCATGTTTTGTGCAGGTGAAGGCGTTAAATTTTGATAGGCAAGTGGGCTAGGTCTCGGAGATTGAGGTAGTAATAGCTGTTGCACGGCCTGCAAATTCGGGCCTGCAATCAGCAGGCTGGACACAGGTTGGCCCGGAGAAGTAGACATAGGGGGTGGTCTCGTCATATTTTGTGGTGCTAGGTGCTGCATGGACTCGGCTGGATTACCTGCAATGAAAAAAAAAGCCAGTGTTATTCAAGCATTAACAACAGTAAGTGGAAAAATTAGACAACAGGGTGCTCAAAATGGCTTGCAACGTGTGCAAGAGACATTTCAGCTGTGCTCAAGTACAGCGTGTATATAGAGAATCTTTTAACACAAAACAGAAGGGAAGGCCTGAAGAGACTTGAAAAGATACTATATTAAAGCCGTGTTATTTAAATTAAATGAGAGTCTGAACACAATGGGCAGTTATGATAATAAAGTAATAAGTGCACTGTACATACACACATTAACCTACAAACAAGGGTTAGCATAAATTAAATGATAATATATGCGAGTTTCTGTAACTTCCAGAAAGGCCTGTATATAATAATTGAGACACAAGAACTGTAAGTGCAGCAAGCAACAAAATTGTAAATCTCAGCTGCACAAATCAACTCCACAACGTCCATTAGATTTTGGGATATTTTCCCATTGTTCCAAAATAGATGCTCAAGTAATGGTGAGTGAAAGATGGGACAATCTTTAACTCAAATCTGAAGGGCAAAAGCCTAAAGAGACTCGAAAAGCAACTAGCTTTATGCTTAAATATTAACGCGAGCATCTAACTCCAGTGAACACAATAGCCAGATATATCAATACAGTAATAATAACTAGTAAGTGCATGATGCATACAATCAGGAACCTAAAAACAAGAAATGTAAGCATTAATTATATAATATTTTACACGAGGAAATTCTATAACTTCCTCAAGGCCTGTAAATGATAAATGATATACAAGAAATGTAAATGCAGCAAGCAACATAATTACAAAATCTAAGCTGCAGAAATAAACTCCTCCCTTGTGGAACTTTTTGGACTACGACCATTAACTTTTGGCATCTTTCCATTATTCTCAATCAAAATCTTTCATTCTGATACATTAAATCATGTCAGTATTTGTTTGAACCGATTAGGTATTTACTTCAGTTTTCTCAACAATTTACTTTATTCTCAGTAGAAATTCTTCTTTGCTTTCACCGTGAGCGTCAAAACTGTGACTCCCAGTGGTGCTGTTTTCCTCAATTTCCTATTTTATTAATAAAAATCACTAACTGCGAGTAAATAAACTACAGCTAAGCAAATTCTAGAAGGTTCCAGCAAAAGAATAGCATACCTCGCTGCATTGTTGGGAGTCCAAAAGACCAGAAACCCATGCACGTAGAACCGAAAACTTCAGACAACATTTTACTCTGCAGAACTTTGTAATGATTCTTTTCAAGCCCATTCTTTTTCAAACTAAACTCGGATTCAGATTCCTGAAGTTTCAACTCATACTTCTGATTTATTTGAGCAATAACTTCCTCTATCTCCTTCTCACGATCAGACCTAAGCTGTGCAACCTGTTAGGATAAAAGATGTTTTATAAACAAAGCGAAAAGTAAAACAGAATACTGTCAAGAAAATATTCAGGCACCGACCATATCTTCGTGGCTTTTTTGCAATTGCTCAGTTTCTTTATGGATCCTATCCATTTCATTTTGCAGTGAAACAGAAAGCAAAGGTGGGGACTTCCATGTAACTTGATGGTCAGGATCGGGAAAAAGGTAGCTTTGTCCATAGAGATGGTCGAAACTTCCCGGCTGAAGAGCAGCTTGATGTGAAAATTCAACTGTAGTCACCACCGTTTGAGGCAAAGCCACATTCTGAGAAGAGGTTGAGGCCTCAATATTTGCTTCAGGAGCAACTCGACTTTCAAATCCTGCATCAAGGGGAAGTTCCCGATTTGACCATGTTTGAGAGGTAGATTCTTGTGGGACCACGCCACTCTCTTCAATCTCAGCAAATTGAGAGGAGTATCTTTCTGGAATATGGCTAGGACTTTCAACTTCAATGGACATAGGCTGTCCACAGCTAGGAGATACATTACTTGACCCATTGTGCAGCTCCTCACCATTCCTAATTGGCGGTGCATCATCGGATTGCACAGAGTCTATAGTGTCAACTCGATTTGCTTCAATCTGCAAAGCAACTTGTTCCTCCACAACTGGTTCTTGATCTTGAACATCAATGTTGGACGGCGAAATTGTTACGGTGTCAACATGGTCTAAAGCAGGCACATCAAATGGAGAAGAGTTTTGGTTTTCAACCACACAGGTGGCTTCTTCTTGTACAGGATTTAGAGAGTCAATGGGCGAAGCAACTTGATCTTCTTCTACAACTGGTACATTTTGGTCTGGCAGATCTACAATGAACCCCTCAGATGTCACATTGTCAATATCTTCTGAAGCATCCACTTGAATGGGAGAAATGTTCTGCTTTTCTACCACATGTGCATCTTGTTCTTGTATTACAGCAATAGTCGAACCTTGCTGTATTTGATCTTTTGATACCTGCAATCTTGAGTGTTATTCCAGCAGCATTTATTGATAAAAAAACCTCAATAATATGCCAAAAATATGTGCCCTCATAACATCAATGGAAAATGAGAACAGGGATAGTTGATCAGCTCCCCATGAATTTGGCATTATGATCATAAAATAATACAGACACACACACACAACAAGAGAGAGAGAGAGAACTAGACAAACACCAACACAAACACCAACACTCACTAAAAATCTACAAAAACATCTTCACATTTTCAATACATATTTTTAAGCTCCATGGTAAAGGCTACATGTTGAACCATATAAAAGTTACACCTGTTAGCTTTTGACAATCTCATTGTTCGGTTGTTTCTAACGTAAGAACAAATAAGAAGAAAAAGAACACACACAATAGCAACGGAAAAGGAGCATACTTGAGTCTCCAAAGGCTCCAATATTTTTTCTAAACCCCCAGTGGGGGTGTCGTCAGTTTCTTTTTCCGGTTTCACTGAAGCATCAAGTAAACCATCCCCTTCATCAACCCAATCATCAGAACTATCATTGGTCAATTCCACAGGTTTATCACACTCCACGCTTGCATCAGGAACAGTCTCAGACATCTCCAACGGAACCTCTTTGTTTGTCTCTAATGCCCTTAGTTTACTAGAAAGGCAAGCTTCTGCCGTGTCCCGCCAACCAGCTATTTTTTTTCTTTCTTCATTTTCAGCAGCTCTTTCTTCGGTCAAAAGGGCATTAAGTTCCACTTCCCTTAAGTGGTCAAGGTTTTCCATTTTCTCAGCAAATTCACCCTCCAAAATTTTTAACTTGTCAACCATTTTTGTGGAGTCTTCACGATGTATATATCGAGTAAATGCTGAGCGCAATTCGTGATCCTTCTTTAGTGCTGATCTCTTCTCCTCCCAAATTCGTTCAAACTCCTGACGTTTCTCCTTTTGTTTCTTTTTTAAACTTTTGATCTTCTTCTTACAAGATAGCTCCAGTTTCCTTATTATACAATCTATGTCACTCTCAGCGGGTATTTGTTTTTTCTGTGAAATGATATGGTTTTCATTACATTCCTCCCTACCATAATGGTTTTCCATCTCATTCCGTGTGCCTCTGTCCATCACTGCTTGTTTTACCTGTGCAAGGATCTGGTTTTCATAATGTTCTTCTGTAGGAGAATCCTTTCCAGTCTCATTTTCTGCATCCTTCAGTGCTTGATTCTTCAGTGGAAGAATCTGGTTTTCATAATGTCCTTCCCTAGGAGAATCCTTTTCAATCTCATTTTCTGGCTCCTCCATTGATTGTTTTTCATCACCTTCTTCCCTAGCAGAAGCCTTTTCAACATTCTTTTTCACAATTTCAACTTTTGCTGGAGTAGGGTGCAACCTCTGCTCATCAACATTAGATGTTTCTTGGTCGATGTCCTCTTCAGTTACCAATCGATCTATGCCTGATAGAGTAGTGGTCCGAGAATCCTCTGGAGATATCACCTTCGACTTCAGGCAAAGTTTTTTTCGATTGACCGACTGAACTCGTTCTTCGGTTTCTTGATAATTTCCATGCGTCTCTGATTGGATCCCAGGCGATTTCTCTGTTAAAAATATGAGAGTTATCCTATCCTCCCATTAACATTCATTATTTAAAAGGAGAAATCTATCATGAATCACTGTACATGTGATCAAGTTATTACTCATTAATCATAAGTAACCAATTTGAATAACATATCAGGCAATATAGAGATTCAAACCTGGCGTAATTTCCTTCGAGTTCTTCGCTTTAAACCGAGCTTTAAAGCTATGGCCACTCATTCTTTTCCTCTTCATGACAACTGGTTCTGATTGAGCTTCAACCTTCTCAGACTCCATTGTCACCTCTTCTACGAATCTGACTCTGATCCTTTTCTTCTTGCTGTTCTTATCAGGCTCTGACATTAAATTCCACACGTCGCTTAGAAGCTGAAGATCTTGAACGCAAATTTTCACTACCAACTTCAACGTTAGGCCTCCTGAGAGAGATTAGTCGGTTGTACTTTTTAAAACTTCCAGATTTTCTATTGATAATAGGTGTTGAAGGCAGTGTCCCTAGCTTTTTCTGTACTGAACAACTACCAGTGCTTTCCTGCTATAGGCAGGGTCTCGAACACTAATTTTCACGGCGAAATCAGATATATCATCCTGAGCTGCAATGGTAATAACTACATAATTATTTTGATGAAATCCACATTAATTCAATCATAAATAGACATTATACAAGTATCAGAAAAACCAAATTATCATACAGAAATGACTACGTTCTGCACATACAACAATCATGATAAGGAAGTTGATATACACAAAATGATAAAGCGCAACACAAAATCATCAAACAGATACCAAATGAATCATTGCGAAAATGTAAACAACAAACAACCATCATGAGCAAGACAGTTCGGCACATAAACATCAGGGCGAAGGTAAAACAGTTTTTGGCTTACGATTGATATTAGGGGCTTAAATTTCTGGTTAGGAAATTGATAAACAGAAAATACGAAGGCAGAACTGCCATCACCAGGGACCGAACACTAAGGAAAAGTGAACAGAGCATAAGAAGAAAGAAGAAGGGGCTTTCTTCAACTTAATGCTTCAAAGTAACAATCCCCACAAAATGGCGCCATCTTTTGTTCTCCTTGTAAAACAAAGAAGCAATAAGTGTCGCTTTCTCCAGATCACCTAAATAGACACAGAGCACTAAAATCTTCAAACAAAAACCTCGTACCCATAGGAAGAGAATATCGGCGGGGCGGCGCAATGCATGGAGAATTCGAGTAGCGTGAACTGAATTAAAAATGGGAAAAAGCCCCAACTTAAATAAAATAGAAAAGAAAAGTACACCTACAAGGGCAAAAAACCCAGACAATGGCGCTAACGTTTGGATGGGTGTACAGAAGAGAATGCATCCATGTCTCGGAGAAAGAAAAAATAATGAAAAGATTGAAATATGTAAAATATTGACAGTTTTTTTTTCTTTGGAAATTGGTGAAATTGCGAATGTGTTTTGGGATTAGTGGGGGAGAATGCTTCTGGGAGAAGGTAACCCAATTTTTTTTAAAAAAATTATTTTTTAAATCAAAGAGAGAGAAATGTGAAATTTCCGAGAAATCATAATGGGAATCTCAGTTCGTATCCTGAAGGAGTGTTTTCAGTGATACTTACTAGGGTTATCCACAGTCTAATTATCAAAGAAATCTGAATTACTAACATCAGAATAGCAAATAAATTTTAATTTTAATAGAAAAGGACATCTTAGAAAAAGCTGCAGAATTAAGTACCCTAAAATGCTTTCTAGACCCAGATTCTTTTCAAGCAAAAGTGGTCCTGGTCAAATGACTCTCTCCTCGAATCTGTTTGTTGTTTTTTTCTGAGAAAACTCTGAAATGAATTTGTTGATCCAAGAAGGATATTACAAAAAAAAAAAAAAAAACGTTAGAATTAGCTCTATTTTGTGGTGGAATATAATTCATATTGACGGCCATTAGTTGATGGGTATTAATTATTTTAGAAATACCAACGCGGCCACTCTACTACACTGAAGCTGAGTGAAATCTAAGACAGCATTTTCAGTACAAAGATGGTGCTACTAATGGTGGATTCAGCATAATAATGGAAACTTGAGCTGAGGAGAAGAAGGAAAGTGGATATTTTTTGTATTCCTCAAATAGAGCAGATCCCACATGTGACATTAAATTCATAAGAGCCGGAATTGGAAACAAAGGCCCTGTTTGTTTTCAGTTGGGCTGATCCGTTCTGGATTCAGCCCAACATAGCCCTTGTTTGATTAAGGGTTGTCCACAATATATTGTGGACAACCCACCTTAAAAATCAGCCGCCTCCCTATTCCCCTTTATCTCTCCTCTGCTGTACTCCTGAAACGTCCCCTCCCCCTCTCTCTCTCCTCCTTCTTCTGAACAGAGTATTTACTCTCTCCTCTCTCGTCAACAATTTTATCCTCTGTAATCCTCCATTTTCTTGGGGATTTTGGAAGATCTATGTGCTCTAGTTTTTTTACTGGTTGCAGATCTTGGGTTTGGGAAGGCCGTAGGCCTTGCGGTGGCAGGGGGTGTTATTGCCTCTGTCACCTCCCACCCACCCCCTGCGAGCTCCGATTAATGGCGGAAAAGTGCTTTCTTTTTACAGAGATTCTCTGTTTTAAAAGCGGAAAAGTGCTTTATTTGCTCTGTAAGGTCTTAGATCTTCGTCTGGCACAGATCTTGACCCGTGACTCCATTTTACTGTTGCTTGTATTTACTGCTTTGAAGTAGATATTAGGGTTTCTCCTTCGTTGTGTTGTTGCATGTCTATTTAAAGCTCCCTGTTTTAAGTTTCACATGGATTCACAGAACTCTTTCACAAATCACACACCCCACAACGGCCCTTATTTGCGTCGTTCTGTGACGCCGCAAGTATTTCAACCTTTTACACAACACACACTTTGCACGAAATCAGTATTTCATACATATTATTTGCGTTCCCGGAAGATCCAAAAAGCTTGTTGCTGCTCTGTTTGCTCTTTTGACGAATCTGTTGGAAGCTATTCACCTGGTTATTTTTCTGGAAAAAAGGTGCAAAATTTATTTGTTTTGCTTCTGTTGTTATTCTGTTAATAATTGGTGGGTGATTGTTGTCTGATATTCTGTAAGGTTGTTGCTAATAATTGGAGGAAGATTGTTGCTCTGTTTGCTTCTGTTGGAAGATTGCTTCTGTCTGTTAATTATTTGTTTTGCTTCTGTTGTTATTCTGTTAATCATATATGTTGGCTTAGGATTGGCATCTTGATGGGGTGCCTCCACCCATTGAGTGGAGGCGTAAGTCAATCCCCCTTGATGTTTAGTTTGGAAAGATTTTTGTATTTCTGTATTTTTACCTTGAATTTGGGACACTGAAGAGGTCCATTGCCTCAGTTTAAAGCACCTTATGACAGAACAACCCCCCTTTAGGATCTGCTCTGTTTTTGTGCGTTTCTGTATTGCTTGTTTCTGTCTGTGCAATTGTTGTGTCTACTATGTGCCGAGTTGTTTTTACGTTTCTGTTGTATGCTTATATGATTAGTCAATAGGGGGATTGACTAGTAAGGTGCTTAACATAAAAGTAATGCTCAATAGATACTTGTTAAGCAAATTAATTGCTTAACATACCACGAGCATTACAACATTTCAAATGACAATACATCCATCTCCTTTAGTTCGTGGTCTGGAATTTTGGCTTCCGTTGAGACAAAGCTTACTACGAAACTGTAGTAAATGGAATATTTCTGAGTTTCTGTTGGATTTTAAATGAGAAGAAAATTGTATATACTTCTGTAATGTATTTCTGTTGGATTTTTAATGAGAAGAAAATTGTATTTGCACACTGTTGTAATTTTGATTTGTTGACCTCTTTATTTTACTTATGTGTAGTTGATAACAATATTACACAATTGCGTTTCGTAGGCGTCTTCAAAATTGTAAATATGTTTAGGATCCAAACAAGAAATCAAATTATTCGACAATGCAAGATAAATTGAGCCTGGATGAATTTTATATTACAATAAATTTGAAAACAAGTTAATTGTGTGAATGTGGAAAAGTTATCATCGAACAATTTTTTTACTGGGATGTAATATTGGTAAGTTACATATATTAAAAGATTAAGTGGGAAAAAAAGGCCTCAATATGATATTTTACAGCCAATAAATTGTTTTTAACGCAAATATATTTAAGATAGATGCTTGTTACAATCGTGTAATTAGGGAGATGGACCAAAAACAGTTTAAAATTGTAATCAATGTCGTGCTCATATAGGGGGGTGCCTGTATTATCGATCTTGATATAAAAAATTGAATGGGAACTTTTGGATCCTAATTACACTTGTTTTTAAATATCTAAAAAAAAAATTGGTAGGAGGTGTATTTTTAACCTTTCGCATAAATTTATTATAAGATTCAGAAATTTTCCTTAAAAAAATATAAATAATACTAGATAACTTTTTATAAAACTGTTTTAAAATTCTAAAAATAATTTTAAAATTAGTATTCATTTATAAAACAAGAAAAATTCTATTTAAAGTAAAAATAATAAAATTATTTTAAATGATTTTATAAAACCATTTTTAAATTCTAAAAATATTTAAAATTATTTTACAATTAAAAATTATTCAAAATATCAATGGGGAAGTTATACTAGTATAGTCCTTTTACAATTTCAAAAAAATATCTAAAAAAATAGTAAAATTAACCGAATGGAATGGGGAAGTTATACTAGTTTAGGTCCTTATCATTTAAAACGGAAATTAATGCTAAATAATCCATACCTGGTTTAATCATGCACTATTTTATGTTAAGAGTTTAAGACAAAGGATTACAAAATCAGAGTATTTCGATAAAAAATTTAAACAGTTACTTGTTTAGATGCCTCGGGGTGGCCGTTCCGGTGGACGGGGTAGGCATAGGTCAGCACCGGTCGCCGCAAAGGCCGTGTGGACTCGGAACTCGGAGGCCGAGTTAATACGTTTGTGCCACCTGGAGTGGGAAAAAGGTGGTTTAATGACTGGTCGATTCACGAATAATACCCTAGAGCGCATAATGAATCGTCTAAATGGCCGGTATGAAGGGCTAACGTAGACTGTCACAAACATTGAAAACAAGTTGAAGAATTACAAGCGTTGTTGGCGGATGATGCGAGAGAACAGGAACAAATCTGGTGTTGAGTGGGACCGCGTCAAGGAGACGATTATTGCTGAGGAGGAGTATTTGGACGACCTTGCCAAAGTAATTTAATAAAGCTTTCATTAGACTAAATGATTTCATAATCAACATTAATTAAGATTCGAATTTAATTGAATGCAGCAAGCTGATGACTATCGTGGATTCATCCAGAATGGTTGTCCCAACTGGGACAAGTGTGAGGACATGTGGCATAATTCAACTGCTTTAGGGGAAGAGGCCTTTTCATCTGGCGCGGGTCTTAATGCCGAGAATGAGCCAGCGGAAACGGGTGCTGAAAGGGCTAACTACAATGCCTTCAACTTTATGGGAGCTCAAGGGCCGACTGATGAAGCCGGTACGTCGCATGGACGTGGCCGAACACCCACTGCTGTAGATGCGCGCGTCGCATATGTTGAGGCGTGCAGTAGCTTCTCTTCATGGTCGTCCGGCAAGCGTGGGTCAGCCGGGAGGAGGGCTGATATCAAGGCATGCATGGCCGAGATCAAATTGATAGCTCCCACACGGGCGATCCGAGTAGCTGGGTACAGAGAAATCCGTGATGAGTCTACTCATTTTATGTGGATGCATATGGAGGACGACGAGAAGATGGAATGGTTGATGTCACTTTAGGCCATCTTTGTCTTTGACTGGCTAGTTATTGTACTTGGATTTCTGACTGTTTATGCTTATTGTTTGACTATTTATTTTTCATGAGAAAATTTTCTGGCTACCCGGATGTAGGGTGTATTTTATGTTATCAATGTCTCTTTAATTGTTTCATGTAACTAAACTAAACCTATGCTCTAACACAATACGACCCTAAAATCATTTCCTTCCACTTAAACGATCATTAACTTAATGTCAAAATTGTTACTTCCAGACATCATGTCGCAATCCAACTCTGATGCTTCTGAATCAAACACCGAAGAGTCCCGTTCGTGTTCGGACAATTCGGAAGATGAAAGGGTTTCACATTTCGCATTGAACGTCCTTCTGCAAAATCCGCCCATTGTTCGTCAACCCAAAAACACGTCTATACTCCAGGGTGCCGATTGGGTTGCAGAGTTGTTATATGGGCACCCAGGCAGGTTTTACGATCAGGCCCGCATGACCAAGGACGTCTTCTTTGCCCTGGTCAACACTCTAGTGAACCGCGGGCTCTTGCCTAACTCCAGTAGGGCACATGTCTCGCCCATTGAGTCGGTAATGATCTTTGTACGTATGGTATGTATGCATCACCGCCATCGGGACGAGGAGGAGCGTGTGCAGCATTCCACACAGACGATTAACGTGCATTTTCATCGCGTAATGGAGGCACTGATTGCTTTAGGTGGTGACTGGATAAAAACCCCTGACTATACAAGAGTCCCGCATAAGATTCTGATGGACGATCGTTTTTTCCCATACTTCGAGGTACTCCTAATGTTTTTTCCCTACAAATGTAAATCATCTTCAATATAAATTGAATCCCTGAAAATATCAGCAACTATTCGAGTCTTTTCACATTTTCATTTTGCTACAGGGTGCAGTGGGTGCCATTGATGGCACTTTAATTCCGGCGAGAGTGCCCTCAGATCAAGACACGGCATGGATAACACGTAAGGGGACAAAGTGTCAGAATGTTTGTGCTATTGTTGACTTTGATATGTTTTTTACATACGTATATGCCGGTTGGGAAGGGAGCACTCACGATGCACGAGTATTGATGAAAGCTCTGGAACTGGACGAATCCTTCAGCTGGCTACCAGATGGTAAATAAAAAAATTATAGGACATTCTCCATTTTTACCTAATTATACGGAAAATTTATTATATTTGTTAAGGTGAGTTATCATCAATTCTACATTCCACATTTAGGTCGGTATTACTTGGCTGATGCTGGCTACACAAACTACGCGACATTCTTGGCACCATACAGACAAACGCGTTATAATCTACCCGAGTTTCATGGTAACCCAAACTCTATGGACAGGAAAGAGTTATTTAATCACAGACACTCGCAGCTGAGAAATGTGATCGAGCGTGCATTTGGATGCTTGAAGAGCCGTTTTCCGATATTGGCCACGGAATGCCATGTTACAGAATTGGGAATCAGCCTAGGATTATTGTAGCTTGTTGTGTCCTACACAATTTTGTAAAGGCATCTGGCCTACCAGACCCTATATTGGAGCTGGATGCGCAGCACTACCATCCGGATGAACTAATTTTCTCAGGGCCATCATACCCAACACCAGCAGCTATTCATGAGCAAAATGCAACAAGGGATGGGATGGCCCAAGCTATGTGGGAAAGTCACATTAACCCAAACTTTGATTGACATCTTGATCTAGCCCATGATTCAGTTTTTATTAGTCGGTAGACAGTGTGCTAATTTATTTTTGAATTATGTTTAATTATAATATTATAATAATTTTCTAGACATGTTGATTAAAAAAAATAATTTTGAATTTTGCTCGTAGAGAGGAATGAACTCTGGTAAATAATGGTTTAAAAGAAAAAAATTATTTTTTAATATAATTTAAAAATTAATAAATTATTTTCCAAAATTAGAATAATAAAAATGTTTACAATTCAAAATATTTAAACCACCAAACAACAAACATCAACCATCAATCCACTAACTAACTCTTACACACATCATCAATCAAACACAATTCCCAATACAACTTTAATCAATTACCAATCATTCACTAACTACCTCTTACACACATCAAATCATATTTACCACCTTTTATATTATATTCACCTCACAACCCAATCTCCAACCAACATAAACAAACACTCACTTATTTATCCCAACCTAAATATTTCCCTTTATTCCTCACAGCCTACAGTACTCCAGCCTCCCACAGCCTTAAACAAACAGGGCCAAACTTATTTCCCTCTCTAAAATATTTATCACTATGGTATAAGATTTTTTATTTTTTTGAGATTCTATCGTATAAGAAACGTGCACTAGAAGAATAGTAGGGATTCTACTCGTCTTTACCCACCAAACTAAATTGAAACTGAAAATTTTGGTTACATTCGAAAATTAGGTTCAATTTTCGATTATATATTTTTTGTGAGTTTAGGTCTTCGGTTCAGTATTAATTTTGTGAAGCAGATAATCGGTCGATTTGAAAACCAATAGCAATTTTCTTTTCTTCTTTTCAGATCTTTGTATATATTTTCCAGTGTTCTAAAAATCGTTAGGCGCTAGTCGGTCGGTTCACTGGGGCCTATTAAAAACAATAAAATAAATACCACCAACTTCAAATTTTAAAAGAGTTAATAGTGGGTGGAGGGGAAATTACTAAATTAGAGGTGTGAAAAAGAAATTAAAATTTTAAAAGAGCTCACCTAAAGTTATACACACTTTCAAGATAGAAAAAGTAAAAAAAAAAAATTGTGCAGTTAGGCGGGTTAGACGGCGCCTAGGCGAATTAGACGCCGCATAATCGGGTTAGGCGACGCCGAACTCGGTGACCACCTAAAATGATCGTTTTCCAAAAATTCGAATCGACCTAGGACCACTTAGGCGGTCGCTTAGGCCGATTTTTAGAAGAATGTTATTTCCTATATCAGTGCCTATTGTACTTCAAAATTCCAATTATATATTCTTTTGGTACATTCCAAATACCAATATTGGACTGTTAGACTTCAAAGTTTCGGTTTTATGACTTTTGGACTTCAAACTTTCAGATTTTAATTTCTTACTTTTTTTTTGCAAGTTATATAATCATACTTTTACAGTTTTACTTTCAAGTCATTTTCCAAATTCTGTTTTTGTGTATATTGTTATGTGTATAATCTTAAAAGCGGACCACCTTGAAAAAATATAATCCGAAATGTTACGTATATCCGAATTATATTGGTTTTCTTTTGATTTTGGACAATGTACTCTTTATGGGTGATTCTATGGTACCACTGTAATATCAATACCACTAAAAAATAAAAATGACATTGTATATAATTTAGTGAATCCATCATACTTAAATAACTATTTTTTTTTCTTCTCTTACGTACTTAATAAGCCTTCTATTAATAGTTGTCAAAATTCTAATATATTTATAAATGTGCATTTATTAAAGATGGCAAGCAATGCTCCCTTTTTCTTTTCGTTTATTTTATTGTTGTGTGCCTAAGGCAGCACACCCATTTTTCAGTTTTTTTTTTTTTATATTTCCATTCATTCTATTTCTTTTATATTTTTGTGAATTTCTTATTTAATTCTATTTATGAATTAGGATTATGTCAAAAAAAAATTTCTTCACCATAAATTAATTTACATAAAAAGTATATCATTGGACAAGTTCAAATATACGGTGTACCATACCATATTATCCATATTGTTATTGTAATGATAATTTTAGTAGTTCAGAATCCGGTGCATCGAATGTCATGCTGAATTTTTGCCATACCAATTTTGTGTCGTTATCGATGCATATTGTTACTTGCCGTTGATTTTGATATACTGTCAAAAATTTAGTATACCACAGCATAAACAGAATTTCGGTAACTGATATACACCGGAATACCGATTACCAAAAAATAATTTTTTTAGTATACCGATATATAAAGAGATACCAATTTGGTATTTTGGTATACAACGAAATACCATTTTTATTTGAGTGGGGCTTGGGTGCACCATGTGCACAATATTGCTATGGTGCACCTATTGTGCACCGCTCATACAGTATTTTTTCGTGCACTTGGTATGGTTGATTTACTCATACAGTATACCACTGTCAGTATGGTTGATTTACTCATAGAGTACGGTTGATTTACTGACTGATAAAGTATAATTGATTTGCTCATACAGTACTGTGTTGCACAATAAGCCTATGGTGCACCTTATGCACACAAGTTTTTTCCTTTTTATTTTTACACCGCTACTATACCGAAATTTAATAATCTTTTTAAGTCAATAAATACGATATTTTAATATTTTTTCCAATCCCTAAGTTCAATAATATAAAACAAAATCGAAGAGACGTACCAGGAAAATAAAAGTAATATGGGGAATTGGAAATGGAAGAAAAAGAAATGGAAAAAAAAGATAAAAGAGAAAATGAAGATAGACACGTTGATTTTTTGTTTATAAATTGAAATTGTTTTCATTAAAGAAAAAATATGTAATTAATGAGGGTTTGAAAAAGTGTTATAAGAAATAGTAATTTTTTTTATGTGAAAGATAATTATTTATTGTGATAGTTCTTTTTTTTTTAAATTTAAAAATGATTCGATGGTCGAGATTCAAAACTAAAGCATCTAATGGCTGAAAACAATGCAATGATATTGGTACCACCGTGGCACCAAAGTTGGACTCCTCTATGATTGGTTTCTTTAAGATTCTTAGACTAAATAATTTTCTTCATGTGTTTATGCAATTCTTTCATGACAAAATTATTTATGTGTTTATGTAATTTCTTTTTATTATTGTGGCCTATTTAGACTAAAAGGTTGTACTTTGGGTTCTAAATTGCTAGCAAAAAAAAATACTTAACCGAACTCGAAACCGAAAAAAACGAAAAAAAAAAATCGATTTTAATCGAACCATTGTAGTTCGATTCGGTTTCCGGTGCCCCAAATTGGCCTACCGAAATTTCGGTTCGATTACGTCGATTTTTATTAGACGCACAACCTTTAAGAATTGTTGTTTCGTGATTTCCAGACTTATTTTTGTTAATATTCTAATATTACTCGTACTATGAATATGTATTAAAAATGGAAAAAATATTGTTCCATCCATTCACAAAAAAAAGTCACTTTGCACTTTCAGATAGATATTAAAAAATTATGGATAGACAAAAATATCCCTGGAATATAGTCTTATAATTTTAAATCTATTTTTCTCACCAACAAAATTTTTATTATCATAAATTGATCCCTCCTTCTTCCATGCCATATTATTATGAGATTTGTAGGGCGATATGTTTAGATTTACCAAGGACCGTATTTGAAAAAATAAGGAAAATCTGCTAGAATGACTTGCTTTTGTGCAACACCCGTATAACACACGGGTTTGTATCGAAGCCAGATAAAAGATAAACAAATAAATAAGGATATGTTTATTTATGAATGAAGGTGGACGTGGAATTTATGGTTATATAAATTGTAAATTTAATATTTATTTTTGCAATAGAATATACTCCCTCCGTCCCACTTAAATTTGCGGGGTTGACCCGACACGGATATTAAGAAAAAATTATATTTGTTTTTAAGTTGACTTTATTAAAGGTGTAGATTGAGGGTGAAAATTTTAAGGGTGAAGATTGTGAGAAAAAATTCCTTTTTAGGGGTGTGCAAAGTTGAGTGGGACGGATGAAAAAGACAAGTGTGCAAATTTAAGTGGGACCGAGGGAGTAGTTGAAAGATATGGACTATATTAGGATATGAGTTTTAATTAATTAATAGGTTATACTGATTAATTAATTAAAGCAGGACAGGATGTTAGGCCCATATACCTAGGGTATATGAACTATATATATATTCCCTACTGTAGGGAGAATTAATCTTGTCAGTAAGAAACATCAAAGAGTTCAATAAGCGATTTCATAGCGATCAATTATTGAACAATTGTACCGAGGATAGTTCCTGCGGCGGACGACATACGCGTGGATACCTGAAGTGGTAAATCAATCATCCAACTCTGTCTGATTAATTACGCAACAAGTAAGTTATTCCAACTTTAGCGTAATCAATGCTCAACGTTTAATTCAGTTATGAATCACGATCATAATTCTCGACTGTTTATTCCGCTGCGTACATTAGATGTAGTCAATAATTACTAACAGTGGTATCAGAGTTCAGGGCTCGGTTTATAATTGATTTAATTTAATTATATGTGTATTAAGATTAATAAAATTGAAATTTTGGAAATTCTGGATTTAATTATTGTCAACTGTTTCGAAAATTTGAAACTCATCATAAAACCTGTTTTGGAACATGATTTAATTATTCTGTAACAAAACTTGTTTTTAAATCTTGGAGTCATACCCCTATTTCAAACAATATATATAAAGTTGTTTTCAAAACAAGGATACTACGGCACTTGTGCCGGAGCGCCACAGGCGGCGGCGGTGGCGGTGGCGGCGTCCGCCACTGCTGAGCGTTCCAGGGAAACCCCAACGCACCCGACGTCTACTGTGCGACCGCCCGCGGGCTTGGCCGGCGACGATGGTTTGCAGCGGCGGGGTTAGACAGATAGTCGAGAGCTTGGATTGGCGACGCGTCGCCGGCCTGCTACTGACATTGTCGACGGCGACAATTGTTGTGCACCTGCTGACGACGACAGCGGCAACGGTCTGCCGTTGCTGCGTGCTTGTTGTCTACGTCGGCGGCGGGTGTGGTGGTCGTGGCGGGACGAAGTTGGTGGCAGTAGCTAGGTTTTGAAACTTGGTTTGTTTTCTGGGCTGGACTTATTTTGGGCCTGGATTGGGCTTGGGCTTAATTTTGGGCCGGACAGAATTTAATTTTGGACTGGGCAAATGATTTGGGCTAGCCACTGGGCTGGTTTTAACTGGATTGATGGCCATACTTGTTTCATTGGGCCTTCTGAAATTTAATTGGCCTGTTTTATAATGGGCTGTTATTTTAAAAAAAAAAAGTTTGATTAATTAAATTAGATTATTAATTAGATTAATCCATAAATTTCAATAACAATATTAATTTGTTAATTAGATTAATAAATCTTATTATTATTGTTTGGAAATAATAATAACAAACTTATACATTTTACCAAGTGAAGTGCACTCTGGTTGTCACACTAAATGGTAACACAATCTTGTCTGATCCATAAATCTTTAAGAATTCCCTTGAGCCACAAAGCTTCCTTGATTGCCTCAGTTAAGGCAATGTATTCTGCCTCAATTGTTGACAAAGCAACCACAGGTTGTTGTAAACTTCTCCAGCTTATAGCTGTTCCATACAAAGTAAAAACATAGCCTGTAACAGATCTCCTTGTATCTAGGTTCCCAGCAAAATCTGCATCAGCATACCCAACAAGAGGTACATCACCAGCTTCTTGTTTCTTAAACTTCAGACCTACACTGACTGAGCCTTTCAAATATCTCAAGACCTGTTTTAAAACCTCCCAATGAGTCTCCCCTGGATTTAGGCATGTCAACGGGGCGGGGCGGGGTGGATTTTTGGATTTTTTGACCTGCCCCGCCTCCGCCCCGCCCTGCCCCGCGCCCCGCCACGGGGCAAAAATATATGCCCCACACGGGGCTGATCTGCCCCGCCCCGCCCCGACCCGCCTTTATCTTTTTTTTTTTTTCTTTTTTTTTTTTAAAAAAAAAACTATTTTTTTTAATTAAAAACCTTGTTTTTTTTATAATTGAAATTAGGGTTTTAATTTTTAGGTTTACATTAGTTTTGTTTTAACATTTTTTATATTTTGTAAAATTAATTATTAGAAAATGGAATTTGATTATTTAAATTTATTCTAATCATAATTTAATGTATTAGGATGGCATATATATAACATCTCATATATAAAATTTGATATTATAAATACATATATACACATATTTAATATTTATGTGTGTGTATATATATGTATCTATATAATATTACATAATATATATTTAAAATTAAAATAAATTATATATATAAGGGAGGGAGCGGGGCGGGGCGGGGCGGGTCATGGGTCATGACCAGCATCTGACCCGCCCCGTCCACGGGGCGGGGCGGGGCGTGCCCCGTTCTTCATCGGGGCGGATTTTGCCCCGCCCCAAGGACCTCGGATCGGAGCAGATCGGGGCGGGGCGGATCGATTTTGACATGCCTACCTGGATTTGACATGTACCTGCTTACCAGAGAAACACTATAGGCCACTCTGGCCTGCTGCATATCATTCCATACATCAAACTGCCAACACCACTGGCATATGGAACATTCTTCATGTGAATTTCTTCTGCTTCTGTCTTTGGACATTGCTCTTTGGATAGCTTAGTATCAGAAAGATGGCAAAACGAATAACGAAAGGCATTGTAAATCAGATTGCTTAAACTTTTCTGCTTTGATATTTCTTGGTATTTGAATACATTACAAGCATCATCTATTTATACAAGAGCTATTAGCTATCAACTAGGTTTAAGGGTGGCGGCTAACAGATCAGAAATACTCCATCAAAACCATACTAGCCGTTGGATGATAACAGAAAAGCTGCTGCATTGTTTGTCCTGTTGCATTGACCTGAATCTGTACTCCTTGTTGCATTAATAACAGTTGCAGCAGCTTTGACTTGATGTTGATCTTTCCTTGGAGAAGAAGGGTTGTCTTGCGGACTCTTGTGGAGCTGAGGTGGCAGTCCAGTGGATGCCACATTGATCTGTTTATTCAGAATTTCCAGATCAGCATTGCTGCTCATGCAAGCCATGCAAGAAGCAGTCTTGATCAAAGGAGAAGCTGATGTTTGTTCTCTAACAACCCCCTTCAATTCGAGCTGAGCTAAAGAAGTAACTTGAAGTTTACTTCGAAGCTTGGTGAAGAATTGTTTGCTTAACGGCTTGGTTAAAACATCAGCAATTTGATCAGAGGATGGAATGTGGAGTACTTGAAGTCTCCCGGAAGTGACTTCTTCTCGGACGAAGTGAAGGTCAATTTCGACATGTTTGGTCCTGGCATGGAGAACAGGATTTGAAGCAAGGGCAATGGTACTAAGGTTATCAACCCAGGCAGTGGCAGGTGTTGGAAGTGGAATCTGCAATTCATGTAGAAGAGAACGAACCCACATGATATCAGCTGTGAGATGAGCCAAACTTCGATATTCAGCCTCGGTGCTCGATCTAGAAACACTCTGCTGTTTTTTTTATTTCCAAGAAATGAGATTACTCCCTAGGAAGACACAGAATCCAGTAAAAGACTTTCTGTCATCGATGTCAGCAGCCCAATCAGAGTCACTAAAGCCAATGAGGTTGAAACGTTGAGAAGCCTGGATATGTAATCCATAGTCTAATGTTCCTGCTAAGTATCGCAAGATGCGTTTAACTGCCTTCCAGTGAGAATCAAGAGGAGCAGCCATATATTGACTGACTTTATTGACAGCATAAGATATTTCAGGTCTGGAAATTGTAGCATATTGCAGACCACCAACCAAACTTCTGTAAAGAAAGCCATTAGGATGAGGATTACCATCAGCTTTGGATAATTGAGGTGAGGTGATCATTGGTGTGGCCAATCCCTTGGCTTCAATCATGTCTGCCCTCTTAAGAAGTTCCTTTATATAATTGCTTTGATTGAGATGAAGACCAGTTGCTGTTTTTGTGACTTGAATGCCCAAGAAATGTTGGACCTCACCCATGTTTTTGAGAGAGAGATGAATGCTGAGTTGTTGGATAACAGTAGATATCACCTGAGGACTGTTTCCTGTAAGCAAAATATCATCAACATAGATCAAGATATAAGTAGTGGTGTGAGATTGGATTTTGTAAAAGAGAGAAGTATCTGCTTTTGAGGCTAGGAAAACCGCAGCTGAGCAATAAGCCTTTAACTTTGAGATACCAGCTTCTGGAGGCTTGTTTAAGACCATACAGTGCTTTGGAAAGCTTACAGACAAGGGGAGAGCCATCAACAGCAACTTGTTCAAAGCCAGGAGGTTGTTTCAAGTATATTTCTTCAGTCAATTGGCCATGCAGGAAAGCATTGTCAACATCAAGATGTTGAATAGGCCATCCTTTGGAGACAGCAATAGAGAGAATGATTCTGATTGTAGTGGGCTTGACTACAGGACTGAAGGTTTCATAAAAATCCAGTCCAGCAGCTTGTGAAAAGCCTTGAGCAACTAATCTGGCCTTGTATCTGGAAATACTCCCATCAGGATTCTTTTTGAGCTTAAATATCCACTTGCTACCAACAAGATTTTTGCCAGGTGGAAGAGGAAGAATAGTCCATGTGTTATTTTTTAACAGGGCTTCATACTCAAGTTGCATAGCCTGTTTCCATCTTTCATCTGCAAAGGCTTCTTTGAAATTTTTGGGCTCTCTATCACTAGTCAAATTGGCAGAATGAACCTTTGGTTTAAAGATTCCAGCTTTGGATCTAGTAACCATAGGATGGATGGGTGGCATTGGGGGTGGATCATGTGGAGGGGGGAGCTGATTAGCAGAGGAGTGTTGTGGTGAGTGAGGGATGTTTGGAGGTGAGTTTGGTGATTGTGAGTCATGAGGAGAGTCAGTATCAGTGATAGGATGAGGTTGAGTGGTAGAAGAAGAGTTTGTAGCAGTACTGGGTGATGGGGGAGTGGGTTGTTGATGACAGTAGGGAGAGGACTGAATTGTGAGAGGATGAGGGAGGATTCCCTTGTACTGAGCAGGTTTAGGTACAGGATTGAGTGAAGAGTCAGTATAGGGAAACGTAGTTTCATCAAACAAGACATCTCTAGTGATGATAACTCTTTTATCTGGCAGAAGGACTTTATATCCCTTATATTGAGTGGAATAACCAAGAAAGATGGAAGGAGCAGATCTGAATTGGAGTTTATGTTTATTTAAAGGTCTGGTGTTTGGATAACAGAGACACCCAAAGACTCGAAGCCTGCTGTAATCTGGTTTGTGTTGGTAAAGGGTTTCTAAAGGACTTTTATATTGCAGAAGCTTCATTGGTAACCTATTGATGATGTAAACGGCAGAGACAAAGGCATCATCCCAAAAATGGACAGGAAGATGTGAGTGAGCTAGCAAAGAAAGACCCATGTCAACCACATGTCTATGTTTTATTTCTGCTATGCCATTCTGCTCAGGAGTGTAGGGGCATGACAGTCTATGTTCAATACCATTTTCTTGAAAAATTTGCTTTAAACCAATGAACTCTCCACCACCATCACTCTGAAAACACTTGATTTTACAACCAAACTGAGTTTCAATTAGCCTTCTAAAGCTGGTAAATGCCATAACAACTTCACTCTTGAATTTTAGTAAATAAATCCAAGTGAATCTGGTATAATGGTCAATGAAAGTAACATAGTAACTGAAACCATTCCTAGACTTTCTAGGAGCAGGACCCCATACATCACTATGTATCAGTTCAAAAGGGGCAGAATAAATGGTACAAGAATCAGAGAAAGGAACTTTGTGACTCTTAGCTAGAACACAAGAGGAACATATTGTACCAAGCTGACTTTTTATTGAAAAAGAAAGATTACAATCATGTAAGGCCCGTTTAACAATGTCATAACTGCAGTGGCCCATCCTCTGATGCCACAAATCTATGTCTAGGCCTTTACTTAGGGAAAGTGAAAGAACATTGGATTGAAAAACAGAATTAGAATGCTTGGAACTTGAAGCTGGAGCATGACTGGATTTCTTTGGCTTGAAAGGTTGAAGGTTGAACTGATACAGTCCATCTTTAACATTCCCTTGGAGTAATACATCTTGAGTTACTTGGTCCTTGATAAAACAAACAGAAGGATGAAATTCAAAGAAAACACCATTGTCGAGAGAGAATTGAGAAACACTGATAAGCCTTTTAGTGATATTGGGGACATGTAACAGATTTCTTAAAAGAAACGGCTTAGAATTATTAGAAGAGGTAAGAAAAGTGTTACCAATATGAGCAATGCACTCACCTGCCCCATTTCCCATCTGAACTTTAGAGTTTCCATGATACTCACTGAGCCCATTAAGACTGAGATTACTGAAATCATTGACCACTTTGATGCTCCAGTATCTGGGTACCAGTTTGATTCTGAACCATTTTCTACGTAGCTTGGCATCTGAACCATATTGAGTGAAGGATTTCTGGGATTTGTTTGGTTTTGCACCTGCTGGTTGTTTCTTTGAGGAACGTAGGAGGTATCTGCCCTATACCAGCATTTATCAGCAGTATGTCCAGGCTTATAGCAAATTTGACAGATTACTTTTGATTGGGTTTGAGTAAATCTGCCACCTCTTCCACCTCTGGATGCACCTCTTCCACCTCTGCCAGAATTATTGTTGAAACCATTTCCTCTTCCACCTTGATAGTTATTGTTGCCATTAGGGAACTTTCCTTTGTTTGTTTGAGTGACAGTGTTCACACTCACTTGTGAACCTTCAGAATTGAGTTGAATGGACTGATTGCTTTCAAGCCTTGACTCAAAGCTGAGCAGTAGGGCTTGAAGTTCTGGTACAGTGACAGGTTCAGCTCTTGAAGCTATTGTAACCATGACAGAGTCATATTCTGTTCCTAGCCCCCCAAGTATGTAAAGAATCTGATCAGGCTCAGACATGGCTTGACCAGCTGAGGCAAGAATGTTAAAGCAACTTTTCATTTTGCTTAGGAAATCCCTCATGGAGAGGCCTGTCTTCTTGAGGTTGTGCCGCTGCAACTTGTGCTGCATCACTTTAGCTTTGTTTTGGCTAGAAAAATTGACCTGCAAAGTTTCCCAAATTTCTTTTGCAGAGTTGAGTCCCACCATGAGTGTTAAGATGCTGTCTGAAAGAGAAGACAGGATCCAAGAAGCCAATAGTTGGTCTTGTTTGTTCCAAATGATGAATTCAGGAGTTGCTTTGGCTGGTTGCTCTTCTTCTTCTGTGATATAACCTTCGAGACCATAACCTCGAATTGCAGTTAAAACTTGCTGTTTCCATATTAAGTAGTTTGATTCATCCAACTTGAGAGAAATAAGTTGGCTTTGCAGCTGGATTATAGGATTTGCAATGCTGCTGGGAACAGAAACAACAGGCATTAGAGTGTTTGGTGGATTTTCAGTGGTGATTGGTGTTTCTTCAGCCATAGTGGTTTAATTTGGTGAGAAGGATAGAGCATAGATGGGAAATGGGATCAGAAATAGGCCCTTAAGACCTGCTCTGATACCATATCAGAAAGATGGCAAAACGAATAACGAAAGGCATTGTAAATCAGATTGCTTAAACTTTTCTGCTTTGATATTTCTTGGTATTTGAATACATTACAAGCATCATCTATTTATACAAGAGCTATTAGCTATCAACTAGGTTTAAGGGTGGCGGCTAACAGATCAGAAATACTCCATCAAAACCATACTAGCCGTTGGATGATAACAGAAAAGCTGCTGCATTGTTTGTCCTGTTGCATTGACCTGAATCTGTACTCCTTGTTGCATTAATAACAGTTGCAGCAGCTTTGACTTGATGTTGATCTTTTCTTGGAGAAGAAGGGTTGTCTTGCGGACTCTTGTGGAGCTGAGGTGGCAGTCCAGTGGATGCCACATTGATCTGTTTATTCAGAATTTCCAGATCAGCATTGCTGCTCATGCAAGCCATGCAAGAAGCAGTCTTGATCAAAGGAGAAGCTGATGTTTGTTCTCTAACACTTAGTTTGTTGGTTAATTGGAATACTTAGTGGTCTTGACTCATGCATGTGAAATCTCTCCACAACCTTCTGCAAATACTGCTTCTGTGAGAGCCAAAGTGTTCTAGATTTCCTTCTTCTAATGATATCCATCCCCAGAATCTTCCTTGCTTCTCCAAGATCCTTCATATCAAATTCTGAGCTCAATCTTCCCTTTAACTGTTGTATTTTGTCCATACTCTTACTGGCAATGAGCATGGCATCCACATACAATAACAGAAACACTTGTTTAAGCCTTGAACCCTTATTAAAGTATACATAGCTATCATACAAGCTTCTTATGAAACCTGCATTGATCATGAACTCATTGAACTTCTTGTTCCACTGCCTTTGGACTCTGCTTCAAGCCATAAAGTGATTCCCTGAGAAAACAGACCTTCTCTTCATTTCCTGGAATCACAAAACCCTCAGGTTGCTTCATGTATATTCTTTCAATGAGATCACCATGCAGAAATGTTGTCTTAACATCTAACTGTTGTAGTTCCATGTCTTTTTGTGTAACTTTTGATAACAGTAACCTAATAGAGCAATGCTTCACAACAGGAGAGAATACCTCATTATAATCAATGCCTTCTCTTTGTGTAAAGCCCCTTGCCACAAGCCTTGCCTTGTATCTGATTCTATCAACCTTTCCGGCCTCCACCTTCTTCTTGTATATCCACTTTGAGCTGACTAACTTCTGCCCTTTTGGCTTGTCTACAAGTTTTCAGGTTTGGTTTTTCTTCAGAGATTCCATTTCTTCCATCATGGCCCCTATCCAGTGTTCACTTTCACTGCAGTTGATTGCTTCCTTGAAACTGCTTGGCTCTTGAAACTCCAGGTCCTCTGCTACACTCAATGCATAGTAAACACTCCCAGCTTGTCCATAGAAATCAGGCCTGTGGATTTGCCTTCTTGGTCTATCTCTACCAATGCTATAAGTTCTGAGATTTGAAATCTCAGGTTGGTCTTCATCCTCTTCTGATGAACTGTCATTTCCTTGTTGAGTTTGACCATTTTTCTCTGGTGACTTCTCTTCATCAGTAGGCTCCACCTGAATGGAAATTCTTTTTGATTCTATGGCACCATCAGCCTCTTCTTGACTTCCAGTAGAGTTGTATCCCATCACAGCCTCATTGAATCTCACATCTCTACTTATCAAGAGTTTCTGGTTTCCCTGTTCCAAACACCATAACCTGTAGCCTTTTATGCCCTCGGGCTATCCTAAGAATACACACCTCTGTGCCCTTGCATCAAGTTTGTCTTGCCTGATGTGAGCATAAGCCAGACAACTAAACACTCTCAAGTCATCATAGTGTGGTACCTTTCCACTCCAAACTTCTTCTGGAGTCTTAAATCCTAGAGTTGATGATGGTGATCTATTTATCAAATAACATGTTGTGTTCAGTGTTTCTCCCCAGAAGGATTTGGGTAATCCAACATCAATCAGCATACATCTAACTCTCTCAAGCACAGTCCTGTTAAACCTTTCAGCAACACCATTTTGTTGAGGGTTCATTGGGACAGTTATGTGCCTTGTGATGCCCTTATCTTCACAAAACCTTGTGAACTCAGTAGATAGATATTCAAAACCATTATCAGTCCTAAGATGTTTCAATTTCTTCCCTCTTAGGTTCTCCATCTGGCTCAACCATGTTTTAAACTTAAGGAATGCCATCACTCTTGTTCCTTAAGACATATACCCATATTTTCCTACTGTAATCATCAATAATGGACATGAAATACCTTCCTCCTCCATGTGTCTCTGTCCTTGAAGGCCCCCATATGTCAGAATGTACATAATCAAGTGGTTCTTGAGTAGAATGTACCCCTTTAGCATAAGGCAGCTTCTTGGCCTTTCCTAAAGCACATTTATCACAAAACTCAAGTGTTTGGTTTCCTATTTCACCAATTATACCCCTCTTGGACAGCTCCTTCAATCCTCTCTCTCCAATATGACCCAGTCTTTTATGCCACTTCATAAAATCCCCTCTACTTATCACAGATTCAACACAACCTATCACAGGGGAACCAATCAGGATAAACAGGCCATTATGTTGCCTTCCCTTGATTACCAGCTTGTTGTGTTTACTAATATGGAGATACCCATCTTTGGAGTTGAACTGACAGCCATTTGCCACAAGAGAACCAAGAGATAGAAGGTTTCTCTTAAGACCAGGAACATACCTCACCTTTGAAATGGTACTGATGACTCCATCATGCATCTTAATCTGAATTGATCCTGTGCCTTTAACTCTGCAGGAGTGGTCATTACCCAGTAGTACACACCCACCATCTTCTTTCTTTAAGTCTTTGAACCAGGATTCATTTGGGCACATGTGGAATGAACACCTTGTATCAAGAACCCATTCCTTTTCCATCTTTGTATCTGTGATGTTTAACACTTCAGGGGAATCATCTTGATGTTCAGTCACAGCCACTTCTGCCCTTTGATTTTCCTGCTTTTTCTTCTTTTGTGGGCAATCCTTCTTCAAATGTCCAATTTGCTTACACTTAAAACATTTCCTATTTTCAACCCAGTCTCCATTCTTCTTTGAATTCTGAGTTCCAGACTTATTATCCTTGGACCCCTAGAACTTCTTCTTTTGATAATTCTTTTTGAACTTTATGTTCAAGCCTTCTCCAGCCTGAGTAGAGCCCTTATCTCCCTGATTTTGAAAACACTTTGTCTTCAAAGCTGAGGACTAGACTCATAACTGACTTTTCCATTCCTCCCAAACATCAATGCATCTTTAAAGCTTTCCATGGACTTTGGAAGAACATTCAACACCATCAAAGCCTTGTCATCATCCTCCAAGTAGTTCTTCAATCATCTTGACAAATTCATTAAGCTGATCAGAAATGGCCTTATCATCAGTAATCTTGAAAGACATCAATTTCTGCTTTAGAAACAATTTGTTTGATATTGACTTTGATTGATAAAGTTCTTCCAATTTTCCCCATGCCTCTACTGCATTCTTGCACCTTGATATCTCCCTCAGGGGTTCATCACCCAAACACAGAAATATCAGGCTCAAAGCCTTCTTATCCACTTCTGAAAACTTTGGTTTCTCAGCATCAGACCATTGATCAACAGGAAGAAGTGCAAAGTCTAAACCATTTTGAATCAATACAGCATTCATCTTGATTTTCCAAAGTGAGAAATCATTCTTACCTGAAAACTTCTCCACATCCATCTTAATTCCAGCCATTCTTCTTGCCTCTTCTAGCGTGTGCCCAAGTTTCCCACAGACGGCGCCACTTGTTAGGAATGAACTCTTCTCACACACACAAACAACACTCAAACCAGGAAGAAGATGAAAAACAACAAGGAATTCGGTCACATGAAACCGAACACAGAACATAAATAAAAAAGAACACAAGGATTTTACGTGGTTCGATCAATGTGATCTACATCCACGGAGATTCCATACACCTCAATTCACTCCACTTATCAATCAATTACAAGAATTAATCCAGAAAACTAGAAACCCCCAATTCACAGACCAAATTGAGATCAAGAACCCTAGCTATCTAATTCTATTGATTGAGTAATGTTTACAGAGGTAAAGTAACGTGAATCAACTCGCATCTTCAAGTGGTTTCAATGTATATAAAGGACGGAGCTCGAATCAGGAAGTAGAAGCAGTTGTAACCAATTATGTTCTCAACTGCACAAAACTGTTCAGCGGGTTTTCAACAACGGTTTTACATGCAACGGTTTTAACCCGTTGCAAATGACAGTTATAACCACCTTGACTCCGGTTTCCTTTTAAACCTTGTAACTGATCCGGCTAAAACCTAGCTTTCTAGCCCGGTTCTCCACCTACTAAACCCGGTCTGGACTCCTCAAACCCTCTACTACAATCTATGATCACTTGATGATATTGAACTGATATCTACAATTAAAGAATAAAATTTTAATTGGATTAATAATTTTATTCGTTGAGCTTTTATTTGATATCTTATGTGATAAGCAATTATTTGATTTTATGCTTATTTCATTTACCATAGTAGTCAAGTCCGTGTTATGTTTGGGTAGGCGGCGCCCAATACATGTAGTCCGCGACATCATGTATGGGTAGGCGGCGCCCAAATATGTGTGGTCCGCATTTCTTATGCCTTGGTAGGCGGCACCCAGTAATTGCGTTTAATTTAATATTAGATATTAAATTTAACAATTAGTATCACATATAAAATTCCCACTAAAACCAAGTCTTATTTAGAAATAAAAGCGCCGTCCATCATAATTGTCTGAAATTCTTAATCTTTTCGACCACGAGTTTTACACCAAAGTGTTTACTCTAAATCGACAAGACTCGGACTCCTTCATAGATGCATGGTTGGCATCGTGTGATGGAATTGACTTGCTTAAATTATTTTGAGACGCCAAAGCGACCAAAATAGTTTGAGGACGCTATATTGATTGGATTAATAAACCAAGAATTGCAAAATTGTTGTTGCAATTGGCTTAGAGGCCTACCTAGTAATATTATTGTAGTCATCAGCCAAAGCAGAGGCTACAGTAATATAGACTTGGATCTTAGGCCACTAAGATTTATAATTGTTATAAATCCGTATTTTGTGTTTGGGGCGCAAAATATGTTAAAATTAGTGGGAGTTCATCATTACAATAAACTCTTGTTTTGATTAGAGAAACGAATGTGATCTTTGTTTACTTTATTCTGATTTATTTTCCCATTTTATAATTTTCTCGTCAGATAAAATGTCGTTTTGGATTATAAATGTTTGATGAAATCAAACAAGTTGATTGGGTCAAACTTTACGGATTGGCTCCGTTGTTTGCGCTGGTGCTAAGGCAAGACAAGATTGAGTATGTCTTGGACAAACCAATCAGTGTCATCCCTAACAAGAATTCTCCTGAGTATGCTACGTTTGACGGAGAAGCTCATAAGAAACATGTTGAGGATGCCAAATCGGCTCAATTCTTAATGTTGTCCTCTATGAGTATTGAACTGCATAGACAACATTGGAACATGTTCCCTTATGAGATGTTGAAACATTTGGAGAGTCTGTACGCTTCAGAAGCTCAGACCATCGAGTATGAGATACTCGGGGATCTCTTCAAGTGTAAGCTTCATGATGGGGGCCAGGTTTCTGAACATATACTGAAGATGATCAGATTAATTGAGAGGTTGGAATCGATTGGAACGAAGCTACCCTCAAGTGTCTCAATAAATCTGATTTTGTAGTCTCTTCTAAGTTCATTTGAAAACTTCATAGTGAATTTCAACATGAGCAACACGACGGCGACACTGCCAGAGCTTCAAAACATGCTCAAGACCTACGAATCATCTACTTCTAAAGGCAACTCTATGCTCATGGTGAGCTCTTCTGCGAGATCTTCCAAACAGAAGAATAAGCAGAAGAAGAGGAATAAAGCATCTTAGGATACGACCTTGATGCCTAAGAGTGGAGGGGTTCAAAAGAAGCCGAGAATACCAAAGGATGAGTGTCTGTTCTGCAATGAGAAGGGGCACTAGAAGAGAGACTGCTCGAAGCTCAAAGCACATGGTGCATTGGATGAGAGTTTAGGTAGTTTGTTTTGTACATTGAAAATAGACTAAATTAGATCTTCCTTCGGGATATAAATTAGATTTATATAATTGTTATTTTGTTCTTTAGATTTCAAAGAATATTATTTCCATTCCAATATTAGACATTTATGACTTTTTCCTTCTATTTTGCAAACAGTAGATGCTTGTTTCGCTTAATAAATTATTTTAAGGAAGTGTCTTTCTTCCGAATGGAATATATATGCTTGAATGTGAACAAAATATTTTCAATGTACAAGAATAAATGATCTAAGCTAAGTAATACGGATAATAAACCATACATGTGGCACTGTAGACTTGGTCATATCAATGAGAACAGAATAGTAAGATTGAGAAAGTTAGACTATCTCACATCATTTGATTTCAAATCATATGGTGCTTGCGAATCTTGTCTCAAAGGAAAGATGACAAGTTAACCACTCTCTGGGAAAGGGTTACGTGCCAAGGTTATGCTCGAGTTGGTCCATACAACTGTGTGCGGACCGTTCCAACTTAAGCAAGAGGTGAATATTCGTACTTCATAACTTTCACTGATGATTTTTCAAGGTATGGATATGAGTATCTCCTAAAACACAAATCTTGGGGCCTTCGAGAAATTTAAGGAGTTTAAGTAAGAAGTTGAGGAACAACTTGGGAAAGTTATGTTCTGAATAGAGTTCCTCTTAAATCGGTTACAGAAATACCATATAAGTTATGGTATGACAAGAAATCTACCTCTTAACCATTGCGGACCTGGGGTTGTCCTGCTTTTGTTAAAAAGATGACGACTGATAAATTGGAGACTAAAAGTGAGAAATGTTATTTTGTGGATATCCTCAGGAAACTAAGGATATGAATTCTACTGCCTGAAGATCACAAAGTGATAGTTTCCAAGAATGTGGCGTTTCTTGAAGATATTTATATCTCCAAGGAACAAGGTCACAACAAGGTAGATCTTGAAAAGACTCAAGAACAGCAAAATAACATAGAGGATGAGGCCTTGTCCAATGGAATGGACAAGAACTCAGTGGGAGTTTTGATGATCTATTGGGAGGGGAAACAAATCTTAGAGGGTCATCTCAAGACAATGCGATGCATCAAAAAAGATATTGTATCAAACCCGCAAGATGACATAAAGGATGATGTATTGTCCAATGGAATGGACACGAACTCAGTGGGAGTTTTGATGATTTATTGGGAGGGGAAACAACTCTTAGAGGATCACCTCAAGACAATAAGATGCATCAAAGACAAGATATTGTATCAACCCCACCTCAAGAAAATCATAGTGAAATTCTTGAGAATATCCCAAATGTTGAAAACCAGCTCACGATCAGAATAAACCACATGAACCAACGTAAAACCAACTCAATAGGCCTCAAAGGAATCGTCGTGCACCTGAAAGACTAAATATATTGGTTGAGAACCAACATGATAAAGTTGATTCAGAAGGCGACGAACCTAAGACCTATATCGAAGCGGTGTCGGGCACCGATTCGAAGATGTGGTTGGCTGCCTTAACATCTGAAATGGACTCGATGTACCTCAATATAGTCTGGGAACTAGTTGATTTGCCTGATAGGGCTCGTCCCATAGGCTGCAAATGGATCTTCAAGAAGAAGAGAGATGCAGATGGCAAGGTACAAACCTACAAGGCTAGGTTGGTGGCAAAGGGTTATAGTCAACACAAGAGCATTGACTATGATGAAACCTTTTTCGCCAGTTGCCAAGATCAAGTCCATTAGGATATTACTTGCAGTAGTTGCATACTATGACTTTGACATTTGGCAAATGGATGTCAAAACCGCGTTTCTCAATGGAGAAATCGAAGGCACTGTGTATATGTCACAGTCAGAAAGTTTTGTATCCAAAGAAAGCCGAATGGGTATGTAAGTTACAGAAGTCCATTTATGGACTCAGACAAGCATCTAGGAGTTGGAATATTTGTTTTGACAGAGCTATCAAATTGTTTGATTTTTCAGAAGCAAATAGGATCCATGCGTTTATAGTAAACTTAAGAATAGAAATGTTGTCTTCCTTATCATATATGTCGATGATATACTGATAATGGGGAGCAATCGTTCCATGTTGCAATCTGTGAAAGATCAGATTTCAGCAAAATCTCGGTGAGGAACACTGGAGAACTGTCAAGACTATTCTTAAGTACCTTAGAAGGACTAAAGAATATTTCTTAAAGTCTATGGTGGGCAGCTAGAGTCATCAGTTACTGGGTATACTGATGCTAGCTTCCAAACGGACCATGATGACTTCAAGTCTTTGTCTAGATATATTTTCGTTCTCAATGATAGTGCAGTGAATTGGAATAGTTCCAAACAGAGTAGAACTGTTGGTTCCACCACTGAAGCCGAGTATATTGCTACATCTGAAGTTGCCAAAAAAAAAAAGGAGGTTGTTGCTTTGTTAAAGTTCGTAAAAGAACTAGGTGTCGTTCCAAGTGCCAGCGGTGCAATACCGTTGTATTGTAACAACGGTAAGTGCGGTTGCGCTAGCAAAAGGAACCGAAAGCCACGAACAAAACAAACATATGCCCTGGAGATATAATCTGATTGGAGAAATAATAGATAGGGAGATGTGAGGTTAGATAAAGTATCCACTGATGATAACTTGACTAAGCCTTCAACCAAACAGTTGTGTATAGCAAGACACAACAAGCACTTTGAGAGCTTGGGTGTTAGACACATTAGTAGTTGGCATTGATTCAGTGGGAGTTTATAGTTTGTATATCTTAGAAACCTTTTCGTTTGAGACATTCATTCTTGATCACATTCTATGACATTTTGATTGTCTTTTTAGGGTTTATGCGTTTATTAAAATAATTATTTTGATGGTTTGTTATCTTATAATTGTTCCCTTGAATCATGACTGTCATTTATGGTGTGAGACATAAATGATATAGTATGATTCAAAAAATTGCCATAACCGATGGTCATCAAGAATGGGATATTGATGACACGTGATAGGTTAGCATGTGGTCCGCATCACATTCTTAGAGAATGTAGTAGGTCTCACAACTACGAGATATTAGATATTCGTGATGGTCACATGGGTACTTTGGAGAGTATTGGTATACCCTACTATTAAACCGTTTGTTTTAGTGTCTGCGGTTTATTAGTGTGTGGAGTATATAATGATCATTTGACCTGAGGTCAATACTCATTTTGTTTGTTAAGTAATGAACTTTGACCAAGTACAACGCTTGCCTCCCAAAGGAGGATAAGACACATCTTGTGTTGGGTTCATCATGAGGCAAATGGAAATGATAGTTGAGCCAAGAATGGGATTCATTCCTAGATTGAAACTCGAGAGAACACTCATATTTCTCTATATTATTTGACAATAAAGTCATTGGCCAATGCAAAAGATGTATTCAATTAAAGTAATTGAATATGATCGAATGTGTCATATAATAAAGATGAGAAAAATGATTGAGCTATTTGGATAGACACATGGCAGATCCTAGGCTCAATCGGGTGGTTCGTGAAAGAAGGGATATTACATAAACTTCATATAAAGGTTTGTTTACTGGATTCACGTAGACGTCCTTCATATATCGAGTTCGCTGCGCAACGCAGTCTAGGACTTTTGTGCAGACTTTAATTAGATTATCGTCGATAATGGAGGCCTGAATGATCACACTTTATGTGTATTGTTGTTTCGAATTATATCTGATGCTAGTCCAAGTGGGAGATTGAAAGATATGGACTAGATTAGGATATGAGTTTTAATTAATTAATAGGTTATACTAATTAATTAATTAAAGCAGGCCAGAATATTAGGCCTATATATATATATATATATATATACACTTCTATTATAAAAGTGTGAGTTATTTCTTACAAAATTTTATTTGCCTATTATATCCTTAATGAATTTTAATTTTTAAGGTTAGTTTGGTAACTATATCTTTAAAGTTTTATTTATAAACTATATCTTTGAATATTTTTTTTATATAGTTAGACAAAATTTGATTTGCCTATTATATTATTAATGAATTTTAGTTTTTAAGGTTGGTTTATTAACTATATTCTCAAAGTTTTATTTATTTGGTTAGAGCCCTATATAGTTCATCTATCAATTCATAGTTAGGATACCCTAAAAAAATTCATGGATATGATATATAATTAATCTAATGGCATAAGTTGAACCTACATATTAATCATATTCTATATATAAATATTTTTTAATAATATACATAACATTATTATTTTTATTTTTAAGTTTCTTTATAAATTTCTTATTTGTTTTATAATGAGATTCGTTTATATAATTGTCAATATATATATATATATATAGAAAATGAAAAAAATCATTAATTAGCAAAATTTTAAGGCTAATTTAGTAAATTTATTTTTTAAAATTTTATTTATTTAGTAAGATTCATTTTATAATTGAAATTCATCTCTCAAGTCTCAACTTTTGAAAT
This sequence comes from Ajuga chamaepitys, assembly GCA_958295605.1. NCBI lineage: Eukaryota > Viridiplantae > Streptophyta > Magnoliopsida > Lamiales > Lamiaceae > Ajuga > Ajuga chamaepitys. Next base: position 8,535,515 of record OY282507.1, on the reverse strand, counting down.
TTTCTATCACATTTAATATTATATATAGTTCGACTGATGATATAAGCTGAACCTAAATATTCATAATATATTATTATTTATTTGTGGTTTAATTTCTGATAATTTTTCTAATTGGTTTCTTCTACAATTGAAGAGAAAGGAGAAAGATCGATTAGCACAAATGTACTTACAATAAGTAAAATTACTTTAGTATATGATTCTCAGGATATTGAATAATTGAAGTTACACAAAAGATATTTATGTATTTATAAGAAAATTATAGAAATTTAAACGTATTATAGGACTTTAGTAACTTAAAAGTTTGACTTATTTACTAGGATAATGATTCCAAGACTTTTAATTTCGAATAATGGAACTTTAGAGTTATTTGGATATTAAATGTTTGCAAAACTATTAAGTTTTGATGTTTTCATGGTGAAAAAAATACTAAAACGTTTTACGATTAGCAACAACAAGAAAAAAATTATACACATAAAATTAGAACAATTGAATAATAGTGAAAGCTCTTATTTATCATTTTTCATTTTAGAGATGTTTTTTATTTTTAATTTTTAGTTTACTTTTTATTTTTAATTTAGGCACTTAGTTATAATATATATACTCATTCTACTGATCATAACAAAAAAAAAAAAAAAAAACAAGAATTGACAGGACAACTATAGTGTATCATATTCCTTTTATTTACTCTTAAATTTTGTGAATCGATCTTTCTCATTTCTCTACAATTGTAAAAGAATTCAATTAGAAGAACTATATGAAATTTATGAAGAACTGAAGAAAGTATATTAAAAATTTAAAAATAATATAATATATATTACTAAAAAGGAATAAGAATATAAGATATTATGAATATTAAAGTATTTTAGTTTATGGTTCTCAAAATTAAAATATATACAAAAGATATTTATATATGTATAAAAAATTATAGAAAATTAAGCATAGTTTAATAGGAGTTTAATAGCTCCAAACTTTGACTTCTTTGTTAGGATAATAACCACAAGAATCTTAACTTGCAATAGTGGTATACAATAAAGATATTTAGGTACTGAATATTATATTAAGTTTTTGTGTTTTCATGGCGAAAAAGTACTAAATGATTTTAGGATTAGCAACAAGAAGAAAAAGCAATATACATAACAATTAGAACAATGAATAATATTGAAAGCTCTTATTGATTTAATTTATCATCTTTAATTTTTTGGAGATAATTTTTAGTTTACTTTTTTTTTTTAATTTAGGTACGGTGCATAGCTATAACATATATATATACTCATTCCAATAACTACAACAAAAAATATGTTGACAAGACAACGATAATGTATTATATAATATTTAATTTAGCACAATATATGAATGACTCAAGATTAATGATATTTATATGATAAAATATTTAAAATATGTAAAATATAATAGTTTAATATGATTTCAATAGTTATAAGTTTGACTTCATAGTCGAATAATAGACACAAGATTGTTGACATATGATTGTACTTATATTTTTATATTATATAGAAATGATTGAAAATTAAATTAAAAAAATGTCATTAAAGAATTTTTGGAAAAAATAGATGAGATTAAATTAAATATTTTAGTCTATTTAAAAAATGTAAACATTATATGTCAGAACAATGTGTAAATGATTCACAATGATTTATATTACTATGTATAAATTATTAACAAATTCTTACATGGTATTTGGTCATAAATAAAACAACCAACTCTTATTATAAATATAAATTAGAATAATACTTATCTAATAGTAACAATTTATTTGTCGAAATTTGAATATTATAAATTTGCTACTTGCAATAATCTCCCTAAATTTCTAAATTATTGAAGTATAAATATTACAACATTGAGAAACAATAGTATAATTTATATAAGTTATCTAATGAAAAATAAAATTTAAATATATAATATTTAGACTAAAGTGTAAACTATTGAATTAATCAAGGGTTAGAGCATAGTAACTTAAACTTCATTATAATATAAACTTGAAGCAAGTACTAAAATCGAAGAATAAAATGACTTTCATGTGAAATTGCTAAGATTATATTTTTAAATTGACTTTTGAGTGAGTAAAAAGACATGTTAGGAAATTGTATGTCTTTTTGTGTATACCACTTTATCAAAACAATTAAATAAGAACTATATGATGATAAAATGAATAGAAGTGAGAAAATGCATTGTGAAGAAAGATAACACAAACTTATGAATAGACTTTATTATTAGTAGATATAACTTTATTAACATAATAAATAACATTATAAAAAAAATTACTAGCGTAAAAATTATAAATATTAAGGGTCTAAGTGATTATAAAAAAAAATTATAATAGACGAGTCTAGGTAATATAATAAAAGAATCAAAGAATAAACTAATATGATAGAGTCAGACATATTACACTATGAGAAAAGAATACAAAAACAAAAATTAAATATCTATATTATAGGTAGATGTACATACAAGTTAATTATTACAATATAGTATTTCAAAATTGGGGTTAAACTAGGCACACAGTTAGCCTTACTGTTTAAATTTAGATTAAACTAGCAATATATATGTTTACACGCTAAATTTCTTTGTATGAACGTTACTAAGTAAATATAAATCCAATTATTATGCTTGTAGGAAATGAGATTATATATTATATTTATTTTCAATGATTTTAGAAGAATGAAATCGATATACTTCAACATTTATAAACATTACAACAAGGGAAAATAATGATTGATTTACGAATTAAAAAAGTATACGATAATGTCATATATATATAAGATGAAAAAGATGGAGGAAAGCGGTAAAAGTAGCTTATATATGAAATCAGTAAAAGATTTATATGAAGATATAAAAACTATAAATGCATTGGTAGTGATATTGTGTATATTTAAATACTGTTGGTCTATACAATGGATCGATTTTATTCAAATAAGTCTATAAGTTGAACTTCATTTTCAACCACATACCATGATGTAATTTTAGTAGACCAAAGAAAAAATTGTTATGTTATAAACTTGGAGAGAGACATAAAACATCACAAGGTTTATAATAATTGGAGTTTAGACCGAAGTGTGAAATTTTATCATACTAATAAGAGAAATAATAAAGTGGCAAACGTAAAAATTAGTGGACATGAGTGCAATTCTTTTAAATATTTAAGATCTAACATTAAACAAATTATTAAATCAATAAAAATATTATATATATATATATATTTTTAAGCATATGTAATAACTTGATAATGAATTTACTATGCTATATAAATTATAGGGTACAATAAAGAATAAAAAAGAACGATAAAAAAATAATGAACTAAGTTGTATTGTGAATGATTCAATTGTACTATGTGAATGAGTATCACATAATTAAACTAAAACATGCTGAAAAATAAAGAAAGTGAAATGTGAATGTTAATATTAACTTGACAATAGATTAGAAAAATAATTACGTCGAATAGAGTACGGTATACCCTAAATAAAAAATAAAATGAGAGAAATAAAATCGAAATGCATGGTTTAAACATGTATATATAAGACTTTTAAATGGATGTGCAATGTTTGAAAAAATTAGGAGTATTTTACTATAACTAAATAAGGAATTAAATACATTACAATTTAGTTAAAAAATTTATTATATTTTATATAGATTAATATAGCATATGTCTTGATTGAAGATTGTGAGACACTATGTATATAGTCAACCTTCCATAAAAAATATTATTTATTTTGTAATTATACTATAGTAGAATTTTTATTTTAAATCACATAATCTTTAAATTTCGACGTTGCATTGAGAAGATAATTAAGGAAAATTGAAATAAGCAATCTTAAATCGATATGTAAATTATATTAAAGAGGGTTATACTTAATAATAATAATAAAATTAGAAAATAACTTTCATAACAAAAGTTGGATGTTTGACCTTGATACTAAGTTGCTGGAAGTTTTTCCTCACGTTAAAATATGTAAAGAATTTCATGTGCAAATGTATATTGAAATCGAAATTATTTATTAGAGAATTATAAAAAGATATGTTGGGCCTAATATTTTGTGAGTATATAAACAAATAATTGACTTATGGATGCCAGTTGATGATATAATGAGACAATTAAAAATGTATTTTTCTTCAAATGTTATATGCCTCATTATTCCGTATATAGTTTTTCAATCTTCGTATAACTTTATCCAAGATATATTAATGATGATCGAATCTGTGTATAATAAGAAGTAAACAATAGTTTGAATAAATCAAACTTTATATGTATAATAGAAAATCTTGTAAGACTAAATATTTCTACAATATATCATAGTATGTCGTTTTTTATGAATCTTTTAACGTTAATTATTATAACTTATTTATTAAGACTAGGGTTATTTAACTTTTCTTTTTTTCTTTGGTGATTCTTTTAGTTTTTAATTGATTCAAAATTATGTTTGTTCAATGGATTAATTTTTATTACATTGAATAATCTACGAAGTTATGTATACATATTATAGTGATCACAATGTATAATTATTTTATGTTCAAATTAATTTTTTTATTAAATAATAGTAAGAAATTAGAACCACTTGCAACGCACGTGCGTAGTGCTAGTATATATATATATATATATATATATATATATATATATATATTCCCTATTGTAGGGAGAATTAATCTTGTCAGTAAGAAACATCAAAGAGTTCAATAAGGGATTTCCTAGCGATCAATTATTGAACAATTGTACCGAGGATAGTTCCTGCGGCGGAAGACATACGCGTGCATACCTGAAGTGGTGAATCAATCATCCAACTCTGTTCGATTAATTACGCAACAAGTAAGTTATTCCAACTTTAGCGTAATCAATGTTCAACGTTTAATTCTGTTATAAATCACGATCATAATTCTCGACTATTTATTCTGATGCGTACATTAGATGTAGTCGATAATTACTAACAGTAGTAACTTTATATATATTGTCAAATCATACTTAAAAAGACCAAAATATATAAAATAATTATGTAATAATTGATATAATTATCAAGATTGGATTCGTCTATCCCCATCCGGACGGTCTAATCTATAAGTAAACATAGCCTAAGAAAGTCTAAACAAATATGTCATTTTGCAGTATTATATATTTGTTAAATGTTTAGTTAATAATTATATAGTTTATGTCTAATATTTAGCAATGTTATTCTGCTTGAATTATATATTGTTTTATATTGTAAAAACAATATATCCTTGGTGAAAAACTGCCTCTTTTTACGGCATTTAAGCAATGTAAATTCAAAAGTATAAATACTCTAATACTTAGTTACAGAAAATTTAGAATCTTATATATTTAAATAATATTTATTTTGATATTCTACGCTATTATTTTTAAAGTACTATCTAACATTTAATTGTTATAAAATTATATTTAAATAATTATTATCTGAATAAAAGAATTTGGAAATTAAATTGTTGGAGGTTGTAAATGGGATCCTAGAAAATAGTTGAGTGGGTAGCAGTTTTCTTTAAACATGTTTGACCATGATTTTCATATTCATTTAATATTATTTTATTAATAAAAAAGTTCCTAAAATGGTTCTTCTCCAGTCACGTGGCCTAAGAGGTCATTCTTTTAGTAAATTAAAGATTGTTTTCCTCTAAAATAACTTTCTTTTGTAAAACAAGAGAGTATTTATTAAAAGAGAGAAGAGCACAACTAGTAAAAAATGTAATCATTAAACTTAAATAATGGTATATGAGCCATTTTATAAGATTGATTAAATTAATAAATTCCTCTAAAGCTACAAGCATTTTGGGTCGAGTATCTAGAATCATCTTAACAATGTTATTGTTGGAAAAATAAGTACTTTTAGATTATTTTTTTCAATTTTTTTTTATAGATTTGAGTGTTTTTAAATACATATTTTTGCTCCAACAGTGACACAAAAATAACTTACTTTAAGCAGAAATTGAAAGCAAGACATCACATGTTTTTTGTTGCTTTTACATTGACCTTCTATTTTTAACAACTTTTTTTCTAAACAATATTACTTTTACGCTATACCACTTTTATTGCAAACACCACATTAGTTTACTTATTAGCAATTTTATCCACAATCTCCAAACGTGATGATCATTAAAATGTACAAACTCTTGGGATTGTTAAGTGGTCATCATTAAGGTGTTTAATTCATATATCTAAACTCACTTTATTATACTCTGTCCCAAAATCATTATTGTTTTACAAAAGTTCCTTATATAAAGAACCTCATAAATTGACTCATATACTCTTGCAAAAGCGTGTAAATAACAATAATTGTGCATGATACCTCATCAAATGACTTGTGTGCTTTTATGATGCAGACGTAAGTGTGTATATGCCCAACTGAAATCCGCTAACTCTAAGAATACTGAGAAAAGACATAAACTAAGAGTAATAGTTTTTTCTCTATTTCGTCAAATCATCAACCATCTAATGTAACAATGAAAACATCTATTTATACTATACTAAACAACTTAATCAAGGATATTTATGATAATATAATTACTATAATTACTACCTAATAAATAAAAAGTAACAAATCAAAAGATATATATCACCCTATATAAACTCTAACAACCAAATATATCATGAATAATAAAAATACAATAAAATCATATCATCGTTTGCACCACTTTATTTGATTATAATTGTAATATCATCTTTTCAATAGTTGCACTACAAAATATATATATATATATATATATATATATATATATATATACCTGATTTACAATCATTGCCACTATTGGCAATTTTTGTAATTTTTCGCCCATTTTTCATTACCCAATCGAGAAGTACACGTGTCGATTCGTCCATTATTATTAATAACTAGTAGTATCCCCGTGCGATGCACGGTTTGTAAATGTAAATGAATAAATAATTAAATTTTATGTATTTGTATAATTTTAATATAACAAAATATTACAATCAATAGTAAGATATGAAAAATTACATGTTAATAAAAAAAGAGTGCAATGAAAAGTATTAAAAAAAATAAAAAATACTCCCTCTGTTTCATGAAGAATGTCATTTTAGCTATTTTTGGAGAATTTAAGGATTGGTATTTAATTGATATGTTTTGTAAAATAAGGAAATAATCAACTAAATTAAGTAGGTTGTTTAAGATAATATTGGAAGAATTGTAATTTTTTTGGTAAAGTGACCTTATTGTGAGATTTTTCAAAGTGTCTAAAATGACATTCTTTATGAAACGGAGGGAGTATATAAATTTGAGTAACTTATAGAATATTCTATTTTTTTAGTGTATCAATATCTCTAGCATCCTTGCATAGAGGTCATGTTGATGATTGATTGAGTTAGAATCTCAACATATTTAATGAGTCTAAATTGTATAAATTAGAGATTAATAAGAGAGCTAATTTTATGAGAAGATTTGCCATTATATTGATTGAAAAAAAAAAATGAACATGACCATCAGTGTTGAGTACAGAGACACTACCATCACAATCAACGATGCACCAACCAAGCTATGGATTTGGAACACGGCAATTCCTTATTTTCCTTCCACTTAATTCTCCTTCTTATATACTCCACCCGTTTCATAATAAGTGTCTTTTTAGTTTTTTTTTTTTTTAAATAAAGGATATATATAAAACACAAATATTTACATACAAAATCTATTTCATTGGATATATTTTGTGAAATAAGGAAATACTCAATAAATTAAGTAGGTTGTTTTGAAAGAATTGTGGTTTTTTGTGCTAAAACGATCCTTATTTTGAATTTTTTTATTTTGTCAAGAAAGATATTTATTTGAAATGGATGAGGTATAATATAATCTCTCATCCAGGGTTATTTAGATAGACGCACGTCTAAGAAGTTAGTAAATTTGTAAAATCCTGCACAAAAGATTTTGTGGCATTTTCCCAATTTCTGGATTCTTAGGCATGTCCTACATCTACGGGTACGTAAATATAGCCATTGCAGATTGATTTATTTTCTTTTAGTTTTACAGATATCTTTTCAATTATAAAGAATCTTTGTTAAATTGACTAATTTAAAGGCTTGGTTAATGTTAATTAGATATGCAAATATTTTGTCAAATAGGATTTGAATGTTTTTTTTTTTTTTTGGACATGAGCGTGCTTATTTTACAACATTTGACAAATTGAGTTGATTTTGGGGTAAATTTATTTTCGATCAATATATGGCAAGTTAATTATTGCCAATAATCGCATTTTACATTGGGATCAAATTTTATATACCAAAAATTGTGATTTCCATAATGGTAATGAATTTTGGGCGGGAAAACACTAAAATTTCTATTTTAAGAGGGTTCTATTTTTATATTAAGTATGATTATTAAAATAATGTCTAATTATGATTACAAACCAATTAGCCATGAATTAGTGCTACAAAAGTCAAATTATTCCATTTATGCATACTCATCACATTTAAATTTGGAAGATAATGGGCCATCATTTAATTTTAATCAAATATACCTGATTTACAATCTTAAAAATTTAATAATCGCCATTATAAATAGGGGTGCAAAGGATTTGTGATGACATCCAATTATTTTCTTCTTCTACGTCCCTAAAAATTTTGGTTGTCTCCTTCATTCCAAGGATGCAGGGTTTTTTTCATTTCTCTATTCTTTTATTTATTTTTATTTTTTATGTGATAAGAAATGATAAGAAAGGGATCGATATTGGATTGGGGTCTTTTATAGGCATTTGGGAGGACATGTACGTATGTCAATCAAAAAAATAATTATAGTAATGTGTATTGGTCATCATGCTTTAAACCATAGATTTGTTAATTCAATTACAAGTAAAAAGCATTAGTGCATATAATTTTTTTGTTTATTGCATTTTGACTAGGAATGCACTTAATGAGATTATGCATGAGGTAATATATGTCCTATATTCGGATTATACAAAAAATAGTCGATCAAAATTTTATGTGATTTTTTTTTTTTGTGCATTTTTAATACATAGTTATTGTTTAACATTTATGTTGTTTTATATTATTTGTTTGATCTAACTCTTTTGTGTTTTTTTTCTCAATGTATTACAGTAGTTGAAAATTTATCTATACTAAAGAAGAACAGGTACTTTCATCTTTGTGTTTAAACTATTGTGTATATTAATTTTGCGCTTTATGTTGTTATTGAAAAAAATGATTCATAATATTTCTATTGTTTTTATTATTCTTATTTTCAAAAAATATGTCTTTTAATGAACTATTTTTGCAAAATTATAATTTTTATTTGTAACACCCCGAAAAAAAAAAAAAAAAAGAGCTACTATATTTTTAGACTAATTCGTTTTTCGAATTATTTTATTAATATTAGTATTTTTCGCGCGATAATTATCGGACTCAGAACTAAGTTATATAGACCCATAGTAAATTTACTTATTGTTTTCAACCAAAATTTTATATTCACTTACTTAATAAATTGTGAGACTATTTGGTGGCCTAATTATCTCAAGTTCGACAAACCCATTTTATTATTGTTATATACCCACTTCGTTATTATTATTATTATTAACTTTTTATTTTTGTATCCGCTATAATTTACAAAACTAGTCAAAAACTACAATAAACTTAATATTTCATTTGATACAAATTATTAACCATTTTATTCATAGGATATAGTCACAGACGGTATATATATATATATATATATATATATATATATATATTATTTTACTAGATGAGTCAACAGATAACTTTAGTTTATAGCCTTCAAGAGTCAGCTATATAGCTTTGCTGAGTCAGAATACGTGTCAGAAATTTTACACTCTCTGGATAATTCATACATGCAAAACCCTCCTATATAATAGACAAAATATAGGATATCCATAGGATACTGCTCTTCTGCTTGGAATTACAGCTTCAGTAAGTAGCTAAACACTTATTCTTTCTTCAATAACATTCGTGACCGGCCCACTTTCGGGCTTGCCGTTCCGATGATCGGATTGACCGATCACTATAATCTATATATCCAGATGAAGCTCGTTCCGCGTAGAGCTTTGATATTCAATTAGTTAGACCAAAAGACAACATTTCCCGACCTTAAATTGATGCCGAAATAGACATTGGACCAACGTTTCAAATCGACCCGTCGGATCGAAACTAATTTCAAAAGCTGTTTGAACCCTATCAACCCATATATCGAAACGAAGCTCTTGGCCTGTAGAACACCAAAATCATATCAATTTTATAGGAATCATCCATTTAGGCCCTCAATTTGATAGAAATAGGGACGGAGTAAATAATAATAAAAATAAATTGTTAGGAAACTTACGATTAGCCGAATTTCCTCTCTCCCGACCTTCCTTGCATCCTTCTGAGGTGCACTGAGAGCAGAGTCACCGGCGACGAGGGGCCCAAAGCCGCCACCGTCGCCGGCAATGTGTGTGTGTATATATATATATGCTTAGTGTGTGTGTTTAAGTATAGTGTGTGCGTGTGTTTAGTGTTCTCTGTGTGTGTGTGAATTAGGCTCAGTGTGTGCGTGGGTATTTAGTGCGTGTGTGTGCGTGAGTTGTGTACTGCGTGTATGTGTGTGCGCGTTAGTTATAGAGAAGAAGGAGGAAGAAGGGGGTAGGGGAGATATGGGCTCTTTTTTAGATAAATGGGATTTTTGGGCTCTAAATTAAAAGTGGACTTTTTTTTTTTTGTGTAGCAAATGTAGTTGTGAATTAATCAAACATTAGATAAAGAAAATCTGTTGTTATAATTTATTAGGCATTGAAAATAGATTTAGTGCAATTAATTAAAAGAAATGTTGGTAAAATTACGTTAGATTAGCCTAAGTTAGATTAACTAAATTAGATTAACTAAGTTAGATAAATAAATATAGGTTTCAAGTTTCTTTTCTTGGAATATTAGAAATTAACTAAACACTTCTTTAGAAAATTTCTATTATTTTCAAATTTACTTCTTAAATATTTAAGAAAATTCTAATATATGTTAAATATTTCAAAAAATTAACTTCCTATTGTCCGTATCGACTTTTGAGAAGACCCTATTGTAAATTTTATTAAGTATTTACTAAAAATATATTATATAAGGTACTGAATCAATAGTTCTCGCTATTGTAGGTTCCGAAGAGGCGAAAACTAGGAATATTGCACTTCACGATCTAGCATTCCAAGGTGGGGGTAACTTCTACTCTCACTTTTGAGTTTAAATATTCGAATATTATGATTGCCTAAGTTGAAATGTATTATGTGATTTACATGTATAGTGGTATGTGCATAATATGCTAAAACTTCACAGGCAAGGCCTGTTCTATATTGACGGTTTCTGTACCCCGTCCTCGGACAGGAATAGGTCTACAAGTTGGAACGGTCCAATTGTGTTTGATTTACCCTGTCTTAGGCCAGGGGTACATACCGCCCTATCATGACGGGTATGATCTGCGGACATACATCGCCCTATATTGACGGGTATATTCTGTCATGGGTCTGGACAAACTTATCGTATGGGTATAACACCTTCCTATGTTAGGTTTGTCTTGTCCTATGGCGAATGTGCTTCGCCCTATTGTCGGGTTCGCCCGAATATACGATGCCCACGTTGAGTTTACTCCGGGGGGGTATCATTTACGTTTGATACTACTGTTTAGATTTTATGTAAATATCCTGTCATGTGAACTCACATTCATGCCTTTGAACTTATGCAATCTCGAAGTTCCTCACTGGGTGTATTTCAAACACTCACCCCAAATATAAACATTTCAGGTCAGGGAGTAAGTGTGAAAGAATGGCTCTGGGTGTGCGGGCTTCTAGCTTGACCTTTTTTACTTATAATTACAAATCCTGAGTCTCTCTTGTAAATCAAATAAGGGATTTACGTGAACTATTCGTCTGTGTACGAATAGTGTTCTATCTTTTACTTTCTGATTCGCCTGTGAGCGAGATGTCGTTTTGATACAGTTAAAATCCTTTTAGACTAATAAGTACTATAATTATGTATATTATGTTGTGTTACGAATACGTCACTGTCCAAACGCACGTTGACTCGTTTCTTATTTTTATTAGGTTTGAAATTCCGTTGTCTTTGAAATTTTGTCATTTCTTTTATAAAATTTATAGCGTCTCGAACTTATTTATGTTTTTAGAAAAACGGGGCGTTACATTATTATACTATTATCATTCTCTTTTTTGCAGGTTATTCCATCATACTTTTTGAAGCTTACTTAGATCCTCATTTCCAGTAAAGAATCTTAAGAAGTTGTATATTGATGTCGCAGTAGAAGTATTGTTAATTGGTATCCTGTATATTTTTATTTATGCTTTATTTATAAAAATTTTGATATATAATAATTAAAGGTTGTTAGACAGATAAAAGGATCCTTCTCATATCAATCATGTATTACCTAATATTTAATCATTTTTTACCAAGTGTTCATATATACCAAATATTTGCAAGAAAATCTTGGATAAATATCTCATTCATGTGTTTTTGAGGTGATAATGATAATCACATCATATTGAAATTTGATATAATTTGAAAATTTATACCAATTAAGTATCTGATTAGTAACTACTAAACTTAATGTTAACAAATTTAAAACTACATTTTATAGAAAAAATAAAATTTTAAAACCATAATTACTAGTTAATTTATATTTGAACATAATTTTTATTAATGATTAAAGCTATAAAATATATTAAGGATTAAGAACAAACCCTGTATAAACGAATAGCTAAAGGCATATAAAATTTACTTTTTCATAATCTAATATATTAGTAATTTCTGAAAATATTATTGGTCAAATAAATATTTTCTACTAACTAAAAGAAACGTATTTGAATTATAATTTTTGTAGTTATATTTATGTTGATTATTTGCATTAGATTGGGTCGTTCCAATTTTAAAAAGTCTAACCTACATAATTTAAACAATTATTATATTTAGAATATTTGATGCAAAATATATTCAGTCTAAATTAGGACATGATCACCATTATGTGTTGTAGTTATTATAAATTAACTTCATTGCACAATTCTTCTCATTAAACATTTAAATTTCAGTTAGAATCAAACTTAGCATATTTTAGTGAATTATGTTCTAATGTCATCAAAGTATAATACACATTATTTATATTTTATTTATTTGGGAATTTGGTTAAATCTTATTCATAGTATGTTATGTTACCTTTTTTTTTATTAAAAAAATGTAGTTGAATTAAATTTTTTGTAGTTATATTATTATTTTGCACTAGATTAGGTCGTTCCTCTTTAAATTGTCCAACCTACATAATTTAAATAATTATATTTTTTAGAATCTTTGAGTGCAATATATTCAGTCCATATTAGAACTTGAACGAAAGTTATATGTAATAGTTATTATAAATTAACTTCATCGCACAATTCTTCAGATTAAGGATGTAAATTTCAGTCTGTACTTCAGTGAATTCTGTTCTAATGTCATCAAGGTAATACACATAAAATATTGTAGTGGTTGTTTTGAATCACCTTTAATTAATGAAAACTACTTCTTAGACTTTTCTTCTATATTATAATGTTTTTTGTTTGATCCAATCCAATAATTATATCATATTTTAGTGATTATTGTTAAATATATCTCTAAACTTTTAATATGATGAATTTTTTAATAGTATCTTACATACAATCAAAATTGTTAATAACAAAGGTTGTATTATTGGATAAGAAATCTTATCAAATAATTTACCAAATTAACAAGTTCTTTTCTTCTTTTAAATGGTTATATCATTGTTCATTTTAGTTCATGTCTTTTACTATTGAATTTTGAATAGATATATCATTACACAATATACAATACACTCAATTAAGATTGTCATCAAATAGATGATCCACAATTCCAAGTTTTTTTTTTTTTTATAAATATTTACACCATATATGGAAAGTATTCAAGATAAAAATTAAATTTGGTTGTTTTCTATTAGTCAAGTATACATAAATAATCTGTTGGTGAAAATTAATAATTGATTTTATTAATAGTATGTAGTTTTAACAAAATTTAGTAAACACTTTATAATGATAACAAACGAGTTTTGTTGTTCATATGTAACGTCTATTTCATTGCTTATTTAAAAAAAATCTAAATGAGTTGGATTCTATTTTGAAAATATGGGCATAAAATTGATATCTTTACAATTAATTTTTCAGTATCTTGGAAACAATTCATAGTTTTGTAGTGTTTGATTGGAAAATTAGTTACACTGTTTACGTATATATATTTAGTAAGGGACAATTTTAAACAAATTATACAATCAAATTTATAAAACTGAAAAAGAAAAAGATTATTCTCTTTTCTAATTTTATACATAAAATACATTGAATGTCTATTTATCTACCTTGATCAAATATATTAGAATATATAGTTTCTATGCAATACACTGAATAATCAATTAATCCTTTCTTATACAATGCATAATCCATTAATCATTTTTACATCAAAATAATTAGTGAACATTTTCAAGAATAGTAATGATGGGTAATTATGAACATCCAATATTTTTTAGCTTATATAAATCATCTTTGTTTCTACCACTTTACCATATTTGCATAGTATTTTCATTCTAAAAACAACACTATCTACAAAATTATGATCTCAATCAAGAATAATCTTCAAATATCTTGAATGGATCCCAGCTCCAAATCACCACATTTACCAAAATGGTAAGATTTATCTTTGAAATATTTCATGTCATTTTTTCCATTACTTTTATGTTTTTCAGTATTTTATTGATTCAGCTTTATAAATATTACAAATAAATGATTATATTTTTCTGAAAAAATTGATCAATTTCAAGTCTTTTAATTAAATGTATATTTTTAGTGAGAAAGTACCATAATTATCAGTAATTATAGTAATTATGTTATGATCTTTCGTAATTTAATAATTCATGTGTTTATTAAACAACTTATTGGCTTATAGAGAAAACAGTGATACTAATTTTTAGGTATGATATAAGCAGGAGATACCACGTATATTTGTGAGACATATTAGTTATATTTCTGATATGACTTGCAAGATTTTTATATATGGAGAGACAAAAAGTTGGGATGTGTTTTTCAAAAAGAAAAGAAGGAAAAATATTTTTTGATAAAGAGTTGGGAAGCGTTGGTTTGTGATGTTGATATTTAAATTTTACACTGCATTGTTGTTTCATATGCTGGCAATAAGCAGTTATATATTACAAAATTTGGTGATGATTTAGTGATGAAGACCGTATATTTTAGAAATTGGTCAGTTGTGGTTATGTACCTTTTATTTTTATTTTTTTATTCATCTAATGACTTAAGTTTTATTTTTTGATTTATACTATCCCTTTATAATAGTTTCATTTGATTTTCTTTTGGTTTTTTCTTTAACAGCTCAACCTTTAGGACAATTTGAAGGATGATAATTTTCACTATTGAAGTTCAATAAAATATTGTTTATTGGATCTATAAAGTTACTTTTAAATTCATTATTTATAAATGTTTTATTTGCTACAAGTTATTTATAGATGTTTAATTCAATTTTTATTTTTTTTTATATTTATGAATTATTTATTTATTGGATCTATAAAGTCACTTTTAAATTAATTATTAATATTATTTTAGATTATTAATTTAAAAATATATAAAGGAGGAGTTTTTATTTTCATATTGGAGTCAATGTTGTTTTAAATGAATTTGTATAAGTATTATCTTAATTAACAATATTTAAGCTGCTTATTATATGTGATTATTGTCATCCTAAATGGTAAGTATCATCTAATTTTTAAATTGATTGAATGAATTTGTTACCCATCTGAGCAGTCAATTCATATATTTTGTATCTACTTCCAATGAAATTTTACTTATTATAGAAAAACTTGATTGATAATTAATATAAATTTGAATCATTATATATTTGAGATTTTTCGTACATACCAAAATATTTGTAAAATTTTAAAATAAACTTAAATTCATTCAAATAAAAATATTTTATAAAATTTATTATTTTTTATTTCTTGCGAGTTAATATAATTTATTTTATTTTATCTATAAAGAATCTTTTATCAAAGTTTATATATTATTTGTTTATAAAAACTGTTAATTGGGATTATTGTCATCTTAAATGATAAGTATCATCTAATTTTGAGAATGATTGAATAGATTTATTCCCATCTTCATAGTCAATTCATATATTTTATTTCTACTTCCTAAGATATTTTACTTATTTTTAATGAACTTGATTGCCATTTAATATAAATTTGAATCATTTTCTATTTGAGATTCTTTCGTGCATACCATATATTTGTGAAAAAATAATATGACAACTTAAATATTTTTCAAATAAAAAGAATTTATATAATTTTTTATTTTTTATTTCTTACGTATTAATTATTTGTTTATTTGATCTATAAATGTTCTTATATCAAATGTTATATCGAGTATTTTTATTATCTCAAATATAGCTGCATATTTTTATTTTTTTTAGATTATGGTCATCCAAAAATTGTATCATCTAATTTTTTTAAAAATTTAAAGGGATTTAGAAAATTTCATAGTCAAATATATTGATGTATTTAATTAATAAAAATATAAAAATTTCTATACTATTTCAAATATACATAAATAAATCAATGAAACCGATAATTTAATTTAAATTATTAAATTAACAATATTTTAAATATCAATTATTTTGTCATGTTGGCGTTAAGGTTGTGTTATCATGAAATTCAATATGAATTATTCTTAATTGATGGAATAATATTTCTTATTATATGGGATAATTATCATCCTAAATGATAAGTATCATCTAATTTTGTGAATGATTGAATAGATATTTTCCCATCTTAATAAAAACGATACATATATATTAGTTTTACGTACAATGATATTTTACTTATTGTAATAGACTTGATAGCTAATTAATATTGATTATAATTATTATCCATTTGATATTTTTCGTACATATACAAAGCATATGTAACAAATTAAAACAACACTTAAACCCATTCAAATAAATATTTGATATTATTTATAAGTTTTTTCTTCAAGAATTATTATTATCATTCAAACATTGTATCATTTAATTTGGTATTTAACAAATTGTTATATATAACACTTGATAGTCGAAGAGATGTATATACTTAACTAAAATCAATATATTTGATTTTAGTACCAGGAATTTTGATTACAATGGATCAAAAAAGTTTAATTATTTTCCTCTATAGTCTTTATACACTAAAATATTTGCAACAAATCTTTAAAATATTTTTTCTATAAAAATCGTTCACTTTATTTTCATATATTATTTCCTATCCTTTATATATATATATATATATATATATATATATATTTGTTAAATCGAATATTTTATTTGAATTAATTGGTTTGAATAATTTAGTTTTACTCTAAATAATCTGATTTGCTTACCATTATGAATTAACATAATAGGAAGATGATTTGTAATGAAACTATAACTAATCTAACTCAAAAAATATAATATAATTTTTATAAATTAAGAGTATTGTACTATTTTCTTCATTATTCTCCAACAATATCAAGCTGTATTATAGTGAACACTCTTGTAATGTCAAGCAGGTAACGCTAATTTCTTATACTCTATGCATTTATAATCTAAATTAATATTCTATAAAATAAACTTAAAACGTTTTTGAATTATAGATTGTGATAGATTATTCATCCAAACAGTTCATCAAGCAGTGTTGTTGATCATTTTTCTAAATTTATATATTAATTCCCAGAGGACAATCAATATCATGAATTGTAATATTTGAATTTATGCGTGTTCTTTATCATTAAAAATATTTTACGCCATGAATAAAGTTTTGTTTTTTATAAAAAAATAAATAATACTAACTTTATGGTTATTGTCTATGCAGGAAATACCAAATAGATTTGTGAGACATATCAATCATATTTCTGATATGAATTGCAAGATATGTGTATATGGAGAAACTAAAAGTTGGGATGTTCTTTTAAAAAGAAAATAAGGAAGATTGTTCTTCGACAGGGATTGAGAAGCGTTGGTTTGTGACGTTGATATTGAATTACACGACTATACTGTCATTTCATATGCTGGAAATAAAAAAAATTACGTATTACAAAATTTGCTGACGATTTAGTGATGAAGACCATTTAAACTCAAAGTTTTAGATTCTACGAACTTATTGTTTAAAGCATCATGAATACTTAATAGTTATTTTTTTAATATTAATGTTTTCATTAACAATTTGTGTGATGATTATTTTATAGTCTATTATTCAATCTTAAGGCGCGTTGTTTTGTTCAGTAATAAAACTTAGGATATTTAATGAAAAATGTTAAGCAAATGTTTCTAATTTTCAATAATCCTTGATATACATTAATTATATGTCTTGAGTACTATTTTTCCTAGAATCTTCTTTTTATTAATTTTTAAAAATAGACATTAAATAAATTGATTTGTGATAAAATAATATTATAATTATATTCTCTACATAAAGCACTGATTTCTAACGTGTAATTGTGACTTTGTAATAAATTGATCTAAGAAAAAAATATAGTATAATTATATCATCTCCATAAAGCATTTAAGTGGAAGATTGATTTTTATATTTAATTTAAATTATGTGGGTTGTAAAACAAGAATGTAACATCCTTAGTTATTAAGTAAGTTATGCGATTATTTTGTCATATCAAATCAAGTTTCTTTGTTGACTTTATTATTATTATTATTATTATTATTATTATTATTATTATTATTATTATTATTATTATTATTATTATTATTATTATTATTATTATTATTATTATTATTATTATTATTATTTATTTATTTATTTATTTATTTATTTATTTAAATACCATTTAAGTTCCAATTTATTAACAACCTTTTCCATTTAATATTCAATCATATTTATATAAAAATATTTTATTATTAGTAATTTTATACTGAATAAACAATATTCAGACATATTTAAGTTAAAATTTCGAATTTTCTATAATTCTTTATATACACAATTATAT
Organism: Ajuga chamaepitys; assembly: GCA_958295605.1. Taxonomy (NCBI): domain Eukaryota; kingdom Viridiplantae; phylum Streptophyta; class Magnoliopsida; order Lamiales; family Lamiaceae; genus Ajuga; species Ajuga chamaepitys. Next base: position 8,516,528 of record OY282507.1, on the reverse strand, counting down.
ATGTCCTAAGTAGTAATTACTCCTAGAATTTTGTTCTTTTTATTGACTTTTAGAATTAGATATTTCATCATTCTCTAAGAACAAATAATAGTATAATTATATTTTCACCATAAAGTATTAAGTTGTAACTTATAATGTTTAATCAGAAGATTTGAAGATATATTTAATTTAGGTTACGTATATTGCAAATCGAGAAAACAAAATTATTACTTACTCCCTCCATTCCATAATAATTGACGTTCTAGCTAGTTTTTTTTTTCCCCAATTAATTGACGTTTTAGATACTTTTCACAAACTCTACCAATTTTCTCCTTGGTTTCAGTCCTAACGTATCACAGATTTGGTCAAATCTTTATCCCCTTAAATAAATATTGGCCGAGGGTATATTTATCAAGATATTTAATTCTTAATTCTTCCCTTCATCCTAAAACGTCAATTATTATGGAATGGAGGGAGTATTAAATAATTTACACCTTTCAAAATTTTATCAAATCTATGATTTTCATTTTTTTAATTATTTGTTTCCTTTTTTTTTATAGTATTTAAATACCATATAAGTCTAATCCATTAAAATCATTGACAAACGCATTCTTCATCTATATGTGTGTGTGTGTGTGTATCATCTAACAAAACTTTAAAACAAAACAACTCTCTCTTTTAGGTGCATTGCGAAAATAACAACATTTTTATTGATTTATATTATCTGTTTTCAAACTTTAGACGAATCAATGGTCAGACGTAGATCGACACATGTGATCATAGGTTAAGGATTTTTTATTTTTTTTTAAAATTTGATGATATGATTTTTCCGTTAAACTTAGAATATTTAATGAAAATCTTTAAGCAAATGTTTCGAGTTTTTGATAATTCTTTATATACATAATTATAAGTCTTGAGTAGTAATTTTTCCTAGGTTCTTTCTTCTTTTTTATTTACTTTTAGAGATAAATTGATCTAAGAAAAAATAATAGTATAATTATATCCTCTCCATAAAGTTTTTATTTCTAACGTTTGTTTTGTGACTTTGTAGTAAATTGATCTAAGAAAAAATAATAGTATAATTATATGATCTCCATAGAGCATTTATGTGGAAGATTGTAATATATGCTTAATTTAACTTATGTGTGTTGTAAAACAACAATGTAACATCCTTAGTTTTAAATAAGTTATACGATTATTTTCTCATATGAATTCAAGTTTTTTTTTTTTAATGACTTTATTATTTTTTCTTTTTTATTTTATCTAAATACCATTTAAGTTCCAATTTATTAAAAACTCTCACTACAACATAAATGGCCTTAAGTAACACTTTGTTTGTAATACTTTTAAAATTTTAACTTTTATGTAACACTTTGGTAACACTTTATGAATATGTAATACTTTTGTAAAATGTGCGAATATGTAACACATTCATGTAACACTTTTAAAATAGGTAACACTTTGGATGTAATATTTTTTAAATGGTAACACTTCTAGAAACACTTTTACATACGTAACACTTTCACATAACACTTATAAATAAGTAACACTTTCTAGGAAACACTTTCAATTAATAAAATTATATATTTCTTTATTCTGAACTAACAAAATATCTTTGGATTTATTTTTCTCATATGGCTCATGAAGTAAATCTTTCAATCGCTTATATTTTAGAAATGATTTTTTCAGGCAAAGTTTTATAGACGTGTTAAATCTTAACTATCACAATAAAACATTCGTAACAATTTTTTAGAGCATCTAAGAATTTACTTATTAGTCATATAATATAAATTTTATTATGCTTTTTTTTTTTTTTTGTGTGTGTGTGTGTGTAAATAACACACATTATATTTCACTAACAACGAGAAAGTATTTTTATAGCTTAAAAATTTGAATACATTTTAGTATAAAACATATATTGGACTTGAAATATTTTGTCATGTCTTTCATGTTCGTAAGTTAACACAAGAAAATTAATCAATTACTAATTGGTGTCTTGAAATTATCTACTTATTGCAATTGAAATTAATGATAATGCCTTAATATTTTATAAAATAATGTGATGTAACAAATTAGTGTAATATTGAATAAATTATAAATATATGTGTGTGTGCGCATGTGTGTGAGTGGACGAAATTTAAAAAAAAAAAATTAATGAAAATTTGTATCAAATTATATACTAAGATATTTTAAATAAAATTAAGTTATATAGGTTGTAGTTTGGTAAATATTCAATCATGATCTTTCCATTTAATATTTGATCATATTTACATAAAAATGTGTTATTATTAGTAATTTTGAATTGAATAAAACAATATTCAAACATATTTAAGTTAACATTGCGAATTTTCAGTATTCCTTTATATACTAATTAGTCCTAAATTTTTGTTCTTTTTATTGAATTTTAGAAATAGATATTACATCATTCTCTAAGAAAAAATAATAGTATAATTATTTATTCTTCATAAAGCATCAATTTGTAACTTATAATGTTTAATCAGAAGATTTGAAGATATATTTAATTAAGGTTATGAGTGTTATAAATCGAGAAAATAACATTGTTATTTATTAAATAATTTACACATTTCAAAATTTTATCACATTTATGATTTTCATTTTTTATAGTATTTAAATACCATATAAGTTCCAATCCATTAGCATCCTTGAGTAACACATAATCTTCATATATATATGTATATCATCCAACCAAATTTTAAAATAAAACAACTCTATCTTTTAGGTGCATTGCAATATTTTTATTTTTTAATATTAATACTTTTCAAACTCTAGACGAACCAATGGTTGGGCCGGAGGTAGATCGACATGTGCGAACATAGGTAAAAGTCTTTTTTTTTCTTAATTGTAAATTGTCTCTCATTATTCTGTTTAGTTTATTTCTTTTAAAAAAATATTGTAGTTGTGTACATTGGTTGATGTTCGTACAATTTTTAGATTTATTTGTAAGAATATAATTTTTAGTTATGATCATTTATGCACATGTGCTTTGTTTATTTTTAGGGTATTTTTAGTTTGATGATATGTTTTTACCTCCAAACTGAATTTATTATTTTGTTTATTATTAAGTTTGTTTTGTAATTTTTATTGCAGTTTTATGGAAATATCAGTATTTTTGCACAGTTTTCACCCATAGTTCATGCTTTGAAAAATTGGTATGTAAAATTAATACATGAACTTTGATTATGCATTTTAACTGGGTATAGTGAATTACTCCCTCCGTCCCAGCCCAATTTGCCTACCTTGATTGGGTACGGAGGTTAAGAAAAAATAGATTTTGTGGAATCTTTGACTTTTTCAAAGGTGGAGATTGAATGTGGAGATTTTGAGGGTGGAGATTGTGAGAGAAATTTGTCATTTATGGGCTGGAAAATTAGATTGGGACAAACCAAAAAGGAAAGTAGGCAAATTAGAGGGGGGACAGAGGGAGTATTTTATTGTTAAAGCAATATATTTTAATTTTTGTAGGAGTTTCCAACTGGATTTGTGGAGGTTTTGCCTGGAAATTTAAACAAGAGATACACTGTTGAAACAAACAAAAATAGGAAGTGGGATATGAAAATTAGATTGGATGAAGATGAGAAAACTTATTTGAGTAAAGGTTGGAGACAGTTTGTAGACGAGAATGCATTGAAAGATGATCATCATCTATATTACATGTTTATATACATGATCATGATGGGTGTGTGGTAGATGTTCCTGATAAAATAAGGTCATTCTAGGTGATTTTTAGTCAACATGAAGTTCTTAGAAATCAGGTAAATATAAAAAAATATTAACAATAATTGTAACTCGACATTGATTTAAATAGATTTGTTCTTTTTATTAATACAACTTTAACTTTCATGCTATATTTATTGTTTTTTTTTTCTTCTTTTTCCAGTCTGTTTTGATGCCAAAGCAAATTGGAGAACGTTTGGAGGTCAAAATTCCAGATTGTTTTGCATTGGATATTATAGATGGGGAAGTTTGGTTGGTTTTGATTGATGACATTGCTGATCATATTTGTTCACTTTTGGATAGAAAAAGTTTACGAAGGTAAATGAATTGGTTGATGGTGATATTGTTCTCATCATGATGAGGGTGAGAATAATTTATTTGTCGTTGTCCTTTCTGTATCATCCAAATTATTGTGTGAAAGATAACTTATCAATTTAAATTGCAATTTATTCTCATCTTCAAGAACACCTAACTTCAACAGGTACTAATTATAGGAGTGTGCACGGGACAGTACGGTTCGGGGATTTAAAAATCCAGTACCGTCCCAAAGTTCGGTTCTTCCGAAATCTAAGGTTCGGAACCGATTCAAAACATATAGAGATCCATACTGAACCATCCCAAAATTCGGAACAATTCTCAGATCTAACGGATCTAGTGAGTCGGTTTGGTTCACTATGAGATATTAGATTATTCAGAGATTTTCTTAGATTTTTACTATCAAATATAAAATTTTAAAAAATCAATATGCTCCTATCAAAGTTGCAATTGATTAAATTAATGTTGACTTAAAAATCAAGCTATAAGTAAGCCTTGACACAAAGCATTATTAAACTAAGAACAAAACAAAAAAAAAAAAAAAAAAAAAGTCATGCTTCTTCTAAAAAAATTTGAAAGAAGCTATAAAAATAACAATCTTGAAATCAACAATCCAATGAAATCCTTGACAAAATGATGTCTCTGATGTTGGTGGTCTTGAGTTAACTCTGTGAAAAATATAGAAAAATAAGACACAAGCTTTCAATGAAATCTTTAAGAAAGTTAATTTTATATACATGCAATTAATTCCCATTTTTCAAGATCTAATAATTCTTCAAGTATGAGATGATTTTTTGAACTTATCAACCTCTTGGCAACAAATAAAGATTTCAGCTATAGTAGGAGTTAAAGAACTCCTATAGCGATCCAAAGTTTGGCCACCTATGCTTAATGCTGATTCAGAAGCTACAATTGATCATTAATGGCTAAAACATCACTGGAAACACAACTTAATTTCGGATATCGAGTAGCATGACGTTTCCACCAATCCAACACATCAAAATTAGTAACATACATTTCCATCGGCTTCCCCAAAATGTTACGCTAATGCAATAAAAAAGGTCAAAACTAGAAAAAAGAAAGAGAAAAATAAAAAGAAAAGTGTGGGAGGGGGAGGTACTTATAAACTCGGGCATTATTAAATTTATATTAAATATATTAACTAGTAAACAATCCTATGTATATGAAATTATTAATATATTTATGTATTCGGTTTTCGGTATGAGACAGTTCCGGACAGTTCGGTACCACTTCGGTATGAATATTTAATAAATATCCAGAACCATATCATAAATTTTTTCGGTACAGATTCAGTTCGAAAAAAGTCAAAAGTCAACGGTTCTTTTTCGGTTCGGTGTACTTTCAGTTCGATTTTCGATAAAATTCGAGTTCCATGTACACCCCTAATTAGTTACAATTTGTGCGTTTCTCAAATTTTTAATATGCTTCACTAATCCTTTTTTTTTTTTTTTTTTTTAATTATTTGATATTTGTAGATATTAATATACAAGATGTTGATCAAGACAATCGTGAGATTATTTGTTGTTTGGACAATGCTGAAGATGGTGATAAGCCGCGGTTGATTAAATACCAAATTGAAAATTTTGTTTAAAGAATAAAATAGAAAAAAAAAATTGTTGAAGAATGAATTAGAAGATTTCAGTCAATAATATGGGTTCAAGGATGTGACTAATTGCAATTCCAGAGTTGTAGATGAAGAAAGACCAGAGTTGTAGATGAAGAAAGACCTTTTGATTTATGTTTTATTTTTATTTTTTATTTTTATTGAAGTTGAATTTATACCAAATGAATATATTTCATTGTTTCTTATATGGACTATTTTGGTCGTGTTTGAAATTTTATAATTATTCAATGTTACTTGATTAGTTTTGCAAAATGAATCTATCACCAGTTTTATTTTTTTGGGAATTACTTAGTATCTTATAGTGTTCTAAATTCAATCAATTTTTTCAACCTTGATATCCGATTAATATAACTTGTTCTACATTTAAGTATAGATTTTTTTTGGGATTAAACTCACATAGTTCATAGAATGGGCTGAAGACGGGTGAATGGTGTGAAAAAAAGTGAGTTAAGGCCGGCGAAAGACGTGAAAAAGAAGCCCTATTTAGGGCCTCTGAAAAGCGCCCTTGGGACCCCAAGGGAGAATCGACTGAAGAGCTGCTTTATTGATTTTGGAAGAGTTGCTGCCTATTTAGTAGTGTGCGAGGAAGGCTCGGGACTGCATTCAAAATTTGGATAAAATCCTCAAAGATGTCATGCAACTAAGTGGATTGCAAACTTCTTATCTACCCTTTGGTGGGAATATAATTGTTCTAGGAGGAGAGTTTAAACAAATTATTCCCGTTATACCAATGGGTTCAAAGCAGTATGTCGTCCACCCTACTATAATTTTGTCTTATTTGTGGGATGATCGCATTGTATTGCAACTCAAGAGGAACATGAGAATATAATGATATAATATTGCAAATATAATTTATCGTTCAATAAAATAAATATGCAACCTCTTTTTATTATGACTATAGTTGATATGATTAAAAATATCAATATTAAATTTTAAAATAATAATTAAATATTCACCATCCGTGCATTTTGCACGGGTGAAAAACTAGTTCATATTAGAGACGGAAATTAGTAACGGATAATATCGGCCACAAAATAAATACAGAATAGAAATAGAATAGTGACGGAAACTGGCAAAAAATCATTAGTATCCGATTAGTGACGAATTAGCAACCGAATATTAGAGACGGACATAATCCGTTTCTATTCGGTAGGTAATTTGGTCTCTAATTTCATAATAGAGAGGGAAATTCCGTTACTAAATTTAGAGACAGAATAAAACCGGTCTCTAAATTTTAGAGACCAACATCATAGAGACCAACCATTTCGTCTCTAATCTATTACTAGTTTAGTTTAGAAACCGATATCATATAATTAGAGATGGATTTATCGGTCTCTAATTTATTTTTCTCTTGTAGTGTTGTGTGTTTGTCTATTTTTTAACATTTTTTTTCATTTCTGCCAAATACATTGTGTCTTGGCATATAATTATGGGTTAACATGTTTGGTGCAGTTCAGAGATTCGAAAATCTCTAAAACCAAACCAATGCTTGGAAGTATCCAAAGATTTTCACAAAAAAGAAAAAAACACTTATGAACAGCTCCGCTTATCGATTTAGTACCTTTCGAAGGTCGAATCTATTCGGTCCGAGTATTCGGAACTTTTCCGTTCAATTTTATATTTAAAACAAATATTAATATAAAAAAATGCATAAAATGGTTATAGTATTCCAGTCTCTAAGATAATATTATATTCTTTAAAACAATGATAATGCAATATTAAACAAGTTATAAGTTATATTCTAGAAAAAGCGATAAACTTTAACTTATTAAAATAAACAATTTACTAAGTAGGTGTCTCGTCTAAAAGAGTAGCACAAAATTATACGGTTATTAGTTCTCGTTAATAAACATTTTTTTTTTTTGTATCTTTCAAATTTTTTTGTCTCATACCAGAGTTTTCACCCTCTTTCGTTATAAATAACTGCAAACAATATCAGGAAGATGGACTATGAAAGCGAAGAAGTAATATTAATATGACTAACTACAGGGGAATCATAACCGACTTAAAGAGAGAAATGCGATTTTATAAGAAAGATAGAGAATCAAAGAAGAATCGTGGGTGAAGTGAAAGAAGCCGTCCTCGGGATGAACTGTTGTGTGTGTGTGGGCAGGGGTTGTCCTCCCGCTATTGTTCTCTAGTTGTTTGAGAAGGATGAATTTAACTTGAATACTATGGTCGTCTTCGGGGGAGAAAGCCCCAATAAAGCAGCCTAGCTCCTGGAAAGAAGGGGGAGGGATTAAAGCCTGGCAAAAAGGTACCAGTTCGGGCAGCGTCGGCCTCCCCTGGCTCTTCCACCGTCCAGTCTCCCTTTCCTTGTAACTCCTTTATTAGCCATCTACAACAATTAGTACTGAGCCTTAGCCCTTTTAAAACACCCAGATATGCGAATCCCCTAACAGGCCTTGCCCCTTTGACATCAAGGTCTTAGCCTAAGTCATCAATGGAAGTAGCTGAGATCCTGTAAACCCTATAAAAGCAACGAGCTGCTGCTAGTTCTGTGTAGGATAAGTGTTAAAATTCTCGATTATAAATTCTACCTTTATACATAGAATTAATTAAATATTAGATAATATATTTTATCCGTACATTGGACTTGAAAAAATATTGAGTTCCATTAAACACATTTTATATAATTACTTGACATATTAACTAATTAATATATATAGTTAATAGATCTATGTTTGTTCTGAAAATTATTCATTAGTGAATGTTTTACTCTATCATTAATTAATAAATTCTTTTACGAAATCGTAAAATAGAGTAGTATTATATAATATCAAAATTCACTAAAAATTATATATAAATGTTCAATATTATAATATAGAAAAATGAATTAAATGAGACATAAAAATAACACAATACTAGTGTACCAAAATAATTAAATGATATTTTTCTTGAAATCGATTCTACTCGGTCCTATTTGGGTTCTTCGATTTGCATAAAGACAAATAGTTACTGGGAAATAATCGACTTGGGGTGCTTTTTCTCTGGGGCTCGATGTGGTCAAATTATCTCCGAGACCCGTGCTCACCCCTACATAGAAGCAAGAGATTCCGGGTTATACACCCATTACAAAGTAATCTCTTGTACATCAGGTGCATGACACAATTCGAGTTGGATATTATGATTTATGCTTAAGGTATTATCTGTTCTAGGTACAAGTAATACTTCTAAACATAAATATTGATACATTTACCCTAAATATGTAATACCTTTAGACATAAACATTAATATATTTTTACCTATGTCTCAAATTGCATGAATATATTGGTGTACAAGAAGACTATATTCAATTCTCACTTATTGGTAATGTGCTAATATGAGTAATATTACAAGATTAGGGAAGATTACGTGTTAAATTCCTAAAAGAGTAATTATTTTAGGACATAGATCTTTGAGAAATATATTGGGATAGAGGAAGTAGAAATGAAATACCTTAATGACAACGACTTAACGGTCGTGCGAGTTTAGAAACCTTTGGTGTTCTACTGTACAGTTTCATGGGCTACTGAATCGAAACACTCTTCGTATAATTATCTGTGGATTCAATTTATTTTGGACAATTAGCACACGATTCCACACAAATGAGAACATAAATCATACACATTTCTCCTTTTTCGTTTACTTTCATTAAAATTCAATTTGGCCAACAATCAAATAAATCAAACTTAATATTATTAAACATTAGAAAAATCTTCTAACTGGAACATTTTACAACTTCTTTTAATAAAACACACGACGCAGAAACAACACCTGCCATATTTGCTTACTTGAAATATTGAAAATTAATATTTATACCAATTTTTTATTGGTATTTTTCGTTTCATTTTAGTTCCCAGGTTAGGTAGAATTATAATTTTAAATTGACTTTTTTGTAAAATGAAAACATGTTTGAAAGATGATTTTGAAAATCTTAATGTTATAGTAGGCCTAACAAGGAGGTGGATCCTCTTCATCTCACTCTGGTCAATTTTTTTGTGAAGTTAGATAGAGAAAAACTGAAAATAAACGATTTTTTATTATGATGCATCTTTTTCTCTCTAACTTCACAAGAAATCGACCAAAATAAAATGGAGTTGATGCATATTCACCTAAAATTTAAATTACTTTTATGATGCGTTTGTTTAAAATTGGGGAGTACTAAAATATTGTTGGTTGAGATAAATAAAGTGATAAAAATTAGATGAAAATATAGGTTTGACAGCTTTGACCTTTCCGAATATATTGAGAAAAACCTTAAACTAACACATTCTTATTTAAATATTTCAATATGTTCGAATGTAGGTGTAATAATTTATAGTGGAATAGGTTTCCTCATAGGTCTTTATTGAGTTTTGACAAGTAGAAAATGATTTGTTATGAGAAAATTACAGGTAACAAACATAATTTCAATTGATGGAAAAAAAATCGAAAGCTTCCACAAACATTGCCCAAGTTTTGCAGGCAAAATGTTGAATTTGAGGGTAAATATTGGTAAGTTTGGAGTTAGATTTTGGTGAAGAAAATGAAGAAAAACAGCCATGATATTAATACAATAAAAGGTATTCATGGTATTTAAGATTATTAGTTGACCCACTTAAATAAAGAAAATAAAATAAATCAATATGTTTTCTTTAGTCCGATGTCCTGGATCCTCGTAGCCGTAGTTTCTCTGAACAAAAATGAAAAAAGCTAAAAATTATTTACTCTTCAAAATTATTGAAAAAGAAAATTGCCCACGGAGCCAGCAAGACTTGTTTGCTCTTTTTCTGATGGAGATGAACCTGCGCTACTTTATCTGGAGAAGGTGGACTCGACCGTGATCAACATAGCCAAGAAACGAGCCTTTTAAATTGCTTCATGTTATTTCTATTTCTTTAGTAATTTTAATTGAACCCTTTTATTGTGGGCTTTTGTTTTGTTTTGCCCAATTGTGGGAGTATTTATAATGGCTACTGTTAGTTTGGCAAAACTTGGATGATTATGAATGAATTTTAGGGTTCTCCCTTCTTCCCTATCTCACGGTATTCTTTGAATCAACGTTAGATAGAAGGTGTGATTGTCGATCTAGACGCTTCCCTGCATCAGTTGGTATCCAGATTACCAGGCCATGCTCCTACGATGCCGCCTCGCCGTGACCCCAACCGTGATGCCGGACTTACGCAAAGATTAGACGAACTCACAAACCAGTTGGCTACCGTCGTGCAATTGCTTACCCTTCAAGCAACTGCTGACCGGGATCAACCCGTCTGCATGCACCCGCCTCCGCGTGCTCCTCACGCCGCACATTAGCCTGCTCCTCCGCATGTTGACGTCGACGCTTCCGATGATGAAGCTACCATCGACAACCCATTTGCTCCGCTGGCGGCTAGGGTTGATCGGCGAGTCCATGATCCCCGCTCCTGGGAGTCCAGTTTTAAATTGATTTGCTTGAATTTAATGGCGGCCTTGAACCTGAGGAGTTCCTAGATTGGCTTATTACCCTCGTCGATTAAATTGTTGCTCTAGAATGATTGCACGTTGATAAGCGTCAGAGACAGAAACGAGAGTGAATAAATTGAGAGTGTCTTGAAATGGAAGGCGGAGTCCCCCAATGAATCGAGAAACCAATTGATCAGTTGACTCAGAGAGATTAACACGTGCTAGTGGTTGGTAAAATTCCTCTGCATAAGCAAAAACACTACGGTTCCCTTGTTGAAGGTTCTGAAGTTTTAGATATAGAACTCGATCGTAGTTAAATGGTACGAATTCAGCACGCAGATGTTTGATGAATTTTTCCCATGACAAAAGTGGGTTCTTACCGCGCCGAATGCGTGAGCTTTTGGGTTGCCGCCACCATGCCGCAGCGCGTCCACGAAGTCTAATGACGACTAGTTGCGTGCGACGGTCACGTGGGATCTCGGTATAAGATAAAATCTCTTCGACTGCGACTAGCCAAACAAGGAAAGCGTCTGCATCCATACTGCCAGTAAATTCTGGGAGATCTGTTTTGAAAGTAAAAATACCACGATCTTGGCGAGGGGGTTGTTGTGGATCGATATTGGCGAAAGGGTTGTCAATGGTGGCTTCATCGTCTTTCGTATCAGAGGCACTAAAATTTTGTGGGGCGGTATGATCATATGCCGCCGGTGGGGGCTGGGGATTGTTCTGGGCAGCAACAAGTTGTGTCAAGGCGTGACGAATATCTGTCATTTGATCTTGAAAACTGTCCATACGGCGGTTGAGGGAGGTAATGTCAGGTGCGGTGGCTGGGAGCGTGGCCTGGACTCCGGATACCAAATGATGCAGCGGCTGCGTTACCAATGGGAATGAACTCCGTTGATTTCTTAATCGAAATGCCGGTGAACACCACAGATTAAGGATAAACCTTAAGGATTTTCATATATTTCTCAATGTCCTTCCAGTGTTCGGATCAAGCCAATTTGTAAGGCTTTACAAAGTGGGTCAAACATATAAATGAACACTAATTCAAATGAACATATAATTAAGATAAATGTTGACTCTAAATATGAATAGTCTTGACTCTTCAAGCAGCTTCATCCTCATCACCTAAGAATCATAAAAATTACACCCACACGACAAATCATTTCAGTGCAATTGGAATTTGTGCCTACAAAATGCGAAATCTGGTAGTTAGAATCTCTTCAAACTCCAACAAAAAAAAGTGATCAGTATAAATCTCTCCCACAGTTATGTCTTCAGCAATATGCAAGTGATAATATTGTTGGGAATTTAACCCACTCACAACCACGAATACCACAAGATAATCGAAGAAAGAAAAACAAGATAATCGAAGAAAGAAAAACAATAAATCAGACACAAGAACACAACAATTTGATTACCCAGTTCGTTACGATGTGTAACTATGTCTGGGGGCGATATCAAACCAGGATATGCACTAGTATGATGAATTTTCGGAATACAATGAGTGGAGAAGGACTCTACTATTTATAATAGCCCTAAAACTTGTACCCTAAGTTTCAGCCGCGTCAATGGGTCGCGTCCCTGGTACAGTGTCGCGCCCACGACACTTAATTCGAAACATCCCCCTGCTTCGCTCCTTTGGTCGCGGCTCGCATACCTCGTCGCGGCCGCGACTGCCGTGACACTCCCTGTGATTGTTTAGGCTCCACATCCAACAAATATAATACAAATTAAAAGAAAAACAAAATGGGAAAACGAAAAAAAAGAAAAAACTGCCGCCGAAAATGTGTAGTGATGCTGGAAGTGGGAGATGAATAGCTTCTGTAATCGGCTCCCGCCACATCTATATCCATTAATAACCTCAATTTTATTAGAAGCCAGCTTTAGATATAGGAAACATTAATTCCATAAACTTGAAATTGTTTCTTGAGTTGAAGCTCTAACGCAGTTATTATCTCCACTCCGCCAAAAAAATTAAGGCATCATCATAATTTTAACAAGAACCAGATTTCCCTAACAGTATGGTTGTATTTGGAATTTATAGATGGGTTAATCGGCCCAGCCCAATCCCGAGGCTTTGTGTACCTACCTGCAAGTTGGGCCCAAATTTTCATGGTAAATCTAAGGATCAATTTCAATAAAAATGGTTTAAGCGGAGCTTCTTTTAAATACACTCACTCTGCGAATATTTAGCATCAAATTTTCAGTATTATATTATTTTTGAATTTCAAAATTCATTTTCATATCAATTTCACCACAAATTCTCTTGACCCTCGATTTATTATTATTATTATTATTATTATTATTATTATTATTATTATTATTATTATTATTGTAAGAGCAATATCATTGTTTGTCCAGTAGCACTAAATTAACATGCATTGGACTTTTAGGTACGGGTAGGGATACAAGTCAAATCAAATTATACTGATTCGATTCATGATTCAAATTCGTTTAGGATGATTTGATTCGGTAAAATTCGAATTCGAATTCGAATTCAAATCATTTTTTATATTCGTTTATATTTCGAATTGAATTCGAATATATATGTATTCGATTCGTCAAGTTCGATGATTTGATTCGATTCGATATATATATATAAGTAATATATTAAATATATAATATAATTATAATAAATAAAAATATATTTAATAGTAAATATATACAAATTCTCCTAGTAAAACATAGGGTTTTTAATTTTTGAACCTAGACAAATTTGATTTCGAATCGAATTTGAACGAATATTTTCTAAAATATTTTCTAAATAACAACAGTTTTTTCGTTGAAGATCTTGAATTTACGAATCACGAATTGAATCGAATATATTCGAAATAAATTTCGAATCGAATTCGAATCGGATTTGAAATTCGATCGGCGAATCGAATCGAATTCGAATCGAAGCCAAATTTCACGAATTCGAATCGAATCTCTTAATATTCGCTTCGATTCGGTTCGTTTGCATCCCTAGGTACGGGATTAAAACGTGTTAGGTTGAGAGCCACCTACAATATACTCCCTCCGTCCCAATTAACTTTTTCTACTTTTCATTTCGGTCCATCTCAATTAACTTTGCACACCCTTAAAAAGGAAATTTATCTCGCAATCTCCACCCTCAAAATTTCCACATCCAATCTCCACCTTTAAAAATGTCAAAGAAAAAGTAAAATCTATTTTTTCTTAACATTCGTGTCCGGTCAACTGTGAAAAGTTAGCTGGGACGGAGGGAGTAATTTACAAAAACCTCAACTTGATGTGTGTAATTATTTGGGTCAAGACTCGTAATCCGAACACAACTACTTAGGTTACCCCAACCCGTTTTGGACCAGAGAAAATAAATTAAATTATATAAAAATCTAAATTTTAGGTAAAAAGGACTAAAATAATAAATTGATCAATAAAATATTAAAAACTAAAATTCTAAATTAAATTAAAGACCTGCAAATCATTTTTCATGTACTCTACTTAAGAATAAAACGATACATGTATAAAACCACAATATAACTAAACAAGTAAAAAAAATTTGAAATTCTGAAGCTAGCACAAGATTGTATACTATAATTAAATGGGAAATTTCACACTGTAACCTGTCAGAGTGATAGTGAGATATTTTTTACATAGTTTAACTTTTCATTTGATAAAGTAGTCAAAGTCTGTCAAAGAGAGTTTTAGGTGTTAAGACCACCAACCTTCATTTCGTGTACACGATATAAAATTATCGTGTACACTGTACACGATATAATTATCGTGTACATGATAATATTTATCTGTACACGTACACGATGTAAATTTATCGTGTACACGATATAATTATTTATTAGTACATGTACACGATAATATTTTCTCTATACACGATATAAAATTCGATAATAAAAATTATTGTGTACACGACACGATATAAATTTATGGAGTACACGATATGAACACGAGCATGCTACACGGGATAATCCATGACTTTCGCTCACAGTCGATGAACTTAAATGTGGTGACTACTTTATCAACAAAAAAATTAAACTATTAAAAAACCTTACACTATGAGCCTAACAGGCCACGGTACACCATTTCCACTGATTAAATTGACATGTTAATTTAGGAAACAAACCCTGCAAACTTGTAAAGTTACAATATAAAGTGTTCTTTTCCCCCCTAAATATGAGATAACAAGTTGGGAACCTTAACACTTTATGTTCGCATCCGATCGTGTCCAGTTAGTCAAAGTTGTGTTGTAATTAGGGCTGTTCAGTATTTGGATTTATTCAAATTTTTCGAAAATTCATTTGAACCTTCTAGTTATATAGATTACTAATATAAATTAATTCGAATTGGATAAATGGGTTCACCCAAATTTTAAAATGGATAAATGAATCGAATTCGGATTTTACATTGTTATTCGAATTTCATCCAAAACCCAAATAAGAACATATATATATATATATATATATATATATATATATTATTTTCATTAGAATTAGTTATATAAAAAAATTACATTCAATTTCAGCTAAGACCGAAATAAACAAGTTAATACATTAAATGTTATATGCCTAGTAAAAGGGTACTATTTTTGCACTTGGAAGATTATATCTAATTATGTGATTGTGATCGCTAAATTGTATTATAGACATAACACTCGTAAATAATAGAATTGTTTTTATTTGCTTTTGGTATTCTTACGGGTTGAAATAGTTAACTTAGTGTATTTGGAAATATAAATGTGCTGTTATTGTAGGCTTGAGAATTTCGGATAATTTGGTATCCGATTCTATTAACCCGAATATTTAAATATCCGAAGTTTTTCGAATCGAATTACGAATGACTTTTAATAATCATAACCCGATTAATCCGAACCCGAATAACTCGAAACTCGACTATTTATCCGAACGAACACCACCCTAGTTGTAATTAAATTTATCATCCGAATATACTTGTTTATTAATGAGGGTATTCAAATCTGTTTTTGCCACATTAAATTATTGCTTTGCTGTCACTTTTTATATTTTGCTAGCATCACTTAACATAAAAAATGTAAATGGGACAAGATTGGGCCATATGTCATACATAATGGGCTGACTAGTTTGTGGGCTAATTGTGGGCCTTCTTTTCATCTTTCATTTTCACGAAAGGTTCTCCAAGACAACATTACAAGAGGAAACAATCACTGCCGGCCATAGATGTACCTCTCAAATTTCATCACCATTGTAACCTCACAGTAAAATTCAGACAAAAACACAAACTAAACTCATCAATAATAATAAGCTGCAAATATTTCTTACATCAATGAAACACAAGCTTCCTTGTCAGCATAATATCACTGATCTCTTACCATCTTTACATTGATATGTTTTAATGAAACAATCATGTGGATCCATGCATAATGTGTGTGATCTTATTTGAAAACAATGATTTGTTTCTTGTTTTCGATATGTTTATTGTTCGAATTATGCAGTAGCCAGCAGTACTATGATCAAACATCATGTTCTTCCAACACAATCAATCCAGGTACGAGGTACACCTGCACCACTTCCTCCACAAATCCATGTCGAACATTCTTCGTTTACCGCGCCAACGACCACTTCTTGACCATCGCAAACATATCAAACCTGTTCAACATCAATCCAGACAGATTACTCTCCATTAACAACAATGTATCAACTTCCAATCAGATTCTTGAACCAGGCCATGAAGTGCTTGTCCCAATCCTATGTTCTTGTTCAGGTAATTTCTCCCAGGCTGATTTCTCTTACAAAGTAACCGAAAATGCCACGCTGTCGTCGATTTCTTGTGGGGTCTTCGAAGGTCTGGTGAAGTCTATTATATTGGCAGAGGAGAATCTTATACTACATGATGATGTTCTTGTTGGTGCTGGCTCGATTCTTCGTGTACCTTTAAAGTGTGCTTGTCCTGATAGTAATCTCTCCATCAATCGTGGTGTAAAGTATCTTATTACATACCCTTTTGTTGAAGGAGATAATACGAAGAAACTAAGCGAAAAGTTCAATGTTTCTATTGAGGAAATTTGGAGAGTTAATCATTTGGATCCAATGCCAACTGTGTATCCAAACACAACGGTTTTAGTACCGTTGAGAGAAGAACCGTTGTTGAATTTCAGTTTTCCAGATACTGATCCTCCATCGCCTCCGTTTCTTCCCACGAAACCATTCGAAAAGAAGCCCAAAATATCGAGATTGAATAATGTCTACATAGTTGGATTAGTTCTTACATTTTCTCTGATTCTAGCTTTACTGATCTCTTGTGGATTGTACATCAAGGCCTTGAAGAAATTCAAGGCCGAAAATGTTCGATCTTTGAATAGGATCAGCTCAATGAACTCATGTTCGACTCCAAGAAGTCCTTTTTCGCGAAGCTCCATGAATTCATGCTTGTCCCCTGATTTGCTTGTCGGACTAAAGTACTCTTTATCCAACTACACCATTCAAGACCTCAAACAATCGACAAAAAACTTCGACGAAGACAGTAAGATCAACAATAATCTTTACAAGGGTTTGATCGACAACAGTGAGGTGATGATCAAACGGATGAGATTTGAGGGGACAAAACAAGTGATCGATGTTCATTCGAAGATCAATCACGTAAACATAGTGAAGCTGGATGGAGTTTGTTATGGTGATGATGAGCATTCTTATCTTGTTTATGAGTATCCTTTCAATGGAAGTTTAAGGGACTATCTATCATCATCGTCGTCATCGTCATCATCGTCATCTGGTGTTCTTCATTGGCATCGAAGGACTCAAATCGCATTCGATATAGCAACGGGTCTTCATTACTTACACTACTCAGTCATTCGTGCGTGCACTCACTTAACACTAAACAGCAAGAACATATTCTTGACCTCGAATTGGAGGGCGAAAATCACCATTTTCGGAACGAAAGAATCCTTAACGGGTGGATGGATTGCGCCGGAGTATGTTTGTGATGGGATTATGTCGGAAAAAGTGGATATTTTTGCGTTTGGGGTGGTTTTGTTGGAGCTGATATCGGGGAAGGAGGATGGGGATGGGAAGTTAGTGAGAGAAAGTGTAACGTTTTTGGGAGGAGAGAGAGGGAATGAAGGGGGTTGTTTTGATCAGTTGAGGGGTTTTGTGGATCCTTGTCTGAAAGATGATTATCCATTAGCAGAGGCTTTGTGTTTGGCAGTTTTAGCTGGATCTTGTGTTGAAGATGATCCTATGCATAGGCCTTCAATGGAAGATGTACTTAAAATTCTTGCTAGAATGGTGTGATCGATTCAGTTAGGTGGAAAATATTGTAATTACTTCAATTAATTGATCAAGTGTATTCAATGTTATGTTTATGTTTGGGGGATGTATGTTTTCTTTAACCAAAAATTGTAAACTTGGTTCTGTAATTTATGGATCTCAAAATTAGCGATTCATCTTTTTAATTGCTCGACTTAATCTTGTTTTATATGAAATTTTTGCCACATAATTACATGTGCAGAACATATGACTTCATTAAATGAGAATATGATTTTTTTGGATGAATTAATTTTTGACATATGTTTGATGTTTTTTCGTTGATTACAACAGCGTGTTTACGTCATTCACAATCTTGGGAGAAACAGTAATCTCAAGCTAACGCGATTTTATAAGGTGTACATGCAATAATACGACAAACTTTCAAATTTCAATTATAAAATACTCAAATTTGAGAAACTAAAAATGTAAAATATAAATTGTACTAATTTTGGAATGCCTCGTAAATTTGTGGCAACTTTTGCAATTTACTCTTTCTTTAAATATAAAAATAGTCGGATGTTATTTGGGCTAGGTCAAGAGGATGTAGGCTAAGTTCATTTTCAACATCTTATAAGTTACAATATCTTATGAATTATTTCAAGAGCTTATAAGATATAATTTTTCAAGAGCTTATAAGCTAGTAAATTATTTGGATAAAATGACTTATAAGCTTGCAATTGCATAGATTGATTTGACATAAATCTGGGTGACAAATTTGAAAACTACTATCAAACACATTTTGACTAGTGTGGGATGTGTATGCAAGGTATGTATTGTGTGTGAATTGTATGTAATGTGTGTGTATTGTTTGTAAAGTGTGTGTATTTTGTAGGTGTAGCGTGTGTAATGCATGTATTGTGGAGTGGGTGTATTGTGTGCAGTGTAGTAAGAGTAGTGTGTAGTATGTGTAGGATGTGAAATTTAAGTGTTATTATTAAGATCTTAAAAAAAAGATGGATTAAATGAACTTATTTTGGAGCTTATAAATTCTAAGGGTATGTTTAGTTGGGGTTGGTCCAGCCTCTGATGGGTTGGCCCAACCTCTCCATATGTTTGTTTACACAGATTGATCCAACCACCACAAGTTTTAATACCACTTAATTATAAAATTAATTATTATTAACAAATTCTTACACATATCACATCATATTTTACAATTAAAAATTATATCCTACACTATAACTACTACCTCAACCACTCAAACAAACATCATTTTTTTACTCTCTCAGTCACTATCCCCAGCCAACAGTACTTCAACCACTTTCAACCTTAACCAAACATGCACTAAGTGTTTATTTTACATCTTGTAAGTTGTTATAACATCTTATTATATTAAATGTATTTAAAAAAACTCTCAAACATCTTATAAGATATTTCGAAGATCTTATAAACTTAGCTAAAGAATTTTCAACATGAAATCTGTGCCGTTATGCCGACATACGTGCTAAGAAAATTAGCACGCTCACTTGGTCTTTTGTGGAATCAGAGAAAACATTGAGAGTGATTCTATGGAACTAATGGGATAACCGTACCAATGATGATATTTATGTAATTCTATAATTATAATGTGGGCCTACAATTTTTTATACTTCTAATTAATAATGATAATTAATGCACTAATGAAATCAACGATGAAGATCTCGCGAAATTTCGGCGCAAATCCATCAACCGAGACAACAGCCGCTGAAGGAAAAGTCAGTATCTATATCGTCGAGTTCTCACTAAAATCTCGTTATCGATTTTGCTGCTTCAGATTTTTTGCAGAATTTAACGAGATATCCCTGCCATTTAGCGGATCGCAAATTTCGTTATTCATTTTGACGAAATGTTGGGACAGTTAATGGTGATTTGCTGTGAAGATGGCCTTCGAGCGGCTTCCTAGGCTCAGTAATGAAGGACGACAGAGATGAGGTTGAGTGCAGCGGCGTTGGTTGGTGGATTGTGGCACTGTAGTTATTAACTTTCATTTTTTTTTGGTTTTTTGTCTTTTACACTTTCCTAGGCTCAGTAATGAATTTGTATTGCAAAATTTTATTAGCTTCAAAGAATCTATATATATATAATAAGTCAAGTCATTCGGATAGTATGTTGAAAATTTTCTCGTTCATTTTTTAGTTACTTTAAATAGACGTGAATTTGAAACTTGAATTTAAAAAAATCCGATTTTGTTAGAATGATTAAAATTTTGAATTATTTTTTTACATCTAAAATTCAGTAACAATAAATCTGTAGATATATTTATAACATAATTTGTTACATAGTTTTTAAAATTTTGAAATTTGAATTAAAAAAAAAAAAAACTTATCCAATTACATAAATTCTCATATAAATTCACAAAGTCTTCAGTAAATGAGAATTACGTTTGCAGCTGGGTATTTTCTATTTCTTATTCATTTTGCAATAACTTTATTTCGCAATTATTTCCACGGTTTCTATTCACATTTGTTGATTCGAATTTCTATTATTCCTATTCATTCATCCATCTTTCATTCAGTGTCAACTTTGATAGGTACTTCACAATGGATGCTCTTAAAGGACTACCTGCAAATCAGAATAAGAAAAAATGCAACACCGAATCTTAATTCTGGCGAAAAGAATTTTGATGATTGTAGATATCAAATCTATCTACCATCATCCTTTTCTACGGTAATATTTAATCATCAAAATAAATTTAATTTTTTTATTTTATTTTATTTCTGTTATGTGGATTATCTATATTATTGTTCATATATTGTGCTAAACTTTTCATTTTGTTTATAACATGAATACAGTCAATCCGTTTACAATATTGGGAAAAGATTAGAGATAATCAACTCATTCGAGGTTCAACCGAGATCGAAGAATAATTCTGATTTTATTGTAGTAGAATTCAATTTTTTATTTTATATACAAAACACTTTATGTATCAGCTTCAATTGAAATTCTAATTTTGTTCCCCTTTTTTTCTACTGTTATTACAATATATGTTTACAATAAAATGACGTTGACAAAATTCAGGCAACAAAAAAGAAACACCCCATATACATAATATCATCATGATATAAGGTTAAATTGATTATTTCATCTATTGTAGAAAAATTTATATAATATATTGATCTATTGCACAAATGAAATCACATATAAATTTGGACTAATATATATTTTAATGATCAGCAAAATCAAAACTCGAAATACACGTGATTTTAAAATTAGGAATATAAATTATAATTATGATGTGTATATTAATATAAGAATCAACATTTTACCAAAAACTGGATCTGTTTTATTAATCTTTTGATATACAATAATATGTAATATTCAATTGAGTATATCTGTTACATAATTTACAAATCATTTCAAATCTTTTAGATATGATTTCTGATTTCTTAATCTGCCTATAAAATCGCCAACCACGTAACAATTATTCAGAAAAATCAATCAGTTTTCAGTTTTCTACTATGTCTACGGATACAATTGTGAAGATTATAGCTTTTGTAATATATACAGTGGTTTGCATGATGGACGGGCTATTTTTTTATATGGCCAGCTAACACACTCCACCAAAAAAAACACGCTACATATATTTTTTATTCCTTCCTCGCCTCTTATTCCACAAAATTAGTTTTTTTTCCACTATAAAATATAATTTTTCCCAAAATTAATTTATCCATAAATTATTTTATCCGTTTTATTTCTACTCTCTAGAAAAATAAAAAAATTCACTATGGCGGATTTTTTTTTCCGAAAATACTTAATTTCATTCGGTTTTTTTCTTCTCTCATCTCTCTCCCAAAATCTTAATATTAAATTATAATAAATTTTGGAATAGATCATACTGATTAACAATAATAAACAAACAACGAAGATATACAATCCAAAATTGCAATACAATTTAATAAGATTGAGAAAAGAATATATTTTCTTAATGATTATTCTTACATAAATTATTTTATTAGTTTAGTTCATTAATTTTTCTTTATGTCTGTTAAGTATCTAAATCAAAATCTAACTTTATTTGTATTAAGACAAAAACTCGTATGTGACCGTCACACGGTGGTCACACGGTGTGATGGAAAAAAGTATCATTATTTGTAGTAAAAGTATTACGTTTATCTGTAAAAGTATCAACTTTTTTGAACAAAAAAAAAAATATCATTTTTTGTAGCAAAAGCATTACCTTTATCTGTAAAAGTATCAATGTAGTAAAAGTATCACTTTTTTCCTGTAAAAGTATCACTTTTTCCTGTAAAAGTATCAATGTTTTCTTTAAAAGTGTATTCCGTCACACGTGTGACCGTTCACACACAAGACTCACTCTTGTATTAATGAGCTCATCCTATGGATATAGGATATTATTGAATAAAAAATTGAAAGATTTGAGGTCATCTATGTCTTTTAAAATTATAAATCAAATCCAACACTATTTCTATTTATATGAATGAGCTCATCATATGGACTATAAAGATTAAGTTGATCCTAAAATAAAATTGTATTTTCTATGTCTTTCTTAAAATTTATTTTTAATAGAGGATATTTTATAGGTAAACTAATAAAATATTTTATATAAGAATAATCCTTAATATATATATATATATATATATATATATATATTTGTTTCTAATAGAAGATGTTTTGTACGTAAACTAATAAATATTTTATATAAGAATAATCCTTAAGATTATTTGTTTCTCAATCCTATTAACTGATATTAGATTTGAAAATTTTTGTTTCTCAATCTGTTCAATGATATCGGAATCTGGATTATGTATGTTCACTTTATTTATTATTATCAATCAGTGTGATCTATTCAAAATTTATTATAATTTAATATGAATGTTTTGATATAGACAAGAGAAGCTAAATAAACGGATGAAATTAAAAAAAAAAAAATCTGGAATAAGATACGAGGAAGAAATTCGTGAAAAAATTAAAATGTATTTCTATTAGTGGAAAAAACTGATTTTCTGGAGTAAGAGGCAAGGAATGAATAACACTGCAAAAGAACACGAAAGTTTTCTTTGTAACAAATTTTAACCATTTCTTTTTTTGTTATATATTATCAAATAAAAATGCATTTTTAATAAAAAGTATTGTTCATATTAATATTGATTTACTCTTAAAAAAAATAGCCCGTGCATCGATATAAATGAAATATTTCCTATTTTTCAGTTTATAATGTTAAGAATGGTTAACTTATATTTTAGCCACTATCTTTTTCTCTAAATATTGAGATTTTGCATAAACTGACTTATTTAATTTATATGTAATCTCATAATACTAGTCATTTATGTTCCAATAATATTTTAAGAACATATTTCTCAAATATTAATTGGTCAAAATTTTACTCATAGGCCATTATTTTGGTACTATAAAGTAGTTATGTAGCATGAAAAAAAGTTTAGATTGTGTCCGGTGTTGCCCGACAATGTTTGTATTATTTATTACTAGTAATATTCCCGTGCGATGCACGAAAGTTTATTTAAAAAGTAATGATTTTAATAAACTAATCTAATATTTAAATATATGACCGTTTGATCCTAATATGTTTTTTTAATAATGTAGGATAAAACATAAATAAAATTATAAGTAATGTAAATATAAGTTTATCACACGTTATATATGGAAATAATATAACTTAATATACATATATATATATATATATATATATATATATATTAGCATCAAGATAAATATTAAATATATACAAAAATATTTTCAACATGATCATTTCTTATGTTTGAAATCCAAACACACTTTAAGTGTGTCTGTATCATTCTTCACCTATATGCATAATAGCTTAATTAATTATTAATGTAAAACCAAACATAAATATCTAAATATCAACTCATATTATTAAATTAAAAAAAAAACTGAATAATGTTATAAGAAAATTATTTTTCTTTAATTTTTTTCATTTTACTTTAAATATTTAAATTTATTTAAATAAAGGTTTAAATTTTATCTATAACTATTTACTTTTAAAAAATCTTATTTGCAAGTTTTAATACTTTACTTAATATTTCAGAGATACAAAGAATAACAAAATAACAAAATAAAATTCAAAAGTTATTCAATAGTTGGAATAACAAAATAAAACATATGAGTTCTTCAATATTTCTTAATAATTTCATATATGTGTTGAAAATTTTCAATTAAATTAATTTATATTGTAAATAGTAGATTCACTTAAAGATACAAATTGGTTAATATAAAAAAATTGCTTAGTTAGGTTGCAAAATGGGGAAAAAAAAGGAAGAAAAAAGAAAGAGATTGAGATTAGTTAATGTGACCAAGTATTGTTTAGGTTACAAAGTCTAAAAAAACATATAATTCAAATTGATTAATTTTACTTATTTAAAAAAAATTACTAGCAACTTGTATAATATTATAGTTTAGGTTGCAAAGTGTAATTATTTATAGAAAAATAACATTAATATATGTAATATATAAAAAAGTAATAAAAAATTAAGATTAATTATCATATATGAGCAAAAGTTTGTGATTTATCAACAAAAATAATTATTATAACAAATAAACATTAGCAAATTTATTAATTTAATACGTTGATTATAAATCAAATATTAACTATCAAATTAATTTGATGAAGTATGTGTTCAATTATATATACATTGACTTTTCTCTCAATGTAATAAATGAAGAAAATTTGAGACAATTCATGTCGGATAAAACAAACTGGTTAGTTGTGGTTTTAATGCAATAATTTATAAAAGAGAATTATTTGAATGATTTTTAATTGTATTCTAAACCAATACTATATTTACTGTACAACCCTCAATAAACGCTGGACTCTTACTCAAATAATCAACGAACAAATAATATAATATTTTAAATAGAATATTGTATTATTATTATTATTACTAGTATTACTCCCGTGCGATGCATGGAAGACTACTAATAAAGTAAAGTTTTTCACTGAATTAAATAATATATGGTTATATTATTTAAAAATGTGAACATTGTATACTTAACAAATAACTATTTTTTTTTTTAACATATAGTAAAATTTTAAATAGTGTAAATATCCGTTTCTCCTATGTAATTCTTGAATTAAATATATATATATGTGTGTGTGTGTGTTATTTATAAATAAATTATTGTTACATAATAAAATTAAAATAAATATCAAAATATATTATTTTTTATTGAACTCTAACATACCATTAGTCGGTCTATATCCTTCTTAACCTATACGAATGACCATAAATAGTTCAATTAATTACATATGTTACAACAAACAAAAATATAATAACACTAAAAAAAAAGTATTGGAAAGTGATGCATATTTCTGGATTTTTCTAGAAAAGAAAAGAAAATGTAAGAAAATGTAAGGAGAAATTTATTCTAGAATTATCTAGTAATGGTTGAGGAAGAAGAAAAATTTAGAAGGATGTAGAAATAGAGAAGTCTAGAAAATAAAAGAAAATATAATATGTACCTAGAAGGATCTAGGCAATTCTCAACTATGTAGGAAAGTGTCATAACTTCTATATATATGTAATGATGTAGTTGAATGAATGAATAAATGAAAATCAAATTCCAATTCCTAGTACTACTAAATCAATTTTCAAGCTTTCATTCCTGATAATGCGCAATCTGATATCCAAGAAACTTAACGAAAACCTACGTAAGCAATATGAAAAAACACAAGATTTACGTGGTTCGATCCGGAGATCTACGTCCACGGGCACAAAATAGCACCTGCCGAGGTGTTTCTTTTACTAGATCTTTGAGTTTACAAGTAGTAATTTCAGAATACAGAATGCGAACCCTAATTCAGAGTTCTTTTCTT
The DNA here is from genome assembly GCA_958295605.1 of Ajuga chamaepitys. Classification (NCBI taxonomy): domain Eukaryota; kingdom Viridiplantae; phylum Streptophyta; class Magnoliopsida; order Lamiales; family Lamiaceae; genus Ajuga; species Ajuga chamaepitys. The sequence goes on along the minus strand of OY282507.1, from coordinate 8,490,406 downwards.
CAATTTATACTATTTACCCTACTGAACCCTAACTGAACCCTAACTAACTCCCTATTATCATGCCTCTTTTCTGCTGCATGGTGGTTGGGAACTGATCGTGGGCCTTGAGTCGCGGAACAAGCCATAAGTTGGGCCGCGCCACCCGCGTTATCCGGGACGCGTACCTCTGGACCTTCTGGGCCGGTTAATGGGCCAAGGACCTGGGCCAATTAGTGGGCCGGGGCGTTTAGGTATTAACCCGACCCGAAGAGACCGGGCCATCCCTATCAATTCCTTTATCTAATTCTAATATCATAGTTCTTGAATCCCTTACGTATCCCAACTTCAATAGGATCACTCGAAGCTTATGAGAAAAGATTGAGTATGCGTGAAAATGAATCTGTAGAAAATGCATTTCAATCTAAATTCCATATACGATCTCAGAATTCTAGAAATGGTGGTAACAAAAATGGAGAAAATAATAGAACAAAAAATCAAGGTGGTAATAATTATAAAAGAAAGGATAAATATCCACCATGCGACATTTGTAAGAGGACCAACCATCTTGAAAAAGATTGTTGGAATCGAGATAAACCGTAATGTAAAAGTTGTGGGAGATTTGGTCATCTGGAAAAAGATTGTCGCACCAAACAGAAACATAGAGCTAATTACACTGAGGAGGAGGAAAGCAGAAACAACTTGTTCTATGCGTGCCATGCCGCATCAGAATTGAAGAACGACACTTGGTTCCTGGATAGCGGCTGCAGCAACCATATGACAGGAGACGAGAAGATCTTTCAAAATATCGACAAATCAATCAAATCTCAAGTGAAGCTCGGGAATGGAGAATTAGTCGGCGTAAAGGGCACGATCGCAGTCAACACCAAGAAAGGTGTGCGATTCATCCACGATGTATTGCTGGTTCCTAAGCTTGGCAAAAATCTTCTCAGTGTGGGTCAAATGATGGAGAGAGGATATTCTCTACTATTCAAAGGAAACTCGTGCACCATATATGATGACAAGAATAAAAATTCTGAAATTGATGTAGTAAAAATGCAGCAACAAAGAAATTTTCCTATCCGATGGCAGTACATCAAGGCAGCATTAAAAGCTCACGAAGATCAATCCTGGCTATGGCACCAGAGGTTCGGGCATTTCAACTTCCATGGACTGAAAATTCTCCATCAGAAGAATATGATGAAAGATCTTCCTGCTATTCAAATCAATAATGATGTATGAGGCACATGTATGGAAGGAAAACAACACCGGAAGTCATTCCCTTCAGGACAAACATGGAGAGCTAAGCAAATCCTGGAGCTGATCCATACGGATGTATGCGGGCCAATGAGAACACCAACATTCGAGAAAAATAGGTACTTCATTCTTTTCATTGATGACTATACAAGGATGACATGGGTATACTTTATGAAAGAAAGATCAGAGGTCTTCAACATATTCAAGAAATTTAAGAATCTGGTTGAGAACCAAAGCAGTCGGCGAATCAAAGTCCTGCGAAGCGATAGAGGAACAAAATACACCTCCAATGCATTCAACAAATTCTGCAAGGAGGAAGGAGTTAATCATCAATTGACGGTTGGTTACGCTCCAGAGCAGAATGGCGTGTCAGAGAGAAAGAATAGGACTGTGATGGAGATGGCTCGGACGATGCTAGCAGAAAAGAACTTGCCTAAGGAGTTCTGGGCAGAAGCTGTATATACCGCAGTCTACCTACTAAACAGGTGTCCAACAAAGGCGGTACAAAACAAAACACCAATTGAAGCGTGGAGTGGCCACAAGCCATCAGCACAACATCTCGGGATCTTCGGTAGTATTTGCTACGTGCACATCCCGAAGGAGAAAAGACACAAACTGGAGGAGAAGACGGAAAAAGGTATTTTTCTTGGCTACAACTCTCAGTCTAAAGGCTATAGAATTTATAGTCTTAAAAGTAAGAAGCTAATTATCAGTCGAGATGTTGAATTCGATGAGAACGCTACGTGGAACTGGGAAGAAGAAAAAGTTGAAAAACAAAATATCGTGCTACCACAACTACGATCTCCTACTGGACAACGAGAAGAAGACAAAGAAGATGGACCACAAGGAGCTCTAGAATCTTCTAGAGAAACTCCAGAAACTTCTAGTCCAAGGACACCAACACCACCATACATCTCAATTGAAGAAGAATCTTCTCCAGATTCCGCACCCAGGAAAATCAGGCAACTAAGAGAAATTTACGAGACATGCAACTTTGTGACACTGGAGCCCGAAAGCTTCGAAGTTGCTGTCAAAGAAAAAGAATGGATAAAAGCCATGGAAGAAGAAATCAAGATGATCGAGAAGAATGAAACATGGGAGTTGGTGGATCTACCGAGCAACAAAGAAGCCATTGGAGTTAAATGGGTTTATAAAATAAAGCTGAACGCAGATGGCTCAATTCAAAAACATAAGGCAAGACTAGTAGCAAAAAGGTACTCGCAGGTACAAGGGTTCGACTATAATGAGACTTTCGCTCCAGTAGCTCGACTCGACACCATTCGAGCACTTGTCGCATTAGCTTCACAACAAAGATGGAAGATCTATCAGCTCGATGTGAAGTCAGCATTTCTAAATGGCTATCTTGAAGAAGAAATCTACGTGGAACAACCTCAAGGGTTCGTGATGCTAGGCCAAGAAGATAAAGTTCTCAGATTAAAGAAAGCACTCTACGGCTTAAATCAAGCCCCACGAGCCTGGTACAGCAGAATCGACAACTACTTCACAAAGCTTGGATTCAGGAGGAGCCTGAGTGAGCACACACTATTCATCAAAACCCAAGGTACTGATAAACTCATTGTCTCTTTATATGTTGATGATCTTATAGTTACAGGAAACAATGAGACAATGGTTAAAGAGTTTAAAGAATACATGATGAAGACATTTGAAATGACCGATTTGGGCTTGATGCACTATTTTCTCGGCATTGAGATAAATCAAAGAGAAGATGATATATTTATCTCACAAAAGAAATATACCAAAAGCTTACTAAAAAGGTTCAAGATGGAAGGGTGCAAGACCGTTGCCACTCCACTTGACAGCTCCAAAGCACTACAAAAAGAAGATGGCTCACCTAAGGCAGATATCTCAAAATTTCGAAGCCTGATCGGAAGTCTTCTCTATCTAACAGCGACTCGACCTGACATAATGTACGCGACAAGCTTCCTATCAAGGTTTATGCAAGATCCAAGTCAGATTCACTATGGAGCAGCAAAACGAGTACTCCGATATCTTCAAGGAACTACGAACTTCGGCATCTGGTATGAATCGACACCTGACTCAAAATTAATTGGCTATACTGACAGTGACTGGGCTGGTTCAGTTGATGACATGAGAAGCACATCAGGCTACGCATTCACAATAGGATCAGGAATATTTTCTTGGGCATCTAAAAAACAAGCGACAGTTGCACAGTCATCAGCTGAAGCGGAGTATATAGCAGCAACAATGACTACAAGTCAAGCAATATGGTTAAGATACATACTTGAAGATATGGGAGAGCCACAAGATAAAGCTACAAAAATATACTGCGATAGTAAGTCCGCGATAGCTATAACAAAAAATCCGGTGTTTCACAGCAGAACTAAACACATAAAGATCAAGTACCACTTTATTCGAGAAGCGGAAGCAAACAAAGAAATCGAGTTGGAGTATTGCAAGACTGAAGAAGAGTTAGCAGATATATTTACAAAGGCACTACCGCGCGGAAAGTTCGAGACACTACGATCAAAGATTGGAGTCACAGAATATGCATCAAGGAGGAGTATTGGAAAGTGATGCATATTTCTGGATTTTTCTAGAAAAGAAAAGAAAATGTAAGAAAATATAAGCAGAAATTTATGCTAGAATTATCTAGTAATGGTTGAGGAAGAAGAAAAATTTAGAAGGATGTAGAAATAGAGAAGTCTAGAAAATAAAAGAAAATATAATATGTACCTAGAAGGATCTAGGCAATTCTCAACTATGTAGGAAAGTGCCATAACTTCTATATATATATGTAATGATGTAGTTGAATGAATGAATGAATGAAAATCAAATTCCAATTCCTAGTACTACTAAAGGAACTTTCAAGCTTTCATTCCTTTATCTAATTCTAATATCATAGTTCTTGAATCCCCTACATATCCCAACTTCAATAATAATTATTCTTCCACATATCCTAAACACCATAAACTCAAGACTATTACACCACCACTAATCCTATAAATCCTAACAAAAAGATAGGATAATAATAAAATAAATTAAATAATTTATAAGATTTTCTTTTCAAATAATCCTATATTTTTTATTTTTAAAAATACTCTATTGGTTCATTTTTATATAATCTAATCCACAATATAAATGAATCAATGCACAATAAAAAATTAGAACATAATTCAACTTAAAGAAGGTGAAAAGTTGATTAAATTGATGTATTATATCTGAATATATATTAGAAAAAAAAAACTTGTTAGTATTATAAAAATTCCAAATGAGTTTTTTTACAAAGAAACACAGTAACAAAATGCTGAAACTGTAATATCTTTTAGGAATACATACGTGAATATTTTTTCTTTAAAATGTCTGATTTGCAATTGGATGAAAAAAATATCTTTTTACATATATGCCTCCATTTTATTTTATTATACACACACATATTTATATATGGATTAATTTATAGTAAAATTAAGATGGAAAAGTAAATACAATAGATTAATTAATTAAAGTATTTTAAAAATTGAATTGAGAATATTTTTTTAGAAAAAATCTTCAACTATATTGTATTGCGGCCTAAACATTACACCAACAAACATCTGCAATAAGTACTCAGATTTAACCAAATAACCAACCAATAAAAAAATTGTATTTATTTTATATAATATCACACTTTTATATATGTGATATGGATGTCAGACAAAATATCATAAAACGATGATTAATTTGATGTAAAAAACGTAAAAATTATTGAGATATAAAAATTATTTTTATTTAAAATTTGGGAAATGACTAATTTTTTTGAAAGAAAGAAAAAAAACACATCAAAAGTTGACACTTCTACAAATAACTATAAATAACATAAAATATTTGGGTGGGAAAATACAACTTAACAATTTTAACACTTTTATAACATTTATATATGTATGGATTTTTAATATATCTAAATAAATTTTTAAATTAGAACTATAAATAATTAAATGTTTCTTTCTAGAATTATATTCTCTTTGCAACTTTGAACATTTCACTTGGCAATTTCAGATATACTGAAATACTTTTTATTTTTTAAATAAATACTAACATCAACGAAATAAAATCAAAAGTTATTCAATAATTCGAAGACAATTTAAAGTATGTGAGTTCTTCAAAATATTTAATATTTTCATATTTTATTTAGTTTTGTAATTCAACTAAATATTATACTTTTATTGGAAATATTATATTATTTAAGGTAAAAATTGATTAATGCCCAAAAAAAAAAAAAAAAAAATTCTTAGGTTGCAAAGAATGAAAAAAGATATAATTGAAGTTGGCTAGTGCGATAAAATATTTTTTAAGTTGCAAAGTGTAATAAAAATACATTATTATATTTATATATATACATATATATTAAAAGATATAATGATTTAACAAATTATTTATAAAATTAATTATTGATTTTTCGCCTTTAATTTAATGAAATATGAGTTTAATTACTTAAATATTTATTTTTATTCTGTTCATAACTAAAGTAAAGAATATATTTGAAAATTCATGTGAAATATAATAAATTTTTTGAACTTTGGGAAAATACTCAACTAATATTTTTTATAAGGGCATTTATTTTATTAAGTTTTACAACAAACATTAAAATATAACCTAAATAATTAATCAATAAAGAAGTTATTGTTTTAAAATTAAATATCTCGCTCATTATAATATATGTGATATGGATGTCAAATTGAAGCTTGTGAAAAAATGAATAATTTGATATATCATGCATAAAAAATATAAAGGTTATTTGCATTTTAAAAAATTGAAAGAAAATTATAAAGTTACCAAAATACTTGACAAAAACTTACAAAATTAGTGTAAAAGTTTTTGGAGGGAAAGTTAAAATGACAATAAGGCCCTCCATTTAGCTTTTATATATATATATATACTAGTAGTATCCCCGTGTGATGCACGGTTTGTAAGTGTAAATGAATAAATTAATATTTTTTTTATATTTTTATATAATTTTAATATAATAAAATATTATAATCAATAAATAATAAGATATGAAAAATTATATGTTAATGAAAAAAGAGTGCAGTGAAAAGTATTAATGACTAAAATATATATTAGAATGGATATTTATTTTTCTTAATATATGAATATCTCTAGCATCCTTCCGTAGAAGTCATGTTGATGATTGGGGCTGGAATTGCAATATGCGGTTGACAGAGGATATATTTGTAATGTTAAAAATTAGTTACCGTCTTCATAAATAATTTTTCATTAATAATAGTCAATAAATTTATAAAAAGAAAATAATTTTAAGAAAATATGTTTTTTTTTGCCCAGACAAAATCAGCCCAAATAGCTTTATCATATTTATTTAGGCGAATGTATGGCAAGTTATTGCCAATAATTGTGTTTTATATTGGGTTGAATTTTATATACCAAAAATTGTGATTTTCAGAATTGATAATAAATTTTGGGCGGGAAAAACTTCAAAATTACTAATTTCAGTGGATTTTGTTATTATATTAAGTATAGATAGTTGTTTCCAAATTCTAATCATAAGACCTCCAAATATGACGACATTGAAGTTGGAGAAGAATGCAGCTTTGGGTCACCCAACCCATTACACGGCCCATGCGATATGAGTCAAGTCTTACATGCGTTTTTTCCTAATTTTTAAGGATTTTCACCCTTCAACTCATATCTTAATTCTCCAACTATAAAGGGGGACCTAAAGATAAAATTTTATACATCTTCTGTCATAATTTGGAGTGTCAAGCAAGGGATTCAAGGAAGAGTTCAAGAATTCAAGAGCAAGAAACATTCAGTTATATCTTTTTAATTGTTTTGTTCTTAGCTACTTATGATATTTTTGAGGATTCATTTTTTACTACCGAGAGGTTTATTATTAAACTCTGACACTAAAAAATACACAGATTGAAATATAATGGTTCCTGGAGAAAAACACCTTCCTGGAGAAAAATCAACTGGGCTTCATTACTGAGCCCAGAATATGAATACTTATTAATCCCAAACTTGGAAATTATAATATGATATACTGCCTTGAGTTTGCGTTGAAAATGTTATGTTGCGAGATTTGTGTAAATTAATTGTAACTTATTACCAACTTTAAATGCAATTCCGGAATTAAATGGTTTGAATGTTTTAACATATATAAGGTAATATCAATTAATGCAGCCAATTATACCATATATAATGCTTAATCAATTAATGCAGCTAATATTGAAGTTTTCCAGAATTAGCAGTGCTGTTTTAGACGGGAAAATGTTGATATTACTATTCTTGGCGGATTTTGTTATATTATATAGTATAGATATAGATGATTATTATTATTATTATTATTATTATTATTATTATTATTATTATTATTATTATTATTATTATTATTATTATTATTATTATTATTATTATTATTATTATTATTATTATTATTATTATTATTATTATTATTATTATTATTATTATTATTATTATTATTATTATTATTATTATAATTATATCATATGGATGTCCAATCAAACATCATCAAAAGATGATTAATTTGATATAGTATACATAATAAATAGATTAGAAATGAAAAAAAATATTTGCAACTTTGGAAAATAAAATAAATTTTGATTCTAACCAAATGTGACAACAATTTACCAATTACAGTCTAAAATTTTAGGTGGAAAGTGTTACTTATAGAATGTCAATATTGTGCCTTATATATATAAATATATTTAGATTTTTAAATTTATAAAATAATTTTTAAATTCTAACTATAAATAATTTAAAATAACCATGAACTATATAAAAAGGAACAAAGATATTTTATTTGAATATTTCATATGTAATGTAAATGTTTAATATTTTTCTCTTTATGTCCCTGCTTTTATTTTATATATATATATATATATATATTTAATTGATCTAATTAAACTTTCAAGTTCTAATTATATATATTTAATTTTCTCTTTCTAAGGTTAGATTTTCATTTGTAACTTTTAACATTTCATTTGGTGATTTCAAATATACCTAAATATTTTTTTATAATAAATTATTATTTAAGCAAAATAAATTCAAAGGTTATTCAATAATTCGAATAACAAATTAAATTCTGTGAGTTCTTCAATATTTGAATATTTTCATATTTTATTTCGGTATTGTAAATTATTTATATAAATGTTATATTTTTCTTATGAATAGTTTTTTTTTATTTGAAGATAAAAATTGATTAATGCGAACAAAGTTATTTAGATTGTTAACAGTAAAAAAAACATTTGATGTTGATTAGTGCGATAAAAAAGATATTGATTAATGCTTGATTTGACACTTTCAATTTTAGTTTCACCGAATTGTAATTATAAGTGAAACGGATCGATTTGACCCATTTGGATTAATCGGGTCAATACTAACTCAACCGATTTCCGCAATGAGTTTGGCATATCTTTTTACTTTGATTGTTTGTACTAAAAGATAAAATTTGTCTATAATTTATATCAAAATGAAATTGCAGGATGTTTAAACAACAATTAAGCATCAACATGAAATCCCGTTAACTTCAATTGATTATAAGATATGTTAAATGAGCCATTTTCTGTTTGTATTGACAAAAATATAGTAATCTACAATGTCTAATTCTAGCTTTCTCTTTGAATCCTACTACAGAAACAGTAAGGCATAAAAACACAAGGCAGTTATACCAAGATGCAGAAACTTGTCTTCATTAACAAAAGCCGACATACTAAACTGTTACAGTGAAATCAGAGTACTTCATTGAGTAACTCGAGTTCAACACATAAAAGACAGATTATAATCACAGAAAACAGTAACAAAAATCATCAAATCAATCAATGACTAGCACAAGGATCTACGAAAAGTGTATCCACCGAAAAACAACCACATTAACAGACCAAAAACAACCCACGAGGCAACCAATCAAACCGAAACTTAAAATACTTCTTCTGAAGACGTGACAGGACAACGTTTTTTTCTTCAACCTCGACTCGACCTGTAGTGTATTTATCATGTTTTTCTTTAACCTCGACTTGACCTGTAGTTATTATCCCAGTGATGGTTGATTCTAGTGCTGTTTTAGAGGAATTTGTAGCGGCTTACATCATGAAGATTATCGAACTGATATTGTAAATCGGCAAAGGAGAAGTTTGAAATGGAGGGAAATGCAGAGCAGATTGAGAAATAGGATTAGAGGCGTTGGAATTGGGGGGCATTTACTGCTTTTGCATAAGAGGGGTCAATTTAATTGTTCTGGAAAGTAACATTGGGAGTAAATTTTCTTAGGCTGAGAGTGGCCAGTAGTATTGGTATCAATATGGTACTAAAGTTGGACTCAAACATTGATCTTTCGGTGGCAATTCGTGCTACTAATTATCGTTTTTGTCGTATATTCAATTTAGGTAGTGTTGGCTGTTTGCAAGCTTAAAATAATCACTTTTGCACTTTTGGTTTAAAATAGTAGATTTAAGTGTTTTTAAATACTTGGTTCTGCTTTAACAGTGGTTTAAAATAATCTATTTATAGTAGAAGCTGGAAGCAGGTCGATACCTGCCTTTTTTTGCTTGTACATACAACTTCTATTTAAAATCATTTTTTTTCCAAACAATACTACTTTTACTTTTTGTATTAATCACTTATTATTACAAACACTTCTTCCTTTTTCTAAAAAGTATTTTTTTCATTTTAATCAATTCTTTTAGGGCTCATTTAGTAGCCTATATTGGTTAACATTATATAAACTATCATCAGATAGCATATCAAGTCCAAACAGCATAAACAATGCTATCTTGAGTTTGGTAGGTTGTATTTCCTCATTGTCATATATTATATCAGACGTTTGATAGCCATTATAACGCCCCGTATAAGACCCCAAAATAGGTTGTATTTCCTAATTTGTCCCTATATTTTTTTAAATAAAGTTAAATAGTTATAGTTCAAATTTGAAAAATTATTTGGATAAATTAAAATATTTAAAAAATTTGAAAAAAAAAGAAACACTAATTTTCTTATACTACAATTCAATTTATTTTAAAAAAGTAAGTTATATTAAATTCATATATCACATGGGAGAAATTGATATTTACATTATTTATATTTGGGTTTATATCATTTTGCAACATGCAGTATGCACGTTATTTCAGTTTTTTTTTTTTTTTTTTTTTTTGTTGCAATCGTAACCTGAACTACATGTTTTTTCACCTTTGCAACCTCTGCCAGCAATTTAAGTGCGAAAAATAAAAGAATATTAAAAAATATTTAAATAACTTAAAATTGTTTAAAAATCTAAAAAATAATTTTTAAATTATAAATTTCATTTAAAATATGAGGAAATTAACTTAAACATGTTGAAAATATATTAAAATATTGAGTTTTTTATAAAAAAAGTTAAAATCAAATCATTTTTAGCAAGAAAAATAAAAAGTTATTATTATTTTTTTAAAATCATACAAATATTATGAATTTTTGAAAATTATTTTTTAAACTCTAAAAATTTATTTAAACTGTTTTAAAATTATTTTAAAATCTCTAAAATTTCGTTTAAAATATGTGGAGGTATTTGTGAAAAGTTATTTTTATGACATAAGTATTTTTTTAATTATTTTTTTTTAAAATAAATCTTTTTAAAAATTTTAAAATTATTTGAAATAATATCAACATTATTCGATCTTTTTTTTTAATGAAAATTATTTTTTTATTAAAATAATTTCTACATTTTTCAGTTAAGTTTATGGTATTTTTAAATAATTTTTTAGAATTTAAAAATAAATATTTTATTTTCTAAACATTTTTATTATTTTTAAGTAGTTTATTTTCTCTCTGAAAATTGCTACCAACGGTTGCAAAGGTGGGAAACCGCAAAAGTTAGGTTGTGATCGTAAAACAAGAAAAAAAATTATTTAAATATTCATTTAGTTAGGATATAATAATTCTATTTTTTATATTAGATTATATCATATTTAATTAAATTAAATAATTACTTTTTAGATAAATTTCCGTGCATCGCATGGGAGCGATACTAGTTGTAACAAATGAATTTGGGCGCCAATTTAATGAAATTGAATTATTTTGAAAAAAGGCTGAAAAAATCTTAATATGTCCCATGATAGAAGACAGTATAAGCTATCATGTCCGAAAGACCTGATTGTTTTTATCATGGACTTATACCGGGCCCCTTGTTTTAACACATATATACTATATTGGGTACCAAACAACCGATTAAGCCTGATATACTATATTATTTGAGCTTATAAGGGCTACCATAGAAGTAATCACAAACACTCCCTTAATTTATTTTATGTTGTATGCCCTAAAATAGATTGAGATTGATATTTGACTAAATTTAGACTTTATGTTTTTATATATATTGTCGTATTTTATCACATATTTATAATTTGTGCTATGAGTGTGACGGAAATGTTCCCCTACACATCATGACATATATAAATTAGTATCAGAATTGGTCCAACACTTCGAGAGGCCCGGCCCAAAAAAAAAATTAAGCCTTTATTTCTAAGAAATTTTTAAATTAATTTATATGAACATTTTTTATTAACAGCACATGTTATATAGAAAAAAAATAAAAAAAAATATCATGTTTTAATTTAAACGTTTCGCATTCCATCAAATTATCAAACAAAACTTCAAAAAAACTAGTTCGAACGAGATTTTTTTTCCTATTTTCCACAGCTGGTTGTCCACTTGAAATGAGAAAATGTATCATTTTTTAAATTTTTCTAATTTTCGTTAGTTATGAAAAACTAAATTGATGAATTTATATGTATTATATTAATAGAATGAGTAATTTAGTATTTTAACAATTTTACTAATAAAAGGGAAAAATTAAATAGATGAATTGATTTGTGGTGGTTTTTTTATATTTTAAGAAGTAGTCGTTTAGTATTTTGACAATCTTAATAAAAAAGGGGAACATATTATAATGCCACGAAGAGGTTGATACAATGAAGAAACTTATTAGCAACAGAAATTACCAGGAGAGTTCCTTTCAAGAATTTGTTAAATTGTAATTACATAAATTTTATATAAATACACATACACACAAAGATAAAGAAAAAATTAGAGGCCCTCGCTGACGAAAACTCTACGTGACAATACTTGTCGCACATCTCCGAAACCGGCTCTGATTAGTATACCTACCGCTTATACTAAAAATTCTTATTCTCAATTTTTAAATAAAATATTTAGTTCTATATTATGAGACATTGACGGCAAGGAGTGATGAATCAGATTATTGTTATAGTACATGTCCTATAAAAAAATAATTATAGGTGGTGAAATTTGTTAAAATTATTGCAAAATGGCATATTATCTTATGCAAGAGAATATGTGAATGTCTTTTATATTAGGCAAAGGAATCTATTTATAGCCTACTTGTCACATCTGATGTAATACCCACTTCCTTTGACGTTGGTCTTCTTTTTTTTGCCAACGTTGAATATTTGCACTAGTGAGTGGGTTGGTTCGTATTCATCCGAGACAAAAGTTGATGTTATTGATCAGTAGGCTCCAAATCAATTATGTGTCCAATATGATACATTTATAGAAATTAGAAAAAAAGAATTGATTTTTATAGGGAATATTAGTGAAATTGTCCAGTAACTTTTTTAGTATCATGTTATAAAAAAATGATAAAAATACTCTATGACACGCTATAATAAGTAAGTTAATAGTTAAAACGTGATGGTGGTGACAAATTTAATTAGATGTAGAAAAAAATGATTAATGTTATAGTTAGAAAAAAACAATAAAAGTTGATAAATTTATTTGTTACGTTGTATAGTTTACTTTATAATTGAAAATTTACTCAGTTGATAAATCATTTTTAATTAATATGAAGTATGTGCTCTGAGAATCATTTTTCCCTTAAAAAAGTATAATTTATAATTGATGAAACAACCTTTTTTAATTTAATTAAAACTCTTTATTAAGAAAGATATAGATATATATAGTATATGTTTGGAATATATTTATCATTTAATAATAAACTCTAAGAAGTCTCTCCCACATTTCGTTGAGTCAGCATGCATGATTAATTTGGAGGAAGGATGCATATAATGTGAAATTTGTATATAACTCGAATACAAATATCTATCTAAAAACTATAAGAGAATGAGCGAATAGAAATACAGACAATCTAGAAAGTATTCTTTAATTATTGCAATTTCAGGTGTGACGATCGTTAGGTCTGTAGAGTTGTATGGAACGCTCATGTAATGCTTGGAGAGGCCGTGCATTCGCACTAGATTCCTGTATACAAAAAATAATTATTTTATGCAAACAAAATCAAAATCAAAATCAAAATTATTTTAAAAGTAAACTTACATCATGGACAGCCTCGCGAATCAACTGGACCTGTTCTTTCATCACAGTCCTCACCTACAGATAAAATCATGTACCATATTAGGACAATTATTTATTGGGAATTAAATAATATATTATACAATTTGTAAAGCCAGAATATGTTATTATACCTTTCTTACAATACTCCAGATGATGTTTTGAGTACAAGGAGGTACTGTAAGAGAACCAATGTATCTATAATACTTTCTGCTTCCAAATTTTATGAATTTCGGATCAACAATACCCACTACTTTTTCTACGTCTTGTACGTGAGTAAGAGCTTCTAGATCTCCATTTATCTAAAATTTCATGGAAAAGGAAAATAAAATATATTTAGCAAATTTTTACATACAAATTAATTGATAATGTAGAAATTAAGTTACCATGGATAAAAAAGAATCGGGACGTCCAATTTTGTACATGATTCCAATGACAGCAGTACGATTATCCTCACTCTGGTGGACCAAATGGACTTCCATGTCGAACCTGTAATTTAAAAAATTAGTGTATATATGTTTATTTTTTTTATTTTTTTTATTTTTTTTATTTTTTTTTTCTTGTTTATTTGTTTTCTTCCGAAAAGCAAAAACCCACTCTCTCCTCTCTCTAAACAAAAGCTACCAGCAGCCTCGCTCCTCCTTGGCCGGCGGCTGTTGCCGCCGACAGTCGCCGGCCAATCTTTCTCCTTTTTCGTTTCTTTCTTTATTTGTTTTTCAATATTTGTTGATTTATTTAACAATCTCGTCAGGTTCGTATTTCTATAATTTTTAGGATGAAGCTTTTTATAATTCTCGTTTATGAAGCACGGATCTGGGTTTTTGGAAGTAACATCTCATTTACGGCGAAGAGATCTGGTTTACTTCTTTATTTGGATTTTGAGGACCACCAGGCATTAACAAGTTATTCAAAATATTCTTTTTTGGCGAGGTCTGGTGTGTTGAAGATCTGAATCCTCTTGTGATTTTGAAGATCATCCCTCCTCTTCAACGCTTGCAGCGGCGCGACTCTTCTCTCCTTTTTACAATCGCAGCAATTTCAAGATCGATTTTTGCATTCTGAATCAATGATTTTCTTCGCTGAAGCCTCATCCGCCAAGGAGCTTGGCCGGCGAACTCTTTTTACAGGCGGCTGACATCGATCTATATTCGTTTCAAGGTTTGCTCTTCAGCGACCCATTTCTAGGTTTCCTCGGAGATCTGCACCAGTCGCGAACTCCTTAGGTCATGATTTCTGAGGTTTCAGCCGACATCTGCATCGACGAACAACATCCTTGGTTGTTATGGAGGTCACGTTTCCTGGTGGCGCTCACCGGAATCCGCTACTTCTACAGATTCAACCCGCTGAATTTCATCTCAGTGAGTCCGCGCCGAGTTGATTTGGCTGCGCCTTTTTAGGGCTCCAACGCCCTAAACCGAGCCAGGTTTTAGAACCAGACAGTTGCAACCGAACCGGTTCAGTTGGTTTTGTTAGTCAACCAAACCAGGTGGCATATCGGTTCGGGGTCCAGTTGTTTTTCTAGTTGATGCTTATTTCTGCTGAGATGAGAATTGTTCTGCTGATATTGGCTTTGAACGTCGAGTATGTTTAGACCATGGGGCTGCTTTAATTTGGTGTGACATATGAATTGATCATTGCCATGGTGAACCCGAATACCAGCCGTGCCTAGGCTGAAGTAGCCTTTATGTGGCTCTTCTTGTTGTTCAATCTCGTGTTACATTTGTGATATCGGTAGAATATGGTGGGCATTTTCTTTTTTATTTATCTTGGTTGACATTGATATGTTGCACAAGATTATTTTCGGACTGCAAAGCAAGACCGTGGGTTTTATTGTTAGTATTGTTTGGTTGCTTTGTTTGGATATTACTGCTGGGATTTTGGGTTTTGGTGAGGGATTACACGGTTTGGAATTTATCGTCGGGTCATATTTCTAGATTTGACTGCTCTAAGCTATGACATTGAAATTCCTCCTAGGGATATCTGGACTCACGCCGATGTGAGGAGCGTTGGAACTCCCCCATGCTCGGGTTTCGTGACATTGGGCACTTGATTGGGAGCTCGATTTATGTAGTATGTTCGATGACATTCCTAAACCGGCTATTCCCCTCAACAAATCTGTGAAGTTCCAGTTTGATATGCACTAGTTGGCTTTATTTGTAATTGCTAATATTTTCCGTAGCCATTTTATTTTGGATACCTTTATCTGTCAGCTTGTGACATGAAAAGATTTTTAGTTTATGTCTTGTGAGTGACCAGCTTGTGGTCTCCACATTCTTCGCACTTTCCTTTGTTTTCTTTTCTTTTTTTATAATACTACCTATTTAGTATATATGTTTATTTTATTTCTTCCTGTATTTAGATCTAAGAGGAATAACTATTAATTTTTTTCTTTATTATATTTTCTTACAGAAATTGAAGTTACCTTCTTCCATTGAGAGTATGTTCAGAAGGTGTGTGCCAATGGCACTGCCTCAGGTAGAAAATGGTTCCATTTATTTGGATATGCCCTGCATCATTTATCCATCTTAACTGCAATTATCAAAATCACATTAAATAAGTAAATGGCTTTGTGTGTAACATAGTAGAGGACATACAACTTATAAGCCCAGCGAGTTACTCCAATCACCAATTTCTCCTTCAATCATCAATTTGTTTTAGGATAAATGTTTACTTGATGGCTAATAATCTCTATTTATTAGCATGTTTCACGGTATTGGACCAGGTGGGGCACTCCTCGACTTTAACATGGTTAAACCACATTGGCTCCTTATATTTTACCAGTTTTTCTAAAAAATTACTCTATCAAAGTGAAGGTTGGCGTTTCCGAATCTTCCTTCATTCTTTTATTTCTACTTTCTCAATTCAAAATACTTGTCGTTTTAGAAAATTCATGCTAAGTTAAAGTGTTTTTTTTTTTTTTTTTTTTTTTTTTTTTTTTTTTTTCTTCTCTAGATGACTCTAGATTCATTCATAGTACGAGCTATTTTTAAAAAATATTGAAAATTACATTATGAATTTTGAAAATGATTCACCTTTGGGATGGAGAGAGTAATTTGTAGAAAAGATTTGAAGTTTTATTAAAAATACAAATTACTCATAAAAAGGATTTAACATGACAATTTTACTCAAGCTGGGAGGTCCAACTAAAATGCCAGTAAACCTTAATTTGTTTTAGGCTGAATGCTCCTATAATATGTATGGGACGGACTTAGGATCTCATTGTAAGGATTATGAAATTTGAAAAAGTAAAGAGGAATGAGCTCTTATATATTTAGAGTATCAATAAAAATTATTAAATAATTGATTATCTAGTTTTTTTTCTTTATGAAATTTCCTATTTTGTGAAAGATAAGTATTATTTCAGCTTCAAATTGATTTAAGTTATATATATATATATAGTTGGGCGGTAGGGAGAGAGATACCATCATGTCATGGCCTCTGTTAATAAGAGTGGCGTTAGCAGGCTTGTAATTTCTGTGGAGTGGGCCCAAGTGCGATACTATTTGAACCCTCTCATTTAGCAGATCAATTGGAGATTGCATTCTGCCGGAGTTGCACTCTCTCCATTCCGGATGTATTTCACCCCAGTGGTCCGGCCCGACCGGGCTGTCTTTGTGGTAACTAAACTCCCTTTCATTTTCTGCAACACACAATTCATATAAACCTATATTATTGTAAGAGTAAGTTTTGTGTGTGACAAGTACATTTTTACCCAAAAAAAATAGACGGTGATTATTTGCAACCCACAAAATTTCTCAATTCAGTCCACTAGTTTAATAAACTAAAATGCTATTAGTAAAAGGCTACAATACCTGAATGAAAAAATACCATTAACACAATATTTAATTAAAATCAATATTTATAATCCAAAAAAAAGAAACACAAAATATATAATTTTCTTTTATGTTTATCATCTTCAACCATACGGTTATTCTTTTTCCCAGAACTCTGTAAACGAGAGTAAACTACTTTGATCGGAGAAAAACCACAAAAGAAACGAAAAATCAAGAGAAAAGCAATAAAAGAAAACGCAAAATCAAGAAAACAAAGGGCAATTAGTGCTAATAGTCTGGATAAAAAAAAGAGAGAAAGAGAAGGGGATAAGAGAACCATTCTGCATTGATATGTGTGGGGTAGATGATTTATAAATGAAAATAATCAGAGATGGGTCTTCCAATTATTATTGTTTTTCCCATCAAATTATAGGGTAAGTGAGGGTTACAGATGGATATTTATTTTTTCTTCTGTGTTATCTTTAAACAGATAGTTATTTTTTCCCAAAACGTCATAAATCCTGGTTTTCCAAGGTTTCATTAATGGAGAATACAATTACAAGCAACATATTGGACGGAGAAATCGCATACATAAATTGCATCAACTTCTCTGCTTCCTCCTCTTTTCTTTCTTTCCTTCCTGTGTTTCCGATGCCCTCTTTCTTTTCTTTATTTTTCTTTGTCTTTTGTTTTTAGTGTTTTATTTATAACATTTTAATTTAAATAATTTAATTTGATAAAGAAATGGGTATAATTGATATTTAGGGGGTTGTATTAAGAATTTTATACTAATTTTAAAGCAAAAGTGGATTGTATTAAGAAGTGGGTTGTGTTGAGAAATTTTGTGGGTTGCAAATAGTGACCGCCAAAATGATATTATTGTTACAAAAAAAGATACTCCCTTCGTCCCGGTCCAATTTGCTTACCTTGGCCGGGTACGGAGATTGAGAAAAAAAACAGATTTTGTGGAATCTTTGATTTTTTCAAAGGTGTAGATTGAATTTGGAGATTTTGGGGGTGTAGATTGTGAGAGAAATTTGTCATTTATGGGCTGGCAAATAGATTGGGACAAACCAAAAAGGAAAATAGACAAATTAGAGCGGGACGGAGGGAGTACTTTTTTTGTTAAAATAAGTGATACTTTTACGGATAAAAGTGATGTTTTACTACAAAAATTAATATTTTTTTCTAATCATATGTGTGACGATCTAACACAAGTTTTTGCGGAGCAACGCATCTCAAGATAATCCAAATTTCCAATTTATAAACATCATTTTCTTTCTCTGAAAATAGAAATAGAGTGTTCGATGTTCACATATTCCTTGACGAGAAAAAGGAAAGAAAAGATCTCCTCAGTAAAAATTCAATTGTGTTGGATTTGGAACGTGAAACAGTGTTTCTTTTCATTAGTATACATCATGTAATCCCTCCGTTTCATTTATACAAACAAGTATTCATTTTTTAGATGTCCCAAATTTATAGTCTAGTCTCTAAATATAAAGCATTAATTATTTAACCCATTTACTACTATATTCCAAGTCTCATAATTGAGGAAATTAAATATATTTTTTGTATTTTACAATAATTTTTCTTAAGTCTTGTGCAAAGGCAACAAGCCTATATATTTGGGACGGAAAGAGTATTTGTTAAAAGTTAACATAATAGACATGGATGATTGAAGAAAACAGGCGAGTACAATAATAAAAAAAATATTATTATTAGGAATTAAAAAAATGCTCACCAACTTCTAATTGAGCTCTGGCGAAGGATGCTGATAAGACTACGAGAAGAAGAACAAGGAAGGAGGATTCAGAAATTGTTTTGGCAAGTGTCATGATAATATTAATTTCTTGATTTTATATTTGAATAATGGAGTAGTTATGGTAGGAGGGATTCATGAAGTGGAACTTATTTATATACTACCAAAATATTACTATAATTAGCTAATGAATGTGAATTCTAGAAAAAAATGTTATTTGATTGGACTTTTGATACAAGAAAATGTCAATTCCTATGCATAATTAGACATTGATATCAAAATGATATCATATTGTTCAAATTGAAAAACCAAATTAAAGTTAACCCAGCTTCTTATTATTTATTTTTTATTGTTATGCTTGGATCGATAAATATTGAAGATAAATACATTAACCACCTGGTTATTTATTCGGTACACTCCAATTTCAATATAAAATTGCTTGTATGTTGTGGGAAAAGATTGTGGCAATCTTCAACTCCTTAAATAACTTCTAGAATCTCGACTTATTTCAATATAAGAAAAAAAAAACATTTTCTACAGACACATATCTTTATATGAATGCGATGAATCCAAGAAAGTCAAACAAATTCGACATGAGAGACAAGCTAGGCAGGATTAAATGAATCTTGGCTAATATAAGGATATTTGAAAGAAAGTTCATAAATAAAACTATACCAGCTCGACTAAAAACGATCAAATGTTAAAAAAATGGTACAAGAGCACCCCGCCAAGAAATGTGGGGTTTAATATTTTGGGTAGGTAATTGTAGCTAGGTTTGTTGGGATGAGTAGGGTTTATAGCGCATAATGTTGCTAGTTAGACTCTGTTTAGTCTTTGTATCACTTGTTACTACCGCCTAAATTCTATATAACTTATTTCCCCAATAAAAAACAAAAGACTGTGTGTACAAAATGGGTTAAGCAAAATGCGATTGCTAACGTATGATGAATCCTTCATTAAATTTTAAAGTTAAATTTCGTGACTTTATAACCAAATTAATTGAATTATGCATGCTGATTCTTCACACAAGTAAAACCGTACGTCTAGAAAGAAAACAAAGTGGGCGAAGGCGGTGCAACATCAGCGTCAAACAAAGAAACGCGCGCTTCAAAGATCAATAAATCCCTCTCTAATACTAACGAACAAACTTTCTGTTTTCCGGTTATATATATATAGGATTAGTATAGTTTGGAGTGGTTTGGAGATGCAGAAATCTTCTGAATCGAATTAAAATTTGGAGATATTTGGAGATTTAAAATAAGATCTCCAGAATCGCTCAATTAATCAGTTCAGTTCCTTTCGAAGATCGAACATGTTTGGTCCGATTATTCGAAGTTTTTCGAAGTTTTTTTTTTTTTTTTTTTTTTTTTTAAATTTTTATTTATTTAATCTTATTAACAAAACGCCCAAAAGAATATAGTGTTGTCTTTACAATAATATATTTTTTTCTTTTGTAAAATTATGATTTTAAACAACTTATAAGTTATATATTAACACAAATTTCAATCCGTAACTTATAAAAAACAATTACAAGTTAGGTATCTTGTCTAAAAAGGATAGCACTAAATTATATAGTTTTCAGTTATCTACAACCTCTTTGATATTTATCGATTATTTTTTATCTATAAATAATTGCAAATAGTGTGGGGAGATGAAAGTGAAAAGATAAGGTTAATATGACTAACAACATTGAATCAAAATTGAAATCAAGAGACCCCTAAAAAAATGATATTAAGAAAAAAATGTGAGTGCACAAGAAAGATGGACAATCAAAGAAGAGAGAACGAGCAATGAGCCGCTAGTAGTATCTGTACGTCTACAATAAAATTCAGGTACAATATAGTAATTATGTGCAGCGAATTAGGATCTAGAATTTGTCCTTTATATATGAAAATAATTAAAATATTTTATGTCATAATAAACTTTAATAGTTGGTTTAAAGAAATGTAGAGTTTAATTTAAACACATCATATAATATATTTCTAGAAATATATTGCAAAATATGTTTAATTAAACATATTAACTAATTAATGTATCTATAATTAATATATTTATGTTTGTTCTTAAAATCATTCATTATAAATATTTCACTCTATCATTAATTATTAAACTCTATAATGAAATTTTATAACAATAGTAATATTATACATGCACTGTTAAATTACTAAATTTTTATTGATTCAATACCATAATATAGAAAAAATGATTTAAATGACTTTTAAAGAGAAATCTATAGTTTACTTATAATCGGCTCTACTCAATTCTATTTCGTTTTTTCGGTTCGGAATGATTCGATCTTACAACAAAAAAAGTTCGGATTGGTTCAATTTTGATTAAGTCAAATAATCAACAGATATTATCGGTTCGGGTGCTTTCGATCCGGAGTTCGATGCGGACCGAATTATCTCTAGGACCCGTGCTCACCTCTTTTTATATATATATATAAATGATGCATGACTTGGGGGAGTTATTCACTATATACTCTTATCTACCAATCAAAATCTCTATCTCTTTCCATACTTTTTATTTTTATCCTAAAAGTTTAAACGGTTAGAAGTTTTCTGTATCAATTTTATTCTTCATGAATTTTATAATAATTTACCCTTATTTTTCTATCTTCAATCAGACATCCAAATTGCATATATAAATAAAATAATTTTAATATAAAATACTTTTCAAACATGACTCTCTTTATGAAAGGAGGAGTATTAAAAAAAAAAGGTATAAACACTTAATATCATCTGCAACAAGTATATCATTGCATGACACATAGTCATTGTCACTACAAGAAAAAGGGTCTTTTGAGACCACAAAAAATGGTCTCAAATAATTAGTATTTGTCACAACTTAAGCAAAGTGGTCTCAAATAATGAGTATTTGTCACAACTTATGAGTATTTGTCACAACTTTATTGTCGTCTCAATAACTCGGTGCAAATAATATATTTGTGACCACAAAAGTGGTCTCAAATGCGTCCAAATATTTTTTGCAACAATTAGTTGTCTCTAAAAGTAGTCTTTATGTTGTCTCAAATATTTTTTGGAGAAATTTGTGACCACTTATAACTTATTATTAGTGACCACAATTGTGGTGTCAAAAAGTCTTATACAAAAGACCTCTTTTGTTGTAGTGGGTTGACGTAGATCATATCATATTTTACATTTTCCCTATTAGAAGTATTCCTTTTTTTTTTTTTTTTGAAAATTATTAGAACTATTCATTTAAATAATTTAATTTGGCGACTTTCTTTATGATGCAGTTGCCAACCTCCTAAACGTCTAATTTGGTTGAATAATACTCTTATTTTTCTATACTTTTTTACATCTTTATATGTAGTAAAAATGATAATAAGAGTTTGTATTCCACATAGTAACTATTTAAACTAATATTTAAGTTGCTTTCAAAGACCACAAACTTCTTATCAACTTCCTTACTACATAACAAATGTGTAATTGATCCCCAAATGACATGTTTGGGGACACAATTAAGACAAATAAAATGTCAACGGGATCATTGCACCTTAAAAACATATGGGTCAAATATTTAAATCAACTCGTACTTTACGAATTTTAAATTTCAGTATCTAAACTTTGTTTTTTGATCGATTGCAACCTGAAGTTCATGAATTGTACAAGTTGCAACATCCGTCAAGTTTTTTGGCTAAATATCAAACACGTGATAATCACATGCCAAATTGAAGGAGTTTTTGTATTTCCATGATTTTCTTTGAAAGATTTATAATTCGACGGAGGTTGCAACTTGGCAATAGCAAAATGATTATCATGTGTTTGAATATGTGAACCTGCCTCAACAAATCATAGAAATATAAGTAATAAGAATCCGATCTTGTTATATTTAGTTATTTGTGTTAAGGTTTACAACCTAAACACAACTTGTGGGGGTTACGATTTGACGCTCCGACTTATTTTGGACCCAAAAATTATAATAAAAAAATTATTTAGTTCGTGTAAGAATCTAAAATTTTATGTGGCCATGCAACATATGTTAACACTATCAAGTAAATTATGTAGATTTCTAGTCATCTCAATAATTGTATTTAAGCTTAGCACTATGATGGGTGTCAAACCGCCAAATTAAATAAACCTACTTTCAAAATAACGAGTATAGTGGCAAGTAGGGTCGAATCCACGGGGAATGGGGATTAATTCCTTTTGAGCGAAAACAAGCGATAAATAGGGGGGTTTTGAATTGCTTGTATCTAACTAATCTAAGAATCTAATAATTAACTAAAACATATAAATAGAATGACTAAAATATAAAGACGAATAAAAAGTAGTAACTCTGATCCAAAGGTATTTATATTCAATCATATTATTGATCATAGGCTCACATATATATTTTCTTGCAATTCAAATAGTTTATTCAATCATATTATTGATCATAGGCTCACATATATATTTTCTTCAATTCAAATAGTTTAACCAAAGAATTATTAGGATAACCATAATAAATCTTGTGTTTTCCTAAATTAATTGATCAATCCCAGCAACTGATCAATACTTATCATTAACGAGTTGGACACGATAGCGTTCCATACCACGTTAATGATAGCATTACGATTTATGAAAACAGCTAAACCTAATTACTAATAGTCGAGATAGCTGCAACTATCAATAATTAGCTTGTAGATTCAATTAGGTTAAATTAATTATGATAGCACGATTAATTCAACCTATTGCTACTAGGGTTCAATCCTTCATGACAATTACGGATCATGAATTCATGAATAGCAGTAAGAAATTGAATAATTAATTGAGTTGTCAGTTCAATCAATTAAACAATTCCTATATACATAAGCTTGAATCTACAAATATTTGAATTAAACAAGAACGATTAAATCACATAGCCTCACAATAACATAATTGAAATAAACCCTTGAACCAGAAAATAACCTTAATTACTGAAGATGGAATCCAAGCTCTTGAACAAAAGATGAAAACTAGGACAAAAGGAAAGAAAGTGGCGTGATTTTTGGTGGGAGGAGAGAGAGAGCGCGTATTGGAATTCTTCTACTGGATTGTGCGCCTCTCCTCTATAAAAATCACGCTAGGAAATCTTGTTTCCTATTCCTACTCCTAATCAAATCTTAATCAAATCCAATCTTATCTCTAAAAAGGAATATCTAAATAATATCTAGATAATTACATAAAAGAAATAATAAGCCTAATTAAAATAAAGCTCTTGATGGGCTTCCCCATAAATTGAAGACTTTAACAAATCCAAGCCCATCTTCTCTCTGTCTCGGCCCGCTTCTTCACTTTTCAGCCCAAAACATCAATTTAAGCCCAATTTTGCTCCAAGTCCAATTATTATTCTTCTACATCAAAAGATAATTAATTAAGATCAATAAAGAATAATAATCATCCAGAATTAAGGGAATATGGATATAAAATATGGAATAATATATGCACATCACACTACAACAAAATAAGTAATTTTGTATACTATTTTCTGAGGCCACAATTGTGGTCACTAATAATAAGTTATTTGTGACCACTTGTTGTCATAAGCATCTCTACAAATAATTTGAGACCATTTTAAAACTAGTTGATGCAAAAAATAAAAATAAAAAAATAATAATAATAAAAAAAATTGAGACCATTTTTATTGTCACAAATATATTATTTGAGTCCGAGTTTTTGAGACGATTAATTAGGGATGACATATTATCTCTAATAATAAGTTGTGACAAATATTCATTATGTTAGATCACTTTTTATTATCTCAAAAGATATTTTTTATGCAATGTAAGTGTATTATCTTTTTATATAATATTAAGCTTTTAATAATTGTTTTAGAAAAAAACAGATACATGAGTAGGCCACGTTATTAATTAACGTAAGTAGAAGTATTTGATTAATCTGATTGCATCTGTAGAGCATGTAGCGCTTTTCTAGTAGCACTTGAGCATTTCTGGTAGTATATATATTCAAACTGTTAGAAAATTAATGCACGCGAGTACATAAACACATATATAGGAAATCGATGTATAGCGAAAATGAAAACGATCGATTCATCAAACGTTGATCGTACTTTGATTGTCTATAAGCCTGTCCTGACGAACACTACACATGACTCTTGCAGGACTCCGGTGATACTCCAATAATTGGAGTGAGAGAGGAAAGGAGAAATTGTATTTTTTGAATATGTTAATTCCGTACCCTACGGCCAGATAGATCTCTCTCCTATGGATATGATCTCAAATATATATGATAAAATATCAAATATCTAGTCAGATATATCAAATATGAATGCAACCAACACAAACCAACAAATATAGTTAAAATAATTAGAGGCCCTAGGCGGCGACGACCGGGGTTTTTGTGCGGGGCAGTCCTGGCACAACCGGTGATGAGAGTTTTGAATGGAGTTGTATCTGTTGGAAATAAATGAGTAGATGACTAGTTGAAAATTGTGAAAGGATTGAATTTAGGAGGCACGCTCAGTCACGGTTTCCTCTGAATGATAAACGAATGGCTAAGCATTCGCATTCATTTGGGTATGGTCCCGTATTTGACCATATGTTCATTCGTAAGCGCATATCATATATATATATAGCCTTTGACTTCTACCTCCTTTTCAGGTGTACTTTGATATAGAGTAGGCATCTTCATGACATTCGAGATTTATGAATTATATCCAAGATCGAACTAAAAAAATCTGTTAACTTTTGACTTTTTTCTAAACGAACAGTATTTGAAAAAAATATTATATGATTTTGAATCTTCGATAATGTTCGTATCGAAAACCGCATCAAATTGTACCAAATTGACCTTGACCGTCTCATACCAAAACCGAGATAGCAATACATATAGACACACACACACTCTATATATTAATAATTTCAGACATAAAGTAATTTATAATTTTTTTTTATATAATTTTCATACATTATTAATTTTGCACGACAGTTACTTAAAATATTTACTTATAACTTATGTTTATGCCAACATAAATTTAGTTTTAGTCTCATGTCTTATGAGAATATCTGCTTTTTTATTTTCCATCTTTAACTTTGATATTAAAATTCTTGAAAAATCTTTGAATAATTGTGTATATCTTATCGAGTCAAACTATATCCGTTAGATTCGAAATACTATACCGAACTATTCCGAATTTGGGACGGTTTAGTACGGACCTTTAATATTGATTCTGGTTCTTAGATTTTGGTAGTACCGAATTTTGGGAACAGTATCGATTTTTTAAATCCCCGAACCGCATTGTCCTGTGCACACTCTTATTAACTAGGTCCGACAGATCGATATTATATATCGAGCCACATTAAAAAGGAGTAGTTTGACAAAATTTATAAGCTTCTCAAAATAATTTATAAGAAGTTTTTGTTTTAAGGAAACATAATAAAATTTATTAGACAATCAAATCGACATCACTATGTATAATGTTAAGCAAGAAATTTCCTACATAATTCATAGCAAAAACGGAACTAAAAGCACAATGAGCTATATTTGCGCTAACTTATTAGCAGACCATTTGAGCAACAAAATAAAATATCATCAAAATAAGAACAAAGCTGTCAAATATGATCAATAATTGTTCCGAAATAGGATTTTGTTGAAAGCTGGACACACAATTAATGAATCCATCTCTACTATTAGCTTCCGAATCTGCATAATTTTGCCAACAATATTCCATCGATATCGACCTCTCTTTGGATTGGGTCATCACTAATCACCATACTTGTATTATCACGAATAACCGCCCCAAGCCGGTACCCTCACCTCTTCACCTTCATAATGTGTGCAGCCATGACGTCACAACTTTTGTTACCTGGCAGCTTTGCACTCTCCAATCATCAAATATGTTTAAGAGTTTATAAACAATACTTAAAATGTATTTGACAAAATAAAACGCTAAACAATATATAGTACGTAAAAATAAACTCATAGACCTTATAAGTTCCAAACTTCTAGTCCTTGTTTTATAAACACTCAAATTTAACATATTACACACCAACACACCTTACACACACTAAATACAAAACACATATTTCATATACACACATATCACACAAAATATATGTACACACTTTCCACACTAATCAAAATGTGTGTTTGATGTTGGATATTGAAGTTTCAAAACTTCAAATTCTATTTCAAACTTAATTAATAATACTAACAATAATAATCCTAATTATTATTTGTAACACCCCCACTAATAGTTAATTATTATTGAGTTTACAGTTAGTTACGTAAAAAATCACGAACTTCTAGTCAAATATTATTTGCAACATGACCTTTTAACTGTAACGTAGAAATGCATCACTTTATAAATTTGTTTTTTTCGATTCAATGCATCCGAACAAGTTTTTTTCTTCAATTGCGGATGTGGAGTCTGAAATCGAGATTTTGAACCTCCCAATTGCATACGTGTAGTTTTACAAATGATTTTAACCCTTATTAAATGAAAAAATATTTTTTTTTATCATTAAAACATAATCATTAAACGTTATCTTTTTCATTTAATTAGGGATTTATAAATATTGTATGATTATACGTTTATAGCTGAGATAACCAAAATTTCGATTCTGAGCTCCACGTTAGCAAATGGAGCAAAATAAATACTTGGGTCTATAGAATTGGAAAAAACATAAAGGTGGTGTATTTCTATGTTATGTTTGATAATACAAGTTGTAAATGATAACTGACCAAAATGTCATTAATTTTTACGCAATTAATTCTTGAGTTTAATATAATTTATGAAATACATAATTTTTACTACTATACAAGACCTTGTTGATTAGTCTTCCTAGCATCGTATTTATAGTAGAAGTGGTCAACGTGGCCTCTCGATTTTTATCTTGGAGGGGTGACAATACCCAGACGAGGGGAAGAGATAATGATCTTATGACAACATCAAGTGCGTGACTCCTAAATAGACCTGTGATTCTTAATTTGTTATATGTATTTTATTTTATGTTTTAACTTATTGTACATAATATATGCTTTATCTACATGTAAATTGTGATTCTATGATTTATTTACCTTGGAATAGTTTATCACTATATTATGTTGCAAGCTGATACACGTGTTTATGCATGCTGTTAGTAATTCTCGATTTCATCTAATGTGCACAGCGGAATAACTAATCGAGAATATTGATCGTGATTTATAACTGAATTAAACGTTGAACATAAATTGCCCTAAAGTTGGAACAACTTACTTGTTGCGTAATTGATTGGACTGAATTGAGCGATTGATTCACCACTTCAGGTATCCACGCGTATATCGTCCGCCGCAGGAACTATCCTCGGTACAATTGTTCAATAATCGATCGCTAGGTGTCCGCGATTGATTCACCACTTCAGGTGTCCAGTCTGACCGGATTCCATGTGATTTCAAGTAATCAAGAAAATCTCGGCTCAAGTATTCCCCTCCTCGATCTGATCGAAGAGTCTTAATACTTTTCCCAAGTTGTTTCTCAACTTCTAACGTAAACTCCTTAAATTTCTCGAAGGCCTAAGATTTGTGTTTCATGAGATACACATATCAATACCTTGAAAAATCATCAGTAAAAGTGATGAAGTACGAATATCCACCTCTTACTTGAGTTGGGAACGGTCCGCACACATCTGTGTGGATCAACTCGAGCACAACCTTAGCACGTAGCCCTTTCCCAGAAAGTGGTTTACTTGTCATCTTTCCTTTGAGACAAGATTCGAAAGCACCATATGATTCGAAATCAAATGATGTGAGATAGTCTAACTTTCTCAATCTTGCTATTCTTTTCTCATTGATATGACCAAGTCTACAGTGTACAAAACAACAACAAAATATTTTGCAATTGCAACAATAATTTTAAGGAGTGTGGACTATTTTGGTCTTAAAATTGCAACAACAACAAACGAAGCACTTGGTTTCTCTAAGCCAATTGCAACAACAATTTTGCAATTCTTGGTTTATTAATCCAATTAATATCGCGTCCTTAAACTATTTTGGTCGCTTTTGGTGTCACAAAATAATTTAAGCAAGTCAATTCCATCACATGATGCCAACCATGCATCTATGAATGAGCCCCGACCTCGTCGTTTTAGAGTAATTACTTTGGTGTAAAACTCGTGGACGAAGAGATCAAGAATTTCATACAATTAGGATGGATGACGCTTTTATTTGAGAATTTTATATGTGATACTAATTATTAAATTTTAATATCTAATATTAAATTAAACGCAATTACTGGGTGCCGCCTACCCAGACATAAGAAATGCGGACCACACATATTGGGTGCCGCCTACCCATACATAATGTCGCGGACTACATGTATTGGGCGCCGCCTACCCAAACATAAAAGCGGTCTTAAAATACTATAATTTAAATTGAATAAGCATTAAATCAAATAATAGCTTATCACATAATATCAAATAAATGCTCAACGAATAAAATTATTAATCCAATTAAAATTTTATTCTTTAATTAAATGTGGACTAAAATTAAATATATTAATTCTAAATTAATATATACATATACTTTTAATATGAATTCTAAATTAATATAAATATATAAGTCTAGTATTATTCTTTCCAAAATAATAATACTATTAAAATTATTAATCTAATTAATATTAGTCAATTAGATAAATATATATTAATTCTAAATTAATATAAGTATACTTTAATGTTAATGCCAAATTAACATATATGTATAATTATATTATTATTATTTCAAAATAGTCCGGCCCAACTTAAATCTGCAGTGGCGTGGCCTAGTGAATCAGGCCCAAATTCAAACTAGCCCAAAACTGAAATTAACCCAGCCCAACCCAAAACCCATTAGGGTTTGGACTGGGCATCAGCCGTCCTTAACCCAGCCGCCGCCGTTGCCATCGGAACAACAGCGGCAGAAACCTAGCACCGTCTCGATGCCACCTGACCCACGCCTCCCGGCCACCATCACCATCCCCGAGCACCGCCGCCGCCTAAGCCAACGACCCGCAGGGGAAACAGCAGCATCGAAACGCCGCCACTGTCGCCGCCGTCGCGAAGGAGCAACAATAGCAGTCACCCCCGTCAAGCGACGCAACAATAGTAGCAGCGCAGCACGCCGGCGCTGCCGCCATCAATCCGGCAGACGGGAGTTTTGGGTGGCAGGTCTTCTTCTTGAAAAAGATTTCCAAAACCATTTTGTTGCGTGAACAGGAATTTGACAAAACCCAGATGTCAAAAACCTCAATATATATATATTTTTTTTTTCGTTCAATCAGTTTAAGAAGAAGCAGTTTTGTTTTCAATTTGTTGCAGAAGAGGCTTTAGACAGGTTTGCTATTTTTAAAAAAAATATGGGGTTGACCAAGAAAACAAGTTTTAAAACTTGTGCGTAACTAATGGCCAACCTACAGTTTTCAAAAGAATTAACAAAACTAAATTTCAAATAAATATTGTATAATTTTAATATCACAATTTTAATCCACAATTAATCTGAAATTTTAAATTAATAATAAATCGAGCCCCGAGCTCTGATACCACTGTTAGTAATTCTCGATTTCATCTAATGTGCACAGCGGAATAACTAATAGAGAATATTGATCGTGATTTATAACTGAATTAAACGTTGAGCATAAATTACGCTAAAGTTGGAACAACTTACACTACAACAAATAAGGGAATTAGGGACGATTTATTTTGAGACGATTTTGAAATCGTCTCAAATAGGTTGCTTTTTGGGACGTTTTGCACATATTGTCCCAAATAAATTATTGTGTGACATTTTTTTTAAAACGTCTCTAAATGGTATACTATTTGTGACGTTTTTTTAGAAACGTCTCAAAATGAGACATTATTTTGTGACCTTTTTGTAAATACGTCCCAAAATAGTGTATATTAGTGACGTTTTTCTTAAATGTCTCAAAATGTTACATTATTTTGTGACGTTTCTCAAGAACGTCTCAAAAGGATATATATTGGTGACGTTTTTTCAGAAACGTTTCAAAATGAGACATTATTTTGTGACCTTTTTGTAAATACGTCCCAATATAGTGTATATTAGTGACGTTTTTCTTAAATGTCTCAAAATGTTACATTATTTTGTGAGGTTTCTCAAGAACGTCTCAAAAGAATATATATTAGTGACGTTTTTTTAGAATCGTCTCATAATGAGACATTATTTTGTGACCTTTTATTAGGTACGTCTCAAAATCGTGTATATCAGTGACGTTTTTCTTAAATGTCTCAAAATATTACATTATTTTGTGACATTTCTCAAGAATGTCTCAAAAGGATATATATTAGTGATGTTTTTTTTAAACACGTCTCAAAATGAGACATTATTTTGTGACCTTTTTCTAAATACGTCCCAAAATAGTGTATATTAGTGACGTTTTTCTTAATTTTCTTTTAATTTTAGAATTACTTATAATACATTTTGTGATGTTTCCCTCTAAAACGTCACAATATCATTTTCTTTTAATTTTAAAATTACTTTATTACATTTTGAGACGTTTTTCCCTAAAACGTCACAATATCATTTTCTTTTAATTTAAAAAATTACTTTATTACATTTTGTGATGTTTTCCTCTAAAACGTCACAATATCATTTTCTTTTAATTTTAAAATTACTTTATTACATTTTGAGACGTTTTTCCCTAAAACGTCACAATATCATTTTCTTTTAATTTAAAAAATTACTTTATTACATTATGTGACGTTTTTCCCTAAAACGTCACAATATCATTTTCTTTTAATTTTAGAATTACTTATAATACATTTTGTGACGTTTTCCCCTAAAACGTCACAATATCATTTTCTTTTAATTTAAAAAATTACTTTATTACATTATGTGACGTTTTTCCCTAAAACGTCACAATCTCATTTTCTTTTAATTTTAGAATTACTTATAACACATTATGTGACGTTTTCCCCTAAAACGTCACAATATCATTTTCTTTTAATTTAAAAAATTACTTTATTACATTATGTGACGTTTCCCCTTAAAACGTCATAATATCTTGTTCTTTTAATTTTAGAATTACTTTATTATATTTTGTGACTTCTTCTTTAAAACATCACAATATCATTTTTTCTTTTAATTTTAAAATTATTTTATTACATTATGTGACGTTTTTCCCTTAAACGTCATAATATCATTTTCTTTTAATTTTATAATTAATTATAACACATTATGTGACGTTTTCCCCTAAAACGTCACAATATCTTGTTCTTTTAATTTTAGAATTACTTAAAATACATTTTGTGACGTTTCTCCCTAAAACATCACAATATCATTTTTTATGTTTTTATATAATATAATAAATAACAAATTGTATAAATTATAAGCAAATTTTTTAATTTTAATTCTTTTAAGTACGTTTTTTTTTAATTAAGTAGACAAGTTATAACATTTTCTCAAAATATATCAATTTTCCCTCTTATCTCTCTCTCTTAGTTAATTATTTAGAACTCCAAATAAATCAATTTCCCCAAATAGAAACTCCCAGCTCCAGCTCGCTCCAGCTCGTTCATCTCGCCCGTCGACGATCTTCAACCAGAATCGGACACTCTTCCTGCAGCTCGTTGACGATAGCGCCGGAGCTGCCGTTCCATTCTCCTCGATCGCGCGAGCGAGCTCTCTCCAGCATAGTTAGCAGCAGGAACTCTCTCTCTCTCTCTCTCTCTCTCTCTCTCTCTCTCTCTCTCTCTCTCTCTCCCTCTCGTTTTGCTTGTTTTCGTTTCTAAATCTGCAAATTTCTCGAATAGATTCAGTATACGATGATGTTTGATTTTATCAGCCACCTATTTTAGCAGAATTTTTGTCGTTTGATAGTTATAGGTAAATTGTTTTGATTATTAGTGATGCGTTATCATCTTGTTGATCCTCAGCCTCATTTTCTTTCAGGACGGGAAAATTATAGTTTGGGTAATAAGCGAATGCTGTCAATTCGTGTTGGTTGTATGCTAACTGCTTTTAACAATGTGTTTTTGAAGTTTGAATTGTTTGGTGTTAATCTGGAATTGGGGGGCTGGTGTACTTTTGTTGGTATATATCCTTGTGAAATCCCCTGATTCACAGTGATTTTTGCTTTTGGATGTTTAATTGCAATGTGCAATCGTGTTACTCGTGTATGCGCTATATAATGCATTTAGCATTTAGCGTTGTCATTCGTGATTTGTCTAATTGTGTTTAATGTTTGATTTGCTACTTTAGACAGGAATCAAAGGACATTCTGCCCTAAGAAAAGTGCTCCATCGGGCAGTAAGGTGCTTCCCTTTCACTAAGATGAATATATGACTCCCTGTCTTGGTTGTTTTGATTTTGATGTTCTGTTATGCAACCACTGCTTGTAGTTTACTTCAGCTATATGGATTACACTTGGATATTGGATTTCAATACTATGCTACTAGTTTTTACCATCTGTGGAAGTGAATAGACTATAATCCATATGGAACTTAGGATATATTGCCTTTTCTTTGCATTCAAGAATTATATGTCATTATGTAAATAAAGGAGACCTGTTCATTACAATCATACCACCTTGTCCATTACGCATAATTAATATTTACAGAAATTACCAAAAAATGACAGCAAATTCTTGCCTGAGTAGTAGCATGTATGTGAAATATGATTCTTAGCTTTGTGGTAGATGCCTCTCTGTTTGACATCCTCTTTACAAGTATGGAAAATGGCATCAAAAGTCATTGCTAAATGTCCCA
Organism: Ajuga chamaepitys; assembly: GCA_958295605.1. Classification (NCBI taxonomy): domain Eukaryota; kingdom Viridiplantae; phylum Streptophyta; class Magnoliopsida; order Lamiales; family Lamiaceae; genus Ajuga; species Ajuga chamaepitys. The sequence goes on along the minus strand of OY282507.1, from coordinate 8,456,628 downwards.
TTAATTCGTTGATTGATTAGGTATCCTAAATGTTGGTAATTATGTTGTTTGCAAAACACTTATGTTTCAATCCCTTTTCTTTAGCAATGCCATTCTCAGTGTTGCAGCATACATGCTGATTAGCCTGCGCCAAATTAAACTTCTAGCATCAATGGATGCATTTTTTCTCATATGGCTATTTGTTAGTACACATGATTGCACCTGAAGTTTTTCTAAGAAGAATCATTTGCTTATAGTTTGTAATCTTTTTTATGAAGCCGAGTAAACAGGACTAAAGAACAAGCTAACTATGGCAATCAGAACTATGCTCCCAAGTCTTTTAGGGAGAGAGGACATCAAAGGTATCAACCATCTCTAGAGAATAAGGAGCCGCCTCTCACATAAAACAAATAGTGAGTTTAAATTTCTCTTTACTTCTTCCTGTTGCAGTCTACATGTTCGCATATGTGCATGTCTTGCATGTGTAGATCAAGGAAATCATTTGAGAAGCCTTCCTATGTTAGTTCTGTGAAAACAAGTAGATCTATGGCTAATCCAGAGCCTGATATGGTTTGGTAAAGAAAATAAGTGTCTGCCTCCAGCTTGAACATTGCTTCTCCACCATTTTATCCCTCTGGTTCTTCCACAAAACACAACAATCCACCCAATAAGGGGAATGTCAAAGATGACCCTTTCAATCGTAATGGTCAGACATCAGTTTCAGGTGGAAGTTTTACAACAGGATAATCCTCTGGAGTGCCACGGAAGAAGAATATAGTTGATTGTATTGTGGATAAGCTATATATTAACGATCCCCGTTTTTCATTGACTTGTAAGCTTGAAAATACTAAGCAAATGCCACTGTCTGGGCCTTCATCTATTAACTCTACACAACTGTTTACTTGTGGTACATCGTCTGGTGTATAGTTTGGTCTGATATTTAGTTTGACAATTTCTGTAGTCATGCCATTTGGATGTCACCATCTTGCTGGAATGGGAATGCATGTTGGTGGCATGGCCTTCCCTAGATAGTTGGTCAACCACAACATTGTCCTAGGAATTCAGAAATGACTTGGTATGACATATACATACTTCCTGTCTTCCCAAACAAACACATAAAATTTCTTTATGAAAGTCTATTTTCGAGCTTAATTTTGTTCACTTGATGCCATGGTGTTTAAGCATAAATTGATTCATTTAATTTTACTTACAGATGTGAGATTCACATTTAGCTATAGTCCATAAACAACTACTACAACTTGTTCATGTTTTGCATAACTTGCAATTTGTTCTTGTGGACCAGTTGCAACTGATAAAAGAAGCTGCTGGAAGGGATAAAGACATTGCAGAAGCCAAGGTATTTGTTCTCACATTATTACTACTTCATTGGAGAATCATGTTTGATACACACATACCTGCTTGCTGATGAAATGTATATTTAGTTCAATTCAAACAAGATACCAAAAGTTGTGAATTTTATTACAAGTACTCTTTTCTGATCTCATAATCAAGAAAATACATGGATATTATTGATATTATGGCATTTACATGGATGGTAGTCACCATTGTGCTTAATTTTTTTATTAAAATCATGTTTTGCCCTTTACAGAACTTGTGATTGCTAACAGACTGACCCTTTTTTAGTAATTCATGTTACATAATCAGGCACCATCATTGCTTGAGTTTTAAATCATTTATTAAACTATTGGTTAGCTGGTGTATGTAAATATATTTTTGTTTCCTATTTCTTTTTAAGTACCACAAATATGATTGATTTGCATATTGCTTCAATATCTAACTTTGCATCTATGACTTTCTGATCTGAGGAACTAAATATGATTGAGTTCTAATTTGGTATTTCTCTCCCTTGATTACAGGATCAAGACAGGCCATTTTTTCGTTCTTGTGAGCTCGACCTGAGGATAGGAAAATATTTTATAATAATAATTGTCGTTTTATTAGCCTTTTGTTAACGAGTTGCTAGCTTACGATTTATTCATTCCTACTGAATCACATATGCAAATGGGTAATTGTTTTGTATTTTGAATGAAATTGCTTTGTTTTTAGATGGATTAAGTTCAGAACAATCGTCACTTACATGCAAATTGTTATTGAAGATTCACTAGTGTGTTGGTTATTGTTCTCTCTCTTATTATGTTGTTCTATTATTAAAGGTACTATCAGGTATTGTAATATATAATATCGAGGGAATATAATTTATGCGTTACCACAAAAGATCTTTTGAGACGAATAAAGAAAACGCCACTAAAAAAGATCTTTTAAACTATTAAAAAAAACGTCGCAGAAGATATTTTTTTAAGACAATTACAAAAAAAAGTCACTAAAAGTGATCTTTTGTGACAATAAAAGAATGTCACTAAAAGAATTCTTTTTGAGACAATTAAAAAAATCATCACTAAAAGAACTATATTGAGACAATTAAAAAAAATGTAACTAGATTTTTTTTGAGACAATAAAAAAATGTCGCTAAATGAACTATTTTGAGACAATTAATAAAAACGTCACTAAAAAAACTATTTTGAGACAATTAAAAAAGCGTCACTAAAAATATTTTTCTTGAGACAATTAAAAAAACGTCCCTAAAGAAATCTTTTGAGACAAATATAAAACGTCACTAAACAAAATCTTTTGAGACAATTAGAAAAATGTCACTAAAAATAATCTTTTGAGACAATTAAGAAACGTCACTAAAAAAATATTTTTGAGACGTTTTGAAAAATTCGTCTCTAAATACTATTAGCGACTAGGATATTGTGACGTTTAATGTGACGGAATAATTTCGTCCCACACAACTATTAGTGACATTTTCATCACTTTTAGTGACGTTTTCCATTCGTCCCTAATTCTCTTATTTGTTGTAGTGTTACTTGTTGCGTAATTGATCGGACTGAATTGAGCGATTGATTCACCACTTCAGGTATCCACGCGTATATCGTCCGCCGCAGGAACTATCCTCGGTACAATTGTTCAATAATCGATCGCTAGGAAATCCCTTATTGAACTATATGATGTTTCTTTCTTACAAGATTAATTACCCCCTACAATAGGGAATAGATGTATATATAGCTCATATACCCTAGGTATATGGGTCTAATATTCTAGTCTACTTTAATTAATTAATTAGTATTACCTATTAATTAATTAAAGCGCATATCCTAATTTAGTCCATTACTTTCACATGCATATTGGGTCGATTTAAGAGTCTTTTTAATGACACTAGAATTTAGCACGTGCGTTGCACGTGCAACACTTAGTAAATTAATTCTGAAAATTATTTTTTGCACTTGTTTTTTGGTTTTTGTTTTAGATTGGCAATTTCAAAATGTTTTCAGCAGATAGTACTCACAGAATAAATCATTTACTTGAAGAATTAAGTAAGTGAATCATAATGTTATCACAAGACCATATAATTGTGAAATTGATCATATGTCAATACACAATAGTAACCTATTTTTAAAAACCCTATTCTATAAACTTTATCGTAAAATAGTGTGTTTATTAAAATATTAGTTTAAGTAAAAGCCAAAACAGAGTATGTAGAATAAGATGTAACCCAAGGAAAATTGTAACATCACATGAAAAAAGAAAAATAAAAAACCTATTTATCGTGGAAATTATTTTGACATGGTGTAATTCTTTTTTTTTTTAAGGATGTACTTGCTACTATTTTTTCTCCTTCTTGATCTTTTTTGTTGCCGAAACCTTTTTTTGCTGTGACTTTTTAAAAATTTGTTTGATTGTTTGCTCATCATTGCTCTTTGTTTGAATGTTGTCTTCTATGTTTCTTTCTTCCTTTCTTCTTTTCCTCCATTTTTGCTATGTGTTCATGTTGCTTTTTCTTCTATGTTGCTCTTGTTTTCTTCTTATTGTACCCCTTTATTTTTTCTTTTGTGATCTCTATGACCTCATCATCGCTTCCAATTTGAATGCAATCTTTTACTTTTGTGTTTGTGCTCCGCCATTTCTTCTTTTCTTCCATTCCTGTAGTTTCTTCATTCTCTTATTTTTTCTTTGTTGTTCTCCTTCGTCTCTCTCCTCTACTTCTGTAGTGTTTTCCTCAAGTATTGTTATAGTTATATCTTTCTCATTCTATTCTTTTTGCTTTGTTGGTTCTATCATTTCTATTGCCTCTGCTATTGCATTCAGTCTTCCTTCGACAAATTTAGTATTTTTATTTTGTGCGATCAAGAACCTCACATCATTTGCATTTTGTAAAATTAACTTTCTGTAGTATTTGGATTCATTTGTCCGTGTATAGATTTATGTTAGCAAGGTTGTTTTTTATAATGTACGAACTTATTAGTGTTGCTTATTACAAAGTAATTAATTACCTTTTCTGTGGATTTAATGTACTCCTGTGCTGAGCATCCAATCTATACTGTTGCTATCTCATCAAACATTGTTATTGTTGTGGTGTAGATTCCTTAATGAACATTTTAGTTTTATTATGTACCTGTAGTATATTAAATATCATTTAATGTTAGTGTATACGTATATGAAAGTATCATGAAGATTATATTATACACATATTTGTACCTTGGTATTGCTTCCGCTATCTCATCGAAACACTTGTTGCATCTTGCAGTAGTCTCACTTTTGTGCACTGATCCAGTGCAAATTTTACAGGAGTAATAACATATCTTAGCCTTATTTTCAACGCATTCAACCATTCCAGTGAAATAGTAGTAGGTATCCTATGAACAGAACCACTATTGAGTTAATTTGTTTCTTAATTTAATTGAACGATTAATATATGTTTGTAACCAACTAAAATATACGGTTATGTATATTTTGATTTTTTTTCTTGTTATACTTCATTGTAGGACAATAATTTTATAATTTTTTCAATTAATCGTGTTCTTCATGTCTCTCTCTCCCCCTTCGCCCCCAATCCTCTCCCCCCCCCCTCTCTCTCTCTCTCTCTCTCTCTCTCTCTCTCTATATATATATATATATATATATATATATATATATAACTATAAATATATTTTTTACTTAGTCTTTGTTCATGATAGTAATCTCTCTTATCTTTGAGTCTATTTTTTTGAGTGCGAATTTTCATGCATTCCTTTACCCTTGTCAACATCCCGTAGGTATCTGCACATTTTGTATGATGTTAGAAGAATTTTTACATATCTATTTAATTTGAAATTTGACGTAATAGTAGGAGAAATTGTTTAGGGTTTAGTTCAAGGATTCACATGAGTTTTTTCAAAAGTTCTTCTGACAAAGAGGAATTTCCCAACACACTAAGCCTATTTTGAACCTCTTTATGCGTGTCAACAAAATATAATTGAAAATATTCCAGACAATCTTTAGTTGCTTTCAATCCGGGAAGCCTGTGATAAGTCATGCCTTGTGCTCTAAAGGTATAAACTCCATGTCTTCCAGATGCGAGTTCTTTATCGTATTTAATTCCAAATGAAGTAAAAGAGAGTATGCCATTGTACAATCTAATATTTTTTTCTGAATTCAACGCTCTCTTCTGAATTTGAAGTAAATAAATTGTACAATTCATCAGGAATTTTAATAGAGGAAAGCTGAATTTTTTCATTATCACAACAAAAGGTTGAAGGTTCGTACTCAAATCTTGCAACTCCACAATAAATGCGATTTGGAATTTTTCGCAATTCATGTCTCTCTGTGCTTTCAAATTCATAGATTCTTGTTCCTAAAACAATATAAATTTCATAATAGATAGATTAGATTTATAAATAAATATACAACATATTTACATTAATACACTATTTTTTTCTTTAAAATGTAAAGTGGCTCACCATTTGATAGGCATGAAATTTTTGTGGCACGTGCTTTTTTTTTTTGTAGTTACTAACTTTATCTATATATTTCTGTTTTTCAGTAGCACTTAGTTTGACATACTTATTTTTTTCCCTTGCACGTTTCCTTTGTCGGCATACATTTACTGTTGTTGGACTTGTTGTAGACATCTGATTTTACAAAAAAAATAAAAAAAATATTTTAAATTATATACATATAACAGGTGCTATGTTGATTGATACATGACATTTTTTCTAATTTTTCCTTATAGGAAATATTTTAATAATAGATAATTTTGATTAAATTTATTGTTTGTAAAATTTTAAATTACTGAAATATAATTATCAAAAGAAACATAAAGACTTTTAAGAAATATTAAACACAAAAAGTCATTTAATGAAATTAATAGTTACACCAAACCTTCGCCTTTTTTATAATGAAATATGATAAATGTTAAATTTAAGTTATATAAATAAAAGTAATGTTAAAATAATCTTAAATTATTTTAAATATCTAAGATATTATCTAAAATCTAAGCTAATTAAAAATAATAATCAAATTGTTTCCTTACCCAAACAGTTCCACCCTATAATCCTGCCCCCCCCCCTCCCCCCCAAAAAAAAAAAAAAAAACCCTACCTCTTCAACAACCCCTCCCCTCTCACAAAACCAAACGCCGGCTACTTCCACTACAGTTTTACATCCCTAACTTCATAGATATATTCAATAGGAAGAATGGCTCCCTCTCTCACAACAAAATGGTGGATCCACCATTTTGGCGGTCACCAAAACGTAGACAAGCGAGAGAGCCGCTACGCGCATAAGTCTAACCATTAATAAAATAGAAGAAATCATCTTTGTTTTTTTTCTTTTCGAAAACCAACCGTTTGACTTTCTTACCACCCCAATTGCCCTGTTTCTTATAGGTTTCGTGTAATTATACAAGTCATTAAAAATTATGGTTTAGGATTCAGAACATAATTATCCCCCAATTCAAAATCACCATAAGCTCAAAACTCATCTTCCAAACTCCCAAGATCTAAACTTTCCAAACCCTAAACAGAACAAACATATAATCATTCATCATCACCGCTACTAATCATTCAAATATCCAATTTTTAAACACTTCAAACAAATCGAAAAAAAAAAAAAGTAAATCGGGTAAAACTAAAAAATCATAATATTGCCTATAAGAAATTGATTTTAGAATGTAAAGAATTAGTAAAAACGAACCTCTAAATTCGAGACTGCACTCCAACAAATCTCGTTTAATAAACGAAAAACTTGTTTAATAAGCGCTTCAATTTGTTTTTTGCTTTCTTCGTGGTTAGCCAAAACCGAGAATGACGATTCAGTTATTGGCGTAATTCACAAATTATCTGCCAAGTTCCGCTTCATAATTATATTTATGAACGCGAATTAAGTAACTTGCCGTAAAATTAAGAGAACATGTAAATTTTGATGGTGTAAATATTAGGAGATATGCTTCATATATAATAATTATTAAAGATTTTGTTTTACGTAGAATTAAGAGAACATGTAACTTTTGATGGTGTAAATATTAGGAGATATGCTTCATATATAATAATTATTAAAAAACATGTTTTACGGATGCCATGCAAACTTTTGATGGTGTAAATATTAGCAGATATGCTTCATATATAAGAATTGTTAAAGATTTTGTTTTACGGATGCCATGCAAACCATATCTAGGAATATGATTTTAGAATAGAATTAGGATACATACAACATGTAGTTACAATATTACCCTAATAATATTATAATTTGAAAGGGTAAAACAGGTCAAACATAAATTGGCTGAAACTTAAAGCACTTTTTATTAGTGTATAGATTTACATGCACAATTAATTATGATTGACTTAGTTTCTTATTATTGGACTATTTGACGTTGTGGACTTGCCTTTTGAGATTATTAAGGTTATATAAGGACAAAGTTGTGTATTTGGTTAAGGATGGACGAAGGAACAAGTCCCGGGAAGTCTAAAACGGAGGAAAATCGAGCCAAATAGCAAAAAAGTCAGTCGCGGCCTTGACCTACTTGCGTGGCCGCAACCTACTTGCGTGGTCGTGACGAAAGTGTGCTAGAAACAACTAAATGGCACTGGAAACTCTCCGCGGCCACGACCAGCCTAGCCATTCGGAGACGAGCGCGACCTCGGCCTTTCTGCGCGGTCGTGACACTTTTAAAGCGTGACTGAATCCTTGGGCTGCACGAATTCCTAATTCGAGCCTAATTAACCTCAACTTTGCCCCAACTATAAATAAGAGTCCATAGGTCCGAAAATAGGGACTTGAACTGAGCTATGGGAGAATTTCGGAGAAGGCGATCAAACGAAGATCGACAGTTATTCGGGTTTATGTTTTTGTTTATTAATTCAATTATGTATTTTGTCGCCGCCATGAGCGGCTAGTCGTTTATTTCAGTCCTTGATCTATGTTGAACTCTAGTTCGAATACCTTGTAATTATTACAATATTTGTTTGAAGGTTTTAGTATTGAAACGTTTTATGTTATTCGGGCGTATTTACATTCTTATGTGCATTCTTACCTAGGTAGTTAATCACATATTTATCGCTAGGTAATTTTCGTAATCCGTAATCGTTACGAACGTATGTCATTAATAGCAAATAGTGATTTAATCACTTAGATAACATAAGTCGCGGTCCCTTGTACCGAGCTTGTGGGTCCAACACTGTGTCTATCCCGTTACCTTAGTACATTATGCATTCGGTTAATGAGGTCTAGCGAGCTTCTCCTAAGACCACTCAATCGAATAGACTAACTAAAGTACTTGTTTTGGTTAGTTAAACATAAGGGTTAACAAGGTTAGCCGAGCTTATTGCTAGACTTGGGATAGGAGTTTTATAACTAAAACTGGACAACAATTGCATAAAATATAAGGGTAATTCGACTAGGGGGACTAGATTAAGGGCTGAGATTCTTTTATTATTTGGGTTAAAAATTAATTCTTGCGTCTTGGTTAATTAGTTCACTAAAATCAATCAAAACCCCCCATTCTATAAATTATATTTTGGAGCTAACTGCTGTTTTTGGTGAAGAGGGGGTAAAACACGATTCCACATTGTCAAGTCCCGCGCCACATCAACGGTAACCTGCTGGTTTACAAGCAATAGCCGGTCGCAGGATGTTTTATTCAAGTTTTTGTAAGTTAGAGGTCATTTTAACAAATACCAAAACATAAATGATATGTAACTAATTATGTGAAATATAAAGGACATTTAATCAATTTTCTCTAAAATATATTATAATAGTTCTATACTTTTAATTTCTCCTGGATAAGGCGGATATAACTATTGCAATTAATGAGCCATATATTCTCGGTTCTGCATAGTTTTTATTTGAAATTTTATTATATTTCAATATTTAAAATTTATATTTTTTTCTTACCCCAAGATAAGTTCATTAAATAATTACAGACATACGGTTCTCAATAATGTTATTAAAAATCAAAAGTATGTGTTTTTAAATTCTGTTATATAAGCATTCCTATAATCTATAAATATTTTGAAAATAAAAGATTATAGGATATTTATTTCAAGTTTTGATATATGCACGAGATTATTAAAAATTCATATAGTTATTTTTTTATTCTATTCTTTTTACTAAAAAATGCATAGGTCTTTCTATAATATAGTGTATGCCGTGTTATTTCTTATAATATATTATAACGTATATAATATTGAGCAGTTCCTATATATGGACGCAATATATAGATACCTATCTATTTTATCATAATAATTTTTTCGTTAACGATAATTTTTGTCTTTATTAATAATTTATTTTATACACTTTGTCATTATAGTTATTTTTCTTATATAATATATTTTTGTTCCGCCTTTTGACTCTACCTGTAAAATTTTTCACGGGGTATTATACTAGTTGAATATTAAATGTAGAGGAAGTTATTTTGGATACGTGGAAAGAGATCATTTTCAACATCAAATATGTGCCATTATGACGTACGTGCGAAGAAAATTGATACGTTCGCTTGGCCTTTTGTCCAATCTAAGAAAAATTGAACATTTGGTGGCAATATTGACCCGTTTCGTCGTATATTCTTTTTATTATATTATCAGTAATAACATAGTATATAGTATAGGTATGCCTAAAAACATGAAGTTAGGGTTGATTGAATAAATTTAAACGTTATGTTGTCTTATTATATCAACTAATACTGTAATTTATTGGTGGTCTCAATGACTTTCTTACTTCTACAATTTTACCTTTTGTCTATATAATTGCTTGAACTTGATTCTTTTTAGCTAAAATTTGATATTCTTGGTGAATAACTACATGTATATCGTATAGGGCCGCATTAAATTGAGATATTTTATCTTTTTGATGATGGAAATAATAAGCACGCGCTATAAAAAGAATAATATCAACGTTGTGAACAAAATTGATCATGAAAATGATTCTAATTTGAACGGTCATCTGCAATGCATTTTTAATTATCCAACAAAAGTTTAAAATTTCGGCCAAGAAAATTATCAAATTCAAGCATTAGAAGGATAAATAACTAGTTTTAGAACTACCAAATAATCAGAGGACAAATTTTACAATGTTTCCTCGATTATATCACATATATATAATATGTGCTATGAGTTGTATTATGGTTGTACAATCCCGCTTCACTACTTACTGTGTGTAAATGTTATATATCCATGAACTAATGTGTCGAACATTTTATATAATGCAATAAATTATCTTATCTATATTTGGGGCTGTAATTTTTACCCATTAACGATAAATATATATTTTAACATAGGTAGTTGAGCATTCCTACAGCTTGGTAGTTTCCTACTACCATGTCGTGTAAGAAACTAGAGATGGTGGAATTTGGTAAACTTACTACGAAAGGGCAAATTATATATCTGAGTTGGTACATTGTCTTGTATATTTAGAAAAAGAATCAAGCTATTTATAGCATTTGATGAGAGCAATGCAATGGCCACTTCCTTTGACCTCTGTCTCTACGTTGAATATTTGTGGGTCGTATTCATCTTGTATTCTAATTAATGAGACAAATTATGTCTCTATCCATCATGCATTTATTGAAATTAAGAAAAGAATATTTGACTCTTCATTGCACAGACATTCACATGATATATAATAATCTAATTTTGGTGAGTTTTCAATTAACTTTGAAATTTAACAAATGAAATTTACTTTTATATCAACTGTCATACCGCTAACTTTTTTAACATCTAATTTCATTGTCACAAACATTATTAGATACCACCCTATCTCTACTCTCTAGGATGTTATTTATTGCTAGATTTGTAATGTATTGAAAATTGAAGTTGTGATTGTCAAAACTTTGCTTTTGATTCACAATAATGGAGACGGAGAATTGTGAAATAAATAGAGGACATTGGGCGTCAGATAAATCTTTTGATGGTGGGCTGATGTAAATAAATGTTGAAAAATGGATAGTGTCGTATTTTGAAATATATTTATTTGCTATGTTCTAAAGTTGTAATTATAAATTGATATTTGATGTGAATATAAACACAATTCTTTAATTGAATTAATATTAAGGAAGCTATAAAAATATACTCCCTCTGTTCCATATTGATTGGCATTTTAGGATGAAAAAGAAGAATTAAGAATGATTTTTTTTTTACAGATATACCCTCACCTAATTTAGGGGATTAGACCAAATAAAAATATCCCTGATAGATTGAAAAATAGAGATTTTTTGGGATTGAGTACATGGAGAAAATTGGTAGAACTGGTGAAAAATATGTAAGATCTCAATTAATAAGAAAAGAAAAGAACATCCTAAAACATCAATTAATATGGAATAGAGGGGGTATATGTTTGGGATATAATTATGTGTTAACAACAAATTCTGTGACAACTCTCTCCAAATATAAATAAGTCATGAAATACTTTATTCAGCAAAGTACATGATACATACAATGAATAAAGAATAGCTACAGCAGCAGCTGATCATAAGAGAATGAGCGACCATGTGAATACAAAATACAAATCAAACAATCATAATAATATGTAAAAAAATATTCCCAAAAAAGAGATTAAATAATTATTCTAAATATTGCAGTTTCAGTTGTCACGGTCGTTAGGTCTGTAGAGTTGTATGGAACGCTCATGTAACGGTTGGAGAGGCCGTGCATTCGCATCAGATTTCTGTAACAAAAATAACCAAATTAAATAATTATTTCTTGCATCAAAATTATTTCATTTTGTTTTAGTAAACTCACATCATGGACAGCCTCACGAATCAAGTGGACCTGTTCTCTCGTCACAGTCCTCACCTACAGATAAAATCATGTACCATATATTACAACAATCCTATAATTTTTTGGTTGAGAATTATAGAATTCGTAGTAGGTAGCGAATTTACCTTTCTTACAATACTCCAGATGATGTTTTGAGTACAAGGAGGTACTGTAAGAGAGCCGATGTACCTATAATACTTTCTGCTTCCAAATTTTATGAATTTCGGATCAACAACACCCACAACTTTTTCTATGTCGTGGATGTGAGTAAGCGCTTCTAGATCGCCATTTATCTAAAAAACAAATTTACAGATATTCAACGTATACAAGCAATTAAGTTTATAAGTACAAACTGAAGTTGTACAAATCAATTTACCATGGACAAGAAAGGATCGGGACGTCCAATTTTGTACATGATTCCAATAACAGCGGTGTGATTATCATCACTTTGGTGGACCAAATGGACTTCCATGTTAAATCTGTAATTGAAATTTAGCATATGTAAATTTATTTTATTCTTTCTGTATTTAGATGTAAGAGAAATTGAAGTTACCTTCTTCCATTAAGAGTGTGTTCAGAAGGTGTGTGCCAATGGCATTGCCTAAGGTAAAAAAGAGTTCCATTTATTTGGATATGTCCTGCGTCATTTGTCCATCTTAACTGCAATTATCAAAATCACATTAAATATTTAGGTGTTTCCGGGGAGTAACATGGGCAATCATGAAATATGTATTATTGTAAACATCTTCAATTTCGGAAAAGTCAACACAAAATTCATATACTAAAATCACAATAATTTTGGAACTGGAGATGGTTGAAGTTGAGGTCCAACTATATGGGTAAACCTTGGTTTGTTTTGGGCCGGAAACGAGAGATGTAATTAAACCAAATTATTCAAATTTTGGCTTGAAAATATATTCATTCAGGATTATTCATTGGTTTGAACGAACCAAGTTCAAGAATAATTTTGAGTTTGATAAAAATTTTAAGTCGAGTCCGAGCCTGTAAGTGTTTGGTTCGTAAGCTCGCGAGCTTGTACTCAAACTCGAGCTCTCGAGCACAACTCGAGTATATATATATATATAATTTTAAAAAATATATACTTGTGTTTAGCGTAATTCGAACACTAGACCAACAAGGACCAACATGTTTCACAAACTCGACCTCAGACTATGTTATCGATCTTTCCTGAATTGAGCTCAAACTATTTGCGAGTTTAGTAATTACAAAACGACTTGAACTCGAACATAATTTAAGAAGTTGAGCAGATTTCAAACATACTGAAAAATCAAACGAACCGAACTCGAGCTTTGTACTGTTTGGCTTGATTCATCTCGTTTACATCTCTAGCTGAAACCCCCTAGGTTTTTAATAAAATTTACTTTTCCTAAGAAAAGTTTTGGTGTGTTTGGTTGAGGCTCGGGAATACTGTATCAAACTTAGGTGAGACAGTTAATGTGTGTGCTTTATTAAGATTTGGTCCCTAAATTCACTATCGGAAACCATAAACAAACACAGGCTTTGTTTTGGTTGAAATTAAAATAAATATACATAAATAGAAAGAGAGATAGATACCATCATGTCATGGCCTCTATTGATAAGAGTGGCGTTAGCAGGCTTGTAGTTTCTCTTAAGTAGGCCCAAGTGGGATACTATTTTAACCCTTTGGTTTAGCAGATCAATCGGAGACTGCATTCTGCCGGAGTTGCAGTCTTTCCATTCAGGATGGATTTCACCCCAGTGCAAAGGCCCAACTGGGCTCTTTCTGTGGTAACTAAACTCCCTCTCATTTTCTGCAAACAAATATACAATATTCGATGTTCCCAGAATTAGAAAAACAAAACTATTGGATCTGGATTGTCATTTCATTAGTACAGGTCATAATACACATTAATAAATAAAGCACAAACAGAAGGCATACTAATATTATTATTATTATGATCAGAAATGAAAAAGATGTTTACCAACTTCTTGAGCTGTGGTGAATGATATGAGAGCAAGAAGAAATAAGGAGCAGACAGACATTGTTTTCATGATTATATTTCTTGAATAGGGAGTAGTTATGGTAGGAGGGATTCATGGAGGTGGAGTTACTTATATACAACCAAACAACAATAAAATATTATTATTCTTTAATTAATGTGAATGCTAGAACAGAAACTAGCTATTATTATTATTGATTGGACTTTGATATATATATTTGTAAGAAATGTCAATTCCCATATATCAGGATTGATCAAAACATATTTGGTATGAAAATTAGATCGTGCATGCATGTTGTTCAAAATATAAAACCATAGGAGTATTATATTTAACAGTGACGCTGGCTTTTCTCTTACCTTATTTGGATCAATCAGTGTAGAAGCTACAATTATATATTGACCTTCTGCTTCGGTATACTTGCAATATAAAATTGTTTGCAACTACCACCCTTTAACTTCTATGCTTTCATTATTTAATCACTCCCTTCTTTTATAAATATCATATTTCCTTATTAAGAATGTATTACATACTTTTTCTTTTAATAATTTGACTTTTCATTGATACTGAATAAATTTTTTATTTCTTAATATTTGGAAGGGACAACTTTTATACTACCTCCGTTTCTTATAATTGTCTTTTTATGTTTTGTGGTTCATTTAAACATAATTGTCCTTTTAGATTTTTCCATATTGTTTTCAATACTACCCTTCTTATTATCCTTAAAAATATTTAATTGTCTAATCTACCATATTTAGTTTATTTATAATAAGAGGACAAAGGAAAATTGAGCAAAAAAAAAAAAAAAAAAAAACAGGAATTTTAGGGGAGAGCGAAAATTTAGATGATTATTTATTTGTCTATTCTCCCTACCGATACAAGAAAACTGGTCTTTTATGATAACAAAAAATGGTCTCAAATAGTGAGCATTCGTTACAACCTTATTATTAGAGATAACATGTTTTCACTAATTAGTCATTTTAATTACTCAACGCAAATAATATATCTGTCACGACAAAAATTGTCTCAAATGAGTCTCAATAATTTTTGCAACCAGCTATCTCTAAAAGTAGTCTTTAAATGATCTTATACAATTTGTCGAAAGTTTTGTGGCAAACAAATAGTCACGAATTACTTACTATTACCAACTGCAATCGTGATCTCAAATAATGTAATGCAAAAGATTTTTTTACTATTATATATCCCTTAATTTTTTTTATTTTAGTCTAAAAAAATATCTAAAAGAAGGGAGGGAGGGAGGGAGGTAGTACAACATATATAGGGAATAAATACTTTTGCACTTCCCTTTCATTTTCCTTTTTAGTGCAACAGAACATACAGACTCTAAAAAGTAAAATTTTGAATGTAAAAGGCTACCTGAAACATAGTCTGGTAAGAAATAAATGGCTAATTAAAGGCATGCCATCATTATTAATTAAATGATGCACCACATTTGATTAATTGATTTTGCTTTTGTTTATTTTTCATCTGCCTTTGGGAATTTTTAATCTCTTTGTGATTCCTGTATATTATGCCTTATTTAGAAAAAATCGTATATGTTAGTAAATTTTAATTTTAGTTCTATATATTTCAAAAGTTGTTCAATTAAAGGACACTGATCATCGCCGATAATTAATTTGGACGTAATTAGACTAATAAATATGGGGTTTTCGAGTGTTGATACTTATACGTCAAGTATTTGTCCGGATGACATGCTACATCATTATATTACTTTAGTAGCTAACCAAAAGAAAAAGAGAAAAAATTAAACCTTAATTCCCGTTTGAGGTGTAATTCATTTTATTTTTCTTTCTTTCTTCATTTTTCCCAAATTTATTAGTCATGTGCGTCGCACGTGACTACTTTGGCCAAATTGATCGTCGGCGATGGTTAATGTCCTATTGAACAACTTTTGGAACGTACGGACTAAAAATAAAGGTTGTTAAGGTATTAATGGCTCCTTAATCGAATAATTTTTTTTCTTGAGATTGAACTATGTATAGTAATTATTATTAAAATAAAATTAATTAAGTTATACTGTCTCCGTTTATTAAAGCAAGTCTGAAAGAAAGAAAGGCGCCCTTTTGAAGATGCTTAATTATGGAAGAAACAAAAGTTAGAGTAATTTATAACACGATTTCCACTTGTGCATGTGAATGAATTACATATTTTTGCACATATTAATATTATACATAATTCCCCTTTGTTGGCGATGATGCAATGCAATTACACTTGTTTATTTATAATTTTGTGGTCCATTACATTTACATGTTTATAAGAGTTGGTATTCCAAGTAGATACTGTATATGTGCTTTCAAAACCATAAACTTTTTTAATAACTTCCAAATGTGTAATTGATGTTGAAACAACTAAAATGTTAACGCCAAACTCATACTTTTCACAATTTAGTTTATGATGCAATCATTCATCTACATTTCTCACATAAATCACAATTACACATATTATCAACAATGTCAAATTAATACTGCTAACATCAAATTATATACGAATACATCAGATTCTTTCTTCGATGAATACTACCACTATGTTTTATTCTTCTAACATGTACACCTCATTATTATTTATTAGAACAACATAATCAAACCGTCAATTCAATCTAATTTATGTGATTATTACTATTACTACTTAGGGTCCGCTTGGGGGTGGGTTGAGGTACCATGGTTTACAGTGGTCAAACTTGAGAAAATTAAGCAACCATACATAGTCATTTGGATCAATTGTTTATTGTTTATAATCTTGAATTATAAGATTATGATCAATTTCTAGTGGAATTAAGGTCACCAATTGACCATTAATTAATGTAAAAAGGTTCAAGAGTCAAACCAAGTTTCAAAGTATTTGTTAGTGAATGTACTTATAATATTTTTAATAGAGAAAGGGAGAAAAAAAATTAAAATGATGAAAAATAGAAAAAATGAGATGAACATTATATCTTGGCATACAAAATAATGAACAACCATTTAAACGCTAACACTATATTATTTTTAATTTGGTATACAGTAATAGTAATAGTAATCCTTATCCTTACTTAATATAAAAGTAGGATAGTTTAGGGTAATGTGTCTTCACCACCTTAATTATAGGCTTTAAACAAAAAAAAAAAATAAAAAAAAAAATAATAGAAAAAAGGAACCAACCAACGTCCCTCTCTCCATCTTTTTTTTTTTATATTTCCAACTATAATTTAAATTGCACATAACTTTTTCGTTCCTAATCTATATTCGACAAATAATATATCAAATTAATCTTCTTGCTGGGATCTTTAGTTTGACACCCATATTAAATATATAAAAACCAATTACTTAAGAACAAAATATTAGACCTAAAATATGAACTAAATTTTTTTGTGGTATTGAATTATTTGCTTAGTTTTATAATATGTACATAATTAAATTATTTTTATGAGTTTGAGCCACAAGTATTTAAATTTTAATTTTATAATAAAAAATAATTCGATTCTTAAATTTATAGTAATATTTTTTAATATGTGGCTATTTCTATAAAAAAAAATTATTAACAAAAATTGTAAAAAAAAAATCCCCTTTACTATTACATTAAGAGGAACACACATGTCATCTATATAAGTCATCTATCAGGAAAAACATATATCAATCATACAAATTGTAGGAGTTTATTTTTATTTTTAAAAGGAAAAAAAGAAAGAATTGGACGTACCAATCAATAAAATTCTCTCTTCAATTTTTTTTTCTTTTTAACTTAAAATTTTGAATGTTTATAACTTTTCATATCAACTTAATTCTTGATGAGAAATATATCAAATTAATCATTATTTCACGATATTCAAATAGACATTCATATTAGGTATAATAATTTTGTTAGGTTTACATTGATCAATTGAAGAAAAAATGTATATTAGAAAAAAATATGAATATGTTTACTAATAATTTCTCTCAGTAGATTTAGGAGACCGAATTTCAATAAAGCACACTCATTAACTTTCTCAGCCAAGTTTGGCTGAGCACTCCCCAACCTTAAGCAAACACACCCTATGTGTATTTGTTTCCAATTATTTATTTCATGTTAGAAAAGAATATGGTATACTACAAAAGTTCAAATAATTTATTTCACTTTTTTGTGAAATTGGGTTTAAAATTCATATTGTTTACATAAAAAATATAAATGTTAATATTTACTTAATTTTAATACATAAAATATAGTAGAATGTATAATGACTTGTATATATTTTATAATGACTGATAATGATATTAAAATTTAATCACATATTATTAATGTAATAGAATATTTTATTCCGTGCATTGCACGGGCGAACATCTAATGTATATAAAATGAAAATAGCGGTGAAGGTTCTGTGCGGTGAACTCCTGGCGCACCTTGATGGCCCGTGGCCGCCTATGGATTTGAAAATTATTTGCATTAGTTCCAATTTGAATGGAAACAAAATTGAATTGAGGAGGCACGTGTTGTCCTCTTCATTTGACCACATAGCCTATACCCATTAACTTGGACATCCTTTTCACTTATATTTTCATACAAACTATATATGCTATTGGTGGTGGGTTCGCCGGACCAATACTATATATTTCACATGCATACCTAGAACTATACCAGATACTTTATACACCGTAAATCCACATCAATATATACAGATAAATACCAAATAAATTGCATGTGTAATGGTATAGCAGTCAATTAACCAATCAGAGCTGAGTCATACGCTAAAGTTGTTCATTTTCCATTGTGTCGGGCTTCTCTAACAAAAAGAACTCGGACAACCCGATTTGCCAACTGTATGTGCGATACTTCTTACACACCCCACTAATGCATTGTACGCTAGCTTTATATCATTCCATGTCATAATCAAAGTTATGTTTGAAAATGTACAACCTTTTATTTTTTATTAATTAGATGAAGACATAACTCTTTGAATACTAATATACACTCTCATACAATCTTTTCTTTTATACCTATTCAATTAATTTGTAAAATAACTTTTTTTTTTTTTTTTTTTTTTTTGTACTGATTTAACAAAAATGAGACGGTGATTTTAAAACATGCTCATTTTGAGACAAGACAATTCTTGATACAGGAAAATATATAACCACTTTGCTTTATTTTTCGGACCAGACTCAACTTATCGATCTTCTGTCTTTTTGTTTGTGTTTCAATTGCCATTATTAGTCATCACTTTGGGTAAATAATACTTTATTTCAACCTTCCCATGGCACCTTGGATCCCCAATTTAATATTTTCTCAGAGCGTTGCTTTAAAGAAGTTAAAAATGTTAAAAAATAGTGTTTTAGTAAAAAAATATATCTTTTTCTAAACAACCTACTTAATTTAGTTGATTATTTTTTTATTTCACAAAATATTTCTTAATTTAATATATTGTGTAAGGATATACTTGCGATTTCCATCTACTAATCAGTCTAAAGCAACACTCTTTTTGTACCAAAAGGAGCATTGTCCATAATGGCCAATTTTTATAGAAATCTCCACAAAATATGCTATGTAATCAAATACCAAAATAGTAAAATGAAGACTTGTTTTACCGTTGTGTCGATCCAATTTTCTTACGATGATCGTATAGTTTGACAAGTTTTTAGTAAATAAATATTTTATATGCAATATTTCTAATTTAATTTGAGCGTTTTCATGAGACAAGTCGTGGTCAAGAATTGCTGCATTGGGCGTCAAAGGATTAATTCAGAAGATTTTACAACGTAATATATGACATATTTAAGACTGTAGTGCGACAAAAAAGGATAAATCTGATTTGATAATGCAAACAACAATCTGGATTGGGAACATATGTAATTGTCTACAATATCCTTTCAATGGAAAAGGTACATATAAACCCTCCAAACTTAAACCCTCTTCTACAAACTCATAACCATTTATAAATACAAATATCACAAAATCCTCTTTTCCACTTTGTAAGATCTATATTATTACTACCTCATGTCCATCAAAGTGTTGCTTTCGACTTATTTAGAAAAATTAAGAATGAGTCGAAATGACAAATATATTCCAAAACAATTCATAATAATTATGATATATTTTGAAATAAGGAAATAATAAATTAAATTAAGTAGGTTGTTTAGGATAAAATAGGAAAAATTAAGGTTTTTTTTTTTTTTTTGTTGTCAAAGCGATATATTTTTTTTTTAACATTTTCAACTTCTCTAAAGTGATAATTTTTTGAATTGAAAGGGAGTAGTTTCTAGAAGATAGATGAAACGGTATAGGCAGGTAAAATTATGTCAATGACCAAATTAATATAATAATTTAGCCAATTTTAAGTTGTTGATGGTCTTATATAGATATTAATAAGTGAATTATAGTGGTTATCTTAGTTGTGTAAGTCACTGTTGAAACCAGCCTTTTGAATTAAGAGGCAGGGGCAGAGAAATTTATTACTCCCTCAATTTCATAAAGAATGTAATTTTAGCTATTTTTTGAGAAATTAAGGATTAATATTTAATTGGTATATTTTGTGAAATAAGAAAATAATAAACTAAATTAAGTAGGTTGCTTAAGTTAATATTGGAAGAATTGTAGTTTTTATGGTAAAGTGACACTTATTATGAAAATTTTCAAAGTGTCTAAAGTGACATTCTTTATGAAATGGAGGGAGTATTTCTTTAGTTTTGTATCGCAATCTTTCAATTTCACTTAAGTAATTAAGTGATGCATTAGTTTTACTTTCTAACAATATTAATGTTATACAATTTTATATCATGATCTTGATCGCATTATATTTATAACACTGGAATAATTATTGATTTTGAAACACTTTTTGGTTTTGATATATTATGTCCGGTTTTGACTTATTTTAGGATTAATTAGGATATCCTTTACGCAAAATTGATCAACGTGGTTAATCTTGTCCATATAATTGATTTATCTCTCAAAATTAATTTCTCCAAAAGAAAAATGAGGAGAATGGACTCTTGATATAGAGGGTGTTTGACTAAACTTATTTTAAACATTTTATAAGCTCTAACATTTTATAAGTTATTTCAAGAGCTTATAAGATGTAATTTTAAGGAGCTTATAAGTTAACAAAATGTTTGGATAAAAGAGCTTCTAACCTTGCAATTGAATGTAGTGATTTAGCTATAAATTTGGGTCTAATTAAAAGGTAATATTAAACACACATTTTAATTAGTGTGTGAAATGTGTAGTGTGTGTGGTGTATGTGGTGTGTGTGGTGTGTATAGTGTGTGTAGTGTGTGAAGTGTGTATAGTGTGTCAAGTGTATGAAATATGTGTAGTGTGTGAAATTTGTGTAATGTGTGAAATATTTATAATTTGTGTAGTGTGAATTGTGTGCGAAATTTGAGTGTAATAATTAAGATCTTAAAAAATAAGATGGACAACTTATTTTTTTTT
This sequence comes from Ajuga chamaepitys, assembly GCA_958295605.1. Taxonomy (NCBI): domain Eukaryota; kingdom Viridiplantae; phylum Streptophyta; class Magnoliopsida; order Lamiales; family Lamiaceae; genus Ajuga; species Ajuga chamaepitys. The sequence continues at coordinate 8,435,189 of OY282507.1, read as the reverse complement.
TTTAGATCTTATAAGCTCTTAGAGCTTATTTTTGTGTCTTATAAGCTCCTAAACGTCATTTTTTACCAAACACTTCATAGTTTGGCTATTCATTCGACTCAAGAGTATTAATATGTGTAGGAAATTAATTATAGCTCAGTTGATTGAACATTTTGTAATATAGGTCAATTGTTGGAGGTCGAATCTCACCTTCCCCACCCCTAACAAAATTTGTACTAAAAAGAGCATTAATGTATGTATGCATCACATTAATTTAATGAGACATTGAATACACGGTAAGAAAAAGCCCTAGACTCCTTTTCCCATCCTCTTCATTTTCTGAAAGTTTAGATCCCCTCCTTCTTTGTCCCTCATCCTCTAATCATAGGGGAATGAGGGAATACTTATAACATGTTATTGATTATTTCTTTTGATTTTGCTTTGTTTCGTCTTTTTTTTTTTTGTTTATTTTTTTCTCTCCTTAGTTTGCCTTTGTGAAATTTCTCCACGCCTTTGTACGTCTTTCTACGCCTTGTACGACCTCAGATCTATGTTTTTAGATGATTCTCCCTAGTCTTCCAAGCCTTAGTTTCCTGTGTATCTTTTGACTTTGAATGTTGTTGTGATTGACAAGCGTCCGAGATGAAGTTTGATGGAGATTGATGATCTTGATTCAGAGGCGGCCCCAGTTTTATTGTTTATTAATTTTGGAGTCGAAGGTAGCTGTTAGTGATTTTTTCGATTCGTTTCTTATTGTGCATGCAGTCACGAGACAAGAATCAGAACTTACTTCTATTGGGCTTCTTGTGGATGATATTCAACGTATGCTTTTGACAGATTATTTAGTATAGTTGCTGAGAAAAAATTGCACTTTTGGTCCCACAAGACACGGGGCAGTTGCATTTTGGTCCCAAGGTTTTCACTTCTTCAAATAATAAAACGATTCACCCTTGATCATGTTTCACCTTGGTCTTGGACGATTTATGCAACTATTATTAATACCCAATTAGTTAGCCTTAGAACTTCTACTCCAAGATTGATAACAAGCTCTACCAATCTTGTTGTCTCTTAAGTATGATTAATCAAAATAAATTCTTCAATTAATCCTACTCAACTTATCAAATCCTAAAACAAGCTCTTTAAGAATCAAAATAGTCGAGTGCATTAAGATTTAAGACAACGGAGTAGATTCGATATAAAACTCGTAAGTTCGGTTCTAGTGGTCGAACTCTATGTTATCCCCAATAAAATAAATCTATTGTTTGCTACACGGGAATCGGAAATCTTACAATACGGATAGTAATTTCCTATTATAGCAACACACAAACAAATATCCAAATGGGTGACCAAACCACAATTCAATTCATAAGTGTGAATCAACAATCCCAAATAACATAGAACATTCACAAAGTATAATCCAATCGGTAATATTAACCGCAATAATCACATAACTGTCTTAAACTCAAGGTTCAACTAATGATCAAGAGTGAATTCTAGGGTGCTAGCCACCCATTACAACTATTACAAAGATAAAATAACAGAAAATTAAAGAAAACATGAAAATAAGATAGAAAGAACCAAAGGTTAGGGTTGAAGATCAAGATCTTCAACCCCCTTCCATTCCCTTGCTTCCAACGGACAATAGTGGTTGAATATGTCTGGGGGATGGGTTCTAGGTAGGTCAAAATCGAATGGGATGATATATATATAAGGGGAGAAAGTGCTAGTAAAAAATAGGCAAAATCGCATTCAGGATTTTAAAACAGGGTAAGGAATCTCGGCCGAGATGCAAGTGTGTCTCGGCCGAGACGTGAAAGAAAGTTGGTCCGAAGGCTGATCTCGGCCGAGATTCAACTTGCATCTCGGCCGAGACGTGAAAAAGGGGAAATTGGGCTGGCTAGGGCTTGACTAATCTCGGCCGAGATTGCATTACATCTCGGCCGAGATCTTGGTCCTCTGAATATCTTGAAATCTCTGGAGGCTCATCTCGGCCGAGATACATTTCTTGTCTCGGCCGAGATCTTCAGTTCTGCAAATTCTTCATGTTTGCCCTGGAGACTCATCTGGGTCGAGATTTCCATCTTGTCTCGGCCGAGATCTTCAGTTAGCCCCTTCCTTTTGTTGCCTCGATCGATCCACCGACTTGTGATCGTTTGACTTTCTTTTTTCGATCCTTTTCACCTGTCTTAACACAGAAATAACACAAACGCATCAAATTGCCCAATGAGAAATAAACGCACAAAACACACATGAATATGCACACAAAATTTTGTAAAAAGTCCGTAAAAAGACACTTAAATTGACCTAAAAGTGTGTGCACTACCACGTGTACCACTCCCTTATAGCCCAATCCTCATATTCCTCAAAGGAAAATATGGGAGCTTTAGTTGAAGAAGTTTTCATTGTTGTGGCTTTTTTACTTAAAAAATGATTTGATTCTAAAACCATGGTTTAGCTACCAAAGACGATTGGTATGTGAAACTAACTTCTCAAATACCACTTGTCGGTCCCAAGTGGTAGAGGTTTAGAGTTGGGGAGGGGAAGGGGGGTGGGGAGGGGAAGGGGGGTGAATAAACCTCTAACTCGATTTTCTCTTTTCAAAATACTTTGAGCACAAGATTGCTGCTTACCACAAGAAACTTGTTCTTGCAGCAAAGCTTTTACAATAAGCTTACTTAGGAAGTAGGCACAAAGCAGACTGAGCTTAAGTAAATTACAATAATCAATACTCAAGGGAGTCTCGTGCAACGGAATATACTTAAATATTTTCTTGTAAATCCATGTAGTAGATAAGTAGTATGCTAGCAACAATAATTACAACAATATAAAATAGATACAGTATTTATAGTGGTTCGAAGGCGGTGGTAATCCTACTACGTATACTCTTCCCTTACACAACATGAAAATCCACCAAGAAGTTTACACATAGTACAACTTAGCTACTCCGAAGTCTAAGTCCAACTTAGGTTCTTACAATAGTATTTTCTGATCCTCGAAAGGCTACTCCTTTATTGTACACATATTCCTCGGAACACAAGTCAAATTTGATTTTCTGATTCAAACGAAGACTCCCCAATTCAAAAGCCTTTCGTGAGATTGGTTTAATGAAAGTTTTCTTCAACTTCTGGTAGCTGCCTTTAAACTTGAATACAATTGAGATGTGAGCAAGCTTCCTGATTTGAGAAAGATTAGGATCGAAGTAAAGCTTGAGAGCTTGCTTGACTTAAGGGTTGTTGCAGCTTTGGATTTTCACTTGTGCGCTTGCTGCTTACTATCTTGCTCTTGTATACTCTGCATAAACACTGGTATGGTTATCAGAGTGTATGCTTTGAAGCTTTGAATAAAGATGTTGAGTGCTTGATGCTAAGTAATTTTGGATACTTGAGGTTCGATAGCCTCTACTTCGTCCTCCATCTCCTTCTATTTATAGTAGTTTAATTTGGATTCCTTCTTGTTGAAGAGAGAGAAATAATCCCGTTGACATTTAATGCTCCTTGTAAGACAGAAAATTGTTTGTCCTTTCTTGTAGGGAGTTGGTTAGAGTAGTTGTGGCTTGGTGTCAGTGTCAAGTGTTGCTTTTACTTTTTGTCAGGTAACGTATTCCCGCATTATTGGATAGTCAGTCCAAGGTTTTAAACCTATCTCCACTGGCTATATATTTGAATTCGAATACCTTGACTTTTGACCTTGACTTTGACACTGTGGACATGGCTCCTGCTTGCTTGCTGGTTGTACCTTCCTTATTGCAAGTAATGTTGTATGTTCAATTGGGAAAACGCAACCGTGCTACGTGCTCATTGCAGTCTCCGTTCCTTGCTGCGATAGCGAACTTGTTGTTGGTTTTTCAAGTAACCTTGATGATCTTGTTGCTTGCTTGCTTGCTGCGACTTTTACCTAAGTAGAACTAGTCGTATCTATTACAAGGATTTATAGAATTTCTAGGGGCACTAGTTCCTATCTTACATGAGGTCTTTCCATCATCTAACTAAACATAAATGTCCTAACATTATTGATTTTTCTTTGATTTTGTGGAGATTTGTTTTAGGAAGATCTTGACTAAAGTAGAAAACGCACTACAACATAAATGAGCTCATGTAACACTAAAAAAATGTTACATATAAACTAAAATATGTTACATAGACTTTAGGTAACACTTTATTGGTGTTACATTTGCCGGTGTTACCTAAAGTCTAATTAACACTTTTGATGATCTTTAGTAATACTTTTAATAAGTGTTACATTTTAAATTGTAACACTTTATGGTAACACTAAAAAATGTTACATATAACCCCCTTTATGTAACACTTTTAATTGAAAAAAATAAAAGTTGAATATTTGTCATTGCTGAGATTCGAACCCAAACTATTAGATTGTAGGAGCTTAAGTGCAAAGTCTGAACCACCGGAGTACTATAATTGTTTTAATAAATATTTAAGAAAAAAACTATATATACACAAGATTTTGTTGTAACTTCAATAAAATACTCTAAAAATTAAATTCCCATCAAACTGCAACCTAACTTAATTTTATTTAGGCTATCCATATCTAATTTGACACAAAATTCCAATTAATTTGTTTTTTTTCTATTTTCATCCACCCATGTATATATATATAACTTATTTTATATCACACTAATTTTATATATCTAATTTATTGTATATAAATTTTAAGACACTATCATTAATTTTTATTACAATAGCTTTATGTATTTATTTATTGTCGATAATTTTAAGACACCTTAAAGTCACCTTTAAAAGTAATTAAGTTATTAATCGCTTTTGTTGTTCTTATAGATTTTATATTACATATAAACTTACAAATATGAAGAGACATGATCAAATGTCCCAAGTCTAGGTTCTCACACTTAAGAAATGTATTCAAATTCTTAAAGCTACAAGTTTCGTTTGTTGTTGTTTAATAAAAAATATAATGTGTCTACACACACACACACGAATCACTAATAAAATCTATTCTTGATAACAAATAAGTAAATCTTTAGTTGCTCTAATAAATTGTTACTTTTGTAGGCCTGTGTTGCTCGTTTTCACCTCTTATGTTACTAATGTTATATTGTGATAATTAAGATGTAAAACATGAGAAAAATAAATCCACATATATTTAATTAGTTTAAAATAAAATAAATATATAATTTTATTAATTATAAGTGTTACATAAAAGTGTTACTTATTCAAAAGTTTAACGTAAAAAGTGTTACTTATCTAAGGGTGTTACCTAAAAATGTTATAATTTAAAAGTATTACATTCAAAGCGTTACATATTCCAAAAGTGTTACGCGAAAGTGTTACATATTCTCAAATGTTACAAAAGTGTTACATGAAAGTGTTACATATTCATAAATGATACATAAAAGTCAAAATTTTAAAAGTGTTACAAAACAAAGTGTTACATAGAACCATTTATGTTGTACTGATGGTTTAAAATATGATATGCAATTGTAGAAAATAATAATTTAAAGGAGAGAAGTAATTTAGAAAATTTATAGTCTTTGAATATATCATTATTACTTGATGTTTCATATTCACTTTTAAGTGTTCATTGCATATTGAAGTCTAATCACTTAACCAATGTATTGTTTAGGTTGATAAATAGACATATATTCATTTATGTAACGAATTCGAATTAAATAATCTTTTTTATATGTTTATGCTTTGAATTAAATAATTTATTAAACTAATTCAATGTATCAAAGGTAATGAAACGTCACGTAAATTAACCATTCGACGTGTTTAACGAAAAAAAAGTTAATAAAAAATTTGTAACATAAAATTTTGTGTAATATTTATAATTATATTTAACTACACGTTTTTTAAATAATTTTCAGATTTAAAAATACTTACATATGAATCTTATTCATCAATTTACTTATTTTAAGATTTTTGTTATATTTGGTGATGATTTTTTTTTTTTTTTTTTTTTTTGGATATGGCTTCTTGGAAGTGGATACATATTGAAATTGTAGAAGATTCTCATACTATCACAAAAATAATCATGATCGAGAGTGTTGTTTCTTGTGCAATGAGATGTCAATCTAAATATTTCGTATATCCAATTGTGTGAAATATTTTTGAAGATATTAATTTAGGGAAGTGAATACTGCCAATAATTGTAGAAGAATTGTATGACAATACAAAAATTGACAATTATTAAGTTTATTGTATTTTGTGACATGAGATGTCAATTCAAAAGTCAATCATGTGTTTTTGGTAACATTTTAATAAAGTCAAAATATAAATGATTATTTAAATTTGAAACCTGGCTTTATTTGTAATTGGAAAATATTTATTAGGTGTCATTGATATATAATAGTGTGTTTTATATATTGTGCATTGTGACAGAGGTTTTCCTAACCCTATTTGTGACATGAGATGTCAATCCAATCTTTATAATGAATATTGTTTGATTCGATTATGAACATGTCTATTGTATTCTACGGCTAGAAAGTAGGTTTCGATCGACTATGTTTTAGTTATCCGTTTAATTCTAGACTCCGTTCTATGTTCTTATCATATATGTTCGTGCTTATTTTATGAGTTTTTTAATCTGATCAATTGTTGAATTCCACTTGCTTAATAATTCAACGCCCAAGAGGGGAGGGTTATTAATAGGCATACTTCATATAGCACATATATCAATAACGTTCGAGAGGAGTGAGATATTTGTGTAGGCATTAATCTTAGGATCCCTTAAGACTTACATATATGATAATTAGCCACGATAGGGTAGTTATTTAATAATTGACATGTTGGCATCGTTCGAGAGGAGACTTAACAATAGTAGCGATCGCCTAGAAAGAACTTGAGTTCGGTGGAAAGATTTATAATATAAGGGTAATTATATATAGGAGATCGTGACTGACATTGAACCCAAGGATACATCTTTTTTTTATATGATTTATTCTCTCTTGATCATTGTTTACCTTTTCCAAGTGTTTTTAGTGATAGTTTCGTAATTTTATGTTAATCAATCAAAATAAACCATCTTATTCAAGAGTCCAGGGTCTTAAATAAACTTAGGATCACAGTCCTTGTGGGATCGACCTTACTAACATCTTGCTAAAGTAGCACCGTATATTTGCTGTCATATTAGGGGTTAGAAATAGTGTGTCATGTATCTATTGCTAGGGTTTTTATTCATAATCCATAATTATTATGAATCATCAGTCATTAGTCACAACTAGTGAATGAATTTATTAGGATATCATAAATCAAAATCAATTGGATCGAGCTTGTGAATCCAACATCTTGTTTACCCTATTATCCTAGTTCTCAATGCGTTTCTGGTTTTTGGGTAGAAATTATAGGGTGGTTTAGAGAGATGTTACATGAATTTCAAGGTTAATTAGATTAGGGGAATAACTAGACTAGGACTGAAATCTTGTTCTTAATTGATTTTGTTTTTTTTTGGTTCAACATTTAGTTAAACAAATTCCAACCAAACACCCCAATTGTTTTTTTGTTAAACTAATATGTAAAACATATGTAGTCTGACTACTCCTTGCGGGATCGATCCTTACTTACCATTACTACTAGTTAGTTGAGGAGAGTTGAGGTTAATTAATTTTGCATGCATCGACAACATGGTCAAAATTTGGTTAATTAATGTTTTCCAGCATTAAATAGTATATAAGCTAGGTTCGAATATATATATATATATTTCCTGTATTTTTTGGGATGGTTTCTGCTTGTCTTAAAAAAATGTTTCGTTTAGCTTAGGAATTTGCCAAAGTTCTAACACTGGATCGCCCAATGTTCATTTTTAGCAGTCTTGAAACTGAGTCACCCAGCCCACACCCAACTGTCGAACTTTCTGTTTATTTTGTTTGTTAGTTTGTGAATGTTTCTTTTATTAGTATTTTGGTTTTTTTAGTTGTAAAAATCACTTTTTATGTAAATGGAATTTATTGAAAATTACTCTTGTTGCTTTAAATTGATTGATTGATAGGATCATGAAGATTGGAAGTGAAGAAACGAAAGATGACACGGAGAATTTTACTCTTGTTCCTCATATCAAGGAATCAACCAAAGATCAAGACAAAGAAGGAAGGATCAAAGCTTCCCAAATTACTTCCGGTCACCCACAATTGCTGGAGAAATGTTGATTGAAGAGCTGGAAGAATGCAGTATAAATAGTGAATAGAAAACATTAAGATGTATCGAGTTTTGTAGAGTGAAATACTTGTGTGATTTGATACATGCTAGTTTTACATGTATATTAGGTCAATTAAAGGTCGTAATTTGTGACATATGCATGTGTATTTGGGCGAAAAGTGATTAAAATCCATCTTTTGAGCTAGATGACGTGTTTCTGCTTGTTTTAGTGTTATGCAGGTATAAAAAGGCCAAAAAGTCCGTTTGGGCAAGGTTCGGATGAAAAACGAGCAAGAAAAGTCGGAAATAGCAAAGAGGAGTTGAAGCATGATCAGAAAGTATGACTCGGTCGAGTTGTTTAGCAACTCGGTCGAGTTTTTTAGCAACTCGGTCGAGTGAGAAATGAAGAGGAAAACGTAAAATTGGCCAGAGACTCCAACTCGGTCGAGGGGGATTATGCCTCGGTCGAGTTGACCCAACTCGGTCGAGGGCGATTATGACTCGGTCGAGGCAGATTTCCGAGTCCAAAACTGAATGTGCGCGTTTTATGATTTTGAGCCCATCTTGAGCCCAATTTGGCCTTAACTATATAAGAAGGTTCCCAAACTCGAAAAAGGGAGTTAGAGATCATTACAAGGCATATTGAAGAGGAAAGCAACTTCAAAGAATCAAGATCAAGACGACGATTAGGGTGCTTATTCATTGTCTCATTTTTCTATTTCAAATCATGTTTGTCTATGAACATATTTGTGTTATGAACATGAACATGAGTGAGTAGTTTCTTATTATTCTAGGGTTTTGAAAGTAGGTTTTAACGATGTTTGATTAATTGAAGTTTTCTATTCTAGTTAATGATTGTTATTCGTTATCTATGTGTTGTGATTTATTTTCATGAATAGTTAATTTGATCGCTTAACTATTTCTACATAATTCATATGTTGGCTTTGAAAGGAGGAATTTGTGGATGGAAAGACAACATATAGCGTATTTGTTGAGCGCTCTGAAAGGAGGTGAGATAAGTGCGTAGGCATTGGTCTAAGATCGATTGGAAGTTCGTAGGTCTAGTCGACTTGAAAGGGTGGCTAGGGGTAATGAATCTACAAGTTAATTGCTTCGAAAGGAGAGTTAATATATATAAGTGCCGTCTAATAACGATAATAATCATTGCTAGTTTAGAATAATTAGATTGTCATACTTAGTTAATTCTGAAATCAATTCTCTAGAATTTGTCTCCCAATCTTGAGTATTTGATAAATTGTTTTCTTATTCTTGAATTTAAGTGTTAAGTAATAGTTTAGTGAAATTAGTTTAATGCTAAAATTAATCCAATTGAGAGCCTAGTTAGGAGTGTTTTAGGATATTTGGAGTATTAAACTAGTCATTAAGTCAGTCCTTGTGGGATCGACCTTGCTTGCCGTTGTATACACTTGCACCCGTACACTTGCGGATCGTTAGGTTATAAAATAGGCGAACAAGTTTTTGGCGCCGTTGCCGGGGACTGAGTTTAGTGTTTTAGTTTTTATTCTGATAACTAGAACAAGACTAGACTAGGCAACAATTTATTTTTGCACATTTAATTTCTGTTTTTATTTTTATCTATTTCGATTTTACGTGGGTATTTTCTTGTTAGTGTTTTCAGGAATTGTGCATGTATACCAGGTCTAAGGGAAAAGAACATCTTCTTCCGTGTGATCCGGAAATTGAAGCTACAGCCCGAAGACAAAGAGCAAGGAGAAACCAACCGGTTGAGATGGAAAATCCGCCGAACCAAGAAGAGGTTATGAACCGCATCCTGATGGCACTGGCCAATTTGGATGACAGAGTCACAAGTATTCAACAACAACAACCTCCACAGGATCCAGTACTTCCAGGAAGAAATCAGAATAACAATGAGAACGATGATGAGGACACTTCTCCAATAAGTGACTGCCTTCGTCCTCTGCCTAATCAGAATCCTGGAGGAGTACAACCGCCACCACTCAATGCACACAGTTTTAAGCTCAAACCAGCGCTCATCAATATTGTGCAACAAAATTAGTATGGCGGTACTGCTTTGGAAGATCCGAACACTCATTTAACGAAGTTTCGGAGACTGGCTGATACGATAAAAATCAACCACGTACCGCATGAGCAAGTGAAGATGAGGCTCTTTCCTTTTTCCTTTAAGGATAGATCTCTGCAGTGGTTTAATTCGTTAGAGGAAATCATTGAGTGGGATGAATTAAGTGAAAGGTTCTTATTGAAGTACTTCCCACCCAGCAAGATGCTAGAGCTGCAGAACAAAATCACACAATTCAGACAGTTGGATCAGGAGCCACTGGGTGAAGCATGGGAAAGATTCAGAGATTTACTCCGAAGCTGTCCTCAGCATGGGTTCACCAGGAAGCAACAAATCTGTAAGTTTTACAATGGCTTACTTGCACCAACTAGAGATCATGTAGACGCTGCGGCAGGAGGGAGTCTGATGGAGAAGAGTGTGAATTATGCGTTTGCCATTCTAGATGCTATGTCTAGAACCAGTTATCAATGGCCGAACGAGCGTAATCAGCCGAGGAGAGTTGCTAGTGTAGTTGAAGTGGAATCAAATCAAAATTTGGCTTCTCAGATTTCAGCTTTGACGACCCAAATGAACTTGCTAACTAATCTGGCGTTAGCATAACATTTTGAGCAATCACAGCCGCAACAAACCCAAGAAGAGATGGAAGATGTGAACTTTGTGAATCAGCGAAATTTCAATAATTACCAAGGTAATTAGCCAAGGTATAATCAATATTCACAAGGTAACCAATATCCGCAAGGGAATCGGAATTATTCCAACTTGACTTATGAAAATTCGAAGAACACCTTTACTCCTCCACCAGGGTTCAAAGTCACAAATGGAATCATACATGATGGAAGAAACCCAACTCCGGAAGAGTTAAGAGAAGCAAAAGCAGCACAATTTGAGGAGAAGTTAGCGCAGTTGGAGAAGAAAATGGAAGGGAAGCATAATGAGCTGAGTTAAAAACATAGCGGGCATGGGTGCAGAATTGAAAAGTGTGGCATCAGACATCCAGCATTTGATCAGAGCAACAACAACTCAACATAAGAAAGGGCAGTTTCCTAGTGATACAGTGATTAATCCAAGGGAACATTGTCAAGCCATTCAGTTGAGGAGTGGCACTGAATATGAAGGACCGACGAAGCCGGTGGTGGAAGGCAAAGTCATTGAGAAAGAGCACTTGGAAGAACAAGCTGAGCCGGAGGAAAAAGGCAAAGAAGCGGAGAACGTGATAGAGCGGGGGATTACATTTGAAGGTGGCCCAAAATATGTTCCTCCCATTCCATACCCTCAAGCACTGAGAAGAAAGAAAGTGGACGACCAGTTCGCTAAGTTCTTGGACATTTTAAAAAAGATTCAAATCAATATCCCATTCGTGGATGCACTTCAACAAATGCCCAATTATGCAAAATTTCTCAAGGAAGTGATAGCAAAGAAACAAAAGCTTGAGGATTATGAGACTGCCAACCTGTCTGAGGAGTGCAGCGCAGTGATTCAAAGGAAGCTGCCACTGAAGTGGAAAGACCCAGGTAGCTTTACAATTGCTTGCAAAATAGGTAATGACACATTTGAAAGAGCACTTTGTGATTTAGGAGCTAGCATTAATCTTCTGCCCTTTTCTATTTTTAAAAAACTAGGAATAGGCACGTTTAAACCTACCATTATTGCACTTCAAATGGCTGATAGATCTTTGACCTATCCTAGGGGAATAGTAGAAGATGTTCTTGTGCAAGTAGATAAATTCATATTTCCTGCAGATTTTGTGGTCTTAGATATGATGGAGGATAAAGATGTTCCTTTAATTCTAGGTCGCCCGTTTTTAGCAACGGGCAGTGCTTTAATTGATGTCCAAAAAGGAGAACTCACACTTAGAGTAAATAAGGAAAAATTGACATTCTCTATTTATAAGGCCATGAAAATGCATGATGATGAAGAGGTTAATCAAGTTGAAACATGTAGTGCTATAGATCGTGTAGATACTACATTGCATGGAGACATTCTGACACTGAGCGATTCTGATGTGTTAAATCGTTGTATCACAAATTCAATTTTTTCTGTGAAAGACATAGATGCTACTAATCTTGATCTTGTAGATGGGGTTAGTGCTTTGAACGCTTTGCAGGAAAATAGGAGGGAAGATGCAGAACATGAAGACATCACTAAGGAAGACGTGAAAGAAGCAACTGAAGAGAAAGCCAGTGGACCTGAGTTAAAACCATTACCGGAGCATCTGAGGTACGAATTTCTTGATCTCGAGAAAAAGCAACCGGTAATCATCTCTGCTTATTTGACTAAGTTAGAAACTGAAAAGTTGTTGAGAGTGCTTAGGAAACATAAGTCGGCTATAGGATGGACAATTCATGATTTAAAAGGGATTAGTCCGACTATATGTATGCATAAAATCTTGATGGAGGATAGCTATAAACCCAGTGTTCAAAATCAGCGTAGATTAAATCCTATGATGCAAGAGGTAGTACGAAAAGAGGTTCTTAAATGGCTAGATGCAGGGATAGTTTTCCCTATATCGGATAGCAAGTGGGTTAGTCCCATTCAGGTTGTACCTAAGAAAGGGGGAATGGCGGTAGTAAAAGGTGATAATGATGAAGTCATTGCTACTAGGGTAGTTACAGGTTGGAGAGTTTGCATTGATTATAGAAAATTAAATGCGGCAACTCCTAAGGATCACTTTCCCTTACCCTTTTTGGATCAAATGCTAGATAGACTCGCAGGGTATGAGTTGTATTATTTCTTAGATGGGTATTCTGGGTATAACCAAATCATGATAGCACCTGAGGATCAAGAGAAAACAGCCTTTGTATGTCCTTATGGAGTGTTTGCTTTTCGTAGAATGCCCTTTGGTTTATGCAATGCTCCTGCTACATTTCAACGTTGTATGATGGCAATATTTAGTGGACTCATAGAGAATATAATGGAAGTTTTTATGGACGATTTCTCTGTGTTTGGTTCCTCGTTCGATCATCGTCTTAATAATTTGTCGTTAGTACTACAACGTTGTGAAGAGACTAATCTTGTGTTGAATTGGGAGAAATGCCACTTCATGGTGAAAGATGGTATCGTGTTAGGACATAGAATCTCTGCTGCAGGTTTAGAAGTTGATCGTGCAAAGGTAGTTGCTATTGAGCGATTACCACCTCCGGCAAATGAGAAAGCTGTGAGGAGCTTTCTTGGACATGCGGGATTTTATAGAAGGTTTATTCGTGATTTCTCTAAAATTACTAAGCCTTTATCCCGTTTATTGGAAAAAGATGCTGCGTTTGTTTTTGATGATTCTTGCAGGGAAGCATTTGAGACATTGAAGAAGGCATTAGTATCTGCTCCAATTCTGATCACTCCTGACTGGTCGCAGCCCTTTGAGTTGATGTGCGACGCCAGTGACATGGCCGTAGGGGCTGCATTAGGGAAAAAGCGGGACAAACTATTCAGAGTTATCTACTATGCAAGTAAAACACTTGATTCCGCTCAATCAAACTATACCACCACTGAGAAGGAGATGCTGGCTGTGGTATATGCATTTGATAAGTTCCAGTCGTACTTGATTGGAGCTAAAACAATTGTATACACTGATCACGCAGCCATTAGATACTTGTTCGATAAGAAGGATTCCAAACCGAGATTGATACGATGGATTCTTTTACTCCAAGAGTTCGATGTAGAGATTCGAGACCAGAAAGGATGTGAAAACGTAGATGCGGACCATTTATCTCGGATCACCAATGAAGAGGACAAGAAAGGGCAGAAAGAGGATATCAATGAATGTTTCCCGGATGAGTACATATTGACAGTGGAGGAGGTACCATGGTTTGGGGATATTGTGAATTATTTAGCATGTGGAATTTCACCTCCGGATTTGACAACCCATAAGAAGAGGAAGTTTTTTCATGACATCAAGTTTTATGTTTGGGATGATCCTTTTCTTTACCGAAGGTGCGCTGATACCGTACTTTGTAAGTGTGTTCCCCAAGCTGAAGTAGGAGACATAATCACTCAGTGCCACTCATCTCCAAGTGGAGGCCATTTTGCATCAGCAAAAACTATGGCGAAGGTCTTGCAGAGCGGATTTTACTGGCCAACCATTCATAAAAATTGCTTCGAGTTCATCACGAAGTGTGATAGCTGCCAGAGGATAGGGGGTATCTCTAGAAAACACGAGATGCCTCTCACAAATATAATTGAGGTGGAACTATTTGATGTGTGGGGAATCGACTTCATGGGGCCCTTCCCTTCATCAAAGGGGTTCCAATATATTCTACTTGCAGTGGATTATGTTTCGAGATGGGTGGAAGTGATTCCAACCCAAACGAATGACTCACGAGTGGTGATCAAATTACTTCAGAAGAACGTAATCACAAGATATGGAGCACCAAGAGCATTACTGAGTGATGGGGGTTCGCACTGCTGCAACGAATGGTTGGCTGCACTGCTAGCTAAATATGGAGTAAAGCATCGTGTCATAACTCCATACCACCCGCAAGCAAATGGTCAAGCCGAGCTCGCCAACCGAGAAATTAAGCAAATCTTGGAAAAATCGGTTAGTGGGAACCGTAAAGATTGGGCTTTGAAGTTAGATGACGCATTGTGGGCGTATAGAACGACGTACAAAACGCCGTTGGGTATGTCACCATATCAATTGGTCTTTGGAAAGTCATGTCATTTGCTGGTTGAATGGGAGCATCGTGCATACTGGGCTGTGAAGAAACTCAACTTCGACTTTGATTTAGCGGGCCAAGCTCGAGTTCTAAAACTCAATGAATTGGAAGAATTCCGAACACAAGCATTTTAGACTCAAGCATCTACAAGGAGCGCATAAAAAGGATCCATGATAGAATGATAAAGAATCGACACTTTGAAGCCGGTGAACAAGTTCTCTTGTTCAATTCGGGGCTGCGCTTGTTTCCCGGAAAGTTAAAGTCACGATGGACAGGACCGTTCACAATTAAGCAGGTGCGAAAGTCGGGCGTAGTGGAATTGATGGATGCACAAGGAAGCACATTCCTTGTAAATGGTCAGAGGATCAAGAAATACTACAACCCGAGTCAAGTTGCAACCGTAGATGAATTACGGTTGACCGAGCTGAACTAAAAATCCAAAAGGTCGTCGAGCTAAAGACGATAAAAGTAGCGCTTGTCGGGAGGCAACCCGATGCTTTTGGTTTGTTTTAAATTTTCGTGTTTTTGAAGTTTATGTTTTGAATTGTCTTAATTTGTTTGTTAGTGTGCATAGGAAATACGACGTTATCAAAAAAGCAAGGAAAGAAGTGAAAAGATGCGAGAAAAAGGAGTAAAAACGGAGAAAAAGGCTAAAACAGGGGAGATTCAGCGAGTTTAACTCGCCCGGGGCAAAATCACACTCGCCCGAGGCGATTTTGAAGGAAAAAACTGAGAAATTCCAGCAAGTCTGCCTCGGCCGAGGCCACCAAACTTGACCGAGTTGTGGACCAGAACACGGCCGAGGCGTGAATAACTCGCCCGAGGCAAATTTGACGGGAAAAACCCGAGCCGTTCCAGCAAGTTGGACTCGACCGAGGCCAAAGACTACTCGACCGAGTCAGAACCATAACTTGACCGAGGCCCTATTCACGTGGTCGAGGCACAATACAGTGCAAAACGGGGCCGTTTTCAGAAAAGACTAACTCGACCGAGTCTCAGGTAACTCGGTCGAGTCGCAGGTAGCAATGTTTTAAACACGCTTTTCTCCCTCTTCTTTCAAATTTTTTCACCTCCTCCCTCTTCTCCCTCTCTAAAAACCGAAAACCTCCATTCCCTTCCCCCATTCCCTCTAATCTTCTACAAACACACACGAAATTCACAAACCCACTTCATAATCTTCAAAGTTCACCAATTTCGTTTTGTGAAAGACAAAAATTGGGACTTTCTTCTCCACTTAGGGCTCAATTTCGAAAAGGGTCTTGCAACTAAGAATTTCCGGTAAGAATGCTTAACTTGCACTTGTTTGTTTATCAAAGATGGTTATTGTGTTTATTAGTTGGGTTTGTAGTTGCTAGTGATAAGTTTTGAGCATGACATTGATGTTTGCACTTGTAGTATAACCTTGTAGCAAATTAGGTTGGGGAAAACTTATCATGAATAGACTTGAGTGAATTGCATATATAGTTGAGTAGCTATGCTTGTGGGAATTGAATTTAGAGCAATTTTCGTTTAATTCACATGAAAGGGTCATTGTGGCATTTTATCAAATATGTTGCGTGCATTATGATTCTTGAGTGAAGACTAGGCTTTAATTGGTTCAATTATGTTCTATGTTGATGCAGAATAATAGAGAAGTTCGTATTAATAGCGATATTGATGTTTACCTCTCTTGTGTGCTAATTTGATGCAAATTTGCAATTAACATAGTCGGAGAATGAATTAAACGTTCATAAAGCCTAGGAGAGTAGGTGTTGCTTGTGTGTACCATGGTACTAATTGAAAAATGTTGTTTTATAGGGTATATAATGCCACCTAAAGGAAAAAAATGGAAGGTTGCAGGTGAAACATCCTCGGCTAATCCACCGGCATTTTCGTCTGATAATCCTCTATTTTACAACATCAGATTACAATCACCTGAAGAAGAGAGGCGATGGAAGAAAATCATTGGGAGAAAGATCATCCCCACTAAATTTACTGTCTCTTTCGTGGAAGACCACTTTGGCATTCACAGGAATTTATGGATGCTCATAAAGAGGGTAGGTTGGGAGAACTTATTGGGAAGAGGTCGGGTCACATATCGGAATAATACATTAGAGTTTCTCACTACTCTAGTTCTACACCCTACCTCTGCTCAAGACAGGAAGCCGAGCAGTATGTCATTCCGGCTTCGCAACAAGACTTACACACTTACTCGGGCTGAACTGAATGACATCTACAAGCTGCCAAACACCGGAGATTGCACCCCGCCAGATGAATATAATGAGCACACGTTCTGGAATCATATGGTAGAAGTCCCGGGACTTGTGCCTTGGATGAAGAGCGATCCATCGAGGAATAAGGTGTCTTGGATTTGTAATCCTGTCTTCCGGTATTTACATCGCTTAATTACCTATACGGTGCTTGCTCGCCCTGAGACGGGCACTGTGACTTAGAAGGAGATGTTTCTTTTATGGTGTGTGGCAACGGGACGAAAGATTGATCTCAGCCAAATTCTGATGGAGCAGTTCGATCGCCAAGCAGTGAAACAATCGGGGGATATTTCGATTGGGGGTCTTATTACTCCTATAGCTAATCACTTCCAAGTTGTTTCTGATGATGACTCAGCTGAGAGAGTTCCCGGTGACTGGGGTATATCATTGGATGATGTTTGTAGGCTGAAGATGATTTTTTTAGAGCAAACATGAGGAGCAATATTTGCTGTTGCAGAATCGAGGCGGGTTCCTTCGTCTTCCTAATGCCCAACTAACTAAGATTGAGGGACTTGAGGATATAGCTAATTGGAAGATGCACTCCCCAGCTCATCGTGCACAAGAAGTTGACCCTACTCCTGATGAGTCTCGACTCTATCAAGCTGTGCACCGAATTGAGAGTCAAGGTGAAGGAACTAGTGGATCGGGCCAAGGAGGCCATGAGAACATGGCTCAGGTGCTCCCTACATTGATTACATCTTTGAACAATTTGATGACACAGCAGCATCAGAGGATTGAGGAAGACAAACAGTGGCGAGTACGGCAAGAAGAACGGTGAGCTCAGCAGGATGATCGATGGAATACGGAGACCACTTGGAGATTACAACAAGATGAGAGATGGCTCCGACATGAGCAGAGACAAGCTTATCAACAGCAGCAGTTGGATGCAATGGCTCAGTTCTGGCAGCCATGGGGTTTTAACCCACCACCACCACCTCCACCTCAGTAGCACTGTGAGTAGGCACCAAGACGTATCATATTTTTTTCCCACAAACTTGGTTTCAACCAAGTTTGGGGGAGGGGGTGGATAGTGTTACGTCTTGGCCGCTTTTATTTTTTTTACGTTGTTAATTCATTCGGTGTTATTGAGGTCGTGATTGTTCTTGGTTGCGTTTCATATTTCATATCTTGCTTGTGTTAGTTGGTAAAGGGTCTGTGAGCCCTATTGAGTATTGAGCTGTGTCGGGTCTGTGTGCCCAAATAGCTGATTTGATTGATCCGTCGTATTAGTTAGTGTTATTTTATGTTTTGCATTTTAATTGTGATTTTAGGTTAATTTTAAATTTTGTTGTTTAGAAGTCGTCAATTTGGTTCTTGATAAGCATAAAAAGGGTATTAGATGATAATTTGTCGGTGATGAAATTGATTTTTGGAAGTAAATGAGGGTAGAACACATAACAGAGCATGATAGGCAGTTGGAGACAGAATTGAGCTTAGACTTGAACAATAATCACAAATTACCCTGTGAGGTTTTGAGCTTTATATGTACTCTTATTTATAGAGTAATTTTATCATGCTTTCGGTGTGAAGTGATTGGTCACATTGTATTTAGTCTCTAGAACTTGCCTTGCGTCTTTATAGGAATGTGTCGAGTACATGTTGTGGCTTAGAAAATGATATTAGGCATTCTTTTGCTAAAAGCCCTATTTTTTAGCCTTTAAAAATAATCTTTTGTAACAAAAAAGTGAAAAAATCCCTAGTCAGCCATTTTGAGCTTTAAAGCCTTGTTTTTCAAAGCCATACATTACAAGCTTATACCTTTCTTTTAGCTTTGGCCCGAGTAATTGGACTAATTGAGTAAGAGGGAGGTGTATTGGAAGGTAGAGGGGTAAGAATATCAAGGTGGAGTGAATGTTTGAGATGATGTGGTAAAGAGATTCGGGGAGGCAAAAGAGAAAGAAGAGAAAAATTCCCTCCTAGTAAAAGAAAAAAAAAAGAAATAAAAAGAAGAAATAAAAAAAAAAAAGAAAAAAAAGAAAAAGGCAAAAACTTGAAAAAGAGAAAGTTGGAGGAGGGGTTAATGATGAGAATATACATATGCCTAAGTGTGCATGAGTTGAAAGAAGAACGAGTAGTCCCAAATGTGGTACTCGATCGGGTAGTCCCAAAGTGGTACCTGAGTGAAAGTGGCATAAATAATCTTGGTTGATGCATAAATGTTGTGGTAAGGTGAAGAAGCCATATTAATTGGTTTTTCTGAGAATTGAAGATTGAGATTGAGTGAACAAAGTTGAGGGGTAGTCGGGTTAGGAATAGCTTGATTAGTCTGTTCGCCTAATTTATAACCTAACGCTCCGCAAGTGTACGGGTGCAAGTGTATATAACGGCAAGCAAGGTCGATCCCACAAGGACTGACTTAATGACTAGTTTGATACTCTAAATATCCTGAAACACTCCTAACTAGGCTCTAAATTGGGTTGATTTTAATATTGAACTCATCTTACTATATTAGTACTAAACACTTAAATTCAAGTATAAGAAAACAATTTATCAAATTTTGCAAGATTGGAAGATATATTCTAGAGAATTAATTTCAGAATTAACTAAGTTTGACAATCTAATTATTCTAAACTAGCAATGATTACTATCGTTATTAGACGGCACTCATATATGTTAACTCTCCTTTCGAAGCAATTAACTTGTAGATTCATTACCCCTAGCCACCCTTTCAAGTCGACTAGACCTAATGAACTCCCAATCGATCTTAGACCTATGCCTACGCATTTATCTCACCTCCTTTCAGAGCGCTCAACAACTACGCTATATGTTGTATTTCCATTCACAAATTCCTCCTTTCAAAGCCAACTTATGAATTATGTAGAAGTAGTTAAGTGATCAAATTAACCATTCATGAAAATAAATCACAACATATAGATAACGAATAACAATCATTAACTGGAATAGAAAACTTCGATTAATCAAACATCGTTAAAACCTACTTTCAAAACCCTAAAATAATAAAGAACTACTCACTCATGTTCATATTCATAACACAAATATGTTCATAGACAAACATGATTTGAAGTAAAGAAATGAGATAATGAATAAGAACCCTAATCGTCGTCTTGATCTCGATTCTTCGATGTTGCTTTCCTCTTCAAAATATCTTCTAATGAGCTCTCTCTGCTATTTTTAGAGTTTGGGACTTCCTTATATAGTATTAGGTCAAATTGGGGCCAAAAAATGGGCTTTAAAACGCGCAGACTCTGTTTTGGACCCGAAAAGCCAACTCGACCGAGTTTGGCCAACTCGACCGAGTTGGATCAACTCGACCGAGTCAGTATCGACCTCGACCGAGTTGGAGTCTCTGGACCAATTTCACGTTTTCTCTTCATTTCTCCCTCGACCGAGTTGATAAACAACTCGACCGAGTTGGAGTTTCTGGCCAAGCTTCAACATCTTCTTGCTATTTCCGACTTTTCTTGCTCGTTTTCCACCCGAACCTTGCCCAAACGGACTTTTTGGCCTTTTTATACCTGAATAACACCAAAACAAGCAGAAACACATCATCTAGCTCAAGAGATGGAATTTAATCACTTTTCGCCCAAATACACATGCATATGTCCCATATTACGACCTTTAATTGACCTAAAATACATGTAAAACTAGCATGTATCAAAACCCCCAAACTTAACCATTGTTCGTCCCGAACAATAAATAAAAAGCATAACATCACAATGATCATAAAATTTCAGGGCAATTAAATGACATTTTCGGTCTCAGAAATTCTCTTTTTGTTTTTCCTTTCAAAACCAACAACATAACATTTGAGCATTAGTGACATGGCAGGTTTCAACTACTGTCGAGACATTAAACTTAAAACAACAATCCTCACCGGATAAGTGTATCGCTCATCTCTCAAGTGTATGATATGGAAAGTATTTGCGCTCACATTGAATCACATGCATCGTCTACCATATGCTTGCCTATTGTCTAAATTAGATCTCATACTTGACATGTGTGACAAAGAATCAATAGGTCTTTATTTTTTGGCTGTAATGTTGGCTTATGGTTAGGTGGGATACATTTAGATATAAGTGACTATGCATTGGACTAATCAAGCTATTCCTAACCCGACTACCCCTCAACTTTGTTCACTCAATCTCAATCTTCAATTCTCAGAAAAACCAATTAATATGGCTTCTTCACCTTACCACAACATTTATGCATCAATCAAGATTATTTATGCCACTTTCACTCAGGTACCACTTTGGGACTACCCGATCGAGTACCACATTTGGGACTACTCGTTCTTCTTTCACCTTCAAACACACATAGGCATATGTATATTCTCATTATTAACCCCTCCTCCAACTTTCTCTTTTCCATTTTTTTTTTTTTTTTAAGAGGGAATTTTTCTATTCCTATCTCGTTTGCCTTCCCGAATCTCTTTTCACATCATCCCAAACATTCACTCCACCTTGATACTCTTACCCCTCTACCTTCCAATACACCTCCCTCTTACTCACTTAGTCCAATTGCTCGGGCCAAAGCTAAAAGAAAGGTATAAGCTTGTAATGTATGTCTTTGAAAAAGAAGGCTTTAAAGCTCAAAATGGCTGACTAGGGATTTTTTTTACTTTTTAGGTACAAAAGATTATCTTTAAAGGCTCAAAAATAGGGCTTTTAGCAAAAGAATGCCTAATATCATTTTCTATGCCACAGCATGTACTCGACACATTCCTATAAAGACGCAAGGCAAGTTCTAGAGACTAAATACTATGTGATCAATCACTTCACACCGAAAGAGTGATAAAATTACTCTATAAATAAGAGTACATATAAAGCTCAAAACCTCACAGGTTAATTTGTGATTATTGTTCAAGTCTAAGCCCAATTTTGTCTCCAACTGCCTATCATGCTCTGTTATGTGTTCTATCCTCATTTACATCCAAAAAAAAAAACAAATTTCATCATTGACAAATTATCATCTAATACCCTTTTTATGCTTATCAAAAACCAAGTTGACGACTTCTAAACAACGAAATTTAAAATTAACCTAAAATCACAATTAAAATGCAAAACATAAACTAACATTAACTAATACGACAGATCAATCGAATCAGCTATTCGGGCACACAGACCCTTTACCAACTAACTCAAGCAAGATGTAAAATACGATATACAACCAAGAACAATCATGACCTCAATAACACCGAATGAAATAATAATGAAAAAATAATAAAAGCGGCCAAGACGTAGCACTATCCACCCCCTCCCCCAAACTTGATTGAAACCAAGTTTGTGGGAAAAAGAGTGAGGCGTCTTTGTGCCTTCTCACAGTGCTACTGAGGTGGAGGTGGTGGTGGTGGGTTAAAACCCCATGGCTGCCAGAACTGAGCCATTGCATCCAACTGCTGTTGTTGATAAGCTTGTCTCTGCTCATGTTGGATCCACCTCTCATCTTGTTGTAATCTCCAAGTGGTCTCCGTATTCCATCGATCATCCTGCTGAGCCCACCGTTCTTCTTGCCGTACTCTCCACTGTCTGTCTTCTTCAATCCTCTGATGCTGCTGTGTCATCAAATTGTTCAAAGATGTAATCAATGTAGGGAGCACTTGAGCCATGTTCTCTTGGTCTCCTTGGCCCGAGCCACTAGTTCCTTCACCTTGACTCTCAATTCGGTGCACAGCTTGATAAAGTCGAGACTCATCAGGAGTAGGGTCAACTTCTTGTGCACGATGAGCTGGTGAGTGCATCTTCCAATTAGCTATATCCCCAAGCCCCTTAATCTTAGTTAGTTGGAGATTAGGAAGACGAAAGAACCCTCCTCGATTCTGCAACAGCAAATATTGATCCTCCGGTTTGCTCCAAAAAAGCATCTTCAGCCTACGAACATCATCCAATGTTATACCCCAGTCGCCGGGAACTCTCTCAGCTGAGTCATCATCAGAAACCACTTGAAAATGATTCGCTATAGGAGTAATAAGACCCCCAATCGAGATATCTCCCGTTTGTTTTACTGCTTGGCGATCGAATTGCTCCATCAGAATTTGGCTGAGATCAATCTTTCGTCCCGTTGCCACACACCATAAAAGAAACATCTCCTTTTGAGTCACAGTGCCTGTCTCAGGGCGAGCAAGCACCGTATAGGCAATTAAGCGATGTAAATACCGGAAAACAGGATTATGAATCCAAGACACCTTATTCCTCGATGGATCGCTCTTCATCCAAGGCACAAGTCCCGGAACTTCTACCATATGATTCCAGAATGTGTGCTCATTGTATCCATCTGGCGGGGTGCAATCTCCGGTGTTTGGCAGCTTGTAAATGTCATTCAATTCAGCCCGAGTAAGTGTGTAAGTGTTGTTGCGAAGCCGGAATGACATACTGCTCGACTTCCTGTCTTGAGCAGAGGTAGGGTGTAGAACTAGAGTAGTGAGAAACTCTAATGTATCATTCCGATATGTGACCCGACCTCTTCCCAATAAGTTCTCCCAACCGACCCTCTTTATGAGCATCCATAAATTCTTGTGAATGCCAAGGTGGTTTTCCACGACAGAGGTAGTAAATTTAGTGGGGATGATCTTTCTCCCAATGATTTTCTTCCATCTTCTCTCCTCTTCAGGTGATTGTAGTCTGATGTTGTAAAATAGAGGATTTTCAGGCGAGAATGCCGGTGGATTAGCCGAGGATGGATTAGCCGAGGAGGTTTCACCTGCAACCTTCCGTTTTCTTCCTTTAGGTGGCATTATGTACCCTATAAAACAACATTTTTCAATTAGGATCATGGGACACACAAGCAACACCGACTCTCCTAGGCTTTATGAACGTTTAATTTATTCTCCGACTATGTTAATTGCAAATTTTCATCAAATTAGCACACAAGAGATGTAAACATCAATATCACGATCGATACAAACTTCTCTATTATTCTTCATCAACATAGAACATAATTAAACCAATTAAAGCCTAGTCTTTACCCAAGAATCACAATGTACGCAACGTATTCGATAAAATGCCACAATGACTCTTGCATGTGAATTAAAAGAAACTAGCTCTAAAATCAATTCCCACATGCATAACAACTCGACTATATATGCAATTCACTCAAGTCCACTCATAATAAGTTTTCCCCAACAAAATTTTTTTGCTACAAGTTTGCACTACAAGTGCAAACATCAATGTCATGCTCAAAACTTATCAATAGCAACTACAATTCCAACTAATAAACACAATAGCCATCCTTGATAAACAAACAAGTGCAAGTTAAGCATTCTTACCGGAAATTCTTAGATGCAAGACCCTTTTCGAAATTGAGCCCTAAGTGGAGAAGGAAGTCCCAATTTGTGAATTTCGTGTGTTTTTGTAGAAGATTAGAGGGAATGGGAGAAAGGAATGGAGGGTTTTCGGTATTTTAGAGAGGGAGAAGAGGGATGAGGTAAAAATTTGAAAGAAAAGGGGAAAAATAACGTGTTTAAGACCTGATACCTGCGACTCGACCGAGTTACAAGTGACTCGGTCGAGTCAGTCTTTCTGGAAACGGCCGCGTTTTGCCCTGTCCTGCGCCTCGACCGAGTTAAAAGAGCCTCGGTCGAGTTATTAGTCTGCCTCGGTCGAGTTGGATTGGGCCTCGGTCGAGTCAGACTTTCTGGAACTTCTCCGGTTTTTCTCTTCAAATTGGCCTCGGGCGAGTTACTAACGCCTCGGCCGAGTTTTTGCAGACAACTCGGTCGAGTTATTTGGCCTCGACCGAGTTTAACTTTCTGGAACTCTTCTGTTTTTTTCTTCAAACTAACCTCGGGCGAGTGTAATTTTGCCTCGGGCGAGTTGAACTCGCTGAATCTCCCCTGTTTTAGCCTTTTCTCCGTTTTTACTCCTTTTTCTCGCATCTTTTCAAGTCTTTCCTTGCTTTTTCGATGACGTCGTATTTCCTATGCACACTAACAAACAAATTAAGACAACTCAAAACATAAATTTCAAAATACGAAAATTTAAAACAAACCAAAACATCGGGTTGCCTCCCGACAAGCGCTACTTTTATCGTCTTTAGCTCGACGACCTTTTGGATTTTTAGTTCAGCTCGGTCAACCGTAATTCATCTACGGTTGCAATTTGACTCGGGTTGTAGTATTTCTTGATCCTCTGACCATTTACAAGGAATGTGCTTCCTTGTGCATCCATCAATTCCACTACTCCCGACTTTCGCACTTGCTTAATTGTGAACGGTCCCGTCCATCGTGACTTTAGCTTTCCGGGAAACAAGCGCAACCGTGAATTGAACAAGAGAACTTGTTCACCAACTTCAAAGTGTCGATTCTTTATCATTCTATCATGGATCCTTTTTGTGCGCTCCTTGTAGATGCTTGAGTTCTCAAATGCTTGTGTTCGGAATTCTTCCAATTCATTGAGTTTTAGAACTCGAGCTTGGCCCGCTGAATCAAAGTCGAAGTTGAGTTTCTTCACAGCCCAGTATGCACGATGCTCCCATTCAACCGGTAAATGACATGACTTTCCAAAGACCAATTGATATGGTGACATACCCAACGGCGTTTTGTACGCCGTTCTATACGCCCACAATGCGTCATCTAACTTCAAAGCCCAATCTTTACGGTTCCTACTAACCGATTTCTCCAAGATTTGCTTAATTTCTCGGTTGGCGAGCTCTGCTTGACCATTTGCTTGCGGGTGGTATGGAGTTGTGACACGATGTTTTACTCCATATTTAGCTAGCAATGCAGCCAACCATTTGTTGCAGAAGTGCGAACCCCCATCACTCAGCAATGCTCTTGGCGCTCCATATCGTGTGATTACGTTCTTCTGAAGGAATTTGATCACCACTCGTGAGTCATTCGTTTGGGTTGGAATCGCTTCCACCCATCTCGAAACATAATCCACTGCAAGTAGAATATATTGGAACCCCTTTGATGAAGGGAAGGGCCCCATGAAGTCGATTCCCCAAACATCGAATAGTTCCACCTCAATTATATTCGTGAGAGGCATCTCGTGTTTTCTAGAGATACCCCCCGTCCTTTGGCAGCGATCACACTTCGTGATGAACTCGAAGCAATCTTTATGAATGGTTGGCCAGTAAAATCCGCTCTGTAAGACCTTCGCCGCAGTTTTCGCTGATGCAAAGTGGCCTCCACTTGGAGATGAGTGGCACTGAGTGATTATGTCTCCTACTTCAGCTTGGGGAACACACTTACGAAGTATGGTATCAGCGCACCTTCGGTAAAGAAAAGGATCATCCCAAATATAAAACTTGATGTCATGAAAAAACTTCCTCTTCTTATGGGTTGTCAAATCCGGAGGTGAAATTCCACATGCTAAATAGTTCACAATATCCCCAAACCATGGTACCTCCTCCATTGTCAATATGTACTCATCCGGGAAACAATCATTGATATCTTCTTCCTGCCCCTTCTTGTCCTCTTCATTGGTGATCCGAGATAAATGGTCCGCAACCACGTTTTCACATCCTTTCCGGTCTCGAATCTCTACATCGAACTCTTGGAGTAAAAGAATCCATCGTATCAATCTCGGTTTGGAATCCTTCTTATCGAACAAGTATCTAATGGCTGCGTGATCAGTGTATACAATTGTTTTAGCTCCAATCAAGTACGACCGGAACTTATCAAATGCATATACCACGGCCAGCATCTCCTTCTCAGTGGTTGTATAGTTTGATTGAGCGGAATCAAGTGTTTTACTTGCATAGTAGATGATTCTGAATAGTTTGTCCCGCTTTTGCCCTAATGCAGCCCCTACGGCCATGTCACTGGCGTCGCACATCAACTCAAAGGGCTGCGACCAGTCATGAGTGATCAGAATTGGAGCAGATACTAATGCCTTCTTCAATGTTTCAAATGCTTCCCTGCAAGAATCATAAAAAACAAACGCAACATCTTTTTCCAATAGACGGGATAAAGGCTTAGTAATTTTAGAGAAATCACGAATAAACCTTCTATAAAATCCCGCATGTCCAAGAAAACTCCTCACACCTTTCTCATTTGCCGGAGGTGGTAATCGCTCAATGGCAACTACCTTCGCACGACCAACTTCTAAACCTGCAGGAGAGATTCTATATCCTAACACGATACATCCTTCACCATGAAGTGGCATTTCTCCCAATTCAACACAAGATTAGTCTCTTCACAACATTGTAATACTAATGACAAATTATTAAGACAATTATCAAACGAGGAACCAAACACAGAGAAATCATCCATAAAAACTTCCATTATATTCTCTATGAGTCCACTAAATATTGCCATCATACAACGTTGAAATGTAGCAGGAGCTTTGCATAAACCAAAGGGCATTCTACGAAACGCAAACACTCCATAAGGGCATACAAAGGCTGTTTTCTCTTGATCCTCAGGTGCTATCATGATTTGGTTATACCCAGAATACCCATCTAAGAAAAAATAAAACTCATACCCTGCGAGTCTATCTAGCATTTGATCCAAAAAGGGTAAGGGAAAGTGATCCTTACGAGTTGCCGCATTTAATTTTCTATAATCAATGCAAACTCTCCACCCTGTAACTACCCTGGTAGCTATGACTTCATCATTATCACCTCTTACTACCGTCATTCCCCCTTTCTTAGGTACAACCTGAGTGGGACTAACCCACTTGCCATCCGATATAGGGAAAACTATCCCTGCATCTAGCCATTTAAGAACCTCTTTTCGTACTATTTCTTGCATCATAGGATTTAATCTACGCTGATTTTGAACACTGGGTTTATAGCTATCCTCCATCAAGATTTTATGCATACATATAGTCGGGCTAATCCCTTTTAAATCATGAATTGTCCATCCTATAGCCGACTTATGTTTCCTAAGCACTCTCAACAACTTTTCAGTTTCTGACTCAGTCAAAGAAGCAGAGATGATTACCGGTTGCTTTTTCTCTAGATCAAGAAATTCGTACCTCAGATGCTCCGGTAATGGTTTTAACTCAGGTCCACTGGCTTTTTCTTCAGGTGCTTCTTTCATGACTTCCTTAGTGATGTCTTCATGTTCTGCATCTTCCATCCTTTTTTCCTGCAAAGCGTTCAAAGCACTAACCCCATCTACAAGATCAAGATTAGTAGCATCTATGTCTTTCACAGAAAAAATTGAATTTGTGATACAATGCTTTAACACATCAGAATCGCTAAGTGTCAGAATGTCTTCATGCAATGTAGTATCTAACCTATCTATAGCACTACATGTTTCAACTTGATTAACCTCTTCATCATCATGCATTTTCATAGCCTTATAAATAGAGAATGTCAATTTGTCCTTATTTACTCTAAGTGTGAGTTCTCCTTTTTGGACATCAATTAAAGCACTGCCCGTTGCTAAAAACGGGCGACCTAGAATTAAAGGAACATCTTTATCCTCCATCATATCTAAGACCACAAAATCTGCAGGAAATATGAATTTATCTACTTGCACAAGAACATCTTCTACTATTCCCCTAGGATAAGTCAAAGATCTATCAGCCATTTGAAGTGCAATTGTGGTAGGTTTAAATGTGCCTATTCCTAGTTTTTCAAAAATAGAAAAGGGCATAAGATTAATGCTAGCTCCTAAATCACAAAGTGCTCTTTCAAATGTGTCATTACCTATTTTGCAAGCAATTGTAAAGCTACCTGGATCTTTCTGCTTCAATGGCAGCTTCCTTTGAATCATTGCGCTGCACTCCTCAGACAGGTTGACAGTCTCATAATCCTCAAGCTTTCTTTTCTTCGCTAGCACTTCCTTGAGAAATTTTGCATAATTGGGCATTTGTTGAAGTGCATCCACGAATGGGATATTAATTTGAATCTTCTTGAAGATGTCTAAGAACTTAGCAAACTGGTCGTCCACTTTCTTTCTTCTCAGTGCTTGAGGGTATGGAACTGGAGGAATATATTTATGGCCACCTTCAAATGTAATCCCCCTCTCTATCAGTTTCTCCGCTTCTTTGCCTTTTTCCTCCGGCTCAGCTTTTTCTTCCAAGTACTCTTTTTCAACAACTTTGCCTTCCACCACCGGCTTCTTCGGTCCTTCATATTCAGTGCCACTCCTCAACTGAATGGCTTGACAATGTTCCCTTGGATTAACCACTGTATCACTAGGAAACTGCCCTTTCTTATGCTGAGTTGCTATTGCTTTAATCAAATGCTGCATGTCCGATGCCACACTTTTCAATTCTGCACCCATGCCTGCTATATTTTTACTCAGCTCAATATGCTTCCCTTCCATTTTCTTCTCCAGCTGCGCTAACTTCTCCTCAAATTGTGCTGCTTGTGCTTCTCTTAACTCTTCCGGAGTTGGGTTTCGTCCATCATGTATGATTCCATTTGTGACTTTGAACCCTGGTGGAGGAGTAAGGGTGTTCTTCGAATTTCCATAAGTCAAGTTGGAATAATTCCGATTCCCTTGTGGATATTGGTTACCTTGTGAATATTGGTTATACCTTGGCTGATTACCTTGGTAATTATTAAAATTCCGCTGATTCACAAAGTTCACATCTTCCATTTCTTCTTGGGCTAGTTGCGGCTGTGATTGCTCAGAATGTTGTGCTAACGTCAGATTAGTTAGCAAGTTCATTTGGGTCGTCAAAGCTGAAATCTGAGAAGCCAAATTCTGATTTGATTCCACTTCAACTACATTAGCAACTCTCCTCGGCTGATTACGCTCGTTCGGCCATTGATAACTGGTTCTAGACATAGCATCTAGAATAGCAAACGCCGCATTCACACTCTTCTCCATCAAACTCCCTCCTGACGCAGCGTCTACGTGATCTCTAGTTGGTGCAAGCAAGCCATTGTAAAACTTACAGATTTGTTGCTTCCTGGTGAACCCATGCTGAGGACAGTTTCGGATTAAATCTCTGAATCTTTCCCATGCTTCACCCAGTGGCTCCTGATCCAACTGTCTGAACTGTGTGATTTTGTTCTGCAATTCTAGCATCTTGCTGGGTGGGAAGTACTTCAATAAGAACCTTTCACTTAATTCATCCCACTCAGTGATCTCCTCTAACGAATTAAACCATTGCAGAGCTCTATCCCTTAAGGAAAAAGGAAAGAGCCTCATCTTCACTTGCTCATGCGGTACATGGTTGATTTTTATCGTATCAGCCAGTCTCCGAAACTTCGTTAAATGAGTGTTCGGATCTTCTAAAGCAGTACCGCCATACTGATTTTGTTGCACAATATTGATGAGCGCTGGTTTGAGCTCAAAACTGTGTGCATTGAGCGGTGGCGGTTGTACTCCTCCAGGATTCTGATTAGACAGAGGACGAAGGTAGTCACTTATTGGGGAAGTGTCCTCATCATTGTTCTCATTGTTATTCTGATTTCTTCCTGGAAGAACTGGATTCTGTGGAGGTTGTTGTTGTTGGATATTTGTGACTCTGTCATCCAAATTGGTCAGTGCCATCAGGATGCGGTTCATAACCTCCTCTTGGTTTGGTGGATTTTCCATCTCAATCGGTCGATTTCTCCTTGCTCCGTGTCTTCGAGCTGTAGCTTCAATTTCTAGATCACACGGAATAAGATGTTCTTTTCCCTTAGACCTGGTATGCATGCACAATCCCTGAAAACACTAACAAGAAAATACCCACGTAAAATTGAAATAGATAAAAATAAAAATAAAAACAGAAATCAAATGTGCAAAAATAAATTGTTGCCTAGTCTAGTCTTGTTCTAGTTATCAGAATAAAAACTAAAACACTAAACTCAGTCCCCGGCAACGGCGCCAAAAACTTGTTCGCCTAATTTATAACCTAACGCTCCGCAAGTGTACGGGTGCAAGTGTATATAACGGCAAGCAAGGTCGATCCCACAAGGACTGACTTAATGACTAGTTTGATACTCTAAATATCCTGAAACACTCCTAACTAGGCTCTAAATTGGGTTGATTTTAATATTGAACTCATCTTACTAAATTAGTACTAAACACTTAAATTCAAGTATAAGAAAACAATTTATCAAATTTTGCAAGATTGGAAGATATATTCTAGAGAATTGATTTCAGAATTAACTAAGTTTGACAATCTAATTATTCTAAACTAGCAATGATTACTATCGTTATTAGACGGCACTCATATATGTTAACTCTCCTTTCGAAGCAATTAACTTGTAGATTCATTACCCCTAGCCACCCTTTCAAGTCGACTAGACCTAATGAACTCCCAATCGATCTTAGACCTATGCCTACGCATTTATCTCACCTCCTTTCAGAGCGCTCAACAACTACGCTATATGTTGTATTTCCATTCACAAATTCCTCCTTTCAAAGCCAACTTATGAATTATGTAGAAGTAGTTAAGTGATCAAATTAACCATTCATGAAAATAAATCACAACATATAGATAACGAATAACAATCATTAACTGGAATAGAAAACTTCGATTAATCAAACATCGTTAAAACCTACTTTCAAAACCCTAAAATAATAAAGAACTACTCACTCATGTTCATATTCATAACACAAATATGTTCATAGACAAACATGATTTGAAGTAAAGAAATGAGATAATGAATAAGAACCCTAATCGTCGTCTTGATCTCGATTCTTCGATGTTGCTTTCCTCTTCAAAATATCTTCTAATGAGCTCTCTCTGCTATTTTTAGAGTTTGGGACTTCCTTATATAGTATTAGGTCAAATTGGGGCAAAAAAATGGGCTTTAAAACGCGCAGACTCTGTTTTGGACCCGAAAAGCCAACTCGACCGAGTTTGGCCAACTCGACCGAGTTGGATCAACTCGACCGAGTCAGTATCGGCCTCGACCGAGTTGGAGTCTCTGGACCAATTTCACGTTTTCTCTTCATTTCTCCCTCGACCGAGTTGATAAACAACTCGACCGAGTTGGAGTTTCTGGCCAAGCTTCAACATCTTCGTGCTATTTCCGACTTTTCTTGCTCGTTTTCCACCCGAACCTTGCCCAAACGGACTTTTTGGCCTTTTTATACCTGAATAACACCAAAACAAGCAGAAACACGACATCTAGCTCAAGAGATGGAATTTAATCACTTTTCGCCCAAATACACATGCATATGTCCCATATTACGACCTTTAATTGACCTAAAATACATGTAAAACTAGCATGTATCATAGTCCAATGCATAGTCACTTATATCTAAATGTATCCCACCTAACCATAAGCCAATATTACAACCAAAAATAAAGACCTATTGATTCTTTGTCACACATGTCAAGTATAAGGTCTAATTTAGACAATAGGCAAGCATATGGTAGACGATGCATGTGATTCAATGTGAGCGCAAATACTTTCCATATCATACACTTGAGAGATGAGCGATACACTTATCCGGTGAGGATTGTTGTTTTAAGTTTAATGTCTCGAAAGTAGTTGAAACCTGCCATGTCACTAATGCTCAAATATTATGTTGTTAGTTTTGAAAGAAAAAAAAAAGGATTTCTGAGACTAGAAGTATCATTTAATTGCCCTAACGTTTTGTGGTCATTGTGATGTTATGCTTTGTGTTATTGTTCGGGACGAACAATGGTTAAGTTTGGGGGTTTTAATACATGCTAGTTTTACATGTATATTAGGTCAATTAAAGGTCGTAATTTGTGACATATGCATGTGTATTTGGGCGAAAAGTGATTAAAATCCATCTTTTGAGCTAGATGACGTGTTTCTGCTTGTTTTAGTGTTATTCAAGTATAAAAAGGCCAAAAAGTCCGTTTGGGTAAGGTTCGGATGAAAAACGAGCAAGAAAAGTCGGAAATAGCAAAGAGGAGTTGAAGCATGATCAGAAAGTATGACTCGGTCGAGTTGTTTAGCAACTCGGTCGAGGGGGATTATGCCTCGGTCGAGTTGACCCAACTCGGTCGAGGGCGATTATGACTCGGTCGAGGCAGATTTCCGAGTCCAAAACTGAATGTGCGCGTTTTATGATTTTGAGCCCATCTGGAGCCCAATTTGGCCTTAACTATATAAGAAGGTTCCCAAACTCGAAAAAGGGAGTTAGAGATCATTACAAGGCATATTGAAGAGGAAAGCAACATCAAAGAATCAAGATCAAGACGACGATTAGGGTGCTTATTCATTGTCTCATTTTTCTATTTCAAATCATGTTTGTCTATGAACATATTTGTGTTATGAACATGAACATGAGTGAGTAGTTTCTTATTATTCTAGGGTTTTGAAAGTAGGTTTTAACGATGTTTGATTAATTGAAGTTTTCTATTCTAGTTAATGATTGTTATTCGTTATCTATGTGTTGTGATTTATTTTCATAAATAGTTAATTTGATCACTTAACTATTTCTACATAATTCATAAGTTGGCTTTGAAAGGAGGAATTTGTGAATAGAAAGACAACATATAGCGTATTTGTTGAGCGCTCTGAAAGGAGGTGAGATAAGTGCGTAGGCATTGGTCTAAGATCGATTGGGAGTTCGTTAGGTCAAGTCGACTTGAAAGGGTGGCTAGGGGTAATGAATCTACAAGTTAATTGCTTCGAAAGGAGAGTTAATATATATAAGTGCCGTCTAATAACGATAATAATCATTGCTAGTTTAGAAAAAATAGATTGTCATACTTAGTTAATTCTGAAATCAATTCTCTAGAATTTGTCTTCCAATCTTGAGTATTTGATAAATTGTTTTCTTATTCTTGAATTTAAGTGTTAAGTAATAGTTTAGTGAAATTAGTTTAATGCTAAAATTAATCCAATTGAGAGCCTAGTTAGGAGTGTTTTAGGATATTTGGAGTATCAAACTAGTCATTAAGTCAGTCCTTGTGGGATCGACCTTGCTTGCCGTTATATACACTTGCACCCGTACACTTGCGGATCGTTAGGTTATAAAATAGGCGAACATGATTCATCAAAAGCTTGTATCTCTTCTATTGATGTTTGACCTGTGAACAAACATCAGTAGATCAGTAGATATAATTCGGGAGAGTGGTGTCTTATTTGCTCAGGAGAAAACACAGAAGTTCGGGAGAACCTTCTGGTCATCGATCGAATGATCATCTGTACCAAAAATTCCATCTAGGGGACCAGAATGATAGGCTCATACTTAGGGGGACTAAGTATAGAACTTTGGGAGGGATTCCTATATGTTTTGTAAGTGCAAGGTGTACTTTCTTTATTATACTTCTCTATAAGATATTGCTTTTAGAGGAAGAGGGATTTTTCCTCGAAACTTTACAAATCAATTTAATTTTGTTCTAATCAAGTTCATACTTTGTAAGAACTCATTTATCATATTAATTGTTGTTCCTTTACAAGTCTTTCTATTTAAGAACATTGCATACGTGCACAAACTCTGATATTTCAATTGGCACCGGAGTAGGTTCTAGTTTTTTAAAACAGGTAGATCAAGGGACCTGGAATGACTTCTGTTGATCAAGTATCGTTGCGATCCCCGTATTTAGACGGGGCAAACTACTCTTTCTGGAAATCCATGATGATGGTGCACCTTTGGTCAAAGAAATGTTGGCTTGTGGTTGTAAACGGATGGGAATGACCATAAATCGAAAATGAAGAAAAATAAATGATTCCAAAGTCGGAGAAAACCTTTAGTGAAAAGGAGAGAGGCAAGAATCGGAGGCAAACTTCACTACCCTTTTTGCACTGGTTGCCTCAATGGATCAGATGCATCACAAAAATGATCTTGAAATTCACTATAGCCAAAGATGCCTGAAGAATATTGCAGAGCCATTACGAAGGAAATGCATCAATCAAAACCTCCAAACCTTAAAGACCGTCTCTCCAGTTTGATAATATTAACATGAATGAAAAAGAAAACATTGAGGTTTCTATACTCATTTTTGTGATGTTGTCAACGAGTGTTATATTCTTAGCTTAAACATCTCTGAAGAAAGGCAAATCTCAAAAAACATGAAAACTCTTCTAGGACGGTTTCGAGAAAAAAATAAACTGTGCTTGAGTCCTTCATGAAAATCAAGGAAATGACACTATATGATCTTATGGGTGAACTCCGAACCTTCGAAATCAACAACGACTATGATTTAATCAAAGCCAAAGGGATTGCACTAAAAGCTGAAGTATCTCAAAAGCCATAACAAGAAATTGAAGATCCGGATATGCTGGGTTTGCAAACACCATGGCATCCTTGCCAAGAATGATGGAAAGATGTTGAAATAGGTCAAAAAGTCCAAAGGACTCGAAAAGAACTTCCCAGGAAATACTAGCAAGAACATAACTGGAGGCAAGGATATATACTACAGGAATAACGTATTTTAGTGGCGATTTTTTTCGTTACTGTATATACACAATTATCACTAAAAGATATTAGGAACAAAAAAATATGTTGTCACTAAGTTGTGGCTATAACTCATGTCACTAAAGGTCTTAGTGATGACCACCTACTAGTCGTCACAATAGCTTCCAGCTTTAGTCACACGCAAATGTTGTCACTAAATCCCAAAGTATTAGTCGCATATATTTTTTTGTCAGTATAATGCAATGATATAGTCACATATAAATATTGTCGCTAGACCCCTCAACTTTTCTTACATATAATATTTGTCACTAAAGCTCCATAATTTAGTGAAATGCAATTTTTGCCGCTAAAGTATACGATTTTATTGACAAATAAATTCATGTTTTAGCAACGTACAATCTTCGTCACTAATTTCCATTTAGTCACATTGAATATTGTCACTAAAAACAATGCTATAGCAACAAAATAGATTTTGTCACAAAAAATAAATTAGTCACAATTGTCGATTATCACTAAAGTTGATTGTTTAGCCACATTAAATATTTATGGCTAAAACTTTTAATAAGTTGTCACAAATTAGCAGTACCAAATTTTATTTTGCCACTAATATGTAAAATTTTGTCACAATATACATTATCAAATTTATATAAGAAAATATTTAAATTTATATAAATAATTTCTTACAAATTATTAATCCAATTATTGTTTCATGTTCATTAACATATATACATATATATATATTGTTGTTTCCTAAGGTTTGTACTTATGCAAAAGGAATTTTCCCGTAAAGCATGAAGTAAAAATCATTCTTTGACAAATAAATGAAATCATCTCTCAAGTGCAATATATCTATTCAAGAATCAAATTAAAAGCACAAAAACTCAAAGAAAACCCACAATAGTCTCGAAAGCACAAAAGTTTAAAGGAAATCTACAATATTTCAAAAACAAATCACCAACAAACTAACGTTAGCTAAATGAAAAGATAATATGTAGAAAAAGAACATTTCGACATAAGACTACTAGAACTATTGCAAACTCCATCCTTTCCTTAATAGCCATATGCATCTTAGACAACTTAGACCTGCAAAAATACATCCAAGAAAGTTTTCACTATAAAAAGCATATAATGGACAAAAACATAAAGTAATGACTTCCTAAGAGCAGCAACACTTTCTATTTTCTATGACAATATGGTTGTAATGACAAATAATGCTCACATCCTGTATCCACAATAGGGCGATCAGCCAAAAAATCATTTAACATCAATATTTATATGTATATGTAAATATACTCACATCGGAAGATGAGAACTAGTTAGTTTGGCTTAAACTTTGAAGGAGTGTTGGAAGTTGAGCTTTGAGAATAGCTTCAACTTGACTTTGCACTTGGTTACTGAGTTAAGCTTCTAGGGATTCCACCTGGAGTGATGAAGAAACACAACCTGAAGAGAATGCTCAACACACGAGCAATCTGGCCCTCTATAACTCCACAAAGGACTACACTTGTCTAATGACTCATGTTCGTTCCTCCAAGGAACGTGCTGGTAAAAATAAAGGAGATATCTCGGACTTTGATGATTCCTCAGATGAGTCATGTCCTTTGGCAGAACAATTGCTGGCCATGTATGAAGAAATATCCTCAAGAGCGAATAAGGCTGCAAAATCCTTGGAAGCAAGCGTCAGATTCTACGAAAAAGGAGGAGATCCGAGCACATCCACACAAGCTCAAGACATATCCACTGCAAAGTATACTCTACTGGAGAATGAACTAGCCAAATAGGTATTCTAAAAAAAAAATCTTAATAATTTTCTTAAAACAAGAACTTGTTAATGTGCAAAAAGTTAGCAAGGACAAAGAAAATGAGATACAAATGCTCAAAAGGGAGCTGTCTAGAGTAATGAAAGGACCTCAGTAACTACCTACTAACACCTCTAGTAGGTGGTCGGCAGACCATTCGAAGGGTAAAGGTAATGAGGTAAAGGAACCGCAATGAATTTTTTGGAAAGAGTTCCAATCGAGAACGAATAGTGACATAGGCCAAATAATTAAATTGTTCATCCTGACTATGAACACTTTGTCTCGAATTCGTACTCTAGACATGAGAACTTTAAATTTATTCCTACTTGGCACTACTGCATTGTTAAAGGACATATCCGTCCTAAGTGCAAAATGATGCGATATGACTTATACGTTCAGTCAAGATGCTATCAAAAAACAAATCCCAAGACAAAGGCTTACTTGAGCAATCACCAAAATCTGGGTTCAAAAGGAAAATAAATGTTTCACTTCCATTCTTACTCTGAAGTCGAACCTTGAAGAGACATGGTATTTTGACAGTGGATGTTAGAGGCACATGACAGGTGTACAGGCAAATCTCACATATGTGTCTCTTGTAAATGATAAATTTGTCACTTTTAGAGATGGTGTGAGAAACAAGGTAACTGGAATAGGAACACTGAATGTCATTGGTATGCCTTATTTGGATACAGTAATGCTTGTTGAAACTCTAACAAAAATATGATAAGTAGCAGTCAGCTCTGTGATAAAAAAAAAAATGTTAGATTTACACAAGATAAATGCCAGATATTTGATGAATAGAATAGTTGTGTTCTTACAGGAACAAGGACAATTGATAATTGTTACTTATTAGATCACAATATCTCTTAGCCTCCCAGTAACTTGGGTGAAATGAAAACTTGGCATAAAAAAACTTGGGCATATTAACTTTGATAATCTTGTTAATCTGTCAAATTTCAGGTCTAAAACTGATTGTGTCACAAAGAAAATCACTCAGGATGTTCAACTGTTGTTCTTTCTCTAAAAGAACCTAAGACTGAAGTCTCTTCATTTTATGGAATCACTGAATCTAAAACAACATCTCTCTCTCGACAGATGAGGCCGAATACATCTGATGAAACAAATGCTCCTGGATTATGGGTTTGATCTTCATTCTGTAAATTTATTTCACCAGCTGGTGCACGTGGTAGTGCACACACTTTTAGGTCAATTTAAGTGTATTTTTACGGACTTTTGTGTGCATTTTCACGTGTGTTTTGTGCGTTTATTTCTCATTGGGCAATTTGACGTGTCTGTTTCATTTTCATGTCAAGACAGGTGAATTAAGGCCGAAAAACAGGTTCGAAGATCTCAAATTGACAAATCGAGCTCAAAGGAAGAAGAAAACAAGGAAAAACAGGGGATCATGCCCGAGGTGGTGAGGCCACGCCCGTGGCTCAAGCCACGGCCGAGGCAGTCCAACGCCATGGCCGTGGTCATTCCTCCAGAGAAGACCACATTTCAGCATCATTTGCCACGACCGAGGCAAACAAACACCACGACCGTGGCGATCCAAACCCACGACCGCGGTCTGAATCAGCCGCGGCCGTGGCCAGTCCTCCAGAAGTAAAGGCAAATTCAGTCCAAGAAAGACCACGGCCGAGGCAGGAGCTAGACCACGGCCGCGGTCCCAAAATTGGGCCCAAAACCCTTGTTTTCACCACGCCCGCGGCCAACTTTGTGCCACGGCCACGGCAGGGTTTCCTGTTTTAAAACCCAAACACGTTTTTGCCTAAATTTGAGCTAACACTTTCTCCCCTATATATATATCCTCTAATTCGATTTTGACATAACCTAGAACCCATCCCCCACACATAATCAGCCACTTTTCTCCATTGGAAGCAAAGGAATGGAAGGGGGTTGAAGATCTTGATCTTCAACCCTAACCTTTGGTTCTTTCTATCCTATTTTCATGTTTTCTTTAATTTTCTGTTATTTTATCTTTGTATTAGGTAAAATGGGTGGCTAGCACCCTTAGTTCACTCTTGATTATTGTGGAACCTTGAGTTCAAGACATTTATGTGATTATTACGGTTAATGTTACCGAAAATATTGTGTATTCAAGTGTTTTGTGTTATTTGCTGTTATTGACTCACATTTATGAATTAATTATTGGATTGATCACCCTTTAAGGGATTTGTGAATGTGTTGCTAGAATAGGAAATTACTATCCGTATTTGTAGGATTTCCGATTCCCGTGTAGCAAACAATAGATTTATTTATTGGTGATAACACAAAGTTCAACCACTAAAACCGAGCTTGCGAGTTTTATGTTGAATTTATCTCGTTGTCCTAGTGTTTAATGCATTTGGTGATTGAATCTAAGAGAGCTTGTTCGAGGATTCGGTTAAACTGAATAGGGTTAGTCGAAGAGCTTGTTTTGACTAACTAAGATTAAGGGATAACAAGGCTATTAGAGCTTGTTAATAGTCTTGAGATAAGGGCTAGAATCACGATTGAATAGGGCATTAACAATAGTTGCATCAATGGTCTAAGACCAAGGGGAAGCATGATCAAGGGTGGCTTGTTTTACTATTTAAAAACCAAAAACCTATAAAAATCTCTTTATTTGTCTTTGTTTATTTAGGTGTTAGTTTTTATTTCATTGAATTCCCCCCACTTCTTTATTGTTTTCTAGCTTATTTACTTTATGTTTCTTGATAATAATAGCTTAATACTAAAAGCAAAATTATTCGACCGTTCCTCGTGGGATCGACTCTTGCTTGCCACTCTACTAGTTAGAGTAGTAGGATAAGGTTAAGTGTATCTTTATACACATTAATTTGGTAGTAGGAAACGACGCTACCACCAGCACAATAAATATATCTAAAAATCCAGTTCAACATTCTTAAACGAAGCATATCGATGTTCAATATCACTTCATTAGAGAATTGATTGAAAAGAGAGCAATAATTTTGGATCATGTTCCTACACAAGAACAACTGGCCGATATATTTACCAAGACACTTGATTCAAACAGAGTTTTGACATTAAGGAAGTCTCTAGGAATATGCACTGCATAGTTAATTTTCTTGATTCATTAAAAAAAAAAACTACATTGCATTTAGGACTTCTTTCATTTAGGTATCTGTGCAATTCATGCATAATCTTCTTCAAGATCTTGATCCTTACTGCCTATTGTTTTGTAGTCCAATGGTAGCAAAAATAATTTTCTCTGACTCCATCATTTCCCATGTATATAGTCATAAAGAGCTACCTTCGGGAAATGATGTTGTGAGCTAATAAGTCTCGTGCACGGAAAATGACCAAGTGTATGAAAGGTAATGATGAAGAGTGTATCTAGTGCAGTAATGTTCTTGAAGAGTTCCTTTGATTGTGTTACACTTCAAGTATCAAGAAGTAGTGGGGTAGCTTTCAAACGAAAATTCTGATGGCTCTAAGCAAAAATTGATACTTATATCATCAAGTAGTGGGGTAGCTTTCGGGCAAAAAATTCCGATTGCTCTAAGTGAATGATGATGTTGACAATCATGGAGTAGTGGGGTAGCTTTCGGGCGAAAATTCCGATAGCTCTAAGTAAAACATGATTTGTCTGCAAAGAAACCACAAAGTAATGGGGTAGACTTCAGACGAAAATATTTCTGTTGTCTCTAAGTGAAAAGTGGCTTCCACATGCAACTCAAAAAAAAAAAAAAAAAAAAAAAAGGGTGAAAACAAAAATGAAACAAAGGGAGTCATAAGGTGTTGTTCCTTTTGAGTCCTTACGTTGGGTATGTAATCCTCACTGAAAATTAATAACTTGTTTACTGAATAGGATCTTTGCCAAATATGTGGTGCAACAAGGATTGATCTTAAAGATTCTTTTAGATACATTTGCATAAGTAGGCATATACATCACTTTCTTATTTTTCTAGAATCCGCTTCACATATTTCTTTGGAAATTAGTCAAGTGTTCCTTAAATAAATAAAGGTCAAAAGATATGTTCCTTTATTATCTTGATTCTCAAATCTTTTGAAAATATCCTAGTCTTACATCACACCTTTTCTACGCTTATCTATGTCATTATCACTATATATATGCCTCTTCGACTTCACCCTCTTCATTTCTCACTTTCAATTTTCAAAGCTTGTGCTAGGGTTTTCCTAATCTTACAGTAATCATGGGATGCACAAAAGAGACAGCTCAAAGGAAGCGCTCAACCCCTGCTCCGGTGGTTTAGGCAGCAGTTGACACTGCCAAAACTCTCATTATGGACTGACCGATCCTCTAGACTATGTGGAGGACATGAATGTAGTTGCCACCACTATCACAGGAAACCAAGTGACCGAGTGGCCGAACTCTGGTTTATCCCATGCCGATATCACACTTGAAGGCAATATGCTTCATAAGATTGGGATGCAGAACTGGGCACCAACTGCTCACAAATCCTCCCTCAGAACCACCCAAGGTCGTTCGAAGCCAAGAAAGAAACTAACTTTTCCTAGTTGATATAGGCAATCATTTTCAAGCATAAGGTCCTCATTGATGATAGACTTGGTGATCTCCTCGAACCTACAAGAGTCTCCATTCACAAGGTCGTCCCGAACACCCTGGCCCAAGATCCTTCACGGATCGAACCACAGTCTGTTCTCGGGTAGTTGGAACAAATCCTGCAACCACAGTCTGTTCCTGGGCATGGCCAAAAGATTCTGCATCCTTTGCATTCCAGATCGAAAAAAGAGGGAAAAAATGACTGCTGAAGCTGGAGGAACTGCCAAAGAAGAAGATGAAGAGGAAGAAGGAACTTCTTAACATGTTTTTGTTTAACTCCTGCTGGTTTGGGCTGAGGCCCCCTATTTTCTTTTTATTGGCTATTGCTTTATGTATATCATTTTTTAGTATCTTTTGTAGGGTTAATAGTGTTTTCCTGTTCATACTGCGAATGAACTAGTTCTGACTGACACAATTCTTGCATTTATCTGACTAATTTATTCACCATTGAAAACTCACTCTGTCTTGCAGGATTAACAGACGTGTTTTTCGAACTAGAATGCCAAGGGGGAGGTCGTAAAAATCACTTTTTCTATAAATGACATTTATTGAAAAATAATCTTGTTGCTTAAAATTGATTGATTGATGGGATCATGAAAATTGAAAGTGAAGAAAAGAAAGATGACAAGGATAATTTTAAGAAGATCAAAGAAGGTGATCTTGTTCCTCATATCAAGGAATCAATCAAAGATCAAGATAAAGAAGGAAGGTGAAGGCTTCCCAAATTACTTCCAATCACCCACTATTGCTGGAGAAATGTTGATTGAAGAGCTAGAAAAATGCATTATAAATAGTGAAGAGAAAACATTGAGATATATCGAGTTTGGTAGAGTGAAACACTTGTGTGATTCATCAAAAGCTTGTATCTGTTCTATTGATGTTTGAACTGTGAACGGACATCAGTAGATCATCAGATATAATTCGGGAGAGTTGTGTCTTGTTTGTTCAGGAGAACACACAAAAGTTCGGGAGAACCCTATGGGTATAGATCAAAGGATCATCTGTACCAAGAATTCCATCTGGTGGACCAGAAGGATAGGCTCATACTTAGGGGGAGTAAGTATAGAACTTTAGGAGGGATTCCTGTAAGTTTTGTAAGTGCAAGGTGTACTTTCTTTACTGTACTTCTCTATAAGATATTGCTTTTAGAGGAAGAGGGATTCTTCCTCGAAACATTATAAATCAATTTGATTTTGTTCTAAGTAAGTTTATACTTTGTAAGAACTCATTCATTGTATTAATTGTTGTTCCTTTACAAGTCATTCTGCTTAAGAACATTGCACACGCGCACAACCTCTGACATTTCATTAGTATATCGTTCTCTTGTGAGATATTTGAAAGAAGTGCGTGTAGGTTGGGGTTTATATTGATTCTAAAAGATCGTGGCTGCAACTCAAACCTTGAGGGAGCTTGCCATATCTTCCATTACTTAACAAAAATTCTGCAAGACGTTTCCTGAGGTTAGCGCTAAAGTTATATCTTAAATATGATGTTATTCACTTATTGCCTTTGCTTCATGGTTATGTAGGTGAGGGACCATATAAACACCTTAAAGGGTTGCATATAGTTTTCCCAAGCATTAACCTTGCAGGGGGTGACAGATAAGCATATTAAGCTGTGGACTTTCCCATTTTCATTGAAGTATATGGAAAAAGATTTTTTGACTAGTTGACAGAGTCCATTACGACATGGGTTCAGATGTAGTGGTTATTCCTACATCTATATTTCATGCATCTCGAGTAGCTAATGTACGGAAGGAGATAAGTGGTATAATGTAGATGCACACAGACTTTTTATGGGTACTAGGAGCATTTTAAGAGATTGGTTGCAAGATGCCCACAACACCAAATCAGCGAGCAATTGCTAATCCAACATTTTTATGACGGCTTGACGATGATGGACTGTAACATGATAGATGCAACAAGTGGTGAAGCTCTATTTGACATGACTCCGGATGTAGCAAGGAGATTCATTAAGAATATGGCGATAAATTTGCATCAATTTAATACATGTGATGCACCAATTAAATCGGTGAACGAGATAAGTAATTCACTAGTTGAAAATCAATTAAATGAACTTACTTCATTTGTTAGAAAATTTGTTGCAGAAGGGATCGGATATGTGACATGTTCGAGCATAACAAATACTCATGTCCAATTTTCTTCGAAGAACATGAGAAAGTAGCATAGAATGATCAATCCAACATTTAGTATGAGCGTTAAGAAACAGCACAACCCGTGGAAAATTTTGGTTCATACTTGGAGGATATAATGAAACTAGTAGCCCCTAACACCATATAATTCCAACAGAACATGAAGCAGTACCAACAAGATACTCAGTTGACAATCAAGAGTCTTGAGAATCAAGTGCGGCGCTTGTAAATAATTTTTAGCTATCTAGAAGCTCAAGATAATGAGAACCCATCATCTCAACTTGATGGGAACTTTCGAAATGTGAGTGCTATGAACTTTAGGAGTGGAGAGCAACTTGAAGAACTTAAGAAGCCCAAGCATGCCTTGGGAAGCGACAAAAAATGGGAGACTTTCGCTGACCAGCCTAACACTGGGACATCCTGTGCCGAACTACCATTTGCCACGAACGTCGTTGTTCAAATTGACATTGGATCACCTGGTGTGAAAACTGACATTGGGTTACCTAGTGTCAAAA
Source organism: Ajuga chamaepitys (assembly GCA_958295605.1). NCBI lineage: Eukaryota > Viridiplantae > Streptophyta > Magnoliopsida > Lamiales > Lamiaceae > Ajuga > Ajuga chamaepitys. Next base: position 8,391,006 of record OY282507.1, on the reverse strand, counting down.
CTGACACTTGGTTACCTAGTATCAAAACTGACATTAGATCATCTAGTGTCAAGACCGACGCTAGGTCCCCTATTGTCAATTTCAGAAGCAACACTAGGTCACCTAGTGTGAAGCAGCCAGCCTGCGAGAATTAGGCAACACCTTTGATTTTGTTCAATTTAATGCTTATCCACTTCCTTTTCCTTGAGAGTGAGAGAAGTCACTTATAGAGGATAAAGAAAAGCACATTGAAGATTTGTTAAGAATAGAGGAGTTTGATATATCCTTGCAAAATCAAGCAAAGCAAGGGGCAAGTTTTTTTTTTGAAAATTGATCCCCTCTAAAATACCTTTCATCGGGTTCTCAATGTTGGAAGCAGTACAAGAACTAAAGTTTGACGGAAGATTGAATATGCCAATTTTCGATGTGCCTTCTTTGAGACCAATTCTAAAACCTCCCTTGGAGTGTTTACTAAAAAGGAAAATAAGTCATACGATGTAGTTGAGGGAAAGTTTAAGTTTATGGGAATAATCAATCCAAGGGAAATGACATTGGATAGCCCAGTGTCAAGATGCTAATCCAATTTATTTTTACGGAAGCACATTCCTACACCACAATGACCAGGTGACTCCTATACTTAACTTTACGCTTTGGTTCTTTTTAAAAACTTGAATTATGCTATATTAATTACTGAATCTTATGTGTAATTTTAAGTTAGGGCTGGGGGAGCCTATATTTGAAATTTTCATTTATAATTGCATTTGCATATTTTCATTTCATAGGATTGTAAATGCTTGTGGTTAATTTGTTTGCATAGAAGAAGTTTGTTTGATGGAATAAAGGAAGCAAATTTTGTTCAAATTGAGCATCCCCAAGATTTTGTTAAGTGAAGGGATAGTACTACAATTGTTTCTATGATTGAGATTCGATTTGTCAAACATGCTTATATTGTTTCGATAGTTATTTCAGTTTTTATCTTTTGAATGAATTGTGTTGGAATTTATGAAAGATTGAGTAATTGTAGAGACTGCCCCCCTTAAGGTTGTAAAATAACTTTGTGCGGGGTAATGGAGATTAAATGAAAACAAATGTGATGAAAAAATGATTAGGGGCTGAATCAGCTACCTGCTTTTAGGGGTCCTAATGAGACAATTAATATCACAAATAAATAACAACACTAGGACTAACATATGAGTGGTGTAGAGTTGCCGACCTCTTCCCCAAAAAAAAAAAAAAAAGTCTGAAAAAAATGGAGAATAAAGGGGGTGGTCCTCGTTAGAAATTCTGCTTTAACAACCAACCTAGTAATATAAAAAGATAAGAAAGAAAGGCTTGATGGACCGTTGATCATTTGTGGTGAATTTTGGAATATGATACCCTTTTGATAATAAGTTTTAGGAGATTTTAAAGTCAGTCTGGGATGTGTGTTCTTTGAACGAGATAGAATTTTGCTCATTTTTACCAAGCATAAAAGTCACGTGTGACTAGTGCGGTGTCTTGGCAAGTGTTTTCCCTATTTATCCCTTCTTAAGCTTTAGTTCTAAGTTGCTTGGGGATAAGCTATGGTTTATATTTGGGGGAATTTGATAGGCAAAAAAATGTGCATTAATTTAGTTGTTTAGAATGTGATATTATTGACATTTTAGCTACTTGCATTTTCTATTTTTCTACCTATCATATTTTGGGTCCAATTTACTCCATTTTCACTTTTATTGTTTATTTTAGTGAAATTTATAGTACCTTTGGATCAAGAGAGATGAACATGTATCGAGTTGGACCCGAAAGAATATAATCATCCAAGCAAGCTCTTAAATTAGGGCAAAAGTTCCAAAAAATATTCACTAAATCTCATGTTCCAAATTTACAATAGAATTCGTCTTTTTTTATTAGGAAAATTACGATTTGGGAAACATTCAATATTATGATAAAATGACCAATAATGATTGTTAAAGAGTTTTCAATACAAAGTTTACATATTGATTGATGATCTTCTTAGAATTTAAATAATGTCCAGTTTGTAAGAGTCAACTACCAAGAAAGTAGAAAGAAGTATATTAATCAGCACATACCGCTAACTATTCGGCTTCTTATATTGTAAAACATCAAATATAGATTTTCCTATTTTATTTATTTTTCATTAGATCTTTTTTTTTTTTTAATCCACATATCACATTTTTCTTGAAATTTAATTTTGTATGACATGCAATTGTTCCTTGATGAAAAACTATTTACTCATAAACAATAAAATAGTTACTAAGTACCAAGAAAATGAACATTTTTGTAGGCTACAAAAAACAAGAGTCTTTTGTAGTGTTTCACACTAGCATGCCTCTACTTCTTCATGCATCTACACAAAAAAGTTTGGTGAGAAGAGTGTCATTTTGGACAGTGATTGATGGTCATTGGTGGCAAATCCGGCCCAGTCCGTCCGAGATTTTAGACTGGTTATGCCATAAGAATCTTGGCCCAAAAGTATCATCAGGCCCAACAAGCCCAACCTAATGGGCTAATGGCCCAACCGGTTGCGGGCTGGCTCAAAGTGAAGATTTTAGGAGGCTAGGCTAGTGTCACTAATTTTTGTCTAATAAGAATATGGACCAATACGACCCAACATATAATGTTAAACCGGTCGCGAGGTTAGACTTAATAATATTTATTATAAAAAGACCAACAAAAAAGAAATATATAGAGCAAAATTATATTTAACCATGACAATAAAATTTTAAATAACACAAATTATAACTCTACATATTTCTATGTAATAAGAATGTATTAAAAAATAATATGTACTAAAAAAAATAATATACCCGTGCATCGCAGGAGAGCATTATTAGTTAGGAGAAGAAAAGAAGAGTAAATTATTTGATTAAAAAAATTAATGAGTGATGTATCTAGAAATTTTGGAGTGCAGAGAGAAAGCGGTGGTGTGAATAGGATTCGGCTTCATTAATTTACCACTTGAGATCTAATATGATACATCGCCACAGAACGAAACAGTTTCTCAGCCAACCATCTCCAACAATCGCAACCATATTCATGGCATTCCAATTATACAATCAACTTTTACACACCAACCATTGCAATATTTCATAACATACTTCTCTTATCTTTCAAACGCAAAATTCACCACTCACCGCCTAATTGACAACCTCAACAGATTTATCACATCAGACTCAGTACTTGTCAACTGATGCGTGAAGCAGTTCAAGCACCACCCTCACTTATCACAATTGTTTTCACATGATGAGAAATGGAGTACAACCCTTAATTTCAACGTAGTTTTATATTCTTCATATATCCTCTTCTCTTCTTATTTAATTTGTGAGTGGTGGTTTGGTGGTGGAAGTTGGAAATGGTCGAAGAAGAATGAGTTTTTTCATAAATAATTGTTTGTAAAAAGAATTACTCCCTCCATTCCAAAAAAAGTTACGTTGGAGAATAATTTTTTTTCAAAAAAAAGTGTCACTTTAGTAAAAATCACAATCATTCCAATGTTACCCCTAAACATTTCCCATCAAATCTTCTTTAAAATAAATCTCATAATTTTGGCAAGAATTCTCTCTAGTTCTACATAATGAATTTAGTTGACTATATTTGCTTATCTCACATCGTTAAAGAATGACTTTATTTCTTTATTTTATTGCTTGTAAGAATGTAATATATGAAGGGATATATTTTTCCTTTCTACTCATCCTTAATATTACCAAAAAAGTTTGAAGTCTCACTATTTCTTTTTTTTTTTTTGGGGGGGGGGGGGGGTGGGGGAACGGAACGAGTATTTTAAAGGCAAAATAAGAATACACAAATTAAAGTTGTCACTTGACCAAGTAACCATAAATAACAAAAAATATTTGGGAGAAAAATGCATTTTACAATTTTTTTCTCTTCTTACAAACATACATATTTTCCTCTTCTTACAAGCACACACATACACACACATATATATATATACACACATACATATTTTTGTTGTATTAAGGAAAATAAGATTTATTTTTGCATTCATTTGGAAACCACATGTCTTAGTCGTAATTAAAAAAATAAAATTAACAAAATCATGTATTGACAAAATTAGACTAAGGAAAATAAGAATTAATTTTATTTTCGTTTGAAACCGAACGTATATATGGAAATAAGGAAAGTAATTGATTATAAAATTCAAGACCATAATTAAGGAAAATTAATCAATCATATATTAGGAAAAATAAACCACATAATGTATTAGGAAAATTAGACTAAGGAAAATTAGGAAACCATCTACGTTACTATTGTATTTAATTAACTAAGGCAAGTTTCTATTGCATTTAATTATATAAGGCAAGTTCATCAATGTTATTTTCTTTAGATCTTCTATGAATTGCAAGATTAATGACGTTTTACTATATTTATTGCATATTTCATTTATCAATTTTTTATCTCTTATTTCTTTAGTAGTTCAAACTCTATAAAAGAAGCATGTCAGCAACATATTAGGATGCACATTTAGTTTTCTGAACAATGGCTATGAAAATTCTCCTTCCATATTTTTGTTTACTATTCGTCATGCTCTGTTCACCTGTCCATGGATGTTTTGGGACAATTTTGCAATCAATCACAATCTATAACCACCTTCCTCCGAATTCCGCGCCATTACGAGTACATTGTTTTTCAGGAGATGACGACCTTGGGTATCATACAGTCTCAACTAATGGAGTATATAGTTTTGATTTTTGCGAGAATTTTTATCCTAATACTTTATTTTCTTGTCACTTTTGGTGGGGAACAAAGCAAAGAAGATTTGATGCTTTTAAACAAAAATGGTTTGAGAGAACCAATGGAAATAATTTGTGGGTAGCAAAAAGTGATGGCATCTATTTTTCGAAAGATGGTTTTCACGATTTGGTTAAGAAGTATGATTGGATGTAAACATGCAACTTATATTTGTTTCGAGTCTTGGTCAAAATATTCAACTCATTTGGCGGATTCCAGCATGAGTTTCTTCTTTTTCTTTATTCCTAAAGTTCTCATTAGTATTTTAAATTGAATATATGCATGGATGTATGTGTATATTTGTAGGTATAACTTTATATGTGTACAAATAAAATGGGGAAAGACATTCGGAATTTGGCCCCTGTAGAAGAGTAGGTCTCTTGTACACCAATTGCATGAATCTTAAATCGTGCAATCCTGGTCAAGGACAAAAATGTATTAGTGTTTATGCCTAAAATATTACATGTTCTGGGTAAATGTATCATGGTGAAAATAAATTTGTAGTTATGCTTGAAGGGATTACTTACTTAACAACAATTTTTCCAACCCAAGTATTACCGAAAGTATATTGTGCAACTGTAGCTAGTAGAGAGCATGACCCATCCCACTGAGAATATTACTTATGTCAATTTAATAACCCGAATAAAATATTACAGTTCTATCTAGACTCTCAAATAAAGATGCTTGTCATCATTAAACTAAAACTAAAATTGTAAACGAAACAAATAAACAAGTAGAATGCTCAAACAATAGCAAGCAAATAACGATAGAGAAGAAATCAAGTATTAAAGATGTATCATAGGGTTCGATTTCAGTTATGCTCTCCTATGTTTAATTACCCTAATATTCTAGACTTCTAAACCAAATTCAAGTTCTTATTAAGTGATCATTGCTTTAGTTAGCTCTCCACAATGCTAACGTATTGATTACGTAAGAATAATTACCCGGTCCTCTCAAGCTAACTATCACATATGTAACTCCATAGGAATTTTGTGACCAATGCTTACACAAGTACCTCACTCCTCTTGGACTATTATTGGTAACTATGCTGTGTGTCATAAGCCTATTAATAACCTTTCTCTCTCGGGTATTGAATTATTAAGCAATTACAATCTAGCAATTGCTCAGATTCATAAATTCATAAGAACAAGCGCAAACACATAATATAAGAACATTGAATGTAGTCTAGAACATAAAAGATAAATTAAAACATAGTTGAACATAAACCTACTTTCTAGCTTTAGAATACAATGGGTGTTTAGCTACTCATATTCATAATAAAATCGTACATATGTCCATAGAAAAACATAGAAAGAAATTAAAAACAAATTAAAAACGACTAAACCCGGAATTCTTGAATCTTGATATTCTTCTCTTATTTCTTGCTCCCCAATTCAAGCCTTCAATATCTAGAATATGATGTATGATGTAATGTTTGGACTTGGAGGGCCCCTATTTATAAGTTGAGAAGGATTGGGGTTGAAACGGGATGAAAAATGGCCCAAGGACAATAACAACACGCGTAAACTACCTCATATGATCCTACCGGATTACACAAAGTTATCCAGCCAGATTAGACACTCTCAGAACGCCAAAAATATGGCTTCTTCACCCCATTATAACAATCAATGCACTACATCTACCCATTTTCATTGCCAACAAAATGAGTAACACTTTGTTTCTATTTCACTATAATCAACAATGTCAAAATAAGCACATATGTCAAACGACACAAAATAAAAAAACTTTAACAAAATAATGGCAAATAATACATGCAATTACTATCCGATTCCTCATTTACACGAGCCTAAAAACATGCACAAATCTTACTGTCACTATTACTATTAAAAAAATAGTGGGGGAATCTTGTGGTATTTTCTAAATAAAAGCAATAATAATAATAATAATAATAATAATAATAATAATAATAATAATAATAATAATAATAATAATAATAATAATATAATAATAATAATAATAATAATAATAATAATAATAATAATAATAATAATAATAATAATAATAATAATAATAATAATGATAATGATAATAATGATAATAATAATAATAATAATAATAATAATAATAATAATAATAATAATAATAATAATAATAATAATAATAATAATAATAATAATAATGATAATAATAATAATAATAATAATAATAATAATAATAATAATAATAATAATAATAATAATAATAATAATAATAATAATAAAAAACAAGTTTCTTGGTTTGTGTCTTTTCAAATAGGTGTATTGGTTCATTTGCAAGAGTTGCATCATTTGATACACTAACTCTTCAATTCTTATATATACACATCCAATGAATGAAAATAGAAGAGAAATACATTATAAGCGAATTAGATAATTGAAAGAGTAAGGGGTTAGGGTTTTGGCTACACAATTTAATTGATACACTAACTCTTCAATTCTTAATTTCCTTCAATTCTCACAAAAAATGTAGATGTAAATCGAGATCCGTTTAAATCTGAATAATCATTAATTAAAAAATTTACCTGTCACATTTTACTATCACACATAATATAGTTATACCTACAAATATATGCAAATGTTTATGAATATATTTCTCATTAAATAATTAAATTTATATTAGGAAATACAAGAGTCCAAACAAAGCGAACGCAAGGAGAAGACCACAAGCTGATCACTCTTCTGACAAACAACATGAGGTGAAAGCAAAAAGAGGATACCACAAGTGGGTCACTCTCATGACATAAAGACTAAATAAACACAAAAGAGGAGACCACAAGCCGGTCACTCTCATCTCGTTAAAACCTTCCCATGGGAAAAACCCTCCCATGGAAAAAACCCATGACGAGAAAGTAAATTACTTGAAGAGCCCATTATTCGAATGTTTTCATTGTAACTTGAAACAATGAAAGTTCACTGTTTATACCCAATCATATTTCTTAACCAACCTGTCAATCGCTTCCCTTGAAAAATAGATGCCGTCACTTTTTGCTACCCAATAATTATATCCAGTTCGTTTTTTAAATATTTTGGATTTATAAGCAACAAATCCTCTTTCTTTTGATTCCCACCACATATGACATAAGAATTTAGTATTGTAGAAAAAGTTTTCGAAGAAATTCCAATGAAAGTATTGATCAACTGTAAGTGTATGATATCCAAGATCATCATCTCCCGAAAAACAATGTAAACGCAATGGCGCCGAACCTGGAGGAAGATTATTAATGACAGTCACATCTTCTAGTTTCGTGAAAGGTGACTGGAGCATGATGAAGAATAAACAAAAACATGCTAGGAGACTTTTCTTTGACAAGTATGCCATTGTTCAGAAAATTAAATTGTGATATTCGGTACTAATATTCTTCTTTTTAGAGTTTGAACTCTTTTACAGGTTTATGTATCATGAAGATGCTTGGAGGATAGGAAACACTATCAAGAAAGAAGAGAATTTTTGTCAATGTGATAGTTATTTTTATGAGAAAAGTGAAGTATGGTAGGATTTCATGACATTCAGCTTCTTATAAGTAGAAAATTTTCCTTTTGGCAGAATTGTTGGAAATAGTCCAACAACAATTGAGGAACAAAGTTCGGCATGGACGACCAAGTATACAAATCTTACTCAGAAAATATAGCATTTGATAAACATACGATGTTTTATTATAAACCTTTTAAAATCTTCTTCCTAAAATAAATAAATAGAAATCAATAAGTAGTATTCAAACAAATATAATTTATCGCAATTTGAAATTGATATGACGAAATAATAATTACAAGTCATAATTAAGTATTTCATTTATAAAAAAAAATAAGTTTGTTTAAATGATATTTCAAATTTGCTCAATTTGCTAGAGGGTCATACGTGCAAAATCCTGAAAATATGGAAGAAATCTTTGAATCAATCCAATCCTTTTTTAGATACACACACATGTAGGGGGAAAATTATAAAAGTTGTCCCCTAACTATGGCTAGTTTCCATATCAACCCTTTATCTTTTTTAATTCTTGAATTTAGTTATGTACCTTGCAACTGCTCGAACTTGTTTTTTTTTTAATTGGAATGTAAAAATCATATCGAATAACTACACGTATACCGCATATGACCGCGTCAAATTGAGATTTTTCATTTCCTCAATGGTATATGTGGACTAAAAAAAAAAAAAAAAAAAAAAAAAAAAAAAGACAAACATGCAAGATGAAATGAACAATACGATGAAATTCTTACATTAGCTTAATTTTAAAACATGAATATATACGATTAAGCAATACTTGTAAAAGAACTTCAATTGATTTCTAATAACAATATTGCTCCATGTACTGAGTATAGATGCTTCAATTCCAGTAAAACCTTTTTTTGCATAAGTTAATAGACAAAAACTTGTACTTAGAATAATTAAAACCACCATTTTGTACTCACTAATTATTTAACCTTGTAGTTTTGCCCAAAAGAAAAAACATCGGTCTGATTTAAAAAAAAAAACAGAACACCATTGCTTTGATCCCCATAAAAAGTGACATGAGAACAAAGTATTTCCAGTTGAAAGAATATGACTCGGGCAAAACCCCAAGTGTTGTTCAAGGTGTTACAGGAAGTATTAGAACACTTGAGTTTATATGTGCAGAAAACAATAGAAAATGTGCAGCAGCTGATACCATAAACAAAAAAACAAAACAAAAAAATGAGATGGAGAAACAAAATAACTAATGAATACTCGCAAAATTAAAAGCTTAAGTCAAATATTTATAACTTAATAAACCAAGTACACTGCCCGTACACGGATTCTACTTAAAACCTCACAAAGAAAAGTGGGGAGTGTGTGTGTGTGCAAGTACATGTGTTGTTTGGAACATCACTAAGAACTGAAAACTCTCTAAAATTCACGGACACACACATACACACAAAAATTGCAGGCGAAATGATCTCACTACCCATAAAGAAGAGGGTGAGTGTGAGTGTGTGTGTGTGTGTATGTGTGTATGTGTGTGCACGATAGAAAAGGTTGTTGTTGCAGGTGCTATGAAAGTCAGATAGGGAGCAAAAACATAGAGAAGGTGTTAAACTTCTATCTTCATGAGAACTTGTATATATACATATCCACACTTCCAAAACAATTACAACCAGTGAGAAAAACGTGGGTGATCGTGTTGTCGATGCATGGAAAATTGATATCCTTAACTTTCCTCTACTAATTAGTAGTAGTGGTAAGTCATGGTCGATCCAACAAGGAGCAGTCCGATTTGTTTTGTTTTATGTATTAATTAAAAAAAAAAGACAATAAGGGAAATTTGGTTTGACTTATTTAATAAACTAGTGAACAAGAAAATAATTGGATGTAAGCAGTAAAGATAATTAAAACCAAATAAGTATACGATTTTAGCTCCAATCTAGTTACCCCTCCCCCCCTAGTCTGATTAACCCTTGAAATTAATGTGACTTCTTCCAAATTCGTCCTAGAATTTCTACCCCTGAGCCCTGCTGATTTGAATTATCCCTTAATTGTAATTAATCAAAACAAGCTCTCTGATTAATCTATTTAACCGAACAACCTAGAATAAGTTCTCTAGATTTAAATGGTTACACACGGGGTACTAGGATAATAGGGTAAACACGGTGTTGAACTCACAAGCTCAGTCTAATTAACTCTGATTTATGCTATCTAAGTGAACTAATCTACTAATGACTACCAACGGGCATTAATTTATAACAATTACAGATCATGATAGACCTTAATTAAATATAAGGTAATTAATATAGGTGAACAATCTAAATCAATTACACACATATTATAAACAATTGAACTAGATAACATAAATAATCCTGGTAAACGTGTTTATGCATGCATAATAGGTCGATTTAAGTGTTTATTTAATAGCATTTGCATGCGTAATTGACCGTGTATTTCTCGTATTTGCATTATTGGGCGAATAAATGTTGTTTAACTTGTTTTGAAGTTACTTGGGTGGAATTAGACCAAAAAGTCGAACTCGACCAAGGAAGGATATGAGAACAAGTCCCGCAAGTAAAAAATCGAGAAAAATCGAGCCAAAAGCTGCAGGAAACTGAGCTCGGCCAAGCTAGTGAGTCTCGGCCGAGCTAGAAGGTCAGGGAGTCCGAATTTTGGCTACAGAAGATTCTCGGCCAAACTCAACTTTCTCGGCCAGGAAAGATATACGCAGGCTCACCGGCTCGGCCGAGCTTGATGGCAGGCCTGCCCAAATCTTGCGCGGATTAATCCTTTTTCAGTCCAAATTGAGTCGAATTCATCCCCGTCTATAAATAGAAGATCCGAAGTCCGAAAATTAGACTTTTACATTGATTCAAGAGCTCGGACTGGGGAATTCCGAAGAACACGAAGAGTCAAGATTCGGCATTCCGGGTTTTATAGTTTTAATGTTTTCTTTTTATAATTTGTTCTTTGCGATCGATATGATCGGCTAAGTTTTATATTTCCCGTCTTTGGCTGTGTTGAACCCTAGACTGATGTTTATGTAAATAATCCGGTAATTGTTTGATTTAATTATGTTATGAAATTACTTGTGTTATTGGTTTACTCTATCTTTTATATGTTTGTTATGTGGATTGATCACCCTAATAATAGGCGTATAGATGTAGCTAGGTCATAAATACATAATCCCTAATTGTTATGCGTTTGTGCCCAAAAGTAGCAAAAAATGGTTACTCGCTAGGATAACATATAGTCGCGGTCACTTGTATCGAGCTTGTGAGTACAACACCGTACCTACTCTGTTACCTTAGTTCCCTATGCCCTTGATTAATGGTGTTCTAGCGATTGTATCCTAGGACTACTTAATTAGATAGGATTAATTACTAAGCGTACCTGTGATTAATTATACTTAAGGGGTAACAAGAGTTAGCTAAGTGTATCTGTTAATTCTATGAGTAGGGATTTTAGAACTAATTAGTCAAGCAGTTGCATTAGTTACATGGATATTCAGGCTAGGGGGATACTGGGTTAAAGGCGCGAATATATTTTATTCGTAAGTTAATTCATTAGTTAATTCATCTTTAGTTTACTTGTTATTTGCATTAGTTAATTAAATCTCATTAAAACTCCCCCTATGTTATATTTATTTTATTATAATTAGTTTTATAAATTGGTTAGTACAATAATACAATTAGTTCCTGTTCCCTGACGGATCGACCTTGACTTACTCTACCTACTATTAGGGAAGAAGGTTAGGAAATAAATAAACTAATTTGGCGTGTCTCGACAGCACGGTCAAATTTTGTCACCGTTGCCAGGGAACAATTGAAATTAATTGCGTTTTAGATTAGCCAGTATTAGTGATGTTTTTTCCATTATTATAATTTTTGTTTTATATACATTGGACATTCACTTGTTCATTTGCATCTTATTACAGCGGTGAATGATCACTCGTTCACACAGTAACAAAGACTTGCAATTCGATCCAGAGATCACGCGAAGAGATCGAATTCTGCGAAAGCAAGCAAGAGAGAGTCGAGAGGAAACAGAACCTATCCTTTTTGAATCAGAACCTGAACTAGCAGAGATGGCACAAGAAAAATCTATGAAAGAATTGGCTACCGCTGGAGCCACTCATCGGCCCTTGTGAATCACTTTCCCCAACTTGGGGGAGAACACCATGTTTGAGTTGAAATCTGAGCTATTCCACCTGTTGCCCTCCTTTCATGGTCTTCCAGGTGAGGATCCCCATAAACATCTGAAGGAATTCCACGTCGTCTGCTCGAGTATGAAGCCCACTAATGTTACTGAAGAGGCAATCAAGTTGCGGGCCTTTTTCTTCTCTTTGAAGGATTTGGGCAAAGATTGGCTCTACTACTTGCCTCCATCATCCATTACTACTTGGGTAGAGATGGAGAGACTGTTTTTGGAGAATTATTTTCCCGCCTCTAGAGCTTTGAACCTCCGCAAAGAGATTAGTGGAGCTAGACAACTTCATGGGGAGAACTTATATGAATATTGGGAACAGTTCAAGAAATTGGAGGCGAGCTGTCCTCAACACCAGATAACCGACTAACTGCTTATCCAATATTTCTATGAAGGGTTGTCAATAGCAGATCGGAATATGATAGACTCAGCTAGTGGTGGAGTGTTAATTGAGAAATCTTTAAGAGCAGCAAGGGAACTGATATCCAAGATGGCCGCTAATGCACAACAGTTTGGGTGTAGAGATGTACCGCTTAAATCAGTGAGGGAGTTGACTGATTCAGCCATAGAAGACAAACTGGAAGCATTGACAACTCTGGTAAGAAAGGTTGCTGCAGGGGTTAGGGCTGTTATCAAGCCTTGTCGTATTTGTGATACATTGGAACATTCGACAGACGAGTGCCAAGTTCTAGGGAGTGAATTGGAGGCCCATGTTAATGCCATTGGCTCAGAAAATTTTCAACAGAGAAGGTATGACCCCTACTCCTATTCCTACAATCCGGGGTGGAGGGATCATCCCAATTTGAGGTACGATAATCAATCACAGCAGTCGGGTGATCAAAATCGCCTTCCACGGGGCATGTACCAACAAAGGCAACCAAATGAGAAAGCCCCCGGCCCATCTTTAGAAGACATCGTCAAGAACTTGGCGACGAACACCGTTCAGTTTAAAAAAGACACACAGTCAAGCATCAAAAATCTTGAGACTCATGTGAGTCAATTAGCTACCGCTGTGAACGATTGGAGAGTGCAAACAGTGGCAAATTACTCGCTCAGGCCGAAACCAACCCGAGGAATATAAGCGCCATCACACTGAGGAGTGGAACTGAGCTTGGAGAGCCTAACAAGCCCGGGCGAAGTCGAGAAGAGGAAAATGATGACATAATCGAGAAAAACAATGAGGAGATCGAGAAACCAAGATCGGCCGAGACACCTTGTCTCGGCCGAGAACAAAGCACGCTGCCTGCCCAGCAAAACCGAGAACCAACAGTCTCGGCCGAGACTTATTGCTCAAAGCAAAAGATTAGTTTTCCACCTGTTCTGGCTTAATCACTCCCGTTTCCAAGCCGACTCGTGACTAAAATAAAAGATACTAAGGAAAAAGAGATCTTGGATATGTTCAGAAAGGTCGAGATAAACATCTCGCCAATCGATGCGATCAGAAAAATCCCGAGGTATGCTAAATTCCTTAAAGATCTATGCACTAGCAAACGCAGGTTAAAAGGGGATGAAAAAGTAGTTATGGGAGAGAATGTGTCAGCTATCCTCCTAAGGAAGATTCCTCCAAAGTGCAAGGACCCCAGGTATGTTCGTAATACCATGTACAATAGAAAATTACACCATAGAACGAGCTATGCTAGATCTAGCTGCATCTATAAATGTCATGCCACGGTCTATTTTCCATGCACTTAAACTTGGGCCATTAAAAGAAACGAGGATAGTAATTCAATTAGCTGACCGGGATACTACACACCCTGATGGGGCTTTGGAAATGTGCTAGTAGAAGTAGGTGATTTAGTATTTTCGGCGGATTTCTATGTGTTAGACATGCACGGTGATCCATCAACTCCTTCACCTATATTATCATGGAGGCCATTCTTAAACACCTCTCAAACAAAGATAGACGTTCGTGAGGGAACACTCACGATGGAGTTCGATGGACACGTCATTAAATTTAATATATTTGATGCAATTGAATTCTCTGAAAAGCACCATTCTGATGTGCCCAATAATGTGATTAACCCGTTTGTTGAAAGAAACTGTGAGCTGAGCTGCTGGGATAAGCTGAATACTTCCATATCTTGGAAGCATCATAGGAAGGAGCGTGAGAAAATGAAGGAGGTAACATGCTTAAATTGGTCAGGGCCAAGGTGGAAACCGCCATGGACCAAACGCTAAGGGACAAGTGAACTAGTCAAGCCAACGGCGTAAAACAAAGGCGCTTGTCAGGAGGCAACCCGATGTTTATCGTATTTTTGCTTTTAATTTTTTTTTTCTGTTTGATGCGTTTTATTTTCGTTTTTGAAATCCCAAAATAGAACTCGAGAAATCGTCATTGTAGGAATTACAAGGTAATCATCCTAGGGTTCAAACATAGATCGAGAACTGAAATTAACGGTCTAGCCGCACAGAACGGCCTTCAAAATCATAATCAAAATATCTAAACCATTCATCAATTCAAAACAAAATAAAGTAAACCAAAAACCAAACTCTCAAAAGTGGCCACCAATTCTTTCTTCGTTAGTGTGGTTATGTCTTGCCGTTGTAGACCAAGATATATTATGTATTCTTTTTCTTTTAACCCCCTTGATTCCCCACGCATATGTTAGGGGTGGTGTTTCGGGAAATGGTCCCCCAACTTCATGTGGAGTCCCAATATATGATATAAATTTAATGAAGTTATGGGCTTGACCATGTGTCGCCCGGTGTCGGGCCCAACTTGATATGTGCTCGTCTTCCTTGATCTAAAAGTACTCCAAATTCCTTGAAATACATAATAAAAGCGCAATTGGAGTAAATTGGCTCTAAAGCAAGATAGGTAGAAAAATACAAAGTGCAATAACTAAAATGTTCATAAAATTACAATCTTGACAACTAAATTAATGCACATTTTTCTACCTATCATGGGGTTGGGGAGGGGGAGGGGGAGAAAGAGAGAGAGAGAGAGAGAGAGATGGGGGAGAAATCGGCGGTTATAAAATCATGGATAGGAAGTTACTTATGGAGAATAAATTCCCCCGGAAGTTACTTAAGGAAAATAATTTTCCCATGATTATATGTAATAAACACTTAATAAATAATTATTCGAATAATAAAAATTAAACTAAAAACAATATAAATTTCGAAAAAGATTAGTAAGACAAAACCAAACTAAAAATATTAAATACAAAAATAATTTGTTACAGATGGTGTCTCAACTTTTTCTCTGCAACACCTTATTTCCTCAATATTCTCTCCCTTTTTTCCCTTATTGGTGAAAACCTATGAAAATTTAGCCAAAGAAAATGATTAGACAAACATGAAGTTCTAGTAATGTAAAAATATACTTTCAAAAGAACAAGATATGAAAAGTGTTGGAACACTATGTTGAGACACATTGCACCACATTATTTCCAACATTCTCCCCTTTTTTTTGTCTTAATGGACAAAACCTACAAAATAAAGCGAAAAACTAAAATGTTAAAGAAATTACGATGGAAGTAACAAGGAAAGAGTGTTGAAACTCAAACAATCACACTTCCCCTATGTAAAACAACTATAAATAAAACAAAACTTAAATGATGATTTTTAATAATCTCCATCTTCTGCGCCATCAGCACTATTATGTTCTCAACTTATGTACCATCTTTATTGTTATTACCTTTCCGGCCTACAACACCTTTAGAACACCACTTTCTCCCCCTTTTTGTCTAGGAAATGCTTTTTACACCCTCGCCTTCACTTTCATCAAGTAATAAACATCTAGCAGCAAGCTGAATTCTTGTCTAGGCCATGTTAATTTATCGCATTGTCATGGCAATAAGAACTGAAATGAATTTTGAGGATGATGTTGAAGCACTATCTAGAACATGTTGTAGACACCAGACCTGGATAATGGAGGTATAAATACTTCATCTTCATTAATGGTCAGATCTAGATGAGAAGCTTAGCAAAAGATTCCTATCAAGTCTTATCAACATGTTCTCATAAACAAAATAGTTAGCATCCCTAGTCATAAATAAGTGGCAGGTTTTTCAATAAGAGCACAAAGCACATACAAACTTTACTTCTTAAAATATACAACACATATATTCAGGATTAGCAATTGAGTTGTTTAAAGACCAGTTGAAGAAAATAATTTTTTGAAGGGTAGATCATTTAGAAGTGAGAAAGGAGATGGTGGAGTTGGTGTTTTTTAGCAACTATGTCAAAGCACCTCAAATTGACGCACTAACAATGAATTGTGGGAGTTGTCCAAGGCTTATCATCAACCAAAGAGATTTCAACTAAGAGATTGATGATATGACAAAATATTGTTAACTTTGCCTCTCACATAGATAACACCAAACCTAATAGAACCAATTCTACCCACGCTCTTTATCAAAATGCAATAAAAGTACTTTCACAACCTCCTCAATAATCCAAACTACTCTTATTGCTCAAATGTCAAAATGAATGTTTCTTTCAAATAAAGCATTCATACCCTCACAGAAATCTCCCTTTTCTATAAACCTTTTTAGTATGATAGAAAATGAAGTAAGTATTTATATCTTATTGACTAATTGTCAGAAACATCACCTTGTTGGTCAACCCTATGTGGTTTCTTAGCTTCTTGATCTTCTTCTTCCTTTTCTTCAAGAGTTTCATCTTTTCCCTCTCCGCACTCTTCTTCTGATTCGTACACGTGATCTATGGAAAGTGAAGACAAGGGAATAAAATTAGTCTTCTTGGTGGGTGCTTTCTTTTGATCAGAAACTATGAAGTCGACCAATGTGGTCTCTATGTCAGTGTCTTCTTCAGGGACATCATGAATGAGTTGTCATTGTGAATAGTTGAGATCACATATTTCAGTAACACTATCTGGACGACCTAATGGAACTTCAGGAGATTAAGGTGTCAATCAAAATAGGTGTTTCCACACATTCAACAATATCCTCTACAACACTTTCTTTAAATTGAGCATATTTTTATGAAGCACTCGACATGCTCTCCTGTAACTGCTTATTTGATCCATAACCTGATGTATTAAGTGCTAGTGAGATTCCTCTTTACATTTATCAAAACTCTTCATTGAATCTCTTGTGTTCTGATAATGGAGAAAAAAATCCGATGGAATCTCAACATCAAGTGGATTTTCAAGTTCTCTGGACAAGTGGAATGAAAGCTTCTTGGAGTATACAATGCTCAAGTACTTGCATGAATTTTTTCTATTATAATAGGTGTTGTAGCACCTGGAGTCACACCTTAGTTGTGACAACTGCATAAGCGACTAACTGAATAAATGAGAAGATGTGGATTTCGATGTTCGGTCTGCACAAGAAGATAGAATGTTAAAAATTGACATATAAGATGAAGAAGCAGACTGACATGCAATAGAAAAAAATATGCTATAAATGAGTTGAGAGTGTTAGTCACTTCATCATCCAAATTTAACATGTGTATACAGAACAATAACCACACAAATTAACTCCAGTAAGCAAGATTTTAAGTAAATTGTGAAGTGTGTGAAATTTATGTCGGAATTTATTATTAAATTATCCATATCTTTGCACAATCAAGGAGTTAATGAAACATGTCTTTCTCAACCTTCACCAAGGATCAAAATATTTAATGCAATGCACAGTGAAATTTTATTTTATTGATTTTTCTTTATTTTTTATTTTGTGTTTCTTTTGTTTTACAAAACAAACATTAAATACCATCAAAATGAAAATTTAAAATAGTGTATGTAATGAAAAGCTTTAAAGATTATTTTGTAGATCAAGAAACAATTATTAATTTCCATGTGATCCATCACCTTGCACAACAATTTTAACAAGAATTTTCTGATCATGCTTGGAAAGATGGTGCTCAACATCTGAGAGCATCAAGGTGATGAGATTTACGTAGCCATAAGCATATAGTCATCACCAATAGATAATCTAACTAGAAGAAGAGAAATTAGACAAGTTGGATGATATAAAGAAAATTTATTTAGGTAGTAAGGGATTTAAAAGAATGGCACCAATTTGTGATCCAAAAAATAATTGAAACTTTTAGCATTACTCACCTGTTTAGTAATAAAGCTTTCTGAAGCCTCGATGTGCATAAATTTCGCAAAGAAAAAAAAAATGCATGCAGAAAGATAGTGTTATAACAATTATGTACAAGTGGTATAACACTTTTTGACACACTGTTTACAAGACACATAAATCATGAGATCTACTCAAGAAAGGAACTCTATAGAAGTCTAAGACCTTGGTGAAGATATCAGTTGGTTGTTTCTCAGTCACAATAATAATGATCCGCGATGGAAGCACCCTTGAAGTATTCTTTCTATTATTTAGATCCATAGTAAAAACTTAAGCCACTAAACCCCACACCCTTTGTATTATTGTCTTGCAGTAAAGCATATTCCAAGATCAAATGTACCATAAACAAACTTAAATTATGTTTTCAACAATGATTGAGTGGCCTTAAGGTCAACATGGTACATAGCATAAACATAGACACTTAAACAAACATAGGGTTTACATACTTTAACATACAGAAGGCCCCATACCATGCTTCTATAAAGGGTGTCATCTGTTATTTGCAAGGTTCTGGAAAATCAGGAAAGATATAGAAACAAAGAAAACCGAGACGTGGAATCCCACTGTCCTTAAGATAAATTACTTCCCGCCTAGTGCTCACGGAAAGAAGTAATATACCCCAAAGATATAACGGTTTACCTCCTTTTCTGTAGTAGCACCACTAACAGAAAAGGCTCCGGCGAACTTCAGATGTTCGAGTTCAGAAGCTGGAGAAAATGAAAATGCAGAGAATGAAGTTCAGGTGAAAATGTTGTGTTCTTGTTTGCATGCAGGGAGCATGTATTTATAGGGAAAACAGAATTAATTCTGTCATTGAATTGTTGGCAGTTACAGGCTTAGTAACAACCCAATGTTTAATACTCTTTAACAGCCCAATGTTTAATACTCTTTAACAGCCCATGCTGTTACAAGTTTGAATTTAAATTCAAACCCATGGGCTCCTGAAAGCTCATCCGTCAGCCCAAATCCATTTTGGACCGAAGTTGATTTTGGGCTTTCAAAAAGTTACTTGGGCCTCGGCCGAGGCATTCCCCAAAGCCCAAGGCCCGAGCCCGAGGCGTGGCCGTGGCCGTGCCGTGCCGAGCCGAGCGAGCGAGCGAGCGAGCGCGCGTGTGGGTTTCCTTTGGATTCCCTCACATGTATAATTGATATACCTTAATAATGAGCTTTCATATATATACACTTACTTAAAGAGCATTTAAACCAATGTGGGATAATAACTAATCTTAGTTATTAATCCTACACTTAATACATAATCAAGTGGTAAACTTTATGTATTAATTTCTCACTCACCACATATCGGTTTTGAGTAAATTAAAATCCTACGATCATCTACTTTCTCCATAGATTAATCGTGTGAAGTTTAATTCCTACAAAATTAAACTTCCGACCACTTAATTATTTAATTAAAGTGTCTTATCTACACTTTAATTAATAACTAATTCCAACATCATCGACACTTTCTGTAGCACTGTCTGGCAGATCTTCTAACATGATCTTAGAGGGGTTTTCATGTGCATCGAATTCTCAATATTAAACCTTTTCAAAATAAATTTGACATGACCAGACTGTGATACACAAGAAGTTCAAGTGACCAACTAAGCTCATCTGAAGTATATGACATAAACCGCCACATAGTCATTCCTGACATATTTACATGATGGGCAAAAAATTATATCAACTATACAGAATTGAGTAAGATTATGCCAAATGGAATTTTCATGGAAAGGTTCTAATCAATTTCACTTCTTATGAAACCAAGTTGGAGCAAAAATTAATTCAATTTATCATACTAAGCCTTAGGAGTTTATTTTAATCTATGTAAAGCATTTTAAGCTTGTAAATAGAATTAGGCTTATATGGAAGTCCTTTAGGCTATTCAATAAAATGCTCATAAACAAAATAGTCACTAAAAAAAAGTCTCTTTCAACAATCATTTAGTTAAATTAAATATTGATAAAACAAGACATGAGAAGTAGGAACCAAATATATTCAAGTTTTAGTAAGTTGGGAAATGTATCAAAGTCCATTTCTTCCATATAAGCATAACCTTACACAAAAAAACTTGATTTGTTTTAGTTTATATTACTAAACCTATTAGTTTTGTTTCCATTCAAAGGCATTTTCAAAACATGGAACAAGATCCCACACATGATTTCTCACAAACTAATTTAGCACATCATGAATAACATTGATATATATCTTATCACTACAAACCTTACATAATTTTTAGGCGCTTAATCATGGCTAAAATTATGCAAAAGCACGTGAATGCCTAACTCTATGTTTGGCGAATTTTACTTGCGTATTTGTTTTGTAGTTTTTAGTGCAAAAATATATATTATTGAAGTACTTGTGGAATCCCGGTGGAGATTGTGATAGAATATGGCTTGGAAGAGTATTTGGAAGTGATCATGTTCAAGAAGGACATTAGGCCAACCTAAACTAAAGTCGGGCCGACCTACACAAAGTGAAGTAATAAACGTCAAGATAATGGAAATTCGCCGACTGAGCAAGCCTTCACTGGGCGAGCGATGTGTTAAAGGCCATAAAAACTTGGATGTCAGAATCAAGAGCTCGGCTAGGCAAGTCTTTGCCCCGACCAAATGAAAGAGTGATGCAACAAATGGCTCGACCATGCAAAACTTTGCACGACCGAATCATCATCCGTATTTTCACATGCGTATGCTGATATTTAACAGCCTAGTCTACTTTTCTCCATACCTGAACCTCGTTTTGTGTACTCCTATAAATACGCAGGTAGAGCCGGGAAGGAAAAGTTATAGCAAGCGGGTATTCAAGAGGAACACGCTGTCACACCATCTGTTTTCTCTGGTGAATTGTATCAACTATGTTTTTTAATTTAATGTGATTTTTTATTTATTAATCTAAGAAGTAGTTGACTATTCTTAGGATTTAGAAAGTAGGTTCTAATTATAATATAAATCATATATGTTAATGCTTATAATTAAGATTTTTTTTAATTGTCAAATTTCTTTAGTTAAGGGTTTATATTAGAGTAATTAGGGTAATACTAAACTATCACTATATCGATCCGCCTAGATATGTTAGAATTAGAACACTATAGTACTTTAGATAGGTTATCTTCTCCAGTCTCTGTGGGATACAACATTGTGTGCCACTAGCTAGAAACTACACCGTGCACTTGCGGTTAGACTGTTAGAAAATAGAGTGATCGGGTTTTTGGCACCATTGCTTGATACTAGTTTCTAGGTGCTATTTGAATATTACGATGTTTAATTTGGTGTACTCTAGGCCTTTAAATTTTTTTTTAATATTTTTCTTACTTAACTGAAAATTTTAATTTTACAGAAAATTTATTTATGAATGACAACAAGGTCCAAGAAAGGAGATCTTTTACCTTTTAATCTCAAAATCGAAGACATGAAATGATATTTCCTAACCTAGTAATTCTGCAACTGAACAGTGCTAGTGCATCTAGTAGCGAGCAAGGTCGACTCCACAGAGACTGTGTCCCATGTTCAATTTATTACACTAATTGTAATATGTCAACCTTATCTAGACTTTGAATTATGGTGAATTTGATAACTAACCTAAAGTGCAGAAAAGCAAATAATAAAGTAAACAAATGCTTAATAGAAGCAATAAATAATTACGAAGGATTGAATAAATAAAAGATTGTATGCAAGGGTTTCGATTTCAGTTACAATCTCCTATGTATGATTATCTTATTATTCTTGACTTTTAAACCAAATTCTAATATTTATTAGGCAGCTCTACCATAGGTAACCTTCCTCTCGGACAACACTAACATGTTGATCACGTATGAACAATTACCTTCTCGAGCTAATTATCACATTCGTAACTCCAGAGAGACCCTATACCAATGCCTACACAGATATCTCACTCCTCTCGGATGACTATTGATACCTGTGTTATATGTTATATGCTTATTAAGAACTCTCTCCTCTTGGACATTGAATTGTTAAGCAAGTGGAGTAAAATATGTCATCAATTTGATAAGTTCATAAAATAAGAGCAAGTATACAAATAAACAATAAGAATGAAGTCTAGAATAAATAAAACAAATCAAAACATAGTCAATTGATAAACCTACTTTCTAACCCTAGAAAAAATAAGCGTTTAGCTACTCATGTTTATAATCAAAACCCAAGAACTTTCAAAGACAAACAAACAGTCTCAATAATAAAAATAAACGAAATAACAAAACCCGAATTGTCTTGAATCTTGATCTTCTACGCTTAGCGTTCCTTGATCTTCAATTCAAGCCTCTAAAGTATTTTTTGTTATATATGATGATCTTATTGGGACTTGTTGAGGCTCTATTTATAAGTTGGGAAGGATTGGGGTTGAAACGGGCCGAGAATAGGCTAAAACATGTGCAAAACATGTAAATCACCTTGCCAACTCGACCGAGTTAGTGAAACCCACTCAACCAAGTTGACTTTGTTGTGCCATACTGGTTCTTGCTTCGAACAACCTACTTGACCGAGTCCATCTCACCAACTCGCTAGTTGACCGAGTTGGCTTACCGAACTCGATCGAGTCAAAGTTCCAGCTTTTTTGCTTCCCACTCGACCAAGTCGGTCTTTTGGCCTGATTTCCTCCAAACTCTGTCGTTTCACCACTCTCTTTGCTTGTATTCATGTCAAACTTTGGCCCAAAGGGAATTTTGGCTTAAAACCCACTTAATGAGCTATAAAATAAGCACACACGGGGGTCATACGACACAATATGATGAATCTAAGCAATAACTGCGCAATAATGCATGCAGATGCCATAAAATGCTTATCTAAATCAACATAAATGCATGCATACAAGACACATTTCAAGCCAATTATCGAAAGAAAAATGCTAGCCGAGCAAAATGTAACTTGTTTCCAGTGGTAGACGAACTACATAACTACTGGTAAATATTCAGAATGGAAAGCCACAAGAAAACATCTAGCCACCCATTAGGGATTTGATTAGGCTGGTAGTTATCTGAAACTTTTTGGCATAAATAGACTACCATACATTTGGACTAAAACTTGAATTGATCTCTATGGTGTAGCAACATCAGGTCAGGGAGGACCCACTAATGGGATCTGGCATCTAGCCCAATTTTTGGAGACACGCGATACCAACAAAAAAAATGGGCATCTAATTCATAACATATTATAATATATTATAATCAACCACGCAGTAGTAGCTCCTGTTTATGCTTCCTAAAATATTCAAATTTAAATTTTATTATCTAATTCATAATATATTATAATTAATAAGTTAAGTGAAAACTTACTAAAAAAATGGTTCAATCTCCTCACAGTTTTGGAAGACAAACCATTGGGTCGCGTTAAACTCTTCTTCCGATAGTTCAACGTATGTAGTTGCTCCGAAATGCCTACATTTCTGGGAGAAGATCGATAGACTATCATCAATCCCTTTATCATTGTTACGCTAATCTCGGTTGAACCTAGTTTCAATACCCGTCAAGTACATCGAACAAAAAGTTAGACACTCCTTTGCGATGTATGCTTCTGCCACTGAACCTTCAGGACGAGCTTTATTCCTCACACTCTGCTTTAGGCCACCCAGAAACCTTGCAAAAAAAATACATGTCAAACACGTTTCGAATAATTCATCGTACATAACTATATTTAGTATATATTTTTTCTTACCTCTCCATTGGATACATCCATCTAAACTGTGCAGGTCCACCGATTAATGCCTCACTTGGTAAATGAACAGTCAAATGTACCATCACATCAAAAAAGGCAGGTGGATATATCTGTTCAAGTTTACAAAAAATTAAACAAATATATTCTTTCATTTTTTCCAGGTCACTTCGTTTCAACTTTTTACAGCATAAGCGTTGAAAGAAAAGACCTAACTCAGCAAGAACATTCGAGACATCCTTATTTAAGGACCCTCGGATACCAGCAGGAAGTATTCTTTGTAAGAGTACATGGCAGTCATGACTTTCAATCCAGAAATCTTTTGATCGCTCGTATTAACACAACGAGATATGTTAGAAGCATACCCATCAGGAAACTTAATCAATCTGAGGAACTCACAAAATAATTGCCGTTCTTTCTTTGTCATGGCATAAGATGCAGGAGGCATCACATATTTTCCATCATTTATCCTCTTCAAGTGCAACTCCTTACGGATATTCATATCTTCCAAGTCTTGTCTTGCCTTTATAGTATCTTTTGTCTTCCCCTCTACGCTCATCATAGTTCCTAATATACTCTCACAGATATTTTTTTCAATATGCATTATATCTAAATTATGCCTTAATTTCAACTTACTCCAGTACGGCAAATCAAAAAGAATACTGCGTCTTGTCCAATTCAACTCCTCAGGCTTACGTTTCCTCTTTTTACAAGCAAACTTCCCTGGTATCCTGTCTTCTAATCTTTATAACTGCTCTAGTACGTCCTCACCAATTAGTTCTCTAGGAGCTTCTCTATCTTCTCTTTTACCATTGAATTTCTTGCTTCTCCTCCAAGCATGATTTTTCAGTAAATATCATCGATGTCCCATGTAACAAACCTTGCTTCGTAATCCCACAGAAGATGTCTCCATATTACAAACTGGACATGCCATGTAACCTTTGGTACTCCACCCAGGTAGATCACCATATGCTGGAAAATCATTTATTGTCCACATAACAGCGGCATGCAACTGAAAATTACAAACATCGAATGTTTCTACCCCTTCAACCCACAATTGCTTCAATTCTTCCAGTAATGGTTGTAAGTACACATCAATGTCCTTTCCAGGAGAATTCTTGCCCGGTATAAGCAAAGACAACATTAAGAATGGATCCTTCATGCAATCCCAAGGAGGGAGATTCAGTGGAGCTAAAATTACAGGCCACATGCTGTAGGTGGTGCTTAAGTGCCCAAACGGATTAAAACCATCGGTTGCTAGTGCTAGTCTCACATTTCTTTGATCACTGGCAAACTGAGGGAACTTATTATCAAAGTCTTTCCAAGCTAGGGAATCTGCCGGATGCCTCATATAATCATCATCAATGCGTTTTTCTTTATGCCACACCATATTTTTAGATGTTTTTGACAACATAAAAGACGTTGAAACCTTGGTCTTAAAGGAAAATACCGTAAGATCTTTTGCGGAATCTTCTTCCCTTTATCATCATTAATTTTCCATCGAGAAGTCCCATAGATAGGACAAGCCTGTAAGTTCTGATTCTCCTTCCAAAATAAGGCACAATCGTACTTGCAAGCGTGGATACATTCATAGCCCAATCCCAAATCACACAAAAATCTTTTCGCTTCATAGTAAGAACTTGGTAGAGTCTCTCCATCGGGTAAAGCTGACTTCATCAACTTTAACATCATATCTATAGTTTTGTTGCTCAACCTATTATAAACCTTTAAGTGGAGCAATTGGATGATGAAAGAAGTTTTTGAAATTTTCTTACAACCAGGATATAATTCTTTTTTAGCATCTGACATGAGTGCCTCGAGATATGCTGGAACACCTCTACTGTTGGCCTCACCATCAGTTGGCATATTTTTCAGTATACTCTTGATGATATCGCTCACCGAGATTAAGAAACAAATCATCTACACCATCATTATCATCGTCATTAACATCCCTATTTCCATCAGTAACAACATTATTATCGGTCTGTTCACCTTCATTTGCATCTGAATTTCTCAAGTTATTCAAACTAGATTCACCATGATGAAACCATGTAATATACCCTGGATCTATCCCCCATCCATAATATGGTGTTTCACTTTTTTTTTATCTCTTATTTTCAGGTTCAAACAGTCTACACAGGGACATCGAATATGATACTCTTCGCCCAAATGTGTCTCAACAAATTTCATAATGTAACGACCTGATTCCCAAAATCTTTTAAATAAAATATTTCTCCGCAATCCATGAGTAATTTAGTAAAATTTCTAAGAAATTTTAAATAAGTCGTTACTAACAACCTAAATTTTATATATTTAAAAAAAAAAATCTAACTTCACAAACCCACCTATATAAACTAATACATAAACAATAAATAGTCAGAAATACATTTTACTTAATTTTCCAAAATTACTAACTAAATAATCCAATTTCAAAGTTAAATAAATAAAATAAGGCAAGCGATTATTCCCTAATAAGAAGTAAATGACAATAATTAAATTGAACTAGCGCGGAAGCATTTTCCTAAAATTTCTTAACTAAATAAAATAAATCAACTAACATGGCAAAAATCCAAAACTTAACGAGTGAAATACTGAATTAAAATGAGTTCAAATAGCAACAATAATTGATAATCATATGCTCTGATCCGCCTCGCTCCTCCGCCGACACCAAGCTAATCTGTAAGGATCAATAATGGGATGGGGTGAGCTTCCTTCAGCTCGTGGAAGCTTACCATTTATCACAAAAATTATATAACAAAAAGGCATACGTAGTACAATTATAATGATGTGTTTGTATTGGCAAGTCACATAGAGCTAACTTGTATTGGCAAGTAGTAAATAGTCAATTACTTGTATTGGCAAGTAATAATAAAATAAAAGCACATGTAAACATTCAATTATACAATTAAAGTAATAAACAGTAAAACCCCCACCTGAATTGTCTTGAGTAAAATTGATGGAATGACATGCAATATTAAGCCCGGGGTCCGAATTCCGTATAACCTACACGTATATGGCACGTGTATTTTAATATTATTATTAAATCTTTAACAAAAAGATTTGGAAATTGATGGAAAGGAAATAAATACAAAAGATAGCCCGGATTTGAGTTGAAGAAGCAAAGTGAAAAAAAAATATAAAAATATAAGGCACAAGTTTGAAATTCCTACAAAGTTAGGGGTATTCATTCTAAATGTAATCACCAACGTGGTCCCCACCCCTCTTAATCCCTCCTTTCTTATTTCCTTTCTTACACTGCCAAACACCCTAAGAAAACAAAATACTCCCTCTCAAATAAAGGCATCCATCACTATCATACTTTTCTCTCTCCTATTTATTCATATATATTCACATTCCTTCTTCAACTAATATATCATCTCTTTCTCTTACACTATTCTACTGTAACTATACACGCACACGTAACAGTACCTACACACACAAACCACTGCACACATTATTTCACGCAGAACGCACACACACACACATACACACAGGCACACACTAATTACACGCACAACACACACTCTGGTTCTCACACAGCTGCACATACATATATCATATCACATACTTATACACGACTACCTACTCTGATCCGCAACCCCCCACTCATAACAGCATATGCATATTCTGAATATTATAATATCGAGGATTAGGAATTTATCTGCTTATTGTGTTTGAACCTTTGAGTAGTGTTTTGATGAATTTGGGATAAGGTCGGTGCTGCCGGAATTTCATTAAAGATGATTGAGATATTGAAGTAAAAATAAAAATAAAAGAAGAGTTGTTCATACCTTCTATCGAACAGTCGGCGGAAGGAAAAGTTGGATGCTGTGAACAGAAATTTGCGAGGGTTTTGCAGAAAAGGAATAGGTTTCTAATACGCATATTTATATCTAACTTATTGGCTGATTTATATAGGTTTAGGGGTATTATAGATAGAGATAATCAGATTTTGTGATATCTTCATTAACGTAATTCAGTTATCGGAATTCTGGATTCCTTTGGGCTCAAGACATGGGCCCTTGCATATTAGTGAATTGGGCTTGAGTATTGGGCTCAAAGAATTGGGCTTATTATAACATGTATGAATAAATGAATGAATGTAATAAATTAATTCCTATTGAGGCATCGGACTTAAATAAATTAATAAATTAACGAGTAAATTGCAAATAAATGGATTCGCAAGCTAATAAAAATTCCCAATATAAATCGGGCTTGGAAATATTAAATGGGTCAAATTGAATTGGTGCTGGGCATAAACCCAACATTGGAAAAAATGAATAAAATGATTGGCCAATTTGATAAATCAAGTCAATTAATAATAATAATAATAATAATAATAATAATAATAATAATAATAATAATAATAATAATAATAATAATAATAATAATAATAATAATAATAATAATAAAATACCGGGCGTTACACATAAGTAGTTTACTCCATCCAAATAAGACTTTGACCACTTAATTGCACACATCCAACTCTTGTCCATTTTGGTTCAACCTAATGTTCAAGAATGCATATAACGTGATTCAAACGGGACTACATTATATAATTTAAAAATATAAATACATATTAATTCATTCATTCTTTTATTCAATTGAAAATATATAAATCATCGAGAAATTTATGGACAACTCACATCCTACAATTTTTTCCTCAACAGTACCTACTCACTCAAGTTCTAAACTATTATTATAAAACCACATTGCACTTAATGATAATAAAATATAAAAATAAATCAACCCATCTTCCTAATACCTCATAAAATAAACTGAGGAAATATATAATATTTTGAATGTATATACTTGACGTATATATGTATACCATATTTAAATTTTGTACATTTATAAGAAGAAAAAATATGACTTTTGAATTTTCGCAAATGGAATAGTTGCAGCAGTAAATTCTATGCGACGATGAGAAAAACTTTATAACTCAAAAAATAGTCAATGGATATCTTTCAAATTATAAAATAATATAGAAGACATGTACATTGAATACATATCCAAAAATTGGAATTTTTGAAGTACTTTAAATACATATTTCGAATTTTATAAAATTAAATATAGAAGTTTTCAGATTCTGTACAGCCATGAGAAAATATTTATAACTAAATAATTACTTGATGGAAAATTCTTAAATTTGTACAGGATAAAAAGGACATACTGTAGAAAAACATATCCAAAAATCATAATATTTGAACACATATAAGTATATATTACGAATTTTTTAGACGGAAAAACAGAATATTTAAAATCTGGATTAGCGGAGATAGAAAATTAATATATAAAATAAATTACGACTCATATGGGATTGAAATTTTTTCAGTAACTTGAGAACTGTTGGTAGAATAACATACTAAAAATTCATCAAAAACTAATAAGTATAGATATGGTTTTCAAATTTGATAAAGAAGATACCTGAGAATAGAGTGAAGGAGGAAAACGAGGTTCGGACGATGATGTCGGCTTCACGAAGGCCCCTACTGTGTTTTGGACGAAAATTTTATGAAAAATAGATTATTTGGGTTGTGATTTTAATTTATGACATGAATCTCTTATTTATAGATTATATATCTCTAGGATATAGGACTCCTAATTAGGCTAGGAAATTGTTATCTTGTTCTCTAAGTAAAAATAATGGTTGAGAAGATATTTTCAGATTAATTTAGAGGTGATAAGTATATAATAGTCTCAGTGACAACTATCCTCGAATGAGTAATAGGTGAGTTGGTAGAGTGCTTACCTGATCTTCAGGAGGTCTTGGATTTGAACCCCAACTCAGACGTTTTATATTACTTTTTTAACTTTAACTTCATATGTTAAATATATTGAGTATGAATAATTCTCAAATAAGTAACAGCTAAGTTGGTAGAGTGTATACTTAATCTTCAGGAGGTGTTGGGTTCGGACCCAATTGATGTTTTATTTTACTTTTTTTATTTTAACTTCATATGTTATATATAATGAGTATGAATTAATTAATAATATGAGCTTTAGACTAATTGGTGAAACATTTGGGCCTTTTATTAAAGGTCTAGGGTTCAATTCCTGAAAATATTTTTTTTTTTTTCCTTTTTCTAGTTCACACTTCTAATAATACAAATTAATGAACATTATCAACAATTTTAAATATCTTAGACGAAAAATTATCTACATGTTTTAATTACTATAATGCAACAACAAAAAGAATTATAAAAAGTAAAAACTATTTTAGTTATGATATTCGTATTTGTCATCAAATATATAACACAAACATATTAAATTGTGAACGAAATATCTTGCAACGTCACCAAATATAACATTTGTGACAAAATAATTTTGTTATCCTTTCGAAAAATAATAAAGGTGACGAGTTGGTACTCATCATCAGTGAATATGAATATTCACGACGGAGTAATTTTGTCCCTTAATATTTTTAAACATTTGTGACAAGTTTTAATGTTATCACAAATTCAAAAATGACAAACTAATTGCCTTTCGACACCAAATTCAATTAAATATAACGACACCATTTCGTCACACTTACGCACGAGTATTAATAATGGAATATTTTATCGTCACTAATAAAAAGTGATTGTGACGATGAACATTGTCATAAATTAATAATATTTTTTGTCTTTAAAATCAGTTGTGACCAATTTATTTATATCGTCACGAAATATAAGAATAGATGACAAATAAGAATCAATCATTAATTTTTTTAAACAATTAGTGACGATATATGACATTGTAACGAAAGAATAAAATAGGTGACATTATAGACCGTCGCTAGTTAGTTTGTACTTGTCGTGAAAAGGTTACCCTCCAAAATTTTGGTACGAAAATCTATCTCTAAGAATGATTGTGACACATTTCCAATGTTCGTCATGATATATGCTAATTAGTGACGATTTATTTTAAAATAATGACAAATATAAAAGTTGTCACCATAACGAATATTATTACGACGAAAATTACATTCGTCGCTATTATGCAACAAAAGGTGACAAAACTTTGTGCGTCAAGAAGAAAATCGTCACAAAATAACATATTTCTTGTAGTGATGATGTAACACATTTACCCATTGTCCCATTCTCACAAAGGAATAAAGCTAAGACATGGTTTAGCTCCCAGACCATTAATAACTAGGCGGTTTTGCGTAAAAACTTCCTTTTAATACTTCTCGCCCAACAAGATGTTAAAGCTCAAGAGAGAAGTCACTCAATTTTGTCGATTAGATTCGAAGCTGCTATATGGAGCATGGAAAAGGTACCGAGGATTGTTAAGAATGTTCCCGTAACATAGATTTTCAGATGATCAGCAAATATGCTACTTTTATAATGGATTGCTAGCCCACATAAAGACCATTGCAGACATCTCAGCTGGAGGTGCTTTACTTGCTAAGTCAATTGCTGATGCCATTACAATACTGGAAGAGATGGAAACTAACAGTTTCTAGTGGCCAGTAGAATGCTCCATGTTAAGAAGAGTTGCTGAAGTATCTGAAAAAGATATAGTGACAACATTATTAGAGAAAATCACCACACTGGCAGAACAAGTAAGCTTGTTGATGAACCACCACAAGAGCCTAAATGGGGCCGATTCATGGCAACTTAGAAGAACCACTATAAAAGGCCGTATGAACAATATGGGGAATAAGAACTTCACCGGAAAATTTAGACCTAAGCGAATGAGAAATAGATACAATCCAAGAATGAGGAATCATCCCAACTTCTCATATGCAAATCCAAATAATGCTCTTCACCACCACCGGAATTAATTATGAATAACAAAGTGAATAATGAGTCTAGGAAGTTGAGTCTTGAGGAAATAGTGACATCTTTTATGAATGCAACACGTGTAAGGAATGGAAATAACGAGTAAGGATGAACAACCTAGAAGGGCAAATATGCGACTAAACACAAATGTAGAAACATGGCTCATATGGGCTAATTGGCAAAGACAGTGGGTAGTTCACCCCAACCTGGTAACCTAACCCCAAGGAGCAATGCCATGCAATCATTGAAGGAGAAATGGAGGAAAATAAAAGGTAGCTGAAGGGAAAACCTAAAGAAAATGAGATAGTAGAAAGAATCTCAAAGAAAAGAGAATGGGAATTAGAATGAGCTAAAGAGGCTGAAGAGTTTCTTTCTAACCCTTATGTGTGTATACCATTCCCATTAGCTCAAAATATATATGCAAACCCATAAATTCTTCTTTCACGTAGGTGGACAGAAATCTGTATTGTGGAAGAAAAATTAAGGAAGTGATGAACGTAAAGAAGAAGGAAAAGGAAGAAGACAAAACAAAGGAGAGTTTCTCAATTCCATGTTATATTGGCAAGAGTAAATTTGAGCATGTCTTATGCTATCTAGGATAGAGTGTTAATCTAATCTCCCTAACTTAAAAAATATGGGTGTTTCTTACAAAATAATGTAGTGTCCAAAATACCCTTCTATTATACATTATTTATGAGGAATGTGCAAGGACAACTACATAATTTACCATATTTTTAATATGTATTTATTACAAAAAATTAATAATATCATCCCCTAAGTTTTATGTTGCTTATTTGTATTGTTTTTAAATCTAAAACTTCTAATCAAATGCAATAAGTTTATATTTTATTTTTTAGATATGGAATTAATTAAACTTGTGTAATGTAGTATAAAATTTATAATTTATTAAATTTTCATAATATATATTTAGCTTTAATGCATTGTTTGACATGAAATTTTTTTTTTAAAAAAAACTATATGCAAATTCAATATATCATGTGGAGTAAATTGGAAGAAAACTACAATAAGATCATGGATATAACTTTTAGGATATATTACAAGGTAATTCTAATATAATATTTTTGACGAAAAAACATATGCTTACGATGCAAAGAAAAAATATCATGCATTATGTTTTTATGCTAAATAATAAAAAATAATTTTAAGATAAGCAGCTGGTCAGACATTCGTAAAAATTAGAATAAGAGAATTATTATCTAAAATTTGTATTCCTATCAAACGACGATTTTATCCAATGACATTTCACGCCCTATATTTTAGTATTATTTCAATTTTAATTTTTAGCATATCTTTTTTATCACATACTCCCTCTGTCCTGGCCTAATTGTTCTACTTGCCTTATTTGTTTGTCCCAAGTTAATTGTCCTACCCCATAAATGGCAAATTCTCCCATAATCTCCACTATCAAATTCTCCACATTCAATCTCTACCTTTGAAAAAGTCAAAGATTCCACAAAATCTGCTTTTTCTTAGTCTCCGTGCCAGGCCAAGGTAGGACAATTAGCTTGGGACGGAGGGAGTATATAATATTGGTAAAAAATGTGAATATGAATAATCATGTAGAAAAAAATTAAAAAGGTTGTACGCGATTTACAAACAAATTTAAAATCACAGAATATCTTTTAATATCTTATAAAGTAAATATTTTAATATATATATATATATATATATATATATATATATATATATATATAAGAGTACTCTTCAGCCTGTTATTCATAACTATATTTCATTACTAATTTAAATAACTTTTTGTAGCATATTCACTGGATCAGAATATATTATATAACTATGCAAACAATGCATGACTTATTTACATACCCAATCTTTGTTTATATTTCTAAAAGTGAAATTTCAAACTCAAGTGAGAATATTCTTGATGTATATTTTTTTATAATAAGTACTCCCTCCGTCCCAGTTAACTTGTCATAGTTGACCGAGCAAGGATGTTAAGAAAAAATAGATTTTGCTTTTTCTTTGACTCTTTTAAAGGTGGAGATTGAGCGTGGAGATTTTGAGGGTGGAGATTGTGAGAG
Source organism: Ajuga chamaepitys (assembly GCA_958295605.1). Lineage (NCBI taxonomy): Eukaryota > Viridiplantae > Streptophyta > Magnoliopsida > Lamiales > Lamiaceae > Ajuga > Ajuga chamaepitys. The sequence goes on along the minus strand of OY282507.1, from coordinate 8,357,101 downwards.
AACGAAATTTCATTTTTAAGTGTGTGCAAAGTTAAGTGGGACTGATCGAAATGAAAAGTGTAACAAGTTAGCTGGGACGGAGGGAGTAATATATATTGAAACTAAGTTCTACTTATCTACTTCCTCTTAACATGTGAATAGTAATTGTTAACAATAAATTAGATAAAAGTTAGTTCAAACGACTAGCTAACTCTTGTTAACAGAGTTGGTTTTACTTAGAGAGTAAGTTAGAAGTTTGAAATCTTCCCTAATTATATCTTTTTAATTTCTACAAAAGCTCAAAATTTAGAAGAGATAATAAATTTAGAAAGTAAAGTAATTTAGCTCGATCTTTATGAAACTTCTTTATTGATTCATGATAAAACAATGCGTACATATATTTTCATTTGATATACATCTCAATAAGAAAGTTAACTAACACTATCTATAATTATTGATATATAATTACTTGAAAAGTATTAATTCACGATTTCAAGTAACATATATTAGAAAACAGAAAGAGATATAATTCACATTCTCATGTATATATATTTGATATATATTTTGCATTTACATTAAATAACCTTTAGTTTAAAGGTGATGTGGTACGACTTATATGATTGTTAATGGGATAATTTGAAATATATATATATATATATATATATATATATATATATATATTAATTTATGGCTCTTCAAAACTATATTTTTTTATTTTTTTTATTTAAAATCATTGAAAGAAACAATGGATTATATACATGAAGTAAGCATATGTGCGATCATTTTATCCTTATACATATAAAAATATATGACATAACTTTTAACAAAAGTAAAACAAAAAAAAAAAAAAAAAAAAAAAAAAAAGCAAAAAAGACTAACATATACTCCTCCATCCCCAAAAAAGAGTTATTTTTGAGAGAAGTATAATTTTTTAATATTTTTGTCAATTAGATGAATGTACTACTTTCTATAACTGTGAACTCTGATTAGTTATTCGAATTTATATTCGTTTATTGACTTATTTATAAAATTGAAATTTTAATATATACATTGACTAATAAAACAATACATGGACATCTTGAAAACTTGACTGTTTTTTCAAGACACTCCACAAATTTAAAAAAGTTAGTTTTTTTTTTAAATTTATAGAACAAATGAGGTTACTATAAACAATATCATTGTTGTTTTACTTTTGTTAAAAAAATCTCTTTGAATTTAATTTTCACTTACTGTATTTCTGTTTATTAAAATCAAGCATTGAAAGTATTCAATCATATTATACAACGCATTGGTACAAGATCCATATATATTAAGGAGTATATATTTTTAATCATTAGAAACCTATGGAATAAGAAGTATTTTTTATCCTGACATATATACTATATAATTTTATAAGATTATTTAAAGTAAAAAACATATTAGTAACTTTGAGTTAATTATATATATCACGTGCAACGCACGTGTCTCTAACTAGTCCCATTAAAAGCATATGAGAAACTAAATATAGAAAGATGTAAAGTAACTTCAACTGCCACGCGAATCGATCTTTGTTATATGCTATGGGGGTATCGAAGATATTTTACTACAAATAGAAACTCCTATCTTTCCAATATACTTCACTATAGTAGACGTAAAGGAAGATAAAAGTTTACCATTATTACTAGGAAGACCATTCTTCACTACGAGCCACCCTATATTTGATATGCGAGAAAGGGAGATCACTTCTCGTTTTGCAAACGAAAAAATTTTCTTCCCAATCATGGGAAATCCTAGTAGTAGCGAGAACTGTAATATGACAAGAAAACCTAAAAAAAAAAAAATTGAATTTAATAGCAAAGAGAGTGCGTGTGGAACTAGTTTACCTAAACTGACTCATGTTTATTGAAATGGATGCTACTAATGAGTCCGTATGAAGGATGGATGAATATGAAGAAGAGGAGGTAATGGAAAAAGAGAAAGAAGTACTGCAGTATGGAGTGATTTTAGAAACGATAGGCAGAGGCGTAACTGGGACATACTGGTGGAGTTGGAATATCATCCTACTCAATATGTGACGGTGAAACAACATAGAAGCTAGGCATATATGATTACGCATGGGCGATGTTTCATCAGTGTGCATGAGGAACTGCAATGCAAGGTAGATGGTCTACCTATTCAAGGATCAATGGAAATCATGAGCATGTTTGAGGTCCAGCGAGACGCAGTTACAAATATGCCCAGTAAAATAAAATTCCAACTGAATAACACTAACTATTAGTAGACCAGAATTGATTTAGACGAGATTTATGGAGTAAAGTGTTCAGGGGCTTACATAGAGCCCCTTTACTATGAAAAGAAAGAGTTTTGGAACAAATTAGTGAAAATTACAAGGGAGCCAACACATCATGGTGAACAAGAAGACGATTATTGGGAAAATTAAAACCCAATGTTTCAATACATTTGGAGAGTTTTAGCTCATATATTCTGTGCAAGATGTCCTACTAAGAAAGTAAGTGAAGATGGGATGTTCATTATGTGGTCTATGGTAAAGCAAGCCATGTTAACTCCAAATGCAAAATGATCCGGAATCAACGTATCTAGATGGGAGGAATGAAAGCCTCCAACACAGTTGAATGCATTAAGATTACTAAGAAGACACTGCTTGAAGGTCGACAAAACTAAAAAGCTCATGACTCAGCAACGCAGTACAACATATTTTCTGCTACCATACACAACACTGACAAATGCATTGAATGATCGGGCAAATTAGCTTATGAATGAATGGATGCATCACCAAAAATTTTATTTATGAATTTGGATGAATATGTGGTAAATAAGACGAAGATAAAAGAAGGGGTAGTTAAATCTAAAGAGAATGGCTAACTAGATGATCGATTGGTTGGTTCTTTTATGCTTTTAAAACTAAAATTAGATAAACTAGTAATTGAGGCTAATGAGATCAATTAATGAGAAAATATTTAGGTTTAAGACAATTAATAAGGATAATATAGGATTAAATTTCAATCATGGGCATTTACCAATTTATATCTCGACTGACTTAGTCATTAAATCGAAAGCTAGCTATTAGGGAATGATCACTAATTACATGTAAATGTCTCTCTCGGAGTGACTTACATGTGGATTGTACACAATTAACCACCGCCTCCAATCAATTAGTTATGTACAACTCCCAAACGAACCTAAGATCTAAAATTCCCATGATTAGTTCAAACCTCTCGATTATAATGCCTAATCATGTCAGTTAATGTGATCTTGGATTAAATCTCCCCTCTCGGTTTCAATTCAATCCATAATAAATTGCTAAACAATTGACCAAATCATTCGACAAGCATAATAGATAATTAATCAACAAATACTATAACAAGGGATTAAATCAATCGGGTAAAAATTACTAATCACCCATAATCTACTTTCTAAACCTAGATTAAGGAAATTTATCCAACCATAATCGTCATAAATGATAAACACAAATATATAGAGATAATCATTTTCATACAAATATTATTGAGTAATGGAAAGATCAGACCTAATAAATGTTGATCTAGATCTTGATCTTCAAAGCAAACTTTGCCCTAGCTTTCGCTCTCTAATTTCTTTTAAGTTCAAACTACACAAATGATTATAGATGCTAAAAATATGAAAGAGGAATGTTAAATACTTAGTTTGGGGGCATTAAGTGAAAATGGGCGCAAAATAGGATCACATGGCTAAGCCTGCGTAAAGTTTACCGGCTACAGGCACGGTCTGTGCGCTTTAAGGCTTTGGCACACAACCAGGCCGATCCTGGTTTCTTTATTGGATTCCCTGCCTTTGCGCAATGTCCGTGAAAGTCCTTCTTTATTTGTCGTGCGCTCTCTTTTCTGCTAGCAATTCTTCTAATGCACACAAGATCCATGTGTGATACCCTCTAAGCGCACGGGCATGCCGTGCATGCTCTTTTTTGGAAGTTTCCTGGGCTGAGCCATGCATGGTCCGTGCATGTTTCCCTTTGTGTGCACGGGTTGGACGTGCGGGCCCTTTTTCTCTGATTTTTCCATTTGTTTCTTGCTATTTTCATCGTTTTTCCTCCTGTCGGTGTACTTTTGGTCTATCTACCTGCAAAAACACCTGAAAAAATTGATTTTCTGACGACAAGAAGAAAATACGCTATATCGATGATAAACGGGAGCTTAGAATCTATAAATATACAACAAAATCTCTATTCTAAGCATCTTTCATAACCAAAAATTCCGTTTGTCAACTCTCCCAAACTAGAACCTTGCTCATCCTCCAGCAAATAAGAACAAATAATGAGTGTTTTGTTTCTTGATTGGAGGATATACATAGGTAGCATTGGTTTTATTTGGAAATGTATTTCAGATAAGATCAATCACAACATACATGCAACATAGTAAGCCACGTGTTGGGGTTTTTTCATAATATCCTCACAAGTTTGTGTATCACGCAAACACTCAAGTTTTTAAGAGGTTCGTTTTTTGCCCAAGTTGACTACAGATGCATGCCCTACTATAAGCTTGCCCATTGTCTTGATTCTCCATCACTATGATAGTTACAAGCAAAGAATCATAAAGGTCTTAATTTGGTTGTAATGTAACCTCTTTGGACTAGGTAAGACAAATTTGAAAATGAGTGACTTAACTTGGATTGAATGAGTTTCACTCACCAATTCCCGTCACATTCCACTCCCACACTTTTCTATGGTTGCAACTACCCTATCTTCCAAAATGCCTCAACCATTTATTGTCTTTGTTTCCTTTCAAGTTGTGAGTTGAAACAAATGATGTGTTCAAACTCATCCCAATCAAATCCAAATGTTGAATTCTTTTGACCATTTTCCAATTCTAACCTATCAAAACATTCAAGTACTATTTACAATTTTTTAATAATTTGGGATGACCCTAATAACAAATTGTCCCATTCTAACCTACTATTTTTTATAAGTCGAAAATATGGACAAAAGAATTCTAAGATTGATTTCTGGATAATAAATGGCTGCTATTTTTCGTTCTTTCTTAGCCACAATCCACGTTGTCTCATATTTTTAGATCAAGACCAGACCCTTCTTACCCATTTCTTAACCAACTCTCTCAAACTCATTCAATCCAGCAATGGAAAAAATAGTTAAAAAATGGATAATGCTTGTAATTTAGCTATCAACAAATAAGTTTAAGGCTCAAAAGGGCTAACTAGAGACAATTTGTACATATGTTCAAGAACAAATAAATAGGCTCAACAATATCAATCAACAATTGCCTTAATCAGTTTCAATTCTCATAATCAACCGTGTGATTTCAAAGAGACATGGGGCAGCTTCTAGCTACATGGTGCAAATGATCAACTATACACACATTGAAAAATTAAACTCCAAAATCGGAGTTCTTGAAATAGGCTCAAGACCTCACTGGTTCATATTACGAAAACTCCCTATTTCACAACTCAAATGCACATATATATCTACTTTTCAAGCACAAAACATTTTTCCTTCTATCATCAATAATACAAATCCAATACCTACCACCCATCTTCTCCTCATTTCATGAAAGGTTTTTGAAATTTTTTCCTCAAAATTCATCACAAGATTTTTATCAAGGTTCAAGCATCAACATCATAAGGAATATCAACCATCATCAAGCAATAAACCCCAGATATAACTAAATATTCCAAAATATAAGCTAAAATCCGAAGATCCTAAAATATAGTATGAAAACATAATTCAATAATCCAATACATCCTAATCAACTAGCAAGGGGTTCTACAGTTAAGTAAAGTAAATGAAAAGTTACGTAAAACACAACCAGCCACAATAACACCTCAAGACCACCCCTCAAACTAATTTTTAGCTACATACCAAATGCGTAAAAATAGTTTGAAAAAGAACTCCTCCTAAGGGGAGGGCGGTGACAGTGCATAATGCCCAGCTTGCACATGAAAATCCTCGAGTTGTTGCATCATTCACTTGAGAAGCCGAATGTCCGGGTTGGTCTCTATCAAGGTGGTGATCATCGTGGCAAGGGACTACTTGATTGCAGACACTCTATCTTCCAAAGCCACAACACCTCCGTGCCGTCAAGAACCCTCTCCGGAGCTTATGGGATGGCTTTCTTCACTATCTAGAGGCAGGAATTAGGAGTTACTCAGCGTGCAGTTACTTTCTCTGTTGATCTGCATCCATGGATACACCTTCTTGTCATTGTTGCTTTTGGCTATTATCTCCCTGGCAGCCTTATGTTCTTCTTTGTGGGCTGCACTTTTCATCAACCAATTTGCCTTGTCGAGGATCATTGTTAAGGTTGTACTTGGCAAAGGAAATTCATTCGTGTCTGCCTGTTGAAGCATTCAGAAGGGTTGCTTCAACTGCAGGTAAGTGAGCTATATCAAAGATCGAATATGTATCCGATTTTTGCCCAAAACTGATCAGAGCCCTTTAAGATCGAGCAGAAGATGCGGAGCAATGGCCATAATAACCCACCGATCCGAACTTCCCTTGTTGCCTCTTGAACATTGTGAAACTGGTTAATTAGGTGGGCGGCTGAATTGAACTTCTTGGGTTGAAGCATACACCACATTATGAATAACTTGTCCCCCCTTCTCGGTCCAGATTCACCCTTCGCTATTAAAGTGCTTGAGATTATTTTCCACATAAACCTAAGGGCGTCATTTCGGATTTTGGAGGCTTTTTTATGGCTTGCCATGAAATTTCGATCTTCTATTATCTCCTTCCAATAGCTTATCAAGTTGAACTTCTTTGAATATATGTACATGTCGGTGGCTGAAAAGCGGAAGATGTCAGCTATTTTGTGATCAGATAAGTGAAAATCTTGATTACAGAGCTGGAAATGCTGATTGTTGGTATCTTGTCTTGATTGAAGTTTACAGAAAGAGTGGTAAAAAATCCCATATTAGCTTCTTATAAGTGGGCCAAGTCTGCTGTATGTAGTAAGTCCACTCCATCCACTCAGTAGCTCAATGTCCTCCCCTATGCTCGTGGCAGTCATGCACGGCCTATTTCGATACTTTGTTGAGCATATCATCATGTTCACTATGTTCTGCCACTGTGCTTGTACTTCCTCCATTTTCCTACGGTCCCCAAATTTTATGTCAAGTTCACTTGGTGACCGTGCTATCGAGGCACGCAAAATTAATATCCTTAAGTTTCCTCTATCAATCAGTAGTGGTGATAAGTCAGGGTCGATTTCACAAGGAGCATTTTGATTCATTATGTTTTACACATTAATTAAACCAAAAAAGAAGAAGAAAAAAAAAAAAAAAAAAAGAGGGAGGGAGGGGGGGAGTTCGTTGGAATTTTCCTAAAATAAACCAATAAATTAGAGAACAAACTGGAAATAACCAGTAAAGAGAATTAAAATCAAGTAAGTATAAGATTTCAATCCTGAATCTAGTTATCTCCCTAGTGTGATTAATCCTTGAAATCAGTGTGACTTCTCTTAAATCCGTCCTAGAATTTCTACCCCTAAATCAACAACAAGCTTTGCTGAGTCGAATTATCCTTTAATTGTAATTAATCAAAACAAGCTCTCTAGATTTAACTGGTTAAATGCACGGGGTACTAGGATAATAGCATAAACACGGTGTTGGAGTCACAAGCTCAATCCAGTTAACCCTGATTTATGTTATCCAAGTGAAAAATTTCACTAATTGCTACGAACGGGCATTGATTCATAACAATTACGAATCACAACAATACCTTAGCTAATAATATGTGGCAAATCAAAATAGGTGATCAATCTAAATCAATAGTCCACATATAAGAATAATTAAACCGGATACTGACACGTCGGTTTCTAACCTAGTGTTCCGCAAGTGTACGGATGTAGGTGTAGTAACGATTATCAAGGTCGATCCCACAAGGAATAGTTTTAGGTAGTTTGATACCCTAATACTCTAGGAATGTCCTAACTAGATACTAAGTTTTAAAGGTTGATTTTACTAATTAAACTACTCAATTAAATATAACTTCAAACTTAGGAAACACGAAAACTAACAATCAAAGAGAAAAGGTATCCTAGGGCTTCGATTTCAGGATATTATTTCAATGTGGAATATGATTAACCTATTAATTTACCAATTCTAATGTTTATTAGGCGGCACGACAATAATCTAATCCTTCTCTCGAAGCGATTAAACCGTTGATTAATTAAGCTAATTACCCTCTCGAGTCAATTAAACCTAACAACTCCCAAACGATCCTAAGCCACGGCCTACACAGTCATAGACAACTGCGCTCTATGTTCTAAGTCTGATAACAATTCCCTCCTCTCGAAGCGGAATTGTTAAACTAAATTACTAAATCTAGGTGATCAAGCTAAATTCAGTTTAAGCATAAACATAGAGATAAAACACATAAAGAACGGAATTAATAGATTAAATCATAAATCAAAACATTGTTATAAAAATCCCTACTTTCTAACCCTAGGACACGAATAGCTTAGCTATCCATGCCTAGTAACAATCCAATACAAAATCTTAATAAAAAATTGTAAAGAATTAAACTAGAAAAGAATAAATAAACCCGGATGACTCCGTCTCGATGATCTTCGTCTTCTTTGTCCTCCAAGATGATGTAATTTATGTTCTTGATGATTGATCCCCCTTTATCCTAGAGCTTGGGGTCCTTTTTATAGAGTTGAGGACGAATCTTGGGGAAGATAGGCTCAAAATCCTATTAAAAATAGGAAATCTTCGCAGAAAAACACTTCTGACACGGCCGTGTTGCTTAAGTGACACGGCCGTGTTGCTTTGCAAAAATCCACTTTTCCAGCAACAATTTGACACGGCCGTGTTGCATCTGTGACACGGCCGTGTTCCATTCCAGAACCCACAATGCGTTGCAAGACACTTTTGACACGGCCGTGTTGCTTTGTGACGCGGCCGTGTCGGTTCTTGCCCGGTTTTGCTCCTGGACCGGTTCAGGCCGGTTCGGACCGGTTTGGACCGGTTCTTGGACGGTTTTCACTCCTTTGGGCCGGTTTTCACTCTATTTGACTTGTTTCTCCTTCGTACTTCATCCAAATGGCATAAAAATACCTAATTATCTTCAAAACAAGTCGAAACACGTCAAATGGCCCAAATATTATAAATATCAATTAATGCCGGTCAAATATGCACGTATATGCCATAAAATATGATCCTAAATCGACCTAAATACATGCATAAATAACGTGTTATCAAACTCCCCAAACTTAAACTGTTGTTCGTCCCGAACATCATACAAAAAGACACAAAGAAGACAAGTGATTATGCATTTTGTTTAGGGCGATTAGACGATTAATTCAGTTTCAGTTTGATTTCCTTAAAACAACTAGGCAACACAATTCACTTGAGCATATGCGATAACGCGAAAATCAACTACTCTCGAGACTTTGAACTTTCGAATTATTCAACCCTCACCGGGTGAGTGTTTCACTCATCTCTCAAGTGTTTAGGCTAAAATAATGTTCACTCATATTGAATTACATGCAAAGCCTACCATATGCTTGCCAATCGTCTACACTAGACCTCGTACTTGATATGTGTGACAAAAGATCAAAAAGGTCTTTATTTTGGTTGTACTGTGGGCTTAAGGTAAGGTGGGATACATTTGGATATAAGTGACTATTCATTGGACTAATCAAGTTACGTCTAACCCGACTACCCCTCAATACAATCACTCAACCTCACTCTTCAAATTTCAGCAAATCACCCCGCAAGTTGACTTCTTCACCTTCCCAAGTCCATACAACTTAAGTGCTTTTCAATTCTGTGGGTACCACATTTTTGGGACTACCCGAATGTTCTAAGCAAATTCACAATTTAAGCACTTTATTTTCTAGCTTCTCCTCTATAATACAACTTTTCTCTTTTTTCTTTTTTTTTTTTTTTTTTTTTTCAATTTTTTTTTTTTTTTTTTTTTTTCTAGGAGAGGCCATTCTTCGCTTTTCACCTATCACTTTTCTTTTATTCCCTTCATCTTTTGAAAATATCCCTATTTCCCATTCCTTCCCACAAATTGTTCACCCAAAATTCCTTCCAATTCTCCTCCCTCTAACTTGATTAATCCAATTAGGGCCAAAAGAATTAAATCAAAAAGGTTTCGGCTGACATTGTTAGGTTATGAATAAATAAGGCTATAAGGCTCAATTGGGCTAATTAGGGACAATTTTTTTCATTATGGGTCAAAGACAATTTTCATGGTTCGAATAAATAGGCTTAAACAAAAAGTTGCCTAAGATCATTTCCTAAATCACAACATATACTTGACACATTCTTAGTAAAGACTCAAGGCAAGTTCTAGAGACTAGTACACATATTCAATCAAATTCACACCGAAAGAAAGTATCTTACTCCGAAAATTGGAGTATAATTAGGCTCAAATTCTCACAAGGTAAATTTTGATTGAATATTCTAAGTTCAAGCTCAATTTCGTCTCAAAACACCTCTCATGCTCTATTATGTGCCATTTTTTCATCTAAATCATCTCATCATTAACTATTCATCATCCATCTTTCCCTATTATTCTCTTATTATTTTTTTTTCACTTGTTACCTATTTCCGGGTTTTATCCTTCTTATGACTCTAAAAATTGAAACACTAATAAGACTCTAAACTCTAAACTCCTAAGACTCAACATGGAAACACTATGCAATCAAACTCGGGCTTACAGACCCAACAACACTAATACATCAGAAAAATGGGCTCACAGACCCGATAAACCAATTTAAACAATAAAAAATCAGCAAAATGGGCACACGGACCCACAATTAACAGCACGAAATTCGAACGAGGTAAATCAAAACTATAAATATAGCTGCCAAGACGTCCCACGGTCTACCCCCTCCCCCAAACTTAGCTGAAAGCCAATGTTTGGAGGAAAAAAAACGTGGTACACCTTGGTGCTAACTTACAAATCGTTTCGACGATGGCGGTGTTTTGAAATCCTCCAAAATCGTGCACGTTGAGATCCTGACGCGGCCGTGTTGAAGGTTGTTGACACGGCCGTGTCACTTTTTTCCAAAATTGATGTTTCTGGATCGTTTTTGACGCGGCCGTGTCATTTGTGTGACACGGCCGTGTTGCATTCCAGTGTTGATTCGCGTTTGGAGGATGATTGTGACACGGCCGTGTTATAAGGCCGACACGGCCGTGTTACCGTTGAACCAAAAATTGGTTTTCTGCGGCGTTTTTGACACGGCCGTGTTCCGTATATGACACGGCCGTGTTGAATTCCAGTGCTGAAAACACTTTCTAAGTGCTTTTTTTGACGCGGCTGTGTCCGTAGTGCGACACGGCCGTGTTGCATCTTCTGCTCCTTTTAACGCGATTTTTCCGTCTTTTCGACCCTCGTTTCTTGCAACACTCGTCCATGTTGATTCCTAAAAACATAAAACACTAAAACACACGTAAAACATAAAATTAACGCAATAAAAAATATAAACATAAAACATTAAACATCAGGTTGCCTCCCGACAAGCGCTTTGTTTTACGTCTTCAGCCGGACGTCCTTTTCCTATCAACCTTCTTCTAGCCACCCCGAGTTGGAAGTTTTCTGGTCACTTAAAGAGCTATTTGGGGCACGAGGATTTTCTACAGCCGCTAGGGTAGTGTAAATAATGCTACAATTGTGCCTACCCCTTAGACCCGATTTATGTATGTTGAGTGTGATTATTTCGTTTTGAACCCGAAAAACCAACTCCCCTTTAGGTACATCTATTAGTGCTTGGCTAGTTGCCAAGAAAGGTCTTCCTAAGATAAAAGGGAATTCATCACTCCCTTTCATGTCAACAACTAAGAAATCACTAGGGAATTCAAAATTTAGCACTTTTACCACTACATCCTCTGCTACTCCCAACGGCGTTAATGAAGATCCATCCGCCAATTTGATAGTAGTAAAGGACCGTTTAATTTCCCTTAATCCTAATTGTCTATACTGCTTAAGAGACATCAAATTTATGCTAGACCCTAAGTCACACATGACATTATGAAATTCATGACTACCAATTGAGCAAGAAATAGTAAAACTCCCTGGATCTTTTGCTTTTGTTGCTCTTCTTGGTTTCATGCTTGTGTTTGCGTTCTTCTTGGGCCTGCTCGGTCTCTTCTTTGTCGCCTCTTTTCCATCCTCCCACTCCTTTGTTTTCTCTTTAACTTCGATTCTCTCCTTTAGTGGTTCCTGTTTCACAACAACAACTCTAGATTGCTCTAAAGGATCAAGGTTAGCAAAGAACGAATTTTTAAAACAAAAATCAAAAGACTCATCAAGAATAGGAGATGAAGTTTTCTTATCTATGATTGTATTGACCTCCTCCTTCTCAATGTTTTTGACTTCCTCGTTTGATTCCTTCGCTTCTTGGTCCTTCAAGCTCTCTTCATGCTCATCTAGCTCCACAATATTGCAGTGCTCCTTCGGGTTAACCACTGTATCACTCGGGTATTGGCCTTGCTTGTGTTGAGCTCCTACTATCTTTATCAGCTGACTCATGTTTGATGTCAACTCTCCAATGCTAGCTTGAGTCTGCACCAACGTGTTCTCGAGCCTCTTGATGTCTGCCCCTTGCCCAGTGATATGCTTGTTTAGCTCCATGAATTTTCCATCCACTTTCTTCTCCAACTGAGCTAACTTTTCATCATACTTTTCGAATTGTGACATCGCGATTTCTTCTTGTGATGGCTTCTTACCGTCATGGATCATGTCATTTGTAACAGCAAATCCGGGTGGCGGATTAAGTGTATTTTGCGCGTTCCCATATGAGAAGTTCTGATGATTCTGAGGGTACTGATTGTACCGAGGCTGATTGTTCTGGAAGTTGTTGAAGTTTCGTTGATTCACAAATTTTACTTCTTCAACTTCTTCCGGACCCCCTGGCTGTTGTGCTAACGTTAGATTAGTTAGCAAATTCACCTGGCTCGTCAATGCTGTTACTTGTGCTGTGAGCTTTTCAATTGGCTCATTATTGACGGGCTCGCATTTCTGGACACTGGCTACCCGCCTTGGCATGTTTCTCTCGTTCGACCATTGGTAGCTCGTTCTGGCCATCGCGTCCAGGATTGAGAATGCCATCCTCACTGACTTCTCCATCAAACTTCCACCCGCAGCTGCATCCACTTGGTTTCTAGTCGGAGCAAGTAGACCATTGTAGAACTTGCATACTTGCTGCTTCTTGGTGAACCCATGTTGAGGGCAACTCCGGATAAGATCCCGGAATCGCTCCCAAGCCTCTCCGAATGGCTCTTGGTCCAGCTGTTTGAACTGATTAATTTGATTCTGCAAGTTGAGCATCTTGCTCGGTGGAAAGTACTTCAATAGGAACGAAGTGCTCAACTCTTCCCAACTGATGATATCTTCCAAGGAATTGAACCATTGGAGGGCTCTATCCTTTAACAAAAAGGGAAACAATCGCAGCTTAACCTGCTCGTGTGGCACATGGTTTATTTTTATTGTGTCCGCCAATCTTTGGAACTTTATTAGGTGAGCATTCGGATCCTCCATTGCACTTCCTCCATACTGGTTCTGCTGCACTATGTTGATCAGTGCAGGCTTCAGCTCGAAACTATTTGCATTCAGAGGCGGAAGTTGTACTCCTCCTGACTGTTGATTAGGATTCGGCCTTAAACAGTCACTAATAGGTGTATTGTCTTCTTCTCCCGCATCTGGCTCTATTGGAATCTGTCCGTGCTGTTGTGGCAACTGTTGCTGCTGTGCAGGTATCTGCTGCTGTATAATAGTGACGCGATCGTCCAATCGTGCTAAGGCTGTTAGCACTCTATTTAATGCTTCATCATTCGGCTGCTGTGGTGGGTTCTCCATCTCAGCTGTGAAGTTTCTTCTCGTTCGGTGTCTACGAGCTGTCGCTTCAATTTCCGGATCGAAAGGAAGAAGGGTTTCTTTCCCTTTTGATCTGGTGTGCATACGAAGCCTGAAAACACCAAAAACAAGAACTACCGCGTAACACTAAAATTAACCCAAAAAAATAAAAACGAAAATTAAAATTAAAATTATGAAAAAAATAAAATCTAGTCTAGTTTCCTCCTATTTTTCAAGATAAAAACTAAGCGCTAAATCCTATTCCCCGGCAACGGCGCCAAAAACTTGACACGTCGGTTTCTAACCTAGTGTTCCGCAAGTGTACGGATGTAGGTGTAGTAACGATTATCAAGGTCGATCCCACAAGGAATAGTTTTAGGTAGTTTGATACCCTAATACTCTAGGAATGTCGTAACTAGATACTAAGTTTTAAAGGTTGATTTTACTAATTAAACTACTCAATTAAATATAACTTCAAACTTAGGAAACACGAAAACTAACAACCAAAGAGAAAAGGTATCCTAGGGCTTCGATTTCAGGATATTATTTCAATGTGGAATATGATTAACCTATTAATTTACCAATTCTAATGTTTATTAGGCGGCACGACAATAATCTAATCCTTCTCTCGAAGCGATTAAACCGTTGATTAATTAAGCTAATTACCCTCTCGAGTCAATTAAACATAATAACTCCCAAACGATCCTAAGCCACGGCCTACACAGTCATAGACAACTGCGCTCTATGTTCTAAGTCTGATAACAATTCCCTCCTCTCGAAGCGGAATTGTTAAACTAAATTACTAAATCTAGGTGATCAAGCTAAATTCAGTTTAAGCATAAACATAGAGATAAAACACATAAAGAACGGAATTAATAGATTAAATCATAAATCAAAACATTGTTATAAAAATCCCTACTTTCTAACCCTAGGACACGAATAGCTTAGCTATCCATGCCTAGTAACAATCCAATACAAAATCTTAATAAAAAATTGTAAAGAATTAAACTAGAAAGAATAAATAAACCCGGATGACTCCGTCTCGATGATCTTCGTCTTCTTTGTCCTCCAAGATGATGTAATTTATGTTCTTGATGATTGATCCCCCTTTATCCTAGAGCTTGGGGTCCTTTTTATAGAGTTGAGGACGAATCTTGGGGAAGATAGGCTCAAAATCCTATTAAAAATAGGAAATCTTCGCAGAAAAACACTTCTGACACGGCCGTGTTGCTTAAGTGACACGGCCGTGTTGCTTTGCAAAAATCCACTTTTCCAGCAACAATTTGACACGGCCGTGTTGCATCTGTGACACGGCCGTGTTCCATTCCAGAACCCACAATGCGTTGCAAGACACTTTTGACACGGCCGTGTTGCTTTGTGACGCGGCCGTGTCGGTTCTTGCCCGGTTTTGCTCCTGGACCGGTTCAGGCCAGTTCGGACCGGTTTGGACCGGTTCTTGGACGGTTTTCACTCCTTTGGGCCGGTTTTCACTCTATTTGACTTGTTTCTCCTTCGTACTTCATCCAAATGGCATAAAAATACCTAATTATCTTCAAAACAAGTCGAAACACGTCAAATGGCCCAAATATTATAAATATCAATTAATGCCGGTCAAATATGCACGTATATGCCATAAAATATGATCCTAAATCGACCTAAATACATGCATAAATAACGTGTTATCAGATACCAAAACATAATTTGAGAAATCGTCACGGTAAGAATTACAAGATAAACATACTAGGATTCAAAAATATTTTTATGCAGTCCCTTCTTTCCTCAATCATCATAGGCCTTTAGGTTCCTTCTCCAATTCATCACAAAGTCTCTTCGAATAACATTTATGTAGTCCCTTCTTTCACAAAATATTTATAGAAAATCTTGACAACTAAATTAATGCACAATTTTCTACCTATCACTTGGGTCCCTCACTTGCTTAGGTTTCTCTTCTGGGGGTGCATTCGAGCTTGAGGATGCACCAGATCGGGATGATTTCCTCATTGAGGCCATGGTGATGAAAGAGAGTTAACTATAAATTCAACTCAATCAAATAACCTCCCTAAAACTATATTCAACACACAAAACACACAATATTATCAACTTCAAAGGTTACCATGGGTGAGAATACAAAATATGCCCAAGAATACAAATGAGCTCCCTTAAAATAGATTCGTGGCATGTGTGAAAATGAGTGAACAATAATCACATAGACAATGCCCTTAAACTAGTTTGATAGCCAACACATATCACAACAACTAAGTCATCAATTAAAATCAATGTGCTAAGAGAAGTTGTATTCAAATAATTTCCCTCAAACTAGAACGTAAGTGTGTGCTTGAGACAAAAAAATGATCCATAGAAGCTCACAATGTACATTACTCTTTTAGTTTGAGTTTCATAGAATCAATTACTACGCATGACAAGCTAACTCCAATTAGATAACAATTATATTGCAATAAGAATGACAAGGTTTTAATAAGATGCCTTCAAACTAGCTTGATATTATGTGCTTTGAGACAATTCATAATCATGTGAAGTTTTTGGAGGAGGACGTCTCAAAGATAAGGATATTAGAGGCATATGGCATAATCAACTTGTCGGAAAGATATAGTGCAGTTATAGAACAGAGGATTCTCCAAACACAAAAATATCCAGGTAGTTTCACCAAATCTTGTATAATTGGGGATGAAAATTTTGAGAAAGCTTTAAGTGACCTAGGGACGAGTATTAATCTTATGCCATTGTCCATCTTTAATAAATTTGAAATTGGGACTTTAAAACTGGTAGGAAGTCGTCGTTCACCACCAAATTTAATATTTCCCAACTCTTAACTCTAAAAAATAGAGTGGCAAGTCGGATCGAATCCACAGGGAACGGAGGAATAGTATCGTTTCGACGTGCTTAAGCAATTAGGACTTTGAATATTAGAAACTAACAAGCAAAAGCAATAAAATTTGGGGGGGGGGGGGGGAATTTGTGATTGCCAACTAATTGATTACTAAAATTATCAAAACCAATAAATACTAAAAAGCAATTACTATTAAAAATTCAAGTAACAAGTGATTTAAAGACAAATAGATTGATTTTTTGGGTTTTCAAATATATAAAAGGATCTACCCTTGATCTTGTTTCCCTTCAGTCTAGTTGATATACACGACTATTGTTGATGCCCAATCAATTGCAATTCAAGTCCCTATCTCAAGACCATTAACAAGCTCTAATAGCCTTGTTGTCTCTTAATCCTAGCTTGCCAAAACAAGCTCTTCGACTAACCCTATTTGATTTAATCCAACCTTCGAACAAGCTCTCTCCGACTCGATAACCAAACAACAAAAGCACAAAGACAGCGAGATAGATAAGACTTAAAACTCACAAACGTGGTTTTAGAGGTCAAACTTACTATCACCAATGATTTAATCATTGTTCGCTACACATGAATCGAAGACTCTACAATTACGTATTGTAATCCCGATTTCTAGCAATACATTATAAGCCTCCTAAAGGGATCAATCCTAAATTCAACTCATAGATATAAGTCATTAACATCAAATAGTAAACACTTGAATACACAATTAAAAGGTAACATCAACCGTAATAATCACATGAACAATGTCGACTCAAATTTCCACAATTGATCAAGGGTAGAAATTAAGGTGCTACTCACCCATATCAACTATTACAAACAGAAAATGGATTAAAATGCAAAGAAACATAAAATCAAGATAAAAGAACCCAAAAATGTTGATTGGAGAAGATGATCTTGAATCTTCTTGCCCAATCCTTCTTCTTGGATAAAATGGAGGCTGGAAATAGGTGATGGAATGTCCAAAGATAAGTCAAATTTTTAATGGGAGGATATATATATAGGGGAGAAGTTGCTGGTTGCATTTAAAGCTAAAAACACATTTGCAGTTTAAAACAGAGGGTCAAACCTCGACCGAGATGAAGATTGATCTCAGCCGAATCGAAGCTGATAGGGTTCCATCTTAAGGCTTGCCTCTGCCGAGGTGTGTATCCGTTTCGACCGAGGCGGTAAAAAGGGGTTTTTTTGGGTTTAGGGTTCAGGGATCACCTCGCCTTGAAAACTTGGAGGCCTTCATTTTCCTCTGGAAGGTCACCTCGGCCGAGGTGAATGCATGTCTCGGCCAAGGTCTTGAGCTCTGATTTTCTCCCTAATTCTCCCGGAAGGTTGCCTCGGCCGAGATCTGGGTTTGTCTCAGCCGAGGTGCTCCTTCAGCCCTTGTTCTCTGTTTACTTCGTTCGATCCGTCAATTTTGCGATATCTAATGCTCGTTTTTTGTCTAATTGTACCTGTTTTGACATAAAACGAACTGAATGCGTTAATCTGCTCAATAAGAAATAAATGCTCAAAATACACGTGAATATGCACACAATTATTACTAAAACGGCACTTAAATCAACCTAAAGTGCGTGCACGATCACGTGTACCAAAACCCACTACTATCGCCTTGCAAATGGCACATAGATCATTGAACAACCCAAAGGAGATAGTAGAGGATGTTTTACTTAAAGTGGGTGATTTTTTTTTTTTATCCTGGATATGATAGAAGATAATGATGTCCTTTGATTCTTTGTCTCCTGTTTTTAGCAATGGGTGGGGCCCTCATTGATGTTCAAAAGAGAGAACTCACTTCGTGTGTAAATAATGAAAAAGTCACCTTTTCAATTTGTAAAGCGATAAAGTTTCATGATGAGGGTGAGGTAAATGTTGTTGAAGAGTGTAAAGTGTTTGATACTTTAGATGTCAATTTTGAAAGAAAGCTTATGTTATCATGTGAGATTGATCCTCTTGATGTGTGTTTGCAAGATTCTAATTTTTACTTGGAATAACGGCGAATCTAATAATATTGAGATTTTGGATTATGTTAATGCTTTAAGTTCACTACAGGAGATGCAAAAAGAGGGTGTTGCTTGGCTACAGGTGGAAGAAGAGGACTCAACCATACCAAAGAAGTCTGATAAAAATAAAGACAAAGGCCCCAAGTTAGAGTTGAAACCATTACTCGACCACTTGAGGTGCGACTATCTTAATGAAGGTAAGAAATATCACATCATCATCTCTGCTACCGATAGTGAGTCTAGGAAGTTACTTGAGGTTGTGAGAAGGCACAAATTGGCTATAAGATGGTCCATATCGGATCTAATGGCAATTAGCCTATCGATTCGCATGCATAAAATCTTAATGGGGAGGATTATAAGCCTTGCATTAAAACAAAATGTAGACTTAATCCCATTATGCAAGAGGATGTGAGAAAAGAGGTGTTGAGGTGGTTAAATATGGGGATAGTACTTCCTATATCAGATAGTAAGTGGGTTAGTCCTACCCAAGTAGTTCCACAGAAAGGGAGTATGACCGTGGTTAAGGTGAGTGATTTTGATGAAATAGCAAGTAGGCTAATTATGGCATGGGGAGTGTGTATTAATCATAGAAAGCTCAATGCAGCGGTTAGGAAAGATCATTTTCCGCTCCAGTTTTTAGATTAAATGTTGGATAGACTAGTGGGGTGTGAATTCTATTGCTGCTTGGATGGATACGATGGGTATAATCAAATTATTATTGCTCTGGAGGATTAGGAAAAGATGCCCTTTGTCTGCCCTTATGGAATATTTGCATTTAGGTGCATCCCCTTTGGCATTCGCAATGCCCTTGCTACTTTCTGACGGTGCATGATGGCAATTTTCAGTGGGTTGATAGAAAACATTATTGAAGTATATATGGATGGTTTTTCTTTGTTTGGCTCGTCATTTGATCATTGTCTCTATAACTTGTTTCAAGTCATGTAGCGATATGAAGATACAAACATTGTGCTAAACTGGGAAAAGTGCCATTTTATGTTACGAGAAGGTATAGTGTTAGGTCACAGGGTATCGGCTGCAGGATTGGAGGTGGATCGAGCTAAAGTATTAGCGACTGAAAGACTATAACCTCCAGTTAATGAGAAGGGAGTTCGAAGCTTCTTAGGCCATGTGAGATTTTTCTAACATAGCCAAACCTTTGTCTCGTGTATTGGAAAAAGATGCTACTTATGTGTTCGATGCCTATTATTTTCAGGCATTTGAGATTTTCAAGAAAGCTCTAGTATCGACACCGGTTCTAGTATCGTCAGATTGAAGCCAGCAATTCGAGCTAATGTGTGATGCAAGTGACATAGGAGTTGGAGTGGTGTTGGGATGGAAAAAAGAGACAAATTGTTTTGAGTGATTTATTTTCAAGTGATCAGTTATACGAGTAAGAGTCTCGATCTAGCCCAATCAAATTATGAAAAAAGAGATGCTAGCGGTGGTATATAGTTTTGACAAATTCCGGTCCTATCTCATTGGGATGAAGACCGTTGTATACACCGATCATGCCGCTATTCGTTGTCTTTTTGACAAATTCCGGTCCTATCTCATTGGAACAAGACTCATTTGGTGGATTTTATTATTGCAAGAGCTTGACATAGAGGTCCAAGACCGAAAAGGGTGCGAGACGCAGTGGCTGATCACTTGTCAAGGATTGAGAATGAAGCAGACTAGAAGGCCCAACTCCAATGGTATGCCAACAATGTCAGTTACTTGATCTGTGGGGTACCGCCGCCAGATTTAGCATCTTATCAGAGAAATATATTTTACCATGAGGCCACATTTTATATGTGGAAAGATCCATTTTTTTTTCTCCATTGTGCTGATTCGATAATTAGAAGGTGTGTATCCAAAGAAGAGGGTCAAGAGATAGTCAAACGGTGCCATGCAGCTCCTAGCAGGGGTCACTTTGTTGCCAATAGGACGACCGCCAAGGTTCTCCAAAGTTGTTTCTATTGCTAGACTATTTATCAAGATTGCCACAAATTCATTCGATACTATGACAGATGCTAGAGGACAGGGGGAATATGAAAATGTATGAAATGCATCTCACAAATTATATCAAAATTAAAATGTTCGATATGAGGGGTATAGATTTCATGGGACCCTTCCCGTCCTCCCAAGGATTTCAATAGATTCTTCTTGCTGTGGATTATGTTTCGAGATGGGTGGAAGTGATTCCAACCCATACCAATGATTAAAAAATTTCTGATGAAATTTCTAATAAAGAGCATAATCACACAATACGGAGCACCTAGGGTATTGATTAGCGATGACAGTTCTCATTTCTGCAACAAGTGGTTAAATGGATGGTTGGTTTGATATGGGTGAAGCACAGAGCGATGACTCTTTATCACCTACAGACAATGGGCAGGCTAAGAAATCAAGCAGGTGCTCGAGAAATCCATGAGTAGTAATAGGAAGGACTAGGCGTTGAAGTTAGAATATATTTTGTGGGCTTACAGAACATCTTACGGGGCATATCCTCCTACTAATTTGTATTTCGAAAATTTTACCATTTGCCAGTTGAATTAGAGCAACGAGCTTACTGGGCCGTCAAGAGATTAAACTTTGATTTTCAATCAGCAAGTGAGCAAAGGTTCTTCAGGACAAAAAACTTGATGAGTTTCGAAACCAAGCCCTTCAGAAATCTAAGAGTTTACAAGGAAAGGGTAAAAAAATTCCATGATTAGATGATCATGAAAGTTCCCTCATGGCGACCAAGTATTACTTTTCAACTCCCGGTTGCAACTATTTGAAGCTAAGGTCGAAGAGGTCAAGTCCCTTTGTGGTAAACCGAGTGTCATTGAATGGAGTTTTGGAATTGCGTAGTACGTTTATGGTGAGTGGTTAGCATATGAAGAAGTACTACAATCACGAGCAAGCAAAAAAGGGTGTACAAAGTCTCATTTATTGAGCCGACTTGAGAAAATAAGGTGCCCAACTAAAATTTAGCACTGGCCGGGAGGCAACCCGATAGTTACGTTTTCTTCAATTTTGTGTTTTAGTAAGTTTATGTTTGTAGGTGGTTGTTTTTATGTTTTTCTTGTTCAAATTTTGTAGGTAAATGCAAGAAATGATAAGAGAATGCAGAAATGAAGAGAAGGAGCTCAAAATTCGAACAGAAATATGGCTTTGGACCTATGCACGACCTGGCCATGTGGCCCAGTGCATTTGCACATGGGCGTGCACTAATCTAGAGAATTCTTTAAGGAAATGGCTCATGCATGATCTGGTTGTGCACCTCCATGCAAACGCGCACAGGCCGTGCGCGAGTATAGAGAATTTTCATCATAAACCAACTTGTGGCAAATGGTTTATGATGACAATTTTTGCACCAAAAAAAAAAAAAAAAAATTAAAATGGCACTTGATAGAGCATGATAGGCTTTTGAAGCAAAATCAGCTTGCATTCAAAACTTGGGATCAAAATATTTACCAAGTGAGTTTTTTAGCCTTAAAATGATACTCCCACTTTAGGAGTAATTTAAAATTCCTTTCTGTATGAATTCATTGAATGCATTTAATTGTCTCTAGAACTTGCCTTGATTCTCGATATCGAATAAGTCGGTGCATTGTTGTGGCATTGAAATGATTTTAGGCACTTCTTGATTTGAACCTATTTCAAGGACTTGAAAATATTCTTTTTTTTTTTTCACCAAATAGTTGAAAATTGCCCCTAGTAAGCCCCTTGAGCTTTAGCCTTTTTGTTTGATAACCAACTTTACAAGCCAATTCCCTTTTCATTTAGCCTTTGAACCTAAATGGACTATATGAGTATGAGGGAGGTAGTTGGAAGGTAGTCGAGTTGGAAAGTTGGTATCAAATATGGGTTGACTAGTGGGGAAATGTTGAAGGGTGAAAGGAAACACACAAAATAGGTGAAAATCGAGATTATTAACCTCTCCATTGGTTGTAAAAAATTATTATACCTTAAAAAAAAATCAAATATCGAGAAAAAGTCGAAAAATCATAAAAACAAAAGAAATAGTTGATTGTATATACTTTCTTAGTGTTAGAATTGGAGAGGTTAGTAAAAATCACACATCTTGTGATTATCACTCTTAAAAGTTGAAAAGGTCATAAGAAATACACTTCAATTGAGAGTTGATAAATAAGAGATTAGTAGGTTGGTTTGAGTTGAGGTAGTCGAATCTTAGGATCGACTTGATTGGGAATTGAGAGAGTGAGGAAGAGTGACTATTGTTTGAGGGATAGATGGGTAGGGCCCACTCGTTTAGTCTGTTTTATAGTCACTTTTACCTAGAATTATCCCACCTTACCCCAAGCCAATATTACAACCTATATAAAGACCTATTTGATTCTTTGCCACACTTGTCAAGTAGATTTTCGAGTTTAGATGATTGGCAAGCCTATGTTAGGCAATTCATGCATTTCAATGTGAGCGTATATACGTCCCACTTGATACATTCGAGAGTTGGGAGATACACTCACCCGGTGAGGATCTCAAGTCGAGAATGTCAAGTCTTGAAAGTAGTGGATTTTGTCTATCACATATGCTCATTACTATCATGTTTGCCTTGCTTTTAAGAAAATAATCTGAAACCGATTGCCACTTAAATTTGCCCTAAACATGTGTCTTTTCTTCTTTTTCTTTATTTATCCGGGACGAACAAAGTTCTAAGTTTGGGGAGATTTGGTACACGTGTTCGTGCACACACTTTAGGACGCTTTAAGTGTCAATTTAGTGATTTTTGTGTGCAATTTCACGTGTACTTTGTGCATTTAATTCTCATTGGGCAAAATAATGCGGTTGGTTCATTTTTTGTGTCAAAACAGGTAAAAATGGATTGAAAAAGAGCATCAAAAGATCACAGAGTTGATGGATCGATCGAAGCAACAAAGGAAAATGCTAAAGGAAGACCTCGGCCGAGACGGGCAATGCATCTCGGCCGAGATGACGTTCTAGGGAAAAGCCAAGTTTTCAAGAGGTCAAGATCTCGGTCGAGATGAAACACAAATCTCGGCCGAGATAAGCCAAACCCTAACAAAACCCTGAATTCCCCTTTTCACGTCTCGGTCGAGACACAATTGCATCTCGGCCGAGATCAACCTTCGAGTCACAAAGCATAAAACCCCCATTGCTTTGTCTTGGCCAAGATTGTTTACCCTCTTTTAAAATCGTGAATGCGATTTTGCCTTAAACCTAAGTGACAACTCTTCACTTATATATATAAGTTCCATTTCGAATTTGACCTATCTTAGGAAATATCTAACATCCATTTCTAGCCACCAAGATCACCAAGAAGGGAGATTGGGCAAAGGATTGAAGGATCTTCTTCTCCAATCAAGATTTTTAGTTTCATCTTTATGTTCATCATGTTTCTTAGCTTTTACATTGAATTCCTGTTAGTTTTAGTATTAATGGGTGAGTAGCACCCCTATTTCTACCCTTGATCATATGTTGAACTTTGAGTGACAATGATTATGTAACTATTGCTAGTTGATGTTACCTTTCTAATGCAATTTCAAGTGTTCTACACTATTTGCTGGCATTGATTCATGTTTACATGCTTTTTATTGGATTGATCACCCTCTAGGGAGTGTGTAGATGTGTTGCTAGAATTAGAGATCACTATCTGTGATTGTAGGTCCTCTGATTCCCCTACTAGCGAACAACGAGTGATGTCGTTGGTGATATTGTAGAATTCGACCTCTAAACCCGAGCTTTCGAGATTCAAGTCGAATCTATTCCGTTATCTTGGTGCTTTATTGATTTGATTGGTTTAATTGGATAGGGTTAGTCGAAGAGCAGATTTTCGATTTGTTGGACGTAAGAGATGTATAATTGAATCTTTAGTGTTTAATTGTCTTGAGTTACTTAGTTTGGTTAGTTTAGTAGTTTGGTAGTTTTCATAACTGCTTGATTTATTAAGATAACACTAGTCTACCGTTCTCTGTGGGTTCGACCCGACTTACCGCTCTACTTGTAGAGTTGGGAAATCGGAATTATAAATATCTAATTTGGTACGTTCCAACGACATGTACACTAGTATGTAATTATTGGTCAATTTGTTTACACATGCCTCAATTCTAGCTTGAGGGTGTTTAATTTTGGTTTATTGGATTTTTGTAGGTCTCCTCTCCTATCAAGCATGTCTTAAAGGAGAAAGGCATTTAATTCTGGTGCAGACTCCAGCTCGAGTGCACCCTCTACTCCATTGCCTAAACTGAGAGAAAACCCGAGAACTATGGCATTAATTTTGGCCCTCACTGGAAAACGAAGAATGTGAGGAAGCAATGGAACAAGATGCAAAGACTCAACATAATCCCCACATGATATCCGGGTGCATAATGCATGGAAATGTTGGGTGTCCACGATGATGTCATCCTAGTGCTCAACCGAATGAAATGAATGCATCTTTTTAGGGCAACTAGCCCACATACAAAGAGCTGGTACTAACTTGTGCTTTGTAGATCACGGAGATCTTGTTTTAATCGGTTATGTAGATTGCAACAAAACTGTCCAAATTCGGCGGTGATTGAACAAATTACGTTTTTAAGGAAATCTGTGTTACATCACATGTTCGTGTCGGAACAAATTATTGTAATTGTAGTTTCAATATACAAGATCTATGTTACAACATCGTTGTAGCACAATATTTTTCAACAACAAGGCGGAGGCTTTTGAGGAGAACGTCTGGAGCAACGAGAAGGACCAAGTCAAAGGTGGTATACAAGCTTAGTTACGGCTTCTCTTACTCTTCATTTTAAGTTTAGAGTTAGGTTGCATTTTATGGTAAAACAACTTAATCGAAACTTATCTTCTTAGAGGCCGAATTGATGGTAGAAACCTATTGACATGTAGAGTGCAATTTATGTGAGTGTGAGCTAGTTTAGTACTTAATATAGTCTTGTATATGTTGTGAGGAGGGTGAAGAAATCGGAGTTGCAAAATGCTAGAAGACAATGATTTTTTCCGTAGTTAAATGGGTTTTGGGATCATAGTAGTAGATGGCGTAGTGGTAGACCTACCGTCAATAACAACAATTAATGAATCATAGTTATTGAAGATAAAGAAACGGTTGCAAACCGTTGTCGTAGATTTAACTACGGTACGTATGACCACGGTTGATGATGTTCTTTGACAACGGTCTGAACCGTAGTTATTAAAAATAAAGACAACTGCTGATACTCGTTGTCGTATATTTAAAATCATCTACTAGGATATGTATGACCACGGTCAGTGACATTCATTTACAACGGTCCTATTTCATAAAAACAACGGTGTTGAAAACCACTATCATAGATTTAGAATCTTTGTAACCGTCATATTTATGGAAAATTAGTTAAAATGTCCTTTAAATTTCACATAATTAGTTACATATCCTTTATGTTTTGGCATTTGTTATAACTAGTATTACTCCCGTGCGATGCACGGAAGACTACTAATAAACTAAAGTTTTTCACTTAATTAAATAATATATGGTTATATTATTTGAAAATGTGAACATTGTATACTTAATAAATAAATATTTTATTTTTCTAACATATAGTAAAATTTTAAATAGTATAAATATTCGTTTCTCCCATGTAATTCTTGAATTAAATGAATATATGTGTGTGTGTATGTGTGTGTTATTTATAAATAAATTATTGTTACATAATAAAATTAAAATAAATATCAAAATATATAACAAATAACAAATAAAAATTCCTATGTTGAAATTATTTTTTATAAAACTCTAACATACCGTTAGTCGGTCTGTATCCTTCTTAACCTATTTGAATTAATTACATATGTTAAAACAAACAAAAATATAATAACACACTACTTATTAAAAGATAAGATAAAATAATAATAAATAAATTAAATAATTTATAAGAACAATAGATTTTCTTTTCAAAATAATCCTACATTTTTTATTTTTATAAATACTCTATTGGTTCATTTTTATATAATCTAATTCACAATATAAATGAATCAATGCACAATAAAAGATTAAAACATAATTCAACTTAAAGAAGGTGAAAAGATGATTAAATTAATATATTATATCTGAATATATATTAAAAACAAAAAACTTGTTAGTATTATAAAAATTCCTAAAGAGGTTTTGACAAAGAAACACACTAACAAAATGCTGAAACATACATGAATATTTTTTCTTGAAAATGTCTGACTTGTAATTGGATGAAAAAATACTTTTTTATATATATGGCTCCATTTTATTTTATTATATACACACATATTTATAAATGGATTAATTTATAGTAAAATTAAGATGAAAAAGTAAATACAATAGATTAATTAATTAAAATATTTTAAAAATTAAATTGGAGATATTTTTTTAGAAAAATTCTTCAACTAATTCGTATTGCGGCTTAAACATTACACCAACAAACATCTGCAATAAGTACTCAGATTTAACCAAATAATCAACCAATAAATAATTTTTATTTATTTTATATAATATCACACTTTTATATATATGATATGGATGTCAGACAAAAGATCATAAAACGATGATTAATTTGATATATAAAACGTAAAAATTGTTGAGATATAAAAATTATTTTTATTTAAAATTTGGAAATGACTAATTTTTTGAAAGAGTGAAAAAAAAAAAAAAAAAAAAAAGGTTGACACTTCTACAAATAACCATAAATAACATAAAATATTTTGGTAAGAAAATACAATTTAACAATTTTAACACAACGTTTATATAAGTATAGATTTTTAATATATGTAAACAATTTTTTAGATTAGAACTATAAATATTTAACTGTTTCTTTCTAGAATTATATTCTCTTTGCAACTTTGAACATTTCACTTGGCAATTTCAGATATAATGAAATACTTTTTATTTTTAAATAAATATTAACATTAACAAAATAAAATCAAAAGTTATTCAATAATTCGAAGACAATTTAAAGTATGTGAGTTCTTCAAAATATTTAAATATTTTCATATTTTATTTGGTTTTGTAATACAACTAAATTTTATACTTTTATTGGAAATATTATACTCCCTTCGTCCTGGCCTAATTCACCTACCTTCCATTTTTGTTTGTCCCAACTTAATTGACCTAGCCCATAAATGACAAATTTCTCTCACAATCTCCACCCTCAAAATCTCCACTCTTAATCTCCACATTTAAAAAAATCAAAGATTCCAAAAAATCTGCTTTTTCTTAGTCTCCGTAATGCCAAAAAAAAAAAAAAAAAAAAATCTTAGGTTGCAATGAATAAAAAATATATAATTGAAGTTGGTTAGTGCAACAAAATATTTTTTAGGTCGCAAAGTGTAATAAAATATACATTGTTATTATATATATATATATAGATATATATATTACATGGACCATTGAGCATATGTATGTTTATATATATATATATATATGTATGTATTATATATAAACATATATATGCTCAATAATAATTTTGATATATATATACATATGCTCAAAGATCCACGTCTAATAAAACAAACATTGTTATTATATATATATATATATATATATATATATATATATAAAATATATATATATATATATTAACAGATGTAATGATTTAATAAATTATTTATAAAATTAATTATTGATTTTTTGCTTTTAATTTAATGAAATATGAGTTTAATTACTTAAACAATATTTTTTATTCTAGTCGTAACTAAAGTAAAAAATATATTTGAAAATTCATGTGAAATATAATAAATTTTTTGAACTTTGAGAAAGTACTCAACTAATATTTTTTATGAGGGAAATTATTTTATTAATTTTTACAGTAAACATTTAAATATAACCTTAATAATTTAATCAATAAAGAAGTTATTGTTTTAAAATTAAATATCTTGCTCATTATACTATATGTGATGTGATATGGATGTTAAATTGAAGTTTGTGAAATGATGAATAATTTGAAATATCATGCATAAAAAATGGATTAAAAATATAAAGGTTGTTTGCATTTTAAAAAAGAAAGTGAAAGAAAATTATAAAGTTACCAAAATTGACAAAAACTTACCAAATTAGTATAAAAGTTTTTGGAGGGAAAGTTAAAATGACAATAAGGCCCCCCATTTAGCTTTTATATATACTAGTTATACTCCTGCGCGATGCGCGGCATGTTATCTTATAAATTAAAATAATAATGTGTAATTGTTTAGACTAGAGAATATGAACTAGAGAGAAAGACGATTTTAGAGAGAGAAAGTAAATCTGTGCTTATGTTGCTGAAGTGTGTTTACAAGTGTGGATCAGCATATAAATACTAAAACCCTAGTAGGGTAGAATGACAGATTTACCCTTACTCCTAATATACCCCCCTGAATGAGAACCGCCCCCAAAATAATAAAAAAAAAAAATGAATCACTCCCTTAAACAGACCCAGGAGGATGCAAAAGACAAAGTTTTGAACACAGAAAAGCAAATCTGCTGGCCGAAAGGGGTTTCGTTAAAACATCAGCAACTTGGTCTTCTGAGGAGATGTATCGAACATCAAGTTCACCGGACTGAACCTTTTCTCGAACAAAATGAACATCGATTTCGATGTGTTTGGTGCACGCATGAAACACGGGATTCATAGCAAGAGTAGCTGCACCTGTATTGTCACACCACAAAATAGAAACTCCAGGGAGAGGTAAGCCAAGTTCAAGAAACAAAGAACGAATCCAAACAAGATCTGTGGTAGCAAGTGCAAGAGCCCGATACTCGGACTCAGTGCTACTACGAGCAACAACATGTTGCTTTTTGGACACCCAAGTGATGAGATTGGATCCAAGATATATACAAAAACCACTCGTCGAACGACGATCATCAAGACAACTTGCCCAATCAGCATCAACAAAGCCTTCTAAACAAAAACTTGAAACAGGTTTAAACACAATACCTAACGACAACGTACCTTTAAGATAACGAAGAACCCGTTTACATGCACGCCAATGATTCTCAGAAGGAGCATGCAAAAACTGACTAAGTTTGTTTACAGAAAAGGCAATATCAGGCCTGGTCATTTGAAGATACTGTAGAGCACCTACAGTACTTCGATAAAGGGTCGGACTAGCAAAATCAGCACTATCATTAAGAAAAAGTTTGGTCGAAGTGCAAGCAGGAGTGGAAATAGGCTTACAGTTGGCCATGTTCGTTTTTGCTAAAAGATCTGTGATATACTTAGCTTGGTTCAAGAGAACACCATTGCTAAAATGATGAACCTCAAGGCCAAGAAAATATCGAACCGGGCCCAAATCTTTTAGCGAAAATTGTTTGTTTAAATCACAAATAAGACCAGAAATAGCAGCCCTGCTATCACCCGTAACAATAATATCATCGACATAAACCAAAACAAGCAGCAATTGACCAGAGTTATTTTTGAAAAAAAGAGACGAGTCTGAAACTGAAATTCGAAAACCCAACGACAACAAGAAAAATTTCAGCTTGTCATACCAGGCCTTAGGTGCCTGTTTGAGGCCATAGAGCGCCTTAACCAATTTGCAAACATGGTTAGGCTTATTTACATCCTCATAACCTATGGGTTGGGTCATATAAACAGTATTAGCTAAATCCCCATTTAAAAACGCATTGTTAACATCAACTTGGTGGATGTGCCACTTACGAGTTACAGCAAGTGTAAACATTAGGCGAATAGTCAATGGCTTAACAACAGGACTAAAAGTTTCAAAATAATCAACACCAGCAGTTTGCTCAAAACCCCGTGCAACGAGACGGGCTTTAAAACGTTCAACAGAACCATCCGGATTCCGTTTCACCCGAAAAACCCACTTATTTGAAATAAGATGCATACCTGGATTAAATGGAACTAAGTCCCATGTATGATTTCGTATGAGGGCAGAATACTCACAATCCATAGCGGCTTTCCATTGAGGAGATTGAAGAGCTTGATTCACAGAGATTGGTTCAAGTGTAGAGCTGGAAACAGAAGACATAGTATACAATTTGGGTTTGTAGATACCATTTTTGGACCGAGTTACCATATGATGGGTAGTCGGGACCTGTTTTGCAGAACTGGCCGAAGCCGGGACAGACACATGACTTGACGACGAGGGCAGATTGTCATGAGGAGACGAGAAATCTGCCGAAGTCGAACGAGAGGACTCAATAGGTAACACGGGTAAACTAGACTGCACATGAGTGTCCACACAAGAGGGGACAACAGACGACTCAAACAAAGTTTTGTAAGGAAACTCAGTTTCATTGAAAGATACAGTGCGAGCAATATAAAGACGACCCGATGGATGTAAACACTTGTAACCTTTATGAGACATGCTATAGCCTAAAAATACACATTTAGACGTACGAAATTGAAGCTTAGAGGTGTTGTATGGTCTAAGAAATGGAAAACAAGCACAACCAAAAACTTTAAGAAACGAGTAATCGGGTTTGACCAAAAATAAAGACTCAAAAGGAGACCGGTTCTGCAAAACAGGTGATGGTATCACATTAATAAGAAAAACAGATGTAGAGAAAGCATCCCACCAAAACTTAAATGGAAGTGAAGCCTTTGCCAAGAGACTAAGCCCCATTTCCATTATGTGTTGATGTTTACGTTCGGCCCGACCATTTTGTTGGTGGGTATACGGACAAGACAACCGAAAACGAATGCCTAACGTTTGAAAAACAGACACAAGAGGCCTATATTCACCTCCCCAGTCAGATTGAAAAGCTTTTATTGACCGACCAAACTGATTTTTTACCAAAGCAATAAAATTCAAAACAATTTTTGACACATCAGATTTGGACTGAAGAGGAAAGATCCACGTGTAGCGAGTGTAGTCATCAACAAAATGTATGTAATATCTATAACCATCAGATGACACTACCGAGGCAGGTCCCCATACATCAGAATGTATTAGCTCAAAAGGAGCTTGAGTTTTACAAGATACAGAAGGAAAGTGCATACAATGCATTTTGCCAAGTTTGCAAGCCTCACAAAAAGGTAAAGTTTTAGCACTAAAGGGGACAGCCAAGTGTTTAAGAACAACAGAAACAGTATTATTACATGAATGACCTAACCGATTATGCCACAAAACAGTATCATGAGATTTAGACACATATGAACAACTAGGTGTATTACAAGTGGTTGAACAAGATCCTCCTGAGGTAGGAGCAAAGTGAGACAGATCCAACTGATAGAGTCCATCTCTAAGAGCCCCTTTCAGCAGAATTCGATGAGTAATCTTGTCCTTGACCACACAAAAAGAATCATGAAATTCAATGTAAACTGTGTTGTCTTTGAGAAATTTTGAAATACTAAGAAGATTTTTAGTCACATCGGGCACATAGAGAACATTTTTAAGATGTAGATCGACATGATCATGCAAACTAGGAATAGACGTATTTCCAACATGAGAAATAGGAATAGCGGAGCCATTACCAACAAGAAGAGAAGCATTACCAGTGTAAGGAGCCTGCATTGAGAGATTAGCCAGATTGGAGGTGACATGATGGGTAGCCCCACTGTCAACATACCAATCAGTGTCCATGTTACTAGGCTGTGACACAAAAGCAGCAGAGTTAGGGTGAGACATATAAGCAGATGGATGGAGAGGAGGAGCACCCAAAACAGATGGATAAGAGGGGTTTGGGGCCTGAGCTGGGGTTGTATTGGTCATGTGAGCATGATAGGCAGCATGCGGTGGTTGACCAGGACCAGCAGCAGGAGGAAAAGTAGGTCCAACCCCAACAAAAGACTCATCAAACCTCTTAAAGCATTTGGCAGCACTGTGGTTGGGCTTGCCACAGATTTGACAAATCAATCTATAAACGTTGTTTTTGTTGCCAAACCTACCACCCTGTCCCCCAGGATTACCGCGACCTCCGCGACCGCGATAGGAGGTACCCCCACGAGAAGAACTAGAGGTGTTTGAGGTTTTGGTAGTTAGATGTAGAGAGAGAGGAGTTGGTAGGGTTGGAAGTCGATGCACTATTTGACGCATTAGGTGTGGAATTTGACTGATGTAGTCTTTGTTCATGAGTACGGAGAATAAACTGAGCATCAGAGAGACTAACATGTTCTGACCTAGCAGTTAGGTGAACAACAACAGATTCAAATTCAGATCCTAAACCACCTAGAATATACAACACAAGATCATCATCATCTAAATCATGTCCAGCAGCATGAATATTATCAGCAATGGTTCTCATTTTTAAGAAATATTCATCAACAGTCATGTCGCCCTTTTTTGTAGTCTGAAGCAGAGATTTAAGGTTGAGAACATGAGCTTTAGAGTGAGACCGAAACAAGGAGTCAAAAGTGGTCCAGATTTGAGCAGTAGTGTCACAACGACTAAAATAACCCAACATTCCCTCAGACATGGAATTCAACAGCCAGCTAAACATAAACTGATCTCTACGCAACCGAACAAGATAGTCAGGGTTAGGAACGAGTGTACCAGTGGACAAATCTGGAAGAGATTGAGGTGGAGCACTATACTCCCCGAGCAGAAGACTGTCAAATCCATGAGCACGCGCCGTCGCAAGGACTTGCGAGCGCCAGTATGTATGATTATTGCGATCCAGTTTGAGAGTCATGGTGGACAACGACGGGAGGGTAACCGTCGCAGCGACAGAGGAAGCAGCTACCAGCGAGGAGTCCGACGACGGACTCGTGGTGGAAACAGGAACGGATGTAGACGATTCTGCCATGAATCTAGAAAAAAAAACAGCAACGAGGCGGCGCCGATGAAAACAGATCTGAGAAAACAACCGTCTATGAAAACTCCGAGAACGGATCTGGAAGAAGACCAGAAGTAATCGCCGAAGAGAAGCGCCGACAAGTAGATCGGAAAGTAGATCCGAGAAGCGCCTTCGAGAGGAAAGGTTCGAAAAACAGAGAAAAATGTAGAAGAAACCGGAAATTAACCGATTAAACTTCACAAACTCACAAACAGATGGAGCGATTTGATGAACTAGGAGGGAAGAATCGAAAAATTGGAAGAAAATTTGGCTCTGGATACCATGTTTAGACTAGAGAATATGAACTAGAGAGAAAGACGATTTTAGAGAGAGAAAGTAAATATGTGCTTATGTTGCTGAAGTGTGTTTACAAGTGTGGATCAGCATATAAATACTAAAACCCTAGTAGGGTAGAATGACAGATTTACCCTTACTCCTAATAGTAATTATACCAGTTTAGAATAATAATTATTTTATATTATTAATGAGAATTGATAATGTAAACTTGTTGAACTTAAAAGTTTAAACCATGATTATGAATTATGTATATTTTAAGTTTATTAAAGTTACTAAACCTGTAAAAGAGTTGATCCACGAATATTTATAATATATATATGTGTGTGTGTGTGAATTAATTAGGGATGTCCATAATTTACATACTATTAACTTTCAACCATGGTTTTATCATACACGTTAAACATAATTAATATTTTCTAAATTATTATTCAAGATATTATTATGTTAAACAATCTACTTTTCTTCATCAATCAACTTAATTAATATTGATTAATATATTAGAAATAATGATATTTAAAAAATAATTGTAATAAACTATATGGATAGTATGAATAGATACATATAAAAAAGAAACTCAAATAAAGAGTTGAAGCATAAAAAAACCCTCTCATTCAACCTTAAAAGTTATATGCATTCTAATAAAATATAAAAGATTCATTAGAATTCCTAACATTGAATGTTTTATCACCAATTTCTTTATTTATTAAAGTTATAACTTATAAGGTGTTGCTCAAGCGCACATCATGATGGAATAACAATAGCAATTATCAACAACAACGAAACAACATCCATAAATTAAGAACACAATCATAATCCTTTAAAATTGTTTAAAAAAATAGTTATACAAAATCAAATAATTTTTTACAGAAAAATGCGTGCCTGCATTGAAGAAAAAAAACTTAGATATCTTACTATAGTAGAAAAGTAGACTTCTTTTTTATCTCTTCATAATTCATTGTTTCCATACACACACACACACACACACACACACATATAGTACTACCTCCATCTTCCTTAGATGCAGTTTTAGGTTTTGTAAAATGTTTATAACAGATCTTTTTTAAGTTTTTTCTCCCCTCATTTATTCCAAAACTACACCTATATTACTAACCCTAAAAAATTTCTGATTTTCTAAACTACCATAATCCAATGGAGATAGATATAATATAGAGGAAATGAAGTGATAAAATTATAAAATACAGTTGAGATTTTAATGTTATTTTCCCTATCTCTTAATCTCCTCTTATCTATAGATAGAAATGCATATAAAAAAATAGAAGTAGTATTGAATTGAATGTTGGAGGCATGATATATGAATACGCTAAGTAAGATGGTTGTAGTAGAAAGAAAAAAAAAAATGCAAGCGTATTTTCGACTTCACATAATCGGGTGTTTATAGGCCCTCAAATTTAATTGATATTCTAAATATATAAAATAATTTTCCAGTATACGATATGTAATGCAAAATCAATATATGGTTACAATTATTAAGTATAAATATGTAATAATATAGATCCAATTAAAGCTGAAAATTTGCAAGTTTGGATACTCATTTAAAGAATTACCCAAATAAATTAATTAAAAAAAATAAATTAAGAAAAATAAAACTTAAAATTGCATTCTAATTAGTTTAATTAAGGAAAGTAAGATGTAGCATTGCATTAATTTGAAGGAACATAATAATTAATTAATGTTTAAGGTAGAAATGTAGAATGCATCTCAGATAACTTTTTGGCGGGAAAGAGGGAATTACAAAAATACCCTCCATTTTACTTTTATATATATATAGATATAGATGTCCAATGACTCACAAAAAAACTGATTA
Source organism: Ajuga chamaepitys (assembly GCA_958295605.1). Classification (NCBI taxonomy): domain Eukaryota; kingdom Viridiplantae; phylum Streptophyta; class Magnoliopsida; order Lamiales; family Lamiaceae; genus Ajuga; species Ajuga chamaepitys. The sequence goes on along the minus strand of OY282507.1, from coordinate 8,321,686 downwards.
AAATGCCCTGCAACCGGCTATTGCCTGTAAATTTAGTTAGCGTTGATGTGGTGTGCGACTTGATGATGTGGAAACGGATTTTACCCCTCTTCACCAGAAAGTTAATGACATGGCATTTATTATTTTTCTTTTTTTGTTGGAGCGAAATGTTGTTTCTGGTGAAGAGGGGGTAAAAGACATTTCTACATCATCAAGTCGCGCGCCACATCAGCAGTGACCTACTGATTCAGAGGACATTTTAAAAGATGCCAAAACATGAAGAATATATAACTAATTTTTGTGAAACATAAAGGACATTTTGACCAATTTTCCGTCATATTTATATTGGTCATATTTATATAATTTCAAGAAAGCTTAATTAATCTAAAATAGCATCACATGACAAAGAAATAAAAAGTAAATAGAAAATGCAAAACAAAATATCTTCCTTGATCATTGCATGTTAATCTTTAGAATGAGTCTCATGTCTGACAAAAAAATACAAGTTAAATCACTCTCCGCTTGATGAAAATATGAGCTAACAAAGTCGCAGTTTCTCTTCTAAACCGATTTCATCTTCCTACACCAAAAGTCAAAAAAATTAATGATTCCAATATCCTTTCATATGGGCAAAAAAAGGAAAACATAACATAAGACATGCATAATAGCACATTAATCAAATTAATGAGAACGAGTGATTACATTTGTCTAATGACATCCAACATAAGAGTAATTTATGCGGCTTAACAATACAATAATTACTATCAATTATCAAACATATTCTACTCACCATAAAATTCTCAGACTAGAAAGGAGAAAAAAAAATTCACCTAACTTTTTACTATGCTATAATTTTCCTTCATGCTCTATCAATAGGTCTTATCCTATAGCATGCATAAAAAATACTAAATTTCACAAGAAAATGCAATTTCAATTTCCATCAAACCAAGATCTCTAGACCACCAAAATGCCACAAGCTGAAAAGCTTCTAGATCTATACAGTTGCCAAATACATGGTATACTTAAGTAATAATTGTTTGAATTTTTTTTCCCGAACTATAACAAAATAAATACTTGAGTTATATTCTTTTAAGACAAAGTAATCACAATTTCCCTTGTTAAAGTAGCAAAAAATAATGCGACCAGGGGACAAGTCATTAGAATACTAAATAAGAGCATGGGTAGCATAAATCTACAGTATTTGAGAAACAAAGAATACGAAGACAGGAGCAATATGCAGATGAAAGGTACATGATTACCAAAATAGCGGGAGTGAGAATATGTTTCACCACCATGCACGGCGTCTTCCGCGGTTTTAAGAGTAGTAATGTGGTGCCTTTATGAGCTTTGCTGCTCAAGGATTGGAAAATGATGAGGTTGTATATAATTAACTATCAGTTTGCAGTTTTATGCATGCCCCATTAATTACAAACATAAGTCACATATTTCAACAAGGTCCTACCAAAGCCTAACTATCTACCAACTTCCAGTCATATATAAGCATGATGTAGTCCAGACGCAGACAACTATTTTGAAAGTGTGGGTAGTTATAGAAATAAGAAAAGGAGTATGTATCTCTCAACTTAATATTAAAACAGAAGATGATAAAGGAAACTTATAACTTAATAAAATCAAAATATTTTGGATCTTAACTTCACCAAAATTACATTTAATAAGGCTCATATTCTAGATTGATATTATTGATATATTGTACATATGGGTGTATATTGTTGTTGTATATCTTTCCTTATATTTTAGAGATATCATTGTAAATTTGTTGTACTCACTTATATATAGTAGAGAAATCACATCACCAATTAAACGGTGACCGAAATTCTTTTCTGACATGGTATCAGCAGGAAACTCCTGATATCCCTAAAAGCACTTTCATTAGTCCAAAGTGTTTTTCTCTCCCGCTTCTCTCTCTCTATCTCGTCTGTCATGGCTGCCACCGATTCTATACTAGACACCGTCCCTCTAACTACTCATATTCATATGGTCAAGATCCCTCTTACATCATCTAATTATCTCCTATGGCGTGGTCAAGTCATGCCCCCATGCTTAAACTGGCAGATTTGGACGTGTTTGTTGACGGGTCTTCTCCCGCTCCGACTGCTAAAATAAAAAATGCATCCAACGGGGTTCCTAACCCAGCATACAAGACTTGGTCTAACCAAAATGACCGCGTGCTTAGCCTTCTTCTATCTTCTCTCACTGAAGAGTCCATGGCAGAGGTCGTCGGACTCCAGACTGCTCGGGATGTTTGGGTGGCGTTGGAGACTACCTTCAGCCACGCCTCTTCCTCTCACGCTCAACAACTTCGTGACAAGCTTCAATTTTTAAAGCACAGTAATTCCTTCGTTATGGATTTTACCGGCAATTTAATGTCCTTTGTCACAAACTTGCAGTGATCTGTGAATCTGTCTCTGATGGGGATAAAAGTCGCTGGTTTCTTCAAGGTTTTGGGCCTCAATTCTGCACCTTTACTGATGTTCACATGGCCCTCACAACTCAACTCCCGTTTCATGAACTCGTGAGTCAGGCTCGTGATCACGAGCTCCATGAGCGCGCCTTGCTGTCGTCGAATCTGCTTCGCAGGCCGCTTTTTATGCCTCTCGTTCGTTTGGTACATGTCGTGGTTCCTACTTCTCTGCTTCTAGAGCCATTGGTCGTGGTTCAGCCCCCACTCCTCATTCCGGTCGCGGCAGTAGCTCTTCCTCCGGTGTGTCTGGACGTACCCCTGCTCGTGGTGGTTTGCACCGTCCTTACACACTAAATATCAGCCAAGGACCTCATTACGTGAACCACTGTCCAGATCGCCACACTCGCCCTTCATCGAACTCGTCTACTAATATTGCGTATGCTTTTGAGGTGCAGTGCTCCGTCAATCCTCCATCGTACTCCGACTGGTTTGTCGACACTGGCACCTCGGCCCACATCACATCCTCTCCCGCTTCATTGGATGTGTCTGCCCTTTATAATGGTAATGGAACAGTTATTGGTAATGGAGACTCTCTTCCTATCTCTCATTTGGGTTCTAAACTTGTTAATAAAAAAATACCTCTTCTTGATGTTTTAGTGGTCCCCTTAATCACAAAAAAATTTCTTTCCATTAGCAAATTAACTTCGGATCTACCGGTTGATGTTTTATTTTCTAACCAGTCTTTTGTGATACAAAGTCGACTGCAAAGGAAGTTCTAGCTCGGGGACAGTGTAAAGATGGTCTATATGTTTTGGATCAAGGCACTCCTGCTCTTGTTGCTGCTTTAAGTTGTCGTGTTTTAAAATCTTCTTTTGAACTGTGGCACTCCCGTTTGGGACATGCGTCTTTTTCTGTTATTCAATTATTAAGTAAATTAGGTCATTCAGCTGTGTCGTCACTTTTACCTACACCGACTCTCTACTCAAGTTGTCAGTTAGCTAAAAGCAGGAAATCCCCTTTTACTTTGAATGATAAACGTGTTTCTCATGTCTTAGATTTAATTCACTATGATTTATGGGGTCCTACTCCGATTGAGTCTTGTGATGGTTTTCGCTATTATGTTGTATTTGTGGATGATTTTTTCTCGTTTCTCCTGGCTTTTCAAATATGTTCTATTCGTCTATTAAAGTTTTTCAAAGTGACGGTGGCATAAAATTTACTAATAACCGTGTTCAACAATTTTTTATTTCTCGTGGCATTCAGCATCGTTTATCTTGTCCTTACACCCTCAACAAAATGGTAGAGCTGAACGTAAACATAGACACATTACTGAGACGGGTCTTTCACTTTTGTTTCATGCTCTTGCACCTGCTCAGTATTGGTTTTACGCATGTTCCACTCCCGTCTATATTATAAATCAGTTGCCCTCCCCTCTTTCACACAAAAAATCTCCATATGAAATTATGTTTCACATTGCTCCTACTTATACCAAGTTTAAGGTGTTTGGTTGTCGTTTGTATCCGTACATTCGAGATTATGCGCCTCACAAGTTGGCTCCCCATAGTGTACCATTTTTTTTTTCTTGGCTATAGCAATATTCACAAAGGTTTTCGATTTTATGATCCTATCATTTTACGTTTTTACGTAACTCGTCATGCTCAATTTGACGAATCTTGCTTTCCTTTTACTGATCATAATTCCTCCACCCCTGCTCATGATTTGGTTTTTTCTCAGCTTAATGCTCCACAGATTTCATCAATTCAGGGCCCTTCTTCACTGCCACTTGGGCCCTCCTTGTCTATCTCTCTTGGGCCTTCCCACCAGGCCCCATAACATGGCCCACCAATTTCCCACGATACGCCCTGCTCCTTATGTCCCTCGGTTGATCGTTCTTTATCCAGGCTACCCACTGCCCCGCCTGTCCTGGTCGAACATCCGCAACCCCCGACAGTCCCAAATTTTGTTGAACCTGTCATCAACCCGAACTCAGCTCACCCAGCTCCAGCATACCCGCGTCTAGACGAGCAGCCCGCCATAATCGCCCCTCCTCCGCATCCTTCTTTGCACCCTATTGTCCCCTCTAGTTCAACCCACTCCATGCAAACATGGGTAAAATCTGGTATCTTTAAACCGAAGTATTTTGTTAACATTGTTTGTACTACTTTACTTTCTTCTCTTTCTGCTACCGCATAACCAAAAGGCTTTAAAACAACACTCAAGTCTCCACATTGGCTCTTTGATATGCGCGATGAGATGACCGCTCTTAACTCTAATGACACGCGGGGCTTAGTTCTTCGTCCTTCTAATGACAACATTGTCATATCAAAATGGGTCTTCCTTACCAAATACCATTCTGATGTCACCATTGATCGCTACAAGGCTCGTCTTGTCGCTCAAGGGTTTACTCAAATTCCCAAATTTGACTTTTCCCACACCTTCAGTCTAGTTGTTCGTGCTGCTACTGTTCGTGTCATTTTAGCCCTTGCGGTTCAACATAAGTGGCCTCTTCAGCAACTCGATGTCAAGAATGTTTTTTTGCATGGTCACCTTGACAAACATGTCTATAGGTCCCAACCATTGGGTTTCGTTGATCCTCGTTACCCTCACCATGTTTATAAGCTAAAAAAGGCCATTTACGATCTTCGTCAAGCTCCTCGTGCCTGGTTTGATCGCTTTAGTTCTTTTTTACTTTCTCTAGGTTTTTCCGTAGCCGCTCTGATACTTCTCTCTTTTTTATTCATCGTTCTAATTGTACTATTTACTTACTTCTCTACGTTAATGATATAATTGTTACAGGTAGTAACGTTAATGCTCTTATAGCTTTCATCTCTAGAATTTACAACGAATTTGTGGTGAAGGACTTAGGAAAGCTCAATTATTTCCTCGGTCTCAAGATCACACATTCCACTTCTGGTCTTTTTCTTGGTCAGGAAAAATATGCTCATGATATTTTGTCTCGTGCTTCTCTGCTTGATTCCAAGCCTGTCTCCACACCCCTGGCAGTAGATGAATCTCTTGTGAGTACCGGAAGTCCAATCAAGGATCCTACTTTATATCGTTCTCTCGTGGGTGCGCTCCAATATGACCTCTCCTTTGTTGTCAATTGCGTTAGCCAATTCTTGCAAAATCCGACTGACGACCACTTTCTTGCGGTCAAATGGATCATTCGTTACGTCAAAGGCACTATTCACTATGGACTTTCCTTTACACCTAGCTCTGACTATACCATTGTTGACTATTCGGATGCTGATTGGGCTCGATGTGTGGAAACTCGCCGCTCCACATATGACTATTCAATCTTTTTAGGAGGCAATCTTGTCTCTTGGCGCGCGAAGACACAACCGACTGTTGCTAAGTCAAGTTGTGAATTAGAATACAGAGCTCTCGCTCACATTGCTCAAGAAATTATTTGGCTTACTCAGCTTCTTAAAGAACTTTGCGCAATGCCCTCAGCTCGCTCGCTACTTTTATGTGACAATAAAACCGCTCTTTTCCTCAGTCAAACCCCTATTGCTCACAAGCGAGCCAAACATATTGACATTGATTATCATTTTGTTCGAGAAATTGTCTCTACTCAACGCCTTGAAATAAGTTTTGTGCTTTCCAATCTACAACCGGCCGATGTCTTCACCAAAAGCTCACCTCGCCCGATGTTTGAATTGTTGCATTCCAAGCTTTGTATTGATCAAAGTCCTACACTTTGCTTTAAAGGGGGTTAATAAGGCTCATATTCTAGATTGATGTTATCGATATATTGTAGATATGGGTGTATATTGTTGTTGTATATCTTTCCTTATCTTTTAGAGATATCATTGTAAATCTGTTGTACTCACTTATATATAGTAGAGAAATTACATCACAAATTAAACGGTGACCGAAATTCCTTTCTCACAACATTGATCAGCGAGCATAGGCAAAATAAATTCTAGTGTTATTCAAACATTAATAACCTGAGTTCTACTTCGCAGTGGTACCTCTAAGCAAAAACCTACATCATCAGTTCAGCAAGTCTAAGCAATAACAATTAATCGATATAAAGATCATCATGAGAACACAAAAAGAAAAAAAAAATTATAAATCATTACTTGATCAATGAATAGTTATCCTTTATAGTATTATTTTTCTTTTATGCAGAACACTAGTTTAAATAGTTATTTTTCCTTGATTAAAACATTGTGCTACAACTAATGCAAGAGTGAGGCAAATCAAATCAAATACAATATTTCGTAAAGTACCATCTCCTTTTCAGATGCAGTTTTACCTTTTGATAAATGAACTGATAGTGAATGTGAATGACTCTCATTAGTATAAATAATGTGAAACAAGATTCGAAAATATTAAGTCAAAGACGTAAAAAAGGGGAAAAAAATGAAATACCATGTAGCTCTCTTCTTAAAGTCTCCGTCTAACTTCGATTAGACTTTCCTTAGGCGTTATACTGTTCTTAGTTGTCTACATTTTTTCCATAACTTCTCCCCATTTGAACCTCTTAGACCCTACTTAACTTCGCCTAAGCCTCAACTAGGGCCTATACCCCAAAATGCCCTCCGATTAGCGCCTAACATCTCTTAGAATATTACCCTGTAGGTTGATTGTTACGAGATTCCAAGCAAACAAAGTCCAACAGAAAATAAAAAAGATAACAAAGCATGACCCACCCCACATTATTGTTGAACATCATATTATGGAAGCAAATCCTCTGTTGGAGTAAAATCCAACTAAAGGTGTTGGGCTTCAAACATCGCGGTTTCGGTCAAAATTTTGATTCTCTTTCTTTCTTTTTTTTTTTTTTTTTCTCTATTTAGTTCTCTTTACTTACTTTAACGAGATGAAGTGTCGGAAATTTATTTAATTCTCTTTACTTATAAATTATAGGAAAAATTTCGGTATACTGTAGGAATTTAATACACCGAAATACCAAAATTTTTGAATTATCATACCGTTATCATTTAAAAAAAATTTACGGTATCATACCGTATTGAAAATTCAATATACTGAAAATTTCAATATTTTCGATAATTTTTCGATACGGTATGTGCGGTATTTCAAGATTTCGATATTTTCCTCTATCCCTAACTCCAATGTCCTACAATCATTGCAAAAGTTTAAAACATTTGCTATTATTCTAAAAGGTGTCCATTGAATACCTTGATCTCGAATTTGATTGTAAATTAAGTAGAGAGAATTAAATATGCTTTCAGAATATATGCTTTCAGAATTGCAAGCTAGCTTCCATCGAATTCAATGCAATCCACAATATACAAATTTGTAGAGGACAATTATTGGTAGAGGTGACCAGAAAGTTTCGAAGAAGCTTTTGGCTTTGATTTTCGAGTGTGAGCCCTTGCAGAAGCTGGAGATATTCCAGCTGCCATTAATTTCCAACTATACGTTCAGCCACCACAAATCTCTAATTTTTAGGAGTTAACATCTTATCAACAAATCAATGGGCACGATTTGACTTGAGAGCAGCGGCAGAAATTTATCCTATGCGGGACGGATGATCCTAATCAAAACAGTTGCCCAAGCGATACCCACCTATGTCATGTCATGTTTCATTATGCCGAAAAACATATGCCGAGCGCTTAACTCAATGATATCCCGGTTTTGGTGGGGACAAAAGGAGGAAGAAATCTGAATTCATTGGAAAAGGTGGGTCACCCTATGCAAACCAAAGTGGGACGGAAGACTTGGCTTCCGGGACATCGAAGCTATTAATTTGGCTATGCTAGCCAAACAAGGATGGCGGCTCCTTCACAACGAAAATTCCATTCTTTTCCAATCTTTAAAAGCCAGGTACTTCCCAAATTGTGATTTTACTGAATCTAATGCAAATTATAATTGTAGCTTTGCTTGGAGAAGTATTTATGCTGGTAAAAGGGTGTTGGATGAGGGTCTTGTTTGGAATATTGGAAATGGAACATCGGTGAAGGCGTGGCATGATAAGTGGCTCCCGTCTGCCCCAAATTATAAAATATCGACACCAATGGGTAATTATAACCATGACATGCTGGTCCGAGAATTACTGGATGAACATCTTGAGAATTGGAATGTACAGAAAGTGAGAGAGATGTTCTCGGAAGAGATACCGATTCTGTTAGCACATGGACCTGACAGAATGGTTTGGAATGAGGCAAAGAATGGCATATACGTAGTAAGACAGGGGTATCAAGTGGCGAGACGAATCCTGTGTGAAGGAAGTGACGAAGCATCGACTTCTTCGACGGACGACCAAATTTGGAAATGGCTCTGGAAATTAGACTTACAACCGAAAATCCACCTCTTCCTGTGGAAATGTGTACATAATCTACTTCCCTTAATTTTAAGCTAATAAAATAAAATAAAAATAAAAATTATTAGGCAGAAATTTGGAGCTGAAAATAGGAGGGAAAGATTAACACACTAATCCCTCACCAAGACGAGAGGGTGAAGGGCTTTAAGGACTTGGATGATTTTTTCCTCGACGTGGCCATCTCTAAGAAATAAGTAACAAGTTCATAAATTGTTATATTAAGAGATATTTTATGAAAAGAAATAGAGTATTAATTAAAGGTTATTACCACAACAATTAATCCACGATGGCATAAATTACCGATGTCTTCACCTCATAAAAATTATATAAAACAAAAGGAGCACATTGACAACAGTATAAAAATTAATAACAGAAACCGAACCGTTTTCTTTGAGCGCCAGAAAGAGATTACACAACTGTAAAACAACATATAGTCAACACCGTAGTCTTTGATCAAAACCGTTGTCTTTAGAGTGTTGTGGTTGACGTAATGGTGGATGAGATGCATGTGATCATATGTGAAGCTGTGTTGTATGTTTTGTTGCTTATAACATGCTTGAATTGATTTAGGGTGTGCTCAGAAGATAAAATATGAGAACTGGAGTGAAAAATTGAATCTTGAGCACCTTGAATATTTGCATCTTGATCTTGAGAAATTCTTCATATTTCGAAGCAAGCATGGTAGAAATTTTGTTGCATGTGTAGCTTTGATAGAGATGATGTTCTTGTGTCAAGTCTAAATTTTTATATGTTTACATGTGGTTCGAATTATTATTATTATTATTTTTAAGTAGAGATGGTCCAATTTCTTGATATGATTATTATCGCTTTTTATGAAGATGGTGGTGCTTGCATGAAATATTGTTAAGCATGTGTTTAAAATTTGAACAAAACCCTTCCATGGCTTGTTTAGACGTTGATATATAAAATTGGATGTTATAATCTGATCATCTTGGCTAAAATGGGCAAAAGAATTTTTTTTGTAGTAATTTTGGTACACTTAGTAGGTTCGGATTTTGAGAAAACTAGGGAAACAGATAAAATTTTGATATTAAGGGTTATTAGGTGATTAAATAAAAATTCAGGGGAAACGTTTGAATTATCCAAAGTTAGTAAGTATAAATTGATGAAGAAGAAAATAGGGCATAAGTGAAATATGACTAGTTTCGGAAAAAATTGGGTTTTAAGGGGTACAAGTAAGATTTACAAAATTCTAGATTAGAAATTATTAAATGAAATACATGGAACAAGTAGGAAAATAAATATGAAAAAAAAGAAACGACAATGGTAATAAAATAAAAACAGAATGCGATTAAATGGCCAATTTCGGCCTTAGTGGGCTTTTGATTGGGCCTTACGAGAATTCAGATCATGAATTGGGCCAAGGCTGAATGGATTTGGGCTTAGGTGAGCCCAATTAGGAAATCAATGGAGAATAAAAAGAAATAGGAGAAAAAGAAGAACAAAACGAAAAGGAAAATCGAAGTGAAGTTGAAAAAAGAGAATGATACAGAGAGTACAATTTAAGAATTAAGTTGAATAGATAAGTAGTAGCTTTATTGATAGTGTTTGAGCTTATATATTTCACCAGGGTTGATAGATGAAATTATGCAATTAGGAGGACCAATAAGGTAAACAAAGTGTTAAGAAACTCTAGGTATATATTGGAAGAAAAAGGAAAAAATGTTTTGAATAAATATATAGGTGTGTAGGTGCACCGCAAGAAACATGATCCTATGATTCTAACAAAAAATTATTTTAAATAATGAGTATTTATCATAATTTTATTATTATAATATATCGTCATTAATTAGTGGTCTCAATACACTATAAGAAATAATAGTGTTTCCTACTACTATTTTTGCAACTACAAGTGGTTACTAAAAATAACTCTCTTTGTAACTATTAGTAGTTACAAAACATATTTCATACAATTTTAACCAAATTTACTATAATATGGTAAGCACTTTTGCAACTAATTGTAATTACAAATGCATTAGTAACTATAAAGTAGTTGCAAAAAATAATTACAAATACACTAATAACCACAAAGTAGTTGCAAATTTCTTTTTTTGTATCTTACTACTAGTGGCTACCCTATAGTTTAGTTACTGAAAATACTTTTGTGACTACTCTTCCTTTTTTGTAACTACATTTTGTAGCGGCAAAAAGTCTTGATTTTAGTTGTGATAACTCCGACACAAATAATATATTTGAGACGACAAAACTCGTCTCAAATGCCTCTCAAATATTTTTTGCAATATCTACACTAAAAGTGGCTTTATGTAATACCTCGTTTGTAACACTTCCAAAATTTTACTCCCTCCGTCCAGAATGAACTTGCATACTTCCCTAATTGGGGTGTCCCACCCTTTTGCACACTTTCCATTTCAGGAAATAAAATTTTACATCTCTACCCCATATTAATCACATAATTACAAATCTGTCATCACATAAAGGTAAAAATAGATTTGAATAAGTCTACATTTATCAAAAAGCAACTTTTCTTAATATGTGTGCCCGAGGGCCAGTGCAAGTTCATTCGGGACGGAGGGAGTAACTTTTAAGTAACACTTTTGTAATACCTATGAATATGTAATACTTTTATGACATCTACAAATTGTACCACTTACATGTAACATTTTCAAAATATATAACATTTTCAATGTAACAATTTTAAATAGTGACACTTTTATGTAACATTTTGAAATAAGTAACACTTTTTGGGAGTATTAAGCCAGATTGTGGGAGTTAATGAGTGTGCTTCATTTGGATTTGATATCCTAAATCTATTGAGGGAAACCATAAGTAAACACACCTTTTATGTAACACTTTTGAATAAGTAACACTAATCTGTAACACTTATTAGGTAACACTTTTAATTAATAAAATTGTATATTTATTTTATTTTAAACTAATGAAATACCTTTGGGTTTATTTTTCTCCTTTGACTATCTAACAGTAAAATTCTTCAATCACTTATGTTTTGTAATATGACGCTTGAACAATGTGAACAATGATATAAAATCATCGATAATTTGCGGTAAGTGATTAATTCACAATATATAAGCAATTATAGCTATAATACAGAATCTCAAAGATTTATAAAGATTTTATCTAGTCTACAAAATACAACAGAATATTCTATCAAGATATATTTGTACTATCATTAATAAGATGTATACTATTATCTCTAACTTACCTTCACATATATTCACAATCTACCCTAAGTCTAAAATCTATCACCCGATCGGGAAACCTTTGTAAATATCAACTCATGCTGATCGATTGGCTGGATTCTAAAAGATTGATAATGGTTTCTCGAATTAATAGTTCTAGAGCAATCATGGTAAGCCAACAAATTGCAGGAATAGTGTCAATATTAATTTGTGGAGAATTCTATTCCTAGAGGTTTCAGTACTGTCGGTAATGCTCTCAAACTATACACCATGCCACAATTTCAGACTATATATGCTTATTTGTAGTGTCACAATAATCCCATTTACATCTACAGGTATTGTGTTGTGATGATGTTGGAATAAGAGATGACACCGAAAAAAAAATGGTATTTTGAGATAATAAAACATGATCACAAATAATGAGTATTTTTCACAATTTATGAGAAGTCCCAAATAATATCGTCACAATTTTATTGTCGTCTCAATAACTCGGACGCAAATAACATATTTGTGACCACAAAAGTGGTCTCAAATGTGTCTCAAATATTTTTTGCAACAACTAGTTGCCGCTAAAAGTTCATCTTAAAATGGTCTCAAATAATTTATAGAGATATTTGTGACAAAAAGTTGAACAAATAACTTATTATTAGTAACTACAATTGTGATCGTGTTATGCAAAAGACTCTTTTGCAAACATCATTTGAAATAACGAATCTTGTCCCCCTTTTTTTAATAAAATGACTAAAACATATACTCTTAAGCCTTTACAAGTAGCTTAAAAATATTTAACCAGTGTTTTGTTTGGCTAAAAACAACAAATATGATTTTTTTTCATTTTTGTCACGCCTCATCTATACACTTATGGGTGACGTTTCGTAAAATAGAAAATATATGTCATATATAACTAAGGGATGCTACATCATGTTTCTCTTATTGAGTGTGCATCAATTTTTTATTTACACAGACTTCTAATCGTACACAGGGAACTATTTGGGGGTGCATGGGGCAGAGGTCGCTCTTTTTGGATTTTCCAAACAAAAAAATATACATGTAATTTTATCTAATTATCTTTATTAGTATCTTTAATATATAAAGTTTGCTTTGTTACTTGTTCAAAATTTGACTTTCTTTTATCATAAAATTGTCTCTCTACTCTATAATATAGTTAAAAGATGCCCGTATATAGTAATCCTAGATCCATGTTTGATTTTAGAATTGCATGCTATATATTTTGAAAGCGCACGCAGCTGCTGTAGGTGTAGCAATGCAGCAGGGTTTTCGCTGTGATCCGTTGACCTTTGGTTTAAATGTATCCACTTGGATTATGTGATCATGTGTTCTTCCACAATGGCCTTGTTATTTCCTCCAACTCCATCATTTCAGTGATTGATGTGATTAATCATCTACTAATGGTGCAATCTAAATGCACCCTCCACTTAATCTTGGTGGACACTCCAATCAACAAATCCCATCACATTGCTGCTACTATAAATATCCATCTCCTTCCTTTCAAATCTTCACATCATCGATCCACCAATCTCTAGTAAGTTAAAGTTTTTTAATTACATTTCCACTGTATATAATACTTACTGATTCCTCAAGGAAGAAATCTTGTACTAATTAACTTATTGTCTGTATGAAGGGAAGGATACATGGCAAAAATGAGGGTCCTCGGGTTAGTTATGGTGGTACTGGTTATGAGCTGTTGCATGGCGGAAGGCAGGAGGATGGCGGTGGCCGTAAACCACGTGGCGGAGCAGGAGAAGGGTGTGGCAGAGGAATTTGATAGTTATTTGCATGGGGAGAATCACCATGCCTACTCCATACCAGACTTCAACAGGCAAGGCGGCGGAGGTCCAGGCAGAGACTAATTCATCGGACTACAATATATATGCTCGAGAGAGAGACTGTGTGTGTAGGAATAAGCTATGCTTTTGTTCGGGTATGGGAGATCCTTCTGAACGTAGTCATATTGTTGTACTATATATTATGGCATGATGAGGACCTATGTATACACGTCTTAGTGAAAAATGGTTGAACCGTTGCTTTTGTTAAACTGTCTATTAATATGTGGATTCCAGGTGCCTTTGTAAACTTCTTAAAATATAATATAGGTATTTAATTTAATTCATTATTAATTTCATATTATTTCACTTAATAAAAATATTTTACAAATATGAACTACAATTAATGTAGGTATTATTTTTTTAATTTCTTTCTAATATCGTACACACAAATTATATAGCGTCATACAATATGTAAAATTATTTTCTTTCAATTTTCAGTTGTATTTTATCATATGAGACTATGAACTTCTCAGTATGTATCATAAGAATATATGGATAAAGATGATTATTGTATTTAATAATTAAAGCGTGAAATCATACAAAATGGAGTTATTACTTGTTAACTTTTTTCTTATCTATAATCTATAATTGTTGGTTTCAAGTGATAAAGGTTTAGAGGGGGCATAAACCAGGGCCAGTCCAACAATTTTGGAGGCCATGTGCGACGATAATATTGGGCCCTAATTATTTTCAATAAATATTCAAATAAATTATATAAATAATATTATATTCACTAAACACAATATATAGAAGCAAAATAATAAGGAAAATATAAGGTTTTGGTATTAATGTTTCAAATCACATGAAATGATTAAATAAAATTTTCAAAAAACTAGTCTAACTTCATTGACATAGAAAAAAAAATCCCTAACAGAATCAACTATGAAAAATTGAGCAAAAAGAAAATTTCCAGGAAAAAAAAAATAATTCGAAATGGCAGCAGCAGGATTCGACCATTGGACCCTCAAGTAACGAGAGCCCAAGAACCAACTGGACAATAAGCTCATTTGTTCATTTAGCACACAGTGTAATAAATATAGCAAACTATATCTATATATTAATATATATATATATAAAAAATATATATATATTTGGGGGCCCTCACAACGGAGGGCCCTGTGCGACAGCACTTGTCGCACCCCCCGGGCCCGCCCCTGGCGTAAACTCTAGTTTTTTCAACCTTTCTACGAAAAAGAGTAGGCATGTATTGCTTTCAAAAACTAGTTCCCTGATTTTTAGACTCTAACTACACCGTAAGTGTACGATGTAGCAGTGAGCATGGTCGATCTCACAGAGATTGGGGCCTTATACCTATTAACTACTGCAATTTCATCAACTTTGAAAGAAAAATATATTTTTTTTTTTTGTATTGCATTACGAATAATAAGAAACACGTTCGACATAAAAAAATGCAATAGTTAGAGAAAAATATTATATACCTGATAGGGATGGCCCGGTCACTTCGGGTTGGGTTAATACCTAACGCCCCGGCCCACTAACTGGCCCAGAACCTCGGCCCATTAACCGACCCAGAAGGTCCAGAGGTACGCGTCCCGGATAACGCGTGTGGCGCGGCCCAACTTATGGTTTGTTCCGCGATTCAAGGCCCACGATCCGTTCCCAACCGCCATGCAGCGGAAAAGAGGCGTGATAATAGGGAGTTAGTTAGGGTCCAGTTAGGGTTCAGTAGGGTTTAGTATAAATTGGAGAAAAGAACTCTGAATGAGGGTTCGCATTCTGTATTCTGAAATTACTACGTGTAAACTCGGAGATCTAGTAAAAGAAACACCTCGGCAGGTGCTATTTTGTGCCCGTGGACGTAGATCTCCGGATCGAACCACGTAAATCTTGTGTTTTTTCATATTGCTTACGTAGGTTTTCGTTAAGTTTCTTGGATATCAGATTGCGCATTATCAATTCGGCCAAATTACTACACTCCGGTGGTTCCTTTACCTCGGCCAGATCATCATAGACTTCCGATACCGTTTCTTGCTTTTGGGGGACTTGCTATCATCCCGGCGTAATTCGGCCTAGTTCGATTCAGCTTCCACGGACTACGTTGTGGAGCACCTTCGACGCGGAACAGTCTTGGCCATCCAGAAACACCCCGGTTACAACCGAAGCTCCTTCCTCGCTCCGGCTGGGGGGGGGCATCTGATAGGGATGGCCCGGTCACTTCGGGTTGGGTTAATACCTAACGCCCCGGCCCACTAACTGGCCCAGAACCTCGGCCCATTAACCTGCCCAGAAGGTCCAGAGGTACGCGTCCCGGATAATTGATAATGCGCAATCTGATATCCAAGAAACTTAACGAAAACCTACGTAAGCAATATGAAAAAACACAAGATTTACGTGGTTCGATCCGGAGATCTACGTCCACGGGCACAAAATAGCACCTGCCGAGGTGTTTCTTTTACTAGATCTCCGAGTTTACACGTAGTAATTTCAGAATACAGAATGCGAACCCTCATTCAGAGTTCTTTTCTCCAATTTATACTAAACCCTACTGAACCCTAACTGAACCCTAACTAACTCCCTATTATCACGCCTCTTTTCCGCTGCATGGCGGTTGGGAACGGATCGTGGGCCTTGAATCGCGGAACAAGCCATAAGTTGGGCCGCGCCACACGCATTATCCGGGACGCGTACCTCTAGACCTTCTGGGCCGGTTAATGGGCCGAGGTTCTGGGCCAGTTAGTGGGCTGGGGCGTTAGGTATTAACCCAACCCGAAGTGACCGGGCCATCCCTATCAGATGCCCCTCCCCCCCCAGCCTGAGCGAGGAAGGAGCTTCGGTTGTAACCGGGGTGTTTCTGGATGGCCAAGACTGTTCCGCGTCGAAGGTGCTCCACAACGTAGTCCGTGGAAGCTGAATCGAACTAGGCCGAATTACGCCAGGATGATAGCAAGTCCCCCAAAAGCAAGAAACGGTATCGGAAGTCTATGATGATCTGGCCAAGGTAAAGGAATCACCGGAGTGTAGTAGTTTGGCCGAAATGAAGGGAGCACAGGAGTGTGGTAGTGTGACCGAGGTGAAGGGATCACCGGAGTGTAGTTTAAATCTTCCTGGCCAAGAGTGAGGTTGATGTGATTGGCGGCGCCATCATGAGAGAGAGGGATGTGAAGTGACACGCTCTGCGATTTCCAATAAACCTATTCCCCACGCGCCTTGGGAACCGTAAAGCGCGTGAATATCACGTCCAAATCTCCATCACTGAATTTGAATAGGCTGTATCAGAGCCGTTGGTTTTTTGTGTATATATTTGGAATAATTGCACAGTAACTCTTCATCTTCTTCATTGCGATTTGCCAGTTTAGAAAGCGGGAAAAAGGGGAATTCTGTGCTTGTGATTCATCTCAAATCAAAAACTTCTCAAATTCAACCCAAGTAAGTATGCCTTCTTCTTCATCTTCTTCTTCTATTCAAGAAGTAGGGAATCAGAGCGCTCCGTTAGATGTGCCTCCCCTTCGATATGTTATTCCGGAGAGGAATGAGGTTAGGACGGTAGAAAGGGTCGACGGCATGGAAACCAACATTAGGATGGTCGGTTTCTATGAATGCGCGGAGGAGGACTTTGAAGTGTCCACTGTAGCGTTACGTATGACGCGAGTGCAGATTGAGAGATAAATCCCCACATTTTATCTTCCATTTAACTTAGAATATATAGTACCGGACCCCGGTGATAGGGCCTGTTGCCCCCCGCAGGGTTTTATTAGCGTGTATATAGACCCCCTAAGAATAGGTTTGAGACTGCCCCTGTGGGACATTGTGGTCCGGTTACTGAGATACTACGGCATTGCCTTAAGCCAACTAGAGCCAAATGCGGTTAGGCAAGTAGTGGGATTCACCGTAGTATGCAAGAATGCCGGGTTAGAACCGACCGTAGAGCTATTTAGGTTTTTTTACCAACTAAAAGCCTTCGGTAAATCCAAGGGGTGGTACTCCTTCAGTCCCCGAGCCCGAGGTGGGTTCAAGGTTCAAAACTCGAGTAAGGTGGAGGGATGGAAGGAGAGGTTTATATTTGTGAGAAACAAAGTAGCTCTCCTGAGGTGGAGGAGGGATGAGGTACTGGATACCGCTCCGGTGGAGAACCCGGAGGCCGAAGTCGTTCATATATTCCGGTCAGTGGGGACTTTCAAGACCCTCTGTACTGAGGAGGAACTGGAGGGGGCCGGACTGAGCCCGTATTATTCGGGCGATGCGGTTGCCGAAGAGGGTAGGAGTTCTTATATCTTGCTCTTTACAAACTGTTGCCTTGTATAGAACTAACTTTAACTTCTGTATGCAGTGGGACGCTTCGGAAAAGAGCCGGCTGGAAGCCCCGCGGTGGCTGCGAGCGGCCAAAAAGAAAGGGAAAACCGCTGAGGCATCTCCCTGGGGGGAAGATGTCACCTGGTGCGAGGCCCAGCGCTGGGTCTGAGGAGCAGGTAGGGGTGGCGAGGCCTACCCCTGTATCCAAGAAGAGGCCGGAGCCATCTGGGACTCCTCCAGCAGCAGCAAAAAGACTCCACACGGAGGAGAGTATGGAGGTAAGTTCAAGATGTGCTGTTAGTTACTGTTAATGCAAATGCATTGTATGTTTACTTGTGCTGATCATTGTGTGCTATTATTGGTGGCAGTTGAAGGAGCAGGGGCCTTCAAGTCTTTTGGGGTTGGAGGAGACTGATGCCGAAGAACTTCTGCGCTTGGCGCGAGGAATCATGGACCTCGGTCGTAAGAGCGAGAAGGAAGGCAAGGAGGAGCTAGCCGAAGTGGCTAGAGAGCTCCGGGCGCGCAACGACAGGTTAACACAAGACCTGACCGAGGCGCGTAAGAGGGCGGCCTTGGTTGAAAATGAGGTCGCGCGTCTGCGCGGAGTGGAAGCAGAAGCCAATGTCCTCCGAGGGGAAATACTGCAGCTGCGGGCAGAGATGGAGGCTCGGGAGGCTGCCATAGTCGAAGGTCAAGAAGCGATGTTGAAAGCATTCGCTGAGAAACTGTTCCAAACCAGCACGTTTCTTGACTTTCAGACTGACTTTGTTGCAATAGGGGATCAGGCCACGCGATCTGTGCTGCTGGAGCAGATCAAGGAGGTTTACCCGAATGTGGATGTATATCGTCCAGAATTCGGGTACGACTTTGAGGCAGTGGCCGGGGTGGAGAAGGCCTACTACACAGCATTAGCAAATCTGCCGGAGTGGCCTCTATTAAAGGCTCTAGCTGAGAAGAAGCAAATTCTGAAGGCCGAGGAGATTGCTAACTGTGAGGTGGACCAGGACCAGGAGTTTCTGGCATTCCGCCGGGGTGAGCTTGTCTCCAAGCCCCGAAACAAAGAACCCCCCCCCCCCCCTCGGATGGAGGTTGATGCCATAGCTGCGGATGAAGCTGCCGCAGTTATTGAGGAGGAAGAAACTGAAGTGTCGGAGGGCCGGCGAGAGGTGTTGCCCGAGGATACTGAGGGGACCGAGCGGGAGGTCAGTCGTTCCCCTCAAATTTAAAGTTGTAGATAATAGGAATATATGTAAACTTTGTACTGAATCATGGATAATGTACTTCGATTTTGTTGAATATAAATCTTGTTTGTGAATTGAATTCTCGCTCATTGTATGCTTGAGATTGATTGTTCCCGTTGACTCTTTTGTCTGTTTAGAATACCGCTGAATTGCATGAGACGATGAAGAAGCTTATGCGATCACTTGAGTGGTTCCGCGAAGAGAATAACAACCTGCAAATGCACGTAGTGCCAAGGCTAGAAAAGCGGGTGGCCGCGGCAGAGAGAAAGGCGAAGGAGGCCGAGGAGAAAGCCTTTGATCAGCAGTTGAAGTATCTGGCAAAAGTTGCTGAAATGGACCGAGTCCTCATCCATCAAAGGGAGTATGACCGAATATTGACCGAGTTCGGCTTACTGACATTTGAGGAAGTTGAGGCGCGGGTCGTAGAAATTCAGGATGAGATTTCAGCGCTTATGGCAAGGGGCCCGGCCGAGTCCTCGGAGCTCGTAAGAAAGCGAGAGGTGTTGGAGTTACTCCTCAACATGTATGAAGGACTGAAGGGCCGAGGCAGGTGGAGGCCTTCTGCCAAGGAATTCATTGCTAGTACAAGCCGAAGCTAAGGCACTTCAAAAGCCCCCCGGAAGGGTAAAAAGAAGCCCGAGTTAAAGAGCACAGGCATTGTTATTCGAGAGCCAGTTCCAGTGACTACGGTTGAAGAAGAGCCCGCCGTTGTTGTCGAAGAGGCAGTCGAGGAACTGGCGAGAGAAATCGAGGTGAAGGTCCCCGAGGAATGGGACCCTGTGCAATGGGCCGAAACTCCGAGGTCTGCTTCACAGCCAAGTGGTCGTGCTCGTACAAGAGACGAAGTTCCCAGACAAGCGCCAAGAACAAGTCCACGGCGTCGGGAAGCCTGCCGGGGGGAAAGAGCCGGAGCCCGAGGCCGGAGAACGACAAGATCCCGGAGGACGCAGCGTAGGTCTAGGAGTAGGCCTCAACGCCGGGGCGCTGAATACTGGCTCGGGGGCCGTAGATAATTGCTTGTCTTTTTTTTTTTTTTTTTTTCGAAGTCTTATGTAAAAAAAAAAATTGGCGTCGTATTATTCGGAAGATAATAAAATCGTTTTGGTGTGCATAGATGTGTTAAGGAAAACAACAAGTTATTAACTATTTTAATCGGGTGTTCGGGAACACAATACGAATAACTCCAATGTAAATCTCCCCGGACGGATCGGGCGGGAGTAAAATCTCCCCGGACGGATCAGGCGGGAGTAAACACTTCTCCGGTTAAACAGGCGAGAGAGTGATACAAGTCCGGGGACGAAATGTGAATCTCCTCGGACGGACCGAGAGAGAGATTTAATTGTCCGGAGACTAATAATGATAACACGATTGCGTTAGGGCGTCCCTGTAACGTAGGAGAAAACACAGCAAGATGCATAAATAAAGAGTATTTATTCAATGACGAGTGCCGGAGCAAATTGAGGGATACAAAGAAAGATAACAACATAAAAGATGCGTACAAAGAGCATAAAGATAAGATGATACTTGTCATTTGGCATTCACAGATAGAAGCGTCTCAAGTTGGTAACATGCCAGCTTCAGGGAATTGAGGTTCCATCGAGATGCTCTAACTGATAGGATCCGGAATCGTGCGCGGCAACGATGCGATAAGGACCCTCCCACGAAGCATGTAATTTCCCCTCGGGGGCAGCTTTGCTGGCTGAATTGAGTCGAAGTACTAGGTCCCCGACATTGAATTGAGTGCCTCGAACCCGGAGGTGATGATACTGGGCTGCACGTTGTTTACACCTGGCCTGCTGGATGAATGATTGATCACGACGATATTCGAGCTCATCCAAATTTGCACGGAGAGCTTCGTCGTTATCCTCGGGAATCAATGTGATGAGGCGGGGGCTTGGTACGCTGATTTCTGCTGGAATAACTACCTCGGAGCCGTAAGTTAGGCTGTAGGGGGTCTCTCCGGTAGAGGTATGCGGTGTCGTGCGATATGCCCATAGAACTTGCGGAAGGTTTTCGGCCCAAAGACCTTTGGCATTATCCAGGCGTTTCTTTATACCCGTGAGCAGCGTTCGGTTGGTGACTTCGACCTGACCGTTGGCTTGAGGGTGAGCTACCGAGGTGAACATTTGTTTGATATGAAGCTCCTCGCACCATGACCGGAAGGGATCGTTGGCAAATTGCTTGCCGTTATCCGAGATGATAGTGCTCGGTATGCCAAAACGACATATGATATTTTGCCAGACGAACTTCAAGATGTTTTGGCCAGTGATGGCAGTAAGAGGTTCCGCTTCTACCTATTTGGTGAAGTAATCCACGGCGACCACCAGAAACTTCAATCCCCCCGGAGCGACCGGAAATGGGCCAACAATATCAATTCCCCACTGAATAAATGGCCACGCACTTTGGATTCCAGTGAGTTCGGTTTGAGGCAGGTGTTTCACACGAGAATGTAGCTGACACTTGCTGCATTTTGTCACTAAGTCGTGGGCATCGTTAAACAAAGTTGGCCAATAATATCCCCAGTGGAGAACTTTCTTAGCCAATGTCCGGGAGCCGATGTGACTGGCACAGGCTCCTTCGTGAACCTCCCGTAGAACTTGATTAGCCTCGGCAGGAGCGAGGCATCGGAGACTCGGTTGTAAGTACGACCGTCGATACAAGACTCCATCATGAAAGGAGTATTTGGGGGCTTTGAGGACTACTTGCCGAGCTCGCAGCTTATCATTAGGCAGAATCCCATCTCGGAGATACTGAACGATAGGGGTCATCCAATTCGAATCACTATCGGTCAATACCGAAACCGTTGCCTCATGAATTGCCGGATGGAATAAGTCTTCGACTATTATATCCGGAGATATGTTAGTTTGGACCGCGGAGGCTAATTTGTTGAGCGCATCTGCTCTTGCATTCTGAGTACGTGGTATTTTCCGGATAACAACTGTATCAAGAACTGACATAAGTTTGAGTGTTAAAGCACGATACCTGATCATTGTTTCATCCTTGGCGACATAAGTCCCCTTGATTTGCTTGGACACGACCTCGGAGTCCGTGAAGAGCTCAAGATGGCGAATGGCTAAGGATTGAGCGAGCCGGAGCCCGGCGAGAACTGCCTCGTATTCTGCTTCATTATTGGTCACCTTAAATTTGAATCGGATGACGTACTTAACTTCAACTCCCTCGGGGTCAATGAGGAGCACCCCGGCACCACTTCCTCGAGTCGTGGATGCACCATCCACATATAATTGCCACTTGCGAGGTGAGGATATGAGGGTAGCAGGATGATGGGTACCTCTGTCTGCCGAAGACTCATGATTATCCGGGGTTTCAGCCAAAAAGTCTGCAAGTGCTTGACCCTTGATAGCTCGGCGGGGAAGAAATTGAATATCATATTCACCTAATTCGACAGCCCACTTGGCGAGGTGCCCTGACACCTCGGGCTTGACAAGAATCTGACGGATAGGATGATTGGTCAGAACTCGTATTTCGCGCCCTTGGAAGTATGGCCGCAGACGTCGAGCCGCCATGACAAGGGCCAGCACGGTTTTTTCCAGCATGGAGTACCGTGTCTCCGCCCCGTGAAGTACTCGGCTTGCGAAATACACGGGATGTTGAACACCATTGACCTCTCGCACGAGTGCGGCGCTAATAGCTTCCTCGGCGGAAGCCAAGTACATATAAAGAGGCTCTCCGGAGAGAGGAACTGACAAAGTGGGCAAGTGCTGAATATGACGCTTCAAAGCCTCGAAAGCCTCAGTACACTCCGGGGTCCACTCAAATGACTTCGCTTGTCTCAAAATTTTAAAGAATGGGAGTTGGCGCTCTGCCGCTTTAGATAAAAAGCGATTTAAGGCCGCCAAACCACCCGTGAGGCGTTGAACGTCTCTGAACGTCTTCGGTGGTTGCAGATCTAAAACATCCCGAAGTTTGGCTGGATTGGCCTGAAGACCGTGCTGTGAAACCATATAACCGAGAAACTTGCCGGAGCCAACGCCGAAAGTGCATTTTGCCGGATTAAGTCGCAAATTGTAACGCCGCAGAGTACGCAACGTTTCGGCAATGTCTTGCACGCATGAAGAATGGGAGGTACTTTTTATAACCAGATCATCGACGTAAACCTCGACGTTGCGTCCAATCTGATCGTGGAAAACGCGGTCCGTGAGACGTTGATATGTGGCTCCAGCGTTCTTGAGCCCGAAGGGCATTTTCTTAAAAGCAAAACACCCAAAAGCAGTGATAAATGCCGTCTTGAGGGCATCCTGCGGATCCATAAAGATCTGGTGGTATCCCTTGTACAGGTCTAAGAAACAAAGTGCCCCATACCCAGTAATAGCTTCGGCCTTTTGGTCGATGGAAGGTAGAGGATAACAGTCCTTCGGGCAATGTTTGTTGAGGTCGGAGAAGTCGACACACATCCGCCATGCCCCGCTGGACTTTATCACCATCACTGGATTGGATAGCCAAGAAGGGTAATACACTTCGAACAAGATGTCCGCATCCAAGAGTTGTTGCACCTCGATTCGAATTGCTGCATTTCGCTCCGGAGCGAACTTCCTTTGCTTTTGCTGTATAGGCTTTACGCTGGGATCGATGTTCAGCTTATGGGTTATTACATCGGGAGAGACCCCGGGCATATCCAAAGGGGACCATGCAAAGACATCGGAATACTCTCGCAAGGTCTAAATGATGGCCTGGTGTAACCATGGCACATCCACGGCACCGACAGTTACAGTTTGTTCTGGTTTGGACGGATCAAGCGGCACCTGGACGGTGGTATCCCCCAATGAGGTACACACCTGAGGTTCAAGAGCCGATGATGCTACTTGAAGCTGCTGTTTGGGAGGAACTTTGGTAGTCTTTTTGAGTGCCACGTACATGCACTCCTTAGAAACCCGCTGACTACCGCGAATAGCCACTTCGCCATGTGAGGTGGGGAACTTTAGCGCGAGGTGGTATGTGGAGCATATGGCTTTGGCAGGAGTAAGCCAATCCCGACCCAAGATCATGTTGTACGGCGACGGGGAATTAACCACGTAAAAATTCACGAAAATGGTTTTTATCGCCGGATAGGTCCCCAGAGACGCCGGGAGAGTAATGACACCTTCTGGTTGGACTTCACCCTGAGTGAAAGTCTGCAGTGGCCCGGGGGCCGGCCGAAGTTGTTCCCGAGGAATCCCCATCTTTTGGAAACAGTCGGCGAATATAACACTCATTGCGGCTCCATTGTCCACGAAGACCCGCTTTATTGTAATATTAGCCACAGTCATGTCGATGACAATGGCGTCAGTATGAGGTGTTATCTCTGGAACCGGGTCCCTATCTGTGAAACTAACAGTTTCGGATTGATGGAGGCGCTTATGACGTGGCTCCTCGGGAGGAGGACGGCGAGCCTCTGCCTTCAAGGCATTTCGTGAAGCCCCGGTGGGGAGGGCCCCATATATCACGTTTATTACGTGAGTGGGTGAATTGTCTCCGGGTCCTCCCGGAGGAGGAGGTGGTGGCAGAAAACGAGGTTGTTGGCGATTGCCAGAGTCTTGCCGTGCATAATTGCTAGACCCCGGCCGATTATTCTACCACGGCGGCCGATTTTGTTGTGTACCCCGGTCATGATAACCTCCGCGGTTATGAGAAGAACCCCCATTCTGACTTGTCCGAGGTTTGTCATCGGTCCGCGCAATGTATTGTCGCAAGAGACCTTTCCCTAAGCACTCTTCAATTTCCTTACTGAGCTCTCGGCACTCCTCAATCTCGTGTCCATGATCTCGGTGGTATGTACACCACTTTCCACAGTTCCTCTTTTCAGGCGGAGCAGTCATCCGCGGACAGGGCCGTAAATCGTTCTTGTGAACAGAAAGAATTTCAGCTCGTGATTTTGTCAGCGGAGTGAATTGTGGAATATCACCTCGAGATTCTGAACGCCCCGGGTTCAGACGAGAAAAGGCACTAGGTCGGGTGCTAGGTCCAACTTGTGCCCTGTCGGATTGCCGGTTGCTAGCATGTTTCTCACGTTTCCGACGAGTCTGCTCCTCGGCCTTAGCATATCTGCACACCGTTTTGAACAGTGCTCGGGTTGTGACCGGTGGATTACGAACCAACTCGGTGTAGAGTGGTCCGGGACGGAGTCCATTCATGAATGCGTTGATGATTACATCATCTGAGCAATTTCCCACTTTGAGACTCTCCGCTGTAAAGCAGTCAAGAAATTGGGTAACGGCTTCGCCGTCCCGCTGTTCCATATTCATGAGGTCGGCCAGGGTGGCCATGGGCTTCGCACGTGCTTCAAAACGCGCCCAAAAATGCTCGGCGAGTTCTCTGAAAGAGGATACACTATTGCGAGGGAGAGAATCAAACCAAACCCGAGCTTCATCCTGAAGGTATTCAGGGAAAATCTTACAGTAATGGAGGGATGTAGTATGATCGCGGCTAAGCATGTTGTGCCTGAAAGCTCCAAGAAAATTGGCTGGATCTCCGGTGCCGTCGTAAGGTGGTATGGCAGGCCTTTTGAACCCTTCGGGAAGGGAGGTGGCCATGATTTCCTGAGAGAACGGTGTGATGATATCTCCATTGGCATCGAGACCCAGGATTCTGTCGAGCTCGACATTGCGTTGGACTCGCTCATACTCTTGAAGATCTAGAGTATGAGGATTGGCATAACGAAGTGGACGGCGGCGATCGACATTGGTAGGTTCGTCGTTGCGCTGTCTTGACCCGTTAGAACTCCCATTGTCCTGGGAAGAACCAGGTCGTTCCCGTCGCCGATCTTGGCGCCCGCGGTGCACCGGGTCTTGTCGATCATGCGAGTGCTGACGATGTGGAGGCACCGCGGGATTGGCATCATGTCCGGCAGGTCCCTCGGGATTTAGGCGATTGGCCGCCCAGTCTTGAAGAATATGAGCATGCTCTTGTAGGAAGGCCTGGAGTAATTCTGGAGTTATTTGAATATTGACTGGTGGCCGGGCAGCAGCGAGATTAGGATTTTGCATGTCTTGTGGGCATGGAGGTAAGAACTGGTTGTCTGGATTCATAACCGGGCCTTGGTTGCCCTGATGATGAGACGTACCTCTTGTCGGCGATTGCCTCGGCGGCAAAACTTGATCCACGGGTGGATCTTGATTGGCTTGATTACCCTGGCGAGATTGATTCAGACGAGTCATCACCATGATATTTGAATGCACTGTTGATGTCAAAAACTACTTGCGGTTCCCACAGACGGCGCCAATATCTGATAGGGATGGCCCGGTCACTTCGGGTTGGGTTAATACCTAACGCCCCGGCCCACTAACTGGCCCAGAACCTCGGCCCATTAACCGGCCCAGAAGGTCCAGAGGTACGCGTCCCGGATAACGCGTGTGGCGCGGCCCAACTTATGGCTTGTTCCGCGATTCAAGGCCCACGATCCGTTCCCAACCGCCATGCAGCGGAAAAGAGGCGTGATAATAGGGAGTTAGTTAGGGTTCAGTTAGGGTTCAGTAGGGTTTAGTATAAATTGGAGAAAAGAACTCTGAATGAGGGTTCGCATTCTGTATTCTGAAATTACTACGTGTAAACTCGGAGATCTAGTAAAAGAAACACCTCGGCAGGTGCTATTTTGTGCCCGTGGACGTAGATCTCCGGATCGAACCACGTAAATCTTGTGTTTTTTCATATTGCTTACGTAGGTTTTCGTTAAGTTTCTTGGATATCAGATTGCGCATTATCACTAATGTAAATTGTGTGTATATGTATTACACTGTTAGAAAAGATAAAAAAAAAAAAATTAATAATATATGTACGTAGACTTTTATTATTATAAAATAATGTGAACTTAAATAATTAATTAAATTGAAATACCTACATCTATTTCTAAAAGTTTACAAGCAACTAGCAACACACATTTTATATTAAGTATAGATGTGCGTAATAAGTGCAATAATGATAATATTAGCCAACGGAATTAAATCGACATTCCATTTCAAAATAAAATTTCAATTTATTATACGTTTGACAGAGGCAAACAATTTGAGATCCGGAGTGGGCTCCAAGTATATATGGCCGTGCGTAGCCCCCAAGTAATTTCCCCTATAAATGTTGGCTCTGATCCAACTTCGCATCATCATTGCTTATTCCAAACAGATATCTCACTATGGTATCATCTCCATCCACCCCACTTATGCTCGGACCACCACAACTATATCAACAATCAGCCACTTCCACCACCATCACTAACATTGTTGTTACCACCATCACCACCATTGCTAACAACAGTTCAACCGTTCCTCGCCGTCGCTACGTAGACGTTTTGATGGAAAATTTAGATAAACAGGCAATTGAGGAGAACTTGAGAAGATTCGCAATTCCCAAGAAGCCGATATGCAAGAAACCATTAATGGGGCTGACGGAAAACCGTTCCCCCACTTTTCTGTCGACGAGTAATCCCTGTTTGGATTTCTTCTTTCATGTTGTTCCCGATACTCCACCTGAAACTTTGAAGAAGCGCCTACTGGTGGCTTGGGATCATGATCCCTTGAAGACCCTGAAGCTCGTTTGCAATCTCCGAGGAGTTCGAGGCACTGGCAAATCCGACAAAGAAGGGTTCTACACTGCTGCATTGTGGCTGCACAAGAATCACCCCAAAACCCTCGCCTGCAACGTGGCTTCTTTCGCTGAATTCGGCTACTTTAAGGATTTGCTTGAGATTCTTTTCAGGGTTCTTGTTGGTTTATTAGGCCCAAATTCTGATAGCCCAATTTATCCCCAAGCCCAACCCAATGGCAGCCCCACCCCTTTACATTCTCTCCTGCAGATTCATTCCCCCTCTTGGTCTTTGTCTCTTTGAT
Organism: Ajuga chamaepitys; assembly: GCA_958295605.1. Taxonomy (NCBI): domain Eukaryota; kingdom Viridiplantae; phylum Streptophyta; class Magnoliopsida; order Lamiales; family Lamiaceae; genus Ajuga; species Ajuga chamaepitys. The sequence continues at coordinate 8,293,662 of OY282507.1, read as the reverse complement.
TCACGTAATGTCAATCAATGCCTCATGGTTTTCTGCTCCATTCTTCCCTATAAGAATGGAGCACCCTCTTCTTTGTGAAGTGTGTAGCAGATATAGAGTGATACACTTTTGTGTGTGTGAGAGTCTCTCTGCCACCATTAACGTCCCTTTCTTCGTCTACGTCTTCCTTGTTCCCTTTTGTGGGTCGGGTGGGTTGAGTGTTAGAGAAGAGTGTGGGAGTTACCGGGGTTAAGGGTTGGGATTTCTACTTTGTGTTGAAATCACCCTTTGGGCTCCAAATTCGCTGCTGTCACTATTCGATCGGAAACGGGCTCAAGGATTTCCTGAGCCATACTCGAACCAGGACCACGGTTCGATTCCTAACAGTGGTATCAGAGCCACGGTTGTCAAACCGTGGTCTCTTCGGTGTGTGAATCCCAGTCGTGGGATTGGAGGATTTTTTTTTCCGGCGAATTTTTTCGAAGTCTGTTCGAATTTTTGACGGAGATTCATTCTCGGCCGAGACTCACCAATTTCTCGGCCGAAACGGGCGTCCAGAGTTTTCAACTCTCGTAACAGAGAAACAATCTCGGCCGAGATTCTTTCTCATTCTCGGCCGAGACGGGCTTGCAGCGAAGTTGAGATTTTTTCTGTCAATTAATCTCGGCCGAGACACCTTCCTCTTCTCGGCCGAGACGTGTCTCCCGGGTCCAGTTACAGAATCGTCTGTAAACTTTTCTCGGCCGAGACTCCTTCTCTTCTCGGCCGAGATCTGCTGGCCGAGGTCCAGAACCCAAAATCCAGCTACCCAGCCCCCTTGGCTGTCCTCCCGTCGCGCCTTTGCCCGACGTGAGCCGAGTCCCTCTCCAGTACAGGTAAGTCGGGTTCTCCTCCCGGTGAGGACCCGCTCGGGTAAATTGGCTTGATCCCTTAGCTACCGTTTGGGAACGGATAGGTCTTTTACTGCTTTCGTAGCTGCCGTTTGTGAACGGATAGGATTGACTTTACGTGCTGGTAGCTTAGGATTATCTTTGTGATTAATTGCTTCCGCTTTCTTTCTGATTGTGATCTTTCTTTGCACTTTGTGTGTTCGCATTCTCTTGTTTTCTTCCTGGAGATTGTCAAGTGACCCCCTGCTCCACTGATAAATCAGTGTTGAGAACTGGGAAATCCTTGATTGTTATATTCTCCGTAAAAACTTGTGTGTTTTTTGTGATGGGTTCTATGTCGGGGTACAGTCTGGCTCCGTTTGACGGACGTTCAGACTTTGGTATTTGGCAACAGAAAATGAAGGGTATTCTTGTACAACAGCGTGTGTACAAGTGTATCAGTCTGCAATTTTCTGAATCTGATTCTGACGAGAAAAAGGCTGAAATGGATGAGCTGGCATACTCATCCATTATCCTTAACCTTTCTGACTCGGTGTTAAGAAAGGTGAGTGATCAGGATTCTGCCAAAGGGTTGTGGGAAAAATTGCAAGAATTATATACTGAGACTTCATTGCCTAGTAAAATGTTTTTGCTTGAAAAATTTTTCCGGTTCAAACTTGATTTGAATAAAGACATAGAAGAGAATCTTGATGTTTTTACAAAACTGATTCAAGATATTAAGAAAACGGGAGATAAAAACATTGATGACTATACCCCGATTGTGCTCTTAAATGCCATTCCTGATTCCTATAATGATGTAAAATCTGCGATAAAATATGGTAGAGATCAGGTGAACCTTGAAACTGTAATAAGTGGTTTAAAAAGCAAAGAAATGGATTTAAGAGCCAATCCGAGTAAGAAAAATCATGGTGAGGTTATGTTTGTGAGAGGGAGGGCTAAGAACAGGAATAGTCAACCAAACAATAACCAGGACAATCATGATAAGAAGAAGAAGAAAGATAACCGCAGTAGGTCTAAGTCTAGGCCCAAGCTTAAAAAATGTTTTAACTGTGGTGAAACTGGTCATTTTGTTAAAGAATGTCCTAAGAAACAAAAAGAACAAGCCAATAAAGCTTCTGGAGATGAGAAAACTGGTGATGTCTTTATGGTAACTGGGTCATGTGATGTGTCTCGTGTGAATTCTGTGCATTCTGACACTTTGTGTGAAAATGAATGGCTCATTGATTCTGGTTGTACTTTCCACATGTCACCTTTTAAGGACTTGTTTTGCTCATATAGAGAAGTTAGTGATGGTTTTGTGTCTTTGGCTAATGAAAAGAAATGTAAAATCTTTGGGATTGGGAACATTACATTAGCATGTGCATCTGGTTTTGGCATAACACTTAAAAATGTTAGATATGTACCTGATTTGTGCAATAATCTGATTTCCTGTGCTGCATTAGAAGATGATGGGTTGGAGGGAAAATGGGGAAGGGGCATGATGAAAATCATGAGGGGATCGTTGGTGGTCCTAAAAGCTGAAAAGCGAAATAACTTGTATGTTTGTTTTGCTAAGTCTACACCTAGTTCTGTCAATTTTGTCAAGGAGGACAAAACTGAACTATGGCACCTAGTTCTGAACCGTAGACTTGGTCACATGAGTAGTAAAGGGCTGGAAATTCTGCAGAAAGCTGGGTCATTTGGAAATGATAAGCTCTCGTGCATGCCCTTCTGTGAGTCGTGTGTAAAAGGAAAACAACATAGAGTTAGCTTCCCTGTTTCCCCTTCTCCCAATAGATCTAAATGTACTGGCATACTTGATTACTTGCATGCTGATGTGTGGGGACCTGCCAGTGTTCCCACACATGGCGGAAAGATGTATTTCCTTTCTATTGTGGATGATTTCTCAAGAAAAGTATGGGTTTTGCTTTTGAAACAAAAATCTGATGTTTTTGAGAATTTTAAAAATTGGAAAGTCTTAATTGAAAATCAAACAGGAAAAAAGATTAGAAACCTTAGGACTGATAATGGTCTAGAGTTTTGCAATAATTCTTTGAATGAGTTATGTGTAAAATCTGGAATTAGGAGGCATAAAACGGTTCCCTACACACCTCAGCAAAACGGTGTGGCTGAAAGGATGAACCGAACTCTACTTGAAAGGGTGAGGAGCTTGTTGGCTTCCTCTGGACTTTCAAAAGAGTTCTGGGGTGAAGCAGTCTGTACTGCTGCCTATCTAATCAATAGGTCCCCATCTGTGCCTTTAGATGGTAAGTGTCCTGAATCTGTTTGGTCCGGAAAATCAATTGACTTTTCTAATTTGCGAATTTTTGGTTGTGCTGCTTTTGCTCACCAGAAAGGTGATAAACTTGAACCTAGGTCTAGGAAATGTGTTTTTCTAGGATACCCTGATGGTGTGAAGGGTTATAGGTTGTGGCTAAAAGATGAACCTGGTTTTAAAGTATTAATAAGTAGAGATGTCGTTTTTAACGAATCTGACTTTCCATGTTTATCTACCTCTGTGGTTTTGCCTGCCTCTGACACTGCTCCTTCTGAGGTGGAGCAATCAGACTTATCTGATTCTGATATGCATGATTCAAGTGTTAACCTACCTGTTGAAAATGAGAATGTGGAAGATGTGTCTAATGTGCCTGATGATGCTGATTATCAACTTGCTAGGGATAGGCCTAGAAGAAACATTAGGACACCTGCTAGATTTGATGACTTCCATATTGATACTCATGCTTTCAATGTTTTTGAATCTGTTGATGATTGTGAACCTAAGACATATAAGGAAGCTTTGAAATCTGAAAACTCTAAAAATTGGTTAAATGCTATGAAAGAAGAAATGAACTCACTGCATGTTAACCAAACCTGGACCCTTGTGCCTAAACCTGAACATTGTTCTGTTGTTGATTGTAAATGGCTTTATAAAATCAAGGATGAGGGTGAGAGAGTTAGATTTAAAGCTAGACTTGTGGCTAAGGGTTTTACTCAAAAAGAGGGGATAGATTATACGGAAATCTTTGCTCCTGTTGTCAAGTTTGTCACTGTGCGCATCATGCTTGCATTAGTTGCTCATTTTGATTGGGAATTGAAACAGTTGGATGTAAAAACTGCTTTCTTGCATGGTGACCTTGATAAAAAGATATACATGAGACAACCTGATGGTTTTGTTGATCCTAAAAAATCTGATCATGTATGTTTGTTGAAAAAATCCTTGTATGGCTTGAAGCAATCACCAAGACAGTGGAATAAGAAATTTGATGAATGCATGATGTCTTTAAAGTTTAAGAAAAGCATGTATGATCATTGTTTATACTTTAAAAGAAAATGCATCCATGCCCATCTTCTTGCTCATTTATGTCGATGACATGCTTTTGGTGAGTCCTTGTCTGAAATCGATTGAACATGTTCAGAAATGCCTTAGTGATAATTTTGAAATGAAGTATCTTGGTGATGCTAAAAGAATCCTAGGGATGAACATAGAAAGAGATAGGAAGAATCGAACTTTACTTTTAAATCAGATTTCCTATGTGGAGAAGATTTTGAGTAAATTTGCGATGTCCAATGCTAAGCCTGCTTCTGTGCCTCTTGCTGCTCATTGTGTGCTAAGTAAGGATCAGTCCCCAAAGACTGATTCTGAAATTGCTGAAATGTCTAAGGTGCCCTACTCTAATGCGATTGGTTCTGTGATGTATTTGATGATTAGTACTAGACCTGACATTGCATACACAGTTAGTTGTTTGAGTAGGTACATGTCTAACCCTGGTATGCCTCATTGGGATGCTGTGAAAGGGTTACTTAGATACCTTAGAGGGTCCTCTGATATTAGCCTGAAATTTGCTAGGTCTGCTAGAGGTGTAAATTTGGTTGGCTATGTTGATTCCAATTATGCAAATGATAGAGATAATAGGAAGTCCACTACCTCCTATGTGTTCACTTTGTGTGGGTCTTGCATAAGTTGGAAATCTCAGTTACAGCATGTTGTTGCACTGTCGACTACTGAATCAGAATATATTGCTATTACTGAAGCCTTGAAAGAGGCTGTTTGGCTGAAAGGCCTATTGTCTGAAATTGGTTTTCTGGACGATAATGTAGTAGTATATTCTGATAGTCAGTCAGGGATTCAGTTGTGCAAAAATCCTGTGTTTCATGACAGAACTAAGCATATTGATGTTAGATTTCACTTCATTCGTGACATTGTTGAGAAGGGAATTGTGTGCCTTGAGAAAATTGCTTCTCAATTCAATCCCGCTGATATGGGAACTAAATGCTTATCTGTTGAGAAATTTCATTCATGCATGAGAACCCTGAACTTGGATCCTAATGATTAGATCATTCTGTTTGTGACGTTCTTAAGTTAGACTTTGTGTCTACTTCTTGCTTTGACTGTGTGTTTTCCCTTGGTGAAAAATAACATGTTTTGTGCATGTTATCTCCTGTACTTTGTGTACAGGAGTTTGGCGATGATGATTCCTCCGTTTCCGTGATCGATCGACAGCGTAAGTGAATTGGGCCCAAGGTGGAGATTGTTGGTTTATTAGGCCCAAATTCTGATAGCCCAATTTATCCCCAAGCCCAACCCAATGGCAGCCCCACCCCTTTACATTCTCTCCTGCAGATTCATTCCCCCTCTTGGTCTTTGTCTCTTTGATTCACGTAATGTCAATCAATGCCTCATGGTTTTCTGCTCCATTCTTCCCTATAAGAATGGAGCACCCTCTTCTTTGTGAAGTGTGTAGCAGATATAGAGTGATACACTTTTGTGTGTGTGAGAGTCTCTCTGCCACCATTAACGTCCCTTTCTTCGTCTACGTCTTCCTTGTTCCCTTTTGTGGGTCGGGTGGGTTGAGTGTTAGAGAAGAGTGTGGGAGTTACCGGGGTTAAGGGTTGGGATTTCTACTTTGTGTTGAAATCACCCTTTGGGCTCCAAATTCGCTGCTGTCACTATTCGATCGGAAACGGGCTCAAGGATTTCCTGAGCCATACTCGAACCAGGACCACGGTTCGATTCCTAACAGTTCTAGAAGGGGCCGACGCACGGGAATTGGTTAAAGAGACGTGGGGGAAGAGAAAATTGGAGGTAGAGATGTGGGAGAGCAAGAGAAAATTGTGGGAGACCAGAAAAAAAATGAGGAGGAGTAGGGGGAGATGTATAACAGGGCGAATAGGGTTGATAGGGAGGAAAAGTGAAAGTGATTTAATTCAATGGCGGAAAAGTTTGAAAATCTTGGGGGATTGTAATTTGAGCCATGAAGCGAAGAGGATTGTGAAGGCGAAAAGGGTCGTCAAGATGTTTAATCTTGATCCAGATTTCAAGTATTTGCACGAGCGTGTCTCTGATGTTTTTGCCCAGTGCTTAAGATCAGACATGAAGCTGTTGAAATCAGGGGAGTTACACAAAATCAGTCTGGCTGCAAAATGGTGTCCCTCTCTGAATTCTTCATTTGATACAATCACGCTACTGTGTGAAACCATTGGTAGGAAGGTGTTTCCAAGAGAGGAGTATCCAGAGTATGAAGGGGTAGAGGAGGCACATTATGCTTACCGCGTGAGGGATCGATTGAGGAAGGAAGTGCTGGTGCCTCTGCGTAGGACCCTGCAGTTGCCTGAGGTTTATATTGGAGCCAATGATTGGGGTTCTATTCCTTACAACAGGGTGGCATCTGTTGCCATGAAGCTGTACACACGAAAATTCTTTAAGCACGACGAAGAGAGATTCAGAGATTATCTTGAAAGAGTGAAGTCTGGCAAGGCAACAATTGCTGCCGGTGCATTGCTTCCTCATGAGATAATCGCTACTTTGAGAATTCGTTATGACAATTATGGTTATGATTATCTGGATGATTATATCTATGGCGGTGATGTAGATGAGTCGGTGGCAGAGCTTCAATGGAAGAGAATGGTGAGCGACATGGCGAAGAAGGGGAAGCTGAATAACTGCCTTGCTATTTGTGATGTTTCAGGGAGTATGTCTGGGATTCCAATGGACGTGTCAGTGGCACTAGGGACTTTGGTGTCGGAGTTGAGTCAAGAGCCATGGAAAGGGAAGCTCATCACTTTCAGTTCAAATCCGAAGCTTCAAATGGTGGACGGGGATAGCTTGAGATCGAAAGTGGAGTTCGTGAGGAAAATGGAGTGGGGGATGAATACTGATTTCCAGAAGGTGTTTGATTTGATACTTGAAGTGGCTGTGAAGGGGAATCTGAAGGGTGATGAGATGATAAAGAGGCTGTTTGTGTTGAGTGATATGGAATTCGACCAAGCATCTCAAAATCCATGGGAGACAGATTATGAAGCGATTGTAAGGAAGTTTAGGGAGAATGGTTACGGGGAAAATGTGCCGGAAATTGTGTTTTGGAATTTGAGGGACTCCAATGCGACGCCGGTGCCGGCTAACCAGCTGGGGGTAGCGCTGGTGAGCGGATATTCGAAGAACTTGATGAAATTGTTTTTGGAAGAAGGTGGTGCTTTGGCTCCTGAGGCTGTCATGGATGCTGCAATTTCTGGAGAGGAATATCAAAAGCTTATTATTGCTGATTAATTCATTCATTCGTTTATTGCATTTCTATTGAATCTATATAATGTCGTAGTATGATATGTGCAAGTGATAAGTTGCTGCTTCTGATTATCAATATCGTTGGCTTTTTTCTAGAAGAAATATTTATGTAGCAAATTATTGAGATTCATCTTCAACCCAAGGCAAGAAAAAATTGGAGGAAGAAGTGCTTTATCTGAATTATGCACCCGAGTAAAGCTTGTTAGGAGCCTTTGTCCATATTACAAACCAAGTTATTTATGATTATAGTTTGTGATGATTTTGTAATGGTTTAATGCCCGTTTGGAAGCTACTGGAACATTCTTGTTTCATTTAACTAACATTCCCTATATTCGCCGCACTCCTTGACATCAAACAACTTTAACATCATTCATCCTGATACAGAAGTGAACACCATTTGCAGAGCATTTCGGTGAAGACACGGTTAATTTTTCTTACATCTCCCCTGTCAACTCGTGAACATTTTGGGTGATCTAAGCTTAAAGTCGCTCTTGTTTTTTCTCCACGTTATATTTGACAGTCTGCGGTAGATACGCAGATGCTTTGGAGTTAAACGTTGCTTTTGCTTTCAATTTCACTAGAAATAACTTTTATTTCCTTCGTCCCCCTTTGGATTTCACTAGAAATAACTTTTTTTTTCCTTCCTCCCCCTTAACATACTGGTACCCAATTGGGTAAACACTGGTAGAAGAAGAAACATTCAGTTGGTGATACATATTCTAGATAAAGTTATTTTCTCATGGTAAATGATGGTATGTGTGTTGATGCACTGATGAAAAAATCGCGAAATTTCGATGAATTTTTTTTTTTTTTTTTTTTGAGTTATTATAACGATATTAGGACTACAATATATTTTTGTAATATTTCGCCAAAATATCGGTAAATATTGATTTTGGTACAAAGCACAAATTGTTCGATAATCGTCAATATTTCGGCAAAATATCAGTTAACTTCGATTTTCTTTTAACATGGTGGGGAGCAGGTTGCCCATATTTTCGGCCGTCAATCTTTGTTCATTTTGGTACTTGTAAATAGTAATGTTGTAAAAAAAAAAAAAAATCAGAATATGTATCATATTACCATATAGCATTCATATTGTTTAATATTTATGAATTAATCGTAACATGTCAATTTGTATAAAATGTTAAGATAAATACTTATATTTACGTTAGTTATAATAATCTATAATATATCATGTTAATTCTTTAGATTTTTAATATATTTTCTAGCCTTAAAAAAATGCACCGATATTTCCAAAAAATTGAAAGATAGATATTTCTGTAAAAACTAATATTATTATCTTGTGAAAATGGGTGTAAATAGTCATTTTTGTAACTTTTACCATAATTTTGTCATCTTTGTAACTATCAAATTTTAGTTATTCTTGTAACTATACCATAATTTTAGTCTTGCCACGATATAAACTTGTCAAGATGCTCAATTGCCACGAATTCGTATAATTTTAGCCTCCAGACTATCGTTGCAAGTGCTTCTCGTGGCAAATAATCTTTTCAGATTGTCGTGGCAAGTGTGTCCTGTGACACATTTGCCATGATTCGTGGGAATGGTGTATGTCGTAGCAAGGCTAAAATTATGGTATAATTACAAGAAAGGCTAAAATTATGGTATAGTTATAAAAAAGACTAAAATTATAATAAAAGTTACACAAAAGGATTTCATATTAACTCCTTTTTATCTTTGTCTATATCTATCTATTACTAATATAAAAGTATGAATTGTTTCGTCCTGTTTTTAGTTTTGTCTTTTCTTGTGATACCTATAATATCCTTACTAAGTATTAAATCTAAGGGTAGTTAGATAATTTAAAATAAATTATGTTTTCTTTACCTAATTATAAAAAGTAAAATATCATTACTAAGAATTAAATTTAAGGATAGTTAAGTAATTTAAAATAATTTATGTTTTCCTTACTTGATTATAAAAAATAAGAGTCTTTTTATATTAAAAACTTCTCCTAAAAAATCTACATGCTTAAATTGTCCTTCTTCTACACTTTCAATACTTTGAACTTTGAAATGAAATCAATTTCGTATTAAAGTAGATTTAAAGAGCTTTCTAGTGATCTCTTATTTGCATATATTTTAAACAATTGTACTAAATTATATAATTATTTAAGGTATTGAATAAAGAAAAAAAAAAATTATTGATTTTTTTTTTCAATCTTATCCATAACTATCATATTTTTACTATCCATACTGTCACTACTTTAATTTTAATTATTCATATTAAATATATACTATAATTTCTTTACATGTCAAATTCATGTAATTGAGCTTAACAACTAACATAATTTAAGCTCTTATACTTGGATATAATGTGATTACATATTAACAATTATTTTTATAGAATAAAAAGATGAAAAAGTTATATAGATAGATAAATAAAAATATTGTCTTTTCTTAACACTGTCAATTTAAGTTATTAGGTCATATTACAAAAATGCAAAGTCTAAAATATTTGAATAAAAAAAGGGAATAGTGAGCGAATTTGTTGTGATAAATCTTATCATGCATAAACACTAAATATAATTAAAAAATTTATATCTAAATACGCATATTATTTCACTATAATTTGTAAATATCAAGTCCTTGTAGGGTTTTTAAACATAGAGTAATTTCATTAATGGTTGTTTGAATCGGTCAACACTAATTGACATAAAAGGGGTGGTGTACGGGACAAACAATTCTTTTGGCACAACAAATTTTATTTTACGTCCCTTCCAATACAATTTTTGTCCATGGAAAGAAGACAGTAGATGTCTAATATCAGATAACAAAGGCATACATGCATTGGCACAATCCGCATCACCTATCGACGTAAATATAGTAGTGCTAGAATTCCCAAGAATACAAAACTTGGGAACTCCAGTATCAGTGGTAAGTCGAACCACCTCACGAAGAGCAAGAACTTTAGCATACTTCAGATCATTGATATTTATAAATTGGGCATCCTTGGAGCAAGCATAAATACCAGCAAATGAGGAGTTATGAGCAAATGATGTACCCTTATCAAAGTATATATGAATAATGGCATTTGGGGAAAGAACAAGCAATGAATCAAGGATGCGGCTATGATGTTTAAGGGAAGTAATTAGCATCCCGGAAATCTTGAAAGGTCTGGGTTGCTGTTTCAAGTAATACTTCTGAGTATGTACGAACATCTCATAAGATAATTTTATTTCGTTGAAACCAGATTAAGTGCGCAAGGACAACAAAGTATTCTGCTATATTTAAGTCATCGATGAGCATAATATCTTGAAAATACAAGTAGCATAGTTGCTGTCAGAATCGGAAGATAATTTCATAATTACTTGCCAAATTAATGAGGAAACGAGATGCATTAAAGAGTGATCAAGTGGTGAACATAAAGAACAACGGGGCTTATAGTGAAGATAACGATGAGCTAAATTGTTGGACGATGGCAGGAATTAGAGCAGCATCTCTAAAGAAAATGTAAGATACAGGCTGATAAGCTTTCAAATTCTCCTCCAAATGGGGTTCGGACCATAGCTACTAACCGAGAAGAAGTAGGTGCCAGTAAGATCTTCGGAAGAACCCATAATAAAATGATATGCGGATCAGACCAAAAAGTTACTACAATGGGAATAATCTAACATCCAACGGTCCGGAGAATGATGATTTTTCAGAGAAATAGCGAGAATCAATCAGCCTTCAAGAGGTCAAAATTGGCACGAACTAACAGCTCATTCCAGAGTCCAAGATCATAGTCAATGATGGAGCTAACTCAGGCGTCTTGCGGGAGTTCTGATGTAGCTGATGATGGTAAAACGGGGAGGCAAATGAACTCATTTGTCATGAAAGAGTATTGTTGTCTCGACATTACCCATGAGCCTACGACAACCAAGAAGAATAACACGATGCGAGAACCAAGCACAACATGTAACGCAGACGTTGTACTAGTACTACATGATTCAGGAAAATAGGCTTGATGTAGAAACTAAAGGGCACCATGCTAGCTTAAGCAACATGGCAAGGTTAAATACAAATAAATTGCAAAAGTCTAGGCCACCTTGAGATTTTTCTTGAGGACGACCCAAGACTTCCAACAATTTTTCCTCGTGGATGAGTTATTTCCTCCCCCCCCCCCCCCCCTCCCACATACACACACCCCCCATCAATAAGATTTTGTCAAATTCTCCAGATTAATAAGAACATGGTACGACAACTGGAAACAATACATTGTGTACATGGATATTGCTTATATAATAGATATAATGTGTACTTCTTTACCGTTTTGTTTAATTGCTTGTCTTACCAATCATTAATGCACTTACTAATATACTTTAATGCCTGCAAACTATATTCTTTATTCTGTCCAACAATAAAAAGGAACCGAAATATCTACCATGTGAAGCCACTTCAGCAATTCCAAATAATTGGCAGATTGAGTGACGAATCTGAGCTTGTGTATTAGGTCTAAAAACAATCCCCGATTTCTCAAAATTAATACATTGCCCTGAAACACTCTTGTAAAGATTGATAGCGAAATTAGTAAAATACAAGAAAAAACTATAGCACAAATATGGGGGAGGGGATCCCCCTGAAGAATTTCCCGATGTAGTCCAAGTGAGCCAAGATTAATACCTTAATGAAGAAAGCTAAATTGCACAAATGACAAGCAAGACAAAACAATATCATAAAAACCCCTAGGAAAACATCAAGCAAGAAGCATATGGTAGACGAAAGACTACTCAACTCAATGAAAGGCTTTACTCATACCTAACTTAATGGACATGAGTCTCTCTTTCTTGGATTTCCTAAGCTTGATATAATGGTGTACTTCATAAGCGATAAGACTATTATCCGTTATTAACCGATCCGGGATGAAGACTGACTGAGATTCAAAGATTATAAAAGGGATACAAGGTCGTACCCAATTAGAGAGCAATTTAGAAGCTAACTTATAAATGACATTCCCCAAACTAATCGGGCGGAATTGGGTAATAAGCTTTGATTTTCTAATTTTTTAAATATGCGTAATGTAAGTGTTACTAACAGAAGGACTCAAAGAATTATGAGTAAGCATGTACAAAACAAAATTATGAGAAGACAAATTTATTTTGTTGAAACCAGATTAAGTGGGCAAGGAAAATAAAGTATTATGCTATATTTAAGTTATCGAGGAGTAAAATCTCTTGAAACTACAAGTCACGTATATGCTGTCAGAATCGGAAGATAGTTTCATAAATTCCAGTTGCTTGCTAGATTGATCAGGACAAGGGGGCCTATGAAGAAGAGATGCACTAAAGAGTGATTAGGTGGTGAACATAAAGAGCAACGGGGTTCATGATGAAGATAACGGCAAACTAAGTCTTTTGGCGATAGCAAGAATTAGAGCAGCATCTCCAAAGAAAATGCGAGATACGGGCTGATAATTTAAGCTTTCAAATTCTCCTCCAAATGAGGTCCGGGCCATAGCCACTAACCGAGGAGTAGGTGCCAATAAAATCTTCGAAAGAACCCATAATAAAATCATATGCAATTGGACCAAAAAGTTACCAGAATGGAAATATGTCACATCCAACGGTCCGAAGAATGGTGATTTTTTAGAGGAGTAGTGAGAGTCACATCAGCATTCAATAGGTCAAAATTGACCCAAATTAACAGCCCATTGCAGAGTCCAAGATCCGAATCAATGATGAAACTGACTTAGGCATCTTGCGGGAGGCCTGATGTAGCTGATCCGATGGAAAAATAAGGAGGCAAAGGAACCTATATGTCATGGAAGAGGGTTGTCGTCTGGCCATTGCCCATGAGCCCTCGACAACCAACACTACAACAAAAATTGTTTAACACTACGGTCAAAAACCGTAGTTAAAGGCATATACTCACCGTAGTGGTACATACCGTAGTCGTAGACCCTCTACATTTAACTACGGTTCAAAATCGTAGTGGTTGTTAATAAAGACTACGGTTATGAACCGTGGTCGTTCTCGAAGTGTATTCGCACATCATAAGACTACGGTTAGAAATTTAATATGACTACGGTTGAAACCGTAGTAATATATGCCAACGACTACGGTTTCCAACCGTAGTTATATGTAGATGGTCTACCACTACGCTATGTACTACCACGGTTCACAATTTCATTTTACTACGGTTGGTACCGTAGTAATAGATATGAACGCCTACGGTTCAAATTGGATTTATTAACCGTAGTTATTGGAAATGGCAACCGTAGTTGTATATGGAATTAACTACGGTTTTGGATTAATCCACCATGGTTTGAAATGTAGAAAAAATGAAGTAAGACTACGGCTTCTTGTTATTCATCGACTACGGTTTACAACCGTTGTGGTAGATTTTTAAAATTTTTTAAAAAAAATGGTTGTTGATGGTAATTTGGAAATTGTGAATTACATTTTTATATTATATTAATGAAATTACAATATAATTAAACATACGATCAATATTTTGCATTTAAAAATATAAGTAAATAGACAATGAATGATAACTCATTCTCTCCAACATGTGAATACATCTAATATCAACATCAACAATCATAAAAATAATTCACCATTCGATTCAAATCAAGCATTCAACAATTACTACAATAATTCAACGTTGGGTTCAAATCACACAAACAACAAAGAGTTCTCTAATCAACTCCCACTTGAATTGCAAATGAAGTACCAAAAAAATTTCTCCACACAATCATGTTGTTGGTCTTCCTTGGGTATTCTTCTCTGAGATAGCATCCTGCATTTAAGTTTTAAAGAAAGAACAAACAAGATTCTCATTATTAACAGTGACGGCAAAATCCAAATAAGAGAATATATAAATTTCAATACGAAAATAGGACAAAGTCATAGAAAGGATATAAAAAGTCATTTGAACTCATAATCTATCCTCATGAAACAGAATTAAATATTAAAAATTGCGTCATCATTCACATCATAGAATCCAAAAACACCACCATTTCATAACTAAAAAAATTGGATGAAAAGAATAAGCAAAAAAATACTTAAAACTAATTGGAATGTCTAGCAATTTCCACCAAGTAATCTAAATTTCGTTTTCATAAGTATAGAACGAACAATCACCAAGATTTCTTAATACCTGATTATTCATATATGTTGTCTTGAACGCATTCGGCCCACTCCCCCCGCACATCATCAATGTCCGACTTGGTGTAAACTAATCCTGTGAACTACGATGCAAATATTTTTTTTTCCATTAGCTAGACAACCAAATTTAGATTGTCTTTAAGTAAATAAAAATAAATAAATAAATCTTACTATGGGTTGGAGCGAGTCCATGTCCTCTGATGCATTTGATTCGATAAGTTGTTTCATGTATTGCATTACATAAAAACCACATTGGAAAAGTATTTTAATTGTACAACAATAAAAAGTATTTTAATCTTGTAAAATAATTATTTAAAAAAAAATAAGGACATTAAATTTAAATAATAGCAACGCACCAGTAACAACGGTTGTGATAACCGTTGTTGATGATCACACAAAAATATCATTCATATTTAATATAATTAAAAAAACATTTGACTACGGTATTTTAACAACGGAAATAATAACCGTTGTCTTTAAGCGAAAAATAACAAAAAGACTACGGTTCAACAACAACGGTTGTACAAAAACCGTTGTCTTTTATCGAAAAAATTTTGACTTCCACTACGGTTCACATAACAACTACGATTGATCTCTCAAAGACAACGGTTTATACGTACAACCGTTGTCTTTTAGGCGTAGTGATTAACAGTTTTTGTAGTAGTGCAAGAAGAATAACATGATGACCAACCATAATACAGTGCCATGTAAACCTAGGATGAGAACCAAGCGTAGCATGTAACACATACGTGGAAGGGTAGTACTTGGACTGCATGATTCGGGCAAAGAGGCTGGATGGAGAAACTAAAAGGTCCTATGCTTGCTTAGACAACATGGCAATGTTATATTGAGAAGTAAACTTTATATATATAAATTTTGTAAGAATAACACATTATATCATGGTATGTCATTTTTATGAATCTTTTAACATTAGTATAATTTGTTTTGCTAAACTAAGATTATTAACCTCTTTTTTCCTCTTTTATGATTATTTTTAATTTTTATTTGATTTTGGATTGTGTTTGCTTAATCAATTAATTTTTTCATTTTCTTTTTATGGTACTGAATAATCTAAGAAGTTGTGTATATATATTACCATGATTAATAACTACATTGAATTTTATTAGAATGATCAACCAATATCACCACACAAAGTATAATTATTTTATGTTCACAAATTTTTTTCGATTAGATAATAGTAAAAAAATAGTGATCATGTGCAACGCACCGTGCGCATTGCTAGTCTATATAAATATACACATATATTTATGTATGTATATATATATATATATTTGCAGAAGTTGAACTATTTATGGAAAACCACTTATTTTTCCGCCTAAAACGCCCTTCTAATTTCAGTATGATACTTGGAATAATCTCATCGAGTAGTTTATTTTATGATATGAAAAAAATGTGAAGTAGGAAGTCGGAAAAATGAGCGCAAGGTAGGTTATTCAAATTTTAATTTTCGATAACATCTCCTATAATTACTCCAACACGTGCTCCAATCCCCTTATCAAAATATATCTAAAATAATGTAATATAAGCTAATTTATATTTATAAATAGTATCTTATTTATGTACAAAATTAATATGGATGTCAAATTGAAAATAGTAAAAAAAAAGGTTAGTTTGAAATAATTTCGTAAAAACGGAGTTGAAAAAAAAAGTTATAAGCGTTTCAAATTTCGGGTGAAAACTAAAATACTAAAAAAATTAGAAAATAAATTTACTTGATTGGGTATCACTTTAGCGGTTGAATGCGCATCTGCGGAATGGGAAGTGAGTTTGTTCTTTCAATTTCGAATTATTTATATTTATACGGGAAATTCACATGCAAACACGTGTCTATAGATTATTATGTTTTCATATCAAGGGGATGTGAAGGGAGCTTAGTTGACGGCCAAGATTGTCTATTGAGACCATTATATGAGTTTTGTATACATACGATTCATGTTTCGTATCTTTGTTTCTGGAAATGTAGTTGCTTATACGCAAATTTTCTATCTAATAAAAATGTCTGTCGTAATAAATATAAGTGAAATTAATTTTATGTCGGTTATTATAATACTAGGGATTAATTATATGAAATTCCTAAATTAAATAGTTAATTTTTATTGATATTTAATATATATTTCATTGATCAGTTGGAAGGCGCCATGTGTCAAGAAGATGCAGATATTACTAAATTAAATAATATTAATTTAGTAATTATCAAATTAAATAATGATAGATATCAAGTCAAAATAGGCCAATAAGAAAGCTATATGTGTCATGTTGTTGCAGTAATTATTAAATTAAATATAATTAATTTAGTAATTTTCTCAAAGATAATTAATATATATGATATTATGGAGAACCAATCGGATTGCTACATTGTAACCTTAACCCATTAGATTCTCCATCCTAGAACTATAAATAGGGCCTCATGTTCCTCCAAAATTTACAACACAGGTTCAAGAAGCAAGTGAAGAATTCCAGAGCAAAGACAACTTCGGGGTTCTTCGGCATTCATCAGGCAACTTCGACATTTATCGGTGATCGCTCTATTTTCTAACAGCCTAATCCGTTTGTTTGATGTAATTGCTAACTAGTGGCAAGCAAGGTAATATCCTGCAAATGCTAGTGAAGGTGGATTTATCAAACTACTACAATGTTCCTAATAGTGGAATATCTAGATGGAATGAATTATGATTAGTTTTAAGGGATTGGCCTAAGTACTATGTCAAGACCCTAAAATTATAGTAATAAGACAATAAATGGCAAGTAAATAAGAAACACAAATAAAAACAATATTGGGATGCAATAATAAAAAAGTTAACTTAGGATATCGACTTTAGAACCAATTACGGTGCAATCATAGACAATCGCACATGCAGATACGGATACATATCATTGACCTACATATATGATTTCATTATTATGAGGTTTCACGATAGTATATCTCAAACACCCTTCCAAAGCGAACGAGTTGTAGTTCATATACAACATATCAACCTTCCAGTTAAGCTCGTGCATACAACTCAATGCCTAGGAAATACCTCATATATTATATGAATTATGTTAAGTGTTGTTTTGCCATCAATATTCTTACCTTCCCTATCTTGGATATTAATTTGTGTGTACTAGGCTAGGTGATCAGACTACTCTAACATCAGTCATAACTTAACTTAGCAAATAATAATCAAATGCATATAAATCATTGATAAACCATAAATGTCTATACTGTAATACACCCTAAGATATATTAAACGACTACTTCATAATTAAAACAGTGAATATAATATAATTAAATGAAAACATGTTTTGCTACAAAACAAATGAAAATCCTACATGTTAGTCCCAAGTGGTAAAGGTTTAGAGAGAGTGAATAAACCCCTAACTCAATTTTCTCTTTTTCAAATACTTTGAGCACAAGATTTCTACTTACTGCAAGAAATTGGTTCTTGCAGTAAAGCTAATACAATAAGCTTGCCTAGGCAGTAGGCCCAAAGCACACTGAGCAGAAGTGACTTACAGTAAGTAAAGCTCGATGGAGTTTTACGTGCAACGAAATGTATATGCTTAAACGTTTTCTTACAAATCTATGCAGTAGATAAATAGTATGTTAGTAACAATATTAAAAGCAATATAAAATTAGACACAATATTTATAGTGGTTCGAAGATGAGGGTAATCCTTCTACATTCATTCTTCCCTCTTACAATGGTAAAATTCACTAAGAAGTTTAGACTCAGTATAACTTAGTTACTCTGAAGTTTAGGTCCAAATTAGCTCCTTACAAAAGTTTTTCCCTATCCTCGGAAGGCTACTCCTCTATTGTACACACGTTCCTCGGAACACAAGTCAACTTTGAATCCCTGATTGAAACAAAGACTCCCTGTTTCAAAAACCTTTCTTGAGATTGATTTAATGAAAGTTTTTCTTCAACTTCGGGTAGCTGCCTCTAAATTTGAATACAGTTGGGATGTGGGCAAGCTTCCTGGTTTGAGAAGGATTAGGATCGAAGTAAAACTTGAGAGCTAGCTTGACTTTGAGAGTTGTTGCAACTTTTGGTCTTCACTAGGTTACTTGTTGTTTGCTATCTTGCTCTTGTATACTTTGCATAAACACTGATATGATTATCAGAGTGTATGCTTTGAAGCTTTAAATAAAAAATTTAAGTGCTTGATGCTAAGTAATTTTGAATGCTTGAGTTTCCGTAGCTTCTATTTCGTCCTCCACCTCATTCTATCTTTAGGAGTTGGGATTCTTCTCGTTGAAGAGAGAAAAATAATCACGTTGACATTTAATACTCCTTGCACGACAAAGAGTCGTTTGTCCTTTCTCGCAAAAAGTAGGTCAGGGTAAGATGCAAAATTCATTTATAAAGATAATATTCTTTTGTGCTTTAAATCCCTAATTATGTTTAATCCGCGAAATTTAACTAACAATTGTGTTTTCTAAGGTAAATGGATTAAGTGGAGCATCTTGGATGTGAAGTTGGTTGATTTGCACAAATTAAAGATTGTTCGAAGAATTAAAGCTACCAGAAGACATTTTTACATAAGGAGTGGACACGGCTTAACAAGCAAACCGGTAAAGGGCATACTTAGCATAAGGCATGGGCACACCTTAACTAAAAAGTCTGGATGCGAGAGTTTTATAAAGTGGCGACTCATTCTTCATTCAAAACATGTTTTTATTTGTTAATACATCTTTGGAGGGTCTTCAATTTAGTTTTTGTATAGGGATGATGGGGGAGAGACGTATTTAAGATAGAGATGAAGGGATTCTCACCGTAATTCAGAAATTAACCTAGACAACAGACTTCTTTTCTCTTTTCTCTTAGAAGGCTAAATATCATATTCTAACTAGAAGATTGTCAAAGATTAAGTTCTTCCAGAACTGTGAGATCTAATTAGTTTTATTTGTTCTTTTATTTCTTCACTATTTGTATATTTTATGTGCTTGATGCAATTATTGTATTGATGGATTGAATGATGTGGCCAATTGTTCTATTGTCAATTGTTCTAATGTTTGTGGTAAATCTGTAATTGTTTAATTGTTTTAATGTTTGTGGTAAATAACATAGTAGATTACAAAGATGGTTTTCAATCTATGTTATGGAGATATACGATCTATTCTAAATGAACCTACATGTGTGCTTGTTGGCTAGAATTGGTGGTCTCATTCATATTAATGTTGTCGATAAATTAAATTCTACGATTGTATCTAGAATTGTTTATTGGCAAGAGAAGTAATCAGAGATCGTATCCTAATGATCGAACCAGTGAGGAGAGATAGAGAGTTAGGTTGTACCAACAACCATAACCAATCTAGTGTTGAAATAAGAGGTTTATCATTACATCAATGATAAATTCTGTAAATTGAAATTGAAAATAATCTTTTGGTTGGATTTTCTGTTAAATTAATTTACCCTTTAATGGATTCCTTTTATATTCTTGTTATTTACTCTTTCTGAAACTAACTAAAAAAAAAAAAAAAAAAAAAAAAAAAATCCAACACCCCAATTGTTATTTGTTTGTGTTTAGTTTTTAAAAGAATATTTATAGTTACCATTCTCTATAGATTCGGCCTTGTTCATCACTATCGCAAATTTAGAACAAGTATTTAAAATTTTGTTGGTTTCGACAACCATCAAAGTTTTGGCGCCGTTACCGGGAATGGTGTCAAGTAGATTTATTCTATTTAATTTATTTATTTTTATTTTTATGTTATTTGTTCCTTTTGATGTTTCATTCTTCTAGTATAGATGAACACTAGCATAACAACTCCACGAACCATATGGAAAACTTCAAAGGAAAGAGGCTAAACCCACATTTCCCTCTTCCTTAATAATAGACGAAATTCAGTTCAAAGATGCTTCAAATATTCAGGGAAGTTCTACTTCACTTCTTTTGAATATTTTTTTAGCATACGTTTGTTTACATTGCGGACATGTTTGGTTTAGGTTTGGGGGGAAGGGTTTATTAGTTTGTTGTGTTGTTTCTTGCTCTAAAACACAAAAAAAAAAAAAAAAAAAAAAAAAGGCAAAAAAAAAAAAAAAAGAAAAGAAAAACGTGGGCGTAGTTTTATTTATGATCTTTGTCGTCTGAATTCTAAGTCTTCTATTGCTTATCGAGAAAACATGTTAGTTTTCTTGTTAAAAAAAAATGATTCGTCTTGCTGATATTGGTCGATTAATGTCGATAATTGATATAAATGGTGGGTGCATGAGATCTTACACATATGCCCTTTTATTTTTGTGAGCTTTGAGTCCATGAGCATTCATTATATAATGCTCCAATTTCTTGTTTGTGTGTTTGTGATGCATAGTTGGTCTTTATAGACTTTGCATTGTTATGCATGTTTTGATTATACCATTTGACGAGTTGGATGTATCAAATAAAAATAAGGGTATTTCGGTTTAAACCCATTTCTTGTCATCATTTATGTCATGTGTACCGTTGTTCATGTACCCCTAGTGAACCCATTTTGAGCTTTAACCTCTTCTTTGCAATTTAACCACGTTACAAGCCATGCTAACGTTTTTGTTGATTTTACCACACATTGAACCTTGAGTTGAAGTATCATATACACTTATTCATATTTAGCTTTATGTTTCCTTTAGAGATGACTATTATCTTCTGAAGATTGCAAAGCTTTAAAATTGTATTCCTCCTCCAAAAAGAATGGAAAGTAGAGTATAAGTATTAAAAAAAAATATACAAAACAATAGAAAAGAAAAGAGAAAAAAATAATATAAAAAAAGAGAAAGGAGAAAAAACGAGAATTGAAAAGGAAAGATGAGGAAGCAAA
Organism: Ajuga chamaepitys; assembly: GCA_958295605.1. Classification (NCBI taxonomy): domain Eukaryota; kingdom Viridiplantae; phylum Streptophyta; class Magnoliopsida; order Lamiales; family Lamiaceae; genus Ajuga; species Ajuga chamaepitys. The sequence goes on along the minus strand of OY282507.1, from coordinate 8,272,347 downwards.
AGTTCTTGTACATAAATACATGCAAAGTAATCCAACGCCGTCTTCTATTGTCACTTAGTTGTGCTATGTGTGGCTAGAAAATATGATCTCTTTGACTCTGTTAACAAAATATCCTCTTTATCATACTACCTAAGCCTTCTACTTATTTCGGTTACTTTCCACCCGAAATTCTTGCATTAAATTTCCATCATTGGTAATCGAGATGTGATATATTTGCAAGCCTATGGTAAGGGTCTTCAATACATTCACATGAGAGTTTGTGATTACATATACACCCAAAACACTTTGACATAAAGAGTGAACCATATGTGAGGATGTACGATCTTATGCATGTCGAATTGATTTAATTGTTGATGTGATTGACTATTTGTTAGTGTGGGGGAATTCATTTTTATTAGCTTCTTATTCTTTAAAAAAAAAAAAAATACTCTTGTTGTGGATAAGCATAGGAAGATGAAGGAGGATGATTAGATGAGGTCAAAATTTGAGCTTAAGTGTATGCTTGAGGACAAACATTGTTTAAGTGTGAGGGAATTTGATAAAATGCAAAATTTCATGTATAATGATAATACTCTCTTGTGCTTTCAATGCCTAATTATGTTTAATCCTCGAGACGTAACTAATATATATGTTGTCTAAGGTAAATGGATGAAATGGAGCATCTTGGATGTGAAGTTGGTTGATTTGCATGAATTCGAGATTGTTTGAAGAATTATAACTACCAGAAGACGTTTTTGCATAAGGAGTGGACCCGACTTAACAAGTAGATCGGTAAAGGGCATATGTGGAATAAGGCGTGGGCATGCTTTAACTAAAAAGTTTGGATGTAAGGGTTTTATAAAGTGGCGACCCATTCTTCATTCAAAACGTGTTTTTAGTTGTTAATACATCTTTGGAGGGTCTTCAAGTTAGTTTTTGGATAGGGATGAAGGGGGAGAGACATATTTAAGATAGAGATAACAGGATTCTCCCCGTAATTTAGAAATTAACGTAGACAACAGACTTCTTTTCTCTTTTCTCTTAGAAGGCTAAATTTCATTTTCCGACTAGAAGATTGTAAAAGATTTGGTTCTTCTAGAATTGTGAGATTTAATTAGTTTTATTTGTTCTTTTATTTCTTTACTATTCGTATATCTTATGGGCTTGATGCAATTATTGTTTTGATGGACTGAATGATGTGGTCAATTTTTCTATTGTCAAAACAGTATATTATCAATTAGAAAATTAAATCCGTAATTGTTTAACTGTTCTATTGTTTGTGGTAAATAACATAGTTAATTACAAAGATGATTTTCAATCTATGATATGAAGATATACGATCTAGTCAAAATGAACCTACATGTGTGTTTGTTGGCTAGAATTGGTGGTCTCTCTCATATTAATGTTGTTGATAAATTAAATTCTACGATTGTATCTAGAATTGTTTATTGGCAAGGGAAGTAATAAGAGATTGTATCCTAATTATCGAACCAATAAGGAGAGATAGGGAGTTAGGTCGTGCCAACAACCATAACCAATTTAGTGTTGAAATAAGAGTATTATCATTGCATCGATGATAAATTCTTGAATTGAATCTAAAAATAATCTTTTGGTTGGATTTTCTGTTAAACTAATTTACCCTTTAATATATTGCTTTGTTATTCTTGTTATTTACTCTTTCTAAAATATAAAATCTCCAACCCCCCAATTGTTATTTGTTTGTTTTTAGTTTTCAAAAGAATATTTCTAGTTACCATTCCCTATGGATTCGACCTTGTTCATCACTATCGCAGTTGCGGCTTGGTGTTAGTGTCAAGTGTTGCTTTTATTTTTTGTCAGGTGACGTGTTCCCACACTATTGGGTAGTCAGTACAAGATTTTAAACTTGTCTCCTATGGCTATATATAGGGGTGAGCAAAATCGAACCGGAACTGAACTGAACCGACTGGATCGGTTCTGTTCGGTTGGTATATATAAAATCGAATTGCTTCTCGGTTTGGTTCGGTTGGTGTTTAAAAAAGGTTCAGTTAGTCGAACCGAACCGAATACCTTTACCTATTTTACAATTTCAATATATTAGTGTATATAGATATTTTTCTTATTTTCTTTTTAACATAATAAAGATTAGTAGAAAAAATTAACAGTTTAACCGTAGTAACTAGTAAGTAGTAAATCTGATTTCCCAAATTCCCATCATCTTCTCCACCGCGCTCGCGCCCCGCCCCGTCTAACCGTCCCCCCTACTTGTCGCTCACGCCTCGCAGCCTCTGCCGGATTGCCATTCGGCCATTCTTGTTTCTCATCTTCAATGGAGATGGAGGTATGTTTCTTATCCGGTGTTTTCATTTCCAAAAGATATTCACTTCTACTCACTTGAAATCATTTGATTTAATTTGTTGCCTGACTGTTTTTGTTCAACTTGAGACAACTTTCTGGTTACCTAATGATTTTGTTCTTTTTAGTCTTTACTACCTTGTTTCGAGACCTAATTATGAAATCAATCTATCTAATAAGTTGAAGGTAATATTATAATATAATTTGGAATGCTCACGTGCCATATGCCCACTAATTCATTATCCCCGTTGAAACTTAGAAGGAGCATCTTTTAGTGCAAATAGATTACGTTCCACTGATACTGTCCAAAAGAAACAGTAAAGGCAATCTTGTAATGATCATTGGGAGCTATCTATATTTGCCAAAAACCATATTTCATATCGAATTTTAAAAAATATGAAAGCTTTATGAAATTTATTAAGAAGGCCTTTTTTTTTATTAGGAATATGATATTTTATCTGTTGGAGGGCTTTATTAAGGGGCTTGTAATTAATAACAAGTCTTAGTACACCTCTCTCGATTTCATAATCTTCATTGACGTAAAAGGCTGAGCAACTCCAAGGAGATCTTGTTTTAGAAATGAGATTCTTTCGCTCAAGATCTTGGATTTCTTAGCTACAATATTGCTCGAGTTCATTATTCATTTGGGTAGGACGACCTTTGGTAGGGATATCCTTTTAATTAAAATAAATTTCGTAAGGAAGATCAACAATATGTTTTTTTGTGATTCCAAAGACATAAGGAAGATCAGAACAAACTTTAGATTTAAATAATTCAGATATTTTTTAGATTTGTTGTTGTGTAGCATTATTAATAAGTTGTTTATTGATTCTTTGTAAGGAGACATCTTTTTGTAATTCAGAAAGGTAAAAGTGTTTACCAATATAATGTTGTTACCCATATTTTCATGAATAGAACAGGCTTTTAGATGATTTAAATTACAGGTACGAGATTTTTCAAGGAAAGAAAAATGAGTTTTTTTTTTCTTATTATGCTTAAAAATATAGATTCAGTACCAACTGTGTAAGGAGTAATCAAGTTGATAAAAGGTGTTCCAAGAATAACAATGTGGTGGATTTCTTTGACAACAACAAATGAATTTTTTAGAAAGGTTCCATTATTAAGAATGGATGCATCAACTTTAGTACAGATACTCAATTTAGAGTTATTAGCTGCAGAAATTTTTTCATGAGTTTTTTCTTGAAATTTATGAGGAACAAAACTTGTTTTAATACAATTGAGATCGGCACCAATGTCAAAGAGAGCAATGGTGTCTAATTTGAAATTGACAGAAAATTGGAGAGTGATTTTTATAATATATTTTCGTGAAGTAATTTCTTTTAGAACAAAAAGGAAACACCAAGGACAAATTGTATATTTTCAATGTTCTGTAGTTCTTATGCATCTTCATCATTGTCTGTGTCTTCAAGAGTCTCTTTATTATTGACTTTGAGTACATTAATATTTTGTTTGATAGCTTCAGAGTCTTGTTTTTGTTTTTCTTTTAACTCTTTGATTAGGGTTTAGGGTTTAGGGTCGGGTTTAGTTTAGTTTAGTTTAGTTTAGTTTTAGTTTAGTTTAGGTTAGGTTTAGTTTAGTTTAGTTGAGTTTAATTTAGCTCCTTTGAATTCTTTTATTTCTTTCTGGAGTTCTTGGATAGTAACATCTTTTATATTATTCTTTTTATTTTTGGTAAGGATATTAATTAAGTCATAAGTGTTTTTAGAAGTAGTTGGTAGAATAGTATCCTTAGTAATTTTTTGTGGTAAAAGGTTCTAAGAATTTTTCAAGATATTATTTTTGTATATCAGGGTTATCGATTTGTTTCAAAACATCAATAATGATTTGTTGTTCTTTGGAAATACAGTTAATGGTGAGAGCATCAGAAACTGTAGAAGTAAGCTGAGAATCATCAATTTATTGTCCTCATCTTGGGAAGTATAATACCATTCAGAGGTTCCATCTGAAGAATCGACAAGTAGATTAGAAATTTTATTAAGAATATCTTCCTCAAGATTTAGTTCGTTTCTCTTTCTTTTTAGCTTACAATATCTAGCTGTATGGCATGTTCTTTGAAACCTATAACATTTAATATCTTTAAGAAATTTTTTATCAACTTTTTCGTAGGGTTTCATAGGATTATTATTATTATTATTATTATTATTATTATTATTATTATTATTATTATTATTATTATTATTATTATTATTATTATTATTATTATTATTATTATTATTATTATTATTATTATTATTATTATTATTATTATTATTATTACTACTACTACTACGGGAGTTGTAGTATGGTTCACGGGAAGATCTATAAGATTTTTTATAATTATCACGAGAGAAAGATCTTTGTTTATTATGGGTTTTGGTGCAGTTTCCTCAAGAAGAAGAAGAATAAGGTTTAGTAGGATTGATGTCAAATTGTTGACAAAAAAACCAAGTTCAAGATGGATTTTCTTCATTTCCCATTTGAGATGTTTCTGAAGTTTTAGATCCTGGAAAATCTTTAAGCCTTCTTGCTGAATTATACTGACTAATTAATTGACCATAAATATACAAATCATAAGGTATAATTTATCTTCCAGAAAGTTCACGAATTTTATTTCTAACTTTTTCTCTTAGTAATGTAGGAAGACCAACAAGAAATTTTTCTTTCAAAAAATGTTAGTTTGAGTCATCACGAAGCATAACTCTTGTAAGAAAAAGTGTTTCTATAGATTTTAAAATCACTAAGCTTTTTACAGCGAAGATTTGAAAGAAGCTCAATATTTCTATGTTTAATATGAGAGGGGTCTCCAATAAAATGGAGAGAAATAGTAAGGATAAGAATTGAAACAGAATCTTGTTGTGAATTTCCCCCATCATCCAATAAAAGATTATCATCGTCATCAGATTTGAAAGAATTTAAGATTTCATTTTGTTGATCAGAGGTGAGATAATAATCCCACCATCCTTTTAGTTGGCTGGAGAACCCTACAATAAGAAGTTCCGAGATTGTTTTATCATGAACCCCATTTTGTGTTTTATAAGCATTTAGTCATTTGTTGGAGCAGAGAAAGAATTTGGTATTCATTCATGCCATCAAGGTTCCAATTATACACAGATGAAGCATTAAAACAAGTTTGTGTTTGGGGTTCAACAGGAACAATATCAGGAGAAATAGTTTGTATAGGTTTTGGATTCCAATAATTTTATTATTTTTTGGTGTATGTGATCGTTCTATATAATGATCGGAATTAGAACATTGATCAATGGTATTAACAAGCAGGTTTGAGGTTGTACCAGGAGAATCAAGAGCAACTTGATTTTCACAGGAGAAGCTAATTGCCATTTTCTGGAGCTGATTTTGAAGTTCTTTGATAAAATCAATTTTTGTATTTTGGATATTTGTAACAAAAAAAGTAGAGACCTGGTATGGTTTGAAAATAGGATTTTTCAAAATTTTCGGATGTTTAGAAGATTCTGAAGTATCAATAAAAACAAGAGGTTTTTATTAATATGTTTTTTAAGTCTATCTAATTGTTTATCAATGGTATTGATATTAGTATTAGTATAGTTATTCTGGAGAATAATGTTTTTGTATTTCTTTTATCATCCTCTCCTGGAGTTTTAAAGGGAGTATCATCAATAGATTGATTTTGTATATGAAGCTTAATTCCTTGAAAAGGAGGATGAGTAGATTGGATTTTTTCGAATCTACAAGAGTCTCCCATTTAGTGTTTTTAAAATGAACAGTAATAGGACAAAGGGTTTCTTAAAAAGGATAATCAATATTATTATCTATAGAGAAGATTTCAAACCAAATAAAAATAAAAAAGAATATGAACTTTAAAAGTAATAATAAAGTTAAATTGGTTTTGGATATCACTTCTTTTATCAAGAAAATTTTCAAAAATCTAATCTCTTATCTGAAAATTATTTTTTGAATAAAAATCTTTATGAAGGAGTACTTTATTAACAAAAAATTCTCTTTCAGTGACATTTAATTCATTAACCATATTTTCAGTTATAATAAAAAACGTTGGACTAGAAGGGCTTTGTTCTATTTGTTGTTCCAAGGGACTTTCATAAATAGGTTTTGGAATATGTGAAGAGTAATTTACATTTCAAAGATTGTGGGGAATATCAAAAGTTAAAAATCGGGGTTGGAAAGAATTAATGATAGAGGGAATTTGTGAAACTCTGCCTTGATCAATAGTATCTAGAATAGAGAATGAATCATCAAACTGTGAACTAGTACTGACTATGCAATCAAAAGAGATTTTAACTCTACCATTAGTATATTGAGTGATATTAAGTAGAGAATTGGGTTTCGATGTTTGAATGGGTTGTCGTTGAACAATATTTTCTAAAATCCACTCGTCTGGAAGATTTATATCATTCCATTGAATAGAACTAGAAATAACCGCATTAGATCTAGATAGATTTGTTTGTAAGAGATGAGTTTCTCCTTTTTTCTGTGAAATTTGACTTTTGTAGAGAAGGCATAAATCATAGCTTTGTAATGGGCACGGAAGATAATAGCAATTGGAATAGATCCTTCTAGCATTTTATAATAATAAGTTTTGATTTAAAGAACAAGGGACTCTAAAATATAAGGATCGTTTAAGGATATGGAGAAATTTGGATAGCAATCGAAAGAAGTTGGGCTTGTACAAAGGCTAGACTCTATAGAGCTCAACAAAGAGTCTTCAAAATTTAAAAATCTAGTATCCCTAAGGACTGCAAGAATAGAGGTGTTATGACCCTCTTTTGTATATGGTTTGATTCCAATTTCAATCAATCCAATATGAATGTATTTGTAGGATTTATTTTGGTGCTTTTGTAGTAAGCTAGAATACGGCAGTCGAATGATTTCAAAGGGTTTTGACAACTGAATATCAAGTTCCTCAGGTTTATTGTAAAATCAGATTTGAAACTAAGAAATCCGGAAGATTCATAAATCTAGTTTTGTTCACTTTAGAAATTTTCCAATCATCAAGAGATCTATCAAAATCTTCAAATATTATTTCTTCTGTGTTACAATTTTCTTAGAACATTCTTGGGAAGAACTGGATGCAGATCCAATAGAAGTAGTTCTACAAAATATCGTATCCATTATTCAATGTATAATATTTTTTATCTAATCGAGTTGCCTACAACCTTGAATGTCTCCACAAAGGATTGATGCCTTAAAAAGGACTAAAAGCCTCAGACATTACAAGTAAAAAAAACTCAGCAACTCGGAAAGATAAAGATAGAAGATTCTTGGATATGAAACAATTCATATATACTACTCCCGCTGATACCAAGGAGTAATATATATATATATAAAGTCCAAGGGTGGTGGCGCGTCCTCCCCTAAATTCATCCCCAAGTGGGTCCGCATGTTGTCTACAGATTTTCATGAAAATATTTTAGTGTTCATGCTGAAACATCAAATTGTTCTGAGAAAGGTATTATTATTTTCAGATCTATTATCAAAATGACGAGGAATGGGAACAGGTATGTTGAGGTGTAAATCAGCAGCAACATAAGAAATCCCCTGGAGTTCACATACTGTGGAACTAAGAGATCTGTATTCAGCCTCGGCTGAAGATATCGACACAGTCTTTTGCTTCTTAATCTTCCAAGAAATTAGCGATTGACTAAGGAAGATAGCATATCCTGTCAAGGACTTTCTAGTGTCAAGACAGGTTCCCCAATTATCATCTGAGTAAGCATGAATACGAGTATCCAACCCAACAAGATAGAAAAGACCATAGAAAGAAGTTCATTTAAGATATCTAATCAAATGCAAGCTTGCATCCCAATGAGCAGAAGTGGGATTGGTCATGTACTGACTGAACTGCTGGACTACAAAGCAAATGTCAGGTGTGGTTAAATTCAGATTGAGTAGCTTGCCCACAAGCCATGTTTACTTTTCTTGATCAACAAGAGGAGTTCCTTTTACTAGCTGATATTAAATCCCTAAGGGAAAGGAGTAGTCGTTGCCTTACCGCCAATTAGTCCAGTATCCTTGAGCAAATCAAGTATATAGTTTTTTTTACTCAAGTGAGTGCCAGTTGCACTTCTGAGAATCTCAACACCAAAGAAAAATTTAGCAAATCAAAGGTTTTTAATTGGTAAAGAGACTATCCATGTATTTCTTGAGATCTGCAATACTTTCTTCACCATCCCCTGTAATCAACAGATTGTCCACATAAGCTAGGAGAAATAAAGATGCCTCATCCGAGTATTTAACAAGCATACATGTATCACTGGAATATTGCTCCAAACGTAAGTCTTGAGATGAGCTGTAAATTCCATATCCCACTCTCTGGAAGCTTGTTTAAGCCCTCATAGAGGCTCTTTTTTAACAAGCAGATGCCACCAAGTTTGGCTTTGTAATATCCCTCTGGAGGCTTCATATACACTTCTTGATGTATGTTTCCATGTTTGATTGCATTGTTTATATCAATGTGATGGAGAGGCCAATCTCTTTGAGCAGCCAAGGTAATCAGAATTCTCATTGTCACTACCTTTGCCACTGGAAAGAAGCTAACAAAATAGTCGATCCCATAGACTTGATTAAAGCCCTTTGCAACCAGCCTACTTTTAGATCTTTCAACTCCTCCATCAAGTGTTCTTTTGATTTTTTACACCCATTCTGATCCTATTATCTTCTTTCCTAGTGGTAAGGCAACTACATCCCATGTTTCATTGTTTCCAGACCTTGAAATTCTTTATTCATAGCTTCCTTCCATTCCACAAATTTAGTTTCTTGTATATAGCTACAAGGCTCTAAAAATGCTTCATCAACTTTGGCAAGGAAAGCAGTATATATAGGAGAAATTATATAAGGCTGAATATAAGGATAATCTGAAATAGGATAGGCTTTACCTGGTATATGAGCAGCTGAGTCAACTGGTCCAGCAGGAGAAGAAGCAGTAAAGCCTATGACATAGCCAGCCATCCATGCTGGAGGTTTTCTGATTCTTTTACAAGGAGATGTAGAATCAGAGAGTATTTAAAAAAAAAAAAAAAAACTTTGTGGCTTTAGTTTCAATAGACTATATGGCTTTAGGAGGTAAAGTAAAGGGGATTGAACAACTCTGAGGCTCTAGAATATTCCTCCAGCATGTCAGGAATTTTTTGTGGGGAAGAATCTGACTTATGATCAAAAAAAGGAAAAATAATTTCACAGAAGGCAACATCTCTGGAAATCAAAAGTATCTGAGAGTCAATATCAAATAATCTATAACCTTTTACACCAGGAATGTATTCAAGAAAGATACACCTATGTGCTCTGGCTTCAAATTTCGGTTTATGAGGCAAAGTTTTGGTGGCAAAGCAAAGAGAACCAAAAACATTTAATGATTCATTATCTGGAATGACACCATGTAATTTCTCATAAGGTGATTTCCATTGTAACAAAGAAGTTGGAAGTGCATTGATGATATGCATAGTTGTCAGCAATGAATAAGGCCAAAAGTGGGCAGGAATGTTAGGCTGAAGCATTAAGGATCTAAAAACCTCTAGGATATGCAATGTCATTTTGCCGTGGGGAATAAGTGCATGTCTTCTGATGTGTAATCCCATGAAGATTAAAGACAAATTTAGTTTTGTGTCCAAGAAATTCAGTACCATTGTATGTTCTCATAGATTTAACTCTTTTATGAAATTGAGTGAAAAGGAGTCTAAAAATCTGTCTAACAAACCAGGAATTCTGTTTTGTATTTGAGTAAGTAGATCCAGGTACATCTACTATAATCATCAACTATATTCATCATAAAAAAAGTGTGTGTAAGAAGGATGTATGTAAGGTCCCCAAAGATCAATATGAAGAAGATCAAAGGCATCAACAGAAGCAGAATCACTTGAAAGAAAAGGCAGTCTAGTTTGTTTATTTTATTGGCAAACAGAACAATCTTTTATTTCATCATCAACACAAGATTGTTTAATACATTGAATATGCTTTATACTTCCTATAGATTGATGTCCTAATCTTTGATGCCAAATGGATAGGGGAATAGTAGAAACAATGTTACAAGTAGTTGTAGAACTTAACATATGTCAATATGTATAGGCCTCCACTCTGATTTCTCGTAGCCAGTGTCTTCCTAGTGTTAAGGTCTTGAATAAGACAGTCATATTTGGTAAAGTAACAAGTACAGGGTGATAGCTTTAAAACCTCAGTAATAGACATAAGATTATATCTAAAACTAGGTATAAACAGAACATCCTTCAGTGTTATATGCTCATTAATCACCACTTGTTCAATCTGAGAAACCAACTTTGTAGTTCCATTTGGTAGAAAGACATTGATCTTGTTTTCCAATTCAATCAGATTAGTTATCTTTTTGGAGTTAGAGCATATGTTCCGGCTAGCTCCAATATAATTTATCCATGAATTACTCTTTAATCCTCCAGGAATATTGAAAGCAAACTGGTTTTTTTATTCACCTGCATAATCAGTGTAATATGCAAAAGTCAGAGCTTCGTGATTCTGACATGCACCGAGTCTTCCTTCCATATACTTAGCAACCTCTTGCTGAATCAAAGCAGCAAAGTTAGAGGTGTTCTGTTTTGCAGCAGCAGTGCTTTGTGATCACTCATCCTTTTGCAAAGTTCCAAAATTTCCACCAACTCCATTAGTTGAACTAAATTCTTCTACACTCTAATTAAGTTGATTATACCAGTCAGGGAAACCATGATATTAAAGCATTCATAAACTTCACGGCTGCCACCACAATGCGTGCAATGCAATTTATCTTTTTTCGTATTTGTCATCCTTCTACTAGATCCTCTTCCTCTTCCAATTGTGTTACTACCAAAAAAATTCTTCGGAGGAATACCTCTTCCCTTGCCAACCTGAGTTATTTATTGACTTGATTATTTCCTGTCATTATAACTAGTATCTAATGGATCTGTAGTGTTATTGCTGCTATTTTTCTGCTTCTCAATCGTCAGAATTATAGAATATGCTTTGTTCATGCTAGGAAATGGCTCCATCATTAGAATTTGGGGCCTGGCATTAATAAAATCAACATGTAGTCCCATGAGAAACTGCATTAACTTGACATTAGCTTCATATTCAATCATAGCTTTAGCAGATCCACACGTGCAAACAGGAATAGACATCAAGCTTGCACACTTATGCCACAGTGGTAACCACAAAAGAGTTTCCTTGTGTAAAGTTGGAGATCTCCTTCTGCAACTGATATAGAAGTGGACCATTGAATTCTCCATACCGTTTGTTAATTTCATTCTACAGATCCTTAGCATTCTCAATATAGATTAACACATCCGAGATTTCCTTTTTGAGTGAATTTAGAATCCAGGATGTGACCATTGAATCAACTTTTCCGTATTGCTCAAACTTAGGTGTTCCTGCCTTTGGTGCAAAAATCTTTCCAAAGATGAAACCTAGCATCGATTTTTCCTTTAACGTCAATTTGATCGCATGGCTCCAATGTAGGTAATTTGATCCGTTGAAAGAGTCGTTACCAAGGCCATTCCAGGGTGATCAGCTCCATGAAGCAACAATAGATCTGATTCCTTTACATATGGCTGAATAGTAAGCGTTCTTCGGTGACATTATTGATTAATTAGAACAATTTCTCTTTCTTTATTGACTTCAACTAAGTGCTATTGTACCATGTTAAACTACAGAATCTCTAAGGTAGGAGAAAAACTTTTTCAGCGGAAGATTATAGTGTGTTGTAGTGATTGAAAATGAGGTTATAACTTCTATAAATATATAAGAAGTAAGACAATCCGTACCAATCAACCTGCCATGTCATATTATCAACATCATAATTTTAGGAAAATATAAATGAGTCAACACACCAACTAACTCCACTGCCAGCTCAGCTCGGGCAAGTCGCATTTTGTGTTGTAAGATCCTAATGCTTGAAGTGCATGAGTTCTTCATGCAGCAATGCAAGCGTTGTCGATGCTATGTCATTTAAGCTCATCTTCTTCTTGTGTACAATAATTCACACTTCAACAGATATCATATGTTATAACCACAATTTTTTTCTGATTCACAATATTAAATATTGATAATAGGATATATCATTGTAGGATACATGTATTAATATATCTTCTACTAGTTAATTAATCTATACCAGAAGAGTTTATGGAGTACCTTTGTAGCGTGCTTTATCAATCTCGCTCCAAATCTCCAAGCATTCTCTGGTGTTCTCACGAAGTGTACTACAATTCACGATTTGTGGACATTCCTTGCCACTATGCTATCGCGTGTATTACCAGTACGAAAGAACTGAATATGTATTCGATATATATAATATATCATAATATTCTTTCTCCATAAGTAACATATCTTGATAAGTATAGAAGATACTGAATATATCAACTTTCTATAATATCATAATTCAACTATTGCAGTATAAATTATAATCCTAATAAAATGTTCCAATTCACATTGAGTCACTGAAAAGACCTGATAGGATCTAATAAAATTAAGCTTAAATAAATTAATTATGACCTGGTCAACTCTTGACTTATCATATTAATTTATTAATTATATTCCACTAAAAGAAAATAATTGCACTCTAATTTAACCAGAATTATTGAAGCAATATAATTAATAAATATTATCCTCGATTGATCGATCCAACATTTATATCAATACATGTGAGTGTGAGTGTAAATCGTAACGATTAGGGTAATCAAATTGTTGTGTTATAGTGTGTGTTTTATTGCTTTCTTTCTTTCGATTATCTAGTCGTATCATGGTTGTGAGTGGTTTAAATTCCCAACAACTGGTATCAGAGCATTAGGTTAGTTTCCTGGGAGTACTCACAATGAACGACGGAAAGATTTTTGTGGAGAAGTTCAATGGAACTGATTATGGCTTTTGGGAGATGCAAATTGAAGATTACCTCTACGGTAAGGATTTGCACCAGCCCCTTAAGGAGAAGCCCGAGAAGATGTCTGCGGAGGATCGGGAGTTATTGAACAGAAAAGCGATGAGCGTGGTGTGTCTGTCGTTGTCCAAGGAAGTGGCTTACCATACCACTGGCGCGAGGTTTACACGGGAGATGCTGAAAACCTTGGAGGAGCTGTATCAAAAACCATCGACGGCGAATAAAGTCCATTTGATTAGACGACAGTTTATTCTGGGGATGGCGGAGGGAACACCAGTATAACAGCATTTGAATGAATTCAACATCCTAACCTCACAGTTGGATTCAGTGGATATTAAATTTGATGATGAGATTTGGGCCCTAATTATGCTACCGTCTCTGCCAGACAGTTGGGCCAGTACAGTGACAGCGGTTAGCGTAACAGACGCTAAGCTGAAGTTTGACAAGGTGAGGGATTTGATGATCGGGGAAGAGATTCGTCGAAATGAATCAGGATCAGGATCGTCCTCAGGGTCAGCGCTGAATACCGAGAATAGAGGCAGACCAAAGGGAAGGCAGTTTAGGGGGAGGTCGAAATCCAGAGGGAAGAGTCAGACAAAGAAGGACGGGAGTTATGTGAAGTGCTGGAATTATGACGAGGTTGGTCACTTCAAATTCCAGTGCAAGGCGCCGAAGAAGGGCAAGAGGGAACAGGCAGACAAGAAGACGGCGAACGCAGTCACCGATGAGGATGATAGCGATGCGTTGGTCTTAAGTGTGTGCAGTCCCATGGAGTCTTGGGTCTTGGATTCTAGCGCATCATTCCATTCTTGCGGTAATATTAATATTATGCTTGATTACGTTTCTCGTGATTTTGGACAGGTATATTTGGCGGATGATGAACCCCTGAAAATCGTGGGAAAGGGAAACGTAAAGGTTGAGAAATCAAATGGATCAAAGTTGATATTGAATGGAGTGAGACATATCCCTAGATTAAAGAGAAATTTACTTTCAGTTGGACAGCTTGACAAGGAAGGTTACGTGGTGACGTTCGGCTGTAGCAACCGGAAAATTACCAAGGGGGCTATGGTAATAGCTCAGGGTAGGAAAGAAGGAACGCTGTACATTGACCAGTAATTCACAGGATTCCCTTGATCTTGAAAATGGTAATGGAATATGTGGATTTTTGGCACTGTCGACTGGGTCACATGAGCAATAAAGGGATGAAACTGATGTGTTCAAAGGGTAGATTTACTGGCTTACAAACTGTGGAAGTTGGTATGTGTGAAGAATGTGTCTTCAGGAAACAAAGGCGAGTGAGTTTCTCGAGGAGTGACAAGGCCCTGAAGAAGCAGAAGTTAGAGCTGGTTCATAGCGATCTATGGGGACCAGCTCCGGTGGTATCTGTTGGAGGATCGTTGTACTACATGACATTCATCGATGATTCGACCCGCAAGGTATGGATTTATTTTTTGAAAAGTAAGTCTAATGCATTTGATGTTTTCAAAAGGTGGAAAGCCTTGGTTTAGAATGAGACGGGGTTGAAGGTGAAGTGATTACGTTCCGATAACGGAGGTGAATATGAACTCAAGGAGTTCAACGATTATTGTACTAAGCATGGGATTCGTACGGCGAGAACTGTACGTGGAACGCCCCAGCAGAATGGTGTGGCCGAAAGAATGAACAGAACACTCAATGAGCGGGCAAGGTGTATGAGATTGAAGAGCGGCTTGCCTAAGTCGTTCTGGGCGGATGCAGTGAGCACAATTGCGTTCTTGATCAACCGAGGTCCATTGGTTCCCTTGGATAATCGGATACCCGAGGAGGAGTGGACTGGAAATGAGGTAAACTTGTCTTACGTATTTTCGGTTGTGTTGCTTACGCTCTTGTGGATTCTGTTGATAGAAGCAAGTTAGATGCTAAGTCCATCAATTGTATGTTTATTGGGTATGGAGGTGATGAGTTCGACTATAGGCTGTGGGATGAGCAAAACCACAAGGTGATTCACAGTCGGGATGTTATATTCAATGAACAGGTTATGTACAAGGATAGGTTGAAGGATTTGAGCACTAATGTTGCAAAGCACAGCACTGTCGAGTTAGATGATCTGAACCCGAGTGGGAGTAAGGGGAGTCCGGTCGATGAGGAGGTTCTTGAGGATGAACCAAGAACACCACCACCACCTCAAAGACCAGTTAGAGATCGAAGGCCACCAGATAAGTATTCGCCCTCTAACTTTTACTTATTGTTGACTGATGGTGGTGAACCTGAGAAATTTGCAGAGGCAGAGCAGGTTAGTGATAGACGAAGATGGAAGGCTACCATGGAGGATGAAATGGCGTTTCTTCGTGTGAATGGCACTTGGGAACTGACTGAGCTTCCCAAGGGCATGAAAGCGTTGCACAGCAAGTGGGTCTACTGAATCAAGAATGAGGCCGATGGTAGCAAGCGCTACAAGGCAAGGTTAGTTGTGAAAGGGTTCGAGCAACGGTATGGTATTGACTATACGGACGTATTTACTCCTGTTGTGAAGTTGACTACAATTCGCATGGTGTTGAATATGGTGGTTGCGGTGAACCTATTATTGCATCAGATGGATGTGAAGACGGCCTTCCTTCATGGTGATCTAGTGGAGGAGTTGTACATGGTACATCCGGAAGGATTCGTGGTAGATGGAAGGGAAAGTCTTGTGTGCAAGTTGAAGAAGAGTTTGTATGGGTTGAAGCAAGCTCCGAAGCAGTGGTATATGAAGTTCGATAATGTCATAATGGAGATTGATTACCATAGATGCCACGCCGACCATTGCTGCTATTATAAGAGGTTTGACAAAAGTTATCTTATCCTATTACTATATGTTGATTGTAGAAGCCAATCCAAGGGAGTTGGAAAGGTTGAAAAAGCAATTATCTGAGAGGTTCTCCATGAAGGATCTTGGAGAAGTGAAGCAGATTTTGGGTATGAGAATCGAGAGGAAGGCGGCAAATTTGTTGTATCTTTCATAGGCGGATTATGTCCAGAAGGTCCTAGAAAGGTTTAACATGGTGGATTCGAAGCCGGTTAATGTACCCTTGGGGGGTCACTTTAAGCTGTCGAAGAAGGAGTCGTCGAGTACTAAGGAGGAACGCACCCAAATGATAAAAGTGCCATATGCATCAGCAATTAGGAGTATCATGTATGCCATGGTTTGTACTCATCCGGATATTGCGCATGCAGTAGAAGTAGTGAGCAGGTTCATGGGTGATCCGGGAAAACAGCACTGGGAGGCGTTGAAGTGGTATCTAAGGTATTTGCGAGGTACCACAAACAAAGCTTTGTGTTTTGGTGGAAGAAATAATGAGTTAGTTGGTTTCGTTGATGCAGTCCTAGCATTGAACGATCTTGATGGGAGAAAGAGTACGACTGGGTATGTTTTTACTTATGGTGGTACGACGATTTCTTAGCATCAAAGTTGCAGAAGGTAGTTGCACTGTACACCACGGAGGCGGAGTACGTAGCCGTGATGGAGGCGTGTAAGGAGATGGTGTGGTTGCAAAGTTTCTTGGGTGAACTTGGGAAGCAGCGTGAAAATAGTGTACTCTAAAGTGATAGTCAGAGTGCAATTTTCTTGGCGAGTAATCCAGCATTTCATTCGAGAACGAAGCACGTTGAATTAAAGTATCATTTCATCCGACACCTATTGGAAAAGAAAGCCTTGCGACTTGTGAAAATTCTCGGGAGTGAGAATCCAGTTGACATGTTTACTAAGGTTGTAACCTTAGAGAAATTGAAGTTGTGCATAACTTCAATTGGCCTCGAAACGTGAAGAAGAAGAGGAGATGGTGATACCAGGCGGAAACGGGAAGCAGAAAAGAGGAGAATGTTTTCTTTAAAGTATTTTAGTCTCCAAGTGGGAGATTGTTGAGTATGCAGCAAAAAAACACGTCTAGAAGTACCGCGGCTGAGGCGGGAGGCCGCGGCCGTGGTGTCTCGGCCGAGGCAGGATGGTTGGCCACGCGAAGGTTTGGCGCTGGAGAGCAGGCGCGGCCGAGACAGGGGTGTCTCGGCAGAGACACTTTTATATAGGAGAATCGCCGCGGCCGAGGCCTGTTGCGCGGACAGGGTGCGTGGGCCTTAAGCTGAATCCGATTTTGGGGCTCATAGTGCTATTATAAATAGTTGTTTCCTTCATTTCTTAATGTATTCTGAAAATTCATCATACTAGTGCATATCCTGGCTTGGTATCGCCCCTAGACGTAGTTACACATTGTAACGAACTGGGTAATCAAATTGATGTGTTATAGTGTGTGATTTATTACTTTCTTTCTTTCGATTACCTAGTCGTATCGTAGTTGTGAGTGGATTAAGTTCCCAACAACGAGGAGTACTAGTTTTTGGGCATTCTAGGGTTTGGTTGAAGAATTTACAGGTAGAAGAGGAAGAAGATAATGGCAGCCTGCATAAGTACGTCAATGTTTTAGTAAATTGGTCTTTTATTTAATTTATATTGTTTTTGTAATTTTGTTTCAAGTAAAATACACACATGGCATGCCACATATTTAAAAATATCCACGTCAACATTTTTTGCCGGAAACCCTTAAATTGAACTGTCACGTGCATCGCTGGTGCACGTGGTAGTGCACACACTTTTAGGTCAATTTAAGTGTCTTTTTACGGACTTTTGTGTGCATTTTCACGTGTGTTTTGTGCGTTTATTTCTCATTGGGCAATTTGACGTGTCTGTTTCATTTTCATGTCAAGACAGGTGAATTAAGGCCGAAAAACAGGTTCGAAGATCTCAAATTAACAAATCGAGCTCAAAGGAAGAAGAAAACAAGGAAAAACAGGGGATCATGCCCGAGGTGGTGAGGCCACGCCCGTGGCTCAAGACACGGCCGAGGCAGTCCAACGCCACGGCCGTGGTCATTCCTCCAGAAAAGGCCAAATTTCAGCATCATTTGCCACGACCGAGGCATCCAGTGCCACAGCCGTGGCATTCCACGTCCCACGCCCGCGGTCCAAATTTGCCGCGACCGTGGCCAATCCCCCAGAAAAAGAGCAAATTATGTCCAACCAATACCACGGCCGAGGCCCTTACTACGCCACGGCCGCGGCCCCAAATTGGGTCCAAACCCTTGTTTTCACCACGCCCGCGGCCAACTTTATGCCACGGCCGCGGCGGGGTTCCCTGTTTTAAAAACCCAAACACGTTTTTGCCTAAATTTGAGCTAACACTTTCTCCCCTATATATATATCCTCTAATTCGATTTTGAAAAAACCTAGAACCCATCCCCTATACATAATCAGCCACTTTTCTCCATTGAAAGCAAAGGAATGGAAGGGGGTTGAAGATCTTGATCTTCAACCCTAACCTTTGGTTCTTTCTATCCTATTTTCATGTTTTCTTTAATTTTCTGTTATTTTATCTTTCACTACAAGAAATATTACAAATAGTGACTGATTTTAGTGACGGACAATTTCTGTCACAATCTAATTACGGACTAGTGACGGAATACTCACGGATAGGGATTAAAAGAGTGTTTGAGTATTAACAACCACTTAGTGACGGAATTATGACGGAACTTAGAGACGGAAAAAAATCCGTCATTAAACCGTAGTAACGAAGGACTCTAAGAATGTGGGAAAAAAATATTTTAAGGTTGTGACGGAATTATTCCGTCATTAATCTTATATTGACGGATTAGTAACGGAATATTAGCCGTTGCTATGTAGTGACGGAAAATATTCCGTCATTAATCTTGTATTGACGGATTAGTGACGGAATATTAGTCGTTGCTATGTAGTGACGGAAAATATTCCATCATTAATCTTGTATTGACGGATTAGTGACGGAATATTAGCCGTTGCTATGTAATGACGGAAAATATTCCGTCATTAATCTTGTAATGACGAATTAGTGACGGAATTTTAGCCGTTGCTATTTAGCGACGGAAAATATTCCGTCATTAATCTTGTATTGACGGATTAGTGACGGAATTTTAATTGTTGCTATGTAGTGACGGAAAATATTCCGTCATTACTTAATGCCCATGTAAAATAAATTTTATTTAATGACGGAAATTTCCGTCATTAACTGATGTTGCACCCCTAATTCTTGCTGAAAAACAGATTCGAATGCCTCAGCTGAGAATACATGAGCATCTGCTACACTACTACACATGGACGGACCAAGTGGCAACAGAGCAAGGCAGTATTGTTGTTTCGAAATTATATCTTTCATGAAAGAGGTAGTTATAAAGCTTCAGAGAAATGATGATAGGTAAAAAGGGAAAAGAAAAAAGAAATTAAAAACAAAACATAAAGACCCAAATCTGTCGGAATATGACCGGCCCAATACGTAAGGTTGCATTTTGCTATCAAACAACACTCCCATTTCTAATGCTATTGAAACCTATAAACAAACAATCAGCATCTCCCAGACTCGCAATAAATTAACAATTGTATGCATCACTTGCTACAAATTCGCACTTTATGACTCATATTTATGTTATATAATCTGTTTTCTTGAAAATGCATGTATAGTCACTCTAACAAAAAAATTCTTTTATTTCTAATCATTTGTTGTCATAAAACTCTCTACAAATTATTTGAGACCATTTTAAGATTACTTTAGAGACAACCAGTTGTTGCAAAAAATATTTCAAATGCATTTGAGAAAGCTTTTATCGCCGCAAATATATTATTTGCGTTCGTGCTATTGAGACAACTAATTATTGATGATATGTTTTCTTTAATAAGGTTGTAACAAATACTCATTATTTGAGACTACTTTTCGTTGTCTCAAAAGACTATTTTTCTTGTAGCGAGTCATGTTAAGCCATATGAATTCTACTCGGGTTAATATCAAAGATCAACCTGATCTTCAAAGGATTTTATCATTTTTTTTTATTTTTCATTCGTGAAAACATATCAGATTATTGCATGTATGTTACAATTTATGCAGGTTGTTACCTAAACTATTATTCTTTGATAAAAACAAAAAAGTTGCATTTGAAGGTGTAATTCGTATTTTTACTTTAAAAAATTTACAACTCTAAATTAATGGAAAATATATACATGCCTCACGGATACTACATTTGCCTATTTAAAGCATTTGAAATCAGGTCTCAAGAAATGTTGTTCGTCCAGTATGTGTTGAGGCTTGTTGCCTCTAACTTCTGTTACATCTGCAGATCGTTTAGGATATTAATATTTTGGACGTAAAAATAAAAATTATACTGGATTTTAGCTTCAATTGTATTTTTTTTTGTGAGGAAACAAATTTTAATTAGCAATTAGCAAAAATAGTAAAGTACAAGTAGTAACAGCAGGCATTTTTAAGCTTGGATACCAAATGAAAAAAACACTAGATTAGGTCGGTTTTGATACTAAAACCTCAACATTCGAGAAGTTCAACCCCAACAACACAAATACACAGCAGCTACCAAAACCAAAGAAGAAGAAACCACCAGAACTCGGAGGATTAGGAAAAATTGCAGAAATGGTTGAAGAAACAGAGAAATCAGAGATCACCGCCATGAACGAGGAGCTAGAGGATCGGTGAGTCATCACAACGTCGGCGGAGAGGAATCGGAGATGGAGGATAGGGAGATCATCGATCCCGATTCAGACAACGTGGGGAAGGCGATGGCGGCGCCGACTCCCAAGCACCCCTTGGAGAACTCTTGGACATTCTGGTTCGACAATCCGTCCGCTAAATCCAAACAAGCGGCATGGGGAAGCTCAATTTGCCCTATTTACACCTTCTCAATTGTAGAAGATTTCTGGAGGTAAATTTTATTTGATTTTTTCAATTCAATTGTACTCATTTCTTTATTTGGAAGTAATTTTGTTGTAATTTATGTGGTTTCGTTTTCATATTTGTAGTTTGTGGCGTTCTAGGTCAGTGACCTTGTAGATTCATATTTGTTTATGCATATAAAGAAATATTATGTAATTGATTTTATTTTTTGCTTCGTTGATTTGTATTCCTTTCTGCTATTCCATAGAAAAGTTGATTTTATTTTCTGTAATGCTGGCCTTATTGTAGTTGAATCACTCAAGTCTTGTAGTGTTTATAGGTCAAAAGAGATATCTGTGAACTAAATTGTCTCTTGTTATTTTCTTTCTTCTTTTTGGTTGGTGAATTTGCCGCCATTTAATTTCTCTAGTGCTTGCCTAATTGTAGTCGAATCACTCAAATCTTGTAGTGTTTTATTAGTAATGGGAAATTATCTGCGAACCACATGGTCTCCTTTGTGACATGTTTTGGTGAATTTTGCCGTCGTTGCCTTTATATGCAGCGTTTATAATAACATACACCAACCTTGCAAGCTGGCAGTTGGAGCAGACTTTCATTGTTTCAAGAACAAAATAGAGCCGAAATGGGAAGATCCTATTTGTGCAAATGGGGGAAAGTGGACTGTCAACTTTCAAAGGGGTAAATCTGACACTTCTTGGATGTATACGGTATGTGATTCGGTCTATTATTGTTTCTTGCTGAAAATATGTTGCTAGTTGGATTCTGTGTCTCTGTTATACCTGTTCTCTAGCTCTCCTTTGAATTCCATTTAGCTGCTAGCAATGATTGGAGAACAATTTGATTATGGAGATGAAATTTTTGGGGCGGTTGTCAATGTTCGAGCAAGGCAGGACAAAATTTCTATTTGGACAAAGAATGCTGCAAATGAGGCTGCTCAGGTTTGTTTGAGAATATAACGTGAATTTTTCCAGTTGAATACCCTTCAATGTGGTATATTTGTTTGAATCTTTTGATGATGATGATAGGTCAAATCCGGAATGTAGACTCATCGCATGGTTTACTTGCCAAATCTGTAATATTTGACCTGTTTTATGCTTTAGTTTGTGATATTTGGCGGTAGATCATAAACCTCCAACTTTCCCCTTGGATTTTCAAGTATCTTTACATCTGGACATGTGGGATTTTGCAAAATGACCTGTCACCTCCCTCTAAACTCGAGATTTTATATACTATCTCATATAATTTGGTGGATCAAATAGGTTTAGTCTTTATTGGCAACATATTATTTAGCTTCGCACACATAAAAAGAAAAGGAAAGAATTGATACTAGGTGCCTTATGTCTATGTTTTGTTTAAATTTAAGTACCCCTTGTCCCTAAATCACATTTTAAATTTAAGGGGCCCTTGAGGATATCCTCAATGTATTTTAGTGTACACTGCTCCAAGAAATGACAGTGTACTTTCATTGGTTGACAAACAAGGAGAAGAATGGCCGGTGGTGTATTTGGCTCGGAAAACTGGACTTAGTTTGTTGGGTTTTTTCGTGTCCAGAACAATTTTTTTCTTGAATTTTTTCTTTTGTTGGGTTTTTTGCACGGATATTTCATGATCATTACAATCATTTTTAAATACAATTATTTTATTAATATAAATTGTGCTGATTATTTATTTCAATTATGTGAGAAAAATCATAAATATTTTTATTTATGCTATATTTATTTATTTTGAATTATGCCTCTGAACAATTTATACCAATACCAACATACATCATATCAAATTTAGCTATAAAAAATATGGAAAGAAAATGAAAAATCCAAAAAAACAGCATTTTAAGTGAAGTGTGAAGTAATGTACTCAACATGCAAGTCATCCATCAGGTTAGAAGGGAAATTGAGAGGAAAAAAAAACAAGTAAAATACTAACATAAAAAAGAAGAAAGAGAAAGTCAAACAAGATGTGATATTATTGACACCATTCACAAATTGAAGCCCTTTAGTTTGAGTTTAGTTATCGCTCTACCAGGTTACTAGTAACTTAATTAAGAGTTAAGATATAAAAAAAAATCTAGTAACGGCTAGTTATGATTGTATTAATATAATAATGGGTGCATTTTTGGTGCATATAGTATACAATAAAACTAATTGTAGCACCATTTTCATTGGTTGACAAACAAGGAGAAAAGTTTGTTGTTGATCATGGCTTGGTAGATGGTGATGCACTCGTTTTTCAATTGATTAAGCCCACTGTCTTCAAGGTAATTGGTTCAATTTTTAAAATTTCGCTATAGATGTGATTCATATCAAGCTGTGGACTACCGAGCAAGTAAAATTTTCTTGAGTTAGAAGTTTCATTAGTTTTGGGACTATAGTTTACTGCTAATTATCTTCTGGTGCATGAATATTCAACTCATGGGAGTCTGTTTTGCATATTATTCAGGACAAATGATAATCTGGTTTGTGGTGAATTATAACTTGCCATCAATTTTCTAAAGTGATAGGTACTTGACATCATTTTGATCTTATTTAAATCCAAAGTTTTTCTGTTGAACGTGACTCACGTATAATTTTTGTTGCTCAGACCTCTGATAAGTTGCTTGTATTATGTAGCCAAATCTTTATAATATTGTCATCACCCTCAAAGATGCATTCGGGCATATTGTTGATTGTGAATCGTGCCAAGTTGGCATACGAAAAATAGCAAAAGGCCCCAAAATAGTTGCTCGTAAATGGAAAAGTCGTGATGATAAGAGGGGTGAATAGGCATGAACACCACCCTCGTCTTGGGAAAACTAACTTGGAGTCCAGCATGGTCCAGGTGAGGGGATCACTTTGTTCTTCATGTCTATCATTGATTCCAGCACTTCCATAAATTAGTACATCTCAGTTATTTTTAGTATTTCTTTGTAGGATTTAGTTTTGATGAAGCAAAACAATATCAATGTTGTCAGAAACAACCATTATCCTCAACACCAACGATGGTATGAGTTGTGTGATCTGTTTGGTATGTACATGATCAACGAAGCCAATATTGAAACACACGGTTTTCATCTTTCCTCAAATATAAAGCATCCTACTAGTGCTGCAGGTATTTTTCACTTCATGGTGGTGTTTTGATGTCGTAATAGTTCATACAATAATAATCAGAGCTAGTTAAGTTCAAGCAGAAGCTTTGTATCTTTTTCTTTTTTCTTGATTTCCCTACAAATGTGTTATGTCTTCTTTATTTTTAGGGAGCATTTTCAGCTTCTTCGATGCAGCCTAGGCCGAGGTTTATGGGATTCGGGTTTCACCAAAGTGCTGAGGCAAGGTTAAAAGGCGAAAGGTCGACTGTTAGCGCTACTTATAGCTACAACATTCACTCTACTCACCAGATTTACTGAACTTCATACGATCACTATATAGCACTAGTATTTCATATGTAGTTGAATCCAATGAATTCCTATATGTTTTTATTCTTATTAGACATTTGATGATAAAACTATATTTTATGTTTTGCAACTTTAATAGATGACATGTACGTTTATCGTATTATATAATGTTTTCTACGAATTTTAAATTTTATTAAGTGTAATTTAATTGTCATAACAGGTTCTACGTTAAAATATAAATAGAATTGTAAAAAGAAAATCAGATAGCATAGTGACGGAATAGAGACGGATATTTCTTTTTGTAACGGAATAATTCTGTTACTAATATAGGCAAGATAGTGACGGAAATATTCCGTCTTTAATTTGTGACGGAAATATTCCGTCATTAATCATGTATTGACGGACTAGTGACGGAATTTCAGCCGTTGCCATATAGTGACGGAAATATTCCGTCACAACTTTATGACGGATTTTTTTAGATTTGTGACAGAATTTTCGTCACTAAACTAGTGACGGAATTGGAAATCCGTCATTATCGATTTAGTGACAAGTGTTTTTGTAACAGAACATTTTCGTCACGAATCCGTCACTATTCCTTCATTGTGACGGAATTTTTCAGTTTAGTGACGGAATTTTCCGTCGCAGTCAGTGATTTTTCTTGTAGTGTTTGTATTAGGTAAAATGGGTGGCTAGCACCCTTTGTTCACTCTTGATTATTGTGGAACCTTGAGTTCAAGACATTTATGTGATTATTACGGTTAATGTTACCGAAAATATTGTGTATTCAAGTGTTTTGTGTTATTTGCTGTTATTGACTCACATTTATGAATTGATTATTGGATTGATCACCCTTTAAGGGATTTGTGAATGTGTTGCTAGAATAGGAAATTACTATCCGTAATTGTAGGATTTCCGATTCCCGTGTAGCAAACAATAGATTTATTTATTGGTGATAACACAAAGTTCAACCACTAAAACCGAGCTTGCGAGTTTTATGTTGAATTTATCTCGTTGCCCTAGTGTTTAATGCATTTGGTGATTGAATCTAAGAGAGCTTGTTCGAGGATTCGGTTAAACTGAATAGGGTTAGTCGAAGAGCTTGTTTTGATTAACTAAGATTAAGGGATAACAAGGCTATTAGAGCTTGTTAATAGCCTTGAGATAAGGGCTAGAATCACAATTGAATAGGGTATTAACAATAGTTGCATAAATCGTCCAAGACCTCGGTGAAACATGATCAAGGGTGAATCGTTTTGTTAATTAAAAAAACCAAAAACCTATAAATATCTCTTTATTTATCTTTGTTTACTTAGGTGTTAGTTGTTATTTCATTAAAATCCCCCCACTTCTTTATTGTTTTCTAGCTTATTTACTTTATGTTTCTTGATCATAATAGCTTAATACATAAAAGTAAAATTGTTCGACCGTTCCGCGTGGGATCGACCCTTGCTTGCCACTCTACTAGTTAGAGTAGTAGGATAAGGTTAAGTGTATTTTTTATACACATTTAATTTGGTAGCAGGAAACGACGCTACCAAATTTTGGCGCCGTTGCCAGGGAACGGTTTAGAACGATTTTGTTTTGTGTGTTAAGTGTTTGTTTTAGTTACATAGCTAGTTGTTTGTTTTGTTTATTTAAAGAGCATCCGTCGAGCCAACGGCGTTAAACAAAGGCGCTTGTCGGGAGGCAACCCGACGTTTATTGCTTTTCGTATTTTAAATTCATAGTTTAGTAGCTTTAATAATATTTTAGTGTTTTAAATTATTTTGTTTAAATGTGTGTAGGTGCCCAACAATCCATTCAAAGAGATTGTGTGAAATGGGGGTGAAGGAGCCCAAAATGGAGGAATTACCCAGGAAAACCCACCTCGGCCGTGGCACATAACCCACCTCGGCCGCGGCTTCCGACGGGGAAAATGTCAACTCATTCTGGACAACCCACCTCGGCCATGGTGCTTCAAAGACACGACCGTGGCCAAGTGATGCCTCGACCGAGGTCAAATATTGCCGCGCCCGAGGTCAAGCACGTGAAAAATTTAAATTCATTCTGGACAAAAGGCCACGGCCGAGGCCAATAGGTGCCACGCCCGCGGCGTAGAACTGACTCGGCCGTGGTGATCCCTGACCGCGCCCGAGGTCATTCATTCTCGAAAATCCGGAATCACACTGGAAGGATTGCCACGGCCGCGGCTGCTGAAGGCCACGCCCGCGGCGAGGTTTCTCATTCGCCACGGCCGCGGCATTGTTTTCGCCTCGGCCGCGGCCAGTTCCCAGGTATAAAAGGCAGACGCGGGCGAGGTAGGGCATTTCACCCCTCCTCCTCGCGAAAATTGGCGAAAACACACTCACACACACACACAAAATCCGCCATTTTTACTCAATTTCTTCCCCTCAAAATCACACCACACCTCACCCACATCATCATAAACATTTCTATCCGAAAAAAAATTTGGATTTGGAGCAAAGTCGGAGTCGGGTCGAAAAGGGCGCGAAAAATCAAACTTCAAATTTTTCGATTAAACTCGACCGGTAAGTATGGCTATCCTTTCCCCTCAATCTTTATTTGTTATTATGAACTTTGTTGTTAAGATTTGGGGCAAATTTTTTGTTGGATTAGTTGATATATTGATATTGGTTGTGCACACGTATTTTGTGAATTTTTGCCAATGTTGAATGTTTTTAAGTAATCTAACACTAAATTTGTAGTGATAGCCTTTGTTTTTGCATGATTTGTTGATGATGGATGAGAATTAGTTTGGGAATCATTGAAAATTGAGGATTGAAGTTGATTTTTGCTATATCACCAACCACTTGACATGCATTCCCTTTTGTTACCCTTTTTGCTATTTGATTCTATTATTATGTTCGATTGTTAGGTTGATTAGTGAATTTGTGTGAAGAGTAGACACTTTTAGACTCTTGATAATAATGAAACGAAATCAACCTATTTTTGTTGAGCATTAATAGAATTTTCTTGCAATAGGATAATAATTAGACATGTTTGCCATTTATGCACATTTAATCATGTCAACTGAGTCATCTAGATTGCGAATTCACTTGTGATTTTCTGTGATTAGTTGAACATGAGTGATTGAAACATGAGTGATTGGCCTTCTATTTGATTAGAGTTAATGTTTCAATTGGTGATAAGTGTTAAAACTCGGAATTTAAGTGTGTGTGTGTTTGTCTTGTAGGACAAATGGGACCATCAAAAAAGACATCAAAGAAAAGTGTTGGCACAAGTAAAGGCACACCAAGTATAGGAAAGGGGAAGGGCAAGTTGGTGATCCGGGAGCCCCTCCCAGAGGAACCGGAGATCGAAACCCCGGAGGTCCCAACGTCCACAGGGCCAGACAGCCGGCTTTTCGACATCATTTTGGACGACCCGGTTCACCAACAAAGATTTGCCCGATTAATGAAACGTCAGATTGTTGCCACCCGTTATTTCAAAACCGAGTGTTTGACTGATATGGGAGTCAAGGATAATATCGATGAGTTTTTGAGAGCATCGGGACTCATTGGATTGTTCACTCCAAGGCCCACCTACCAACGATTCGTCCTTGAATTCTTCAGCACACTGACTGTCCGATCCAACTCTGAAAAATGTGGAAACAGAATTCACAGCATTTCATTCCACCTGCTGAACAAAAAGATGACACTCACAGCAGCGGAGTTGAGGAAGATTTATGGTTTCAAAGAAAACCCCTCCACCACAGACTTGGAAAGCATCGATGAGTTCAATGTCGGGCGAAACTGGGGGCAAATAACTGTTGCTCCCGGCTTGGTTGAACCGCAAGCCTTCGATTCTAAGAGCTCCAAAATGAGCTCGATCAGAAATCCAGTCGTAAAGGTTCTACAAAGGCTTCTGGCATTGACACTTTTTGGGAGGAAGGAGACGGGGGCAGCAAGGATGACCGAGCTCAGTATCCTATGGTCCATTCTCAAACGGACCGATAGGAGATATGAAGAGGTGCTAATTGAGTCTTTTGAGAGGACAGTGAAGGAACTAACGGCGACCAGAAAGAAAGAGCCTAAGCAATATGACCCAATATTCAGCGGAGCTCTTATCACACCAATTCTAGAGCATTGTGGAGTTCCGTTGATCGACTTCAAGGCTGTTTCAGATTCGTTCCTTCTGGGTTGGGAAGATTTAACCAACATGAGGATTGCTGCTTTGGGACTAGAAGATGGAGTCTCCGTCCCCTACGTGATCCAAAATGTAGGGCCAATGCTACGGCTTCCCAACCCAGACCTCACCCGCATCAGAGACCTCAAATCCACAGCCAACTTGGCCTTGAGCTCAGCTGCACACCGGGCAGCCTCGAGGGAACCCAGTGACCTCGAGTTCCAGAAATATCAGAGAGGCCAAGTATCGGAACCTGCTGCAGAAGGGATAGACCTCACAGGCGAGGGTCCGAGCAGCCGTCATTCACGAAAGAGACCCGTATCCGCTGTTCAGTCCCAAACCGAGTTTCAACAACAAGTGGATGAGAGATTAAGCACAATGGAGGGGGGCATCCGAGAGATGAAGTCGGACATTAGGGAGATCAAAGGGAACCAGAGCAAGATCCTCGAGGCACTCAACAGCCTTCGAGCATGTTTTGGTGGCCAAAGCTCCGGATCTTCACGACCGTCCAAATCTTTGTGAGTAGGAGTACCAAGAATATCCTTCTTCTTTTTCAAAAGCTTAGTTTTCAACTAAGTTTGGGGGAGAAAAGTAAGAAGTAGGATGTTCTTGGCCACCCCGGTGTTGCAATCTCTCATCTTTCATTTCCATATCTCACTGCTTGTTGACTATTTAGGCCTGTGTGCCCCTTCTGTTTTTGCCTATGCTTGGGATTCACGGCGTGTAGGCCGTTTGATTGTTATTTTTGCCTTTGTGAACTTGCTTGCACTATTTCATTGAATAATGTATCGGATTTTCTTTTAGGATGTTTTGTCTTTATTGGCCTGTGTGTCATTTTCTACTATCATCTTTGTTTGGTTAAGATAAATTGAGTTTTGTTATTTATATGAAGAAGTTTTGGGCACTTAAATGCATAGTCGTAATAAGTTGGTATTTTTTAGTCGATTGGGATGGGTGTTTTGAATAAATGGTTGAGTTAGTTAAGCACCAATCCGTACCCTTTCTTTCCACAAACTTTGATTTTCAATCAAGTTTGGGGAGGGGGTGGTAGGTGTACGGATTTTGGCCGCTTGGAAAAGTTGATTGGACCAAATTGGAATGAAAATGTGGCAAACGGTTAATGATGATAAAATTTTCCATAAAAATTGAAAACTTGGCTAATGATAGAGCATGATAGGCTATGAGACGAAATTGAAAAGGCACTCCCACAATTGGAGTGATTTAAACTTTCTTTCGGTGTGAAATTCATTGAGTGCATCTAATTGTCTCTAGAACTTGCCTTGATTCTCTATTTTGAATGATTTGGTGTATGACATTGAAAATGATTTTAGGCAATTCTTGACTTAAGCCTATTTCAAACTTGATAATATACCCTTTTTCACCAAAAGATAAAAAAAAAAAAATTTGCCTCTAGTTAACCCCTTGAGCTTTTAGCCTCTTGTTTGACAACCCAATTCTACAAGCCAAGTACCTTTCGATTTAGCCTTTGACCTTAATTGGACTATTTGAGTATGAGGGAGGCGGTTGGAAGGTAGTCGGGTAAATTGGGATTCAAAGGGGTAAACTATTGGGAATATTGAAGGGTGAAAGGAATTGAAACAATAAGCAAAGAATCGAGAATGCTAGTAAAAAAAAAAAAAAAAAGTTAGTTGTATATATTTAATTGTTGCTTTTGATTTGGAGAGGCTAGTAATATAAATGACTTTCGATAGATGTTCTCAAAGTTGTAAAAATTCAAAAGAAAATACACTTCAAGGGAGAATTGAGAAAGCATTTAGGTGGTAGACTTTGTGGTAAGGTGAAGAAATCAATTTTTGGGATTGGTTTACTAAGGAAGTAAAGAGTGAGGTGGAGTGATTGTTGTTTGAGGGGTAGATGAGATTAGCTAACTCATTTAGTCCATTTTATAGTCACTTCTACCCAAAATTATCCCACCTTACCCCAAACCAACATTACAACCCGTTAAAGACCTTTTTGATTCTTTGTCACACATGTCGGGTACACATCGAAGTTTAGATGATTGGCAAGCCTATGGTAGATACTATTTGCATTTCAATGTGAGCGTGTATACTACCTATTCAATACACTTGAGAGTCGAGAGATACACTCATCCGGTAAGGATTTCAAGTTGAGAGTGTCAAGTCTTGAAAGTAGTTGATATGCTCTCTCTCTTATGCTCAATGTTATCATGATTGCCTAACTTTTGAAAATTTCTTCTGAAATTGATTTTGCCACTTAAATCTGCCCTAAAAAGTGTCCTTTCTTCTTTTTCTTTATTTGTTCGGGACGAACAAAGGTCTAAGTTTGGGGAGATTTGGTGCACGTGGTAGTGCACACACTTTTAGGTCAATTTAAGTGTCTTTTTACGGACTTTTGTGTGCATTTTCACGTGTGTTTTGTGCATTTATTTCTCATTGGGCAATTTGACGTGTCTGTTTCATTTTCATGTCAAGACAGGTGAATTAAGGCCGAAAAACAGGTTCGAAGATCTCAAATTGACAAATCGAGCTCAAAGGAAGAAGAAAACAAGGAAAAACAGGGGATCATGCCCGAGGTGGTGAGGCCACGCCCGTGGCTCAAGCCACGGCCGAGGCAGTCCAACGCCACGGCCGTGGTCATTCCTCTAGAAAAGGCCAAATTTCAGCATCATTTGCCACGACCGAGGCATCCAGTGCCACAGCCGTGGCATTCCACGTCCCACGCCCGCGGTCCAAATTTGCCGCGATCGTGGCCAATCCCCCAAAAGAAGAGCAAATTCTGCCCAACCGATACCACGGCCGAGGCCCTTACTACGCCACGGCCGCGGCCCCAAATTGGGCCCAAAACCCTGGTTTTCACCACGCCCGCGGCCAACTTTATGCCACGGCCGCGGCGGGGTTCCCTGTTTTAAAAACCCAAACATGTTTTTGCCTAAATTTGAGCTAACACTTTCTCCCCTATATATATATCCTCTAATTCGATTTTGAAAAAACCTAGAACCCATCCCCTACACATAATCAGCCACTTTTCTCCATTGGAAGCAAAGGAATGGAAGGGGGTTAAAGATCTTGATCTTCAACCCTAACCTTTGGTTCTTTCTATCCTATTTTCATGTTTTCTTTAATTTTCTGTTATTTTATCTTTGTATTAGGTAAAATGGGTGGCTAGCACCCTTTGTTCACTCTTGATTATTGTGGAACCTTGAGTTCAAGACATTTATGTGATTATTACGGTTAATGTTACCGAAAATATTGTGTATTCAAGTGTTTTGTGTTATTTGCTGTTATTGACTCACATTTATGAATTGATTATTGGATTGATCACCCTTTAAGGGATTTGTGAATGTGTTGCTAGAATAGGAAATTACTATCCGTAATTGTAGGATTTCCGATTCCCGTGTAGCAAACAATAGATTTATTTATTGGTGATAACACAAAGTTCAACCACTAAAACCGAGCTTGCGAGTTTTATGTTGAATTTATCTCGTTGTCCAAGTGTTTAATGCATTTGGTGATTGAATCTAAGAGAGCTTGTTCGAGGATTCGGTTAAACTGAATAGGGTTAGTCGAAGAGCTTGTTTTGATTAACTAAGATTAAGGGCTAGAATCACAATTGAATAGGTTATTAACAATAGTTGCATAAATCGTCCAAGACCTCGGTGAAACATGATCAAGGGTGAATCGTTTTGTTAATTAAAAAAAACAAAAACCTATAAATATCTCTTTATTTATCTTTGTTTACTTAGGTGTTAGTTGTTATTTCATTAAAATCCCCCCACTTCTTTATTGTTTTCTAGCTTATTTACTTTATGTTTCTTGATCATAATAGCTTAATACATAAAAGTAAAATTGTTCGACCGTTCCTCGTGGGATCGACCCTTGCTTGCCACTCTACTAGTTAGAGTAGTAGGATAAGGTTAAGTGTATTCTTTATACACATTTAATTTGGTAGCAGGAATCGACGCTACCAATCTCGCATGTCAATTTCCGGTGGCCTGAGCAATTTCCAGTGAAAAAAGTCCTCAAATTGGATAATGTGTTAACATATAGGACTAAAATTGAAATTAGTTAACTTACAAGATTTTTCTGGAATGGGCCTAAGTTACAGGACTAATTTTGAAATTTTCTGACTTTGGAATAAATAGTGGATTAAATCCTTGCATGGATTTGGGTTTAATCATTAAAATATGTTACATTTTTTTTAATAAAAATTAGAATATTGTACTATTTAAATTATAAAGTTTCTTGTTTCACCTTAATATATTCAATATATTATTAGTTAGAGATAAGATTCTAGAGAATTGAACGCGATTATCTTTAAGAAACTATATTTGAAGAGACTTGGCAATGGGACGGGGGTCGGGGATTAAGTTTCCATCCCATCCTCACATTCGCGGGGATTCTACATCTCCGTCCCAGCAAAACTAATGGGGATTTTTTTAGCCCTTTCCCCGTCCCTTTTTTATTATTATTATTATTTATTTGAATTTATATATCTACTAAAAAAATAAAATAAAGAAATTTAAAAATAATAGTAGACTCAAATTTAACAAATCAACAAAAAAAAAAATTAAAATATAGTACATATAAATCATTTAAGTATTAAAATAATAGAAATATAATAAAAATAAAATATATTTTTAGCAACTAAATATATTAAATATATAAAATCAAATAATATTATTGGGTATACGCAGGGGACGAGGTAGGGATAGGGAACAGCGACAATTCCTTCCCCATCCACACCCCGCCGAGGAACAAACTGGGGATGCCTTGCCCCGTTCGAGGTGAATCTCCACGAAGAATGGGGATTCTCCGCCCCTTACCAAGCCTATACTTGGCATCTCAGGTCGATATGAGTGAAACCCAAAAAATTCCAAATTTGTAAATCGACTATACATTAGACAAGTTATTCAAGATTCGACTTTAAAAACCAAAAAAATTAAAAATACAAACGAAAAAAAAAATGCACTCACACATCACCCTTTATCTTTTATCCTTTATATACTAAAAGAGAAAACATATTGGACAATTGCCACTCTCTCGAAATTTTGGGAATAATATAACTTTCGTATCCTTTAAATATTAAAAAAATTGAGAAAATTGTAACTTAGTTGGTTGAGCATGTCATAAAAAATTAGAAAAAATTGAATTTTATGATTTATGATAGTATTAGATGTAATTAGATTATAAATAGATATTATATTAAGAAGTAGTTAGAAATTAGTTATAGCTTAGTTAGAGGAGGAAAAGTTGTTTAAGCTCACAAACCACTTGTATATATATCTGAATTCAGAGATGAATAAGATTATCAAATTCAGATATATATATACTCTGAATTCAGATATATATACAAGTGATTTGTGAGCTTCAACAGTTTTTCCTCCTCTAAGTAAGCTATAACTAACTTCTGACTACTTAATATAAAATCTATTTATAATTCTAATTACACCTGATATGCTCCTGTTAATCTGAGCACCTAATAATTTCGGCTATTTTTATTATTATCTCATTTTTTAAATTATTTTGTTAAAAGAAATTTGACATAATCTCTTATTTAAATTATACATGATTCCTTCCCTGATGCATAATTCAAAATCAACATTTTCTCATTCTTATATTTATGTTATAATTTAATAAAATTTTTTTCTTGCTTAATCTTTTCCTGTACCATGATTTTTTTTTTGTAATGCACATCTCACAAAAAAATTCTTCTATATTTTTTGCTTTATGTTGGTATCATCACACAAAAAAGGAACAATATAAAACTCCATGGGGTGACATTAGGATAGAATCAAAAATAAAGATTCACAATATCTAAGCTGCTTTTCAAGAATTTATGTAGATTCTGAATATTTATTTCATCTTTGAATTTTCGCATATGATCTTTTTACAATACATCTTTTAGTATACGAATGTAAACTCCGAATACTTTAATTCATTAGGGCTCATTTGGTAGTCATGATAAGGCCTGATAATATAAGTTATCGGGTATAATCGTTTGTTTGGTACCCATTACAGCATATATGGGATAATACAAGAGGCCCGGTATAAACGCCTTATTAACCCCTATATACAATCACACCATTTTGGTGTGGTAGTTTATATGCGGTACTGTAGCAATCAGGTTAGTATCTCAAAAATACCCCAACACATGCGGCCCCCTTGTCTTCTTTCACACTTCTAAAACCTAATTGCCTCACGCAGCCAAAACCCCCATTCCAGCAGCCACAGGCCGTCGAGCCAGGAGCAACGATCTTCCTCTCCAAGAGCCGAAGCTAAGCAATATTGTGTTCTTTAGGCTTGCTTGTTGAGTTTATGGTTTATTTTCTGCTCTAATCCGCTCAAAAAATTAGAGTGGATAAATAATCCTCAATCAATAACCGCAGTCGAATTTGCAAGCACGTTTTGGATATCCACCCATGTATCTTGTTGAAGACGGTTTCTTTCTCCATCCTTAGGTCTTGCTGAAGACGGCTGCTTTCTCCAAGAAGAAGACATAGAATTCTAATTTGGGGAGAACTCACCGAGGATGAGGGTTGGAGTTTTGAAGGGCATAAATGTCAATTTACTCCACTTATATGATCTAATATGGTGCTTTATATATGCTACCAAACAGTAGACACTCGATAGTTTGAAAACACAATACACTACCAAATTCAAGATATGATATATTATACAGCATATGCATGTTAAGTTATCTCATGATAGTTACTACCCCCTTATCCTATCATGGCTAGCAAATGAGCCCTTAATGTATTTTTTTATTAAATATCTCATCACTTTTTCATTGAAAAACAAAAATTAAGTAGAACCCTAAAATCTTATCTTTACAGGTACTGTAGATCTATTAAAAATATGCAAGGTTTTTTTATTTATCTTATGTATTTTGGCTAGAGAAGACAAAAAGTAAGAAAAGCACACATGTTGAGAGCAAAAAATGCATATTAGTTACAAGCTAAAATGGGAAAATATCAAGAAAAATGAATATCAGAAGCCCCCCAATATATTAGCCGCAAGAGATGGGTTTACACTTTACAACAATTGTGCCAAATACTACCCCTACATACATTGGCCCTTACCAAATGTTTTAACTTACATTTCTGGAGAATCATCAGCTGCTATTCTTTTTCGAGTTCCCTAAGGTTTCTTACCACCCTTGTCCTCGCCATGTTATTTCTACCTTAATCCCACCAACACCATATACCGCAACTAAGCCTACATCGAGTAATGAATCAACCAACATAGTCCCTAATGATCTGACCTCCATAATGAGGCCTGAAATGATGCTCCTGCTGCAACGTGGGCCGCTGGGCATTCTCCGCGCTTTGTCGGAGGCCCAATGTCAGCGAAACCGAGCCCAGCCCCCCCATCTCAATTCCGTTTCGGTGAGAAGGGACGAACCCCATCAATGATCCGTCGACACTTGATGGAATGCGATACTCGATTCTTGAACGCTTCTCTTGATTCCATGGGTTTGGGTTTGATCTTTCTGGGCCGTATTCTGTTGGGCTCATACTAGAGCATTCAGCTTGCTTGTCTAGGATTGCGCTCATTCTGAGCCGACTCATAGATTGGTTGCTTTCGTTTGGTTGGTCACGGTTTTCGACTGGGGCATTTCCGTTAGTTCTGGAAGCTTCGGATCCTGTTTCAGTTGCTCCTTTGGTTTCCAGCATGTGTATCTCTTCAACCATTGGTTTCCATACACGAACGCGGGCGTTGATGAACCAGTTGGAAACCTGAATTGGGCAGCGAAGTGGACGTTTCTGTTAGAAAACCATGTCCTGACAAATGGCATTGATGCACTACGAATGATTGGTCTAAGAGTTCTCGACATATCGAAGTCATGTTTCAACAGACAGTCTGGATTGAATGATTTGAGGACCAACTAGAAATTTGTAGTGACAAACTCGTTAGTAGTGGTTTAGATTCTTTAGAATGATACAACTCAATCTAAACACAACCTTAGCTTATTGAAAGCTCCGTCATAAAACTCCCCGACTAGCTCCAACTAGTTCTCGCACCTAGATACTAGGCTCTAATAGGCCGCCTAAATCTTTTTCTTGTTCCTCCCCATCTAATAATGTCCCATTCATCCCTGGCTAGACCGCGACTAGGCATTAGACCCTAATTTGCCGACTAGATCCTAGCTACTTTTACAATATTGATTACAAGCAACTCAAATGGTCAATCTATTGGAATTAACTCCAAAAAGAGACATCACAAAAGTACCTGGTTTCTTGTTAGGCCAGTTTGGGCGGCCAGCATATGTTTGTCCGTGTCTGTAGGATACCTTCACAAATCACATGAAAACAAACTCCATCAAAGTTGAAACTATAGTAGAGAGAGAGAGAGAGAGATAGAGACTTACGGATGAAGAAAATGATCAAACAACCAAGCTCGTAAAATAGAGACAGCGCGTTCCGGTAGGCCTCTCTGGGGCCTCCAGATATGTTGGCCTTCAAGAATACCAAGACTACCTCCCCCTGCCCCTCCTTTATGCTTCTGGAAGTTTTGGTCAAAGAACTTTAACATTGAAACACTAGCTTCGCCTTTGCTGTTGCTTGTGCCGCCGGAAGGGGACGACAGTTCTTCTCCCACGACGTTTTTAATGCCCTTGAGCTGGTCTGTTATGGCGTTCTTCAGGTACCGGAAATGCTTGGCGATCATCTTCAGAGCTAACGAAACGTACGGAGTGGCGGCACTAAGACCCGCTACTGATTCGAAGGATGAAACAACCATTTGCATCTGTTGATGATACTGTTTGTACCTCTTGCACACCTTTATGAATGCAGAAATTGCTTGTTACAAGTTCATTTTTATTAGTGAATTATGATAATTTCGCAAATCAAATAATAAGGAAATAGTTCACTAACTTTATAACCCAGAAAAAAGCTTTATATTGTGAAGGCACGCCTATTCGAACCATGATTAGATTGTCGAGGCTCAGTAGTTTCGTTTCACAGTTTATGATGAAAATTAAGAGTGTGAACCCTAATCCCCATCCCCCAATCGATTAAAAAAACATGAATAGATATACCTTTTTTCTTGATTATTATCACTATCAAAACTAGAATAATGTACACATACTTAATATTTGGTCAACGGCATAAAATTGAACTTCTCACATTATCTACAAGTCCAATACTGTGGTTAATGTACGAATATGAACATGACCCATAAAAGATCTTATCCGAGACTACATACCCCACTCGTGGAAAAAACAAGCAAAAGAAAACAAGAGCTGTCATGATCTCTTGTGTCTTGACAATGATTTTGAAAAATCATGCTTTCATATATAATCTGTAGCACGACAACTGGAAATCATATAAATGATACAATCTTCATGATAATAAAACAAATATTCCCAAACACTAAAAATGATTTACTAACAAAAGAAAAAGGAGGCACTTAATTGGGATTAATCTTATATATATATAGAAGTATTTCAATATAGCCAATTTACGAAGAGGCTCTCCAAAATAAGCATTAAGAAATGTATATATGGGATAAAGAAAGTACAAAAATCCAAAAGTCCTTAAATTCTTAAATTCCCTTTGCTAATTTGGAGGAAATTAATTGGACTCCCCAGGTCTTAAAATTTTGCATTTTTGATCCCAGTTATACTAGTGAGGAAGCATATGTATTCAATTTAATTATTATAGCTTCCATTCCTAGCAAAAGAAAATGGGGGAGAATTACCAAATTAAGTGAATAAATAAATTAATTAATTATATACAGTGGCAACTTATATAGAAACCAATGAAAGGACATGCAACAAAAATTCACCTTGAAAAGGAATCCACAATAACACGCTTCAATCTTCCAAGGAAAAAAAAATACCAATCAACAAAAAGAGACATTAAAATTAGTATTACGAACCTCATCCTGCATATATAGAAGCTTCGCTTTTTTTTGAAGATTTTCGGGCCGATGAGAATCGGTAGAGCAGCTCATACCCCCAGGCTCCCGGCTCATATCATACGACGAACCATTGAAAGCGAACGACGACACACTAGACTCACCTGCAATTGCCTTCATGGCAGATTCACCATTGCTAACAGCCTCACAGGAAACCCTAACTTCATCTAAAATCCTATCAGGGACCTCACAAATTTCAATGTCTTTCGGCCTAGCCATGCAGCAAAATTCATCCAACAACTGCTGAGCTGGCCTCAAAAACTTGGAACTTCTGAGAATGGTCGCGTAGCCTGTAAAAGGGCCCAACGGGCCAGGGTTTCGATGAGTCAAAGGTTGAGTTCCTGAAGCCCTACAACTAGCCGGCAAATTCGGATTCGTAGACAAGCTCTCGGGCTTCCAGTTTCGCAAATCTTGAACATTAGTACCAACGCAAATGTCCCTTGTCGTCTGAGTTTCGTGTACCTTTGACGATGGAACAGACGAAAGGGACAAAGAGAGGGCCTGAGTGCTGGAATTATCCCTTGCTACTCTATCAGATTCCTTTGCTACAAAATCTAATTCACCACTACTCCACTGATTGCACCCCTCGGTTGGCCTACTTATCAAATCAGATGGATTTTTGAGGCCCAATTGATCAGCGTAAGCCGGCAGAAGCAGCAGTTCACTCCCACCAGAAACCCAAGGCCCGTGATGGCTACTTCCCTCACAATTCTTCTGCCTCAGAGAAGCAAATTCGAGCCCGAAAGACCGACCATTCGACGAGGTAACAAGTTCTTGCAATGCATTTTGGTAAAGTGAGGAGCTGCAATTCGTGGGTGAAATTTCACTAGATGAATGTAATTCTTGATATCCTAATGTGGACATAGGATTACTATTAATGATTTTCATCGAAGAACCATCACCGACAAAAATCGAACCGTGATTCGCCATCCAATCACTGCTGGATTGTGAGCCGACGCTTTTCCATGTGCCAAAGTATTGTGGGTCAGTACTTTCAGTGCAATCCTGGTATGAAGCTCCTCCGAGTCCAGCCCGTTTTTCGGGTTCTTGATCGACCATTAAAGTGTCCTTTTGAGGTAACGGGTTCACCGGAAAATGGAGCATTTCGGAACAAAATCCCGACGAGTCATAGCATATATTTCCGGGGAGCTGCTGCTCCAGATTATTGGTATACACTCCCAAATGATGATTCGATGGGTTTGAATCATGCTGAATTCTTAACTTGTCTCGACGGCTTTGCTGTGCGATGTGGAGTTCGGGCCGGAAGTTGCTCATATCCATCAACAGTTAATGTAATAGTAATCTGGAATACATTTCCTAGATTTGATTAATGCATGTGATAGAGGAAAACCTTAAAGCACTTGTCCTAATCCTGCATGCAGTAACATCTGTTCATGAGCTCATGTGCGCACAAAAACACACACACACACACAGAGGGGGGGGGGGGGAGCAGAGAGAGAGAGAGAGAGGGAGGCTATAACTGGTGAAAGAAAATTCAAGTCCATGTGAAGGTAATAACTTGAGGAAATTAATCTTTAAATATGGACAAAAGATTGCAGCAAACCAAAGGGAAATCCGAGTGTGAAGCAAGAAAGAGAAAGACAAGAGAGACAATGCTTCTCAGTCAAGCAAACAGTAAATAAACTTGAAAGTTACTGTTCAATCATATGTCTGAAGACTTGCAGATTGGAGAGAAAACCCACCAAAGTTTTAGCCCAAAACAGCAAAACGTGAGACAGAAACACGAAATCACGCAACTCCATACTGTATTAAGCCGGTGGGTAAAGAGAAATGCTTCACGTACACCTCAAAAACCCTAGATTTTCAGTTGGGTATTATTATGATAATACCTTTGAAGAGAAGATCTGAAGAACTATTACACCCCAGTCAAAGACATCCCAAACCCCAGATTCACTAAAATTGAACTATGATCGACTACTTCTGTTAAGAATCTAAAGAACAAACTAGAATTTTGCTGGTTCTTACTTGGAAACTGAAGAAACGCAAGCAAAAGATTCATGAGTCTGCATGTACACATCTTTAAAAGCTTGTAAGTTATAACCAGATTTGCAGAACCCCAGAAACACCATAACACAGACTGTACCATGAAAAGATGAGTAAAAAGTAGAAAACTCAGAGCAAAACGACAAACTGAAAAAAGGGTTTTTGCAACTATAATTTTGAGTATATATATCACCTGTTTGATGAAAAGCCCATGTGAAATATGAGATTTTTTCCGATGGATTTTCCGGCAAAGATTCCAGGTTAGAGTTAGTGGGGTAGGAGGTGAAGGGAGGGAGCAGAGCTAGCTGGAAGATTACAAGTATAGGACAATGATTGTTGGTGAGGTGATAATTGCCGTTTGGCTTTTTAACGAATAAACAACATCACTTTTTCTCTCCTCCTCACAATTCAAATCAATATATATAGGGTGCTCATATTAACACCCCATATTTTCTCCATATACGTTCTATACAAGTGTTCGCTTATTTTAGTATAAATAAATTCAATATATTTTAAGGTCATCAGTTAGTAATAAGTAGTAGAAATTCAAGACTTCAAAAGTCTTATTTTTAAGTTTTAAAAATATAGTTAAATATCTTATTTTCACGTTTTAAAATTATTAGCCAGTATCAATCGAAGTCTTAGAAAATTAAGTACTCCCTCCGATATGTTACAAAATTCTTGTTTAAAAATGTATAATTTTTGTTTATCAATTTAATAGAAGTACAACTATCTAAGAATGATTAATACGAACTCACACAATTTTTTTATTCAATTTATACAGTCATGTTCAAAAAAATAATAAAATAAAAGTTTT
Source organism: Ajuga chamaepitys (assembly GCA_958295605.1). Lineage (NCBI taxonomy): Eukaryota > Viridiplantae > Streptophyta > Magnoliopsida > Lamiales > Lamiaceae > Ajuga > Ajuga chamaepitys. The sequence goes on along the minus strand of OY282507.1, from coordinate 8,231,244 downwards.
AATTTTTTTAAATTAATAAATGAGAAACTGATTTTTTTAAATATAATTATTTTAGGAGTTGTAATTAGAAAAATTGAGTTGTTAATGCCCCCGATTTTTTTAAAGTTGTCATTCTAATTTTGGATAAAAAAAATTAAAGAACTTAAGAAGTTGATAAATCAATCATCAACTAATTTTCTTAATTTTTTTGTGTTTTTCAATTATTTTTTATATAATTAACACTTTTCATAACTATAAGATTGTATTTAGAAAAAATGATAAATAATTAAAATAATAATTATTTACAAACGAAAAAAATAAGCTAAAATGATAATTAAGAAAAACGGAGGTTTATAGTCTGCCAACATATATGGTTACAAATGGAATAGAAGAGGAATTAACGTCGCTTCGCCGTTACATTTGACGGCGAATATCTTTGGAACTGTTTGCATTGGCCAAAAATCTATGAATTTGACATGGATGGATCTCCAAGGAGATCAGTATTGAAAAATCGTGCTCCCCAAACGGGGCCTACTGGAATTTAATAATTGTTGATGGGGAGGGTCCCGCCAGGGGGTTGGTTGTCTGGTACGTCCCTTAATTGCAGGATTAACTACGAAAATGCCATCTTTAATTATTCTGACTGTGGAGTATTAATGGAAGTCGCTGTTGCATCAGTTTCTGCTACTAGACTTTCGATAGGTCTCTGTAATAAAAACCTAGGAATTTTTGTGGTAAAAATTCTCATTATTTAATGCTCCTTTTGGATCTCTGGAAAAAGATGTACACCTTTTGTTTTTATAACTTCTACTCCAATTTCAATATATAATTCACAAAATGGACCTCAATATAATTCACAAATGGTGTTGGTCAACTTGAGTTCACTCTAAATGTACATCACAAGGAAAACATGACAAGCAATCTAGTACTTTCTCTGTCTCGACTTATTTTTACACAGTTGATCAGTTACGAATGTTAAGAAAAAATAGATCTTTTTTTTTCTTTGACATTTTTAAAAGTGGAGATTGAAGTTGAGATTTTGAGGATAAAGATTGTGAGAATTAGTTTCTATTTTAGGGATGTTCAAAATTAGGACGACCTAAATAGAAAATGTGCAAAATAAGCTATGACAGAAAGAGCATAAAAATTGCACGGTTTTATGGAAAATCATCTCGAAATTATTGGGCATGGAATTCTCTTAGGGTCCGTTTGTTTAAGACTGGGGAGTGTTGGGCCAAATTTGACTGAGGGAGTTAATGAGTGTGCTTTATTGGGATTCGATCCTCTAAATCTATTGAGCCAAGTCTAAAGCAAACGGAACCTTACAAAATTTGAGAAGAAAAACTTTTCTTAATGGGGATGTTACAGAGATGGAATTCATACTCTTCATCCTCGTTCCCACTCGCTTCCCAATTAGTTTAAATATGACCTTTTTTCCTAAGTCCTAATTCTTAATTATCTATTTTAATGTTTAAAATTCTATTAATACATATACCAGTTAAAGAAATGCAAATCTTAACTTTAAGAAATGCAAGTCTCATTTTGTTCATTTTTAATAGCCTTTCTGCGTCATTACTTTGTTCTCAATAACTCAACCTTTAATGAGGTATGAGTGGGACTTGAGTGCATAAGATGCACAATAGTGTTATTGTGCACCCTAAACTCTAAAACCCTAAAAAATTCGAAAAAAATCCTAAAAACATCCTAAAACTCTAAAACCCTAAAATCGTAAACCCTAAAATCCTTAAAAACTCGAAAAACCCGAAAAATTCCTAAACACCCTAAAACCCCGAAAATTCTCGAAAAACCCCGAAAACCCAAAACCCTAAACCCTAAAACCTTAAAAATCCCCTAAAAACCCGATACCAAGTGCACAATATTGATGCACGCAAGTTTTTGTCATGAGGTATTTATAGCTGTGTGCATTGTTTAATCATCTACATGCACGATTTATCTAATTTTCTCGGCCTTTAGTAATTTCTACATGACTAAATATTTGCTTTGTTTCAAAAACATAGTTTCATTTTCTTTTTAGAATATCTCAGTGTGACAGTCCTCGTACCTCTTTAAAAGTGTGGTAAATGTATTTTTCGGAATATAACCTTATTAAATAATTCAACTTAATTACTATTTATATTTTACATCATTTTATTCATCATATTAAATAAGAATGTAACAATAATTTATATATATAATAATAAATTTCTCAATCTTTATGAAACTTAGAAGGGAATTATTTTTTTTGTACAAAGAAGTTCTAGTAAAATATTAGTATTTGAATTCCATATACTCTCGTCAAATCATTTTTTACACATTACTTGTTTATGATTTAACAATTAAGGGTGTTTAGGCTGGAGAAAAAACCTAGCCTCATTCTTCCTTCATTCTCTCATCTCTTGAAAGTTTAGATCTTCTCCTTCTTCCATCATCCCCCAATTATAGAAGGATGAGGGAATACACTTAACATGTTACTCTTTATCTATTTTGATTTTGTTTCATTTTTTTTTTTTTTCCTCTCCTCAAGTTTGTCTTTGTGAGATTTCTCTTCACCTTTGTGCATTCTTCCACACCTTTTGCAGCATCCGATCTCCGGTTTCCTATGAATCTTTCAACGTTGAATGTTGTTGTTATTGACAAGCGTCTGAGACGAAATTTAATGGAGATTGATTATCTTGATTTAGAGTAGAAGGTAGTTGTTTGTGCCTCTTCTGATTCGTTATTTGTTGTGCATGCAGTCACAAGGCAAGAATCAGGTCTTACTTTTGGATGATATTTAGGGAGTGTTTGTGATTGCTTTTGCTTTTGAAAAAGTGATTAAAGTTAGAGATTTTATAAAAATCACTTATGTAAAAAGTAGGTAATGTTTGCAAAAAAAAAAAGTGATTTTCAATAAAAGTAGAAGTTGGAGTGTTTGCTATAGAATCACTTGTGTCTATTAAAAAATATCATATTATTTACAGAATTGTCATTGAGTGGAGAAAAGCATTAAATTTATGCTTTTAGCTTTTACATTGGAAGCACTTCTTTTAAAGTAGAGTTGACTTTGCAAACACTTCAAAATAGTTTTTCTCAAGCTATAAGCCGAAAACCACTTAGAAAAAGTAAATGCAAACACCCCATTAGTGTATGCCTTTGACGGATTATTTAATGTAGTTGATCTTAGGCTTGCGCGTTTTTTTTTTCTTCAGTCGATCCGGTTGTATGGATAGATCCTGATTTTCCTGATTGGGCGAAAGTCTTGTATAGAAATTGATTAATGAGATTCTTGATCTAAAAAAATAGCAAGGGTGTTTAGGAAACAATTATGGTCCTCTATTGCAAACAATGTTATATCTTGTATTTCATAACCTCCACTAACTGTCATGTATATACTTATGATGTCGTGTTATACTCATGGCATGTAGTGGATGCTTTGAAATACAACCTCTATATTTTTTTAGTTGTTCTTTTAGACTTAGATAAGAAAATTGAGAGAGGGGGAAAATAGACAAATATAACCTCATCTAATTTTTTTTTTCTAATATCAAATCCCTTATTCATCTCCCTATTTCCTTTATTATAGAGGTAATATTGGGAGAAATGTGAAAAAAAAAAAAGTTAAATGAACAACTATTTAAAAATAAAACACAAAACCTAAATGAACAACTAAAAAAACGGAGGTAATACTAGATGGAACACTATTTAAAATAGAAGATTTCATCCAATTTAGGAAGGGGTTGTTTGTTAGAAGGAGAAAATAGTAAATTACTTACGCAGCCGCACATAAATTAAACACTTTTAGAAGAAATGATTCATTTATTTTCCGAAGTTTCACGCGCCTTGGAAGCATTTTGAAAAGAATCTGGTCGAACAGATTTTTAATTTCTTTTTCTTTTTTAAAAATATATTGGAAATTATTAATGAAAAATTGTTTGTGAAGGTGGTAATTATTTTTTAGTTTACTTCAAATGACTGTTAACATTTAAATTTCAACTTGTGTTAATTATTAATTATATTGTATTTTAGTTAGAAAATAATTGGAAAAAAAAAAAAGCTAAAAAAAATTATGGTCATGGCATGATCCTTTTGAAAATGCCTTTTCAATCAAAAAATATTTATATAATAATTTTAACACTATTTTAACCATTGTAAAAAGAGGGGGGAAAAAAAAAAGGACACCTATAAGTAATGATGATATGATCAAATTTTAAACAAACTTAATAAATTAATCACATATTACCAATGCGTGGTCAAATAAGAAATCCAATGTGGTCAAATTATATACCACCACCCCCACGGTCCCACCCTATCAGATTTAATAAGGATATAGATACTAAATCAATGTAATTTTAATTATATAGGATATGTGGTGTATATCTTGTAGATTTGTTGAGAGTCATTTACTTTGTAAAACTGTATATATCACAATATATACAAGCACGACAGCCTCACCTAATTCAAGGATGATCAATTATTTTGTCTAACATGCTTTCAGCCTGATAATACCGAAACCCTCATTAGCTCCATCCCACGCCATCTATGTGCCATTTTTCTTCATCGAACCAGTGTTCTTCGATGGCTACCTGTTCTTCCTCAGACCCTATACCCATTACTACCACGATCCATATGGTATCAATTAAACTGTCTTCCACCAATTACCTTCTCTAGAGACATCAAACCTTACCCATGTTGGCAAGCTTCGATCTGCAGGATATGATCGATGGCTTGTCCACCGCCCCTGAAAAGACGATCACCACTGCAGGCATGAAGTCGCCCAACCCAACTTATGCATCTTGGCACATCAAGGTCCATAAATTGCTGGGCGTCATCTTCTCGAAGCTCACAGAGGAATCCATGGTTGAAGTGGTTGGGTGCACCACTTCTCATGCAGCCTGGCTCGCGCTTAAGTCCGTCTCGGGGTACACTCTTCTCAATCACATGCCACTCAACTTCGCAAGGAACTCTTATTTCACTATCATGGTACAGATTATGTCGATGATTACTGGCGGAAGTTTATATCTCTCTCTAATTAACTTTAAGTGATCGGCAAGCTGATAGAAAAGTTGGAACTGAGTCACGTCTTCCTTCATTGTCTCCGTCCCTTTTTTCCGAATTTGCATACACTAGTATGGCACTGCCGAACCTGCCCTCTCCTCGGATTCTACAACATCAAGCTAAATAATTTAAGAATATGAACAGGTCCACGGAGGGAGTTGTCCAGGCTCCTGCAGCCTTTGTTGCTGATGGTCCTCGTGGTTACTCCAAGTCTTCTTTCGGCCAGAAAGGTTCATCCTTCAATTTTTGCAAAGATGGCTACTGGCTGGGGTTCGGGTCAGTGGAGGAAATAGCTCGACCACTCATAGAGGTGGTCGCACCTCTGCCGAAAACGGACGTGGGGGCCGTAAATCCTATGTCCCTCGTTATCAGATTTGTGGAGGTGAACATTACGCGAACAAGTATCATCAGTTTGTTAACGCTCTCCCTGTTGTCTCCTCCGCTAATCTTGCTCAGGCCTTCAATCATTCATGCAATGTTACCGACTCTATGCCCGATTGGTATGTTGATTCCAGCGCTTCTGCCCACATGACTGCTCAAACTTCCGCTTTGGGCTCTTTTAAGTCCTAATCTAGTATTGGTTCCGTAATTGTTGGTAATGGGAATGCCTTAGATATAATGTGTGTCTGCTTGATGTTTTAGTTATGCCTCACATCACTAAATTTTTTACTATCTATCAGTAAATTAACGTCTGATTATCCAATTGATGTTGTGTTTTCTAATAAATACTTTGTGATTCAGAATCAGGTAACAAAGGCAATTCTAGCACAAGGCAGATGTGATAAGGAGTTGTATGTTTTGGATCACGGGAGTCCAGCTTTGGTTGCTGTTGTTCGTACTAAAGATTTGAAGACTAGTTTTTATTTGTGGCATTTACACCTGGGGCATGTCCCGTAAAAGTAAACAGTTATCTTTTGAGTTGAATAAAAAACGTGCTTCTAGTTTACTTGATTTGGTGCATTGTGATTTGTAGGGTCCTGCCCCTATTACCACTTCTGATGGATACAGATATTATGTTGCCTTCGTTAATGATTTCTCCCGTTTCACATGGATTTACCCCTTATGTGCAAAGTCTGAATTTTCTGCAACATTGGTGTGTCTTCACAGTTTTGTATGCAATCAATTTTCTTCAACTGTGAAAGTTTTTCAAACTGATGGCTGAATTGAGTTTATAAATAGTCAAGTTACTGATTTTATGAGCTTGCATGAAAATCATCAACGTATTTCTTGTCCGTATACCTCTCAGTAGAATGGTAGGGCAAAGAGGAAACATCGTCATATATCTGAAATGGGTCTCTCTATGATGTTTCATTCTCATGCCTCGGCTTCCTTTTGGTTTGACGTTTTTGCCACGGCTATTCATGTTATAAATCGCCTTATAAATTTTTATTTGGTGCTGCAACAATTTATGCTAATTTTTAGCCGTTTGGACGTCGTGTATTTCCATATTTACAAGATTACGCTGCTAAAAAATTGGCCCCTCGCAGTCGACTATACATTTTTCAGGGTTATAGCAGTGCTTACAAGGGTTTTTGGTGTCTCGATCCTGAGTCTTCCCGTATTTTCATTACACGCCATGCTGTTTTTATGAGCTTTGTTTTCCTTTCTTGGGAAAGGATGGCCCTGCAAAAGTTTCCGACTTCAATGTCACAAACTTCTTGGAAGATCCTTGCTTTACGTCCTTGGCCTGATTTCCTGAATGTACGACGCCTTTTCCACGCATGCAAACATCTTCAACCTCACATTGTGTGGTTCATGATCCGATCTTGCATCTCTCACCATCAATCCACCATTGGATGATCCACTCTTGCCCGCCGAGCCTCTGTCTCCTCCTGTTCCGCCAGTTGATGTACCACAGGCTCCAACTGGTCTTGTTCCTTTTCATCATATGGTTACTCGTGCAAAAGCAGGTATATTCAAGCCTCGTTATCCAGTTGACCTAACATCTACTTCTTCTTTTAGCGTTTGTTGCTGCGTCTGAGCCTCGCGGTTTTAAATCTGCTATGAAGTCCCCTACAAGGCTATCTACGATGCAGGAGGAAATTGATGCACTACGGTGTAATCAGACTTGGGATTTGGTACCTTGCCCTCCTAATTCGAATATAATCGGCTCCAAATGGGTGTTTTGCACGAAGTATCGTTCCGATGGTTATATTGAGTGTCACAAGGCTTGTCTCATTCTCAGGGCTTCACTTAGATACCCGGGACTAACTTTCATCATACTTTTGGTCCTGTTGTTAAAGCTGCCATGGTTCAGGTTATTTTAGCTCTTTCGGTTCATCATGGATGGGCTCGTCATCAGTTTCGTGTAAAGAATGTGTTTCTGGATGGCGTCCTTCAGCAACCGGTTTTCATAGCTCAACCACCAGGTTTTGTTGATCCTAGCTTCCCTAATCATGTTTGGAAATTGAAGAAGGCTCTTTATGGCCTCCATCAAGCTCCTCTTGCCTGGTTCACGTGTTTCAGCACGTTTCTCCTAAGCTTGGGTTTTCGAGAAAGTCGCTCTGATTCTTCAGTGTTTTTTCTTCTGCGAGGTACATCTGTCTTCTATCTTTTAGTATATGTTAATGATATTATTGCAACCGGTAATGACCCATTGTTGCTTAAACACTTTCTTGCTCGAATTCGTACTAAATTTGGAATAAAGAATTTAGGGCGCTTTAATTTTTTCTTGGGGCTTGAGACATCTTATACTTCAACTAGTTTGTTTGTTGGGAAAACTAAGTATGCTCATGTCATTTTAGAGCATGCTAGACTTCTAGACTCCAAACCTATCGCTACACCTTTAGTGTCTGGTGAATCGCTATTTCATGATGGTAAGCCTCTTCATGATCCTACTCTGTATCGTTCGTTTATTGGTGCATTACAGTACCTTATCATCACCCAGCCGGATCTTTCTTATTCAGTAAATCTTGTTAGTCAGTTCTTACATTCTCCGGCTGACGATCATTTCTTGGCGGTGAAATGTATTTTGAGATATGTTAAGGGCACTCTTCATTTTGGTTTGTCCTTTGTACGTCCAAAGTCTTCTATAGTTGGCTATTTTGATGACGATTGAGCTAAGTGTGTTGATACGTGTCTATCTACTTATGGCTATTCGATTTTTCTGTGAAGTAATCTTGTTTCTTGGAGTGCTAAGAAGCAGCCTATAGTGGCTCGCTCGACTTGTGAATCAGAATATAGGGCCCTGGCTAATGTCATTGCTGAGTTACTTTGGCTTACTAACTTGCTTCGTGAGTTACATGTATTGTCTTCTGGTCAACCACTTCTATTATGTGAAAACAAAATTGCCATTTTTTGGGGTCAAAATCCAGTTGCACACAAGAGAGCTAAACACTTTGACATCGATTATCATTTTGTATGTGAGTTTGTTTCCACAAGGCAGCTGAATACCCGTTTTGTGTCGTCTCATTTACAATTTGATGATATTTTCACAAAGTGTCTTCCGCGGCCTGCATTTGAGTTTTTGTGGTCCAAGTTGTGTGTAACAAAATACTAAATCAATGTAATTTTAATTATATAGATATATGATGTATATCTTGTAGATTTGTTGAGATTCATTTACCTTGTAAAATTGTACATATCAATATATATACAAGCACTGCAATCTCACCTAATTCAAGGGTGATCAATTATTTTATCTAACAAGATTTTTATAATCAAAGAAGAAACAATGGCAGCGAATAACAGATTTTCTAGAAGATATATTATTGTATTTTTTGTAATTTAAAAAATTTTAAAATCTAAAAAATTATCCCATAATATTATTAAAATATAAAAAATATATATAAATGCAAACTAAAATATTTAACAAATATGAAAAGATTTAAATCTAATCCTCTTTGTGGAAAATCCAAAAGGGCATGAGAAGATGGCGATCTTTTACATAAATACTAATACTAAAAAAATTCCCGATCCGTTAAATTATCTTCTTATTCTTTTCAATAGAAAAAGTGAATAAGATAATACTATATTATTTTTTATTTGTTAGGATGTTAGTTTTAAGAATATGGCAAAATAATATCAGAGAGTTGTGAGAAATATTTGTATATAAAGTTTAAATAAATTGCATTTGTAGAACCAAAAGCATAATAAAAATCATTAATGCAATAGTATATAAGAAGTTAATTTAATTTTACTTTTTTTACTGTAAAAATGATTTAATAGATGAAATATATAAAAGTAGCCGTGTATAATAAGACCATCATTACGAAAACCACGGAACTTTAATAATTGCTGAAGATATTAATCAGATAGATGTGTAACTAAAATTGATGTCTATTGATCAAAGGATTGTTCTAAAATTAATGTGTATTTATCAAATAAAACTTTGAAAGAATGAAAGAAACATAAAAACTAGAAATTAAATCGTTAAAAAAAATAAATAACTAGTAGTAGTAGTAGTAGTAGTAGAATAATAAGAACAACAACAAGAACAATAATAACAACAACAACAACACTAATAATAATACATGTTCATTTCTATTATATTGTACAAAGATATTGAAAGAAACATAATCTTAAATAAACTCAGTGAAAGAAAATCTCAACTTTTATATCTTATGTTATTCTATGGAAAATTCATCTAGAGATAACACAATAGTGTATGAAAGTATAATATTTCACAATTAAAAGGAAAAAAAAAAACTCCAATGTGCCAATACTTACGTTACAAAGTTTATGAAAGAATAAACTTTGATAATTTAAAGCTATGGTCGAGTGATATAACGAGAAATGAGATGGTGGAATATAATAAGTATTTAATCCAAAATAAATTTATATTAATAATGGTAATTTAAATACTAAAAAACAAAATAAAAAAGGGGGAAAGAGCTAAAAGTAAAGATTTGAAATAACGAGTACTATAATATACAAAATTAATTTTTTTCTAAAAACTACTCCCTCCGTTACATTTTAATTGACGTTTTAGGATGTTTTCTTCTTTTCCTATTAATTGACGTTTTACATATTTTTCACTAATTCTCCCAGTTTTCTCCGTGCACTCAATCCTTAAAAATCTCTACTTTTAAATCTATCAGAGATATTTTTATTTGATCAAATCTTTATCTCCTAAAATATTCCCTCTCATTATAGCGCCTTCTTCACTCTCCTTCCTTATTCCACGATTTCTTCCCATCTTCCACTTCATTCCACAGTTTAAATTGAATAAAAGAATTTCCCTTTTTTTTCTTTTTTTCTTTTTTTTTTCTTTCAGTCAGCAGCTTTTTCCCCTCTTCCCTCCTTCATTCCACAATTTAAATTGAATTAAAAAAAAATCCCTCTTTTTTCTTAAAGTAGTTTCCTCCATTTTTTTTACGTATTAATATTTTTAAATTATATATAGAGGGTAATGGTAATACTCCAAATCATGATGAATGCAAATATGAAGACAGAAAATAAAACTTCAAAGACATACATAGTTATGCAGACCGAATGTGCATTTGAGAAGACCGAAGATTGAGATATTTGAGAAGATCGAAGATAGAGATTCAAAGACATGGGTTGTGAAGACGGAGGAGAACCAAACAAATAGTTTAAATTTTATGATACAATTGGAAAGTTAAACAAATATAGCCTTATGGAATTGTTTGGGATATATGTCTAATAGTATTATCCAGAATTGTATAGTATTCTTTATAGACATTATGGAATCGTCTTCCCCGGTGCAAGATTCCGCCTCAGTTTTGCAGTCCACACTTATAGTCTCTGCCATAGACGTATCAGAGATATTTCCTTTACAAAATATTTTATAGTCTCTACCATAGACGTATCAGAGATATTTCCTTTACAAAATGTCTTTACAAAATGTCTTTACAAAATGTTGTCGAGTATCTGGTGCTGGCTATTGTTTCACCAGAACAATTTGATTTCTTAACTAATTTAATCAAATTCTATTCGAAAATAATTGTTGGAGAGGGAAGTCTATAAAAAATACGATGATCCAGAGAAAGAAGATGGAATCTTGAGAGAGAAGACGGAAAATAATTATTTAAAGATGCTAAATTTTAGGATTTATATGAGAGAGATAAATAATTAGGTGAGGGTATATCTGTCAAAAAAAATCATTTTTCATTCTTCCCTTTCATTCTAAAACGTCAATTAAAATGGAACGGAGGAAGTATATAAAATTATAACTAAGATAATGCTACGTGTCTCAGATGATTTATGTTTTAGTATATAAAAGATAATAAATGGATTTAAAGACTCAAATGTAAAAGGTTATTTAAATAATACTCCCTCCATTTCATATTAATTGATGTTTTAGGATGAAAGGGAAGAATTAAGGATGAAATATTTTGACATACATACCCTCGCTAAAGATTTGACCAAATCAAAATATCTCTAATAGATTGAAAAATAGAGATATTTTAGGATTGAATCCAGAGAAAAAATTGGTGGAATTGATGAAAAATATGTAAAACGTCAATTAATTGAAACGTCCTAAAACATCAATTAATATGGAACGGAGGGAGTATAAAAATTACATATAGAAATGTGAAAGTTTATTGAAAAACATGAAATACTAAATAAAATCTTGGAACAGTTTTAATATTCATAATAAGTTAAATGTGGAAATTATTTATATAAATATAGAATTACAACTAAAATTCAAAAGAAGTTTAATAAATTATAAAATAGTAACATGCATAAAAGTATTGCTTAAATAAATTTAAAAGCAAGAATTGAAACCTAATACTCCCTCCGTTCCATATTAATTAATGTTGTTTTAAGATGAAAGGAAAGAATTAAGAATTGAATATTTTGACAGATATACCATTAGCTAAAGATTTGACCAAATCAAAATAACTCTGATAGATTGAAAAATAGAGATATTTTAAGATTGAGTTTGTGGAGAAAATTGGTACAATTGGTGAAAAATATGTAAAATGTCAATTAATTAGGAAAGAGAAGAAAATCTTAAAACGTCAACTAATATGAAACGGAGGGAGTATTTCTTTAATATATATTAAATTCACATCAAAAGTTTTTAATGCGTATGTCATACACAAAAGTAATAAAAAAAGAAAGCGAAATTAATTAAAAAAAATAAATCTTGAATGTTACCAAGTAAAACATATTATAAGATAATTGCAATTGCCATTGCAAACAAGTATTATTACTCAAAGGCAAAATTACAGAATTGCACGTAAATTTTTTTCTCCAATTCGTCTAAGAGGGGGAAATTGTGAATGACGGAAGGAAGAGTAGGAGGGGGCAAATCGTACGGATTGATTTGTTATTGAAATGACTAGGTAAGGTCCAAACTGATAAAGGTTAACTCTAACCTGTTAATTGAGATTGTTGGGATGAAAACTTCAATTAGAACACGAATCAATAAAACCTAATAGATCAATCTGACCTGCTAAACTCGTCAATACTTGCATAGTTATCTAAGTCCGACTATTTTGTTCAAACTCACTACACGGAAAACTATTACTACATTCGTCCCGACTTAATTTGCCTACTGACCGGACACGAAAGTTAAGAAAAAATAGGTTTTGTGAGATCTTTGACTTATTCAAAAGTGGAGATTTTGAGGGTAAAGATTGTGAGAGAACTTTCATTTTTTGGGCTGGCAAAGTTATCTGGGACAAACCAAAAAGACAAGTAGACAAATTAAACCTAGACGGAGGGAGTATTATTTTTGTAAAAAGTGCAAAATAAATTTAGACATTCAAATTAGGTAGCACATATATTTTGTAGTTACAAAAAATACAAAAAAAGTCACAACAAAGGCTAGAACATTAGACTTAGTTATTGAACAAAATTATTTCAAATTCTCTAATCGAAATTTCTCTTCTTGGCGGCTAGGCCTTATGTCTTCAAATTCTTCTTCAAATAAATGTCTTGCAGTATATCCATCAATTACTCCAACTTTTCCGGAAAATGATTAGAACAACTACTACTACTACTACTACTACTAATAATAATAATAATAATAATAATAATAAAAAAAAAAAAAAGAAGAAGAAGAAGAAGAAGAAGAAGAAGTTCTCGGGCCATTATTGGGTTTTACTGTGTTAGTCCAATATGATCCGAATTTTATTGTGTGTTATCAGGTTGACCCGATAATAGCCCAAACCAGATAGACATCGTCCAAATCCAAAATTATCGTACGAGCTCGTATCGTGCTATTAGGTTGTACGGAGTTTTGCCACCCATAGAAGAGTTGGGTGTGGGAAAGGAGTTTAGGGCTAAACATAGAGACATGGATCCTCTGTAGTCGAGGGATGTGCATTTCAGTTTATTTACCCACGTTCTCTCTTTACAATGTGGATAACTTTGTAGAGAGAGAATGTGAGCAATACACTAAAATGTACATCTCTCTAATTTTATGTCACTGGTAGATTTTTTTAAATAAGAAAATTAAGAAAATTGAATTCCTTTTAAAAAAAGTTCAAATAATTCGAGAAATTATAAACAGTACAATATTAATGAAAATCAATTTTGTTTAAAAATAACCCCAACATTTTCAATTAATTTTCTGAAATTATTTATGAAACTTTTATGATTTAAAAATAATTTTCAGAGTTTTTTTAGATAGTTTTATAAATTTTAAACATTTTGAAATGTTTTATTATATTTATTTTGCGGAAATTACTATCGGAGGTCGTAAAAGTGAGAAAATACATAGATCAAATTGTAATCGGAAAAATAAAAATTAGGCAAGAAATTGAAAGAATACACACTATAGGTTGCAAAATTATTACCCCATAATTCTATTATACAATTTCTTTTGAGTGTGATGTGGCCTTTTTCTCGTTCTAAAATGGTCCAGGTATAAAAACAAACTGAAAGCAAGCTTCAGTTACTAGATATCACTGTATGAGTTTATGATATCCTCCATTTTAAATTGTATTTCATTTTGCATTTAAAAGAAATTGTCACATTACACATATATCAAGTGACATTATTAATTAACACATGGCGTGTAATAGTGACGTATTTTAAATTGTATTTCATCTCGTATTTCAACATAAACGTCGCATGATACATATATCCAGTGATATTATTAATTAAGACATGGCGTGTCGTAGTGACGAATGCAGGATTTAGAGATTGAGGGTACAATATATAAAAAGAAAAATTTAGAAGAGGGGTACTGGGACACGAGTCTTTTTGGGGTAATTTTTTTTTTTTACTTTTTGAATACATAGTAAATTTTATTTTTTAAAATTAGGGTATAAATGTACCCCACAGGGTCACAATTTTCTTAGTATAAATTTTGATTGTAGTGGGATCAGGGTATAAATGTACCCCACATCCCCTCATGATATATATATACATATTTTGTTTTTAGTCTAAATCCTAATTGAAATGAGAGCGGGTCGATAGGAGTCAAACTTTGATAATTATCTGAGTTATTAACTGTTCTACCAACTAAGTTACAACGAATCTCACAGTCCCTTATATTTTGTCAATTGTTGGGTATTTTAAAACTACAAATTAAACACAAGTTAAAAAAGAAAATTCTACTGAGCACATGCACGGCAAAGTTTTGAATATGAACTGTGCTACAATATATAGGAGATGACGTGCGTATCCTCCATCTTTAATAAGGGGCACATTTTTTAAATTGTCCCCCCTTCGGCATTCCCTCTCCAAAAGAGAAAAAGAAAAAAAAAAAAAAAGGAATCTAACCAAACTGCACATGTGACATCAACCTAAAACTATCTGAAATGGTAGCATACAGTTTCCCTGTAACAATCCATGTATCAGATTTTCCCCTTAATTTGGTTTCAATTCTTTTTATGAAAAATACCTATATTTCATTAATAAAGATATGGTAGGATCTCACCTTATATCCTCGATAATAATAGAAAGAATAATGGATGGAACTTCCTCAATCCAGTGTTTACTAATGGTCCGTTTACTTTGAGTGTTTCATTTTCCCAACAAATTTCAATTCAAGGGATCAAGAATTCTAATCCAAATGACTAAATCAATCTTAGGGGAAGAGGTGGGTTCAATAATCAGCTCAATAATCCCAAATTGTACACATAATCCCGGGTATGTGGGATTGACCCGTTTTGAGAAACCAATAAAGTAAACATTAGTTTATGTAGGGAGTGTTTGCAATAATAAGTGATTTATACACAAATTAGAAAGTTGTATGTATAAGCAGAAAAAAAAAACATGTGATAACATGCTTCCAACTTTTGCTAAAAATAAGTTATTTTAAATCAGTTATTTTAAAAAAACATGTGATAACATGCTTCCTGGTCTTTCTTAATTCTGCGTCTACGAGCAGTCGCTTCAATTTTCGGGTCCAAATGAATGAGTTTATCTTTCCCTTTAGAGCGGGTGTGCATGCGCTACCTGAGATTCAAAAGATGAAAACCAGCATAAAATCGAAAAGAAAATAAAAACAAAAAATAAATGCACAGAAAATAATGTCTAGTCTTGTATCGAAATATCTATCAGAATAAAAGCTTAACACAGTTACCAGTCCCCGGCAATGGCGCCAAAAACTTAATGCACTAAATTCTAACTCCTAGTGTTACCGCAAGTGTACGGTGCTACTGTAGTTAGTAGTAAGCAAGGTCGATCCCGCAGAGACTGTTTTCTATGTTCAATTTTATACCCTAATCATAATAGGCCAACTCTATCTAGACTCTTGAATAAGGTGATTGTATTAATTATTAAATTAAAGTGCATAAAGTTAGTAAATAATATATATACAACTCTCAACAAAGTAACGAGAAGTTACAAAGGAGTAAATAAGACTAAAAACAATATTCTACGGTTCGATTTCAGTTACAATCTCCTATATTTAAGTATCTTATTATTCTAGACCTTTAAACTTAATTCTATTGTTTATTAGGCAGCACTATTCTAGTTAACTCCCATCTCGGACGATGTTAACGTGTTGCTTACATATGAATATATAATTATCTTCTTGGGCTAACTATCACATACATAACTCCAAAGAATCTTAAAACCAATGCCTACATAGATATTTCACTTCTCTCGGACGACTATTGATACCTATACTATATGTTGTATGCCTATTAACAACCATTTCCTCTCAAAAACCGAATTAAAAGCAATTAAAATTAATCAATTGGCCAAATTAAATAATTCATAAAATAAGAACAAAGCATATAGATAATCAAATAAGAATGGCGTCTAGAATTAAATTAATCAAAACATAGTCGATAAATAATCTACTCTCTAACCCTACAATACAAGGGTATTTAGCTACGCATATCTAAAGTCACAAATCAAAACAATTCATAGACAAACATGTTCGGTAAAATAACTAAAGATAAAGGAAGAAAAATCCGAATCTCGATCTTGATCTTCGTCTCGTCACTCCTTGCTCTTCGGTCTTGCTTCCAAAGTATTTTCCAATGATGATGGTATGATAAATTCGGACTAGGAAGCATGTATTTATAAATTGGGGAAGATTAGAGTTGAAACGAGATCGAAATAAGTCAAAACGCGTGTAATAAAATTGGATCGCCAGACCCCCTCGACCGAGTCAGGCTGACTCGATCAAACTTTATATTTTCTTCGTTTCTTCCCATCTTCTTGCTCGTTTCTAATCCAAACTTCGTCCAAACGGACTTTTTGGCATATACATATCTGATTAACACTATAACAAGCACAAACACGTCACCTAACTCAATATATAGAAATTAAGCACATTTCGGCCAAGTACACATGCAAATGATACTATATATACTCCTGAATCAACCTACAATACATTTATTCACGACGTGTATCATAAATCCAAACAATTTTTCCTAAAAATCTCATAGTATTATTATTACCCAAATTATTTGTTCTCTGTATTGGTAAATTGATCATCTTCCCCATATTGGATCATCTAATACCAAATTGTATTCCATTATATGCAACACATGTCATGTGTTAATTAGTGATGTTATCATGTACACATGACATGTAGTGGTTGTTTTGAAATACATAATGGAATAGAGGATCCCATCTACATCTCCCCTCACCTATTATCTTAAAAGTGAAATTTAAGGTAATAAAGATAAATTGCCTGAGGATGTTTTTGTCCATCTCGTAAATTCTTAATTTTTACCTGAAAGTCTAAATAACCTTTTTTTTTTTTTTTTTTTTTTTTGTGAAAGGAGGCAGTAATATACTTACTAAAATTAATTAATTTATACCAACAAATAGTTTTAATTATAAAAGATTAATTGAATGATATGTATAATTATAAAAATTATAAATTAAGTGTCAAATATAAGTTGAATTTTTACATACTAGCTCATGAACCCATTCAATACAACAAAACAAAACAAAAATCTTTTGCGATACATTTTTAGACCACAATTGTGGTCTCTAATAATAAAGTATTTGTGACTACTTGTCATAAAACTCTTTATAAATTATTTGAGATTGTTTTCAAATTACTTTCATAGATGTCGTCTCAAATATATTATTTGCGGCCGAGTTATTGAGAAAATTAACTAGGGACAGCATGTTGTCTCTAACAATGAGTTTTGACGAGTACTCATGATTATTTGAGATCATATTTTATTGTCTCTAAAGACCTTTTTCTTGTAGTGATTAATAAACTTGTTTCAAAATCAATGAACCGAATATATACGTGCAATCTTGAGTTCGGTCATTTATTTGATAAGCCGAGCTCAATCAATCTCTTGTCGAATCGAATTTTAAATAGTGAACGAGCGACTTGATTTGATTATATTTCTAACTCCCTAAGTCACAATTTATATACTATAATCCCAAGTCACAAGTCACACATTTTGATTATATTCCAACTCACAAGTCACAATTGATTGCTCGTACAATTTTTCAAAGCTGTGCTTGATTTTGATTTCGCATATACGATTTAAATGTATATGGTATAATTGTTCCATTTATTTTCACATCACAATGGTGGTGCATGATAATAATAGAATAATTTTCTCACTTCACTTTGATTCCGTCTCCTTTTCTCGTGATTTATCTTTCCTCATTCAACCAAACATTATATTGCAGGACAAAGATTTATATATCCCGATAAAAAGGGACTAATTATTAATGGAACCATCAGTACCTAATTTCCACTAAGTAAAGATTTAGGTTGCCGTAAAAATTAAACGAAGGTACTTGATACTTTATTTGAGATTGTTAATATTTTCTTCGAAATTCTTTAATAGAAATTTATTTGCACCTCGTTTGATAATTATATCAAATGATAAAGCGCGATCCGATTATCCAATAAAGCTTCGAACGAAAACCTGCTGGAAACGTAGATAAACACAGGAAACTGGAAGAACACAGGATGTACGTGGTTAGATCCGGAGATCTACGTCCACGGGCTAAGAATGTCACCTGCCGGGGTGTTTTTCCACTATATTCTTTGAGTTTACACGTAGTATTTTTAGAGTACAAAAATGCCAACCCCCATTTCGAGTACAAATCTCCTACTTATACTACTCGGCTCAAACCCTAACTAACTCCCAACAATTGCGCCTATCATCTCTGCATGGGAGTTGGGAGAAGATCGTGGGGATCTTCCTTCCCAAATACGCCGCGATTGGGCCGCTCTAGGTTGAGTGCGCGCTTCTGGGCCGGTTGCTAGGCTTGCTTTCATGGGCCCAGTAACCTCGGGTCGGGTTGCCCCGGCTCGGAGTGTTGACCCGAACCGGAGTTGCTGGGCCATACCTATCAGATGCCCCCCCACCAGCCGGAGCGAGGAAGGAGCTACGTTTATAAGCAGGGTGAGGTGTAATAGGTGCCGAGTTTGAGCAAGGCAGCGAAGCAGCGAGCAAGACGGATTGTCGTCACTGGAGAGCCGAAGTGCCCCTAGGGTCCGAGAATTGGCCGGAGCCGAGATAATCCACCCCCGAAGTGATGGGATCCACGGGGACCAAACGGACCGTACTGAATGACCCCGAGGTGACGGAGATGACCTGATCCGGAGTGAAGCACCCCGGGAGGAAGAAATCGACCGGAGCCGAACTAGAGTACCCCGAGGGCAATAAAGTGTAGCAAAAGCAAACTGTAATGTGGCCGAGGTGAAGGAAACACCGGAATGCTTCCCAAAACTTCCTGGCCAAGAATGAGGTTGATGTGATTGGCGGCGCCATCATGAGAGAGAGGGATGTGAAGTGACGAGTTTCGAGATTTCCAAGGGACCTGTGCCCCACGCGCCTTGGGAACTGTAAAGCGCGTGAGCAGCACGTTCGAATCTGAGACGCAAAATTTGAAAAGGCCAGATCTAAGCCGTTGAGTCAAAAATATATATATGACTATATGCACTGTATACTTCATCTTCCTCATTTGCGATTGCAAGTTTCAGAAAGCGGGAAAAAAAAAAAAAAGAATCATCTGTGCACTTTCTATCCATCCCAAACCAAAATCAAGTAAGTATGTCTTCTTCATCGTCTTCTTCTTCGATTAGGGAAGTAGGAACTGAAAAAGCCCCATTAAATGTACCCCCGATACGCTTTGTTATTCCAGAAAGGCTAGTGAATAGAATGGTATATAGGGCTGATTTTATGGAGGCCGGCACCCGGGCAGTGGGATTTGGGGAATGTCTGGAGGAGGATTTCGAAGTGTCGGCGGTTGCACTGCGGATGACACGGGTGCAAATAGAAGCCCTGATCCCCTCATTTTACTTTCCGTTTAACTTAGAATACATAGTGCCAGAGCCCGGCGACAATGCCTGTTGCCCGCCGAAGGGCTTCATTAGCGTATATATAGATCCTTTGAAGATAGGGTTGAGATTTCCCCTCTGGGACATTGTTATACATCTGCTGAGATATTATAATATCGCCCTGAGCCAACTAGCGCCCAACGTCGTGAGGCAAGTGGTCGGGTTTACGGTGGTATGCAGGAGTGCCGGGGTAGAACCAACTGTAGAGCTGTTCAGGTATTTTTTCCAACTGAAAGCCTTCGGGAAATCAAAAGGCTGGTACTCCTTCAGTCCCCGGGTCCGAGGTGGTTTCAAGGTGCAGAACCCGAGCAAGGTGGAGGGGTGAAAGGAGAAATTTATCTATGTGAAGACAGACGTGGCCCTCCCGAGGTGGAGGAGGGAGGAAGTGTTAGATAATGCCCCAGTGGGGGAACCGGAGGCCGAGGTGGTGGGACCATTCCGTGCGCTGGGGACGTTCAAGACCCTTTGCACCGAGGCGGAGCTAGAGGAGGCGGGGTTGAGCCCATATTACTCGGGCAATGCCGAGGGGGTGTCCGCCCGGGGGCAGGAATCGGGAACCGGGGTTACCGAGGAGGGTAGGAACTCTGCTAACTGTGTAATATGTGTATGTTGTGCAAGACTAATTCCAATTTCTTTATGCAGTGAGACGCTTCGGAAAGGAACCAGCTGGAAGCCCCGCGACACTGGCGGCGGCGAAGTTGAAGGGGGGAGTGACTGAAGTGTCCCCCCGAGGGGGAGTGTCGCCCAGCCCGAGGCCATCAACGGGATCGGAGGAACGAGTGGTGGCAGCGGGGTCAACCCCTAGGACAAAGAGGAGGTCGGAACCATCCGTAACACCTCCGGGGACAGCCAAAAGATTCCGCAAGGAGCAGAGCACCGAGGTAAGGCGTATATAATTGTTTCTGAGGTGTAACCTTTGGTCAGAGTTACCATATGTTACCAGTATTAACCCTGATGTTGCGTTGTGAAGGGGCAAGGACCCATAAGTGTGCTGGGACTAGAAGGGGCAGACGCTGAGGAACTGCTGCGCTTGGTGTGGGGAATAATGGAGTTGGGCCGAAACAGTGAGAGGGAGGCCAAAGAAGAGCTGGCCGAGGTGGCAAGAGAGTTGCGCGCGCGCAATGACAGACTTACCCACGATCTGGCCGAAGCGCGCAAAAGAGCGGCCTTAGTAGAGAATGAGATTGCGCGGCTGCGCGAAGTGGAGGCGGAGGCCGGGGCTCTCCGTGACGAAACGGCTCAACTACGGGCAGAGATAAAGGCCCAAGAAGCTGCTGTGGTGGACGGTCAGGAGGCAATGTTGCGAGCATTCACCGAGAAGTTGTTCCAGACGAGCACCTTTCTCGACTTCCAGACCAACTTTGTCGCAGTTGGGGACACCGCCACCCGATCGGTGTTGCTGGAGAAAGTTAAGGAAGTCTACCCGAATGTGGATGTGTATCGTCCAGAGTTCGGGTATGATTTCAACGCCGTGGCAGGGGTGGAGGAGGCCTACTATCAAGCCTTGGCGCGGGTCCCGGAGTGGCCCCTCGTGAAGGCCCTAGCAGATAAGAAGAAGATTTTAAGTGCCGAGGAGATCTCAAGCTGCGAAGTGGACCAAGACCAGGAGTTCTTGGCATTTCGTCGGGGTGAGTTCTTCCCAGAGCCTCGAAATAAAGAGCCACCCCCCCGCATGGAGATTGCCGTGGAGGCCGTGGGAAACGAGGCAGTGATGGTGGGAGAACGGCGGGAGGTGGAGCACGTGGTGGAGAGGGAGGATGATGTGGCGCTCGAGGCCACTGAAGGGACTGAAGAGGGGGAGGTCAGTCGTCCCCGCAATTCTGATACCCTATCATAATATAGTATAGGAATAACTGTAACTCTGCTGTAAAAAACGATTGACAATGTATGCTTGCGTTGTTGAATATAAGTGGAGTTGTTCATATGATTGAATAGTTGTCCAGCGATGTGTTTTAAATTTATCTTTCACACTGACTTTGTTGCCCGAGCAGGACACCGCGGAGCTGCATAATACGATAAAGAAACTCATGCAGTCCTTAGACTGGTTCTGCGGAGAGAAAGATAACTTGCAAAAGCAAGTAGTGCCGCGGTTGGAGAGGCGGGTGGCCGTAGCGGAGAGAAGAGCTAAAGAGGCCGAGGAGGCAAGAGCTAGGGCCGCGGAGAGGGCTAGAGATCAGGAATTGAAGTACTTGTCGAAGGTGGCCGAACTGGACCGTGTCCTTATCCATCAGAGGGAGTATGATCGAATACTTACAGAGTATGGCCTGCTGACTTTTGAAGAAGTTGAGGAGTGGATCACCGAGATTCAATGTGAAATTTCGTCACTGATGACGATGGGTTCGGCAGAGTCCGCGGAGCTGATAAGAAAGCGAGAGGTGCTGGAGTTACTGCTAAATATGTACGAAGGACTGAAAGGTCGCGGCAGGTGGCGGCGCACCGCCCAAGAGCACATCGCGAGCTGCAGCCGGAGCCAAGGGACCGCGAAAGCCCCCCGGAAGGGTAAAAAGAAACCACCGGGGAAAAGTCAAGGGATTGTAATCCAAGAGCCAGCCTCGGTAACTGCAGTCGAGGAAGTACCCGTTGTTGTTGTTGCGGAAGAGGAGGTCGAGAAGCTGGCCGAGGAGATCGAGGTGATGGACCCCGCGGAGTGGGATCCCGTGGAATGGGCCAAGACGTCAAGGCCAGCGCCGCAGCTGAGTCCTCGGGGCAGGACGAGGAGCGATACTGCAAGACAAGTGCCCAGGGCGAGTCCTCGGCACAGAGGGAGCCGCAGCAGGGAGAGAGCCGGGGCTCAAAGCCGAGAAGTTGTAGGATCCCGGAGGACACGGAGCAGTTCCCGAGATGGGTCTCAACGCCGGAGCGCCGAGTACTGGCTCGGAGGCCAAAAGTAGATTTTACTTGTGTAGCGTTGTAAGTAGTATGTAAAGAACCTTTTGGCATGTAAAGATGTGTATTTTGAACGGAAAGTAATGAGTTGTTAACCAGAATGCATTTATAACGGCTGTAACAGGTACTCGGGAGCACCATATGTACAGAATGCTTGTTAGAAAAATAAGGCATAGAATCTCCCCGGACGGATCAGGCGGGAGTTAAGGATCTCTCCGGTTAAACAGGCGAGAGGGAATACAAGTCCGGGGACTAAGTGTGAATCTCCCCGGACGGATCGAGCAAGAGATCAACCTATCCGGAGACGGATAATAATAGTAAGACTACGCTAGGGCGTCCCCGTAGCGTAGAAGAAAGTACAGGAAGTGTTCGCAAGTGAAAAACTTT
Organism: Ajuga chamaepitys; assembly: GCA_958295605.1. Classification (NCBI taxonomy): domain Eukaryota; kingdom Viridiplantae; phylum Streptophyta; class Magnoliopsida; order Lamiales; family Lamiaceae; genus Ajuga; species Ajuga chamaepitys. Next base: position 8,208,314 of record OY282507.1, on the reverse strand, counting down.
ATTCAAGGTGATTGTCGGAATAATTAAAAAATACAAAGAGAACACACAACGAAAAAGAAATGTACAATGAATGTAAAGATAGAAATGATACTTGTCTCTTTGTGTTCAGAGATAGAAACGCCTTAAGTTGGTAACATGCCAGCTTCGGGGAATCGGAGTTCCATCAAGATGCGCTAACTGGTAGCACCCGGAGTCGTGCGCAGCACTGACGCGATAAGGACCTTCCCAGGTAGCATGCAATTTTCCCTCGGGGGCAGCTTTGCTGGCTGAGTTGAGCCGGAGTACCAAGTCTCCGACATTAAACTGAGTATTCCGAACCCGGAGGTGGTGATATTGAGCTGCGTGTTGCTTACACTTGGCTTGCTGGATGAAAGATTGATCACGACGCTGTTCGAGCTCGTCTAAGTTTGCACGGATAGCTTCATTATTATCCTCGGGATCCAAAGTCACGAGGCGGGGACTAGGTACGCTGATTTCTGCCGGTATGACGGCTTCGGAACCGTAAGTGAGACTGTAGGGGGTCTCTCCGGTTGAGGTGTGCAGCGTGGTGCGATAGGCCCAAAGAACCTGCGGAAGATTCTCGGCCGAAAGACCCTTAGCTTGATCTAAGCGTTTCTTTAAACCCGTAAGGAGTGTGCGATTAGTGACTTCAGCTTGACCATTGGCTTGAGGATGAGCTACCGAGGTGAAAATTTGCTTAATGTGGAGCTCCTCGCACCATGACCGGAAAGGGTCATTGGCGAACTGTTTGCCGTTGTCTGAAATAATGGTGCTCGGGATGCTGAAGCGGCATACAATATTACGCCAGACGAACTTCAAGATGTTCTGACCAGTGATGGCAGTGAGAGGTTCAACTTCTACCCATTTGGTGAAGTAATCAACAGCGACCACAAGAAATTTGAGTCCCCCTGGAGCGACTGGAAACGGGCCCACAATATCGATTCCCCATTGGATAAATGGCCAGGCGCTTTGTATTCCAGTGAGCTCGGTTTGCGGCAGATGCTTTACGCGAGATGTCGCACTTGGTCACCAAATCATGAGCATCGTTAAATAATGTCGGCCAGTAATACCCCCACCGAAGAATTTTCTTGGCCAACGTCCGCGAGCCAATATGGCTGGCACAGGCCCCCTCGTGAAACTCCCGGAGAACCTGATCAGCCTGGGCGGGAGCAAGGCACCGAAGATTCGGTTGTAAGTACGACTGGCGGTACAAAATTCCGTCGTGGAGTGTGTATTTAGGTGCCTTGAGAACTATCCGCCGAGCTTGCAATTTTTCAGTCGGCAAAGTACCATCCCGGAGATATTGGATGATCGGGGTCATCCAATTGGGACCGCTTTCAGTCAAGACGGAGACCGGTGCCTCATGAATTGCCGGATGAAGGGCATCTTCGACTACGATGTCTGGAGACACATTGGTGAGGACCGCGGAGGCCATTTTGCTGAGAGCATCAGCTTGAACATTCTGTTTACGAGGTACCTGCTGGATATCAACTGAAGCAAAAGTTGACATAAGTTTAAGCGTCAAAGCGAGGTACCTGCTCATCGTTTCATCCTTAGCGGTGTAGGTGCCTTTGATCTGATTAGAAATAACCTCGGAGTCCGTGAAGAGCTCGAGATGGGAGACTGCTAAGGATTGAGCGAGCCGGAGCCCGGCGAGGACTGCCTCGTACTCCGCTTCATTATTAGTTACCTTGAATTTAAATCGGAGGACGTATTTAACTTCAACGCCCTCGGGGCCAATGAAAAGCACCCCAGCACCACTTCCGCGAGCCGTGGAAGCACCATCCACATACAGTTTCCACTTACGGGGTGGAGCGTCAAGGGCAGCAGGGTGAGGACTAGCGTTATTTGCGGAAGATTCGTGATTATCTACTGGTGTCTCGGCCAAAAAATCTGCTAGTGCTTGACCCTTGATAGCTCGGCGTGGGAGAAATTGAATATCATACTCTCCTAACTCGATAGCCCACTTAGCGAGGTGCCCTGACACCTCGGGCTTGACAAGATTATGACGAATGTGGTGATTAGTAAGAACCTTGATTTCTCGCCCTTGAAAATAAGGCCGCAAACGCCGGGCCGCCATGACAAGAGCTAGTACTGTTTTCTCCATCATGGAATATCGAGTTTCTGCCCCTTGGAGTGCTCGGCTCGCAAAATACACCGGGTATTGTACGCCATTGGCCTCGCGTACAAGAGCCGCGCTGATGGCTTCTTCGGCGGAGGCTAAGTATATATAAAGTGGCTCTCCGGGGAGAGGGACGGACAGAGTGGGCAACTGTTTAACATGGTGTTTTAGAGCCTCAAAAGCTTCGGTGCACTGCGGTGTCCATTCAAATAGCTTAGCCTGCCGCAATATTTTGAAGAATGGGAGTTGGCGCTACGCGGCCTTAGACAGGAAACGATTTAAGGCCGCCAAACCTCCAGTAAGGCGCTGAACTTGTTTTACTGTCTTCGGCGGTTGTAGGTCCAAGACATCCCTAATTTTAGCCGGATTGGCCTGAAGGCCGTGTTGTGAAACCATATAGCCGAGAAATTTACCGGAGCCAACGCCAAAGGTACATTTCGCTGGATTGAGACGCAAATTATAACGCCGCAAGGTACTCAACGTTTCAGCAATATCTTGCACACATGAAGATTGAGAAGTACTTTTTATGACTAAATCATCAACGTATACCTCGACATTACGTCCAATTTGACCTCGGAAGACATGGTCCATAAGGCGCTGGTACGTGGCTCCCGCATTTTTTAGCCCGAAGGGCATCTTCTTGAAGGCAAAGCAGCCGAAGTCAGTGATAAATGCCGTTTTGAGTGCGTCCTGACGATCCATGTGGATTTGGTGGTATCCCTTGTATAGGTCCAAGAAGCAAAGTGCCTGGTGCCCAGTAATGGCTTCGGCTTTTTGGTCAATAGAGGGCAAAGGATAACAATCCTTGGGACAGTGTTTATTAAGATCAGAAAAATCAACGCACATTCGCCATGCCCCGCTGGACTTCGTTACCATTACCGGATTAGATAACCAAGAAGGATAATGGACTTCGAACAGGATGTCGGCATCGAGAAGCTATTGTACTTCAATTCGGATGGCTGCGTTCCGTTCTGGAGCGAATTTCCTTCGCTTTTGTTGTATAGGTTTCACATTGGGATCGATATTCAACTTGTGAGCTATAACATCCGAAGAGACCCCGAGCATGTCCAAGGGAGACCATGCGAAGACTTCAGAGTATTCCCGCAAGGTCTGAACAATGGCATTATGTAGCCACGACACATCCACAGCGCCGACAGCTACAGTTTGCTCAGGCTTGGATGAATCAAGCGGCACCTGAACAGTGGTGTTCCCTAGTGGTGTAGACGAATCAGAGATGAGGGCCGAGGTTGTTACCTGAAACTGCGGCGTAGGGGTAACCTTGGCTGCCTTTTTGAGCGCGACGTACATGCACTCCTTAGAAATTCGCTGACTGTCGCGGATAGCCACCTCGCCATGTGATGTAGGGAATTTCAGTGCGAGGTGGTATGTGGAGCATATGGCTCTCGCCGGAGTAAGCCAGTCCCGACCCAAAATCATGTTGTATGGGGACGGAGAACTAACCACATAAAAATCCACAAAGATGGTTTTTATCGCCGGATAAGTTTCAAGAGATGCGGGGAGATTAATAACTCCTTCAGGCTGGACTTCACCCTGGGTGAAGGTCTGTAGCGGCCGGGGGGCCGGTCGGAGCTGCTCACGAGGAATCCCCATTTTTTGAAAACAGTCAGTGAAAATGACACTAACCGCGGCTCCATTGTCGACAAAAACCCGCTTTATCGTAACATTAGCTACGGCCATGTCAATGACGATGGCGTCGGTATGAGGGGTGAGCTCGGGAACAGGATCTCTTTCTGTAAAACTGACGGTTTCAGATTGGTGGAGGCGTTTGTGGCGCGGCTCCTCGGGAGGAGGCCGGCGTGCCTCTGCCTTTAAGGCACTCCGGGAGGCCCCGGTGGGAAGGGCTCCGTAAATAACATTTATGACATGAGTAGGCGGATTGTCTCCGGGTCCTCCCTGAGGAGGCGGGGGCGGCAAAAAGTGGGGTTGCTGACGATTTCCATGGTCCTGCCGCGCATAGTTGTTTGGCCCCGGCCTGCTATTCTGCCATTGCGGCCTGTTTCAACGTGAACTACGGTCATTATAGCTTCCGCGGTTTTGTTGCGAACCTCCATTCTGACTTGTCCGAGGCCTGTCGTCGGTCTGAGCAACATACTGTTTCAAAAAACCTTTCTTTAGACAATCTTCAATTTCCTTGCCGAGCTCTCGACACTCCTATGTTTCATGTCCATAATCATGGTTGTACGCACACCATTTTTCGCGATTTCGCTTTTCAGCCGGAGCAGTCATCCGCGGACACGGACGCAGATCGTTCTTGTGAACAGAAAGAATTTCGGCCCGTGATTTTGTAAGCGGGGTGAGTTGTGGAATATCTCCGCGAGATTCTGGACGTCCCCGGTTCAGACGAGAGAAGGCACTAGGTCGCGTACTGGGCCCTGCTTGTGCTCTATCGGACTGCCGTTTGCTAGCATGCTTTTCACGCTTACGGCGAGTCTGTTCCTCGGCCTTAGCATATCTGCATACTATGTTAAACAAAGCCCGGGTTGTAACTGGAGGGTTCCGGACCAGCTCGGTGTAGAGCGATCCGGGACGAAGGCCATTCATAAAGGCATTGATAATAACATCATCTGACCAGCTCCCCACTTTAAGACTCTTCGCAAAGCGATCAAGAAACTGGGTAACGGTTTCTCCGTCCCGCTGTTCCATATTCATGAGGTCGGCCAAAGTGGCCATGGGCTTCGCCCGCGTATGGAAACGCGCCCACAACTGCTCGGCAAGATCGCGAAAAGAAGTAACGCTACCCCGTGGTAGAGAGTCAAACCAAAATCTAGCCTCGTCCTAGAGATACTCAGGAAACACCTTGCATAGATGATGAGGAGTGCAGTTGCGGTTGAACATAGCATACTTAAAAGCATTCAGGAAATTACTCGGATCCCCAGTGCCGTTGTATACAGCCACTGGGGGGAGTTTGAAACCATCAGGGAGTGGGACCGCAAGAATCTCGTCAGAGAATGGAGTGATGATTTCCCCGTTGGCATCAAGGCCCAAAACCTTGTCGAGCTCCGCGGCAAATTGGGCCTGCTCTTGTTCCGCAGGATCCAGCATACGAGATTGGTCAAGACGAGGATGCTTCGGGATTTCAGCAGGTCGGCGGCGATGTGCGCCGTCATAAACATCTCGGGGCCTCGACCCATTAGAGCTGCGGTTATCTACCGGAGAAACTGTCCTCCGTCTCCGGCGTTCAAGTCTCGCTCGATGAGGGGGATCCCCATCCAAGTCACGTGCTAAGTCACGGGGTGGATTTCTTACGTGTTCAGCGCCATTGTTGGTACGCTCACCGGAGTGGGCGCGCCGGTTGTTCCATTCTTGGAACAAAGCAGCGTGTTCCTGAAGGAAGGCCTGCTGCACCTGCGACAGCACGGGAGCTGGCGGGGGATCCACTTGCGCCGGACCATCAACAGGGGGATGATTTGGTATGTTAACATGCGCCGCGGGCGGATCTTGGTTCTGTTGGGGGGGGGGGGGGCAGAACCTGGTCTACAGGAGGATCACGATGAGACCGATTTGGGTGAGTGGACCTACGAGTATTTACCATAGCGATTGCGATAAGAAAAACTAGGGTTTTCTGCAAACGTTCCCACAGACGGCGCCAATTGATAAAGCGCGATCCGATTATCCAATAAAGCTTCGAACGAAAACCTGCTGAAACGTAGATAAACAAAGGAAACTGGAAGAACACAGGATGTACGTGGTAAAAGGATGAAATAGTAAATCAGTTAGGTTTAGAATTAATTTGAGTTTACATACATATATATAGATATTTACATTAGAAATTAGAAAGATAGACGTCACACAAACACACATATATATTAATGCTTTTATTGGTTAAGACTCGAAAAATAGGTCAAATATCAATTTAAATCTTTAATTAATTTTTTTATCAGTCGAGAACCTAAATGATTTGAAACTATCAATAGAAGATCCATAAATTTAAAACAATTATAGGGCATGTTTGGAAAATTACAAAACCCACAAAATTAAATTGTCTCGAAGTGATAAGCCAGGGAAATACGCCAAAAGCCTTTTACTACATTATTATTTTTTGAAATTTGTTTTTTTTGTTTTTTTTTTGTAAATTTTCCGTAGTTTCTTATTTTGAAATTGTTTGTTTATTTTTAAATTATTATTTTTTAAAAAAGCTATAGTTTCTATTTTAAGTCATACGTAATGAAAACTATTTTTTTCAATTTTATTCTGAAATTTTTTTTTGAGTTCAGAATATTTATATTCATGTAAACATATTTCACTAAAATGTATTTTTTTTAATTTTTATATTTTGAAAACAAATTGCAAATTATTTTATTGTTTTATATATATCATAATAATTTAAAACATGATAATGTAATGAAATGTTTTTGACGTATATTTCCTTGCTTAACATTTCGAGATAAGTTTTTTTTTATGTATTTTACAATTTCCCAAACAATCCCTATAAGGATTTTAGATTCATGGGTCTTCCTTTGATAATTTTAAATTTTTTAGACCTTGAATTAATAGTAATATTTTTTTAGGACCTGAATTGATAGTTGACCTTATTTCGGGTCCTTGATCGATAAAACACCATATAATATTAAGATAAGTTATATACTCCCTCCGTCCCGGCCTAATTGATCTACCTTAGCCGGACACGGAGATTAAGAAAAAACAGATTTTGTGAAATCTTTGACTTTTTCAAAGGTGGAGATTAAGAGTTGAGATTATGAGAGAAATTTGTCATTTATAGGTTAGGTCAATTAAGTTGGAAACAAATAAAAAGGAAAAGTAGGCCAATTAGACCGCGACGGAAGGAGTATATTTCTGTTCGTTATGTTATGTAAGTGATTTGCTTTTAAAAATTGAACAAACACTGCAAGAGAAAAGAAAAAAAATGAAACAAAAAAATTGTCTCAAATAAATAACTTTTTCTCACAACTTTATTTTTAAAGACACCAGGAATGAACACGGATTGAAATTATTAGATGTAGAGGTGACAAATGCATTAATAAATTTGGTACTGGTTAAAATTTACAAATATTAAGGAAGTCTAAATTAAAATGAATAGAATCAGTTAAAGAAGTTAGAAGGTGATTGGTGAAATAGGTAAATTCTATCCTACTCGTGTCCCACTTGAGTGATCCATCACACCCCAAAAAATGTATGAAAATCAAAATAAAATTAGTCATTAAATCTCTATGGTGAATCATGCACTTGGATACTGGGTAGGATAGAATAAGGCGGTGAAATGCGGGGCGGATCGATGAGCATGAATGAATATGTGTGAGCAGTAAAAGTCATCGTAACTTGGAACTGGTAGTTTATAAGTAGTATTTTGTTTTGCCGTACAGATTGAAGAGAAAGCAGCTTTTCATGGGTAATTGGTAATATGGACAGTTTAGCTAAGCAAAAGATCTTTGAGGGGAGTGGCCTCTCAGTGTCACCCCCAGGTGACGCAAGCATCTCTCCAGTTACAGCCTGTCCTTTTCACATCAAACCCCCCCCTCCCCCACCCCCCCTCTCAAACAAAAAACCAAAAACAAAATACTTAGATCACATCAACTTACAATCAATTTTCCAATTCTATAAAAACTTAACCATTTATTTGTTTCTCCAAATAAAGAATTACTTCACTGCAAATTTGGACCCACCACGTGATTTCATTTATTCTTAATTTCTAGTTCAATATTCATGCTACTTTTATATAGTTAAATGTTGAAATCTCTAGATAAACAGATGTTTAATTTCCTCTCACCAAAATGGGTAATGTTAGGGTGTGTTTGCTTATCGTTTTCATAAGTGAATTTAGGATGCCAAATTTCTATAAAAAATATCATTAACTCTCTCAATCAAATTTAACTAGCATCCTTCAGCCTTAAGCAAACACACCATTAATTTGTAAGTTTTTCATAGTCTCGATTCACACATGCAAATAATATCGATGACTATAGTTTTGAAGAAGAACAAAAGTAAAACAAAAACTTGTTTAACTAAAATGGACAACGCATCATACAACCGCATTCTAAAATTATAATCCTGCACTTTCCACCTATATCAATATGAGCATATATTAGTGTTTTCATCCGTTAATGCATGTAACAAAAACTCTTACATTAAAGTTAATAACCTTAACCAAAACTTAGGAATGGGGGAGCATTTTGATTTTGTTTCAAGATTTTACAAAAAATAAAAATTAGAAACACTCCCTTTAGAAATTATTATGACTGCTCATCATTGTGTACCTTATCATTTTAATTTATACTTCCTCCGTCTCGGCTTAAGTTTCCTACTTTGACCGGGCACGGAGATTAAAAAAAAAAAACAGATTTTGTGGAATCTTTGACTTTTTTAAAGGTGGAGATTGTGAGAGAAGTTTGCCATTTATGGGCTGGAAAGTTAAGTTGGAACAAATCAAAAAGGAAAGTAGAAAAGTTAGAGTGGGACGGAGGTAATAGTTATTTTAAAATATATAACCGTAATAGATTTCTTAGAGATTGAGTATAACTCAATTAGTTCAACACCTTAAATGCTGACAAAAGTGAGGGGAAAACAATAACACTTACGAATTAAAATCCATTGATTTTATCAGATACACAAATTCTCATAACGAATTTTATTATCAAAATATCAAATTAATAACCATTACATTAATAATAAAAGATCCTTTAGATACTACTCCATTCCTATATAAATAAGTGTCATTTTATAATTCCAGGTGTAATTTAAGAAATTATTGAATGGAACAACAAACCCCCTCTAATTTCTCTCCATCAATTTTTTATTATCATAAATTTCTCCATCTTTTCTCCATACCTTATTGACATAATAGTATAAGGATTTGTATAGATTTAATTAAGGACAATATTGAACGAAACAGGTAAAATGCTAGAATAACACTCTTTTGTGAAAAAATGATTTTTCCTAGAATAATACTTATTCATGAACGGGGAAATAATAATCATAACAACTTTAACTAATACAAAATTTGATGGTTAAACAACTAATAATTATTGAAATAAGAAACTAGTTCATAAAATAATATATTCATCCGCCTCACAAAAATAGATTTACTTCTTATTTTCGTTTCTCGTATAAAAGAACATGTAAAGGACTAATAAATAGTGTAAATAGATAAACTCATGTGTCCTTCATTCTTGTGAATTAGGCACGTTGCCTACGATCAAATCTCATTAGTTCGGTCCTTAACTACCATGAGTTACTACGAAATTTAGTGTAACTAATCTCGTTGTAATCAAATTTTAGAAGGAAGAGGATATACTTTTTGAAACAGTTGGATTACGAATAAAGACATGGATTTTATTCATTTATTCCATGGCTTTCTTGAAAGAAGAATCACTTATTTGAATGTTCTTTAAATTAAAGTTTTTTCTTGAGAAGTTTCTTTAAATTAAAGTTAGATACATAAAATATGAGTAATATTTATTGGTTCGAACAATCTTATTATTATGATGGATGCAAATTATATTACGAAAATGATAAATAAAAATACAGAATTTACATAGTTCATTAAAAATTTGTTAGCTATGCCCATGAATAGAAGAAAGAATCCATATATTATAATCAAAATGGTAGTAATAGTACAAATATAAAAATAGGTAAGGTTCAAGAAAACAATAAAACGCCCGACCAACTCATAATAGAGTGCAATGCATTTTAACACGCATATCCGCCTAATTCCGTATTTATGGAAATAGATAAATTGCAGAATATGCACCTACTAATCATAAACTGATATGAAGACACTGGTTTTATCCCACCTCAAAACCTAATGCTCAAGTCCGACCTTTATTAGGAAACAAACATGCATATCGACCAAAAGACAATTTCACTAAGAATGTTAGAAGGAACTGAAAGCTCATGGTCTGTTCGAGTCAGTCCGGTTTGCCATATTATCGGTATGTTTAAAATGATTTAATTAAATTGAGGCTCGATTAGCACGACGTCTTACTGGGTGAACCCACTTGGGATTAGGGCTATCCCGGTAGTCCAAACAAATTATAAATTCCCTCTATTCTATATTTCACGTTTTAACCAGTTATTTTTTTTCAATTAATTGACGTTTTAAATATTTTTCACGAATTATACCAAATTTCTCCCTGACTCAATCCTAAAATATCTCTATTTTTCAATCCATCACTAATATTTTATTTTGGTCAAATCTATATCACCCTAAGGTCTTTCCGGTCTTTTAGGAGATTTTAGGAATTAACTAGGATGAAACAATATTAGCTGAGGGTTTTTTTCTTTTATATTTGTCAATTTATTTTATTCTTAATTTTTTATTTTTTTTTAAACGCCAATTAATATGAAATAGAAGGAGTACATGTTGCACTTGTCGTAGGATATATATATATATATATATAAATATATATAATTCTTTTTATATATTTTAGTGATAAATGTTCTTTTCAATACTACAACATTTAATGTTTGTAAACATATTTTTTTACCGTGATCATAAATTTTCTATCTATTAATTATAATGTTAGTGCTTAGGAGGCTTTGAAATCAAAACCTTCTAATGTTAGGTGTATTCATATTCTTAATTAATTAATACTCCCTCCGTCCCGCTCTAATTTGTCTACTTTCCTTTTCTGTTTGTCCCAATCTAATTTGTCAACCCATAAATGATAACTTTCTTTCACAATCTCCACCCTCAAAATCTCCATATTCAATCCTCACCTTTGAAAAAGTCAAAGATTCCACAAAATCTGTTTTTTCTTAACCTCCGTGCCCGGCCAAGGTAGGCAAATTGGACCGGGACGGAGGGAGTAATAATCCAATTCATGATTTTCCCAATCCTAAGACCATGTTTATTAATGACCCTGTGGAGTGTATTGTAGCTAAAAGATAAAATATTGAACAAAAAAAAAAAGAAATTTAAATGGACAACCTAATACAATCTGTTGTCTCAACCAACCCACATCACAATCCAAGTCATCCCTCACTTTATTATTGAGTATGGAGCTTGAGCTTTGTCATTGGGCTCGCGGCCGCGACAGGTATGAGTCGCGATCGCGACATATGTGCTCGTGTTAGTGATTTTGGCACTGGAAAGGTATCACGGGCGCAACAGATGTTGGTTGTGGTCGCGAGAAAAGACGCATAGTTAAGTATGCAGAGCTACTGACGGAACGCGGCCGCGATAGGGATAGGTCGCGATCACGACAGTTGGAGTAGCAAGGGTTTTGCTTGGGCTTCAAATTTGGCCAATTAGGCTATTATAAATAGTTGTAGTCTCATTATTGTTATATTTGTTGGTTTATCTGAAAATTAGTGAAATTCCTGGATTGGTATTGCCCCAGACGTAGTTACACATCGTAACAAACTGGGTAACCAATATCGTGTGTTATTTTCTCTTTTATTTTCGTAATCGTGTGTGGGATAATTCCTAATAATTGGTATCAGAGCTCCTGGTTCGAATGGAGCATCACGATGGAAGGAAATGTGTTAATTGAGAAGTTTAATGGTTCTGACTGCGAATTCTGGAAGATACAAATGGGGGATTACCTTTATGGAGATGTTGAAGACTTTGGAGGAGATATATCAAAAACCATCAACGGCGAACAAGGTACATCTGATTAGGAGATTGTTCAACCTAAGGATGACGGAGGGTACACTGGTGCAGAAGCACCTGAACGAGTTCAACATGATTACCTTGCAGTTGAACTTGGTGGAGATTAAATTTGACAACAAACTGCGTGCCCTGATAATGTTGTCGTCTCTGCCAGACAGTTGGGCCGGTACACTTACAACAGTTAGCGCTACGAAAGCGAAGCTGAAGTTTGACAAGGTAAGGGATCTGATGATTAGTGAAGAGATTTGTAGGAAAGAATTAAGATCCACTTCAGGGTTAGCATTTAACATCGAGAACAGAGGCAGGCCGAAGGGAAGGCAAAATCGAGGAAGGTCTAAATCCAGTGGAAAGAGCTAGTCCAGGAAGGATACAAGCTCGATCAAGTGCTGGAATTGTGACGAGTTCGGTGACTTTAGAAATCAGTGTAAGACACCAAAGAAGAACAAGAGGGATCGGGCAGACAAGAAGACAGCGAACGCAACCACAGAAGAAGATGACAGTGATGTGTTGGTCTTGAGCGTGTCTAGTCCTATGGAGTCTTGGGTGCTGGATTCCAGAGCGTCGTTTCATTCTTGTGGTAATTATGAAATTATGAATGATTATGTTTCTGGTGATTTTGGACAGGTGTATCTAGCAGATGACGAACCTCTGAAATTCGTGGAAAAGGGAAACATACGATTTGCGACCTCAAACGAATCCACTTTGGTGCTAAATGAAGTTCGATACATTCCTAGACTAAAGAGAAATCTACTTTCAGTTGGACAACTTGATAAGGACGGTTACGTGGTAACATTCGGCTACAACAATTGGAAAATTACCAGAGGAGCTATCGTAGTGGCTCGAGGTAAGAAGGAAAGTACATTGTATATGACAACGAATTCCAAAGATTGCATTGATCTTGCAGGTGTAGAAAGTGAGGTGGATTTATGGCATTATTGGTTGGGCCACATGAGTGAGAAAGGAATGAAGGTGCTGTGTTCGAAAAGTACACTGCCTGACCTGAAGACTGTTGAAGTTGGCCTATGTGAAGACTGTGTGTTTGGGAAATAGAGGTGAGTGAGTTTCTCAAGAGTCGGCAGAAACTTGAAGACTGAAAAGTTGGAGTTGGTCCATAGTGATCTATGGGGACTGACGCCTGTGACGTCCCTTGGAGGATCATCATACTATATGACATTCATAGATGATTCCACAAGAAAGGCATGGGTTTATTTTCCAAAAAAAAAAAAAAAAAAAAAAACTCTAATGCGTTTGATACTTTCAAGAAGTGGAAAGCCATGGTTGGAACTGAGACAGGGCTGAGGGTGAAGTGTCTAAGGTCTGATAATGGAGGTGAGTATGACCTCAAGGAGTTTAAAGACTATTGTGCTGAGAATGAGATTCACATGGACAAGACAGTGCGTGGAACTCCTTAGTAGAAAGGATGAACATAACACTGAATGAGCGAACGAGATGCATGAGGCTGAAAAACTGGTCGCCAAAGATGTTTTGGGCGGATGCTATAAACATAGCTGCATTCTTGATCAATAGAAGCCCATCGACTCCATTAGAAATTGGATATTGGAGGAGGTATGGATAAGAAAGGAGGTAAACCTATCCTTTTTATGTATCTTTGGTTGTGTTGCATATTCTCATGTTGGTTCTGTTGATAGAAGTAAATTAGATGCTAAATCTATTAAGTGTACGTTCATTGGTTATGGGGGCGATGAGTTTGGTTATAGGCTCTGGATGAGCAGAATCGAAAGGTGTTTCGCAGTAGAGATGTGGTTTTTAATGAACATGTGATGTATGATAGGCTCTAATTCGAACCCTTAATTATCACAAGTGTACGAGTGTAGATGTATAAAGTGGAAGTCAAGATCGATCCACAGAGAATGAGTTAACGTAGTTTGATACCCTAATTATCTAGGACTATCCTAACTAGACACTGGAATTTGTGAATGATTGATTAATGATTAAACGAAATTGCATGTAAACTAATAAACCGAATTAATTAACAAAAGTGATTCCAATCAAAGAGAGTGTATCCTAGGGTATCGATTTCAGAAATTACGCTAATGTCTCTAATTTATAAATCTTTAAATCATTTTTACTATCTATTAGATAACACTTAATTAACTTAACACTCCTCTCGAAGCGACTAAGTCGTGGATTGATTAGAATAATTACTTTCTCGAGTCAATTGATCATAACAACTCCTAACAGCCCCTTAACCTTTGCCTATGCAGTCATAGACAACTACGTTATATGTTGTAAGTCTATTAACAAGTCCCTTCTCTTGAAGCGAAACTGTTAAACGATTAGACTAAACCTAATTGATCAAATTATGTTTAATCATAAATTAAGAATAAACACATAGATAAATAATAAAACTGGAGTCTATAAATTAAAAGAATAATTCAACCATTGTTTCAAAACCTTACTCTCTAACCTTAGGACACAAGGAGTTTAGCTACTCATACCTAGTATCAAATAAATACAATAATTCAAAGAATATATCACAAAGAAATTAAAAACTAAGCAAAAAATAATTAAACCCGAGTAATCGGCTCTTCGATCTTCATCTTGTCTAGCTCGTCAATCCTTGTTCTCACCCTTCTACTCCAAGTACGAAAAAGTATGAGAAGATATGATGTCATCCTTGAAAACTCGAGCTTAGGCCTCTATTTATAAGTTTGGATTGAAATTCTCAAGAAATTAGGATAAAAAACCATTAAAATCCGAATTCATTTAGGGACATATTTCAGCGCGACCGCGCGGGAAGTGATGCGGTCGCGTCACCTTGCACATTCCAACCACTTTTTGACGCGGCCGCGTCCATTCTTGGCGCGGTCGCGTTGATTCTTCAACGATTTTGGGCTTGACTTTTGGCCCAAAGTGGCCCATCTTGTCCCTTCTTCGACTTATTTCTTTATGTAACCTTCGTAAAATATTCTTTTTAGCTTTAAACTACTAAAATTCTACAAAACAAGCCAATAGACGTTAAAATAGTCCAATATATCAAATATGAACGATTCTCGATCAATTATACATGCAAATGTTACAAAATAAACACTTAAATTGACCTAAATGCATGCATACACAATGTGTATCAATGTACAAGGAGAGATTGAAGGCATCAAGTTCTGACAACTCTAAACCCAAGGTAGTCGATTTAGACATCTCAAACTCGAGTAGGAGTATGGAGAGTTGGAATGTAGAGGAGGTTCTTGAGGATGAGGCAAGAACTCCACCACCACCTCAGGATGTTGTTCCGCTGCAGTGACCGGCTAGAGAGTGACGTGCACCTGATAGGTATTCGCCCTCTAACTTCTATTTATTGCTTACTGATGGTGGTGAACCTGAGAGCTATGCAGAACCAGAATAGGTGACAAGCGAAGATGGAAGGCTACCATGGATGATGAATTGGCATCTCTTCACCAAAAAGCCACTTGGGAACTAGTTAAGCTCCCAAAGGGCAATCAAACATTGCACTGCAAGTGGGTTTGCAGAATCAAGAGTGAAGCTGATGGTAGCAAATGCTACAAGGCTAGACTGGTTGTGAAGGGGTTTGAGTAGCGTTTTGGTATTGATTAAACTGATATATTTACTCTTGTTGTGAAATTGACGACCATTTGCATGGTGTTGAATATGGTTGTTGCAGAAAACATGTCACATTAGATGAATGTAAAAACGGCATTCCTTGATGGTGATTTAGTTGGAGGATCTTTACATGGTACACCTAGAGGGATTCCTAGCCAAAGGAAAGGAAGAACTTGTGTGCAAGTTAAGAAAGAGCTTGTATGGGTTAAAGTAAGCTCCGAAGCAGTGGTACAAGAAGTTTGACAATTTCATGCTTGAAATTGGCTATAGCACATGCTATGCAGACCATTATTGTTACTACAAGAGGTTCGACAACAACTATCTCATCCGGCTTTTATATGTTGATGATATGTTGATTGCAGGAGCTGATCTAAGTGAGATGGATAAGCTAAAGAGACAGTTGTCCAATCAATTCTCCATGAAGGATATTGGAGAAGCTAAACAGATTTTGGGTATGAGGATCGAGAGGAATAGAGTGACAAGGAGATTGTATCTTTCGCAGGCGAATTACATCCAGAAGGTCCTGGAAAGATTCAACATGGATAAATTCGGAGTCTGTGAGTGTTCCGTTAGGAAGTCACTTTAAGCTGTCAAAGAAGGAGTCGTCGAGTACAAAGGAGGAACGTGCCCAAGTGATGAAGACCCCCTATGCTTCGGCAATTGGCAGCATAATGTATGCTATGGTGTGTACTAGGCCAGATATTGCGCATGTAGTGGGAGTAGTGAGCTAGTTCATGAGTGATCCTGATAAGTAGCACTGGAAAGCAGTGATTGCGGTACTTGAAAGGTACCATGGATAAGGTGTTGTGTTTCAGAGGCAAGAGTACCGAGTTGCTTGCTTATGTTGATACGGATTTGGCATCAAATGATCTGGATGGGAGAAGAAGTACTACCGGGTATGTCTTCACTTTTGGGGGTACTGCGATCTCTTGGACTTCTAAGTTGCAAAAGGTTATTGATTTATCCACCACGAAAACCAAGTATGGGGTTGTGACAGAAGTAAGCAAAGAAATTGTTTGGTTGCAAAGTTTCTTGGGTGAACTGGGGAAGGAACATGAAAATAGCATTCTTTACAGTGGTAGTCAAAGTGCAATTTTCTTGGCGAATAATCCGGCGTTTTATTCGAGGGCAAAACATCTAGAGTTGAAGTGTCATTATATTCGACATCTACTGGAGGTGAAGACTTTACGACTAATGGAGACACTTGGAAGTGAGAATCCAGCCGATATGTTTACTAAGGTGGCGACCTTAGAGAAATTGAAGTTATGCATAACTTCAATTGGCCTTGGAATGTGAAGTGGAGGCTAGGCTATACTAAGCGGATACCGGGGAAGAAGAGTACAAGAAGACATGATGATTTTGAGAGTGTTCAGTCTCCAAGTGGGAGATTGTTGAGTATGGAGCCTGAGTTTCTTCATTGAGCTTGCGGCCGCGACAGGTATGAGTCGTTGTCGGGACGTATGTATTAGCGTTAGTAATTTTGGCACTAGGAAGGTATCGCGGCCAGGTGTTGGTCGCGATCACGACAAAAGACGCATAGTTAAGCATGCAGAGCTGTTGACGGAACTCGGCCGCGACAGTTGGAGCGGCAAGACTTTTGCTTGGGCTTCAAGTTTGGCACATTAGGCTATTATAAATAATTGTACTCTCATTATTGTTATAGTTGTTGGTTTATATGAAAATTAGAGAAATCCTTGGCTTGGTATCCCCCGAGACGTAGTTACACATCGTAACGAACTGAGTAACCAATATCGTGTGTTATTTCTCTTTTGTTTTCGTCATCGTGTGTGAGATAATTACTAACATTTATGCCCTGTGTCTCATTTTAATTACTTTTAATAAATTATTTTACGGATATAACTTAGATGATAAATAAATGGGGTAGTTTGTATTTACTTTTTTTTAAATTATTAAAATTTTTATTTTTTTTCCTATATAAGTAGAGCTTAATATTGACATAATTTAAATTAATTCATTTTTTTGGATTCGTATTTCACATATTGCAATTTTAATTTAGATATTATGTTAGCATGTTAAGTTTATGGTAAAAAAAAGAAAATCTCCTTATTATAATTGTGAAACTAAAATATAAAAATATTTTTTTTATCTATTTCTTATATAATTTAAATATACTAAAAAAGACGCCCAAAATAATATGTAATTATTAAGTAATATTTAAAAAATATTGAGTTGGTTGGGAACTAAGTTGTCTATGTGGATGAGAGAAATTAATTTATATTAAAATGTTGGGTTGTGTTAGGTTGTTGATAAAGTATAAAAAATTGAAGCTGGGTTGAGATGTAGGTTGTATATGTGGAAAATAGAAATAAATATTTTATTTATAGGTTGAGTTTATAGGCGATTGTTGATAAAATCAAACATGTTTTGCAAAATTTGAATTTTGATATACAGTTTCGAAACTTTCGACTTATAGTCCGATAATGATCTAACTAACTTGATAATTAGTAGAATTAAAATTAGGTCTACAAAATTATCGATCCATAAAAAAATTGTTCAATTATCTCAAAATCGTCAAAGTTTGCTCGAAATCGATAGGGTTGATAAATTAGCATCCCTATAATTTATTGATGAGTTTATATACTCCTTTATTTTGCCACTCATCTAACAAACGTGACATTATCTTAAAATATAACTAGCATGTAAGAAATAAAAGTAATTTAGATATATTTTCACCCTTGTTTTCATAATGATAACATTATTAAATTTGAGACTAGTCTCGAAAGTCTTGGTCCTGCTACTGCTAGTGAGCTAAATTTAAGTTTATTTCTGTAATTTTTTTAATATTGGGACTCGGGAGTTAGTTCATTTAAGTGAGGTAATAATATACTCAGTCTGTTTCAAAAAATATTTTTTTTAAGCTTATTTGAAAAAAATTAAGTATTAATTAAAATGATAAATATATTCACACAATATCTATTTAATTGGGTATATTTTGTGGAATAATAAAATAATCAACTAAATTAAGTAAATTGTTTAAAATAATATTAGAAGAATAGTTATTTTTTGGAGTGCGACACTTATTTTAAATTTTTTCAAAATATCTAAAACCACTTATTTTTAAACGGAGACGGTAGTATTTATTCATTCACATTTATTGGTTATGTTTATGTGGCAGTGTATCTCCAAGTTTCCATTTTTTTCTCTCCTTTATTCTTTTTTGTTTTTGGTAGGAGTGTAACTCCGAGTTGATAATTCCTTTTGTCAGCTTGGGAAAGCAAAACTCAAGTACAGTTTAAACTGAAAAAGATTAGAAACCATCGGATCTCGATCCAAGGGCTGCCTGGATATTGCTGCCAGGTTTCTCCTTTCATTTCCTTTACTTTTTTGCATTGTGTTTTTTTTGGCTTTTCTAACATCGAATTCTAATTTATACTCTGTGATAACCTTCATCTGTATTTCACAACCCAAGTACCGTATAAGTGGAGTGTTTTTGGTGTACTATGAGAGAGATTGTACTCAGAGTTAAAAGAGAGAATACAGTGTTTAATCTCGTGTGGAATGAATGGCGAAGAAAAAGAGACCTCAATCTCAATAAGGGAGAACGTGTTTCCTTTTCTCTTTCCTTCCGTACTTCACATTTGAATTCAAATATATTCTCATGGAGTTTTCCAATTGTATCTAGATACACTCCAATGAGCCCATCTATGGACGGTACATTAATTAATAATTAATTTATTATACAATACTTTCTCCGTCCCACTCTAAGTTTTTTGGTTTCTTTTTTCGTACGTTCCAACTGAACTTTCCATCTAAAAAATGACAAAAAAAAGTCAAACAATAAAATCCTCACTTTTTCACTTTTATTACAAATTTGCCATTCTGAAATCTCTTTCTAATTCACTTTGAAAAATTAAACCTAACCCACTAATTAATAACCCAACCCAATCCAATATATCCAGCCCAAACCCAAACCCCCCCATAACCCAACCGATAAACACACTCACCCTTTGATTTTCTGTTGTTCGTCTCTTTCTCTATCAGGATCACTCTCTTTCTCTCTACAAACCCTAGCTTTACATCCGCCGCTGCTCCCTCTCAACACCACCCCTTCCTCCTCTCACCCAGATCTGTACCAAATCTGGGTTTTCCACCACTTACCATCCTATATTGTGGTTGAATCGCGAGCTCTAATATTTTGGGGATGGAATTCGAATCTTCTGAATCTGAAGAGGGCTTCGACTCCGAAGAGTCCGTTGTCCCAGAAACAAATGTGGACGAAGTGGGTCCAGGAGCTCTCCCAACTGGGATTGAGGCGTCGGAGTTCACTTCGGAGGGCTTGCGAAGTTTCATCTTCGAAATGCTGGCTGTTTGGATTCCGGCTCTAAAAAGGTTATGTATTTCGATTGTTGCCGAGTTCGTCCCTTTTCTGTCCTTTTGATTTAAGATCTGTGAGATCTCACCATTAGTGATATTTTGTCGCATTTCTGTTGGATTTAAATTGAATTGGTGCGTTGATGGGTGTCAAACCACCAAATTAAATAACCTACTTTTAAAATGAACTAGTATAATGGCAAGTAGGGTCGAATCCACGGAGAATAGTGATTAAATTCCTTTGAATTTGAAACCAATTAAAAAGGGGGTTTTGAAATTTGATTTATTAACTAAAATCCTAAATATAATTAACTAAACAACCAAGAAATTAAAGATCAATTTAATAATCTAAGACAGAATGAAATTTAGATGAATTAACAATATAAGAAAAATCTGATCCAAGGGTCTACATTCAATTACGTATTGATCATAGACTTACTAATGAATTTCTTGCAGTTCAAGTGTTTAACCAAAGATTTATTAGGATAGCCATAATAAATCTTATGTTTTCCTAATGTAATTGACCAATCCCAACAACCGATCAATATGTATTATTAAAGATTTGGGCACGATAGCGTTCCATACCACATTAATAACAACATAGAGAATTATGAAAACGGTTAAATCTAATTATTTATAGTCGAGATAGCTGCAACTATAAATAATTAACCTATGAATTCAATTAGGTTGAACTAATTATGATAGCACAATCAATTTAACCTATCGCTACTAGGGTTCAATCGTTCTTGACAATTACGGATCAAGAACGATTAAATAGCAATTAGAATTTATATAATCAACTGAGTCGTCAATTAATATCATAAATAAATTCTATATAAATAAGATCGAATTCATAAGCACTTGAAATAAACAAGAACAATAATATGCAACGCTTCACAATATCATAATTGAAATTAAAGCCCTTGAATCAGAATAAGAACCTTAGCCACGCATGCCGGAATTGATATTCTTCATAGAATTTTGTCTAGCAATTGTATTGAAGGAATAAAAATAACGGAAAGAAAAAATACTGGTGAATTGTACTGGGTAGGAGAGAGAGAGAGAGAGAGAGAGAGAGAGAGAGAGAGAGAGAGAGAGAGAGAGAGCGTATTGGAATTAATTATACTGACTGGCGCGTCGCCTCTATACATCACGCTAGGAAAATTAAAATGCTATTCCTACTCCTAATCAAATCTTAATAATATACAACCTTATCTATAAAAAGGAAATATCAAAATAAATCTAATTAATTACAATAAAAGAATAAGAGGTTTTATAAAATAAAACTCTTAGCAGGCCCATATTAATTTGATCTTGATATTCCGGGCCATTTTTCAGTCTCCAACTCAGCCCATCTGATATCTTGGCCCATGATTGACCCAATTCTCCATAGTTTGAGCCCAAATATCCATTTTAAGCCCAATTTCTCCTTAAGCTCAAAATATTTCTTCCTACAACCAAAGAGAATCAATTAGTCCAATTAAAATGCAAAAGTAAACTAATTATTGGGGAAAATGCATATAAAATATGGAATAATAAAGACACATCAAATTCCCCCACACCAAAACCATGCTAGTCCTCAAGCATGCATAAAATCATTAAAAAAATGGGTGACAAATATTAACTCTCTTTGTTCTCTCAACCCCTTCTCTCAAATGTTTTCTGTGACAACCCAAATTACCATGCAATGAAGTAATTAAGTAGACGGCTTTTATAAGAGTAAGTGATCATGAATTATTTTTTTTATGAAATTCACGTGTCCCATCAATGCTTAACAACTTCAATAAGCTCAAGTGTGACAATAAACAACACCTCACCAAGGATATCACTTATTCCACTCTTTAATGTGTATGATCAGGGTATGTATATATAATCACTCAACATCAAAACATACATGTTATTACCATATGCTTGCTAATATATCAAATCTCCGCCACTAGAAGTATGAACTATGCATCAATCAAAGGGTCTTTTCATTGGTTGTAACGGGGCCCTGGTTAAAGGTAGGACAAGAGGGAAATTGAAGGTTAGCAAGTCAAGAAGTAATAGAAAATCACATGCACGCTTTCTCTAATGACAAACACACCTTCTTTGAATTGGATCACAAGACCATTCCTGCCCCTACTACTTGGTAATCTCACTATATCATAAGAATCATCAAAGCAAAACCAAGTAATAGCCTAGAGGTGTCACTCTCAAGTAGCAATAATATGTCAAACTTCTTATTTTTGACATGAAGAAAAATAATACAATGCTATTGACAACCTCACAATTTCTCTACCCTTTCTTCGTCATGGCAATGTCTATTTTTTTCTTTTTCTTTTTCTTTTTTCTTTTCTCTTTTTTTTTTCTTTTTTCTTTTTTTTTTTCATTGCCACAACGTCTATTCTACTTATTTCCCATCCCTTTGTGTTCACAATACAAATCCACCTTTTGACATGCAATTCCACACTTCTTGACAAGAAGGTTCAAAATTTTCAGGTAGACAGTCATAAACAAGAGAAAGGAATAGGCTATGTATAAACACGGTAAAATCAAAGAATAGGCTATAAGCTCAACGTGTTCAACTAGGGGAAAATGTTCGGGTAGATTATTTAGAATGAAATGCCATCAAAGGGTTATTCCTAAGTGCCCTTATCATTTTAATGCACAATGCATGAATGTGGTCTCGAAATGTATAACAAAGCAAGTTCTAGAATAAACAATATATGCTTGATTCCCCACACAACAAAGAAATTAGAGCACAATTTATTGATGCATTGCTCATAGGCTCAAAAGCTCATGGAAATAGCTATTTTGTGTCGAATCTTGTACACTTGCATTCTATCCACTATTAAGACGAATGAGACACGCTACTTGTTTTAGTGCCAAGAAAAACATCAATCACACTTGACCCCTTTTATTATGCCAATCATACTCAATTCAACAAAGTCATGACAACCGAGTCGATAGAATTAGCATATAAACACAAGAAAATGTCCCCAAATGACATGAATTTTCAAAATTTTAGCACATCAGAATTACACCTTCCCCACACCTAAATCCTACATTGTCCTCAATGTATGCACAATAGACTCTTAAACAGGAACGAAAAAAAAAAAACTAACGGTAAAGCAATAAAGAAAGCAATTTTGTTTTGTTTTGTATTTTTTTTTTCTTTTTAGCATTAGAACAAGATAAAATAACACACAAATGAAATAACTAAAAACAAGAAAGGAAAAGAAAGCATCCCTGAAATTCGAGTCATGTGGGAGGAGGAGGAGGAGGAGGCTCAAAGTTCATGAAGCGAAAGAATGCATCCATCTTAGCCATGATGTTCTCGTAGAAAACCTCTTGCTTTGCTATAGCATTCACAACCTTATCCTCCAATTGGACAAGGCGATCGTGTATATCACTAAAACGGGGAGAAGTAGGGGGAACTGAATCATCCACATCATCATCATTGGACACGGCACTCCGTTGCCGTTTCAAAGAAGGTCTCAAATCCGCCTTGGACGAGGGTCGCCCCGTTTTGCAAACTATGCCCATCCGTTCCAAACACTCCATATCCAATGGTTCCATCTCACAGGCTATATGCATGTTAGTGCAACTAAGATCAAGTAAACCAAGGTTAACAGCCAGGTCAGTAATAAAAGACCCAAGAATCAAAGGTTTCTTTCTACTCATAATAGTGAACATTTGAGATGCCAACCAATGTTCGACATTAACCCTAATTTTATGCAACATAGCCCAAATGAAAAAGAGTTCAGTCTTGGTGCATGTGTTCGAACTAAATTTTCGACCAGAGAAACTAAAAGCGAAAAAATGCTGTAAATGTTGCCACACAGACCTCAGAAGATGAGTGCTCTTAGACTGACTACGGTCATAAGTAAGAATATCTTTTGACATGGTCCGCCATACACTAATTGGATGGAAGTTCTTATCAAAATGAACACGTGAATTCCTATACAAGTCAGTGTGAACATAGTCCGCCGTGACTACACCTAATGCAATATTCAATTTAGTGATGCTCTGGTTAAATTCCTTGCCCATTAACCTATATGACACTAGATTAGGTGTATCCAAAGTGTAATCCGTAGGTGTTTGAAATTGGAAAGTGGTATAAAATTCCTGTATCAGTTCAGTAAAACCAGGACAATTGGCCCTAACAGAAATGTCCCAACCACTATCCTCAATCAGCTCATCAAAGTCAAATTTTATACCTAAAGCGTCCAATGTGGCATTATCAACGGATTTACATGGAATAATAGCAAGCTTACGTACCTGTTCATATCTGTCAGTCAAGGCAAACGTAGGAAAGATGAGATTACCGTTTAAATTCTCCTCTGATGGAGGTAGAATGGCCTTGGCCTTGGAATGGCGACCATGAGCCCGAGGAGCACCGGTGGGCTTACTGGCATGGGCAGAAGGTTTGGAGCTCTTACTAGAGCTCGCCTCTTGGTAGACTTGCCCTTAGCAGACTGAGGTGTACGCGATCGGGTACTAGATTTCCCCATTACACAAAATCACATGTAAAATCAACAAATCCCGCTGCACACTCAATCAACTAATCAGAAAATTCAAACACTCTAAGACAACCGAGTCCACAGAAAACTAACTAACGTGATCATAAAATTCAATTAAGCACATATAGAAACTTCTATACAATCAATAGCCTATCAAATAAATGACCACAAAAGTTATCAGAAGACACAATGTAGCATAAGAAATCACAATTCAATATCAAGATAAATCATGAGTCTCAAGAAATAAAGTCCCCAACCAACTGGTATACACAAAAAATCTCAACTAGGTCACTAATTTTTCAACAGCCAAGGTAAGAACATTGCACTAAAAATAAGTATCGAGAGATTAGATGTAGCAAAGTTATTCTAAATCTGGACGAATTCGAAACCTGTTGATTGCGGTTGTGATTCGACAGTGGTGCGCCGGAAATCGTCGGCGATTAGGTCACCGGGATGAGGCAGGTGGAGGTGGTTGATGGCAGTGGCTAAGCACAACGGAGGCGTGATTCCGACGAAGACGGCTGCGCAGGAGCAGCGCTGGTGAGTGACAGGTTTGTCGCCGGAATGTGGTCCCGATGAGAGAAGGCTCGGCAGCGCTGCGCAGGGTGGCGTAGCGGTCGTCGGGACGCAGGCGGAGACGGTGAGCGCCGGAACAGCGCTAGTCGCACCTATGGCGCCGTGGCTGTCAACGGCGATGTGGTCGCCTGAACAAGGCCGACGGCGCTGCGCAGGACTAGCAGTAGTGCATGTGGTTGCTGCTGCGAGAGAAAAAACGAGAATACGCCTCTAACTCTTTTTTTTTTTTTTTTTTTTTTTTTTTTTTTTATCTCATATACTTTGAGCAGTAGTTTTTTGCTTATCGTAAGAAACTTATTCTTACATAAAAAATGATACAGTAAGCTAACATAAGGTAGTAGGCACATAGCAGACTAGTGTTAGGTTACTTATAGTAAGCAATGCTCAAACAGAGTTTTATGCAGCATAATATTGTAAATATGTTTTCTTATAAATCAATGCAGTACGTAAGTAGTATGTCAACAACCGTAAGTAAAAGAAAATATTAAAATAGAGACAAAAATTATAATGGTTTAAGGTGGGGGTAATCCTTCTATGTCCACTCTTCTCTCATACAGGTAAATTCACTAAGCCGTTC
Source organism: Ajuga chamaepitys (assembly GCA_958295605.1). NCBI lineage: Eukaryota > Viridiplantae > Streptophyta > Magnoliopsida > Lamiales > Lamiaceae > Ajuga > Ajuga chamaepitys. The sequence continues at coordinate 8,183,034 of OY282507.1, read as the reverse complement.
ACACAGTACAAACTTAGCTAAGCCAAAGTCTAAGTCCAAATTAGTTCCTTACAGTAGTTTTTGTCTATTTTTGGAAGGCTACTCCTCTACTATAAATAAGTTCCCCAGAACACCTAGTCTACTTTTAATCCCGGATTCAAATGAACGTGAGATTGGTTTAATGGAATTTTTTCTTCAACTTCTGGTAGCTCCCTCTAAACTTGAATATCACTTGAGATGTGGGCCAGCTTCCTTATTTGAGAATGATTAGGGCCGAGTCAAATCTTGATAGCTAGCTTGACTTGAGAATCTTGATGCAACTTGAATCTTCACTTGAATGCTTTTGTTGCTTGCTTGCTATTTTCTCTTGTATACTTTGCACAAAATACTTGAAAGATTATCAAAATACAGTATGTGTTGAAACTTTGAATAAGAATACTTGAGTGCTTAGTGCAAAGTAATTTCAGTTGCTCAATAATTCGATAGCCATCTTTTCGTCCTTTATTTCCTTCTATTTATAGCAGTTAGGATTTCTTCTCGTTGAAGAGTGAGAAAATATTCCTAGGAACATTTAATGCTCCTTGTACAACTTTAGAGTCGTTTTTCCTCTCTGCACATATTAGGTCGTTGTGGTTGCGGCTTGATGTCAATGTCCAATGTTCCTTTTTTTTTGTCAGATAATGTGTCCCCACGTGATTGGATAGTCTATACAAGGTCTGAATCTTGTCTCTACTGATTATATTGTTCTAATAGCGAACCTCTGACTTTTGACTTTTGACCTTTGACACTATTGACATGGCTGCTGCTTGCTTGCTGGTTGGATCTTCCTTACTGCAAGCAATATTGTATGCTAGAATAACATAAGCAGCCTTACTGAATGCTCGTTGCAGTTTCTTTTACCTTACTGCTTCCTTGGACTTTCTTGCTATATCTAGTCTAGATGTCTTTGATGGGTGCTTGCTGTGACTTAGCCTAAGTATTACTAGCCCTTATCTGTTACAATGATTACAAAAATCATGGGGCCACTAGTTCCTACCTTATATTGATGTTTTGTCATCATCAAAACTAACATAAATTTGCTAATGTTTTTCTCATTTTTGATGATGTCAAAACTCTAAGCAATTAAAATAGTTAATGTCATACAACAACATACTGTTAGTTTAAAAATAGTTAATCATCAAAAGGTACATATATGCAGTAGGTATGATGCAAGATCACGAGTTGTAATTCTTTGGGTAAAATTATAACTATCTTCATCAGATATTCTACATGTTACAGTTTACAATCAGTCCATGCCAAATAAAAAAAAATCTTATATCAAGAGCACTGAGAAGTGTACATAATTTTTACATTACAGTAGTTGACCTTTTTCTCCAGCAACATTTGTTGAACTGCTGCTTGGTTTATTGCATCTTCCTCTTGCTCTATCTTCCTCTTTCAAATACCTACTTCTTCCGGATCTATCAGGATTATTCTCAGTGTATCTCCATCATTCATTATACATTATTTGTTCAAAGATTCTATAATTGTGCTGCACTTCTGGTGTTAGATCTTCTATCAGCCACCATTCATAGGAAGGGGAAATCTTGTAATGATTCCACTTCGCTCCATTGAGCTCAATTTGGAATGGAAGTCTACCAGCATGTAGATCATTGGACTATGCTTGCAACTTTTGTCCAGTACTTCCTTTGACATTTTTGTACTTCTCTTCATCCAATATGTACTCAAAATATCTTAAAATTTTACCATTCTCAATTTATAAATCTCCTCAAGTGAAGGATTTCTCCTTGTTGATATTTGATACATAAGAAGATCCTCTAGGTCCTGCGGAGAGTGACTTAGCAGCCAATACTTATACTTTGAGAGTATTGAAAGATTTGGAGTAGCATCCTTTTATCTTAAGGTGGCAGGCTGCTGTGAGTAAGCAGGTGGATCAGGGACCATTCCTGTAGCAAGATAGATCTCATGTAAGTCTTGATTTTTTTAGTATGTTATGCACTCTTGCTGTTGACTTCTATATGGATCTTTCAAACTCTTGTTGTTCGCGAGGTTTCCAGTCTCTTATCCTTTCTTTGGCCTCCTGCCCCTGTCTTCATTGTTCAGCAAAAAGAACAGAGCAAAGAACCATTATTGTTGTTCTTTTTGCTGTTGTTCATCATGTTTTATTCTCGTATCCTCTTCCTCCTTTTGACATCATCAATATTGATCCTAGTATGCACCTCCATCATCCTTTAGATAGTGTCCAATATTATTCTATCATCTGCTTTCTCCTGACGCAGTAGGGAGATTTCTTCTGTTAAGGACACATCATTGTTTATGCTCTTTCAGCTTATCCTTTACTCCAGAAGCGAGGCCTGTTACTTGCCCATTCACATAACTGCTGAATTTGCGGACAAGTTCGTCCATTCATTTGCTCTTAATTCATGCTTTGTTCAAGATCGATTCTTTAGGTCTCTCATGCTCATTGGAAGTAAGGTTACTGCTTCGTAAACATATACAAGAGCTTTGATGACCCCATAAGAATTATTGCCCATTGCTTCACATAGATGATGTACTGACTGCTCAGTAGCTGAAATCATATGCTCACAATGTTCCATCACGACCTGCACAACAGTTGTTGTTTGCAGGTTTAGGTCCAAATGAGATTGCCTGATTCCCATGATGACTAGATTTCTATCTCAAACCTTTCTTCCCATCTATTCTGTGTTTTCTCTGCATTTTGAACTACAACAGAAAAGGTGTCTTAGGCGCTTATGTGAGTGAGAATCCTCGGGAAAACTTGATTAATCACTTGGAATTCAATAACTTCCGGTCTACTTCAGTTGAGTTTGATGGTGATGGATCTTTCTGTCGAATTTCCTCCACATTCTCATGTGCTCCAGTAGCAAAGTTTGCATTTTGTTCATGAGCTGGATCAGTTGGCACATCATCAGTAATGGCCTGCTCATGTTGCTGCATTTTTTTAGCTGGTTGATGTTCCTCCTCAGCTGGTCCAGCAGGTTGTTCCGTAGCTTGAGCAGGCATCTGAACATATACTACATCATCTTCTTTGTCTTGAGCCTTTAATTCATTTGTGATGTTCGCATCAGTACAAACAACATTTGTTGGGTCCTTCAGTACATGCAGTATCTGCTTGCTCCTTACCAATCTTTCTCCCATGGCTTAAGTTGTTGCATCATTTGATGAAATTGCCTTCTCTAGCAAGCTAACCCTTCTTATGCCTTTGATGCAATCACCAAAATCCCTGGTGGTTAGTGCATCTATGTCTTCATACAAAGCCTAGGTGGTGAACCACTTTTCTTCCTCACCCCAATCAAGCCATTTCAAGATGGCAGGGTACAACCTTACCCTATCTCTACGTCATTTGTGGTGCCTCTCCGTCTCCTCCACCAGTAGCTCCTCGATGAGCTAATCTTCCTCTGGTTGGGGAGGGGCAACATTTTGGTCAGAAACAAGTTGAAGTTCATCTCCTACTATATATTGTTCAACCCGTACTTTAAGATGCTCAACCTCTGCTAGTGAAGTGTGTTGGGGCCTGCTTGATGGTGCCTTAGTTGAAATTGGCAACAACTGGGGCCGATTCAAGGCTTCTTCTGCTGCCTCTTCTTGGTTTGTTGAGGTAGCATGGGGTGTCTGCTGGCTCAAAGGCGGGTTAGAAAGGACAATATTGGAATCAAGATTTGTACACCCTTGATCCTGCGTTACGTGTAATGAATCACGATCAGGTGAAGTAGATCTTGGTGACAAGGGTGCTGAATCAAGCTCACAAAAGAGTTGCCTGACAGTATTTTGCTTGAGATAGGCCTTGACTAACCTCCTTCTCTTCTCACCAGAGGTTGATCTTCATCACTGATCTCTTTCACTTACTCTTCTTCTACGGTCCTAGAAAATCTTATTGATTTCTTTACATATCTCAACCATTGAATCGCTTCTTGGAAGAGAGCTTTGAAAAAATAGCCTTATCACATCAGTAGGCACCGACAGGCTCTAATTCTAACCCGAAAATACCACAAGTGTATGAGTATAGATGTATATAGTGGAAGTCAAGGTCGATCCATAAGGAATGAGGTTAGGTATTTCGATACCCTAATTATCTAGAATTATCCTAACTAGACACTAGAATTGGAAAGGGTTGTTTATTACTAAACTATATTGCATATTATCTATTAAATGAATTAATTAACAAGAATTGATTTCCAATCAAAGAGAATGTATTCTAGGGTGTCGATTTCATATATTACTTTGAAGAATGATTAACCTAAAAACTATAGACTTTTTAACCAGTTTATACTTATTAGAAGACACTAATTTGACCTAATCTTTCTCTCGAAGCGACTAAATCATAGATTGATTAGAATAATTACTCTCTCGAGTCAATTGATCCTAACAACACCTAAAAACCCCTTAACCCGTTGCCCACATGATCATAGACAATCGTGCTATGCGTTATCGTCTATTAACAATCCCTTCTCTCGAAGCGGAATTGTTAAACAAGTAAATTAAACCTAATTGGCCAGATTAAATTCAATTATAAGGATGAAATCAAACACATAGATAAATATATTAAACTAGAGTCTATAATTTAAAAGTAAGATCAAAACATCATCGTAAAATCCTACTTTCTATCCCTAGAACACAAAAATTTTTAGCTACTCATTTTGATAATCGAACGAAACAATAACTCAAAGATAAACATTGTTCAACAATGAAATAAACAAAGAAAGAATAAACGCCAAATCTTGAGTCGCCGATCTTCGTCGCGTCTTGCCCGTTGATCCTCTCTCCCAGGCCTCGTACTTGAAAGTATGTAAAATTATGAGACCCTGAAAACTCGAGCTTGGCCTCTATTTATAAGTTGGGATCGAAACCCTTAAGAGATTAGGATAAAAATCCCATCAAAACCCGAATTGACTTTGGGTAGACTTCCGCGCCCAACCTACTGATGCACACTCTTGAGCCAGTCCACTTTTGGCGCGACCGCGTTGCTTCTTGGCGCAGTCGCATCCCTTGCTACTGCCCTCTTACTTTAGACAACAATTTTGACGCGGCCGCGTCATTTCTTCAATATGTTAGGCCTGACTTTTGGCCCAATGTGGTCCATCTTGTTCCTTATTTGACTTGTTTCTTCGTATAATCTCATAAAGTACTCTTTTGAGCCTGAAAATCACTAAAACTCCACAAAACAAGCCAATACATGTCAAATGGTCCAATATGTCAAATATGAGTGATTCTCGACCAATTATACATGCAAATGTTAAATCGACCTAAATGCATGCATACACAACGTGTATCAAACCTACCAAACTTAAATTGTTGTTTGTCCTGAACAACAAACGAAGTAAATAGAACAAGACTACATGTATTTAGGGCGTTTAGACGATGAATCTGGTTTCAGATTGATTTTCTCAAAAAGCTAAGCAACACAGTGTAATTGAGCATATGTGATAACGTAAAAATCAACTACTTGCGAGACTTTGGACTTTTGAATTATTCAATCCTCACCAGGTAAGTGTTTCGCTCATCTCTTAAGTGTTTAGGTTAAAACATATTTCCACTCAAATTCAACTATATGCAAATCCTACCATATATTTGCCGATCGTCTCAACTAGACCTCGTACTTGATATGTGTGACAAAGGATAAACAAAAGTCTTCCTTTTTGGTTGTATTGTGGGCTTAAGGTAAGGTGGGATATATTAGGATAAAATAACTACTTTTGGACTAATCAAGTTACTCATAACCCGACTATCCCTCAATAAAATCACTCAATCTCACTCTCAAATTTCAGTAAATCACCCTGCAAAGTGACTTCTTCACCTTCAAAAGTCCTCACTTAAGTGCTTTTCATTTATATGGGCACCAGATCTTGGGACTACCCTACTTTTCTTTTCAATTCAACAACTAAGCACTTTATTTTCTAGCCTCTCCTCAAAATTATGAACAAATTATAAACACAACTCTTTCTTTTCTTTTTCCAATTTTTTTTCTTCTTTTATTTCTTTTCTTTCCGAACTAGGAGAGGCTATTCTTCTCATCTTTTAACCTATCATTTTGTTCTTCCCTTTATTTTTTTTTATTATCCACTAGTTTTCCTTTTTCTTCCCAATTTTTTTATCCAACTACCTTCCAATCCCTCCTTCTTACTTGATTAATCCAGTTAAGGCCAAAGGTTTAAATCGAAAGATTTTCGGCTTGTAATGTCGGGCTTATGAAATAATAGGCTATTCAGCTCAAATGGGCTAACTAGGGATAAATTATGAACTTTTGGTACAAAGGACAACTTTTCAAGGCTGAAAAATAGGCTGAAAACAAGAACTGCCTAAAATCATTTCCTAAGTCACAACACATACTCGACATATTCATAGTAAAAACTCAAGGGAAGTTCTAAAGACTAATACACATATCCAATCAAAATCGACACCGAAAGAAATCATATTACTCTAAAAATAGGAGTACAATTAGGCTCAAATTCTAACAAGGTTAATTTTGATAAAATATTCTAATTTCAAGCTTAATTTCGTCCCAAATTACCTCTCATGCTCTACTATATGCTAATTTATCAATGTTTTACTCAAAATCACTTCATCATTAACACATCATCGTCTATCGTTTCCCTAAATTCCTCTTTTTTCACAACTCAAACATCTACTACGTACTCAGGTTTATTACTTCTAGACTCCAATAACAAAATAAATAAAGCATAAAAACTACTACAACCAACATGACCACCAATTCAAAGAGCACAAATGGGCTCACAAACCAATGAATCCTCTACAGAAATACCAACACGAACGAAGCACAAAGGCTCATCAAAGCACAAATCAAGTAAATAAACAAGCAAAAGAGACAAAGCAAATAACATGCAAAAAATGTAAATAACTGTCAAGTCATCCCACTATTCACTCCTCTCCCAAACTTGATCAAAGGCCAAGTTTGTGGGAAAAGAGTGGTACATCTTGGTGCTCAACTCACAAATTATTGCGGCAGTTGTGGTGGTTAGAAACCGTGTTGGCTCCATAATTCAAACGCATCCAAACGGACATGTTGCTGCTATCTCCAAGCTCCTGCTAGTGCAAGCTTTTCTTGAAGTCATCTTAGTGAACCTGAAGCGGGCTGATTTAACACAGTTTTTGAACTTGTGACCATGTCGTTTGTTGGATGCGACTGCATCGAGCAATCTCTGATGGATTTTCTAGGTGTATTATGGCACGACCACGTCGAGTAGTGACGTGACCGCGTTGCCCATATCAGTGTCGAATTACTTTCCCAGATGAATTTGACGCGACTGCGTCCCTTTGAGGCGTGGTAGTTTGCCCTCCTTCGTGAGCTAGGCTATTTTTTCCGTCTTTTCAACCCATACTTCTTGCTATCACGTTTGTTCGCTCTTGGTTTGTCGATGTTGGTCCCTAAAATCACAAAAAACACTAAAAATACCAGTAAAACATAAAATAAATAAAAATAATAAAAATAACAGAAAACAGTAAACATCGGGTCGCCTCCCGACAAGCGCTAAATTTTACGTCTTCAGCCCGACAACCCTCTTGGTTTCTTTATTATTCAAAGCCCAACCAACTATCTTTACTTGCCCTTGGATTAGTTAAGACTTTATTTAGCAACTCAGGACTCTTCACAACATTATAAATGACACAACATTTGTCCTTTTCTTTTAGGCTCAACCAATTATAAATTTGGAATGTTGACAAGAATGGTCGACCTAAAATGAAAGGGACATCCATATTCCTTTGCATGTCAACAACTAGAAAGTCACTAGGGAATTCAAAAAGTTTAACTCGAATAAGCACGTCCTCGACAACCCGCCAATGGTGTTAGTACTGATCCATCCGCCAATTGGATAGTAGTAAAGGATTGCTTTACTACCCCTAATCCTAATTGTGCATACATTTTAAGAGGCATTAAATTGACACTTGATCCTAAATCACATAACACATTTTTGAACAATTGATTACCAATAGAGCAAGATATGGAAAAACTCCCTAGATCTTTCTTTTTGGTTGCCATTTTTGTGCGAGTGGTTGTGTTCTTTGGCGGACTCATGTCATCCTTCATCGCTGCCTCTTTCTTAGCATGCATCATCTTTGAGTCCTTTAGCAAACAATCGACTTCCTTGACACTTCTAATCGGCGACTCTTTCATGACCCCCTTATTCTCAATTTTTTCCTCGGGTTTGCCTTGCACTACAGAAAACGTACTAGAACATTCTAAAGGAACGTGATTAGCAGAGATATTAGCATGTAAATCAAATTCAGATGAATCATTAAAAGAAGAAAGTATTATTTTCTTATCTTTGTCATCGCTGCCTTCTTTCTTTTGATGTTCAACTTTCTCCATTGCTTATCTCTTCTTCACTGTCCGTTCCTCCTTTGCCAACTTCTTCTTAGCTTCACGTTCTTCCAAAAGCTTAGCATGTTCGATGTGGAGTTGCTGATTCCTCTTTTTAATGGCTGCTATAGGGAATGGAATGGAAGGTATGTATTCGGGGGCTTCTTTTCTTTTCGACGGTGCAAACTTAGATTCGACCATCTCCTCTTGGGTTTGTTCAATCTTCTTTTCAGCTTCCTTTGGCTCTTGACTCTCTTGTTCAATCTTGCCCCTTGAGTAGACAACATTATACTTGTCCCTCGGGTTGACGACGGTGTCACTGGAAAATTGTCCCTGCTTATGTTGAGCCTCAAGAATCTTTGTCAACTGAATTAAGTTGCTGGATATTTCTTTCATATTCTCTTCCAACGGTTTGATCTCCGCTCCTTGACTAGTCACTTGCTTGTTTACCTTAATAAATCTTCCATCTATCTTTCTCTTTAGTTGAGCTAATTTTTCATCGTGCTTTGCAAACTATGACTGTACTATCTATTCTTGTGTCGGCTTTTGGCCATCATGGATCATACCACTTGTGACAGCAAAACCTGGCGGTGGATTAAGCGAATTTTCCGTGTTGTCATAAGAGAAGTTTTGGTGATTCCAGTTAGGTGGATACTGATTGTGCCTTGGTTAGTTATTCTGGAAGTTATTGAAGTTTCTCTGATTTATGAAGTTAACCTCTTCAACATCTTCCTGTCCTGACGACTGTTGTGCTGAAGTATCAGTGTGTTGTACTAATGTCAGACTAGCTAGCATACTTACTTGGTTTGTCAGAGCGGTCAACTAAGATGTAAGAGCATCAATCGGCTCATTCTTGACAGACTCTGCTTCTACAACACTAGCCACTTTTCTTGGCTGATTTCTCTCATTCGGCCACTGATAGCTGGCTCTAGCTATTGCATCCAAGACTGAGAATGCATCCTTGACATTCTTTTCCATCTGGCTACCCCCTGCTGCTGCATCTACCTGGTCATGTGCAGGAGCAAGCAATCCATTGTAGAACTAACACACTTGTTGCTTCTTTGAAAACCCATGCTGGGGACAACTCCTGGAATCACTCCCAAGCTTCGCCAAATGGTTCCTGATCCATCTGCCTAAACTGATTGATCTTATTCTACAAATCTAACATCTTACTCGGCGGAAAATACTTTAATTAAAATCGTGTGCTTAAATCTTCCCATTTTGTTACATCATCTAGCGAGTTAAACCACTGAAGTACTTTGTATTTCAATGAGAATGGGAACAAACTCATACTTACTTGCTCGTGTGGCACGTGATTCATCTTGATCGTTTCAGCCAATCTGCAGAACTTATTCAGATTCACATTCGGGTCTTCTAGCGCGCTCCCACCAAACTGATTCTACTGAACAATTTTTATCAGGCCGGGCTTCAACTCGAAGCTATTGGAATTCAGTGGCGGTGGTTGCACTCCTCCATACTGCTGATTTGGTATGGTGCGAAGACAATCACTTATGGGTGTAATGTCCTCGTCTGCATTATTTTGCAATCTGAGCACGTCTTTGCTACTGTGGTGGAGGTACGTTGTTGTTGCTGCAGCTTCGTTGCTCTATCGTCCAGATGGGCTAAGGCCACCAATATTCAATTCAATACCTCCTCTTGGTTTGGATTCTGTGGAGCATTCTCCATCTCGACTGTGGGATTTCTTCTCGTTTGGTGTCGGCGGGTAGTTGTCTCAATCTTAAGATCGAAAGGAACAAGATGCTCTTTTTCTTTTGACCTAGTTTGCATGCGAAACCTGAAAACACCACCAAAAAGAAATACCATGTAATACTATAAAAAAAAAAACAAAATTTAAATAACAAAATTTAAATTGCAGAAAAATAAAATCTAGTCTAGTGTCCTCCTATTACTCGAGATAAAAACTAAGACGCTAAACCTATTCCCCGCAAACGGCGCCAAAAACTTGACATACTCTAATTCTAACCCAAAAATACCGCAAGTGTACGGGTGTAGATGTATATAGTGGAAGTCAAGGTCTATCCACAAGGAATGAGGTTTGGTAGTTCGTTATCCTAATTATCTGGGATTGTCCTAACTAGACACTGGAATTGGAAAGGGATGTTTATTACTAAAATATATTGCATATTATCTATTAAATGAATTAATTAACAAGAACTGATTTCCAATCAAAGAGAATGAATTCTAGGGTGTGGATTTCAGATATTACTTTGATGAATGATTAGCCTAAAAACTATAGCCTTTTAAACTAATTTTATATTTATTGGACGACACTAATTTAACCTAATCCTTCTCTCGAAGCGACTAAATTGTAGATTGATTAGAATACTTACTCTCTCGAGTCAATTGATCCAACAACTCCTAATAGCCCCTTAACCATTTGCCCACACGATCATAGACAATCGTGTTGTGCGTTATCGTCTATTAACAATTCCATTCTCTCGAAGCGGAATTGTTAAACAAGTAAGTTAAATCTAATTGGCCAGTTTAAATTCAATTATAAGGATGAAACCAAACACATGGATAAATATATTAAACCAGAGTCTATAATTTAAAAGTAAGATAAAAACATCATCGTAAAATCCTACATTCTATCCCTAAAACACTACAGTGTTTAGCTACTCATGTTTATAATCGAAAGAAATAATAATTCATAGACAACCATTGCTCAACGATAAGATAAATAAAGAAAGAATACACCCCGAATCTTGAGTCGCCGATCTTCGTCGCGTCTTGCTCGTTGGTCCTTGCTCCCAAGCCTCATAATTGAAAGTATGTAAAATTATGAGTTCCTATGATTTGATGCCTTGAAAACTCGAGTTTGGCCTCTATTTATAAGTTGGGGTCGAAACCCTTAAGATATTAGGATAAAAATCCCATCAAAACCCGAATTAACTTTAGGGAAGACTTCCGGTGGGACGGTGTCGAGCTGTGCGCGACCGCACCCAGCCTACTGATGCACACTCTTGAGGCAGTCCACTTTTGGCGCGACCGTGTTGCTTCTTGGCGCAGTCGCGTCACTTGCTACTACCCTCTTACTTTATACAACAATTTTGACGCGGCCGCGTCCAATCCTAGCGCGGTCGTGTCGTTTCTTTAACGTGTTGGGCCTGACTTTTGGCCCAATGTGGCTCATCATGTCTCTTCTTCGTACAATCTCATAAAGTACTCTTTTAAGCCTGAAAATCACTAAAACTCCACAAAACAAGCCAATACACGTCAAATGGTCCAGTATGTCAAATATGAGTGATTCTCGACCAATTATACATGTAAATGTTACAAAATACACACTTAAATCGACCTAAATGCATGCATACACAACGTGTATCAGGCACGTGGGTAACCCTTCCCTCTTTCTCTTCCCTCTTTTTGGTACCTTCCCTTGTACCACTAATCCACTTGCGCTTCCCATGTTCCATTACTCCAGGAATGCCAGTACTGAGACTATACAAAACATAGTTGAGCATGATTCCATCTTCTTCCCAAGTGGTAGATGGTTAGAGGGGGGAGGGGTGAATAAATCTCTAACTCGATTTTTTTTTTAAAACAATTTGAGCAGAAGTTTGCTGCTTACTGTAAGGAACATGTTCTCACAACATAACTATTATAGTAAGTTTACTCTAGACAATGGACATGAAGTAGACCGATCTTTGGTTAATTACAATAGGCAATGCCCAAGTAGAGTTTTATGCAACGGAATATGTCAATTTGTTTTCTTGCAAATCAATGCAGTATCTATGTAGTATGCCAACAACTATAAGTAAAATGAATATAAAAGTAGATGCACAGTTTATAGTGGTTCGTAGGTGGGGTAATCTTCTACGTCCACTCTTCCCTAGTGTTCTAAAAATCGCTAGGCGCTAGTCGGTCGGTTCACTGGGGCCTAGTGCCTAGAGCGCCTAGGCGGCACCATCTTAGACGAATAATTTAATTATTTGATAAATAAATAATACATACAAAAAATATTGAAAACAATGAATTAAACACCACCAACTTCAAATTTTAAAAGAGTTAATAGTGGGTGGAGGGGAAATTACTAAATTAGGGGTGTGAAAAGAAATTAAAATTTTAAAAGGGCTCACCTAAAGTCAAACACACTGACAAGATAAAAAAGAAAAAAAAGAAAAAAAAAATATTTTTTCTATAAAATTATGAAAAAATTGAAAAAAAAAATTGTGTAGTTAGGCGGGTTAGGCGGCACCAAACTCGGTGACCGCCTAAAATGACCGTTTTTAGGAAATTCGGATCGGCCTAGGGCTGCCTAGCGCCTAGGCGGCCGCCTAGGCCGATTTTAGAACCATGCTCTTCCCTCACACAGGGAAAATCCACTAAGAAGTTCATAATACAACTTAGCTACACCGAAGTTTAAGTCCATTTTAGCGCCTTACAATAGTTATTGCCTATCCTCAGAAGGCTACTTCTCTATTGTACACATGTTCCTAGTCTACTTTGAATCCCAAATTCAAACAAAGACTCCCGTTCAAAAAACCCCTTATGAGATTGGTTAATGAAGGTTTTTCTTCAACTTCTGGTAGCCGCCACTAAACTTGAATATCAGTTGAAATATAGGCGAGCTTCTTGGTTTTGAGAAGGATTAGGACCGAGGCAAAGCTTGAGAGCTAGCATGATCGTAGAGTCTGGTTGAAGCTTGAATCTTCACTTGAATACTATTGCTGCTTGATATCTTGCTCTTGTTTACTTTGCACAAAACACTTCAAAGATTATCAGTGCTTTGATGCTATATAATTTCGATGTTTTAGTTGTTCGGTAGCCTTTTCTTCATCCTCCATCTCCTTCTATTTATATTTGTTGGGATATCTTCCAGTTGAAGGGTTAGAAAATAGCCCTATTGGCATTTAATCCTCCTCGTACGACATAGAGCCATCTATCCTTTCTTGCAAGGAGTTGGTCAGAGTGGTTGCGGCTAGTTTTCAGTGTCCAGTGTTGCTTTTACTTTATGTCACGTAATGTGTCCCCACGTAATTGGATTAGCCAATATAAGATTTGAATCTTGTCTCTACTGGCCATATCTTAAATTGATCCCTTGACTTTTGTCTTTGATCTTGATAATTTGGACATGAGTGTTGCTTGCTTACTAGGTGTACCTCTCTTGCTGCAAGTGATGCTATATGTTGGGTCAACATAGGCAACCGTACTCCGTGCTCATTACAGTCTCCGTTTCGTGCTATTTACTTGGACTTTGTTGCTTGTAGTAACCATGATTCTCTTGTTGTTTTCATGTTCTGACCTTGCCTAATTAGAACTAGTCTTATCTTTTACATGGTCTACAGAATTCATAGGGGCACTAGTTCCTACCTTAGAAGTGGTTTTGCTATCATCAAATCTAAAATAAATTTCCTAACAATTCTATAGCACTTACGTCCCTTCGTCTTAGAGACCTCCTCCACTATGCGAGTGAAGAGAAATAGTGGCCAGTCCACTAGTTCCACCTTCCACACATTGAACATTAAGCAGAATGAGGGACTAGTAGATATGTTATAACTCCCAGTTTTGCACTCTGTGCAGCGGCTAAACATATCATGCATAAACTAGAACTCCAGGAGAAAAGTGACCTTGGTACAGGACTTAAGCACGTTCACTGCTTGCTAGTCACCTATAAAAACCTTCAAGCATTCTAGTAGCAAATCCCTACCATGGATCTTCAACTGCGTGAAGTCAATCCTTCCTCCGGCATATTATAGATCTTGGCCAGTGTGGAAGGATGGCTCTCAACACTACTTCCTCGCACAGTGCATGTTAAGGTGGATGATTCACCCTTTTGATCACGGGTTACCTATGCAGTTGAGTAAAACTGCTCAACCATTTTCTCTTGGTATCTTGGTGGGTGAGCACCAAAAAACAAGGTCAGATGATTCGACGGTAACTTTCGCCATATTGTCTCAATCAACTGAGATCCTCGATTTGTCTCTGTCATCCGCATCTAAAGATACTCAAGAAGATGCAAGACGCCCTTCTATGAAGTAAGGATTCTTTTTTAGTAGAGTTGATTTCTGAGTTACCATTGAAACTTGTTTGAGAAAAAGGTTTGAAGATCTAAGAATTAGATCTTTTAAGGTTTCTTCTTAAGAAGATATGATTGAAAGTCTCTTCAAACTTTCTAAGTCTAGGTATTCACTTTGCAAGAAATCCATGCGATCTGAATGTTTCAGATTTATTGATGGGAAAATAAATTTAAATTAGTGGCTGAAATTTAATGGGTGCATCGGTGAAATACACACCATCATAATTATCTATGAGAAAAGGTAACTGCTACGACACAATAAATGATGTGCGCATTAAATGCAGGGAAAGAAATGAACATTTTCCCGCTTTAAAAACTGAGAAGGTTTTTAGGTTCAGTACACTAAATGCTTTGAGGTAATATTAATGATGTAGCAAGTATGCAATAAGCTTTAGATGCTGTAGAACTTAAATACTTATAGTATTTATGTCACAGTGAGATTACTGCAGTAAGCTTCAATGAATCACCGTTTGTCAGCTTAATGTGTTTCCTACTATAGGCATCTTCTTGAATCACCATGAATTGTCTACTTCGATCCTACTTATAGTAATTCTTGCTTACAGTATGCATCATATCATCGTGGAATACTTATAGCACTCCCCTCACTCTAGTAGGGTTACGATAACCTTTCGATTGAATGTTTTAAAGGTTTTTTTCATGCTTTCACTAGCAATAAACTTTCCTATAGGGGTTCTCTTGCAAATGTAGTGTCCCTAATTCCATCCTAAGCATATCGAAATGAGACTCAAATAGAGTTATAGTAAATATATCTGCTATATGTGGGTATCTTTTCAAGTTTGACATCCTTCTCCACATGATCGCGGATAAAGTGGTACCTTACCTCTATATGCTTGGTTCGAGAATGAAAAAATGTGTGTGATAGAAACCTCACTATTGTCATCACATATTATAGGAGCTTCTCTCACGAGTATCCCGTAGTCCTTCAATTATTGTTGCATCCACAATATTTGCACACAATAGCTTCCAGCAACAATTTATTCTGCCTCTGCTGTAGATTTTACAATTGATTGCTATTTTTTGCTAAACCATAAAACTAGTCTATTGCCAAGAAAATTGACAAGTTTCACTTGTGCTTTTGCAGTCAATCTTGCAACCAATGAAGTCAGAATCTGAGTATCCTTTAAGCTTGAATCCTCCATCCTTTGGGTACCACAACCCTACTCCAGATGTGCCCCGTAGATACCTTAGGATTCTCTTAGCTTCTAGGAGGTGAGACTCCTTAGGTTCTGTATGGTAACGATCACAACTCCTATCGGAAATAAGATGTCAGGTCTGCTTGTTGTAAGATATAGAAGTGAGCTAATGAGTCTTATGTACTGTGTGATGTCAACATCCTTTCCATTTTCATCCTTGTCAAGTTTGGTTGTTGTACTCATAGGAACACTTATAGAGGTTGAGTTATCTTTCCCAAACTTCTAGAGTAGCTTCTTTGTGTACGTAACTTGGTTGATGAAGACGCCATCATCCAATTGTCTTACTTAGAGTCCAAGAAAGAAGCTTAACTCTTCCATCATGCTCATCTCTAACTTGCTTTGCATCAGCTGGGAGAGCTTCTTGAATAGTTATTTTTCAGTTGATCCAAAGATAATATCATCAACATAAATTTGGACTAACAATTACTATTGTCATCTTAGATTCTAGATAAGGTTTTGTCTACAACACCTTTCTGGAATCTGCTTTGGAATAGATATTGAGAGGGAGTATCATATCAAGCTTGAGGTTCATGCTTGAGGCCATACAATGCCTTATTTGTCTTGTAGACTCTATCACAAGTTGAACCATCAAACCCTGGCGGTTGTTCCACATAGACTTCTTCAGCTAGAAGTCCATTCAGGAATGTAGTCTTCACGTCCATCTGATATATAGTGAAGTTATTGTGTGCAACAAATGCCAAAAATATTCGGATTGCTTCGTGTCTCACTACAAGGGCAAAGGTTTCAAAATCAATGCCTTCCTTCTAATAGTAGCTTTTGCAAACTAACCTTGTTTTTTTCTTGGTAACAAGCCATGAGTTATCTAGCTTGTTTTTTAACACTCACTTGGTCCTAATTACACCTTGATGAGTAGGTCAGGGAACCAAATTCCGAATTTTATTTCTCTCATACCCATTGAGCTCTTCTTCCATGGCTTGTACCAAATTAGGATCACTCAAAGATTTCTCAGTGGTATCAGGTTCTTTTTTAGATACGAAGCAGGATAACATGACTTCATAAGGTGCAGATCTTCTTGTCCTTACTCCATCATTTATTCTCCTTATGACCAAGGTTAGTGCATGATCTCTGAGCCATCTGAAGTCTAGTTCCAAACCTTGATCCACAGCAACTTGTTGATGTGCTTGATGTGCTATAGGTTTTAGTACTGTAGCATCTGCGGTAGGATTCGAAGTTCCTTCAGCTGCTACAACATCCTCTACAGTAGGTTCTTCCTCGGCTAGAGCTAGTTGTTGGATCTCCACATAAGTAACTTGTTCCTTATTCTTTTCCAACCTGATCTCCTCCAACCTTGTTGTAATCCCTTCGATTCCTTCAGGGTTGCAGTAGGGTTCATAAAAGACCATGTATGGTGAGTCTTCCACCATAAGTGTTCTTTTGTTGAACACACCAAATGATTTTCTTATAGAGGAATACCCAAGAATACTCCTTCATTTGATTTAGCATCAAAAGAATTTAGATATTCCTTCTGTTGTTCATCACAAAACATCTACAACCAAATTTATGGAAGTATAATATGTTAGGCGTTCTTCCAGTCCACGACTCATAAGGTGTCTTATCCAGATTTTTTTTGATGAGACATCTGTCCTACGTGTATCATGTTGTGTTGGTTGCCTTGGCTGACTACTCTTTAGCAGCTGAGTATTCATGATCAATTCCATTGCTACTGCAAAACTCGCTATGAACTTGTTAGTGAATTCAGTACCTTGATTTGGTATGACCTTAAAAATGTTAAGACCTTTTTCATTATAAATTCTCTCCATAAGGTTTGGAGTTTCTTTTGAATGTCAATTTTCATTGCTAAAAACACATTCGAATTGTATTTGGAGAAGTCATCTACTACTACTGCTACTGCTACTACTACTAGTGAGTACTTCATCACACTTACATTTACGAGTTCAATAGGTCCGAAGAGATCCATGAGTAGTAGGTCCAAAAGCTTGTGAGATGTTCTTACAGGCTTGTTATTGAAGGACTTCCTGATTTGTTTGCCTTTTAAGCACGCATCACACACACACATACACACACACTCACACTCCTTTTTTTATGCTACATCTGGTAATCCTCTTACTGGCCTTTTTGTGTTCTAGTTCATTGATAGTCTTGAAATTCAGATGACTCTTCCTCTTGTGCCATAGCCAGGTGACTTCAAGAGTACTTTTAGCTATCAAACATCATACATGTCCTCCGGTAGATTCTGAATCAGCTAGATAAATGTTTCTCTTTCAAGTGCCTATGAGCTTGATTTGGTTAGATTTAACATCTCTTATCAAGCACTTCCCTTGTGTGAACTCTACAGAGTGTCGCTTGTAATAAAAACTGGCTTATACTCAGTAGATTGTATTGTAAGCCTTCGACAAAGTAGACATCTGCTATGCAGACCTTGCCCCTCTACAGAAATTCCCAACACTTCTGATGATGCCTTTGGCATTGCCTGCAAACACCACCCTTGGTCCTTTGTAATCTTTTAAATCCTTTCGAGACCTCTTGTCGCCTGTCATATGTTTAGCACACTCGTTATCGATGTACCAGATATCATTATGTCCAGTGAAACTTGTCGTGAATTTCGCTCCAAATCACAAGGATTGGAACAACCTTCTCAAATCGCAAGCGTATGATTTGTGACAGAGGTAGTATAAAAGATATCGAATTCACAAGAAGGATTTTATGTGAGAATCGGCTTTAGCACATTCGAATCAATTAAGTCAAAAGCAAATTGATAGAGTGGACTAATCTAATTAATATAAAGCAACAAATAAAGTAGGGAGGGAACCGATCAATGGAGAGAAAGTCCCGAAGCTCGGTTTCACTCAAGCAAGATGGAATAAATAATTCAAAGACGATTAAAGAAACTAGTATGAGTTCCAAGTGATTGAATTCTCAACCCAATCGATATCCTAATTGGGTGAAAATTCCGGAATATGATTGAGGTGCCGTATTCCCCTAAGATAGGTAAGTAATAGGGGTTCAGTGTAGACTACCTACAAGAATGAGATTTACAAATTCAACCTCGGGTTACCAACTACGTAAGACTAGAAGAGGTTAGCCCAACTTCTCCTACGCTAAAGATCGGCGTAGTGGTGTAGTTTCTACATACGCGACTAAACCTAATTTCGTCCATCCTAGCCAATATCCCTGCTCGGTAGAGCTTCTTCTCCATAGGTATCCTTTCTACCGATTTGAGTTTTGGTTACTGTAATTATCCAAGGTTAACTTCCCACGAGAATATACTAAGGCGTAGTAATTAAACTCTAAGCTAAAAAATCTAGTCGACACAATCCTCGAAAGGGTACCTATCCCTAGCCTACGGGGTCAACTATCATCTTTTAATTGCACGATTAATTAAAGTGATCCTAAGCCATCGAAAGCTAGAGCGACCGTGAATCAAACCTGTAGTCGAAGGATCAATTCCAATTAACCATTATTACACATTAAAATCCTAACCCTAGGTTACCACAACCCACAACAAAACCAATGATCAATCAACTAATCATCAACCCTGAAGCTTAGGCTAACCCCGAGCTTTGACAACTCATCAAAGCAATAACAAGCATCATCAACAATCAAGCAATAAAAATAATAAAAACCGAAAATAAAGAGAAGAGATAAGAAAATGCTCAACCGATTGAAGAATCCTCGTAAATCTTTGATAAACATGATGGGTGTCACATGCCCGCGCGTAATCTCCAAGTTCTCCTCCAAAGACGGCTTCCTCCTTGAAGAGGAGGAAGAAGAACCCTAGTTTCAAACACTAAAAATCTGAAATGAAGAAGAAAATAAGAGGTGTCTTGGGGAAGTTTACAAAGGAGACAAAGCTTGAATTCCCCTTTACAAATGAGAGGGAAGGGGTATATATAGATCTCCCAACCCTAAAATCTGCTGGAAAGCCCCTTAAGTAAGGGTAAAAAGTGTAAAAATACAAAAGGGTGTGCTTGGTCCTTTAAGTTGTTGAGTCGAGCCCCTTGTTCGCGCTCGACTCGTCCTGCTCATGATTTCTATGAAAACTCTATCAGGAACTAGTCTTCGACTTCAACTAAAAAGTTATAGAGCTCAAACTCAACTACACGTGGTTACTTGAGTCACTCAAATCGTAGCATGAATGAGGAAGTTACGACTAAAATACGAAGACAGCATGCTGAAAACTAGGCGTGCACGGTTCGCAGACTGCCAGACCACTACCGGACAGGCAGCCGGACCGGCAGATGTGGCGGCTGCAACTGGGGGCGGTTCTGTACCAACTGACGAAACCACTACCAGTCCAGCAGCCGATCCAGTAGGTGCTGCGGCGGATACAATTCAGCCCCTCTTCGCGCCTTCGTCTTCCATCGCAATTTTGGAGCCTTTCCTCTCGTCTTCTTGACCCGACCATTTCACAACTTTTGTTTGCGACTCAATGAAATTTGATTTGGGCTCTTGTTGGGTCTAATTTGGGTCTGTTTGTGCCTCGATTTGTGGGCTGGAACGTGGAGTATGTGCGATCCTTCTCGTCCTCTTTTCTTCTCCAAATTGAGGCTTTTCTATCCATCTTCTCCACCTAATTTCTCCACGAAATTTTCTCATGACTTGATGATCTTCAGTTCGAGCTTAACCCTGATCAATTATGGGCTCGTTTGGGCTTTGGGATGCGGGTTGGAGTGTGCAAATGGATATGAACAATCTTCTAAATCCTTCCGAGTTTTCTAACCTTCAAAATACAACTCAAACACACTCAAAAGCGCATCAAATCGTACTAAAAAGAAAAATTAACCTGAAATTTCCAAAGAACACATATTCGCACATGAACACAACAATTATACGTAAATCTTACAAAATATAAAAGTGAAAAGTGCAAGAAAAATGATAATTTTCACGTTCATCATCCCCACACACTTAAGCTTTGATCGTCCCCAAGCAAATTAAACATTTAAGCACATAATAAAACGAGGTCGGAAAGTTATTGGAAGCTTGTTAGACATGAATTTCTCTTTTTATTGAGCACTTTCCACTTTTTGATTCACCGATCTTGCCTTAATCATTTTCTTTCAAGGAATTTGATAGACGAATAGAGGAATATAAAGACATAGGAATTCAGAAAGGCACGTAGTCTTTTTATCTCACTTAATACCCTAGGCCACGCGCTAAGAGCTCTCACTCCAATGCCAAAACATGCTTTTGTGAATTGACCTTGGACGACTCGTTATTTTTAAAAATCCTCGACTCTAGGTGGTTCGACTCGGTTCTTTTTTAGGAAGATGTCACACACTCACCCCGTGTAGCTGATGCAGCTCTTTCTCCCTCGAGCCAACTGATTTTCACTTTTATCTCTCAATTACTCATTTTTCCATCGTGCTTAGTCCAAAAGAAATACAATTGTTATTCTTGTTCTTTTTTTGTTCTTTTACAGTGCAATACTCTTTTTTAGACTTCTCAAGATACATCAACTACAACACACTTGAATTTTTGCTTCATAGCTTTATTCATTTTTTTTTTCCTAGTTTTATACAACATAATTTTTTTCTTTTTATGCTCAATTGAAAGCTAGAGTATACAATCTTTCACTAGAATTATTACAATCAAAGGAATGCACTGACTTTGCCTGGCGACCTTATCCACCTTATCGCTCCTCCTACATCTCCTTCATATTTTTTCTACCTAAGGCCAATTCATTCTATTTTCACAAGTTCGTTTTTAATTGTGTCGTGTGTGTTTTGGAATTACACTAATGCTCACAAGTAGAAAAAATATGGGGGCTAAGTTATTTAATTTACGAATGCAATCCTCCTTACTATGCCCAAACATTCATCTACCCTTAAATCGTATCAACCAATTTATCTCATTGATTTTTAGGCAAGAATCCTCTAGTGTTTTCTGCTCAATTTTTAGAGGTTTCAATTTTTAAATTTCAAAAGTCGAGACACTTCAGATACTTCTTCCTCACGAATCAAGCAATAAGCTAACTCAACAATCATTCAACCAAGCAACATTATTCAATCAAAGAAAAAAAAACATAGAAACAAAATATGGTAGAGTGGAATAGATCATAGCTACGAGCAATTTAATCAATAGTGAGGAACATCCTCTTCAAGCACATAAAAATAAAAATCTTTCCATCCTCCCCACAAACTTGGGTGAAATTCTCAAGCCCAAATAGTAAAAGAGGTGGAATTCATGCATTTCCCAAAGATCATCAATCAAAATCTCATAACTATTCACATTTCCAAACTAACCATTTATTCAAACAAAGATTCAAAGATTCAAGAGATATATAGGTACACGATTTAATGATTGATTATGCGAATATGAGAATAGAACCTCAATTAATGCAAACAATGTCTCTCCTTCCCCATAAACTTAAATGCAAGCATATCATTTAAGTAAGCATATGAAAGAAGTGCATGCAAAGACAAGTCAACATATACTCAAATTCACCCAAAAAAATAAAAATAAATAAATAAATAAATAAAAAATCAATCATGAAAATCCAGTACAAACAAAGATAACACAAATCACATGATTACAAATTATGCACGTGCAAAAGGAATAGGTAGAGAGATAGAGTAAAGCTCACTCATTTGAGGTGTCAACTCTCTATATTTCCCTTTCTCCATTACTTTGAGGACTACTCATCTTGATTTGGCATCATCAATGCTTGGGGATTTTTCTTCAAGATTTTGGCTCTTTCACCTCGTTCATGTCCCCAAGAGTCAATTACCTATTCACATAACTCAGGAATTCATCAAATCTTAAAAGAAAAAAACTAAATTAAGAATAAATAAAATTAAATCCTGAGAAAGTGATACAAATTTTATGCTTGGGTTGTGTCTCAAGAAGCGCTTTTAAAGTCAACGCCCGACTTCCACAAGTGTTATCAGGGATCCAGAACAAATGTCAATCATGCCATGCTTTTGTTTGCTCAAGAAATATAAATGATCCACCAACATAGACATGGCATGATGGATCACAAATAAGATATGAACATATGATTTATGCAAGAAAATATGTTTAATGTCCATAATCGATGCAAGTTTTTCAAAATTTGAAAGAAATGACGAATCAAAACTTGCATCTCAACCACTAAACAATGCCTCCACAAATGGATCATTAACAAGAATGTGATCATAATCACACACTTTGTTGAGACATTGTGATTGCTCTTCCAAAGGTAATGCATTGTCTTGTTTGGAATAATTATCACTATTTTTCGAAGATGGCTCATGAGAGAGGGGGTTTTCATTCTCCTCTTCTTTCTCCTCTTCCCTCAAGTGCACACTTTCGTCTACGTTTCTCTCCAAGACATATTTAAATAGATGAGCTTCCATAACCTTACAGTGTGCCAAAAGTTCATCAAACTTTTGATCGTGCTCGTCCTTGTCTTTCCTCATTTCTTCTTTCAATGCATCGACCAAAGAAATGTGGTAAGACTTGGATGACTCAAATGTTTGATGACTTGAGGAGAGAAAAATTTGATTACGCTCCCATCCCAATTCATAAATGTTTATAAAATAATTATAACCCACGAATTGAGAAGGGTGGGTGGAAGGATAATACATTTGTGAAGAAAAATGGTTAGAAGAGTCACAATCGGTAGAAACGTGGCCCTCCTCCCCACAAACTTGACATTGCACTACTTCCACATTTTTTAGGAGAAAAATAAGAGCCATCATCATGCATAAAAGGTAATGCGTTCACTTCGGAAGAATTGAGAGCATAACTCTCAAGCAAATACCGATAATGATCGGGGTTCATTTTTATAGATTTTTTTTATTTTATAAAAATAAAAAGAAAATGACCTAATCTAACTCTAATTGTTCTTAAACTAAATCCACAAGAAGGAAATCCTCCCCGGCAATGACGTCATGAACTTGCCACGAAAGTCGCTCCAAATAACAAGGACTGGAACAACCTTCTCAAATCGCAAGTGTACGATTTGTGATAGAGGTAGTATAAAAGATATCGAATCCACATGGACGATTTTCTGTGAGAATCGACTTTAGCACTTTCGAGTTAATTAGGTCAAAAGTAAATTGATAGAGTTGATTAATCTACTTAATAGGGATAATTACAAAATGGTCGCCGAACTATTAGAAAGTTTAGTCTTTTGCTAGTTACTCTCAAGCTGTTGTAGAAAGTTACTACATTCTATAGCCAGAGCTTGCTGCATGTTATTGCTTACTACTGCATTGGTGCTTGGTGTGCTTACGACAGTTGACTTCCCCTTGTCAAGTTTACAGCCTCTGCATGATCGTCAACTCTTTCTCCATGAGGAAAATGAGTGATTCACTGTCAAAATATGAAGAGTCGCGATCAAGGTTTGAATCTTCACAAGTTGTAGGTTCCCTTGAAGATAGTGAAACAACTTTGATGGCTTCTATTTCACTCAAGAAAGCCTTTGTATGGTTGCCTCTTGGATGCTTCTTCACAAAACATGTAAATCACTTCATAAACAAAGCTATCTCCTCCTCAGCAATAACTTAAAGTTGTTGCTTTGGCATGATGGTGATTACTGGAACCATTTGGAGTTCATATGAGGGGCTGCTTGCTACTAGGGATTTGTTTATAGTAGCACTCTCTTCTTCTTCTCTCTTTCTATGGTAAATATCATATTTTTAAAGGATTTGAGATCAGAGAGGAGTTCGTGAATGCTCTTCTTACCTAGTTTCTTTGAACTTCTCACCCGGAACATTTTTTACATCCCAGTCCGATGTGAGAGCTCGTAGCAGCTTAGTTATCTCCTGGTGGGAGTAGTCTCTCCCAAAAGACCCCAACTCATTCAGGATTGTTGTGCATCTAGCATCTAGGCCATTTAGAGCATCTCTAGGTTTTTCCTTGAAGAACTCAAAATTTAGAGTTGTAGTCTCATCACAAGTCTCCCTTAGCAAGTCCAAAATGTCCTTGGCATTTTACATGTCTTGACTTTACTAAAAGTATCCTTGTCTAATGTGGTTCAAATACTTTGAGCAGTAGTTTGTTGCTTACTATAAGAAACTTGTTCTTACAGCAAAGCTGATACAGTAAGCTAACTTTAGGTAGTATGCACGAAGCAGACTAGTCTTAGGTTACTTATTGTAAGCAATGCTCAGGTAGAGTTTTATGTAGCGAAATATTCCAAATCCGTTTTCTTAAAAATCAATGTAGTACGTAAGTAGTATGCCAACACTCTTCCGTTGCACAGGAAAAAATCACTAAGTTGTTCACACAGTGCAAACTTAGCTATGGTGAAATCTAAGCCCGACTTAGTTGCTTACATTAGTTTTTGCCTATCCTCAGAAGGGTACTCCTCTACTATTCAAATGAAGACTCCCCGTTCAAAAACTGCTCATGAGATTGGTTTAATGAAAGTTTTTCTTCAACTTCTAGTAGCTGCCTCTAAACTTGAATATCAGTTGAGATATGGGCAAGCGTTCTTGTTTGAGAAGGATTAGGAGCAAAGCTTGAGAGCTAGCTTGACTTGAGAATCTTGATGCAACTTGAATGCTTTTGTTGCTTGCTTCTATTTGCTCTTTTATACTTCGCACAACACTTGTAAGAATATCCGAGTGTTATTTGCATTGAAACTTTGAATAAGAATTCTTAAGTGCTTGGTGCGAAGTAATTTCAAATGCTCAATTATTCGGTAGCCTATGCTTCGTCCTCTATCTTCTTCTATTTATAGCAGTTGGGATTTCTTCTCGTTGAAGAGTGAGAAAATATTCCCATTAACATCTAATTCTCCTCGTACGACTTTAGAGCCATTTTCCTTTCTGCAGATATTAGGTCAGAATGATTGCGGCTTGATGTTAGTGTTCAGTGCTGCTTTTGCTTTTTGTCAGGTAACGTGTCCCCACGTGATTAGATAGTTAGTATAAGATTTGAATCTTGTCTCTACTAGCTATATTTTTTTAATATCGAACATCTGACTTTTGACCTTTGACCTTTGACACTATTGACATGGCTTCAACTGATACCAATTGATGCAGCGAGTGTGTACATAGATACCAATTGATGCAGCGGTGATAGCAGGATCGCATCGCGGCAGCATGATTTAGGATCGTACGGATGGCAACATGATACCAATTGATGCAGCGAGTGTATACATAGACAAAGAAATACAAGCAAACATAAAGAAACACTAACAAACGTATTCCGTTGATACTACGTATACTGGAACAAATGCCAATAAGAAGGAAGCAAACCCAAACTTTAATGACTAATAGAATTACAAATTATACCTATTTATAATAATAGATATCTAACATAGCACAAAGCATAATGTGAGACAAAATAGACCTATTTATACTAGGAGATTTTGGCAGACCATAAAGCACAAAATAATGTAGGACAAAGAAAAATAAAGCTAATGAAAATTTTATAAACTAAAACAAATGAAACTTTATTTTATCAAGCACGACCGGGTCATGTTTAGCCAAGAACATCAAAGTAGATTCGTCTCCATCAATTCCTCAACTAGTTTTTTGTAACATTGCCCTCCTGCAGTTGACTCTGCAGCATCTTTATGACTTTGTCTCCTTTAATGCATTCTAAAGACAATCTTTTGCGACATTTGGCTACATTTTCTCACATTATTAACAAAAACACTAATTGACGGATGCAAATAGTAGCGTGGCCGATGCATATAGAAAGTGTGTGAAGAATAATAAACAATAACTACGTGTGTGACTATTGAGATATGTGCCTGTGAAGAACTGATAGATAGGAAAATGTGCATTAATTTAGATGTTAAGATTGCGTTTTTATTTAAGTTTTGGTTATTGCACTTATCATTTTTCTACCTATGGGACTTTCTTGGTCCGAATTACTTGATTGCTCTTTTGGTGTCCATTTTAATAGAACCGAAGGTTTTTTGAATCAAGACGAAGGGACACTTATCGGGTTGGGCCTGACACTAGGCGATTTGGTGTCAAAGTCCAACCCGCATTAAGACTGTTGAAGTAAAGATGGACCAATTATGACTAGGTTATGCTTAATGACCTTAGGCATTAAAGAGAAAGGGGATAAATGCCCATAAAGCACGGGCATGTACAAGAAAGCCCGCATGGGCTTTCAGTTGAAGAAAATTGGTTGCTTTGATATGGAAACAAAGAGAGCTCATGATGGTATATTGTTTAAGAGGAGGAGAAAATAATAAAAGAGGCACGCAACATTACTGGAGCATAATTGATCAAGGCAAGGCGAGAAAGATCAAGATTTCACGTCTTCGTTTCTTTAAATTTTTTCCTTTAAATTCATGTTATTTATTTTATTTATGCTGTTAAACGCTGATATATACTGTTAATAGCTTAATTTTAGTCCCTAATTAATGTTTGAACCCTAGTTTGGTTGACTTGTAATTCTTATGGTTGTTGCTTTTGGATTATATTTTGGAACCTTTTTATATTATTCAGTTTAATTGTTTTTATATGTAGACGATTATTTTAGATTGGTCACCTACGTTAATTTGACCATGTATTTACAGCTAGGGTATTTTCATAATACATAATTGTTATGACTTTATACCCATTGATAGCAAATAGTGAATAATTTGCTGGATAACATAAATCAGGGTTAGTTGGACCGAGCTTGTGAGTCCAACACTTTGTCTAGCCTATTATCCTAATTCTAAGTGGTTATCCAATTAGATCTAGAGAGTTTGTTATAGATTGTTTGGTTAGATAGATTAATCAAAGAGCTTATTTTGGTTAATTAAAATTAAGGGATAATTTGAATCAAAAGAGATTACTGTTGATTTAGGGTAGAAGTTCTAGGATTAATTGAATGATAGTTGCATTAATTACAAGGGTTAATCAGACTAGGGGGATAACTAGATTAGGGGTTGGGATTTTTTAATATTTATTTGAGTTAAAATCACTTTTATTGCTTATTTTTCAATTCATCTTTGAGATTAATAGTTTATTTAGTAAAATCAAATCAAACTCTCTCATTTAATGTTTTTGTTTGTTTCAATTAATTAATATATAAAACATGAATAATCGGACTGCTTCTTGTGAGATCAACCCTAACTTACCACTTCTAGAAATTAGAAAAGGGCTAACTAAGGATATTAATTTTTCCGTGCCTCGACAACACGATCAAGAACACTTAGGGCCTGCTTGGTTGGGGGGTTTAGGAGTAGGGAATGAGAAATAATGAGGACTCATTCTCATTTATGGTGCTTGGTACATAATAAATATGTTAATCATTGCCCCTTTTTATTAGCAATTCCCCTCACTTCATTCTATAGTATGATTGACCCTTCTTTCATACCAATTATCATTGTCATTGCACCTTATTAATATATAATTTCCCTCCATCAATTATAAAAAAATCCCCAAAAGAGACGTTAATTGGAAATAAAACCCGTTTCATGATTTTTTTTTAATATTTTAATACAATATTGAAACACTTATTTATTATAGTAGACACCAAATTTTACTAACTCTAAAATTCTAATGGTAATATAATTACTATATAAGAAATTAAATGCAACGAAATGAAATAATTATCCTAGCAGATAAACTGACAAATAAAATAAAATACATCATAATAACCAAAGATGCATCAAATCACATTTGTGTCACCACCATTGACCTACGAATACAGTTTTCACTAGCCACTTATTTCTCTTGCTGGGAAAAATGTCTTTTGCCTTTGCTTATGTTTTATAATACTGTTAATATTGTTTTTAAAAAACAGTTTAGTTATGTAAAAAATTGCAATCTTGTGGTCAATTATTGTATGACTTGTCGATCATAAAATAAAATACATCTCCTTTAATATTTTTAAAATTCAAATGCATCCGGTAAATTTCCGGCTTCAATTATCAACGTGATGCTTGAAAAAGGCATTTTTCATTTACCCGCTCCCCACAAAAAAATGTCTCAAATAATGAGAATTTGTCACAATTTATGAGAAGTTATCTCAAATAATGAGTATTTGTCACAACTTATAGCATTTTTGTCGTGTCAATAATTCGGGTACAAATAATATATTTGTAGACAAAAGTTATCTCAAATGCGTTCTCAAATATCTTTTTTTTAATAACTAGTTATCTTTAAAAGTAATCTTAATTAAAATGGTCTAGATCTCAAATAGCTTGTAGAGAGATTTGTGATAACAAGTTCTCACAAATAATTTATTATTAGTAATCATAATTTTAATCTCAAAAATATTATATAAAAGATCTCTTTTTCTTTTTATTGTAGGGTTCGTAATGTAACTATATATACATCAATTTCGAACCTAAGTAAACGAAAACGATGATTTGATATGATTATGCTATCAAAGAAGATTCTAGAACACAATCCTCTTCCCAAAATAATAGTGATCCTCAATATAATCAAATCCCGTGATTAAAGCTGTTAGTTAGGGATTACCATTACTGTTGTAATTCTTATGTTATATAATACTGTGTAAATGGGTTAATGTATTCAATTAACAGTTCATACATTCTTTTGTCATATTGCTACTCTTATATGGTATCACAGCCTCTCTCTAACGAGATATATTCCGATCCTTCTTCCGCCCATCATGACTACCGAGAGTAGCACCATCTCCGACAGCACTGGCCCCTCCTCCTCCCAACTTCCGCCGATAATTCCTATTTCCACTCATCATCACCTTCCGATAAAACTAACACCTTCCAATTTCCCGTCCTGGCGCAATCATCTTTGCGCTCTCCTAAATGGGTTTTCTCTGATCGGACACATCAACGGCGAAACACCACAACCTGACGCCGAGGTCGATGCTGCTGCCGCCTCACGCTGGTTTCAACAAGACCAGCTCCTCCTCGCGGAAATTCTTGGCTCCGTTTCGTCTGATATTTTGCCTATTCTTTCGTCTGCAACGACTGCAGCGGCAGCCTGGAATACTCTCACTCGGGCTTTTGCGAGCACATCCCGGGCTCATGTTATGCAGTTGAAAACTGCCCTATCCAAGGCTTCCATTGGCTCTCGCTCTATCTCGGAATATGTCAACTACATCAAAGCCATGACCGATGAACTCGGTCTCATCGATGCTCCTGTCAAAGATGATGATCTGACCCTCTACATCATCAATGGCCTTAACCAGGATTATCGAGATATTGTTAGCTCCGTTCGCACTCGTGAGACTCCCTTTCGCTTCGAAGAACTTCGGGATCGACTGGTTGAACATGAAATCTACCTTAAACAAATTGCCACTGATGCCACCAATCTGGTTGCAACCGCCAATACCGCAACCTCAGGCTCCTCTCATGGAAAATCTAACTCCAAAAATTCCAATGGAGGTCATTGGCAATTCTCTCACAATCGTGGCGGCAGCCGTGGGGGTCAGTCCAACCGTGGTGGTCGTCAAAATGGTCGTAACCAGAACACTCCCACTTCGCAGGTTCCCATTTATTGCCAAATGTGTGGCATCAAGGGCCACACCGCTCCCTACTGTCGTCGCCCCCCTCTCACAGCCAACATGGCCCAATCCCCACATCATTTCCAATCGCCGACTCCGTGGCTCGTGGACTCCGGTGCATCTCATCACTTAACGAATGATCTCAACAACCTTTCCATTCACTCTGAGTATGACGGAACTGATGAAATTCAAATCGCTGATGGAACGGGACTCCCAATTTCACACACTGGTATTTCTCATATTATCAGTCCCTCTCGTTCTTTTATTTTATCCGATGTCTTATGTGTCCCTGGCGCTGCAAAAAATCTGGTTTCTGTACACCAATTCACAAAGGCCAATAATGTATCGTTAGAATTCTATCTTGACTATTTTCTGGTTAAGGATCAAATCACGGGGATCGCCCTGGCTCGAGGACCATGTAAAGTCGGTGTGTATCAAATGCGACCCTCACTGTCCAACTCCGGTTCTAAACAGGCTACACTTGGAGTTCGAACCTCACCTCAGCATTGGCATGCCCGTCTCGGCCATCCTTCTAAACGGACTAGCTCCTTTATGTTATCTCAATTTAATTTACCCGTTATTCATAAGTATGGTGGTTTCACAGATGATTGTATTTCTTGTAGTGTGAGCAAGGCTCATAAACTGCCTTTCGGAGACTCGTCTTTTGTTGCTACTTCTCCACTGGAATTTTTATATGCTGATGTTTGGGGCCCTGCCCCTATTATATCTGTTGATGGCTGTCAATATTTTTTACTGATTGTTGATTTATTTAGTCGTTACTGCTGGGTATATACATTGAACGCCAAGTCTCAGGTTGCAACCATCTTTCGTCAATTCCGCTTGCTTGTTGAGAAGCGGTTTCATACTCAAATTAAAAACTTCTACACTGACAACGGTGGAGAATTCCTTGCACTTAAACCATATCTCATTGCTAATGGCATCAACTGGCTCACTACGGCCCCTCATACCCCACAACAGAATGGGATTTCTGAACGTCGAAATCGTCACATCTTAGAAATCACTCGGGCCCTACTTCATCATGCTCATCTCCCCGCCACCTTTTGGGCTTTTGCGGTGCAGACAGCTACTTATCTCATCAACCGCACCCCAACTTCACTTCTCGGCAAAGAAAGTCCATTTCAGAAACTATTTCGCAGCACTCCAAATTATCTCAAATTGCGAACTTTTGGTTGCATCTGCTTTCCATGGCTCCGACCATATCGTCTTGGCAAGCTCAACTTCCCTTCCAAAACCTTGTATCTTTGTTGGATACTCCACCAGTCAAAGTGCCTACCGCTGTTACGACCCGGAAACTAGTCGTGTTTATGTCTCCCGCCATGTCAAATTCTCCGAATTTTCATATTGGGACTTCAATGTTCCTCCCACTGGCCATCACACCATGCCATCAGGTTCGCTATGCAGTAATGAAAATTCAAAGTCTTCTACTGCCTCTCCACCTACTGACTCACCACCACTTCTTTCCTTACCAAAAGTGACGCCTCACCCACCTTCCCATGCAGCGTCACAATCCCATGCAACACCTCATGCAATGTCCCGCTCCCATGCACGGTCTCCCTTACGACCATCCACCCCTCGAAACTTATCGACGACTCCTCTTACCACCTCCTCTACCGAGCCTCCACCACAGCCAGCCCCGCGCACTCATCAGATGCGCACTCGTGCTCAAAATAATATATTCAAGCCTAAACGTCACTTCATGGCCACTAAATATCCTCTTCCTGTCGATATTGAGCCCACATGCATCTCTCAAGCTCTAGCTAGTCCTCATTGGCGCCAAGCCATGTCTGAGGAATTCACTGCTCTTCAACGTCACGGTAATGGGATCTCGTCTTGCCTCCTTCTCACGCCAATATTGTTGGGTGCAAATGGGTATTCCGCATCAAACGTAAATCTGATGGTACGATTGAACGATATAAGGCCCGGTTGGTTGCCAAAGGATTTCATCAGCGTCCAGGTGTTGATTTTCACGAAACCTTCAGTCCGGTGGTCAAACCCGTTACCATCCGAACGGTTCTCACTCTTGCTCTCTCCGCAAACTGGCCTTTGAAACAACTTGATATCAGTAATGCTTTTCTCCGTGGCAACCTTGCTGTGCCGGTCTACATGTCTCAACCGCCTGGCTTCGTCGACTCCAAGCATCCTCAGCATGTATGCCTTCTTCGTAAGTCCTTGTATGGTTTGCGTCAGGCCCCCCGCGAATGGTACAATGCTCTCGGCTCCGCTCTTTTAACCTTCGGCTTTGTTCAATCTAAAGCTGACCATTCCTTATTTATATATTATCATGGCGATGTTCGTCTATTGGTTCTTGTATATGTGGATGATTTAATTGTTACAGGTTCAAGTTCTCGTCATGTAGAGCAGTTAATCAGCCACTTACAATTAAAATTTGCAGTCAAGGATCTCGGCTCTCTATCCTTTTTTCTCGGCATTGAAGTGGCCCATTGCAAGGAGGGCTTATTTCTGTCTCAACACAAATACATTGTTGATCTTCTACAACGCCATCACATGGACGGCGCCAAACCGTTGCGCACGCCCATTAATCCCAAAGGCTCCTCGGATGGCTCTTTGGTTGACCCCACTGAATATCGCAGTGCAATTGGCGGCTTACAATACTTATCTCTTACTCGCCCAGACATCTGCTTCACCGTGAATCGCCTAGCTCAACGTATGGCTTCACCTTCGGCTACTGATTGGGGTGAAGTAAAGTGTCTTTTTCGCTACTTGAAGGGTACTCTTCATTTCGGCCTAGTTCTCCGTAAGCCCAAACATCTACGTCTTACGGCGTTCTCCGACTCCGACTATGGTGGTGATATAAAAGACTGCAAATCTACCTCTGCCTACATCATATTTCTTGGTGGGAATCCTATCTCGTGGCGATCTCGTAAACAAACAGGTGTCGCCCGATCATCCACTGAAGCTGAGTATCGCGCACTTGCTTCTGCTGCCTCTGAAGTTGGATGGATAGTAAATTTATTCACAGAACTTCGCATCCCGGTCACAACTACTCCAAAACTACTCTGCGATAATATGAGTGCAACACGTCTCGCTCTTCATCCAATTCAACATTCCCGGATGAAACACATCGCTATTGATGTCCACTTTGTTCGTGATCTTGCAACCAAGGGAGTCTTATCTGTCTCCTACGTTCGAACTGTTGATCAACTAGCCGATCTTCTAACAAAGGCCCTTCCACGATCACGTTTTGAGGATCTTCGTTCCAAAATCTCTGTTGCTGATGGAACGTCCATTTTGCGGGGGCGTATCAAAGAAGATTCTAGAACACAATCCTCTTCCCAAAATAATAGTGATCCTCAATATAATCAAATCCCGTGATTAAAGCTGTTAGTTAGGGATTACCATTACTGTTGTAATTCTTATGTTATATAATACTGTGTAAATGTGTTAATTTATTCAATTAACAGTTCATACATTCTTTTGTCATATTGCTACTCTTATATATGCATATATAATGTGGCTATTTCTTTATGTATACTAGTAGTATCCCCGTGCGATGCACGGTTTGTAAGTGTAAATGAATAAATTAATATTTTTTTTATATTTTTATATAATTTTAATATAATAAAATATTATAATCAATAAATAATAAGATATGAAAAATTATATGTTAATGAAAAAAGAGTGCAGTGAAAAGTATTAATGACTAAAATATATATTAGAATGGATATTTATTTTTCTTAATATATGAATATCTCTAGCATCCTTCCGTAGAAGTCATGTTGATGATTGGGGCTGGAATTGCAATATGCGGTTGACAGAAGATATATTTGTAATGTTAAAAATTAGTTACCGTCTTCATAAATAATTTTTCATTAATAATAGTCAAGAAATATATAAAAAGAAAATAATTTTAAGAAAATATGTTTTTTTTTGCCCAGACAAAATCAGCCCAAATAACTTTATCATATTTATTTAGGCGAATATATGGCATGTTATTGCCAATAATTGTGTTTTATATTGGGTTGAATTTTATATACCAAAAATTGTGATTTTCAGAATTGGTAATAAATTTTGGGCGGGAAAAACTTCAAAGTTACTAATTTCAGTGGATTTTGTTATTATATTAAGTATAGATAGTTGTTTCCAAATTCTAATCATAAGACCTCCAAATATGACGACATTGAAGTTGGAGAAGAATGCAGCTTTGGGTCACCCAACCCATTACACGGCCCATGCGATATGAGTCGAGTCTTACATGCGTTTTTTCCTAATTTTTAAGGATTTTCACCCTTCAACTCATATCTTAATTCTCCAACTATAAAGGGGGACCTAAAGATAAAATTTTATACATCTTCTGTCATAATTTGGAGTGTCAAGCAAGGGATTCAAGGAAGAGTTCAAGAATTCAAGAGCAAGAAACATTCAGTTATATCTTTTTAATTGTTTTGTTCTTAGCTACTTATGATATTTTTGAGGATTCATTTTTTACTACCGAGAGGTTTATTATTAAACTCTGACACTAAAAAATACACAAATTGAAATATAATGGTTCCTAGAGAAAAATCAATTGGGCTTCATTACTGAGCCCAGAATATGAATACTTATCAATCACAAACTTGGAAATTATAATATGATATACTGCCTTGAGTTTGAGTTGAAAATGTTATGTTGCGAGATTTGCGTAAATCAATTGTAACTTATTACCAACTTTAAATGCAATTCCGGAATTAAATGGTTTGAATGTTTTAACATATATAAGGTAATATCAATTAATGCAGCCAATTATACCATATATAATGCTTAATCAATTAATGCAGCTAATATTGAAGTTTTCCAGAATCAACAGTGCTGTTTTAGGCGGGAAAATGTTGATATTACTATTCATGGCGGATTTTGTTATATTATATAGTATAGATAAAGATTTGAATCATAAACTTAGAAGGTTGTCGTATTGTTATGGAATGATGATGACTAAATCAATTTATAATATTTTTATTGTAGATTGTAGATTTGGTTTAAAATGGGGAAATTGCTTAATCATTGGCATAATTTTAATTCCTGATATGAATCTTGACTATTCCAATACAAAGATATGATGTATTAATTCTATGTGATTGATTAGCTGAATATAATCAATTTGATACGTTTGTTAATTGTTATGTTGCGAGATTTTAGTTTATTATTGCACGGTTTGTTAATTCCGGAATTAAATGATTTTAATGTTTTACCATATATATAAGATAATATAAATTAATGCAGCTAATTATACCATAAATATAAATTAATGCAGCTAATATTTAATTTCCAGAAATAGTATAGTTATTTGGGCGGGAAAATGTTTATATTACTATTTTAGGCGGATTTTGTTATATTATATAGTATAGATATAATGGTAAAATGATGTTTTTTTCATTAAATTAAGGTTCAAACAGATCGTACACTTAAACGTTTTCGGCTGGCCGACTGATAGGTATGGCCCAGTCACTTCGGATCGGGTTGACACTTCGGACCAAATAAACCCGACCCGAACACCCCGGCCCACTAACCGGCCCAGAAGTATGCGTCCCAAATAATGTGGCCTAATGGGCGCGGCCCAACTGCAGCGTATTCCACGATTCAAGGCCCACGATCTGCTCCCAACTTCCATGCAACGGAAAGGAGGCGCGATAATAGGGAGTTAGTTAGGGTTCAGGATTGAATAGTATAAATAGGAGAATGAAACTCGGAATTAGGGTTGGTTTTTTGTATTCTGAAACTATAGTGTGTAACTGGAAAAAAGAAGAGAAATAAACACCTCGGCCAGTGCCATTTTCTGTCCGTGGACGTAGATCTCCGGATCGAACCACGTATATCTTGTGTGTTTTTATATTTCTTGCACTGATTTAGGCTGAATTGATTGGATACCGGATTGCGCTTTATCACCGACCAAAGTCTCATATTCGGATATCACGTCAACAATTGAAATTCAGAGTTGTCCCTCTTGCATTTGATAAAAATCATTTAAAAATTGTATACTTCTATGTTACAACTGAAAAATGTTGTATATGATAATTACTCAAAATATTGTGAACTTCTATTTTTGTATGATCATGGAGGAATTCAGTGGGATTCGATCTATGAGTGACAATTTCCAGCACGATTTAAATAATTCGACCGAACTCAAAAATTTAGAGTAAGGGTTGATTCTAAACAAGTTCTGTTAGAAATCGATCAAACCCGAATGACCCGCAAGAAGATGCATCGGGCGGGCCGGATCACTCACAGCCCATTTTCTGAAAAATAAAATAAAAATTTGGATATTAATAATGTTATATGAATTTGGAATATTCATTTGTGTTGAATTGCTATTTATAATTTTAGATTTTTTTTTTAACTTGTTTTGCGGACATATATAATATGTATTTTATGTTGTTCACTTGTATTTGTATTATCTACTTTGTACTATTTAATCTTGTGGGGCATGAACATATGATTAGCAATGCATTAAATGCAATTCGAAAATATAAAAATATATATATTTTGATGTTTTCATATTTCAGTGTTTATAATTATTTTAAGTTACATGGAAAATAAAAGAAATGTGATGATTTTTTTCTAATTCGAGTTGAAAAGGAGTTGGCGAGTCAACTCGCAACCTGACCAAGTCAAATTTGGGTTGATGGGTCTCAATTCATTCGGGTTGAAAAACAATTCACAATAAGCATATCTCAATTAAACCGGCGAAAAGTATGCCAACTTAAGTGTAATCAATTCCCTAAATCAGATGATTTTTTTTTTTTTAATACATATAGCAAAGCATGCATTATGAAAAAAGGAAAAAGAAAAAAGAGACAATTTGAAAAGAGTAAATCATGTCCTTGATTTGATGTAATTACAAAGAATTGAAAGGTGAAAGTTATGAAGGGAAAGGGGAGAAATTCCCCGGTTTGCTCCAAAATATAATGGAGACAATTTTCAATCTTTATCGCCTTAAATAAATTAATAATTATCATTGCACCTGCACCCAGTCAAATCTGATTACCTTTAACTGTTCGTGGTCAATCACTGCGGCCCGGACAAGTAAAAAGATCAAAAATATTAATGTGCTTCCTTCCTTGCATTTAATTTTAATGTTTTAATTTTGATTCATCCGAATAACAATTTATATTAAAACTAGTAGTATCCCCGTGCGATGCACGGTTTATAAGTACAAATGAATAGATTAATATTTTTTTATATTTTTATATAATTTTAATATAATAAAATATTACAATCAATAAATAATAAGATATGAAAAATTATATGTTAATGGAAAAAGAGTGCAGTGAAAAGTATTAAAGATTAAAATATATATTAGAATGGATATTTATTTTTCTTAATGTATGAATATCTCTAGTATCCTTCCATAGAAGTCATGTTGATGATTGGAGCTGGAATTGCAATATGCGGTTGACAGAGGATATATTTGTAATGTTAAAAATTAGTTACCGTCTTCATAAATAATTTTTCATTAATAATAGTCAATAAATTTATAAAAAGAAAATAATTTTAAAAAAATATGTTTTTTTCGGCCCAGACAAAATCAGCCCAAATAGCTTTATCATATTTATTTAGGCTAATATATGGCAAGTTATTGCAAATAATTGTGTTTTATATTGGGTTGAATTTTATATACCAAAAATTGTGATTTCCAGAATTGGTAATAGATTTTGGGCGGAAAAACTTCAAAGTTACTAATTTCAGTGGATTTTGTTATTATATTATGTATAGATGTATAGATGTATAGATAGTTGTTTCTAAATTCTAACCATAAGACCTCCAAATATGACGACATTGAAGTTGGAGAAGAATGCAGTTTTGAGTCACCCAGCCCATTACACGGCCCATGCGATATGAGTCGAGTCTTACATGCGTTTTTTCCTAATTTTTTGAGAATTTTCACCCTTCAACTCATATCTTAATTCCCCAACTATAAAGGGGATCTAAAGATAAATTTTTATACATCTTATGTCATAATTTGGAGTGTCAAGCAAGGGATTCAAGGAAGAGTTCAAGAATTCAAGAGCAAGAAACATTCAGTTATATCTTTTTAATTGTTTTGTTCTTAGCTACTTATGATATTTTTTAGGATTCATTTTTTACTACCGAGAGGTTTATTATTAAACTCTGACACTCAAAACTACACAGATTGAAATACAATGGTTCCTGAAGAAAAACACCTTCCTGGAGAAAAATCAATTGGGCTTCATTATCGAGCCAAGAATATGAATACTTATCAATCACAATCTTTGGAAATTATAATATGATATACTGTCTTGAGTTTTGAGTTGAAAAGGTTATGTTGCGAGATTCGTGTAAATCAATTGTAACTTATTACCAAATTTAAATGCAATTCCGGAATTAAATGGTTTGAATGTTTTAACATATACTACCTCCGTCCGAGCTTAACCTGCCTACTTGCCATTTTAGTTTGTCCCACCTTAACCTGCCTACCCCATAAATAGCAAATTTCTCTCACAATCTCCACCTTTAAAAAAGTCAAAGATTCCACAAAATATATTTTTTCTTAATCCCCGTGCCCGGTCAACCTAGGCAGGTTAAGCCGGGACGGAGGGAGTATAAGGTAGTATCAATTAATGCAGTCAATTATACCATATATAAGGCTTAACCAATTAATGCAGCTAATATTGAAGTTTACCAGAATTAGTAATGTTGTTTTAGGCGGGAAAATGTTGATATTACTATTTTTGACGGATTTTGTTATATTATATAGTATAGATTTGAAATTTTATCTTCAAATTCATTTATATAACATAAAGTACAATTCCTGATCAAGTGAGGTTGATGAAAATCGATCATTGACCATTAATATGAATTACAAAATGTTCTATCTAACAATAAATTTCCTTCATATAACACATGTGCAACTAAAATATAGAATTTATGATTTCAAAAATATATATATATATATATATATATATATATATATGTTATCTATCATTTTATTCAAAAATCTATATATATATATAAAAGTAAAATGGAGGGCATTAATGTAATTTTAACTTTTCCTCCAAAAAATTTAGACTAAAATTGGTATATTTTTTCTTATTTTTGGTAAGTTCATAACTTTCTTTTACTTTTCTAAAACACAAATAACTTTTTCATTTTTAATCCGATTTTTATGCATAATATACCAAATTATTCATCTTTTCACGATCTTCGATTCGACATCCATATCACATATATTATATTGAGATATTTGATTTGAATAAACAAATTGTTTGTTGGTTAATTATTTGTGCTAGAATTGATATTTATTGTGAATTGAACTTATAATATTTTGGTTTTAGTTGCAACTAGAATTTGTAAAATAATTTCTTTACAGAAAAATATGAGTATTTTTTTTTATAAAAAAATACAACTAATCAATTTATTTTATTTGACATGAATTTTTCAATATTTTTTTTATTTAAGTCAGGGAGAAAACCAATCGTTTAAATAATGAAAGTCCTACTTTATTAAATCAAAAGCTAAACAACAATATCTATTTTATAATCAACTTATTAAATCATCAAATCTGCTAAAATATCTTCTTATCACGACTTTGAGCATATATATAATTATGTATTAAAATAGTTACTGAAATTATTTTTAATTACCTATTTATATTTTTAATAATGAGTATTTTGTTAAAATTACTCTTTTAAGAAAATTTACTCTTTGTAGCCTAAATTATGACTTTTATTACGTTTGGCAATCTTTTAAATTTTCTACTTTTACTAAAACTTCAATTATATGTCTTTACACTTTCTAAGCTAAAAAATACTCGGTCGCACAAATTAACATCGAATGCCTTTTTTACTCTTAACAATCTAAGTAAATTTGTTCGCATTAATCAATTTTTATCTTCAAATAAATAAATTATTTATGAGAAGGATATAACATTTATATAAATAATTTACAATACTAAATAAAATAAGGAAATATTCAAATATTTTGAAGAAACTAAAGACTTTAATTTGTTATTCGAATCAATAAATAAATTTTGAATTCTATTTTGTTAAAATAAGATTTTATTAAATAAAATTATTTAAGTATGTTTGAAATCACCAAATGAAATGTTAAAAGTTGCAAATGAAAATCCAGTGTTATAAAGAAAAAAATAAATATTTATAATTAGAACTTGAAAGTTTATTTAGATAAATTAAAAGTTAAATATAAAATAAAAGCACAGACATAATGAGAAAATTATTAAACTTTACATTACATATGATACGAAAAAAATATCATTGTTCCTTTTATTATATATTTATGGTTATTTTTAATTATTTATAGTTAGAATTTAATTACTTTATAAATTAGAAAAATCTATATATATATATATATATATATATATATATATATATATAAAACATAGTTGTGACAATTCTGTAAGTAACATTTTTCAGCCTAAAATTTAGACTGTGATTGGTAAGTTGTTGTCACATTTGGTATGAATCAAAATTTATTTACTTTCTAAAGTTGCAAATATCTTTTTTTTTTTCATTTCTAATATATTTATTATGTATATTATATCACATTAATCATCTTTTGACGATGTTTGATTTGATATCCATATGATATATATATATATATATATATATATATATATAAAATACGATATTATATTTAAAATATTATATTATTTGTTCGTTGATTATTTACTTAAGATTTCAGTGTTTATTGTGGGTTGTACAAAAAATATACTATTGATTTGGAATACAATTAAAAATCATTCAAATATTTCTATTTTACAAATTATTTTACTTGATTATTTCATTAAAACCACACCTAATCAGTTTGTTTTATCTGACATGAATTATCTCAAATTAATATTTGATTTATAATCAGCTTATTAAATTATTGAATTTGCTAATGTTTATTTGATATACTAATTATTTTTGTTGATAAATCACAAAACTATGAT
This sequence comes from Ajuga chamaepitys, assembly GCA_958295605.1. Lineage (NCBI taxonomy): Eukaryota > Viridiplantae > Streptophyta > Magnoliopsida > Lamiales > Lamiaceae > Ajuga > Ajuga chamaepitys. Next base: position 8,142,184 of record OY282507.1, on the reverse strand, counting down.
CTTTTCGCTCATATATATAACTTTATATATGATAATTAATCTTAGAATTTTTTTTATTAATTTTTTATATTGTAGATATGTTAATTTTATTTTTCTATAAATAATTACAATTTGCAACCTATATTATGATATTATAAAGTTGCAACTAAACTTCTTTTAAATAAGCAAAATTAACCAACTAGAACTATATGTTTTTTAGACTTTGCAACTTAAACAATACTGAGTCACATTAACCAATCTCAATTATGTCTTCTTTTCTTTTCTTTTATCACATTTGGCAACCTAGGCATTTTTCTTTACATTAACCAATGTATATCTTTAAATGAATATACTACAATATAAATTTATAATTTAATTGAAACTTTTCAACATATATATGAAAGTATTAAGAAATATTGGAGCACTCATATGTTTTATTTTGTAATTCCAACTATTGAATTATTTTGTTATTCAAACTATTGAATAACTTTTGAATTTTATTTTGTTAATTTGTTATTTTTTGTCTATCGAAAATACCAAGTAAAGTACTAAAACTTGCAAATAAGATTTTTTAAAAGGAAATAGTTATAGTTAAAATTTTAAACTTTATTTAGATAACTTAAAATATTTAAAGTAAAATGGAAAATATTAAAGAAAAATAAATTTCTTATAACATTATCCAGTTTATTTTATTTAATAATATGAGTTGATAGTTAGATATTTATGTTTGTTTTAACATTCATAATAATTAATTAAGAGATTATGAACATATGTGAAGAATGCTGCAGACACACTAAATGTATGTTTGGATTTCAAAGATAAGAAATGATCATTTTGAAAAAGATTTTTTTTTATATTAAATATTTATCTTAATCATAATCTATAATATATATATATACCTATATATAAAGTAAGTTATATTAAATTCATATTTAACATGCGAGAAACTTATATTTACATTACTTATAATTTTATTTATGCTTTATCCTATATTTTAAAAAATATATATATTTTATTAGGATAAAACGATCTCATATTTAAATATTAGATTAATCATATTTCATTATAATTATTAGTTTTTAAATAAACTTCCGTGCATCGCACGGGAATATTACTAGTATATATAAAAGTAAAATGGAGGGCGTTAATGTCATTTTAACTTTCCCTCCAAAAATTTTACTCCATAGAATTGGTTACCTTTTTCTTATTTTTGGTAAGTTCATAACTTTTTTTTTTTTTAAAACACAAATAACTTTTTTCATTTTTAATCCGACTTTTATGCATAATATACCAAATTATTCATCTTTTGTCGATCTTCAATTTGACATCCATATCACATATATTATAATGAGATATTTAATTTGAATAAACCGATTATTTGTTGGTTAATTATTTATGCTAGATTTATATTTATCGTGAATTGAATTATGCTATTTTGGTTTGAGTTGTAATTAAAATTAGTAAAATAATTTCTTTTAAAAAAACATGAGTATTTTTTTTAATAAAAATACAACTAACCAATTTATGTTATTTGACATGAATTTTCAAATATTTTTGTTATTTTAGTTATGTAGGGAGAAAAGCCATTGTTTAAATTATGAAAGTCCTACTTTATTAAATCAAAGGCAGAAAAATCAATATTCATTTTATAATGAACTTATTATATCATCAAATTTTGCTAATATTTTTTTTATCATGAAAGTACTGAAGATTTGAGCATATGTATAATTGTGTATTAAAATTATTATTGAAATTATTTATAATTACCTATTTATATTTTTAATAATGTGTATTTTGTTAAAATTGCTCTTTTAAGGAAATTTATTCTTTGCAGCCTAAATCATGACATTTGTCACATTTTACAGTCTTTTCTAATTTTTTTATTTTTACTAAAACTTCAGTTATATGTTTTTACACTTTGTAAGCTAAATAATACTTTGTCGCACTAATCAACATCAAATGTCTTTTTTACTCTTAACAATCTATATAACTTCGTTCGCACCAATCAATTTTTATCTTCAAATAAATAGACTATTTAAAGATAAATATAACATTTATATAAATAATTTACAATACCTTCTAACACCTGTTCTACTTTTGGAAGACCTTGGGTTATATCACCCGATCTCGATTTTTCATATATAAATGCAAAACAAAATACTAAAATATTCAAATATTTTGAAGAACTCACAAAATTTAATTTGTTATTCGAATTACTGAATAACTTTTAAATATATTTTGCTAAAATAATAATTTATTAAAAAAATATTCATGTATATTTGAAATCACAAAATGAAATGTTAAAAGTTGCAAATGAAAACTAACCGAAAGAGAAACTTAAATATATATAATTAGAACTTGAAAGTTTAATTAGATCAATTAAAAAAATATATAAAATAAAAGCAGAGACATAAAGAAAAAAGTATTAAACTTTACATTACATATGAAATATCCAAATAAAATATCATTGTTCCTTTTATTATCTATTTCATGGTTATTTTTAATTATTTATAATTAGAATTTAAAAATTATTTTATAAATTAAAAAATCTATATATATTTATATATATGCGCCACAATATGGACATTCTATAAGTAACAGTTTCCACCTAAAATTTTAGACTGTGATTGGTAAGTTGTTGTCACATTTAGTTAGAATAAAAATTTATTTTATTTTCTAAAGTTGCAAATATCTTTTTTCATTTCTAATCTATTTATTAAGTATATTATATCAAATTAATCATTTTTTGATGATATTTGATTTGATATTCATATAATAATAATAATAATAATAATAATAATAATAATAACAATAATGATAATAATATAAGATATTATATTTAAAATATTATATTATTTGTTCGATGATTATTTGAGTAAGATTACAATGTTTATTGTGGATTGTACAGTAAATACAATATTGTTTCGGAATAAAAATCATTTAAGTAATTCTCTTTTACAAATTATTTTACATAAGTATTTCATTAAAACCACAACTAATCAGTTTGTTTTATCCGACATGAATTGTCTCACATTTTCTTCATTTATTACATTGAGAGAAAAATCAATGTATATATAATTGAACACATACTTTATAGAAGTAAAAGCGATAGTTAATATTTAATTTATAATCAAAGTATGAAGTTATTAAATTTGCTAATGTTTATTTGTTATAATAATTATTTTTGTTGATAAATCACAAAACTACGACTTTTTGCTCATATATATAACCTAAACTATGATGTTATATAAGTTGCAACTAAACTTTTTTAAATAAGAAAAATTAATCAACTTGAACTATATTTTTTTAAGACTTTGTAACCTAAACAATACTTGGTCACATTAATTAATCTCAATTATGTCTTTTTTTCTTACTCTTCTTCTTCTTTTTTTTTTTCCCACATTTTGCAACCTAATTAAGCAATTTTTTTTTTATATTAAAAAATTTGTATCTTTAAATGAATCTACTATTTACAATATAAATTGATTAATTGAAACTTTTCAATATATATATGAAAGTATTAAGAAATATTTAAGAACTCATATGTTTTATTTTGTTATTTTAACTATTGCATAACTTTTGAATGTTATTTTGTTATTCTTTGTATCTCTGAAATATCAAATAAAGTATTAAAACTTGCAAATAAGATTTTTTTAAAGTAAATAGTTATAGATAAAATTTAAACCTTTATTTAGATAAATTTAAATATTTAAAGTAAAATGGAAAAAATTAAAGATAAATAATTTTCCTATAACATTATTCAGTTTTTTTTTTTTTTTAATAATATGAATTGATATTTAGATATTTATGTTTGGTGTAACGTTAATAATAATTAAGCTATATGCATATAGGTGAAGAATGATACAGACACACTAAATGTGTGATTTGATTTCAAAGATAAGAAATGATCATGTTGAAAAAGAATTTTTTTTTTTTATATTTAATATTTATATTGATGTTAATATATATTTTTATACTAAATTCATATATAACGTGCGAGAACCTTATATTTACATTACTTATAATTTTATGTTTGTTTTATCCTACATTATTAAAAAAAATATTAGGATTAAATTGTCATATATTTAAATATTACATTAGATTATATTATATTTAGTTTTATTAAAATCATTACTTTTTAAATAATCTTCCGTGCATCGCACGGGAATATTACTAGTATTGAAAGTAGCATCTAGCAATTCATTCCTATACGCGTCTCCTTCCTCCACTCCCTCACCATCACCCCCTTGTCAAATCTTGTCAATGCACTATTTCCCTACCCACACCCCCTCCCCCTCCCCCTCCCCTTCCCCTTCATCCTTATTTTCATCCTCACTTTCTCTCTTCCATTTCAAAACTTATGCCCTAAAATATCACATTTTTTACCAGTTTTAATTTCCTCCATTTTTACAGTACTTCCTACACGCACTACAAGGAAAAGGGTCTTTTGAGATCACAAAAAAGTGGTTTCAAATAATGAGTATTTGCCACAACTTAAGCAAAGTGGTCTCAAATAATAAGTATTTGTCACAACTTATGAGTATTTGTCACAACTTTATTGTCATCTCAATAACTCCGTCGCAAATAATATATTTGTGGCCACAAAAGTGGTCTCAAATGCGTCTCAAATATTTTTTGCAACAACTAGTTGTCTCTAAAAGTAGTCTTAAAGTTGTCTCAAATAATCTGTAGAGCGATTTGTGACAACAAGTGGTCACAAATAACTTATTATTAGTGACCACAATTGTGGTGTCAAAAAGTCTTATGCAAAATACTTCTTTTGTTGTAGTGACGGTGAGTTTGGGAGATAATTTCGAGTTGCCAAGATGGAAAAAGTAGTTGTGGCCGAAGAGGAAAAGAGTCGTCACCGGCGACAGATTCCAGTAGACAAGTGGTCGACGGCGTGGTGGAGAGAACGATCGCCGCTGATACCACTAAAATAGGTGGTGACTGATTTGTCCGATAGGCGACGGATGTCCCTTTGTCAGAGGCATTGGGCATCAGGTGACGACAATGGTGGTTCCTTCTTTGGCTGCTGAAAGCGTCAAGCCCACGGCAGCGGCCTCTTTGTCGCTAGCGGGTTTTTGTTAACAACGTTATTGTCTTCTCAGAATATTGTGTTAATGCTGAAATGATATATTTTTTCTTTCTAATATCTTTATATTTCCAGCAATTTATAATTCGGTTGTGTCAATCTACTTGTTATCTTTTCATTTGTTGGGAGTGTTGAGAAAATTATATTCTATGGGAAGAATTGCATGACCCTTCGTGCCTAGACATTTACACATCGTGTCAGCGCTTGGTCTCATATCATGCCAAGAAACGGTTTTGACTTATTGTATTAGTGCCGAATAATGCGTGCCATGTTAAATATGTTTTGACTGATTATATTAGTGCAACAAATTCAAGATCCCCAAATCCCACGCATTATCACACTCAATCAATATTAAGAAATTAAGCACCAAGTAACATGCATATATGGTTTATAATTACGAGAATTTAAAAATACGGCTCTATTAGCTAGAGCTTGCAACTATCAATTTCATCCTTATTCCAGTGCGTGCAAATAATATTAACAACTTATAGGTATTCTACAAGTAATTTTCAAACACAAGCATAGCAAGTGTCGACAACTAACAATAAAGAATCCTATGTACATGCCACAATACTAAAATCTAAACTACCCGTGCAATTAAACTATAACAAGTAGAATAATTGAACCTAAGATTAAGAGTAGAAAACATGTCGCTCTTCGATTGAACTAAATAATGAAGCTCGATTATAACTGAAATTCATACGAACTGCACTCCAGTGTTATAACACTCAAAACGACACAGTGAAACAGGATAAGAAACTCCACGATATAAACGCGGGGTTGAATCCCTCAAACCTCTTAGAAATTATGTTATTCATAATATTGCGAAATTAGTTATGTTTTACAAGAAGACTTCACTCTTCTATACCTAATCTATTGTATCATCAATAATGCCCGGCGATTCCCGTCAACTTCTTCGACACTGACACGACACACCACCAAAGGTTGGACGAACTCTACCGAGCCCGCCTTGAAGTAGTTTCTACCGAAGACACTTCTAATTGACACACTAAGACTAACAAACTATTACAACTCGCAAACTATGTTATAACATGCTGAACATCAACTCTCGACTCAATAAAAATAAAGTTATTCGAATACTTAGATATAGATTTGACTCACTGAAATATGTTCACGTATTCAATACTTTTTTTATGTGAGGAGGATCCGAATATATAATCTTCAATATAGATGACATCAACTCCTTCTCCAAGTAACAACATATCTTCTCTCCATATCTTCTTGATATTGTCTAACAACCAAATCTCCATATTTTCTGCACTGAAAAGTAAAAAATAACTTCCCCTAAATCTGGTACTCCCCCTCAGCTATATATTCTCCCCCTCAACTGCAAAAGTCAAGAACAAGAGCCAACAAACAATATATCCAAGGAAAGTAAGTAAAATCTACGCTAAATAACCATACTAAATCAATCAAGAAGATAGAATTCCCCATACAAATCTCCCCCTGCACAGAAGCATAAAACTCGAAATGAAAAACTAACAAATACTCTGAAGGATAAAAGGAAGAACCTCAGAATGATATCTCGGAAGTAAATGTTATTACATTTTAAGAATGATATTTCGGAAGTAAATGTTATAACATTTTTGGATGACTTCTAGAATTAAGAAATAATCAACTTCCTAAATATGTGAGTCTTGAAAACTCCCCCTAGAACTATTCTTCCCCTTTTTTGATATAAAATGCAAAGCATAACGTGAAACAAAGACATGACGGAAGCAATTCAAAAATAACAGCAATCATGGAAACAATTAAAGGAGCACCATAATGTGACCGGAATGACGTTAATAGATGACAGAGACAGAGCTTTGCACCGAATCACAGGAGAGACTATATGCTTGCGCTTCCTCAACGTGGATTCAACGTTAGCCATGGTGCGAGATAGGCGGATGATTATGACGACTAGGTTTTATATGAGGGATATAAGATAGTATAGTGAGACATGAACCAGTGTAATGGTCCACGATTTTTTTAAGAGGATATGGGTTTAAGTTCAGACCACTCTTTACTTTAGCCCACAAGATATTTTCCACCCGATTTAGGGATTAGAATAATGGAATCATAAAGTAAAAATTAAACACATGTCCACGATCTTATTTTATGAATAAAAAATAGGCACCATGGATATAAAAATGAGAAATTTTCACACACCCTTCAAGTCATGCAAAAGATGCCTAATGCAATAATATAAATTGACTCGTATAATAAGTGCCCCATAATTCGTGGCAAGCACAACATTTTCCAAAGAATAAGACAAAATTCCACATCAAGGCATTACTGGTACAATTTGAGAAGACGAATAAAGAATCCTTATTCCTCCGACTTCTTTTACCCTCTCGTGGAGTAGCTTGCAAATCCCACGAGTCAAAACTGCACTAGGAAAACCCGGTGCGACGTGCTCTTGGTTTCTTCTTGTAACCCCTTGAACAACAATTAATAAAGCAAGCATTAAGAAATCAAACATTTCTTTTTTGTGGTCGGCGGCTTTCACAGATCAATCACTTTCTGTGCCAGTAGCTCTTTTCGATCTTGTGATCGATAGCTGCTCTCAACATCATTTCATGACCGTAGCCCTTTCGGACAAGAGAGGAATGAGTGTGTCAGTCAAACGAAAATGAATGTTAAGTTTTTAGCTAAACAACCCTTTAAACTTATCCCTTCATATGTGGCGTATGCATGACACGAGGATATATAGAAAGAATGTCTAATACAGATCCTAGATGCATGTTATAACACACGTTTTCTTTTATTTTGTTTTTTTTTTAAATAAAGACCTATTGACTTTTTTAGTATGACAAATCACAGAAATCCAAGGCCCTAAAATAAATATCCGCTAATTGATCTTTAGTTGCAACATGAATCATGATAACAGTTTCTTCTTCTATTAGTTTCTGAAAATGGCGGTGTCAAATATCCATGTACTTTATTCGAGAGTGTAGGACCGGACTTTTAGTAAAGGTATTAGCACTGGTATTGTCATGGAAAAGATTGGGAACACTTACCTCAACACCATAGATTGATAACCTTTGATCCATCCTTTCAGGTTGCACGCAACAGCTCCCGGTGGCTGTACTCTACCTCTTTGTAGCTCTTATGTTCATATTTCAATATGTAAAGAACATTAATTGATCTATCACCGATTAACACACATTTATCCTCATCATCATAAACTAAGCACTGGTCTTTGGTAAATTTAACATGCAAACCTTGATCACATAAATGACTAATGCTGATGAGATGAGTTTTCAAGTTTTCAACTAACAAAACATCACGCAATCTAGGGAATCCGCTCAAATTAAGTGTACCCTTCCCAATAACTCTACTTCTAACCCCGTCACCAGAAGTAACAAATTCATTGACAATTGGTTCTATATTAACTAAATATGAACTAATCCAAGTCATGTGCCTAGAGCACCCACTATCAAAGTACCAAGCCCCCATAATAGCAACATTCAAAGGAAACATGGTATTGAAACAACCGTGAGTTTTGGGAACCCACACTTGTCGTGGCTTTTGTGGTTGTGAAGGTCTGAGATCTACATTTTTTCGAGGTGTTCCTTCGTTGATTACTTCCGTAGTTCCAACCTGTGCACGACAAAAGATACTCAACCTTCATTTTATTACAGTTAGGTCGAAGATAACCTATAATTCCACAGTAGAAACAAATTGGGATGAATGGAGTGTTATTTCCAAACCCCTGCCTAGAATGTTGTAACATTCTATTGGGTTGGCGACCTTTTCTCCTTGTAGTCTTCTGGACATTTTTATTCTGTCCAGCAGATCAAGAGTATCTGGAAATATTTCCAAACTGTTCTGCAAATGTCCCATGCTCAACCTGTGTTATAACATTATTATCCGATTGCACAAAAAACACACTAATCAGCGTTAGAAGACTTCCCTGCATATCCAAGACCAGATACATCCCCATGATTCTTTCCTAGATTGATGAGTTAAGTTAGAACAGCCTTACGAGAGTTTAATCGTTTGAAAACCTGCTTTGAATGTTCTAACTCTGAGTTCAGCCTTTCAATGGTTTGATTTTTTTACCATCAAACAGTCCCTGCACATATCCAGATCATTCTTAATCTTTTGAAGTTCCGTCTGCAAGGACGTTATTTCTCTTTCTTTGTCTGCTAGTGTGTGTTGTAACACTGACTCTGCTTCTTCGAATCTTTTCAGCAACACGATCTCAGCCTAAGTCAATCTCCTTGGTCATATCAGCTATAGTAGTGTGTTTTTCTTCTGAGGCGATTTTCAGTTTTTCCATCTCTGCTTGAGATTCTCGAAGTTGCCCTTCGAGTTTTTTTATCGCCTTGCTCCCGTGAATGCACTCAACTGATAGGTTTTTGTAAGTCCTCTACATTTATTGTATGGTTGGACCTACTTCTTCATCAGACGTATCAGTTTCACAATAACTTGGTAATTCATGTTCTAACATACCTGACACTTCATCTGAATTTGGATCTTCCATATGAACGTCGCCCAAAGACAGACATATGAGGTGATAAAGGCTTCAAGCTTTGAGTGATCATTTTCACCTTTAGATATCTCTTCTTCTTCTTCCGACTCATCACTCCATGTTACTGCAAAAGGCTTATTTTGCCTCTTTAGAAATGTAGCACATTCTTTTTTAACATGTCCCCAGCCACTGCATTCTCTACAACGTATTTTATCTGTCTTTGTACCTGCAGAACTTAAAGAAGAATTAATGTTCACAGCATTATTATTTTTACCTAATTGTAACTTTTTCATCATATGCCCTCGAAGATCCATAGTGGTGCAGTTCTCCAGGATCAGCCCTATAAGGATACGGACCCGCTTTGATACCAATTGAAATTCCTACGAACTGCACTCCAGTGTTATAACACTCAAAATGGCACAATGAAACAGGATAAGAAACACCACGATATCTACGCGGGGCTGAACCCTCAGACCCCTCGGACTTTACGTTATTGGTAATATTACCAAATGGGCTATGTTTTACAAGAAGACCTCACTCTTCTATACCTAACCTATTGTATCATCAATAATGCCCGGCGACTCTCGTTGACTTCTTCGACATTAACACAGCACACCACCGAAGGTCGGACGAACTCTCACGAGCCCGCCTTGAAGTAGCTTCTCCAAAAGACACTTCTACTTGACACACTAAGACTGAAAAACTATTACAACTCGCAAGCTATGTTATAACATTCTGAACATCAACTCTCAACTCAATAAAAATAAAGTTGTTCGAATACTTAGATATAGATTTGACTCTCTGAAATATGTTCATGTATTCGATACTTTTTTATGTGAGGAGGATCCGTATATATAATCTTCAATATAGATGAGATCAACTCCTTCTCCAAGTATCAACATATCTTCTCTCCATATCTTCTGGATTTGTCCAACAACCAAATCTCCATATGTTCTGCACTAAAAAAATATAAAATAACTAACAATATGTTTTTTACAATAAGCCTAAAATTAATATCTTTACACTAACGACCAGTAAAAATTTAACCAAATTCAAATTGTGAATTGGTCAAATTACTCTGAATCTAATAGGCAGCCTAGTTATATTATTAATTAAAAGTGATTGTGTGTGATGGATGAGTTATTAAGAGTGGTGTGCGTGAGACAACCTAATAAATTGAAAGAATTCAAAAATAGAATGAGGAGAATACCACAAAAAAAAAAAAAAGAAAAAAAAAACTTAAACTCATGTTTAAGTTAGTGTTTAAAGTCAGCAGGATGCTCGACCGATCTGCTAGGTTGTTCGGTCGTCCAAATGTATCAGGCTTACCTGGCTTCAATACGTGATAATTTGCACGACCGAGTTGCTAGGTTGCATGGTTTTGCATTTGCTGCAGCGTATTCCCAACTTTTATGTTTGCACTTTTTTCATCCGTTTTGCTCTGATTTTGTCCGTTTTTCAACCTGTGTGATTGGGTTGCTTTTCTCCACCGTCTGTTCACTTTTTGTTTTTTCTTTTTTTGTTTAAACTACAAAACTAAAGAAAATATTAGCAATGGACAATAAATAAAAGGATGAGGAATAATAAAATTTTAAATAATGGGTTGCCTCCTATTTAGCGCTTCCTTTTAAGTCGACTACCTGACTTTTACCCATGTTATACAGGATCCAAAAAGAAGTATTTTATTTTAAGTGGTGATCTTTTATGTGAGCAAGAGGGATCATAAACTACTTTATGAGCATTATGAGTATAAGAGAAATTTAGTTCAGTGCCCAATCATGGTGCAAGTGTTCTAAAATTATTTGTAAAGTGTGACTCGGCAATATAATTTGAATCAAGTAAACCCCCTCAGTGAAGCAATTGGGGTATCTCCTTGTTCTCCTTCAATGGTCGCTCTTTAGAGAGGCCTCTTTCAATTATCTCCATTATGACAGGTAAAATAATGATCTATTGTTCTTGAGGATCTCGCATGAAAAAATTGGGTCTATTTTTTCTCTCCTTCAACTGATGAATCTTCCACAAGTATTGACCATTGAATTATATTGTACTGCTTTATTGATTGGAGTTTAGTTTCAAGTGGATAACATCTTTATTGTTGTTGTGAACTCGCTATGATAGCTAAATTTTCTACATTAGATACAAGTGCACCTACTGTCATAGCTAACTGCCTGATTTGAGTATCTTTTGATTGAATTCGAGCTCTGAAAGTTGTAGCCAATTCTCCAACTCGATCCTTCAACTTGTTTATCTTATTCTCCAGATTGCCAAACTTTGTTTCCTTCAACGAAACTTGGGTAAGCAAAGTAATCAATTCATTACCCTAGTAGTCAACTTCTGAATTGAACCATTCTCTAATGTAAAGTTAGTTATTCCAATCGAATTGCACTCTACGAACCACTGATAGCTATTCATAGCCATCTCTTCAAGCAATTTAAGAGCATCCTGAGGATATTTATTAAAGAGAGTACTTCCTGTTGCAGCATCAACCATGGTCTAGGTAGATTACCCAAGTCATTATAGAGATAGCAGATCTGATCGGCAAGACCATGTGGTGGGCATCTTCTTAATAAATCACTGAATCTCTCTTAGGCTTCATATAATCACTCAGATGCCTTTTGCATGAACATCATAATTTCTCCCCGTAGTTGAAGACTCTTGACTGGAGGAAAATATCTAAAGAGGAATTTCTTCATAAGCTCATTCCAACTAGTGATAGAATTAGGCATCAATGAATAATACCATGTCTTTACATTATCTCGTATATAGAAAAGGAAAGACGCATAATATCATCTAATATCCTGTTTATTTTGACAGTGTACATATTTCCAAGAGTTGTGCCAAGTGCACATACGAGCCTTCTTCGGCACTTCCCTCAAACTTGTTAGGAATTTGTGCCTTGAATCTGGTTTGGTTCGAATTGACGTTCGCATCAAGGTGGAGGCTTGGATATGGACGTCGTTGGAATTGGGCGCGTCGGATTCCGTCGCGGCCGCGGCGAGATGTGCAGAAGATGGGCCTCGGCCGAGGCGAGGTAGACTCGGCCGAGTCTAGTTGGGCAGAAAGATCGCCTCGACCGAGGCGAGATGGCCGCGGCCGAGGCGGACCTGGCGGCACAGCAGATGGGCCAACGCAAGCCTAGGCCCAATTGGATTCCTTTTGTGTCTAGAATTAGGTTTTGGGGCTTATAAATAGGCCTATTGACTTTGGAATTTGTATTGGCCATATTGGTCAGTCAATTGTTTTGGATTGGTCAGTCAATTGATTGAATTGATTGTTTGATCAGTCTTTGAATTTGAGTTGAGAGACAAGAGAGAGGTTGTCTTTTGATTTGGGACTCTATTTTCGGGTTTAGAGTCGTTTGGTCATAGAGTGTGGAGAATTTGTTTTGGTCGAGTATCAATTGATTGATACTCGAGTTTGTCTCCGTTTGTTAGGATGAAGAGTTGGATAGTTGACCTAGGGTCAAGTTTGTCTTTGTCCTATTTTGTAAGCACTCTTATGATATTGATTGGTTCCTCTCGTTTGGCCGTGGACGTAGCTAACAAGTTGTTAGCGAACCACGTTAAATTTGGTGTCTTCGTTTTGACTTTGTCGATGGTTCTCGTTTATCGTTTTTTATTGTTCGTTTGTTCGTTAATTTCCCAACATGACGGTGTTCGCCAGTAGAGATCAACTCCGTTTGAGCTTAAAATTAGTAGCAGCAATGGGCAATCTAACAACTTCTCCATAACCAACTTTTTTGGCATAAGATGATCTCAAATCGTCCTTTGCTCCTTAGTAGCTGGGAGGTTTGATAGTGGAAAATTACTATTGCTTGTTGTCTTACTGCTAATTTGTTGATCATCCACCATCTGTCATCAAAAGAAACAAATCAAAAGCAACTGATAGCTAGATAATCAACAAAAGCTGGAAGAATTTTTATTTTTTAATAATAGTATAATATGATATTATAATAAGCACAAAATAATAAAATATATATGTATAACAAAAATAAATAATAACAATAATACTAATATATAGAAATTAAAATATAAATAATTTTTTTTCAAATTATTATTTTATAACAATATAATATAGTATTAATAATAATAAAATAATATATATATACACAAAAAAGAAAATAAATAATAATAATAATAATATAATAAAAACAAAAATATGAATATAAGTTTTTTGATAATAATATTTTATTTTTATTAAAAAAAATTGATTTTTTTTTAATTTTTGTAAATGTATATATATTAATAGCAAAAAACGAAATTATATAAATACAATATATATATATAAACAAAATTAATGTATATAATAATATAGAAACATGTGTGAGTATATATGTATATGTATATATATATATATATATATATATATATATATCATTATACAAAATAAATGTCTAGATTATATCTAACTTGACACCGTAATATCTAACTAGTATCTAAAAATCAATCCTCGACAACGATGTCAAAAACTTGATCGTTCTATTTTTTACCAGCTAAACTACAAGTGCACGGTGTGGTTAATAGCTAATGTCAAGCAAGGTCGTATCCCACAGAGATTGGTAAAGGATCCTAGTTAAAGTACTACAGTCGTTTTTTGTCCTGATATATCTAGGCTAATCAAATTAGTGATTGATAGGTATTGCCTTAACTACTCTAACTGAACCCTATATCAAAGCAATTAGACAATTCAAGCTATTATCTAATAAAAACTAAATTCAATAACTAACATAATATGTTGGGATGATCCCCAATAACTTGATCATAGTTGTGATAGACGATGCCTGATTGACTATTTAATCTATTTGTATGGTTCTAAAAGAAAATAACTAATAGATTATTTTAGGATGTTCAATTTAAAAATAAATTATCGTGTGACCATAGACAACTGCACATGCAGACATACATCTATCCATAATTATATGATTTGGTTATTATGAAGCTTCACCATTATGTATCTCAAACCCCCTTCCGGAGCGCCGAAGGTGTGTGGTATACGTGTTTATGCATGCATAGTAGGTCAATTAAGTGTTCATTCAGTAACATTTGCATGCGTAATTGACATTGTATTGTTCATATTTGCATTATTGAACAATTTGATGTTATGTGACTTGTTTTGTAGCTATTTGGGTAAATCTAAACCAAAAAGTCGAACTCGACTAAGGATAGACGTAGAAAACAAGTCGAGCAAGTCAAAAAACGAAGCGAAAATCGAGCTAAGCCTCAGGAAGTTGAGCTCAGCCGAGACAATCAGGCTCGACCGAGACAGATGATCAGTGTAAGCCATATTTTAGTACATAGAATTTAGTACATAGAGCTCGGCCGAGACAGTCATTCTCAGCCGAGACTTAAGGCAATTTAAGTGAAGTTTTCTGTTAGCTTGACACACCTCTAGTATTTTCGTCATATCTTGAGATCTACAACTCCGATTGAGGTTCAATTGGTGGCATTGGAAAGCTGATTCAAACAGCTACAACTTTGTGTGAAAGAGGCAAAACCTAAAAATGAACAGAAGACTCTAAAAAATAGCTTTGAAGTTCAAAAATCAATGTAGTGTGGGCCCATTACTTAGCCCACAAGTTCAAAAACGAGTTTGACTTATTTTCCTATTCCAATTAGGTTTTCTCCCTCTTTATCCTAGAGATGTACTCCTATAAATATCTCAAGGCTCTAGACATCAAGGAGGGACTGACACGTTAGCCCGAGCAGTTCGAAGCCTTACCATTCACTATTGAAAATCTGTTTGAGTCAGAATCTGAACCAGAAGATATGGCACAAGAAAAGTCTATGAAGGAACTGGCCCACACTGGTGCAACTCATCAGCCCTTATGCATCACTTTTCCTAACTTGGGAGAGAACACCATATTTGAGTTGAAATCTAGGCAAATCCACTTGTTGCCCTCATTTCATGGCCTCTCGAACGAGAATCCCCACAAACATTTGAAGGTATTCCACATTGTCTCCTTAAGTATGAAGCCTATTACTGTTAGTGAAGAGGCGATCAAACTACGGGCTTTCCCCTTCTCTTTGAAGGATTTGGACAAGGATTGGCTCTACTATCTTCCCGCAACTTCCATCACTACATGGGGGGGAGATGGAGAGGCAAATTTTGGAAAAATATTTTCCCGCATCTAGAGCAACAAACCTCAAAAAAAAAGATCAGTGGAGCTAGACAAATGCACAGTGAGAATTTATATGAATATTGGGAGCGGTTTAAGAAAGTGGTGGCAAGCTGTCCACAACATCAGATAACCGATCAACTGCTAATCCAGTACTTCCATGAGGGATTATCACTGGCAGATCGGAACATGATAGATTCAGCTAGTGGGAGAGTGTTAGTGGATAACACCCCAACTGCAGCCAGAAAACTGATATCGAAGATGGCAACTAACTCGCAGCAATTTGGGTATAGGGATGCACCGACCAGGCCAATGAGAGAACAACCGACTCATCCATTGAAGATAAGATTAAGGCATTCACAAATTTGGTTAAGAAGATTGCTTCGGGGGGCAAGACAGTTATCAAGTCATGCCGTATTTGTGAGACGATGGAGCATACGACAGATGAGTGCTGAATTATAGGAGATGATATGGACGCCTATGCTAACGCAGGTGGCATGGATAATTTTCGAAAGAGGAAGTATGACCCCTACTCCCAATCCAATAATCCGGGATGGAGGGATCATCCAAATTTGAGTTATGAAAATCAGCCATAGCAGACGGGAGACCAAAATCGCTTTCCAAGGGGCATGTACCAACAGAAGCAACCGACTAAGCAAGCTCCCAGTTCATCTTTAGAAGACATCGTCAGATCCTTGGAAACGAACATTGTTCAGTTCCAAAAGGATATACAGACGAGCATCAAGAACCTTGAGACTCAAGTGAGTCAATTAGCTACTACTGTGAGTCGTTTGGAGAATGCGTACAGTGGCAAATTACCAGCTCAACCTGAGATCACCCGAGAAACGTGAGTGTCATCACACTTAGGAGTGGAACTGAGCTTGGAGAGCCTAAACAGCCCAAGCAAAGTTTGGAAGAGGAAGTTGACAGAAGAATTGAGAGAACTGAAGAGGAGGTTGAGCAATCGATCTCGGCCCAGACACCTGGTCTTGGCCGAGACATAGACATTCTGCCAACCTTTCTCAGCCAAGAATCATCTGTCTCGGCCAAGCTACCCTGTCAGTAGAAGCAACATCATTTGCCACCTGTCGCGACTCAACCACTTCCGTTTCCTAGCTGACTTGCGATGATAGTGAAAAATAACAAGGAAAAAGAGATCTTGGATGTTTTCAGAAAGGTCGAGATAAACATTTCGTTAATCGACGTGATCAGACAAATCCCAAGGTATGCTAAATTCCTTAAATATTTATGCACTAACAAACGCATGTTACAAAGGGACGAGAAAGTAATCATAGGGGAGAATGTGTTAGCCATCTTCCAAAAGAAGAGTCCTCCAAAGTGCAAAGACCCAGGTATGTTTATAATATCTTGTACGATAGGTAATCACACCATAGAGCGAGCTATGCTAGATCTAGGTGCATCCATAAACGTCATGCCTCGTTCCATCTTTCATGCACTAAATCTTGGGCCATTAAAAGAAACTAGGGTAGTTATTAAATTAGTTGATCGTAGTACTTCATACCCTGATGGGGTTGTGTTAGTGGAGGTAGGCGACTTAGTGTTCCCTACGGATTTTTATGTCTTGGATATGAATGGTGATACATCAACTTCTACGCCTATATTGTTAGGGAGGTCGTTCTTGAACATCTCTCAAACAAAAATAGACGTTCGTGATGGAACCCTCACAATGGAGTTTGATGGCCATACTGTTAGGTTTAGTATTTATGATGCCATGGGATGTCCTCAAGATGTTCATTCTGTTTTCCCTCCTGATGCACCTAACCCTCCTATTAAAAAGAACTTTGAGATGAGGTGCAGGGATAAGGTGAACCATTCCACATCGATGAGGCATCATAAAGAGAAAGGTGAGAGACAAAATGATTTAAAGTGCCTGAATTTATCAGGGCCAATGTGGAAACCACCTTGGAGAAAATACTAAGGGAACATGAGCCGGTCGAGCCAACGACATAAAACAAAGGCGCTTGTCTGGAGGCAACCCGATGTTTATCATATTTTTGCTTTTACTTTTTTGTATTTTATTGTTATTTTATGTTTGATGCGTTTTCTTATCGTTTTTTATTAGTATGTAGGAACTAACATGACTCGAAATCAACATAGCAGTGGATCATAATGAATATAACAAGACATCCAGTGGGGCGTGATAGCAAACTTTGGAGCGGACATAGCTTCCAACCACCAACTCGGTAGCAGTATTGTAAGTAAACACCAAGGCGTACCACTCCTTTCCCCCACAAACATTGATTTTCAACCAAGTTTGGGGGAGGGGGTGTAAGTGAAATGACTTTGCCACTTTGGAGTTTTAGTTTCTTGTATTTTGTTTGCTTTATGCTAGCTATGAGTTTCTTGTTTATTTGTTGAGTGTTGGCCTGTGAGCCATTAATTGTATGGCCTGTGAGCCAATTACTTGGTTGATCGTCTGGCCTGTGAGCCACTGTCTTTGCGAATTGGGTCATGTTTAGTTGTTATGTACTTTACATTTTAGTTGAGTCTAGGATTGAGACAATTGAGAGAAAAACACCGAGATTGTATTTTGATGTGTGTCTATGGACAAGATATTAGGGAATGACAAGTGTACAACTAGTTAATGATGATTATGATTCTTGCTTAAAATTTGAAAAAATTGGCATATGATAGAGCATGATATGTGATTTAGATGAAATTGATCTTGTACTTGAGACTTGTGATCAATTATTAACCTGTGAATTTTTTAGCCAATTTTTGAACTCTCATCTTTGGAGTATATTATGCATCCTTTCGATGTGAATTCTCTGGTTATATGTAATCGTCTATAGAACTTGCCCTGATTCTTTATTGTGAATATGTCAAACATGTTGTGACTTAGGAAATTATTTTAGGCGGTTTTTTATTTCTAACCTATTTTATAGCCTTAATATATTTTTCCTTTGACCAAAAACTTGAAAATTTTCCGTAGTCAGCCCATTTGAGCTTATTAGGTTTTACTTTGATAGCCCTACTTTACAAGCTGAAACCTTTCAATGTAAGCCTTTGGCCCAATTGGACTAAGTGAGTATGAGGGATGAGGATTGGAAGGTAGCCGGAAACATCTTGGGATCAATATGGGTAAAATATGGGAATGTTTGAAGAAAGAAAGGGATATGAAATGATAGGCAAAGAAATCGAGACTGAATAATCGCTCCTAGTTGTTATGTTATTTTTAGAAACCAATTCATCCCACTCTTTTCTCCACAAACTTTCGCTTTCAACAAAGTTTAGGGGAGGGGGTGTAAGTGTGACGTATTGGTTATTTGTTACTACAAGTTATTTGAAAAAAAATGAAAAAAAAAAGAAAGAAAAAAAAGAGAGAAAAAGAAAAGAAAGAGTCTTTGTACATAAGTGTTTTATTATTTTTATATAAGGAGAGGTTAGAAGTCTAAAAGTGCTTGATTGTTTGAGTTGATTAGAGAAATCGGGTACTCCCAAATTGTGGTACCCAAATGAAGCGTGAAAAGGACTTAGGTTGTTGTAAGTACTTTTAAGGGGTGAAGAAACTTTCTTGCGGGAAGGTTTGTTGAAATTTGGAGAGTGAGGATTAAGTGATTGTATTGAGAGGTGATTAGAAGGAAAAACACTATTAGTCCAGAGATTAGTCACTTTTACTCAAAAATTTCCCACCTTACCTTAAGCCCACGTTACAACAAAAAATAAGGACCTTTTTTATCCTTTGTCACATAGGTCAAGTACGAGTTTCGATTTAGATGATTGGCAAGCATATGGTAGGCGTTGCATATAGTCCAATGTGAGTGAAATTGAATCTACCTTATACACTTGAGAGATGAGTGATACACTTAACCGGTAAGGATCACTTGTTGAAAGTATCGAGTCTCGAAAGTAGTTGATGTTGCTATATTGGATATGTTCAGATTATCATGTTGTCTTGCTTTATAAAAATGTGTCTGAAACTATATTTGCCACTTAAGTCGCCCTTAACACGTGTCTTTTTGTGTTTCTTCTTTATTTTGCATTGTTCGGGACGAACAAAGGTTTAAGTTTGGAATTTTTTTGTACACGTGTTTATGCATGCATAATAAGTCGATTTAAGTGTTCATTTAGTGACATTTACATGCGTAATTCACCGTGTATTGTTCATATTTGCATTATTGGACAATTTGATGTTATGTGACTTATTTCGAAGCTATTTAAGTAAATCTAGACCCAAGATTCGAACTCGACTAAGGATGGACGTAGAAAACAAGTCTACCAAGTCCAAAAAACGAAGCAAAAATCGAGCCCAGCCTCAGGAAGCTGAGCTCGGCAAAGACAATCATGCTCGGTCGAGACAAATGATCAGTGTAAGCCGTATTTTGACTGTGGAAGTGGCTTAGCCAAGACATCGATTCTTGGCCAAGAAATTGGTTCATAGAGCTCGGTCGACAGTCATTCTTGGCCGAGACTTAAGGCGGTTTAAGTGAAGTTTACTGTTAGATTGACACACCTCTAGTATTTTGGCCATATCTTGAGATTTACAAATCCGATTGAGGTTAAATTGGTGGTGTTGGAAAGTTGATTCAAAGAGATACAACTTTACTTGAAAGAGTCAAAACCCAAAAATGATCAGAAGACCCTAAAAAATAGCTTTGAATTTCGGAAAGTAATGTAGTATCGGCCCATTACTTAGCCCACAAGCTCAAAAACGAGTTTGACTTATTTTCCTATTCCAATTAGTTTTCTCCCTCTTTATCCTAGAGATGTACTCCTATAAATATCTCAAGGCTCTAGACATCAAGGAGGGACTGACACATCGATTTTGGAGCACAAACTTGGAAATTTGGGAGAACACGAAGAATCAAGAGTCGTCATCTCGGGTTTTCTAGTTTTATGTTTTTCTTCATTATTAGTTTGCTCTTAGCCATCGCTATGATTGACTAAATCTTTGTTTTCCGTCTTTAACTAAGGTGAATCCTAGAAAGATGTTCTTGTAATTCTTACTATAATTGTTTGATTAAACTATGTTCTGAGATTATTTGTGTTATTTGATTCGTTCATATCTTTTATATGTTTGTTATTTGGACTGATCACTGACACGTCGGTTTCTAACCTAGTGTTCCGCAAGTGTACGGATGTAGGTGTAGTACTATTGTCAAGGTCGATCCCACAAGGAATAGTTTTAGGTAGTTTGATACCCTAATACTCTAGGAATGTCCTAACTAGATACTAAGTTTCAAAGGTTGATTTTAACAAGAATTAAGAAATTTAACTAATAACTGGCAAACAAAGAGAACTAACAATCAATGAGAAAGGGTATCCTAGGGCTTCGATTTCAGGATATTAATTCAATGTTGAATATAATTAACCTATAGATTTGCCAATTCTAGTGTTTATTAGGCGGCACGACAATAATCTAATCCTTCTCTCGAAGCGATTAAACCATTGATTAATTAAGCTAATTACCCTCTCGAGTCAATTAAACCTAATAACTCCCAAACGATCCTAAGCCACGGCTTACACAGTCATAGACAACTGCGCTCTATGTTCTAAGTCTGATAACAATTCCCTCCTCTCGAAGCGGAATTGCTAAACTAAATTACTAAATCTAGGTGATCAAGCTAAATTCAGTTTTAAGCACAAACATAGAGATAAACACATAAAGAAAGGAATAAATAGATTAAATCATAATCAAACCATTGTCATAAAAAATCCCTACTTTCTAACCCTAGGACACGAATAGCTTAGCTACTCATGCCTAGCAATAATCCAATACAAGATTCTAATAAAAACATTGTAAAGAATTAAACTAGAAAAGAATAAGTAAACCCGGATGACTCCGTCTCGATGATCTTCGTCTTCTTTGTCCTCCAAGATTTCTTCTAGGTAGAATAATGTAATTGATGTTCTTCCGTGATTGATGATCTTTTTCCTAGAGCTTGAGGTCCTTTTTATAGAGTTGGGGACGAATCTTTGAGAAGATAGGATCCAAATCCTATTAGGAAATCAAATCCCTATTAAACAGGATCTTCTCTTATCGGCGGCCTTTTTGACACGGCCGTGTTGCTTAAGTGACACGGCCGTGTTGCTTTGTAAACTTCACTTTCTGCGCAACATTTGACACGGCCGTGCTGCAATTATGACGCGGCCATGTTCTGATCCAGAGCTGTTTTAACCTTTTCACATCACTTTTGACACGGCCGTGTTGAAGGTTTGACGCGGCCGTGTCGGTTCTTGCGTCGTTTTGCTACTGGATCGGTTCAGGCCGGTCTGGACCGGTTTGGACCGGTTTTTTGGACGGTTTGGACCGGTTTTCACTGGTTTTCACTATTTTGGGCCGGTTTTCACTCTTTTCCAACTTGTTTCCTTGTCCAGTAGTCGTAAATCACAACCTTTTATCCTGAAAAAGCTCAAAAACACCTTAAAACAAGCCGAATACGTTAATTGGTCACTTATATAACATTTCATCCAATTCTTGACCATTGATGCACCTGATTCCTATAAAATAGTATCATAACTCGACCTAATTACAAGCATAATTAACGTGTATCAATCACCCGGATATTAGGTATATAATTATTGCTAGGCCGTAATTCATAATCCGTAATTGTTATGAACTTATGGCTAAGAGTAGCAAATAGTGAATTTATTCGCTAGGATAACATAAATCGCGGTCATTTGTACCGAGCTTGTGAGTATAATACCGTACCTATTTCGTTGTCCTAGGACTTTATGCATTTGATTAACGATGTTCTAGCGATCGTATCCTAGGACTACTTAATCGAATATATTAATTGCTAAGCATACATGTGATTAATTACACCTAAGGGTAATAAGGGTTAGCAGAACGTACTTGTTAATTCTTGGGATAGGAGTTTCAGAACTAGTTTGTCAAGCAGTTGCATTAGTTACAAGAATAATTCAGACTAAGGGGATACTGGGTTAAAGGCGGGAATATCTTTATTATAAGTAAATTCATCTTTAGTTTATTAGTTTAATTGTTATTTGCCTTAGTTAATTAATTCTCATCAACTCCCCCACACTCTATTATATATTTAATAGTATTATAATTAGTAGCATAATTTGGTTAGTACAATAGTACAGTTAGTTTCCCCGTTCTCTGTTGGACCGACCCTGACTTATCCTGTCTACTATTAGAAAAGCAAAACTAGAAAAATAAATAACTAATTTGATTGCATCTGATAGTGTGGATTATAAACAACAGACCACCTCTCGGATGAAGTGCCTATAACTTCTAAAAGTAACTAGGAAATAGCTCCAATATAACCTTACCCTTTCGGTTCATCAGTATATATATTATCTCATGTGTTGTTTGTTCATCAATATCCTCACCTTTCGGTCCTCTCTTAGGTATGTGATTTGTGTGTGCTATATATAGATGATCAGTTTAATCTAACCAAAAAATATATCTCAATACATCAAATAATAGTCGAATGCATATAAATCATGGATAAAGTATTAACATCTACACTAGGACTGTGCATTCGGCTGAACCGAACCGAATTGAACTGAAAATTCGGCTAATAGAAAATCGATTGGTCAGTTTAGGGAACCGAAAATCGAATCGAACTACAACGGTTCAGTTCGATTAAAACCAAATTTTTTCGATTTTATTCGGTTTTAGTTAACTTTTTTTATTCTGTTTTTGTATCAATTAAAAATTTAGAACCCAAAATACACCCTGCATTTGATTTAAACTCCGTTATATAACTTAATTTGAAGTTTAAGGAAAAAATATAAACCACAAATAAAGTAGAAAGAAAACAAATTGAATGTGAATGATGAAATTAGAAATGAAAAAATAAAATTAGAAGAAATAAAAAAACTAAAAATAAGTCACTAATCTGTAAAAGTGAAGTCACTAATCTGTAGAGGTGGCAAAATTGGTGTGGCACGACGGACCGGCCCAATAGGCCTGATATTTTAGATGTGTCGGGTCATAGAAATGTAGGCTTGAAGTACTATTTGGCCCGATCAGACCGGCCCGATAGGCCAAAAGCCTGACCGACCCTGGGCCGGCCTGATAACCTTAGTATATTATAGGAGAATATCCCGGGTCGGGCCACCTAATTTTAGCCCGGTCCGACCCAGCCCGAAATATGATGTTGGCCCGACGGGCCCGACCTGATCGCCCGAATTGCCACCTCTACTATTTTGTAAAAGAGAAGTCACTATAATCTGTTAAAAATAGACAAGAAAAAAAAGAAAAAAAAATGATGAAACTATAATATGTAAAAGAGAAGAAATAAATAAAAGAACTTAACATTCGATTTTCGGTTCGGATCGGTTAACCAAATTTTAAAAATCGAAATCGAACCGAAAATCGAAACTCGCCAAAACTAATAACCGAAAACAAAAAATTCGATTCAATTTTCACTTCCAATCGAATAGTCAGTTTCGATTCGTTTCGGTCGGTTAACCAATCCGTGTACACCCCTATTCTAAACTGTATTGAAATCCACTTTCTAGAACCTTAAGAGGATAAACGACTACTTTGCAATATAAATAACCACAATAAAGAAAAATATAAATAATGAACTAAAATACTATACCGAAGATGATGTCGGTGTGGCAGCGTGCTCCTCTCGAATACTCCGTTGCTACTCCGTTCTCTCACCTAGCTCTCGTACGGACTCCTTCCCTCTTGTATATAGTGATAAAATTGAGTCTTCTTGATGTGTTAGAGCATTGGGGGTATTTATAGGAGTGTATCAACTAGGTTATAGTGGGAGAAAATCGTTTGTGGAATGATAATAGCGTAAAACCGCATTTCCGGCTTCGACAACTTGCATAACCGAACTGGATTCTTGTTTGGTCGAGCAAATACGACATACTACACTGCAGGTCCAACTTTGAAGCTATTTTGGAGGTCTTTCGGTCGGAATTTGACATTTGGCTATTTTCGACAAAAAAATATACATAATTGAATTACATTTTGAAATCCACTAGTCGCACCTCGATTGGATGTGTATAACTCGATATATGACCCCATTTCACCTACTGGAACACTTCTACACAACTTTGACCTTATTCATGATTTCTGTTATTTTAGAGAAGGAATTAGAAAATATCATCAATATAGAAGTTGTAGCTCTCTCTCTCTCCCTTAACTTTCCATAGAATCAAGAATCAAGAGGTTCCGACTTCTACATCAAATGTTATGCTTGTTCTACAGTTTGTGCAGTTTAACTGCACTTTATCCGTCTTCGTTTAGGACCGGTCAAACTCAATCTTTTGTCAGTCCAAGGTCGTCTTTTAGTCCAACCACTCATATTCTTCCATTTAGACCCTCTCATTACTTGATTTATACTAGGATTCATAAATACTCCAATATATGCTCCATTTTGTATCTAAATAGCTAGAAAATCAACAACCAAGTGAAATCCGCCAAACCTACGAAAATGAGGGTTAGGAAGTATCATTTCACACAATTATGTATTGTTTTAACTATGAATATTTGCTCAAAATCACGTAAAATATGAAGTGATAAAGGCAAAAAACAAAATGTACTATTTCCTGTAGTTTTTTTTTACAAATTTAATATATTTTATATAAAAGTTAGAGAAAGTGCTACATTTGTCCCTTTTCTATATAATTCGATCCATATATGAAAGAACATCAAACGAACCATTACCAAAGAAAATAAGGCTATTTTTTGCTAAAAAACACTCCCTCCATTCCATATTACTTGATTTTTTATGATGTTTTTCCCTTTTCCAATTAATTGACGTTTTACATATTTTTCACCAATTCTACCAATTTTCTCCCTGGACTCAATCCTAAAATACCTCTACTTTTCAATTTGTCAGAGATATTTTGATTTGGTCAAATCTTTAGCTGAGGGTATATCTGTCAAAATATTCAATCCTTAATTCTTACCTTTCATCCTAAAACGTCAATTAATGTGGAATGGAGAGAGTAAAAAATTTCGTTTCAATGAAATAGTAATGACACTATAAATGAAGGCTGGAATTGGTACCGTGTAATATTTGAATTTGAATTTATAATAATATTATTGATTATAATATGCCGTGTAATAGATTAATTGGTTAATACTCTTTTCATCCCAAATGAACGTGCACACATTCCGTACGTTTTAATAAAATTTGCACAATTTTAAATGGGAAAGTTATATATAACACAATCTTCACCATCAAAATCTACACCCTCAATTCACTTTTAAAAAGTAAACATAAAAATAAAAATTATTTTTTCTTAATATATGTGCATCCTTAGAAATGCAGGTTCATTCGGGATGGAGGGGAAGTATTAAGTATGCATATTTGACTCCAACTTTTTTATTTAATAAAATTTGAAACTGAAATTTGGAAGTAGGTACCCCTCTTCTTCTTTTAGCTTCTTATTTTTTTTAATCAAGACAACTCATAATTTATTTTTTATTAAATACTCCAAGGCCCTGTTTGTTTATTTTCGTGGGTGGCTGAAGTATTGTAGGCTATTGGAAATATAATGGAATATGAAGGTTGAAGTAAATAAGTAAGTGTTTGTTTATGTTGGTTAGAGATTGGGTTGTGGGGGTGATTATAATATAAAATGTGTTAAAGTTGATTTGATGTATATAAGAGTTAGTTAGTGAATAATTAATTATTGATTAAAGTATGTATTGGGATTGATATTTGATTGGTGATGTGCGTAAGAGTTAATTAATTATTTGATGATGTGTGGAGATTGTGGGCAATTTATTGCCCACAACCGATGAACAAACATACAATGGATTGGACTCAATCCACAATCGATTGACCCAACCCGAAACAAACAAGGTCCAACTCTTTCTTAGAGTTAGAAGTACTTTTCACGCAAATTATGATAAAATCATCTTTTCAAAAATAAAAGCAATCAGAACACGCACGAAATTTGAGTGACAAATAAGTTCTGTTCCCCAATAGCTATATATAATATAGGGATGGTAATGGACGGGTTCGATGTTGATATTAAGCATTTCATTCCCATCTCGATTTCACATCCCAAATACCATTTTCTCAAAATTCCCCACTTGGAAAATCTGAGTCTGGGATGGAGATTCCCCATTCGGGGAATGGGTCTCCCGCGAAGAGTTGGGTGTTCCACATATTTTTTTTTTCTTTAGCTTAAACTTTCTTATTTTTTATACAATTTCATAATAAAATATTAATTTTTACTAACTTCAGAAATCTTTGAATCAAGTACTACTTATAATAAATAAATAACACACAACTTATATGTTATTTCAATTTATTTAAATATTAAAAATATGGTAGGTTTTTACAAAAGTAATGAAGAACCTATGATTAATCCTTAAATAGTATATATATTATACATATTACAAAATGACAAATGTTAAAATAAATAATTAAGAATTAGAGTATGAAAAATTCTGCTTTAATTAAATAAGGAGAGGGAGGGGTAGGAACGGGGATGGGGCGATGAGCATTGATCCCATCCCCCCCTTTTCTAAAGTGGGGAATTCTCATCCCCACTCCCATTCCCGCTATCATCGAGAAATTTCCTACCCAACAAGAATGAATTTCCATAGAGATTTTGCCACCCTAATATAATAACAACAAAATAATGATGAAATAATGATGAAATGTGATATAGAAACTTGTTATATCAATAGCTGTAATTAGATGCCAATCAGCGACCAAATATCAAAGATTAATGTTATACGACTCCATTTATGTAAGACATAGGTAATACAGACTCCAAATTCATACTAGTGATTACATAAATTCAGCCTAAACTTCATATTTAAGACAGATATTTCACCTTAAATATGTTGCTAATTTATTATAATTTGATTTTTCTTGGGGTGCGTTGATATAATCAACTTTTCATTAAATTCAAAATTTTGATTAATATTATATTTTATTTTACTATTTAAATAAGTACTAGTAATATTCCCGTGCGATGCAAGAAAATTTATTTAGAAAAAAATAATTTTAATAAAATTAAATATGATATAATCTAATATTTAAATATGTGATAATTTTATCCTAATAAAATATATATTTTTTAAAATATCGGATAAAACATAAATAAAATTATAAGTAATGTAAATATAAGTTTTTCGCACGTCATATATGAATTTAATATAACTTACTATATATATATATTATAGATTAATATTAAGATAAATATTCAATATAAAAGAAAAAAAAAATCTTTTTCAAAATAATCATTTCTAAATTTTAAAATCCAAACATACATTTAGGCGATGTTTGGTTGGCCCAACCCCCCCTCCCCCCTTTCCCCAAAGAAACATGTGGTTGGGTTGGCCCAACTGATGAGTGGTTGGGCCAACCACTACCAAACATTGCCTTAATGTGTCTGCATCATTCTTCACCTATGTGCATAATTGTTTAATTAATTATGAATGTTAAAACAAATATAAATATCTAACTCTCAACTCATATTATTAAATAAAATAAACTGGAATATTATAAGAAATTTATTTTTCTTTAAATTTTTCCATTTTACTTTAAATTTTCAAATTTATCTAATAAAGTTTTAAATTCTAAATATAACTATCTCCTTTTAAAAAATCTTATTTGCAAGTTTTAGTACTTTACATGGTATTTTCTATATACAACGATTAAAAAATTAACAAAATAAAATTCAAAAGTTATTCAATAGTTGAAATAACAAAATAATTCAATAGTTGGAATAACAAAATAAAACATATGAGTGCTTCAATATTTCTTAATACTTTCATATATATATGTTGAAAAGTTTCAATTAAATTATATATTTATATTGTAAATAGTAGATTCATCTAAAGATATATATTGGTTAATGTACAAATTAAAAAAAAAAAAAAAAAACTTAGGTTGCAAAATGTGTGAAAAAAAGAAGATATAATTGAGATTGGTTGATGTGACCCAGTATTGTTTAGGTTGCAAAATCTAAAAAAAAACATAATTGAGATTGGTTAATTTTGCTTATTTAAAAGAAGTTTATTTTTCAACTTGTATAATATCATAGTATAGCTTGCAAATTTTATTTATTTATAGAAAAATAACATTAATATGTCTAAAACATAAAAAATTAATTAATAAAATTCTAAGATTAATTATAATATATAAAGTTATATATGAGCGAAAATCATAGTTTTGTGATTTATCAACAAAAATAATTATTATATCAAATAAGTATTAGCAAATTCAATAATTTAATAAGCTGATTATAAATCAAATATTAACTTGAGACAATTCATGTCAGATAAAACAAACTGATTAGTTGTGGTTGTAATGAAATAATCAAGTAAAATAATTTGTAAAAGAGAATTATTTGAATGATTTTTAATTGTATTCCAAACCAATACTATTTTTTTTTCAACCCACAATAAACACTGAAATCTTACTTAAATAATCAACGAACAAATAATATAATATTTTAAATAGAATATCTTATTATTATATATATCATATGGATGTCAAATCAAACATCGTCAAAAGATGATTAATTTGATATAGTATACATAATAAATATATTAGAAATGAAAAAAAAAGATATTTGCAACTTTAGAAAGTAAAATAAATTTTGATTCTTACCAAATGTGACAACAACTTACCAATCACAGTCTAAAATTTTAGGCTGAAAATTGTTACTTGAAGAATAGTCACTACTGTGGTTTATATATATACCATAAAATATATAATGAAAGGAACAGTGATTTTTATTTGGATCATATGTAATGTAAAGTTTAATAATTTTCTCATTACGTCTCTGTTTTTATTTTATATTTAACTTTTAACTTATCTAAATAAACTCTCATGTTCTAATTATAAGTATTTAATTTTTTTCTTATAACATTGAATTTTTATTTGCAATTTTTAACATTTTATTTGGTGATTTTAAATATACTTAAATAATTTTTATTTAATAAAATCTTATTTTAACAAAATAAAATTCAAAATTTGTTTAATGAGAAGTCTTTGGTTTCTTCAAAATATTTGAATATTTTTGTATTTTATTTGGTATTGCAAATTATTTATATATAAATGTTATAGTCTTCTTAGAAATGGTTTATTTATTAGATGATAAAAATTGATTAATGTGAAAAAATTTGTTTAGATTGTTAAAAGTAAAAAAGGCATTTGTTATTGATTTGTACGACCAAGTATTATTCAGCTTATAAAGTGTAAAAACATATAATTGAAGTTTCAATAAAAGTAAAAACTTAAAAAGATTGCCAAATGTAATAAAAGTCATAATTTAGGCTACAAAGAATTAATTTCATTAAAAGAGTAGTTTTAACAAAATACTTGTTATTAAAAATATAAATAGGTAATTAAAAATAATTATATATATGCTCAAAGTCGTGATAAGAAGATATTTTAGCAGATTTGTTGATTTAATAAGTTGATTATGAAATAGATATAGTTGTGTTTGTCTTTGATTTAATAAAATAGGACTTTCATTATTTAAACAATGGATTTTCTCCTTGACTTAAATAAAAAAAAATTAAAAATTCATGTCAAAAAAATTAAATTGATTAGTTGTATTTTTATTAAAAAAAAAAGTAATTATATATTATATAAAGAATTTATTTTACTAATTTTAATTGCAACTAAAGCCAAAATATTATAGTCCAATTCACAATAAACATCAATTCTAGCACAAATAATTAACCAACAAACAATTTGTTTATTCAAATCAAATATCTCATTATAATATATATGATATGGATGTCAAATCGAAGATCGTGAAAAGATGAATAATTTGGTATATTATGCATAAAAATCGGATTAAAAATGAAAAAGTTATTTGTATTTTAGAAAAGTAAAAGAAAGTTATGAAGTTACCAAAAATAAGAAAAAGTTACCAATTATGGTATAAAATTTTTGGAGGGAAAACTAAAATTACAATAATGCCCTCCATTTTGCTTTTATATATATAGAGATGTCCATTATTGTACAACTTATAACGCCGAACTTTTTTGCCTATTAACTATATTTATTAAATTAGTATGTGATTTATTTTATTATTATTAATATATGTAATTGGGGTCGAACCATTTGCATGTGATTAAAATTCGAGATTTGGACTTGTTTAACCTAAATATATTTATAATGGCCCATTAAGTTATTTGAAAGCCCAATTATGAAATCCATTCGCTTTATTTCATATTTAAGTCCATGCATAATTTTATAATCCATTCATTTCCATATTCATACATTCATCCATGCATATACTGATATACATATTCGATCTAATATTTTATGCTCATCCAATAATACATGGGCTCAAAGCTTGAGCCCAAAACTATAGAATTTACGATAGAGATGATAGAATATTAAAATAGTAGCTACAGAAATTCTCATACAAGTGTGTTAATGGAATGAGTTTTGTACAGGTGTATTAGTGGAATGAGATGATGGGTGTGGAAGTTTTCTATAAGTGTGTTAGTGGGATGAGATCACGAAGTAGTGAGGATTTACTTAGTAGTTAATTATTATCTATATAAAAATAGAAACACAATATGAGAAAATATTCTTACTCTCTAATCAGCAATTGCAGTAAGGTAAAGAATACTACTAATTTTCTGTATTTTCTCCTACGATTCCTAGTCACCCGTCCGGCAAAATTCATCGGGATACTAAATCTAGAGGGCTTACCAGATATCAAATGTCCAAATTAATTACTAACCTCAAGCCTACGAATTTAAATCCAAACACTATCCCGTTGTATTCGGCAACCCTTCCTGTCCAAGACACTGGATTTCCACCGCCACAGACGTCATCCGCACACCATATTCGCCCCCCATGAGATTCGACTAGTAGAAGCAATTCAGGAACATACAATGTTATCAATCCTGATGAGTAGCAATAGTTCCCGCCACAACTGGCGGAGTCTCCGAATTATTGTTCCTTTTTGCCGGCGAAATAAATGAAAGATGGAGGAAATGAATTTCCAGGTCAAAGAAAGGTGTTGGAGGTTTCAGTAATCCCTACTTACTATTAAGGAAAAATCTACCTACACACGTGGCATTCAGATATCTCACCACAGCCCCCCTAAATAGCTAATGTACACATCGCACACTCTCATCAACCACGCTTTTTATTTCTCACATATTTTGAATAATGCACCACTTAATTGTTTAACCTCCAACAAATTTACCTAGTTTCATTTTTTTTATTTTCTAAAATAAAATATTTTATTTAAAATATTTAAATATATCTCTTCATACCACCCAATACTACTTTTACGCACTCAAGATGCAGTGTCTAATATGCATTGTAACTGCTCTACACTCGAACCTACTTAACTGAGATGCTCCGCTTCTTTGGCCACTAATTTTATGCAGTTGAGTAACTTCTTCACATATTTTGCTTATCATTTCAAATTTGAAATTTAAACTTCCGTAAACCGCAGTCCCCCATTATCATATTACAAATGCACGTTCTATTCATGGTGGATACAGTTATTCTCCTATGTATTCTCGCCAATAAATAATACATTTTTCTTACATCACTTTGTATCAGTCCAAATACTTTATACATTCACCCATTTATTATCAAATACCTCTCATCAAGAAAACAAAAACACTGTTGAAAAACCAAAGATGCCGCCTTTTTTTAGCGTCGTAAAGGATTTGAACCCTTCGACAACTCTCTGGGCTATGCGCTTGAGAGTTGTTATATCATATGATGTTCCTGCATATGGGAATGTTGGTCAGCCCTCAAGTTCGAATTTGTTTTCCACGATAAAGAAAATAAGAGAATACATGCAACAATTAATGGCACCGCAATGAAAAACATGACGACAAAGACGGTTGAGGGTCATATCTATGAACTAAAGGATTTCCTGGTGGTTGAAGATAAGATGAAGTTTAAAACTACGACCAGCCCACTGAAGATAGTTTTCCTCAGAAAAACAAAGATAGAGGAGATATTTGATGAAATGTTTCCAGCCAGCAATTTCATTTTTAAGACGTTTAAAGAATTTGAACTGCTCAAGACGACCCCACAGTTTCAATTATTTGGTAATTTTTTCATTTATATTTTACCACTTATATTACATTTCATTTTATTGTAGGAACAAACAATAACGTTCTTTGCATAATTGCAGATGTGATTAGGAGACTTACCTCATGCCAGTTGTCAACCACTCAAACTGCTAGAGGAAGGAAAATGGAATTCACCCTGCAGGATTTGGAGTAAAAATTTTATGAATATATCTATATCATAGAATATGTTTATGTTTCTCTAACATTACGTACTTTATATAATGTTTAACCAGCGAAAGTGAGCTTTCATGTACTCTATGGGACACGTATGCTGATAAATTGTTTCCATTCATAAATCAAACCACTGACGACTCGGTTATAGTTATAATGGCACATGACTACTTTTCGAGGTTACCTACATCCTATTACAAATACAAAATCAACGGTAATTTTTATTTCTCTGTTTTGTAATAGACTGAAACAAATATTGTAGATGGCATCAATTTCTCAAACACATACAACGTGACGAAGGTGTTAGTCAATTCAGATGCTGGAGAAGTTGCAGATTTCAAAATAAAGTAAAACCTAAATCTTATTTCATTTCAGCACAATATATCACTAATTTTTTCTATTTATTTGTTCTAACGACTAACATGTTTTAAGGTTGCAAAATACTGGAATCGGGTCCACTGCAATTACAACCCTTGAGAGCGGAAGTATTACAGCTTTGGCCGATGATTTCAACAGTGGAAATGCCATAGTCAAAAAAGTTTCAGAAATAATTGCATGCAATGAGGTTTGCATATTCATAACGGAATTACAGTTTCAATTGTCATATATCTTAAATTAATTTCATCATTTTATTCTCGGTTTAGCCTGGTCTGTATTGGCTCCCTGCAACTATAGTCGAAGTTGAGGTTTTGGCCAACTGGTGTTACTTGGCTTGCAAGAGATGCTCAAAGAAATTGATTTTGGAAAATGGATTGTTTTTTTGTGGAAAATGTTTGTCAACGGAACGCAGCGGAAACTACAGGTGCAGTGTATCCACATGCTAACTCAGAGATGAAAACAAACAATATCTGATGTCCATACCTATATCTTACACTCTATGTATTGTTTTAGGTACAAGATACAAGTTACTGTTCATGATGAGAGCGGCGGTGCGCGCCTCATGCTTTGGGATAAGGAGTGTATAGACCTAATTGGGAAGACTGCTGCTCAAGTTAAAGAGAACAACGTATATATTTGTATATTTTGTCATATCTATTACGTTCAAAACAAAGAAAACACATATGAGTTTTAATTATTAACTTATTCTTTACACATTTTCAGGAAGAGGCTATTGATTATGTTCCAAAAGAAGTCGAAGATGCCCTCACTAATACTAAGGCGTTGTTTAAAGTACAAGTGAGGGAGGGGGACTGCCTACGCAACTACACAAGCTATAGTGTTATGAAGATGACTGCAGATGCAATATTGTCAATATACAATGACAAATATGTGGCCAATAAGGTTTGTTAATACTTCTTTCACTAACTATTTTTTAACCAAAAGTCTTCCGCATTTGCATAATCCATTCACTTACAAAATTTCATAAAATAAATGCAGGGGAAGGAGAAAATAAGTAACATACAGCCAACTGAAGAAGCACTACAACAATTTCATAAATAGACAACAGTTAAAAGACAACAGTTTTTTCCAGCAGTGTTGTCTATTCATCAATTAACAACAATTTTACCGCTATTTGTTGTCTATTAGCGACAGACACACTAATAGACAATAATTTTACAACTGTTTTCAACATCTGTCGTCTATTAGCGTCTTTTTCCACAGATAGACAACATTTTTAACGACAGTTACCCAAATCTGTTGTTTATTGGCAATGCATTGCTCCAATAAACAACACTATTGTCAACATTTTTGGAAAACTGTTGTAAAAAAGGCATTTTAACTTAAAGACTTTTATTATGTTGTAAAATTATTATTTTAATAACCTCTTCAATGCAATTTTAATAATTAATAATATATTTGAAATAAAATAATAATTATAATTTTATTTTATAGATTGCATTTTATTTTAATAAAGTCTTCATTGGAATTATCGGGCTGACCCGATAATCTTAATATATTATAGGGTAATAAGTCGGGACGGGCCAACTAATTTTAGGCCCGACTAAATTTTTGAGGCTCCGCCATCAATCACTATAAACAATTTAATCGCAAAATGTACTTTTATTTTTTGTTAATTACATAAGTTAAACATCATATATCACATTCGTATACAAACACTTTCTTTTCATATCTATAATTTGACATCAATTTTTAGATATTGAGATTCTGTGAAAAAAATTATTGTATTTAATTTGTATGTATATGTTAGAACTAAAAAAGTAATTAATTATTTTATTTTTCATGAATTAACATTTTAAATTTTCCCGTGCCCCAAAGAAAAAAGCACAAATCAGATAAATAACAAATACCAAGGTCCAATGACCGATTCACTATTTCACTAAGCAAATCAGATAATAAAAATCACTAAACGATTCACTATTTAATTTAGCCCATTGAACGATTTAAATCACAATAGCCCAAATCAGATAATAAAGCCCAAATCAAATAACACTATTTAACTTAGCATAAATCAGATAATAAAGCCCAAATCAGATAACATTATTTAACTTAGCCCAAATGAAATAACAAAGCCCAAATCAAATATCATGCAAAAGAAAAGTGCACAAGAGTGCGCCCTTCTTCCCTTCTCTCGCTCCTCTCTCAAATTACAATTTCAGTTATCCACGCAAAAAGAATGAAGGATTTCAGAAGAATTTCAGTAGAATCATCATTGCCATTATCGTCCTAAAATTCAAATGCAAGTGTAAATTGATCAATGATTCGTCTCAATTCACAATACAAAATCAAAGTTAATATTTTCACCATTCTTCATCAACTAATTTGACTACGGTATTATTTTTCCGCCAGATAATCCTTTGATCAGTCAGTTACTAGTAATTACTTTTATTCCTAAATCACCTTCATCGCCGCCTTCGAATTAGTGCATGTTTTCTGTAATCGGCTTCCAATTTTTTGATTTGAAACTTTTTTCGTTGCTTATATTTTGTTTTCTTGTGAAGATTATTGGAATGATGGAGAAAGAGATGGAGTACGGAGTGGATATGTTTAACAAGTAGGTAATTGCGCTCTTTGTGTTTGTAAAAATTCCTCAATGAAAATTCCTCAATTGATTTTCAAATTGATCATGTTTTTGTTTATGTGCGGGAGTATTGTTGCATTGGTGGTATTATGTTTATATTCTCTTTTTCTAATGCATAGCTTTGCTTGATATTCCAATGATACTAAAATCAGTTACGAGCATAAGAAAATGTTATCACTGTTATATGTGATTATTTGACTTTCTAGATTATAGGTTGCTTTGCAATCATTTGCTTTATCTATGCTATATTTAATCTTGTGCTATTTCTGTTATTATTCATGCTATGGCTATGTGGAGGATAATCTATTAATAATTCAATGCAATTATTTATGTGATATGTTTCTGGGATACCTCTGTTATTAGGCATCAGAATGATGATGATAATTTTATGAAATTATGTTTATAAATTATAAACACAGAAACATGAATAGACGTATGTTGTTGGTTGAAGTTTTGGTTATGAAATGAGTCATGGAAGTTGAATATTTGCAGCTAAAATTATTGGATGAGAAGTAGACAACAATATATAAATGACCTGTTGACAAGAAATATTACCTATAGACAAAATCATCTCTGTTCATATTAAGTGAGAAGCCAAAAGTTTCATGTCATGCCATTTTCTGCTAATTATGTATTGGTTAGTTGCTTCCTTTTATTACATAAGTTTGATTATGTCGAACCTACCATCGGAATAACACCTATTTCTCGAAGTGTCCCTACTTTCGATGAGTTGTGTGCCCTAATTGACGACCTATCCCGTATAAAAATTAGTTGTGCTTATATTTCTATTTGGTTAGCCATGACCTTTCTGATTATAAATAGAGAATTTCCCATTTCATGTTTATGTTTGCCGCAAGTTTCCACATAGCGTTCATCCCTTCTTAATTCACTGGATTCAAATGCAAAACATCTTATTATCTTGCTTACTTTATTGAGACATGGTTTATGGTTTTTATTAGATGTGCTTGAATTGTTTTGCACATGTATTTATGAAGATAATTCACATCTTTCTGATGGTGGTGTTCAGATGTTAATCCATGTGGCATAGAGAATCGATAGCTAGAAGGGAAGAGAAAGTATAATGCAAGAGCACATATTGATGTTAAATCAAGTCTCTTATGCAAACCAATTCAATATGGTGTAGTCTTGTATCTTTCCTTCAATCTGATAATCCTGGTTGTTTTTTTTTTTTTTTTTTCTTTTGTGCAGATTATTGCATTTCTTATTCCACTCTTAGTGACAAGTTTCTTCTGATACAAAGCATCTCTTGTTGGACACTGTGTCGTTTCAGAAACTATATTGTTCAGGTAATATGTCATGACTTTGTATTACCTACTTATAAATGATTTGACTCAATTCTATTCCCTAGTTACATGACTGCTGTTGTTCAGGATAAGGTCACCCCTGCTACTAAACAGATTGATCATGTATGTGCTCTTATGCCCTTTTCCCTTTCTTGCTTCTTCTTCCTATAGATCATGTAAAAACAATAAACAACCATTTTTAGGCAACAATCTTGTTAAAGGGGTGTGCAAGTATTCTTGACACCCATGTTTTATTCTTTTCTAGAGACTCAATCTCTAGAAAAGTCTTGACAAAGATAAGTGGTTAATAGCTATGAAGGAAGAGATTGAGTCTCTAGAAAAGAATAAAACATGGGTGTTAGTGGATTTCATATCTATCGAAACTAGTAATAGTTATGGATTTAAGATCCATATCAGATTTATCTTCAAATTCCTCCCCTTTTTTAAAATTTATTTATTTTAATGAACGGGTTGGTCGATTTTCTGAAGGAATCCTGTTGAGATGAGTGCGTGCCTGGCGTCATTGCAGCCGTACCACACAACTACTGCCTCTGCGTTGATGACGTCGATGCTCACAGTCTCCCGCTTTGGTTTTGGTTGGCTTCCTGAAGGTGCTTTTCCGTTTGATTTAATATTTTTTTCTAGATTTTACATTTATCTTGTTTCTTGTATGTTATACTATTTGATTTGTGCTTAATTGCTTAAATGATATTTTTAATTATAGATAACTCAATTAGATGCTTGAATGCTACAACCCTATAGAAATATGTTGACATACTTGTAATCTACTGTCTATAATGAGTCATTGGTATCATATACTTGCATTTATGGCGTCTCAAGTATGTGAAAGAATTCAAGAACTTTAATTTTACAGATTGCTTATAAAATCATGCATAGATTGTAATTCTATCTGATATCTTCTTTATCATACTTTGTGTGTGTGATAGGATCATAGGGAATCTGTTAACGTAAGTAAACACCTTGTTCGATAATATGCTTTCCAATATGCATGTTAGTATGTATTTCTGTTTCTTATGTGATTATACATCATAAGTACAATATTAATTTTCATCTCTTATATCTTATTTCTGATTTTTTTGTAGTTAACATACAATGTTCCTATGTGGTGGAAGAGATCATGTTTGATGTCTGCAAACGATAAGTGGCGCGGATTTAAAACGACTTTAACTCAGAAACATGTTTACGCTAATATGGGCAATTCTGATAAGTTGAAGAAGCCACCTGTTGATTACATATTACACAAGAGGATTGGTCATCTTTTATGATCAGCCGCATGTCTCAAGAGTTCATGGTAAGAATACTTCTAAAATCCTTATGAGTCCAGCCAACAATTCATTGTGCATTACATTGTTAGTTAGTTTAGATGTTTATGAGTGATGGTATGTTTGTATGAAGTCTTATCCGGGATGGAAAACGAGCAAGAAAAGTCGGAAATAGCAAAGAGATGTTGAAGCATGATCAGAAAGTCTGACTCGGTCGAGTTGTTTAGAAACTCGGTCGAGGGAGAAATGAAGAGCAAAACGCGAAATTGGTCAGAAACTCCCCCTCGACCGAGTCAGAATCGGCCTCGACCGAGTTGGGTCAACTCGACCGAGGCAAAATCCCCCTCGACCGAGTTGGAGTTTCTGACCAATTTCACGTTTTGCTCTTCATTTCTCCCTCGACCGAGTTTCTAAACAACTCGACCGAGTCAGACTTTCTGATCATGCTTCAACATCTCTTTGCTATTTCCGACTTTTCTTGCTCGTTTTCCATCCGAACCTTGCCCAAACGGACTTTTTGGCCTTTTTATACCTGAATAACACTAAAACAAGCAGAAACACGTCAACTAGCTCAAAAGATGGATTTTAATCACTTTTCGCCCAAATACACATGCATATGTCCCATATTACGACCTTTAATTGACCTAATATACATGTAAAACTAGCATGTATCATTTACTTATTTCTACATCCTAGAAACGGAGCGAGGAACAGAAACTGAAGAGAAAAGAAGTCAAGCACCCCCATAAACTTGCTCGCAAGGGTTATTCAGGCTTAGCTGAAGAAATAGTAAGCATTGAAATTATATTTTCACTATGAATTCATTATCTTCAAACAATACTTTACAGTTACCATAATTAACATCCCTCTCTCTCTGTCTCTCTCTGTCTCTCTTATTTGGCAGGCTGATGAATTGTGTTCCGATGACGAAATAAACAGAGCTATTATATATAAGAGGGCACGCATGAACAAAAAAGGGGAAATTGATTCTAAAGACAAAAAACTTAAAGAAACAGTGAAGAAAATTGTAAGCACATATTTTATGTTAATTGCTCTATAATCCTATAGCAAAAGAATTGGGAATTGGTATACATACTGACTATTGGTTTTTGGTTTTTTTATTGCTTTTTGCTTCTTTGTTTATGCATCACAGGATAAGTTTATAGAAGAAAGGAGAAGGGGTACGCTAAAAATCACGGGAGTAAATGATGGTATTGTCCCACGATCGCTTGAGTCGAAAGAACATCCTGGCCGTGTGATGGGAGTTGGAGGTTATGTGACTCCAACAGCCTACTTCAACACTCCCAAAGGAAAGAACAATCCCGACCTGACTCTTTTCAATGAGCAAAAGAGGGAATTAATGGAGACCAAGAAGATTATCGCTGCCCAAGACGAACGCATCAGAAAACTAGAGGAACGGATGGCAAAACAAGATGAGCAAGATTTGGAGGCTGATTTGGAGCATGACAAAGATTTGGATGATGTGCAGATTCTTGAAGTTGACGAAGCTTTGCAGGTAAAATTACCAGATTTCATTTACGTTACCTGTCTTTGAAAATATGGATCACTATATGTATATCTCTTTGTAATAGGGGGATCCAGTGGGTTTGAGGTTAGAATCATCCAACGCCATTGCTGCATTTGGAACTATTGTTCCTGTTGGTGAGGAAAAAATGCATTCTGCTCCATTCCCAAACAACTGTGTGCGTGTATCCATCGATGAAGTAGTGAACAAATCAGCACTTTTGCCTATCCCAATCTCGGGTGAGTGTGAACTGCTTATTGATGCTGTGGGAACTTTTGTAGCATGGCCGAGACACTTGGTAGTTTTGAAAGAGAAGGTAAATGTGACTCTTTATTTCAATACATATATATAATTGAAGCAAAACACCATTCTAACATGTGTATTCACTATATTAGAAACCCAAAAAGAAGCACAATCTTCAAGTGAAAAGGCATGCAAATGTTCCAAAATAATTGAAGATATTATTTTGCTATGCCAACCATGCTTTAAAGTACAAAACCGTACAAATCCCACTTGATTATGACGTGTTTGAGTTGGACTTTACGATTCATGTGCAACTAGAGGATATCTGTTTTGTCTACAAGTTGCAACCAGTCACATGCAATTGTATAGTTGTCTACATATAGTAATCCTTGAATTTTAAGTATTCTTTGCTACCTCGAGTTTTCATTGATTATTTATACTAACCTTGTATGTTTCTTGAAATACTAGGCATCTTTTTAGAAAGATGAAAGAAAAGGGCATAGAAGACAAATTCTGTTTTATGAATCCAAATAGCATCCCATATTTCCAAGATGAGAAAGAGACCGAAGACCAAAAGGCTGAAAGACTGAATAAAAGGGCACAGTTTGTAGCAAATAGGCTGATAAGTTCATCACCAAATCAGCTAGTCTTGGTGCCAAGTAATGTTGGGTAAGAACTATTTCTCTAATTACGAAATCTTATATTTCCCATTTTATAGCTGGAATTTTCTCATTAATGTACGTGTATAGGTATCATTGGATTCTCAGTGCCATCGACCCTTACAAGGAGATTGTCTACTTAATGGATCCTATGAATCATAGAATTCGAAGTTCCGATTGGAAATATATTGTGGACAAGTAAGTCTAGATATTTTTTATCAATTAAAAAATTTATTGAGTAAGTGACATTCTGACTTAAACACTTTTGAATGTATGAAGAGCATTAACAAGTTTTAAGAAAGCCAAGGGTATTAAAGGGAAAAAACGGCCAATATGGGAAATAATACCTGTAAGCACTTTACTTCAAATATGATTACATATGTATTTTGGTTTACATGTATTTTTATTAACATTTTTTAACTCAGGGTCCTCGCCAACCCGATGATGTTCAGTGTGGTTTCTATATAATGCGTTTCATGAGACAAATCACTGAAGAAACTGAAACCATTGACCGGGTTTCTCTACGATCGATGGTAATTTTAACTAATGAAATTGTTTACATAAATAATATTACTTTTCTGTTATTTTTATGCATTCGTAAAATGGCATTAATTATTTATTCTTGTGTTAAATAGTTTAAACAAGCGGAATACAGTGTGGCAGACATTGATGAAGTTCGTAGTGAGTGGGCAGACTGTGTCCAATATTACGTCTATGATGACTGAATTATGCTGGTATGTCAATTGTATTAAATAATATTACTTTTCTGTTATTTTTTCTTTTGTTGACGTACTCGTTTATAATATTTTCATTGGCAGGAAGGCAAAGAAGGTACATATCTTTTGAAGAAGTTGTTGTGGAGTTTCAAATATTTTTAGAAGTCGTCTTAGATTCAAATTAGTTAATATTTTGTGGCGTAAAGTGGCAAGGAGTACACTTGTTATCCTTTTTGATGAATTGCACATTTTTAGATATTACACAATCATGTTTTATCTTGGATTGGGAGATTTATTTTGATCTATGAATGCATGTTTGAGAGACGGGTAATTATTTTTCAATCTATAATGATTTTTTATAAATTATCTGTTAAATAGACACGATTTAAAATGAAGAACAACGGGTAAAAAACAACAGCTAAAAGGAGCTGCTAAATTCGAAAATAAACACTAAATAAACAACGATTTAAATTGTAGAACAACGGGGAAAAACTGTTGCTAAAACTAACAAAAACAACAGTTTTAAGATTAAACAACAGATACAAACTGTAGTTAAAATTAACAAAGACAACAGATTATGTCTGTTATATGAAGTGTTGTTGTCCATGGAACAGATAACAGTTTTTACTTGTAGTAAAATTGGTACTTTTAACAACAGCACTATTAATAACAGACTTATTTATAACTGGACAACAACTAAAATCTGTTGTCTATTTCAAAAATTCTTGTAGTGATTAAGGGAGTTCAGGAATAGTTGTTCCATTTCATGATGACAAGCAAGCCACAGACAATGAAGATGATGAACTAACTATAAAGTGTGTTGCACATGACGATAGTGGTGATTTGAATGGAGGGAAGAGGAAGAGGAAAACGATAAAGAAGGAAAAATGAAACACACCTGCTTGCTGCTGTTTTTTACTACTTTACTTTTTATGAATTCTACTTTTCAACATGTTTTTTTATGGTTTATGTACTACCATTATGTTTACGTCAAGTTTATCTCCGTACATTAGTACCAGTCAAAGGATGTAACTTTTATTTTATGTAATGCAATGTTCCTATCTACTTAAACGCACATTATAAATATACGTAATCTAAAATTCATAATATTGTTATCCTATGAATAATAATTAACCTATGCTAAAACATAAAAGATAACACTCTTCATGTTACAATTTATAGTATTTTAAAAACCTTATAAGACTAACCTCAAAAAGTTGAACCATGCCCCCGTCCTCTGTTGTGCGTTCAATTGCCAACTCCTCAACTGATTTATTTATTGTTTTAATCACATTGAAAGCTATACCTCATCCTCGAGCATATCAAAACAATGCTATTTTACATATCCAACAAATTTACAATATTTCAATATCATTACCAATTATTCCACAAGTATATCTAAATGCATTTATTAAATGTTTATTGAACCATTTAAATAACCTAATAATTGTCCAGCACAGTACAACTGATTATATACTACACTGGGAAAAAACTATATCACATTTTTTTCCAGACTCATACATGTTTCCACAAATTATAAAATACTTTAAGA
The DNA here is from genome assembly GCA_958295605.1 of Ajuga chamaepitys. Classification (NCBI taxonomy): domain Eukaryota; kingdom Viridiplantae; phylum Streptophyta; class Magnoliopsida; order Lamiales; family Lamiaceae; genus Ajuga; species Ajuga chamaepitys. The sequence continues at coordinate 8,099,089 of OY282507.1, read as the reverse complement.
AAATTCATTGGAAAACAAACACAACCAATATTTAACCACTACACGTACTATAAATCTTTGATTAAGGTAAATTATAATACACCAATATTAAACAATAACATATTTTACTATTCAAATTATTTTTTAAACCCAAAGCAACTTTTTAACTATCATAAACAAATATAATCCTAATCTTCATATATTTTGGATTCAAATATATTAATTACAACTAAATTGTTAAAAATATATATTTTGTAATAATAAAACAACTAGCGGTTTTGTGTCCATCGCACTACCGCAAATAATTATTCAACTAATATTAAATGTCATCTACACTGATCCAACAATATAAATATGGTATCATTTTTTTTCAATCGTAATTTTTTTAAAAAAGTTATTTTTTCAATCCCACTAACCCAAACATTCTATATTAACCTCCCCACTAACAGCCCACTACCCCAATACCCTAAATCCATTTATTTTATCTAAAGTATTTATCATTACCTATCTTACACCCTATATATTTTGCACACCCGTCAGCTTTTTTCTAAAAACAAAGAACATAAAATTCAACTATACCTTCAGTTCTAGCGTTTTCTATGGATCAGTACTTCACACCCATAAATAATTTGACTCCAATGCACACTCCGTCCATTCTTTTCGCCCGGTTGGTACAGTGCTTCCATGTTCCTGCAAACGGAAATGCAATGCTAATAAAAAGCATAGAATGCATCTTTGAGGATCACGAGGTACATTTGAATCATTGAAATGCAAGTCAGTTTCATTTGTTTCTATAACCACATCAATATAGTTAAAATTTAAAAAAAAAAAAAAACCAATTGTAGGGAGGCAAAATTCATGCATCTATTGAGGGGCGTCCTCTTCAACGTCTTACTATCTATCCTATTGTTGGTTACGTATATGGTCTGAACAATTTTGTCGTAGCTGAGGTTCAAAGAGTTTTTCGTACTACTCCACACCAATATGAGATTATTTTTTTGGAAAATACAATCATGGTTGAAATATTTCAGACAGACTACGTGGCTCAAAACTTGCAAGTACGTTCTTTAATAGAAAAATGTTTTTCAGTAATATTCTTTGTGAATTAGGATATATACACCATATATTTTTGTCTTTGCAGGTTCAAAGAATCATAACACCAGCTAACGTAAGTTGGGTCCACAGTCTAAGGATTTGGTTGAATGTTGCATGCCCTGATTGCCTAGAATGGGCACGAAGCAAATCTCAGTTTATTGTGTGCACCAACTGCTCCCCAAAACAGCCCCGTTCTCCCTTCATGTATAGAATATTTCATACATATGTCAATAAAATAAAATAATTATATACTAATGAATTTTCCTTTTTTAAGGGCAAAAGTTGAAGTTCTAATTCCAGATTCCAGAGGCATTGTACGCCAAACCTTTTGGTAGAAAGAGGCGGCTCAGCTCATTGACATTTGAAGTTCCCTAAACTTTTAAAAAGTGCAAATCAGTATCTAAATCATTTAGGTTTTACAAGTTGTTTTATTATTTATATTTAGACTATAAGAAATTAGGTTATGATTAAAATGTTTTTCATGTACTTTCATCTTTCACATTCAAACACACTACCTTTCAGATATGTTATATCCCCCCATTGCAATTTTTTACTACAATACGTGGTTCATTGTTTACTGCATATATAAATATATGAATATAACTACTTAATACTACATATATAGAACAAGTTTAGAACAATCAATATGTTAAACCACTAAAAATAATATTTAATAAGGTCTATTTAGAATATCTTAACAGAGATATACAACTTTAAATGTTATAATATTTACTAAAGAAATACATAAATTAAACATTTACCTCTTCTTAATATATGCGAATTACTGTAACGCCCAATAGCACTTTTCAATTATCCATTCTCCGATGAGCTAAGTCATAAAAAACAAACGGAATATTAAATTAGATAAAATAATTAAATAAATATTTATTAAGACAAATAAATAAATTGACACAACTTGCCCGTTCCTTTAAGTCAACATCACAAAACCACATATATATATGTATAAAAAATATATACAATTTCAAATATAGAATAGGAATTTCATATTAACAAACAGAAAGTAGTAATTGAATATATCCATGATTGATAAACAAAACATATGTTCACATAAACAACAATACTGTACAATTTGGTTTCTAATGCATGTAGATAAAGTCTTCACGATTTGCCACATTTAATTCGTTAAAAAGTTAAATAAAAAATAATCACTTGCAAATTACCTCAATTTGGCTAATACCAGCATTGATTTAACCTCTTGCTGAAATACCACAATAAATATTCGCCTTATTCTTTGTCATGCACCGTTCACGAAAATCTAATTAAACAGGACTAATATATTAAAAAAAAAAAAAAAGTAACAATTTCACTAATTTGAGAACTAATATATATATATATATCCATAAAACTTCCAAAAAAATTTCAGAAACATTTCCGACTGCTGAAATTCTTAATTAATGAACTTCGATGTGGTTTAAAAAAATTAAAACAATTTATTTGACATTCATAAATTCATTAAATAAATAATATATCTAATTTTCAAAATTAGCTTATTTCGATAAACATCGTGTCATCAACATATATTTAACACGACACTTGCGATTTCTATTTTTCCAAAAGTTAAAAACATAAATCATTTCATTAAAACATGTACATTCTTCCCTTTCTTTTAAAAAAAAAACATAACTTCAAATATGTATGTATATAATGCAGCCAAGAATAACAAAATAGTAATACTAAAACAACCCACTAACCCATTAATTTCTACATTCATAGTATTTGATCATTTCTTATCTTAAACTACCCACTAACCCATTAATGATAAATCTAAACGTGTGCTGTGAAAACAAGCAAGTTTATGCACATTTCAAAATTCAAATTTCAAACCAAGATATCCCCACGTTCAAAGAGACAGCCTGATTATTTTTACAATTTCCCATGTATACCCCTCTAATATAGTTAGTATAAATAAAGTCTTTTCACCAGTTTTTTTATCCATACCATCTCAAAATCCAAATTTGTCATCCAATATTCCTTCATTTTCACGTACCTAATGGCTCCAACTTTTGCTCTTATCCGCGATCTCACGCCTTTGAAAACAGACTGGAACATATCAGCCCGGTTGTTCCACTGCTACCACATACCTGTGAGAAGAAATCCAATGTCAATTTTAACAATAGAATGCGTTTTTGAAGACATTGAGGTATAAAAATATTTTCATTTATAAGCTTTATATTAATGTCTATACATGTATGCGAAAATGTTCTTCTTAGTACTTAATCAATATCTACTTTTGTTGTATCAAGGGAGACATAATCCATTGTACCATTGATGGCACAGCACTTCATCATTTAGAGTGCTCACACGTAGAAGGCTACATTTATGTCCTCAAAGACTTCATGGTCGTTGAAGATACAAGTCCTTTCAAAACTACATCTAATCGAAACAAAATTCTTTTTGGACCTAATACAAGAATGATTGAGATAGTTCGTTGTCAGCCTGTTTCACACTTCCGTCAGGTTTTTCTAATTTTACGTTATGTTTAAATTATACGTACATATATCATTAGACAATCTAATTATATATGTCCCCCTCTGTAGGAAGATATATGTTATGGTAATGCAGTCATAAACACTGTTGACAATCTAAGGGATTGGATATCCATAGGTTGTACTGATTGTTTGGATTGGTTCAACACAAATGGCGAGTTCATTTTGTGTACAAAATGTGGTGCTAAATATAATGATAGCATTTTCAGGTATACAAATTTAATCCCTAATTCACACAATTTGTCAAATATTTTTCATTTTTACTGGATTAAGGCGTGTGTAACTATCTCAGGCCTAAGCTCGGAGTCGTGGCATTTGATGAAGAAGGAACAAAGAGGCTTACATTATGGGACCGCGCATGTGTAGGCCTCGTTGGATACTAAAAGCAAGTGAGTTGCTGGCGAAAGTTAACACAACTACAGCTAAATGTCGTTTATTTTTTTATGTTTACCTCTGTAAGGTCCTTTTCCATTGTAATATATCCATTTACGTCCTATGTAATTCGTTTCCATTCAATTACTGAAGTTTTTGCTATGTCTTACATTCCAGTGTTTATTTACTACAAAAATTATAACTACTATATAAAATATCAATATTTATAACAAAAAACAGTACATATATTGGCACATTTTATGCACCAAGTTAGATATATTTGCTTATAAAGGCCGCCACTCCGAAATTATGCAATGATATAATAAATATAAAATTCAACTTTTATTACAAAGACACCGATCAATGTATAATGTACGGTATGTAAGATATTATTTATAAAAAAAAAAACAAAACAATTCACAAATACCACAACAATTCTTTCACTATCGTAAACAAATATTTTCTTAAATTTCATATATTTTGGATTCAAATATATTGATTACAACTATTATGTTAAAAGTCTATATTTTTTAATAATAAAACACCTGGTGATTTATCGTCCATCCCACTACCCCAAATAATTGTTCAACTAATGTCCTATTAACCTCCATCTGCTCTATAGCCATATAAAAAATACATTTGACTACTGTAGTTATGAATTTACCAATTCTTACTTTATCCGTCTAATTATATCAACACAAATTTAACCATAAAACACGTGCAATTTCTCAAATTAAACCATCACGTAAGCTGCATCTTAATCTTAATACTGACATAAAACTTCACCATAATCTTCAAACATACAAATAACCTATTAAATCAATTTTTTTAATAAGTCACATGATTACCTCTTATTGTTATCAGAACAATCCAAACATCCACACAAATATATATATATATACATATAGATATATATATATATATACACATACATACACAAATACATTAATGCATGCAACAATATAAGGATTACTTGCCTTTGGAAAATTTAAGTATAGTGTTGCTTTGCTGCTTACTTGACTACACATTTGATCCAATCGCCTTGAAATCATTCTATCAGCATTAACTTAAGAGATTGCATACCTCATTTTTTAAAAATAAAAAAAATAAAAAACTAATTAGTAATTACAAAACAATTTAGATGTTATTATTTCCCATCGGATGCCAAAAAAAAAAAAAAACGCAATGTTAATTTTTTTAATAAAAAAAAAAACAATTATGCATACACTATAACTGCATCACGTTTCAACAGTTTCTTACTATTTGCAAATTGAATCAGGTCTCGCTTCAATTAAGTTTACAGTCTCTTTAAATACTAAAGGGCATGAGAAATAAAAATACACAAACAGTTATTGCTTTTGCATTCATACTCTGAAGAAAAAGAAAACATGTGATATATCACATTAACCATCCACTTCGCATCAAGTTGTGTCATCAAATTCTAAGATAAACAAGGTTAATACATTATATACTCTTACTTTCTCATGAGTTTTACAATTCAGATGCATCTTTTTTTTTTTTTTTTTAATCACTGAACGATTTTCTGCAAGTGTTTATTTGTTATATATATGCGCAGAAATTGAATTGTACAAACATATGAATTCTTCATGTTATGTAATTTTGTGATTGCTATATTAACAGATTATCCTATTATATAAATTCAACAACAAATTCATCAATGTGATGAATTGAGCAAAATCAAGCTATTATATAATGTAAAGTCTTACTTTTAAATAGCAAGAAATGGAGATTAATAAGATACACATGATCAGATATCTAATGGCAAAATATTTACATTATTAAAAGAGATATGATTTGTAAAAGTAATATTGTACCTTTTCTGGTATTTACTGTAAATAGAAGTGGCAAAATCGGCCCAGCACGACCGACCAGCTCGCCCAATTTTTTTTGGACCAGGTCATGGAAATATAGGCCCGGAAAAATTATTTGGTCCGATGGGGCAGTCCCTACGGGCCAAAACACCGTAATGTTCCGGGCCGGCCCAAAATACTAAATATATCATAAAATAAAACCTAGGTCGGGCCGACTTACATTAGACACAAAGGCCCGGTTCGGCCCAGCCCAGCCCAAATTATCTCCTCTAACCTTAAACTTGAAAGAAGAAAAAAAAAATTAATGACACAAAAAAATAAAGTTTAAAAATTAAGTATTACATATATAGAATTTATATATGCACGTCGTAAAGACAAATAAATGTAACAATATAAGATTGAAAAATAGTATTTTATATTTGTATTTATATAATACTCTCTCCGTTCCATAATAATTGACGTTTTAGAAAGAAAGGGAAGAATTAAGAATGAAATTTTTTGACAAATTTATCCCTCACTTAATTATTTATCTCTCTTATATGACTCCTAAAATTTAGCATCTTTAAATATTTATCTTTTCCCTCTCTGAAATTCCATCTTCTTTCGTCATCGTTGGAGAATGAAACTCCGGCATCTTTAAATATTTATCTTTTCTCTCTCTGAAATTCGCTTTTAGAGCATCCATTGTATGCTTCTCAATACTAGACAATTCTGGATAATGCTATTAGACATATATCCAGACAATTCCATAAGGCTATATTTAACTTTCCTCATTGTATTATTAAATCAAGCTATCTGTTAGAAATGTAGGCTATATTTTCCTCATTATGTATCATTAAATCAAGCTATCTGTTAGAAATATAGACTAGAGAAGTCCATAAGTAACTTAAGCTATTTCTTTTATTCAATTTAAATTGGGGAATGAATGAGGTAGAGGGGAAGAAAGCCTGGATTAAGGAGGGAGAGAGAATAAGACACGTGGAATAAGGAAGGAGAGGGAAGAAGACGCTACAATAAGCAGAAATACTTTAGGAGATAAAGATTTAACCAAATAAAGATATTTCTGATAGATTTAAAAATAGAGATTTTTAAGGATTGAGTCCAGGGAAAAAACTGGAAGAATTAGTGAAAAAAATGTAAAACGTCAATTAATAAGAAAAGAAAAGAACCTCCTAAAACGTCAATTATTATGGAACGAAGGGAGTATAAGATATAAGAATTTTTCTTATTTTTCCTTTTTTTTTTTGTTATCCAAAAACATTACTTCCACATTAGCACTCTTAAAAAATTAGAAATAATTTTTTTATTATTTCAAGAAGACATACATTTTACAAATTAAATATGCCCCTCAACCATCAATCTGCCGAGAATTAAAAATTTATTTCATATATCACCATTATTAAAGCCATGCAGTTATTCAAAAACATCAAAGAGTATGGGTATTAAAAATTTATTATATATATGAACCTTATTAAACACATGCAACTTTTCAAAAACATCAAAGACTCTGAAAAGTCAATGTATTCGTTGTTTCTGTTCAATTCACACATGCACAATCTCTTTTTATGGAAATAATGAATTGATGCAGAAAAAAGTTAGATCTTTTCTATTTTAATAAAAAATATCAACAATATACTGATGAACCCAACTATTATTTCTATCCAAACCTTCTTAAACAAAATTACAAGAAAACACAAAAAAATACCGTAAACTATCTTAAAGAAAATTTACAAGAAAACACAAAAAAATACTTATAAAATATTACAGACACTAGTCGACTAATCGATCGGCTAAATGTTTAGACAAAAGATACACTACAACATAGATCTAGTAACCTCTGAACATCAAAAGACAAAAAACGAAAAAAAAACACAAAAAAATAAAAAATAAAAAATAAAATCTAGATCTAACACCGATTGTATTATTGACAAAAATTTTAGAATAAGCTGGGAATAAAACACAGAACTCATTTTATGTGTATGAACAGCAAATCCATAAGCAGATCTATTAATTTGTGAAGATCGAAAGAAAAAGAAAAAAACAACAGAAACACAAACAAATGAAAATTACACATCTCTCACACCGATCGACTTATCGACCAGAAATAGGCTCCGATTAAAACACAGATCTCATATTCTGTGTATGAATCGATTGTAGTGAGAGACGAAGAAGAAAGAAGATATGAATGTAGAGAGAGAAATTAAGACAGTAAGAGTGATACACGTAAATATTGGACAGATGTGTGAAGCGGCGAATGAGATTATATACACATTCATTCGCTGACATAATTAGGGCAATGGTTCTGTAAGGTCTTTCTAGAAGATATGTCAATGGGCTGGGTTTGCATTATTTGGGCCGATTTCATTAACTTTTTTTTTTTTTCTTTCCGGAATATGGGCTTTTTGCTCCAATGTTGGGTCTGCATATTTAATTTAGTTTAAAATGTAACATTCAATATATATATTTCATATTCTCATGCTCAAAGACAAATGGGCCCACGGAAATGGCCCAATATTATAATTGACAAATAATTGTATGCAAGTTTTATTATTAACAGTGATAATTATGTCAACAATAAAAAAAAAATTACTTCAATTATGCAAGACAACACAACTTAAAAATATTGTTTTGCATACACAATATTACAAACCTCGATTTGCTTTATGATTTTATTTCATTCCCCCCTTTATTTGTAATTTTGTGCAATGAAAAGGTTATTATTATTTTTTCCAAAATGGATTTTACATTTTTGGATGCAAGCCAAAAAATAGTTATTTATTTGTTGACCAAAAATCGTCATTAATTTAACTACTGTCTCCACATAAAATGATTTTATACATTTATATAAAATCTACATTAATATAATTATTTACTCTATCTAATATTAATTTAGTAAGTATTGATGATTTGTTCACTAAATTCATCGCTTTAAATAAAAATAGGAAGAATGGACTCAAGGTCATCAGAGGAAGCGAGAATTGTCCTTAGAAACAAGTTAAAAAAGAAACGAGGGAAAGGTATGTATATGTAATTCTTTCCAGCTGCTATTGTACATCCATGAAATCTTTATGACTCCCTTCGTCCAATTCAAATTAGCACGTAGGACTGCAAATGTATATTAAGAAAATAATGTTTTTAGCTTTCGGTTGACTTTTTCAAATGTGGAGGTTGACAGTTGAGATTTTGAGAGTATAGATTGTAACATAAATTACCTTTTTTATCGGGACGACAAATTGGTGTGACACGTATCAAAATTAAAATTGTGCAAATTTCAGTTGGACGGATGGAGTATAATTTTTTTTTAAATATTATTTTTATATCTCTGTATTATTTTTTCTTTCTTTACAATTTCATTAGTTGACCAAAACACTTTATCCAATAATGAGTTGGGCCCAAGTGTGAATGATATGAATCAATTGTTATGTCCGCAGTCATCATCATCTACATGGTCACATATTCACCAAGGTAACAACTTTAACATACCAACTTATGCAACTTTTATTATTCTTTTCTTTATTTTCTCATTTTCTAATATTGGTTTTTTTTTCCCTTTGCACTTACAGATGTTGTAGTAAATACATTCACTGTGAGAGAATGTCAAAAATAAGTTTTACTAAAATATTAACCTACAGTTAAACCACCGCTGTATCATCTAACTTTATGTTTTAATACAGGACAAGCACTACAAATTCAAGAAATATTGATTATGTAACACCCATACGATTTTCTTCGTTACAACCGTACAATACAAATATAATCAAAGGTACAATTTTTTTTTCTTAACAATTAACATTCACAACTTCTTCCATTTATTAGTTATTGTAAGACTTAATTTAGTTTATAAATTCATTCCATATATGTGGTTGTAGATAATGTGGCTGATGATCCATCCGTTGCAGCAAGAAACCTTTGTAGAACTAAACTAAACAACAAACGAGCCGCTGAAAACATTGGTTTGTAGTTTATTAATATTTAAATTAGCATAGTTACAAAATTCATTAAAATATAATATATAAACTTTTAAAAAGAATCAACAAATATTTTAAATTAAAAAAAAAATTGATAATCCCTATTGTTTATTAATTTTTTAAATTTTATTTTTTTCTTATGTGTGTGCACAATATATATATATATATATATATATTTTATTTTACTTTTCAGTCTGTTCCGAAAAGTCAAGTAACATAGCCCCCCGCCTTCCAATTAGTGTTGGATTAACTTCTTCAACGACAGTACCAAAAACTTCAATGTTACAACAAATTCAAAGAAATAAGTTACTTCGTTTTATGACTACATTTTATTCCTAACATATATTTTCATTGCAATTTTTTCATTTATTACAGAATTTACTATGGAATCAAACAATGCATCTACATCTTCATCATTAAATATCCCACATTCTACCGAAGGTATCTTTTCCAAATTTATATAAAATATATATATACACACCTACATTTAATTTGTATTATTTACTTTTTTAGAACCATGATGTTTGTAATACTAATTTAAATTCTTATCTTATATGTGTTAGGATCTCCATATACTCAAATCCGTCAAGGCCCAACTATCAGGTTTTCTAATATTTATCTTAAAGTTATTTCGGCACTAAATATTTTAGATTTTACTGCAACTGTTACTCTTTGATTACAGAATTGGTAATGACCACGAAATGCGTCAATCAAATCTAAATAAGAAGCAATGTCGAGCTGCAGTTCATATGTCGGATATTCAACCTCAAACTGGTATACATTTACAAGTTGTTATCATTGGAAAACTTAAATGGCAATTTAATCTCAAATTCATTTTAATTAATCTTTCCTTTAAATATATTATGTAGAATATTGGGATGCTGGTGATCCTACAGACACATGTGAGTATTGTGATGCTTATTTCTGGAAAGCTGAAAGGCTAAAATCAGATAACAACGCAGGCCGTCCCAAATATTCTCTTTGTTGTTCGCAAGGTAAAATTAAACTACCACGCATGAAAGAACCGCCTACATTATTTGACACTCTCCTTAGTGGTAACGGACCAACAAGCAACAACTTCATAAAAAACATACGCTCATACAATGACCGCGCTGTCGAGACACGTCAAATTAGTTATTTATTTCCTAACCTTCTTTCCTAATAGTAGGTAGAGTAAGTCAGGGTCGATCCCTCAGGGAACATGAACTAATTGTATTATTGTACTAACCAATTTATATAACTAATTATAATAATATTATATAATATGGGGGGATTTTTGATGAGATTTAATTAACTAATGCAAATAACAAGTAAACTAAAGATGAATTAACTAATGAATAAAAGGTATTCCCGCCTTTAACCCAGTATCCCCCTAGCCTGAATATCATGTAACTAATGCAACTACTTAACTAATTAGCTCTGAGACCCCTACTCCAAGAATTAACAGGTACGCTTAGCTAACCCTTGTTACCCCTTAAGTATAATTAATCCTAAGAACTTAGTAATTAATCCTATCCAATTAAGTAGTCCTAGGATACGCTCGCTAGAACAATATTAATCAAACGCATAGGGACCTAAGGTAACGGAGTAGGTACGATGTTGTACTCACAAACTCGGTACAAGTGACCGCGACTTTATGTTATCCTAGCGAGTAACCACTTTTTGCTACTTTTGGGCACAAACGCATAACAATTACGGATTATGAATTCATGACCTAGCGACAACTATATGCCTATTACTAGGGTGATAAGTCCACATAACAAACATATAAAAGATAGAGTAATCCAATAAACACAAGTAATCTCAGAACATAATTAAATTAAATAATTACTGAATTAATTACATAAATAACAGTCTAGGGTTCAACATAGTCAAAGACGGGAAAGTAAAAGCTTAGCCGATCATAGCGATCGCTAAGAACAAACTAATAAAAGAAAACATAAAACTATAAAACCCGAATCGCCGAATCTTAAGTCTTCGTGTTCTTCAGAATTTCCACGTCCGAACTCTTGAGTCAATATAAAAATCTCCCTTGATGTCTAGAGCCTTGAGATATTTATAGGAGTACATCTCTAGGATAAAGAGGGATAAAACCTAATTGGAATAGGAAAATAAGTCTAAAATTCGTTTTTGAGCTTGTGGCCCAAGTAATGGGCCGACACTGCATTCCTTTTCCAACTTCAAAGCTATTTTTGAGGGTCTTATGGTCATTTTAGGATTTTTCTTCTATCATGCAAAGTTGTAGCTCTTCGAATCAGCTTTCCAACGCCACCAATTGCGCCTAAATCGGAGTTGTAGATATCAAGATATGGCCAAAATTTTAGAGGTGTGTCAATCTGTCTCGGCCGAGAATGACGGTCTCGGCCGAGACTCTTCTACAGCCTGAAATCCGAATTCTCTGACCTTCTAGCTTGGCCGAGACTTACTAGCTCGACCGAGCTCAGTTTCCTACAGCTTTTGGGGCCATTTTTCTTTGTTTTTGACTTGTGAGACTTGTTCTCAACATCCATTATTAGTCGAGTTCGACTTTTTGGTCTAGATTCACCCAAATAACTTCAAAACAAGTCACAAGTATCAAATTGCCCAATAATACAAATACGAACAATACACGGTCGATTACGCATGCACATGCCACTAAATAGACAATTAACTCGACCTATTATGCACGCATAAATACGTTTACCAAATTCCCCCAAACTTAAACCTTTGTTCGTCCCGAATAAAACAAAGCAAAGAAGAAACACAAAAGACACGTGTTAAAGGTGATTTTAAGTGGCAAACAAAGTTTCAGAACACATTTTCATTAGAAAGACAATACGATAATCCGAGCATATCCGACATAGCAACTTAAACTATTTTCGAGAGTCGATAGTTTCAACAAGTGATCCTTACCGGTTAAGTGTATCACTCATCTCTCAAGTGTATAAGGTAAATTCTTTTCACTCACATTGGACTACATGCAGCGCCTACCATATGCTTGTGTCTAAATCAGACCTCGTACTTGACATGTGTGATATAAGATAAAAAAGGTCTTTATTTAGGTTGTAATGTAGGCTTAAGGTAAGGTGGGAAATATTTGGTTAAAAGTGACTAATCTTTGGACTAATCGAGTTTTTTCTACTCAACCACCCCTCAAAACAATCACTCAACCCTCACTCTCCAATTTCAGCAAACCTTCCCGCAAGAAAGTTTCTTCACCCCTCAGAAGTACTTACAATAACCTAAGTGTTTTTTCACGCTTCACTTGGGTACCACAATTTTGGGACTACCCAATTTTCATAAACTCAAGCAATTAAGCAATTTTAGACTCCTAACCTCCCCTTTAAACAAAAATAATACTACCTCCGTCCCAGCTAACTTTGCACGGTTGACTTGACACGGATGTTAATAAGAAGCAGATTTTGGGGAATCTTTGACTTTTTTAAAGGTGGAGATTGAGGGTGGAGATTTCGAGGGTGGAGATTGTGAGAGATTTCCTTTTTAAGGGTGTGCAAAGTTAAGTGGGACGGACCGAAAAGGAAAGTATGCAAAGTTAGCCGGGACGGAGGGAGTAACACTTATGTACAACGAACTCTTTCTTTTCTTTTCTTTTTTTTTCTTTTTTTTTTTCTTTTTTTTTTCTTTTTTTTTCTTTTTCTTTTCTTTTTTTTTTCCATATGAATATCTATTCAAACAATGACCAATACATCACACTTTACACTCCCTCCCCCAAACTTGGTTGAAAACCAACGTTTGTGGGCAAAAGAGTGGGATGAATTGGTTCTAAACACATAAAAGTTAGGAGAGGTTATTTTAGTCTCAATTCCGTGACCTATCTTTTTTTTTTTTTTTTTTCTTTTCTTCCTTTAAAACTTCCCATCTTTCATCCAATCCCAAAGGTTCCCTACTACCTTCCAATCCTCCTCCCTCATACTCACTCTCTTAGTCCAAATGGGCCAAAGGTTTCATATAGAAAAAACATGGCTTGTAAAATAAGGCTATCAATGAAAATGCTACAAAGCTCAATTGGGCTAACAATGAAAAAAAAATTTTGGGCACAAGGGCAACATTTAAAGGCTGAATAATAGGGTAAAAATAAAAAACGCCTAATATGATTTCCTACATCACATCATGTCCGACATATTCACAATAAAGACTCTGGGCAAGTTCTAGAGACGACTACATATAACCAATGAATTCACACCGAAAGAATGTAAATATTACTCCAAAGATGGGAGTACAAAATTTGGCTCAAAAACTCACAGGGTTATAATTGATCACAAGTCTCAAGTACAAGCTCAATTTATTTTTTCTTACATGTCATGCTCTAGGCAAATTTAATTAAGTACTGCACTATTCATTCTTGAATTAAAAAAATAAGTGGGTTTTTCACCTATTTAACAAAATAGGTGAACTCGCCTGTGCCACAGGCGAGTTCACCTGAAATGACCGGGAACTGTTCAATGTCGCCTGTGGCACAGGCGACATCTAATAATTTTTTTTTTTTTTTTTTTGATGAAAACGCCTGTGGCACAGGCGCTTTCTTAATTTTTTTTTTTTTTTTTTTTGAAAACGCCTCTGGTAGAGGCGTTTTATAGTATATTACGGCTGAAAAGGTGATAGGTGGGAGCAGCGGTGCAGCGACTGGACAAGTAGGGGTGGCAGGTGTAGCGGGGCAGCGGATGAGTGTGGTCAAGTAGGGGAGGTGGCAGCAGTGTGTGGTCTCAATCACACCTGCAAAAATTTTTGACCGGGAAAACATCTCCTATATAAATCATATACTTCTCTTCTCATCTCTTCACTTCACAGCTTCATCTCCACTTCACAGTTTCATCTCTCCACTTCACAACAAATTTTCATGCATTTCATTTATTGTGAAGAAGATTCAGCTGAAGATTGAAGATAAATGGTTTAGGTACAAATTTTTTATTCCACTATTTTCCACAATTAATTTCAAAAAAATTTGTTCGATACACCAGTGTTATATTTGCTGTAATTATTTATTAATTATTTTGAAGGCTGTCATTTCTTCCGGGAAAAAATTAGTGGACACGGTGCAGCCCGTCGTTTGGCCTGGGAAAAGACTTAGAAATACTACTACATCATTTCTTCATTAAGGTACCAAAATTCTATATCATGTTCTAATTATTTTTTTACAAATGAATATGAATTGTAGAGAATTGTTTGAAAAAGATTGCCCAAATTTTCTTTGAAGAACATTTATGTATGTATAGTTGAAAAAATTGACGTTCTACTGTGGCTCTTAGTAATGTTATTATGGTCCATTTGTCGTGGTTATATCAACTGTGCATATTAGTCGCCTTTTTAGTGTGTATGTTTAGCGAAAATTATTATTAGCAATATTATTATTATTATTATTATTATTATTATTATTATTATTATTATTATTATTATTATTATTATTATTATTATTATTATTATTATTATTATTATTATTATCATCATCATCATCTTTTTTGGGTTACTGTTGTTACTATTATTATTATGGATATTATCGTTAAAATTAGTATTAGAACTCTTATGTTTGTTAATGTTACGTTTGTTATTATTATTATTATTATTAGAGGCATTAATATTAATATTAGCAATATTATTATTATTATGGCACATTATTTGTGTTTATATTATTCTTATTATTATTATTGTTGTTACTATTATTATTATGGATATTATCGTTAAAATTAGTATTAGAACTCTTATGTTTGTTAATGTTACGTTTGTTATTATTATTATTATTATTAGAGGCATTAATATTAATATTAGCAATATTATTATTATTATGGCACATTATTTGTGTTTATATTATTCTTATTATTATTATTATTATTATTATTATTATTATTATTATTATTATTATTATTAATAATAAAAGAGGCATTTATATTAATATTAGCAATATTATTATTATTATGGAACATTATTATTATTGTTGCACATTATTATTATTATTATTATTGTTATTATTAGAGGCATTGATATTAAAAAAAAGCAATATTATTATTAGTATGGCACATTATTTGTGTTTATATTATTCTTATTATTATTATTTCATTTATTATTATTATTATTGTAATCATTATTATTATTATTATTATTATTATTATTATTATTGTTGTTGTTGTTGTTGTTGTTGTTGTTGTTGTTGTTGTTGTTGTTGTTGTTGTTTAGACCATTTATATTAGGGTTATTCCTAATTAGAATAACTTAATGTACGCTGAATATGCTTAAATTTGAAGATAATGGCGTCGTCGGAAGTTGTTGGAATAATCGTGCACCGTGGTAGTGGTACCGAGGGTCCACCTATTGGGGGTCGTAGGGTAAGACGATCTATTGGCTATCCTGGAGGCTTTATTCATTATAAAATTTTAATGTTGATTCCGCAATTTTTTTATTGTTTAATTTTTATAATAATGTGTATGACAATTAGATCTATTTATTAATTTACATCGTGCTTATTGTTTTTTGCTAACTTCGAGGGAGAATTTTCACTAGTATTGATGAACTCTATTTTTGTAGCATGGACCACCTTGGGCAGTACGGACCCATTGATAATAGGGTCTTAACCGAACAAGAAACCCACCGTTCTGCAGAGGTATTCGAGGGAGACATTAGTAAGACATTGAAGTGTCGTCACGGAAGTGGAATCTTTTGGAGGATCGATGACTACGCCGATGAGTACGACGATGGTGGAAGCAGTGGGAAGCTTAAGTGCAATCAGAGGCTGCATTACCGAGTTGTAGCCAAGTTACACGAGATGGGATTTTATGGTGTCTATCGATGCGGTGACTGCGTCATTAATGCAGCTATCATCACTGCATTGGTTGAGCGGTGGAGACCGGAGACTCATACGTTCCACTTTAGGGTTGGAGAGGCCACTGTGACGCTACAGGATGTAGCCTTCATCTGGGGATTGAAGGTGGATGGAAGGCCGGTAATTAACGGGGTTACAGAATCCACAACTGACTATTGGAGAGGTAGATGTGAGGCTCTACTTGGTTGGATTCCAGACGATGGTGATATTATTGGTTCGAGGTTCTCATTGCGTGCCCTCGGGGTGCATTTGAGGGATAACCCGGTGGATGATGAAACAGACGATGTCGAGGTCGAGCAATATTCACGTGGGATTGCGTTGATCCTGTTGGGTGCGATTATGTGCCCAGACACGTCCGGGAGTCTAGGATCGCTGTTGTACTTGAATGAAATGGAAGATATCTCTGAATGCGATGAATACAGTTGGGGCAGTGCCGTCTTGAGGTTTCTGTACCACCAGCTATGTGGTGCAGCAAGAAGAGATAGAAAGTCCATCGGCGGGGCTATGCAGCTATTACAGGTGCAACGTCATTCTTTGCATTATTTTTACCATCCACATGCAAGTTAAACGCACACTAATCATAAATATATGTTATGATCTTTCTTTTAGATCTGGGCTTGGACTCGCATAACATTTCTGAGGCCTAGACATGTGGGACGACGATTCGATTTAGGTACGATCAATGGAGAAGCTGGTGAACTCCCAATTGCACCATTTGGAGCCGAATGGTTACAATACCACAATTTCACTCATAGCCTTAATAGCAATGTGAAGACTATCCGAGAGTACCTGGATAGACAAACACCGGAGGAGGTATAAACTACATTTGTCTCTTAATACGTTCAAAACCTAAATTAAAGTAATAAGTTACTGTTAATTTTCCTTTACATTGCAGTTTATTTGGAGACCATATGAGCCTATCCCACCAACAGTCCAATCATATCTGGATGACAACATTATTAACATTACATACACATGGATATCTAAATGTCCGCTTATCCATCATTACGTCGTTGAGCTTTATTACCCTGATCGGGTATTTCGACAATTCAGTATGCGACAGTCTATCCCTCCGTCGATTGAAGCTGAACACAGAAATTTGCATGGTAGAACAGACCGACGTGGACGTTCCAGTCAGAACTGGCTTGTAACACACGCTCAATATGTGGAGCGTTGGAACACCAGAAATCAGACTATTGTGACCGCCCCTCAAATAGTGAACCACGGCGATGAAGTGGACGTCGGGTACATGGGCTGGTATCAAGAAATCACACGTCGGTTGATAACTCCTGGAATAGGTGTACAAGAGGGATCTCAGCCGTCAGCTAATGCATATATCGAAAATTTGGTGAGTACACAAGTTCTTATTCTTATTGACTATAAAATCCAAACTCATATATGTTTATTTGTACCTTCACATTTAGGAAAGGATCGTTGAGGGAATGCATCGAGTTGTTGTCGAAGAGAGGGGCTACATGAGAGAGCCAGCCAGGAGGTCGATTGAGGAGTTCTATCTGGAAGCACAACAAAACTTTCATGATCACCGAGCTGCCTACCATCACCCACAGTCAGTCCCACAACACCAAGCGGTTGAGATGACCATGCTACATGGCCCAGCCCAGCAGGGTAGTAGACGTAGTGCGTCCACACGCCATAACTTCGGACAACGAGCTGGTGGTAGTACCTCGCGTGACACCCATACATTTAGACATGTGTCAGGCGATCAACCCGGGCCTTCACATTCTACCGTTCGCGAGCATCCCAGTGTGGAAATGCCGACAGGCTGCTACGTTCCTCCGATGGTGAACGAACAGGACTATTTCACTCCTCATCGTGATTCAATGCGGTTTGATCAGTCCTTCACATCGCTCCTGGAAGTCGGCAACTACACAACGACTGAACCGATTATTCCTCAACAACCAGCTTGGGCAGGTCATCCAGGACAGTTTAATACATCTCCGATCCCATATTTAAGTCAGACATCGTCTTCATCAGGTCGGCCAACATTTAGTTTAAATATCGGGACACCGGATGATGGTCAATCCGTTGGCGCACAAGACACGGAATCTGATGCCCCAATCGATGGGCAAAGAAGAAGAGCTAAACGGATTAGGAAAAAAACTCGTTGTGGGACTGGACATGAATATTAGTCATTTTATTTTTCAAGTTATTTGTAATAATTTTGTGTAAAAGCTACATCATGTTTTAAGTATTTGTGATTATCCTAAAAATTATCGTAACAAAATTTAAAAAAAAAAAACCATAATCGATACATTTTAGATAACATTAAACCTCTAAATTCGACTCAAATTAAAGAACAAAAGAATAAGAATAAGTTTGAAAGTTTGTTAAATAGCTAAAAGAAATATAAACACATGCAATTAGAATAAAATCGATTAAAAAAACTCTCCATATATGGTTTAAAAAAAAAAAAATACAATAAAACGCCTCTACCAGAGGCGTTTTCAAAAAAAAAAAAAAAAAAGAAAGCGCCTGTGCCACAGGCGTTTTCATAAAAAAAAAAAAAAAAAAAAAAAAAAAAACATTATTAGATGTCGCCTGTGCCACAGGCGACATTGAACAGTTCCCGGTCATTTCAGGTGAACTCGCCTGTGGCACAGGCGAGTTCACCTATTTTGTTAAATAGGTGAAAAACCCACTTATTTTTTTAATTCAAGAATGAATAGTGCAGTACTTAATTAAATTTGCCCATGCTCTATCATATGTTATGATCATCATTAACCAGTTGCACACTTATCAATTCTCCCATACCTTGCCTTAAAAACACGCAGTTACAATCAAGGTACAATCTCGGGTTGACTCAATCCTAGACTCAACTAAAACGCGAAGTACATAACAACTAAACATGACCCAACTCACAAATACAGTGGCTCACAGGCCAGACGATCAACCAAGTAATTGGCTCACAGGCCATGCAACTAATGGCTCACAGGCCAACATTTTAATACATGAGCAAGAAACTAGCAGAAAGCACATATACAAGAAAATAAATTCAGAAGCCAACGACGTAAAATAAAGGCGCTTGTCGGGAGGCAACCCGATGTTTATCGTATTTTTGCTTTTAAATTTTATTATTATTATTATTATTATTATTATTATTATTATTATTATTATTATTATTTTTTTTTAATTATTATTTTTTTTTTTGTTTTTTTTTTTTAGAAGCCAAGATTTTCACCATATCTTCCAATGACATATTGGAACTTTGTTCCGTCATGACATCAAAAGAAACAGTAACAGTCCTGCAGAAAGTAGCACTTCGACAAGCACATAGGATGACCCAAAGATTATGAATAGTAATGAAAATAAATAATACTAATTAACAGAAGAAAATATGTATCTAAAATAGTAGAGAATATGGTTAACACAAGAAACACAATTAATTTCAACTGTTCCCCGGCAATGGCGCCAAAATTTGACCGCGCTGTCGAGGCACGTCAATTAGTTATTTATTTCCTAACCTTCTTTCCTAATAGTAGGTAGAGTAAGTCGGGGTCGACCCCTCAGGGAACGGGAACTAATTGTATTATTGTACTAACCAATTTATATAACTAATTATAATAATATAATATAATATGGGGGGAGTTTTGATGAGATTTAATTAACTAATGCAAATAACAAGTAAACTAAAGATGAATTAACTAATGAATAAAAGGTATTCCCGCCTTTAACCCAGTATCCCCCTAGCCTGAATATCATGTAACTAATGCAACTACTTAACTAATTAGCTCTGAGACCCCTACTCCAAGAATTAACAGGTACGCTTAGCTAACCCTTGTTACCCCTTAAGTGTAATTAATCCTAAGAACTTAGTAATTAATCCTATCCAATTAAGTAGTCCTAGGATACGCTCGCTAGAACAATATTAATCAAATGCATAGGGAACTAAGGTAACGGAGTAGGTACGGTGTTGTACTCACAAACTCGTTACAAGTGACTGCGACTTTATGTTATCCTAGCGAGTAACCACTTTTTGCTTCTTTTGGGCACAAACGCATAACAATTACGGATTATGAATTCATGACCTAGCGACAGCTATATGCCTATTACTAGGGTGATCAGTCCACATAACAAACATATAAAAGATAGAGTAATCCAATAAACACAAGTAATCTCAGAACATAATTAAATTAAACAATTATTGAATTAATTACATGATAGGTATACCCCAGCAACTTCGGGTCGGATTGACACCCCGGACCAGATCAACCCGACCCGAGCAACTGAGCCCAGGAAGATAAGCCCAACAACCGGCCCAGAAGCGCGCATGAGCCTGAAGTGGCTCAATCGCGGTATATGGGGAAAGTAAGATCCCCACGATCTTCTCCCAATTTCCATGCAACGATAATAGGCGCGATTGTAGGGAGTTAGTTAGGGTTTAAGTTGAGTAGTATAAGTAGGAGAATTGTACTCAGGATTAAGGTTCGCATTTTGTATTCTGAAACTATTACGTGTAAACGCAAAGAGTATAGTGAAGAAACACCTCGGCAGGTGACATTCTTAGCCCGTGGACGTAGATCTCCGGATCGAACCACGTACATCCTGTGTTCTTTAAGTTTCTTGCATTGATTTACGTTCCAGCAGATTTTCGTTCGGAGTTTATGTAATAACCGGATTGCGCTTTAACAATTGGCGTCGTCTGTGGGAACTGGAAGCAAGAAAACCCTAGTTTTTCATTACAGTCGCAATGGTGAATACTCGTAGGCAAGGTTGTCAAAATCGCGACCCGGATCGCACGATTTTACGCTTTTACGAGTCCAGAAACACCAAACGAGTTAACGCGCTTACAAAATCGGAGGTCTGTGAAATCGTGGCCGGATCGCGATCTGAGTCGGTAGACTCGGTAAAATCGTGATTTCACAGCGAAATCGTACGAGTTTGAATTATGCAGACTGGCCCAACATTTTAAAATGAGATTGGGCCTTCTATTAGTCTATATTTACTTAATTAATAACTATATCAGCCCATATCCTCAAAAATAAAATAAAACCCATCAGCCAAAATTTAAATTAGCTAAAAGGAATTAAAACAAAATGTAAAAAAATAAAGATTTAGGGCAAAAATTATACTGAAAATTTATGCTGCTCTTGAACCCGAGTCCCGACTGCTGCTGCTCTTCAAACCTGCTGGCTGCTGTTGAACGCTGCTGCTGCTCGTGAACCTGCTGCTGCTCGTGAACGCTGCTGCTGTTCTTCGCCTTGGACGCCGCTGCTGCTCTTGGACGCCGCTGCTGCTACTGTGCTCCGCCAACGCTGCTGCTCTCTTCACCAGTTCACCTCTCTTTAATGTAAATTTATTTCGTTTTTTTTTTCTTCTTTTTTTTCGTTTTGTCTGTTTTAATTTTGGACTGAATCACTGAAATCTGATAGACTGATACACAATATTACAATGTACAGTATGTACTTCTCAGATTTTTATTGGATATATGATGTATGAATATGATTTATAATGTATTGTTTCATTGAATTGAATTAGTGTTTTTAGTTGTTCAGTAACTTCAGTTTTTCTCAAATTTAGGATGTAGGAGGACAATAGGAGTGAATTTTTATAATAATACAACATATTAGATAAACCTGAAAATTTTGGGCAAATTTAGTGGTACCTCAAAATTCAGAAATTAACTAATTAAGAGCTGTATTTGGCAAATTTAATTGATAATTTGATATGTGAAGTGAACTAGTATATGCTGTGAATTATGGACATGTTAATTTACAATGATCACTTATCAATATATTATAGTGTTTAAATTATTTTTTTCTCAATTAAATTGCCTTCTTCTTTATCTTGTTATAGTAAAGCTTAACTTAATTTTTTTCTTCTTGCTAATTATGTTTTTCTTCCTTGTTTTTCTTATAGAATGACCCGTTCAAGTTCATCAAAATCGAAGCCTTCCAAGAAAAATGCACCTGGAAGTAGGACTGATATTGGATGGAAGTATGGCATTGACGTGGATAGAGCTGCAAAAAAAGTCCAATGTAAGTTTTGCAATCGAATTTTTAGTGGTGGAATATTTCGCTTTAAAAATCATTTAGCTTGTACTAGAAAGGATGCAGAACCTTGTGTGAGTGTTCCAGATGAGGTGAAAAAAGAAATATTAGCAGTGTTGGCTAAGAATGCTGAGGTGGCTGAGAAAAAAAGAAAGATAATGTGTAACATTAATGATTCAGAGGATGATGAGGAGGAGGAGGTGCAAAATAATCGAGGAAAGAGTAAAGGGAAAGGTGTTATGGATTCCTTTGTAAGAAAAGGGCTTAGTAGCACAGCGAGCACTCAGACAACCATAAATGAGTTGTTGAAAAGGGAATTGAAGGAGGAAGTTTATGAGCAAATTGCTAGATTTTTCTATGCATGTGCTATTCCTTTTAATATTGTGAAACATGTTGAGTTTAGGAAGATGGTCGATTTGATTGGCAAGTACGGGGTTGGACTTAAACCCCCAACTTATTATGATATAAGGGAGAAATACTTGAAAAAAGAGGTGGCTCGCATTATGGAGTCAATTGAGGATCATAAAAATGAATGGAAGAAAACTGGTTGTTCGATTATGTCAGATGGATGGACGGATAGAAAGAGATGGTCTTTGTGTAATTTCTTGGTGAATAGTCCAAAGGGAACAGTTTTCTTGTCTTCACTTGATACATCAAATGTCTCTAAAACAAAAGAGAAGGTTTTTGAGATGTTAGATGAGGTTGTAGAGAAAGTTGGGGAAGAGAATGTTGTCCAGGTTGTTACTGATAATGCTGCCAATTATAAAGCGGCCGGTGAGTTGTTGATGGAAAAGAGGAAACATCTTTATTGGACACCTTGCGCAGCACATTGTATTGACTTGATGTTGGAAGATTTTGAAAAAAAGATAAAAGTTCATAGTTCCACCATTGTAAAAGCAAGAAGAATAACAACCTACATCTACGGAAAAACCCTTTTGATTTCAATGTTGAGGCATTTCACCAAAGAAAGAGATTTGATTAGACCTGCTGTTACTCGGTTTGCCACTGCTTACTTAACTTTGGGGTCACTTAGTGATAACAAGGGTGCATTGATGACTATGTTCACTTCGAGATCATGGAAGTCTTGTAGGTTTGCCTCTACACTTGATGGAAAGCGAGTGCAAGATGTTGTCTTGGATAGTCGATTTTGGAAGAACATTGTCACGTGTCTTAAGGCTGCGTATCCCCTCATTAAGGTACTGCGGATGGTGGATTCAGATGAGAAACCGGCCATGGGGTTTATATATGAAGAAATGAGACGTGCAAGAGAGAAGATCAAAACCAACTTTAGTGGAGTGAAAAAAGAGTAAGTTTACTTAATTTCATTACATAATGTACATTATTGTTTCTTTATTTTTTGATCATCTATTTCTTTACTTTACTTGCATTATATAGAAAATTGGCTTATTTTCCTTATTGGTTCATGATTTTACAGTTATGAGGCTGTACTAAATATCATTGATCAGAGGTGGGAGCTTCAACTCCACAAGCCCTTGCATTCTGCTGCTTATTACTTGAATCCTCACTATCATTATAGCCTAAACATCAAAGTTACTGCTGAAATTAAGATTGGACTATACAAATGCTTAGAGAGGATGGTTCGTGATGAAAATGAACGAAGCAAGATAGACATGCAACTTGAATTGTTTAAAGATGCAAAAGGGTTGTTTGGCATTGAGGCTGCTATTCTTGCAAGAGAGAAAAAGGCTCCAGCGAAGTGGTGGGACTCTTATGGAGATGAGTGTCCGGAATTGCAAAAGTTTGCTATTCGTATATTAAGTTTGACTTGTAGCTCATCCGGATGTGAACGCAATTGGAGTGCATTTGAACGGGTAAGTAACAATGAAATGAAATTTATATTTGCATATTATAGTACATTATAACTTGTTTAGTAGTTGTTTTAAGAGTTTGTTAATATCTGGTTTTATATATTATATGTTTTAGGTACATACTAAGAGAAGAAATCGTTTGCTCCAAAAGAAGATGAATGCCTTAGTCTTTGTCATGTTCAATCTAAAGTTGAAGGATAAACAACCCAAAAATGATACCAGTCAATGTCAATTTGAAGAACTCTCCTCGGATGATGAATGGATAGTTGATGAATCTTGTGTTACTGATGAGTCTACTGGAAGTGATTTGTTTGGCATCTTTGATGGTGCATTGGAACATGATGAGAATGAAAGATATGAAAATGAGAAAGATGATGATCATGAAGACTTTAGAGGTCATGAAGGTGGAACCAACATGGAGCTCGAGGATGAAAATGACGAAGAAAATAGTCCTATTCGAATTGACCCCTCAACCTCAAGAGATTTGGAGATAGATTCCAATGATATCCTTAATGTGCCTGAAGATGCTAGTGAGGGTGGTGAGGATGATCATCATGATGATGATGCAACAACTGGAGACATAAATATATCGGTTGATGATTTATTTTGATATGAATTCGAGATTGTTGTCATGTTAATGTTGTATTACTTCCAACTTTGTTAGCTTTTTTGTTTATTGGGACTTGATGATTGAGACTTGAACTTTTTTGTTTGTTGGAACTTGATGATTGATAATTTTGTGATGTAGTTTGCAACTACTTTATTATTTCTAATTTTTAGTTTGATTAACTTATGTAGACAATGCATAATATTTGAGTAATTGTGTGATCTTTGAATATAATGACTTATCAATTTTAACTCTTTTTATAGTTATACACCTTACTGTATCTAAAATATACTATATGTATGGTTATTTGTATAGGTTGTAAAATCTTACGATTTTACGATCCGATTTTACGATCCGATTTTACAGGCAGTCTACCGATTCTACGTAAAATCGCGATTTTGACAACCTTGCTTGTAGGTCCACTAATCCTACTCGGTCCCGTCGTGATCCCCCTGTGGACCAGATCCCGCTGCCCCGTCAACGAAACCAGAATCTGCCAGCGGAGCATACTAATATTCCGAATCATCCTCCTGCTGATGACCTAGTGCAAGTTAATCCCCCGCCAGCTCCCGAGCTGTCGCATGTGCAGCAGGCCTTCCTTCAGGAACACGCTGCTTTGTTCCAAGAATGGAATAACCGTCGCGCACACTCCGGTGAGCGTGCCAACAATGGCGCTGAACGAGTAAGAAATCCGCCTCGGGACTCATCGCGTGACTTGGATGAGGATCCCCCTCATCGAGCGAGACTTGAACGCCGAAGACAAAGGACAGTTTCTCCGGTGGATAATCGCAGCTCTAATGGGTCGAGGCCCCAAGACGTATATGACGGTGCACATCGCCGTCGACCTGCTGACGTTCCGAAGCGTCCTCGTCTTGACCCATCTCGTGTGCTGGATCCTGTGGAACAAGAGCAGGCCCAATTCGCCGCGGAGCTCAACAAGGTCTTGGGCCTTGATGCTAATGGGGAAATTATTACCCCATTCTCGGACGAGATTCTTGCGGCCCCACTCCCTGATGGTTTCAAACTTCCCCCAGTGGCTGTATACAACGGCACTGGGGATCCTAGTAATTTCCTGAACGCCTTTAAGTACGCTATGTTCAACCGCAACTGCACTCCTCACCATCTGTGCAAGGTGTTTCCTGAGTACCTCCAGGACGAGGCTAGACTTTGGTTTGACTCTCTACCACGGGGTAGCGTTACTTCTTTTCGTGATCTTGCCGAGCAGTTTTGGGCGCGTTTTCATACGCGGGCAAAGCCCATGGCCACTTTGGCCGACCTCATGAATATGGAACAACGGGATGGAGAAACCGTTACCCAATTTCTTGATCGCTTTACAGCGGAGAGTCTTAAAGTGGGAAGCCGGTCAGATGATGTTATCATCAATGCTTTCATGAATGGCCTTCGTCCCGGACCGCTCTACACCGAGTTGGTTCGGAACCCTCCAGTCACAACCCGGGCTTTGTTTAACACTGTGTGCCGATATGCTAAGGCCGAGGAGCAGACTCGCCGTAAGCGTGAGAAGCATGCTAGCAAACGGCAGCCTGATAGGGCACCCACCGGGCCCAGTACGCGGCCTAGTGCCTTCTCTCGTCTAAACCGAGGACGTCCAGACTCTCGAGGAGATATTCCGCAACTTACCCCGCTTACAAAATCACAAGCCGAAATTCTTTCTGTTCACAAGAATGACCTGCGGCCGTGTCCGCGGATGACTGCTCCAGCCGAAAAGCGAAACCGCGAAAAATGGTGCGCGTACCACCATAATCATGGACATGAAACAGAGGAGTGTCGAGAGCTCGGCAAGAAAATTGAAGATTGTCTAAAGAAAGGTTTCTTGCGACAATACATTGCTCGGACCGACGACAGGCCTCGGTCAAGCCAGAATGGAGGTTTGCAACAAAACCGTGGAAGTTATAATGACCGTGGTTCACGTCAAAACAGACCGCAATGGCAGAATAACAGGCCGGGGCCAAACAGCTATGCACGGCAGGACCATGGAAGTCGTCAGCAACCTCACTTTTTGCCACCACCGCCTCCTCCGGGAGGACCCGGAGACAATTCGCCTACCCATGTCATAAACGTGATTTACGGAGCCCTTCCCACCGGGGCTTCTCGGAATGCCTTGAAGGCAGAGGCACGCCGTCCTCCTCCCGAGGAGCCGCGTCACAAACGCCTCCACCAATCTGAGACCGTCAGTTTTACAGACAGAGATCCTGTTCCCGAGCTTACCCCCTATACCGACGCCATCGTCATTGACATGGCCGTAGCCAATGTTGCCGTAAAGTGGGTTTTTGTCGACAATGGAGCCGCCGTTAGTATCATATTCACCGACTATTTTCAAAAAATGGGGATTCCTCGTGAGCAGCTTCGACCGGCCCCCGGGCCGTTACAGACCTTCACCTAGGGTGAAGTCCAGCCCGACGGAGTTATTAATCTCCCGGCATCTCTTGGAACTTATCCGGCGATAAAAACCATTTTTGTGGATTTTTACGTGGTTAACTCTCCGTCCCCATACAACATGATTCTGGGTCGGGACTGGCTTACTCCAACAAGAGCCATATGCTCCACATATCACCTTGCACTGAAATTCCCTACATCACATGGCAAGGTGGCTATCCGCGGCAGTCAGCGGGTTTCTAAGGAGTGCATGTACGTCGCACTCAAAAAGGCAGCCGAGGTTGTTACCTGAAGCTGCTGCTTAGGAGGAACCTTTGCTGCCTTTTGGTCAATAGAGGGCAAAGGATAACAATCCTTTGGACAGTGTTTATTAAGATCGGAAAAATCGACACACATTCGCCATGCCCCGCTGGACTTTGTTACCATCACCGGATTAGATAGCCAAGAGGGATAATGGACTTCAAACAAGATATCTGCATCTAGGAGCTGTTGTACTTCAATTCGAATGGCTGCGTTCCGCTCCGGAGCGAATTTCCTTTGCATTTGTTGTATAGGTTTGACATTGGGATCGATGTTCAACTTGTGAGTTATGACATCCGGAGAGACCCCGGGCATGTCCAAGGGAGACCAAGCGAAGACGTCGACAGTAAAAGACGTTCAACGCCTCACTGGCGGTTTGGCGGCCTTAAACCGTTTTTTGTCTAAGGCCGCGGAGCGTCAACTCCCATTCTTCAAAATTTTGCGGCAGGCAAAGCTATTTGAGTGGACCCCGAAGTGCACCGAAGCTTTTGAGGCTCTAAAGCATCATATTAAGCAACTGCCCACTCTGTCCGTTCCTCTCCCCGGAGAGCCGCTTTATATATACTTAGCCTCCGCCGAAGAAGCCATTAGCGCGGCTCTTGTACGCGAGGCCAATGGTGTGCAACATCCGGTGTATTTTGCAAGCCGAACACTTCACAGGGCAGAAACTCGGTACTCCACGATGGAGAAGACAGTGCTCGCTCTCGTCATGGCGGCCCGGCGTTTGCGGCCTTATTTCCAAGGACATGAGATGACGGTTCTTACTAATCACCCCATTCGTCAAATTCTTGTCAAGCCCGAGGTGTCAGGGCGCCTCGCTAAGTGGGCTATCGAGCTAGGAGAGTATGATATTCAATTTCTCCCACGCCGAGCTATCAAGGGTCAAGCACTAGCAGATTTTTTGGCCGAGACACCAATGAATAATCATGAATCTTCCGCAGATAACGCTAGTCCTCACCCTGCTGCCCTTGAATCTCCACCCCACAAGTGGCAACTATATGTGGATGGCGCTTCCACGGCTCGAGGGAGTAGTGCTGGGGTGCTTCTCATTGGCCCCGAGGGCGTTGAAGTTAAATACGTCATTCGGTTTAAATTTAAGGTAACTAATGATGAAGCGGAATACGAGGCAGTTCTCGCTGGGCTCCGGCTCGCTCAATCCTTAGCAATCCCCCATCTTGAGCTCTTCACGGACTCCGAGGTTGTTTCTAATCAGATCAAAGGCACCTATACCGCTAAGGATGAAACGATGATCAGGTATCTCGCTTTAACACTTAAACTTATGTCAACTTTTAATTCGGTTGATATCCAGAAGGTACCATGTAAACAGAATGTCCAAGCTGACGCTCTCAGTAAAATGGCCTCCGCGGTCCTCACTAATGTGTCTCCGGATATCATAGTCGAAGATGCCTTTCATCCGGCAATTCATGAGGCAACGGTCTCCGTATTGACCGAAAGTGGTCCCAATTGGATGACCCCCATCGTCCATTATCTCCGGGATGGAACTTTGCCGACTGGCAAGTTGCAAGCTCGGCGGATAGTTCTCAAGGCACCTAAGTACACACTCCACGACGGAATCTTGTACCGACAGTCGTACTTGCAACCGAATCTTCGGTGCCTTGCTCCCGCCCAGGCTGATCAAGTTCTTCGGGAGGTTCACGAGGGGGCCTGCGCCAGCCATATCGGCTCAAGGACGTTGGCCAAAAAAATTCTTCGGTGGGGGTACTACTGGCCAACCTTGTTTAACGATGCCCACGAATTAGTGACCAAGTGCAGCAAGTGTCAGCGTCACTCCCGTGTGAAACATCTGCCACAAACCGAGCTCACTGGAATACAAAGTGCTTGGCCATTTATCCAGTGGGGAATTGATATTGTGGGCCCGTTTTCAGTCGCTCCGGGGGGACTTAAATTTCTTGTAGTCGCTGTTGATTACTTCACCAAGTGGGTAGAAGCCGAACCTCTTACTGCCATCACTGGTCAGAACATCTTGAAGTTCGTCTAGCGTAATATTATGTCGCTTTGGCATCCCGAGCACCATTATTTCAGACTACGGCAAACAGTTCGCCAATGATCCCTTCCGGTCATGGTACGAGGAGCTCCACATTAAGCAAATTTTCACCTCGGTAGCTCATCCTCAAGCCAATGGTCAAGTTGAAGTCACTAATCGCACACTCCTTATGGGTTTAAAGAAACGTTTGGATCACGCTAAAGGTCTTTGGGCTGAGAATCTTCCGCAGGTTCTTTGGGCCTATCGCACTACGCCACATATCTCCACTGGAGAGACCCCCTACAGTCTAACTTACGGCTCCAAAACCGTCATTCCGGCAGAAATCAGCGTACCTAGCCCTCGCCTCGTGACTTTGAATCCCGAGGATAATAACGAAGCTATCCGTACAAACTTAGACGAGCTTGAATATCGTCGTGAACAATCTTTCATCCAGCAAGCCAAGTGTAAGCAACGTGCAGCTCAATATCACCACCTCCGGGTTCGGGGTACTCAGTTTAATGTCGGGGACTTGGTACTCCGGCTCAACTCAGCCAGCAAGGCTGCCCCCGAGGGGAAATTGCATGCTACCTGGGAAGGTCCTTATCGCGTCGTCGCTGCGCACGACTCCGGGTCCTACCAGTTAGCGCATCCTGATGGAGCTCCGCTTCCTCGAAGCTGGCATGTTACCAACTTAAGGCGTTTCTATCTATGAACACCAAGTGACAAGTATCGTTCCTATCTTTACATTCATTATACATTTCTTTTTCGATTGTGCTTTCTCTTTGTATTTTTTAAATTGTTCCGACAATCACCTTGAATAAAGTTTTTTACTTGCGAATCTTACTGTACTTTCTTCTATGTTACGGGGACGCCCTAGCGTAGTCTTACTATTATTATTCGTCTCCGGACAGTTTGATCTCTCGCCCGGTCCGTCCGGGGAGATTCACATTTGGTCCCCGGACTTGTATTCCCTCTCGCCTGTTTAACCGGAGAGGTCTTTCACTCCCGCCCGATCCGTCCGGGGAGATTCTATGCCCTGTACATATGGTGCTCCCGAGTACCTGTTAAGGCAATTATTATTGCATTCTGGTTAAAAGTTCATTATTTTCCTTTCAAAGTACACAAATGTACAGGCCAAAAAGGTTTTTTACACTTTTTGATTACATGCCAAAAGGTTCTATACATACTACAAACGATAAAGAGTAAAATCTATTTTTGGCCTCCAAGCCAGTACTCGGCGCTCCGGTGTTGTGACCCATGTCGGGAGCTGCTCCGTGTCCTCCGGGATGCTGCGGCTTCTCGGCTTTGAGCCCCGGCTCTTTCCCTGCTACGGCTCCCTTGGCGTCGAGGACTCACTCTCGGTACTTGCCCTGGGGCTTCGTCTCTCGCCCTGCCACGAAGACTCAGCTGCGGTGTTGGCCTCGGCGTTTGGGCCCATTTCACGGGATCCCATTCTGCGGGGTCCATCACTTCGATCTCCTCCGCCAGCTTCTCGACTTCCTCCTCCGCGACAACCACTGGGACTTCCTCGACTACAGTTACCGAGGCTGGTTCCTGGATTACTATCCCTTGACTTTTTCCCGCCGGTTTCTTCTTACCCTTCCGGGGGACTTTTGCAGTACCTTGGCCCCGGCTTGAGCTCGCGATGTACTCTTCGGCGGTGCGCCGCCACCTGCCGCGGCCTTTCAGTCCTTCATACATACTTAGCAGTAACTCCAGCACCTCCCGTTTTCTTATCAGCTCCGCGGACTCTGCCGAACCCGTCGTCATCAGTGCCGAAATTTCACCTTGAATCTCGGTGATCCGCTCCTCCACTTCCTCAAAAGTCAGCAGGCCGTACTTTGTAAGGATCCGGTCGTACTCCCTTTGATGGATAAGGACGTGGTCTAGTTCGGCCACCTTCGACAAGTACTTTAATTCCTGGTCTCTAGCCCTCTCCGCGGCCCTAGCTCTTGCCTCGTCGGCCTCTTTTGCTCTTCTCTCCGCGGCGGCTACCCGTCTCTCCAACCGCGGCACTACTTACCTTTGCAAGTTATCTTTCTCTCCGCGGAACCAGTCTAAAGATTGCATGAGCTTCTTTATCGTGTTATGCAGCTCCGCGATGTCCTGATCGGGCAGTAGAGTCAGTGTGAAAGATGGATTTCAAACACATCGTTGGACAGCTATTCAATTATTAAACAAACACACTTCTATTCAACAAAACAAGTGTACATTGTCAATAGTTTTGTACAATAGATTCACGGTTATTCCTATCATCTACTACACTATGATAGGTATCAAATTTATGGGGAACGACTGACCTCCCCCTCTTCGGTTCCTTCAGTGTCCTCGGGCTCCACATCGCCCTCCCTTTCCACCTCGTGCTCTACCTCCTGTCGGCCTCCCACCATTCCGGCCTCCTTTCCCGCAGTCTCCGCGGCAATCTCCATGCCGGGGGGTGGCTCTTTGTTTCGGGGTTCGGAGACGAACTCACCCCGACGGAATGCCAAGAACTCCTGGTCTTGGTCCACCTCGCAGTTTGAGATCTCCTCGGCACTTAAAATCTTTTTCTTCTCTGCTAGGGCCTTCACGAGGGGCCACTTCGGTAGGCGCGCTAAGGCTTGATAGTAGGCCTCCTCCACCCCGGCCACGGCATTGAAGTCATACCCGAACTCTGGACGATAAACGTCCACGTTCGGGTAGATTTCCTTGATTTGCTCCAACAATACCAATCGGGTGGCCGTATCCCCGACAACGACAAAGTTGGTCTGGAAGTCGAGAAATGTGCTCGTCTGGAACAACTTCTCGGCAAATGCTTTCAACATTGCCTCTTGACCTTCAACAACAGCCGCTTCTCGGGCATTCATCTCTGCCCGCAGTTGAGCCGTTTCCCCACGGAGAGCCCCGGCCTCCGCCTCCACTTCGCGCAACCGCGCAATCTCATTCTCAACCAAGGCCGCCCTCTTGCGCGCTTCGGCCAGATCATGAGTAAGTCTGTCGTTGCGTGCGCGCAGCTCCCTAGCCACCACGGCCAGCTCTTCTTTGGCCTCCTTCTCGCTCCTCCTGCCGAGCTCCATAATCCCCCGTGCCAAGTGCAGCAGCTCCTTGGCGTCCGCCCCTTCCAATCCCAGCAAACTTATGGGCCCTTGCCCCTTCACAACAAAATACCGGGGTCAATACTGGTAATCTACAATTAACTTGAGCAAAAGTTACACCTTGGAGATTAGGTATGTCCGCTTTACCTCGGCGCTTTCCTCCGTACGGAGTCTTTTGGCCGCCGCCGGTGGTGTCCCGGAGGATTCCGACCTCCTTTTTGTCCCGGGGGTTGACCCCGCCGCCACCACTCGCTCCTCCGACCCAGCAGAGGGTCTTGGACTGGGCGACATCCTCCCCCAGAGGGATACTTCGGCCGCTTTCCCTTTCATCTTTGTTGCCGCAGTTACCGCGGGGCTTCCAGCTGGTTCCTTTCTGAAGCGTCCCACTGCATACAGAAATTGGAGTTAGCCCTGCACAAGACACCAATCTTACACAGATATAAGAATTCCTACCCTCCTCGGCAACCCCAGCTCTCGACTCCTGTCCCCAGGCGGACACCCTCTCCACATCGCCCGAGTAGTATGGGCTTAATCCTGCCTCCTCCAGCTCCGCCTCGGTGCAAAGGGTCTTGAACGTCCCCACCGCACGGAATGGGCTCACCACCTCGGCCTCCGGTTCCACCACCGAGGCATTATCTAACACCTCCTCCCTTCTCCACCTCGGGAGGGTCACATCTGTCTTCACGAAGATAAATTTCTCCTTCCACCCCTCCACCTTGCTCGAGTTCTGTACTTTGAAACCACCCCGGGCCCGGGGGCTGAAGGAGTACCACCCTTTTGATTTCCTGAAGGCCTTTAGTTGGAAGAAAAACTGGAACAGTTCTACATTTGGTTCTACCCCGGCATTCTTGCATACAATCGTAAACCCCACTACTTGCCTCACGGCATTGGGTGCTAATTGGCTCAGGGAAATATTGTAATATCTCAACAGCTGTATAACAATGTTCCAGAGGGGGAATCTTAACCCTATCCTCAGAGGATCTATGTATACACTAATGAAGCCCTTCGGCGGGCAACAGGCCCTGTCACCAGGCTCCGGCACTATATACTCTAAGTTAAACGGAAAGTAAAAGGAGGGGATCAGAGCTTCTATTTGCACCCTTGTCATCCGCAGTGCTACCAACGACACTTCGTATTCCTCCTCCAAACATTCCCCAAATCCCACTGCCCGGGTGCCGGCCTCCGTAAAATCAGCCCTATACACCATCCTATTCACTAGTCTTTCTGGAATAATAAAGCGTATCGGGGGTACATTTAATGGGGCTTTTTCAGTTCCTACTTCCCTAATCGAAGAAGAAGACGATGACGAAGACATACTTACTTGATTTTGGTTTGGGATGGATAGAAAGTACATAGATGATTCTTCTTTTTTTTCCCGCTTTCTGAAACTTGCAATCGCAAATGAGGAAGATGAAGTATACTGTGCACATAGTCATATATATATTTTTGAATCAACGGCTTAGATCTGGCCTTTTCAAATTCCGCGTCTCAGATTCGACCGTGCCGCTCACGCGCTTTCCAGTTCCCAAGGCGCGTGGGGAACAGGTCCCTTAGAAATCTCAAAACTCGTCACTTCACATCCCTCTCTCTCATGATGGCGCCGCCAATCACATCAACCTCATTCTTGGCCAGGAAGTTTTGGAAAGCACTCCGGTGTCTCCTTCACCTCGGCCACATTACAGTTCATCTTTGCTACACTTTATTGCCCTCGGGGTACTCTAGTTCGGCTCCGGTCAAGTTCCTCCTCCCGGGGTGCTTCACTATGGATCAGGTGATCTCCGTCACCTCGGGGTCATTCAGTGCAGTCCGTTTGGTCCCCGCGGATCCCATCACTCCGGGGATGGATTATCTCGGCTCCAGCTAATTCTCGGATCCTAGGGGCACTTCAGCTCACCATTGACAACAATCCATCATGCTTGCTGCTTCGCTGCCTTGCTCAAACTCGGCACCTGTTACGCCTCACCCTGCTTATAACCGTAGCTCCTTCCTCGCTCCGGCTGGTAAGGGGGCATCTGATAGGTATACCCCAGCACCTTCGGGTCGGATTGACACCCCGGACCAGATCAACCCGACCCGAGCAACTGAGCCTAGGAAGATAAGCCCAACAACCGGCCCAGAAGCGCGCATGAGCCTGAAGTGGCTCAATCGCGGTGCGGCCCAATCGCTGTATATGGGGAAAGTAAGATCCCCACGATCTTCTCCCAACTTCCATGCAACGATAGTAGGCGCGATTGTAGGGAGTTAGTTAGGGTTTGAGTTGAGTAGTATAAGTAGGAGAATTGTACTCAGGATTAAGGTTCGCAATTTGTATTCTGAAACTATTACGTGTAAACGCAAAGAGTATAGTGAAGAAACACCTCGGCAGGTGACATTCTTAGCCCGTGGACGTAGATCTCCAGATCGAACCACGTACATCCTGTGTTCTTTAAGTTTCTTGCATTGATTTACGTTCCAACAGATTTTCGTTCGGAGTTTATGTAATAACCGGATTGCGCTTTAACATTAAATAAATAACAGTCTAGGGTTCAATATAGTCAAAGACGGGAAAGTAAAAGCTTAGCCGATCATAGCGATCGCTAAGAACAAACTAATAAAAGAAAACATAAAACTATAAAACCCGAATCGCCGAATCTTAAGTCTTCATGTTCTTCAGAATTTCCACGTCCGAACTCTTGAATCAATATAAAAATCTCCCTTGATATCTAGAGCCTTGAGATATTTATAGGAGTACATCTCTAGGATAAATAGGGCTAAAACCTAATTGGAATAGGAAAATAAGTCTAAAATTCGTTTTTGAGCTTGTGGGCCAAGTAATGGGCCGACACTGCATTCCTTTTCCAACTTCAAAGCTGTTTTTGAAGATCTTATGGTCATTTTTGGGTTTTTCTTCTTTCACGCAACGTTGTAGCTCTTCGAATCAGCTTTCTAACGCCACCAATTGCGCCTAAATTGGAGTTGTAGATCTCAAGATATGGCCAAAATACTAGAGGTGTGTCAATCTGTCTCGGCCGAGAATGACGGTCTCGGCCGAGACTCTTCTACAGCCTGAAATCCGAATTCTCTGACCTTCTAGCTCGGCCGAGACTTACTAGCTCGACCGAGCTCAGTTTCCTGCAGCTTTTGGGGCCATTTTTCTTGATTTTTGACTTGTGGGACTTGTTCTCAACATCCATTATTAGTCGAGTTCGACTTTTTGGTCTAGATTCACCCAAATAACTTCAAAACAAGTCACAAGTATCAAATTGCCCAATAATACAAATACGAACAATACACAGTCGATTACGCATGCAAATGCCACTAAATAGACACTTAACTCGATCTATTATGCACGCATAAATACGTTTACCATACAACAGCATGTTTTTATTCACATCAATGGGAGGAAAGATCGACAACTCAGCTAATACGGGAACTTCTCCACCCATTTTCAAGTTGCATGGGCAAAACTACCACCTAATTGGTGGTTTAATGCCAGCGCAAAACACAGCTCCAAAATTTGCACAATTGTACATATATGATACAGAAAATGAAGTTGCGAATAGAATCAATTATGTGAGGTACCATCTTCTAAAACTTATTTACTTATTAGCATTATAATTGTTAATTTCGATTTAAGACATTTTTTAATATATATATTGTTGAAATATTTTTACATTTTTTAGATCAAGAAACGATTCTAACAATCTGGATGCTAATATCGTTCAACAATTAAAAGTGATGCTTGACGATAACAATATTTTAGCACAATCTTTTCAAATGGCAAGAGACAAGATTGAACAGAGTACTGAAGTAAACGTGAAATTGAGGCTTATTGGTAGAAGAGATAGGGATGCCAGAACATATAACCTTCCCTCAGTGTCTGAAGTAGCTGCTTTAATTGTAGGGGATTTTGATGAGTCATTAGGAAATAGAGATATAATTGTGGAATCTAAGATAGGTGGTCTAAAGCGAATAACTGAGCTACATGCATCTTATTTGGGCCTCCAATATCCCCTTATCTTTCCTTATGGCGAAGATGGTTATAGAGAGGACATTTCACTTGCTGATACATCTATTTCCAGAGGGACAAAGCGAAAACGAGTGAGCCCAAGAGAATTTTTCGCTTACCGTTTCCACGATAGAGAAGGTGAGAAATGCCTTATATTGAGGTGTAGAAGATTGACTCAGCAATTAGTTGTAGATGGATATACTATTATGAAGTCTGCGAGGCTTACATGGATTAAATTGAATCAGAAGACGCTAAGATGTGAGATGTACAAAGAACTTGCAAGTGCATTAATGCATGGTGAAATGAACTTAGCACTTCATGGAACAAGAATAGTGTTACCATCATCATACACCGGAGGTCCAAGATATATGATTCAGAACTTTCAAGATGCAATGACAATTTGTGGGTGGGCTGGATATCCTGATCTGTTTATTACATTTACGTGTAATCCAAAGTGGCCCGAAATAACACGTTACTTAGAGACCAAAAAATCTCAATCCTGAAGATAGACCAGATATTATTTGTCGTGTATTCAAGTTCAAGTTAGATGGACTTATTAAAGATTTGAGGAAGAACCGAGTTTTTGGTCGTGTTAAAGCAGGTATTTACTATATTTGTATTTTTTTTTCCTTACGATCCTTGATAAACTGGAATAATAATAATAATAATAATAATAATAATAATAATAATAATAATAATAATAATAATAATAATAATAATAATAATAATAATAATAATAATAATAATAATAATAATAATAGTAATAATAATATGTAATATTTTCAATTTACATTTACTTTTTTCATATTTTAATACATGTTATTTTCTTCTCTTATTTTAGTTGTATACACAGTTGAATTCCAAAAACGTGGATTGCCACATGCGCATATATTACTATTTTTAGCTGCTGAGGACAGATATCCTAATGCTACAGATATAGACCGCATTATTTCAGCAGAAATTCCAGACGAGTCCAGTGATCCTCACTACTATGCAGCAGTAAAGAGTTACATGATACATGGTCCATGTGGTGAAGCAAATAAAAAATCACCTTGCATGGCTGAAAAGGGTTGCACAAAATTCTTCCCATAGGATTTTGTAGATAATACAACGTTCTGCGACGAAAGCTTTCCTATATATAAAAGAACAGACAATGGGCGAAGAATTCAAGTTAATGGAATTGACGTGGATAACAGATTCATTGTTCCACACAATAGATATTTGTTGTTGAGGTATGGAGCACATATGAACATGGAATGGTGCAATCAATCAAGATCCATTAAGTACCTATTTAAGTATATCAACAAAGGTTGTGATCGAGCAACTGCGCAGTTCCTAAAGAGCAAAAGGAATGAAAACACTGGAGATTTAATTGATGAGGTACAAATGTATTATGACTACAGATACATATCACCGTGTGAGGCAATGTGGAGAATATTTGGATTTGAGATTGCGTACAGAGATCCACCAGTTGAGCGACTTCCATTTCATCTTCCAGGAGAACAGAATGTTGTTTTTGATGAATCTAATAGAATAGAATCCGTTCTGATCCTATAGAAAATTCGAAGAACAAAGTTCGAAGCTTGGTTTCAAGCAAACATTGATTATCCAGATGGAAATAACTTGACGTACACTGAATTTCCTCAATATTTCGTGTGGAAAAAAGCAACTACTGAATGGGCACCACGAACAAAGGGTCGAGGTTTGGGAAGGGTGTATTATGTTCCACCAGGTGCCGGAGACACTTATTACCTAAGATGCTTAATCAATGTAATTCGTGGAGCAAAATGTCACAACGACATGAAAGTTGCTCATGAAATTCAGTATGACTCATACAGAGATGCATGCTACGCATATGGTCTGTTGGAAGATGACAGTGAGTATATCGATGGCATAAAGGAGGCGAATTTTTGGGCTTCTGCACATTCTCTACGAATGTTATTTGCTACATTGTTGACAGAAAACTGTATGGGAAGACCAGAAATTGTATGGGAGAAATGTTGGGAATATCTGTCAGATGATATGTTGTACAAGCAACGGAGGTTTTATAACCACAAAGGTATCTTTCATTTTGCATTTTATTATACATCATTCCAATAATTATTAATTTGTTTTATTGACTAAAAATCACATACAATTACATGTGTTTTATAGATTTGGTATTGTCTGAGTCACAAATCAAGAATTTGGCATTAGTTGAGATAGACAAACTAATGCGTAGTTGTGGTCGTGACTTGAAGTATTACAAGACTATGCCATCTCCTGATTATAATGATTTTTGTACAAGACAGAATAATTTGTTGAGAGACGAGTTGCAATATGACCGAGCATTACTGAAAAAGGAACTAGATATGTTATTGCCTAAGTTAACTGAAGAACAACAAATTGTTTTTCACAAGGTCATTGATTCTGTACAGCTAAACAAAGGAAAGATTTTTTTCCTTTA
The DNA here is from genome assembly GCA_958295605.1 of Ajuga chamaepitys. NCBI lineage: Eukaryota > Viridiplantae > Streptophyta > Magnoliopsida > Lamiales > Lamiaceae > Ajuga > Ajuga chamaepitys. Next base: position 8,059,895 of record OY282507.1, on the reverse strand, counting down.
TGGATATGGTGGTACAGGTAAAACTTTTGTATGGAAAACATTATCTTTGCTTTTACCCGGTGGAAGAACTGCCCATTCACGTTTTAAGATTCCACTCAAGGTACATCAAGAATCAATGTGCAGTATAAAAGCAGGAAGTGAACTAGATGAACTCATGTTCTTTCAAAGCTCATTATATGGGATGAGGCACCAATGATGCATAAACACTGTTTTGAAGCACTGGATAAGAGTCTAAAAGATGTTATGAAGCGTGTAGATGTTGCAAATGCTACAAAACCTTTTGGGGGTAAAACTGTAATTTTTGGAGGGGATTTTCGTCAAATTCTTCCGGTAATACCTAAAGGACGAAGGTCAGATATTGTGAACGCAACGATTAACTCTTCTTACATATGGAAGTCATGTGAAGTTCTTCGACTAACAAAGAACATGAGATTGCAATCTGTTGACTCCAACGGAGGCTTCGGAGCTAAAAGAATTTTCTGATTGGTTAGCTGGAATTGGAGATGGAACAGTTGGGGATGAACAAGATGGAGCGTCGATTATTGAAATCCCAAGTGACATGCTTTTAGAAGCTTCATCTGATCCGATTGCAACGATTGTAAAGAGTGTCTACCCAAACTTAGCTGAAAGAATAAATGATCCACATTATCTGCAACAAAGAGCAATTCTAGCACCAACACTAGATGTGGTAGACTCAATTAACGATCATATGATAGAGAAAAACAATGGAGAGGCACGATCTTACTTCAGTTCTGATAATGTGAGCAAATCAGACATGACAGCTGATGTTATCAATGATGTGCATACTCCAGAATTTTTAAATGGAATAAAATGTTTTGGAGTGCCGAATCATGAGTTAAAGTTGAAGATCAGTACACCTATTATGTTGTTAAGGAACATTGATCCAAATAGAGGATTATGCAATGGGACCAGATTAATACTAACTCGACTTGGGGATCACGTGTTAGAAGCAAAAATAATCATAGGAGCAAGTGCTGGACAATTAGTTCTGATTCCAAGATTGTCAGTGACTCCATCTGATTCAAAAGTTCCTTTCAAGTTTCAACGAAGGCAGTTTCCAATTACAATTTCTTATGCAATGACAATAAACAAAAGTTAAGGCCAATCATTAACACATGTTGGACTTTTTTGCGCAAGCCAGTTTTCAGTCATAGTCAGCTGTATGTCGCCTTCTCCAGAGTAACGAATTGAAATGGTCTCAAAATTATGATTTGTGACCATGAGAAGAAACATATCAATTCAACAATGAATGTTGTATACAAAGAAGTCATTAGGAACTTATAGAATAGGAAAGTAGTGGTAGGTAAATTTCTTTCTAATCTTTGTTTTTCATTATTGTAAGTTTTTTTTTCCATTCCCGGTTTGTTTGATGCATGAGTATCCATTATAGTTTTTATTATTTAATTTTATATTATTCATTCAATTGTGATTTATAATTGACCCGACGCTGACCCGTGCATCGCACGAGTAAACAACTAGTAAAAGAAGAAGAAGAAGAAGAAATCAAATTTAATGTGATTCGGAGGAGGAATTCCCAATTTCAATAATTTTAACCCCAAGTCCAGTTCTCCTAAGCCCAATCCAGCCTTTATCTTTCCAAAACAACCACGTTTGATGCTTTATTTCAGTCTTTTATTAAACTCACACTTGATTTTTTCTTATCATGTTTAACATATATGAATAATCACAAAACAAAAGTGCACCATATGAAAATTGGCCCGAAGTACCATCAAACCCAATGGGTCCCGATTTACGGGGCCAATGACTCGACGCCACCGATGTCAACTCAACAATCATAGTGTATTCTAGGGGATGTGTTGGGCTCAACAACTTTGGGCTAGATGGAATTCCGAGTCGGCCTGTCAAAACCTAACATATGGAGTAGGCTCGACGGATGGGGCCGGGTTGCAACCCAAATTGCAATCTCTAACCGCAAGTTGTTCAATTAATTACACATATCTAAAGATAACACAAATATCAAATAGCACGTAAAAAAATTGTATGGTTAAATAGTAACAAAGTAAATTGAATAATCTTCTTAGAAATTAATTTTGATTATTTATATAATTTCATATCATTATTTTATTAATCTAATTGAATAAGTTATTGTGATTTATCGCAGTTCTACTCATATTAGTATTATGTAGACTTCTCTACAAAATTAAGATTAAAGATCAAATAAAATAATTTGATTAATTATATTGAAAGATTATTTAATAATATATCTTATTAAAAGAAAATCATTTAACTACTATTTTTTCTTTATAATTCAAACTCAATTAAAATATTCCAACACACAATGGAAACTCAAATCTAGCCCAAATACAAATAAAATAAATAATGATATTTTAAAAAAATAGTATGTTGGTCTAATATATTTAATCTATCCCAAATTATAGATTGAAATGATTATTTTGATATATTGTACGTTAAAAATCAATCAGTAATAGAAGAGTTGTTTTTTCTTGCATTTTTCAAATTAGGAAATGCATTCAACCAAGCAAACTAATAGAATGGTCACAACACAATAACTTGTCTTTAAAATAAAGTATCTATACTATATAATATAACAAAATCCACCTAATATAGAAATAAGTACAATTTCCCGCCCAAATTAAACTTGCTAAAACTGGAAAGTGCGTTTGTTAATCTATATTGAAAGCGTATTTGTTATTCGACTCCTAATTATATAATCTGACGTTTTATGGTTAAATTAACACAATCCTTTATATATGGAAAACGTTTGCTGCCTTAACTGCTCAAATCAATTAAGATATATGGAAAAAAGTTTGCTGCCTTAATTGATCAATTGGTCAATCTTTTATTATGATAAATCATTAATTACATAACTAATCATCACATATGCGCCGTAAAATTGAACAAATCAGTTAGGGGTGTTCATGGTTCGATTTGGTCAGTTTCGACTAAAATTCCATAGTCAAACTAATAAAGTCGGTTTCTAAATATCTCAAACTTTAACAAAACCAACTAAAAGAATAAATATACAAACCAAAGATATCGGACTCGGTTTGGACTGGGTCGGTTTGACTAATAAATAAATAAAAAATCAATAATTGACAATATAAAAAGAACACAAATATCTTTTAATTAATTAATCGGTGCCAAAAGAAAAAATGTAAAAAGTATTCAATACATAGATAAATAATTCATAATTTCAACTAAATCATAAATTAAAGAATAAATTGCACAATAACAAGGCAGATTTTATCATAAGCATGGAGTCTTGAGATGCCTTCATCCGATTACTGTTGTTGACTGACTTCGACGAAAGATTTTATGTACCCATTGCTGTTGTTGCCTGTCTTCGACTATGGTTTTGTGCATCAACCATAGGGTTCAATATTAAATAATGAATATTATCTTAATCTTTTGAATTAAATAAAGAAAAAAAAAATCTAGCCTAATCAAAGTATATATCTCTTCTTTTAGATAAAAATAGTAGTATCATTCGTATATATTTATTTATAATTATAATTTATAAATAAATTATACATATAATCACAATATCTATCTATCTGTCTATCTATCTATATATATATATATATATATATAATAACAAAATCCACCAAAAATGGTAACCTAAGAATTTTCCTGCCCAAATCCCTTTGCCATTGTTGGAAAATATTATTTTTAGTATAAAATATTTAATTTGAAATAAATCTACATATATTTAGGCATCATTATCTCAAATCAATAGTAAGTATTTCACAATCAGCTTAATTTGTCCAAGTCTATAAAATGAAACACTCGCACAACTTTCCAAAAAAGATTCGAACTCATATCCCACAAAATCTGTTCCGCGAAATCAATTTATTTTTTTAATTGAAATCGACATTAATCAAGTCATTGATTTAATCAAAATTTGTGTCTACTTCCAAATTTTATTTGCTATGAAGATTAAAAGATCTAAAATAACTGAGGGAGAAGGGATGTGGCATCACCACCCACTAGGGTAACAAAGTGTGATCGAAATTGTGTGAGAAAAATCTATAGAATTATCTAGAATCTAAAATGGGGGGAGGAGGCGAAGATGTGGGAAGGGAGTGGGGATGGGAGTAAGTTTCTCGGTAAAAATAAAATTACTATTTTTTTGTTTCTAAAATCCTATGTATTATATTTAATGTACTCATTCTTCTTCTATTTAATTTTATTTTCACTTAATGTGTCATTTAATTTGTGTAGTATCAATTATGTGTATAAAATATTTATGGTCAAGTATATTCATACCTAGAACGGAAAAATAAATAAATAAATTAAAAAATTTAAAAAAAAAGGGTTTAGTACGATTTATCAAATAAACCTCTAATGCTCTTTTTTATATTTAATGTTAATTTGAATTTTTTTTTTCATTTTTATTAACTATTTTTCTTATTAATTTTTTAATCATATAAAAATTAAATTATTTAGTAAATATTTTATAATTTCAGTTTATAATTTTCAACATTTAAAAAAAATCTAATTTTTTTGAAATAAAAAATATTTTTCTAATGTGATTTTCCTATATAATAAATTAAATTAGTCATCTATTATCGATATATAGTTTGACACAATATTGTATAAATAAAATTAAAAATTAAAGACAAATAATTATTTGTTGGTTGATTATGTGGGTTAATTATTAGTGTGTTTGTGCTACAAATAAAAATTAATAAAATTAGAATGTAGTGTTATTGGTACTCACTAAAAGCTTTTGAAAATTTCTTGAACACTATATTTGAAAACATAAAAAATTTAGATACTTTGGATAAATATAAACGTTTATCATAAAATTTAAATATATATATATATATATATATATATACACACTCATTCTTTATACAAGATGATCAACATGACCTCCATACAAGAATGTTAGAGATATTCATACATTAAGAAAAACAAATATGAATATTCTATAACTTGCTCAAATTTATATATTTTTAGTTTTTAATATTTTTTATTGACTCTTCTTTCATTAGCATATAACTTTTCATCTCTTATTATAGATTGATTGTAATATTTTATTATATTTACATTATATAAATATATAGAATTCTTATTATTTATTTATTTACATTTACAAATCGTGCATCGCACGGGGATACTACTAGTATGAATAAAAGTAAAAAAATTGTAATTCACAATTGGGTAAGAAAAAAAAATGTAACCTTTTACTTCCATATTACTTTAGTACATGTATCCATTCATTTTTTGAATAAATTAAGATTAAAAAAATTTAATATAGTAATTGATAAACCATATTTTCAATTTAAAATTATTTATTACTATGATACACATCGTGTTTGCATACTTTTAGGGCTATTTAGATGTATATTTTGTTAGCATTTTGCATACAATTTTGATTGTTTTATGTTTAAATTCATTATCTTGAGCCGAATGAAGTGTTTGATTTTTTTAGTAAAAATGCCTTAGTTTAGGTTTTAACTTTGGAGAAGAAACGAGCGAGAGACGAAGTCAAACGGCAAAAAGAGGCAAAAATGCAAGATTTCGTGCTTGACACACCTCTAATATTTTGCTCATATCTTGAGATCTACATATCCAAATAAGGTTGTTGGGCCCTCACTGGGCCCGCATCTCCACATTGGTATGATATTGTCCGCTTTGGACCAAGCCCGCACTGTTTTGCTCTTGGGCTCACTCCCAAAAGGCCTCATACCAATTGTAGATACTTCAATCCTTATAAACCCTATGATCTTCCCATGTATATTCGATGTGGGACTTTGTTGACAATCCCAACAAAGGTGAATTGGTGGAATTGGAATGCTAACTCAAAGGGCTACAACTTTGCCAGAAACGGTCAATGTCAAATTCTGACCGGAAGACCTAAAAATGGCTCGGAAGTCGAACTGGAGATTCCGGCCAAGCAAGCGAAAAAGTGCCCAGAAATAGTTGTTTTGCATTGTGAAGATGGCCTGGCCGGGCAGGTTAGTCGGTTCACGTGTTTTGGCTCCCTTTTGGGCCAGATTCGACCCATTTTCACCCTAATCCATTCCAATAAAGTTTGAAAATTACACTTTATGCCATAGTTTTGATCATGTTGAGAGCGTGGATATGCAAACCCGCTTCTAGATTTGACGGACTGTCACCACAAACCAACACAAGTCTTTTCGCTTTATCCTCACTCACGCGCACCCTGAGAAACTTCTCAAGGGGTCACTCATCTTGAAATTGCTCCAGGCCAAGCACGCTTAACCTTAAAGTTTTCTCAAAATGAACACTAGAAAAGAAGATGCACCTTGTTGGTATGAGTAGCACTAATCACCCTCTTCAACTTATGCAGTCCCATACCTACATAGTCTCGGAATGCCCCTCAAAGTCGACTATATGGTCCCATACCCTTACAGTCTCAGGATACCCTCTTTTACGGGTGCGGGGTCCTGAGTGTCATAGTGGAGCCTTGACTTGGAGAACAAGAAACAACATGCGAAGACGATCAAGATTCAAGACAATTCCAGGTTTTGTCGTTTCATGTTTATTTTAATTTCTAGTCAATGTTTATCTATGAACATATGATGGTTAGTAGCTAAACCCGTTTATATTCTAGGGCTAGAAAGTAGGTTGCGGTTTAATATTTTTAATTATTTCGTTTATTCTAGACCTCTTCTATGTGTTTATCGTATATATATGATGTGTTTATTTTATGAATTGATCAATTTGTCAATTGCTTTATTCAACTTGCTTAATAATTAGACGTCCGAGAGGGAGGGTTATCAATAGGCTTACGGAGTATATCATAGATCAATATCGTCCGAGAGGAGTGGGATATTTGGGTAGGCATTGGTCTTAGGATCTCTTGGGAGTTGTGTATATGATAATTAGTCTGATAGGATAATTATTTATAAGTAATCAATACATTAGCATTGTTCGAGAGGAGGGTTAACTAATAAATATTTGAATTCGGTTTAAAAGTCTAGAATATTATAATAATTATACGTAGGAGTACATAACTGAAATCTAACCCTAGGATACGTCTTTATTATCTGATTTATTCTCCATGGTAATTACTTGTTATTTCCAAGTATTTTTAGGTATAGTTTTCTAATTTTAGTTTAATTAATGAAACCAATCTCTTTAGTCGAGGGTCTAAATAGAGTTGGATTATTCCAATTAGGATATTAAATTGACATAAAGACACAATCTGTGTGGGATCGACCTCGCTCTACTAGCTACAGTAGCACCGTGCACTTGCAGTCATACTAGGGTTTAGAAATAGTGTGTCATACTATTTCAAAGAAAATTATGTAACTAATTTTCATTTGCAACACAAATAATTAAACACAACAAATACTCAAATTCCAACAGTTTTTATGCCGTTGGAATTTTTTCGTTAGAATTTGGCAATTTTCTTGTAGTGTTGGTTACATGTTACAATTCAATATAACTGTTTTACATGGTATGCCACCTTTTGTGCTGTTAATTGTGATAAAATGTGCCTCCACGAGCTAAAGGAAGCTCACCTCAATCTATCATGAATCTCTGGTAAAAATGGAATGAGTGATTGAAGAGAAGCGAGGTCATGAAGCATATGCTGTTTTAATATTAAAAGTAAAATTTTCGTTTGACCTTGATAACTTGCTTGTTTAGATGATGTTGTTTTGTGAAACATTATGAGTATTTTATTTCAAAAATATGGTTAAATTTGAACTTATAGTATGTTGTAATTGAGATCTTACAAAATTATAGTATGTCGGGAGTTTAAGTTGATTTATATAATCTATAGTTATAATTGAGTGCTTGATAAAATAATTATTGTGAAGTCATGTGTCGGGTGCATGTTTAGAAAAAAAAAAAGTTGTTATAGGTACTTGATAAATATTAGTGATTTATAGAAAATATTAATTTGATTGAGGACATGTTTAAGATGTGTAAAGTTTAAAATTTATAGTTTCCGCTAACGATTGCTTGATACTAGTCTCAAACTCTTAAAGTTTTTAAAATTTGTGTAAGTTTTCGAAATTGATTTTATTATATTATGCTTCGTAAAATATTTTGACACGATATTGTAGATGATTTATGTTAAATTACTCTTTTCGTAATGGAATGATTTGAAAAATAATTTTTAATTAAATAAACTAAATTACTTGACATGTTTTTAATTCTTTATGAATACTAAAAAAATAGAATAGAAAATCAGACTACACAAGAATGGGGCTTGGGTGCATCATGTGCACAATAGTGCTATGGTGCACCACTCATATAATATTTTTTCGTGCACTTAAAAGATGATTGATTTACTCATATTGTATGGTTGATTTATTCATACAGTATACCACTATCAGTATGGTTGATTTACTCATATAGTATGGTTGATTTACTAACTGATACAGTATGATTAATTTATTCATACAGTATTATGGTACACAATAAACTTATTGTGCATCTTGTGCACACCGGCCATTACACACAACTACATTCATCAAAAGATGGGGAAAAAAACCAAAATAATCCCATAACTTTTTACTTTCTCGGATTTAGTCCCATAAGTTATTACTTTTTCGATTTAGTCCCACATCTCTGGTAATTGCTCAATTTTGGTCCAATTTTGACCAAATGTTGACCAACTGACCGGAAAAGGTCACGTGACCTTCACGTGCCGGCGCGGTTTTGAAAATTTCGGCTAAAATGGTCCCATAACTTTTTACCTTTTCGAATTTAGTCCCATAAGTTATTGTTTTTTCGATTTAGTCTCATATCTCTAGTAATTGCTCAATTTTGACCTAATGTTGACCAGTTGACCGAAAAAGGTCATGTGACCTTCACGTGCCGATGCGATTTTGAAAATTCCGCCGACTTTTATGTTTTATCAACTCATTGTTGATGGACTCCAACTCCTTGTTCTTTAACTCCACCTGTTTTTTTTTTCTTTAACGAGTAGCTCATTCTCTCATTATCTATCTCGGTTACGGAAACAATTTCTTCGAGATTCATGCGGGCGTTATGCAGGACCTTATTTTCAGCGTTCTTCTCGTTAAGCCTTCACAAGAGCCCTCTCATTATGTGTTTGCTTCTATCACATAGAAGTGCATCGATCCACCTAAAACTCGTACAATGACCTTCATTCTGCCAAAATTATATCCAGTATGTTTCAATTAATTCAATTCAACCTTGAATAAACTAATAAAATTGAAGCAAGAACTAAAAACCATATCGGGTATCGTGAGAGCAGCCGTAGAACCTACGCCCAACATTTTCTTCTTTCCAAAAGGTTTTAATGGGGGAATTCAAACCTTAGTCGCACACTGTTAAAGATATGGCTTATCAACTCAGGATTAAGTGTAAATTGATTGAAGAGGATTTCATAACAACTAAATTCTATTTCAGGAAACTAATTTTGTTATTTCTGTTATTCAGCTTCTACAACGGTTTTTATTCAAATCGTGGTCTTTCATCTGTTGTTGTTTGCAGAAGACAGTTAGTTTGTTACTTGAGGAGTTGTGATCCGATTTCTTGATTTAATCTCATCCGTTGTTCTCTAAGGCGGCTTTTTTTTCCCATCTCTTATACATATATATTTCTTGTCATTCCATATAGAGGAGGCAACAAGTGTATTGAAGGGAGAACCACGTAACTCTCTTTGTTGATTTTATATTTTCTTCTTTGTTAAACTTTCTTGCATACAAGTGTGTTCTTGAAACAAGTTGATTGCTTGTTTTGATTGTTTGATTGTTGTTGTAATCAATTGTGTTGAGCTAAGAGAGCTACGGCTACGAATTCGCACACACAATACTATTTCGCAAGCTATTCCTAGATTGGGACATGGTTCTTTGTCTTCGTGTGTTCTCCAATTTTGGGGGAGTTGAAGCCGCGACTTTATAATAGAAAAGATTGGAAGAGAAAAGTTAGAGCTTTTTCTTGTAGAAGGACGCGAACTGAAGAAGAAGAAGAAGAAGAAGAAGAAGAAGAAGAAGAAGAAGAAGAAGGGATGCTAATTCTGATTTAAGGGTTAGATCGATAAAATATTACATTTCCTTATTTTGCATTTGTATTTTTTGGAGTTTAATTCAATTCAGGCAAAAGAAAAATATAAGCTGACAAGGTAAATAATTTGCTGATGTGGTCTCCTAATAAAAAAAAATTAAAATTCCACCTCGGAAGTCCGGCGACACGTGTCATAAGTCGTCAGAATTCCCAAAATCGCGCCGGCACGTGAAGATCACGTGACCTTTTCCAGTTAGCTGGTCAACATTAGGTCAAAATTGGACAAAAATTGAGCAATTAGTAGAGATGTGGGACTAAATTGAAAAAGCAATAACTTATGGGACTAAATTCGAAAAAGTAAAAAGTTATGGGACCATTTTAGCCGGAATTTCCAAAACCGCGCCGGCACATGAAAGTCACGTGACCTTTTCCGGTCAGTTGGTCAATATTGGGTCAAAATTGGATTAAAATTGAGCAATTACTAGAGTTGTGGGACTAAATAAAAAAAACAATAACTTATGGAATTAAATTCGAAAAAGTAAAAAGTTATGGGACCATTTGTACTTTTTCCCTCAAAAGATGGTTGGGAAATGATGCGGAAGAGAAAGTAATTACTGTGCATGGCCAGCATGGATTACGTCACAATCTTAACGTCATTACATGAAACCTGGCTATTAGGTCCCCTAACCTCCCAACACTTTACCCCCGCCCCCTATGGCCTACCTTTATTTATTCATCGATATATCTGTAGGTTCGGATAAATTGCTCATTTTAAATAGTCTTTTCTCTTTTATTCTGATTTGTATACAAAATGATATTATGACGACATTACAAAACAATACATATCGTATATTAATGAAGTGGAAGATATTGAACATCGTTTGAAATTTAATGGAGGCCCTTACCATCTTATTGCTTTTGCGACCTTTCTGTACGAACCTTGCTTTTTTCTTTCTTTCTTTTTTTTGCATTTAGGGGCTGTTTGGCAAATATATTAACATATAGTGTGTATATATATTTTTTTTTGTTTTTTGGAAGTGATAATTGATAAAGTTTTTGTCATGAAAATTGGTTACTAATGTTTTTAGTAAAATTAGAATTACCCATTGTCCGATGCACGATTTAAAATATATCTTTTTATAAAAGAAATGAAAAAAAAGTTAATTGAATATATATATATATATATATATATTTAATAAATAAGACAACCTTTTATTTTATGAAAAATAATTTAATATACATTTATTTGTAAGGAAAATTTGAATAAAATAATGGAATAAAATAAAATACACTCCCTCCGTCTCGGCCTAATTGTCCTACCCCATAAATGACAAATTTCTCCCACAATCTCCACCATCAAAATCTCCACATTCAATCTTCACTTTTGAAAAAGTCAAAGATTCCACAAAATCTGCTTTTTCTTAGTCTCCATGCCCGGCCAAGGTAGGACAATTAGCTTGGGACAGAGGGAGTATAATTTAATTTTTTTAAAAATATAAAAGATAATAACTTTTTATTTTATTCAAAACTAATTAATTTAGTTTTATTTACAACCTAAGTGCTATACAAATAGTTCAACCAATAATAGATATGTTATTACAATGTTCTGGAAAATCAGAAATGAAACAGAAACCAAAAAGAATAAACCGAGACGTGGAAGACCATTGTCCTTAGGACAAATTACTTCCCGGCTAGTGCTCACGGAACGAAGTAATAGACCCCAAATATATAACGGTTTACGTCATTTTCTGTAGTAGCACCACTAACAGAAAAGGCTCCGGCGAACTTTAGACGTTCGAGTTCTGAAACTGGAGAAAATATGAAATGCAGAGAATGATAAAGATGAAGATTCAGGTGGAAAAAATTCAGTGAATGTTTGCATGCAGGGAGCATGTATTTATAGGGAGAACATAATTAATTCTGTCATTGAATTGTTGGCTATTACGGGCTTAGTAACGGCCCAATTGTTTATTACTCTTTAACAGCCCATAATGCTGGATGTTACAGGTTTGAATTTAAATTCAAACCCATGCATCCACATTTTTGGGGGCTCCTGAAGCTCATCCGTCGGCCCAATTGATTTTGGACTCATCTGTCGGCCCAATTAATTTTGGGCTTCCAAAAAATTACTTGGGCCTCGGCCGAGGCATTCCCCATGGCCCGGCCCGAGCTCGAGGCGTGGCCGAGCCGAGCGAGCGCGCGTGTGGGCTTCCCTTGGATTCCCTCACATGTATAATTGATACACCTTAATGATGAGCTTTCATATATATATATATACTAACTTAAAGAGCATTTAAACCAATGTGGGATAATAACTACTCTTAGTTATTAATCCTACACTTAATACATAATCAAGTGGTAAACTTTATGTATTAATTTCTCACTCACCACATATTGGTTTTGAGTAAATTAAAACCCTACGATCATCTACTTTCTCCATAGATTAATCGTGTGAAGTTTAATTTCTACAAAATTAAACTTCCGACCACTTAATTATATCATTAAAGTGTCTTATCCACACTTTAATTTTACTAATTTCCAACAAGATATTCAAATTTAACCATAATAATCAATCAACAAACAATTGTTTATTTCAAATAAAATATTTTATACTCTATATGTCCCACAAAGATAGTCTTTTTTGTTTTTGTTTTTTTGGATGTCTCACAAAAATACTACATACAAAATCTAACCTAGACATTCCACAAACAATTATAGTTTGTGTAATGTAACTTCTATTTAAATATACAATATATATACCAAACTAAAATTGTGAAAAAGATAAAAGATTAATGCTATATATTATACATAAAAAAACGAAAAAGAGACAAAAAAAAAAAAATGTATGTACTTGTATTAACATAAATCCATCATAAGAGATGGAATATGTTAAGGTAAATTGCATCATATGATTTATTTTCCAAATCAACAGGATATTACTTTTGACCTGACTGGACAACTGTTATACTACCTAAAATTCACCTAGTTACGGAAGGGGTAGTATAAAAACACGTTTTTACGCTGATAACTACAGAATAAAAAGGAAAAATGATTTTCCCTAAAAATGAACAGTTATGTGGGCGAGGAAATAGATAATGTTTCCCGAAGTAGACGTTTTTGTTGTTATAAGTAAGAAGACAGTTGCAGTAGTACGTGTTGAAGTATTTAGTAAAAAGATAATTTGAAATTGTAATATGCATAATAAGCTAAAATTAATTCAGAATTGGCTGGGTTGTAATGGATTCAAAGGGCTGGGTACAAGTGCGAATGGGCTTCAATATTGTGAGCCCAATTTGTTCTAGATAGGCTACCAATGGGCCGAGTAATCCTCGTCAAGAGAAGGTTGCTTGTTCTCTTTCTTCTTTGGATGATAATAGGTTTTGTTTCATTTTATTTTCAACTCTCATTTAAATCTTATTTAATTTTGTAGGTGTGGCCCAGTTGCCCAGGATTACAAGACCAATACTCGGCCCAAGTTGCCCAGGGTTACAAGACTAATACTCGGCCCAAGTTGTCTAGGGCTATAAGCCCAATAATCAGCCCAATTGCAGATTTGGTAACTAGGCCGCGGAAGCAACGCACAGGGGATTGAAGATTTCTCCCACGATCTTCTCTCAATCACGAAGGCAGATTTGGTGGCCATAATTTTAGGAATGTAGTTAGGGTTGTGATTTGTATGATATAAATAGTAGAATTAAAGACGTTTGAGGGGTTCGAACTCTGATTTTTGAGATATAACCTGTAAACTAAACGAAAGAAGGAGAAGAAAAAGTGCCCGGCAGGGACATTATTTTCCCCGTGGACGTAGATCTCCGGATCGAACCACGTATACTTGCGTTCTGTTGTCTACTTACCTTTTAATTTGTTATCTTGTGGCTGGTACTTTCTTGATAACGGATTGCGCTTTATCAATTGGCGCCGTCTGTGGGAAATCGATAGAACGGAATATTGATACTGCACTTGTTACACCATGGTGACCACCCGTTTAACTCAATCTCGCCAAGGTGATCAGATCAATCAAGATCCACCCGTGGATCAAACTTTGCCACTGAGGCAACAGCTGATGCGAAATGTATCTCATCATCAGGGCAACCAAGGCCCAGTCGTGAATCCGTACGACCTATCTCTACCTCTACCTCGACAAGATATACAAAATCCTAATCCCCCTGCTGCACAGCCGCCGATTAATATTCAAATGACTCCGGAATTACTCCAGGCTTTTCTCCAAGAACATGCTCATGTCCTCCAGGATTGGGCAACCAATCGTTTAAACCTCGAGGGACCCGCTGGAAATACCACCAACCCCGCGGTACATCCACCTCGTCGAAACCCGCCCAACCAACAAGATCCTATGCACCATGGGCGTCAGGATCGACGACGAGAGCGACCTGGTTCCCCCGAGGACCATGGGAGTTCTAATGGGTCAAGACAACGCAACGAAGAACTTGCCGACGCTGATCGACGTCGTCCACTTAACGCGACTAAGAGAGCTCGCTATGCCCATCCCCATACTTTAGATCTTCAGGAGTATGAGCGAGTACAACGCAATGTTGAACTTGACAGGATTCTAGGTCTTGATGCCAACGGAGACATTATCACTCCATTCTCCCAAGAAATACTGGCTACGCCCCTTCCCGAAGGGTTCAAGAGACCTGCCATATCACCTTATGACGGAACTGGAGACCTGGCCAACTTTCTCGAGGCTTTTAGGCACAACATGCTCAGTCGAGATCATACCGTGTCTTTTCACTACTGTAAGATTTTCCCCGAGTATCTTCAGGATGAGGCCCGGGTTTGGTTTGACTCACTTCCCCGCAATAGTATATCCTCTTTTAGAGAACTTGCTGAACACTTTTGGGCACGTTTCGAAGCACGTGCAAAGCCCATGTCCACTTTGGCCGATCTGATGAACGTGGAACAAAAAGAAGGAGAAACCATCTCTCAGTTCCTGGAGCGCTTTTCGACCGAAAGTTTGAAAGTGGGAAGTCAGCCTGACAGCATCATTGTCACAGCCTTCATGAATGGATTACGAGCCGGACCACTGTACACCGAGCTAGCCCGTAATACCCCAGCCACTACCTGAGCTCTCTATCATGTGGTTGGGAAGTTCGCTAAAGCAGACGAGCAAACCCGACGTAAGAGAGAGAAATCTATTGCTAAGAGACAGTCAGATAAAGGACAATCCGGGTCTAACACTCGCACCAGCGCCTTCAACCAGCTGGGCAGAGGGCGACTAGAAACTCGTCATGATCTACCTCAACTTACACCTTTGAATCGGTCCCGAACCGAAATACATGCCATCCACAAGGCCGATCTAAGATCTTGCCCTCGCATGACTGCGCCGGCCGATAAACGAAATCGCACCAAGTGGTGCGAATATCACCATGATCACGGGCATGACACAGAAGAATGCCGAGAACTCAGCAAAGAAATTGAAGAGTGTATAAAACAGGGATATTTTCGCCAGTATATTGCTCAACCAGACAATCGACAACAGCACAGAAGTGGAAACCAGCAACAAAATCGGGCTGGCTATAATAATCAGGGCTCGCAACAAGGTCGGTCACAATGGCCGAATAATCGATCCGGGAACAGCAACTACCCAAAACACGATCAGGGAAGTAGGCAAAGTACTCAGCAGCAACAACCTCGCTTATTGCCAGCTCCCCCTCCTCAAGAAGAAGTGACTAACCCTCCAACTCGTGTTGTTAATAGCGTCATTCATATGATCTATGGCACGCAGCCGGCAGGAGTGTCTCGCAAAGCTCTTATCGCAGAAGCTCGCAGGCCTCCTCCTGAGGAACCCCGTCACAAGCGTTTCCATAAAACTGAAACAGTAAGTTTCACCAAAGACGACCTCGTACCCGAGCGCACACCTCACACTGATGTTATCATCATTGATATGACTGTGGCAAATATTATCATCAAACGGGTGTACATTGATAATGGTGCAGCCGTGAGTGTTATCTTCTCAGATTGTTTCCAAAAAATGGGCATATCTCGTGATCTGCTTCGGCCTGCACCAGGACCCCTGCAGACATTTACGCAGGGAGAAGTTCGGGCAGAAGGGATCATTAATCTCCCAGCCTCGGTAGGTACTCATCCTTCCATCAAAACGGTCTTTGTTGATTTTTATGTGGTGTCATCTACATCTCCTTATAATATGATTCTTGGACGAGATTGGCTTACTCCTGCACAAGCTGTATGTTCCACGTTTCACTTGACGATGAAGTGTCCCTCACCCTACGGAGCAATAGCCATCCGTGGCGATCAGAAGATGGCTAAACAGTGTATGCTTATTGCACTCAAACAGCGGACTATGCAGGCTGCTCGACCTCAGTTTCAAATAGATACCCCGGGACTCGTATCGATCCCGATTCAGCCACTTGGCGACAAGGTAGTTGAAGTACCTCTTGATCCAAACAAACCCGAGCAAACTGTTAAGGTCGGTGATGTACATTTACCTCTACTTCACAGCGCCATTGTTCAGATACTACGTGAATATTCCGAGGTCTTCGCCTGGTCATCCTTGGACATGCCCGGTGTCTCGCCGGACTTGATCACCCACAAATTAAACATTGACCCAACAGTCAAACCGGTACAGCAGAAGCGTAGGCAGTTTGCTGCAGACAGAAAAGCCGCTATCCGCGTAGAGGTTGAAGCGCTTGTGAAGGCAGATATCCTCTTCGAGGTTCATTATCCGACCTAGTTAGCGAATCCTGTTTTAGTTCAGAAGGTTGATAATACGTGGAGAATGTGTGTGGACTTTACCGATCTGAACAAATACTGCCCAAAGGATTGCTATCCACTATCTCCGATCGACCAAAAGGTCGAAGCCATTACTGGACATCCAACACTCTGTTTCTTGGACCTCTATAAAGGGTACCACCAAATTCACATGGATCGGAAGGATGCTATTAAAACAGCCTTCATAACGGACTTCGGCATTTTTGCGTACAAAAAGATGCCCTTCGGGCTTAAGAATGCCGGGGCAACTTATCAGCGGTTGATGGATCATGCTTCCAGGACCAAATTGGCCGAAATATAGAAGTTTATGTCGATGACCTCGTCATCAAAAGTCGAACTTTCGATGCATGTGTCCGGGATATTGCTGAAACATTGGACATACTCAGACGCCATAATCTCCGATTAAATCCGGCTAAATGCACCTTTGGGGCCGGTTCCGGGAAATTTTTAGGATACATGGTTTCCCCTCAGGGACTCCAAGCTAATCCCTCCAAAATTCGGGATATACTCAACCTCAAGACACCTGAGAAAGAAAAAGATGTTCAGCGCCTTACCGGGCGACTGGCTGCACTGAACAGGTTTCTATCTAAGGCGACTGAACGACAACTTCCTTTCTTTAAAATTCTGAGGCAAGCTAAGAGATTTGAATAGACTCCCCAATGTGAAGAAGCTTTGACAGCCCTAAAACAGCACATCAGCCAACTTCCCATTGTTTCCGCCCCGCTTGCTGGAGAACCCCTATATATATATTTGTCCACCTCCGATGAAGCCATCAGTGCGGCTCTTGTCCGTGAAGACCAAGGGACTCAGAAGGTTGTGTATTTTGCTAGCCGAGCCTTACAAGGAGTGGAAACACGATACTCCGTTATCGAAAAGACAGTATTGGCACTTGTTAGTGAACTCAACTCTTAAACACACAACTACACAGAATCTGGAATTCGCACAAAGATCAATTTGAAAAACACACATGCAGTTCGGCCAAAGTTGTGGCCGAATTGAACTCACGCAGAACAGGAACTGAAAATGAATCACACACAGCTTTAACGTGGTTCGTTCAAGATGAACTACATCCACGGAGGCAAGACACACCCCAATCCACTAAGAAATCCAATCAATTACAGAGAATACACACAAGAAACGAAATGCCCAATTCTGTTTACAAATTAGGGCAGAAACGTTCAATATCAAAATACTCTCTCTAATCTAAGAAACAAGGAAATTGCTCGACGTAGTGTTCTTCTCCTTGATGAGAGCTTTTCAATGATATAAGTATTGGAGCTCGAATGTAACTGTACAGAAAGTTCTAACTGAATGAAGTTGAGCTCAGCTACCGGACAAAAGCGACGGTTTTCTTCGTCACAATTCTGTAACTGCTCCGTCACAAATGACGGTTATCCTCAACTGCCTCGAACCCGGTTTATTCTGAACAGCTTGTCTTCTTGATGCTCAAACCCGGTTCAAACCTCCGATTCTTCGCTTCCTGATTCCGGTTCCACATTCCCAACACACCATATTACAAAATATAGCTCACTTGATGAGATTGAACACCACCTCACAAATCTCCACCTCAATGAATCAAGTGTGCCTCTTCCTGCCTCATCACTGCCTTCCTGTTAATGCTCTTCATGACATTGCTCAAGCTGCAGCAAGCTCGAACAATGCTCCACTTTGTTCCCAGGTACACCCTTAGTAAGAAAATCAGCAGGGTTATGCAATGTGTGTACCTTCTTCACTTCCACAGAACCAGAATCAATGATATTTTTCTAGCAAAATGCAACCTAACATCAATGTGTTTTGACCTTTCATGAAATGCTTGGTGTTTCACAAGGTGTAATGCACTTTGATTATCACAATAGATTGTCACACACTTTTGCTTGATGTCCAAATCTCTCAAAATCCCTTTAAGCCAGATTGCTTCTTTGATAGCTTCAGTGAGAGAGATATATTCTGCTTCTGTTGTTGACAGTGCTACAACTGATTGTTGTACACTTCTCCAGCTGATGGCTGTTCCAAATAAGGTAAACACAAATCCAGAAATAGATTTCCTTGTGTCTATGTTTGCTGCAAAATCAGAATCAGCAAACCCCTCCAATGCAACAGTGCTTCCATCCACTTTCTTTTCAAACTTCAGTGACAAGTTCACTGATCCCTTCAAATACCTCATCACATGTTTCAAAGCTTCCCAATGCTCAACTCCTGGGTTTGACATGAACCTGCTTACTAAAGACACATCATAGGCCAAGTCAGGCCTACTACAAATCATTCCATACATAAGACTTCCAACTCCACTTGCATAAGGGATATTGCTCATATGTATGATTTCCTCTTCAGTCTTTGGGCATTGTTCTTTGGAGAGTTTCTTCTGTAGATTAACTGGAGTGGAAAGAGGTTTGGCTTCATGCATATGAAACCTCTCCAACACCTTCTGTAGATATTGCCTCTGAGATAACCAAAGCACTCCAGCTTCTCTGTTCCTTAGAATGTTCATGCCCAAAATCTTCTTGGCCTCTCCCAGATCTTTCATGTCAAATTCAGTGTTAAGTCTATCCTTCAACCATTGTACCCTCTTCTTGTTCCTGCTGGCAATTAGCATATCATCCACATACAATAGAAGGAAGACTTTTTCTTGCTTTGAACCTTTGTTGAAGTAAACACAACTATCATAAAGACTTCTTACAAAGCCAACACTGATCATGAAGTCATTGTACCTCTTATTCCACTGTCTTGGACTTTGTTTGAGTCCATATAGTGACTTCTTCAGCAAACAAACTTTCACTACAACAAAAACTGTTAATCACTACGCTTAAAAGACAACGGTTTTACGCAATAACCGTAGTCTTTTAGCGCTCAACCGTGGTCATTGTACAAACCGTAGTGTTTTACATTTTTTTTTTTGCTAAAAGACTACGGTTTTACCAAACCGTTGTGGTTTAACCGTAGTCTAATACCTATTTTTCGCTAAAAGACTACGGTTCGCAAAACCGATGTGGTTTAACCGTAGTCGAATACCTATTTTCAATAAAAGACTACTGTTCGCAAAACCGTTGTGGTTTAACCGTAGTCGAATACCTATTTTTGGCTAAAAGACTACGGTTTTGCAAAACCGTTGTTGTTTAACCGTAGTCGAATACTTATTTTCCGCTTAAAGACAACGGTCAGTATGTCCGTTGTTAAAAGGGCGTTGTCAATATATTTTTTAATGAATAATTTAAAAGAACTATTTTGTGTGATCAACTACAATGGTTATGGTAACCGTTGTTAATCGTGCGTTGTCATTACTTTTTTTTAATTTCCTTTATGTTTTTAAATACGTATTTACAAGATTCAAATACTTGTTAATGTTTTACAATTAAAAAATATTTATTATTAATTTTTTAAAATGTTCTTTCCTTGATGTCTTTTATTGGCCTATCTAGTATTTCGAATTTAGTAGTACAATTTTTTTCTATGTATACAATACTAATAGATTTTTTTTTATATTCATCACTAGCTATATATTTAATTTATGCATATATTAATTTATTAAAAAAATATTCACTACAAGCTGTTCAATATTCTTTTTAAAAAAAATTATGTGAAAGATGTTCGGCCCAACTAAACTGCACAATGTGCACTACAAGAAACAAGGGTTGTTATGACACTCTTATTAGGACATTTTCAAGAAAAGTGTCCTATTTGATATATAATGGGACACTTGTCCTGAAAAAGTCCCATTATGGTTTGATGATAATAAAATTTACAACCTTTAATTGAATTGTTTTTTTTTTTTTTTTTCCTTTTAACTTTGATGATAATATAATTGTATTATATTTTCTCTAAAAGAAATTTTATTATAAGTCATAAGATATACATCGGTTAAAAGGAAAATTATTTTGGGGTGGTGTTTTTCTTTGCTTAACTTTTGGAGAAGTGATTAAATGTATAAATTATGTTAAAATTATTTAAAATCCAAAGTAGGTAGTGTTTGAGAATAAAAGTGATTTTGGTCAAATGTAAAAGTTGGAGTGTTTGATACTTAAACAACTTTTAGCTTATGAAAATGAGAAAAACTTCTTTTTATTTACCTAAATACATAAAAGTTGGAAAAAATACTATTTTTTTAATTCTAACTTTTGACCTAAAATTACTTATGTTAAAGCTAAAGTTATTTTTCTAAACACTCTAAAACAACTTTTTCCAAGTTATAAGTTAAAAAGCACTTGAAAAAAAATTACAAACACTCCCTTAAATAAAACGAAAAAGGAAGAAAAAAGCTATGAGACTTGAAAACACGTTTTAAGTTCTATAATTCTTGCATTCGCATTTTAACTTCACGATTTTAAAACCCTTGGAGAACCTTCTTCTCCGTCGCGCTCTCAGCCACCATCACCGTCTCTCCCTCTCCTTCTGTTTACTCTTCTCTCCGCCGTCGTCGAGATCCGGTTCACCGAGATCCGATCCAATGATCGACCCATCATCCCTTTTGACGAATTCGGATTTACCCATCACGACCAGTTGGAGCTCAATGTCACGCAGCTCACCCTAAACGGACCTCCGCCCGACCTCTCAGCACTCTCCAAGGTAGGTTTCTTCCTCTACACGCGCGACACCTGAGTCCACGTGCTCCAATAGATTGAGAATGCGGAGATCAATTGCATTATCAAATCCGACGCCGTGAAGATAGTCTTCACCTTCGATCGCCTCCGCGCCCCCACCGACTTCGGATTCAATTTCCTCTACGCCGAATCAGATGCAGATCAGTACGCGCTCGTGTTCGCTAACTGCCTTCCTCAGCTTAAAGTGTCGATGAATGTTCGTTCAGTGATGTCCAATCTGGAATGCGGCAAATCCAATCGCCGGGACTATCTTTCCGCTGGTAAAACTGTTTTTCCTAGGGTTTATTTCTTGTTCTCCGTGATCTATTTCATTTTAGCTACTGTTTGGAGCAGTGTTTTGTAAAAGAAGAGGTTGACTGTGTTTAGAATCCACTTCTTTATGTTGGCTGTGGTTCTCCTGAAAGCATTGAATTTGTTGTGCGATGCTGAGGACAAATTCCTTACTCCTTATGACAGGATTATACTATTGAGTGCTGATAAAATTAATGTTAGTTATGTATTTGGATGCATGAGTAGCTCCTAAAAAGGACCTAGATAATTAGTCAATCTTCTATTTAGTTTCAGGGATTTTTTCTTTTGTGACTACCCCAAATGCCCTTCAGTTTTTCAGGCCATCCCCCTTTCCAAATTTTCTTTCATCTTCTTCATTCTTAACTTCTATGTAATCTCAAACACTAAAGTGATTTTTGTTCTATCTTTTATTTGAATCGCTTCCTCAGTTCATCAAAAGTAAGATAATTGCAAACATTTGTCCTGTTACATCTACTTTGATCATAGATGTATGCTGATTGTATTCTCAGTAATAGTGTCACCCAAAGTAAATATGTCTCTCTACTTATGCAATCAATCTTATATTTGTAACTGTAAGGCATCATATATTATACAGTAGATACATCTTTTGTCCTATATAATATGAAAATCCTATAATAATATTTTCAAGTATTCAGCTGCTGCAATTGATAAACAGTTGTTTAACCACTCATTAAAATGTGATGATCATCATACTGATGCTTGTAGCACAATACGAAACGCTATCTACAAGTATATATATCTTTACAGAACTGTTTAGTTGCAAAAGGAAAATATTTCCTCTGAAGTACTTTTGGCCAACTCTCTCTATCTCTCTCATTAATATACAACTTGGATACTGTACTATCTGATTACAATCAAGTGGTGAACCTCCCTCTATAAATGTTATAGTACTGCTTCAAGTATAAGTTGGTTGATTACTCTGCTGCATGTTTTTTCCAAGATCATTTTTAAGGAGAAAAAAAAATTGATAAAATCAGTGGCAACTGTTTTCTTTCCAACTTCAGGCTCAGCTGATCGTACAAACTTTCTGGTCGATTTGGAACTCACGATGTTTAGGAGAAATTCGCATAGCCATCAGGAGATTGATATTGCAGAACG
Organism: Ajuga chamaepitys; assembly: GCA_958295605.1. Taxonomy (NCBI): domain Eukaryota; kingdom Viridiplantae; phylum Streptophyta; class Magnoliopsida; order Lamiales; family Lamiaceae; genus Ajuga; species Ajuga chamaepitys. Next base: position 8,037,183 of record OY282507.1, on the reverse strand, counting down.
AGATGTTAAGGTACAACGGGAGTTAACTAAGAGTAATCTGTCTTCGTTATTCTTTATTATTATGAAATGATTTAGTGTCTAAATTTTGCTCCTTTGCTCTTGGTGCACTAAGTTCCCAACCTTTCTATTCATATAAAGTAATTGTGGTTGAATTAATGAATGCTGAATATGTACCAGCACGAGGTAGAACATGAAGGTGAGACGGGCAAAGTTTCCAGAGCTAATTTCCATGACCGGAAGGGCAGACCCGTCCTTATAATGAGGCCTGGAAAGCAGGTTTGGTTTTCCACTCATTCTAAGCATGATGAGAAGCGTGAGTTATTCAGATCTTTTGAAGATACAGGTACATGATTTATGTTAATTATTTTAGACATGCTACGTTCTGTTTGAAAGATATATTCCAAGTAATTAACAACAGGACTTATATTGTATGAAGTCTTAGGACAATAAAAAAAGCTAAAAACTTATAATTTTTGTTATTTCCTGCTAATTTTTCTTGAGTATCATGTTTCCTAAAAAAAAAAACTTAAAGTTAAAAGTAATATTTAGAATCTCCAAGTGACACAACATTATAATAGTTTTGAAAAACTATTACTCCATCCGATGCAATATTACCAAGTTTATGGAGGTTAACTATTGTTGAACACATTATATAAATGATAAACTAGAAGTAGCAAAAACCTGAGTATTACCAATTTTTTTGATTTAGTGCTTTTTCAATATATGTCTTATGAAGTACAGTTTCGTTATGAAGCCTCTATGGTGATTAGGAAATATGGGCATTGATAGGTAAAGTTAAATTATGTTATGGTGAGAAGCTTCATAGTTCGATTTATATTTGTCTCTGCCTTGTTTTCATATGAGCTCCGCATAATCCTGCCCAGGCCTAACCTTATACTTAATGTTTTTTACTATTTTGTGTTGTAGATATCTGGATTAACAAATAAATTTTTGTGTTTAATTCTATCTTTTTTGGTGTTTTATTTTTGCAGGTTAACAAAAGATGATTCAAAAGAAAAGTTGCGCCTCTGTAATAGATTTAAGTATAGAGAAATTAATTTGTAATTTTTTCTTTTCTTCTAGCTTTGAGACGTAATGTAACTTTGATATTTAGAAATAAATGATTTTTTTAATCTAAAATTTAATCTTTCTTATGTGATACGTTATTGTACATAAATATTAATTTATGTTATATATATATATATATATACACACATTTATATATAAATTAAAAAAATATATATAAAAAAAAACTATAAAAGAGCATCATCTACAACAACGGTTTATGAAAAAGAAAAGACAACGATCTTTGACCGTAGTCTAAGAAAATCACCAACCGTGGTCATACATACTGTAGTCGTAGATGCTACTATTACAACTACGGTTATCAACCGTAGTCGTTAGTATATATTACTACGGTTCAGACCGTAGTCAATAGAAGTTCCCAACCGTGGTCATACATACCGTAGTCGTAGATGCTACTAGTACGACAACGGTTCACAACCGTAGTCTTTATAATTAAGCACTACGGTTCTGAACCGTAGTTATTGGTAGAGGATCTACGACTACGGTATGTACTACTACGGTCGTTGTATGCTTTTAACTACGGTTTTTGACCGTAGTGTTAAACGTTTTTTGTTGTAGTGTTTGTCTTCTTGTTCAGGAACAACAAAGCCTTCTGGTTGTTTCATATATATCTTCTTATTGAGTTCTCCATGTAAGAATGCTGTCTTTACATCCAGTTGTTGTAATTCCATGTCCTCTTGAGTAACTTTTGATAAAAGCAACCTGATTGAGCAATGCTTTACTACTGGAGAGAAAACTTCATTAAAATCAATTCCTTCTCTTTGTGTAAAGCCCCTAGCCACCAATCTTGCTTTAAACCTCACCTGTTTGGATCCTGCAGTCTCTAGTTTCTTCTTGTATATCCATTTAGAGCTTACAAGTTTCTGACCTCTTGGTTTATCCACCAATATCCAGGTCTCATTCTTTTCCAGGGACTCCATCTCTTCAATCATTGCCTGAATCCAGTGTTCACCTTCTTCACAGTCTAGTGCTTCTTTAAAACTACTAGGCTCTTGTGATTCCAGGTCTTCAGCAACACTTAAGGCATAGTAAATGCTCCCTGCTTGGCCATAGAAATCAGGTCTATTGATTGTTCTTCTAGGCCTGTCCCTTCCAATGCTGTATTCTCTAACATTTTGTGAAGGTTCAGTTTGTTCTTCTTCTTCAGATGATGAATCACTATCTTGTAGATTTTCTTGTGGTTGAGGTGTGTGATCATCTTCAGCAGGATGCTCCACCTGAATTGATATCTCTTCTGTCTCTTTAGCACCATCAAATTCTTCCTTAGAGCCTGTAGAAGTGTAAGCCATCACATTCTCATTAAACTTTACATCTCTACTTGTGATTATCTTCTGATTTCCCTTCTCTAGACACCACAATCTGTAGCCCTTTATTCCATCTGGATATCCAAGAAATACACATCTTAGAGCTCTTGCATCTAACTTGTCTTGCTTGACATGGACAAAAGCAAGACAACCAAACACCCTTAAACCTTCATAACTTGGTTTCTGTCCACTCCACACCTCTTCAGGTGTTTTGAACCCAATCACTGATGAGGGTGACCTGTTAATGAGATAACATGCTGTAGCAATGGTTTCACCCCAAAATACCTTTGGCAACCCAGCATCCAACAGCATACACCTAACTCTTTCAAGAAGAGTCCTATTAAGCCTCTCAGCAACTCCATTCTGTTGAGGATTCATTGGAACAGTCCTGTGTCTCTTGATTCCTCTTTCTTCACAGAAGTTTGTGAACTCAGTAGAGAGATATTCCAGTCCATTATCAGTCCTAAGGTGCTTCAGCTTCTTCCCTTTGACATTTTCCAGTTGAATCAACCATGTTTTGAACTTATGAAAAGCATCACTCTTATTCTTCATCAACATGATCCACACCTTTCTGCTGTAATCATCAATCAAGGACATGAAATACCTTGCACCACCATGAGACTCTGTCCTTGCAGGACCCCATATGTCAGAGTGAACATAATCTAATGGCTCTTGAGTTGTGTGAACACCCTTTCCATAGGGCAGCTTCTTGGATTTGCCCAAAGCACACTGATCACAGAACTCCAGGTCTTGATTTCCCATGTTTCCAATTACTCCACTTCTTGACAGTTCCTTCAACCCTTTCTCTCCTATGTGTCCAAGCCTCTTGTGCCATTTAACAAGCTCAGAACTGCTCAAGACCATATCCACACTCCCAACAACAGGTGAACTAATCAAGATAAACAACCCATTATGCTGTCTACCTTTTATCACCAGTTTTCCATGTTTAGTGATATGCAAGAAGTCATCTACTGAGCTAAACTGACACCCACTAGTTACTAAAGAACCAAGAGATAGAAGATTTCTTTTAAGGTCAGGAACATATCTTACATTTGAGATGACTCTGACCACACCATCAAACATCCTTATGCTCACTGATCCAACTCCTTTGACCTTACATGATTGGTCATTTCCTAGGAGAACATTTCCACCATCTTCTCTTTTCAGTTCATCAAACCATGACTGGTGTGGACACATATGAAAGGAGCAGCCTGTGTCCAAGACCCATTCCTTTACCATTCTTGATTCAGTAACATTTAATACCTCTGGAGGATCTTCTTGATGATCAATGGCAGCAGCTTCTGCCCCTTGATTTCCACCTTTCTTATTTCTCTTAGGACAATCCTTCTTCAGGTGACCAGGCTGCTTGCACTTGAAGCATTTCCTCTTCTCAACCCATTCATTCCCCTTCTTAGGATTAGAGTCTCCTGCCTTTGGATCCTTAGCATTCTGTCCCTTCTTGCCTTGCCAAGGTTTCTTGAATTTGACATTCAAACCTTCTCCAGATTGCACCATGCCTTTATCACCTTGAGTCTGGAAACATTTAGACCTCAGAGCCTTCACTATTCCATCATAAGATAGCTGCTCATCTCTTCCATACATCAAGGCATCCTTAAAGCTTTCCATGGATTTTGGAAGAATGTTTAACACCATCAATGCTTTGTCATCCTCCTCCAATTTCACATCCAGGTCTTCCAATTCTTCAACCATCTTAATGAACTCATCAAGTTGATCAGAAATTACCTTATCTTCAGTGATCTTGAAGGCCAACATCTTCTGCTTCAAGAACAGCTTGTTGGAAACTGACTTAGATTGATACAGATCTTCCAATCTCTTCCATGCTTCTGAGGAACTCTTGCATCTTGAGACCTCTCTCAACGGTTTATCACCCAAACACAGAAAGATAAGACTGAGGGCCTTCTTATCCACTGATGCAAACTTGGGTTTCTCACTTTCTTCCCACGAATCCAGAGGTATCAAAGCAAGATCAAGGCCATTGTGAACCAATACTGCATTCATCTTGATCTTCCACAGTGTGAAATCATTTCTTCCTGTAAACTTCTCAAAATCCATCTTCATACCAGCCATTCCTTCTCTTCTTCAAGCTGTGAGAGTTGTTTCCCACAGACGGCGCCACTTGTTAGTGAACTCAACTCTTAAACACACAACTACACAAAATCTGGAATTCGCACAAAGATCAATTTGAAAAACACACATGCAGTTCGGCCAAAGTTGTGGCCGAATTGAACTCACGCAGAACAGGAACTGAAAATGAATCACACACAGCTTTAACGTGGTTCGTTCAAGATGAACTACATCCACGGAGGTAAGACACACCCCAATCCACTAAGAAATCCAATCAATTACAGAGAATACACACAAGAAACGAAATGCCCAATTATGTTTACAAATTAGGGCAGAAACGTTCAATCTCAAAATACTCTCTCTAATCTAAGAAACAAGGAAATTGCTCGACGTAGTGTTCTTCTCCTTGATGAGAGCTTTTCAATGATATAAGTATTGGAGCTCGAATTTAACTGTACAGAAAGTTCTAACTGAATGAAGTTGAGCTCAGCTACCGGACAAAAGCGACGGTTTTCTTCGTCACAATTCTGAAACTGCTCCGTCACAAATGACGGTTATCCTCAACTGCCTCGAACCCGGTTTATTCTGAACAGCTTGTCTTCTTGATGCTCAAACCCGGTTCAAACCTCCGGTTCTTCGCTTCCTGATTCCGGTTCCACATTCCCAACACACCATATTACAAAGTATAAATCACTTGATGAGATTGAACACCACCTCACAGCACTAGTTATGGCGGCTCGCCGCCTCCGTCCCTATTTCCAAGGACATGTTATCAACGTCCTCACAAACCAACCAATCCGTCAGATCTTGAGTAAGCCCGATCATTCTGGCCGACTCGTTAAATGGGCAATAGAGCTGGGAGAGCATGATATTCAATTTCTTCCCCGCCGAGCCATTAAAGGCCAAGCCCTAGCCGATTTTTTAGCTGAGGCTCCCTTTGAAGGCTCTGACTCCAACCCACGTCCTGAGGACATTTTCCCTACTGACCTCAGTATCGAAGCCAAACGATGGCATATCCATGTAGATGGCACATCTGCTACCCGGGGAAGTGGTGCTGGGGTCATCGTCAATGGGCCCGACGACGTCGAAGTCAAGTATGTTTTACGCTTCAACTTTAAAGTCACGAATAATGAAGCTGAATATGAGGCGGTTCTTGCTGGTCTTCGCCTTGCAAAGACTTTAGGAGCTTTACACATTCAAGTATATACTGACTCCGAGGTAGTCTCTAGCCAAATCAATGGCTCATATACAGCAAAGGAGGAAACCATGAAAAGGTACTTAGCTTTAACCAAAAGTCTCTTGCTCACATTTTCCTCTGCTGACATCCGCAAGATCCCCCGAGAAGAGAACACAAAGGCTGATACTCTCAGCAAGCTGGTCTCCGCGGTCCCTTCAAGCATACCTTCCGACATACTTGTAGAAGAGGCATCCCATCAGTCCATCTATGAACAGAATGTCTCGGTGATCACTGATTCTAAACCCACTTGGATGACACCCATTGTCCGATACCTACAGGACGGAACTCTACCCGATGACAAGTTGCGCGCTCGCCAGGTAATCTTGAAAGCACCAAAATACACTTTACATGAAGGGGTCTTGTACAGACAATCTTACCTCCAGCCCAGTCTTCGATGTCTTGACCCAGTTCAAGCCGACTACATCCTCAAGGAATTACACGAAGGCTCCTGCGCAAGCCATATTGGGTCCCAGACTCTCGCTAAGAAGGCACTACGGTGGGGGTATTATTGGCCTACTCTTTTTAATGATGCACATGACCTAGTGTCAAAATGTGAGAACTGTCAGCGGCACTCACGGGTAAAACACTTACCTCAAACAGAGCTAACAGGCATACAGAGCGCATGGCCTTTTATTCAATGGGGCATAGACATTGTGGGTCCTTTCCCTGTAGCTCCGGGTGGTTTCAAATTCTTGGTGGTCGCTGTGGATTACTTTACCAAGTGGGTTGAGGCCGAACCACTTACCACCATCACTGGAAGGAAAATTCTTAATTTCATTTGGAAGCATATTGTTTGCCGATTCGGTATTCCTAGCACCATCGTTTCTGACAATGGAAAACAGTTCGCAAACGACCCTTTCCGCTCTTGGTGCGAGGAGTTACACATTATACAGGCATTCACTTCGATGGCTCACCCCCAAGCTAATGGTCAGGTCGAGGTGACGAATCGAACACTTGTTGAAGGCATCAAAAAACGCTTAGGTGAATCTAAAGGGCTTTGGGCTGATACCCTACCTCAGGTATTATGGGCTTATCGTACTACGCCTCACTCTTCTACAGGTGAGACTCCTTTCAGCCTAACCTATGGCTCCAAAGCCGTCATCCCGGCAGAAATTGGAGTACCCAGCCCTAGGGTGTTGACTTTCAACCCGGAGCAAAACGAGGAAGCTCTCCGTACTAACCTTGACGAAGTAGAATATCGCAGGGAACAGGCCCTTATTCGACAAGCCAAATATAAACAGCAAACGGAAAAATACTACAATGCTCGAGTTCGGGGCACACAGTTTAAGGTCAGTGCTCTCGTGCTCCAGCGCAATTCTGCCAGTAAGGCCAATCCCGAAGGCAAACTCCATGCAGCATGGGAAGGACCCTATCGTGTGGTTGCCGTCCATTCCCTCGGGAGTTATCAGCTTGCACGCGTCGATGGTACCCCAGTGCCTCGTACTTGGCATGTGACTAACCTTCGAAATTTTTTTCTCTAAACACTGTTAGTTTTATTTCTGCTTTCTACATCTTGAATATTAGTTTTTATTTTACAATTGTTCTGACCAATTTTACTTGATAAAATATTCTGTTTCGTCTTTATATTGCTTGTTTACGATACCGTGGGGACGCCCCGGTGTCCTTATATTACATGTCTCCGAACATTTTTGCCGACTAGTCGGGTGTATAGAACACGTCTCCGGACTCAATTACTTGCCTCCCTGATCCGGTCAGGATACATGATCAAGCCTCAGGGTTTTGTTTAAATGTTACCTCACTCGATCGAAGGATACAAGTTACTTACTGATCCTTCCGAAGCGTTATTAATTTGTCTCCGGACTTAAGCCCGTTTCCTTTCCCTATCCTTGTTGATATGGTCGAGTACTTTTGTTTTCAAAAAAAAAAAAAAAAAGACACACAAAATTTTTTTTAACACCAATAATATGTATATATTCTGTATGGTTGTTACAATAAAATAAATATTTTTTCAATCCATTGTTTTGGTTAGCCTTTGGCTACACTATGCCCTATTGTCGCTGTTTTGAGTCCTCTCCGAACCAGAACGCAAAATCCCGTCGCTTTGTTTCTGATCGACTACTTCTAGTCCTCCGGGAGGTCTCTTGCGTGTTCTGACGCCGCCCTAAATTGTCTCGGTCAAGGACCCCGGTCCTAGGCGTATTAATTGTCCCTTGTAGACCCCGGTCTGATCTTGGGTGCCCGGATCTTCTACTTGGGCCTGACATGTTGTTCCACTACGTGTGGTCCCACTCTAATGGTGCCAAGGGGTCCATCTCCTTTGAGGTTTGAGTAATACACTCCCCGGTCTTACGTTGATGAGAACCTGTTATTTTCCGCAATATCGGGTTTGCTCTCCGTGTCCTCCCCGAAGTGTTTGCCCACTCTACCGCATCCCATTCTTCTACAGACATCTCGTCAATTTCCTTTGCCAAGGCTATAACTGTTGCTCCACTGGCCTCCGGCTCATCCACACAGGTTTCTCTAGGTTCTTGGGGGAGACCCGTCATCGTTTCGGGCATGTTCTTTGCTTTTCCTACGACCGTGGTGTGGTCCTCGGACCCCATCCCCTCCCGAGCAACAGTCCCTGTTTTCTTGCCCCGAGGTCTCTGCACGTCGCTGCGTTCTTGTTCCTCCTGCTCGGAAACGTCTAGAGCTTCGTTACGGGCTTCTATTTTCTTTTGCAGCTCCACGAGAAATCCTAACACCAATCGGTTTCTTATGACTTCGGGGTTATTGACATCGCCTTGCTTGCTCCGTTGCTGGACGTCTCCCCGAATTTCTGTTCTCCAAGCACGAACCTCTTTGATTGATAGTCGCCCGCCGTCAACAAGCAAGTGTTCACATTCTTGTTGGTTTATGCGGCGTTGTTCCAACTCCATATCTTTTAGCATGCACTCTGCTTTCTACTGCCGCATCTGTTGTGCAGCTTTCGTCCAAGAGTTTTCTACCTCCGCGCATCTCTTTTCTACTGATGCTAACTTCTTCGATAACCGCGGGACCTCTTGCAACATCTAGATGTCTCGGTCTTTCTGTAACCAAGCTATCGAAGACCGGAGCTGCTTTATTACCTCATATGGGTTTTCAATGTTTCCCTGACAGAGGAGACACCTCGGTATTTAGAACGTACAGATACATGAACATTGTTACGAGTAAAAATACGTTGCGACATATGACGGCTATAAAACCAATTCATCATTGTTCATTTCTCCGTAACTACAATTTGTTCCATTACAAAACAAGAGATTACAAAGGAATTTTCATCTTTTTACAGATCGCCTACTCTACATGCTTGTCATGAGTCGGAGGGTCACTGACCTCTCCAGGGGTAGAGGTGGTCCTTATCACACCTGGGACCTCTGCAAGGTCCCCGGTTGCCTCTACCGCCTTCCCAGAGCCTCCAGCTATGTCAATAGGCACCACGACTCCTTTGTGAGGAATGGGAGCTCTGCTTCTTAATTCCCGTACATGAAAGCCGTTGCGGAATCCCAAGAAATCTTTGTCCTGGTCTTCATTGCAGCGTTTGATCACCTCGGGCGTCAAGAGCACGTTCCTTTTAGCCAGGGCCTCGATCAGCGGCCACTTCGGTGCTTGTGTCAACGCTTCGAAGTATGCCCCATCTTCATTCCCCACAGCATCATAGTTATACCCAAAGTCTTCGTCATATACATCGACCTCCGGGTATTTGTCGTATACGGCCTCCAACAGTTCGCTCCTTGTAGCTGTGTCACCTGCGGCCACAAAGGTGCTTAGAAACTTCAGGAAAGTTTCTGTTTGCATCAATTTCTCGCTGAAGGCCTCTAACATCGCCCCCTGGCCCTTGACCGCCCTGCTCAGTTCTTCCTGCGCCGCCGTAAGTTCACCCCGGATCACGGCAACCTCCACAGCTTGTTCGCGCAATCTTGCTGCCTCTCTCTCAGCGAGTACAACTCTGTCTCGGGCCACTCTAGCACTTTTTTGGGCCTCCGTGAATCCGGCACGTAATTTGGTGACCTCGGCCTCCAGTTCGGCTATTCTGTCTCGGGAGGATTCTTTCTCCAGCCTTCTTACCAGCCCACGGATTGGCTCCAGCAGTTGTTCCAGCTTGGCCCCGGCCGCAGTTATTTCCATTCTTTGTTCCTGCATTATCTCACTGTCATGATGGGCTTATGCGGCACGTAATAGAGCACTATTCACATACATATTCGTGAGACGGGGTCACGTGCGCCTTTTTGGGAGGTGGTGGTGTTGTTGGCGATGTAATCCTCCTCTTAGAGCCCGGAGTCAGCCCCGAGAGCAGAATATTGTCCTCCTGATCATCTTCATGACCACCCCCTGCCGTCGTTTTCTGTAGCTCCGGGGTCTTAGATCTATCATCTCGGCCACTGGAGCTGGCTCCGGCTCCCTTCTTTGCGGCAGTCTTGAACTTACCCACTGCACATGATGCATAATGCATTCAGAGATATTACAATTTATCTTACCAACTTGTACATAAATAAAAGTCCTACCCTTTATTTCTGCCCCGGCTCTCAACCCCTCTATCTCAGTTACGCCCGGCGCCTTTTCTGAGTCAGTCTCAGTTGGGGTATCTTCCTCCTGGGAATCCGAGGTCCCAGCGGCCCACCTGGAATAATAAGGGCTCAACCCAGCTTCGTCCAGGACTTCTTCTGAAAATTTGGACCCCAGAACACCGGCTTTTTTCAGTATATCCACACCTCTAGGTTCCCCCGCTGGTGCACTATCTACTACCTCAAACCTCTGCCACTTCGGAAGAACCCTCTCCTGCCTAACGTATATAAATTTACCTCTCCATCCTTCAATTTTGCTCGGGTTCTTTACTTTGAATTTCTTACCTGGCCTGGGGTTAAGGTAATACCAGCCTTTATTTCTCCCCATCGTTTTAAGCTGAAAGAAATGCCTAAATAAACTAACACTGGGCTTCAATCCACCCTTACTACATTCCACTAAAAATCCTACCACCTGCCTCATGGCATTGGGCCCTAATTGTCCCAGAGCTAACCCATAATACTCCAACAACTTTACCAAAAAATCCCACAGGGGAAACCTCAACCCTACGGCCAGTTGATCTATGTATACGGATATAAATCCTTTAGGGGGGCAACATGCCTTATCCTTATATTCAGGAATAATAAAATTCAAGGTCAAATGGCAAGAAGAAATTTGGAATCCATTTTCTGATTTGGGCCTCAGTCACAGTGGGTCTCACCCCTGCTACTTCGAACTCTTCAACTTCCTCCTCACAGTGGGGGAAACTAACTGCCTCCACCCTAATTTCACTCAGATTGCCCCGGTAAACCTGCCTAGTTTCACTATTATTTGGGAAGATCACCCGTATAGGGGGTGCTCTAAAAGGCTCCCCTTCTTTGCCCACCTCCTCAACTCTAGACGAAGATGAAGATGAGATAGACATACTTACTTGTTTTCTTTGATCAGTGTGGTGAAAATCTTCAAAGTTGGCACAATCGTTGAGTTCCTTGATGCGCGATTCATTTATCTGTAAGTGAAGAAGGTGAAGGATTTTTGTGTTTCCCTCCTTTTTCTTATAATTTCAGCAATGGTTCAGATTCAATGGTTTAAAATCAGCGATTATGATATTCGCGTGCCATACACACGCCTCGAAACCCACAATATACGCCGTTTCATACGCGCCTACTCGAATATTGTGCGCACCTGTCAGTCACGCGCCTAAGCTTTATCCAGCACTCGTGTTGAAGAAGTCTCTCAACTCCGGTTGAGGGACCCCAGGGGTTTCGCTTTTTCTCAACCCCGGTTGAGGGACCCCGGGGATTTCGTTTTTCCTCAATTCCGGTTGAGAGAACCCGGGGGTTTTACATTTTTTAACTCCGGCTGAGGGACCCCGGTGTTTTTGCATTCTCTCAAATTTCGTTTGATGGACTCCGGGAATAACCACGTACCCATGGATCTTCTACTTCACATCACCTCCCGCCTACTCTTATTTGCTCTACAAGCCGAAGCCTCTTGCTCCGGCTTATGTGAGGGAGGGGCATCTGGTAGGTGTGGCCCAGTTGCCCAGGGTTACAAGACCAATACTCGGCCCAAGTTGCCCAGGGTTACAAGACTAATACTCGGCCCAAGTTGTCTAGGGCTATAAGCCCAATAATCGGTCCAATTGCAGATTTGGTAACTAGGCCGCGGTAGCAACGCATAGGGGATTGAAGATTTCTCCCACGATCTTCTCTCAATCACGAAGGCAGATTTGGTGGCCATAATTTTAGGAATGTAGTTAGGGTTGTGATTTGTATGATATAAATAGTAGAATTAAAGACGTTTGAGGGGTTCGAACTCTGATTTTTGAGATATAACCTGTAAACTAAACGAAAGAAGGAGAAGAAAAAGTGCCCGGCAGGGACATTATTTTCCCCGTGGACGTAGATCTCCGGATCGAACCACGTATACCTTGCGTTCTGTTGTCTACTTACCTTTTAATTTGTTATCTTTAGGCTGGTACTTTCTTGATAACGGATTGCGCTTTATCACCAAATGTTACAATTGGATGGAATGATGTAAGGAACAATTTGAAATTTACTCATTGTCATTGATTTGAACTCCATAACTTTTATATTTATACGTACTTTTAGGGTCCGCTTGGTTGCAAATCATTAATGACAATGATAATGGGTATGCATGAGGGGTCAATCATACCATGAAATGAAGTAGGAGGAATTGTTAATAAAAGAGGATAATGATTAACTTCTTTATTATGTACCAAGCATAAAAAATGGGAATGAGTCTTCATTCATTCTCATTTCTTACTCCCAAACCTCCAACCAAGCGGGCCCTTAAATGATTTGGGTCAATATCACATCCATTCTATTTTAGGTAAATTTCAACAAGGATGGATTTAGGAGGGAGCACGGGACAACCACTCCCCCATTGAATTAAAAAAAGAGTCAATATATTTTTGTCTAACAATTTTTGTTAATATTATTTATATATAAAAGTTCGCTCCCAATTTAATTCTTCAAAGTCCAAGTCCACCCCCTCCACTGACTATAAACTTTATTTCCAATATTTAATGATATAGTTTAGAAAAACATCCAATTGAGATTGTTAGGAAACTATCCGTGGTCCGAATGGCTTAGAACACCTTGAGCCCGTTCCCGATCGACAATACTGACAGCTGCGAATTCGGCACCAATGGAAGATATCCACACGAGGTAGATATCCAACCCAAACCACGGTAACACCCCACGCACTTCTCTCACACTCAACCCACCAAAATCCCACAAAGGGAACAAGGAAGAAGGAGACGAAGAAGGAGTCGTTTATGGTGGCAGAAGCCTTCACACACACTAAGTGTATCACTCTATATTTTCTGCTCCTCTCCTCACAAAGAGAAGGGGCTCCATTCTTATAGAGAAGAATGCAGCAGAAAACCATGGCTGATAATACGTAAATCAAAGAGTCATAGTAAATAAGGGGGAATGAATCTGGTGGGGATATGAAGGGGTGGGGGCTGCCAAGGGTTATGGGTCGGGTTAGAATGGGCTGGCCCATAATTGGGCCTAAAAACCCAACATCTCCACCTAAGGCCCAATTCTCATACGCTGTCGATCAATCTCGGAAACGGAGGAATCATCATTGCCAAAACTCCTGTACACTAAGTACAAGAGATAACAAGCACAAAGCAAGTTATTTTTCACCAAGGGAAAGACACATAGTCAATCGACACAAAGTCGAATATGACACAAAGTCAAGTATGACGCAAAGTCAAGAATGATGCACAAAGTATAAAGCAGACACTAAGTCAAATGCACAAAGCATACAATAGACACAAAGTCTAGCACATGACACAAAGTCAAGGATGACACAAAGTCCAATGCACAAAGCATAAGGCAGACACAAAGTCAAATTGTACTGAAAGCATGAGTATCAATATAGAAGTCATCAAACCTAGCAGGTGGCCTAATGTTTCTCCTAGGTCTGTCCCTAGCGAGTTGGTAATCATCATAATTAGGCACATCTTCCATATTCATATCAGGAACAGATAAATCTGATTGCTCCACCTCAGAGGGAGCAGTGTCAGAAACAGGTAAAGGCACAACAACAGATAAACCAGGTTCATCTCTAAGCCAAAGCCTATAGCCCTTCACACCATGAATTTTCCTACCCGGATTAGTTCTTAAATCCATTTTTTTGCTTTTTAAACCATTTACAACAGTTTCAAGGTTCACCTGATCTCTACCATATTTTATAGCTGCTTTTACATCATTATAAGAGTCAGGTATGGCATTTAAGAGAACAATCGGAGTATAGTCATCAATGTTTTTATCACCCGTTTTCTTTATGTCTTGAACAAGTTTGGTAAACACATCAAGATTTTCTTTAATATCTTTACTTAAATCAAGTTTAAATCTGAAGAACTTTTCAAGTAAGAACATTTTATTAGGCAAAGATGTTTCAACATACAGTTCTTGCAACTTATCCCACAAAGCCTTAGCACTATCCTGATCCCCAACCTTTCTTAACACACAGTCAGAAAGGTTCAGAATAATAGATGAGTATGCAAGCTCATCCATTTCTGCCCTTTTTTCGGCAGTGTCAGAATCAGAAAATGAAAGGCTAATACTTTTGAACACACGTTGTTGAATTAAAATCCCTTTCATTTTTTGTTGCCAAATACCAAAATCAGAGCGCCCGTCAAACGGGGCCAAGGTAAAACCAGACAAAGTTCCCATCACACAGATATGAGAGAGGACTGAACAATTCAAGAATTTCCCAGTTCTCGGCACTGATTTATCAGTGGAGCAGGGGGTCACTTGAAAGCCTCCAAGCAAATGCACAGAAAACTAACAACAGACGAGTAACACGCGGAAGCAATCACACAGAAAAACCTAAAAAACTACCAGCAATTACAGCCAAACCTATCCATTCCCAAACGGCAGCTACAAAAGCAAATAAATAGGTTTAAGCTTCTTTACCAGAGTGGGTCCTCACCGGAAGGAGAACCCGACTAACCTCACCAGAAGGAGCACGGCTCACGTCGGGCAAAGGCGCGACGGGAGGACAGCCAAGGGGGCTGAGAAATCTGGACTACTGATCTCTTGAGACCCGTCTCGGCCGAGAAGGAGGAGGAGTCTCGGCCGAGAATCAGTTACAGCAGAGATATTGAACAGGCACGGAAAACGCGCCTCGGCCGAGAAGAGGATGAGTCTCGGCCGAGATGTTAAAATCGTCACAAAGACAAAAACTCTGGACAAACGTCTCGGCCGAGAAGAGGATGAGTCCAAGATGGTTTCTGCGACAGAAAAAACAGGGAAGGCGAACAGGCCTTCTTTCGTCGGAAACCTTTAATCCCACGAAGGGATTTTCGCACACCGAAGAGACCACGGTTTTGACAACCGTGGCTCTGATACCACTGTTAGGAAACTATCTGTGGTCCGAATGGCTCAAAACACCTTGAGCCCATTTTCGATCGACAATACTGACAGCTGCGAATTTGGCACCAATGGAAGATATCCACACGAAGTAGATATCCAACCCAAACCACGGTAACACCCCACGCACTTCTGTCACACTCAACCCACCAAAATCCCACAAAGGGAATAAGGAAGGAGGAGACGAAGAAGGAGTCGTTTATAGTGGCAGAAGCCCTCACACACACTAAGTGTATCACTCTATATTTTCTGCTCCTCTCCTCACAAAGAGAAGGGGCTCCAGTCTTATAGAGAAGAATGGAGCAGAAAACCATGACTGATAATACGTAAATCAAAGAGTCATAGTAAATAAGGGGGAATGAATCTGATGGGGATATGAAGGGATGGGGGCTGCCAAGGGTTATGGGTCGGGTTAGAATGAACTGGCCCATAATTGAGCCTAAAAACCCAACAGAGATAAAAATTTACACCCATCCCTAATTTTTAATCCATTTTAATTTTGATCTCTGCATTCAGACACAACCTAAATTTAATTGTTCGAAAACACCCACCAGATTTAAAAGAAATCTAATCGAGCTCAATATCTTTCTATGATTCTTATCATTTATAGTCATTTTATAGAGATATTTAGATTCATCTGAAAAGTATTTAATACGCTATATTAAATCATACTATATTTTTACGAAGGTTACCATATGATTATGTGAGTGGGAAAGATTTTCATTTTTTAAATAAAATGGGAAAAGTTGATAAATTAATGATTCCTTAGCTCACATGAGCTATACAGACCATCGATTATTGACTGCTAAAAAGTTACAAATGGAAATAAGTGGGTCCATTATACAGAGAATAATGTTTACGTGATGTTGGATAAACTGTACGAGGACAAAAAATAGGAATTGTCCTCATGTGAAATGTTAATTAATTATACTTAGGGGTAACAAGAGTTAGCTAAGCGTACATGTTAATCCTATCCAATGAAGTAGTCCTAGGATACGATAGCTAGAACACCATTAATCAAACGCATAGGGAACTAAGGTAACGGAGTAGGTACGGTGTTGTACTCACAAGCTCGGTACAAGTGACCGCGACTTTATGTTATCCTAGCGAGTAACCAATTTTTGCTACTTTTGGGCACAAACGCATAACAATTACGGATTATGAATTTATGACCTAGCGACATCTATATGCCTATTATTAGGGTGATCAATCCACATAACAAACATATAAAAGATAGAGTAAATCAATAACACAAGTAATTTCATAACATAATTAAATCAAACAATTACTGGATTATTTACATAAACATCAATCTAGAGTTCAACATAGTCAAAGACGGGAAATAGAAAGCTTAGCCGATCATAGTGATCACTAAGAACAAATTATAAAAAGAAAACATTAAACTATAAAATCCGAATTGCCGAATCTTGAGTCTTCGTGTTCTTCACAATTCCCGAGTCCGAGCTCTTGGATTAATGTAAAAGTTCTCCCTTGATGTCTAGAGCCTTGAGATATTTATAGGAGTACATCTCTAGGATAAAGAGGAGAAAACCTATTTGAAATAGGAAAATAAGTCTAAAACTCGTTTTTGAGCTTGTGGGCCAAGTAATGGGCCGACACTGCATTGCTTTTCCAACATCAAAGCTATTTTTGAGAGTCTTCTGATCATTTTTGGGTTTTTCTTCTTTCATGCAAAGTTGTAGTTCTTTGAATCAGCTTTCCAACTCCACTAATTGCACCTCAATCGGAGTGGTAAATCTCAAGATATGGCCAAAATACTAGAGGTGTGTCAAGCTGGCAGCTTTAAGGCTCGGCCGAGACTGATGATTCTCGGCCGAGACGCTTCTACAGCCCAAAAATCCGAGTTCTCTGACCTTCTGTCTCGGCCAAGACTCTATTTCTCGACCGAGCTCAATCTCCTGAAGCTTTGGCCCGATTTTTCTTGGTTTTTGACTTGTGGGACTTGTTTTCAACATCCATTCTTAGTCGAGTTCGACTTTTTGGTCTAAATTCACCCAAATAACTTTAAAACAAGTCACAAACATCAAATTACCCAATAATACAAATACGAGCAATACACGGTCAATTATGCATGCAAATGCCACTAAATAGACACTTAACTTGACCTATTATGCACGCATAAACACGTTTACCAGTATGTTGAAGTATGTAATGTTTAGTTGTGTAAAATTTATAAATTTTAGATAGTTATATGAATTAAGTGATTTACACAATGGGCTATCAATATACTTATGAATCTCTATTTTGCAAACTCCAGAAATTATATTGTTCAGAAGGATATATTAGCTAAGTTATGTGTATCAATGTGCTCTAAAGTGTTGGTACGACTATGCTAATGTGTTCCATATGTGATTAAATATATAAAAGTATAAATTTGCATTTGTGCACTAGTTATACACACGAGCTAAGATTAAGATATATAGAATATGTTATGACTAAAAAGAAGAGTAACAAAGAATTAATGTTACAAGAATAATGTTTCAAATCGCGATGAGTGCAGTACGAGTTGAATCAGACAAACGTGAAGCTTCTTCAGAGCAATTCAATCAAGAACATCTACATTAGTCAATGAACATCTACATATGTATGTCCAGCTTGACCTCAAGGTCATTCCGATGAAAGTAAAGAAGAACCTTCAGGTAATTGGTAGACTGACTGACGGGTCACGTTATCTGTTACATATCAGTATACAAACTTGCCTTGCTTATCTGTATGTCCAAGTCGCGGTGAAGACGAGTTCGATGGACCTACGGGTCAATGATATATAATTTCGCGACATGTGGATAAATAGTCTTATAGAATTTTAAATAAGTGTTATCCCTTGGGTTCCATAACTCATGATGATATGTTTAAATATTTTCAGGTCCAACGGATGGGCAAGAGATCTAGCTAGTGCGGGGGCCAAGTTCGCAATAATAAGTATAAAGAGTAAAGAAAATGTATTTAAAGTTAAGTAACATAATAGAAATCTTTAATTTACAATGACTAGGTTAAAATTGCAAATGTTTTGAAAGTAGTTTTACAGTTAGTAATAAAGTAGAAATAATGTTAAAGTTTATATTAACCTAAAGGCTAAAGTTATACGTGTTTTATTTAGAAGTTTCTACTACTTATGAGTTATAGAAGTATATTAGGATTTTAAACTCAAAGATGGGTATTATATGAGTTAGTTTGTAAAGAATACTTTACTTATTGAGAAAATCTTCAATTTCTCCACCATTGTAGTAGCCATAACATTCTCACAACTTTCTCCATCAATGATGACATTGCACACCTTTTAGTGAGAAGTATACCGAGTACGGAAAATATTGTTCCATAGCCATGAATCATCTTCAATGTTAGTGGTACTGAGGATGCAATGTACTACCAATGATTCTCCATGATCTTTATATGTACTATATTCCTCTTCATCGACTTCATCATAGATACGGGCTGCCTCATATGATTCTTCCTCGGCCTCTTCTCCACAAGAGTGATAATTCTTCGATTTGGACAATCCGTAGCAAAGTGTCCAAAACCTTTACATTTGAAGCATGGTTTTTTAGTGTTAGAGCTACATGATGTCACAAAACCAACATTACTCTCCTTACTTGCAACGCTCTTTTGTTTCGCCCCTTTTGATGGTGTATTCCTTGAAGTAGATACATTCCCTTGGTAAAAATTATCACTACGTGATAGAGAAACAGAGCACCGCTGTGATTTAGCTTCTTTTGTTGCTTGCCACCTTGAGGAACATCTTGCACACATCATTATATGTCCAATATGGTTGTAATTATACAACATTTCCAATCTCATATCGAAGTGCTCCCAGAAAACGAGCGATAGTTTGTTCTTCCGCGTAATATCATATCTCATCATGAGATTCTCAAATTCAGCAATATGCTCCTCCACAGATAAATCTTTTTGCTTGAAATTGTGATATTTGAGAAAAACATCTTGCTGATAATTATCCGGCAAAAAAATTCTCCGTAGTTCTTTCTTCATCTTGTCCCACATGCAAATCTTTTGTTTGTCATCATGAGCATGTTTATTCTTTAAGTGTTCGGTTGACAAAAAGTCCTTGTTCGTGATTAAGTGCATGTCTGGTCCCCAGGATGTTGACATTGTGAAACAAGATTACTTTTGATGATGAGAATGCGAAACTAATATTAGCTGTGGAGTGATAGTATAATAAGGAAACTAGAATTTATGACGTGGTTTGAGTCTCCATCGATCGGTTGGTTCTATATGCTCCAGGGTAGTGAGACGAGGTGTAGCGCAATTTGGTCAGTGCATCTGTTTTGGGTACAGAGGGCCATAGGTTCGAATCCTGTCACCTTGATGTGGGGCCGGAGTCAACCTCCCGTTTTCAAATAGTGTTCGACCGATTACGTATTAATCAATATTTGATTTATTGCCTTGCCTTTCCAATATATCTATCAATCTGATTGGTGTTAGGATTGGTGGCTTTGATTGTAGCTTCTCTCATAGCTACAACCCATGTTATCCGTTCTCTTGTGTGATCCAGTCTTATCAACCAGATTCCTATCTCAGGAATTTTGGGTACAAAGGAACTTATTTCCCAATATGAAAGAACTTATACTCGAGAAGTTAGAATTTGTGGACAAATTAGGAGCCAAAAAAGTTATACGCATGTCCGTGGGGCAGGATAACGTTTGGAAATGGAGCTTTATTAGGGTCGAGTCTTTTTATATGTCATATATAGGCATATCTACATGTACAGGCATGCATCCCACAAAAGGCCTCAAAATTGGATTTTGTTTGAAATATCATCAAGTTAGTGTATTTTGTTTGAGTATAGCTACTTTAGTAATTATATAAAACTTATGCTACTATCAAATACCCATACATATAGTTTTACAAACCAGAATTAATTATTTTTAAATAATTATTTAGGAGCATTTTTATACAGCAAAATTATTTTATTTTGACAATATTGCTGGGACCCCTAACTAATATTCCTGTTTTTTTTTTTATATTTTTAATTTAAATTTGATATGTATTATTTTATTTTAACACTATCATTGGCCCCCCTAACTAAAATTCCTGGCTCCGTCACTGCATGTTAGAGAACCTATTTATTTAATTATTTTTAGAATAATTTTCTAATCTCATGCGACAAATTCAATCAACCTACGCAAGCAAAGGAGTATGGGAGGCAAAATAAATTGCTTTGTGATTCCATGTTTCACTCTTAACAAACCATATGTAATAAATAAGTAATTATATGAGTGAATGTGTCTTTTTGGTGTGATGTGAGAGTATTAAGGAAAATACCTACTTGCTCTGATACTAGACAATTTCGTGTAAAAGTCATACCACCCATATTCTGTAGAAGGTAACATAGACAGCGAAAACAATCCATGTTCATTCTCAGATGGAACTTACAATTCTCATCGCTAAAGGAAGTAAGGAAATGCATGTGAACTAATTGGTGTGTGATCTGACTCTTGAAGTTGTAGAGACGGCCTGTTCTATTTTGTGTAATCCTACGACGAGCAATTTAAGGTAAAGGGGCTAAAATCATTTTTGGTCCCGTAACTCTTCACTTGTACAATTTTTGTCCCAAAAAAAGTTAAAAATTCAATTTAGTCCTGTAACTTTAGAATTGGTTCAGATTTAGTCCATTTTCTTTCCGATAGTGACCAATTTGACTGGAGAATTGCATGTATCATTCACATGACTCATTTTTCCAACATAATTTTTAATATGTGGCACTAACAAGTGATGAGAAACGAGAAAAAATAAAAAAAATAATAAAAAATCCTCTTTCTTTTAATTTTTTTAATTTTTAATGTTATTTTTACTTCAAAAACACTTACCGATGCTAGGTATTTAAAAATTGGATGGAAAAATGAGCCTGGTGGCCAGCACCTGTAATTTTCTAGCCAAATTGATCACCGGCGGCAAAGAAAAAGGACTAAATTTGGACCAATTCCAAAGTTACAGGATTAAATTGAATTTTTAACTTTTTTTGGGATCAAAATTGTTCGAGTGAAAAATTATGGGACCAAAAATGATTTAAGTCCTAAGGTAAAGATATGGCATGAAGATTACAAACATCTTGACCTATCTCAATAGTTGTTCGATAGCCACACAAGTGCCCTCAATCGCATCCATTTGTAGTCAAATAACTGTCGCAAAAAAAATTAAGGCCAGTGGAACAAAATCATTACTATGTAGAACAAGATACACAAAATCATTGCTGTGCTTCATGTAATGGAATATATTTATAAAAAGTAGAAAAAATTCCTTAAATCCAGTCTAATAGTGCCCAAACACATCAATTCTCAACATCAAATAATTATAAAAGAAATCCATGACATTGCTCATGAAGAACACAATGGTGAAGTTGGAACAACAAGTATTCTTGACAACAAAAGATTTCTACAAGCGCCCCCCTCCCCTCCCCCAATTCACTGATTTCAAAGCAAGTATGAACAAAAAAAAAGGCAAAAACTCTTGTGCACAATATCTTTATTGTGCACCAGTCCGGTTCGGAACCGGTTCACCCGGTTCGGTTCGGTTTTTTTTTACTGAACCTGAGTATAAATACTATTTTACATCATTTTTCACCATTTTCAGATCTAAATTTACCCCCCGCTTCTCTCTCTTCGCCTTCTTCGTCTTCTCTGTGCCGCCGCTGCTGACTCCGCCTCCGTCGCGGTTCGCTCTCACCTTCTTCCCGCCGTCGCCGCCCCCATTGCCGACTGCCAATCGTCTGTATGTTGTCCATTTTCTTATGGTTTTCTTTCTTATCTTTTGTTGATTCGTATCTGGAGGTCAATGTTTCTGGTTTAGCAAATGTTATTAATCTGACATTGTCTTACTTGGAGAAACTGGAAGAACTGAGTTGCCTCAGATTGACCTCTCCGCCTTGTATGTGTATGATAGTTTATATTTGTAGCAAATCTGAAAATGATTAGAATAGGCAGAGGAAGTCTTAGATGTTGATCCTATATATGCTTATGGGTTTGAGTTTCTGTGCAGTGAGATATGCTGCATTTTAGCAAATGGCGATTTATTGATAAAAAATGGTAAAAAATGTTGTCGCTAGTTGCACTTGCCATTTTGATTATATTTTACATCAGAAATATGTCAAGTGGTTGACTGGCCATACAGTTGATACTTCAATTTCATACCATCAGCTTTCATTAGGCTGTGGAGCTTAATGGATATCTATTTATTTATTTTGTGGATATTGGTTGACTAAACCAGACAACTTATTTTTGCATTTTAACTTTACAGGTAAGAGTTGAGTATATGATTGAGTTTATCCTTCGAGATTGGTGGTATTATGTTCATTATTAAATTTGTAAGTTACAGATGTTATTAAAATAATGTGTGAATGCCTGTCAAACTTTGGTGCTGGAGTTACTTTGCTTGTGAATTTGAAGCATGTTCAGAATAGTTTCGGTAGTATATTATATACTGCTGCCTAGTTCCACCTTGAGATGAAATAATTGTCCATGTTTATGGTTATTCTTACAGATTAATAAGTCCAATTTGTGTCATTTTGAAGGGAGATTACTCTAATTCGCTCCCTATTGTTTTGAATATCATGTATTTTGATTCCCGGCATACGTATTACTTTGTAGAATATGGAATGGAATGGAATGGATGGGTTTCAGAGGAAATGTGGTGGAAATACATAGGGTTTATATAGTGGATTGGGTTTGTTCGATGCATTGCATGTATGGGAAAAGCAATTTGTATAAAATTTATCATATTTCATCATATATTAGTTGATAGTACAAAGTTTGTTAAAGTTTGCAGAAATCTCATTTATTGAAATTAACAAGAATGTCTTTTACATCAAAATAGATATTCTCGAATTATATTTGCATATATTATTGTATTGAAGTGATTTACCCTTCTAATTTTGTACATGTATAGACAATATTTTTAGTGTGTTTTGTGTATAATATTTGTTCTACTTGGTGAGTTTGTTGATAGAAGGTTTCTAATTTGTTATAGATTTTGTAAATTCAGGTTTACATGGCTGATAAGAGTGACCAAGTTTTGAAGAAAACGGGTGGAACATGTCGGTTTCCAATTGCTAAGCCTAAGAGGGTGCCGAGGGCGGAAGCTAGAAAAACTTTGATATCTTCTGCTGGGAAAACATGTTCCGAAGATGTTGTTCCAAAATCATCTAAAGTGACTACTTTTAAAGCTTTGAAAACTTCCACTAAAGATGTGCTTGCAAAGTTCTCCAAGCCATCTCAAAAGAAAAGAAAGGAAGTAGCACATGATGGGCAAAATAAATTGAAGAAGGCTAGAAAGCTTGATGAAGACGAGGGGGATGAAACGGAAAGGTATGATGTATGTTGTTATCTTAAAGTAACTAATAGTTATGTTATTATTTTGCATCTAGAGAGTATAGTGTTTTTCTAGTAAAATTGTAGTCACTTATAACATGTTCTATATCTTTTAAAGTATCTGTAACGACCCAATTTTCATAAAATAATTTAAAGTAGTTTTAAATAGCAATAATCAATATCCAGACGTTTTATATAATAATATAATAATTTCTAATCAGGGCATTAGATGAACCAAATAAAACGCATCTAAATTTATTTGCGAACACAATTATCTTCAATAAGGGATTATTTAGTATCATACATTGACATGCTTATAATATAATTAATTAACAACACATAATATAACATTGGCCGTATGGAAAGAGACCATATGAGTGTACTTACATTGACCGTATGGAAGGAGACCCATACGAGTGTACTTTAATTTATCCTATTAAGTATAAGTGTTTATGTGTGTGAATGTACAAGCATACCTAATGTACAAGCCTATATAAAATGCAAATCAATTCCTACTTAATCAGATTCTAATAACATTCACAACCAAAATAACTTCACAAACTTTAACTAAATTTCATAAGTACCAATATCGAAGAAAGAACTTGAATCATTTAAATAAAATATATATATATATATATATATATATATATATATATTGTTTCCAACTCATACCAATTAGCAAAATCTAACTTTTAAGAAAATAATGTCTCAGACTAACTTGCAAATAAAATACCAAAAATAGGAAAAACTCAATTTATATTTGGAGCATATGCTTTCACCGTACCGCCATCTCCTCTATATCCAGCCACTTGACCTGAAATATTAAAGTAGTGAGGGTGAGATACATTCAGCTCGTGCTTGTCAAAACTAATTACACCCTTGATAGTATAACATGTAATAACAATTATAAATATGACATAAAACTTGAGGGTAAGTAATAAATACTTACATGACTTATAACTTGAGGGTGGATAACAAATATCCACATAACTTATAACTTAGGGGCATGTAGCAAAGTAGCATGCAAAACTTGAGGGATTGAACTAATCAATCATCCTTAGGGGTGCAAGGCACAAATCATATAATAAAAGTTAAACATGTATACATATCATACATACATAATTAATAATGACAAACAAGTAAGAAACCCCCACCTTAGAAAAGCAATTCTGATAAAACCTTGTAAACCTTGCGTAAATGATTAAAGCAATTCTGATAAAACCTTGTAAACCTTGCGTAAATGATTAACCACCGTGTTCTTGATCAGAAAACCCTGTTGTTGCTCGAGAAAAATATAAGAACGGCTGACTCTGTTTTCTTTCTTTTCAGCGTATAAAGATGGCGTGTGTTAGGTGTGAATATAATGGTGTATTTATAGTTAGGGATTAATAAGTCTCCTATTAGGGTTTAATATTTTATTAGATAAGGCTATATTCTAATAGGATTAGGATTAGGGAATCAATATCTAAGTGTATATCTTAAAAGATTAGGAATGCTAATTCTTGTATATATCGGGATCTGATCAAGAAACACTGTAATCTACAACACTTTACGGATATGTAATAAGAAAATAAATTAAATAAATAATAATTATTAAATGGAAATATGATGCATGTTTTGGGCTTGATAAAATGAATGATTTATGATGCATGTATGTACTTGGGCTTGAAAAATTCGAATGGACTTACTTAACAACTAGTCGGGCCTTATGCTGCCACTAGGTGATTTGAGACTAAACCTCATAATTGGCCAAAATAAATAATATTTTTATTAAATATATAATATAGTTGTAAATAAATAATATGCAGAAAAATGTGGGGTGTTACAGTATCTTTATGAACATACTTTATGAAATTGTCAAACATACTTTATGTAAATATCAAACATACTTGCAAATATCAAACATACTTTATGAAATTGTCAAACATACTTTATGCAAATATCAACAATAATGTATATGTTATGTTCAAAATACTTTATGAAATTGTCAAACATACTTTATGTAAATATCAAACAGACTTTATGAAATTGTCAAACATATTTTATGTAAATATCAAATATAATTTATGAAATTGTCAAACATACTTTATGTAAATATGAAACATACTTTATGCAAATATCAAACATACTTTATGAAATTGTCAAACATACTTTATGCAAATATCAAGAATAATGTATATGTTATGTTCAAAGTACTTTATGAAATTGTCAAACATACTTTATGTGAATATCAAACATACTTTACGAAATTGTCAAACATACTTTATGTAAATATCAAACACATTTACAAACATACTTTATGTAATTATCAAACATACTTTATGAAATTGTCAAACATACTTTATGTAAATATCAAACATACTTTATGAATTTGTCAAACATACTTTATGCAAATATCAAACATACTTTATGATATTGTCAAACATATTTTATATAAATATGAAACATACTTTATGCAAATATCAAACATACTATGTGAAATTGTCAAACATACTTTATTCAAATATCAACAATAATGTATATGTTATGTTCAAAGTACTTTATGAAATTGTCAAACATACTTTATGTGAATATCAAATATACTTTATGTAAATATCAACAATAATGTATATGTTATGTTCTCTAAAAACACCATAAAAGTCTAGTATGTTGTATGTGACATTAAAGTATGGTAATATTAATCATTATGCAATTTTGTCATTCTTTGTTTTTATTAATTATTCATAATTGTTGTCTCTTGTAATATGCAGGCCTTTCTACAATCAGTGTTCTCCTCTTACTTTATTTAACACCATTCAAAGTTTGAATGATGTTCAAAAAAAGGATGTTGAGAGTATTGGTTTCGGTGGTCTTTTGCATCTATCTTTTAAAAAGAATTTTGACAATGGATTGTTACGTTGGTTGGTTGCTAACTTCAACCCTAGCAGTAGGATGTTAACAATAGACAGTTTTCGTAAGATAGCAATTACCGCAGACGATGTTTTTGATGTCTTTATGATTCCTCGGAATGAGGGTGTTTCTATTCCAACTTATAATAGATCGGATGATATTTCAGATCTTCTTGATAGGTTTAGTTCTGATTATGGTATAGTGTCTGGTGCAAAGGTTTCTATTTTACAACCTTTGATTACTAGTCAGCTGAAGGATGGGGGTGATGACTTTAAGAGGGTATTTTTGTTGCTTGTTATTTTTTCATTCCTTAACCCTCCTTCAAATCGTTGTCTTACTACTGGGATAATGAAGGCAATGGAGGATGTTTCTCTTATCCCTTCATATGATTGGTGCACTTTTGTTCTAGAAAAATTATGTAATGGAATAGAAAATTATTGGGGAAAGAAGAGTGGGTATATGTGTGGTTGCACAGTGTTTCTTCAAGTTCTGTATTTTCAAAGGATTAAATGGCAAGGAGTGGCTGAACCATCTGTTCTCCCTCTAATACGTCATTGGACTGATAGCAAAGTGTCCAAGAGATGTCAGGAAGAGGCTGATGCAGAGGTGTACGGGGATGGGGACTTGGTGTTGGATACATATCCAATATCTAGGAACGGTAGTGTTAGGGTTGAAGCCGAGGAAGAAATTGTTCGTGAAAAAGTTTCTAGGAAAGATCAAGTAGAAGATCGGAGTCTTGATAATGATTTGGATTTCATCAAGTTTAATTTGTCAAATGGGGATATGAAGAACTCAGAGGTTCGGAAGGCAACAAGTGATGTAAGTGTAGGTTCTTATATTCTGCATTTTATAGTATGCTTATTGTACTCTTATAGTATGATGTCTGTTATCTTAAAGTATACTAGTAGTTATCTTATAGTATGTCATTTTTGCATTTCGAGTATAATAATCTTCTAATAACAATTTTCTTTTCAATTGTTGTAACCTCTGCATGAGTTGTTACTGTTTTTGAAGAGGGATATCTCTATTGTATCTAATTTCTATATGAGGAAATGTCTGGAGATGATTAGATCTTCTTCTCAAGAAACCAGAGTGATGTCAGCCTCTACCCCTGAGATGTCAGAATCACAGAATTTTTTGCGGATCCTAAAGTTCATTCAATCATTGATGATATGATGAACAACTGTCTACGATTCAAGAATATGGATTTTGAGGGTCCGACATTTAACATTCTGACTCCATCTCCCATTGTTGAGAAAGAGGCTGAGGTCGTAGAGGATGAGAATCAAGCTGTTGGTGATGAGGAACTTTGTGATGCTCTGAAGTCATGCAATGCAAAAAGGAAAGATTTATTTGTGGAGGATGTTGGTTGTTTGCCTGTTGATGAGACTGTAGGATATGTGTCTTGTTTTATGGATAAATACAATGATTTGCTGGCTGTGATGGATCCAAGGCATAGGGAAATTTTAGATTACTGCATGTTTGAGGATCCATCGACTAATATGTAAGTAATACATTGTTTTCTTATAGTATGAGTAGCTTACATGCACATCTACATTTTGATTGTTTATATTTTTTTTTTTTAAGTGTTGAGGTGTTTAGGTTTGGTCATCTACACTTTGTGCCGAAGGAGGATATTATATCATTAACTCCAGGTCAGCAAATATTCAAGTCTGTTGTTGACACATGGATCTTAATGATTAACTGTGGTGAAGGTGCACTGGGTAAACAGAGTCGTTATGCTTTTAATGTGGAGCACAGTGTAAGTGTTATTTTCTTTATTTATATAACTTTTACTATAACTTTTGATATTTAATTATACTTGTTGCTTGTTCCTAGGATTTGTTAAGGAGGGTGTTGGATGATGCGGGAGATAAACAAGAGAATTTGGATGGCATGATAAGTTCGTGGGATTTATGGCTTCGTGGAGACATAAATTTACTACTTTCTGCTGATTTGGTGATTTTTTTTTATACTATTATCTTTATATTTTGATTGTTTGTTTGTTATTCTTTTTGGTTGACATGTTTTATTTTTTCTGATTGTAGATTTTCGTGCCCTTTGTTGTTAAACGTCACTATGCTTCTGTTGTCATCAATTTTGTCGACTCAAAGTTTCATTATTTGGATAATCGAAAGTACAACGAGGACGATAGCTATTTCTACGATGCTGCTAAAGTGCTGGTAGTTTTATACTACTGTTATTGTATGTTATATGTAATCTTATAGTAGGTTTTGTACTTCATATAATATATTGTATATTGTCTTGTAATTGGTGTTATATGTTATAGTATGTTACATGTAATCTTATAGTATGTTGGTTAGTTCATATAGTATGTTGTATGTAGTCTTATAGTTTGTAATTGTCCAAGTATTGGTGTACTGAACTGTGTACCTTTGTGTTATGTTCTTGTATAGCAAGAACAGATGTCCCGATACCTTGAGCATCATAAACACCCTAAAGCAAAGGATGTCTTGACATTTGTCTTTGATAACGTGCCATTCAAATGGCAGACTAGAAAGCATGACCAAGATTGTGGTGTTTACTTGATGAATCATTCAATGCAGTTTGATGGAATTGTTTTTTAGAGCCTAACTTATGCAAGGTAACTTATTTCCTGTTGTTTTTTTTTTCTTTTTTTATTGTTGCTATTTTTATGTGTTCTTCATTGAAATTTGTTTTTTTTTTCTTTTTAGGCTGCTATACGTCGTATCATAAAAGCTCAAATTTGTGTTGAGATTGTCCTCTCTTCAAACAATGACGTGAAGAATGATGTTCTTGCTGCTGTTAGAGCATTCCAAGAGGGAAAGCTGACACTTATACAAAATATTTTAGAGGAGAAGAAGCAAGCTGCCATTAACAAAGGCAAAACTATAAAAAAGTAGTATACTCGAAACAAACAAAAAGAGAAGAAGAAATAAACTAATTGAAAGTGATGGTTGTAAAGAATTCGGATTCATTGTTGTTAAAAGTGATGGACATTCTGCTATCCTATTTTATATATCAATTTTTTTTTCGATTTTTACTCAGGATTATTACAAACATACTTTATGTAAATATCAAACATACTTTATGAAATTGTCAAACATACTTTATGTAAATATCAAACATACTTTATGAAATTGTCAAACATACTTTATGTAAATATCAAATATAATTTATGAAATTGTCAAACATACTTTATATAAATATGAAACATACTTTATGCAAATATCAAACATACTTTATGAAATTGTCAAACATACTTTATTCAAATATCAACAATAATGTATATGTTATGTTCAAAGTACTTTATGAAATTGTCAAACATACTTTTGTGAAATTGTCAAACATACTTTATTCAAATATCAACAATAATGTATATGTTATGTTCAAAGTACTTTATGAAATTGTCAAACATACTTTATGTAAATATCAAACATACTTTATGTGAATACCAAACATACTTTATGTAAATATGAGCAATAATTCTTGTTGACGCGGGCGCGATTTAAACATACTCTATGAAATAGTCAAACATACTTTATGCAATTATCAAACATACTTTATGTAAATATCAACAATAATCATGCAGTGAAAAGGGCAATCTTCCCTGGAAACATATCTCGGCCGAGAAACATAAATCATCTCGGCCGAATTCAGAAAGGCCCAAAATGGAAAAATTCGCTGGAAGATAATCTCGGCCGAGACACGACAACATCTCGGTCGAGACGGGTTTGTATGGAATTTGAGCTAAATTTGCTGGAGGATAATCTCGGCCGAGACACACATTCATCTCGGCCGAGAACCACTTTATGCAAATATCAAACATACTTTATGAAATTGTCAAACATACTTTATTCAAATATCAACAATAATGTATATGTTATGTTCAAAGTACTTTATGAAATTGTCAAACATACTTTATGTGAACATCAAACATATTTTATGTAAATATCAAACATACTTTATGTAAATATGAGCAATAATTCGTGTTGACGCGGGCGCGATTTGTGGTCGCGACTGTGACGAATTGTGAGTTGAACGGGGACTTTGGTGCTGTAGAGTTGGCGCGGCCACGAAGTCCGAGCTCGGCCGCGCTCGCTGGGGCTGCGTGATTTATGAAAAACTTAAACATGCTTTATGAAATAGTCAAACATACTTTATGAAATTATCAAACATACTTTATGTAAATATCAACAATAATCATGAGGGTGAAAAGGGCAATCTTCCCTGGAAACATATCTCGACCGAGAAACATTAATCATCTCGGCCGAGATTCAGAAAGGCCCAAAATGGAGAAATTCGCTGGAAGATAATCTCGGCCGAGACACGACAGCATCTTGGCCGAGACGGGTTTGTATTGGAACACATAAACACATACTTTAAACAATACTTAAACATACTTTATCAAGACTAACAATATTGTATTCAATATATCAAAATACTTTAATGTAGAAGTGAATATGCTCAATTACAAAGTAAATTTTAAATTCAATACTTATAACTATATTAAACGGTCATTTGGTGGTTCAGAACCAAATTCATTTTTCTCGGATTGAACGTCATTTTGTCCTTTCTTCTTCTTTCTCCTTTCAACAATGGACTTTGGTCGTTGCGCCTTTCTCCCCTTTGTAGTTGACTGGATTGGATCAAGAATATTGTCACACGTCTCAACTCGAAGATTTGGGTCTGGAACGTGTAAAATAGAATCAACTGCTTTTTTATCTCTTACATATCCTTCTTCCATGATCCTTCTTGTTTCTATATTGTGTTGGCTTTGTAATATTAAATTGTAGTAATCGCGTGCCAATTGATGCCTCCATTGAATGTTTATTTGCTGACATTTTGCTGCTGGATTTGTGTTGCTTATTTTTTCCCAAATGTCTGATTTTGCCATCTTCGTCCATCTCTTTTTGATGTTCACTTCTGGTATGGTTTGTGCTGAATTGATGTGCAATACCCTCAAACAATGATAACATAAAATCCCACATTCCTCAAACTTCTTGCAACTGCATGAAATCAATTCCATCTTCATATCATATACTACTGTTCTTCTTTCAGTATCAGATATACTTGATGATACATGGTAGACCATTGTGCTATCTTGGCATCCAACAAGAAGTGAGTAACTTGAAATGCACCTTTGGAATTCCTCATGGACATCTTTAAAGATTTTTATTGTATATTTCTCTGCAGCTTGTTTCAGAATTACTAGAATGTTTGGTTCAGGTCTCCATTTTGAGCATGTGAACTCATCGTCCTTTTCTGTACGTCTCCAGCCCTTTATTGTTTCATTGAATATACTATAGAAGTCTGTCAAGCTAGTTTTCTTCTTCGCATTAAATGAGATCACCCTATTAGTACTTTCACTTCTTTGAGAAGATCTTATGCCAGCAGAAAAAAAAATCTTTACTCAATGTTGTGCACCATTTCTCCTTCAAACTATACAATCGTGCAAACCATTCATTTTGCTCCAGACGATAGGTTGCTATCATTTTGCTCCAACATTTTTCAAATTCCTCTTCGTCAACACACCCTGAAAAGCACTTAGTAAATTCATCCTTGAATGTGTTGTTCCCTTTCAAACTTGCAAACCTTGTTATTGCATTCTGATATAGATGCCATTGACAAAGGCGATGCCTTGTATCAGGGAAAACCTACAATTAAACATATATACTGATCTTTATCAAAAGTATATTGATGTTCTTCATAAAGTATATGTTTCAAGAAGTTACAATATTGTCATATACAACATAAAGTATAATGATGTAGAGGTTACATTACATACAATGTTTGAAAAGGTACCTTTTCAATTGCCTTTGCAATTGCAAAGTCTTGATCTGTGAATATTGTTATTGGAGTCTTTCCTCTCATTGATTTTTTGAACACTTCAAAAAGCCATTTAAAAGACTCGATCTTCTGGTCTGCTAGAAACGCACATCCAACATGACATTCTTCCAGTGGTTGTTTATTCCAATGAATGGAGCACATATTAAGTTGTACTTGTTTGTTCTGTATGTTGTGTCAAATATTAGAACATCACCAAAGACATCGAAGTCTTCCATTATCATAGAGTCTCTCCAAAAGATATTGCACAATCTCCCTTCTTTGAGCTTCACTCTATAAAAGAAATCAGAATCTTTTTCAATTTCTTCTTGTATCGTGCCAATTAAGGATTCTGCGACTCCACCTTCAATTGCTTCCATTTTTCTTCAGTGTATGAAGTTCAAGTGGTCTTTCTGAGTGTGCCCAACATTCTCTTCGCCCCCAGCTTCATAAACCATGTATCTGTAAGAGTCGATAGGCTTTATTCCGGAATCAACCATATCAGATATTGCTTCTGCCTTTTCTTCAGTAATTTGCCTTTCTGAACGGTGTATATGGCTCAGTTCAGCCCTTGTTAATTCGTGATTGTGATTCAAGGTATGTTTTACAACTTCAAAAAGTCCTTCTTTCTTTGTTATTTTCATGCAGGCTTCACAGCTTGTTCTTATGGTGGCTTCCTTTTCCTTTTTCTTGTTGAATCATCGACATCTTTCTTTTTTTTCCAGAATTAGAGCAAACAAACATCTTTCCCAATATTTCTCCTCTTGATGATAATCTAGTTGTTGATTTTCGAACACTGAAACCCACACAACGAGCATGCTTCTTGTATAAATCATACATCTCTTCAATTGTGCTTCTTCTCAATCCAAAAAGCGAACCTGATATATCCATCTCCTCATTTGAAGGTTCTGTCAAATCACAAAATATTTAGCAGATTCAATATACTTTAATTAGTATTCAACTATATGTTATCAACAATTACAATATAATTTATGTTCAAAGAACGAAGTACCTTCAAAGAACTCAACTACTGAACTTGAGATGGGTACTGGTTCTGTTTGGATCTCTATAAAAAAATCAAAAGGCACCCAACATCCAGATGAAGATAAGAAAATACTTTAATGTAGCAGTTTCATGTTTACTAAGAAAAAAAAAAACAACCAGTACTAGAACATGCTGTAAATGAAACTAAAACATACTTTATGAAATAGTCAAACATACTCTATGTGAATATCAAACATACTTTATGTAAATATCAACAATAATGTATGTTTTATAAAGCAAAAGTATTAATATTGTGCAGTTTCTCTGTGTATCATACTTTCATATACTAAGATTGTGATGAAAATATATGACATTATAAAGGAAATATACGGTAAGAGAAAGAAAAAATACTTTTAACTTCAGAGATATATATATATAGCAAGTATTGGAACACATAAGCACATACTTTAAACAATACCAAAACATACTTTATGAAGACTCTAACAATACTATATTCAATATGTCAAAATAGTTTAATGTAGCAGTTGATATTCTCAATTTTGAAGCACATACTTTAAACAATACCGTAACATACTTTATCAAGACTCTAACAATAATGTATTCTATATGTCAAAATACTTTATGTAGCAGTTAATATTCTTAATTTTGAAGCACATACTTTAAACAATAAGGAAACATACTTTATCAAGACTATAACAATATTGTATTCAATATGTCAAAATATTTTAATGTAGCAAGTAATATTCTCAATTTTGAAGCACATACTTTAAACAATACCGAAACATACTTTATCAAGACTCTAACAATACTATATTCAATATGTCAAAATATTTAACAGATTCAATATACTTTAATTAGTATTCAACTATATGTTATCAACAATTACAATATAATTTATGTTCAAAGAACGAAGTACCTTCAAAGAACTCAACTACTGAACTTGAGATGGGTATTGGTTCTGTTTGGATCTCTATAAAAAATCAAAAGACACCCAACATCCAAATGAAGATAAGTTTTAATTATATATATGTATATCCCTTATTTTTATGTACTCAACATCATTGGAAATATTACCTTGATGACTTTCTTCAACAACTTTATCAATAAAAACTTTAATGTCCGTTGCTTCACTTGGAAGGGACACTACAAATATAGCAAGTACTGGAACACATAAGCACATACTTTAAACAATACCGAAACATACTTTATCAAGACTCTAACAATGCTATATTCAATATGTCAAAATACTTTAATGTAGCAGTTAATATTCTCAATTTTGAAGCACGTACTTTAAGCAATACCGAAACATACTTTATCAAGGCTCTAACAATACTATATTCAATATGTCAAAATACTTTAATGTAGCAGTTAATATTCTCAATTTTGAAGCACGTACTTTAAGCAATACCAAAAACATACTTTATCAAGACTCTAACAATACTGTATTCAATATGACAACATACTTTTTGATGTCGTTCCACTATTATCTTCATCACTTGGATTGTGTTCAAATCCCCCATTATCATGTTCTTCGTATTGTATGACATCCATTGTCTAACTGTAGTTCAAGAATAACAAAATAAATATGTGGCTCGAAGAAGAGGAGGTCAAATGGATAAGATGGCGACGGGGAGAGCAAATAAGATTCAGCGAGAAATTGTTTACCTTCGCTGCTCAAAGAAGAGGATATCGACGGCTGAGATGGCGACGATAGCGACGTGTTTGACCGTGCTGAAGTCGCCGGCGGTGCTGAAGTCGCGGTGCTGCTGAAGTCGTTGTGGTGTGGGTTAATTTCTGCTTCTATTCTCCTTAAACACTAAAATATTAAACTCTTTCCTTTAAATTAACATATTATTTATTTTTACTTTTTACTTTAAATTTTTACCATTTAATTTCTGATTTCCCTTTTTTTTTTAATAGAATAAAGAAAGTGGTGCACCATAGCACTATTGTGCACATGGTGCACCCAAGACCTACTCAAAAAAAATAAAAATCAAGCATTTTACCAAAATGTTAATTCTCGAACCTGAACACCAGCCGCCCAAAAAAAGTCTGCAAAATACAATCAACACCTTGAAAATGAAAAATAAACAAAACAAATGGGTGTGAGGTTTTGAGCGAAACGTTTGTCACAGTGGTGGAATGCAGACACAAATTTTGGGAAAAACGAGTTGGGCCAAGTCGTAATCGAATGAAAATGTACAAACGATTGCGAATGCGGCTTGATTCTGTATCAGATATATTATTTGGAAGACACAATAAATCGGAAATAATCACCTTACCTTAGCGCAGTTGCAGACTTGCTGGAGAGCTGTTGGAGAGATTAGGGTATTTTCCATGGATATATCTATTACTAATATAAAAGTGTGAATGTTTCGTCTTTTCTTGTGACGACTATAATATCCCTATAAAATATTAAATATCAAGGATAATTAAGTAATTTTATCATATAATAAAATATTTCAATATATCCAACATAAGTCCAACATATCTATATCTATATCTATATCTATATTTATCTATCTATCTATCTATCTATCTATTATTGCTAATTAGTAATAAAATAAATATAAAAATATGAATTTTTCGTGCTGTTATTTCGTTTCGTCATTTCTCGTGATGTCTGTAATATCCTTACTAAGTAATAAATTTATGGATAGTTAAAGTAATTTAAAATAAGTTATGTTTTCTCATAATTCATTATAAAAAACAAGAGTTCCTTTATATTTCAAAATCCTCCTTAAAAACTACATACTTAAATTATTATTCTTCTACACTTTCAATACTTCGAATTTTAAAATAAAATTTGTTTCATATTAAAATATATCTAATAGTTATTTTAAGAAGAGTATATAATTGTGATTGGATGATTTTTTGTGAAAAAATAAGTCTAATTAATTAATTAATTTAGAACCATTCGTTTTCAGACACTATATCTACAAACATGAAAATTACACTTTATAATTTAGTTTAATAATTTAGTTTAATGAAGTAGTTGAAGCTTCCGATCAAGATTTCAATAATTATTTCACATGTGTTGCTAAAATTTGTCATAGTGTCGTTCTCAAATATCTTTCCTTGCGAGATTGAATATCTTTTCCATTAATCATATTAAGAATTCTTTTTTTAAATAGAATTTAAGGATTCTTAACCATAATAGAATAGATATGTAGTATACCAAAAATAAATAATGTTTTCTGATCATAGTGAATTTTAAAAATACATACTTTGGCCATACACTATAAATAAATTAAATATATTTCGAACGAAGCATTAGTAAGTATTAAGTAACTTAAAATTTATTCTCATTTAATTACTTATTTATAAAAAGTACGTAAGAGTTTTTATTTAATTCAAACTCCTCCTAAAAAAATACATACTTAAATTATTCTTCTTCTACACTATCAATACATTGAATTTTGGAATAAAAAATTAGTTACATATAAATGTATGGATTTTTTTGTCTTATTTTATGTTTCGTCTTTTCTTCTGGTGCCTATAATATTCTTAATAGGTATTAAATTTAAGAGTGGTTAAGTAATTTAAAATAATTTATATTTCCTTACGTGATTATAAAAAAGAGTCATTTTATATTCAAACTCCTCCTAAAAATCTACATATTTAAACTTTCACATACATTGCATTTTGGAATGAAATTAATATCATATTAAAACATATTTATAGAGTTTTTCAGTGATATATTCTTTGCATTTATTTTAAGCAATTGTACTAGATAATTTTACATTAAGGTATTATAAAACAATCGCATTTATATATTTTTCAATCTTATCTAAACTACCATATTATAATATTCACACTGTCAATTATTTTTTAAAAATCAACATAAATTTTATGGCATAATCTTAAAACTTTATGTTTGTACTATTGACTAGATATTGTACTACAATTTTTATTTTTACATGTTAAATTTATTTAATTGACCATTAAAAAATAAACATAATTTAAGCTATTATGCTTGCATATAATGTGACTATATATTAAAATTATTTTAATACAATACGAAGAGGAAAAAAGTATATAGATATAGAAAAAATAAAAATATTGTATTTTCTCAACAATATTTATTTAAGTTAGTTCATATTAAAAGAATGAAAAGCCTAAAATATTATAATGAGAAAAAGAAATAGTGAGCAAATTTGTTGTGATAAATCTTATCTAATACAAACATTAACATATGAAGAATCGTGATAGCAAACGTTCTTATCAAAATTGAATCTTATATAACAGAGACACATGTGTAGCTTGCCGTACGACAAATTTAACATCATTTTCAAAACTAACATTTGCTTTATAAAAAAAACATTAATATCTCATTTGCACCTCTAATCACCAAGTAGATGTAATACCTTATGAAAACTGAATCTTTGAGGAAAACACACACGCTCGCACAAAAAGTAGGCAGGTAGGTTCCTAATATTAGTGCAAAATCGAATAAACCTAGAATAATCAAACAAATGGGAACTTACCAAAAATAAAATAGTTTTTTTTTTATCTTTTTATTAAATAATGAAAATATCATTAAATATCATTTATCCAACATAAATCCAACAATCTAAACTACCTAATTTTTAATTCTATTTAATATCAATATATCCAACAGAAATTCACTTATCCAAACTATCTCTTTCCTAATCATACTTAATCATTAAACTACCTAATTTATAAACCTATTTAATACACTTAGCCTAACAATCATTGGTCAAAGCTTGCATACTCCGAAGTTGGAAAAATAAACGAAGATCCGAAGTTAGAGAAATTAGTAGAAAATATAGAGAAGCATAATAAAAAATCAAAGAAATTAGTGGAGAATCGAAGTTCAAGAAATTGGCAGAGAATATAGAAAATGTGATAATGTTTCTTTTTTCCGCTCAATTCAATATAAGTTCACTTTTTACGATTAAATCCTAGAAACTGAACTTATATATTGTGTTGTTTTTCAATGAAAAGATGGTTAAGTCAACCACACTAACTAATAAATTATTGTGATGTCCTCTTAGATATAGGTTTTATATTTTTTTCTTTTTGTTACTAATTATATTGATTTATTTCATTCCAAGTGGTATATTAATCGATAATTGTGCAATGGACTTCAGGTAATTTTAATTTAAAGCAAAATTTATAATGCTAAATTTAGATACTACAATTATTACATAATCAAATTGCCCACATATGAAGAATAAAAAAGACGAAGGAGCTTGATGTCCGGAAGAGGAAATATGCAAATTTGAATTCCGCGGAATAATACAAAAATAATATTTTGAAGAACAAAAGAAGAGGCAAATATATTCATATCAAAAGGTTATTTTATTATTTCAATAATAACTAATTTCTATATCAATATCAACCACAGAATTAACTAAATAATGTTATGTATGCACAATCTATTTGATATATTACTTATTTTCTAATTTCATCTTTATTATTTTTTAAAACAGTTGTTGATAAAGGAAGTGATAAGAAAGTTTCATGTAGAGAATATAGTTGTTACAGTCTTCATATTCGAAATTAAAGGCGATTCACGCCTTTATTAGCTGGACGATTATTGCAACAATATACAGTTGATAACTATATATAGTTGGAGACAACAAGGTTAAATTTTTTCTGAAATAATCAAACAAATTTGGGAGTAGATTTATATTAAGGAATCATGAACATTGTCTTCAGAGAAGAAACTAGAGGCAGTGGAGTTGGAAAGAGAATCATTCTTCCACAATCATTTATATATGGTCTAAGGGATATGTGGGCCAGATATCTAGATGCATTGACATGAGTTCATAGATTTGGAAAACCAGTTATGTTTATCACAGTGACTTGCAATCATAATTGTAAGAAAATTCAAGAAAATTTATATGATGGCCAGCGAACCACAAGATCGTCCAGATTTAATTGTAAGAGTTTTTCGGACAAATTGCATGATTTGAAAGATCAACTATTCAAAAAAGAGATATGTGAAAAGTAGTACCACATGTTCACGTTGTCGAATTTTAAAAAAGGGGATTGCCACACATGATTATTATTTTGAAGCCGATAAATAATGTCGATAAGTTTGATAAGTATATTTGTGCAGAAATTCCTGATCTAGAAAAATATCATGAACTATATGAGATGGTAAAGAAACATATGATGCACAGACCATGTGGAGGAAAAAAATCTAAAAAAATCATATGTGGTTAAAGATAATGCACAATTAGATAACCACTGGGTAGTTCCTTACAACCCATATTTATTGTCTAGATATAATGGTCATATCAATGTAGAAATATATTCTGGAGCAAAAGTTGTGAAGTATTTGTACGAGTACATCTATAAAGGTCATGATAAAGTGGCGATTAATGTGGCACAAAATGATGACAATACCACCATAGACAAAATTAAACAATATTCAGATGCACAATGGGTTTCTACTCAAGAAGCTAGGTGAAGAATTTTTAATTTAATTTAAATGAAATATACTCAGCAGTTGTAACATTGCAGCTTTATCTACTTAACCAATAATATATCACTTATTGGATTAATCAAAATTTGCAGAAAATAATGGATGTTCACTATTATTTAAAAACAATACTCACGAAGATCTTTTCCATGCGTGCTAAAGATAGAGACGCGAGAAATATTGTTACAAGGAATTTCCAGAGCATTATGTCTAGGACAAAAAGACAAGCGTTAGAAACAAAGGAACAAAGGAGAAGTGATTGGACGTATAAGTGCTCAAAATATATCTGAAGGTGAAAGATACTATTTAAGGTTATTCTTGACGACAAAAAAAGGTGCTAAAAACTTTTTTTTTTTTTTTTTTACCCCGAGACCAAATTTGGAGACAAAAAATGATTTGGTAAAATACTGAAACCCTAAGTCTCTATATAAATTCGACTTAATTTGATAAAAAAAAAAATAACAAAGATATATTTTGAATGTACTAGATATTTGTGGAAAACTTGCAAATTTGAAAACAAAATAGTAAAAAGTACTAAGGGGCAAGAATTAACCTTGAGGAAAATAACCATCATGGACACACAGTAAGTAAAACTTCCTCGAACTCTTTTCAAGTAATCTTCGTCATTCTTATCTAAGAAAATTATTGAAAAATATAATAATATATGTCTACATAAATATTTTATATGTCATCAAAAAAGAAAATAAACGTAAAATTTTTCTGGTGGGAAGTCATAAAAGAAAACGTAAAACATAATGCATTAATTGCTGTCTATTTTCTTAACAACTGAATTAAAGTTACAAACTACAGCAGCAAGCGTCCTGCAAATAAATCCAAATTCTGATGGAGCACATTTGCCGATGGTAAGCAATAAACTAGAAAACCCAAGTAAGATGATGGAAATTTATTTTTCTGACACATTAAAAATAATATATGCAGGTCAAACATAGTACAAGATCCAATTAAGATTTCTAAGATGACTACGAATCAAACAATGGTAAATGCTCATAAAGTGACTCTTAAAGATATCATAGAAAATAGAGAGACATTGACAGAGGTAAGTTTAATATACAAATAATTTAGAGCATATATTATATTATATTTTGATTAAAAAAATATTTGTTATCAATGTACTTGGGAATCTATTGTTGTTTTAACGGAATAGTAGATAATGTGGAGAATATCATAAAGATGTGGTATGAAGCATGTGACAAATGTAATAGAGGAACCTACAAGGAAGATGAAAAAGTTGTTTGCAAAAAGTGTATGAGAAAATCCATTGAAGCTAAACCAAGGTAATATATTCTAAATTTTGCAAAAATAAAAATATAAAAATACAGAATTCAAGATATATTTATAGATAAAATCGTTTGTTTAACCTTATCAATATGTACACTCTTTTGTTTTCAGTGTAACTCATACAAATATGAAAGTTAGCACAATGGGTAAACGACCACTTACCCTACCTATTATAAAATTGGACAGGTACCGAGTGAATCTAAAAGTCATTCAATGAGATTATAGTTTTTGGCGACATAGCAGCTACGCATGTCGAATGTTTGGTCCAAGAATATATCGCATCATTAGCAATGCTAAGAAAAAAAAAAATACACTATAAGTCAATTACAAATTCCGGAAGCATGATCACAAACCCAAGAGCCCGAAATTAAAAAAAAAAAAAAAATTAAATTATAAATGATTTCCAGGGACATAATGATTTCAACTACTACACACAGCTAACATCAAGCACACAAAGAGATTCGTTTTCTCATACCATTGAACGAGAAAACAAATGATGAACAAGGAAGATTGTGTGCAATTATCGAGAAAATAGAAATAATGAAACCGAAGAACAAGAAGAGATGCAATCAAGAGCAGACAACCGTCAAAACCACGAAAAAGGAATCAAGGAAAAAGAAGAGTGGAGAAAAGAAGACATCAAAAGAGATATCACATAAGCAAGAAGAGGAACAAAGAACAAGATTGAAACACAAGGAAAAACTTCAACCAATAAAGCACCACAAGAAAATCCGGTTTAAAAAAAAGGAAAGAAAAGAAAAGCTAATGCAATTCACCAACGAATAAAGAAATAATGAGAGAAGAAGAACAAAACAACATGAATGAAAGCAGATAAACAAAAAGGTAGGAAAAGAAAAGCCAAAGACAAACCGCTGAAAAAAGAAGCAACAAGAGAACAAGGAAGAGGCAAACGAAAAATTAAAAGAAAGATTTATGAAGATTGCATTTGAGATAAAAGTGATGATGAAGTGGCAATTACCCAATGCATTACCAAAATAAAAAACAAAAACGAATATTAAGATAGTTCCCAAAAAGATTAAGAAAGAGAAGGTCTAATTTCTACACCAAATCCCATCATTTTTTATGCTCGTCTATCCTGACTTTTGAGTTTATTATTTTAATTTAGTTTTGCATTTTTACACCCTTCTATCGTGACTTTAAGTTTTAAATTTAGACTTATCTTAGTTTGTTTTTGCTTATGTTTTGCGTGAAACAAAACTGTGAAAACATTACTTAATTATATTCCTTTAATTATAATTTAATACAGTTAAATTGCTTTCCTATGATATGTTATTTGCATATATTTCTTCTTTTGAAATACTTAAAGATTTGTACTAGATAATATAGTTGGCTAAAGTATGGTACTATGAAAAAATCGAATTAATTTATTAAAATTTTCATCCTTTCTACAATTGCCATATTTGTACTATTTATACTGTCAATTAGTTTTAAAACAAAGATGAATTAATGGCATAATCTCACAACTTGTATGATACAAACATTTAAGGGAAAATTACAAATAATCATATGATCTTAGGTACTTATAAATCGCGGAAAGGTTATATAGGAATCCACAACGCGGAAAATTAAGTATTGTTAAGGGTAAAAAGGGACTAAGGTCAGATTGTTATTTGTAATATTCCCTACATTTTATTTTTACTATTCATATATTTAAATTACAGGAAGAATTTTTATTTTTACATTTTATATTCGAGAAAGTTGTAAAAACAGTCTCGTAAGTATAGGTCGGTTGCAATTTTAGAACTAATCCAAAATTTCGCTCGTGTATCTCAAGCGTCTCGTCAGAGCCCAAACTCCTCTTCTTGACATCAGACTTAGCAATCTTGAGACTTCAGGGCAATAAACTAAATTTTGAAAGTGCTACAGGACGACTGAGGAGCGAAGATTGAAAAAACGAAGGCGAGGAATTATATATGTGAATGACAGGATACCCAATTCTATTCCATAAAAAATTACATTCCATTATATTCCTTGTAATAAGCCTGTGTAACAAAATCAGTAGAAAATTTGTTAAATAAACCTAAACAAAAACTACAGTCGATTCTATTTTGAAAAAATATTTTGAGTTATTGTATTTTTCTTTGATTGTGTCTTATCACATAAAGGTACAACGACTCAATATATATATATATGAACAAACACAAAAAAAAAGTTTAACTAAAACAAGAATAATATGAAATTAGAAACTCATATATATTATTATTCATAAAAATAGTATATAGAATAAAATATTAAAATTTATATTGTTAATAGAACTGATATAGAAAAACTAAATAAAGATTTATAAATATATATAAAAAATT
This sequence comes from Ajuga chamaepitys, assembly GCA_958295605.1. Lineage (NCBI taxonomy): Eukaryota > Viridiplantae > Streptophyta > Magnoliopsida > Lamiales > Lamiaceae > Ajuga > Ajuga chamaepitys. The sequence continues at coordinate 7,993,958 of OY282507.1, read as the reverse complement.
AGTTAGCATGTACGATTAAGATAGTAAATATATTAATAAAATTTACACAAACACACACATGTGAATGTCAAAAATGTTGCATAAACTTCAATAGTTTAACTTAATCTTCTATATTTAAGAATTTTCTAATATGAAATTTATCTTTATGTTATTATGATGAATTATTTTGATTGCATTTTTTCGTACAAAGTTTTCATCAATCTTCTATTGATCTCGAGTCAAGATTTTGGATTTCCTAATTAAAATAAGAGAAGATTTTGAGAAACGCATCATAGAGTTTGCATGTGACGTCTTGGCACTACTTCATCACTAATGTTATTTTAGGGAAAATAATAATTTGTCATCTCAACTTTGCATGCTTTTATATTTCGTCATACAAACTTCTTTTGTTACAATTAATTTACCATATGAACTTGCAAGTTGCTGCAAATTATCATCTGAATTTAAATCATTGATTGATCAAAATGATGAGTCACAAACTGGTTAGTTCTTAACCAAAAAAAATATATATATATGATTGTTAGGCAAAACATTGTAATGTATTTTAAAAAGTCTCTAGATAAACAAGTTTAAGTTATTGAAATATAATCTAATAGTAAACAAAATAAGAAAAGAATAAAACGTGTTAAGATCAATGATGGAGATAATGTTAGAAGATTTGATTAGATCTACTATCTGTTAGCTTATATTAGATCTGATATAATTTATCTTTTAGAATATTTATTTTGATTCGTTTCCTTTTAATTATTATGGTAGTGTTTTGTTATTCTAGGGTTCAATTATTAGTATAAATAGGAGTCTCCATTATTGTATTACATGGATGATTTGATATTTTGACAATAGAAAACGGGGTTTGTTCCCATTTTATATCTTTTTCCGGGTATTCCTAGAATCAATGAATTTAGACTCACGTATCATTTTTCTTCTCTTGCTTTTGTCTGCATTAGTTGGTAATCAAAGACCAGTCACGATCTTCGATGATGGTTTCGAGGTGTCAACTGGTTCTTGATACTATTGTAGGCATATAAAATTTGTGCCAATTAAATAGTTAACCGGATATTGGCAAGTGTCCAAATCTTTATTTCTTGGCAATCAAGATAAAATCTTACCAATATAAAAAAAATTACCAATACTTTGGTAATAAAATAAAATCAAGTCATATCTTCCTACCAAAGCCAAGAAGATCACCAAATCTAATCATATATTCCTATCCAAGGAAAGACTCATCACAAAATCAAAATGACTAATCAAATCATGTTATTTTATGTCAAGATGTCATATCCTACACCTATATAAAGGGCCTTGTTTTCATTTCAAGACATACCACAATAGAAGTTGGAGAATCCAAAGCAAAGGCGAAATTCTCTCAAACATTCAAGGTGTCATGTGAAGACATTTAAAGTGTTCAGTCAGAGATCAAAGTGCGAAACCCCTCCGATCGGCGTTTATTTAAGAAAACTATTCATCAAACTCCAAAGCCAACCAAAGAGAAGAATAAGAGGCTTTCAAATAGAGATTATAACATAAATTCTCAAATACATCAATAAATCCCAATTGTGCAATTTATGTTGTTAAAAATTTTGACAAGTTCGGTGGGACAATCTCTACCTCTAATCTCTTCTTTGAAGACAAGTTTGAAGTCCCAAGGAAGAATTATCAATCTTCCATCAATGGTGATGTTTCGGTGAACCATGAAGATGTCATTTCAAACCAAAAGCATGTGGGGGCAAAGCTTCTCCCCGCACTCCAAGTGAAGAAAATAAGACTCAATGCTCTTTGATACGAGCATCAACTGTCCATAATGCTACTGGATACAAGCGAAAACTTATAAAGTCTAAAAATAAAAAAAATGCTCATTGATACGATCCTAAACTGTTTATAATGCTCTTAGATAAAAAAACTTTCTATAGTCCAAAAAAATAAATGATGCTTGTTGATACGAGTTTAAACTATCTATGATGCTCCTAGATGCAAGCCAAAAATATCTATGTCTCTCAAATCAAATTCAAATTAAGACTCCTTGACACGAGTTTAAAATGTCTACCAATCAAATTCAAATCAAAACTCCTTGACACGAGTTTAAAAGTTCTACATATCAAGAATGAATAATCATTGAGACGAGTTTAAGAGGTCTACAAATCAAATCTAAATTAAAGAACTCCTTGATACAAGTACAAACTATCTACAACTCCAAACCTAAATAAGGAATCCTTGATATGAGATAAACTATCTATCAAATCCAAGTACAAATATTAGGCTCCTAGATACGAGTATAAAGTATCTATCAAATCCAAGTCCAAATTGAAGGCTCAAAGATATGAGTATAAACTATCTATCAAATCCAAGTCTAAATTAAAGGCTCCTACATATGAGTATAAACTATCCACATATCTACACAAATCAAAGAAGACGTTGATCTACATAGTGAAAGATTTCGACACTTATTCACTCCAAGGTATGTTATCCGTGAACAAGTCTCGAAGGGTACTTGTAAGCGTATAAAATTTGTGCCCATTCAAATGGTCAATCAGATATTGTCAAGTGTCTAAATCTTTATTTCTTGGCAATCAAGATCAAATCTTGCCAATATGGAAAAGAATTACCAATACTTTGGTAACAAAATGAAATGAAATCATATCTTCCTACCAAAGGCGAGACGATCACCAAATTTAATCATATCTTCCTATCCAAGGAAAGACTTATAAACAAATCAAAATAAACAATCAAATCATGTTACTCTATGGCAAAGAGATTACATCTTACACCTATATAAAGGGTCATGTTTTCATTCCAAGATACACCACAATGGAAGTTGGAGAATCAAGAGCAAAGGCGAAATCCTCTCCAACATTCAAGGTGTCATTTGAAGAAATCAAAGCGTTCTTCGTCAAAGTCCTCCAGAAGCAGTACGATCCAAGATCAAGGTGCGGAGCCCCTTCGATCGCGTTTATCTAAGCAACCTATCCATCAAATTCCAAAGGTAACCGAAAAGAAGAATCAGAGGCTTTTAACTATAGATTACAATATAAAGTCCCAAATAAATCAATAAATTATAATTGTGCAATTTATGTTGTTACAACCATTTTCTATGAGAAGTTGAACGAAGACAAATTTATGCAAATCCACCAATAAATTGATTTGTTGGCAAATGGTCATGATGGTTATGATGGACGACTAATTTTTATGAGCAATTAGATGTCAATAAGACTTTAATTGACGATCTATTTTCCCCATCATGTGAATACTTCTCGGATGAAATTGATGATATAATTTCTCACCATGAAATTATTGATACTTATGTGGAGGTCAGCAATGGTTGTTATGATCAACTACATTTTTATGATGAGAAGTCCAATGAAGATACATCCATCGAGTTTTGGATGTGTTTGTCTTCAAAGCTAAATCAGATTCGATTACTTCCATGCATGGTTGTGGCTGTTGCATTTGTTTTACAGAATTTTGCTCACTTGGTCCATACATTTATGAATGCTATGGTTGATCCATGGGTGCATGAGTATAAAGATGTCCCGACCCGTCTTTGCACATACATGACCTACGCGATTCGAGGACGAATCATTTTTAGGGAGAAGAGAATGATGGAGAATATTAGAAGATTTGATTAGATCTGTTATTTATTAGCTTATATTAGATTTGATATAGTTTATCTTTTAGAATATTTGTTTTGATTTGTTACTTTTTAATTATTATGGTAGTGATTTATTGTTCTAGGGTTCAATTATTAGTATAAATAGGAGTCCAGTATTGTATTAAATGGTTGATTTGATATTTTTATAATAGAAAACGAGTTTTGTTCTCAGTTTATGTCTTTTTCGGGGTATTCTTAGAATCAACAGATTTAGGCTCACGTTTTGTTCTTCTCTCGCTTCTTCATGTATCAGATTGTGAACTTAAAGAATAAGTATGACAATAAATTCTAAAGTACATTAGAAGCTACAATTTAGAGAGAGGAAGACATGGTCAAATAAATATAAAAAGTATAACATAATAATGAAATTTAAGAAATTATATAATTAATAGAGAAAACATGTATTAACACTTTAATATATATAAATATTAATCTTATCATGTTTTACATTTTCTTTTTTCTTTTTTTAGTCATTTTTTAAAAAAAAATTAAATTTACGTAGTCATCAACTTTCTTCACACATTATCTTACGATATTTAACAAACAAATGAAATTTCATTAAGTCTAAACTCTAATTATCGTAGTACACAAATAATAAAAACAATGAATCAAAGATAATACTATGCATGCATGTTTCCCCATATAAAGTTCATGATTATGCTCACAAATTAAGGGACTAAAAGAGAAAGTGAAAAGGAGTGAGATGTTGAGAGTGTCATTCTACGTTCAAATTAATTTAATATTGTAAAAAATTAATAGTTATAAAAAAAATGAGCCCACGTGCAACGCACGTGCTCATTGCTAGTATATATATATATATATATATATAGAGAGAGAGAGAGAGAGAGAGAGAGAGAGAGAGGTTTTAAAAGTCGTTAGGCGGTGAACTGGGGCCTAGCGACTAATCAGGGTCTGGGCGGGACAAATTTGGGTATAGACTTAATTGGACGGAGAAGAATCGGAAAATAAACGTAGGCGGCCAATGAGAACCTAGCAACTAGGCGGGCATTAATGGGAGCTAATTGAGAATTTTTACAACAGAGTATATATATATATATATATATATATATATATATAGTGTTTGTTGTAATTTAGTGAAATAGTAAGTAGTGGAGGACAAATAGAACTGAATTAACCTCAAATTAGCAAATATAAATAATCTGCCCAATTTGGTGTGATTATTTGTCACACATTTTGGGGAAAAGTGGAAATTTGAGACGGACACCCTATCCAACTAGGCTTTGAACCAAACATGAATACTCTTATCCTTACTAATACTCCAACGCAAACAAGGCCTTAGTAAACAAAGGCCTATTATATTTTTGTCCTAAAATGCCCATATTCATTTTTGGGCCTAGGCCCATTAGCCATAAGCTCAGCCTATCATTCTCAATATTTTGACGTTAAAATTGATCGGTTCGGCTCTTTAAAGAGTCAGGTTCTATCTAACTTATTCGACCGATGCAAAACCCGGCATACAGAGAAAATTGAGATGCAACCATTTTTCTGAAATGCATTTATTTGGTAATTCTAGCAAACCCCTGCTTAAGCCCCTTTCCAGTGAAACCTAGCACCGCCTGAGCCGACGGGAGCCACTATTGGCCGCCGCTAATTCGCCGCCGCTGCTAACAGGTGTTCTTTTGCTTCTATTTGCTTCGACTTCTTTTTGCTTTCAACTTCTGCTTAACTTAATTGAGTCGATTTTTTATTTCCCTTTTTCTTTTTGTGGACTTAAATTGGCATTTGTTTTGGGTTGAGAATGTGGTTGGTTCTTAATAAACTGTAAGGGAAGAACATATTGATTGGCTTCTTAGACTGGGGGATAGGAGAAATTTGATAATTTGGTTGTGGAAACAGTTGGATAGTTTTAAGAATTGGTTCCTCGCTTGTTAATGGAGTTATTATATGGCACTGTTGTGTACTGTGGTGGTGTTTTGGTGTTCCATCAACTATCAGGAGGCTTCAGATTGTGAAGATATTAATAATCCTAGTCTTTTGGCATGTGACTGATGTGGATTTATTTGTTAATTTTCTCTGCTTTTAAGTAGAATATAGACATGCGATGTTATATCCTTTTCCATTAGAAAGCTGAAGGCTACAAATGGCTGACAATGGCATCTACATTTGCAGTTTTATAGAGCTATGGATGATAGTCTGTATGATGAGTTTGGCAACTATATCGGACCTGAAATTGAGTCCGACCAAGAGAGCGACAGGGAGGAGGAAGAGGAGGAACTCCCTGACAGGAACGAGGATGAGGAGCCTGTGTCTGATGATGAACGTGGCCCTGGAAAACCAAATGGGTGGCTAACCACTAATGAGGATGTTGATATGGATGGGCAGATCGTCCTAGCAGAGGACAAGAAGTACTACCCAACAGCTGAGGAAGTTTATGGTGAAGAAGTCGAAACTTTAGTCATGGATGAAGACGAGCAGCCTCTTGAACAACCTATTATAAAGCCTGTGAAAAATCTTAAGTTTGAGTTGGGGGTTAAGGATTCATCAACTTATGTATCAACGCAGTTTCTCTTGGGACTTATGTCAAATCCTATGTTGGTGAGGAATGTTGCTTTGGTTGGCCACCTTCAGTGTGGGAAGACAACGTTCATGGACATGTTGGTTGAGCAGACTCATCACATATCAACTTTTGATCAGAACAGTGAGAAGCATATGAGGTACACAGATACAAGGATAGATGAGCAGGAGAGAAGGATATCCATTAAGGCAGTTCCTATGTCACTTGTTCTAGAGGATAGCAATTCAAAATCATATCTCTGCAACATTATGGATACACCTGGTCATGTGAACTTTTCTGATGAGATGACTGCTGCTCTCAGGCTTGCTGATGGTGCAGTGTTAGTTGTAGATGCTGCTGAAGGAGTGATGGTAAGTTTTCTCATCAGTCATTTCTGGTATATTTTTCTTCCATTTTAATTATTTTGAGTAGACTTGAAGTCCTTTTGCTCATATATGCAGCCTCTATCTATATTTATCTACTTTCCACTTTGTTAACAGGTAAACACAGAGAGGGCAATACGCCATGCAATCCAGGATCGTCTCCCCATAGTAGTTGTAATAAACAAGGTGACATCTTCATCTCAGTGGTGCCATATGAGGCACAATGTTTCTATTATGATTTTCATTGAAGGTTTGGTCTTTCTGTACTACGTCTCACCTTTAAAAAAAATATATATAATCAGGTTGATCGATTGATAACTGAGCTCAAGTTGCCTCCAAAGGATGCCTACCATAAGCTAAGGCATACGATTGAAGTCATCAACAACCACATAACAGCTGCTTCTTCTACTGCTGGCAACGTTCAAGTTATTGATCCTGCTGTTGGAAATGTTTGTTTTGCAAGTGCTAGTGCAGGATGGTCATTCACCTTGCAGTCGTTTGCTAAGCTATATGTTAAGCTCCATGGTATTCCGTTTGATGCTAGTAAGTTTGCCTCTCGCCTTTGGGGTGATTATTACTTCGAATCTGATACCAGAAGTTTCAAGAAGAAACCACCTGCTAGTGGAGCAGAACGGTCCTTTGTCCAGTTTGTGCTTGAGCCTCTTTATAAATTATACAGTCAAGTGATTGGAGAACATAAGAAGAGTGTGGAGGCTACACTTGCAGAACTTGGTGTGACTTTGAGTAATGCAGCTTATCGTTTAAACGTTAGGCCTCTGTTAAGGTTAGCATGTAGCTCAGTTTTTGGTAGTGCCACAGGCTTTACAGACATGTTGGTTCATCACATTCCCTCTGCTAAAGATGCTGCACCTCGGAAAGTCGAGCACATCTACACTGGGCCAAAGGATTCCACAATTTATCAGGCCATGGAGGAATGCGATGCGTCAGGTCCTCTAATGGTAAATGTAACAAAACTCTATCCGAAATCGGACTGCAGTGTCTTTGATGCCTTCGGTAGGGTCTACAGTGGGGAAATTATGACAGGCCAGACTGTACGTGTACTGGGAGAAGGCTATTCTCCAGATGATGAGGAGGACATGACAGTGAAAGAAGTGACAAAACTATGGGTCTATCAAGCTCGTTATAGGATTCCCATTAGCAAAGCCCCTCCTGGTTCTTGGGTTCTCATTGAAGGTGTTGATGCTTCTATTATGAAGACCGCCACTCTTTGCAATATGGAACATGATGATGATGTGTACATATTCAGGCCCCTCCAGTTTAACACACTTCCTGTGGTGAAAACTGCAACTGAGCCTTTGAATCCCAGTGAGCTGCCAAAAATGGTGGAAGGTCTACGAAAGATCAGCAAGAGCTATCCATTAGCAATTACAAAGGTTGAAGAATCTGGGGAGCATACAATTTTAGGCACTGGGGAATTGTACTTGGATTCTATTATGAAGGACCTGAGGGAGTTCTATTCAGAAGTGGAAGTCAAGGTGCTAACTCTTTCCTTATTATACTTTTATGAAAGTGTTGCTATTAATATTTCAAGCTGAAAATGGTGCTGGCTTTTCCTCTGATTTTTCCTCACAATGCCAAATAGGTGGCTGATCCTGTCGTCTCATTCTGTGAAACGGTTGTTGAGTCGTCTTCGATGAAATGCTTTGCTGAAACTCCAAACAAGAAAAATAAAATTACAATGGTAAGTAAGCAATATGATATCAAAGATCAGTATTTAGAATTATAACTTATTTATGAGTATGATTATGACATCTCGACCCAGATTGCAGAGCCATTGGAGAGAGGGCTTGCTGAGGACATAGAGAATGGTGTTGTAAGCATTGACTGGCCACGAAAGAAGCTAGGTGACTTTTTCCAAACAAAGTATGACTGGGATTTGCTTGCGGCGCGTTCTATTTGGGCATTTGGTCCTGATAAACAGGTTAGTTGCGTGCATCCCTCAGCAGTTTTCTAGTTAATCGCTTGTGATGGGTAATGGCTGTAGCTGTCGTTATGTTTCCTGTCCTATAGCGTTCTTGGTTTAGTGGATTCTTTACATGTCCTGTTTTAGTTAAAAGTTGATTATGATGTATTTCAATGTTATCAGGGGCCTAATATCTTGTTGGATGATACGCTGTCTAGTGAAGTTGATAAAGGCTTGCTTAATGCAGTCAAAGATTCTATTGTTCAAGGGTAGGTAGTCTAATATCATGCATTCTCATGATCTTTTATCCTTATTGTTGCACTAACACAATGTGAACAGGTTTCAATGGGGGGCTCGGGAAGGCCCTCTATGTGATGAGCCAATCAGAAATGTAAAATTCAAAATAGTTGATGCCAAAATTGCTCCTGAGCCATTGAATCGTGGAACTGGTCAGATCATTCCAACTGCTAGGCGTGTTGCTTATTCAGCTTTCCTTATGGCTACCCCTAGACTCATGGAACCAGTATACTATGTGGAGGTAAGTATAATCTGATTCTGATTTGTAGTACTGCATATACTATTAGAATATTATCTATGCACATTATTTGGTGAGTGGTTTTTTGGTGCATGCGTACCTAGAACTGGTAGGTTCTTAGAGATAACGAGAAAGGAAATATCTCGGCATACACGATGTCATACACATTAAATCCCATGGATGGTTCCTGAATTAGCTAATACCTTCCTCTGCATCAACTTATTCTATCTATTACTGAGAGACTTCATGGATATTTTGATCAGATACAAACTCCAATAGATTGTGTTTCTGCGATATATACGGTGTTATCACGTAGGCGTGGTCATGTCACTGCTGATGTTCCACAGCCAGGGACCCCAGCCTACATTGTTAAGGTTTGAGCCTATTGCACTAGTTTACCACTATTCATGCTATTTGGTTTTTGCAACTTTTTTCTTTTTGTAGTAATTGCCCTTCTATATTTCCAGGCATTTTTGCCTGTGATAGAGTCGTTTGGTTTTGAGACGGACCTGAGGTATCATACACAAGGGCAGGCATTTTGCTTATCAGTGTTTGATCACTGGGCTATCGTCCCTGGAGATCCGCTGGATAAAAGTATAGTTCTACGCCCGTTGGAACCAGCTCCCATTCAGCATTTGGCTCGTGAATTTATGGTGAAGACTAGGCGTCGTAAGGTATTATAGCCCCTCTTCCCTCACTGCTTGCTTCTCTTCTCACATGGTGATGCATCTCCTGGTGTTTAACACCATTTAAACATGTCTGCTTTTACTACTATTGGTTCTTGCCTTGCAAGATCTGAAGAAGTTAATTATTCTTAACACTTCTATATTTCAAATAATCTTGCGTTTCGATTTATGCAACTCCTTGGATTCTAGGATATTGGGCTCATGGTAGAATATGTCCTTCAGCCTCAAACTAAATGAAAGAAAGTATCTAAGTTGGTTGTCTGGAGGTGCTCCAGGGCTCGAAATACACTCTCTCTCTGTTTTATGCCAATGTTTGCATGCCCATATGGAAAAAACTCAGTAACGTTGAATAGAAAGTCAATGTAACATGGACCATTAATTGTGAGTTTGCCATTGGTTTTGTCAGGGAATGTCGGAGGACGTAAGCATCAATAAATTCTTTGATGAGGCAATGGTTGTTGAACTAGCTCAGCAGGCCGCGGATCTTCATCAACAAATGATATGAAATATAGCTGATTCATGAGCACAACTTTGGAACGTGATCAATAGAAGTTAAGTTGTATAACATGTACTGTGAGCATTGTTGGTTGAGAATCTTGTTACTTGTCCAAGGAGATAAATGGCGCTAAGAGATTATGTATTACTACAGTATACTGTTGAGCAGCTTAATCTAGTAACGGCAAATTCTAATTTTGTCTGTGTAACTTATCTAGAAATTATTGAAGATGTATCCATAGAGTGTTTCTTTCTGCCTGGTATTCGATTTTGCTTCTGAAAGAGTTGATTCATGTATAACTTTGGTATACTATTTGCTACATGGACCATTTGCGCAGAAGTATGTGTATCTATGTTTATATGTAAATAGGGGGAATACTATGTTAACTTGTGGGTAGTCTTTGCCTCGGTGGGATTTTCTATTCCAAACTGTGTTTGATCTTGTATTCCATAGTATTTACAACATGACGTGTGTATAAAGTGACATCACAAATATAAACATGGCAAGTAGAAAGAATATGAAATACAAGATGAACACAATTTGGATTTAGAAGATACTGAGTCTCTGCAGTAACATGACACAACAAATAGTCGAACAAATCTGTTGACTTTTTAAATGCATCCCTATGTTAACACATTCAGTGGACTCTACGCTGCTCACGCGTAGTATGAATATCCATGTTTGTAGATGGTCGATAGTGCATATTGTTGGGTTTAATCTTGTTTGGTAGGCCGCCAATGAACCAGCTTGCCTTATTTTAGTAGGGTTTTATTAGGTTAGAACACACTGATCAAGATAATATGAATTCGTTAGAAAATAAAACTAAAATATGCGCTTTCTCAGAGGATTTCTCTTGTGGACCAATTAAATCCGTGCAAGTATCATCATTTATACTTAAGGGTATTACATGTTGTGGGTAAATGTATCATGGGAATGTATCACTTAATACATTTATCCAGAACAAGTGATACCTTTGCATAAATCGTGATACTCACCGTGCAACTGGTGCATATGAGATGAGCACTATTACATCAATAATAACATTTTTTTCTTTTTTTCTAAAGCCGTAAGAACATATTTTTTACAACAATTAACATATAATATGTAGCATAATGTAATTAATATACGATTTATGCGAACGATAAACAAACATTGAATGAAAATTAAATGATAGCAATTTTATTTAAATTATTTTTTGTTTGTTTTGTTTGCGAACAAGTTGGTCTTTTGACCATTTTAGGTTGAAGTTAGACATATTCATCAAGTGGGGTTTGTCAGGGTAAAAGCGAACGACTTCTTCACCTACAATTGTCTTTAAAAAGACCAAATCTCACTTGAATGAAAAAGAAAGACAAGTCAAAGACATCTTTTTTTCTGAAAATGAGACGAAGGCCGCACAAAGAGTTGCGACTCTGTACACGATATGTGTGATATTTTTAAAATAAATTGTGCGTGAACAATTTCACAAACTTATCGGCTATGTTTGTTTATGTTATGAGGGGTTCGGAAATAAATATATATATATATATATATATATATATATATGTTGTGTTTGTTTGTGAGTTGAATATGAAAGAAAATTATAGGCCTATAAATAAGATTGAAAATTTGATCGGTATTTACATGCTGATTCATAAACAAACATACGGCTGGGACCGAGGCATCCTTTGACATTGCTTTTGTTTCTAATGCTTACTGACTTGGAGCTCAGCTGTTTTGACTTTGAGGAAGGATAAAACTAAAGCGTTCTCACCATGCTCAGATATAAATTGGCCAATGAAAATTATGGTCCATTCAACTAGTTGATCTTCTTTTATAAAATACATAAAATTTATATATTAATCTCAACGCAACTATTCTTTAGGTATCATAAAATTAACAAACGTAGGCTCAAACCTTTTCATTTAAAAAAAAATCGTCGCTTTCAACTTTCGATTTCTTAATTAGGTGTTCCTGAAATTACCTGTTAGGTAGAATTCTACATCTGGAAATAAAACCTAATTATCTCTGGTACGCTTCTGTGTATCCTGCATAATTATATCATCATCCATTATTTGATATTCCAGTAATTCCACTGAAACCAAGCATTATTATTACTTCCAATTGAAGTGCATTATTAATTCTAGGGATGCATATTGAACTCGAATCTATTGAACTGTATCGAAAATTGAGTTAAAAGTACATTGAATCGAAAAAGAATCGTGACTTTTAATCAGAAAAAATATAATATAGTTCTTGATATTTAGTAATTTCCCTACGTTGAACCTACCAAACTATACCGAACTGACTTGAACTGTCCTATACAAAAAAATCGAGATCACAAGATATATATTTTAATAATTTTATATAATTTATAAATTTTTTGCATAATTTTCATAATTACTACTTTTGGACCAAACTTACTTAAACGTATATATATGACTTGATGTTTATGTAAACATAAATTTTAATTTTAGTTACAAGAGAGTATCTTGATTCCTAAATTTTGTTTTCCAACTTTAACTTTAATTTTAAAAATCTTGAAAAGTCCTTGCAAAACTGATTATGTCATATTGAACCAAACCGCCTCACTAAATCCTGTAGATCTTAATGTACCAAATTGTCACGAATTTCGTGATGGTTCGGTGCAGATCCTTATAAGTTTTGGTTCAGTTCCGATTCTTAAATTTTAAGAGTACTAAACTTTGGGACGATACTGAATTTTTTTTCCCGTATCGTAATGTCCGTTACACATCCCTAATTATTGTTCACAAATCTAAGGTGGTGTTTGGTCTAAGCTTTGAGGGATTATTCGTGGGATAATTGGCTATACTGAACCTACTGCGGTAAATTGGGGCGTTTGTTTTGAGTAGTTGTTGAAGGATTTATATATTTAGTAGAAAAATTGATATGGTATGTTATTTAGGTTGTTATTTGATGATTGATTAATCATCAAAGTAGGTATTGAGAAGTGTGATTGATTATTGATGAGTGATATTTGGTTGTTTGTCTAATATTTTTTTTTATATGTACAAAATTATGAATAAAATATTTTTTCTTTTGTATTGTTGTAGTATTTATAAATAAAATACTCGAAAAAATTAATACGTAATTTTTTTGAAAAAAGATTGAGAATAATTAATCGGAATGTATGCGACAATGTTGAGTCCGCAATTTGTGTTGTCAAATCATAATTTTTAATTTAGAATTCGAATACATGGGTATTGAAGTGCACCTGTTGTTTTCCCCCCTAAAAATTATAAGAGTATACAATGGTGATACATTTAATGGAAGCAATTAATAGAAATAAAAAAAATTAAACAAAGGAAAAATAGATCTCAATGTTCACAATTTTAATAAATAAAGCACAATATTTTAATAATTAATGATCAAATCACACCCTATTAAAATTTTAATAATTATAACCTTCCTCTAATTTTCCCGCTAAATGTTTGTCCATGTAGTTGCAGACTTACATGGTAGAAATTACTAATAAAATAAATAAAGTTATGTTGTCTCATCTTTCCAATAACTTTCAGCGGGAACACTTATCTACTTCTATTATAAAAGTGTGAGTTGTTTCTTACAAAATTTGATTTGCCTATTATATCCTTAATGAATTTTAATTTTTAAGGTTAGTTTGGTAACTATATCTTTAAAGTTTTATTTATAAACTATATCTTTGAATATTTATTTTTTATATAGTTAGACAAAATTTGATTTGCCTATTATATTATTAATGAATTTTAGTTTTTAAGGTTGGTTTATTAACTATATTCTCAAAGTTTTATTTATTTGGTTAGAGCCCTATATAGTTCATCTATCAATTCATAGTATATATATATTTTAATAATATACATAATATTATTATTTTTATTTTTAAGTTTCTTTATAAATTTCTTATCTCTTTTATAATGAGATTCGTTTATATAATTGTCAAATATATATATATATATAGAAAAAGAAAAAAACCATTAATTAGCAAAATTTTAAGGCTAATTTAGTAACTTTATTTTTTAAAGTTTTATTTATTTAGTAAGATTCATTTTATAATTGAAATTCATCTCTCAAGTCTCAACTTATGAAATTTTCTATCACATTTAATATCATATATAGTTCGACTGATGATATAAGCTGAACCTAAATATTCATAATATATTATTATTTATTTGTGGTAAAATACATTATATTCTTTTTATTTGTTTATATTTTATTCGATTCTTCATAAATTTCTGATAATTTTTCTAAGGGTTAATTTCCAAAAGCAACCTGTACTTTGCGGGTTTTTACACTTTGCAACCTAAAGAATTTATTTTTTCCGATTGGAACCTGTATTATGCGTTTTTCTTCAATTTGCAACCTCCGACTATATTTTCCGGCATGTATAGGCCATGTGCCTAGCACATGCCAAAGAGACCAACAAGGTGCTGACATGTGGCCACCAATTAAAATTTAAAAATAAAATAAAATAACATATATATATATTTCTAAAAATTCGAAAAATAAAAAATCCAAAATAGCATGACATATATTTTTAAAAATTCATAAAATTTATTTTAAATTAAAAAAGTCATTTCAGAAAAATAATTTTAAAATTCTAATAATATATTTAAAATTTTAAAAATTATGTTAAAAATTCTAAATATTCAGAAAATTTAAAGAGTAAAATTCTGAAAATTATTGTAAAAATTCTAATATAAATATATATTTCTAAAAGTTTGAAAAATAAAAAATCCAAAAAATAGCATGAGATATATTTTTAGAAATTCAGAAAAATTATTTGAAATTAAAAAATTTATTTCAGAAAAATAATTTAAAAGTTCTAAAAATGTATTTAAAATTTTAAATATTTAGAAAATATAAAGAGTAAAATTCTGAAAATTATTGAAAAAATGCTAATATAAATATATATTTCTAAAAATTTGAAAAATTAAAAATCCAAAAAATAGCATGACATATACTTTTAAAAATTCAGAAAAATTATTTGAAATTAAAAAAGTTGTTTCAGACCTAAACCCTAAAATTAAAATTATTTTTAAAAAATGTTATTTTATAAAAATAATTTAAAAATTTTATTTCTGAAACAACTTTTTTAATTTCAAATAATTTTTCTGAATTTTTAAAAATATATGTCATGCTATTTTTTGGATTTTTAATTTTTTGAATTTTTAGAAATATATATTTATATTAGAATTTTATAAAAAAAATTAGAATTTTATTCTTTAAATTTTTTTAATATTAAGATTTTTTAATAGAGTTTTTAAAATTTTAAATACATTTTTAGAATTTTAAATTATTTTTCTGAAATAAATTTTTATTTCAAATAATTTTTCTAAATTTTTTAAAATATATGTCATGCTATTTCTTGGATTTTTAATTTTTTGAATTTTTAGAAATATATATTTATATTAGAATTTTTACAATAATTTTCAGAATTTTACTCTTTAAATTGTCTGAATATTTAGAATTTTTAACATAATTTTTAAAATTTTAAATACATTTTTATAATTTTAAAATTATTTTTCTGAAATAACTTTTTTAATTTAAAATAAATTTTATGAATTTTAAATACATTTTATGAATATATGTCATGCTATTTTTTGGATTTTTTATTTTTCGAATTTTTAGAAATATATATATATGTGTTATTTTCTTTTCTTTTTTTTTTAATTTTTATTTGTGGCCACATGTCAGCACCTTGTTGGTCTCTTTGGCATGTGCTGGGCACATGGCCTATACATGTCGGAAAATATAGTCGGAAGTTGCAAAGTGAAGAAAAACGCATAATACAGGTTCCAATCGGAAAAATAAATTCTTTAGGTTGCAAAGTGTAAAAACCCGCAAAGTACATGTTGCTTTTGGAAATTAACCCTTTTTCTAATTGGTTTCTTCTATAATTGAAGAGAAATGAGAAAGATCGATTAGCACAAATGTACTTATAATAAGTAAAATTACTTTAGTATATGATTCTCAGGATATTGAATAATTGAAGTTACACAAAAGATATTTATGTATTTATAAGAAAATTATAGAAATTTAAACGTATTATAGGACTTTAGTAACTTCAAAGTTTGACTTATTTACTAGGATAATGATTCCAAGACTTTTAATTTCGAATAATGGTACTTTAGAGTTATTTAGATATTAAATGTTTGCAATGCTATTAAGTTTTGATGTTTTCATGGTGAAAAAAATACTAAAAAGGTTTTACGATTAGCAACAACAAGAAAAAAATTATACACATAAAATTAGAACAATTGAATAATAGTGAAAGCTCTTATTTATCATTTTTCATTTTAGAGATGTTTTTTTTTTAGTTTACTTTTTATTTTTAATTTAGGTACGTAGTTATAAGATATATACTCATTCTACTGATCATAACAAAACAAAAAAAAAAAAAAAAAAGAATTGACAGGACAACTATAGTGTATCATATTCCTTTTATTTACTCTTAAATTTTATGAACCGATTCTTTCTCCTTTCTCTACAATTGTAAAAGAATCCAATTAGAAGAACTATATGAAATTTATGAAGAACTGAAGAAAGTATATTAAAAAATTAAAAATAATATAATATATATTACTAAAAAAGAATAAGAATATAAGATATTATGAATATTAGAGTACTTTAGTTTATGGTTCTCAAAATTAAAATATATACAAAAGATATTTATATATGTATAAAAAATTATAGAAAATTAAGCATAGTTTAATAGGAGTTTAATAGCTCCAAACTTTGACTTCTTTGTTAGGATAATAACCACAAGAATCTTAATTAACTTGCAATAGTGGTATACAATAAAGATATTTAGGTACTGAATGTTATATTAAGGTTTTGTGTTTTCATGACGAAAAAGTACTAATAGATTTTAGGATTAGCAACAAGAAGAAAAAACAATATACATAAAAATTAGAACAATGAATAATATTGAAAGCTCTTATTGATTTAATTTATCATCTCTAATTTTTTGGAGATAATTTTTAGTTTACTTTTTTTAATTTAGGTACGGTACGTAGCTATAACATATATATATACTCATTCCAATAACTACAACAAAAAATATGTTGACAAGACAACGATAGTGTATTATATAATATTTAATTTACCACAATATATGAATGACTCAAGATTAATGATACTTATATGATAAAATATTTAAAATATGTAAAATATAATATGATTTCAATAGTTATAAGTTTGACTTCATAGTCGAATAATAGACACAAGATTGTTGACATATGATTGTACTTATATTTTTTTTATTATATAGAAATGATTGAAAGTTAAATTAAAAAAATGTCATTAATTTTTTTTTGGAAAAAATAGATGAGATTAAATTAAATCTTTTAGTCTGTATAAAAAATGTAAACATTATATGTCTGAACAATGTGTAAATGATTCACAATGATTTATATTACTATGTATAAATTATTAACAAATTCTTACATAGTATTTGGTCATAAATAAAACAACCAACTCTTATTATAAATATAAATTAGAATAATACTTATCTAATAGTAACAATTTATTTGTCGAAATTTGAATATTATAAATTTGCTACTTGCAATAATCTCCCTAAATTTTTAAATTATTGAAGTATAAATATTACAACATTGAGAAACAATAGTAGAATTTATATAAGTTATCTAATGAAAAATAAAATTTAAATATACAATATTTAGACTAAAGTATAAACTATTGAATTGATCAAGGATTAGAGCATAGTAACTTAAACTTCATTATAATATAAACTTGAAGCAAGTACTAAAATCCAAGAATAAAATGACTTGCATGTGAAATTGCTAAGATTATATTTTTAAATTGACTTTTGAGTGAGTAAAAAGACATGTTAGGAAATTGTATGTGTTTTTGTGTATACCACTTTATCAAAGTCCAACAATAGAAAATAATATCAAAACAATTGAATAAGAACTATATGATGATAAAATGAATAGAAGTGAGAAAATGCATTGTGAAGAAAGATAACACAAACTTATGAATAGACTTTATTATTAGTAGATATAACTTTATTAACATAATAAATAACATTATAAAAAAAATAGCGTAAAAATTATAAATATTAAGGGTCTAAGTGAATTTTTATTATTAAAAAAATTATAATAGACGAGTCTAGGTAATATAATAAAAAAAATCAAAGAATAAACTAATATGATAGAGTCAGACATATTACACTATGAGAAAAGAATACAAAAACAAAAATTAAATATCTATATTATAGGTAGATGTACATACAAGTTAATTATTACAATGTAGTATTTCAAAATTTGGATTAAACTAGGCATACATTTAGCCTTACTGTTTAAATTTAGATTAAACTAGCAATATATATGTTTATACGCTAAATTTCTTTGTATGAACGTTACTAAGTAAATATATATCCAATTATATATTATATTTATTTTCAATGATTTTAGAATAATGAAATCGATATACTTCATAAGTAACATTTATAAACATTACAACAAGGGAAAATAATAATTGATTTACGAATTAAAAAAGTATACGATAAAGTCATATATATATATATATATATATATATATATATATATATATATATAAGATGAAAAAGATGGAGGAAAGCGGTAAAAGTAGCTTATATATGAAATTAGTAAAAGATTTATATGATAATATAAAAACTATAAATGCATTGGTAGTGATATTGTGTAAATTAAATACTGTTGGTTTATACAATGGATCGATTTTATTCAAATAAGTCTATAAGTTGAACGTTTTTAACCACATACCATGATGTAATTTTAGTAGACCAAAGAAAAAATTGTTATGTTAGAAACTTGGAGAGAGACATAAAAAATCACAAGGTTTATAATAATTGGAGTTTAGACCGAAGTGTGAAATTTTATCGTACTAATAAGAGAAATAATAAAATGGCAAACGTAAAAATTAGTGGACATGAATAGTTGCAATTAAATATTTAAGATCTAACATTAAACAAATTATTAAATCAATAAAAATATTATATATATATTTTTAAGCATATGTAATAACTTGATAAATAAATTTACTATGCTATATAAATTATAGGGTACAATAAAGAATAAAAAAGAACGATAAAAAAATAATGAACTAAGTTGTACCGTGAATGATTCAATTGTACTATGTGAATGAGTATCACATAATTAAACTAAAACCTGCTGAAAAATAAAGAAAGTGAAATGTGAATGTTAATATTAACTTGACAATAGATTAGAAAAATAATTACGTCGAATAGAGTACGGTATACCCTAAATAAAAAATAAAATGAGAGAAATAAAATCGAAATGCGTGGTTTAAACATGTATATATAAGACTTTTAAATGGATGTGCAATGTTTGAAAAAATTAGGAGTATTTCACTATAACTAAATAAGGAATTAAAGACATTACAAATTAGTTAAAAAAATTATTATATTTTATATAGATTGTAGCATGTGTCTTGATTGAAGATTGTGAGACACTATGTATATAGTCAACCTTCCATAAAAAATATGATTTATTTTGTAATTATACTATAGTAGAATTTTTATTTTAAATCACATAATATTTAAATTTCGCATTGCATTGAGAAGATAATTAAGGAAAATTGAAATAAGCAATCTTAAATCGATATGTAAATTATATTAAAGAGGGTTATACTTAATAATAATAATAAAATTAGAAAATAACTTTCATAACAAAAGTTGGATGTTTGACCTTGATACTAAGTTGCTGGAAGTTTTTCCTCACATTAAAATATGTAAAGAATTTCATGTGCAAATGTATATTGAAATCGAAATTATTTATTAGAGAATTATAGAAAAATATGTTGGGCCTAATATTTTGTGAGTATATAAACAAATAATTGACTTATGGATGCCAGTTGATGATATAATGAGACAATTAAAAAGTGTTTTTCTTCAAATGTCATATGCCTAATTATTCCGTATATAGTTTTTCAATCATCGTATATTTTATTCAAGATATATTAATGATGATCGAATCAGTGTATTATAAGAAGTAAACAATAGTTTGAATAAATCAAACTTTACATGTATAAATAGAAAATCTTGTAAGACTAAATATTTCTACAATATATCATGGTATGTCGTTTTTTACGAATCTTTTAACGTTAATTATTATAACTTATTTATTAAGATTAAGGTTATTTTTTTTTTTTTCTCTTTTGTGATTCTTTTAGTTTTTAGTTGATTCAAAATTATGTTTGTTCAATGGATTAATTTTTATTACATTGAATAATCTACGAAGTTATGTATATATATTATAGTGATCATAATGTACAATTATTTTATGTTCAAATTAATTTTTTTAATAAATAATAGTAAAAAATTATAACCACGTCCACGTGCAACGCACGTGCGTAGTGCTAGTTCACTAAAAGGGCAAGAATCATCAAAATTTCTTTTCTTTTCCATAATCACAAATCCAAACATACCAAACAAAAAATACCGATCTCCATCTTTGTTTGCTTTAGAGAAGAAAGAAAAAGTTATGTTTGTCGTCCACATCCAAATTCGACTTTTCGATTATTTTGATGAAGGGATCTCCATTTAATTTTCCGAAGTATTTTCCTTTTTTCTCGAGTACATTTTTTCAGGAGTAGGAACACATCCGTGTCATCTTTTATTCACCTATAAAATGCGGCACTCAGTTCTAGGGATACTGGAATGGTTTGAGCTCGCGGGGCGGAACTTAATCCTTTTGAAAATATTCAGGTTTAGATTTATCATATTGTCGGTCCGATAAAAATGGTCCGCTACCCTCGAAAATTGCTAGGGCTAACCCGAAAGCTTCTAGGATTGGCCTGACTGTCATCCCTATTAGTTTGTACGGTTTAAGTATTTTTTTTTTTTATTATTATTATACTCTAATTTTCTCAATAATATAAGGGTCCCTATTAGTTTGTACGCTTTAAGTAATTTTTTTTTTTTTTTTTTTTTTTATTATACTCTAATTTTCTCAATAATATAAGGGTCCATTTGGATGGAGGGATTTGATGAGTGGATTTGGAAATCCATCATCAAATCTACCCAACTTATTTGGCTAAAAAAATCAAATCAAGGGATTTTAATTCTTCTAAATTTCTAATTTATTTTGAATGGATTTCAAATCCATCCAACAATCTAGTCATTTATAAATTCATTCTACATCTCATGTACGTATATCCATATTATTACACACATTTCACACACTACACACACAACAGATTACACATATCACACGCACACACACTTCACACACATACTACCACACACTTTACATGCATTTCACACATTACATACACTTCACACATACCATTATTACACAAGCGCGCGCGCACACACACACACACATACATCACACACACTTCACATCACAGACTACACACACATACTACACGTACACACTACAGATATATTGGACATACTTCACGCGCACACATACACACTTCACACACAATACACACACTTTCATTATCATCATCCTTTCAAAAATATTAAGAAATAACTGAAAAAAGGAAAAGTTTAAACAATTCAAATCTACTCATTTGAATTTAAACATCCAAATAAGGGATTTGAAATAGATTTGAAATGAGTGGATTTCCAAATACGAAAAATTGGAAATCAAATCCTTTGCTTTCCAATCCTTCAATCCAAACACAACCTAAATGTTTTTTATGCTTCATCTTACTTGTAGAAATTTGAAGCTCATTTCTTGAACCTTTTGTACTTGATAGTTATGATAGTTTTATCTCAATAGTATGATAGCTTTATGTTAAACTTTTTCTTTTTATCATGTATATGAACATGAATGATGCATAGTCTTGACTATATTATGTCGTTTTATCATGTATTTACACGAATGATTATTTTATTTAATATTTTAAGCCTTAATTGTTTATATATTAGAATTGCTAAAATTGTTGAAATTCTGTGTATATATATAATTTTGAAAGTTTGACTCGTAATTCAAGAATGAACCAGATTAATCTGAAAATCAATAAAGTTAAGGTTAGATTCATCATATTATCGGCCTGATGAAATGACCCGATAGGCCCGAGGCTATAAGCCCGAAAACGGTTAGAAGTGCCACGTATATGGAGTCCTTTAGAGTAAGTAAAATATATTATATCTCCTATGTAGTAGGAGTGGTAAATCATTGATAGATATGGCTATAACTACTGAAGAAAGATGGACAGAAAAGAAGGAACGATTTGAGATGAGCATGGAAGTGAGTGGAGATGCGACGACGTTCATGACTGATGCCGTGGACTACAATGGCGGTCCAGCTGAGAGTTCCACCACTGGTGGTTGGGTCGCTGCCGCCTCAATTGTTGGTATTAATTTTTATGGTTCTAGGTTTTCAATAATTCTGTCAATGCATGAAAAGTACATGTATGAATTACTTCTCCTTGTTCATATAATATAATATGCTGCTGTATTATTTGGTTCAAAAGAAGATATTTATGCATGTTGGGTCGGTGATGATTGGATTGGCAGGCAATGAAAACTCATTATGAACTAAAACAGAGCCTAAATGGCATTGATACTTGTTGTTTGACAGTTGTTGAGTTGTGTGAGAGGCTGTCAACAATGGCTATAGCGGTTAATCTGGTGACGTATCTTACTGGCACGCTGCATCTATCCAGCGCAACGTCGTCCTCCATAGTATCCAATTGGGGTGGAATCACTTTCCTTTTAAGCCTATTTGGAGGCATTCTTGCAGATTCTTTCTTAGGCAGATATTGGACAATCCTCATATTTGCAAATGTTCACATGCTGGTAACCAACTCTCGTCATATATACAACATTTTTTCTTAATCAAGACCATGTCACACACTTAGGGTGTTTGCAATCAATTCATACAACTTATAGAAAACCTAAATAGAGTGTTCTCATTTAAATAAAATCCATAGATTAGTAAATCTCTCCGTGTTGTTCCATCAATTTCATTTTGAACTAAGTTCCATTGATTTCAAATAATTTTACTTATCAAAATCCTGATGAAGGTAGTATGCTACAGGGCTCGTGCTTGTTAGCCATTTCAACGGTTCTACGCAAACTGAGGCCGCCGCCTTGCAATCCTACTTCACCTAACGATTGCAAAGAAGCCACTGGTCTCCAGATGGCAGTGTTCTATTCGTGTATCTATACAATATCAGTAGGACTAGGTGGGATTAAATGCAGCGTATCTGGTTTTGGAACGGATCAGTTTGATGAGAAAGACGACAAGGAAAAAGCCCAAAAGGCAAATTTCTTCAATAGGTTCTACCTTTATATCAGCATTGGGACCCTCCTAGCAGTTACAGTCTTCATATATATTCAAGACAAAGTGGCTAGAGTGTGGGGATATGGAGCTTGTACTATATTGATGCTACTCGCTGTCGGGATATTTCTCTCCGGTACTAGAAGGTACAGATATAAACAATGTCTTGAAAGCCCCATTGCTCAAATTTTGCAAGTCTTGGTGGCTGCTGTCAGAAAGAGGAACCTCAATTTCCCATCCGACATGCAACAATTACATGAAACTCGTTTCGACGACTTCAGAATACCTCATACTAGTCCATTCAGGTATACTCGTGCCATTTTTGCAGAAAATTGAGTGGTTTCTTATGATGGTTGCTTACATATCAGTGAGCATATATAGAACTTTGAAATTGGCAGGTGGTTGGACAAGGCAGCAGTCTTGAATAATGATGATAATGCAATGCTGGAATCTGCAACTCCAAATCCATGGAGACTGTGCTCGGTGACAAAGGTGGAGGAGGTCAAAATGATGATTAGATTATTACCAATTTGGGACACAACGATCATGTTTTACGTGATTCATGCGCAGATGATAACTTATGCAGTGCTGCAAGCCAAAACTATGGACAGGACAATCGGGTCGTTTATAGTCCCAGCAGGCTCATTCAGTGCCTTCTTCATCGGAGCCATAATGGTCGCTCTCGCCATTTATGATCGTTTAATTGTTCCTCTTTGGAGAAAGAATAAGGGGACTCCAGGTACAGCTTTCTTTTCAAAACCTTAGTGACCCCATTAAATCATCAACCTTTGGTCTAAACCGCTTGTCTGGATTCAGGTTTAACACATCTGCAGAAAATCGGATTAGGCCTCTTTATTTCCATAGCAGCAATGGCCATTGCTGCAATAGTGGAAAACAGAAGATTAAAAAGTGCAAAAGCGAGCAACAGCAGCGGCAATGGTGGCACGACACTGCCAATAAGTGCGTTTTTATTGGTTCCTCAGTTTGCGTTGGCAGGCGCCGCAGAAGGGTTCGTGTACAGCGGGCAGATGGATTTTTTCTTGACGGAGTCGCCCAAGGGGATGAAAGCAGTGAGCACAAGTCTGTTCCTTACCACCATCTCGTTCGGTTTCTTTGTCAGCAGTGCATTGATAAGCATTGTAAGGAAAGCCACGCAGGGCAGACATAATTGGCTCCCCCCTAACATCAACAATGGCAGATTGGATTTATTTAACGGGTGTATAGCTCTGTTGAGCACCATTAATCTTGGACTCTATCTCTACAGTGCCAAATGGTTTCGACATAAGAAAACATTGTCTATGCACTAATGCTTTTGCTTTCACTAGTTAGAGACACGTGCGTTGCACGTGATATATATAATTAACTCAAAGTTACTAATATGTTTTTTACTTTAAATAATCTTATAAAATTATATAGTATATATGTCAGGATAAAAAATACTTCTTATTCCATAGGTTTCTAATGATTAAAAATATATACTCCTTAATATATATGGATCTTGTACCAATGCGTTGTATAATATGATTGAATACTTTCAATGCTTGATTTTAATAAACAAAAATACAGTAAGTGAAAATTAAATTCAAAGAGATTTTTTTAACAAAAGTAAAACAACAATGATATTGTTTATAATAACCTCATTTGTTCTATAAATTTAAAAAAAAAACTAACTTTTTTAAATTTGTGGAGTGTCTTGAAAAAACAGCCAAGTTTTCAAGATGTCCATGTATTGTTTTATTAGTCAATGTATATATTAAAATTTCAATTTTATAAATAAGTCAATAAACGAATATAAATTCGAATAACTAATCAGAGTTCACAGTTATAGAAAGTAGTACATTCATCTAATTGACAAAAATATTAAAAAATTATACTTCTCTCAAAAATAACTCTTTTTTTGGGATGGAGGAGTATATGTTAGTCTTTTTTGCTTTTTTTTTTTTTTTTTTTTTTTTTTTTTTGTTTTACTTTTGTTAAAAGTTATGTCATATATTTTTATATGTATAAGGATAAAATGATCGCACATATGCTTACTTCATGTATACAATCCATTGTTTCTTTCAATGATTTTAAATAAAAAAAATAAAAAGTTATAGTTTTGAAGAGTCATAAATTAATATATATATATATATATATATATATATATATATATATATTTCAAATTATCCCATTAACAATCATATAAGTCGTACCACATCACCTTTAAACTAAAGGTTATTTAATGTAAATGCAAAATATATATCAAATATATATACATGAGAATGTGAATTATATCTCTTTCTGTTTTCTAATATATGTTACTTGAAATCGTGAATTAATACTTTTCAAGTAATTATATATCAATAATTATAGATAGTGTTAGTTAACTTTCTTATTGAGATGTATATCAAATGAAAATATATGTGCGCATTGTTTTATCATGAATCAATAAAGAAGTTTCATAAAGATCGAGCTAAATTACTTTACTTTCTAAATTTATTGTCTCTTCTAAATTTTGAGCTTTTGTAGAAATTAAAAAGATATAATTAGGGAAGATTTCAAACTTCTAACTTACTCTCTAAGTAAAACCCACTCTGTTAACAAGAGTTAGCTAGTCGTTTGAACTAACTTTTATCTAATTTATTGTTAACAATTACTATTCACATGTTAAGAGGAAGTAGATAAGTAGAACTTAGTTATCAATATATATTACTCCCTCCGTCCCAGCTAACTTGTCACACTTTTCATTTCGATCAGTCCCACTTAACTTTGCACACACTTAAAAATGAAATTTCGTTCTCTCACAATCTCCACCCTCAAAATCTCCACGCTCAATCTCCACCTTTAAAAGAGTCAAAGAAAAAGCAAAATCTATTTTTTCTTAACATCCTTGCTCAGTCAACTATGACAAGTTAACTGGGACGGAGGGAGTACTTATTATAAAAAAATATACATCAATAATATTCTCACTTGAGTTTGAAATTTCACTTTTAGAAATATAAACAAAGATTGGGTATGTAAATAAGTCATGCATTGTTTGCATAGTTATATAATATATTCTGATCCAGTGAATATACTACAAAAAGTTATTTAAATTAGTAATGAAATATAGTTATGAATAACAGGCTGAAGAGTACTCTTATATATATATATATATATATATATATATATATATATATATATATTAAAATATTTACTTTATAAGATATTAAAAGATATTCTGTGATTTTAAATTTGTTTGTAAATCGCGTACAACCTTTTTAATTTTTTTCTACATGATTATTCATATTCACATTTTTTACCAATATTATATACTCCCTCCGTCCCAAGCTAATTGTCCTACCTTGGCCTGACACGGAGACTAAGAAAAAGCAGATTTTGTGGAATCTTTGACTTTTTCAAAGGTAGAGATTGAATGTGGAGAATTTGATAGTGGAGATTATGGGAGAATTTGCCATTTATGGGGTAGGACAATTAACTTGGGACAAACAAATAAGGCAAGTAGAAAAATTAGGCCAGGACAGAGGGAGTATGTGATAAAAAAGATATGCTAAAAATTAAAATTGAAATGATACTAAAATATAGGGCGTGAAATGTCATTGGATAAAATCGTCGTTTGATAGGAATACAAATTTTAGATAATAATTCTCTTATTCTAATTTTTACGAATGTCTGACCAGCTGCTTATCTTAAAATTATTTTTTATTATTTAGCATAAAAACATAATGCATGATATTTTTTCTTTGCATCGTAAGCATATGTTTTTTCGTCAAAAATATTATATTAGAATTACCTTGTAATATATCCTAAAAGTTATATCCATGATCTTATTGTAGTTTTCTTCCAATTTACTCCACATGATATATTGAATTTGCATATAGTTTTTTTAAAAAAAAAAAATTCATGTCAAACAATGCATTAATGCTAAATATATATTATGAAAATTTAATAAATTATAAATTTTATACTACATTACACAAGTTTAATTAATTCCATATCTAAAAAATAAAATATAAACTTATTGCATTTGATTAGAAGTTTTAGATTTAAAAACAATACAAATAAGCAACATAAAACTTAGGGGATGATATTATTAACTTTTTGCAATAAATACATATTAAAAATATGGTAAATTATATAGTTGTCCTTGCACATTCCTCATAAATAATGTATAATAGAAGGGTATTTTGGACACTACATTATTTTGTAAGAAACACCCATATTTTTTAAGTTAGGGAGATTATTGTGTTGTGGTCATGTTAACACTCACACTCTAGTTTTTATGCAACTCATTCCGAAAGAAAATTTCTTTGAAGTAGCTTGTCGACTTGTTGAAAAAAAGGAAACTTAAAACAATTATTGACTCATAAATAAATACAATTAAGATTATGTTTGGCTCGGGTGAAGAAGGGTATGATGGGTACTATAGTAATCAAATTATTAGGTTAGTTCGAGGTGATTTTATATTATTATAATAGAAAAGGTAATGTGAGCATTGATTTGTTAATTTCTTAATCATTAAAAAATTGTTGGGATATAATTTATTAATTAATTTGGATGAATGATTATATATAGTAGTAGGGAGAATGGATTGATCCCATCCAAATAGGCTGACCGAACATATCTTTGGCTGGGCCCATCTCCACGCACAAAATAGGCTTTAAGGGCTCGTTTAATACTAACTACTAACTCTCATTTCTCGTATGGTGACATATCTTGTCCCGTTCGAAAGTTCCTCTGTGTTGAAGTCCTCTACATTTGCTACACCCATTTCAGGTTTAACGACACCTTTATTATAGACTTCCCTTCATGCTTATTTTTCATTTTTTTTTCGTGTTTACATGTTGTGCTTCCGAGTTGTTCTCTTTTTGTTTTTCATATGCCTATGCTATTAAATTAGTTATTTAGGAAAGTCTGTTTGAGATATGCTGTTTGAAATTATGTTGTCTGTAATTTTAGCTCTACGCTTTAGGTACCGTGGTTGGTTACCATTTAGTGATTTTGGGTGTTGTAATGTCTATAATCAAGATGATGCTAAAAACTCGATATTTTCTGTAACTTCTATCATATAAAACATTTATTTCACTGTAAGCCATTGACGTGTAGATGCTAATAGTTGTGGGTTAGCTATGCAATTGTCATATTCTAAGTGATACACATATTATTCATCGTCCACAATGTTCCATGGATGAAGTGAATGAAAACGATGATGTCTTAGTGGCAGTTCACGCAGTCTTAATGGAATGTGTTATTTTCCTTTCCATCTGTATATTGTATATCAACGACGTTGAACACAAAATGTTATGTTCTCCGATGGAGTCCCTAGACATTATAACCTACTAGCAAGGATCCCAAAATAGATATAGGGGCTCAGAGATATTACGAAAAATAGCAATAGCAAGTGCATTATGAGTAGGAATGCATTCGCCAACTTACATTAAAGATTAGAGCACCGGGGTGGTTTACACTCATCTAAATAGGTTACCATCAATGAACAAGTAGCCTACTTTATAATTATCCTCACCCATCACACAAAAAAATACATTGTATATGGGTACTAAAAGAGGTCCGCCGCATGGTTAGCAAATATTGCAACAAAGTACTCATGGCAATTTGGAAGTTGCATCATTTTTTTGTTGATTCCACTCCAGTACCAGCGGATGAAATGAGTGATCGGTGAAATGGTTCAAGGTGAATATTTTGCATCTATTAACTTTTGTTGTATCCCCGCAGTACTATGGGGGTTGTTTGTAGCTATTTAAAATGTTTTAATTTGCTTTCCGATCGGAGAAGTGTCTAGGAGCTCTAGATGGGACATACACTAAGGTCAGAGTCCTGAGGCAGAGAGGGGCAGATTTCGAGATAGAAAAGAGGGCACCATAGTCAATGTTCTCAAGGTGTGTGACCGAAATATGCGTTCTATATATGATCTTAGCGGGTGGGATGGGAGTGCCACCGATTCAAGGGTTCTGCACGACACTGTTGTGCGTCTCAAGTGCCTATAGGTAATCCCCATTGTCGGCGTCCTAGCTCTCTTATTTATTTTGCAGTCTTGACAGCTTAAACTCAATTCCAATAGAAACTTAATACATCATTGTAAACTGACCATTTCAACCTTCAAACAATAGGGAATTATTATCTCTGCAATAACGGATATACCAACAGAGATGGATTTCTTATCCCATATCGAGGAATTTGTTTTGGAATATGGGGAATGTCGTGCCACTGAATAGATAGGAATTCTTCAATTATTAGCACTCTAAGGCCCGCACTATTATAGAGCATACATTTGGGCAGTTAAAGGAGTGCTAGGTTACTTACAGAATGCAGATATGATATCAAGACTTAGAATAGGATAATAATGGCATGTTATCTCATCCACAACTACATTAGGTTAGAAATTCATTTATCTCCAGAAAGCTATCTAGGACGAGAGTGATGATGATGAAGAAAACAAAGATGAGGCCAAATACGTTCAGTCGGTAGAGTGTAGTTAACTATAGACTAGCTGGAGAGATAACCAAGCTACATCCATGTATCAAGAGTTTCTAGGCAACAAATGATGAGCTCTCTGTTATGACATCTTTGAGTCTTTTGTTAAGATATAAAACGTTGCTTTTGTGTTTATTCTATGACCATGTTTTTTATTTCGTTTATTGTGCCCATATATTGGGAATACCTCTACTGTCTGACCCGCTAGTACTTATGTTCCCATTGTGTATTTTACTATATTTTCTCATCAAACAGTTATTGCTAAACTTAGTCTACTCTACAAAATTCAGGTGTTGGGCTGCAACAAGTTTTGTTGTCATCCCACTTGTACAACAAACATCAGGTCATCTATGTAGATGTCTGTAGTACTTGTTTTGTGTGGGGGGGAGGGGGGGTGGGGGGCTCATTGGAATCTATTCTCATATGATTGTTATTATGGATATATTTAGCCCATGTTTATGATAATTATATTTTTCTGACATGGGTGTTTGGTTTGGTATAAGTTAATTAAATCCTTTTGGTTATGTCTTTTTGGCTTGTTTAGTTTTGTTGTTATTTTCCCCACATCCTGGTTCTCTGATTTTTTTTTTCTTTTGAAAAAATCTACATAAAAGAAAGGAACAAATTTATAATCAGATGCAATGCATGGAGAGTCATTAATATGATAAGAAATAGGAAATCAGCAAATTCATCGCTGGAATCATATAAACCACGAGTCGCTTAACATTAATATGAAAACAACCTTAAACTAAGAAAACTCCACGACCAAAAGAAAACCCTCTTATCTCTTCTGCTAGTCAAACATCGAAGGGGCCAAATGAATCAAGCTGCTTACACAGGCCCATATAAGCTAAAAACAGGGTGTGATGGTTTTTGGTGTGCTTGCAAAAATACTTGAGTTGGTGTAGATTGCAACCACAATCTATCCAAGCAACAAAACAACCAGTTAATTGCTCTCCTCTTCTTCGCGATCACGGGCCTCGTGTTGTTCTGCTGCCTACAGAATGTACAATTCGGGAGGGTTGGGTGCATCCAGACCTTGGGGGCCGCTGACACATGTCGGCTTTGTTTTCAGTGACGAACATAGCAATTTCTAGAAACTTTGCCTCCAAATCGAACTCCATCTAGAATAGAGCCTCACATTTCTTGCACTCGACATCGCCGCTAATGGTGGTGATCTGGTTTGCACGAAGGTAATCCATTTTGCACACAATGGCCTTGCGCGTCTCTAACCAGAGAAATGCCACAGGGATAAGGCTTCTCGATATCCTGATACGGTTCCGCCACAGCCTCAGCACTGGGGGAGTGTGTTGTGTAGAGTGTGAGGAGTCAGCTTGATTTTATTCTACCTGAATCCTCATTCAAAATGGAGTCCTTATAGAATACCTGTTTGATATTTTTCTACCTTACATTATGTTAGTTTTAGTATTTTCTCTTGAACTTTCTCTTGTGTAATATTTCAGGTATCATGGAAGTTTCCAATAGTAGCAAAAATGCCACATCAAGGGCTAGCAAACTGAAAGACATGAGGCGCCGCATTTGGCCCGAAAGTGAAGAAAAACAACTGTTGAACTCACTAAAAAAGATAATCACTATAGGCTGGAAGAATGAGAACAGGTTCCGGGTGAGTTATCTGAGATAGATCTTCCCTTAGATCCTCAAATCAATTCTAAAATCAATGTCTGGAAGACGAATTACGAAAATATTACCACTATGCTCTCTCCCTCCGAATTTTGCTAGAATGATGAGAAGAATGAACTACGTACACGTGGACAACGACGATGTGTGGGATAACTACTTGAAGGTGAAAGATTCTTTCTTCATTTTACATTGGTTAACTTACGCGTACACATGTGAATCCTTATTTTCTCGAATGCAATTTCATTCCTTTTATCTGGCTGAATGGCATTGAATGATGAATTTGTGTCTATCTGACTAAGAAACTGCCCCACGATCTGGTCCTACCAACTCTGAAAAAGAACTGCCCCCTTCGCTGTACAAATATACAACACCGACAGGCACTACTGACTCACCTCCAGGCACCGCTTTGTCTTCTCCTGACACTAGCTCATCCCGGTATGAGAACCCGCCTGCGTATTCATCATTATTGGCCTCCTCAGATCACTCAGTGAACGTAAACTCCTCAGGCTATAGCACACACCAAGATTACGCCTCGGACTTGCATAAAAAAGATCAGTCAGATAGACTCGCCGGTACAACTTTATCCGCATCTTTGGCCATCAAGTTCGACCCCGGCGCATAAAATCTACTCTGCAAGTCTTTCCCATACGTGTAGGATTGATGTGAGATTTTCGGAAAAAAATAGGGCAACAAGTGAGAATTGCAATGGACTTCAACAACATGTCATCCGTTTCACAGGAACCGTACATTCCAGTATTCACTGAGGAGGCTGAAAATGCTTGGGAGGAATACGCCAACTGTTCAGGGCTGAATGTGAAGGACGACAATGTGTATATGACTAAGGATGCAAACTCAGCATTAACTACATAAAAAATAGGGAAGGGAAATAAGTGAGATCGTGGTCGATTAAACAAACTCTGGAATTCTGAGCCTTATGGGTAGCTTATGCTCTGAGGTGACAACTAAGTTTGGTGACATAGTTAATAAGATGAGATATGAATTTTCACTCTCCGACAAACGTTCCGTTATCTACGCTGCACTTGGTAGCTTGGATGGTTGGCGACCAAGGACAAGCTATAAGTCTGCTAGAAGCTCATCAACAAGAAGGCTAAAACATATTCTTAGTCTACCCAATGACGAAAAGTTGGAGATGGTCCGGTTGATCATGTCCAATAAGTTGCCCTAGGTAAATGACATGTAAATATTATTACCTCTTTTTGTTATTGAACAACATGTTTGACAATGAATTGTTGGACTTGATTTGGATTTCTTTTTGGTTATGTGGCATGCACAGTTTCCACCTATTTTGTGTATTTATATCTAATATTTAGTTATTTCTGGCACAAGTTTGTAACCTCTACAAACTTTTGATTGTAGCTTCAATATTTTAACGATTGTTTGTCCTCCTATTTTGCTCAGCATTTTCATGCTTAAAATTGCCACGTATGCAACTACTTATAGTTAAACGATCTCTATCTCTATAGTGCCAAATGATTTCTACAGAAGAAAACATTGTCTATGCACTAATGTTTTTGCTTTCATCCTTGCGTTGTGGTCATGTTAACACTCAAATTGTAGTTTTAATGTAACTCATTCCAAAATATAATGTCTGTTTGAAATACCCTGTGGAGTTGGATGAATAATATAAAATGATATTCATTTAAGGATGAAGTAGGGTAAAACGAGTATCGTAGTGATCACATTAATAGGTTAGTTGGATATGGTTTCATATTATTATAATAGAAACGGTGATGTGAGTATTAATTTGTTGATTGGTTAATGATTAACAAAGTTATGGGGATAGTAATTTATTAATTACTTTGGATGAATGATTATGTATATTATGTGGATCTGTTGATTTTATTAATTTGCAGTAAATATTTAAAAAAAATTATGCACATCAAATTTAAAAGAAATTATAATAATTTATATTTTTTATGAACAATATATTTTTTATTATCATCAACTTTTTTATTTAATTTATAACTTTTTCGTTTGATTTTTTATTCTTCTTAGTAACAAAAAAGTAATTAATCTTTGGTTTTCATTTTGACTTTGATTTCTGGAAGATTTATTGTACTCTAACTCAGTATTAATCCTCCTTCCCCATCTCTCTCCTGTTTTGCTCTCTACAAGCTGGGGGAAATTCTCTAGTCGTTTGCCCCCAAGGGCTTCGCCAGCAGCCCTTTTGGATCAATGTGGCACCATTCTCAGATCTTGGATATTCTTGGTACTAATATTAGCCACTAGATTAACCGAAACCTCAATTCACTTCTTCGATCGAGATTCATTCCAAGAAGTCGGCAAAGCTTATCTCTAATCTGGCAACAACGAAAACATCCGATCCTTAGTTCTTTTTATCTTTAGGTGAAATGAGCCAAAGTAACCTACAGAGACTGTACTATGTAAGCTTAATACCCTAATCGTAATACCTCTACTCTATCTACACTTTCGAATAAGGAATTGTATTTTCTACGATCTAAAGTGCATAAAATTACTAATTAATGAAGAATGTCTTGAGAAACAAGTAATCAGATAGCAAAGTAAACTCAGATGGATAGAGACGTATTCTATGGCGTAGATTTCAATTACGAATTCCTATGTATGATTAACCTAAAACTCTAGACTTTAGACCAATTATATTGTTTATTAGGTGAAACTTAAGTTGACTAACCCTCCTCTCGAAGCTGCTAGACTATTGATCAAACAGGAATAATCACCCTCTTGAGTCGACCAAACCTAAAGACTCACAAAAGTCCCTAAACCATTGCCTACGTAACTATCTCACCCCTCTCGGACAATATTGATAATTACTCTATGTGTCGTAAGTCTAGTAATGAGACCCTTCTCTCAAAGCCTAATCGTTAAACTTATATATATTATTTAAATGATCAGTTCAAACATATCATGGGAAAACTCAAACACATAGACAAACAAATACAAATTGGAGTCTAGAATTAAAGATAAAAATCAAAACATAATCATTCGTAACCTACTTTCTAACCCTAGAATAAAATGGGTGCTTAGTAACTCATAACTACAGTTAAAAACCAAATCAATTCATAGAAAAACATGATTGAAATAATAACTAAAGGAAAAAAAAAAACCCCAAATCTTGATCTCCGATCATCGTCTTGGCATTCCTTGCTCTTCGATCTAGCTTCCCAGTACTTCTCCGATGGTAATTTTATGTCAAATTCGGACTTAGAGGCTTGTATTCAAAGTTGGGGAAGCCTAGGGCTGAAACGGGATTGAAATAGGACAAACCGCATATAATAACAATTAAGCCGCCTTAAATGACTTGCCCGAGTCAGGAGTCTGCCTCGCCTGAGTTACCAAAGTGGCCTCGGTCGAGTGACACCATTTTCCTTAAACATCCTTTTGGCTCAACTCAGCCTCGACCGAGTCACCAAATGACCTCAATCGAGTTTGGAGCTTCTGCCCAATCTTCTATTTTTCTTCGTTTCTTCCAACCTTCTTGCTTGTTTTTTGTCCGGAATTCGTCAAATGGACTTTTTCATCTTTTTATACCTATTAACACTAAAACAAGCACAAACATATCATCTAGCTCAAGATAGTGAATTTAAGCATATTCTGACCAAATACACATGCAAATGATACCAAATATATCCCTAAATCGACCTAAAATGCAACTTTATACGACATGTATCAAATTCCCCAAACTTAAACTATCATTCGTCCCCGAACAACAAAATAAAACAAACAAAACAAGGAATACAAGCTTTAGGGCGATTGGATGATGAATCTAGTCTCAGTGATATTTTCAGCAAACCGACAACATAAACATTCGAGCATTGGTGACATGACAATATATCAACTACTTTTGAGAAAAGAGACTTAAGAATAAATAATCCTCACCGATTAAGTGTTATCTCTCATCTCTCAAGTGTATAATATGGGACGTGTTTACGCTCAAATTAGACCACATGCATTATCTACTATAAGCTTGTCTATTGTCTAAATTAGACCTCATACTCGACATGTGTGACAAAGAATCAATAAGATCTTTATTTCGGTTGTAATATGGGCTTAAAGCAAGGCGGGATAAATTTGGATATAAATGACTAATTATTGGATCAATCAAGTTATTCCTAACCCGACTACCCCTCAACATTGTTCACTCAATCCTCACTCTTCAATATTCAGAAAACCACATCACCCATCAAAAGTATTTTTTCTCAACCAAAAAAATTTAATGCCTTTTCGAGTACCACATTGGGACTACTCATCTTTCAAAAACTTAGCCATACTTAGTTAATTCCTCATTGTTAACCCCTTCTAAACAACAAAACAAGACACATATTTACAACGTTCTTCTTTTTCCTTTTTCTCAATCTTTCTGTTTTGTTTTTCCTTTTTTTTTTAATTTTTTTTTCATAATAAAACGAAAAACAACTAAGACGGGTCATCTTTTTTTTTTCTTTTCTCTAATCCATGTATCTTTTCACCAACCCATCCCAAACAAACATTCCACTTATCTCTTCAGGCTTTTACCATATCTACCTTCCAATCCACCTCCTTCTTACTCAATTAGTCCAATTAACGGGCCAAAGGCTAAAAAAAAGATATAAGCTTGTAATGTTTGGCTATGATAAACAAAGCTTAAAGCTCAAAGTGGCTATCTAGGGATTTTTTCAAGTTTTGATAAAAATGATTATTTTTAAGGCTAAAAAATAGGTTTTTTAAGAAAAGAATGCCTAATATCATTTTCTTTGTTACAACACGCACTTGACATATTCCTACAGAGACGCAAGGCAAGTTCTAGAGACTAAATACATTATTACCAATCAATTCACACCGAAAACAATGACAATTTACTCCAAAAATAGGAAGTCATATAAGGCTCAAATCTCTCAGACTAAATTTAATTATCATTATTCAAGTTCAAGCTCAATTTCGTCTCCATACACCTACCATGCCCTGTTATGTGTCAACATTTTATATATTTTTAAAAAATTAGCTCGTCATTGACACATCATCATCTATCAACCCTTTTTAAGCTACTCAAGATCGAGCTTTTTTTTTTTTTTTTTTTACTCAAACTTAACAAAATTTAAACTAACATAAAGAAAAACTGCAAAAACTTAATAAAATTAACCTATTTAACATGTCAAATCAACTAAGCAATGGCACACGGACCCGACAATTCTCCTCAAAGCAATGAACTCACAAGTAGAGATGGCAAATTTGGCCCGGCCCATTTAGCCCGAAATATAGAGCGGGCTAGGCCGGAATATTAGAGGCCCGAAAAAATTTGGGCTTTTTTGGCCCGGCCCGAACGGACTTTTGTTTTGGCGGGCCAAGCCCGGCCCGGCCCGAAAGCCCGCCGGCCGGCCCGATGGAATTGAATTTCTTTCCCCTCACTAATCGAATAAGAAAAATTTAGGAATTAAGTAATATCTTGTGTACTATTTGAAACATGTTTTTCTTTTTCCTCTTTCTAGCAGAGCATAAATGTATTTATTTACCGAGAAATTAAAACATTTGACTAATTTAATACTCTATTTCTTCAGTTTTATTAGCAGAAGATGGAAAATGAATTGGATCCAAGCATGCTCATAAATTATTATGTGTCGAAAAATGAAAAATTGATTAACATGCAGTATAGTACGTACACAAAAATTAAATAACTTGTGACATATAGTTAAAAAATATATATCATCATCCATTCCTTCTTTCACTACTAGAAAAAATCAAATTAGAGACGGAAATAACTGTCTCTAATTACATGATATCGATTTCTAAACTAAAATAGTGACGGATTAGAGACCAAGTGGTTGGTCTCTATAATGTTGGTCTCTAAAATTTAGAGACCGATTTTATTCCGTCTCTAAATTTAGTGACGGAATTTCCCTCTCTATTATGAAATTAGAGACCGAATTACCTACCGAATAGAGACGGATTATGTCCGTCTCAAATTTTCGGTTGCTAATTCGTCACTAATCGGATACTAATAATTTTTTGTCACTTTCGGTCACTATTCTGTTTTTATTTTGTGACCAATATCATCCGTTACTAATTTCCGTCTCTAATATGAATTTTTTTTGTAGTGTTTTTTTATTATTATTATTGTTATTGTTATATCTGGGGTTTAAGACATGCCTATAGATTAATAGATATCATTCCATATTGCAACGAATAGTAATATATTATCTTCCGATCAAGTTTTTTCTTAAGAGAATTAAACTAAAGTTCGCCCCAATATATAATTCTACTTCATGGTTAAAGTAATAAAAAAAAAAAAAAAACTCATTGGTGGGCTTTTTTGGCCAGATGGCCCGAGGTCTTCTAGGTCTGAAATAAATCGGACCCGGCCCGAACTTTTTCTTGGCCCGATTGGGCCAGGCCCGGGCCCGTCGGGCCGCCCGAATTGCCACCTCTACTCACAAGCCCTTTAACAAAGCAAATCCCCACCAAATAACACCACGATGAAACACTTAATGAAATAAGAACAATAAGCATAGAAGCTGCCAAGACATGCCACTATCTACCTCCTCCCCCAAACTTGGTCGAAAACTAATATTTGTGGGGAAAATAGTGGTACTCCTTGGTGCTAACTCACAGTGCTACTGAGGCGGGGTATTGGCGGTGGAACATAACCCCACGACTGCCAAAACTGGGCCATCGTATCCACCAGCTGCTGCTGCTGCTGATATGCCCATCGCCCATTGTGTTTCAATCTACCATCTTTGGTCCTGTTAGGCCCAACTTTGATCCTGCTGACATCTCCACTACATGTCTTCATCCACTATTCAGTGTTGTTGTTCCACCAGATTTCGAAAGCCTTCTCTATATAAGTTGAACAAAGTATTAAATAAAGAAAGGATAGTAGCCATGTCTTCACCACCCCCGCATGAGGAGTCGGAACATTGAGTCTGGAAGCTCGGTGTCTGCGTCTTTCACCTTTCCTAGATCCCTCAAGGACGTCAGCTTGGTCTACTTGACCTTCAAAGCTATGAATGGTTTGGTAGAGATGCTACTCATTTTCAGTTAGTTCAACCTTTTGGGCTCGATGTGCAGGCAAATTCATCTTCCAATTAGCAATATTATCGAGCCCCTCGATGTTAGTGAGGTCTGAGTTAGGAATCCGGAAAAATCCACCTCTGTTTTGTAGAAGCACATATATTTGTGCATCAGTCCTCCATAGGGCCATCTTCAATCTACAAACATCTTCCATTTGTAGAAAAGCTTCTCCAAGCACCATATCTTTATCTTCAATGAATTGATCTGTAGTGGGAATTCTAAAATGGTTGGCAATAGGAGTAATAAGACCCCCAGTTGAAATCTCTCATGACTGCTTCATCACTTGTCGATCAAATTGCACCAATAAGAGTTGTCCGATATCAACTTTGTATCATGTGGACATACACCATAAGAACATTTCTTCTGACTCACACTGCCCGGCTCAAGTCAGGCAAGAATAGTGTATGCGATGAGATAATGTAAATACTGGAACACTGGATTCCTAATCCAAGTCACCTTATTCCTAAAAGGATCACTCTTCATCCATAGAACGAGCCCGGGGACTTCGACCATATGGTTCCAGAACGTGTGCTCATTGTAGTCCTCCGGAGGAGAACATTCGCTGGTATTCCGCAGTTTATAAATGTCATTCAATTCAAAGCAAGTTAGAGTGTACGTCTTGTTATGTAGTTTGAATGACATATTGCCTAACTTCTTTATCTGGGCAGATGTCAAATGCAGTACTAGAGTAGTTAGGAACTCTAGTATAATAGACCGGTAAGTTGCCCGTTTGCTTCCCAATAGTGTTTCCCATCCTATCCTCTTGATTAGGATCCAAAGGTTATTGTGGATTCCTATATGTATTTCCTAAATTGAACTAGAATACCGAGTCAGTGTGATCTTCCTTCCTATTATCTAATCCCATCTTCTTTCCTCTTTAGGTGTTTGCAGTCAAATACAATAGTAAAGATGACTATTTGGCAACAACTCCGGTAGTTTGGAAGACGATCCTTCGCCAGCTGCCTTCCTCTTTTTCCCTTTACTTCCTTTAGGTGCCATATGATTCCTACAAAACAACCTTCTCAAATAAGTACCTTAGCACACAGAAGCAACAATTTCTACACTAGTCCAAAGATTTTATCTCAACTCATATAATATGTTAACTATAAATTTGTAACAAATAAGCACAAATGAGAAGAAAAAAATCAATATTAATATCAATATTAACCTCTCAATTACTTTCGATTAACATAAAACAAAATTACGTCAAATAAGGCTAGCTTATACTCAATATATTTAATGCACAAAACATGTTTGATAAAATACCTCAATGACAAATCCATGTTAATTGAACTAATGTTTCTATTCATCCACCCTCCATAACATAAACTACGCAAGTATATCATCAATTCACAATATATGTCAACCCAATCTATTATTGCTATGAATTGCACTACGAGTGCACACTACAATTCCACACAAAAAAAATCATCAAATTCAACCAAAATTCGAACAAATTGAAACAAGAATTACAATTGATAAACAAACGAGTTCAACTTAAGCCATTTTACCGGAGAACTTTAGTCGAAGAGAGATTTTCAGATATGTGCACTAGGTGAGGATTGGAGCCCCAATTTGGCTCTTTTGTAAGATTTAATTGGGTAATTTTGAGTAATATGAAGTGGGTGTATGAACTTGTGTGTTTTTTACACAAGATAAGAAAGTTTTGATGTACAATTTTTTGGAAGAGGGAAAGGTGGGTTTTCGAGTTTGAGAGTGAAAGAGCGAGAAAAGAGTGAGGGAAAGTGACAAAAAAGGAGTTTATGTGCAGTTTCACCTGACTCGACCGAGTCAAGCCTTTCAGCCTCGGTTGAGTTACTTTTGTTTGGACTCCGCCTATTTTTCCTCTAGGAACGACTTGACTAAGTCGCCTTACGGCCTCGGTTGAGTTAGGCGAGCTTGGACTCATGCTTGTTTTGCACTGAAAGTGCCTCGACCGAGTCGCCTTATGGCCTCGATCGAGTTAGGTGGTTCTGGATTGGGCAAGTTTTGACCTTAAAATCAACTCGATTGAGTCGCCTTATGGCCTCAATCGAGTTGGCCTTTTCTGGGCTGCCCCTGTTTTTGCACTAAAAATGACTCGACCGAGTGTAGTTATTGGCCTCGGTCGAGTTGGGGTCATCTGGACTCCGTTTTTCTTATTTTTTTCTCATCTTTTTCACCTTTTTTGCCACCTCCTCGACTGTGTCATGTTAAACTATGAATCATGAACAAACAAATTAAAACAATTCAAAAATACTAAAATAAAATAAAATTAAAATACGAAAAGTAAATAAAACCATTAACACCGGGTAGCCTCCTGACAAGCGGTAAATTTTATGTCTTCAGACTGACGACCTTTTTGGCTGCTAAACAAGCTCCTTCAACCGCAGTTTGTGTACGCTTTTGATGTGTGCCGACTTGTAGTACTTCTTGATTCGTTGCCCATTTACTAGAAATGAGCTCCCATCTTCATTCAATAATTCTACTACGTTGGACATTCGAACAGTTTTGATTGTAAACGACCCCGATCATCTTGATTTCAGCTTTCTCGAAAATATTCACAGATGTGAATTAAAGAGTATGACTTGGTCGTCGGCTTCAAATCTTCGATTCTTTATCATTCGGTCGTGGAATCTCTTCGTTTGCTCTTTGTACAAACTTAAATTCTCGAACGCTTGACTTAGAAAGTCGTTCCAATTTGTTAAGCTTGAGAATACTAGATAATGCTGTCGGCTCAAAGTCCAAATTCAGCTTCTTGATGGCCCAATAAGCGTGATGCTCTAACTCGATCGGTAAGTAACATGTTTTTCCAAACACAAGTTCATACGACGACATTCCTAAATGAGTTTTATACGCCGTCTTATATGCCTATAATGCATCGTCTAACTTCATAGACCAATCCTTCCTATTTCCATTTACCAACTTTTCGAGGATTTTCTTGATTTCGCGATTCGCCAATTTTGCTTGACCATTAACTTGCGGATGATATGGCGTAGTCACTCAATGCTTCACTTCAGATTTGGCTAGAAGAGCTGCTAACCACTTATTAAAAAAATGCGAGCATCCATCGCTATGTAAGGCCCTTGGAGCCCCA
Source organism: Ajuga chamaepitys (assembly GCA_958295605.1). Lineage (NCBI taxonomy): Eukaryota > Viridiplantae > Streptophyta > Magnoliopsida > Lamiales > Lamiaceae > Ajuga > Ajuga chamaepitys. The sequence goes on along the minus strand of OY282507.1, from coordinate 7,952,303 downwards.
TACCTTGTGATGATGTTCTTATGGAGAAATTTTAAAACTACCTTAGAATCGTTGGTTTGGGCCGGAGTGGCTTGCAACCCATCTTGAAACACAATCCATCGCTAATAAGATGTATTAGAACCCCTTTGATTATGGAAAGGGTCCCATGAAGTCAATGCCCCACACGTCAAATAATTCGACTTTGACAATACTCGTGAGAGGCATCTCATGCTTCTTTGTTATTTCCCCTATCCTTTGGCATCGATTGCACTGCATTATGAACTCGTGATAATCCTTGTAGATCGACGGCCAGTAGGACCCACTATGTAACACATTTGCCGTTGTTTTGGCACTAGAAAAATTGCCTTCACTTGGATACGAATGACACTGCCTAATTATGTCCCCCACTTCAGAACGAAGGACATATCGCCGCATGATTGTATCAGCACACCTACGATAGATGTAGGGGTCATCCCATATATAAAACTTGGCATTGTGGAAGAACTTCTTTTGATGGATGTTAAATCATGAGGTATAGCTCCGCAAGCCAAGAAGTTAACAATGTCACTGTACCACAACATGTCCTCTACTGTTAGGATGTACTCATCGGGGAATGTTTCCTTGATCTCTTCCCTTTGGTCTTCTTCATCAGCTTAATTTTTTATTCTGGACAAGTGGGCCGCAACCAAATTCTCGCACCCCTTCCAATCTCTAATCTCTGAATCGAACACTTGTAGCAAAAGAATCCATCTTTGCTCCAATCAAGTAGGATCAAAACTTATCAAATGCATAAACAACTGCTAGCATCTCTTTCTCCATAAATGTGTAATTGGATTGGGCCGAATCTAGGGTCTTGCTAGCGTAGTATATAACTTGAAAGATTTTGTCTCTCTTTTGGCCCAAAGTTGCCCCTACAGCCATATCACTTGCATCACACATCAACTCGAACGGTTGGGACCAATTCGGTGTGATCAATATCGGGGCAGACACTAATGCCTTCTTCAAAGTCTCAAAGGCTTGCATACATGTATTATCAAAGAGAAAAGCAGTATCTTTTTCTAACAAACGAGATAAATGTTTTATAATTTTAGAGAAATCACGAATATACCTTCTATAGAACCCCGCGTGGCCAAGAAAGCTTTTCACTGCTTTTTCATTTGCTGGAGGTGGTAATCTCTCGATCGCGACTAATTTTGCGTTGTCCACCTCTAAACCTGCAACAGAAATCTTATGGCCTAATACTATGCCATCTCTTACCATGAAGTGGCATTTCTCCCAGTTTCGGCCTAACACTAGAGAAAGGTTATATAGATAATGGTCGAAAGACGACCCAAAAATAGTGAAATCATCTATAAACACCTCCATCACATTATACATAAGTCCACTAAATATTTCCATCATGCAGCTTTAAAAAGTAGCAGGTGCATTGCATAGCCCAAATGACATTCTACGAAAAGCAAATATTCCATAAGGGCATACAAATAAAATTTTCTCCTCCGGGGAAATCATAATCTGATTGTACCCGAATAATCATCTGAGAAGTAGTAAAACTCGTAACCTGCTAATCTATCAAGCATTTGATTGAAGAAGCGAAGAAGGAAGTGGTCTTTGCGAGTGGCCGAATTTAATTTTCTATAGTCAATACATACCCGCCAACCCGTCATTAACCTAGTTGTTACGAATTCATCATTGTCACTTTTAACTATAGTCATCCCCCCTTTCTTAGGAACTACTTGAGTTGGACTAACCTATTTACTATCAGAAATAGGAAAAAGTATACCCGTGTCTAACCATCTAAATACGTCCTTCCTAACTACTTATCGCATCATTGGGTTTAGCCTACGCTGATTTTGGACACTAGGTTTATAGACTTCTTCCATTAAGATCTTATGCATGCATATAGTTGGGCTAATCCTTTTTAAGTCATAAATTGTCCAACCTATCACCGGCTTATGTTTTTGCAATACTCTCAATAATTTTACACATTCAGAATCAGTTAAGTATGTAGAAATTATTACCGGTTTCTTTTTCTCATCGTTAAGAAATTCATACCATAGTTGCTTTAGTCGTAGCTTCAGCTCAGGCCCGCTTGCACTTTCATTTGGCTCTTCTTTCACTATCTCTTTCCTTATGTCCTCCTTCGTCGAACTGTTCTTGGGTGCTTCCTACAAAGAATTCAACGCACTAACACTTTCCACAAGATCAAGATTAGTAGCATCGATATCATTAATAGCAAAAACAGAATTCGACAAACAGACTTCTACCAAATCATTCTCAATAGGGGAGATAAGCTCTTTATATAAAGTAGCGTCTAAACACAAAATAGGAATACACATATCAATTTGTTTAACTTCTTCCCTATCATGAAATTGCATAGCCTTATAGATAGAAAATGTCAGATTCTCATCGTTTACTCTTAAGGTTAATTCCTTTTTTTTTTTTTTTTTTTTGTACATGTATTAAAGCCTGACCAATTGCTAGAAATGGACGACCTAAAATTAAGGGAACCTCTTTTTCTTCTGACATATCTAAGACTACGAAAAATCTGCTGGAATTATAAACTTGACAACTTTTAGTAAAACATCATCTACAATGACCCTTTGATAAGTTAAGGTTCGATCAACCATTTGTAGGGCGATTGTAGTGGGTTTTATTGTACCTATTCCTGATTTTTCAGAAATAGATAAAGGCATCAGATTAATGCTAGCTCCTAATTCACATAGTGCTCTCTTAAAGACTTCATTACCAATAGTACATGTAATCTTAAAACTACTTGTATCTTTTCACTTTAGAGGCAACTTCCTTTTGAATCACCATGCTACATTCTTCTGTCAAGTTGATTGTTTCATAATCTTCTAGCTTTCTCTTCCTTGTTATTACCTCTTTGTGAAACTTTGCGTAGTTTGGCATATGCTATAATGCATCAACGAATGGAATGTTGATTTGTATCTTCTTGAAGATTTCCAAAAACTTCGCAAATTGCTCGTCGACTTTCTTCTTTCAAAATGCTTGAGGGAAGGGAAGTGGAGCTATATACTTGGGGCCATATTCAATGATAATCGACCTCTGCTTAGCGGGCTTAGGCTGACTTGGCTCCGGCTCTTGCTCTTTCTGAGGTGCACTGTCTTCTTCTAAGTGCTCTTTCTCTACAACTTGTTATTTATCCATTAGTATCTTGGGTCCTTCATATTTAGTGCCACTCCTCTGATGAATATCTTTGCATTGTTTCTTCAGATTAACAATTGTGTCACTCAAAACTGCCTTTTTTTATGTTGAGATCCCAAGGCTTGTGCTATTTGACCTATGTGCATTTGCATTGCTTTCATATCTGCTCCCAAACTTATAATACTCTTGTTCAACTCCACAATATTTCCATCTACCTTCTTCTCTAATTTGCTTATCCATTCATCATACTTAGCCAACAGCGATTATACTAACTCTTCTTGAGTCGGTTTACGTCCTTCGTGGATCATTCCATTTGTGGTTGCGAATCCTAGTGGTGGCTGGAGAGAATTATTAGGGTTGCTATGAGAAAGATTGCTTCTTGCACCCTACTGGCACTGATTGTACCTTTGTTCATTACCTTAGAAGTTATTGAAGTTTCTTTGGTTGACATAGTTTGTGACTTCAACTACATCCTGTGTAGGCTGCTGCTGTAAGTTCGGGTCGGTGTGCTGGGCTATTGTCACACCTGTAAGCAGATTGAGCTGATTAGCTAAGGTGGTTATTTGGGCTTCCACTATGTTTCTGACTGGTTCTGATGGATCTATATTTGAGATGTTATTTACCTTTCTAGGCTCATTGCGTTCATTCGGCCACTGCCAGCTGGTAGCAGCCATCTCATCTAATATGGTAAATGTTGTTCTCATGCTCTTAGCAAGAATAGATCCACCTACTACTGCATCTACTAGTATTCTAGCGAGTCCAAGTAGCCCTTTATAGAACTTGCATATCAGCTAATCTTGAGTGAATCCATGTTGAGGGCAATTCCGGAGAAGATCCTGGGACCGCTTCCATGCCTCCCCTGAAGACTCTCCGTCCAACTGTCCTAACTGAGTTATCTTAGACTGAAGTTCGAGTATCTTTCCTGGAGGGAAGTATTTTAGCAGAAAATGAGTGCTTAACTCATCCCATGTAGTCACACCTTCCAATGAAGTAAACCACTTTACAACCTTATCTTTCAATGAGAAAGGAAATAGTCGCAACTTTACTTGTTCTTGTGGCACTTGGTTGGCCTTCAAAGTTTCAGATATTCTTTTAAACTTGCCTAGATGAACATTTGGGTCTTCTAATAGACCTCCACCAAATTAATCATGCTGCACTATAGAGATAAGTGATGGCTTTAACTCAAAGTTGTTGGCTTGAATCAGTGGTGCTTCGGCTACTCCATATTGCTGATTTGCCACAAGACGTAGACAGTCCCTAATAGCTACCTGATTATCAGCTTCTTCCTTGGCTGGAGCTAATTTCTGCGGCTGATTTTTTTGTCTCGTTGTGTTTACATCAGCCCAAATAGTATTTATCGCTCCGAAAAATTATCTGACCATGTCTTCCAAGGTCGTGTTTTCCGGTGGTGCAGACATGTATTTGTTCTGGTCTTTCTTTGTTCTGCATCTACGAGCAGTCGCTTTGATTTTCGGGTCAAAAGAGATGAGTTTATCCTTCCCTTCAGAACGGGTGTGCATGCGCTACCTGAGATCAGATACATGAAAACCAGCGTAAAACTAATAAGAAAATAGAAGCAAAGTAAATGTGGAAAAAGTAATGTCTAGTCTAGTATCGAGATATTTATCAAAATAAAAGCTTAACACAATTTCCAGTCTCCGACAACGACACCAAAAACTTGATGTTGTACCCTAGTATACTGCAAGTGTACGGTGCTAAAGTAGCTAGTGGCAGACAAGGTCGATCCACAAAAACTGTACTATGTAAGCTTAATACCCTAATCATAATACCTCTACTCTATCTAGACTTTCGAATGAGGAATTGTATTTTCTAAAACCTAAAGTGCATAAAAATAACTAATTAATGAAGACTTGCTTGAGAAACAAGTAAGCAGATAGCAAAGTAAACTTAGATGGATAGAGACGTATTCTAGGGAAAATACGAATTCCTATGTATGATTAACCTAAAACTCTAGACTTTTAAACCAATTATATTATTTATTAGGCGACACTTATGTTGACTAACCCTCCTCTCGAAGTTGCAAGACTATTGATCAAATAGGAATAATCACCCTCGAGTTGACCAAACCTAAAGACATCCAAAAGTCCCTAAGCCAATACCTACATAACTATCACACTCCTCTCGGACAATATTGATAATTACGCTATGTGTCGTAATTCTATTCACGGGACCCTTCTCTCGAAGCCGAATCATTAAAGTTAAAGATATTATTTAAATGACCAGTTCAAACATACCATGAGAAAAACACAAACATATAGATAAACAAATATAAATTGGAGTCTAGAATCAAAGATAAAAATCAAAACATAATCATTCGTAACCTACTTTCGAACCCTAGAACACAATGGTTATTTAACTACTCATAACTCAGTTAAAAATCAAATCAATTCGTAAATAAACATGATTGGAAAAATAACTAAAGGAAAAGAAATAATAAAAACTGAATCTTGATCTCCGATCATCGTCTTGTAACTCCTTCCTCTTCGATATAGCTTCCCAGTTCTTCTCCGAGGGTAATTGTATGTCAAATTTGAACTTGGAGGCTTGTATTTATAAGTTGGGGAAGCCTAGGGCTGAAACGGGCTTGAAACAAGATAAAATACATATCATAACAATTAAGCCGCCTTAAACGACTATCTCAGGTCAGGAGTCTGCCTCGCCCGAGTTGGCCAACTCGGCCGAGTGACACCATTTTGCCTTAAACATCCTTTTTGCTCAAGTCAGCCTCGACCGAGTCACCAAATGGCCTTGACCGAGTTTGGAGCTTCAACCCAATCTTCTATTTTTCTGCGTTTCTTCAAACCTTCTTGTTAATTTCTCGTCCAGACTTCGTTCAAACGGGCTCTTTAGCCTTTTTATACCTGATTAACACTAAAACAAGCACAAACACATCATCTAGCTCAAGATAGCGAATTTAAGCATATTCCGACCAAATACACATGCAAATGATACCAAATATATCCCTACATCGACCTAAAGTACATGTATATATGATGTATATCAGCTATTGAGATCTAGTATATCGGTTATTGAAAAAAGAAAAGAAAAATAGCGGGATTGAACTTGATTTTTGAAATATATTTTATTTTTCTCCACTTATCCTGACTCAAAGGCCCCTCCCAAATTCTATTTTATCTCTTGTTACAAAAAATAAAATTAAAAAGAAGTCCTACTCTCCTTCATTGTAGGTTGTCGGAGAAAATTATAGATGGAAAGGGGAGAGAGAGAGAGATAGATGGGATACAAATTAAAGTTAGAGGGTGGAGTACATGTTGGAGAGAGAAAGGAGACAAAAATACGGAAATAGGAGATAGAATGAAGGGTGAATCAATGAGCTAATAGAGTTGGATGGGAGAATTGGTCGATCCAATCCAAATAGGTTGGCCAAACATATTGGTTGAGCCCATCCCCCAGCGCAAACATAGCCTTCAAGGGCTCATTTACCTAGCATTATTGGGTTAGATATGAGTAAATTATACTTACATGTCAACCATTTACTACTTGGTACTCAAGTGATTGAGACATTACAAGGCCCTATACAAATCCATACTATTTAGATCATAGCAGGGACATGTATCCTGAGGTTGGGGGTGTGATTCAGTTATCTTAATCTTTAAGTTAACTGTGTAAAGTCACATTTACCCCTAAAATCTTGTGTAGAAAGATGAAAAATACCCTCTATCATGCTCGAAATATCATTCAACTTCAATTTACATATCATTCTGCTTTAACTTAATTATCATTTAACTTCAATTAAAATATCATTATGAAATATTAGGGAGAGAGATGAATGAAATTTTAAATATTTAATTTACACCCACCAAATCTTGTATCCAAATAATTGAATTAAGGAAATTTATAAAAATCTAATTGGTAATTTGAATTTGTGATAATGTAATGTATTAAAAGTAAAATAAAATAAATAAATAAATACATGTAGGATATGATATAGATGGGCATGATAAACAATTCGATAATAATACATTTGATAGGCTAATTGATCGATACGTATTAGATAACTCGTATACACACATGTGCGTTGCATGCACGTGACAGGAATTCTGCATAACAGTAAACCAAAACCTCTATTGATGCTTCCAGTTATTTATTGTCAAGTTTGTTAGTTACATAGTTACACTTTCCCTCTCAAGCAATTGCATCGAGCAATTGAGCTACAACTTGTATTTATAGCTTGTAAATACACAATGTATTCTTTAGCTGAAATGAATGGAATGTGATCTTTCTCTACATGTCTTATTTCTTTCTTTATTTTCAATCTTTAATATGGTATCAGTTTCAGCCTTTTAGATCCTTCCTAGGGTTCTTCAAATTCTGCATCGTCTTCTTCGATCATTCAGTCATTTTGATTCACCATATCTTCCGCAGCATCCTCTGAATCCTTTTCTTTGCACATCCTGTCCAAATTAAATCCCATAGCGTTCACTCACCCACTTTCTACCAAATTATCCACTGACAATTTTCTGATCTGGACGAAACAGATCAATTCCATCGTTCGCGATCATCGCCTGAGTTATTATCTTGATGAGTACGTTACTTCTCCCCCGAAGTTTGCTAATGACTCAGATAAGGCAGTCGTAGTGATAAATCCAGCATTGCTAGACTGGGAATAGTAAGACCAGTTAATTCTTTCATGGATTCTTGTGTCGATTTCTAAAGTTGTTTTGCTCCGCTTGATTAATTGTGAGACACCAGCTCAAGTTTGGTCCACCATTGAATCATACTTTTCTGTGCAAATAAGTGCAAAGGTTAGTCAATATAAACTGTAGTTGCAAAATTAGAAGAAAGGCTCCTTCACGATGAATTAATATCTCTTGAAAATAAGAAGTTGTGTTGACATGTCAGCACTTGTGGGTAACAAATTAGATGATAAGGCTCACATCGATGTCATTTTCAATGGTCTTCCTCCAGAGTATAACACGTTCATTTTATCTGTTAACATGAGATTGGATCCTTGCACTGTAGCAGATATTGAAGGATTATTGTTGTCTCAAGAAACTAGAATAGAAAAGCATTTCAATAATTTTGAATCTGCCATGGGTAACTTGGTTGTTGGTTCCACTGTCAAGCTTTCTTTTCCTAATAAGAGTTTCAACAACAAACCTCAAGGTTTCTCTGCCCAACATGGTCCCAGTGGAGGCAACCTAAATCATAACAACAATGTCTTTAGAGGTGGCAAAAAATGTGGTACAAGTAGAGGTAATAATACCTGGAAGAACAGTAATTCCAAAGTGTGGTGTCAGTTTTGTGGAAAACCCAACCACACAACTCCTTTCTGCTGGTATAAAGATAATCCAGAGTACAACCCACCTAACATACCCCAACCCCATGCTAATCTTGCCTATTCCAACCCTCATGGTGGATATGTTCACAATCAGCATCACATCCAAGCCAACCTAGGTGGTTATAACATCAACAATTCTCATAATACTTTGCTTGCTACTCCAAAGTCCTCTATGCAGTCCACTTGGTATCTTGACTCAGTTGCTACTCACCACTTGACAACTAATTCTACCTCCATGTCACATAATCTTCACTCTAAGGCCAAGAACAAGTCCACATTGGTGATGGTAAGGGTCTATCCATTGCACATGTTGGTTCCTCTTCCTTTCCCTCTCTCTATTTTCCCTCAAGAACTCTTTCCCTTAAGCAAATTCTACATGTTCCTCAAATTACCAATAGTATGTTCTGTGTTTCTAAATTTTCTAAGGATAAAAATGTCATGTTTGAATTTGATTCGCATGTTTGCTTTGTGAAGGATATCTCAACACATGCAGTGTTACTCCAAGGTCATCTTGAATAATGCTTATATGTCTTCTCCCCTGTCAAGCCATTATTTCAATTTCCAACTTACTCATCATCTCACTCCTCAACACACAAACAACTTAAGACACATACAAATCTGATGTCTTCTTGTATGTTTCTTGTAATGTTGTTTCTTTGTAAAGATTCATTTTCCATTTGGCAATCCAAATTAGGGAATCCTAATGATCATGTACTCAATTCTGTCATCAAAAGCTGTAATTCAAAGTTTGTTAATAAAAGAACAATTTCTGTGTGCCAAGCATGTTGCCTTGGTAAGCTACATCATTCTCCATTCCCTCTTCCTCTTCCACTTACTCTTCCCCTTTACAATTAGTAAGTTTTTATCTCTAGGGCCCTGCTCCATCCCCCTTATCTAATGGCTATAGACACTACATAAGCTTCATTGACTCTTACCCGAGGTTCATATGGATATATTTACTCAGACAAAAATCTGAAGCTCTACAGACCTTTTCTATTCTTCAAGTCACAAGCTGAAAAGCAGCTTGGGTGTTCCATTAAATCTCTTTAGTCTGATTAGGGTGGAGATTTTAGAGCTTTTATTTGAGTTACTAGCTACAGAAGGCATCATACATAAGATATCTTGTCCATATGTCCATCAGCAAAACGGTCTGGCATAACGCAAACACAGACACATTGTTGATGTTGGGTTAGCATTACTAGCTACAACTTCTTTACCACTAAAATTTTGGGATGAATCATTCAGAACGGCAGTATTTATCATCAACAGGTTGCCTTCTCCTGTTACTTCTCAAAAAAACCCTTTAGAATCCTATTCAAGACTTCACCTATATATTCATAGTTAAAGGTCTTTGGCTGCTTGTGTTACCCACTGCTCAAACCTTATAACACTCACAAGTTTAATTTCAGGTCTCAACCATGCACTTTCTTGGGGTACAACTTGAATCACAAAGGATATAAGTGCATGGATTCTACTAGGAGAGTCTTCATATGCAGAGATGTAATATTTGATGAAGAGTCCTTTCCCTTTGCCTCTCCAAAACAGCATTCATCTACTAATTCTCCTAAACCTCATCATTACACACACCTACCTATTGTGTCATCCATTCCTCCTATTTCAACTAATCCCACTGTCTCACTCCCAACCGCTCCTCACATTTCTCCTACTCCTCCATCTGAGTCTGTTCCTGAGGAAGATAACAGTCTACTTCAAGTAACCATTGACAACAGAGAGAACACTTCAAATAGAGCGTGTGAGGTAACTACCATGAATAAACACCCTATGGTCACAAGAAGCAAGCATAGCATATTTAAATCCAATGCCTATGCTACTACTTGTGAACCAACAACACCAGCTACAACATCGCTTGATTCCAATTGGAAACAAGCAAAGACTAATGAATACCTTGCTTTACTTCGAAATGAAACTTGGAAACTGGCCCGTCTACCTGAAGTTAAAATGCTAATTGGATGCAAATGGGTTTTCAAGGTCAAGGAGAATCCTGATGGGAGAATAAGTAAGTACAGGGCTCGTCTTATAGTTAAAGGGTTTCACCAAAGGCCTGGGTTTGATTTCACAGAAACTTTCAGCCCTGTGGTGAAACCAACTACCATCAGAATAATCATTACTGTTGTTTTAAACAAGTGTATATGAAGCAACCATTTGGCTTTGAAGATCCTAAATACCCAGACCATGTTTGTAAATTAGAAAGGATCTTTATATGGTCTCAAACAAGCCTCAGGGGCTTAGTTTGAGAAGCTCAAAATGACACTGGTATCCATAGGTTTTTGCTCTACCAAGTCCAACAACTCCTTGTTTGTTAGATCTGTTAATGGCAGTAGTATATTCATCCTAGTATATGTAGATGATATCTTGGTAACAGGTGATAGTGACTCTGAGGTGCAACAACTTATACAGCAGCTTAATGTTCACTTTGCTCTCAAAGACATGGATGAGCTAGATCATTTTCTGGGCATTCAAGTTAGAAGGACTGAAGCATGTTTGCATCTCTCACAAATATATCAAGGATTTGTTATGCGAAACAAATATGTAATATGCTAAACCTATGACAGCTCCTATGACCACTGGCACAAGACTAACAGCTTATGGGAGTGATCTTGTTTCTAATGTCCATCTGTATAGAGGTGTTGTTGGAGCTCTTCAATGTGTAACCATCACTAGACCTGAAATATCATACTCAGTACACAAAGTTTGTCAATATATGTAGAATCCCCAAGAAGCACACTGGTAAGCTATGAAACGAATCCAAAGATACCTCACTAGAACATTCAATCATGGGCTTCTTCTCACAAAGACCAATCACCTTAAGCTTGAAGGGTTCTCTGATGCAGATTGGGCTTCAGATTCAGATGATAGAAGTTCTACAACTAGTTTCTACTTGTTTGTAGGAGGTAACCTTGTTTCATGGAAATTTAGGAAGCAACACATGGTGTCAAGACGCTCTATAGAAGCAGAATACAAAAGCTTGGCTGGGTTGATAGCTGAAGTCACCTGGGTGCAAGGTTTCTTCGAAGAGATTAAAATTCAAGGATCCACAAAGCCCATCATTTGGTGTGATAATCTCGGCACAATTCACTTGGCAGCAAATATTGTCCTCCATGCCAGGAGAAAACATATAGACTTAGACTTATACTTTGTCAGAGAAAGAGTACAAAAGAACTTGGTTGAAATTAGACATGTACCGTCCAAAGAATAGCTTGCAGATCTCCTTACAAAGGCCAACTCCAACAGCAACTGTGCTAATCTTCGGGGCAAACTCAAAGTACTTGATGAAAGTACATTAAGTTTGAGGGGGGCTATTAGATAAATCGTATACACACGTGCATTGCATGTAGGTGACCGGAATTCTGTATAATAGAAAACCAAAAACTCTATCGATGCTTCAAGTTAGTTATAATCAAGTTTGTTAGTCACATAGTTACACTTTCCCTCTCAAGCAATGCTTCGAGCAGTTGAGCCGTAGCTTGTACTTATAGCTTGTAAACACACAATGTATTCTTTAGCTGAAATAAATGGAATGTGATCTTTCTCTGCAAGTCTTCTTTCGTTCTTTATATAATACATGTCTGATTTTTTTCCTCTAAAATAGTATATATGATATAATTACATAATAAAATATATTCATGTTAGACGTCATACGGATACATATTTAGTATGTATCAACCCTTATTACTAAAATAAAGTTGCGATAAATCCACTAAAAACATACGTCTTCTTCACAAAATTCAGATTTTTTTTACTTTAGTTTAATATAAAAATATGAGAACAAAAAATATCACTCCACTGAGAAAACTGAGCTCGCAACTGTAAGTTTTAATTACGTATACATAATTGCAATAATAAGATTAAACATGGATCTTGGAATTCATGATTTTCACATTCGATTGACATATAAAATTAGGGCACTAACCTTGAGACGCCATCGATTGATTTTTCTTTATGGAAGAAATTGATTTCTATCTCCTAGCCCTTCTTTAGAACAAAGTACATTGATTAAATTAGGTGATAGAAATAATGTAACTCTGTTATCTTTTATAGGCAGAGAGAGGACCAATTCCTGATAGGATTAGGATTATAATGAAATTAAGATTGCTATCCATTCACGGTCTATCAACGTGAAAAAAATATCTTATCAGATATATCCTGACCAAATATTATCCGGAAGATTATTTATTTAAACCATTAAGATATTTAAAATATCTTATCAACTAAATTTGATGGCACGTGGGCCACAATAATCTTACATTCTCCCACTTGGTCAAAGTGACAGAACTAAGTCTTCATGGTTTAAATAATAACGTAATTTGCGCAACTTAACGATAATTTTTAAGTTCATTGGTCAGACCATAATGTCAATATCAAATGTAGACTAACACGGGTCATGGCGGTTCTACGTCATTTTATTCGACATAGTTCCTTCCATGTACCATAATATTAGTTTTCTACTTAATGTCTTGATTAAAAGTCCACATTAATATCTTGATGAGAGACAAAATCCTTATCATACTTTATGTCAACAATCATGTATACATCAATGACAAAACAGGATATCAATTAATTTAGAAACAATATATAAAAAAACTCAAAATGAAAATTACACATCATAAGTTTGCTAAGAACTTTCAATAATGCCCATACTTTCGACATGTCCAATAAATGTCTTTGGAGGCAATCCTTTGGTTAACGGATCCGCGATCATGAGATTGGTGCTTATATGCTCAATTGTCATCTTTTATTTCCGAACTTCTTATTTAACGGCAAGATACTTTAATTCCATATGTTTGGCACCTTTGGAATACTTGTCATTTTTACAGAAGAATACTGCTGCAGAATTATCACAATAAATTTTCAACGGATTGGCAACTCTCTAGACAATTCCAAGTCCTGAAATAAAGTTTCGCAGCCAATTTCCTTGAACAGTGGCCTCAAAGTATGCCACAAATTCAGCTTCCATAGTAGATGTAGCAATTACAGACTGCTTCACACTCTTCCATGAGATTGCCCCTCCAGCTAATAGGAACAAGTAGCCGAATGTTGACTTTCGAGTATCAACACATCCGGCATAGTCTGAATCTGAATATCCAATCACTTCTAAATGATCAGATTTTCGATAAGTAAGCATGTGATTCTTTGTTCCTTGCAAGTACCTCAATACTTTCTTTGCAGCTTTCCAGTGGTCCATTCCTGGATTACTTTGGTAACGGCCAAGCATTCCAACATCAAAACTGATGTCTGGCCTCATACAAGTTTGTGCGAACATCAAGCTACCAACAATCGATGCATAAGGAATATCTTTTATTTGTTCACGTTCCAATTCATTATTTGGACATTGCATAAGGCTAAACTTATCTCCCTCTGGATTGGAACAGGGCTTGATGAGCACTTTTCCATCCTAAACCTCTCTAGAACTCTATTGATATATGCTCTCTGAGACAACCCTAACACTCCTTGTAATCTATCACGAAATATTTCTATTCCTTTCACAAAAGTTGCCTCACCCATATCTTTCATTTCAAAGTTCTTAGAGAGAAATTTCTTAGTTTCAAATAACAAACCAAGATCATTCGTTGCTAGCAAAATGTCATCAACATACAAGATCAAAATAATAAGCTTACTCCCACTGACTTTCAGATATATACACCGGTCTACAGTGTTTTCCTTAAATCCAAAAGAAGTAATGGTATCATTAAACTTAAGATACCATTGACGAGAAGCTTGCTTAAGCCCGTATATTGATTTCTTGAGTTTACAAACCATATGTTCTTTTCCTTCAATGAAGAAGCCTTCAGGTTGATCCATATAGACTTCTTCCACAAAATCCCCATTTAGAAAAGCAGTTTTAACATCCATTTAATGTAACTCTAAATCATAATGAGCCACCAAAGCCATAATAATTCTTAAGGATTCTTTCCGAGACACTGGCGAAAAAGTCTCTTTGTAGTCAATGGCATTTTTCTGAGTATAAACTTTGGCAACTAGTCTAGCTTTATGTCTTTCGATATTACCATTCGGGTCGCGTTTGGTCTTGAAGACCCATTTACACCCAACTCTTTTATATCCTTCTAGCAATTCTACAAGATCCCAGACGTCATTATGAGCCATCGATTTCAACTCTTCTTTCATAGCATCCAACCACTTAGTAGAATTATTACTTTCCATGGCTTGTGAAAAGGAAACTGGATCATCATCAATTCCAATGTCAAATTCTGACTCTTGTAGATAACCCACATAATCATTAGAAATAGCAGATCGTCTTGGCCTTATAGACCTTCTCACTATTTGTTGTTGTGGTTCATCTATTGCAGGTTCATCAATAATAGGTTCATTATTGGGAGTTTCTTCATTCATATGTTGTTCTTGTAAGTTGTTCAGCGGTTCAACAACTGTCGGAACAACAACTTGAGATGAAGACTTAGGTAAAGGAAATTCCAACCTTACTTCTTCAATATCCACTTTTCGTGGTTCAACACTCCCACTAATTTCACCATTTTCAATGAACCTAGCATTTCCAGTTTCAACAATTCTCGTACTGTGATTTGGACAGTAAAACCTATACCCTTTAGACTTTTCTGGATAACCAATGAAGAACCCACTCATTGTTCGTAAGTCCAGTTTCTTTTCTTGTGGATTATAAATTCTAATTTCTGTCGGGTAACCCCAAACATGCAGGTGCCTTAAACTAGGTTTCCTACCCGTCCACAATTCAAAAAGGTGTTTTAGGAACTGCTTTGCTTGGAACCCGGTTTAACAAATACATGGCAGTTTTTAGTGCATACATCCACTATGAGGTGGGTCAAGAGGAATTGCTTAACATAATCCGAACCATATCCATAAGAGTACGATTTTGCCTTTCTGCTACACCATTTTGTTTTGGTGTACCCGGCATAGTGTACTGGGCACAAATGCCACGCTTTTCTAGAAATTTAGCGAATGGGCCTGGGCATTGCCCCAATTCATCATATTTTCCATAATATTCACCACATCTATCAGATCTAATGATTTTCACTTTTCTATCTAATTGTCTCTCAACCTCATTAATAAACACTTCTAATGCGTTTACGAAATGAGACTTTTATTCCAATAGATAGATATAAGCAAAACGTGAATAGTCGTCGATAAAGGTGATAAAATATCTTTCTTTTCCGAAAGAAGGAACATCAAAAGGCCCACAAAAATTCGGTGTGTATTATTTCAAGAAGTTGTGCGCTTCTCGTGGCTCCTTTCTTTGTGTGTTTGTTTGTTTTCCTTTAATACAATCCACGCAAATACCAAGATTAGTAAAATCCAAATCATGAAGGGTTTCATTCTTTACCAACCTTTGTAATCTTTCTTTGGAGATGTGCCCCAAACGTTTATGCCACAAGTAAGCAGAACTTTCATTGACTAAACCAGGTTTAGTTCCAATAGTATGATGCAGGGTTAAAAGAACATGATCAAGTTTAAACCTATATAAGCCATCATTTAGGATACCAGAACCAATAAGAAGATTTTGTTTGAATAAACTAAAACATCCATTACCAAATTTAAAACAATATCCAACAGAATCAAGTTTGGACAAGGAAACTAAATTACGAGAAATGGAAGGTACATAAAGAGTTTCAAACAAATCTAAACAATGTCCGGTATCTAGAATTAAACAATAAGTTCCAGTGGCTTCAATAGGAGCTTTGATTCCATTTCCCATGTAGACGAAGTTTTCATTTGGGTCTGTGATTCGGGTCGTAAGGAATCCCTGTATTGTATTAGAAACATGAGTGGTACAGCCAGAATCAAGCCACCAAGTATTATAAGGAACATTAACTAAGTTTGATTCGAAACATACTAGAGCATTAAGTTTACCTTTCTTTTCGAACCATTCTTTACGTTTCTGACAATCCTTCTGAAAATGTCCAGGTTTCTTGCAAAACCTATACTTAGGATTATCTTGTTCCTTTTTCTGGATTTGGACAGATGACTCATTCACTTTATGGAGTCCTTGCTTGCCCTTTCCCTTCTTTCTGGCTTTCTTTTTATCTCCTTGATTCATTGTGAGATGAACAGAATGAGACCCCTGATTCTTAAGCCTTGTTTCCTCCTGAACCAACATTCCGTGAAGTTCATTCACGTTCCATATATCTTTCATGGTATTATAGTTCATTTGGAAAGGTCCATACTCAGGGGGAAGTGAGTTTATGATAAACTGCACAAGAAAATTATCATCCACTTTCATCCCCAATGACTTAAGTTTTGCTGCAATGTTCGTCATCTCAATGACATGCTCATGCATGCTACGAGAACCATCAAACTTCATGGTGGTTAAAGTAGCCATTAGTGTGCAGACGAGCGACTTATCAACAGTTTGGGAACGTTCTTTCACAAGTTTCATAAATTCCTTAGCACTTTCAGTTTGAGATATAGTAGACTTGATATTGTCTGCTACACTCATTCGCATAAACATTAGGCTTAATCTGTTCGATCTAACCCAGGCATCATGGTTAGCTATTTCGACATCACTGATTTTGTCAGTAATAGCAGGTTTGTCGAATTGGAGTGAATAATCAAGATCCAAAACACCGAGATGAAATTGAATTTGTTCACTCCAGTCAGAATAATTTAGTCTATTAAATTTTTGAACAGATGTAGCAAGAGAATGAAGGGCAACAGGAATAGGCACTGGAAGGATACATATAATTATTCTCGGTAATGCTTTGAGTAACATAATATAGATTCAGGATCAATAATCAATAAGTGTACATTGATGTTCTCGTTTGAGCAATACAACAATATACAATCATAATCATAATGTTGCTTGTAAAATTTACATAATTTGCTAATTGAATACACTTACTGAACTATTTTGTCATCTTTGGATGTACAAAACGGTTAACATAATATATCAATTATCACGTTATATTCATAATTTATAAGAACTAACGATCCACCTTTGGGTGATCTCTAATGTCTTATAAACATGAATTTTGATTACCCATAAATTAAAAGATAAATTAAATCCCAAACATCACATTCCAATGGATAGTCAAATATTTATTATATGATTTAAAATTTATTAAACTTTCTGGTCAGACCACTTTGGTGATTAACAGACCAGCATAACAACAAATCATATAATACTAATAATTAATTAAAGCCCAAAACATTTTATCATAATTTGATTGGGTTTGACGCTTGAACATTTGTGGCCCATATATATTAGAGGACAAATTAACATAAATCAAGGGATGATAATGATTTCTTGAGCAACAAATAAACATCATTTAATAGCAACAAACATTAATTGCTAGAACAATTAAAACTTTGTGCAGCGGAATTAGAACATCAATAAGCAGACTCTTGAAAGTCTTATTAATACATTACATAAGGTTAACTATTATTTTCCGAAGCTGAGTTTGAATTATTGCAAGAATCTGCCTTATTACAAGTTAATGGAAACTTTCTTTAATGAAGTTAGCCGTACTCATTCAATCTCAGTATCCCTCTTAATCTATTTTAATTATTTTAAAACATGCATCTTGACATCAATTGCATACAAACTTGAGATGATTCATTCAGCGAAACAAATTTAAAATAATCATAATCTCAAATTGCAACAAAAATACCGAATTCAATTCTATGGAAAATAATGAATTCAATAACCATGCTCTGATACCACCTGTAAGTTTTGATCATGTATACATAATCGCAATAATAAGATTAAACATGGATCTTGGAATTCACAATTTTCACATTCGATTATCATCTAAAATTAGGGTACTAACCTTGAGACGCCATCGATTGATTTTTCTTTATGGAAGAAAATTGATTTCTATCTCCTATATAGCCCTTCTTTAGAATATAATACTTTGATTAAATTAGGTGATAGAAATAATGTAACTCTGTTATCTTTTATAGGCGGAGAGAGGACCAATTCCTGATAGGATTAGGATTATAATGCAATTAAGATTGCTATCCATTCACGGTCTATCAACGTGAAAAAAATATCTTATCAGATATATCCTGACCAAATATTATCCGGAAGATTATTTATTTAAATCATTAAGATATTTAAAATATCTTATTAACTTAATTTGATGGCGCGTGGGTCATAATAATTTTACATCAACTTCTTAGTTTTAGGTTGCTACAAATTCTATATTGCTTAAAGAGTGGAAGGGTGTGCATATGGAGATTTTCATTTGAATCTATTTTGAATCATTGATGTTTCGAGTTTTTAATTCAGCTCAACAGTAAGATTGAACCATTGAGTGGAAATTCGATTTGGTTTAATTCAAATTCCTTCTAGCTTTCCGTATGCATTTTTATTGTCTGATGTGGTTTAATTTTTTGATGATCCTTCCATGTGTGGGGAATTTTAACTTGGTGCAAAATGATCCAGATTTATAGCCTAATTTTCCATTTGCTTCTAACTCTCCATAATTATAGAACATAGCATTCTGAAGCCCTTTATGCTGCATAGAGGAAACAGTTAGACATTGATCTTTGAGTTGAGAGAAAAAGTACAGTGCAATGTAAATTTGTTGGCTACAAGGTTTCATTTGATGGAAACCAACGAATCTTTGAGAATAAAATTCTTCGTATGCTAAACATTTGAGATATATCGTTTTGATCGACTTTGAAAGAGTGTTAAACAACTATAGAGTTCAGTTTGTTAAAAGATATCAATCTCGAACAAGACTCCTTGAGCTACTCACACAACTATTAGTCATGCTTATCAAGTCCCCGCATATGGCAAAAGTGATGAACTTAATAGTCTGGATTTTGTTTTTCATGAGAGAGAGGTAAAGTTAAAATACAATGCATGTGTAACAAGTTAGTTCAAGTCTATCAAAACATGACATTTTATTGTATGATTTTAAGTTTAACCTACTCCTTTCGTTGCTTGATTTTTGTATAATACAAGATACCATATGCTACTATGAATCAAACTTTGTATGAAAGATTTCAAAGGGAGGATTGTCTCTTTATTAGAGACTTTGCAGGTCTTTCTTTTTCCTTGTTTTTTTTTTTTTTTTTTTTGGGATTTGGAAGATTTAATTTATAAATTTAATTGTAATGTTATTTTATATATGTTTTAAGTGCATCTTTCTAAAAAGAACATATTTTAATGTGCAATTGTAGTTGATTAATATGTTTATATAGGCTTCCAATGTTGATATCATTCCTCTTGAGATTTAAGACTTGGTTGACAAACAAGAGATTTTTAAGTGCAAGCCAGGATGGTTGATATAGGAGATACATACAACGTCTGCAAGGTGTGTAGGGATGACGATATCATACCTACTTATATTATACCTTACCTTGAGAGTCAGGTTAGTATGTTTATTGCACACAATACACTCTTTATTTATTTATTAATAACTAGCACTACGCACGCGCGTTGCACGTGGTTCTAATTTCTTACTATTATTTAATAAAAAAATTAATTTGAACATAAAATAATTATACATTGTGATCACTATAATATGTATACATAACTTCGTAGATTATTCAATGTAATAAAAATTAATCCATTGAACAAACATAATTTTGAATCAATTAAAAACTAAAAGAATCACAAAAGAAAAAAAAGAAAAGTTAAATAACCCTAGTCTTAATAAATAAGTTATAATAATTAACGTTAAAAGATTCGTAAAAAACGACATACCATGATATATTGTAGAAATATTTAGTCTTACAAGATTTTCTATTATACATATAAAGTTTGATTTATTCAAACTATTGTTTACTTCTTATTATACACAGATTCGATCATCATTAATATATCTTGAATAAAGTTATACGAAGATTGAAAAACTATATACGGAATAATGAGGCATATAACATTTGAAGAAAAACACATTTTTAATTGTCTCATTATATCATCAACTGGCATCCATAAGTCAATTATTTGTTTATATACTCACAAAATATTAGGCCCAACATATCTTTTTATAATTCTCTAATAAATAATTTCGATTTCAATATACGTTTGCACATGAAATTCTTTACATATTTTAACGTGAGGAAAAAGTTCCAGCAACTTAGTATCAAGATCAAACATCCAACTTTTGTTATGAAAGTTATTTTCTAATTTTATTATTATTATTAAGTATAACCCTCTTTAATATAATTTACATATCGATTTAAGATTGCTTATTTCAATTTTCCTTAATTATCTTCTCAATGCAACGTCGAAATTTAAAGATTATGTGATTTAAAATAAAAATTCTACTATAGTATAATTACAAAATAAATAATATTTTTTATGGAAGGTTGACTATATACATAGTGTCTCACAATCTTCAATCAAGACATATGCTATATTAATCTATATAAAATATAATAAATTTTTTAACTAATTTGTAATGTCTTTAATTCCTTATTTAGTTATAGTGAAATACTCCTAATTTTTTCAAACATGCACATCCATTTAAAAGTCTTATATATACATGTTTAAACCATGCATTTCGATTTTATTTCTCTCATTTTATTTTTTATTTAGGGTATACCGTACTCTATTCGACGTAATTATTTTTCTAATCTATTGTCAAGTTAATATTAACATTCACATTTCACTTTCTTTATTTTTCAGCATGTTTTAGTTTAATTATGTGATACTCATTCACATAGTACAATTGAATCATTCACAATACAACTTAGTTCATTATTTTTTTATTGTTCTTTTTTATTCTTTATTGTACCCTATAATTTATATAGCATAGTAAATTCATTATCAAGTTATTACATATGCTTAAATATATATATATATATATATATAATGTTTTTATTGATTTAATAATTTGTTTAATGTTAGATCTTAAATATTTAAAAGAATTGCACTCATGTCCACTAATTTTTACGTTTGCCACTTTATTATTTCTCTTATCAGTACGATAAAATTTCACACTTCGGTCTAAACTCCAATTATTATAAACCTTGTGATTTTTTATGTCTCTCTCCAAGTTTATAACATAACAATTTTTTCTTTGGTCTACTAAAATTACATCATGGTATGTGGTTAAAAATGATGTTCAACTTATAGACTTATTTGAATAAAATCAATTCATTGTATAGACCAAGAGTATTTAAATATACACAATATCACTACCAATGCATTTATAGTTTTTATATCTTCATATAAATCTTTTACTGATTTCATATATAAGCTACTTTTACCGCTTTCCTCCATCTTTTTCATCTTATATATATATATGACATTATCGTATACTTTTTTAATTCGTAAATCAATTATTATTTTCCCTTGTTGTAATGTTTATAAATGTTGAAGTATATCGATTTCATTCTTCTAAAATCATTGAAAATAAATATAATATATAAAATTTCCTACAAGCATAATAATTGGATTTATATTTACTTAGTAACGTTCATACAAAGAAATTTAGCGTGTAAACATATATATTGCTAGTTTAATCTAAATTTAAACAGTAAGGCTAACTGTATGCCTAGTTTAACCTCAATTTTGAAATACTACATTGTAATAATTAACTTGTATGTACATCTACCTATAATATAGATATTTAATTTTTGTTTTTGTATTCTTTTCTCATAGTGTAATATGTCTAACTCTATCATATTAGTTTATTCTTTGATTCTTTTATTATATTACCTAGACTCGTCTATTATAATTTTTTTTTATAATCACTTAGACCCTTAATATTTATAATTTTTACGCTAGTAATTTTTTCTATAGTGTTATTTATTATGTTAATAAAGTTATATCTACTAATAATAAAGTCTATTCATAAGTTTGTGTTATCTTTCTTCACAATGCATTTTCTCACTTCTATTCATTTTATCATCATATAGTTCTTATTTAATTGTTTTGATAAAGTGGTATACACAAAAAGACATACAATTTCCTAACATGTCTTTTTACTCACTCAAAAGTCAATTTAAAAATATAATCTTAGCAATTTCACATGAAAGTCATTTTATTCTTCGATTTTAGTACTTGCTTCAAGTTTATATTATAATGAAGTTTAAGTTACTATGCTCTAACCCTTGATCAATTCAATAGTTTACACTTTAGTCTAAATATGTATATTTAAATTTTATTTTTCATTAGATAACTTATATAAATTCTACTATTGTTTCTCAATGTTGTAATATTTATACTTCAATAATTTAGAAATTTAGGGAGATTATTGCAAGTAGCAAATTTATAATATTCAAATTTCGACAAATAAATTGTTACTATTAGATAAGTATTATTCTAATTTATATTTATAATAAGAGTTGGTTGTTTTATTTATGACCAAATACCATGTAAGAATTTGTTAATAATTTATACATAGTAATATAAATCATTGTGAATCATTTACACATTGTTCTGACATATAATGTTTATATTTTTTAAATAGACTAAAATATTTAATTTAATCTCATCTATTTTTTCCAAAAATTCTTTAATGACATTTTTTAAATTTAATTTTCAATCATTTCTATATAATATAAAAATATAAGTACAATCATATGTCAACAATCTTGTGTCTATTATTCGACTATGAAGTCAAACTTATAACTATTGAAATCATATTAAACTATTATATTTTACATATTTTAAATATTTTATCATATAAATATCATTAATCTTGAGTCATTCATATATTGTGCTAAATTAAATATTATATAATACATTATCGTTGTCTTGTCAACATAATTTTTTTTGTAGTTATTGTAATGAGTATATATATATATGTTATAGCTACGTACCGTACCTAAATTAAAAAAAAAAGTAAACTAAAAATTATCTCCAAAAAATTAAAGATGATAAATTAAATCAATAGAGCTTTCAATATTATTCATTGTTCTAATTGTTATGTATATTGCTTTTTCTTCTTGTTGCTAATCCTAAAATCTATTAGTACTTTTTCGCCATGAAAACACAAAAACTTAATATAATATTCAGTACCTAAATATCTTTATTGTATACCACTATTGCAAGTTAAGATTCTTGTGGTTATTATCCTAACAAAGAAGTCAAAGTTTGGAGCTATTAAACTCCTATTAAACTATGCTTAATTTTCTATAATTTTTATACATATATAAATATCTTTTGTATATATTTTAATTTTGAGAACCATAAACTAAAGTACTTTAATATTCATAATATCTTATATTCTTATTCCTTTTTAGTAATATATATTATATTATTTTTGAATTTTTAATATACTTTCTTCAGTTCTTCATAAATTTCATATAGTTCTTCTAATTGGATTCTTTTACAATTGTAGAGAAAGGAGAAAGATCGATTCACAAAATTTAAGAGTAAATAAAAGGAATATGATACACTATAGTTGTCCTGTCAATTCTTGTTTTTTTTTTTTTGTTATGATTAGTAGAATGAGTATATATATTATAACTAAGTGCCTAAATTAAAAATAAAAAGTAAACTAAAAATTAAAAATAAAAAACATCTCTAAAATGAAAATGATAAATAAGAGCTTTCACTATTATTCAATTGTTCTAATTTTATGTGTATAATTTTTTTCTTGTTGTTGCTAATCGTAAAACCTTTTAGTATTTTTTTCACCATGAAAACATCAAAACTTAATAGTTTTGCAAACATTTAATATCTAAATAACTCTAAAGTACCATTATTCGAAATTAAAAGTCTTGGAATCATTATCCTAGTAAATAAGTCAAACTTTGAAGTTACTAAAGTCCTATAATACGTTTAAATTTCTATAATTTTCTTATAAATACATAAATATCTTTTGTGTAACTTCAATTATTCAATATCCTGAGAATCATATACTAAAGTAATTTTACTTATTGTAAGTACATTTGTGCTAATCGATCTTTCTCCTTTCTCTTCAATTGTAGAAGAAACCAATTAGAAAAATTATCAGAAATTTATGAAGAATCGAATAAAATATAAACAAATAAAAAGAATATAATGTATTTTACCACAAATAAATAATAATATATTATGAATATTTACGTTCAGCTTATATCATCAGTCGAACTATATATAATATTAAATGTGATAGAAAATTTCATAAGTTGAGACTTGAGAGATGAATTTCAATTATAAAATGAATCTTACTAAATAAATAAAATTTTAAAAAATAAAGTTACTAAATTAGCCTTAAAATTTTGCTAATTAATGATTTTTTTCGTTTTCTATATATATATATATATATATATATATATATATATATATTGACAATTATATAAACGAATCTCATTATAAAACAAATAAGAAATTTATAAAGAAACTTAAATATAAAAATAATAATGTTATGTATATTATTAAAAAATATTTATATATAGAATATGATTAATATGTAGGTTCAACTTATGCCATTAGATGAATTATATATCATATCCATGAATTTTTTTAGGGTATCCTATCTATGAATTGATAGATGAACTATAGGGCTCTAACCAAATAAATAAAGCTTTGAGAATATAGTTAATAAACCAACCTTAAAAACTAAAATTCATTAATAATATAATAGGCAAATCAAATTTTGTCTAACTATATAAAAAAAATATTCAAAGATATAGTTTATAAATAAAACTTTAAAGATATAGTTACCAAACTAACCTTAAAAATTAAAATTCATTAAGGATATAATAGGCAAATCAAATTTTGTAAGAAATAACTCACACTTTTATAATAGAAGTAGATTTAGTTAATTATTCGATATTTTTGATAAAAATGTTGTAAGATTCGGATTAGTTGAAAATTCTTAAGTAGATGTTTGAATGTATGGGTATATGAAACTTGAGTCTTTTAGTATCTTGCTGTAAATTTTTTATGTTTTCTTAGGTTGAAACCAGCGGGGCTGCAAAACTTCACTTCACTAAGAACCGTCAAATGAGTCGAGGAGACTAAGAGATCATTGATGTAACATATTCTACTGCTGAAGACAGTCATTAAGAAGAAAAATCTATAAAATTTTACATCTGCTACCTTAATGTTTAATGTTATGTAATGTTGTGTTTCGTATTTGTTAATTTTTGTTTACAACTTTTGATTCTTTTCTTTCATAATCTTAGGATGTTGTTTGCTTGATTTTTCAAAACTAATAGTCCGTAGTTTGTTCATTTTTTGAAATTTATGTTATGTTGAATTTGATGTTTAGTTTTATCTTAAACTTAAGCATATTCTACCTTTTCGTATCTTATGCCAGACTTCCCAAGAAAAATCTCCCTACCTATAAAAGTGTGGGTGTTTCTTACAAAATAATGTCTGAACAAAAATATCCCTATATCAATAACTATAAGTTAAGGTTAAATAAGTAAATTGTTATATAATTAAAATGCACTAATTAATTCCAATTCCAAGATAATAATGGTGGAAAGATAACCTATATCAATTACTATTATAAAACTCTGTTAAAAACAAAAACAAAAGGAATTACCTATTTATTTATATTTAAGTTCTTATACATACCGTAATATGATATATATATATATATATATATATATATATTTATTAATATTAGTTTAGTTGGATTTTGTAAATGAAATTTTAAGCGGGTGAAATTTTGTTTAATTTAAGTTTATTTGGTTGTTTTCTAGATTAAGTTTATAGAGTAGCACCTTTCAATTTTTACGAAATTATTTTCCAAATCATTTGTGCAGGTATTGTAATTTTTATGACCAATAACTTTGGCACTTCAAATTATGTTTGAATCATGCAACCTTCTCCTAATTAATTAAATGAGAAATATGATATTTCACCACTAAACTGGATGGTTAAGATGCCTATCACAACAATCCTGAATAAGAAGTGAAATATTATAAGAAGGGTAAACAAGAGTTCAATAACTTTGATTTATAACTTAAATGTTTTCTAAAATTTAAATAAAGTTAATTCTATATTAAATTTTATCATAAGAGCTTGCTAACCTTATATATATATCATAAGCATATACTTAGTTGATGTGATTAATTTTTATTATTTTAAGCTAAGGATTATGAAAAAATTAACATTTTTACCTTTTCAATTTTAGCAATGCAAGTAAAAATTATGTAATTTTGGAGAAAATTACGAATAAGTTTATTGATGAATCTTAAAGCCAATAAAGTGAGTTACAATAATAGAGGTGGTAAAAATATTTGTAGTAATTTATTTGGTATTATTTTCATCATTTTTAAGTTAAGGATTATCGACATTATATATATATATATGTGTGTGTGTGTGTGTGTGTGTGTGTGTGTGTGTTTGGTTTTAATTAACTATAGATGTAAAATACATTTCAATTCTCTAGGGAAGATAAAGAAAAATTATAGACTAATGAGGAGATTGTATAATTAATTTTATTTAATATTGGTGTTTAATAAAATTATAAGCAAACATGACAAACATTTTACTGTACTAAATTATTTTTTTCCTTTTTTCGTTGGATGATTTAATTTAATTACTTAGTTGTACCTTATTCTGAAAAGTTAATAAGAGTTTCATGTGATGGAAAAAAAGTAAAAGAAACATTGTCTCTGATTTTAAATAAATTTAAATAATATATATTAGATGAAAAGTTCACTTCAAAAATGAATTTCATATTTGCAAAGAAAGAGGAAGGAGAAACAACACAAATAATTTTGTTATTAGTCAAAGAAAAAGTGAAAAAACCCACAATAGAAATAACTAGGTTTATAAGTAGGTCTCCAAGAACCATTAAAGGATTTTAGAAGGTCTTTAGTTTGAGTAAACAAAATTAATCACTTAAAATTATTAAATAAATATGTATCTTTGTGGCTTATTAGCTTTGATATCTAAAATTAATGAGCGAAACTCAAAATGTAGTCCACTAACTTTTTTTGGTTACGTACATTTGGCCATTTTGCTAAAAAACGTTGACAATCCACCTACAATCACTACTAGAAATTTGCAAAATAGCAACGGAAATTAGAGATGGAATTGATCTGTTTCTAATTTGTGATAGATAGAAACGAAATAGAGACCGTAAATCATAGTTTGACATTAGTGACAGAATTGTGATCGAATAGCAACCGAATTAGTGACCAAAATGCATCGGTTCCTATTCCCTTAGTAATGCCATTTTAGTAGCAACCGAAATTTTTTCATCTCTATTTTCTAATTTATTAATTTTTATAGCAAGAAAATAACAACCGAATTTTATTCTGTCTCTATTTCCAAATTTATTATTTTTTTAGCAACCGAATTAATCGGTCTCTAATTTTTCACTTCGTATATCAGATTAGCATTGTCTCTATTGCTAAATTTGTTAGTTTTTTAGTAACTGAATTAATCCGTCTCTAATCTTCACTTTATACAGCACTAGATGTCCACCCGTGCGATGCACGGGATAAAATATACTTTATAAGAATTCATAATATATAATAGAAAATATTTTAAGTTCTAATAGCACTTTGACTTTTTGGGCCGGCAACCCGAAATAGATGGGTTAAAGAGTTGCTCCCCAGGGATGGAGATGTCTTTTTCTGTCAGCCGCTACGTGGTAAAATTATATCATAATAGATGTTACAAAATATATTAGGAACAAAAGAAATTGAAACTTGAAATAGTCTTAAGGTAAAAGGTCATGGTGCATACTAAGTATGTACAAAATACAAAGTAGTTTCACATCTTATAAGTTACAAACTACATATTGTAAAATACCTTCTCGCACACAAAATTCATAGTTAAACTATTATGTTCTTTTCATCACATATGAGAATCTTCAAAGCATTTCTTTTCATCACATGTAAGAATCTTCAAATCGTTCCAATTCGTGACTCTTGAGAATAATAACAAAGCCCCTGTGCAAGGATAACACATAAAATTAAGCATTGAAAGTAGAGTGCAATAATTGAAAATCAAATTACTCAATAGACATATATAATTTAGCTTTAACGATAAATGTTAAGTTTCAAGAACACAACAATGTAATAACTAATTGTTACAATCATTGGACTTACACAACTCAACATTGATCTTTATCGCAAAATTATGTTTTTCTATCTGTTACAGTTACTGTCCCATTTATCAACAATTTAGATGACAATATAACTCAATCGCAATTATCAAAAGAATTTCCAAGCCAATGCAATTTGTGCACTCGAAATTTTCCGTAAATCATAACAAATAAAGAAGGCAAATCACAAATGAAAACAAAAACTAAAAAATGTCATCTTTTGAAGAAAAATAAAAGAATACAGAAAAATGAAAATGAGGGATAGATTCATAGAAGGATCTCATGTTTTCATAAAGGAAACAAATATACCTTCTTGGGTTAATCTGCAACCCGTCTTTAAACATTTCATACTAACAATGAGTCAAGATTCGATCTTTTTATTTAGCTTTGTCAATAAGGGAGATAATCTATTGGGACATCACATAAATAGAAATTTTGATGATAATTTATATTCTCCCTCATTTCCAATCTTCCTAATAAAGTTATAGGGATCGATACAACCTCTCTGCCCCCCCCCCCCCCCCCCCCCCCCACCCCACATATATTCTTGACAAAGAGGACAAACACCTTTTCTTTTTTTCTTTCTTTGAGACAATTTCACAAACACAGTACGTGCAATACTCTATCTTCCAGAACAATTCCCTTGTTTATTGTAGCAAGCAAACAGAGTAGACTACAACTGCTGCTAAATCTAGCATGTCATGGCAAAACAAAACCGGAACAACCAAACAACCTACACATTTACTGGAGATTCAGAAGTTACAACAACCTAAAACTACAAATAAAAAAATTGAAAAAAAATGAAGAGAATTAGCATACAATTTTGGAATAAGGTTGCGGCTACATACAACTCAAACTCAATGTACAATCCTATGCATCTATCTCAGTAATAATAATGTATAAATAATATCTAAATAAAATTTAAAGAATTACCTTATTCTCTACATCAAAGATTAGCACTACCTCAGTAGCTTTGCTTGTAAAACACTGGCCTCCTCTTCATCAAGCTTCACAAACTTCCCCAACACTTTCTGACAGGCCCGTCTTGGCATCTGTTGTATCTTATCTTTACTCTGTTGTTCCAAAACACTTTCCTTGTTTGTTGTAGCAAGCAAACATAGAAGAAATATGGGGGGGGGGGGGGGGGGGAGACTCAGAGCAACGGGCACAACAACAAATTGTGTTTTACATGCAATACTAAATATAGGGATCTTTCTCAATGGACACGTTAATTCAAGGGCCCATTAATTCATCAGTTTACGGTAAAGCTCACATTAATTCAAGGGCCATAACAATCACAGGACTACATATCGTTGAGATAATATCTGAATATAATAATTGGTACATAAGCCAATATTTATGTCTTTAATGCTTTCTTTTAAAATTAAAATTAAATTACTAATAGGAAAATAATTCTTGGTATTCTTCGACTCCTGCATTGTAAACTTTGAAACACATCATCATAATCTCTCTCTCTCTCTCACACACACACACACACATAAAAAGAAAAAAGAGCAACAGGGCAATAGGCTCATCGTGAACGTTAGAAATTACCGGGTACATCGATGTCCATCTCATCCAATATATGATTTTTGTAAACTGGGAAAGATCATACATGCTCTAATAATAAGTGAAGTATGTTATACAGATTCAATATAATACATTTTATCCTACTAAATGAGTACTATTACAAACTTTCTTGTAGAAGCTTTCCAAAATTAAAGATTCTAACAATCTTTTGACTAACCAAGTATAAAAGTACAATAATCAACTTGTTCAGCAGACCCAACTAAAATATATTAAAATTCTACAAAATACACAACTGTGAAAATGGAACAGATTAAAAATTAACTCAATATTGTTCTGTGAGACATTCCATCAAACACTTCGCAGTCATGGCAGAAGTTCAAAAGTAAGTACAATGAACAATGGAGAAACACATGCAAACATCTATCGATCTTCACAAACTAATCAAAAAACCCATATGAATTCAAAGGACATAAAACAATGAAGAAGCACTCACCCAAATGCACCTGTTTGTTACTCGACAAATATATGCACCAATTATATACACAGGTGTGAATTCTCATTAATCAAATATTCATGAGTTCAAATATTTACCTCTGAGTCTGCAACAGTTGTAGCATCAAGAAGTCTCATCACGGCTGTCATTTTTCTATCTCCCGTCAACACATACTATCAATATTATCGAGCAAGAGTACCTCTACAAACTGGTAGAAAGAAAATAAAAGAATTCAGAACATAAAGAACACATCCAAGATTTACCGTTGATTCTTGCTTTAATTTCATTCAAACAATTTAGATATAAAAAAAAAATAAAATCATTATAAAATTAGTTGCATGCCTCCTAATAGGGCAAAGAAGACGTTTCGATCTCTCATCCTTTCAGAAACAGATAGAAAGAGGGACAGGGCAGTTAGAAATTCCCTTGTTTCCACCTCTTTGCCATACAAAATTCACAAATCACACTTTTTGCCAAACAAAATTCACAAATCGCTAGGAGGAAGGGTATGCGATTTCTTTATACATAGGAACATGATAGTTAGAAATTTTCAATGTTCCAAAGCCAGCGAAATCGAGAATGAGGGTTTAGACAGTTTTTCATCTGCACCCCCAAAAAGTGACGAAATAAATTATTTGCTTAACCACGTTTCTATGCCATTTCTCCTCCCAAATAAGATAAGAGGGAGTATGGAAACAAATTTCGAAAATTGAAATGAACTTCAAAATCGAGTGATATAATAGAGAAATTATCATTTTTTATAGCAAACCTGTTAGAGGGGACTCGTTTGGATTCTAGGGTTCACAATCTTCTGCGAAATCCTCATCTTTCTACCATATTTTCCTTCCGTTGAAGCACCTGTACCAATTTCAGTGTGGAATTGTTATCCATAGAGAAAGACCCCTTTGTTTTCTGCAACTGCAAGGAGAAATATTTAAGTCGTGGCCCGTTTGAATTGAGAAACGGTTCCGATTTGTTACAGGTCTCTCAACGTCTTTTAAAATACCTTGTGAAATAATAATAATAACAATGGACACGCGTCAGAAGCAAAATGAGCGAAATTTAAGGGGTTTAAATAAATGAAATACTGACATCTGTACCTGCGAATCTCCTTTAATAGTAAAGAAGGATATTACACAAGTTATGATTTAATTTGGGTTTAATTTGTATAACAGTTCCCTTCCCTAATTTCGTCCAAATAATTAAATATTTGGGAGAATATTTTCTAAAAGTACTTTTCTTTATAAAAGTAGAATATTTTGAAAGTACTTTTAAATATAGTTATCTCATCATTTTCTGAATTTCTTTTATATTATTTTAAAACCAAGTAAAAAGTACTGATTTCCATTTTTTATCATTTCTCTGTCTGTCATCTCTCAGCTCTCACATCCCTTCCTCCTCCGCCGCTGCTCCGTTGTCCGCCCTCAGCGCCGCTGCCCGGCTTTACCCCTCTGTGCCACTGATCAGGGTGTTTATCTCGGCCCCGTTGCTTGGCGCCACCACCTCTCGGCGGCGGCACCTCCTCTCGTAGTTCGGTTTTCTAGAGGTTCATCCTCAGATCTAGGTAATGCTCGCAATCTCAGCCATAATCAATTTGTAAAATATAATCAATTAGGCATCCTAAATTGAGCTTTTCTGAATTCCTCATAATCAGATTTCCCTTTGAATATTCCCTTATGATGTGTTGCCAGGTACTAGCTGAATTAGGTTAAGCATTTCTGTTAGTTTAGTTCTAAAAGTTAAGTGATTTGTATCATTTTGGTTTTTTTTAGGTTAATCTGATTTTGAAATCCTTGCTTGGGAATGTGCACTGTTTATATTATCGGAGATAAAAATTACAGTTCACCTACGCTTTGGATTTGGTGAACTTCTTGTAGAAGGTACAGTAAAATCTTAGGTTCACTTTTTTTCTCATTTTCATATGCTTCTCTATACTCTCTGTCCGAAATTGATAGATTTATTAATCCATTTTGATGGAATAGAGGGTTCAGGGGCTTTTGTGTTATGCACTGACATTATTTTATTTTTTGTGAATTTCAATTTTTGGCAGGTCGAAGAAGCGTTAGAACCAAAGGAGGGAGAGGAAATTTCGCAGGTAATCATTATTTTTAAAATTGTTTTCTATCGCTTGATTTTCCATTTTCAAGGAGATGAAAATTATATGACAGTTTTGGCTTTGATGTGCTCGTCTCAGGGGGGAGAAGAAGGCTACCAAAAAGACCAAAACTCAAAACTATTGGGACTGGGAATTGACAAATGAAACCAACCCCTTATGGGTCGGCTGAGCTGTTCATATATATGGTGTTAAATGATGACTACTTGTGAGACCCCTGTGCATGCTTTAGGCCTTTCCTTTTATTTTAATGTGTAGATGCGGAACCCAAAGGAAGTTGAGAAAGATCAATACCAAGAATTTTTCAAGAAGACATTAAATGCGTTTCTGGATCCACTTGCTCATATCCACTTTACTACAGAGGTATTACTCCTTATGTTGGACTAGATGGTAAAATTATAATGCTTTTGCCTTAATTTGATTAGCTACTTTTGCAAGGTGAGGTGGAGCATAGAAGTGTGCTCTATATTCCTGGAACGACTCTTAAAAACTTGGTGATAAGGTTGCTAAAGTTCAAATCTCGAAACGTTTAAGCTCATCACCGCGTGTGCTTCTTTCTGGCACATTGGGATGGTCGGGTAACATTGAAAGGTAGGTGCTGTGTGAAACACAAATATTACAGAATCAAGTTCAAGTTCAAGACATATATAAAATGAATCTAATTGGGCATTAGAACTTACATATAACTCCCTTTATAAATGTTAAGTACATCGAGCTAATAATTAAGTGGAACAAATGCTTATTTATTGAATGTTTCCTTCTGTCGCAATATATCAAAATAGCATTGTTATAAATTTTCTTCTTATTATTCCAACGAAAATTATGATGCAAAACTACACTTTTCTCCGCTTCTCTTTCTGCAATATCTGTTGAGAATATAGAAGGCTAGCAGTTCTTTTTTTATTATAAATAAGAGTAGGTCACGGTAACATTCACCGTAAGCAACGTTGTAGAGATGGAAGGTTTAAGAAATACAAGAAACCTGATTTATGATATTGAATCGTTTAACCTTGATTTTTAGGTTTTTATGTCTAAGTGTGTCAAAATTGTAGATTTTCTTCAAGATTTTATCTATCGTCTGTTATGTTCACGGATTAAAGGAAATTTATGTTGAAAATGGCTGTCATATTTCCCATTAATTTGAATCCAGATCAGTTATTAGCTTCTAGTTCCTAATATTAATCTTTCTGTAGCTAGCCCGAAATACCTCTAGTATGGATCATGCTCGATTTTTCATGAGGGGAAGGAGGATCCTCAAGATCAATACAAACCATTCGACCGTGAAGGATCTTAATGTACGACAATATCTCAATCCAAATTCAAGATGTAAATCGGATATTATGTTTGTTGGCTCCTTATTGAGTTTAAATGTTCACTTTCGCAGATTGCTTGCAAGAATGCACCCGACAGCTCTGATGTTATTAGGGCCGTGGAACTTCTATATGGTATGGCCTTTATCTCTAATGCATTCACTGCAAGTATTGGATCAGTTTTGAGTCAATCCTTATTCTTGTCGCGTTTGTAGTTCTCTTTGACATACTCTAATTGACAGCTTGATAGACTTGGCTGATCTTGGGAACAAGATATACAAACTGATGGCTATGGCCTTTGGACGAAGGTGGGGCCGGTTGGAGGACGATGAATCTGAGTCTAGTGTAGACAATGATGTAGAGATTTTTTTTCTTAGCTATGTTGATGCACTCTCCTCCAGGTATTTGTTTCCTTATCGTTTACGTGACTTTGCATTTTCTAGCTACAAATAATTTTATTAGATTTTGAATGGTACTCGATTAGTTCAAACTGAGTTCTTTATGTTATATATAGGTTTCAATTGATGATTTTAGTAGGAAAATAGATCTTTAACACTAAAAAACTATATAAATCTACAACTACTGCATTGTGGAGATCTAAAAATGATTGCAACTCAAGGTTAGAAATGTGCAAATTGTTTGTTGCTTGATTTTTATTTTTTTATTTTCGGAATAATGTGATCATTTTTATGTATAGAACACTGAGTTGAGATTGATGTATATGTGTAATTTTCATTGAACTTGTCTAAGGAATGAGAAGGGATTATTCTATGTTTTGGATCTTGGTGGTAGAAATTTCCAAGTATTAAGAGTGCAGTTAGGAGGAAAGGAAGAAGGGATAGTGGCCATAGAATTTGAGCAAGTCTCTATCCCCCAACATTTGACATTTGGTACTTCTCAGATTGGTTTAACCAAGCCTTGATTGGTGGTTCTCTGTATCATTTGATATAAGGACTTATGTACGACCGGTTAACAATAATACTTTTCTAAGAAAAAAATTAATATTCTAGCTGAAATTATAACTTTCCAAAACAGGGCAAAAGGTTATATTTTTCAGGTAATAAATGTACTTTTACCCTTTTCACAGAGAATTCTGCATCTTTGAAATGAAGCTGTTGATTGTATAAGTTTATGCATTTTAGGAGTTCCTCGATTTCATAGCATCGGGACTAGCAAAATTTGTTGAGAAAAAAGGCGGGATGTTTGATTTATCCAGGTTGGAGGACGATGTTTATGGTACACTAGCCGCTCGATTACTTCCGACTACTCAGATAGGTCAAGTATTTGCTTCATTGACTACTTCTATTGTGACAAAAAGAAAATGTTGTATACATAATATATGTTGTGCTAATAAGATTGATAATGCATTGATTCAGGTAGCAGCAGTTGCAGCTGTATTTGCAGCAGTTTTCCATGAAAATATATCTCAAAGACACGCCTGGCGAAGTCGACCCTCTAGCCGAGCCAATCTTGAAAAATAGCACTGATCAACCCGCTGCACCTGGTGATATCAGATTATTCAGCTGTTGATCAAACCGTTTGTTGCCTTTTTCAATAGCATTGCTGAGGACAGTACTTGCAAATTTCTTAATGGAACCTTACAGAAACATTAGGACTTGATCCTTTGGTGTTTTGTTTAGATTTTTGGATACTTTTGATTTTATGAAATTTGGCTTTGTTGTGGAGTGAATTAGTTTATTGTGTTTTGCATATTAGTTAATTAACTATTAATTTCTTTGTATGGATATTTATAATTGTGTACAACATAATATTAAATTATTATCTATTATATTTTAAAAAAATGAATAAAATTAGAAACGGATTTAGAGACCGAATATCGGTGCCAAAATAGCCATATTTTTCTTGTTGTATATAAAGCAAATAGAGACCGATTTAGAGACCAAATATTCGGTTGCTAAATTTAGCAACGGATCCTAAATCTGTCTCTAAAAATAGAGACCAGCTTTTTTGGGACAAATTAAATTGGTTTCTAAATCAATTTAGAGACCGAATTTTGATGTTTAGAGACGGATATCTCCATCTCTAAATTGGAATTTTCTAGTAGTGAATGGAATTAAAAATATATATATTGAAGAAAGCATATATAAGTACTTATACATATAGTGTGATAATAAATCACGCAAAGAACTATTTTGTGTTGATGGGAAAAAAGGGTACCGAAAGTATTTTAAGTATATTTAATCATCTAATTAATTCTTTAGTCATGAAACTCCATGGATTTCTCTAGCCTATTTAATCAAAGTATTAAAAAAATATAATTTTGAAATCCATGTGTATAATGGACAACGCAGTGAACATATAAAACTAGAAGTCTAAGAAAAATAAAAATAAAAATAAAAGAGAACAAAAAAAGTCATGCATACACAAAAATAAGACCATTTACATTGTTTTGTCATATATCAAGGAAACAATTCTTTAGTTTTTTTTAAAAAAGAAAATGTCCCTAATTATAAATCAATCTAAACTAAAGAAATATACTCCCTCCATTCACACATAAGTGTTATTTTAGACTTTCAAGTGGAATTTAAGAAATTATGGGATAGACAACAATACCCTTCCAATTTTCTCTCCATCATTTTCTTTATTACCATAAATTTCTCCAACCTTTCTTTATTTAATATTATAAATATTTGTACGGAAATTTCCTAGATTTAGCTAAGGACAATATTGGAATAAATATGCAAAAAAATCTAGAATGACACTTTTTTTGGTGAAAAAATGATTTTCTTTTCCTATAATGACACTTATTTGTGAACGGATGGAGTATATATATATATATATATATATATATATATATATATATATATATATTTTTTCAAAATACGTATGAAAATAAGGACATAATAAATTAAAGGAGTTTCGTGGAACATTAAGTATAATTAATTTAAAAGATAAAGGAATATTGAGAACAAAAATATTTTGATTATTAATTATGATTTTCAACATATATCTTTAAGATAAAAAATATACTTAAAAAAATATTTTTAAATTTGCAAAGATAGAGGAAGAAGAACAATAAAAATTTATTTTTTATTACTCTAAAGAAAAGTGAAAATTTTCAAAATAGAAATAAGTAGGTTTATAAGTAAGTCTCTTCGAATTATTCATAGCTATTAGAACGTCATTAGTTTAAATAAATAAAAATTAATCATGTAGGAGATAAATTTGTATATTTTTGGCTTATTAGCTCCGTCATCTAAAATTATTTGGTGAAATTCAAAATTTAGTCCTCTAACTATAAAGCTCAGTAACTTTTCTATTCTCTGTATTTAATCATTTTTACTAGGAATCATTGAAATAAAATGAAATATTTCAAAAAACAATGAAAATCCAAGATAACATAAAATAAGAGCTTACATATATAATCCGATAATAGATCAAGCAAAACCTCTTTTGTATTGTTACGAAAAAATAGAACTGAAAGCATTCTAAGTATATTTAATCATCAAATGAAATCCTTTAGTCACTGAACACAAGAGTTGTTCTAGAAAGTTCTAAAAATATAATATCAAAGTTCATGTATACCATATGCAACAAAATAAACTTTACAATCTAGAAGTCTATATTAAAAACATAAATAAAAACAATAAAATTTATAATAATCCACACAAACACAATTATAAAAACTTACATGTTGCACGATCATAAATCAAGCAAAGACTTTTTAAGTGTTTATATTTTTTTTATAATATATATATATATATATATATTTTAATTCTTAATTATTTAATCATCTCACTATTTTTTTTTTTTTTTTTTTTTTTTGTGGTGCACCATAATTTTTTAGCCAATTCAATTTAATTAGACTATTATACATTTGTGTTTATAAATTCAAGTGTACTACGTGTTGTGATACTTTACAAGTTAATTTATAAAAACTCAATCTTTTATACGATATTTGCCTCATAATGAGTTATATTGGTACGGATGGACATCTATATCTATATATACATGATAGGGATAACGGGATCAGCTCGGGTCGGGTTAATGCCTGAGCCCACCGACCGGCCCAACACGCGTAGGCCCAGCAGGGTCAATTAGGGTTTTGATTTGATAGTATAAATAGGAGGAAAGAACTCTGATTAAGGGTTCGAATTTCGTATTCTAAATTACTCCCTGTAAACTCCGCGTTTGAGTAAAGAGAAACATTCCGGCGATTGCCGTTTTCTGCCCGTGGACGTAGATCTCCGGATCGAACCACGTAAATTCTGTGCGTTTGAGTAAAGAGAAACACTCCGGCGATTGCCGTTTTCTGCCCGTGGACGTAGATCTCCGGATCGAACCACGTATATTGTGTGTGTTTTTATATTATGTTTGCATAGATTATTGTTATAGTGCTTCGTTACCGGATTGCGCTTTATCAAATGGCGCCGTCTGTGGGAACGACAAGGCAGCCGCCAGGCCGCCCTCCGCCGTCTCGGCATCGTAACCGCCGCCGCCAAGCCGCCCTCCGCCGTCTCGGCATCCTAACCGCCGCCGCCAGGCCGCCCTCCGCCGTCTCGGCATCATAACCGCCGCCGCCAGGCCGTCCTCCGCTGCCTCGGCATCATCACCGCCGCCGCCAGGCCGCACTCCGCTGCCTCGGCATCATCACCGCCATGTAAGTTTTTGGTTCAAACAACAACACGGCCGTGTCACACAAACGACACAGCCGCGTCAATAAGTTTCTCAAAACGAGAAACCACACTGGATTGCAACACGGCCGTGTCACACAAACGACACGGCCGTGTCAAAATCGTGCTTAGGAACCAATTTTTGGTTCAACAGCAACACGGCCGTGTCACACAAACGACACGGCCGCGTCAATAAGTTTCTCAAAACGAGAAACCATGCTGGATTGCAACACGGCCGTGTCACACAAACGACACGGCCGCGTCAAAATCATGCTGAGGAACCAATTTTTGGTTCAACAGCAACGCGGCCGTGTCAGCCTTAGAACACGGCCGTGTCATAATCATTTCCCAAACACCAATTGAAGAGGTTATTCGCGTCTTCGGACAATCAATTCTCTCCCCCGATCCGTCCGGGGAGATTCGCGTCTCGTCTCCGGACAATTAAATCTCCGTCTTCGGACAATCAATTCTCTCCCTCGATCCGTCCGGGGAGATTTGCGTCTCGTCTTCGGACAATTAAATCTCCGTCTCCGGACAATTAAATCTCTCCCCCGATCCGTCCGGGGAGATTTGCATCTCGTCTCCGAACAATTAAATCTCCGTCTCCGGACAATTAAATCTCTCCCCCGATCCGTCCGGGGAGATTTGCATCTCGTCTCC
The DNA here is from genome assembly GCA_958295605.1 of Ajuga chamaepitys. Classification (NCBI taxonomy): domain Eukaryota; kingdom Viridiplantae; phylum Streptophyta; class Magnoliopsida; order Lamiales; family Lamiaceae; genus Ajuga; species Ajuga chamaepitys. The sequence continues at coordinate 7,913,186 of OY282507.1, read as the reverse complement.
GGACAATTAAATCTCTCCCCCGATCCGTCCGGGGAGATTTGCATCTCGTCTCCGGACAATTAAATCTCTCCCCCGATCCGTCCGGGGAGATTTGCATCTCGTCTCCGGACGATTAAACTACTACACTCCGGTGTCCTTTCCATTTTGGCCAGAGTAATCACCCCGGTGTACCCTCCACCTCGGCCACGTTGTCACATCGCGTTTTTCGCTTTTGAGAAGTTCGGTGTCTCACTACATGCCCCGTGCACCTCGGCCTAGCTCGGCACTGCGTCCGCTAACGACTCCGCAGAGTCCCAGCGACGCGGCTAAACTCGGTCCTCCGTAAACACTTCGGCCCGCCAGCGACCCCGGTCCTTCTTCCACCCCGGTGACTACCGAAGCTCCTACCTCGCTCCGGCTGGGGGGGGGGCATCTGATAGGGATAACGGGATCAGCTCGGGTCGGGTTAATGCCTGAGCCCACCGACCGGCCCAACACGCGTAGGCCCAGCAGGGTCAATTAGGGTTTTGATTTGATAGTATAAATAGGAGGAAAGAACTCTGATTAAGGGTTCGAATTCCGTATTCTAAATTACTCCCTGTAAACTCCGCGTTTGAGTAAAGAGAAACATTCCGGCGATTGCCGTTTTCTGCCCGTGGACGTAGATCTCCGGATCGAACCACGTAAATTCTGTGCGTTTGAGTAAAGAGAAACACTCCGGCGATTGCCGTTTTCTGCCCGTGGACGTAGATCTCCGGATCGAACCACGTATATTGTGTGTGTTTTTATATTATGTTTGCATAGATTATTGTTATAGTGCTTCGTTACCGGATTGCGCTTTATCAATACATAACAACAATTAAGTCCCAAAATAGAAATATTAAAATTTTCCCGCCCAAATCCCTATCCATTTATGGAAAAAATTATTTTTGGTAGATAAATCTTGACAAAAATGAAGTACGTTATAATTGGAGATAATTCGCCGTATATTTTCCTAAAATATAATAAGTCACCATTATCCCATTCAATATTAACTCTCCCACATTCAGTATAAGTTGTCCGAGTCTATAAATACGTTCACGCAACTTTCCAATTTTTTTCCGAAATCAATATATTTAGGCATAATTTAAGTATACTAATTGATTTTGATGTAAATCAATTAGTATATATTCAGCATATTTGTTGATACATTCACATCTTTGGTTTTCAATAATGCCAGTAAAAAATAAGAAGTATATTAACCACTGTGAGTTGTTAAACTATTATAAACATCCCTGAAAAATTGTAAATTTCGATTGGTTAGATTTATTTTTTCTTAAATAAGTATAAATTAGGAATTATTCTTCAATCATCTCATATTGGAAGTACTTTTTTCAGCGAATTTCAATAATACCATAGTCTGGTGCATTTCCAACAAATTGTCTTATATGTGGTGAAATAATTCTCGGCAGCTTTTATGAGTTGATATGTAGCACCTGTTAATTAGTTTATTTATTTGAAAACATTTTGGAATTTCTTATGACAAATTATTTTTTAATTATAATCCAATTTAATTACAATATCTCAAATTAATATTTTGTCAATATATTAAAATTGACACCTAATCAAATATTATGTTATAAAAATGTTATTTTTTTATTGATTAGTTGTATTAGACGTGGGCCATTTATCGTGGGAGAAATATTTGTATTGTTTTAGTAAATAAAATTAATTAATTTTTTATGCAAATAATTTAATTACAGTCCAAAGTTATTTGCCAAAAAATGTGTAGTCCAAAGACTACAGGGCATAAAGAACAATTTAATTTTTTCAAACTTTTATGTGTTCCCATATTATCTAGATGTCCAATACATTAAGGATAACTTTGATGATGTGTTATATGACATGTTTTTTTATTATTATTTATGTTATATTGCTTTTTATATTGATCAGAAGAGGTTAAATTTGTTACACTTAATTTTTACAATATATTAATTATTATCTTACTAATATTATAATCTAATAATGACTCAAATTTACTCAAAATTTTCATTTCTCTTTAAATCGTGCATCGCACGGGTACAATACTAGTTTAGTTAAACGTAATTGAGAAAGTCCGCCGAAACTTAGAAACTACAGAAAACTCAAAATAGAATCAAATTACACTTTTTCTTTTTCTTTTCTAGAAAACTAGATAGGTACCCACGTGATGCGTGGGAAGACGTTTTAATTGATTGTACGTATCTATAGTAATATAAATTTTACATGCATACTTCATACATCATTGGATTGGTGCATGTGTAGAGATAAAATCAAAGGTTAATATTACTTTGATTAACATCTACACATGGACTAATCCAATGGTTCATAGTGTATACGGATATTACTCACGGGAGTAGGGTAAAATTAACCGTTATTTTATATTGTTTGTGCATCTTGATCAAAATATCATTTGCGTACTCCACACAAAAAGAAAATCACTTGCGTACTCACTATTAAGCTTTTGTCTAGTAAATAGAATCATGATATGTTATTTCACATCCAAACATATATTTTAGTTATCTCATGCATTAAGTTGAAAAGATTTGAAGTTTATATCTTTTTATTTTTTGTTTGAAACCGTCATAACTTTTTATTAACTTAGAATGTTAAAGTGCTGCGAAAAAGTGGATATGTCATTGTTTCCAAGAAATCTAGTCAAAATCTAAAACTTCCCTAGTGTTTGGGCGGAAAAAATGAAGGGAAATCTTTTTTTTTTTTCCAGGTGATTTTTATTTCCCAAATTGGCAATATGGGCGATAAAATGATTTATAAAAAAAAAATATGTCATTTGTTATTATATATATAGATATAAAATATAGAATATAGATAGTAAATATGTTTGTAGTTTATATAAAGTAATAGATCATAAATAATATGTTTAAATTTAACTTACTTTTTAGTCAAATTTGCCAATAAAATTTATTATAATCTAATAGTTCATTATTAAAATATATAAAGGTAGAATTCATAAACATGAACTCTAACGCTTCCGGTTCTCCTTTTTTTTGGTGAAATCTCATATTTCTTTTTAAGTTAATTATGATTTCACCATAGTTAGTCATTTTAAGTTATTTATAACTAAAAGAGAACGAAACCTCATGTATGAGGCAAATTTTATTGTAAGGTATACGAAAAAGAGGTTTATTAACCAAAGCTAACAACTTTATAATTTAGTGTTATTCCTTTTTAGATGAGTCGTTTACTTTACTAACTTGTAAAGTTTATTTTTATAAGCTTAGGTTTAGGAGTTGTTGTAAGATATAACTTAGATACTATATTTTAAGATACTATTGTACAATCTTTTTTATAGAGAATATAGTTTTATCTTAGATACAACAATACAATAATCATTTCATGTAGTTTTTTCAAATAACAATATTTATTTTAAATTAAAAATTCAAAAATCACCGATTACTCGAAGTAAATAGATCCCATCTGCAGAAGGAACTGATAGGTGGAGTGATTCTGGAGATTTTATTAGAAATCTCCGGATATTTTTGAATTTTAGTTTAGTTCCGAAAAATTTCGAATTTCCAAACCGCTACGCACGGTACTCACCCTAGCTCCTAGTCACTATTCTGAAATTTCTTCTTTTTTTTTTCTATATTGTAGAATCCTTTGGTATCACTATATATAATAGTATAAATTATTAAATCCTCTAAAGAATATAAATTATTAACCCGGAGGATTAGTTAGAGAGGTTACAGTTCTGTTGATAAACTCACATACATATACATCTTTCTAATTTTTTTTTTTTAAATTTGTATAGTTTAGTGGTAATTTATTTAGCCCTTGGTTTTCTTACCCTTATTGTAGTCTGAAAATTTTATTCTAACTTGATAGGAAGATTTTTCTAAAAACAACTTGATAGCTCATAAGGGAAAAAGAAATTGTTGAAGAAAGAGAAGTGCATAAAATTTGCAGAATTGCATTTAACCCATATCAACTGAAGAGAAAATGGAATGAATAAAAATGTGATGCATGTTAGTTTTTTATGCTATTATATAGAAATGTAATCGAATCAATGTATATGCTCGAGTTTGATGACTGGAAAACTGAAAGATTGAGTCTCAATTTGAACTCGATCATCCTCAATTTATTGGTGTCGAGAAGGAAAATTTATAATCTAACATCTATTGTTAATTCAATTAGAAAAGATTAAAATAAAACTATATATACATGTAAATAACTAAATATACATGTACAGTGGTCACAACATTCTTAGTCCAGAAAGCTCTAAAGGAAAGAAAATAAAAATAGATTGTTTGGGCTAAAGCTTCTTCCGAGCCTCGTCCAGATGCCACATCAGCACCTGCAAATTCGTGCCTCAAAGCTGATGACAGACCTCCTGCACTCATATCTTCTACTCGTGTTACTTCTCGCGAGCATGGTGAACCATCGCATTCTTCTTCTAATGATTAACCAAAGACTTTGTCGGATGAAAGCAAGAAGAGTAGCGATAGGATTCGGGTCGATTCGACCGAGAGTATATGGAGTTATGGAAGTGTGTTTTAGGGAAAAAAATGATCTAGTATTTAAACTAACAGCTAGGGTTTGATGTTCGTTTTTTGCACCCTAATTATGTGCAATTATATTTATTTAGAATCTTTTGATATTGTTGGGGTTTGAATGTGTTCTCAAAACCCCTATTTTTTTGCTAACAAATCTATACAGATTTTTTTTTAAGAAAATGATTTGTTTAACAATATAGATGAATGTAGACACATTGTAGTTACTATATTATGAATTGATTTTTTCAGTTTTTAAAATTGAGGGAATATCTCAACAATTTTATTTTGGAATAAAATTAATTATGTTTTAGGTTAAATGTATAAAAAGATTAATTTGTTAAAATTAAGAGATTTCTCCAGATACATCAAACAGGTTGCCAATTAAATTAGATTGTTCTGTTTTGCACAATTTTTTGTTTCCCAATTACGTATGTAAAATGAGCGGGAAAAAAAATATTTTTTTAATTGTGGAAACAATACATTTTGTTATTTTATATATATATAGATAGATATAGATATAGATTAATTCATTTTAATTAAAATTGATACTCTTTCGATATCAACAAAGAGTGAAAATCTCAACCATATATTTTATAGGGGGAAATTAATTTTGTTCTCAAACTAATGTATAAAATTGTAACAAATTACCAAATAAAAGAGATTTTGTCGGCTATTTTAAGGGATCATCAAATCAGTACGATTTCATTGTTTTTACATGTTTTCTTTCCCAAATAAGTAATGATAAATGGACGGGAAAAACACTTTTTTTTCCAAAAGTAGTATAAATCCATTTTGTTTTTATATATATATATATATAGATGTCATGCCAAGGTGTGAATCAAATGGACTGAGACTGAACCAACTATGATCGATAAAATGTCAACGGTCTTTATCTGCCCTCTCCTCTGTGTTTCTATTTTTTATTTTTTCCCTTTTGGTCAACGTTTTCTTTGAGGGAAAAATATTTCGTACGCTTGACGAATATAATTATACGTCACTAGGCCACCAAAATTCAGCACTAGACATTTCTCTAGACCCTAAATTTTTATTCACAGCTTTATATATTTTTTTTCAAATTACTTTTTCTTTAAAATTGCTCTCTATTTAAACACATCTCAACCTGCCTGATTTCAACTAATCATTAAGTTATGATCTGCTGTCCGACTATGTAAACAGATAACTTTTTGCCCCGACAAACAATATCAATGATTGAATGATATACTGAAATACCCAAAGTTAAAAGATATATTGATGAAGTAAAATAAGCCATCTATAGATATAAATGAGATAAATATAATTTTATTGAAGATCAGTTTGATCCATGTATATGCTCAAAATTTGGCCCCAAAAAAGGGAATAATAGTGGAGAAAGAAAGAGGTGCTATCTGGGAGCAAATGAGACTGAAAAATCCGTAGGAACCTTAACTCTATCCGACCAATTTCTAGACTCCAAATAAAGCTTCGAAATCTTACCCGCGACCCACTTCATCTCGGGTCGCTTATCCGGATCTTCCTGCACGCATTGCAACGCCACACGTGTCAGCTTCGCCGCCGCCTCCACCGGGAATGAATCCTTTAACCTCTTATCCACCCACCGCCTCAACCGCCACTCCACCCCCTCTTCGCTGCCGCCCTCCACCACCTCCCGCGCCGTCTCAATTACCGAAATTAACCGGTGACTCCCACTGCTGCGATCCAATTTGTACCTAACCGGATCCTCTCCGGTCATCAATTCCAGAATTACAACCCCAAATGCGTACACATCGGACTTCTGCGTGACTACCCCTGTCGCCTTGAACTCCGGCGACATGTACCCTCGAACTCCCTCGAATTGCCGCTCCCCCGCCGCTGCAACCTCCTCCCCCGTCTCGCCGCAGAGCTCCGCTGCGCCGAAGTGGCAAATCTTCGCGTTGAACGACGGCTCTGTCACAATAATGCCGCTGCTCTTCACATGTTTGTGGACCATATCGATGCTTAATCCGGCGGTGTTATGTATGTAATCAAGTCCGTGAGCTACATCTGTAGCGATCTGCATACGCGACATCCATGTCGAAAGTACAGTGAAATCGGGGTTAATTTTGTTCCTCAGGCACAAACCTAGGTCCGATCCTTGAACGAATTCGTAAACGAGATAAATATGCTCGCCGGAGATGGAAACTCCGAGGAGTTTGACTATGCTCGTGAAATGGCTCTTACTGATGACAGAAAGTTTCCGTTGAACATCGGAAACGGTGATCGATTTCCGTAGCTTCCGCTGGAAAACGACGACGTCTTTGCCGTTGAGAACGCAGCGCCACGACTGGGAGGAGGAGGAGGTGGAGGAGTGCCGCTTGCCAAGGAAGTTGTTGGTTGCGGCGCGAATTTCAGCGAATTCGTAGATTTTGGTGCTCTCCGGGAGGGTGTCGCGAAGGCTGGACAAGGAGGTGCGGCTGGAGGCGGAAGTGGTGGCGACGGAGCTGTCAAGGAGATAAGAGGAGGAGGAGGCGGCGACAAAGGAGGAAGAGGAGTCGCTGCCGCGGAATGGATTGGAGAGAGTGGTCTGCGGGGTTCTAGAAGAAGAAGAGGGGTTTTCTGTTGCCGATTTGGAAAAAGGTCTCCTCGGAGTGCTTGAGGGATTATTGGCGGCGGCAGCTTTAGGGCTTGAATTCCGGTTCCGGCCTGGTTCAGAAGCTCTGATCGCCATTTTCGATCTACACATAACACAAGAATCGAGAAATCGTAGTATTAATTTTAGTAAAGCTCAAATCAAAATCTGGAAAGAGGTGAGCGGAATTGAAGATTGTAGATTCATAGGAGAAAATGGTAATAGTAATTTTACGAAAATTGAAAAAAAAAATTTGGAAAAAGGTGAGTGGAATTGAAGATTGATAGATTCATAAGAATGAGAAAGAAGAAGAAAAGGAGAAAAGGTTTAATCTGGTTTAATAATAAAGAAAGTGGGCGGTGTTTGATTTGGTTGGACGATGTAGTTAATATTTTAAAGCAGTACATTAGTTGTGGGCCCAACTGATAAAGACAGGAGTCCAAACTAAAACGCTTAACTAATCACAAACCTCAGAATTGTAGCTGGAATTTGGGAGCTCCCATAATCTCATTTGCGTTGCTCCACTTCAAAAACGAGTCACCCATTATATTCACAAAACAGAGTTTTATATTCATATATAATAATGGGTTGGGTATTCGTACCATCATTTAAATAGTAAAATTAACTAGGATATAATGAGAATTATAGATGATATCAAATCATAAATTACCCTAGATATTAAAAATAAATGAAAGTAATTATTGATTCTTTATCCACTACAGATAAAAATCAACTCACACGTCCTTATATGCACCTTAAAAACTTTAGGTGTGAATTAAAAAAGTTGTTTAGTTTTCTATTTACAGGGATAGCATGAATTTTCTTGGTCCCTCCACTTAGTACCAACAATTCGGATCATATTTTCTACATAGACTTCGTTACTTTGAGTGATAAATTAGATACGTGATTGAATAATTGGATGTTGTTCAGTACTTGCTTCCAAATTAATTGTTTCGTTTATTATAGATTTGCATAATTAGTTATTTCGTTTATTAAAAATTTGCATATATAATCTTGAGGTAAGTAGTAGACATATATTAATGTATTTGTATTCATGATAGGTAGACGAGGACGTCTCGTAAGTATGATTGTAAAAGTTACTAGCGGGTAGTTAGAAGGTAAATTAGGCAGGACTAACCAGGGTATAAACATGATTAGACGGAAAGAATTTAGAAAATTAATATAGACGGACAACGAGAGTCAGCGCCTAGTTGGTGCTTGTCGGAATTTTCGCAACATAATTAGTAAATAATACTCCCTCTGTTTCATAAAGAATGTCATTTTAGCTATTTTTGGCGAAATTAAGGATTGATATTTAATTGGTATGTTTTGTGAAATAAGGAAATAATCAACTAAATTGAGTAGGCTGCTTAAGATAATAATGGAAGAATTATAGTTTTTTTGGTGAAGTGACACTTATTGTAAAAATTTTCAGAATGTCTAAAATGACATTTTTTATAAACGGAGAGAGTAACATATTTTAAAATGTATATTTTTTTTCTTGAGTACAACCATAATAGAAGTGATTCGGTGAGAATCTATTGTAGTTCAATTGATTGAACATATGTATTTGAGAAGGTAATAAATATAATTAAAAATAGTTAAGCTATCCTACTATAATGTTGGATTAACAATAAATATATTCATAAATTATAGGAGTAGGAAAATTTAGATAATTGTGTTGTGATGTAAACATGGAAAATTTGGAAAGCTTTTGGTAAGCGCCAGTGGTTTCCAGCCAAATCATTACTTTTTGTAGGCATGGCACGGAAAGTTTTAAAGCTTTCTGAACGCGGAAGTTATCTCTTGAGTGTCAACTAATAGTCAACATAATTGGCTCTCATCTAAAATGGAAATTGGGCCGAGTATCCAAGAAATTACCAATTTGTAGTAAACAAGGGTGGCGAGTAGCCGCCACGGCCCAACTCATTCGATAAACGTAATATATCAGGCTTTGGATAGTCTCAATTTCTTATCGGACAAAAAATAATGAATTCAGTTATATTTGTTGGTTTAAAATATATTAAGATTTGTAGACTGACCGACTGCATGTCAGACGAGATATGTTTGTTGGGTTCAATAGTAATTTGGGTCATATTTTAATATGACTCAATCCGTCTAAAATATTCGATGAGTTAGGATAATCTATCAGACCGAATCGATTTCGCACTTTTTTTTTTTTTTTTTATTATTATTATTTGATAGGGGAAATATGTACGCATAGCTCTGGTGGGCAAAGATGAGGCTTCCCCTGGCAAGAAACATGGACACGAGGGCACAACTCTGTGAGGAGCTGTTGGAATCAACTCACTGATGAAGAAGAGGAGAGGACAGCCTTAGCTCTAAGAGAAGAACCACCTCGCAGGTGTGGTCAAAGTTGAGTGACTCCTTGCAACTTTAAAGGAGCCCTAAACACAGGGCTCCATATCAAATCAGCTCTGAGGAGGTTTCGATACTTGAAGAACCGAGAAGTCAATAGTGAGCAGGGTTGATCGTCGTAGTGGGGAACGCACATTTGAACAGGTCTAGATATCATCGTTGAACATGGGCTCAGTCCTAAAATAGATATGACCGTTATGACTTGCGTACCAAGTTACATGCTCCCTGATCCTCTTATCAAAAGTACAAACAACTGTTTGTTTGCCTGACAAAATGTACTGTATCCCCTGATACCACCGCGAATTATGAAGGACAGGTGGAAAGAGATAATTGGATGGACGAAATGACCGATCTACCATTTGCCATAAGGAACAATCTATCTACTTCTATTATAAAAGTGTGAGTTGTTTCTTACAAAATTTGATTTGCCTATTATATCCTTAATGAATTTTAATTTTTAAGGTTAGTTTGGTAACTATATCTTTAAAGTTTTATTTATAAACTATATCTTTGAATTTATTTTTTATATAGTTATACAAAATTTGATTTGCCTATTATATTATTAGTGAATTTTAGTTTTTAAGGTTGATTTATTAACTATATTCTCAAAGTTTTATTAATTTGGTTAGAGCCCTATATAGTTCATCTATCAATTCATAGATAGGATACCCAAAAAAAATTCATGGATATGATATATAATTCATCTAATGGCATAAGTTGAACCTACATATTAAACATATTCTATATATATATATATTTTTTAATAATATACATAACATTATTATTTTTATTTTTAAGTTTCTTTATAAATTTCTTATCTCTTTTATAATGAGATTCGTTTATATAATTGTCTAATAAAAAAAATATATAGAAAAAGAAAAAAAATCATTAATTAGCAAAATTTTAAGGCTAATTTAGTAACTTTATTTTTTAAAGTTTTATTTATTTAGTAAGATTAATTTTATAATTGAAATTCATCTCTCAAGCCTCAACTTATGAAATTTTCTATCACATTTAATATTATATATAGTTTGACTGATGATATAAGCTAAACCTAAATATTCATAGTATATTATTATTTATTTGTGGTAAAATACATTATATTCTTTTTATTTGTTTATATTTTATTCGATTCTTCATAAATTTTTTATAATTTTTCTAATTGATTTATTCTATAATTGAAAAGAAAGGAGAAAGATCGATTAACCCAAATGTACTTACAATAAGTAAAATTACTTTAGTATATGATTCTCAGGATATTAAATAATTGAAGTTACACAAAAGATATTTATGTATTTATAAGAAAATTATGGAAATTTAAACATATTGTAGGACTTTAGTAACTTCAAAGTTTGACTTTTTTACAAGGATAATGATTCCAAGACTTTTAATTTCGAATAGTGGTACTTTAGAGTAATTTAGATATTAAATGTTTGCAAAACTATTAAGTTTTGATGTTTTCATGGTGAAAAAAATACTAAAAGGTTTTACGATTAGCAACAAAAAGAAAAAAATTATACACATAAAAATTAGAATAATTGAATAAAAGTGAAAGCTTTTATTTATCATTTTTCATTTTAGAGATGTTTTTTATTTTTAGTTTACTTTTATTTTTAATTTAGGTACGTAGCTATAATATATATACTCATTCTACTGACTATAACAAAAAAAAAAAAAAAAAAATTTGACAGGACAACTATAATGTATCATATTCCTTTTATTTACTCTTAAATTTTGTGAATCGATCTTTCCCATTTCTCTACAATTGTAAAAGAATCCAATTAGAAGAACTATATAAAATTTATGAAGAATTGAAGAAATTATATTAAAAAATTAAAAATAATATAATATATATTTCTGAAAAGGAATAAGAATATAAGATATTATGAATATTAAAGTACTTTAGTTTATGGTTCTCAAAATATTAAATAATTAAAATATATACAAAAGATATTTATATATGTATAAAAATTTATAGAAAATCAAGCATAGTTTCATAGGAGTTTAATAGCTCCAAATTTTGACTTCTTTGTTAGGATAATAACCACAAGAATCTTAACTTGCAATAGTGGTATACAATAAAGATATTTAGGTACTTAATGTTATATTAAGTGTTTGTGTTTTCATGGCGAAAAAGTCCTAATTGATTTTAGGATTAGCAACAAGAAGAAAAAACAATACACATAAAAATTAGAACAATGAATAATATTGAAAGCTCTTATTGATTTAATTTATCATCTTTAATTTTTTGGAGATAATTTTTTAGTTTACTTTTTTTTTTTTTTAAATTTAGGTACGGTGCGTAGCTATAACATATATATACTCATTACAATAACTACAACAAAAAATATGTTGACAAGACAATGATAATGTATTATATAATATTTAATTTACCATAATATATGAATGACTCAAGATTGATGATACTTAAAATATGTAAAATGTAATAGTTTAATATGATTTCAATAGTTATAAGTTTGACTTCATAGTCGAATAATAGACACAAGATTGTTGACATATGATTGTACTTATATTTTTTTATTATATAGAAATGATTGAAAGTTCAATTAAAAAAATGTCATTAAAGAATTTTTGGAAAAAATAGATGAGATTAAATTGAATCTTTTAGTCTATTTAAAAAATATAATTATGTAAACATTATATGTCAGAACAATGTGTAATGATTCACAATTATTTATATTACTATGTATAAATTATTAACAAATTCTACATAGTATTTTGTCATAAATAAAACAGTCAACTCTTATTATAAATATAAATTAGAAGGCAAAAACTTGTGTGCATATGATGCACCATAGACTTATTGTACACCAACCCACATTGAGATCTGCGCGCGACCCGTTAATGTTGGCCCGACCAGCGCGCGATTTTCAGTTTTTTTTTTTTTTTTTTACAGTAGACTTATTGTGTTCTTACAGTAGACTTATTATGTTCTTGTAGTATAGTAATTTTGTGTTTAGAGTAGACTTATTGTGTTCTTCAGTAGACTTATCGTGTTCTTGTAGTATAATTATTTTTTGTTCAGAGTAGACTTCTTGTATTCTTACAGTAAACTTATTGTGTTCTTGTAGTATAGTAATTTTGTGTTTAGGGTCTTATAGTATAGTAATTTTGTGTTTAGAGTAGACTTATTGTGTTCTTCAGTAGACTTATCGTGTTCTTGCAGTATAATTATTTTGTATTTAGAGTAGACTTATTGTGTTCTTACAGTAGACTTATTGTGTTCTTGCAGTAGAATTTTTTTTTGTAAAAAGGCGACTCGCGTGCTGCCCCAGTTCGTAGACGCGAATTTTTTATAAATTATATTTCAGCAATTTTTTGGAGTCCATGTGTTAAATTGTAGTGATGTACAATAAGTCTATTGTACATCACATGCACACAAGTGTTACTCAAATTAAAATAATACTTTTCTAATAGTAACAATTTATTTATCGAAATTTGAATATTATAAATTTGCTACTTGCAATAATCTCCCTAAATTTCTAAATTATTGAAGTATCAATATTACAACATTGAGAAACAATAGTAGAATTTATATTATATAAGTTATCTAATGAAAAATAAAATTTGAATATACAATATTTAGACTAAAGTGTAAACTATTGAATTGATCAAGGGTTAGAGCATAGTAATTTAAACATCATTATAATATAAACTTGAAGCAAGTACTAAAATCAAAGAATAAAATGACTTGCATGTGAAATTGCTAAGATTATATTTTAAAATTGACTTTTGAGTGAGTAAAAAGACATGTTAGGAAATTGTATGTCTTTTTGTGTATACCACTTTATCAAAGTTCAACAAATGAAAATAATGTCAAAACAATTGAATAAGAACTATATGATGATAAAATGAATAGAAGTGAGAGAATGCATTGTGAAGAAAGATTATACAAACTTATGAATAGACTTTATTATTAGTAGATATAACTTTATTAACATAATAAATAACATTATAAAAAAAAAAACCTAGCGTAAAAGTTATAAATATTAAAGGGTCTAAGTGAATTTTCATTATAAAAAAAATTATAATAGACAAGTCTAGGTAATATAATAAAAAAATCAAAGAATAAACTAATATGATAGAGTCGGACATATTACATCTGTATAAGTTTAGATTTAGTAATTTTATGCTCCAATTTAATGATATTTCATTTTATAAAAAAAAGCCCATTATTCGCATTCGTACTTTAAGAATTTGTGGCGTTGTACATAAAATTTCTGTATTTGACATTTCATCTCCTATTCAAGTTATAATACTACGTACACAATGACATTACCAAAAATACATAATATATACGAGACGATATCTGATCATATGGCCAACAAATACTGAAACTCAAACTCGTAAGGTATCTTGTCTACAATGGCGGACGATCCCTTCCCTCCCCTGAAACAATCCACGATTGATTTCCTCAAAGATCCAGACGTCGGCAGCTGCTGGCAAACCCACTCCATCAGTGATTCTTTATCTGCTGCAAAATCTTTCATGTTTCTTAGCAGAAGTTCAGGCAGAGCTATTCTTTTTGAACTCGTCACCGTTATAGCAGCCTGCAGATACTCCAGTTTTGATCTTTCTAGTTCCCCTGTCACACCATCTGCTGTATATATCTTAACCTGTAGACGAAAATACGAAAGAAAAGAAATCAACATTACTGTCTAGAAAAAGGAAAAGTATGGATATATTTTGATTAATGAGTTATATAGTTACTGCTGGAGAGGAACGAGTGCCGCGGCATAAGGCGAACGTGATGTTTGGATCAGGTGTTTCGAGTCCATAGAGCTCGCGGACGATGATTTCTTTGTTGTCCTTGTCTTTACCAAGAATCTGTGTGTAGAACATAAATTGTAAGTTAATTACACTACAATAAAAATGTTGACTAACAACAGTTAAAAGACAACAGTTTCCTGTAGTTAACAACACTTAAAAGACACCAGTTTCCTGTAGTTTACATTGTATTTCAGCAGGGTCTTTTACAACAGTGTATTCAACAACAGTTTTTTGTGAGAGACAACGTAATAAAAACGGTTGATCTTTCAGTATTTTTGTTGTAGTAAATTAGTTATAAGATGGATATTGTAGGAGGTGGAGTGTTAAGTAGTGCAATTACCTCTTTGACTAGTGATTCTTCTGGTTTTCTCAAGATCAAGTGTTCGATGGATTGAGCGTTGATTGTATTACCAGCTATGTTGAGAGTTGCCTGGATGAGACAAGAGAGAGGAGGAAATGTAGCATGATTAAGAAAATATGCAGATTTTCTAAACCAATAAAATTCGGTTGTGCTAAATTAGTACCTTGTTGATTAGTGCTACCACATTCTCCGGGCTAAAAACAGAAGGAACTCCATATTGAAGATATCCCTTTTTAAATTACAAAGAAAAAAGAAACATACATTATTATTTATCTCAGCAGCCAAACTTTATATTTATCATCACACATATATTTTGCAGTCTCACTTTCCCGCCCACCAATCTGAATGTTCTTCTTTTAATAGTGCAACATCTCTTACAACATCTGTATCATTGGATGACACATAATCACTTATGATGTATTAATAATTTCATATTATACATGTGTTATCCAATTGTTGTAGGAGATGTACTATTGAGAGGAGAAGATACTGATTTCGTCACCAATACATGTTAATGTGTTCATCTGCGATATGTTAGGATCTAACAAAAAAAAAAAAAAAGTAAATTATCTTGTCCAGAATTAAGATAAGATATTACACATTAGCAGTTGACACATTAATATATGTCCATGGTTGGTAAGGGCGTAGGAAGCATTTCCGGTATACTTCTAATCAGAAAAGAAAATGTAAAAGAAAAAAAAGAGTTTTTACATGCATGATACAAGCATTGTACATGTTGATCCAAAATGCAAGCTTCTGTTGATGACTCAAGAACCTCAAATCCACCTTCTGAAGTCCATCCATTAACACCCTAATCACACAATAAATAAATATGATGAGCTTAATTCAAGGATTATGATATTTTTTTCCGATAATATAATGTTGTTACTTACTTTAATTTCTGAAACAAAGGAACTGAGCTTGAGTTTTGGATACATTTGAGGTCCATGGAGCTCGATGTGAACCTAACCAAGTTCTTGTAAGGCCCGATATCCCTTGGTATCGACTCTTCCGAGTCGAATATTCCGTAAGGATCCTGCTGTCTCGAGTCCTTCTGAAACATGACGCCTGTTTTGGAGTTTGAGCCCGTCTCTGCCCTGAAACTCATGGAGAAATTTGTGGATCGCACTATCGGCCCTGACTTCTCCAACTCCATCACTCTAGATGTTCGAAGAAGCCTTACGAATATGAAGATCAGACACTTCATTATGTTCTCTGATAGCTTGTTAGGTGGCCATCTCTGAATGTTTTCTTCAACGGTATGTAATGGAGTGGAAAGAGCTTTAGCTGGAAACTCTGTAGGAACCTCAAGATTACGATCTCTCTGAAACGACAAAGTTCGTTACACGGTAAGTGAAATAATTTACTCGATTGTCAATTTAGGTCAGAGGTGGCAATTTGAGTTTGCCCTGGGGCGTGACTGATTTGGCCCGGCCTGGTAAATATTTTCGCGTCTAGGCAGGTACTTTTGAGTTAAATAATGAACTGGGACTGAGCCATACCAAAAGAAAATTCAGCTCGGCCTGGACAAGATCAACTGGCACGAATTGCCACCTCTAGTCCAAGTATCATACTATAAAACATTTACTAAAATGGAACTATATACTTTTGTAGACTAGAGGTGGCAATTTAAGTGCACTTTAAGAGTGTTATTGAGCGCTGTCTCAAAAGAAAGTGTTATTGAGCTGGGCTCTAATTTGTTAGCTTAAAAAACGAGTGTATATAGGCCAACCCAAATGGCCTGGTGGACCAACTTGGCCTGCTTCTTAAAACATGTGATAGGGGCCATAGGACCGAGCTAAGAAAAACATGGATCTACTAGGTCCTATCTGACCAAACGGTCGAACTGCCACCTCTAATTTAAAGAGAGAGTATAAAAAGTTTGTTTAAAAGTAAGTTTTCATACTCTAGGGGTAGGATGCCTTGGCTCTCTCAAGGGAGAGGGAGATGGAGATGGTGATGGAGCTTTTAGTAGACCGCTTCTCTTTGAGACCTTCTCTCGATACACTCCTCCATCTTCATTAAACACGTTTTCTTTCCGGCTAGAAAATTCCCTAGAGCTCATAGATTTCTCATTAAGACTAAAATCACTCAAATGATAGTCTCCTTTAATGGCCTTGCTGATGAAATGCAGGGCCTTCGTCTCGAATGCCACCTTTTCATTAGGCCTTTTCGGGTTTGGAGGAAGTGGTGAAGATTCATAGTGAATTTTACGACCTGAGTCTTTGTACCTGTTGTCAATGTTGGCTGCCTTTTCGCGTTTCACTTCGTCTTGAAGTTGCTTAATGTGGCTTTCTAGTCTCGTTATTTCGTTCTCAACCATTGCTAACTCAGCTAGTATCTCTTTCATCTGTTGAATTTGAATTTAGGATAATGTTGTTTCAAAATATGAAGCAAATTTGGTGAGAGAAACATACTTTTGGTGGGAGAAAACTAGGAATGGTAAGAGCAGAACCATCCTGTCGATTATGGAGCTGTTGGAGATACTCGTGCACCTTTTCTTCATGAGCCAGCATTTTGTGAAGCACGTCAACCTTAATTTTAGAACCATTCCACATTTAATTTTTTTTATTAAAACAAAAAAACCAACTTTGTAAAAATTCATGATTTTTTGTTAATTACCATATATATTATACATTTTATCTATATCTATAACATAGAAATGAATCACTTTTAGAAGTTTTTTCATTTCAATACCAATTTTGGTTTCTAATTACTAACATAAAACGCGAAATTGAGGTTTACACACCAATTGCAAATATGTGATTGTATAAATTTTCTAACCGTTAATTAAATAAAAATGACATTATCATTAAACTGATGTTGTCATCCTCATCAAATTTGTAGATGGGATAGATCAAAATATTGATTTCGAGTTTCACATTAACAATTAGAGTCCAAAATTTATCTGGGTGTATGTATGAATTGAAAAACTTATAAAGATAATGCATTTCAATGTTATATTTAAAAGAATATACTAGAAATGATAATTGACAAAAAGAATGTGATTATTTAGGTAATTAACCAAAACTTTACGGTGTTAGTACATGACATGGCAACATACGGAATCATGCCCTTACCTCTCTTTCAAGTTCTTGTTTCTTTTGATTTCCAGTAAACTTCTTCCTTCTCTGAAATGCAACTTCAAAAATTTAGCTTATCCTCAACTAGAAAAAATTGGATTTTTTTCTGATTCGTTATGCGTGAAACAACATTTAGAACTTGAAACCAGATATACAGTACAACGGTGATGCAGGATAAATCCAGCTTCTAACATATATATATGCAAAAACTTACAAATTCGACGGGGACATGAACAGATAAATCAGCGTGTGCAGCCATGGGTGGAAACGAACCAAACCAGAGCTTGAGCCTGTTCCAGGGCCTATCAGAACAACCGGAACGGATTAGTTTTGGGGTATGATCAGAAAAGGAAGCAGCTTTTTGAGATGATCATAAGCCTTATAATTAAAGAAAATCTTTTTGGGCTTAGTTGGTGAGTTATGTGTGTCCAAAAGTGTTGTTAAAGAAGACGAGGTGGAGCTTTCAATTTCTGTTTGATTCTGGGTCATAGCGTAGCTTGCAATTATAATTTTGATTTTTCAGGTGGTTTTTGATACTGTTATTGGGGTGGAGTTTCGTGTTTGGCAAGTGTTCTTAGAAGGTTGTTTGTCTTGCATTGTAATTATGGTAAGTGAAAAAGAAAACATAGTAGTCTTACGTTGGTACCGTTGAAAACAGAGATTTATGACATTATATATAAACAAGATTTCCTGGTTTTGTTTCAATTTCCGGATTTTCTTTTGGCGCAGCTCCCTTATTTTGTTGGATACCGATCTCCCTTATTATTAAGACAAAAATATAATCGTACCTCTAAAAAGAAATTATTATGTTCGGTTAATAATGGCCAAACATATTTTTTATTTTAAAATGAAGGGGTATTTAGCAAAAATACGGGACTATGTAATCAAATTCTTATATATAAAAAATGAAATTGTGGGAAATTTGTTTTATGTAATGAATGGTTGAAGACAGGATAATCTTTGGAGCGAAGTGAAACAATTGACTAAGTTAGAAGTTGATAATAAATATTTTGATAAGTTGATTTTTAGGTTAGTAGAGGTTGGTTCAAGTAACTAATCAACTGAAAATGATTGGTTTTACTTTTTTCCTCTCATTTCTTGGGTTGAGCATAGGTAGCTAGCTATGCAAATTGCAATGATGACCTTGTAATTGATTATTATATCTCAATTTCTTTCAACCTCTAAAGGCTAATGTTTGGCCGGTTTTGGATGTCAACTTAACATACTACTCTCTAGACTCTAGTGTCATATTTGAAGATATATTTGTTTTCTATTTTTAGTCAACTTATCAAGGTATAATTCACTAAAAGTTATTAATTCGTCAAATAATAAATTTAAAATTTACTTGTACTAATTTTAAAATAGGATTCTCATTTTGAAAAAAAAAATTAAATATATAAAATATCACACAACATATTAAGAGAATCCAAATCCAATAACAATAAGTTAGAATGCCACGAATAATTGGTGCCGGGGTGAATGGAAGCAAGGCTGCCACAAATATTCTGATTATATCCTCCCTCCATTCCACAAATAAACAAATAAATAAAATCATGTTCCGAAAATCTCTTGTCCTAAAATATAAATTTCGTTTCTTATTTCAAATAAAAAAAATTGTTTTCTTAGTTCAAATAAAAAATATAATTTTTTATTTATCTCACGGTTATATATGATTGAATATGTTAAATCAAAAAATAAAATAAGTAATGTAAGTGAGTTATTTAATAAATATTTACGGAGAGTTGTACTTTCATCAAATTGAAAAAAAAAAAAAAACCATATTATTTTCAAATATGATTCTTTATATGAAACGGTGATAATAGTATTTGAAAAAACACTTTATCCATGTTGCTTATTTATGATTACCTGTATAAAAACATAAATCACAATACATACAAGGCTAGAAAAAGTATATTGAAAAACATGTTGCATTTTGTGTTCAATGTATACATACAATACCAGTATATCAGGATGGAAAATTTTAAATTTCTAATATGCAACAAAAAAGCCATCACTTAAAATAATCAGTGGTCCCCATAAGTAAGAATGCAATTACATATCATCACAAGAAAGAAAGAAAAAACTAACAAACGAACAATTCAACTAATAAACACGTGTTAAAATATACTCATGTTTTATTATTTTCTTAGGAAAAAACCTGTTTAAACAAATTAAAGATAAAAATGAAGACCAGAATACCTAGGACTGCAAGTTCCCATATCAACTGAAATCTTGTCTTCAAACCTCTGTAATCCACACCACTTGTAAGAACAAATTTCTGTGTTTTGTACTAAGCATTATTCACAAAATAAGACTGCAAATTCTCTGACTTTAATTTTTCATACTAGTTTTCGCGGACTAATATACATACACCTATTGTAATAGATTTTCAAATTTTAAAAAATTTATCCCTTTTAGACTGTTTTTAAGCCTTTTATAGAAGCAAATCGTAGCTTTGATTTAATTTTTCATTTAAGTGTACTGAAATTTTATGTTGATATGGCAAAAAATCATGGGCCAGGCTTGATGGTTATTTATTTATTTATTGCGGATGAGGCCCAATTTATGCATATGGATTGGCTGAGTTTGGTACGAGGAGATTCAAATTGACCGATTGGGTTGTTCTATTTGCAAATTTTAGGAGTTTGTTTAACGAATTAGGTTAGGTAATAAATTATCACATGTGATGTGCATGGATTCAAAAAATGGGCTAATAGAATTTTATAAAGGACTATGATATCAGAATTTTGCATTAAATACCAATATGGCCCAACAATGACTGAATAAGTATGCATGTATTCATTGTGGGTATATCTTAGTATACAAACATATCATGTATTGCATATCCGGAAGGTAGTTAGTAACTCAAGATACTTGCACTCATTAAATTCAATTTAATAAGAAATTGAATGAGATTTTACGCTTAAGTGGTCGGTACATTCTAATGTGACTATTACCAAATTTATGTATTGTTTTGATGATGCTAAACCACGATGTAAAGTAATAATTAGTGTCCTCAATCTGTAATTTTTGTAATAAATAGGATTAGTTCTACTCAGACAAAAGTCACAACATAAAGCTATAACAAAGTCATTAGGCAACATACAACAAGTAATTCGTTGTAGGAAGATGGAACGGTGAAGATATCGAACAACAAAAAGCTTGCGCAGAACTTGCATACAACAAAGCTTGTTGTAGTACTATCCACCTTATAATGACACTAGGATCATACAACAGCGACATGCAGCAGCTAAAAGGGACTTTGAGACAAAGTTAGCAATCTCAAAATTAAAAAATATAGACAGTGGAGACAAAATATTGTTGTACTTACTATGTAATAACGTGAAGACACGCATCCTGACAAAAACAAAAGCTATTATGCAACCTGACTTGTATCCCCACCTACTCTGACCTAACCCCTAAGCTAAACATCACCTGTAAGCCGTACGAAGTGCATTATATGTTGAATGGCAATCTCCTTGCCTCTTCAACAAGGATTAGACCTAACTACTATACATGGAGACAAACTGAAGACAATACTATATATTACTACATTACTTTTCACGAGCATTCAAAGCATTCAAATCCTCCTAAGTGGCAGCTAGGCGGTACAATACGTTTTTTGTTTCTATTTATTTTGTTTTATATTGAAAACATTATCATTTTTTTGAACTTGAGACAATTGATTGAATTAAAAAGATAAATCTTAAAAATTAAACCCCTCACTCATTAAAAATTAAGACCCTCACTCTCCTCATTCCAGCGGAAGCAAAATGAAACAAAAGATAAAACCCTCTCCCCCCTCCCCCCCACACTTTAAGTTCCTCCGTCTCCCTCTCTTTTCATTCTTTGCACAATTAATTAACTACATGAACTTTTGTTCACCCTCTCTAAATCTTTACCACTTGAGACCAATAGTAACCATGTCTATTAATATTATCAAGATTTTGCTTGATGATTTGCTAAATAAAACAACAAATATGTGTTACATGCCATGCGAATCCAAGATGATAAACTCCATCCTAGTGTGGTAAATAAAACAGCAAATACAATGTGGTGTTGTGAATTGCACGAAGCGTGGCGTATGCTAAAATTTAATGTTGCAAAAAATAATTAAGTGTTAGTTAAACGACAGACTAACCTAGGCCCAACATAGACCTAATAGGCGGGGATAAGGAAAAAAATATAGAGAAAAATGAGAATCTAGTGCCTAAACGAGGATACGTAGAACTAGTTCAGAATTTTCGCAACAAAGAAAAAACAATTGGCACACGAAAAATAAATAAAGCACCTGACGAAAAAGAGTGCACCAAACATATGTTCTCATGAGAACAACTCTCTAAGTCATCCAAATGATTTCACCTACTTTAAATGGTGTTCCATTTTTTTTTCCAATTCTATCAATGTATGGATATCTATATAAACGAATATCATGGTAACATCATAAAACAACACACACATATATATATAAGCTAAATGTATAGTTTGGTAGATTTTTGTCAATTTGATAAGTTCTTAATTTTCTAAAATTCTTTTAAAATGTAAATGATTGTTTTATTTCCAATCCGTTCTTTATGCATAATGTATCAAATTATTCATATTTTTACGATCTTCTGTTTTACATCCATATCATATATATTATAATGAGATATCTGATTTAAAACATAAATTATTTATTGATTTATTATTTGAGTTATATTTGTGTGTTTATTTCGAATTGCACTGTGACTAAAAATTAATAAAATAATTTCTTATAAAAAGTAGTAATTGATCTATCTAAAGTACAATAAATTAATTTATTTTATTGGACATAAATTTATAAATATTTACGATACTTAAGGTACACTTGAGAGAAAAATCTTTATTTAAATAATTAAACACCTATTTTATTAAATTAAAGGAAAAAATTAATATTTAATCCATTAACAATTTATTAAATCATTACATCTGCTAATATATATATATATATATATATATATATATTTATTTATTTATTTATTTATAATAACAATATTTGTTTGACTTGTCACGGTAGTACTCGAGCTTTGATTATATGTATATTTATATACATAATTATTATTGAGATTATGTTTTATTACCTATTTTTTATATAATATATATTTTGCTAAATTTATTTTATTAAGTCAGTTTACACATTACAACCTAAATTACGGCATTTGTTACACTTTGCAATCTTTTTTTTATTACGTGAATAAACACAAACTATATATTTCTTACGTTTTGCAGCTAAAAATATTTTGTCGAACTAACTAACTTCAACTATGTTTTTTTTTTTAAACTCATTGCAACCTTAACAATTTTGTTTGCACTAATAATTTTTTAATAAATATATTATTTACAGCAACAACAACATAAAATTTATTTGAATAACTTTTATTTTGTTAATGTTGTGATTTATTTAAATAATAAGTATTTGAGTGTATTTGAAATCACAAAGTGAAATGTTAAACATTTCAATGAAAATTTAATTTTAAAAATAAACAATTAAATATTTATAATTAGAACTTGAAAATTTTATTTATTATATATATATATATATATATATATATATATATATATATTAAAACATCTACATTCTACATAAGATATAGGGTTAATATCATTTTGCACCCTGAACTTTGGGCATTTTTTCCGTTTTTAACCTAAACTATGTTTTGTATCATGTAGTAACTTATAGTTCACTCCGGCGAAGAATTCCGGCGAGAAAAATATAAAAAATATTTAAAAAAAATCATAAAATTATGTAAAAGACAGAAAAATCAGAAAAAATATTTTTAAATTCTAAAGTTCATTTAAAATATCATAAATTAACTGAAAATATTATTTTCTTTTTAAAAAAATAATTTTTATAAAATTGTATTTTTTTTATAAAATCTTTAAAATTCATTAAAAGGATTTTAAAATTTTAAATTTTATGAATTTAAAAAAGTTACTTATTTATAAATAAAATTTAAAAAAAATCTAATTTTCGGAGATGATCGGGATGTTTTAAAAAATAAAAAAATAAAAAAATTGAAAGTAATAATTATGATAAATCCTTAAATTATTTAAAAAAAATACAAAAATGTATAAATTAAAATAATTCAAATTAATTAAGAATTTTTCAAAATAGTATATATTTAATTTTTCTTTTCCAACTTCCAAATTTTTTAAACATTTTAAGGAAAATCTCAAATTAATTGGATTGTCGTAAAATTATTTACGTGTTTTTTTAAAAATATCGTATAATTTTTATTAAATCTGAAAATTATTTGAAATTTAAAATAATTCATTCAAGATACGTAAAAATATCTATGAAATGTTGGAAGTATTTTTTTAAAAAAAAGTCGATTTTCTTATGAAAAATATAAAAACTATTTAAAATACAGAAAATAAAGTTTTTAAGTAAATATAATTTTTTAAAATAAGTATTTATTTTTAAATTCAGAAAATTTAAAATTTTAAAGTCCTTTTAATGAATTTGAATTTTTTTTTTAAATTTCAATTTTATGAAAATTACTTTAAAAAATTTCAGTTAATTTTATGATATTTTAAATGAACTTTAGAATTTAAAAATATTTTTTACTAATTTTTACATAATTTTATGATTTTTAAATACTTTTTTATATTTTTCTCGCCGGAATTCTTCGCCGGAGTGAACTATAGGTTGCTATCTGATACAAAACATAGTTTAGGTTAAAAACGGAAAAAACGCCCGAAGTTTAGGGTGCAAAATGATATTAACCCTAAGATATAAGATGAGTAAAATTGTAAATTGCATTTTTCCACAAAAATATTTTGTCTTATTTATGGTTATTTGTATAAGTGCTAACTTTTAATTTATTCGTTCATTTTCCCCTTTTTCCCTAAAAAAGCCTATTTCCCAAATTTTTAAATACAAATATTTTTTTATATCTTAACCATTTTTACATATTATGTACCAACTCTAATTTGACATTTATATCACATATATAAAAGTGTGATATTGTATTAAATAAAATATATTTATCTATTAGTTGGTTATAGATCTGAGTACTTATTGCGGATGTTTATTGGTACCGTGTTTAGGTTGCAAATAAGAATTAGTTAAATATTTTTTCTTAAAAAAATATTTAATATTTTAGTTTTTTAAAATAATTTAATAAATTATTTTATTATATTTATCTTTCTATCTTAATTTTATTCTATAAATTGCTCTTAATCAATATTAGCGTACATATAAAAAAGGTACCAATTGACTATTTTTAACAATAAAAAATATGTGATTGTTTAACTAAATTAGTTTATTTTTAAATTATTCAATTTATTTATTATTATATTATCTTATTTTTAATAAGTTGTGCATTATTGTATTTGTTTTTGTTTTAAGATATGTAACTAATTGAACTATTTATTCGCATAGGTTAAGAAGAATACGCACTGACTAAATGTATGTTTGAAAAAAAAAAAATTAAAATATGTATTTTTATTTTTTACATTTAATATTTACTTTAATTTTATTCAGTAACAATAATTTACATATAATAAGTATATATTCAATTCGGAAATTGCACAACAAAAATTGATATTTACACTATCTATATATAGTTCAAATCTTGAAATATTTATTTATCAAGTATACAATATTCACATTTTTAAATAATAAAATCATATTATATTTAGCTTACTTAAAATTTCACTATATTATCAAAGTTTCGTACTCGCACACGAGTAATACCGGTCTTAATAAAGTTGGAATAAAATATGAAACATCATTTAGTGGATATAACTGGTTCAGTACTTAGTCTGAAAAGAAAATTAATGGATGAAATGTAGTAGGGATTACGCCTTGTAGAGGCCGTTTCTTTGTTCTTATTTGAGTTTCCTCTTCATTTAAGTGTTGCGACTTTTTTTTTAAGAATGAAGTATTGTAAGACTAATCAGTAGGGATAGACAACATACACGCTCGTGATTTTTCCACAAAAAATAACAATTAACAATGTGTTCAATAAAACACCATACATAATTGTATCATTTACCTTTTCCAAGAAAATGAAACAAACTACAAAATAAACAAATTCTATTTGAATTGTTCCTTCTATAAACCAAAATAAACTAGAGTACTTTTTTTCTAAACATCAACACCAGAATATTTTTTCTTCTTCCTCTGTTCATTTTGTTGCCGACCTTTCTTAACAGCAGCTTCAGCTTCAGCTTTTTCAACAACAATTGTTTTCTTATCTTCAATAAATTTTCTCCTTCAAAGAGGGCTTGTTCTTGTAGAATTTGAATACACCGAGAAGCATATCAGGCCTCACTTAATTGAAGAACCTACAAAAAGTGGGAAAATACAATGATCAAAGCAAACTTATGAATATTTAAAACTATACTATATATACTGAAATTAAACTTATACTATAACGAATCAAAAACTATGCTACTATGAATAAGAAACTGTGAAAGTCATAATAACAAAAAATTACTAATAAAGTCGTTCAAAAAATTTTATTTTATTGAAATTGAACTTATACTACAAAAGTAACAACCTACGTTATACCACCATTATTCATATAAAGCCAAATTTCATTTCATTTTGTATAGCATATTTTGTTGTGCTAACATTAAAAAAAAAAAAACCACCACTGACAAAAACTCGAGATTATTCTGCATATGCAGTAAGTGAGGCCACGTATCTCATAGCATCATTTGAAACAAACATCTAAGGGAATATCGAATATTCATAAAATATAAATCAGGAAATGCATACTAGAATCACCTTGAATTTCTCGACGAACGCACTAATCTTAGACCACCTTTATACATGACTCAACACATGGCGTCATGGGAAAAAAATAAAAAGGAAAATAGAAAAGAAATGTATATCTATGACCGATTGTAGCTTTTGGTTGGTCAACCAATCCATTTCACAACTCAATCCATCCCCACAACCTATCACATGTCCACTCCTCATTTGTTGTATTAAATTATTTATTGGATATAATTTTGATGATAAATAAAGGACATTATTATTATTTTAAAATAATTTAAAAATTATCAAAATTACTATTTTTTCTCCATAAATAGTGCCTAATTTTGACATATTTTGAATTAAGATTTGAAGCTCTTTATTTTTTTTCCCTCTATAAATAGAGCCTAAGTTTTCTCTTTTCTCACAGAATTTACAACATTTCTTTAATGGATCCAATCCATCCAAATTAATTTTCAAACTCCCAAAATTATCCAAACTCCGAAGATCATCCGCACTTTGAATCAAGTTCATGGTAAAAAATATCACCTTATCGTAATTGCAGAATTAAAATATTATTTTTTTCCTTTAAAATATATTAGAAAATGCTGCCAAAAAATTATGCAATTATTAAACCGTAGCTCAAAAATGTTGGCTTGGTTATAAAATAGGTTGTGTAGGTAGATGAAATAAATTAATATTTATTAAAATGTTGAGTTAAGTCGAGTTGTTGATAAAATATAAAAATGTTAGAAGTTGTGTTATGGAGTAGGTTGTGTATACCAATGAAAGATAAATACATATTTTATGTTATAACTACTTACTCCAAGAGCCAAGCATTAGATGTCCCTAATTTGCATCAATCATTAATAGAGTCTAACCTGAACAAAATGAATAAAGAGAAAAAAGAGAGGAAATAGTGCTACTCTACCTGAAACAGTAGACATTTCAAATTCAGAGGAAAGACAGATTAAAATCACTATTATGAACAAATTGATTAAAATATAGTCTAGCGCCCTTTCAGCAAGTGCGCTCGTGTCTTGTTTTCCTTATATGCTAGTGATGAAAAATAAACTACTTTGTCATTATTAAATATTAATACACTTTTTTAGAAATAAAGTAGATGTGTCTAGAATAATGTAGTATTATGTAAGCCTAGAATTCTCTAGCAGTTGTAGGAAAAATCATGCAAGTTGCAAGGCAATGTCGGTTAAGAAAATTAATTAAATATGTGAAATCTAGAAACTTGGAAAGGCTATATATATAGCCGCATGGTTTCACTCGGGCTTAAATCATTTTTGGTCCCGTAACTTTTCACTTGTACAATTTTGGTCCCAAAAAAAGTTAAAAATTCAATTTAGTCCTGTAACTTTGGAATTGGTCCAAATTTAGTCTTTTTTTTTTCGCCGTCGGTGATCAATTTGACCGGAAATTGCATGTACTAGCCACCAGACTCATTTTTCCATCCAATTTTTAAATACCTGGCATCGATAAGTGATTTTGAAGTAAAAATAATATTAAAAATTAAAAAAATTAAAAGAAAGAGGATTTTTTTATTTTTTTATTTTTTTCTCGTTTCTCATCACTTGTTGGTGCTACATATTAAAAATTCTGTTGGAAAAATGAGTCATGTGAATGATACATGCAATTTTCCAGTCAAATTGGTCACTATCGGAAACAAAAGGGACTAAATCTGAACCAATTCCAAAGTTACAGGACTAAATTGAATTTTTAACTTTTTTTAGGACTAAAATTGTACAAGTGAAGAGTTACGGGACCAAAAATGATTTTAGCCCGTTTCACTCTATTGTAATGAGAATTGAGAAAAAGTAGAAAACTTGTCATCATTGATATCTTTTCTCTGCCAATTTTCCTCCACCCTATAAAGGCCTAATACTAACTAGCTCCTACTTTGACAAACTTGTATACTTCATCTATGAGGAAATGGGTCTTAGTACCCATGTCATAAAGAAAAACCTCTATTTTACTTGTTTCACTTTATAATTGATAGAATACCCTTTTATGAAGCAAACTACCCATTTTGCCCTTGAGTATAAAAAAATAAAAATAAAAAATAAAAAATAAAAAATAAAAATTCACTTCAATTCAGATTTTATAATTTAAATTTTTGATTGAGTCCAAACAAAATTTTAAAATCAAATTTTAGTCCTAATTAATTATCACAATTTAATAAATTGACCCTCTAAATTAAATTATTATGCAAGATCCGATCCGAACGTAAAAATGGTATCAGAGCCCTAGGTTTATTTAAGAAAATCATGAATTTATTTATTATGTTACGTACTATCCTAACGGAGGAGACATACGAGTGAATATGAATCCGAACGAAAGTTCGAGAGAGAATACTCCACAGGAATACTTGAATGAGGACTCAAGTAATCAAGAATATTTCCATAATTTGGAAAGACAGCTTTGGAGAATTTATCCGAAGAGTTGAAAGGAGTCTTGAAAGAATTAAGAAACTCAACCACGAGTTTCGACAGCCTTTCAAGATGCCAAGCGCTGATGAAACGAGGGAAGAAATCAGACGAAAGACCCTTAAACAGGAAATTTCTGTTGAAGGGAATGTAGCTGAGCTCATCCATTTCACCAGCATCCATGGAAGATTTCCTACCAAGGAAATATGGAGAAGGCGGCCAAATCAGTTCCCATCGGATATCCAGAAACCTCACTTACATTTCTGGAAACAATCATGAAGGGACCGAAGTGGGAAGAAGTGAGCAGAGAAAAATCTAAGATTACAGATCTTAGAGAAATCCAGAGGACGGTCCAAAGCTATGGAGAAACCATCCTCGACCAACAGAAGGAAATCCTTGATACACTCAAGGAGGTTCAAAGGAGATTGACCATCTTGGAAACAAAACCAAGTATGGCCAGGAGAAGAGAAGGTTCCCCATCCTTCGGCACAGAACCCCTATTACATCAAAAGGGGAAAACTACCGAAGTAAAGAGAGAACTGACGGATACAGAAAAGATGATTGCTTTTCTAAACCGGAAGAGTCTATCCTAATGGATAGAATAAATCTAGAGGATTTACACGACCTTGCACAGTCCTTTGCAGGATTGGGTCTTGTAGATTTAAAGATGCAAGAGAATGTATCTACGGGGCATCAACAGGTTCCCCGAAATACACCACAGAATCCGACAAATGTGGCGGAAAGCGAGGGATCCCATGACCCTCCAGCAGGTGAAAACATACCACCAACGGGAAATTTCTCTAGTGGTGCTTATTCCTTTCCAGGAGCAGAGATAAGAAAGAGATCTCCAAGACCAAACATAATGCAATCGCCTTATGGGAGATCCCAGTTGGAGCCGATACATCCATACGGCGTAGTTCTCAACTTGGATACATTAGATTTCAAGAACCGAGAACTACTCATAGATGAGTGGGCAGGAGCAATGAAGATTGCAGCTGGTACACTAGAGATGGATAAAGAAAGCTTTATCTCACTTCTAAAGATAAGTTTAGAAGTATCCATGAGAATTGCCTGGGAAGCTACTAATCTTGCGATAGTAGAAAATGTCTGGTCTTGCGAAGCTTTACCAGAGATCGTCGACAAGATGGCTCAGATGCTTAAAGTAGGATTCGTTGGAGTAGGCTACTTTGAAGGAGCTGAAGACGATAAGGCCAGACGATACAGGCAAGCACTTCATAGCCTGGAGTTACGTGATATTTGTCACGTAGATGAGTTCATCAAACTCTTTACAGAGTATAGATGGAAATCAAGAATCGAGGAACGAGACGCCATTCCATTATTCTTTGCCAAGATTCCCAATCCCTGGAGAGAAATGTTGATTAAAGAATATCAGCCACCTCTAGCGGACAACATGGATACAGTGGCAAGAAGGATGTCGTTCCTCAAAACCAAGCTTGCTGAGTGGTGCTATCAAGCGGCGCTCCATAAGAATTACAAGAGGCTAAGAGGAATAAACAAAAGTGTTCCTCTATGCTGTGTTGAAAATGATATTCCTACTATTGTGGGAGTTCAACCATTCAGGCAAAAGAAGATGAAAAAGAGAAATCATCCTTATGCCAGAGGAGATGGTAACCAGAAATCTAGGACTCCATGGAGACCTAGAAAGTTTTGGTCCAAACAGAAGGCCCGTAGTTACAAAACGGGGCAGAGGTCAGGACCAAGCCGGAGTAGAAGTTCCTCTTCAGGCTCAAATCAAATGAGCGGGGGAAGATCATCTTCAACAAGGAAAACTTTCAGAAGGGCTCATACAAGAGCTAATGAAAGTTTCAAGGATTGCAATTGCTGGACATGTGGTGCAAAAGGCCACATCTCAACAGACTGTCCAGACAATCAAAGACGAGGAATCAGAAAGTTTGAAGCAACCCCAGAAATGGAAGAGGCTGTATACTTTCAGGATCTGATTCAAGTATATCAGTTTGAAGGAATCCCTTCAGACGAAAGCATATACGAAGAAGAAGATTATAGCGAGGATGAGTCTTCAGAATCAGAATCAGACTGAAGAAGAGGACGTCTTCCGACAGGAGACGCGAGAAGATCTCTCCGGGTTCTTCTCACAAATGTCAATTTTTCATAAGACGCTTATGAA
Source organism: Ajuga chamaepitys (assembly GCA_958295605.1). Taxonomy (NCBI): domain Eukaryota; kingdom Viridiplantae; phylum Streptophyta; class Magnoliopsida; order Lamiales; family Lamiaceae; genus Ajuga; species Ajuga chamaepitys. The sequence continues at coordinate 7,882,168 of OY282507.1, read as the reverse complement.
GATTAAGAGAGAAGATCCAAAACTCCAAATCTATGATGGATTTGCTGTTGGGAGATTGGACAAGACTTTAGGACATTTCCTAAAGAAAAGAAAGCATCATATCATTTACAAGGTCACGGCAGGGGAAATAGCAATCCCCATGGAATTGACAAGTAATGTGATGGAGATGCAGCTAGTTCCGATGAGAGAAGTCAGAGAGGAACTAAGCAGGATGAATAGAGAGATTGCTCAGAAGATGCAATGGATCCATATCGGAGCCATTAGAATTCTGATCAAATCAACATTCAAAGAAGGAATTGATTCTCCGATCGATATTGCTATCTTCGACAAGAGAATCAAGAACTTGAGAGATGCAAGTCTGGGAGGAATCTCAGGAAATCTATATGCCGGGAAATTGGTATCCTACATTTATCCAAGGATTGCCTATAACTTGGCAGATCGAGATTTTAATAGAGTTCTAACCCTTCATCAAGATTTCAAAAACAAGGAGTTGATGAAAGAAGGGAATAGACCATACTCTATTACCTACAGTATTTCGTATGCACTGTCCAATACCCACCATTCAGAATTGTTTGTGGGAAAGGAGTTCATCGAAATACCGGATATCTTCGAGCAGGTGGCACATGCAGTCCGTCCGGAGATCATGGAGTTACCACCAATCCATGAGATGGATATGAGGATCGAGGATCAACCTATTATGACTAGAGCTACAAGTCAAAGGTTCGAACCAAGAAGAGTTTCTTTTCATGATAGCCGAATCATGAGTCGGAGATGGGAAAAGAGACCTATCTCACAAGAGAATTTGGAGCCAGAAAAATTCACAACGAAAGGTGAATTAAAATGTCCAGAAGGATGGAGAGAAGTGGAGATAGTGTTCGATATCACTCAAAAGGATAACATGTTTCCTTGTGATGTCTTGTATTCTCTACAACAACCTTCATTAGGAAGATTTGAAGGACTTCTCCAGCTAGGAGAAAACGAGTTGATAATCCAGGGAATAGCAGGACGAGAAAATGGGCGCCTTATTCTTGGATTGGAATTTCTCGAGGGGCACAAACCTTGGGAACGACAGCCAGATAGGGTAGTCTTTACAGTGGCTCATAGAAAATATCAGGTTCTATGGCGAAAGCGGCCCGCTATTAATGGCTACTAGTCCATTCTCAATATACATCTCTATAGGGATGTTATATGAAGAATACCGAGCAGAATATTTCGCGGCCTACATTGACTCAGGCGCAGGAATATGCACAGCAAAGCCAGAAATCTTTCCTACAGGAGTAGGAGAGGATCTACCAGCTATTGCAGGAAGAGATTTCTCTAAGAGGATTCTTATCCTCAAACGAGGAATTAAGCAAGCGGAAATCATGATTGGCAGAGCCGGAGATACCCCATGGTACAAAGTCAAGACTCCACCAATTTATTTCCATGATACAGGAGCAGATATTCTGTTAGGAAACAATTTCCTACAGACATTCAAGCGATTCACACAAGAGAATGAAACAAGAAAGCTTATCTTCACAACCCTATGTGATCATAAGATTATTGTTCAGCGATTAAGGGAGGCATTTCATCGGAAAATGCCCATTAATTTTCGCAGCAAGCGTGGTGATGAAGGAAAACTAAGTCACCAAAAAATGAAGGATCAGCGAAGATATGGAGATGTACTCCTTCAATATCGAGCTGAAACATTAGGCGGAGATAAGGATGAGAGAATGTCAAAAGAGACAATCCAATTCCTCAAGGCGTCTATGGAAGCAAGTCCACAACTTGATATTACCATTGAAGAACAAATATCTTTGGAAGATGTCAAGAAGAGGATCAAGAGGAATTTCAATGAAGATCCTCTAGCATGGTGGGACAAGAATGAACTCAAAGCAACCTTGAAGGTGAAAACCGGAAAAGAAAATGAGTTTGTTCGGTACAAACCAATCCTTATGAATCAGGTAGATCGTGAGGATATGAAGAAAATACTTAAGGAACATCTGGACCTTAAGTTGATTTCAGAAGGAATCTCTCCATACAGTAGCCCAGGATTTCTGGTGAGAAACCATGGAGAAATGAAAAGAGGAAAGCCAAGATTGGTGATCAATTACAAAGGGATCAACAATATCTTGGAATTCGACGGATATTATATCCCGAGTAGAGAGCACTTGGTAAACTGCATCAAGAATGCCAAGGTATTCTCTAAATTTGATTGTAAATCTGGTTTCTATCAGAATAAGATGGAAGAGGCCAGCAAGAAGTATACGGCGTTTTCCACACCACAAGGACATTATATCTGGAACGTGATGCCAATGGGATTAGCAAATGCCCCCCAGATATATCAAAGGAAGATGGATAATCTGTTCAAGGATTATTTTAATTTCATGTTCGTATATGTCGATGATATACTCATCGCTTCAAGGAATATGAAGGAACACATCAAACATCTGGAGATCTTTTCAGAAGTTTGTCATAAGGAAGGATTAGTGCTATCAGAAAAGAAAGCAGTAATCGCCACTAGACAGATCGAGTTCCTTGGGATCGAGATCGATGAGTCTGGAATCATCCTTAAAAAACATATAGTGGAGAAGGTGCAGGGATTTCCAGAGGACCTCAAAGACAAGAAGCAACTTCAAAGTTTTCTTGGAGTTGTCAATTTTGCCGGGATGTTTATTAAAAACTTGGCAAAATACAGGAAGGTGTTTAGCCCATTGTTAAAGAAAGATGCAGATTTCAAATGGGAAAAAGAACACCAAGAATCAGTATTACAACTTAAAGACATCTGTAAAGATCTTCCAAAGCTTGCAATACCAAACGATGATGAAGAATTGGTACTCTATACAGATGCCAGTGATCATTGGTGGGCAGCAGTATTAACCAAAGCTACCCCGAATGGAGAAGTGCCATGCCGATACTGCAGCGGTCTCTTTGGAGAAAACGAAGCAGCAAGATGGCATATCAATGAGAAAGAATTCTTTGCAGTGCGAAAGGCTTTCAGAAAATGGCCATTATTCCTATTGCCTAAGAAATTCATTCTTAAAATTGATAATACGAGTGTCAAAGCTTTCTTAACAAAAAAGATTGAATCTAAACCTGAGAAAGCTAGATTACTTAGATGGCAAGCTGATTGTCAATATTTTGATTATGAGGTTGTCATTATAAAGTCTCATGATGTTCTTGCAGACTTTTTAACGAGAGATGGAGTCCAGTGAAGCCAACTCCATCCTAACAGGATACAGGCATCTCCAGGAACGTTTGGAGGAGCTTGACAAGAGGATCAACGACTTGGATATTCAAGCCAAAGTCGTGGGTCGAGTACAACAGGAGGACTTGTTAAAAGTCCACAGCGCGTTGAAGGCTACCAAACTGGCAAGTAGTTGCCTTTGGGACAGCCTGATTATTCCTATCCGACGGGAAGCTTTTTCAGGAAAGCAAAAAGTTGAGTTTCGAGAACGGGCCTCTAACCCGGTCGCCACAGATTCAAGTACTGTGAGCACGAGTTCTAAGTTGGATCCCTATACGGATCTAGCTAAAGAAACAATTGAACAGACGGAGGTTAATCCTCCTGATGTTTCAAGCCAACCCATCACCTCTGGGGTAAAAGAGGGAGAGATCAATCTTAGGCCAATGGCTGGTACCTCTAAGATTGATATTGACGATCTTAAAGTTTCTCCGTTTCAGGTTTACCAAAGAACATGGGAGAAAATTCTCACAGGGGCTGGAGTTAACCCAGCAAAATGCCAGATTGATCGATCTGGTAAATATCCGAGAATGTGGACGAACCCAGGAGCCAGTCCACAAGAAGTAAAAGAATGGTATGATTTTGGAGCTCTAGCTTCGGTTCATACTGTGGCACCAAGTTTCCCGGAAATCTCAAAACTTCCGGGATGGATATTCAATGCTGTGTTCGAGACATGGGAGAACAACAACCATCTCGAACGAGGAGATATTCTGGAGCTGAAGTTTACATCAGCAGCTCCGGAACCATACAAGAACGGGTCTTATCCAGCTTTTCATTTCATTAAGCTACAAAGACCTGATCCCAGACAGGCAAACAAAAACATGTCTGCCCCAGATCACAAGATTCCCCTAGTATCAACCTTCACGGAGGATGATATTACTACACGGAGAGCTTGGGGCATATGGGTTTGTCTCATGGAGATGAGAAAGATCAAAGGGACTTTCAAAGTCTTCCACAAGACGGCGAATGGATCACTTTTGATCAATACCATGACATCCAAAACCTCTCCATATGCGGAGAACATCTTTGAGCAAAAGAGAGAGATGTTATGGAAGAACGAGCTGCCGGCAAGTTCAGAAACCGCCCGAAAATATTGCAATATGGCGCATAACGGACGGTGGACGGGTCAGATTTGCCCCAGGTGCCCAGAGTAGGAAAAGGCACTATTCGGGCAAGCGTTCCCTGTCATCAATGACAAAGGGAAGAGGAACGAGAACGAACCATTGAGAAAGCATAAGATGCCAAGGGGACCACCCAGAAAAAATTAATAAAGGAGTCCCCTACAAACAGGGATGGGTTGAGTCACGAGAATTGCATCCACCCAAAACGACAAAAGGTGGAAGCACTCACAGCAGAATAATTGAAGTCTGCATGTGAAGCAAGGGTCCACAGCATGTGAACCATGTGAAGGAGGGACCACATGCATGTGATCAAGATAAGATGTTGCATCCAGAAAATTTGAGAGACCAATCAAAGTCTTACAACTGGACGCAATAATTCAAGGATAGGGGTCTTGAACCTCTATAAATACAGGGTAGAAGGAAGCAGAAGGCATCGACCATTCCCCTCTGTTTTCTTACAAAATAAACATTGTAATAGTTAGTTTCCAGTCTTTCCATTCTAGTTTTCGAGTGTATGTGTAAGAAGAGTGTAGCTACCATGAGTAGCTAAACAGGTCGTCTCCTCCCAAAAGGAGATGTACTAATGTAATAATAATTTCATGATTTCTAAATAAAAGTTGGGCTTTTTGTTCATCATCTTCCAAAAGTTTTATTTATGTTCATAAACCAAGAAGAATACTCTACGCCTCGAGGTAGAAAACGAAACGAGGCTGTGCTGGTTGCTGTTGAAGGAATCCACGTCTGGAACCATAGGTTGCGATCGAGTGGTTGGGCTGTGAGGAGCAGTTCGTAAAACCCGGTGGATATAACCCGACGGCAATACGGTAAAAAAGGTACGAAACTTGGTTTATGTTTCAAGAAGTTAATTGACGGAAGCATGATGGGCCTGATATGGTCGTAATGGACTATTTCCAGATTAATACTAAAGATTAATCTTGCATGAGAAAATTAATTTTGGGGTTAATTTATAATTAAGAAAATATAGGACGGAAGTTTATTTGAAATTTATTTGGACAAAACCAAAAGGATAAAAATATAAGGACTGAATTGAAATAAAAGTATGCTCACACGTTTTAAGAAAAATCAGCATAAGGAAGAGCATTTTTAAAATAAAAAGACAAAAGGGCAATTTGGTCATTTCGGGGCATATTATCAAGAAAAAAGTCAACTAAGTAAAAAAGCAGGTTGGTACCCTCTGACAGGGGCATTATACCTTGTCTCCCCTTCATCTATTGATTGAAAACTACTTCCACCTTATTCAAAGCTGACGTCCAATTTCCGAATCCAACCATTTTCATACTTTCCAATTTCATTATACAAATTAAATATACCCACTCCAAATACTATCAGTGATACCAGAGCTAAGTCGATCAAACACTTGGGCGTCAAATCTTTACCCATACAAATCAAATATCAACTACCCCAAACTATAAATTATGTCCTCCACAAATAGCTCTACCTCCCTACCCATTTTTCATGGGGAAAACTATGATTATTGGAGCATTAAAATGAAGACATTATTCATATCCCAGGAGTTATGGGATGTGGTGATTGACGGAATTATTATTCCGTAAAATATATCAACATTATCCGCTGCAGAATTGAAGAAATTTAGAGAAGATCGGAAGAAGGACGCGCAAGCCTTGCATCTCATCCAACAAGCTTTGGTCGACATAATATTTCCAAGAGTAATCAAAGCGACAAGTGCTAAAGAACCATAGGATGTGTTAAGCGAAGAATTTCAAGGAACGACAAAGGTACGTACGATCAAACTACAAACTCTTAAACGAGATTATGAAAATTTAAAAATGAAAGATAATGAGACCGTAAAAGAATATTATGCAAGACTAATTGAGCTGGTAAATCAAATGAGAGCAGCTGATGAAGATATCAAAGATAAAAAAAAACTGTTGAAAAAATTTTAATAAGTGTCACTGAAAAGTATGATCCAATTGTTACTGTAATGGAGGAGACAAAGGATCTATCTACTTTATCAGTGACAGAATTAGTTGGCTCCCTAGAAGCTTATGAGAAAAGAAGAAGTTTGAAACAAAATGAAGAAGATTTGGAAAATGCTTTTCAGTCAACAATAAATTTACGGTCTCAAAATGCTAAAATTAAAGGAGGAAAATTTAGAGAAAAAAGAAGTGGAGGAGAAAATTCTAGAAACTTTCAAAACAAAAAATCAAACTATCCTCCTTGTGGGATATGTAAAAAGAATAATCATCTTGAAAAAGATTGTTGGTTCCGAGGTAAACCACAATACCAATCTTGCAAAAATTTGGACATGTGGAAAAAGACTGTCGGACTAGGCGTAATCACCAAGCAAATTTCTCCGAAGAGCAAGGAGATCGAGAATATTTATTTTACGTCTGCCAAAGCGTTTCCGAAAAGAAAGAAGACACCTGGTTGTTGGACAGTGCATGTAGCAGTCATATGACCCCAGACAAAGATGCATTTTGCAAGCTCGACACATCATTTCACTCTCGAGTAAGGCTAGCAGAAAAAAGCTTTGTCGAGGTTACGGGTAAATGAGTCATTGCCGTGCAGACAAACAAGGGAGCAAGGTACATAGACGACGTCTTGCTCGTGCCAAATTTGGGACAAAATCTTATAAGTGTTAGCAAAATGCTGGAGAAAGGCTATATCCTACACTTTGAAGGAGACTGTTGCACTATATATGACAAGAAAGACAAGAACCTTGTCATAGCAAAAGTCAAGATGAGAGACATAAATTTTCCTATCCATTGGAAATATGCAGCAGACGCGGCTATGAATGCACAAGAAGACGAGTCACTACTATGGCATCGAAGGTTTGGCCACTTCAACTTTCAAGGCCTAAAAACACTCCATCAACAGGAGATGATGAGAGATCTTCCTAGTATCAACAACATCCAACATCCGTGTGAAGGCTGTCTGCTTGGCAAACACAAACGACGATCATTCCCATCCAATGAAACATGCAGAGCCAAGAAGCCGTTGGAGCTAGTACATACAGATGTATGTGGCCCGATGAGAACTCCATCACAAAGCCAAAATAGGTACTTCATACTTTTTATTGATGATTATTCAAGAATGACTTGGGTCTACTTTATGCGAGAAAGGTCAGAAGTTTTCAAGATCTTCAAGAAGTTCAAACACCTTCTGGAAAAGCAAAGTGGTTACAAAATCAAGACATTGAGGAGCGATAGAGGCACATAGTATACATCAAAAGAATTCGACAAATTCTACGAGGAAGAAGGCGTACATCATCAACTAATGGTTGGATATGCACCTGAACAAAATGGAGTATCTGAAAGAAAAAATCGTACTGTGATGGAGATGGCGAGATCAATGCTTGCTGATCGTGGATAACCCAAAACTTTTTGGGCAGAAGCAGTATACACTGCAGTCTACCTGCTCAACCGATGTCCAACTAGAGCAGTGGCTAACATGACCCCTGTAGAAGCATGGAGCAGAAGGAAGCCTTCAGCAAAACATCTAAAAGTTTTCGGATGCATATGCTACATCCACATTCCAAAACAAAAGAGAAGCAGACTAGACGACAAAAGTGAGAAGGGAATATTTCTCGGCTACAGCACACAATCAAAAGGATATCGAGTTTACAACCTGAAGACAAGGAAGCTTATGATTAGCAGAGACGTAGAGTTCGATGAAAATGCAACATGGAACTGGGAGGAAGGAATAATTGAAAGGAAGAATATAAAATTGACTCCACAATTACAAGAAAATTTGGAGACTCAAGAACAGGAAACAGAGGAGAGTATACAAGATCCAGACTCTTCAGATTTTCCAGAATCACCAAGATCATCTGCACCAACTATCAGCACTGAAAGATTTCATCCAGAATCTCCACCAAGGAAAGTTAAATCACTAAGAGAAGTATACGAGACTTGCAATTTCATAGTCGAGGATCCAGACAACTTTGAAGAAGAAGCAAAGCAAGAGGTCTGGGTAAAAGCAATGGAGGAAGAAATCAAGATGATCGAGAAAAATGAGACATGGCAGCTTGTGGAACGACCAAGAGACAAAGAGATCATTGGAGTCAAGTGGGTCTACAAGACAAAACGTAATCCAGATGGCTCAATACAGAAACACAAAGCAAGGTTGGTCGCCAAAGGCTATTCACAACTACCAGGTATCGACTACAATGAAACTTTTGCTCCTGTTGCACGTTTAGATACAATTCGAGCCTTGATTGCACTTGCAGCACAAAAAAAGTGGACGATATATCAACTAGATGTCAAGTCAGCATTCTTAAATGGATATCTCGAAGAAGACATATATGTCGAGCAACCCCAAGGGTTCGTAGTCAAGGGAGCAGAAGATAAAGTGTTGAAATTGAAGAAGGCTTTGTACGGGCTAAAGCAAGCACCACGAGCATGGTACAGCCGAATTGATGGATACTTCACCGATCAAGGATTCAGGAGGAGCAAAAGTGAGCCTACCTTATACATCAAGACCCAAGGTAACAACACTCTCATCCTTTCTCTGTATGTGGATGATCTTGTCTATACGGGAAACGATGAAAAAATGATCCAAGAATTCAAACAAGATATGATGAAGACATTTGAGATGAGTGATATGGGTCTGATGCACTATTTTCTTGGCATCGAAATAGGTCAAGAAAAAGAAGGAATATATATCTGTCAAAAAAAGTACACCAAAAATCTAATTAGAAAATTCAAGATGGAAAGATGCAAATCAGTTGCAACTCCACTTGTGACAAATGAGAAGCTTCAAAGAGACGATGGAGCAGAAGCAACTGAAGCTTCTCGATATAGAAGCCTCAATGGAAGTCTACTATATTTGACAGCGACACGGCCTGACATAATGTATGCCACGAGTTTGCTCTCACGATTTATACAAGATCCAAGTCAAATTCATTTTGGAGCAGCAAAAAGAATCTTGAGGTATTTACAAGGCACAAAGAACTTTGGCATATGGTACAAGTCTACTGGCGAGTCAAAGTTATTTGGATACACTGATAGTGATTGGGCTGGCTCGATCGATGATATGAAAAGCACCTCAGGATATGCTTTCTCACTTGGATCAGGATTCTTCTCGTGGACATCTAAAAAGCAAGACACTGTCGCACAATCATCTGCTGAAGCAGAGTACGTAGCAGCAGCAGGGTGTACAATCTTGCCGTTAGAAATTTAAAATTCCAACAGATTTGTGTTTTGTTGGAATTTTTCCATTGTAATTTGACAGTTTTCTTGTAATGAGTACACAAAGAATTTTCTAGCCAAATTAATCAAAGTATTACAAATATAATTTTAAAAATTCATGTATTATACCATGTGCAACGCCATGAACTTGGAGAACTAGAAGTCTAAATAAAAAAAACAAAAAAATCAATGCATGCACAAAAATAAGATCATTTACACAACATGGTCATACATTGAAGCAAAAAATCTTAATATTATTTTTTAAAATCATAAGTTTATTTATTCATTTAATTATTTCTTTACTCATGGCACTTCTTTAATGTTTTTAGTCTACATAATTTAATTAGATTGTAATATATTTAGTTTTATAAATTCATATATAACACGTGCAATGCACGTAATACTTCACTAGTAAAATAAAAAGTTTACAGTTGTATGTTAAAGTTAAGCTGTCCATTTGATTTGGTTGAGGACCAAATGCGTGGTCTCGATATGATCCAGAGTTAGCTAAACTAAAGCTAATCCATTCACCTCTAGCTCATTGATGTTGAAATGAGGGGTATGGGGGATGTAGCATTTTCTAAACATACAAGGCTTTTGTTTCTAATACCATTCTCGTTGAAATCATGCTGTATCACCCGCACTCCACACCCTTTTTTGTTACAAGAAAATGAAAGCATTGTTTGATTATTTCTTCTGGAAAGTGACCAGACAGAAGAAAGCTAGTCCCCTGCTGGCTATACCAGTTGCCACGAGGTATCCTAAACAAGGATAATAGTGTTTAAGGTTATAACCTCTCTGTCTGAGTGCACCACATCTTTGAATTAGCCACACCCCGGAATACCTGCAAGAGACACAAGTTAGTTCAGATTCTTTACATGTTTCAGTAATCATCATAGGCTTGTAGTCTCTAACCTTTCGGCATTTGCTAGGAGAAATGCTTCCAGAGCCCACTTTGTGTAGCAATAATCTCCTAGTTTCATCACAAACGAGTCTTCTTCTCCCTCTTGGTTGGCGACGAGAGTCAAAACAACAGGAAGCAACACAGAAAACTGCATCGGTGAAAAACACATTAGTCTGTAATACCTCGAAACATGGATCGATAATAGCACTAGCACATAGGTAACAGAGGGATGTACCAGTTGAGCCGGAGCAGGTTCGTAGTATATTGCAAGAACATAAGCTATGCCAGTAACACAATAGACGAGACACAGCAAAACCAAGTAATTGTCGAAAATGGTAGACCTGGGATTGTTGAAGAAATAGAACATTGATAGATAAACAGCAGGCTTTATGATTGTGTTGAAGTGGTCAATCGTGTCCTTCGCTAGAAAGTATGCCAAGCTGCTCATGCCTGAGGCACTTTCTCTCCAGTAATGCAATTTATCCGGAGAAAATGATCTCAAAGCAGCAATCTTAGAGAGTAGGGCTACACACACCAAAACAGGAAAAATGTTCTTCAACGTTTTTCAGGTATTCGATGGAAGGAATCAAGACTTGGATTCAGTACTTACAAACACCAATGACTGTGTATAGATATCCAGTTGAACCAAAGGTTTCGTCGCTCACTTTCGCGAGGAGCCCTAAGCAGATTCCAGCCAATAACAAAATCAGATAATCGACAGCTTGTGCCCTGGCTTCTCTTAATCGCTGCTTTCCGAGTCTGAGAAGAAAGACAACAATTGTTAGAAACAAGTGTATCACCAATTAAAGCACGAATCAAGCTTTACTAGGGTCTCCATCAATCACTTTCAAGAGGGTTACCTCCTTGAGGTTTGACCACTGGGGTTCATCTGGTAATTTGACCAAACCTCGAGGAGGTAGATGATAGAAAAGGAATAGTGATACAGATATTACCTTCCAACAAAATATCTATATTGTGTGGTAACATTTGGTGTTACTCGATTGGACAAGTCCATCGAGTTGGTAAAATTATGCCATATGTGATCTTTCTTCTGTCCAAAAGTAAACTTAAAATCCAGCCAAAGATCGCCCAGAAAAGACTTATCCGGGTCGGATTTGGCAGCTGGGGTTCCTCCAGTGCCCGACTCTCCAGCCGAATTCGATGCTACCCCTGCAGAATCCAACATATCTGGTGGTACAGGATAACCATTATGAAGCATCCATCTAAGAGGAAGCTCCTTGAATTTTACAGTAGCAGTCGCGCTAGGTTTCACAATTCCCTCCAAGATATCAATGAAGTAATCTGGAGGATTCACTCTTTCAGGGACACCGATTCCGAGGCCCGAAAAGTACTCCTCGACTTTCTTAACCGGCCCGTGATATACTGTAAGCCCTCCCTTAGCTAGAAGGATTAGATCATCAAACATCTTGAATAATGTGTAACTACAAACATGAAATAATCAATATATTAGCATGACAAGTGTCTGCAATATAGAGAAACCATAGAATACGATTACCTAGGTTGGTGCAGCACCATGCATATGTTTACACCCTCTAGAGCTTCCCTACGAAGGGCTCTAAGTAGTAGCAGAGACGAAGAACTGTCTAAGCCCGAAGTAGGCTCGTCTAAGATCAATAGAGAAGGCTCCATAACCATTTCAAGCCCCACATTTACTCGTTTTCTCTGACCTCCTGAAATTCCACGCTGCTCAACTGTTCCGACTAAGGAGTCTCTAACGTTCTGTAACCCTAAGGACTCGATCACTCTTTCAACTACGAGTACTTTCTCTGGTTTTTCAAGTTCAGCCGGGAGTCTAGGGTAAAAGTTACGTGTTAGGATACAGTAATAATTATTAAATTGTAAAAGAACATCTAAATTGGTACAAGTTTACCTGCATCTTGCACTGAACCAAAGGTTCTCCTCAACTGTCAAGTTTCCATGTACTATATCATCTTGAGGAACATATCCAAGGATTTTCTTGTACGATTGCATAGGCTCGTTCTTACCATTGATCAGAATTTGGCCGGTAATGGTGCATCCAGCAGCTTTTCCAAGCAAGGCAGAAAGAAACGTAGTCTTTCCAGCACCTGACGGGCCCATGACAGCAGAAACATGGCCCGGGACTAGTTTCCCCGTCACACACCGTAAAAGATGCTTGTTTTTACCTTTAAGAGTTAGAGTCAGGTCTTGGAAGAAAACCTCCATTGGAAACCTGCTAGAAAATTCCAAATCCGAAGCTACCGATATCACACCCGAAAAAGTTAAATTCTTATTCTGCTCTTGTAATGCCTTCTCCTTTTCGATTTGACCGTACGCATACTTGAAAATTTGACTGCGCGTGTGCAATTGTTTTGCCTTTTGGTGCTTCTTCAAATTCTTGTCTCCGATCTCCACATTGAACCCCTCGTCATTATCAGGATTCTCTTCAAGATCACGTAGCATTTTCGTAAGGTTGCTTTCCTTTTTCTTCTTCCCCTTTGAATCAGCAGGCATAGGTGGTAACGCTGCGTCCGATCCGGGCTTAGGTTGGCCAGAACTCTTGGGAGGTTCATTCATAACGGATTTTTTGCGCGAGAAGGTTCGTGAGAGTTGTGTCGTGAGCTCAGTCGCACTTTTCTTGGCTGTTTCTTTAGCCGATTTCCATCTTTCGCGGGCTTGTACAGTCTCCCTCGCACTTCTAGCTGCAGCCTCTCTGGATTTTGCCTGTCTTTTTTCTCTATCGCTTAGGACTTGTCCAGAGCAGTTGTATATAATCATTAGCACCAGAGTGATTCCACCCTACATTGATTGAAACCAAAAAGAGCACATTAAAGCACACATACCCACACACACACACATACACACACTCTAAAGTAGTAGAAGCTTACAAAGAACAAGATTCCATAGGCTGTAATATTCTGATTAATTGTTTCCTCTTCACATGTAGCAAGCTTATAGCAACCTGCCAGTTTAACAATCATTAATTTCGATTTGTATAAGATATCCGATTTTGAATTCGAATAATGTCGAATACTTACTTAGTTGAGCTGTAGAACCAGCTCTGCAATAATGTCTGGATTACATTGAAGAAAAAGCAAAGAGTGAGTTAGTTTAATACATAACATTTTAGAGAGAGAGAGAGATAAAGAGAGAGAGTACCCTTTAGTGCACTTGATCTTTTGAGTGGTAGAGGGACAGTAAAAGCCTCCGGAACAAAATAACTCATTACCACTTAAAAAATCAGCCCAAACATCTGCTCCACCACAGGTATGGTTCAGTTGGCCTGGAGGTAGTTGATACCGATACCTTCCGGAATTTTGGTCGAATCAATACGAATTCAAAGCTTATAATAAATCAAAATGATAAATGAACTTTTAATTACCAAAAAAAAAAAAAAAACTTACGGATCACAGACACCAGTTGTTTTGTTGAGTGTACTTCGAGGACAGTAAGATCCCAATGGGCACGCTTCAAGTATCAGAATCAAATAGTTAGCAACAATATAGGTTCCTTGTACAAGTTTTTATTAAATGATAAGGAGATATATTAGACATATATGATAAGTAGACTCACGTATCATGCAAGTAAGACCATGAGGACAGAAGAAGCCAGGGCAACAAGGCTTACAGTCCAGAACTCTGTCTGGAATGGTCTGAGAGTTTTTAAGGTCAACTTTATCTTCTTTGGCGATGGTGCACGACCATCCTGGCTCGCAACCAGCTGGCCAAGAGGTCAAGTTACAGTTGTTGTTTGGCTTTAGGTAGTTTGTAGTCTTTATTCCATTATTTGCACCTTGAAGCAGACCTTGCCCGTAGAACTTCACTTCTGCTGCCGTGCACAATCGCTGCGTTGCAGCTGCTCCGATCATCGTATTCATAAATTACAAAATTAAGATAACATAATGCTGCTACAAAGACTGCATCCTATCAAATCAGACTTCAAAAATGTTGCATATCCAAGTGCAGTGCAAACTATCAAGAAGGAGCCATAATTTCTGATCGAGGACGATGAATTGAGACATTTATCAATTTCTTTGGAATTTAAGATGGCAAGGTCTGTTCCTTAACTATAATTACATTGTATATGTAAATGTATATGCACAGTAGTTGGTAGCGTTTTTCTTTGGGCCAACGTTGCTTTTGGACTAGAGTCTGCATTTGGGTCGCCGCAGGAAGACCCATTTTGCCGGCTTTAGTCCAAAATTGGGTAGAGGGAGAGAGAGTGTTCGTATATACCTTTATCTTCTTTCAAGCATTCAGACAGGAACTGTGTGTTTTTGGAAAAATTAAACGCAGCATTCCAATCAGCATCCCTGAGACAGAGATTACACAAACTCAATCCCAGATTGAAATCAGACATAGGTAGCTCATGACAAATGCATCCGCAATTTGCCTTGTGACCAGAAATTAGATATATATGTAGAACATGGTAATTAAGGGTTTGAAATTAGGGATAATTACACATCACTGATGCAGAAACCGAGGTGTTTTTTAACTTCAGGGCCAAAAATGGTGGACATATTGTTAAAAGATTTGAAGAGCGCCTGCGAGAGGAGCTCCATTGCTACCGGGCTGGCGGCGGCTCCGGCTCCGGCTCCGCCATCTCCGGTGTCGTCCTCCGCCTCTTCATCTCCTTCGGCAGCTTCGTCTTCTGGTGTTGCTGCTGCTGCGGCTGCAGCTGCTGCTGCAGCTGCTTGTTCTTCGGCGGTGGGCTGGGCTGCCACCCATAACGCACTCAACAGAAGAATTGAAGTTAGAGCCACCAGCCATTTTAGTCGAACCATCGTGTCATTCTGGTTTTGTTTCCGATTTCTTGATCTTTTCTTGATTCTATGTTTTTTTCCAGAGAGAGAGAGAGGTGGGAGAATTTCATGGTTGTTGGGGGAAGAAATGGCGGGGAGATGATTTAGGGGGTGGATGACTTTGGTCCGTTGGATTGACTTCCAATTTTCCCGGGGACAATTCAGTTGCTGATTCTTTGGCATAACTTTTTTAATAATCATCTATTTTAGCGTCTAATATATTCTTAATTTTTTCTTTCACTACTAATATATTGTTATTTAATAACGCAACAATGGAGTTTATGGGAAAACAGAATAATTAAGGCAAAAACTTGGAAAACTTGGGTGCACAAGATGCACCATAGTGTTATTGTACACCTTGTGGGCCCCACAGGTTCAACCTAAAAAATCGCGCGGTTCAGACCGGTTGCGAATTATTATTATGTTAATTTTTTATGCGCGCGCGTGTTATATATTTGAAGGCCTGTTTGTTGAACACTAAAAGCAAATGGTCTAGTGGTATTTAATGTAGTTTTAAATATTTAAACCTTGAGGTCAAGGGTTCAATTCTGGTTGCATCTTTTTTCCTTCTTCCTTCATTTTTTTCCCTTTTCCTTCTTCTTTCTTGTTTTTTTGCCCTTTCATTTTTTTATCTTTTAGCCTGTGAGTAAGAAAAATTAATCTAACCAAACCTATACTGTCAGGCATCACAACGTATACTGTATCGAAATATTAAATATACTGTGAGTATTGTAAGTTGGAAAAAAAAAAATCGC
Source organism: Ajuga chamaepitys (assembly GCA_958295605.1). Classification (NCBI taxonomy): domain Eukaryota; kingdom Viridiplantae; phylum Streptophyta; class Magnoliopsida; order Lamiales; family Lamiaceae; genus Ajuga; species Ajuga chamaepitys. The sequence continues at coordinate 7,866,214 of OY282507.1, read as the reverse complement.
AGTATAAAACAAAAATTAACTAAAACAACGTATACTGTCAGGCATCACAACGTATACTGTATCGAAATATTAAATATACTGTGAGTATTGTAAGTTGGAAAAAAAAAAATCGCAGTATAAAACAAAAATTAACTAAAACAACGTATACTGTCAGGCATCATAACGTATACTGTATCGAAATATTAAATATACTGTGAGTATTGTAAGTTGGAAAAAATAAATATTTACGTATACTCTCTGTTCTAAAAATCCCCGATTAACTCCGATTAATCTCCGTCTAGGCGCTAGGCTCTCATTGACCGCCTACGTTTATTGTCCGATTCCTCCCCGCCTAACTACGACTATGTCCCGATTAGTCCCGCCCAAACCCCGATTAATCGCTAGGCCCCAGTCCACCGCCTAACTAGCGCCTAGCGACTTTTAGAACATTGCGTATACTACATCGAAATATTAAATATACTGTTAGACATCATAACATATACTATGCTCGAAATTTGAATATACTGCTGGTGAAAAATAAAAAGGTGGTGTTCATATACTCTCAGGCTTTATAACATATGCTATGCTCGGAATTTGAATATATTGCTGGTGAAAAATAAAAAGACGCTGTTAAGATTCGAACCCGCGCACTGAAGGATACAATGTCGCGCCTTTACCAACTAAAATTTATAGAAGGAGAAGCGACGCCGCTGAAACTCTTTGGAGAAGCATGTCCACAGCTCATTCCCTCAAAATTCTTACGTCTTTCTTTAAAACCACAAAAATCAATATTTTTTCTTTCAACCTTTTCTCATCCTTCGTTTTTCTTGCTCTAAAATTTTGACTTAGAAGCTTTCAATCGCTAAAGAGCTTCGGAGAAAGAACTCTTTTTTTCTTTGACAAATTTTGTTGCATCTCTAAAGGATCAAGAAGGAAAAATATAGGCCGATCGATGTTGCATTGCGAAATTTTGTTTCATTGCGACATTTATATCTATGATTTCGCTTCAAATTGCTAAAAGTTCTAGATATTTTCAATAACAATCCAATATTTAATTTAACATTTATATTTTTTTGTAGGTGCGATACTTTTTGAACATTCTGAATGTTGAAAAATAAAGCATATAATTAAGATTTGGTAATTCTTGGTGGATAAATTTTTAAAAGGTAGAAGTAAAATATGTATATACGATTTGAAAATATTGACACAATAGTATTGTTTAAATTGTAAATAAAATGTTATATTATTTATGTTGTGATTATTATTATATGAAGAGAATATTAATTGGGCCCCCTTTTATATTTTGCTCTGGGCCGGAGCGGCCCTGATTATATCAAATGGTTCTCCGTGATAAGGTTGGGTTTTTAAATTTGGAATCTAAATGAAAATGCAACACAAAATGGTTATGGATGGTGGATGCTATTATCCATATTTTGAAATCATAATAGTATATTTGTTAGTTGTATTATCATGAGTTTTTTTTTGGAGAAACTTTGCATCATGAGTTTGGTCCAACGGTATGCGCATCTCTCAATTTGTAGAAAAATATCAGACAATTACCAAACTTATTCATTTATTTGATTATTGCATTCAACTAGTATTACCCCCGTGCATTGTTTAAAAAGTAATCATTTTAACTAAACTAAATATGAGATAATCTAATATTTAAAGATGTGACCGTTTTATCCTATGAAATAAATATTTAGGAACTTTGAATTAAACATAAATAAATTATAAGTAATATAAATATAAGTTTCTGTCCGTTATATATGAATTTAATATAACTTAATTTATATTTATATGTATATGTAAATATACTATAAGTTAGCATTAAGATAAAATATTAAAATTGAAAATAAAATATATCTATATTTAAAATGATCGTTTCTTATTTTTGACCAAAACACACATTTAGTGTTTATCTATCACTCTTGACCTATATGCGTACACAATTAGCTTAATTAATCAATGAGTAATGAAAACTAATTTTCAAATCAATTATCATATGTGAAGTTATATATATGCGAGAAAGTAATAGGCCAGTGATATAACAAATAAAAATTTGCAAATTAATAATATAATAAGCTGATTATAAATCAAATAGTAAATGTTACTTTCAATTTAATAAAGTAAGTGTTCAATTATACATACATTGATTTTCCTCTCAACTTAATACATGAAGAAAACTTGAAAATACTTCACGTCGGATATAATAAATTGATTAGTTGTGGTTTTAATGAGATCGTCAAGTAACATATTCTTTTATAAGATAATTATTTGAGTGACTTTTAGTTATATTCCGAAACAATATTATAAACGATAAACGTTAACAAATATCAACGAATAAATAATCTAATATTTTAAATTGAATATCTTATTATAATATATCATGTGGTATGGATGTTAAATGAAACATTGTCAAAAGAGGATCAATTTGATGTATTATACACAGTAAATAAATTAGATTGGAATAAGTAATTTGCAACTTTAAAAAGTAAAATAAATTTTGATTCTTACCAATTGTGACAACAACTTACCAACTTACCAACTTACCAATTATAATCCAAAATTTTAGGCTGAAAAATATTAATTGCGGAATTACCCCTGATGTGACTGTTACACACACATACACGCACACACACACATATATAGATATTTTAGTTTATGAAAATAATTTTTCAATTCTAACCATAAATAGTTAAAAACAATCATGAAATATATAATAAAGGAAACATTAATAATTAAGTTGGATACTTCAGATGTAATGTAAAATTTTAGAGTCTAACTTTGGTGCACCTGGACTATTTTAAACCATTAGATTTGATCAACTTATAATTCAATTGTTAGATCAAAATAATACTCTCTCTCCTTATACTTGTTACTTATTCTACAACGTTTCACCTAAAATTATTAATATTAAATAATTAATTGTCTATTATTAATTACAATAATATCTCTCAAATCATGATTCAATTTTATTGAATCGAAAACTAATATCGATTTTATGTACATTTTTTATTTTTGAAATTCTAAAGTCAGGTACACCAAAAAATTTCAATCATATTAAATGTCAAAAAAAATAATGGAATCACTACTTTTTTCGGAAAAAGAAAAAATACAACAAAAAATAATAAGTCCTAAAATCACTAAATATTTTGAAGGCTATAAATAATAATAAATAAAATAAGTCCACAAAATTCGAAGACCCAAATTAAAAAAATAAATAAATAAATAAATAAATAAATAAATATATATATATATATATATAAAAGTCCGTCCCAATATAGAAATAAACGTGAAAAATATATTTAAAATACAAATCAATTAAAAGTGGTAAATTGAAAAATAATAAGGTGCGGCAATATATTTAAAATACAAATAAATTAAAAATTATAAATATTAACATGTAACCTGCAAAGTAGGTAAATCTCATCTAGGTGCACCATGTCCCAGGTGCACTCCAGAAAATTTTATACTTTTTTTTCCTACTTTTGTTTTATATTTTTAATGTATCTAAATAATTTTTTATTTTTAATTATAAATATTTATTTTAATTTTAATTTTTTTGTTAAAGTTAGATTCTCGTTTGCAACTTCTAACATTTCACTTGTGGTTTCAAATATACTTAAATACTTCCTATTTTTCAATAAATCATTACTTTAATAAAATGCATTCTAAAAGTTATTTAATATTTCAAAAAATAAATTAAAGTCTGTGAGTTCTTCAAAATATTTTCATATTCTCATATTTTAATTGATGTTGTAATTTATTTATATAAATATTAAATTTTCTTATAAATAGTTTATTTATTAAAGATAAAAATTGATCAATGCGAATAAAGCTACTTAGGTTGTTAAGAATAAAAAAGACATAGTTGAGGTTAGTTAGTGCGACAAATTATTGTTTAGGTTACAAAATTTAAGAAACATACTTGAGGTTTAGTTAACGTAAACAAAAAAAACAAAAAAAAAAAATTAAAATTGCAAAGTCTAACAAATATCATAATATCAGTTGCAAAGAGTAAATTTCCTTAAAAGAGTCATTCTAACAAAATATATATTATAAAAATATATAAATAAGTAATTAAAAATAGTTTTGTTAACATTGTTATTACATAATCATACATATGCTTAAAGTTCCCATACTCTCATGATAAAATAGTATTAACAGACTTGATGGTTTAATGAACTGAGTATATGTTTTGTCTTTGATTTAATAAAGTAGAACTTCATTATTTAATCAATGATCTTTCTCTCTGCGTAACTTAAATAACGAAATATTTGAAAATTTATGTCAAGTAAAATAAACCGATTAGTTGTATTTTTATTAAAAAAAATACTCAATTAATTGAGAATTATTTTACTAATTTTAGTTGCATCCAATTCACAATGGACACTCAAATTTAACATAAACAATTAACCACAAAAAGAATCCAGTTTTTCAAATAAAATATCTCAGTACAATATATGTGATATGGATGTCAAATTGAAGATCGTGAAAAGATGAATAATTTGATATATTATGCATAAAATACGAAAAACAAATAAAATGAAAGAAAGTTATTACTTACCAAAAGTGACTAAAACTTACCATTTATAACCTAAAATTAGGCGGGAAAGATTTAATTACATAAAAGCCCTTTATTTTTCTTTTATATATACTAGTATCGCTCCCGTGCGATGCACGGAAATTTATTTAAAAGTAATTATCTTATTAAATTAAATATAATATTATCTAATATAAAAAAGTAGAATTATTATATTCTAACTAAATGAATATTTGAATAATCATTTTTTCTTTTTTTACGATCAACATGAACTTTGCGCTCCTACCTTTGCAACCTTTGGTAGCAATTTTCGGAGAGAAAAAAAAATATTTAAAAGTAATTAAAATGTTTAGAAAATACAATATTTATTTTCAAATTCTATAAAACTATTTAAAATATCATAAAATTTACTGAAAAAAATGTAGAAATTATTTTAATAACAAATCAATTTTCGTAAAAAAAAGATCGAATAATTTTGATATTACTTCAAATAACTTTAAATATTTATAAAAGGATTTATTTTTTCAAAAAAATTAATTAAAAAGAAACTTATGTCATAAAATTTGACTTTTCATAGATACTTCCACAGGTCTTAAACGAAATTTTATAGATTTTAAAATAATTTTTCAAGTTAACTTTCAAATAGTTTAAATAAATTTTTAGAGTTTTAAACGATAATTTTTAGAAATTTTATGATTTTTTAATTTTTCTTGCTTAAAATAATTTGATTTCAACTTTTTTATTGAAAAAACTCATTTCTTTAATATACTTTCAACATGTTTACGTAATTTTCTGGTATTTTAAATGAAGTTTAGAATTTAAAAAATATTTTTTAGATTTTTTAAAATTTTTATGTTACATAAATATTTTCTAATATTCTTTTATTTTTCGCACTTAAATTGCTGGCAGAGATTGCAAACGTGAAAAAACGTATAGTTCAGGTTGTGAATGAAAAAAAAAAAAGCTGAAAAACGCGCATACTACATGTTGCAAAATGATATAAACTCAAAATATATATAATGTAAATATCAATTTCTCCCAAGTGATATATGGATTTAATATAACTCACATTTCATAAATATATTATTTTATAAATTTGCATTAAGATAAAATATTCAATGTAAAAAATAAATTATATATAGTGTATGTGTGTGTGTATCCACCTTAACCTATGCGAACCCGCAATAGCTGCAAATGAATATTAAAATAAACACAAATACATAAATATCACACGACCCACCAAAATATATCAAATAAAATAAATTGAATTGTATTATAAGAAAATTAGTGTTTTCTTTTATTTTTTTAATTTTTTTAAATATTTTTATTTATCCAAATCATTTTTCAAATTTTAACTATAACTATTTACTTTATTTTAAGAAAAAATAATTTTCAAGTTTTAATATTTTACATGGTGGTTTAATATACTCAAATACTTTTTAGATTTTAAATAAATCTTGATATTAATAAACTAAAATTCAATGATTATTCTATAGTTGGACTAACAAATTAAAGCATATGAATTCTTCAATATATCTTAATAATATATGTATATGTTGAAATTTATTTAAAGATACAATTAATATATATATATGTGTGTGTGTGTGTGTGTGTGTGTGTGTGTGTGTATGTATGTATATTTTGCTTAGGTTGCAAAATATGAAAAAATGCGATAAAGTATTGTTTATGTTGAGAACTCTAAAACCCCTATATAGCTCAAGCATGTTAATTTTATTTTTTAAATAGAAATATAGATTGTAGCATATGTAAAATCTCATAGTTTAGATTGCAAAGTGTAATTATTATTTATAACGAAATAATATTAATGAATAGAAAATATGAATATGTAATAAAAAAATAATTTCAAGATTAATTATCATATATAAATATATGTGAAAGTCTTAGTCCCATGATTAATTACAATAAATTAATATTTGTAAATATAATAATTTAATTAGTCAATCATTAACTTATAAATTAATTTTTAATTTTAATTTAATAAAGTAAATATTCATTTATTAAGGAAGGTAATGCTTAATATTGTATTAATTTGAAGGTAAAATATAATTAATGTTTTAGAAGAAATTAAGAATGCATTAAAGATATATTGTAGGAGGGAAAAGGTAATTTACAATAATAACCCTCATTTTACTTTTATATATATATAGATATAGATATTTAATTTTAGCATGTGTGATAATATTTATGAACAATGACTTCCTAGTTCCTACTTCCTACTATTCTTTATCAAATATTATCAAGACAATTCTGACCTAATTCAAGGCTTTGCAGTACTCAGGGACATTTCCACGATTTACTGAGCTAAAATTTTTCTTTCTCTAATTTGATCAAAGTTTGATTCATTAAGATTCAAGGAAATAAAATACATCATTTTTCCCACAATCCCTTTAATTTCCGTTGATCATTTTATTATATTTTCATGGACAGTATCTCATCCAATGTTTCACTCCCTATAACATTATAAGAAAATTATCAAATTTCAATGAAAAAATTTCAACGAAAGAAAATTTTATTGAAATTTTAAAATTTCAAACGGCAAGATGAGCCATTGGAATCTTCCAACAGAAATTCTAATGGCCAAAAGAATCGTTGGAAATAATTCAAACAATAAGAAATTTCATGGGAATTTAATTGTTGGAATAAAAATTCCAACGACCACTTTTCCAACGGCTCAAAACCATTGAAATTGTTGTTGAAATTGAAATTCCAACGAAAACTCTAACGGCTGCTTTCTAACAGCAGAAAAACCGTTGAAATTTTAATTCCAACGGTTTTGAGCCGTTTGAAATTTGACTGTTGGAATTTTTATTCCAACAATCGAGTTCAATGGAAAAATGATTCTAACGGCATCTCTTACCATTGTAATTTTTTTTTCCAACGACTTTTGCCGTTGGAATTATTTCCAACGATTCTTTTTGTCGTCGGAATTTTTAATAGCTATTCCAACGGCTTTTGCTATTGGAATTATTTCCAATGATTCTTTTAACGGTTGGAATTTTCGTTGGAAGTTTTCAACGGCTCATCAATTTATGTTCAGTTGGAATTTGACAATTTTCTTGTAGTGTAATGTCACTCGTAAACTCTAACTTCTTAACATTAATCTTGTTTAGATTTAAATTATATTAATAACACTGTAATAGGGAGAAACTTAATGTAAATGAAAGTCTAACAAATCCATGTTCGATGAGGATCTTCTATATCATCTACTAAAATGACACCAATGCATCACAAATTAATTATATATTATTTATGTCATACTCCCTCCGTCCCACTTAAATTTGCGTACTTTCCTTTTCGGTCCGTCTCACTTAACTTTGCATACCCTTAAAAATGAAATTTCTCTCACAATCTCCACCCTCAATCTCCACCTTTGAAAAAGTTAAATAGTCTCCACAATTTGCTTTTTCTTAACATCCGTGTTTGGTCAACCGTGCAAAATTAGCTGGGACGGAGGGAGTATTATAGATATATCACGCATCATAATTTTGTATAAAATGTTACACTGGATATAATAGAAGATCCGAGTTAACTCTCTCTTACAAATCAAGTTTAGATTATATTAATAACAATGCAATGGGGAGACACTTAATGTAAATGAAAGTATAACAAATCCATTTTTGACGCGGATCTTCTATTGCTTTTGGTGCAACATCCCCTACTACAATGAAACCAATGCATCACAAATTAACTATACATTACTTATGTAATATTATACATATATCATGCATCATATTTTTGTATAAAATGTTGCACTGAATATAATAGAAGATTCCAGTTAACTCTCTTTTACAAATCAAGATATATACAATAGCTTTGACCTATTCAAACTTGGAAGTATAGGAATCCAAAAATTAATAAAGTAAAATTATACCGGTGTAGAAATATTCATGAATATATATATATATATGTATGTATAGATGTATATGTATATATTCTACGATAAATAAACACATATAATGTTGAACTGCAAGACTTTCACTTCACCAGCATCTAACATGTAAATGAAATTTCAATAGGAGAGCATATCAAGCGAGCCTTAGCCTCGGGGCCTCATTTGGTAGCCCTTGATTATAAGAACTAGATAGTAATATCACCGTACTTTAAGTATTGTTTAATAGTCCTTGTTAAAGGCCTTTAACTACTACACCCTGCTACAATAACTTTGACAACAAGTGGAAATGTTAGTAAGGGCTACCAACAATAGTTAAGTTAAGCTAAATCATTATCTAGTCCTTATAAGGGCTACCAAATGAGCCCAAAATGGATGATATGTATACTATCAGCAAATGTTAAATTTAGAAAGACACTGTCACACTGGGAGAGATATGGAGTGAAAAGATGATTTCATTCACATTCAAAATGGTGTACATCAGCTACATTTATACATCTAAAAGGAAACCTCTAGAATAAAAACAGGTACAACTGTTTTCAACCACTTAACAAACTCAACTATGCTATATAAATATCTAAACATAAATTTTACACGTATGATGAATGACGTTTGGTTGACGTGTGCCTAATCTAACATGCTCATATTATGTTGTTATCCTGGATCAAACTCAAGCGAGAGAAATTTTCGCAGAGAACCAAACCAAGATGCCAAAAGCGGCTTAGTTAATATATCTACCCGTTGAGATTCAGAGAGAACAAAACGAATATCAAGCTGCTTACCTTTAACCTTTTCTCTGAGAAAATGTATATCAACCTTAATATGCTGAGTCTGAGAGTGAAATTGTGGATTAAAAGCAAGCTTGACTGCACCCATATTATCGCACCAAAGAATAGAAGGGTGCTGAAGAGAAAGGCCTAACTTGGAGAACAACGACTGAACCCAAATTAATTCGGTGGTGGCAAAAGCCAAGGATTGATACTCAACCTTAGTGCTATTGCGGGCCACTACTTATTGTTTTTTAGAGGACCAAGAAATAGGATTCTAACCTAGAAAGATACTATAGCCACTCATGCTACGACGGCGATCAAGATAGCTAGCAAAATCAGCATTCGTGTGCACTTTATGTACAAACTTAAAAATGGGTTTGAACAACAAGTCTGAAATAACAGTACCTTGGAGAAACCTTAACCCACGTTTACACGTTTCCCAGTGATTGACAATGGTATTGTGACAATATTGACTAAGTTTATTTATAATAAACGGAATATCTAGCCGAACAGTGAGGTACTATACTGCGATATTATGAGGGATAATAAACTTGCAATTGAGGATATCGGCATCAAGTAAGATGTCCCTGATATACGTAGGTTGAGAGAGATGAATCCCAGCTATAATGCATATAACTTGCTAACCAAGAAAGTGATTGACTTCCCCAAGATGTTTGAGGGGGCATATGTGATAAACATTTTGAGTAAGAGAGTGAATAGCCTCCTAATCACTTCTAGTCACAAGGATATCATCCACGTACACAAGGACAAGTAACATGTTTCCCTTACTATGTCTAAAAACAAGGAGCTATATGAAGAAAATTATTCAAGCCCATGGATAAAGAGAAAGGTCTTAAGCTTTTCATACCATACCATGGGGCCTGCTTTAGGCTATAAATAGACTTGAAAAGTTTACAAACATAAGTAGGCTTGCTCTTGTCTTCATAACCCTTTGGTTGTTGCATGGAAGTGACCTCTTTCAAGTCACCCTTTAGTATTAACATCAAACTACTGTATTTGGCAACCCTTGGTGATTGCTAAAGCAAAAACAATCTTGGTGGTTAATGGCTTTTTAACAGGACTGTAAGTCTCATTGAAATCAACATAAGTGTCGTCTAATAAATGATAGGATTGGTTTAAAAGTCTAGAATTCGGATAATCATACATAGGAAGTTGTAATTGAAATCGAAGCCCTAGAATATGTCTTAATCCCATATGAGTTTCCCTTACTATTTGATCTTTTGTTTGCCAAGTAATTCTTATTTAATTAGTTAATTTATGCAATTTAGATTTTCAAATATATATAAAACTCATTCACTTATTCGAGAGTCTAGATATGGGTAGAAGTATTAAAATCAGGGCATTAAGTTAGACATAGGAACAATCTTGTGGGATCGACCTTGTTTGCCGCTAGCTACACTAACACCGTACACTTGCGATTTACTAGGTTAGAAATTAGTGCATCGGCACACTTCAAGAGAATCAACCTCAGTAGAAGACATGCTCTTTCTTCCAACACTAGCATCTAACATATCCAAGGTTTTCATTCTTCAACACAATTAACCTCACCATCATCATGGAATTTCATAGCTTTATAATTTGAAAAGGTTAATTTCTCATCATTGCACAGAAGGTGAGTTCACACTTTTGGACATCAACGAGGGCTCTACCCGTTGATAAAACGAACGACCTAAAATTAAAGCAACCTCCTTACCCTCATTCATGTCCAAAACCACAAAGATTACGGGAATAATAAACTCACTCACTTTGAGCAAAACATCATCCACTATCCCTTTTGGGTAGGTCAAAGACCTATCCACCATTTTTAGGGTGATAGTGGTGGATTTTATTGTCCAAATATACAATTTATTAAAAATAGACATTAGCATAAGGTTAATACTTGCCCCAAGATCACATAAAGATTTTTCAAACTTTTCATCACCAATGATACAAGAAATGGTAAAGCTACCTGGATCTTTTCGTTTTTCGAGAATCCTTCGTTAGATAACTGCACTACATTCCTCGATCAAGTTGAACGTGCCTCCAATCTCTTTTTCTTCGAAATTACTTCTTTCAAGAATTTCGCGTAGTTAGGCTTTTTCTGCAAAGCATCAATAAAAAGGATATTAACATGCAATTTCTTGAAAATTTCCAAAAACTTAGCTTATTGATCATCCCATTCGTTATCGAAAACCTGGGAGGCGATTGGATTGACTTATTAATTTATTATGATTGGCATATGAGAAGTTTTGATGATTCTTCGTGTCCGGTTGGTAATGATTTTACTGATGTTGATTATGGTTGAAGTTTGAGTACTGGTTATGCCCGGGTGAGGGTTCGAGTATTGATGCCCTCTTTAGTTCCTAAAATTCCTTTGATGTAAGAAGTTGCAATCCTCAGCATCATCTTGAGACACGCTTACCTTAGCACTTTGCTCAGCTTGAATTACAGTCGCAGCTGGTGACAATGTTTCCAACTGCTCTGCGCTGATAGAGATGAACTCGATTCTTTATCGACCACACTTGCAACTATCCTAGGAACATTCCATTCATTTGGCCATTGATAGGAGTTCGAGGCCATGTCGTCTATAATCGGGTTCGCATCACACACTATTCTAGAAAATAATGCCCTACCGGCTGCAGCATCAAGGATCACTCTAGTCGGTCCAAAAAATACATCGTAGAAGCAGCATACTTGCTCTCTTTCTTGAAGACCGTGTTGAGGCACTTACACAACAAATCCTTATATCTTTCCCAAGCCTCCGATAGAGGCTCCACATCCAACTGTCTAAATTGGGTTATCTCACCCTTCAACATAATCGTCTTGCTTGCCGAAAAATAATTTTAAAGAAACCGTTGATAAAGTTCATCCCAAGTTCGTATGTTCTCAGTTGAAAGCGAGTTATTCCACTGCTTCACTCTATCTCTCAAGGAAAATGAGAGTAGTTAATCTGATCATGTGGTACGCTGTTGATTTGGATCGTACCACAAACCTTCAATAAGGTGGAAAGGTGTAGATTTGGATCTTCCTTGGCATACCCTCCGAATTGATTATGTTGTATGATGAAGATTAGATATGGTTTCAATTTGAAATTTACGACATTGCCCCGTGCCCATCTTACCCTCCAAAATTTCCATTTCTAACTGGTATAAAAAAATCTTGGATCGTGGCGTGGCCTCCTTGAGGTGGAAGTGGATTGAGTACTTGCTCGTTCCAATTTCGTAAAGCACCCACCTCCTCTTGCTTATGTTTTTCTTGGTCGTGTGGAAGTTGAGGCATAATCCTCTCAACTACATCTGCCACTCTCGGGCCATTCTCTCTGTCGGCCATAACTATTTCTCGGTTCGTATCCCTTGATTGTGCCTACAAGTTGCTTCGATTTCTGGATCAAAGAGTAGCAAGCTTTGCAGTTCATGTGATCTAAGTTGCATCCACTACCTTGCAAAACAACTAAAAGAAACAACACTCAAGCTCAAATAGTAACAATCAAGAAAGCAAACAAGTAAAAGCAACTAAAATGAAATAAAAGAAAAAAATATCTAAAGCATCACTAAATACTTATCACAGTACTGTTCGGCTATCTTTATCGAGTCCCCGACAACGGCGCCAAAAAATTGACACAAGTCTAATGTCTAATTAATTAAACGTGCACCCACAAGTATATGACTATCGTAGTATTTAGACAAGCACAAGGTCGATCCCACAAGGATCGACGATCGATATGGTTAATAGATTGCAGTAAACATCTAATGGCTAACTATGGTGGTTTTGGTATTTTTAAAACTAATTAAGAAAAACAAGAAATTTAAACTAAAGCAAGTGAATAAAAAGAAAGTGATTAAGGATTAAACAAGTGATAAGGGTAGTCTAAGATTAGATTTCAATTATGGGTGATTAATAATTTATATTCCAGCCGATTAATCTTTAAATCGAATGTTGGTTATTAGACGATGATCACTAATTACACGTAAATCCCCCTCTTGGAGTGAAATACATGTTGATTATACACAATTAATCACCATCTATGGTCGATTAATTGTATATAACTCCCAACGAACCTTAGATCCAAATCCCCGCAATTAGCTCAAACCTCTTGGTTATATTGACTAATTATATCAATTAATGTAACCTCAGATTAAACCTTCCCTCTCGGGTTCAATTCAACCTACAATAAATTGCTAAACAAATAATTAATTCATTTAATAAGCATAATAAATCATTAAGCAACTAATAACACAACACGAGATTAAATCAATCGGGTATAAATAACTGATCACCCATAATCTACTTTCTAAACCTAGATTAAGGAATTTATCCAACCATAATCATAATAAATTTATAGCAGAAATATATAGACATAATCATGTTTTTGCAAATATTAAATGAAATGGAAAGATAAAACTTATTGTTAATCTTGATCTTCTATTGTTCATCTCCTCAAGCTTTTGCCCTCTATTCTAAGTTGGAACCTTGCAAATGATTCTAATTACTAAAAATCTAAATAGGGTAAGGTATTTATACATCTTGGGTCATTTTAAGCTAATTCACTTAAAGGTAGAAAGCTCAAAGCCAAGCCCGTTCAAATTTCCCGTAATTCTTGCACGGTCTGTGCGCATTCAGACCATAGACTGTGTAGAAACTTGAAAATCATTGGAATCGTGCACGGTCCGTGCATGGTCTTCAGGTGGCACACGGTCAGCCCGTGTGCCCTTATTTTTCTTGCCCCTTGATTCTTCAACGCACGGGTCGTGCACGACGATGCACGACTAAACCATGCACGGCCCAAAATCCCTTCTTTCTTGCGCAAATTTTTGTTTTTCTTCCATTCATTTCAATTCATCTAATCATCAATTAATCAATCATTACCCTCCATTAATCGTCAATCCACTAATTCCAACAATCTTTTTTGAAAGACTAATTCTATGCTAATTTATTTTTAATCTCCATACATATTTCAAGTATATGGTGGATCATCCAAGTGGGGTACTACCCACTTGGGTAGGATATCATTTACCCTTTTGAATCACTACTCAATCAATCAATTATTGCTTGCATTACATTTCATATAATAATATAAAACGATCACCCCAACCTATTTGTTCGATATCTACAGTATTTATTCTAACATGCTTCATCCCAAAACAAATATCACTTTGTACTATTTCTTTGGTCATAAAAATCCAAGATGTGCCCGACCAATAGAGATGGAAAAATTAGCCAGACGATGCGCGGACAACTTGCCCGATATTTTATACGGGCTTGATCATAAGAATCGTAGCCCGAAATACAACTGGGCGCAATAGGACAAACGCCCAGCAAGTCGTGCACCGACCCAAAAATATTAGTATGTTTTAGGGGAATGGGTTATGCTAAGCTCAGTAATTTTTTCTAGATAATATTTTGGGCCGCCCGACATATGATGTTTACCGATGGGCCAGATCGCCCAAATTGCCACTTCTAGCGGCCAAATGTGCTACAGAACTTATATCTGAGAACAAACACCCCCTCCCAAACGAGTGTCTCACTAGATAATAATATACTTCCTCCGTCCTACTTAAATTTACACACTTACCTTTTCGTCCGTCCACTTAACTTTGCACACCCTTAAAAAGGAAATTTTCTCACAATCTCCATCCTCAAAATCTCCATCTTCAATCTACACCTTTGATGAAGTCAACTTAAAAGCAAAAATAGTTTTTTCTTAACATCCGTGTCCGATTAGCCCCGCAAAATTAAGTGGGACGGAGGGAGTATAATCTTATTATATAATGAAATAGAAGCTTCATTAAAGGAATATCAGACATATTTTTATGTCCATTCCACCTTTTAAGAATAGGTAGGTTTAAATCAGTATCATTACTAATATATAATAGGGTGTCTGCATATATAGTAATTTATGCCAAAATTAGTTCCAAATTTAATTTAATTTTTTTGTCATGTGCTATGAAAAAAAGGTGACTCTAATTGAACCACATTTTCCTCTCTCTACACCGCCATTTTTTCTTGACAAGAATAGACATAAATAAAGTGACAATAGTACTCTTTAACTCATCCACACCACCATTTGCTAAATGCCATATGCACATCAATTTATTTATCCATTCAACACATACCATCGCTGCCCCTTACCCTTCTTTCTTCTACACGCATACCAACACGACAACCGCATAATTGGAGTATCAGAAAACAAAGATGGAATTTGCTATACTAGAGATAGATTGATTGTTGTTACAATTTTTCCCATCAAAACTTGAAGATGATGAGTAACCGGAGATGGTAGTTGTTCGACCATGGGTGACTGGACATTATGAACCAGGTTCGATCAATGCATGTTGAACTTGATTAGTCTTATTCGACTAACATATGCCGAGGATAATGATCCTTGTTCAATTGACAAGTACTGAACGAGGTTGATTAATTTTCGATGATTGGTTTATGTTGTAAGATTGATTAATTTCTGATCATGTTGGTTTTAGAGTTTGGTCATCCTATGATCTGATTTTTTTAGTCGGAATGTTAGGAAATTTATTTTCAGTTTTGATGATGGTATAACCTCCTGTAAGGTAGGAACTAGGCCCCCAAGAAATTTTGTAAATATTTGTAATAGATAGGGCTAGCTCTATTTAGGCAGAAGTCGCAACAAGCAAGCAACAAGATCATCAAGGTTACTTGAAGCAACAAGTTCGCTATCGCAGCAAGGAAATAGACTGAAGTGAGCACGTAGTAAGGTTGCGTATGTCATACAGCATTGCTTGCAGCAAGGAAGGTACACTAGCAAGCAAGCAGGAGCCATGTCAACAGTGTCAAAGTCAAGGTCAAAAGTCAGGATATTCGAATTCAAATATATCGCTAGTGGAGACAAGTTTAAAATCTTTAACTGACTATCCAATATCGTAGGGACACCTCACCAAATAAAAAAACCAAAAGCAACACTAAACACTGACACCAAGCCGCAATCACTCTGACCTACTTTCTACGAGAAAGGACAAATGGCTATTTGTAGTACAAAGAGAATTAAATGTCAACGAGATTATTTCTCTCTCTTCAACAAGAAGAAATCCCACTCCTATAAATAGAAGAAGATGGAAGACAAAGTAGAGACTACCAAAACTCAAGCATTCAGAATTACTTAGCATTAAGCACTCATCATTCTTATTCAAAGCTTCAAACAATGCATTCTGATAATCATACCAGTGTTTATGCAAAGTATACACGAGCAAGATAGCAAGCAACAAACAACAAGTAACATAGTGCAGATCAAAAACTGCAAGAACTCTCAAGTCAAGCTAACTCTCAAGCTTTACTTTGGTCTTTATGCTTCTCAAATCAGGAAACTTGTCCACATCTCAACTGTATTCAAGTTTAGAGGCAACTACCAAAAGTTGAAGAAAATTTTTCATCAAACCATCTCACGAAAGATTTTTGAAATGGGGAGTCTTTGTTTGAATCAGGGATTCAAAGCCGACTTGTGTTCCAAGGAACGTGTGTACAATGTAGGAGTAGCCTTCTGAGGATAGGCAAAAATTATTGTAAGGAGCTAAGTTGGACTTAGACTTTGGAGTAGCTAAGTTGTACTGTGTGTAAGCTACTTAGAGAATTTTCCCACTGTCTGAGGGAAGAGTGAATGTAGAAGGATTACCTCCATCTTCGAACCACCATAAATATTGTGTCTGCTTTTATATTATTTTCATTATTGTTGTTGGCATGCTACTTATTTACTGCATAGATTTGTAAGAAAAAGTTTAAGCATATTGGTTGTACGTAAAACTCCCTTGAGCTTTGCTTGAGGCAAGCTACTTCAATCCTCTTTGATTTGTGCCTACTGCATAAGTAAGCTCACTGTACTAGCCTTGCTGCAAGAACCAATTTTTTGCAGTAAGTAGTAATCTTGTGCTCAAAGTATTTGAAAAATATAAGAAAATTGAGTTAGAAGTTTATTTTCCCCCCTCTAAACCCCTTTCACTTGGGACCAACAAGTGGTATCAGAGCGGATGGTTTCACACACCAACCGTCTTTGGTAGCTAAACCAGATCCAACCGTTTTCTAGCCAAAAAACATGCTTTTAAAAGAAAAAGATTTTTTAGTAAAAATTCCACAACAATGGAGATTTCTGCAACTAAAGCTCCCATGTTTTTCTTTAAGAAATATGAGGACCAGGCCATAAGGGTGCAAGCACACTTGGCCTCTATGCATGATAAAATATGGACAATCATCACCGAAGGTCCACCAGTAATCATGAAGATCAACAATGTTGTGCGAGTGGATGGAGAAACTGCACCCCCTCCCATGGTGGAAAATGTACGTCATGAATAGACTGCTGAGACAAGAAAATGTCAAACTTATACAATCTATCAAAAAATGTACTTTTTGCTACATTGGACAAGGGAACATTCACTAAAGTCAAGGCACGCAAGAATGCCAAGGACATTTTAGGTTTTGCTGAAGGAAATCTGCGTAGGCTAAACTCTACTTCAAGAGAACAGGGTGGCTATTGCAGCTCTGAAGTTTGAGCTCTTCAAGGCTAATTTTAGAGATTCTCTAAACGATTTAGACACAAGATACACATCAATCTTGAATGAGTTGGTGTATGATGGGAAAGAGTACACTCAACATGAGATAAACACCAAGTTGCTGTATGCTCTCACATCGGACTAGGATGTGAAGACTATTCCAATGAGAAGCTCAAAGAAGCTAGGTAAGAAGAGCATTCACGAGCTCTTTTCTGATCTCAAACCCTTTGAATATGATATTTATCAAAGAAGGGAGAAGACAAAGAGAATGTTGGTATCACCAAAGCCCTAGTAGCAAACAACCGCTCATAAAAACTCCAAATAGTCCCAATAACCACCATCGTGTCAAGGCAACAATCTCATGTAGTTGTTGAGGAGGAGCAAGCACCTGAAGAGATGTTTTAACTCATGAAATGCTTCACACGTATTATGAAGAAGAATCCAAAGGTAAACCCATCCAAGACTCATTACACCAGGCCCTGAGAACCCCTAAGGATGAGCAAGGAAGCTGGAGATCTTTGTTACAACTACCGGAAGACTGGTCACTTTGCAAGGGGATGCCCATAGCCAGAAATACACAATTATCTTGAGGATGTTCGCAAGAAAAGATTGGATAGAAGGATGCAGGAGAAAGCTCAGCTAAAGGATCTCTTGTGTGGAGCAGACCCCATCAAAGTTGTTCCACTATCTTCAAGGGAACCTACAACATATGAAGTTTCAAACTTCGACATTGATTCTTCTTCATACTTTGACGGTGAAGCACTCGTTTGCCTCATGGCAAAAGACTGACGATCATGATGAGGTAGATTCTCCCATTAAATCTTCAAGATTAGAGAATATTGACTCTGAAAGCTTACTCATTTCGTTCAGACAGATTATGGCTGACTTTGACACAATCAATCAGTCATATGAAGAGCTGAATGCTGAGAGCATGCAACTTCTTAGAGAAAATACAGTGCTTACAGTTGAAATTGAGAAACCTACAGCTAAAGCAATTGATTGTTACTTTCTTAGAGAGTAATTAGGTAACTTGAAGATGTCTCTTACCCTTCAGGCTGAGAAGGAAAATAATTTGATGTCAACCATCATGTCTTTCAGCAGATCCCAGGAATCTGGATGAAATACTAGACATTCAGAGAAACATATCTTACATGACAAGGATAGGATTCTCTAACATAGTTTCTAACTGTCAAGTAGCTATGACTTCTACAGATGTTCCAACAGTAAGTACGTTTGAGTCACACAAATCTAGTAGAATGGAGAATATCCCTACTTCGTGGGCTTGCAGTATAATCTACTGAGTATAAGCCAATTCTATGACAAGGTGACAAGGGGACACTCTATAGCGTTCACTAAAAGAAAATTCTTAATTATTGATGCAAATTCCAACCAATTAAAATTCACAGGCACTAGAAATCTAGCTGACTAGGAGACTACTGGAGGACAACTCTCTTGCTTTATATCAAAAAGCACTCCTGAACTCAGTTGGTTGTGGTACAAGAGAGAGAGTCATCTGTACTTCAAGACTATCAACAAGCTGCTACGCAAAGGGGTGGTAAGAGGATTACCAGATGTAGCCTACATGAAGGAAAGTGTGTGTAGTGCATGCTTAAAAGGCAAGCAGATTAGGAAGTCCTTTAAAGACAAAACTGTAAGGTCATCTCGCAACCTTCTAGGCCTGCTGCATATGGACCTCTTCGGACCAATTGAACCAGTTAGTCTAAGTGGGATGAAGTACTCACTTGTAGTAGTGGATGACTTCTCCAGGTATACTTAGACTGTGTTTCTAGCTAAGAAATCTGACACTCAGAAAAAGCTTCCAAACCTTATGAAGAGAATTCAGAATGAGAAATACCTCAACATTGTCAAGATCAAATCAGATCAGATCGAGGTACTGAATTCACTAACAAGTTCATAGAGAGTTTCTGTAGCAGCAATATGATTCATCATGAGTATTCAGCTGCCAGAACTCCTTAGCAGAATGGTGTAGCAGAAAGGAGAAACAGAACATTGAAAAGAAGCTGCTAGGACCATGATTGCTGAAGCACAACTACATAAGAGATTCTAGGGAGAGTCAACCAATACAACATGCGATACTCAGAATATATGTCTTATCAACAAAGATCTGGATAAGACACCATACGAGCTACGGAGTGGAAAAAGGCCTAACATATTATACTTCCATATCTTTTAATATGGATGTTTTGTGTTGAATAGTGGGAAGGAAATTAGGTTTAGTCACGTGTGTAGGATCTAGACCCCTGCGTCGGTCTTTAGCGAAGGAGAAGTCAGGTTAACCTCCTCTAGTCTTAGGTAGTTGGTAACTGTTGGCCTATTTTATAACCTAACTATCCGCAAGTGTACGGGTGCAAGTGTATATAATGGCAAGCAAGGTCGATCCCATAAGGACTGACTTAATGACTAGCTTGATACTCTAAATATCCTAAAACACTCATAACTAGGCTCTCAATTGGATTGATTTGGTTATTAAACTAATTTTCCTAAACTATTACTTAACACTCAAGTCCAAGAATAAGAAAATACTTTATCAAATAATCAAGATTGGAAGACAAATTCTAGAGAATTGATTTCAGAATTAACTAAGTATGACAATCAAATTACTCTAAACTAGCAATGATAACTATTGTTATTAGACGGCACTTATATATATTAACTCTCCTTTCGAAGCAATTAACTTGTAGATTCATTATCCCTAGCCACCCTTTCAAGTCGACTAGACCTAACGAACTCCCAATCGATCTTAGACCAATGCCTATGCACTTATCTCACCTCCTTTCAGAGCGCTCAACAAATACGCTATATATTGTCTTTCCATTCACAAATTCCTCCTTTCAAAGCGAACTTATGAATTATGTAGAAGTATTTAAGTGATCAAGTTAACTATTCATGAAAATAAATCACAACACATAGATAACGAATAACCATAATTAAATAGAATAGAAAAACTTCAATTAATCAAACATTCATTAAATCCTACTTTCAAAACCCTAGAATAATAAAGAACTAATCACTCATGTTCATGTTCATAATACACCGATGTTCATAGACAAACATGATTTGAAATAAAGAAATGAGAAAGTGAATAAGCACCCTAATCATCGTCTTGATCTTGATCTTTTGATGTTGCTTTCCTCTTCAATATGCCATATAATGATCTCTAACTCTCTTTTTCGATTTTGGGAACCTCCTTATATAATTAAGGCTAAATTGGGCTTAAGATGGGTTCAAAATCATAAAACGCGCATAATCAGTTTTGGACTCGGAAAGCTGCCTCGACCGAGTCAGAATCCCCCTCGACCGAGTTGGAATCTCTGAACAACTTCACGTTTTGCTCTTCATTTCTCACTTGACCGAGTTGCTAAACAACTCGACCGAGTCAGAACTTCTGACCATGCTTCAACTCCTCTTTGCTATTTCCGACTTTTCTTGCTCGTTTTTCATCCGAACATTGCCCAAACAGACTTTTTGGCCTTTTTATACCTGAATAACACTAAAACAAGCAGAAACACATCATCTAGCTTAAAAGATGGATTTTAATCACTTTTCGCCCAAATACACATGCATATGTCACAAATTACGACCTTTAATTGACCTAAAATACATGTAAAACTAGCATGTATCAGTAACCCAGAGCCCGCAGTTAAATTTGTAAATCTTAGACCCGAATCAGACCCAACAAGAACCCAAATCAAAGTTTGTCGAGTCACAAATAAAATTTGTGAAGGGGTCGGGTCGAGAAGACGAGAGGAAAGGCTCCAAAACAACGACAAAAGACGAAGGCATGAAGAGGAGCTGAATTGCACCAACCCCCGCCGCACCTACCCGACCGGAAGTGGTTTCGATAGTTGGTACAAAATCGGCCCTAGTTGCAGCCGCCATATATGCCGGTCTGGTAGTCCGCGAACTGTGCACGCCTAGTTTTCAGCATGCTGTCTTTGTATTTTGGTCATAACATTTTCGTCCGAGCTTCGATTTGAGTGATTCAAGTTACCTACTATAGCTGAAACGAAGATCTACAACTTTGTAGTTGAAGTCAAAGGCTGATTCCATGGATGTTTTCCAAAAATCACAAAAAGACCGAGTCAAGCGCGCATGAGGGGCTCGACTCAACATTTTAAAGGACCAAGCACTCTCTTTTGTATTTTTACACTTTACCCTTACCAGGGCTTATTTTTCAGCAGATATTGAGGGTTGGGGAGATCTATATATACCCTTTCCCCCCTCATTTGTAAAGAATCCAACATTTCGCCTCCTTTGTGATCTTCCCCAATACACTTCTCTCTCTTTCTTCTTCATTTCACAATTTTTGAGTCTTAGAAACTAGGGTTTTTCTTCCTCCTCTTCAAGGAGGATGCCGTCATTGGAGGAGAACTTGGGGATTACTCGCGGGCTTGTGCCACCCGTCAAGTTTATCAAAGATTTACAAGGATTCTTCAATCAATTGAGCATTTTCTTATCCCTTATCTTTATTTTCGGTTTATATTGTTTTTATTGATTTATTATTAATGATTCTTGTTATTGCTTTGATAAGTTGTGAGTAATTTCCTTATTTCCCGAAGCTTGGGATTAGCCTAAGCTTCGGGGTTGATGATTAGTTGATTGATTAGAGGATTTGTTGTGGATTGTGGTAACCTTGGGTTTGGACTTGGTTGATTTGTTATGATCATCATATGAAACTAGGGCTTTGATTATAGGCTTGATTTGGTCGCTCAACTTTAGATAATTTAGCCTTATTTTGTATGATTGTGCATTTGAGATGGGATAATCGAAACCTAGGCTAGGGATTGCCACCCTTTCAAGGAGTTTCGATTTGATCTTAAATGAGCTTAGGAATAGATTTCTACACCTTAGATTAGTAAGGAGGGAAATTCAATCTGGAACTCAAATCAATCAATACCCAATTGGTAGGAGAGATACCTATGGAGGAGAAGCCCTACCAAATGGGGAAGTAGAGTCTAGAGGGTCTTGGCTAGGATGGACGAAATTAGATTTAGTAGCAGGTGTAGGAACTACACCCCTATGCCGGTCTTTAGCGTAGAAGAAGTCGGGCTAACCTCTTCTAGTCTTACGTAGTCGGTAACCTGGGGCCCGAAGTTGAGTTGCAAATCTCATTCGTGTAGGTAGTCTACATTGAACCCCGATTACTTATCTTAGGGGAATACGATTCCTCAACCATATTCCAGAAGTATAACGTAATTAGGATATTGATTGGATTGAGAATTCAATCACAGAGAACTCATACTAGTTTCCTTTAATCGTCTTCAAATTGTTAATTCCATCTTGCTTCTATGAAACCTAGCCTCGAGAATATCTCACCATCGATCCGTTCCCTCCTTGCTTTATTTATTACTTTATGTAATTAGATTTGTCCACTCTATCAATTTGCTTTTGACCTAATAAATTCGAATGTGCTAAAAGTCAATTCTCACCAAAATTCCTCACTATGGATTCAATATCTTTTATACTATCTTTGTCACAAATCGTACGCTTGCGGTTTAAGAATATTATTCCAATCCTAGAGATTTGGAGCGACTTTCGTGACAAGTTCAGCCTACAACAGAGGTTATTGTACCAGAACCTACAACACATAAGAAGCTCAGCAGGCATCTCAACAAGATGTCGTGAATCAAAGCTTGTAGCCATATAGGAGATGGCTAAGATCATTCACCTACCTTGGTAAATCTGTACCTTACGAAGTCATATTCTCCTGCCTCATATCTCAAACGGAACCTGCAACCATTGAGGAAGCTCTAAGTGATCCTAATTGGGTTCAAGCCATGCAGGAGGAGCTTAATGGGTTTGAGAGAAATGAAGTGTGAAAATTGGTCCCGTTATCTGCTCATCAATGTGTAATTGAGACCAAATGGGGGTTCAAGAACAAGCTAGATGAGTCAAGGATTGTTACCAGAAACAAAGCTAGGTTAGTTGCCAAGGGCTATTGTCAGGAGGAAGGCAGAGATTATCATGAAACCTTTGCCCCTGTAGCTACACTTGAAGCTATCAGAATCTTTCTGGCCTATGATGCACATAGTAACTTCACTGTACATAAGATGGATGTGTAGAGTGCATTCATGAATGGACTTCTAGCTAAGGAAGTCTATGTTGAACAAACCACCAGATTTTGAAAGTCCAACTGAAGATAAAGTCTACAAGCTGAAAAAGGCATTGTATGGCCGTAAGCAAGCACCTCGAGCTTGGTATGATACTCTATCACAGTATCTAGTCCAAAGCAAATTTTAGAAAAGTGTTGTGGACAAAACCTTATTTCGTATCCAAGATGGAAAAGTATATTGTTAGTCCAAGTTTATATTGATGACTTTATTTTTGGCTCAATTGACAAAGAACTATGCAAGAAGTTCTCCCAACTGATGCAAATCAAGTTTGAGATGAGCATGATGGGAAATTTAAACTTCTTTCTTGGACTGCAAGTTAGATAGTGGGATGATGGCATCTTTAGTACTCAACTGAAGTGCACAAAGGAACTGATCAAGATGTTTGGGAAAGATAACTCAACTTCAGTAGGAGTTCCTATGAGCACTTCAACCAGACTTGATAAAGATGAAAATGGGAAGGATGTTGATATTACACAGGACAAAAGATTTATTGACTCACTTTTGTATCTTACAGTAAGCAAATCTGACATCTTGTTTATTGTAGGAGTTTGTGCACGATACCAAGCAGCACCCAAGGAGTCTCACCTCCAAGTAGTGAAGAGGATTTTGAGGTATATGAGAGGCACAGTTGGAGTAGGGCTGTGGTACCCAAAGAGATAGATGGATTAAACTTAAAGGATACTAAGATTCTGACTTCATAGGTTGCAAGATTGACCACAAAAGCATGAGTCGAACATGTCAATTTTTTGGAAATAAAATAGTTTCATGGTTTAGTAAGAAGAAGCAATCTATCGCAACATCTACTACATAAGCAGAATATATCGCTGCTGGAAGTTGTTGTGCGCAAATATTGTGGATGCAAAATTAGTTGAAGGACTACATGATACTCGTAAGAGAAACTTCTATCACGTGTGGTAACACAAGTGCGATTGTTGTTACACACAATCTAGTTCTTCACTCTAGGACCAAGCATATAGAAGTAAGACATCATTTCATTCGTGATCATGTTGAAAGAAAAGATGTTAAGCTTTAAAAGATACACACAGTCATGCAACTAGATGATATATTCACTAAACCCCTGTACGAATCACATTTTAATATGCTTTGTACCGAATTAGGGATGCTACTTATGTAGGAGAACACCTGTAGGTAAAGTTTGTTGCTATGGGAATTATAAAACAAGCTTTAAAAACAGTCAACTGAAAGGTTACTATAACCCTACTAGAGTAAGAGAGAATGCTGTAAGAAAGGCACTGTGATACATTGCCTATTGCAAGCAAATGTGAGGTAAGAAAAATGGCAATGTACAACATTTGGTGACTCGCAAGAATGCCTTCAGCAAGAAACGCAGTAAGCTGAAATACGGTGATTCATTGAAGCTTACTGCAAGTAACCTTACTATGACACACAAGCTGGAAGTATTTAATGTCTACAACATTTCAAGCTTACTCCACTATTTGCTACAACATTGATAAATACTCGTAGCATTTAGTGTGTTGAACCTTAAAAACTTAAAGCGGGAAATATTCATTTCTTATCCAAACAAATCTTTCTCCGCATTTATGCGCACATCGTTTTGCGCCGAAACTTTTGCCTTTTGCAGAGGTAATTATGATGGTTTCTATTTGACCAATGCACCCATTAAATCGCAGCCACTAATTCAAATTCATTTTTTCATCAATGAATCTGAACCGTTCAAATTGCACGGATTTCTTGTCAAGTGAATGTAAAGTCCTGATTGTCTACAGTGACATGTTATATATACCTAAATTTTGAAAGTGGGAAAAGACTTTGATCACAGCTTTACGGAAAGAAACCTTAAAAGATCCAAACAAAGTCAGATCTTCAAAGGTTCTTCTTCTTCAACAAAGTACAAAATGACATCTTTGAAATCCACTCCAACTAAAAAGTCTGAATTAATCGAAGGAAGACTGGCTTCTCTCGAGGATCTATGGATACGGATGGCCAAGAGGAATAATGGATCTCAGCTGATCGAGGCAATATGGAGCACATTGTCTTTAAATCATCTAACCTTCTTTTTTTGGTGCCCACACACTAGGATATTCCGAGGAATTGGTGAAGGAGTTCCACAAAGCTCCAAGGATCACTCATAATTATAGGAGTGAACCAACCACCATCACATGCACCATTAGAAAGAGTACCATTGAGATCACTCCTTCGGCGATCGCCGAGATCTATTCTATGCCGTAGGAAGGATTGGCTCCAACACAACTGAAGATCTTTGGTGGAGATCTACTCCTTGATGTTAGAAGGTGTTCACAGGTGACCAACAAGCAATAAATGTTCATGAATTCTTCACCAAGGTCACTTTCATTCCCGAGTTTGAGTTTCTGCATGATATATGTAGTCGGAGTATAAAGTGCAAGACTGGGAGTTATGGTAAGTGCGCGATTCCCAGATTCTAAATAATGATTGCTCTATGGAAAAAGGAGTCAGTGAACTAGCTACTCTTCTTCTTCACTCGTCTAATGGAGGAGATCACGAAGACAAAGGGCTGCAAGAGCTAGGGAAATCGTACTCAACTATGTTCTTTACCGTCTTGGTGTCAGGGTTACTGAAGGTGTGAACTTAAAGGACAAGTGGATAGTTGGTACGTGGGAAGGTACCAAACAAGGAGATGAAGAAGAGAGAAGGGTCATCTATGCCCCTAACGCTCCTGTTGGGAACCGGAAGATGATGGTTTTGAAATTCCCTTCCAAGAAGAGATCTCAACTGTTGAAATGTAAAGGAATCAATCATTTCTTCTAGTGCTATTACAGAAGAGTAGAGGAAGAGAATAGTGCTGAGGAGGAGCCCTTACAGAAGAAACCAATGAGCCTGGTGAAAAACCATCTAACACTGTCAACACTGTCAACACTGTCAAACAACTCTTTGATGAGCCTGAAGCAGCAACCTTACCACCACGATCACCATCTCCTGATCGTGAGCCAGTCCACGTAACGCAGGAGCAAGAGGTATTAACTCTTGGTCCTTGTGTTGTTTTCTCTATCCTGCCTCTCAGCCAGAACCCACCTCTTGCTACTTCTGCAAACCAAGAAAGAAGCAACAGATGCTTTGAATTAGAATGGTGAGTCGTTGGTTCAAGTAGAAAACCCAGTAGGCAGCCCCATCACACTTAACTGGCAGAGGTTGAACCTCGTGAAGCAGAGGATGAAATGTATGCAGCAGGAGATGAAAAAAACTTGATGCCAACGAAAATGCTGCCTCTCTCCAGCAACATGAAGAAGATAAGCTCATTGAGGAGCTGCTGAAGGAGGAAATTGAGAGATACTATAGATGGCGCATTAATAGGGTAAGGTTGTACCCTCACATCTAAAACTGGGATAATTGAGGTGAGGAAGAAGAATAGACCACCTCTTGGGCACCATGTAAAGACATTACTAGTTTGACTTCCAAGGACTTTGGTGATTGTATTCGGGGAAAGAGAAGGGTTTTCTTACAAGAGAAGGTTGCCCTCAACGCTCAACTGACTATAGTGACTCTGATGGTGAAGATGGAACTAATAATAAATTGCTTTAACAATTACTGAGGCACAATAAACATGATATTAATAGGAGGCACGAGGTTCCATTGGTAAGGGGACCAGGAAGATCATTGCAGCAACCTGCTGACACTTCTTCAACTGTACAACCAATTACTGGAGAAAGCTCTTAGGAAGATCAAATTCCACTATCCTCTATTTTCAGGGCTATGCAGGGAGTTTCCATTGAATCTGTTGTAAGAGAGGACATTAAACAAGGCAACAACGACCTCTCAGGATGCCCATGAAGCTACCAAAAGTGCAGGACAAGTAGCTACGGCAGATGCTGCAACCGCCAATGAATCTTTTATTGATGAAGTGGTAGCAGGCAAGGCAGTAAGCACTTCAGAAATTGCTGATAAACCTACTGTAGTAGAGATTGTAGTAGACAAGGTAGTGCCCATCTCTCACACACTAAGTGTACACGCGCCAGGAAGTACACAAGGTGGGATCTCAGAAGTACTAGAAGATTTAGAGATTACTTCGCATCAACAGGCAATAGAAGCAAATAAGGAGCAACTTCACACAACCATTAACCTTCCTAAAGTTGCAACACCACCTGCTGAAGATCCAGTTCATACTACTGCTCAGGTAATCATACTTGAAGATACTCTAGACCTACAGATGATTGAACCACATGACGACGAACAATTGTTGGATTACAATGATACCCCTTCTGAAAGCTATGCAGATGAGGAGGAAGGCTATCTGTTGGAGGCTGAGGATATGGAAAATGATCCAGCTAATGATGTTAGCTCTTTCAGGCTAAGTGAAAAAGCACCAACTAATATGGAAGTTGAAGGCTATAGCTACAGAACAAGAAGCAGAAGAAGTGGCAAAGGACAAGGCTAATGTAGCTTGTACTGAAGCAAGCTTGGCAAATGAAGCAACTACTCAAGCCACATGAGGATATTTAGCTACGGAGCAAGCAAATGCTACCTGTATTGATGTAGGATCAGCAGAAGATGCAGTGGCTCAGCCAAGGGAAGCTGAATAAATGCTAGAATAGAAATTGAGTTGCCTACTCAAACTACTAGCCAACAAGCAGGACCAATTGAGGGGGAATGACAACTAGTTAAGTTCATACAAAAACATGAGAAGGCCACTACTGATGGTGAGCCCACTGGACAATCTCATGGAGCAACAAAAGAAGCTGCGACTGGAAAATTAAATGTGGAAGAGATAAGGAGACCACCAGCTCCAACACCAGCAATCCCAACTGACAGTTCTGATGAAGACTTAGATATTCGAGGGAGTAATCAATCACCTCCTGAAGAATTCCATTTGCAAAAGCGGCTCAGGCACCTTCAGCCAAAATCGAGAAGAGACGAGCGGAGAAGTCTCTTGAGCGTGACAATGAAACTTTGGTTGGAATTAAGCAATACCATGAAGAGTTAAATTTACCAACAACTGTTGCTATGAAGGAAGTGCCAGAAAGGTTTGATTGCACGCTGCAAGCGACTGAGTTCTCGGTACAGCGGCTGCGAAAAGCAATGAGCAATAACACTTTTGCAGTACTCAAAGCTCTTGGATCTATGTGCAAAGCAGTATCCTTGGTTCCTAAGAACATGCAATACCTCAAGTTCCATTTCGTGAATGAAGCACGGGCTGAGAGACAATAGATGGAGGAACTGGCGTCACATCTATCATGAAGAAAGGCTGAAAGAAGGTTGGTTTAAAGTCCTTGCAGGATGAATTCTCCATATTGAGGCAAGAGAAAGCCTAGGACAGATCAATTTTGGTCAATATTATGAGCATACTAGAAGCACATATTGGGATCAATCTTGATGATGTTAAAAAGGGGAAAGAGGAGACAAGGGCATGGCGTGTTGAGAAAGAGTAAAGGGAACAAACATGAGATGTTCATTTCTACTCAAAGAAGACAAGAAAAGGAAACAAAAGCAAGAGTACATCAATGGAAAACTCGTGAACAACAAGATTTTGAAAGATCTTTCCAGGAGTCGGAAGCAAGAGTGCGTTATATCCTTGAAAAAAGAGAAGCTGAACTCCACGAGATCTATCTTACTACTGGGATAGTTCATGATCCCCCTGTTCACAGAAAGCAGTCTGCAACCTCAAGCGAAAGAAAGCAGAATGCCCATCCCAATCTATCAATCCTCTCTAAGTATGAAGACTAGTTGCTACATGACTGCACAGATGAGCAGCATGACCTTCGTACTTGTCAAATTTCCACAGAGAGAAATCCTGACAGATCCAGAGAAGGGATCTAAAAGATGAAGACAAAGCAAGCATAGAGGCAAAAAGCATGCAAGTAGCACTTCACAAAGCATCACTAGAAGAAGAACATACGGTGAATTATTGGTGGGTAAATCTTTCCTATCTATAGCTCTGGATGTAAGATTATTTTTATTTGGCACATGCTTACTGTAATTGTAATAGATAAGCTTATTTAACGAAAATAGTTATCATTCTTGCCAAAAGATTATAGCTCGTAATCTTACATCATGCATGTTACATTTTAAGTACCTTTTGATGAATAACTATTTATTCTAACTGTTTTTTATTTTGTGACTTTAAGTACATTTTTACTTAGAGTTTTGACATCATTAAAAAGTGGGAAATTGTTAGGAAATTTATGTTTAGTTTTTATGATGGCAAAACCTCTTGTAAGTAGGACTAGTGCCCCTAGAAATTTTGTAATCTTTGTAATAGATAGGGCTAGTTCTACTTAGGCGGAAGTCGTAGCAAGCAAGCAGCAAGATCATCAAGGCGACAAGTTCGCTATCACAGCAAGGAAAGAGACTGCAGTGAGCACGTAGTAAGGTTGCGTGCTTGCAGCAAGGAAGGTACAACCAGCAAGCAAGCAGGAGTCATGTCAACAGTGTCAAAGTCAAGGTCGAAAGCCAGGATATTCGAATTCAAACATACAGTCAATGGAGACAAGTTTAAAACCTTGTACTGACTATCCAATGGCGTGGGGACACGCCACTTGACAAAAAACAACACTGGACACTAACAATAAGTCGTAACCACTCTAACCTACTTTATGCTAGAAAGGACAAATGACTCTTTGCTGTACAAGGAGCATTAAACGTCAACGTGATTATTTCTTCCTCTTTAACTAGAAGAAATCCTAGCTGCTATATATAGAAGGAGATGGTGGACGAAGTAGAGGTTACAGAAACTCAAGCACTCAAAATTACTTAGCATCAAGCACTCAGCAGTCTTATTCAAAGCTTCAAAGCATACACTCTAATAATCATACCAGTGTTAATGAAAAGTATACAAGAAAGGTTTAGAGGCAGCTACAAAAGTTGAAGAAAAACTTTCCTTAAACTAATCCCACAAAAGGTTTTTGAAACGGGGAATTTTCGTTTGAATCAATGATTCAAAGTTGATTTATGTTACATGGAACATGTCTAAAAAATAGGAATAACCTTCCAAGGATAGGTAAAAACTGTTGTAAGGAGTTAAGTTGGACTTAGACTTCAGAGTAGCTAAGTTGTACTGTGTGTAAACTACTTAGTGAATTTTCCCATTGTGTGAGGGAAGAGTGACGTAGAAGGATTAGCCCCACATTCGAACCACTACAAATATTGTGTCTACTTTTTTTTTTTTTTTTTATTATTGTTGTTGGCATACTTCTTATCTGCTGCATAGATTTGTAAGAAAACATTTAAGCATATTCTGTTGCACGTAAAACTCCCTTGAGCTTTGCTTACTGTAAGCTACTTCTATTCAGTCTGCTTTGTGCCTACTGCATAAGTAAGCTTACTGTACTAGCCTTGCTGCAATAATTAGTTTCTTGCAGTAAGCAACAATCTTGTGCTCAAAGTATTTGAAAAAAGAGAAAATCGAGTTAGAGGTTTATTTACCCCCCTAACCTCTATCACTTGCGACCAACACAAAAGATACACATTAGGCAACAACTTGTCATTGCTCAGTAAAAAGTTTCATTCTTACGAGGAATCAAACCTTCACCCGGAAGGATATCCACATTAGCTGGATAATCGAGAGAGGGAGTAATTTTCGGCGACCGCTATGTATAATGGTCAAAGATCACATGCCGAGAGAGCAATTTATAGCGACCATAATGAATATTGTTTGAAGATTATAGGCTGATAGCTGATGAAGCCAAATGAGTTGGGAGGAAGAAAAAGAGGTTTACGATATTTTATTTTAATTGGAGGGTAGAAATGGAACATAGATGGTATATAAAGTAAATTATGTGATTAGAAAAAAATAGTTAGTGGTGTATAAGAAATTGTGGTGTGTAAAAAAGAAATGGCGGTGTATATAAAATTGCCTAAAAATAATTACAGGTGATAAATTATAATTGATTTATTTTATAAATAAAAATTAAAGTACTAATAATTTTTTTGGTTCTTTTGCATTTTATAATGTAAAATATATGAATTACTTTTTTTTATTGTCTTTGATTTGACATCTATTTTGCATAAGTTAAAGTAAGCTTCATTCAAAAAATTACAATTGGTTGTCGATTGTTTAGGATATATTTGTATGAGTTAGACTATTTGTATCGAAGCAAATAAAAATAAATTAAATATTTTCTTTCTTATAAATAATTATTAACTAATCCTGTTAAAAACTATTAAAGTTTATTTATATTTTAAGACCTTAATTCTATTTTATGAATACATACATATATTTTTTCATATAATATCACAACAATTTAGAAACAATAAAGTCAAGTATTTTTCAATTTCTAAGTCCAGATATCATATTTTTAATTCTTTTTATAAATAACATAAAAATAAATCGTGGAAGAACATATGCTCGCATAAGGGGTGGGTGGTATTTTGAGATCTGTTTTGTAGCCTCTCCTCTCTCAAATAATTTTATTTTTCTAATATCTTAAAGGCACAAATATTTTTTTTTATTATTACTTATAATAGATAAAAATCAATCCTAGTACTTAATATGATATTGTTATTGAGTATTTTTATATAATATACTTCATATGTCCCATAAAAAGAGTATGAGAAACGCACAACTTTTGATTTTTGTTCAATTTAATGAAGATACAATTCCCCGAAATCCACCAATACACACTTCCACAACTTTTTTTTTTTTTTTTTTTTTTTATTGACTTATTCAATCATATCTTTATAGAATTAAACGTGTTAATTTTTATTTGAACTAGTAAAATGAGACATTGATTTTTGAAACATGACTCTTATTTTGGGACAATAGTTTCTTTTTGTGGGATAGAGGGAGTACTAAATTTGAAATAAGTAATTTTTATTGATTGATTATTGTGCTTAAATTTAAATTTCTATCGTTGAACTATTTATATAGAATGAATTGCAAATAAAAATAAATTAAATAATACTTAGTAATGAAATAAAATGTTCTTAGATAATTTACTATTCTTTATTTAACAAACGTTCAATTATTCAATTAATTTCATTCATTATTTAATTTTCTTAAAAAGATATATTTAAACTCGTGTATTGTACTGTGAAAAATTCTAGTACTTGGGGAAAAAAGTGATAACGAATTAACGATGACGTAAAGATTAATGTAAAATAGGTGGCGGGAAAAGAAAAAAAGACACGAACATTATTTTAGAGCACAAATGATATGGAAAATTGGTAAAAATATCCCTTAAATTTATCATAATTAAGAAAATATCATTTAAATACTTTTTAAAAATGTCCCCTAAATTACAGAACATGATAAAAATGCCCTGTTACTGGATACTACCTGTTACCTAGTCGGTGATGGGCTGATGTGACATTAATTTTTTGGGAAAATTGGTAAAAATATCCCTTATGTTAGCCATAATTAAGAAAATATCATTTAAGTTTGACACTTTTTAAAAATGCCCCTTAAGTTACAAAAAATGATAAAAATGTCCCGTCACCGGCTACTACCTGTTACCTAGCCGCCTAGCCGGTGACAGGCTGACGTGACATTAATTTTTTGTTTAAAGCTATTGTGGTTTTTTATATTATGTGGCATTAATATTTTTTTTTTTTTTGCTTTTATCTTTGTTATTATTCTTTTCTTTTAAATTATAAATTAGCATGATAAAAATAAAATATTGATATACAAATTTTAAAATTAAACTATACATAAAAACATAAATTGATATAATTTTTTAAAATCAGGTAATTATTTAAAACATATGAAATTATTTAAAAATTTAAAAACTAATTCTATAGTCTAGAATTTTTTTTATAGAAAACTTAAAACAAATCTAAAAAATAGAACTCACACCACCTCTTTCCCCGTTCCACCCCGCATTTTCAAGAAGATATTTTAGTGTTTTCTCTTTCAGGTTTTTAAAAGGAAATGTGATAATTTAAAGATAAAAAAACGTTAAATTAAGTTTTTTTAAACAACTTCCTAGATCTCCCTGTTCTAAAAAAGAACAGTTGGTTGTTCTTGAAAGAACACAGTCCTCCACCACTGCAAATCTGCAACCCCTTGTGCTACCGCCACCGTCCGCTCATTCGTCCGTTCGACTTTTGATCCAGACAATTGTTGACATCCAATTTCATACCTTAACTTTCAAACGATCAGATCTAAGGCTGATCTAAATCAGCAATTATAAGAAGAACAATAAAACAATGTCACATCATATAAAAAACCACATCAACTTTAGAAAAAAAAATAATGTCACGTCAACCCGTTATCGACTGGATAATTGGTAGTAGCCGATGAATGGACATTTTTATCAATTGTTTGAAACTCATGGAATATTTTTAAAATGTGCTAAACTTAAAAAAATATTTTCTTAATTATGACACTTGAGACATTTCTATCAAATTTTCCCCAATGTTAATAGTCTTCGTTATTGTCTTGAAGAATATACTTGTCAAATTACACTAACTGGTTATTTAATCTATATAACCAATCTGTAATCAGGACTGCCAAAATATGAGACCCAAAGTTATGTAAAAAATTTCCCATGGTGTACTACTTTAAAAAGAATTTACAGATTTAAAATATTGTGTTCTTAATGACAATTTTCATTAAGGAAAAAGTAATATATATTTTTTCATTGAAAGTCATATGTGCATTAACTAGTACTCAAGAAATAAAAGTAGAAATTAAAATATGTGCATCAACTATATATCATGTTCAAGACTAGGAAGGACAACACGAACCAAATTATTTGTTCTATTTTCGGAGTTTTAGTTTGTGTTCGATATCAAAACTAAAAGTATATTGACCAGGAATCGTGAGCCTAAATTATAACTATCGTCAAACAATAATTTTTAATTTGAATCATAAATTTATGAACCATTAAATACATATATGTCTAATCATGAAGCTTAAAACTTAAATTTAAACTTAAACCACGAACTCATAAATCAATTAACACTTGTTTCATCAAACTTAATTATAAATTTTAAATTAAATTATTTTAAAAAAATAAAAATAATAATTTATTTTGAATGGAATATCAAAACTGGATGACGTGATTTGGTGTCATGGAATCCTCTCTCACTTTTACTCTGTCATAATCGTGTCCCACTTCAAAATCGAGTCAGTTATAATTATTTTTTAAAGTTCATGATTTAGATTTAAGATTTTTGGATTAGGGTTTATTTTATATTTTAAACTTACGATTTCACGATTCATAATTGATGATTTAATATGTCCGGGACTTATAATTCAATATTTCATAATTCATATGTTGTTGATCTACAATTCATGTTATATTACTTGAATTTGAAATAAGATAAATATTAGATAAAGGATGTGACCGGATTTCACATGTGCGGATTTTATTGAATTTCCAAACGCCAATTAACGAGGGAAAAGGAAAAGGAGGACATCATTTCTGATTCCACCCTTTTAAATGCTAAGAGAGTACGTCTCTTTCCACGTCTTTCCTATTTTCTGTCTCTCACCTTTCCAACTACCTCTTCAAAATGGTAATTTTTTTGAAATTCTGGAAAAGCTGTAACCCCGACGCCTGCTTATACAGGACTCTGTCAAGTGTGAATTTGCAGTGCAACACCAGAAAACATACACAACCATCAGTACAGTATCAGCTCTGATGTCCTTATTACCCTTCGCCTCTTGTGTGTTTTCATTCTTCCCAAGAGCCAAGAAGCAGTTCGATGTTTTTCCAGCAGAATCACCGACGGATCAAGGCTGGAAATGAGGCGTTGTTTAGGAGTGAGATGAGACAGTTGGAGGATATGTTCTCTAAGTTAAGCCCGTTTGCTCATAATTATCCTGCTTCTTCAAATACGCCATTGGAGATTAATGGTGGATATATTGCTTACAACATTCCTGCTAACAACAATGGCCCAAAACCGGTACTGTTTTTGAGTTTGTTTTCCTCTTTCTTAATTCTTTTGATTGGTGGAAATGGTTTTTATGCAGAGGAAGAATAATGGTTTTTATGAGCAAAGCAGGAGAAAAGTGAACGGTAGAACAAGCTTTGCTGAACAGGGAGATTCTCTCCGAAGGACTGTTCATGTTTCTGACATTGATCCTCTGGTATGCATAATGTATGTTTCTTCTTTGTCCTTAACACAAGTTACGATGATGCCTTCATTTTGCTTATAGATCACCGAGGAGCAGTTAGCTGCACTATTTCTTGGTTGTGGGCAGGTGATCATGTATTCTGCTTTTCATATATCTTCAATATTGCTTGCTATATTTGATTACCTTAATGGCTTATCTCTGTCTTTGAAGCTTGTGGACTGCCGTGTATGTGGAGAACTAAACTCTATTCTTCACTTTGCTTTTGTTGAGTTCACTCATCAGGGTACTCTCTCTCTCTCTCTCCATGTGTGTTTATCAAAATCTTGTTGTTCTCAAGGATTATTTCTCAGAGGGTGCTCGTGCTGCTTTGGGATTGTCTGGAACCGTTCTTGGATTTTACGCTATAAAGGTGCTGCCCTCCAAGACAGCTATTGCACCTGTTAACCCTTCATTTTTGCCAAGGGTGAGCTTTCTTGCTTCTTTTCATTTACATGTTGGAATTTTCAATTGAACTCTTTTTTCCTTCGACTTCAGACTCTGGATGAACGCGATATGTGCGCAAGAACAGTGTATGTTACTAACATTCACAAGAAGGTATTATATCTTTTATACTATGATCTATCTGTCGCTTAAAAGAAAGAAATCAAACTCTTTCTTCTGCTCAGGTTTCTCAAACAGACTTGAAGCTCTTCTTTGAAGGTACCTGTGGAAAGGTATGTGAACTTTTTCATTTCTGCTTTTATTATTTTCTATGCAAATTCAATATTTTCACTGTTTATTTTTTGTGAAGGTTGGCCGTTTGAGATTGCTCGGAGATTATCACCATTTCACGCGTATTGCTTTTGTTGAATTTGTTGTGGTATAAACTTTTTTTTTCTCCTATTCTTTTTATTTTTCATTTTCCGTACTGATAGCAAAATTCTTAGATTTTTATCGTTGACCTGGCCCCTGAGCTATGTTCCGAAGAATATTTTGCAGTTCTAAATATAGATGCAGAACTTGCTTCTTACCTTTGTTAAGCATTTTGTAGCTTAAATATCGAAAGTAACAGGGGACTTTAGTTCTGTTTTGAGATGGCATGAACATGAAATGCATTTTGCAATGTACTAGACAGAAGTATCCTGTATAAGATTCTTTATTTGGTAAGTATAATTGCATGACATTGCATTTATTAGAGTAGAAGTGTGCTTTGATTAGTTGGTTTAGGTTCACTGTTAGTCAAAAGCTACTAGCCTAAGTAATCTGATACTATTTTTCACTTGGTTTGAGGTTGATGGATAAATACACGACTTAATCCTAAGTGCTCGTGAGCTTATCTAATCAACTAACATAGTGATTGTGGGAATGTAATTGCTGAGAATTGGTGTCGTGAGAGGCTATTCATAGTTGTCAAAAAAGAAAAACAGATAGAATAAATATACTGACAAAACAAGAATCGCTCATTCATTCTTTTCTATGCCTTGTAGTGCAATATCATTTTGGTTATTTCTTGATATATATGCTGTAAGTTTTCTGGATATAATCAAACTGAACTTGAAATAATATTCATATAGCCAATGGAACTATATCTCTAAAAACATACAAATAATCTTGTACAGGCAGAAAGTGCAGGGGCTGCTCTCAACTGTAGCGGTGTGATTTTGGGATCACTGCCCATAAGGTGAGCCTGACAATCCAATCTACGCTTTCGGGTTTTGTGATAATTGAAGACTAACCAATCGTGATATCAAAATCCAAATGTTGTAAAACTGGGATACTATCTGAAGAGGGTTGTTTCTTGCTTCAATTCTTTTAATGTGCTCGTTTACGCGTGTTGCCAGGGTAAGCCCATCAAAGACGCCTATTCGTCCAAGGGCACCTCGTCTTCCATTTCCAACTCATTGATGCTGCTTTTACTTATCTTGACTGAATATGTACATATACTCACCCCATGGATATGTTTCCCTTCTACTTGGGACATTTTGAGGTCATCCATGGATTGTTTTGGAGGTCTGTTTATTTTGTCTAACTGAGGCATAAAGATGCTACCTATGAATTACTTAAATTCCAGGCAATGTCTTGAACCGTGAATTTCCCCATGCTTAGCTTTAGTAAATTTAACAAAAAATGTTGGTGTTCTGCTTTCTTCCTCTTACCATCAATGCTTGGGAAAGATCTGTTATTATCAATTTGTTAACGAATCCATGTTTCAATACCATATTTATTCTCAGGTCTTGGTAGTCCAGCGGCATTGCGCCTTTGCCTATTAATGGTAAAGGTCAGGGGTTGAGACCCCAAGGGAGGAGCTATATCAACCTCATTAGGCCAAGCCCGTTTTGTGCGTGATGTTTTAATATATGGTAATTTTAAATAGGCAATATACATCTTAAAGTCCTTAAAGTATTGATGTTTGTTTTAAATAGTCCTTAAAGTATCATTTTGTTTTAATTGGTCCTTAAAGTTCTAATTTTTTTATTCAATTAGTCCCCTGAAGTATTTTTTATTTTAATTAGTCCCTTATGTTTTGGAATTATTTCAATTGGTCCTTAAACTATTACAAAAATCTATTTAAGGCTCCTAGAAGAGAAAAATACATAAAATATGTGAAATCACCGATTTAATTCAAAATGATATTGTAACATATCTTTTATTAAATAAATGTTTTGTAATTTATCATTATGATGCTTTCCCCCTGAACCGAAGGTGATTTATACAAACATATCGATTTGAATAAAACTCCAAGATTATATTTTTTCAAGAATTTCATCCAAAC
The DNA here is from genome assembly GCA_958295605.1 of Ajuga chamaepitys. Taxonomy (NCBI): domain Eukaryota; kingdom Viridiplantae; phylum Streptophyta; class Magnoliopsida; order Lamiales; family Lamiaceae; genus Ajuga; species Ajuga chamaepitys. Next base: position 7,827,639 of record OY282507.1, on the reverse strand, counting down.
TTTGAGAAAATACTATGTGCTACTTTATTTTAGTTAGAAACGTGCTAATTTGATCTAGATATTTTGAATTCTAACTATCTTGAATTTAAAGTAAAATTGAACATTATCAACGAAATAACTTTAATTTTTTTAATTATTGTAAAGACCTTCAAACATAAAAATTCAAAGTCCTTTCGTTAATAATGTTTAGTTTTACATTAAATTCAAGATAGATAGAGTTCAAAATATCTCAACTAAATTATCACTAAAATTAAAGTACCACAAAGTATTTCTCAAAGTTTGGATAAAATTATTGAGAAATTATAATCTCGAACTTTTGTTCAAATCCTATTATAGTATAAGTCACCTCGTTTGATGGTAAAAGTATCATAATAAAAATACACAATATTTATTTAATAAAAGATATGTTATAATATTATTTTGATTTAAATCGGCGATTTCACATATTTTATGTATCTTTTTTTTCTTTTAGGGGGCCTTAAGCTAGAATTTCGTAATAGTTTAAGGATCAATTGAAATAATTGTAAAACATAAGGGACCAATTGAAACAAAAAATACTTCAGGGACTAATTGATTTAAAAATTTATAACTTCAAGGACCAATTAAAACAAAATGATACTTTAAGGACCATTTAAAACAAACATTAATACTTTAAGGACCTTAAGATGTATAATGCCTTTTAAATACAACCATCATTTTAGTTTATGTATCTACTACCACTTTCAAATACATATATACTTTTTCAAATGGAGATTCTCCAATTTACCCTCTATTCTTAGCATTAATGTACTACCTGCTACTCTTCTCTTCTTGATGCAACCCTCAAGTCGTCAACTACATTTCTCTTAACATCCAAACATTTTATATTATAAGAATTGATTGATGTTGCGTATTTTCCTTAATATACTTCTATCATTCGATCAATCACATTTTTTTTTTCTTTTGGGTTGCGGTCACTATATTTTCATGTTCTATGTGTAAGTGGTGATATGTCCTTTTTATCTTTCAAATAAGTTTAATTGCTTTTCATTCAATCAATGCATCATCAATGTATTCTATTCTATTTCCTTGGAGACTTTCTTACATGAGATACAACCAAATGTATAAAAAAAAATGAATCCATCTCTTTTGCCCCCGTCCTCGTCATCACAAATCGTGCAGGTTCATCGTTACCAGATCAATTCGATAAGGTCCAAATTAAAGGGTTAATTTAAATCCACCTATTAAGTTTTTGGGTTGAAAACCTCATTCATAACACAAACCAATATAAACTTGATAAATCAACCCGACCTGATAAACCTGTCAATACTTGTATATATATTTGTGTCTTATTGTTTTGTTCGAACTCGATAAATGTATTACCACTATTGATTTTTAAAAAAATGTACAACACAAATTTGAAACATTCAAATAAATAGCACATCTATTCTAAAGCTAATCTCCATTTACATAATAGATTGACCAAATAAAATTAAACAAAAAAAAAAAAAAAAAAAAAAAAAAAAAAAAACGATAGAAAACCGCCACAATTCTTGAACATTAGACAATTCTTTAAAATTCTCTAATCACTAATATAATAATAAAATTTGTCGGGATCTAATGACTAGGCATGTCAAAATTGATCCGCCCCGCCCCGATCCGCTCTGATGAAGAATGGGGCATGCCTCGCCTCGCTCCGTCCACGGGACGGGTCAGATGCGGGTCAGGGATCCCGCCCTGCCTTGCCCCGCCCCGCCCCATTCCTATGTGTATAATTTTTTTTAAATATATATTATGTATTATTATATAGATATGTATATATATACAAAGAAATATAAAATATATATATGTATTTATAATATAAAATTTTATATATAATATGTTATATATATGTCTAGCTAATATATTAGATTATGACTAGATATAGTAAATTTAAATAATTAAATTCTATTTTTTAATAATTAAATTTTTAAAAAAATTAAAAATATTGAAACAAAGTTAATGTAAACCTAAAAATTAAAATCCTATTGACTTCAACAAAAAAAATCAAGTTTTATAACAAAAAAAAAAAACTAATTTTTTTATAAAAAAAAAAAGAAATAGGGGCGGGGCGGGGCGGGTCAGAAAATCCAGAAACCTGACCTGACCCGCCCCGTTGACATGCCTACTGATGACCTATAATGACCTACACCTAAGATTAGTTTTATCAACATCTTCCATAACCTAATTTATCAATAAAATATTCATTTCTCTCTCATCCATATACACAACCTACTTCACAACTCAAAAAATACGTTTTTATATTTTATCAATAACCCAACACAACCCAACATTTTAAATTATTTATTAATTTCTTTTATCCAAATATATAAACTATTTCCCAATAAAATCAATATTTTTGCTAACACCATATTTTGGACATAGTCGGGCTACCGCCATATTTCGGGCCGGGTCGGCCGACCCAAAATTAGGTCGGGCCTAAAATTAGTCAGCCCGGCCCGGAGTATTTTCCTATAATATACTTAGATTTTTGGGCCGACCCGGGGCCTGTCAGGCTTTTATCCCATCGGACCCGCCTAATCGGGCCAAATAGTACTTCGGGCCTATATTTTTATGGTCCGGCTCATCTAAATTATCGGGCTTACTGGGTCGGCCCGACCCGCTAACTAAAAAATTATGAATAATGTCATTTTCAATTCTTATTTAAATTAATCTTTTAGGGATAATATATATTTAAATTTATAACTTGTTGGTAATGTGCGGTACGATTCAGTACAGTTTTCGATTTGAAAAAATAAGAAATATTCAATTCCGTAACTAATGTCAAATAGTCGATGGATATTTTCGATTCGGAACTAATTCAGTTCGAATTTCGATCCAATTTCGGTAATATCCAAGCTCCATGCACAGCCATAATGTCAATATTAGGCTCTACTTGTAGATTAAAAAAAAAATAAGAATTTAAAAAAAAATTATTTTTTGTAAAATAAATACGACCAATGAAGTAGTAACATGTGGCAGGTTGTAGAATAAGATTGGGTTGTGGAATAAATTGGTTGACCAACCTATTCCACAATACGGTTATGAAGAGGTCATCAGATACATACCATTTAATTTTTCCTTTAAGCGTGATATTCAGATGATCCTGCCCTCAAGGTCACCAATAAACTCAGCCTAATACGCATTAATTCAAATCCGTTGTGCGAATTTGTGTCGTGCTATATGATCATCGTTCAATGATGTTTTACTAATGGATTTCTCCATCATCACTATGATTTTTATTTCCACAATATCCTTCATCAAATTAATTATCTTTAATCTAGAAAAGGAGTACCATGTGGAATTCTAGAAATTGTATGTCGAGAGATCTGAAGCCAACTTTTTTTTTTAAAAAAAGTAAAAAAAATTGCAGAATGGTTTGCAGTTGTCAGAGACAACAGATAAATAATGAGAAATCTACCAAAGAGACTTCCCTCCATTTATTGTGGCTGCAAGCTTGAAAAAAAAGTAGAGTAATGTTCGGAATTTGGGTCGCAAATAACCAAAATAGGTAAAATAGAGAATGGGAGGTCTCTTGTACATTAGTTATACGGATTTTAGATTCGTGTAAAAGTATTGTACTACTTTTATCAAAACATATAATTCTTCTAATCATGAAATGTGTTCCCCAATTCAAATTGTACAGTTCAACTTGTACACATGAAACATTGCTAATAAAAAGTATATGTAACCCGGGCCAAAAGTTTTAGAAAAAGAGATTGGCAGGACTTATTTTATTTTACTGTATATGGTGGCCCTAAAAAGTAAAATAATTGTTTTATTCAGAATTTTATCCTACTATATTATCAAAGACAACCTTCTATTAAAGAAAACTAGATACTAATCCTACCCATTCAATATTCTAAAAATAGGTAGATTTGAATTATTACTAACATAATAAAAAGAAGAGATATGTATATATACATACATATATATATATATACTAACAATATGTACGTGCGTTGCATGTGATCACTATAGTTTTCATTATTATTTAGTCAAAAAAATTAATGTGCACATAAAATTATTGCACTTTGTGTGGTGATATTGGTTGATCATTCTAATAAAACTCAATGTATATTAATCATGAAAATAGATATACACAACTTTTTAAATTATTCGGTGCCAGAAAAAAAAATGAAAGATTTAATCGATTAAGCAAACACAATCCAAAATTAAATAAAAAATTAAAATAATCATAAAAGAGGGAAAAAAAGGTTAAATAATCTTAGTTTAGCAAAACACGTTATAATAATGTTAAATTATTCATAAAAACGACATAACATGATCTTATGTATTATTTTTACAAAATTTTCTACTATATATATAAAGTTTGATATATTCTAATTATTGTTTACTTCTCGATATAGATGGACTCCTGCATCATTAATATATGAGAAATAAAGTTATACGATAACTAAAAAACTGTATAATAATGAAGAATTGAAGATATAGATTTTCATTGAACAAAAGATACAAAGTCATTGGTCTTATTACATCATCATTGACATCCATAAGTTCAGTATTTGTTAGATACATGCGTAAATATTGAGTCTAACATACTTTCTCTCATTTCTTTAATTAATAATTCTGATCTGCACATACATTTGCAAATAAAATCATTTGCGTATTTTAATGTGAGGAAAAACTTCCAACCACTTGTATCATAATCCAACATCTAGCTTCTGTTATGAAAACTTTTTTTTAATATTATTTACTTATTGATTTATTCTTCAATTCTACATTGATATTTTAAAATTATGTGATTTGAAATGAAAATCCTACTATAGCATATTTATAAGATAAATAATGTTTTTTATGAAGGGTTGACTATATACATAGTGTCTCATAAACTTCAATTGAGATACATGCTCCAATATGTATGTTAATATAATATATTTATTTCAATGTTTCAACTATTTTTATGAATTAACCTCCCTATGTAGTTTTAGTGAAATACTCCCATTTTTTCGCACACTCCACATTCATTTAAAATCTTATACTTACATGTACTTAAACCATTCTGATTTTGTTTCACCCATTTTATTTTTTATTTGGATTATACCATACTTTATTCCAGTGTAGTTATTATTTATTTTTATCTAATTTATGCTCGTAAGCTAATATTATTATTATTCACATTTTACTATCTTTATTTTTCTACTTGTATTAATTTGATCATCTGATACTGATTCACATAATATATTTTTTAATCATTCACATAGTACAACTTAATTTATTATTTCTTTATAGTTCTTTTTTCTTTCTTTATTCTACCTTATAATTCTATCTAGCATAATAAATACATTTCACCAATTATTATATATGCTTAAAATATATTTATGATATTTCTATCAATTTAATAATTTTCTTGAATGCTAGATTTTAAATATTTAAAATAATTAGGTCCCATTATTCATGTCCATTAATTTTCATGTTTGCTCTTTAACTACTTCTATTATTATCTACTTCTATTATAAAAGTGTGAGTTGTTTCTTACAAAATTTGATTTGCCTATTATATCCTTAATGAATTTTAATTTTTAAGGTTAGTTTGGTAACTATATCTTTAAAGTTTTATTTATAAACTATATCTTTGAATATTTATTTTTTATATAGTTAGACAAAATTTGATTTGCCTATTATATTATTAATGAATTTTAGTTTTTAAGGTTGGTTTATTAACTATATTCTCAAAGTTTTATTTATTTGGTTAGAGCCCTATATAGTTCATCTATCAATTCATAGTATATATATATTTTAATAATATACATAATATTATTATTTTTATTTTTAAGTTTCTTTATAAATTTCTTATCTCTTTTATAATGAGATTCGTTTATATAATTGTCAAAAATATATATATATATATAGAAAAAGAAAAAAACCATTAATTAGCAAAATTTTAAGGCTAATTTAGTAACTTTATTTTTTAAAGTTTTATTTATTTAGTAAGATTCATTTTATAATTGAAATTCATCTCTCAAGTCTCAACTTATGAAATTTTCTATCACATTTAATATCATATATAGTTCGACTGATGATATAAGCTGAACCTAAATATTCATAATATATTATTATTTATTTGTGGTAAAATACATTATATTCTTTTTATTTGTTTATATTTTATTCGATTCTTCATAAATTTCTGATAATTTTTCTAATTGGTTTCTTCTATAATTGAAGAGAAAGGAGAAAGATCGATTAGCACAAATGTACTTATAATAAGTAAAATTACTTTAGTATATGATTCTCAGGATATTGAATAATTGAAGTTACACAAAAGATATTTATGTATTTATAAGAAAATTATAGAAATTTAAACGTATTATAGGACTTTAGTAACTTCAAAGTTTGACTTATTTACTAGGATAATGATTCCAAGACTTTTAATTTCGAATAGTGGTACTTTAGAGTTATTTAGATATTAAATGTTTGCAATGCTATTAAGTTTTGATGTTTTCATGGTGAAAAAAATACTAAAAAGTTTTTACGATTAGCAACAACAAGAAAAAAATTATACACATAAAATTAGAACAATTGAATAATAGTGAAAGCTCTTATTTATCATTTTTCATTTTAGAGATGTTTTTTTTTTTTTAGTTTACTTTTTATTTTTAATTTAGGTACATAGTTATAAGATATATACTCATTCTACTGATCATAACAAAACCAAAAAAAAAAAAAAAAAAGAATTGACAGGACAACTATAGTGTATCATATTCCTTTTATTTACTCTTAAATTTTATGAACCGATTCTTTCTCCTTTCTCTACAATTGTAAAAGAATCCAATTAGAAGAACTATATGAAATTTATGAAGAACTGAAGAAAGTATATTAAAAAATTAAAAATAATATAATATATATTACTAAAAAAGAATAAGAATATAAGATATTATGAATATTAAAGTACTTTAGTTTATGGTTCTCAAAATTAAAATATATACAAAAGATATTTATATATGTATAAAAAATTATAGAAAATTAAGCATAGTTTAATAGGAGTTTAATAGCTCCAAACATTGACTTCTTTGTTAGGATAATAACCACAAGAATCTTAATTAACTTGCAATAGTGGTATACAATAAAGATATTTAGGTACTGAATGTTATATTAAGGTTTTGTGTTTTCATGACGAAAAAGTACTAATAGATTTTAGGATTAGCAACAAGAAGAAAAAACAATATACATAAAAATTAGAACAATGAATAATATTGAAAGCTCTTATTGATTTAATTTATCATCTTTAATTTTTTGGAGATAATTTTTAGTTTACTTTTTTTAATTTAGGTACGGTACGTAGCTATAACATATATATATACTCATTCCAATAACTACAACAAAAAATATGTTGACAAGACAACGATAGTGTATTATATAATATTTAATTTACCACAATATATGAATGACTCAAGATTAATGATACTTATATGATAAAATATTTAAAATATGTAAAATATAATATGATTTCAATAGTTATAAGTTTGACTTCATAGTCGAATAATAGACACAAGATTGTTGACATATGATTGTACTTATATTTTTTTTATTATATAGAAATGATTGAAAGTTAAATTAAAAAAATGTCATTAAATTTTTTTTGGAAAAAATAGATGAGATTAAATTAAATCTTTTAGTCTGTATAAAAAATGTAAACATTATATGTCTGAACAATGTGTAAATGATTCACAATGATTTATATTACTATGTATAAATTATTAACAAATTCTTACATAGTATTTGGTCATAAATAAAACAACCAACTCTTATTATAAATATAAATTAGAATAATACTTATCTAATAGTAACAATTTATTTGTCGAAATTTGAATATTATAAATTTGCTACTTGCAATAATCTCCCTAAATTTCTAAATTATTGAAGTATAAATATTACAACATTGAGAAACAATAGTAGAATTTATATAAGTTATCTAATGAAAAATAAAATTTAAATATACAATATTTAGACTAAAGTGTAAACTATTGAATTGATCAAGGGTTAGAGCATAGTAACTTAAACTTCATTATAATATAAACTTGAAGCAAGTACTAAAATCCAAGAATAAAATGACTTGCATGTGAAATTGCTAAGATTATATTTTCAAATTGACTTTTGAGTGAGTAAAAAGACATGTTAGGAAATTGTATGTGTTTTTGTGTATACCACTTTATTAAAGTCCAACAATAGAAAATAATATCAAAACAATTGAATAAGAACTATATGATGATAAAATGAATAGAAGTGAGAAAATGCATTGTGAAGAAAGATAACACAAACTTATGAATAGACTTTATTATTAGTAGATATAACTTTATTAACATAATAAATAACATTATAAAAAAAATAGCATAAAAATTATAAATATTAAGTGTCTAAGTGAATTTTTATTATTAAAAAAATTATAATAGACGAGTCTAGGTAATATAGTAAAAAACACGAAAGAATAAACTAATATGATAGAGTCAGACATATTACACTATGAGAAAAGAATACAAAAACAAAAATTAAATATCTATATTATAGGTAGATGTACATACAAGTTAATTATTACAATGTAGTATTTCAAAATTTGGATTAAACTAGGCATACATTTAGCCTTACTGTTTAAATTTAGATTAAACTAGCAATATATATGTTTATACGCTAAATTTCTTTGTATGAACGTTACTAAGTAAATATATATCCAATTATATATTATATTTATTTTCAATGATTTTAGAAGAATGAAATCGATATACTTCATAAGTAACATTTATAAACATTACAACAATGGAAAATAATAATTGATTTACGAATTAAAAAAGTATACGATAAAGTCATATATATATATATATATATATATATATATATAAGATGAAAAAGATGGAGGAAAGCGGTAAAAGTAGCTTATATATGAAATCAGTAAAAGATTTATATGATGATATAAAAACTATAAATGCATTGGTAGTGATATTGTGTAAATTTAAATACTGTTGGTTTATACAATGGATCGATTTTATTCAAATAAGTCTATAAGTTGAACGTTTTTAACCACATACCATGATGTAATTTTAGTAGACCAAAGAAAAAATTGTTATGTTAGAAACTTGGAGAGAGACATAAAAAATCACAAGGTTTATAATAATTGGAGTTTAGACCGAAGTGTGAAATTTTATCGTACTAATAAGAGAAATAATAAAATGGCAAACGTAAAAATTAGTGGACATGAATAGTTGCAATTAAATATTTAAGATCTAACATTAAACAAATTATTAAATCAATAAAAATATTATATATATATTTTTAAGCATATGTAATAACTTGATAAATGAATTTACTATGCTATATAAATTATAGGGTACAATAAAGAATAAAAAAGAACGATAAAAAAATAATGAACTAAGTTGTACCGTGAATGATTCAATTGTACTATGTGAATGAGTATCACATAATTAAACTAAAACCTGCTGAAAAATAAAGAAAGTGAAATGTGAATGTTAATATTAACTTGACAATAGATTAGAAAAATAATTACGTCGAATAGAGTACGGTATACCCTAAATAAAAAATAAAATGAGAGAAATAAAATCGGAATGCGTGGTTTAAACATGTATATATAAGACTTTTAAATGGATGTGCAATGTTTGAAAAAATTAGGAGTATTTCACTATAACTAAATAAGGAATTAAAGACATTACAAATTAGTTAAAAAAATTATTATATTTTATATAGATTGTAGCATGTGTCTTGATTGAAGATTGTGAGACACTATGTATATAGTCAACCTTCCATAAAAAATATGATTTATTTTGTAATTATACTATAGTAGAATTTTTATTTTAAATCACATAATCTTTAAATTTCGACGTTGCATTGAGAAGATAATTAAGGAAAATTGAAATAAGCAATCTTAAATCGATATGTAAATTATATTAAAGAGGGTTATACTTAATAATAATAATAAAATTAGAAAATAACTTTCATAACAAAAGTTGGATGTTTGACCTTGATATTAAGTTGCTGGAAGTTTTTCCTCACATTAAAATATGTAAAGAATTTCATGTGCAAATGTATATTGAAATCGAAATTATTTATTAGAGAATTATAGAAAAATATGTTGGGCCTAATATTTTGTGAGTATATAAACAAATAATTGACTTATGGATGCCAGTTGATGATATAATGAGACAATTAAAAATGTGTTTTTCTTCAAATGTCATATGCCTAATTATTCCGTATATAGTTTTTCAATCATCTATATTTTATTCAAGATATATTAATGATGATCGAATCAGTGTATAATAAGAAGTAAACAATAGTTTGAATAAATCAAACTTTACATGTATAAATAGAAAATCTTGTAAGACTAAATATTTCTACAATATATCATGGTATGTCGTTTTTTACGAATCTTTTAACGTTAATTATTATAACTTATTTATTAAGATTAAGGTTATTTATTTTTTTTTTCTCTTTTGTGATTCTTTTAGTTTTTAGTTGATTCAAAATTATGTTTGTTCAATGGATTAATTTTTGTTACATTGAATAATCTACGAAGTTATGTATATATATTATAGTGATCATAATGTACAATTATTTTATGTTCAAATTAATTTTTTTAATAAATAATAGTAAAAAATTATAACCACGTCCACGTGCAACGCACGTGCGTAGTGCTAGTTACAATAAAACTTTAGCATTAAACAAATTTCGTCTTAGAAAATTCTTAAATATAGAAGATTAAGAAAATTATTGAAGTCTATGTAACATTCTTGACTTTCACATATGTGTGAGTGTAAATTTTGGCCCCCTCACGCCACAGCGGAGCATTTTCAGGGTGACCCCCTCTCCCTATTTGTGCTGCAGTTTTCTTGCATTTTACAATATTTACAGATTTATCGGTGCATCCATCGGATTAAAATATCCCGAACTGCACCCGTTATCTCTCATCTCTTTATGTGCAGATGACACACTTCTATTTGGTGTTGCAACTATAGAGAAGACCCAATATTTTAAGTTCACTATCAATCTGTACAAGTGTGTTTTAGGGTAATATATTAATTTTGAGAAATCAGGGATTCTTCTTAGACCTAATACACAAGCTCAGATTCCTCATTCAATCTGCCAACCGTTTGAGGTTTTTAAGTGGCTTTGCATGGTAAATATCTCATACTCCTTTCTATTGTTGGCTGAAATAAGCAAGAGATTTTTGCAGGCATTAAAGAACGGGTTAGTAAGCTCATCAATGGTTGGAAAGAAAAGCATTAAGCAAAACAGGTAAAGAAGTGCTCATTAAATTATTATATAAACAATATCGACGTACACAATGTCCTGCTTCCAGTTGTCGGACCATATTCTTATTAATCTGGAGAATTTGGCAAAATCTTATTGGTGGGGGTGGGGGGATAGCTCGTCCACGAGGAAAATTCGCTGGAAGTCTTGGGATGTCCCCAAGTAATGAAAATCTCAAGGTGGCCTAGACTTTTGCAATTTGAAAGCATTTAAATTTGCCATGTTGTCTAAGCAAGCATATGACCCTTTAGTTTCTCCATCCAGCCTCTTTGCCCGAGACATGCAGTGCAAGTACTACCCTTCCACGTCTGTGTTACATACTGCTCTTGGTTTTCGTCCCAGGTTAACATGGCACCGTATTATGGATGGTCATTGTGTTATTCTTCTTGGTTGTTGAAGGTTCATAGGCAATGGCGAGACAACAACCCTCTTCCATGACAGGTGGGTTTCTTCGCCCCCATTTTTCCATCGGATCAGCTACATTAGACCTTCCTCAAGATGCCCGAATCAGCGCCATCATTGATTCGGATCTTGGACTCTGCAATTAGCTGTTAATTCGGGCCAATTTTGACCTATTGAATGGTAATGTGATTTCTCGTTATTCCTCTGAAAAATCATCATCATTTTTCGTACTGTTGGATGTGACATTATTTCCATTCTAGTAACTTTTTGGTCCGATCGCATATCATTTTATAGGGTTCTTCTGAAGATTTTATCGGCACCTACTCCTTTCCGATTAGTAGATATGGCTCAAACCTCATTTGGAGGAGAATTTGGAAGTTTAAATTATCAGCCTGTATCTTGCATTTTCTTTAGAGATGATGCTCTAATTCTTGCCATCGTCCAACGACTTAGCTCGCCGTCATCTTCATCACGGACCCCGTTAACCAATTTTTGTCTCAACTGCTCAAAACTGCTGTTGCGAGCTTTCCACAACGATTTTACATGCAACGGTTTAAATCTGTTGCATACGGCAGTTATAACAACCTTGACTCCGGTTCCCATTTTAACCTCTTTTACTGATCCCGCTAAAACCTGGTTCTCTAACCCAGTTCTTTACATTCTAAACCCGGTTCTGGAATCCTCAAAACCTCTACTACATTCCATGAACACTTGATGATATTGAACTGACATCTACAATCAGAATATACAAAACATCGAATACAAATTTATGGAGAAAAAAATTGGCACATCGAATACGTTCTTCGTCGTAGTTTGAGATGGGATATGAGAGAAGAGGTTCACTTTCATGGTGAAAGAAGAAAGAGAAAATCTTTTTGTTAGAAGATGGATGAAAATGGTAGAAAGATAAATGAACTCTGAGAGAGATGATGGAGATTCAGAAAAGGTCGGGTGGGGGTGGGTTGTTGTTTGTGAATGAAGAGAGAGAAAAAGTAAGAGAGAGAGAGAGAGAGTAACAAATCAATCTACATCAAGAGGAGGGTAGGTATGTGTGGTGGGGGTGAGGAGAGGGCTTGCCACGAGGGTGGAGGAGGGCCTAAAAAGGGATGGGCCCGCCATGAGGTGGGGGAGGGCCTGAAGAGATGTGGGAACTGGGGGGTAGGGAGGCGTTTTGGGTGGGTGAGTAGTGCCACAAAATGACAAAAATGTGTTATAATATATTGTTTTTTTACAAAATGATACTCTATATATATATATAAAAGAGAGGTTTTCTGGGACATTTAAACTTAATTATTCTGGGTAAGTTATAAACGGACGGATCCTCTATAGTTGAGGGATCTGCATTACGGTGTAGTTATTCACATTCTTTCTCTAGAAAGTTACCCACATTGTGGAGAGAGAATGTGAGAGAACTACACCGAAATGCATATCCCTTAACTATAGAGGATCCGGGTCTGTTATATAGTAATGGAGGATTTTTGGGATAGTTTGACTTGATTATTACGGGTAAGTTACACTCCCTCCGTGCCATAAGAAGAGTCTTGTATAGAAAATTTTCTTGTCCCAAAAAAGGGGTGAAACTGTTTCAATAATCAATGTTTGTTTTACTTGTGTGTGTATTGATGGTTTATGGAGAGTTTTACCTTCATCAAAATAAAAAGTTGTACATTTTCAAATATAACTCGTTTTATGGGATGGGGGAGTATAATAAAAATTTCGCCATTTTTAAGAAGTAAATTTGAGGCGCCAAATTTTCTATGCATTAATCGGCATTGAGTATCATTGTATATATGTTAATATCTGTATCGGAAATTGTTCATTTTGGAAATTCATTATAGTCGTTCCTTAATTTACTTGTTTAATTAATGTCAGCAGCAGGTCAAAGTTTGACCGATTAAACTAACGATGAGGAGTTCGGCATGCGTTAATTTGGGAAGTTCGCCATTTTTTCGAAGAATAATATGTAGCTGACACACACTTAGTTGTTGTAATTAAATCGAACAACCGTAAGTATACGGCGTCAAAGTAGCACTACGTGAGCACAAGGTCGATCCCACGAGGAATCGGCCCAATATCGGAAAGATGAAATAATCCAAACATTTAAGTGGCTAACTAGATGATCGAGTAGTTGGTTTTGGTATTTTTAAACTCTAATTTAGATCAACAAGCAATTGAAACTAATAAGATAGACTAGAGAACGATTTATAGAGAATAACCGATTAATAAGGGTAATCTAGGCTTAGATTTCAATTAGGGTAATTAGCAATTATTATCCCGATTAATTCAACCTTTAAACCGAATGCTACGTATTAGGAAACAATCACAAATTATATGCAAGATCCCCTCTCGGAGCAACTTACGTGTTGATTGTATAAGATTAATCGCCGTCTCCGGTCGATTAATCAAATATAACTCTCAATCGGTCCTAAGATCAAAGTTCCCACAATTAACTCAAACCTCTCGGTTTTATTGCCTATTCTCTGGACACTCTTGCACGGTCCGTGCACGGTCGCACGGTCATGACCGTGCGCCTGTGCATGGCTGCCCCTGCCTTTTGCGCGCACGGGCCGTGCACGGTTTGTGAAGGCATGCACGGTTGTGACCGTGCACGGCCCAATTTTGGCCCGTTTCTTCATTCCTCGGGTTTTTTTCTCGATTTCTTCGACTCCAATCTACTTGTCACCTCTTTGTACACTTTTTTACCTGCAAAATGCTTGAAAACGAGGTTTTCCAACAAGAGAAAGAAAATACGAAGAATATAACAAATGGGTGTTTAAAAACTACAAAAGTATGTTAAACACATACTTTAAGCCTATTTTTCACCTAAACAACCCATTTGTCAACCCCCTCAAACTAAACCCTTGCTCGTCCCTGAGCAATTAATATCAAAAGAATGAAGAATTTCTTTCTCAGTAGGAGGAAAACATATAGGTATCATCGGTTTTACTTGGAAATATAAGTCTCAGACCAAAAGCACATTCTAATTATGCACATCACAAGTTAATGAACCTTTGAAATCATCATACTATCCTCACAGATAAGTGTATCACTCAAGCACTCAAGTGTATAAAACAGGGTCGTGTATCGCTTGAGTTGTATACATATGCATGCCCTACCATATGCTTGCTTATTGTCTCATCTTTCCGTCACTTTTGATAAATATGAGTAAAAAATCAGAAAGGTCTTTTGTTTTGGTTGTAATGTAGGCTTTTTGGACTAGGTGAGATATGTTTGAGTGTAGAGACTTAACTTGGATCGATTGAGTTACACTCAACTAATTCTCACATAAGTTTTACTCTCACTCCTTTTTCATCATTTCAAAACTTCATTGTTTCTTTCACCTTCTCCAAATCACCACAACCAACTCTTGTGCATAAAATATGAGTTAGCAATATTTTGACTTCTAACTCAATCAAAGTAAGCTCTATTATTGGTTTCCTTTGACCCTTTCTTGGTCATAAACTATAAACATCCAATCGAAATGGAACACAATTTTTTTTTTTTTTTTTTTTGCTTTTCCTCCCTACTTTATATTCATCATCGCACTCTCATCATTTTTGTAACCCTCTCTCACATCCACTTTCCAACTCCCTCTATCAAACTCGTTCGATCCAAGTGTGGGAAAAAGGGCTAAAAAGATGGATATGGCTTGTAATTATAGCTATCAAGAAAAAGGCTACAAGTTCAACTTGGCTAATTAGGGATCATTGATATAAAGGGGTAAGAAGATGATTTTTAAAGCTCAAAATGTGTTATAATCAAAGATTGCCTAAAATCATTTTTAATGCTCATAAATATACCTCGTGATTTCAAGTAGACTCAAAGCAAGTTCTAGAGGTACTCATATGACCAACATCACACAAATCAAAGAAGATATTGAACTCCAAAAATAGGAGTTCCTCATTTTGGCTCAAAATCTCACCGGCTTATATAGTATGATTAATTCCTTTGTTCCATAACAAGTGTGTGCATATATCATATTTTCAATCAAAACACAAAATTGTGTATCATCATTGACAACACTTCCAATACCTTATCAACCTAATATTTCCTCTTTCAAGAACTTCATTTTTTTTTTTAACAAATTAAAATCAACAACCTAACAAGTTATCAACAACTAAAGATAAAATAACTTAACAAATTAATTGAAACTAAAAGTTCGAAACAAAAACTTCATAAACATTAAAACATAATTTAGTTTGGCAAAACAAATGCAAGAAAAGACAAACAACCACCCTTCAAATTTCGCAACATACATCCCCCCTCAAACTATTTTAAACTAGATTCCAAAAGGCGTTAAAATAGTTTCAAGAAGTAAAGATGTTGCGAATAACTTACAAACTCCCCCTAAGGGGAGGGTGGTGTGAGATGATAGTGGTCAGCTTGCACATTCAAGTCCTCGAGCTTTTGTAACATTTTGGCCATTCTCCTTTCTTCTTTTGAGCTGACCTTCTGGGCCTCCATGATTTCCAACAATGCGTTCATAATTGTGGTCTGGCCCGATGTCAAATTTCGCTGTGTTTGCATTATATCAGCTTGGTTGTTGATAAGTGTTTGTTGCTGCTCTTTAAGCTCGTTGAGGGCCGCTTCCACAACTTTTAACCTATCAGTGACTGTGGAGGATTCCCCGCGCCGTCGGGAGGAAGACTCCTCCCCTCGCTGTCCAAGAAATGCCTCTTCAATGTTTTGGATCTCCCGATCCTCTTCCATTTGCTCCTCAGTCGCCACTTGCCTAGGTAGAACGCCAGCTAAACCCTTCTGAATCATCTCCGCATGTGCCGGGGTCATCATCAGCCAATTTTCATGCCTCATCACCGTAGTCAGAGGGGGGTTAGGCAAGGGAAAGGACCCCCCTCTCGCTGCTGCCACATCCAAACTCTCTCCTTGGATAACTTAATGTAATGAGACGTTTTGAGAACTTCTGTTGTTATCCTTGATTCTCCGCGCATTGGTTGAAATCTGGAGAGATTTATCTTGAAATGCACCGTCAAGGCAGTGATGAACCCCTCAATTCGGATAGCACCTGTTTCATGTGCTATTGAATTAAATTGGCCCATCAAATAAGGTCCCGACCTCACCTTGTGAGGCTTCATCATATACCACAACAAGTAAAGCTCGTCTGCCCGGAGACCTCCTGCCTCATGCCTGGCGAAGAGAGTATGCTGCATAATCTTAGCCAAGTATCTGAATACCGGATTGCGAATTTCGGTCGGCTTGATCGGCTAGCATTGTAAGTGGGATGAGATGGTGTGGCGTCTGGTTGGTAACTGATTTGTGGTCAAAATTCTTGAGGATTGAAATCCTCATGGTGAGGGAAATCGCCGGGGGAGTGGAACCGAAAAATGTCTCCCAATTGTCTAGAATGCATCTCACGAGGCCGGTTGCCCAATCGGAATGTCATGCTCAAGGCTTCGTCGCGATGCATGACAACATTGAGAGTGGAGAAGAATTCCAAGACTAGTTCCTTGTAGGTGGGCCAATATCCATAAAGGAAGTGACCCCAATCCATTCGTCGGATCAGAGTCTCCACGTCTTCTCGGATACCCAACTCATCCATAGTTGGGGGATCGGGGTATAGGGTTGGAATGATCCGTCTTCTCGCCAACTTATCCCACCTTTCTTGAACTGTCTCCGACTCCCACATCCGGCCAAAATTGATTCCATAATCACTCGGGCTTATGTTCTCGGGCTCACTTTGCTTAGTAGGGTCTTGTGTGGCCCTTGAACTCGACTCTCCCACCCTTGCAACTTTTCTTTTTGGCCGCATGTTCAGTGTAAGAAAATATGACCTACAATCACCCAAAACACGTGAGACAATTTCTCATCAATCCCCCTCAAACTAAACTTGAGTTGTATGTAAAAAAATAATGCATTCCTAACTACATAAAGCCTCATGTCTAGTATGATCACGAACAAGTAACACACATAACACACAATTTCTACACAATGCTTTCCATTCTTGAGCAATTAAATGTGTTCTTGAGTAAATAACACATACCCTCAAACTAGTTTGGTGTTGTGTGCTTGAGATGAAACAAGTGGTAATGCACCACAATCCCAACTAGTTTAAAGCATACAAGTTCAATTCGAATGATTAAGGTGAATGAAGGGTATCCATGAAATGCAAGAGGGTAAAAAATCATCAATTTACCAAGAAAGTAACATATCTTGCATTTACACATTCTACACACCTCATTGTTCACAAATTTATTCAATACTACATTCAATGAGAGTACATAATCGAAACAATTCATAAGAAAAAGGCATTAATTGGCCTTAAATCAACAAAACAAGTACAAAAGCAATTGCACGTAAGGTGTTCGACAAAATACTCCAATGAAGTTCTAACTCCGAATTGAACAATTTCAAGTTCTATCTACTCCCTAAACTCACTCACCAACAATATGTTCACAACAAAGCAATTTATCCTTAAATCACCAAGGAATACGAAATTATAGGCAAACTACACAACTAAGCCCTAATTTGGCAAAATTGGCCAAAAATTCGAATTTAATTGAGATTCAATGGGCATACCTTGTGAATGTAGGGAGATAATGACTTGAAAGTGTTGATTTTCCAAGAATGGCGTTGAATGTGTGTGTGTGTTTGTGTGTGGGTGTTTTTTTCGCGTGTAAGAAAGGGGAAGAATGGGGGGAATGCGTTTTTCCGCGTTCAAATATGGTTCTGTCCAGGTCGTGCACGGTCCGTGCAAGGTTGCACGGTCATGACCGTGCACGACCTTAAAAACAGCCTACTCTCGGGAAAATGGTTCTGCACGGTCCGTTCACCCGTGCACGGTCATGACCGTGCACAGGCCCAAAATTGGGCACTTCTCGGGAGAAGGATGCACGGACCGTGCACGCCTAAAATTTGAGATTTTACCCAATTTTTTTGAAGTTGTGCTCATCCATTTTGCATCCTACCACTTTTCCTATCATTCCTTGCATTTACCTGCCATTATTCAACACTAAAAATTTAAAAATATTTGAATAAAACTATCTAATTATTCAAAATGCGAATTTAAAGAAATTGAACCGCCGGGTTGCCTCCCGACAAGCGCTAAGTTTTACGTCTTTAGCCGGACGCCTGTCTATTTCAGTTCAATTTGGTTCAATCAGAGACAGTTGATGAACCTCTCTTGCTTGTGCTTGGTCAAAGTACCTCTTCACACTTTGGCCATTCACCATAAATGTGCTCCCGTCGGTATTTAGTAGCTCGACAACTCCGCTCGGTAGCACTCTCTTGTTTGTGAATGGTCCCGACCATTTTGATTTTAACTTTTCGGGAAAAAGTTGGAGACGGGAATTGAACAAAAGGACTTGGTCTCTATGACAAAACTCTCTCCTGATGATCAATTTGTCATGAAACCTCTTAACCCTTTCCTTGTACACCCTTGAATTCTCAAATGCTTGATTTCGGAACTCATCAAGTTCGTTCAATTGCAACACCCTATTTGCCCCAGCCGATTGAAAGTCGAAATTCAACTTCTTTATCGCCCAATATGCACGATGTTCAAGCTCCACGGGCAAATGACATGATTTTCCAAAAATAAGTTGATAAGGAGACATACCAAGGGGTGTCTTGTAAATCGTTCTATACGCCCACAATGCATCATCCAACTTTAGAGCCCAGTCCTTTCGGTTTTCACTTACTGATTTCTCGAGGACTTGCTTGATTTCCCGGTTAGCTAATTCGACTTGACCATTTGCTTGAGGGTGATATGGTGTAGTCACCCTATGTTTCACGCCATACCGGGCCAATAAGCCATTGAGCCATTTGTTACAGAAATGCGACCCTCCATCACTAAGCAATGCTCTAGGTGCTCCATAACGAGTGATGATATTCTTCACAAGAAATCTTAGTACCACCTTAGAGTCATTGGTTGAGGTAGGGATGGCCTCAGCCCATCGAGAAACATAATCCACCGCCAACAGAATGTATTGATATCCTTGAGATGATGGGAATGGTCCCATGAAGTCGATTCCCCAAACGTCAAACAGTTCCATTTTAATAGAACTAGCAAGTGGCATTTCATATCTTTTCGAGATCCCACCGGTTCGTTGGCACCGATCACATTGCTTGATGAAGTCGTGGCAATCTTGAAAGATCGTTGGCCAATAGAATCCACTTTGAAGCACCTTAGCCGCTGTTCTGTTTACCGTAAAGTGTCCCCCACTTGGTGAAGAGTGACATTGTTCGATGATCTCTCGACCCTTTTCCTCCTATACACACCTCCAGATAATCGAGTCAGCATATCTTCGGAAAAGATATGGATCATCCCACATATAAAACCTTGCTTCGTGATAAAACTTCTTCTTCTGATGTGATGAGAGATCGGGTGGAGGTCTCCACAAGCTAAGAAGTTCACAATGTTAGCATACCACGGAAGCCGAGCAATCGCCATCATGAGATGTTCATCGGGAAATGTATCCTTGATCACCTCTTGTTGCCCTTTTTTGTCCACCTCATTCTCAATCCTCGAAAGGTGATCGGCTACAACATTTTCACATCCTTTCCGATCCTTGATTTCTAAATCGAATTCTTGCAAAAGTAGGATCCATCAAATGAGTCTTGGCTTGGCATCCTTTTTATCGAAAAGGTACCGGATGGTTGCGTGGTCGGTGTATACAATTGTTTTCGTGCCCACAAGATAGGCACGAAATTTGTCGAACCCATATACCACCGCTAGCATCTCCTTCTCTGTTGTTGTGTAGTGCGACTGGGTCGGGTCAATGTTTTTACTCGCGTAATATATCACCCGGAAGATTTGATCCCTCTTATGTCCTAAGACTACCCCGACTGCTGTATCACTAGCATCACACATGAGTTCAAAAGGTTGGTTCCAATCAGGTGATATCAAGACTGGTGCCGAAACCAACGCTTTCTTCAACACTTCGAAGGCCTGTAGACAAGAATCATCGAAAACATAAGCAGCATATTTTTCCAAAAGGTGAAACAAAGGCTTAGCAATTTTCGAAAAATCACGAATAAACCTTCAGTAAAAACCAGCATGGCCTAAAAAACTTCGGATTCCCTTCTCATTGAGTGGTGGTGGTAATCTTTCGATGGCAACCACCTTGGCTCGGTCTACCCCCTAACCCTATAGCTGAAACCTTATGCCCTAACACTATACCTTCTCTTACCATGAAGTGGCATTTTTCCCAATTTAATACAAGGTTAGTGTCTTCACAACGCTGCAAAACTAGAGACAAGTTAAGCAGACAATGATCAAATGATGCACCGAAAACAGAAAAATCATCCATGAATACTTCCATCACATTCTCGATCAACCTACTAAAAATAACCATCATGCATCGTTGGAAAGTGGCCGGTGCATTACATAAGCCAAAGGGCATTCTCCTAAACGCAAAGATGCCATATGGGCATACAAACGCCATTTTTTCTTGATCCTCCGGGGCAATCATAATTTGATTGTACCCGGAGTACCCATCCAAAAAACAATAATAATCATACCCGGCTAATCTATCCAACATTTGATCAAGAAATGGAAGTGGAAAATGATCTTTCCTAGTAGCCGCATTCAACTTCCGGTAGTCAATACAAACCCTCCAAGCGGTTATCAACCTAGTGGCTACTTCTTCTAAATCACTCACTTTAACTACCGTTATTCCTCCTTTCTTAGGCACGACTTGGGTAGGACTCACCCACTTGCTATCTGATATAGGAAAGACTATGCCATTATCAAGCCATTTCAAAACTTCTTTCCTCACCACCTCTTGCATAATTGGATTTAACCTACGCTGACTTTGCACACTAGGTTTATAGTTCTCTTCCATTAAAATTTTATGCATGCAAATAGCGGGGCTAATCCCCTTAAGATCCGAGATGGACCATCCAATAGCACTCTTGTGCTTTTTCAAGATTTCAATCAATTTCTCGCATTCACTCTCATTATGATATGCTGAAATTATAACCGGAAATTTCTTACCTTCATCAAGGTACTCATACCTCAAGTGGTCGGGGAGAGGTTTCAACTCAACATTGGGTCCCTCTTCTTCTTTGCCCTTAGATTCCTTTAGTCTGGTCGACTCCTCATCCTCCAATTTCAACCAAGAAATCTCCTCATTGCGTACCTCCTGCAAAGAATTCAATGCACTAACACTATCCAAAACATCAACACCATTAGCTTCGTGGTTAGCACATGCAAAAATGGAGTCGTGCAAACAAATCTCCAAAGAGTCAATTTCACTCGAAGCTAAAAGATTTCTTGTATCATTGGTATCTAACAAATCCAAAGCATTACATTCTTCTATGACATTAACCTCATCCTCATTGTGAAACCTCATTGCCTTATAAATTGAAAAAGTAACTTTATCATCATTCACACGTAAGGTGAGTTCCCCTTTTTGAACATCAATGAGGGCTCCACCCGTTGCTAGAAACGGGCGGCCCAAAATCAAAGGGACTTCCTTGTCCTCATTCATGTCCAAAACTACAAAATCCACCGGGATTATAAACTCACCTACCTTGATCAACACATCCTCCACTATACCTTTCGGATAGGTCAAAGACCTATCCGCCATTTGCAAAGCAATAGTGGTAGGTTTGATGGTTCCAATTTCCAATTTATTGAATATAGAAAGTAGCATGAGATTAATGCCTGCACCAAGATCACATAATGCTTTTTCAAATTTTTTATCCCCAATAATACAAGAAATTGTAAAGCTACCTGGATCCTTCCTCTTTTGAGGGATTCTTCTTTGAATTACGGCACTACACTCCTCGGTTAAGTTAACCGTCTCATAAGCCTTCAACCTCCTCTTCTTCGATATCACCTCCTTAAAAAAATTAGCATAATTAGGCATTTGTTGCAAAGCATCAATAAAAGGAATGTCAATATGCAATTTCTTGAAGATTTCAAAAAACTTAGCAAATTGGTTATCCAACTTTTTCTTTTGATAAGTTTGTGGAAATGGGAGGGGAGGGACATAAGTAAGAGGAATAGAGTTAGGAGTGGAGTTTGGCTTCACGGCCCCTTTTTCACTTGATTCTCCACAATCCTTGGGTTTGGTTTGCTCCTCTAAATGCTCTTTCTCAATCACTTGGTCACCTTCCACCGGTAGCTTTGGTCCTTCATACTCGGTTCCGCTCCTTAGTCGAATTCCTTGGCATTGTTCCTTTGGATTCTTCACTGTGTCACTCGAAAACTGCCCATTTTGGTGTTGGGGACTAATGGCTTGGGCTAACTGGCTCATTTGCAATTGCAAGCTTTTAATGTCGGCCCCATTCGTCACAATGCTCTTGTTGACATCAACTTGAAACTTCGCGAAAGAATTGTCCATTTGTGACATTCTTTCGTCCGTCCTTGAGATGAACGATGTCAAGAGTTCCTTTAAGCTTGGTTCCCTTCCTTCGTTTATTACCCCATTGGTGACGGAGAATCCGGGTGGTGGTTGGACCGAATTGTTGGGGTTGCCATAGGAAAGATTTTGATGCCTCTTTGATCCCGATTGGTAGTGACCCGATTGGTGTTGGTTGTGATTGAAGTTCGAATGTTGACCTTGCCCCGAATAGGGATATTGGTGTCCCCTTTGGTTTCCATAACCCCTTTGATGAATGAAGTTACAATCCTTGGGGTCTTCTTGTGCAACAACGGCCTTTGCACTTTGTTCCATTTGAACCGAAGAGGCGGCTTTGGTTAATGACTCCAATTGTTTTGACAAAGCCGCTATTTGAGTTGAAAGCGAAGAGTTTGCCTCTTTTTCCGCTACACTTGCAACCACCCTCGGTTTGTTCCTTTCGGTTGGCCATTGATATGAATTTGTGGCCATGTCCTCAATAATCGATGTTGCATCTCTCGCCGTTCTTGCCAACAATGCACCACCGACGGCTGCATCTATGATTTCTCTTGTAGACCCGAATAATCCGTTATAGAAGTAACAAATTTGCTCCTTGTCTTGCAACCCGTATTGGGGACACTTCCGGAGTAAGTCTTTAAAACGCTCCCAAGCTTCCCACAATGATTCAGAATCGAACTGTCGGAATTGCGTGATTTCTCCTCTCAATCTAATGGTCTTACTCGCCGGGAAGTACTTCTGAAGGAACCTCTGATAGAGACCGTCCCATGTTCGGATATCTTTGTTGGCGAGGGAGTTGTACCACAACTTTGCCTTATCTCTCAATGAGAATGAGAAAAGGCGGAGCTTAATTTGATCATGTGGGACTTGGTTGATTTGAATCATCCCACATACTTCCAAGAACGTTGACAAATGCAAATTCGGGTCTTCACTAGCTTGACCTCCAAACTAGTTCTGTTGAATGATGTTAATGAGTGCTGGCTTTAGTTCGAAATTCACTGCATTCACGGGCACTCTACCCATCCCAGCAAAATTCCGATTTGCTACCGGTCGTAGGAAGTCTTGTATAGTATCTTGTGGTGGCGGGTTAAGCACTTGCTCTCTCCAATTCCGGAGAGCATTCACCTCTTCTTGTTGTTTCCGCATCATCTCTATCATTTGATGATAGATGTTTGCTTGATCCAGCGGAATTCCCAGTGCATTCCTCTCAACTTGATTGAAGACTCTTGGGTCGTTATCTCCGGCTTCCATGCTTCTTTCTCTACTCCTTCTCCCTTGATTGTGTCTACAAGTTACCTCGATTTTCGGATCAATAGGTAGCAAGCCTTCCAATCCTTGTGACCTCAAGTGCATCCACACCTTGCACACCAATCAAAAAGAGATCCCGTAAGCTCAATTAATGATTAATCGACAATTAAAATAAACTAAACTAATAACAAAAAGAAAGTGTCTAGAGTATCACTAAATGCCTAGAACAACACTTTCAGGCTATTGTTACCGACTCCCCGGCAACAGCGCCAAAAACTTGACACACGCTTAGTTGTTGTAACTAAATCGAATAACCGCAAGTATACGGCGTCAAAGTAGCACTACGTGAGCACAAGGTCGATCCAACGAGGAATCGGCCCAATATCAGAAAGATGAAGTAATCCAAACATTTAAGTGGCTAACTAGATGATCGAGTAGTTGGTTTTGGTATTTTTAAACTCTAATTTAGATCAACAAGCAATTGAAACTAATAAGATAGACTAGAGAATAACCGATTAATAAGGGTAATCTAGGCTTAGATTTCAATTAGGGTAATTAGCAATTATTATCCCGATTAATTCAACCTTTAAACCGAATGCTACGTATTAGGAAACGATCACAAATTATATGCAAGATCCCCTCTCGGAGCAACTTACGTGTTGATTGTATAAGATTAATCACCGTCTCCGGTCGATTAATCAAATACAACTCTCAATCGGTCCCAAGATCAAAGTTCCCACAATTAACTCAAACCTCTCGGTTTTATTGCCTATTCTCTGGACACTCTTGCACGGTCTGTGCACGGTCGCACGGTCATGACCGTGCGCCTGTGCATGGCTGCCCCTGCCTTTTGCGCGCACGGGCCGTGCACGGTTTGTGAAGGCATGCACGGTTGTGACCGTGCACGGTCCAATTTTGGCCCGTTTCTTCATTCCTCGGGTTTTTTCTCGATTTCTTCGACTCAAATCTACTCGTCACCTCTTTGTACACTTTTTTACCTGCAAAATGCTTGAAAACGAGGTTTTCCAACAAGAGAAAGGAAATACGAAGAATATAACAAATGGGTGTTTAAAAACTACAAATGTATGTTAAAAACACATACTTTAAGCCTATTTTTCACCCTAAATAACCCATTTGTCAGTAGCCTTTTTTTAAGTGAGTGATACATAATATATACCATATATAATTGGTAATACCAAATTTATGATATTTTTTTAGGTGGATTAGGAATGTCTTATCTCAATTCTTGGAATTTAGGAATTACCTAGATATGCTGAGATTTACTACCAAATTTATGAAAATTTTCAAGGTGGATTAGGAATTTCGTATCTCAATTCCTGTAATTTAGGAATTATATAGATTGCTAAGATATTCTGAGATGTTCTGGTAGATCTTGACTAAATATAGCATAACAGTAAAATCGTTAATATATTATGTGATTTGAACTAAAATTGTAATTCGTAGATGTAACTTTGTCCTCTTTTTAAGTGAGTAATACATAATATGCACCACATATAATTGTTACTATCAAATTTATGGTATTTTCCAAGATGAACTATGAATGTCTTATCTCAATTTCTGGAATTTATAAATTTCAGATATATGCTAAGATTTCCTACCAAGTTTTTTGTATTTTCCAAGGTGGATTAGGAACTCATATCTTAATTCCTACAATTTAGGAATTACATACATATGCTAGGTGGATTGAGAACTCGTATCTTAATTCCTGCAATTTAGGAATTACATAGATATGTTGAGATATTCTAATGTGTTGGTAGAGTCTTTATTAAATATGGCAGAATATCTATGGAAAATAGGTGAAATCGTCAATATAACTGTGCGATTTGAACTAATTGCAGTTCCTAGATTTAGAAACTACATTTGGATGGAAAAATCTAGAACTTGCTATTTCTAGTTGGTTCCATTTTATTATTAAGTATGATTCATGATAATGCTAGATTTTCAAAATTCAACCATATCTGTTACTATGGTTCTATTAATGCAAATCTCTTTCGATTTTTTTTCTTTATTTAAAAGTTACTATTAAGTTTTTAATTTAATACTAAGAAAATTGTAAACTCACTTAAATATTTTATTTATTTATAATAATAATAATAATAATAATAATAATATATAATAAAATTATCAGCCTTATATTGTTTGAGGATATAAAATCGGGAGTTAATATTTTTTTGTCCAATTATCTTTCTTCCTCCTTACATGCGGTTTATTTACATTTAATATCTTTCATTATTACAAATTAAAACTACCAGTTAGACTTTTATAAATTTAGAATATTCAATTTTTTTACCTTTCAATATCACAAATAGAAACTCCCAATTTTATTCATAAATTGTGTTAATTCAATTATTTGAATGCATGATCTGATGATGCTGAATAGTTTAAGTGAAATTTTAAATACAAACTTGAAATTTGATTAATTTCTCCCCTTATTTCAGTGTGTATTACACAGATTGTAATCATTACATATGCATATAAGGATAAAAACAATGTCAAATATTTTGAATAATTATAGTTTTAAATCCATAGGTTGTAATAATTACATATGCATATAAGGATGTCAAATATATTTTTATTTTTATTTTTAAACATTTTTATATAAAATTAGAATGTGATATAATCCCAAAAATAATATTGTTTTGAATGGATTAAATTATTTTTAAAAGATTAAAATTATTTACTTTAATTTTACCTTTTTTTAATCTTAATATTTTTTGGATAATTTAAATTATTTGGTTTAAAAAAAGTTAATAAAAGATACATATTTGTTAGGTTACACTTTACAATAGAAAAAACCTTAGATATATTTGGTAAAGTGATTTGTTGACTGCATGAGTTTGCTTACTTTTACTTTTTTCTGTTTTGTGAAAAGAAAATTATGTTACCTACAAAAATAATAAGTCAATTATTGTTTACTTGAATATGACACGCTACTATAGTTTACCACTCATACTTAAATAACTAATATGTTTGTGACTTCTTATACTAATATTATGTTATTTAATATATATGGCTTTCAAATGATAATTATTCAAAATATTCGACATTGTTTGATGCCTATGTAATTATTGCAATTTATGTAATGCACTGCTGAAATAATAGAGAGATAAATGAACCAAATTTCAAGTTATATATAAAATTTTACATAAAATGTTCAGCATCATCAGATTATGGATTCAAATAATCGAATTTACATAATTTATGAAAATATAATTGGTAGTTATAGATTGTGATAATGAAAGTATTAAAAGTAAAATATAAAAAATTGAATAGCCAAAATTTATGAAAATCTAACATGTAGTTTCAATTTGTGATAATGGGGTACTAAATATAAAAAATAAATAAATAAAATAAAAAATAAAAACACATGTAATATGCAACGAGGAAGAAAGATAATTGGACAAAAATTATCAACTCTCGATTTTATATTCGTAAATAATATATAGGTTGATAATTTTATTATATATTATTATTTATAATAAAATACTCATCTCGTGCATTGCACGGGTGGAAGTTTGGCTCAGCAGTTGTAGCAACCTCGGGTTGGGCCACAATTTTCCTCAAACAATCACCTATCAACAATCATACACATCATCAATCAATCACAAATCACAATACTACTTTAATCATTAAACTAATCATCAATAACAACCTCTTACACACATCACATCATTTTTTATAATTTTAAATTATATCATACACTACAATCACTACTCAAACCACCCAATCAAATATCAATCAATCATTAATAACAATCTCTTATACACATCACATCACATTTTACAATTTAAAATTATATCCTACACTATAACCACTACCCCAACCACTCAAACAAACATCAATATTTAACACTCACAACCACTAACTTCAGCCACTATCCTCAGCCAACAGTACTCCAACCACCCCAACCCCAACCAAACATGCACTTAGTATAAGAAGCCACAAACATATTAGTTACTTAATTATATGAGTGGTAAACTATATTATCGTGTCATAATCAAATAAAAAAATAATTGACTTATTATTTTTGTAGGTAAAATAATTTTTCTTTTCACAAAATAGAAAAAAAATAATAAGAAAACTAATTCAATCACAAAATTACTTTGGCAAATATATTTAAGATTTTTTCAATTGTAAAGTGTAAACCTAACAAATTTGTATTTTTTTAATGATTTTTTTAAACCATATAATTTAAAAATATCCAAAAATTATTAAGATAGGTAAACTTATAGTTAATAATTTCAATCTTCTGAAAAATTTCAATCCGTTGAAAAAATATTATTTTTGAAATTATATATATCACATTTTACTTTTATTTATAAATGTTTTAAATCAAAATATATCATTTTTTTAGAAAATCAAAATTTATCGTTAAGGTCCTAAAAAAATATTTTATAATTAAAAATTCATATTTTAACTATAATATATGCATTGTAGATGTTAAATCGAAAATCGTCAAAAGAGGAATAATTTAATATATTTCTTATGAAAAATCGAGTTGAGACAAAAAAAATTATAATATCTTGAAATTTCGAATGCAAAAGATAAAAAAAAGTGGATGAGACACGTGTCTCCCCTTTTTAGAGTTTCTCCACGTATTTAAAAGTAGTTTTAAAAAATTAAAATAAAATAAAAATTCGGCGAAAAATTGTGGAAGTGACATGTGTTTATCCCTATTTTCATGCAATCTTTCTTTTAGTATTAAAGGTTGATTTCAATCCGTTGAAAAAATATTATTTTTTAAATTATATATATATATCACATTTTACTTTTATTTATAAATG
This sequence comes from Ajuga chamaepitys, assembly GCA_958295605.1. Taxonomy (NCBI): domain Eukaryota; kingdom Viridiplantae; phylum Streptophyta; class Magnoliopsida; order Lamiales; family Lamiaceae; genus Ajuga; species Ajuga chamaepitys. The sequence continues at coordinate 7,798,575 of OY282507.1, read as the reverse complement.
TTTTAAAATCAAAATATATCATTTTTTTAGTAAATCAAAATATATCGTTAAGATCCTAAAAAAATATTTTATAATTAAAAATTTATATTTTAACTATAATATATGCATTTTAGATATTAAATCGAAAATCGTCAAAAGAGGAATAATTTAATATATTTCTTATGACAAATCGAGTTGAGACAAAAAAAAAGTTATAATACCTTGAAATTTCGAAGGCAAAAGATAAAAAAAAAAAAAAAGCTAAAAGAAAAAGGAAAAAAATTGATTGCAGGAGAATCCGGTGGATGAGACACGTGTCTTCCCTTTTTAGAGTTTCTCCACGTATTTAAAAGTATTTTTAAAAAATTTAAATAAAATAAAAATTCGGAGAAATATTATGAAAGTGACATGTGTTTATCCCTATTTTCATGCAACCTTTCTTTTAGTATTAAAGGTTGATTATGTATATATATATGGCTGGTATAAGATGGGATGGGATGTTCTGTTGCTTGTCAGCAATCTCTTTCTTATATATTTATTGTTCATATAATTACAATTAATTTCTTTTACCTTAAAACTTCATTATTTTTTAATATTTTATTTTTATAATGAAAAAATGTCTATTATGTATTTTCATGTAGGGTAGGTATAATCACAATTTGTTTTATGTTTAGATTTTTTTTTTTATGTTTTATTCTTATTAAGAAAATTTGTGTATTATGAAAAAGAATTGTGACATTAATAATTTACTCTTTTTGTTAAATTTTAATTTTATTTATAAACTTTTCCTTTTTTCATTTTTATACGAAAAAATTATATATTATGATATGATAATTTGTATTTTCACCTAGGTACACTAGTAATTATATATCATTGCAATATTCTCTTTTAAACTTTTGTTGTTTAAAATGTGGTTTCATTTAGATTCGTTTGCTTAAGATTGGGCTCGATAAATTTAGTGGACCGAATCTCAATAAAGCACACTCATTAATTTCCTCAGTTAGGTTTGGCTCAGCACTCCCTAGTTTTAAGCAAACGGACCCCTAGGGTTACATTTTCTCCGTTATGTAATAAAATTACTATTATGTGAATCTGTATTTTGATGAGATTAGAATTGTTGAAAATTATACATGTTTATTTTGTATTACGTCAATAAAAATTACTAATCACACTTTTTTTGTTAAACGATTGTATTAATCCAGTGGCGGATCTACATGCAAGAATTGGGGTACAATATATTAGATAAATATATGGTAGGTGATATCATGGTTAAGTTTGATGGGGTCCCAGCGAATGGATACTTTGGTCATTCTTATCAGCATCCGATTTCAAGTCCAGCCCCTCATTTTGTGCTTATATTTTTACTATTACAATGAAAAAATCTTTCATTTATTATAGATTATAGATTTTTATAATGAAAACATTCTTTTTATATTACTTTTATAGATATTTATAATAAAGATATTGCCGTTCTCTTTCATTTATATCACATGTTTTATAATGAAATATTATCTTTTTCTTTTATTTATATTTAGATTCTTTTAGTGAAACGTCATTGATTAGTTCCACAAAAAATAATATTTATCTAATTGTTTATAAAATCATTAATATTATTGTGGTAAATTATTATTTTAGTCCCATAATATTTCAGAATAATGAAAATTTATTTCTAAAATATTCAATTAATTTACAATTTTTTTGAGTGACGTAATAATAGTTCTTGCAATAAATAAGAATTTGAAAAGAGATAAATTGAAAAAACTACAACTATTTTCTATCTATAAATTTTATGTTATATATGCATATATATGTACATAGTATATAAATTTAAATAATACAATAATTATATGGACTTAAAAATAATTTTCGTACCTCCAATCTCTAAATCCTGAATACGCCACTGATTAATCATACCACGGAACAAAAGAAATAAACACTTAGCTCCTATTTTACATTCATTACTTAATATGTAATCTAGATATGATAGTGGGAATTTTCTAATAAATACTTGATTAATTGAAATAACTATTTGTTCACTTCACTCTCTTTTTTTTTTAAAAAAAAAATATTAGGTTTCTTGTGGTAACATTCATAAAATATTTTTATTATTATTTTGAGCTCCATATTATTTTAGGATCTAATTATTTTTGGAGATCATATTCGATATTCAAGCCCAAGCCCATGATTTTACTTAGTGGCCAAGAAAATATTTTTCTAATCCAATTAAGAGTCCTATACCCTAAGAATATAATCTACATATATGGGATGGCAAAAACTTGGGTGCATAAGATGCACCATAGTGTTATTGTACATCTTGTGGGCCCCACCGGTTCGGCTCAAATAAATCGCGCGGTTCAGACCGGTTTGAACCGGCCAATTATTATTATATTAATATTTTTTTTGCGCGCATTTTATATAATTAGCGGCCTGTTTGTTGAACACTGAAAGCAAGTGGTCTAGTGGTATTTAATGCAGTCTTAAGTATCTCAACCTTGAGGTCAAGGGTTCAATTCCGTTTGCATCTTTTTTCCTTCTTCATTTTTTTTTCCTTTTCCTTCTTCTTTCTTTTGTTTTTTGCCCTTTAATTTTTTTATCTTTTAACCTGTGAGTCTAACATAAATATTGTACAATATACAAGAAAAATTAATCTAACCAAACCTATACTGTCATACATCATAATATACACCTTATCGAAATATTAAATATACTGTGAGTATTGTAAGTTGGAAAAAATAAATATTTCGCAGTATGAAATAAAAATTAACTAAAACAACATATACTGTCAGGCATCACAACATATACTATATCGAAATATTAAATATACTGTGAGTATTGTAAGTTGGAAAAAAAAATTCGCAATATAAAACAAAAATTAACTAAAAACAACGTATATTGTCAAGCATCATAACGTATACTGTATCGAAATATTAAATATACTGTGAGTATTGTAAGTTGGAAAAAATAAATATTTTGCAGTATAAAACAAAACTTAACTAAAACAACGTATAATGTCATGCAACATAACGTATACTACATCGAAATATTAGATATACTGTTAGGCATGTATGAAACAAAATTAACTAAAACAACATATACTGTCAGGCATCACAACATATACTGTATCGAAATATCAAATATACTGTGAGTATTGTAAGTTGGAAAAAAAAAAATTCGCAATATAAAACAAAAATTAACTAAAAACAACGTATACTGTCAGGCATCATAACGTATACTGTATCGAAATATTAAATATACTGTGAGTATTGAATATAAATTTGAATATACTGCTGGTGAAAAATAAAAAGGTGTTGTTCATATACTCTCAGGATTTATAACATATACTATGCTCGGAATTTGAATATACTGTTGGTGACAAATAAAAAGGTGTTGTTAAGATTCGAACCCACGCACTGAAGGGTAAAATGCCGCGCCTTTGCCAACTAAGCTAGCGCCTATTTTGTGATTCCAAACACACCTTAATATATATAGATTGAGCGCACAAATTATAAGTGGGGCCCACAAGGTGTATAATAACACTAATGTGCATAAGATGCACATGAGTGTCACTCATATGGGATTACCTCATAAATCAAAATCACACTCAAATAATCTGATTTTCACTCAAAATTTTCGTCCACACTATTTTAGAGACTTCTATTGTGCCACTTTCATCTTCAATCGCTCTTCCTCCGAATAGATAGGTATTCCGTTTTAAATTGTGTTCCCCTGCCTAAATATTTCCAAACATTATGAAATTTTTACTATGTCGTGTGTGTTTATACCTATGATGTTCTGTAAAAATTTCAACCCCATTGAAAGTATTTTTTATTTTATATGATTTTTATACCACCTCGTGGCAGAACCTGAAAATCTCTCTATTCCGATTTATAAAATTTGATTTATGTATTTATACTTCTTCAAAAAATTTGATTTTTGGTATGTTGTCCATATATGTGTTTCTATCATTTAGTTAAATTTCAAAGGTATCCAACTAGCAGTTTTTTTTTATTTATAAAGGTTTTACTATTGCTGGGCAGAATTCTCAGTTTCAACAAATTCGAATTCAAAAATTCAGAATCCATTGTTATACTTCTTGAAAATTCCGAAATTTTAATATGATTGTTTTACATATGTACTTTATCTACTGGTCAATTTTCAGAGTTTTATCCCTTGTATTTTATAAAATGAAAATTATTTATTCATTACTACATAGCAAATCCATTCCTATAACTTCTCAATTTCTTTCAAAATGTACTAAAGTCTCTATCAAGCCCTAAATTTCTAATTTCCTCCTAATTTTAAAATCACATATATATTGATGATAAAATAGGTTCATGTGTGTCTAAGTGAAATGAAGAACGAGACTACGAAAAGACTATGGACAATAGGAGCATACATCTACATACAAGGTTATTTTCAAGGTGGGGATTATTTCTACTCTATGGGCTATGTTTGCCTATTTTAAATGCCATATAGTAATTTTAATTGTCTAAGCGCAACATTCCATAGGCAACAGGCAATAGGCTATGTATTATGCTATGCTAGGCTTTGTGCTTTGCTTGCTAGTTAACAGGCAACAAGTTAATTACATTCTATGCTATGCTACGCTACGCTATGCTATGCTCAACGGGCTACAGGGTTATGCTATGTTATGTGCGGTGCTATGCTAACAACTATTTTACAATGTGTTGTATGCATTCATTAATTAATGCATGATTTGTATTTAAGATTGACAAACATGTCCCCACTGAGCTTGTGGTTTGCTCATCCCATCCAACATTTTAGTTTCTACAGGTCATTGGAGTTGGGTCGTGGTTCGAGGAGGCGGTGGATGATATGGTCAAAAAGGTTCTCAAAACTCTTATCTATTCGAGTCAAAGTTTTATTGGTGTAAAAAAAAGATTTCTATTGATGTTCTAGTGTAAAATATTTTGAGTCAACTTATGTAATTTTATTCAAAGTACGCTTCCGCCAATATTCTATTTAAAATGTTTCAAATTGGTTATTTTCAAAAGATATGTTATTTTTTTCTTTCAAATATGTCTTTCAATGTTAAAAAATATTTTGCAAGTTTAAAAGAATTAATGTTTTTCACATCCCTTCAAAAGAAATTGTCTTTTATTTAAAGCTACGAAAATCGGGATGTGACACTTGTGCACGAGTAAGATCCGTGTAAATTGAACCATAAGTAAAAAAAAAAAAAATTATTGTTTATATCTAAAGGTATTTTATGTTCTGAATAAAATGTATCATGATGAAAATGTATTAATATTTATGCTTAAATGTATTACTTGTTCTAGGTAAATGTATTATAATATATTTACTTAAAACAAGTAATACTTTTAAGGGAAATATACATTTTAAGGTCCTTAAAGTATGAATATTTGTTTCAAATGGTCCTTGAAGTATCACTTTGTTTTAATTGGTCCTTGATGTTCCAAATTTTAGATTCAAGTAGCCTGAAGTATTTTTTTTGTTTCAATTGGTCCATTATGTTTTAAAATTATTTCAATTGGTCTTTGAACTATTCCAAATGTCTATCTTAAGACCCTCTAGAAAGGAAAAAATACATAAAACATATGAAATCACCGATTTAATTCAAAATGATATTATAACATATCTTTTGTTAAATAATTATTGTGTATTTTCATTATGATATTTTTATCCATAAACAAAGGTAGATTATACTAGAATATAGATTTGAGCGAAAGTTCGAGATTATAATTTTTCAATTTCATCCAAACTTTGAGAAATATTTTATGATACTTTAATTTTAGTTAGAAATTCTCTAATTTGATCTAAATATTTTGAACTATGGTTATCTTTAATTTAAAGTCCTTTAGTTGATAATGATCAATTTTACTTTCAATTCAAGATCAACAGATTTCAAAATATCTAGATCAAATTAGCGCGTTTCTAACTAAAATTAAAGTATTACAAAATATTTCTCAAAGTTTGGATGAAATTCTTAAAAAATTATAATCTCAAACTTTTGTTCAAATCTATATTTTAGTATAATTCACCTTCGTTTATGTGTAAAAATATCATAATAAAAAATTACACAATATTTATTTAATAGAAGATATGTTATAATATCATGTTAAATTAGATCGGTGATTTCACATATTTTATGTTTTTACTTCTAGGGGCCTTAAGATAGACTTTTGTAATAGTTTAATGACCAATTAAAATAATTTTAAAACATAAGAGACCAATTGAAACAAATACTTTAGGGACTAACTGAATCAAAATTTTAATATTTCAAGGATCAATTAAAACAAATGATACTTTAAGAATCATTTAAAACAAACATTAATACTTTAAGGACCTTAACATATATATTGTCTACTTTTAAATATAAGTAATACTCAATCTGAATTGCAACATACTTGTGTAGAGGAGACTTGGCAAAAAAATATCGTTGGCTAAGAATCCTGAAAAGGATAAATTGAGTTCTTCAATATGACGTCATAAAATCCAGCTCAACTTCACTGAGCTTTGTCAAACTCCGACAAAATTATGAACCGTCGCTGCTTATTATTATTATTATTATTATTATTATTATTATTATTATTATAAATGTGGATCTTAAAATTTTATATAAATTGAAATGTTTACAACTAATTTATAAATATTAAATTATATACAATATGTCGGACAATATTAATTACATAATTTCATAATTTCACCACTACCATTATCTTAAATCAAATCAATCATTTTTTAAAATAAAGAATAAGTGAAATTTTTAAAATAAAAGAAAAGAAAAGACATCGAAGAAGAAAAGAAAACATCAATAATTGACAGCTGGAATCCAGTCACAAAAAATATTTTAAACTTCGTCGCTCACCTGGATTTTTCACCATAACAGGCCTGCAACAATCAACAAAGTATGCTCTGCTCTCGTCTCTATGTTTTTCCTCTTACTAATCTGATTGTTTTTTTCTACTTGTGCTCGCATGTCCAAAAACCTGAAAATCACTTCAACAAACTCAGTCACCACTCGAAGAACTCGAGAACCGCTTCAACCAAACTCCATAGCAATAAGAATTGCAAGTACATTCACAAATAGAAACGATTCCGAATTTAATTTCCATCACAAAACACAATATTGAAGAATCTCGAAATGATATCGATATTCTTCAGGTATCTCAATCGAAAAATGACAAAATACAATTAAACCCAATTTCCTTTTGGGTAACGTAGAAATTCGGAGATTTCACCATATATATGGGGACATTTTCATCTTTGCTTAACACATCCTTAATCAAAGTAAGGGTTGTAATATTACTTGACCTAAACATTGTAATAAGGAGCTATAAAAATAGAAATGCGAGTACATAAAAAATAGTGATGAATGAACAATGTAGTACCTTGGAAAAAAGAAAAGAATGATTTAAAAGTGTAGGAATATAAATACTACATGAAAACGTGATTCCCGTACCGAAGCATAATTGGAGAAAAGAAAAAAAAGACAAGAAAAGGGGAAAACGGACAAAGGTAAAGGAATCGCCGTCAGTTTGACAACAACAGCTTCTGAATACACTGGGAATTGAGACCCAAACTGAGATTCCAATTCCATTGTCCGCTTTCAAGACAGTAACTCACCTCGTGACATGACACCCCACCCCCCGAAATTCACGACATTTTCTCACACATTTCTACTCCATAAATACTCCTTATTATTCGCTCATATCTCCCAATTCTGGCCCTCTCCTCCTGTGGCGCCCCGAAACTGTCATCTATGCATAAATTTCGATCCATCACAATTCAGTGAACTCAAGGTGAATTTCCAATTGCTTATAATCTTACGGCATTGATCACTTGTACATTACTTTCTTTTACTCGACGTAACTATGGTGATTCGGAACCTCTTCAATTGATCTGGTTGTGTTGAGGATTTTGATTACGGATGATATACTGACAATTTTATATCTAGTTGTTTTACTTGATCATCTATCTGTGTTAGTAATCTTCGTCTAGGTCCTGCCTAGGTGCTAGGTTGTCTTTGGCTCCATTTGCTTTTTAACCGATTTGGCGCCATTGGTGACTATTTTGTGATTTATGAGAGTAACATAGAAATCAATTTCCTGCCGTATTTGTTTGGGTGTCTAATTGTTGAAATTACTGGAATTGGAGAAGAAGTACTTGGAAAATTTAATGATTAACTGAAGGATATGGACAGATAAATGAGATGGTAAACGAAATCCAGTTGAAGAAAATCAGCTTTCTTTCCTTCAACTGGATTTTTCTTCATAGGATACGACATTTGTGAGTAAAATGTGGTTGTTGTTATGTTTTAGATCTATGATCAATTGATATGGCTGCAGATATCTTGGTTTAAGGGGCACGCCTCATGTCTGACTAGTACATTGGTGTTTTCTCTATAAATTGGCATGATGAAATCCGTGCTGTGAAAGTTCTTGTTAATCGCGAAAAATTAGTACAATATTTTGGCTTTCTTTTGAAGAATGTGCTATGTTTTCTCTATAGAGTAAGAATATGCAGAATCTTGTGTTTCTTGATTCTCCTCTTCATTCAACAGATATTCTTCTCGGTGTTTTTGGGGCCTCATTTATTGTTGTACATTCAGCATGATTACATACGAGCAAGATCCTGACGTTGTACGCTGGGGGCTTCAGCTTTTTGACGGCGACCCATATGCTAATTGTGGATATTGTGGTTCCGTTGCACAACATAATGCTGACTGCTATTCGGGGAATTACATAAAAGGATATCAGTACGACGCAGACTGCAGTTACACCGGAGACCCGAACCTTAACATAAACTGTCTTCAAGAAGGACTATCACAGCTTTCAGTAAATGAACCAGTCAAGCCTTTCCAAGACGGAGTTGAACACCTGCAGACGCCATTTTGTTCTCAGGATTGGTTTCCGCATACACTTGGTAACTACAGCTACGTTGTTGATGGTATGGAGATTCCGGGCAGATCTTTGTCTAGTTTTAAATTACTTAATTTGATGGATCATAATAAGTTTCTTTATGACTTGTAGGAAATGATAATCATCATGAAGAAGAAACTGATTTTGGAAATTCTGCTTCGTGTTCTAGCCCAGGAGATCAATCGTACTGTGGAGATGAGTGGTCACATTCACTAGATCTAATGGATGAGTATTCTTTTGATGGGGAAGTGGGCAAAAGATTGAATCAGATGGTTCCTATTCCCGTAAGTGTACTCTTTTTATTTAGTAGAAAGTAGAAAGCAGAAAGGGATTTATATGATATTCCACGCCTACCCTTGACAAAAGAGAGATTTTCTTATATGATTCTACTTATCTTGATGCTTATTGTATATTAAATGCTTGGTCTTATGAGTTATATGTCTTAGCCTATCATGTGATAGAGGCGTGTACATAAAGCAGGTCACTTTTCTCGTCATCTTGAGGCTTTTAACTGTTTAACTCGGTCATATAGATTTCTTGGATTGAAATGAAGCAAAACAGCAGATTGCTAAGTTCTTCCTGCTTGTGTTTAAGCTTCTGTAGGTAGTAAAAGGTTTTGGGTTGTTCTCCGTTTACATGATTATTTCCAATTGCATACATACACGTAATGCATTCTGTAAATGATAATTAAAATGACCTAACAGGATGGAATTGTGCTGATCGCATGCAATAAATGCCACACGATCTAACCTCTAGTCTTGTCTTGTCTTGTCAACATCTTCCGGGATTTTTCCCCATCAGTCTACTTGAATTGTTGTCGTATATTATTAAACACCTCTGCTTGCTGGACTGCACCAGAATAAAAATAATGAGTACAGGCATTAATATTGGTTTAAACCGGTGGTTTATTTTGCAGCATATTCCAAAAATTAATGGTGAAATACCGTCATTAGATGAAGCAACTTTAGATCATCAAAGGCTTCTGGACAGGTATTAAAGACTTGTCTATTTACGCAAATTCTTACGTAAAAGTATGTAATATACTTTTATAAGCGATTAATGGGTCAAAATCTTGATACGAACTTCAGAGGTTTCTCTAGTTTTGGCTGCAGGGTTTGGATAGAAGATTTTTTCCACACATGTTAATCTTTTTTTTCCTTGGTTTTCTCAGATGAAAGAAAGTACCATTAGATATTCTATTAATGTATGTGTACTCGATTACTTTTTTAGTCTTGGTGGGTGATTTACTAGATAGCAACATCACCAATATAGATGTTTTGTTGCTATACCCTGATTTTAGTAACATAATCTTTTCAAACAAAAAATAGTAAATATGATTCTAATCATTAATGTCGCATAATTATGCTTTTCTGTCTCAAATATCAACCCGGGTAATGTTATCCTTTGTAGATTACAGGTGTACGAGCTGGTAGAATTCAAGGTTCAAGGTGATGGTAACTGCCAGGTCAGTTTTGAATACCCTTTTGCAGCATTTTGTTTTGGTTTTCTGTCACATTTTCAGCTCTTGGTACGCATAGAAAATAAGTTACATGGCGAAGATTCTTCAGTAGATATTTTGAGTGGGCTTTCCCCGGGTAAAATGTAGATTGTATTAACACACTCATTAATGCAAGATCAAATTTCTTTGAGTTTTTACAAATACCAAACTTCTTTACAATTCTCTTAACTATTTTCGTGACGAAAAATTATGTATGTGTTAAGTAATTTAGCAGAGTTCAAAACCATGAATTTATAACCATGTATGTGAATATATATTTGATAATTATGATGAAAGCTTAGTACTCTATTAGTTTTATTTGATGATTACTTTGTTTTCTGATAGAGTAAAGAACTGATTTTTAGGGTAAAAAGAGAGTATATATATTAGATAAACAAGGAGGAACATGGGGAATAATCCCGTCAGCTGAAGCTGCCCAAGCCAAAGGACGATATAATGAAACTAATTTTCTGCCAGATGCTAATGTGCATCCCATCTCCTTATTTATATAATAACAATCATAGCATCCCTAATATTTTGCCCTTATATTCGCTAGTAATATAAATCGGTGGTAATTATATTTGTTCCAAAAATTAGCTCCGTCAAATCCTCCAAATCAGCCTATTAATATGCTAATAATAATAATCCTGTAATTGTTCCAAAATTAGCTCTACCATTTTTTAGGATAAAATCTAGCTCTGACTAGATTTTAGGTTTTTTCAGTTTCGAGCTTTGTCAGACCAATTTTACCGTTCTCCTGAGCATCACAAATTTGTCCGACAGCAGATTGTAAATCAGGTTAGCACATACATATTACATGTGTTTCCCTTTCCTTAAGGTTTCAGCTTAATTTTGCTTGGACTTATGTTTCATCTGCCAACAATTTGGAGTCTAGCTTAGGTCTTGCCCAGAGATATATGAGGGATATGTACCCATGGCTTATGAACACTATTTGACGAAGATGTCCAAGTATATCTCCACACTTTAATCTTTGGCAAAACTCTAGTGAGACGGTCTTACTGTAAGATGGACAATTAAATGAGTTAAGTATGATCAATTATGTTGACCGTGTTGATCATCTTCAACACATATTCGAATATTGCCCATATGTCTTACCCTAACACCGTCTTACAGGAGATCATCTGTTTATCTTTGATGACTTCGTGTCTGTGTTTGACTGACTTCTGATATTTATGCGATGGTCGGTAGGAGCGGAGAGTGGGGAGATCATGTCACGTTGCAAGCTGCTGCTGATTCGGTATGCTTTTTCTTGCATCCTCTACCCTTTTTCCTGTGACTTTTTTGTTCTTCCTTTTTTAAATACCAGACTAATTTTTATACAATAACTGAGCCATTGGTTACAATTTGGGTCTTTAAACGAGCAATTTAATGCAGAGCTAACTTCTTTCTTGACTTGGTGCAGTACGGAATAAAAATATTTGTCATAACGTCATTTAAGGACACCTGTTACATCGAGATTCTACCAAGCATTCAAAAGTCTGAACGAGGTAAATTGTTACATGAATATCATAATCTCCGTGACTTGATGAAATGAGCTTATATTAATCCGGTCTCATGATACTGAACAGATATGTAATCTCTTCTGCAGTTATTTTCTTGAGTTTCTGGGCCGAGGTTCATTACAACTCAATATATCCTGCAGGAGGTAATGACTCACAAAGTGTTTGACTTCAAATTGAACTACTTCCACATAGATCATTTAAGAGCATATTGACCAGCGAGATAGAGTGTGTTCTTGCTGATCTTCGTTGTAGCATGCAAGCATGCTATCTGAAAAATCATTTTTTGTTTGAATCGTGAATAACTGAAGTTTCTAAATTCAGTTCTCCCTAGAGGTAGTAAAACACTCTCACTGCATTATATTTTCCAGATTGCCCCACATTTCGAACGAAAAAGAAGAAGAGGTGGCAGGCGCCTCAACACGAACATATCGAATTACCAGATGATTATAACTGTTGGACTGGTAATTAATATACATTTAAAATCACTTCAATTCTTTCTCAAGTTACCTGATCCTGAGTCTCCCGTCTGCAGACGACAAGCTTTGATGCAATAGACAACCTGCAACCTCGACAATTCACCCGCCAATGCTACTAGATCTGATTCTTTCCTAACAAATTATATCTTCCGGAACATTAAAATTTCTCTCCCGCCGAGGACATTTTTGCCTCATCGACGTTTTATGCTCAGATTGTTTGGATCCATGAAATCTCTGTAGTGTGGTCATGCAGCTAGCTTCCGTAGTAACTCGTTGAGGGTAGAGATGAGGAATTCAGTCTCAGTGACTTGTTCGTTTCTAATTTCCCAATAAGGACATTCCTGTAGTCATTCTAGTGCTATTTGTTTGCTTTACTATGCAGGGGCCTTGAGGTCCATGTACTTGTAAAGTTTGTTTTCATAGATTCTGCGCGATGTTTGCATTGTATTTAGTCCTCGTTAGGCGACTATTTGAGATTATCGACTCCATTTCGTATTTTATCTTGTTATTTACAAGAACTACTACATGCGACATTATTGATTAATACATGGCGTCTACTAAAAACCATGAAGCACAAGATGAAATATTAAATAGAATAGAGAATCTGACATTCCGAACTGCTATGTAATCAACCATGAGTTTTTTTTAGTTATTTTGGACCTATATTTAACAATGTCAACAATGTGGAGGTTTGATTACTTGTGAAGTTATTTACTGAATTTTTCAATCCCATTGATTCTGCTTTCTAGTAATTAATTGACAACAATTTATTTGATTTCACTGGTTTAGAGAAAAAAGAGATTTAATGCCTAGCTCCTGGATCAAAGTAGATTGTGATGTTCCAAATTTACTTGGACACCTTGTTTTGGACGAGATTTTTTGCTGCTAATATTTATGAATGTGGTTCCTATCTAAAAAAAAGTATATTGGAAATTTTGGTCATGCTTTGTTCTAACATAAAATGTTGTAAGTAGTGAGTCCTATTAAATTAAAAGGTTAAATATTTAAATCAACATGTACTATTCGGATTTTGACACTTCAGCACCTTAAATCAACATGAGTATACGATTTTGATAAGTTGCAAACCCCGACCATTTTTTCTAGCCAAATGTCACTCACGTGACTCTCACATGCTTAATTGGGGCTTTGCTGATATTATATTGATCTCTGGGGTAATTTTGTAAAAAATAAAATCTAAACACAAGGACCTAAATTTAATAACACCAAAAGATAATTTCTTACCCTAATATCACCTCTCTCCGTAAAAAAAGTGAAAGGAAAAATAACCCTCTCATTCGCGAAACAAATTGGTGCCTGTTTTAAAAAACCCTAACCCCCATTCTCTTTCCGGCCAACCTCCACCAACTCGTCGTCGTCTGTTGCTTGCAATCCCTTGAATGGTGTGGGTTGTAAGAGACACAAAGCAGTGCAAGCTTCGCGAAGATCAGCCTACACCCGACTATGGTAAGTTCAATTCCGTTTTTATAGTTTTCTCGTCATAAATGGTTGTCAAAATCGCGTTTGGGGCTTCTCTTTGTGGGTTTCATTTCTATTTCAGTGGGTTTTTGTCTCTCTTAGGGTTTCCAGTCGAAATGGGTCTTGTTCGTAAAGCATTCTTGACAGCATTTGTTATGAGTTTTTAAAATCGACCAATTTAGTGTTTATATTGTACTGATGTGGGCCTGTGTGCCTGTGATATTCGTATAATTTGTGTTTTAGAACTGTGGTTTGTTTGATATTGAATGGGGCGGCTTGTTTTGGGCAGCTTTAATGTGATAAGTGTGGTGTACAATGTTCTGGTTGTGGGCCTGTGTGCCTTGTAGTTTAAATGCCTTTTTTTTGCTACCGAGTGGGGCGTGTGTGCCCATATTTGTATATATTATTAAATGTTTAAGACAGTGAATTCTTAATAATAGTTGTATTGGTTGTTGTGGCATTATCTATTAAAAGGGACTAATTTATTGTTTTATTAGTTGTATTGATGTGGGCCTGTGTGCCTTGAATTTGATGATGTGTGCTATTGGGAATTGTTTAATGCCTATTTAATGCTATTGTTCATTATTTCCCGGTGATAATTCTGAAAAATTTACAATTATGTTACATCATAGTGGGACATTTCATGAGTCGGGTTTGCTGTGCTATGTGGGCGGTAGTATATCCTACATAGATCACTGTGACCCCGATGAAATATCCCTATTGGAATTGAATGAAATGATTAAAGTGATAGGTTTAGAGGGGCTAGTACGTTAATAAGAATGGGTCTAATAATTGTAGTTCATTGTGTCCCATAGACAGTGATGTTGAGGCAATGCTTTTGGGTGGGTTTGTAGGTCCTGATAGGTTGGTGAGGGTTTATGTAGCACATGTAAGAGTTAGTGGTCATGAAAGTGCTTTTGGAAAGGATAACATAGGAGCTAAGGCATCTCATAGTGTGAGGGAAAATAGTAATCAAGTAGTGCTTTTCGACGGTGACAAGAGGAATGAACCAAACATCCCTCCGGATTTCACCAACAACGAGTTCTTAGATGATAACCTTAGTGATGACAATGGGGGGAATGATGAGAGGCAGTCTATGAGGATTCCAAATGTTCGGATAGGCTGGTTGATAGTGAATTCGAACTTTCTAACGATGATGACTTAATCTTCGAGGATAATGTAGACGAGGAAGCTAAGTGGGGTAGGTTGAAGGGTAAAGAGGATAATATTGACGAGGCTAGTACTAGCAAGAACCCTAAAAAGAAGTCAACCCATAAGGGCAATCCAATGTTTAAGAAACCTAGAAAGGGAATCAAACAGCCTGAATTCTTCGTTAGACAATGTTTTGAAAACATTATCTTGTTTAGGAAGGCTTTGAGACTTCATTCTATTCGGGGAGGGAGCTTCAATTCACCATAAATCACTTTGATAAAGTCCAGGCTAGATGTAGCCACAAGAAATGTCCTTGGGTAATATTTGCTTCTAAAATGGGTAGCGAAAATATGATTCAGGTGAAAACATTGTGTGACACCCACAAATGTCCTAGGGTCCAGTGGGTTAAACATGCAAATTCTAAGCTCATTGCCGCCATCTATAGAGACTAGTTAGAGACACGTGCGTTGCACGTGATATATATAATTAACTCAAAGTTACTAATATGTTTTTTACTTTAAATAATCTTATAAAATTATATAGTATATATGTCAGGATAAAAAATACTTCTTATTCCATAGGTTTCTAATGATTAAAAATATATACTCCTTAATATATATGGATCTTGTACCAATGCGTTGTATAATATGATTGAATACTTTCAATGCTTGATTTTAATAAACAAAAATACAGTAAGTGAAAATTAAATTCAAAGAGATTTTTTTAACAAAAGTAAAACAACAATGATATTGTTTATAATAACCTCATTTGTTCTATAAATTTAAAAAAAAACTAACTTTTTTAAATTTGTGGAGTGTCTTGAAAAAACAGTCAAGTTTTCAAGATGTCCATGTATTGTTTTATTAGTCAATGTATATATTAAAATTTCAATTTTATAAATAAGTCAATAAACGAATATAAATTCGAATAACTAATCAGAGTTCACAGTTATAGAAAGTAGTACATTCATCTAATTGACAAAAATATTAAAAAATTATACTTCTCTCAAAAATAACTCTTTTTTGGGGATGGAGGAGTATATGTTAGTCTTTTTTGCTTTTTTTTTTTTTTTTTTGTTTTACTTTTGTTAAAAGTTATGTCATATATTTTTATATGTATAAGGATAAAATGATCGCACATATGCTTACTTCATGTATACAATCCATTATTTCTTTCAATGATTTTAAATAAAAAAAATAAAAAGTTATAGTTTTGAAGAGTCATAAATTAATATATATATATATATATATATATATTTCAAATTATCCCATTAACAATCATATAAGTCGTACCACATCACCTTTAAACTAAAGGTTATTTAATGTAAATGCAAAATATATATCAAATATATATACATGAGAATGTGAATTATATCTCTTTCTGTTTTCTAATATATGTTACTTGAAATCGTGAATTAATACTTTTCAAGTAATTATATATCAATAATTATAGATAGTGTTAGTTAACTTTCTTATTGAGATGTATATCAAATGAAAATATATGTACGCATTGTTTTATCATGAATCAATAAAGAAGTTTCATAAAGATCGAGCTAAATTACTTTACTTTCTAAATTTATTGTCTCTTCTAAATTTTGAGCTTTTGTAGAAATTAAAAAGATATAATTAGGGAAGATTTCAAACTTCTAACTTACTCTCTAAGTAAAACCCACTCTGTTAACAAGAGTTAGCTAGTCGTTTGAACTAACTTTTATCTAATTTATTGTTAACAATTACTATTCACATGTTAAGAGGAAGTAGATAAGTAGAACTTAGTTATCAATATATATTACTCCCTCCGTCCCAGCTAACTTGTCACACTTTTCATTTCGATCAGTCCCACTTAACTTTGCACACACTTAAAAATGAAATTTCGTTCTCTCACAATCTCCACCCTCAAAATCTCCACGCTCAATCTCCACCTTTAAAAGAGTCAAAGAAAAAGCAAAATCTATTTTTTCTTAACATCCTTGCTCGGTCAACTATGACAAGTTAACTGGGACGGAGGGAGTACTTATTATAAAAAAATATACATCAAGAATATTCTCACTTGAGTTTGAAATTTCACTTTTAGAAATATAAACAAAGATTGGGTATGTAAATAAGTCATGCATTGTTTGCATAGTTATATAATATATTCTGATCCAGTGAATATACTACAAAAAGTTATTTAAATTAGTAATGAAATATAGTTATGAATAACAGGCTGAAGAGTACTCTTATATATATATATATATATATATATATATATTAAAATATTTACTTTATAAGATATTAAAAGATATTCTGGGGATTTTAAATTTGTTTGTAAATCGCGTACAACCTTTTTAATTTTTTTCTACATGATTATTCATATTCACATTTTTTACCAATATTATATACTCCCTCCGTCCCAAGCTAATTGTCCTACCTTGGCCTGGCACGGAGACTAAGAAAAAACAGATTTTGTGGAATCTTTGACTTTTTCAAAGGTAGAGATTGAATGTGGAGAATTTGATAGTGGAGATTATGGGAGAATTTGCCATTTATGGGGTAGGACAATTAACTTGGGACAAACAAATAAGGCAAGTAGAACAATTAGGCCAGGACAGAGGGAGTATGTGATAAAAAAGATATGCTAAAAATTAAAATTGAAATAATACTAAAATATAGGGCGTGAAATGTCATTGGATAAAATCGTCGTTTGATAGGAATACAAATTTTAGATAATAATTCTCTTATTCTAATTTTTACGAATGTCTGACCAGCTGCTTATCTTAAAATTATTTTTTATTATTTAGCATAAAAACATAATGCATGATATTTTTTCTTTGCATCGTAAGCATATGTTTTTTCGTCAAAAATATTATATTAGAATTACCTTGTAATATATCCTAAAAGTTATATCCATGATCTTATTGTAGTTTTCTTCCAATTTACTCCACATGATATATTGAATTTGCATATAGTTTTTTTTAAAAAAAAAAATTCATGTCAAACAATGCATTAAAGCTAAATATATATTATGAAAATTTAATAAATTATAAATTTTATACTACATTACACAAGTTTAATTAATTCCATATCTAAAAAATAAAATATAAACTTATTGCATTTGATTAGAAGTTTTAGATTTAAAAACAATACAAATAAGCAACATAAAACTTAGGGGATGATATTATTAATTTTTTGCAATAAATACATATTAAAAATATGGTAAATTATGTAGTTGTCCTTGCACATTCCTCATAAATAATGTATAATAGAAGGGTATTTTGGACACTACATTATTTTGTAAGAAACACCCATATTTTTTAAGTTAGGGAGATAAGATCTATACTGATCCTAAGTGGCCCATCGATTCTATGATTTCTTGGATTAACAAAGATCTGAATATCATTGTTAATCCCTCTATCTGTTATAGGGCAAAGAGGTTAGTAAAAATAAGGGAAGTATTTGTGAGGCCAATGAGTAGGTACTTTTGTGGTCATATGCAGAAGAGCTGACGACCACTAATCCTGGGACTACTGTGAAAATTAAGTGTAAGCAAACTCTGTAGGGGTTTTTCTTCAAGAGGTTGTATATGTGTTGGACTGCTTTAAAAGAGGGGATTTTTGGAGGGTTGTAGGCCTATAATCTTCCTTGATGGCTATCATCTGAAGACAACCGCTGGGGGGATTCTGCTTAGTACGGTCGGTGTTGATGGGAACAATAGCGTATATCCTTTTGCGTATGCCGTTGTTGAAAAAGAAAAGAAGAAAACCTGGTCGTGGTTTATTAAGCTTCTGATGGAGGATTTAGGCATTCAGAACCTGTTGCCTAGACTATCATGTCGGATAAGCAGAAAGGCCTCATAGATGTCGTAGAAACCCTTATGATTGGTTGTGAGCATCGATTTTGTGTGCCCATATGAAAATTTCAAACAACATCATAGGAGTTTGGCACTTAAAAATTAGTTGTGGAAGGCAGCCAGAGCCTCAAGGATGTGTGACTTGGATCAGGCCATGGGGAAAATTAGACAATTGGACAAAGAGGCGTTTCAGTGGCTAGTTGCTAAGCCACCGCGACACTGGTCTATGAGCTATTTAGGAACCGTGTGTGTTTGTGGTAAGGTTGAGAATAACATGTCCGAGAGCTTCAATGCTATAGGCGAGGTCGAAACTAATTACTTCCATGCTGGAGACTATTAGGATAAACTTGATGAAACGCTTACATGTTCGGCGGGATAAGGTTATGGCATATCATGGAGTTCTTCCTATAGTTAAGCAGATTATTGAGGAGTTGAAAAAATGAGCAATGGAGTTTCAAGCGCAATGGATGGTGAGAACTAGTTCGAGATAGAGAGCACTCACGGGATCAGGTATAAAGTGCATCTTGGGGAAAAAAGTTGTTCTTGTAGGGGATGGGAATTCAGTGGCATACCATGTGCCTATGCCATTTCTGCCATCTATTATCTCCAAGAGAAGCC
The DNA here is from genome assembly GCA_958295605.1 of Ajuga chamaepitys. Taxonomy (NCBI): domain Eukaryota; kingdom Viridiplantae; phylum Streptophyta; class Magnoliopsida; order Lamiales; family Lamiaceae; genus Ajuga; species Ajuga chamaepitys. The sequence continues at coordinate 7,779,122 of OY282507.1, read as the reverse complement.
CGAAAATTATGTCCACGAGTGTTACTAGAAAGAAACTTTCTTGAAATGTTACAACTTGCTTGGTACATTGAACAGTTCGGACTCTTGGCCTAACACCCCGTGGCCTCCTCTCTTGCCCCCGATACCTCAGAAAATGCTTAGTAGGCTAAAACAGTATAAGCGCAAACCTCGAGAGGATGAGTAGCCTGTAAATGGTGGCCCAAAGTCAGGGAAGGAGAAGAAAAAAGTAAAGAAGGACGTGCCCGTGAAGGTTTCGAGGAAAGGTGTTGTAATAACTTGTTTAGTTTGTCATCCGCCGAACCATAATGCATGTGGATATCCTTCTAAATCTAGTGTGCCTAAATCTGGTGATGAATCAAATACCGGCAGAGATATCCCGCTGAAGATCATGATCGTGTATCGAGGCCGAACAAAAGGTAATTTACACATTTTTAAAAAAAAAATCCAAATTTACTATGTTTGTGTGTGCTTATTGGTAACCAATTACACTAATTTAGCAGCCAAAAAAGAGAACCCATAGTACCACTACTGACGAGAGTTGCTCCATACCTACGAAGAGGCCAACCAAAGGTCGTAAAACGATGGTGGAAGCAGAACAAATCTCTGTTTCCCAGCTTACATCAGTGAGGCTTCTCTACTTTTTAATTTTTTTTTTTATGTGAGAAACAATGTAATTACTGTGTACTCTGTTAATTTGAGATGTTTTTTTTTGCAACAATTGTTCTTGTTAATCATGGATTGTTGCGTCTTTTTTATAACTTCAATGCGCATAGATGGTTATGATACTTGGTTAATCATGGTATGTAATCCACTGTTTGGGGGAGGGAAGAGAGGTGTTGCTTGAGAACAGTTTGGGATCACTTTTGGTAGTAAGAGGAAGATTTTTTGTTTTGTTTGTTGGGTGGTAGTTGGTCAGTTTAGTATTGTAATCGGTTCAGTTTGTGAGCACTTTATGGGTGTACAAGTGAACAGTTTTGATCCTATGCAACGTGTTTATGCAAATTGATATTGTATGATGTGTGTAGGCAACTGTTAAGTCTCCCGTGACTCTGTCTAGAATGAGAAGGAGCCAAACTGAAAGGAGCTTCATGCAGCAACAAGGGATACTTCCGGAAGATCTACTCTGAGAAGGGCTGCTAGATGCGATATGTAACTCCCAATAATCCAAAGAACACTCAAAAGGTCGTCAATGCTTCGCCTAAGCCTCCTGCTCCAGTTAGGCAAAAACTTCAGGTTGGGAACGTCACATAAGTAATCTCTAATTGCATATTAAATTCAATTGATTGGCTAATATTTATGCATACAAATTATTGTTTTGTGGTTCTACTCTTCTAGATTGCTTCAAATTCTCCGAAGAGGACTGCCCACGTCCGAGTTGCAAATGAGAATGCAACTACATCTCTTGATCCAAAAGCCACGCAAGAGTCAACATCATGGACTAAAGTTGCAGCTCCGGTTAGGCAGAAATTGTTGGTGAAGTGCTCTTGAATTCCTACACAATTTTTATAGTCAACTGGTTTAAATTTATGCAAAAACTCATTTATGTCATTTGTGTAACAGGTTAAGTAGGGCTTCCCCAAGAGACTCCTTTGTACTTCCTAGCGAGATCATTGACAAACTAAATCCCAGACATTTCGTGCGTCCTGAGTTGGCACAACGAAGCAACCAGATAACAAGTGAAGTTAGGTTCTCCAAAAACACAAAGGATGACAATTCCAAGATATTCGTTCGAGATGATACACCACCGGAGTGTTCAGTGATCTAGTGTCTAGAAAGCCGTAGCTTTTGTTAGGTTATTGACAATTTTTTTTTTTTTTTTTGGGTGAAGGTATAGAGTCTTTAGAACTCATTTGTGCTAAGTACAACACTTATGCAGTTTTTGTACAAATATGGTCTTTTTGATAGTGGCATCTGTGTTGCTTTATTTATAATGGTTAATAGCCAAACAATGAGCATTATGCTACTATGATTCTAATCATGTTATGACTAAGCTAATTTCTTTCTTTGATATTTAAGCAAAAGATTGGTCCAAATGCATTTTTTCTATTCAGTTCTCTAGTATTTAGTTATCTCTGGAATAGGTTACTCACTTAATGTACTGGTATTTGGATTGGTCGGAAGGAAAACATCAAACTCCACAATTGAAAGACTTGATATTATTATTACATCCAACCACTTCGTTTTTCCTATCATATATTCTGTTTTCCATTTGGCAAGTTTGTAAACACCACCTTAAATAAACAACTATAGTGCATCGCTAGCAAAATCACATTACAATTTAGAATCACTCAATTTGATCTTAGATGGCCAATGTTAAGTATTACAAAAATTCTAATTAACAAATCAATTCCATATGAGAACAAATTCCCCAAAGAGCAACCATTGACAATTAAGGCCAAAGTACGATCTTAAAACCATGGACTATAATACATGACAAGTACACTAACAAAAACTACATAAAACCCAACCCATTATCTATCTAGCTATAAGGAGAATTGACCCTGATTCTTCATTTCAACGCAGCGATTAGAATCGCCACTGTAGTTATAATCCACAACACCCTATTTCTTTTTTTGACCTATTTCAACTCGACTTCAAGGTTTCGTAGTCTGACCCCTTGAGCCGCGTTATCCAATCTATGTATGTCTGCTTCAAGGTTGTTTAAGCGCCGTAGCAGATCGGGTATAATTTGTCGTGAACGATCGCACATTGGTCGATCTAACCATTCTAAAACTCGCAACCATTTTCAAGTTGTCCAAATGCAGATAAATCAATTAAAATGTAGGGGCATCGCAAAGTTAAAAAAAAAAAAAGGTTAGTTACAAAAACCAACCTGTACAATGGGGCTTTTTTACTCTTGCGACCTAAACTTTTTATTTTTTTCTGGTGACAACATGTACTATTTGTTTTGTTTTTTTTTTCGATTTTCAATCTTCGGCGATATTTCGGCTGTATAGGCCATGTGATTTGCACTTGTTTCTTTTGGACCAATAAGATGGCGACACATGGCGACTAATAAAATATATAAAAAAAATATTAATGACCACTATATATGTCACAATAACCATATCATGATTTACCACAATTTGTCACATAAGATTCATCAAGATTTGCCACGATTTCTTACGATTTTTACATAACATAATTTGTCATGCATGATTTATCATAATTTGTTACAACTTGCTACAATTTGTCACGTACGATTTGTCACGATTTTTACATTTACATGATTTCCATGATTTGTCGTGATTTGTCATGCACAATTTGCTACAATTTGTCATTCACGATCACGTGCGATTTGTCACGCAGGATTTGTCACGATATCACGATATATGAACAGTAAAAATAGGAGAGAGGATATGCAAAAATGGTTATGTGATAGCGAAAGGACAAAAGAGGAGAGAGACGTTTTGTCCTTTAGAAAGGCTAACGTAGTTAATTTGGGTAGAAAATAATATATTAAATGTTGTGGATAGAAAAGAGTTTCTTTATTCTTTTTTGGGTATTGTCATGTGTATTCAACTTTTTAAACATTGCAGTTAAAATTTTTGTGGATATAGTTGACTCTACCTAAAAAATATTACAACAAAACTTTTTCTTACCCACAACTTCTATTTTTAAAAAATCTACCACTTTCACTTTTACTTTTGTCCTTTCTTTGTCAGTGTCTAAAAAGGTCTCTCTCTCTCTCTCTCTCTCTCTCTCTCTCTCTCTCTCTCTCTCTCTCTCTCTCCCCCCCCCCTACACTATTTACAATTCTAATCATGCAAATCGTGAATCTGAAATTGTCTAAGATCACCCCTCGTTCAAATCTTGCAAATCACAAAGACCATCCCTCGTTCAAATTATTTCTAAAATGTTCCCAATCGTGTCGTTGGATCACCCCTCTCGCGAACTCAAAAATGAAAAGTAGACAAAATTGGGATGATCGCAGCTCTAGCATAGTAGCGACGAGGGTGAATCTCCCCCCTCCCCCATTGGTTTCCGTCGCCGCTACCAAGGAAGCACCCCTATGAGATGATGCCTCTGTATCTACCGCGGCTGCTGAAGAATCTCGACCTCGTGAGGTCGCTGCCACCAGCTCAACAACTCTTTCCCCATACGAGGTCAGTTCAACGATTTGCACAATAAATTGTAATAGTTTAATGATTTGCTCTGTAAATCATTTCATAACTAGTTTCATTATTTGATGTGTAATGATGTGTAACAATTATGCATGATTTATGACTAAATAGTTTAATGATTTGCTCCGAAAATCATTTTGTAACGATTTTCAAGATCTGCTTTGTAACAACCTATAACGATTATGCATGACTGAGTTTTTACGATTATATCTAACTACTTAGTCATGAATCGTATGATTATATCTGTATGAATCGCACGACTAGCTCACCTAGATTGTTTAACAATTCAGTCACAATTTGGTCACGATTTATAATCATGCAAAACTATAAAATCATGACTGAACATGACTCATAATTTTGGCTAAATCATTAAATTTAAATCGTGACTAAATCGTGAATTGTTAGTCACGATTTATGCCTTATTTCACGATTATGCCTTATAATCGTGGAAACTATGTTAATTCGTGACATAATTGGGACGAAATTATTAAATTGAATGTTAACTTTAAATCGTGACTAAATCATGAATTCTTAGTCACAATTTGGCCACGATTTTCACGACGTATGCCTTATTTTACGATGTGCACAATTAAATTTAACGATTTAGTCGCGAATATCACCATTATATTTGCACAAATAAATTTAACGATTATATGCTAGTTTCTGTTAACAATTCACAATCTTTTTGAATTTTGACGATTCATAATATCCAATTGTTATTTAATTAAATTTATTACCGTGAATCGTCACATAAAGGGTTTAGAAATTGTGTAATCCTTAAGCTTAGTGCAGTTTAAATAACTTCTCTATATATTATTTTTTAAAATTATTTCTTTGGATTATAGATTTATAAATTTAAATTTTATTAATGAATGAAGTTTATAATTGTTTGCTAACCAAATAAAAATTAAATAGAAAATTTTTAACTAGAAGAGGGTAAACTTTATTGGTACAAAGGCTTACATCAATGGCTACATTTGACTGTCTATCATTGATGTCATTAAAAAATAGTTAAGAGCTAACAACAATAATGCTTATATGAAATTCGAGCGGAGTTGTGATGAATGTGAAAATTTTCGTTTTTCTTGCATATTTTTATGAGAATTATGAATATTTATCATGTCTAAGTGCGATTTTGTGTTTTATTGCATTCCAGGGCCTTATTTTTTATATATTTTTTGATGAACTTTTTGGTATTTTTGAGTTGTACTTTGAAGGTTAGGAAAATTCGGGAAATAACGACGATCAATTGCACGCAATCCCTCATTCCAGCCTGCAAAACGAGACCCAAACTGGCCCGAATTGGACCCCACTAAAACTAGACTCAAGGATCATCGAATCGCAAACAAAATTCATGAAGAGGTTAGGTCGAGAAGACGAAAGAAAAATATTCAATACGGCGACGGAAGAAGACAGCGCGCGACGGGAACACGTTGGACACCCGACGTGCATGCAACGGGTGGAGATTGGGCACCGTCGGACCAGGTACTAGCAAGCACCGATCCGGTACTATCTTGGTAGCCGGTCCAACACCGATTCAAGAATGTTGGGCCATTTTACCAGCCGGTCCAGTAATCGGGCCGGTTTGCCTTCTGGTCGAGCACAACGCTTCCATATTTTAGCCATGACTTCCTCGTCCGAATCCTGATTTGAGCGATTCAAGATGCCACACAACGGTGAGATGAATATTTACAAACTTCATGTTTGGGAGAAGAGCTGATTGTATACAGAAGTTTCACATATTTCACGAGAAGGCCGAGTCGAGCGCATATGAGGGCCTCGCATATTTTACTATTATGCCCTTACTAAAGGATCCTTTATGCAAATTTTTATTTCTTTTTGTATGAGGAGGCCCCCTTCCTCTCTCATTTGCCTTAGCTTTATTTTATCTCTTAGAATTTTCATTGTTTTTCTAGGGTTCTTCTCGAGAAGAACTAGGGTTTTTGGTGGAAACTTGTAAGAATATTCCAAGGAGTGATAACCTTGAGGATTCATCAAAGATTTTTCGATTACTATCATCACTAAGAATTTCTTATCTCTTTCTCTCTCTATTTTCATTTATTTGTTATTTTTGCATAATGATGTTATTTGTTGGGATGTTAGTGATGAATCATGAGTAGTTCTTATTATTTCCCGGAATCAAGGGAGTAGCCTGAGCTTTGAGATCGATGTCTGATTTATTGATTATTAAGTTGATTTGGGTTTGGTAAATTAGGGTTAGAGTTTGGTTAATTTGTGATGATTTCTAATTGAAATCGAGACTAAGTTCACAGGCTTATACAGTCTCTCAGTTTTCTGTCTCAGAATTATTTCTATTAGTTGTGCAATTAGGAGATGATAGTTGGCTCCATAGACTGGGGATTGCTACCTTTTCGAGGCATGCCGACTATATCTTAATTGAACTTTGGGATTAATTACTATGCCTTAGAGTGTTCAGGTGAGGAATTAATTTTGGAAATTTAGGTTAATCGAGATCCAATTGGTAGAAGAGAGACCTATGGAGGAGAAGCTATACCGAGAGGGGGAGTATTGTCTAGGGGTGTCGGTTGGGATAGACGAAATTAAGTTTAGTCTCATGTGTAAGCTTTACACCCCTATGCCGGTCGTTAGAGTAGGAGAAGTCAGGCTATCTTCTTTTAGTCTTACATAACTAGAATTACAGGGTCCGCGGTTGGATTATGATTGATTATCTGTGTAGGTATCCTACATAGAGCCTTGTGTACTCACCAATCCTAAGGGAATACGGCACCTCAACCGTATTCTAGAAGTATTGCCTAATGAGGAATCTTGTCGGGTATTGTTTCAACCGTGTAAAACCATATTTCATCTTGACAATCATATATCAAACATTAGCCTTAAACACTTGGGTGACATCGAGTTTCGGGAAGCACTTTCCATCATTCTTTTTTATTGTTTATTGCAATTTTAGTCTTAATCAATCTCAAATTTTCAATTAGCTAAACTTATAGACTCAATGACTCAGATAATTCACACGAAAGTCCTCCTTGTGGATCTATTTATTACTACCTCTGTCTTTTCCCGTACGCTTACGGGTTAAGGAAACCCTTCTTTAATTTAATCATTTTTGGGGGGTTTTCATGACAAGTTCAAGTTGTTTTGGGAAATTTCAATGTGTTGACACACATACTAAGTGTTACAATTCTAGCATGCATGAGCTTTTGAGGAAAATGTTGAGGAAATTCAGTGTAGATGAATTTGCTTGCATACGGATAATCAATGCTTTCTTGAAACCAAGCTTCAAACTTGGTCCTTTGGATTTTTCTGCAAAATCGTAGCTGATTCAATCCGGTTGCGTGTAGACATTTTAATCCTGGAATTCATATTCAATTCATCTATTTTGTCTGTTGCAGGTAAGATTGGTAAATATATATGCATAAATTTATTGTAAGGTTAGAACGAAAATATATTATTTTCTATATTCATTTTATTTACTTTGTAAAGCACTAATGATGTTCCTATTACTGATGCTAAGTGTCGTCTTTAACATGCATTGGTTTATATTCACCTTTGACTAAAATGCAGCGCAACAAACATAAAACATTCTCATCATATACATATTCAGGCATAGTTAAATTTAAATGTAAGATACTGAACAGAGTTATAAAAATAACGCAATAAGCGAATGTGAAGACAAAAACACCTGTGTAGAAGTTGTGCAAATTAAATTTGTTGAACCAATAGCTCTGAAATTTTATGAGAACCTAAATATCAAACGATTTATGTTTTTGGGATTGATACATGTACTATGAAATTAATCTGTGTTTGGAGTTTTAGTAATCCATAAGTGTTTTATCTTAAATTTTGAAAATATAAACCAAAATGTGCAGCGGTTACTGGCCTTTTGAAGTGTGATTTTAAAGGTTGTTTGTCATGATCACTAACTATTTTAAAAAACACTAAATACTAATGTTGTGGATGAAGTTGGATAGCTCAAGTGGTAGAGCATCTACTACCTATGCCTTTGGTCCTGGGTTCGAGTCACCTTGGGGGGGGAGGGGAGGTTTTTTTTATTTTTTTTTCTTAGATTAGGAGAAAAAAAAATTAAATTACTAAAATGTTGTGTAAATGTTTAATTTTTGAGCTTTATGTTTTTTATTGACCGGTGATGTCCTTGAAGGTCCCTACGTATGTCATGTTTTCAAATTGATTTATTCACAGTGTTAAAATATATCAAACCTGTTAGACTAAAATGTGATTGATTATATCTTAGACAATTTAAAGTGAAGTGCTTCCAGAGTTTATTACCAATCTGTAGGTGTAGTAAAAAATTGTGAAATGGAAACTGTAAACACAATAAATGAAAAGTATATTGTTGTGTTTGTAAAGTTTATTTGAAAATTTTCCATAACCCGTATTGTGTTGGACGATTAAAACGTGAAGATTGTTGTCATTATTTACCTTTCTGGTACAATTTGTAGAAGAAGATAAAAGACGGATCCACTGTCAACCAATATGGATGCAATAAAGAATGAACTCTTTGGAAAAGGTAAGAACTATTACTAAACCCTCATACTTGCTTTAGGTAAAAAAAACTTATATTTATTGTACACTGAAGTATTTGTATAGGGAAAATATAAAATGGGTAGATGGTATGTAAGAGAAGGGAAACATCAAACATATTCATTAAATGAACATTGTATCTTACATTGACACCTACATAGTTAGAACCATACTGGAAACACAGAAACTGAAACTATAATCAAGACCTTGAAATAAAAACCTAGTAACAGAAAATGAACCCAACAAACAGACTGCAATTTTCACACTACAAACTGAACAATGATCTTGATTATTCACTTGTCTTTTTTAATGATCCTCATCCTTTTCTTTGTTGCTCCAATCTCAGTATCGTCATTCACGACCAGACTTTTCAACATAATCTCATCTCCATCGTCGTCAACTTGTTTTCATCTTCAATGGTGCATCAGAACTACCGTTGTCACAAGTGTGGACAACCAAGTTGCCTCCCTGCCATTAATAAGTAGTAAAATTAGGTTACAAAAAGAAAGATTTAAAAATTATGAAGGTCAGACCAATATGCAACTGCAACAACCTTCGCACCCACATATTTCTTATTACAGATCTATAAAACTTTCGGACTTGTTGTCATCTTTACCACACTATATGTCATAAACTCCCGTAAGTAGTTACCTTCCTTAACTTTAACCTTGAAAATTCCAACCCTATCCTTTAATGCCTCCTCAATCACTTTAGGTACAAAACAGAAAGCCTTCTCATGAAAATAGTTAAAAAAAGAATATATGTTAGTCACAAAATATGGTAATGTTCACGGAGTTATAAATTGTTTTATCCAGCTTACATTAGCAAATTGTTCCATTCAACTTACATTAGCCTGCATCACATCAGATGTTATCTTTCTGATCAATTCAAAACATTCTTTATCCTAAAGCATAAAGCGTGTAGCACCACTCTCATCCATAGCAGAAACCTCAATTTTATACCTACAACAATAGAAAACATTTTGTTTTTTACACCATATAAATATGTAGGAAAAATGGAATTACCTGTAGTTTCCATTCTTTTCAGTTCTAATACATTTATTGTAGAAATAAACATTGTTCATAGGCGTTAACTTTTTTTAGCAATGTTTGCAGGCCAAGTAGCACCAGTTAGATGAGATCTCGACTTCAATGATGGTTGTGTAGACCCAAGAGACACCAGGCTAACATAAGGGAAAATAGGGTGGTAAGCTATGCGGATAAAAGCGGGAAATATGTAATATTATAAAGGGCATATTACATAATTAACCTCACTATAGGAATTGAGTCCTGCGACACTCTTAACAACAACTAGGCTGTTGTTGAAATCGTCAACCAACATAAGTAAGTTACTGCTCTCAAATGTTGTTATTGACGTTCCTTCAATGCCGGTATCTTTCAACCTTGACAAAAAAATAGTTTCATATTTGTTTGGAAAAAAGTAAAGCATTTATAAACATTGGTCGTACTCGAAAATTTATTAGTAAAAAGTACCTGATAATGTAGTCTTCAAATTCATCAACATATCCATTAACAACAACCTTAGTAACATTGTAAGTATTCGAAAGTTTAATTTGTTCTACAAATAGTTAAACGACATCTTCTACAACAGCAAAAAATCGAAACGACTGTGTTTTTTATGAAAAGTTGTACCTCCAAAAACTGACATACGGCCAAGTTGTATGATCACCACCACATTTTCTTCTGAATTGTCATCTATATAAGGCATTAGTGCATCCGATACTTGTCCAAAGCATGCTGATAGCGTATTCTGCCTGACGAACACATTAGAAGAAACAATGTCGACAGTATATAGAACAATTAGACACTGCCAATATTTTATATAAAAAATGTACTCGAGGTCCTCAATCTGAAATTCCATACACTTTCCTTTAGCTGTCTATGTAGGCCCAATTTGACACGACTTTAGTTTCCCAATCACATTTGAGTGTGAAAAAACATTCGATTAGATATAAAAATTAATTGGAGGAATAAAGTATAAAAAATATATTTTTTTGCATAACAAAAAAAACCATACCAAATAAATCGAATTGTGGAGTATCCTTTAGGTATTCAAAATCCTTGAACGACTTGAAAAGGTACATTGACTCCATAAACTTATCTTAAAAAATTTCTTCAACCTTTGTCTTCTATAAGAATGTTATCTTCATTGGATTTGAAGTTGTTTTAAACTTCATCGCATTTTCAACGACCAAGAGATCTTTGACCACATACATACGACCCTCCACTGGCTTTTTCTTCAATTTTTCATGGCTAAAGCTTTGACAGTTGCATGAATTATGTCCTTCTCTTTGTCATGAAAAATTATTTCGTAACTCGAAACTTGATTTTCGTTGTTGAAGGCAGGGACCACGTAAGCACGTACAACTCGGAGTCGCATTGCCCAAAGGGATGTAGAGGGATTTACACTCCTTACCAAACTGAAGAAGGGAGGCATAGAGAAATATGTAAAGGCTGCATGTTTTTTTAGGAATGTAAGTTTGTCTGTCTAGGAGACGAATATTTACAGGGTAAAAACAAATCGAGGGCCTAATTAAACTGCCAATTCCATGTTCTCTACGTGCTGCCACGTGTACCGACGATTTTTCTTTAATAATAAGTAGAATGAGATAAGATTATGATGTAGTAAAAAGGTCCAGTAATCCCCCTTTACTATTAAAGGAAGAGGCTTCATATGTTTTTATGTGTACTTGTCAGCCTTCTGTTCATTTCTGCGAAAATACACGTGGCCTCTGCCTGCGCAATCTCATTATTGAAACTGCTTATATATAAAATGTCAAATATACCCCTTTTCCCATGTTTTTTAAAAATATTTTTCTTAAAACTACCTAAAAAAAACCACGTGTACACCTCCTGTGTACACTCATATGTACAACCGTTAATACATCAACTTTCAAATATTTCCCTTATCCGAAAATTATTACAAATCTGCGAAAATACACATGGCCTCTGCCTGCACAATCTCATTATTGAAACTGCTTATATATAAAATGTAAAATATACCCCTTTACCATGTTTTTTAAAAATAATTTTTTTTATAACTACCTTAAAAAAAAACCACGGGTGCACCTCCTGTGTACACTCATATGTACAACTGTTAATACATCAGCTTTTAAATATTTTCCATATCTGAAAATTATTACAAATGTAACTACCTCATACTACTTTTTGCATGAAACACGTGTCCTCTTCAAATTGTAAGATTACCACTTACTGAGAACGCTATAAAAGCTTCCTTACACAAAATTTTACAGTACAAACCAACTTTTTACACACTGCCCAAACATCAAATCAAATAATACTCAAAATATTATCTATATCAGTACTCTGCAACTATGCCTCCTTTTATCAACAAGATCCGTGATCTTAAACCTGGTGGTACCTCATGCGTTCTTCGCGTTCGTCTTGTCCGCTGCTACGAAGTTCCTACATTCAAAAAGCCATTAGAAATTTCAAGTATCGAGTGTGTTTTCCACGACAAGGGCGTAAGTTGTTACGAATTTTAATTATTTTTTTTCCATCTATTATTCTACGTTCAGTTAAATTTTGTATTTTGTTTATCCTACTATATCTTATACTTTCCATTTTTGCTAGGTTGATCGTATACATGCTTCTATAAGAGGAAATGTGATGGAATACTTTGACAGGCCTACCGAGGGATCCATTTATCTTCTCAAGGACTTCATTGTTGGTGAAAATAGACAAAAGTTCCACACTACGAACAACAACTACCTAATCATTTTTTTCCAACGCACAAAGATAACTGAAATATATGACTCTGATTTTCCTCTAAAAATGTTTCATTTTAAATCTTTTGGTCAGTTCACCGGAAATGTCGAAATTTCACAGAAATATCTTTTAGGTATGAAAAAGATGATTTCATGTAATCTTCCGCCTCTGCAAAACAAAAAAGGGGAAGAAGTTAGAGTTCAAGCTCCAAGATTTAGAGTATAATGTTTACGCTAATTCTGTCATTTTATATTATGCATCCAGTCACCGCCATTTCCATACATTTCACTTTTAACATAAATCCTTTATACATTTCATCTTTTCCAAGAAAAAATTAAATTATGCTTTATATTTTTTCCAGCCTTTTTTTGCATTTTTTTTAATCCTAATTGTTTTATAAATTCATCCTATCAACAATGTCATGACATGCACTCTATGGGACAAGTACATCGAGGATCTCTTTCCTTTTATTGATGTCAATTCTGCAAAAAATACAGTCATAATCATTCAGTTTTGCCGAATTTTTTTGTATGAAGGTTCAAATTTTTGAACCCCACAAGTCTGATGTATACTATTTACACTTTATCTAACTTACTTTATATTTTATAAAATGCTATTCCCCTGTATTTTTTCCCCCCAGATGATGTCAGATTGACTAATTCATATCATGTCACTAAGATAATGGTTAATGGAGATGCACCTGAATTTACTGAATTTCATCATAAGTAAGATTTCAAATTATTATTTAGCCAATTGTTTTTTTATATTCAGAAAACATAAAGATTCAAATAAATATTCACTTACTTTTGTCTATCGCACACCCAGACTTCTTGAATCTGGAAATCAGATAACCTCCATAACAACTATTCCTAATAAGCAAATGTTGACTATTCTCGATGATTTCAAGAATTAAACTGTTGTTGTAAAGAATCTGGCTGAAATATGTAGTTTGAATGAGGTTAGAATATAGAAGAAGTAAAATAATACTATCTAATAAAGTAACATTTTTCATTTTACAAAAAAAATTAAAGATTTTGCATTTACAGAATGCTGTCTATTGGGTTGCTGCGACAATCATAGATGTTGAGAGTGTAAGAAATTGGTGTTATCTCGCCTTTAGAAAATGTTCAAAGAAGCTTCAGGTATCATCCACAATTTTACTATGTCTCAAATGTGGTGTGAACCAGCAGAACGGCATCTACAGGTACAGATATAGATAAAAAAAATCTTATACTATAGTCAAATATCATAACTATACAAATTAAATATGGAATGCTTAAATAAAATTACTTTTCATTTGAAATAAGTTGTCTCATTCACAGGTTCAAGTTAGATGTGATAGTGGTTAATGAAACGGGGAACGCAGTGTTTACCCTTTGGGATGGTGAATGTAGTGAACTGGTAAGCTCTACTGCTAATGAACTGATGAATGAAGTGGTAAATATACATTTTAACTATCTTCTAATTATACATGTTATCTTTAGATTTTTTTTTTTAAAACAACCATCTTTACAATGATGTAAATTTTTTTCCATTCTAGGTTGGTGTTGACGAACGCCTCCCTCTACGCCTCATCGATGCATTGACTGATAGAATTGGTCTGTTTAGAATATAGATAAAGCAAAGTAACATAATACTCTAATGTCTACAGTGTTGTCAAGATGACTGCAGATGAAATAATATTTTATATCTATCAGGATATGTATCTTAAGAAAAAGGTTTGTATTATTTTTCAGTTTATTTTATACATAATAAAATATTTTATAACGTCATTGCTTTTATTTTTCACTTAAAAAAACTAATCTTTCATAATTATTTACAGGGGATAGAAAGAAGCTGCAATGTTGTTCCTAATGCAATTAAACCTGGTAATGTTGTTCCTAATGCAATTGAACCTGTTGATTTTGATGCAAATCTGACCAAATCACTGGAAATTGAAGATGAATTAAAGAATATCCCACAGACAAATCATCATTGCCAGATGAATCAACCAGTGTCAGTGGCTCAAAGAAGAAAAGACGTATCTTGAAGAAAGAGAAATGAATTTCTCAGTCCATAACTAATTTCAGCATTTACCTAAGTTTTAATTCTGTGTTTTAGAACCTGCTAAACAATGTTTAATTATTGTTTCATTTTAAATTACGTTACTCCTAAGTACTGATGTTTGTTTCCAGTTGAAATGTTAATCTATCATCATTTAGTTTCATTTGCACCTTTACTATGTCCAGAAATTTATATGTGTAAATCTAAATTTTTTCAAACTATTAAGTTCGTCAATGTAATGAAAAATCAAATAATTCTATAATTTTACTACACTTGATAAATTGAGTCTTAAAAAAAAAAACCACATCAGCTTCACACTTACTCTATCAACATTTTACGCCCAAAAAATATATAAGCAGACCAAGTTAAAAAATAATAATAATAGTATTGCTTCACATGAAAAAAGAAACAACATTTTTTTTAATGAAATATATATCCTGTACACACTATACCACTATAATTGAATGCTCATATTTTCTTTGAATATACACCATTTATATTTTTATTCAATAAAAATTAAACTTAAATCAGATTTAAATTTTAACAATACTATAATTTTTTTTTTTTCAGCTTTCAGTGTACAAAGTTTATAAAGACTAGCCTAACTGAAACTTCTGCACTTCCAATATTTTGCATGAATCTTAATTGCACATTACTCTCTTGATAACACCTACATTCATAAATTAAAAAATTAATAATAACTAATTATAATAAACATCAAAATTTTCACATAATTGACATTACTACAAATCTGAATAATTTATAATATTATTTAGTTACTCAAAATAGGGCTTGCACATATTTGAAAGTGACATTTTCATATATTTCCCAAAAAAAAAATATATTTAAAAAAAAAAAGTGCATTACATCATATATGCCAAATTAAACTTCTACTTTTTAAAGCAAAACAATTTAAAAATTATTCTTGCGTCTCATGAAAAAGTAAAATTAAAAATTATAATAGTAAAGTATATTTCCCCAACTAGAGTGGTTGTATAAAGTATGTTTTATTGAAAAAGTAAATAATTAAAATTATAATAGTTATTTTAAATGTACCGTTGTTGTGCATAATTCAATTAATAAAAAAGTTGTCACATCTCAGATAATGCATGAATTGTTTTAAGTGCACATTAAACTCTAAATATCACTTACATTCATATATAGAGAAAAATATTCTAACATTTTGTGTTTATAAAAAAAAAAAAAAAATTGCTTCACATGTAAACACAAAAATATAAATATAATAAAAAAATATATCTCACCAGCTTCAATAATATCTTATCACAAATATTTAATTTAATGCTTACATTTCATCTAAATAAAAAATATTTATATTTATAATCAATAAAAATAACCATAATATCATGTTTAAAATGTCAAAATACTATAAAATGAAATAATTTTCTATAATTAACATACAGTGCTTATGAATACTTAACTTACTGAAACTTCTTCAAGTCTCAAATTTGGCATGAATCTTAATTACAAATTCAACAATGCGTAGAACCTACCCAGCAAATGAATAAATTAATAATAATATATTCTTTCAACATTAAATTTGCTACATAATTTTAACTATATTTGAAATAATTTAAAATATTTTTGTTACTCAGAATATATCACTATTTTTCTAGAATAATACACGTTACATATTGATCAAATTTCATAACGTCCTATTTAATCTACATAAAATAAAAAAAATATTAACACATTAATCTAGATAAACTTATATGTTAATTTTTAAAAAGTTTCGACATCTTTAATTTTTATTTTTTAAAAAATTTGAATTTAAATAACACCAAAAAGAAGTTGAATAAATATGAAAACCATAGAAATAGAATATATCACACGTTATTTTTAAAACTGATCCACTAATGAACATGGTGGTTTCTACAATTGCTGTCTCAACAATTTAATTTTTTTTTTTTTTTTTGCAAAAAGTTTTGACAGGCTATAAAACCATCACGTCATATATCATTTTCATTAATCACATCTACAAATCGTAACCTCTTCTACGCACACAATCATCACACTGTCAATTTTTTACAAAATTTACTCTAACAGTGAAGATGAACACTACCTTCACGTTGCTCAGAGATGTTGTTCCAGTTGAGACGCCATGGATTTTGTTTGTGCGACTGGTACAATGTTACCGTATATCATCACCTACTGATCCAAATGTCACTCTGAGTATCAACTGCATTTTGGAAGACACAGAGGTTAGTTCTTTTGTGGTATTATATCTTTCAACATATTCAAAAAAATTATTGCAAAAATAGAAGTTAAAAATATTTTGGGTTCTACTTCAAGGAACTACAATTCATGCAACAATCGAGGAAACGCACTAAATAACATTCAGCTTCAACCAATTGAAGGAACAATCTACGGAGTCAGATGCTTTATCGTTGTCGAGGACAACCGAATGTATTGAACAACCACCCACACGTTCAGAATTTTTTTTCACTGCTAACACAATAATGACAGAATTATTTCCAGCACAACAATTGTCTCTATACGATCAGGTTTACACAACTACCTCATTTCTATATGCAATTTTTTTTTTTTAAAAAAAATCACTAATGAATTTTTTTGGTTGAAATTTGTTTTCCATTTTTTTCCCAAAGGCACCCAGATTCCCTGTTCCAGCCAATATACTGAATATTTGATCACTACAAGAATGGTGTTTTGTGTCTTGCATTAACTGCACCAGTTGGCTAAATAACAATAGTCAATTCATAGTTTGCAACAAGTGTGGACCAAAGCATACTCCAGGTTTTTTCAGGTAAATTTATAACTATTTAAATTTAAAATTAATAGATGCACCCTGTATTTTATAATAAATAATTATATAAAATAAATTTCTTCTTAGGGCAAAAGTTGTGATTAAGGTCGTTGATCAAGCTGAAAATGAAACACTTACATATTGGGAGAGAGAAGCTGCAGAGCTAATCAGAAACTTAATTTTTACTCAGTTTCATACTAAAATAGACCTATGTTACTTTTATTGTTTATGTGCTTAGTACATGTTTTCTAGAATAGGAAAGTATCTTACTTTGTATTTGACACTGTGTTTTATGATTATCAATATCTATTTTTCACTTATCTTTTAAATTATATTCCCATTTGATTTTAAGACGTCAGTACATGTCCAATTGTATTCATCAGTTTACACCTATAATTTTCTAAACAAACTATTGATATTTCTTAACATACAAACACCAAATATGAAATGATATAAATTAATAAGCAAAAAAATAATACTTTAAAAATTATTATCATATTACAGATGACAGCATACTCTCAATTTATCAATGCAAATACCATACTATTATTATCATTGTACTAATAATAAATATAAAAAAATATCAACTATCAATTATATATTTAAAGTTGCTTAAGTCATATGATTTACCTTTGATCGGATGCTTCTCCACTTTATTTTTTAAAGCAATTGTGATATTTATAAACTCCAAATTCATCTTCATTTTCCGTAACTGAAAAATTCATGTACAATATATATATATATATATATATATATATATATATATATATATATATATAATGACAATAATAATAAACTATATACAGGTTGATCTATAAATATATAATATTTTTCACGAAATATTAACATGTTAATATAGAGGTTCTTATTTTGTAGTATTAAAATAAATTAATTCAATAGAATATAACATATAAACCATTTTATATAAGATATGTTATTACCAAACCATTTTTTTCCAAGTTTTTAAACATTAGAAGTATGCACGACCTAATTTATTCATATTTCACAAATTTCTACAATGTAGATTTCTAAAAATAAATATGATAAAGTTATTTCAAATAAATTATTTTTTTTTTTTTAAAAAAATATATCAAATTGACTATAACCGTTTTCAAATCAAACTACATTTTCGAATTCCACAAATCAGTTTCATTTTATCTTCTTCACATACTTTTAAACCTTATCAGAAAAATTTACAGTTGTCTTCTTCATATCTCACTTCGTAATCAATAACAATACACAATTCAACTTAATTTACAGAAACGTCTTCATTATGGCAAATGTTACATAATCAAACTCTCTCTTCATCTAGGTTCGTGTGTTCAGTGATATTGATGTAGAAAATTCTTTTTTTTATATATATTTTGTTGAATAAATATATTTCTATTTATATTTCAACAATGTGATGTGATGATATCTCATTCATTCAAATGATTCATGTTTCATATTTATTTCAAATCAATGAAAAATATAAAGGACATTATGACAAAACAAGCAATTTATAGTTCTCGCATATATTCATATATATAGAACACCTTTGTTTTAATGTACATATTGGTTTTCAAACAATTTGTACTTAGTTTCTCAACAAAGAGAGATAATGATCTTATAACAAAAATTATTTTAAAATTTTAATAAAAAAATTATTTTCCATATTAAACCTAGAAAATTTTGTCTAAACAAAATGGTCCATAACAAGAATCAAATATTAAAGCATCTGTAAAATTATTTTTCACCTATTGTTTAGCTTACAACTTTCGATTGCTTATTTTTGTTCTTCCACATAACTGCAATCATCAATATACATATTTCAAATATTTATAAAACTTCAATATTCAAAATAAATATCCTATTTATAGCAGATCTAAGCTTTAATCTACACATGCAATCAAATATCGATACATGAGTCCAAAAGTTCTTAAGCTATTGATTAGCTTAGAACTTTCAGTTGCTTCGTTTTGCTATCCCTAAAAACCACACATCAATCTAAATATTCTATAGATTTATAAACATTAAATATTAGGAGTATAAACACCAAATCTACAGATTTCACTTTATTTTATTTTTTTCAGAACCACGGATCTCACTTTAATTGAACAAAAGCAAAGAATACATTATCTGTGCATAAGATGTATTACAAAATCAAACACATCTCAACTTATTTTGTTTTTCAAATTCTATATTCTATATGAATAATATAGAGTACAGTACACAAATATTTACTCCAAGAACAAAAAAAATTCAGAATACATCTACATACATTTATCGAAACAAAACAGTCCATAAGAAGAATAAAAAATCGAAAAATTTGTCAAATAGATTTTCAGCTACTGATTATCTTAAAACTTTCGATTGCTTCTTTTCTTTCTTCCACAGGATCACAATAATCAAAATAAATACTTTATATATTCAGAAAACTTCAATATTAAAAAAAAAAACCCGTTTATATGAGATCTAAGCTTTAATTTACACATGCAATCAAATATCAAAACATAACTCCAACTATTCTTAAGTTATTGATTAGCTTAGAACTTTGAGTTGCTTTATTTTGCTATCCCACAGACACACACATAGATCTACATATTCTACAGATTTACATATATTAAATTTTGAGAATATAAACTCCAAATCTACATATCTCACTTTAATTGAACACATGCAAAGAAATCAAACTATTATATCATTCGGTCAATTTCTTCTACAACTATTGATTAGCTGAGAAGTTTTGACCGATTTAGTTCGTTATACCACCGAAAATCAACCACCAATACTCATATTATACATATTGACAAGTATAAACTAGGAGGAAAAAACCCCTGATTCTACCAGATCTGTAATTTGATTTATACATGTACTTGAAAACATCTCTGTGGAAGATGTATTACATGTGTATATCAATGAAGATTAAAGTTAATCGAAAGAGAGGAGATTACATCAACAACGACAAGTTGAGAGTGAGAGGGAGATAAACAGAAGTGACCAACTATAGAGAGAGAAATATTGAAGGCAGCGTGTAGGGTTTTGATAAAGGAATGGGAAGAATAGGTCTTAAATATATGTGTTCAAGTGGGGTGTAAATGAAATGTTCAAAAATTGAGGGATTAAATAAAAATATGACACTCTTTGTACAAAATAATAAATAATAAATTAATAGTTGGCCCACCAAAACTTTCTGGAATTGTTAATGGGCCTAATGGTAAGATATATTGCCTAAAGGTCTTGACTTTTATTTGGGCCCGACTAAATAATTAAAATTTGGGCTACAACCATACATGTCAATAATATACAATGTACAAGTCCAATACTATTCAGAAAAATACAATAAATAAATATAGTAATAACAAAAATATTTATTAGATGTAGAAAATGTAAAAATAATCATTTTTTTTACTCTTATATAAGTAAATTTAATATAATTTATATTTAAGTGAGAGAATTTAAATTGTGCAAAAAGCATGCAGAAAGTTCCAACAATTTTGGTAATTGAACTGAACTGCATAAAAACTGGTTTGTATATGTTTATCATGCATATTTTATATGTTATATATTTTTACTTTTGAGTTGATTAAAAAAATTAGTATTTTCTTAACAATTTAGGATACCTAGTTGCAATTAATTTTATTCCAAAATGAATAATTAAAAATTTAACATTTCTCCCGTTAAGCAAATTGAGAAAATATATTCATTTTCATATGCATTATTAAATTGAAGAGAGTGACTGAATTTGTATATCAGTTGGATTAGCAAAGTATAATATTACGTATTTCTGATTTCTATCTACAAATGGAAGAGACACATTTAAGTTGTATACACGTACATATAAATTGAACCAGGCTGGATTCAATAAAAATAGGAGAATATTGAACTTACCACTAGCAAAAGTAGGGAACAAATCTGAATTAAATTTTTTTAGGCAAACCTATATGATGATAAAGAGGCTTCACAATACATATATATACCACAACTGTTACTAATACAATTTAATATTATTTAAAAAAAAAATTTTAAAAAACCTTCCAAATTGTTTGTATATAAAATTACTCACTAATAGTATGTTACATTATTACAAAAACTAGATTTTCACCTGTGTGATGCACGAAATAAAAATTTCATCTAAATAACTAATAAATTATATAAAATATTTAATTTTGGTAATACGATGTAAGATTGCTTAAAGTGGTGAAGTGTATACTAACAAAAAAATATACATTAAATTCCCGAAAACCTCCTTATATACAAAATTTATAGAAATAATTAATTGGTCATTTATCTTTCGAAATTCGGTAAATTTGTTATGTCATCGGTTACGGCTAATAATGTCCAATTCGTGGAATTTGATAATTTTATAAATTTAAACTACTAATCTATCAAGTTAAAAGTAGAATGGCAATTGAAAGTAAAATATAATTTTTTATTAATAATTTTGATTTAAATTTATTTTGTACGAAAAAATCACATGCTGCCATATGTACATAGGATGTCCTGTTTTTATGTTAAGGGAGATTTGATTTAAATTTATTTATACGGAAAAATCACATGCTGCCATATCTACATAGGATGTCCTGCTATTATGTTAAGTGGGAAGTGGGATAATCAATTATTTTTTAATTTTTCAGGTATTCATATCGACCGATTGATAGAATAATGAATACAGATAAAATAAAAGAGTCAAGCATATTACGGACAAATGCAAAAAAAAAAAGAAAACAACAATCAGGTCTATATTTTTACTAAAAAGAATACAGGTATTTAATTTTATACATCTCGGGTCACTTTGAATTTTATGTAATATATTTCATGGTATTGTAGAACACACTGACACATCATCACGCACAACTACTGAAAAAACCGTAGGTTCGTGTTCTGCTTTAGATGAAATTAACACGAGTAAGTAATTCTTTTATTTAAATACATGATCATATGTGTGAAATATATTGACACACATTTTTTCATATGTTAATATATATATATATATATATATATATATATATATATATATGTATATATAAATATATCTAAATTAATTTATCCTAAACTTAGAATATATTTTACGTATTTTTTATTTGTATAAATTAAATATAATTTTGTAGTTGTCATTGCTTAAATTTTGAACACCTATTTTACCTAATAACATAATTGTGTAGGTAAATTACATGCTGCAAAAAAAGCCCGTGTAGGAAAAAAAAATGTCACAAACATATTCTCACCAAGGTTTGTATGTTACTTGAACATAATTTTTTTTACTTTTCTAAATTTATTAATTTTCAATTGCTATATCATATACTTAATAATTCTTTATACAGTGTGTCAACGACGAATATATCCTCTTATTCATAAAAAATAATTAATTCCAGTGACGCAACTATTAGTGAAGCTCACATATCGTTAACACAAGAAGCAAGAAACATAAGAAAAGGATAAAATGAAATGTAGAAGATTGACAATTCTCAAAGGTAATTTTTTTAATTTTATTTATCACATTTTTTTTTAATTGTTAATCATACTATCTAAGACATCTAAGTTAATACATATACAATGTTTACAATTTCGTTTTTATCTTAGATATTAAACTTGCCAAAAATATTACAACTTTTATGTCTTTTACCATATATATTTCTATTAAAACAGGAAAGAAAACCTGCATTGACATTACAATAGATCAATCATATTGTGCCTCAAAATATGTTCATGATCAACCGGAATCATCAACTTGTAATACTAGAATGCAAAACACACTTGGACATATTGAAGCTCATACACCAAGAGGTACACAAATACATGTTTAATTTTTTTATTCTATTTGTGTTCTTATTTTTTTAAACTTTAATTAACTTTTTTTTAATAATAAATTAAATCAATTGTCTTTCATCTACACTTACAGTTATTATTCAATTTAAATTTCGTAATATAATCCTTATGGTGAGCTCTACCTTTACTATCACAAATTCTTTTATGTTATTTATGTTGACAATGTTATTCAATTAAGTACTATAAAGCTAGCAAAATTATTATTTTTATCTTGCAAACCAAACTCGCATAAATTTTTTGAAATAATAATTCCCCCCATGGTATTTTTATATAAACCAGGATCGAAAACATGCATCAACATTTTGAAAGAAACATCATATAATGCCTCAAATATTGTTCCTGATGAACCAGAATCATTAACCAATTATGTTAGAAAACGAAAAACACTTGAAGAGACAGAAGCTAATACGCCTACAGGTATATAAACATAATTTCTTTTAAATTAATATTTTAGTCATACCTATATTAATTCAGTTTAGAGTTTCATTTACACTAATAATAATTATTCTATTTTGTTTTGACTAAATTATCTAATTACTTTTTTTTTTTTTCCAGAGTATATTGATCTTGGAGATGCTGATTTGAAGTGTGAGTATTGTGGTGCATATTTTTGGTATACTGAGAGAATTAAGTCAAATGTCCACTTTAACCATCCCAAATATTCACTATGTTGCTCAAATGGAAAAATAAAGCTACTATTGATGAAAACCCACCAGAAATTTTCAACACTGCACTCAATGCACAAACCTCAAGAAGCAAACACTTCATAAAAAACATACGTTCACACAACAATATGTTTTCGTTTACATCAATGGGTGGAAAAATAGATAACTCCCTCAACACTGGGAACAACCCTCAAATTTTTAAACTTCATGGACAAAATTATCATTTAATTGGAGGTTTGGTGCCAACTGAAAATTCTTCTCCAAAGTTTTCTCAACTTTACATCTCCGACACAGAGAATGAGGTTACGAATAGGATCAACTATGTCAGGTAATTATTACTAACAATTAATAAATTAGATAATATATTTATGATAATTTCATTGATTTCATAAAAATTAAAATTAAAAAAAAATTTAATATATGTTTCTTTCTAATATGTTATAGATCAAAGAATAGTGCTCAAACTGATATTGTACAAGATTTGAAAGACGTTCTTGATAGTAACAACATTTTGGTATAATCATTCAGAATGGCTAGGGATAAGATAGTATAGAGTTCAAAATCAAATATTAGGCTACAATTATTGGAAGGAGAGAAAAAGATGGAAGAACATATAACCTTCCCACAATTTCTGAAGTGGCTGCACTGGTGGTTGGTGATTTCGACGAAGCTTTTGGGGATAGAGATATTATTGTTGAATCAAAATGTGGAGGTCTCCAACGCATTATCGTAGGACTACAATATCCTCTTATATTTTCATATGGAGAGTCGAGTATAGAGAATATATTTCTCTTTCAAACAGTACGAGTTGTTCTAAGAGAAAACGAACAAAAGTTAGTGCAAGAGAGTTTTTTGTTTATAGATTTCATGATAGAGAGGGAGAGTAATGCTTAATCTTATGTTGTCGCCGGCTTACACAAAGTGGATTGAAGGTTCTTATTTGTAGTGAAGATAACAACAATGACAATAAGACCACAAATGTTGTCTATAAAGAGGCCTTTAGGAATTTGTAATTGACATTTGTTAGTTTTTAATGTATTCCTTTTATCCGTGTGTCATTTCCAATTTTTATTTATTGTAAATATTACTGAAAGAAAAATATAATATTCAATTCACTGTACATATATAATGTTATATGTTAATACCACCATTCTTTATTTCACCTTTAACTTTTTAACTAATACATTAATTCCTTAATTATGTAAAAATACATTTTACGTAATTGTAATATCTTCCTGTGCATTGCACGGATAGATAACTAGTTAAAAGAAATAGTTTGAGTTTAGTGTTGTTCAAACTAGCTTGAAATATCAAGTTTTTAATATTATGTCTGTGCCCATTTAATTATAATTGAATCAAGGTTAAACGGACTTTAATTAATCCGAACACAAGTGAAGTTTGAAAAGTTTAATATTTTTATAGTGTTTCACAATTTTAGCTATTAAGTTTGAGGTGTAGCCAAATTTTAAATTTTACTCGAACGCATAAAGCATTTTTAATCAAATTGAATGGTGAATTACAAGCAATTCTATGGAAGAGTAGGGTTAATGTGGAGACAAAAATATGATAAACGAAGCGGAGTTGTCGAACCAAAGAAAGAATCTTCTGGAAGACGTCCACGCTTTATAAGCCTGCCTTACTCTCTAGTCTACTTGCACTCTACCTTACCCATATCTTATTCTTCTTCTACCTTCTTATCCAGAACCTCTGCAAAACCCCATCTTCCATGGCGTCCGCTAATACTATTACGTCGGCCTCAATTCTTCCTTCCCCTTCCAAACAAGTACTATCTATCTCTTATTCTGCATCTGCTCTTACCATTTCAATCTTTTTTCCTGCTTCCTGTTTGTTTAGCTGATTATGTTCTTCTCGTTTTTTCTTACAGTGGCGATTGAAGAGTAGAAGAGTGAGCCAATTGCAGCAGGGACAAAAGGGAGCGAAAAATCGGTTTGTAGTGAGGGCCAATGCTAAGGACATTTTATTTGGGCAGAAATCAAGGGCTGCAATGCAGGCCGGTATCGATAAGCTGGCCGATGCTGTTGGTCTTACTCTCGGCCCCAGAGGTAATACTTTGGAAACTTACAGAATTATGCAATCGCCTGTTAGTTTTGTTGCAGTTTAGCCATTTTTTCTTCTGTAATGTTCAGTTCGATTATTAATTATGGTGGTTATGATAATGAGGGATGATTGTAAATTCTCATTTTCAACTGTACCTTTAATTATATGGTTTCAAATTGAGCATCCATCATCTGATTGTGTCAGTTAGATGCTGAGCCTATCAACCAGAATTCAGGTTTCTGCAAGTGTTGTTACTATCCAGAAACACGCGCACACACATACTATGTGCAAATATTGTGGATGCTAAATGTTAGGTTTCAATGTCAATCTTATCTACTCGTATTTAATAATATGAACAAGGTATTCTCTAATGGTGAGTGCACATCAGCACCAGAGATAGTGGTATGGCTAAATTATGTTTTCTTGTTATAAGGGAGCGTTTTCCTATTGGTCAATACAGGTCCTTTTGCTTAGAGGAATATAAATTAGTTTGAAGATAAGGGTCTCTGTGGATGATAAATTCGTGCTCGAGTTCTCTTATACAGGGTGCATATGCTTAAAAACGGTTCTGTATGATGATGTGTAGGACGGAATGTTGTGTTGGATGAGTATGGTTCCCCTAAGGTTGTCAATGATGGGGTGACTATTGCGAGGGCCATTGAGTTGCCTGACCCAATGGAAAACGCCGGTGCTGCTTTGATCAGAGAGGTTGGTTCTTTTCTTTTTATAACTTCTTGAAATTCGAATAAAATCTTCATTAGGTAATGAACAATTGTTGGTGTTCTTTGATAGTGAATCTTTGAATTGTGTTTGTAGGTTGCTAGCAAGACGAATGATTCTGCTGGTGATGGGACAACCACAGCATCAATTCTTGCTCGTGAAATTATCAAACTGGGCCTTTTAAGCGTCACTTCTGGTGCTAATCCTGTTTCATTGAAGAAGGGCATTGACAAAACTGTGGCGGGACTGATTGATGAGCTTGAAAGGAAATCTAGGCCCATCAAGGGTCGAGATGATATCAAAGGTATTGCTTTTATTAGGTCAAGCTCTGTAATTAGCCTGTTGTATGCTGACTGTTTAGTGCTTTAGCTAATTGTTATATGTAATTTAAAATTGCAGCTGTTGCTGCTATCTCCTCCGGTAATGATGATTTGATTGGGGAAATGATTGCTGATGCTGTTGACAAGGTCGGACCTGATGGTGTCTTGTCCATTGAGTCATCTTCTTCCTTTGAAACCACAGTTGATGTAGAAGAAGGAATGGAGGTCAATCCCTCTCTTTCTCTCTCTGTTTCTCTCTCTGTTTCTCTCTCTCTATCTCTATCTCTCGGTGATGGGCTAACATGTCATCCTTGTCGCACAGATTGATAGAGGATATATCTCCCCACAATTTGTCACAAACCCGGAAAAGCTACTAGTCGAGTTTGAAAATGCAAGAGTATTAGTGACAGATCAGAAGATTTCCGCAATAAAGGACATTATTCCCTTGCTAGAGAAGACCACACAGTTAAGATCACCATTACTTATCATTGCAGAAGATGTCACTGGAGAGGCTTTGGCCACTCTTGTTGTAAACAAGCTACGAGGCATTGTGAATGTGGCTGCAATCAAAGCACCCGGCTTTGGAGAAAGACGGAAAGCCCTTCTTCAAGATATCGCCATCATGACAGGTAACAAGAAAAGACCAACCTTTGTTTTTTCTTCTCCTCACTTTATGTGATTAGGATATTCACCGATACAGGGCCCGAAGGATGGGTTAATATAAATTCAAGGCCGGAAGATTAAACCTATTAATTGATGTCTAACAATTCGAAGACCCTATATGGCATCTTGCAATCTGTAGCCTTATCTTTGTAATAATTTGTTTTCTATTTCTTTTTTCTCTTATTCACATGCAATTCATATACCACATTTTTTGAGACTATTACCTTGAAAAGGCTTTGTGTTAAGTAGGAATTGCAAGAACCAAACAAGGTCTTCGATTTGTGGGTCTTTAACCGATAGGTTTCATTTTCACGGAATGATAGTCAATCTATCACTTGGGCCCATGCCCAATAAAACTCAGCCACATTCTAACATTTTTTCTTTTTCTTTCTTTTCTTGAATGAAATATCAGGAGCTGAGTATCAAGCAACGGACTTGGGGTTGCTAGTGGAGAAAACCGATATAGACCAGTTAGGCATAGCAAGAAAGATAACGATCAGCAAAGATTCAACAACGGTCATAGCCGACGCCGCATCTAAGGATGAGTTGCAAGCAAGGATTGCTCAACTAAAGAAGGAGCTGTCCCAGACTGACTCAGTGTACGACTCTGAGAAGCTTGCGGAGAGAATCGCCAAACTGTCGGGTGGGGTGGCTGTCATCAAAGTTGGAGCCGCAACAGAGACTGAGCTTGAGGACAGGAAGCTGCGCATTGAGGATGCCAAGAATGCGACTTTTGCTGCTATTGAGGAAGGTATTGTGCCAGGTGGAGGTGCTGCATTGGTGCATCTGTCGGCTTGTGTGCCTGCGATCAAGGAAAAGCTTGAAGATGCCGATGAGAGGCTTGGAGCTGATATCATCCAGAAGGTAACGAGCTTCTCTCCTAGCACCGCATGGGCTATACATCCTTGGACAAAATTGGTTAAATTTTTCATTCTTTCCTTGTTACTAAAATCGGAATTGCTGCGATTGTAGGCGTTAGTAGCACCAGCGTCTCTGATTGCACAAAACGCTGGGGTGGAAGGTGAAGTGATTGTAGAGAAGATAAAAGCCAGCGAATGGGAGTTCGGTTACAATGCTATGACGGATGTATTCGAGAATTTGATCGAAGCTGGAGTGATCGACCCAGCTAAGGTGACAAGATGTGCGCTGCAAAATTCAGCTTCAGTTGCTGGCATGGTGCTCACCACACAAGCTATTGTGGTGGAGAAGCCCAAGCCGAAGGCACTTATGGCGGCGGCTGGTGGTTCTGAGGTACCGGTTGGCAGTTATTCAGTGTGATGAAAAACAGAAGTTTAAGGGGATGAAAACGGAAGGGTGATGTGGGTTAATGTAGCTTCTGATTTGTAGAAAATGTACCACAGCCAACTGAGTTGAGTGTCATACATTCACCTGTACCGGGGGGACTCTAAATTTTGTAGCTGAAAACATTTTTGCCATTTGGTGGATTGATTATGAACTGGAGAATTGAAGTGTAATTCTAAACGCAATCACCATTTTACTCTTCACAGCCACTATTTTAAATTAAGTAAATTAAATTATATAAATTCTAAATTTTAAATTTTTTTATTTACAACTCCTTATTCTAATAATCTTCCAACTTTTCTTCTTCTTATGGTAGCCACCGTTTTATGACTTTCAAGTCTTGACCAAACAAATATTAAACTTTCTCATGTTTGTAGATTGTTCAAGTTATACGAACGAGACGATAAAATAATTCTTACAGAAAATAAAAATTTCCAATTCAGGAAATTAGAACTTCGACGCAAATAAATTTTGTGATACAAACCGCAAAAGAATCTAATCATAATTCATCAAAAGATTAAATTTTGTCTGCAAATACTAATAATATTTAACGTTTTGCAGACATTAGATATTTTTAAGATTTATTCACAAAATTTATTTTCAACAACGCTGAACTAAGTATTTTGCAGCCTAATTCCATATATTAGAGATTTTTATTTTCTATAATAATTCTTTTGTCATCTCGTTCATACAACTTGAACAATCTGTAAACCTAAATAAGTTTAATATTTGTTCGGTCAATGTTAGAAAATCATAAGTGGTTACAGTTTGGAGAAGAAAAATTGGAGGGTTATTTGGTATAAGGGGTTGTAAAAAAGAAAAGAATAAAATATAAAATTTATATGATTTAATTTTACTTAATTTAAAATAATAATTGTGAGTAGTAAAAGAGTAGTTGTGTTTAAAATTACCCAGAATTAAATTTGGAATAACAGCTGTATTAGCCTATTAGGCCCAATTGGATATGGTATTTTTACAAATATCGGCCTCGTGAACTCGAGCTCTGACCTGGCTTGGACCCAACATCCTGAGGCAAACAGGCACCAGGTATATCAGTCATATTAGACGAACTAAAAAATACCCATTCTCTTCGATGCAAACCTTAAATTTCTTCACAATTTTCAAAAGGATCCAAGTATATCTTAATGGGTGTTGACTGAGCTTATAAACTCCTAAAATGTTTAGGAGCTTAGCTTATAAGCTCTTATAAAATGTTTGGCAAAAAAATATATTTAGGAGCTTATAAGTCATCAAAATAAGCTCTAAGTGCTTATAAGATCTAAAAAAATTAGGGTGTGTGGCTAAGCTTATAAGTTCCTAAAAACATCTTATAAGATGTTTAAGAGCTTATAAGACACAAAAATAAACTCTAAAAGACTAAGAGTTTATAAGATCTAAAAAAAAATAAGTTGCTATACCCCAACTTATTTTCATCTTATTTTTTAAGATTTTAATTATTACACTCAAATTTCACACACAATTCACACTTACACACATTGCACACACTTCACACACTACACACACTTCTCACACTTCACACACTACATACACTACACACATTTCACACACTAATCAAAATGTGTGTTTAATATTAACTTTAAATTAGATCCCAAATTTATAACTAAATCATTATATTCAATTGCAAGCTTATAAGCTATTTTATCCAAACATTTTGTTAACTTATAAGCTCCTTACATCTTATAAGCTCTTGAAACAACTTATAAGATGTTGGAGCTTATAAGATGTTTAAAATAAGCTTAGTCAAACACCCTCTAAGTTGCTATCCTCCATTTTATTTTTTAAGAACTTAATTATTACACTCAAATTTCATACATAATTCACACACAATTCACATTACACACACTACAAACATTTCACAAACACATTATACACACAACACATACTACATACACCACACAAACTACACACACTACACACTACACACATATCACACACTACACACACTTCACACTCTACACACATTTCACACACTAATCAAAATAGTGTGTTTAATATTAATTTTAAATTAGACCCCAAATTTATAGCTAAATCACTATATTGAATTACAAACTTATAAGTTCTTTTATTCAAACACTTTGTTAACTTATAAGCTCCTTAAAAATTACATCTTATAAACTCTTGAAACAACTTATAAGATGTTTAAAATACGTTCAGTCAAACACCCTGTAAGTCTATCCAAGATTCCACAACTCCCTAAATTATATAGGATTAGTCCAAATTTTCTAAGTACTTTATAGTAGACTTAAACTTATTAATTTTCCACAAGGACCTCACCTTTTGTTAATATATGGGTGAACCCTTCCGACTTGGTTTTGCTTCTAATGTCCTTTTAGTAACCATTGAGCTTCAGGGAAGTTCTATGTAGGTTCGATGGAGTCGATAAAGTTTTGAGAAAGCTAAGATCTTACAATCACGTGCATCACGGGCATTCACTGAGGTGAGTTAACTTCCACTCTCTTATGAGTTTAAAAAATCTCGTATTATGATTACTATGGTTAAAATATGTTTGATATGATTTACATACACTATGATATGTGTCATGATATGCTACAACCCTATTGTTATAAATTAGATCTGCAAGTTGGGATGCCTAATTGTGTTAGATTTATTCTACCTTAGGTCATGTATACATAATCGCCCTATCATGACGGGTATCATCTATGGACATACATTGCCCTATATCGACGAATATATTTTATCATGGGTCTGGCCAACTTACCATAAGTTAGGTACATCACTTCCTATGTTAGGTCTATCTTGCCCAATGGTAAATATGCACAGCCCTATTGTCGGTTTCGCTCGAATATGCGATGCCCACATTAAGTTTGCTCTGGGATATCACTCACGCTTGATGTTATGGATAAAATTCTATGTTGTTTTATGTTATGTTATGATGAATTACATGAAGTCTTTTTAGCTTAAGCAATCATGAGGTTACCCTACGTGGTTCATTTCAAGCATTCCCCACAAGACTGGAGTTTGCACAAAATCCATTGTTCCATTGGTGGGATGCTTGTTTTAAACCATAACGAATCCTTGTTAGCTTACAAACCTGGCCAGCCTTAGCATTTTTATACCCTACAGGAGGTGTCATATAGACTTCTTTATATAGCCATGCTTAAATGCATTATTGTTGTCTAGCTGATGTAATGGCCACTCCTTAATTGTACCAAAGACTATGAGCATTCTGACAGTGGCCTGCTTGGCCACAGGCGAGAAGCTATCCAAAATATCATCTCTGGGAACTTGATTGTACCCTTTGGAAACCTATCTTGCCTTATACATTTCTATAGAGCCATCTGGGTTAAGCTTAATATTGAACTGCCCACTCACAACCAATTACTTTATTCTTTGGCGGTAGAGTGATCATCTTCAAAGTATGATTATATTATAGTGCTTGCAATCCAGTGTGAATTCTTGCTTGCTTCCTCATAAAAGTAAGGATCCTTTATTACACTAGTATTGGCCATGAAAGTGGCAAAGCTAGCAGTAGGAGTGAAAATATATATTATGCAGTATCGACAGAAGTATGCTAAAAGACTTTACTCGGAGTTGTAACAAAATCCCTAAGATACGCAGGCTTTTGAACTGTACTAGAGGGATAGAATCCTAGACTATAGTAGAATATCAGGATCGGGTGGCTTTGAAGGTTGTGAAAGCCGATCCACTTGTTTCAAATCCATCTCAGAGATAGGAAGTGGAAGTGTAGGACCAACATCCCGAGGATAACCCACTGCACAAGAATAACTACATCTCTATTAATTAAGACCTTGCGAGTTTTTTAATCTAGGCCTTTTGACCAGGTGTGTAACCAAGCATTACACATTTGTGAGCTCTATGTGAAAACTTATGCTTATCAGGAGAAATGTTAGTTGTAGTAAGACATCCAAAAGGTTTCAAGAACTGTTATTCTGGTATCTCATATGGTGTCTTTCAAGCTAGTAAAGAAGTAGGTAACCTATTGATAATGTAGGCAGCTGAGAGGACAAAATAAGGCAAGTGTATGCGCTTTCTCTTAACCACACCATTATGCGGTGGTGTGTAAGTACATGACCTCTGATATTGAATGTCCAAACTGAAAAAATATTTGTTAGCAATCATTACTAAAATATCAAACCCATTTTTCTTGTCTAACTGTTAAGTGATCTCTTGATGAAAACAACTAGTGAAGTCACAACCTATTTTTCGCTACCGTCTCATCTATCTACTGAAGTCTAGTAAAGAAATAAGGGATGCTGGTAATGCTTAGTCGATTGTAAGGACCCCAAATGTCCACATGAAACATCGCTAGAATACTAGTAGAATGAATAATATTGCTAGGAAATGTGAGTCTTGTCTCTCTAGAGAATGGTAAATGTCACAACCTTTGTGAGCTTGGACCATTAGTGGTGTACACACATGTTTTGTGAATTCTAAATGGTACCTTAGCTTCCTATGCCAAGGATAAAAAACTTCCTGATTATGTAAAATAGTGAGGCTGAATCTAATAATGGTGTTAGCAAGGAAATCTTTCTGGTGAATATACTAGTGTTTGACACGTGCGATACATGAAATTATTGATCTCATAATATTATTTTATTAAATAATTATATTTTATAGTTTAAAAGAATTTAATATGCGAAATACAATATCATGAGCTTTATATATATTTATAATTTTGTTCACCATATTACTATATTACATATTTTGTATCTAAACATATGAACACGATGTTTTGTGAAAATTGTGAATTCAGACCTGACAATGAAGTTCAGTGGAACACTTTTTACCAGTGCTACAATATGAATTCTAGCTCATTCAATTTAATGGAAATTTTAAAACAAGAATGACAGAGTCAATATTTTGATCAATATAGAAGATACATTTTTACATACTACAATATTTATGTAATAAAGGAACCTGACTAATTCATTCCAAAATTTTACTTAGATCATGCTGGTATGTAACTATTTAGATTAAAAAAAAACAACCTCCATATCACATAAAGATCTTGTATTAATTATTTTAATATTACATATAATTATACACATAGATTAAATTCTCTTATAAAGGGGGCCAGATCATATTATTCAACCTGGATTGAAAAAAGAATCATATTATTGAACTAATATTAAAACTAGAAAAAGGAAACAAATATCGAAATAACAATCAATCTCATTTACAATTAGACTGTCTTACATGCTTTAAAAGAAAAAATAAACAATAGAACTTATAACTTATTTTCCCCATTCTCTTCCATACTTGTATGTCTGCATTATCAATTTTATGAGAAATCTTGTATATTTTACTTCTTAGTTGCTCTTTGACATTAATTTTATTCTTCAATTTACTTTTTAATTGGTCGTTAACCTTCACTAACATTATCACATGATGCTCCATTTTATATATATTAGGAAAATCAAATAGAATAAATATAGTATATATATATATATTGGTCATATTATGTATTTTTATAGTATTATTTCTAATTAAAGGATACTGATAGGGATAACCCGATCACCTCGGGTCGGGTTAATACCTAAGCCCACTGATCGGCCCAGCACGCGTAGGCCCAGCAAGCACGTGAAGGCCCAGCACGCGTAGGCCCAGCAGGCCCAGGAACACGCGTTGGCCCAACAGGTGGTTTGTTCCGCGAATCAAGGCTCAGGATTCGTTCCCAACCGCCATGCAGCGAGAAATAGGCGTGAGAATAGGGAGTTTGTTAGGGTTCAGTTAGGGTTTAGGAAAAGCTGAGTATAAATATGAGAAAAGAACTCTGAATTAGGGTTCGCATTCTGAATACTGTATAGTTGCTTGTAAGCTCAAAGTTTATAGTGAAAGAAACACCTCGGTAAGAGGGATTTTCTGCCCGTGGACGTAGATCTCCGGATCGAACCACGTATATCTTGTGTATTTTCATATTGTTCAGTAGCTGTTTGTTAAGGTTTCTTGGATTCCGGATTGCGCTTTATCAATTGGCGCCGTCTGTGGGAACGAAAAGCAATTTTTGACGTTCTCAGCGTATTCAAGAATCATGGTGACGACTCGTTTGAATCAATCTCGCCACGGAGATCAGTCCAACCAGGATCCACCCGTGGATCAAGTTTTGCCACCGAGGCAATTGCCGGCGAGGAGTACATCCCATCATCAGGGCAATCAAGGCCCGGTTGTAAATCCAGACAATCAGAATTTACCTCCACCCCCTCAAGACATGCAAAACCTTAATCTTGCTGCTGCCCAACCACCGGTTAACGTTCAAATTACTCCAGAATTGCTCCAGGAATTCTTAAGGAGCATGCACATGTTCTTCAAGATTGGGCAGCTAATCGCCTACATCCCGCGGGGCCTGCCGCGGGGCCTGCCGGACATGATGCTAATCCCGCGGTGCCTCCACCTCGTCAGCACTCGCGTGATCAGCAAAACCCGGGGCATCGCGGGCGTCAGGATCGGCGACGGGAACGACCTGGTTCCTCCGAGGACCATGGGAGTTCTAACGAATCACGACCGCGCAACGATGAACCTTCTGATGTCGATCGCCGCCGTCCACTGAACGCGGCTAAGAGAGTTCGCTATGCCAATCCTCATGCTCTAGATCTTCAAGAGTATGAGCGAGTTCAACGCAATGTTGAACTGGACAGAATTCTGGGCCTTGATGCCAATGGAGATATCATCACACCGTTCTCCCCAGAAATCATGGCCACCTCCCTTCCCGAAGGGTTCAAACGGCCGGCCATACCACCTTACGATGGCACCGGAGATCCGGCCAATTTTCTTGGAGCTTTCCGGCACAACATGCTTAGCCGCGATAACACTACATCCCTCCATTACTGTAAAATTTTCCCCGAATACTTACAGGATGAGGCTCGGTTTTGGTTTGATTCTCTCCCACGCAACAGCGTATCTTCTTTCAGAGAACTCGCCGAGCATTTTTGGGCGCGGTTCGAAGCACGGGCGAAGCCCATGGCCACCCTGGCCGATGTCATGAATATGGAACAGCGGGACGGTGAAAACGTTACCCAATTTCTTGACCGCTTCACAGCGGTAACCCTCAAGGTGGGAAATTGCCCCGACGATGTAGTCATCAACGCATTCATGAATGGACTCCGTCCCGGAACACTTTACACCGAGTTGGTTCGAAACACACCGGTCACAACCCGAGCACTGTTCAAAATGGTGTGTAAATTTGCTAAGGCCGAGGAGCAGACTCGCCAGAAGCGTGAGAAACACGCTAGCAAGCGGCAGTCCGACAAGGCACAAACCGAGCCTAGTACGCGACCTAGTGCATTCTCCCGCCTGACCTCGGGGCGTTTAGAATCCCGAGGCGATATTCCACAATTGACTCCGTTGACGAAGTCACGAGCCGAAATCCTTTCTATTCACAAGAACGATCTGCGACCTTGTCCGCGGATGACTGCTCCGCCTGAGAAGAGGAATCGTGGAAAGTGGTGTGCGTACCACCGAGATCATGGGCACGAGACAGAGGAGTGCCGAGAACTCAGTAAGGAAATCGAGGAGTGCCTGAGGAAAGGTTTCTTGCGCCAATACATTGCGCGGACCGACGACAAGCCTCAGACAGGTCAGAATGGGGGTTCGTCCCATAACCGCGGAGGTTATCATGACCGGGGCGCACAACAGAATCGGCCGCCGTGGCAGAATAATCGGCCGGGGCCTAGTAATTACGCACGGCAAGATTCTGGCAATCGCCAACAACCACGTCTTCCGCCACCACCTCCTCCTCCAGGAGGACCCGGAGACAACGCGCCTCCTTACGTAATAAACGTGATATATGGGGCCCTTCCCACCGGGGCCTCGCGACATGCCTTGAAGGCAGAGGCTCGACGTCCTCCTCCTGAGGAGCCACGTCATAAACGCCTCCATCAATCCGAGACTGTTAGCTTCACGGATAGAGACCCGGTTCCGGAGATAACACCTCATACTGACGCTATTGTCATCGACATGACTGTAGCCAATATAACAATAAGGCGGGTCTTCGTGGATAATGGGGCCGCGGTGAGTGTTATATTTGCCGACTGTTTCCAAAGGATGGGGATTCCTCGGGAACAACTTCGGCCGGCCCCTGGGCCACTGCAGACTTTCACTCAGGGTGAAGTCCAGCCAGAGGGTGTCATCACTCTCCCGTCATCTTTGGGGACTTATCCGACAATAAAAACCATTTTCGTGGATTTTTATGTGGTGAATTCCCCATCACCGTACAACATGATCCTGGGCCGGGACTGGCTTACCCCCGCTAAAGCCATATGTTCCACGTATCACCTCGCACTAAAGTTCCCCACTTCGCATGGCGAAGTGGCTATCCGCGGGAGTCAGCGGGTTTCAAAGGAGTGTATGTACGTGGCACTCAAAAGGACTGCTAAGGTTCCTCCCAAACAGCAGCTTCAGGTGGCATCATCGGTTCTGGAACCTCGGGAATGTACCTCGTTGGGGGATGCCACCGCTCAAGTACCGCTTGATCCGTCCAAGCCGGAACAGACTGTAACCGTCGGAGCCGTGGATGTGCCATGGTTGCATCAGGCTATAATTCAGACCTTGCGAGAATATTCTGATGTCTTCGCATGGTCTCCTCTAGATATGCCCGGGGTCTCCCCCGACATAATAACACACAAGCTGAACATTGATCCCAGCATAAAGCCTATCCAGCAGAAGCAAAGGAAGTTCGCCCCGGAGCGAAATGACGCAATTTGAATCGAGGTGCAACAACTCTTGGATGCGGACATCCTGTTCGAAGTATATTATCCCTCCTGGCTATCGAATCCCGTAATGGTGGTTAAGTCCAGTGGGGCATGGCGGATGTGCGTCGACTTCTCCGACCTCAACAAACATTGTCCGAAGGACTGTTATCCCCTACCTTCCATAGATCAAAAGGCCGAGGCCATTACTGGGTATGAGGCACTTTGCTTCTTAGATCTGTACAAGGGATACCACCAGATCTTTATGGATCCGCAAGATGCCATCAAGACGGCATTCATCACTGCTTTTGGATGCTACGCTTTTAAGAAAATGCCCTTCGGGCTCAAGAACGCCGGAGCCACATACCAGCGTCTCATGGACCGGGTTTTCCACGGCCAGATTGGCCGCAACGTCGAGGTTTATGTTGATGACCTTGTTATAAAGAGTATCTCCCATTCTTCATGTGTGCAAGACATTACTGAGACGTTGTGCACCCTGAGAAGCTACAATTTACGCCTTAATCCAGCAAAATGCACTTTCGGCGTCGGCTCCGGCAAGTTTCTGGGTTATATGGTTTCACAACACGGTTTGCAGGCCAACCCGGCCAAACTTCGGGATGTGCTAGAACTGCAGCCACCCAAGACATTCAGGGACGTTCAACGCCTCACAGGTGGTTTGGCAGCCTTAAATCGATTCTTATCTAAAGCGGCGGAGCGCCAGCTCCCATTCTTCAAAGCCTTGAGACAGGCGAAGTCCTTTGAGTGGACTCCGGAGTGCACCGAGGCCTTCGAGGCTTTGAAACGTCATATACAGCAGCTGCCTACCTTGTCAGTTCCTCTCCCCGGAGAGCCGCTTTACTTATATTTGGCTTCCTCCGAGGAAGCTATTAGCGCTGCACTTGTGCGCGAAGTCAATGGGGTTCAACATCCCGTGTACTTCGCAAGTCGTGTTCTTCACGGGGCGGAGACACGGTACTCCGTGTTAGAAAAAATCGGTTTGGCAATTGTTATGGCAGCTCGGCGTCTACGGCCATATTTCCAAGGACGTGAAATACGGGTTCTGACCAATCATCCTATCCGCCAGATTCTTGTCAAACCCGAGGTGTCTGGGCGCCTTGCAAAGTGGGCCGTCGAGTTAGGCGAATATGATATTCAATACCTTCCCCGCCGAGCAATCAAGGGTCAAGCACTCGCCGACTTTCTGGCTGAAACCCCGGGGGACAATCATGAGTCTCCGACAGACAGCGATACACATCACCCCGCTACCCTCGTATCCTCACTTCAGAAATGGCAACTATATGTAGATGGAGCATCCACGACTCGAGGAAGTGGTGCCGGGGTGCTTCTCATCGACCCCGAAGAGGTTGAAGTTAAATACGTCATCCGATTCAAGTTTAAGGTGACTAATAATGAAGCGGAGTACGAGGCAGTTCTCGCCGTGCTCCGGCTCGCTCAATCCTTAGGTGTTCGTCATCTTGAGCTCTTCACGGACTCCGAGGTCGTGTCCAAGCAAATCCAGGGGACTTATGTCGCCAAGGATGAAACAATGATCAGGTATCTAGCTCTAACACGCAAGCTTATGTCAACTCTTGATACAGTTGTTATCCAGAAAATACCACGTGCCCAGAATGCAAGAGCAGACGCGCTCAGCAAATTGGCCTCCGCGGTCCGAAATAATATATCTCTGGATATCATGGTCGAGGACTTGTCTCACCCGGCAATTCATGAAGCCACAGTTTCGGTACTGACCGATAACGATCCGAATTGGATGACTTCTATCATTCAATATCTCCGAGATGGAATCCTGCCTACTGATAAGCTGCGAGCTCGGCAAGTGGTCCTCAAAGCCCCCAAATACTCCTTTCATGATGGAGTTTTGTACCGGCGGTCATACCTACAACCGAGTCTCCGGTGTCTCGCTCCTGCCGAAGCTACCCAAGTTCTACGGGAGGTTCACGAAGGGGCCTGTGCCAGCCATATCGGCTCTCGGACATTAGCCAAGAAGGTTCTCCGCTGGGGGTATTATTGGCCAACTTTGTTCAACGATGCCCACGACTTAGTGACCAAATGCAGCAAGTGTCAACTGCACTCCCGAGTGAAGCATCTGCCACAGACCGAACTCACTGGAATCCAGAGTGCGTGGCCGTTTATTCAGTGGGGTATCGACATTGTTGGCCCATTCCCTGTTGCTCCGGGGGGATTGAAGTTCCTGGTCGTTGCCGTAGACTACTTCACCAAGTGGGTCGAAGCCGAACCGCTCACGGCCATTACTGGTCAAAATATCTTAAAGTTTGTATGGCGCAATATCGTATGTCGCTTCGGCATCCCGAGCACTATTATCTCGGACAATGGT
Source organism: Ajuga chamaepitys (assembly GCA_958295605.1). Lineage (NCBI taxonomy): Eukaryota > Viridiplantae > Streptophyta > Magnoliopsida > Lamiales > Lamiaceae > Ajuga > Ajuga chamaepitys. The sequence goes on along the minus strand of OY282507.1, from coordinate 7,739,327 downwards.
AAACAGTTTGCCAACGATCCATTTCGGTCATGGTGTGAAGAGCTCCACATCAAACAAATCTTCACTTCGGTTGCTCACCCTCAAGCCAACGGGCAGGTTGAAGTCACCAATCGGACACTGCTCACGGGAATAAAGAAGCGCCTGGATAATGCCAAAGGTCTCTGGGCTGAAAACCTTCCACAAGTCCTATGGGCTTATCGCACAACACCGCATACATCTACCGGGGAGACTCCTTACAGCCTTACTTATGGTTCCGAAGCCGTTATCCCTGCTGAAATCAGTGTACTAAGCCCCCGCCTCCTCACATTGGAACCAGAGGATAATGACGAAGCTCTCCGGGCAAATTTGGATGAGCTTGAAAACCGTCGTGACCAATCATTCATTCAACAGGCCAGGTGTAAACAACGAGTAGCCCGGTATCATAACCTCCGGGTCCGAGGCACTCAGTTCAATGTCGGGGACTTAGTTCTTCGGCTCAACTCAGCCAGCAAAGCTGCCCCCGAGGGGAAATTACATGCTTCTTGGGAAGGTCCCTACCGAGTCGTTGCCGCGCACGATTCCGGATCCTATCAGCTAGAGCATCTCAACGGGACCCCGATTCCCCGAAGCTGGCACGTCACCAACTTGAGGCGCTTCTATCTGTGAATGCCAAATCTCAAGTACCATCTTATCTTTAATTTCTGTTATAAGTGTTATCTCTCTTTGTACTCTTGAGTTTGCTCCGGCATTTATCGTTAAATAAAAATTCTTTGTTTATGCCTCTTGCTGTGTTCTCCTTTACGTTACGGGGACGCCCTAACGCAATCGTATTATCATTATTAGTCTCCGGACAATTAAACCTCTCTCTCTTGATCCGTCCGGGGAGACTTACTTTACTCCCGCCTGATCCGTCCGGGGAGACTTACTTTACTCCTGCCTGATCCGTCCAGGGAGACTTACTTTACTCCTGCCTGATCCGTCCGGGGAGATGTACATTAGAGTTATACGAATTATGTTCCCGGACATCTAACTAAAACAGTTAATCACTTGTTATTTTCCTTAACACATTTATACACATCACACCGATTCTATTATCTTCTAAATGATATAACACCGAAAAGTTTTGTACATAACACAAAAAAAAAAAAAAATATATTACAAGGCATTATCTACGGCCCCCGAGCCAGTATTCAACGCCCCGGCGTTGCGGCCTGCTCCTCGATCTTCGCTGCGTCCTCCGGGACCTTGAAGTTCTTTGTCCTTGGGCTCCAGCTCTTTCTCCACTGCGAGCTTCCCGACGCCGAGGACTTGCTCTGGGCGTTTGCCTGGGGACTTCGTCTCGAGTCCGAGCTCGGCTACTTGGCTGTGGAGCGGACCTCGGGGTTTGGGCCCACTGCACAGGGTCCCACTCCTCCGGAGCCATCACTTCAATTTCTCTGGCCAGCTCCTCGACTACTTCTTCCGCAACCACAGCGGGCTCTTCTTCGATAGTGGTCACTGGAGCTGGCTCCCGGATAACAATGCCTTGGCTCTTTCCAGAGGGTTTCTTTTTGTCCTTCCGAGGCGCTTTCGGGGTACCTTGTCTCCGGCTTGTACTGGCAATAAATTCCTCGGCAGAGGGCCTCCATCTGCCTCGGCCCTTCAACCCTTCATACATGCTCAGAAGCAACTCTAGCACTTCTCGCTTTCTTACGAGCTCCGAGGCCTCCGCGGGGTTATTAGCCGTAAGCGCTGAGATTTCACTCTGGATCTCTACGACCCGCTCCTCCACCTCTTCAAAGGTCAGAAGACCGAACTCCGACAGTATCCGATCATACTCCCTCTGATGAACAAGGACACGGCTCATCTCGGCAGCGGTAGACCGGTATTTCATCTCAAAATCTTTGGCTTTCTCTTCGGCTTCAACCACTTTCCTCTCTGCCGAGGCCACCTGCTTTTCTAGCTTCGGCACTACGTGCATCTGCAGGTTGTTCTTCTCCTCGCGGAACCACTCAAGTGATCGCATGAGCTTCTTTATTGTTTCGTGTAGTTCCGCGGTGTTCTAAACAGAAGAAGAGTCAACCAGTTGATCAATCTCAATTATATCAAAAATTGGAGTTCAGTTCGACAACAGACATGAATTGATCGTGCAAATAAAAAGAGAAGTTCAAGAGTCTGAGAAACACATAATTATATTTCACAAAAAGGTGTACAATATCCAAGATTCGTACAATGTTTGCATACATTCCTATCATCTATAGTTTTTAAATTTGCAGGGATCGACTGACCTCCCGCTCAGTTGCCTTAGTCTCTTCGGGCAACCCCTCTTGCCGGCCCTCTGACACTTCGGCTGCCCCTTCCTCAGTTGCTGCGACGGCTTCGACCGCAGCTGGGGCTTCGACCTCCATCCGTGGAGGGGGTTCTCTGCTTCGGGGTGCGGTGACCAGCTCACCTCGGCGGAATGCCATAAATTCTGGATCCTGGTCCACCTCACAGTTGGCAACTTCCGCGGCCGTCAGAAGCTGTTTCTTCTCCCCGAGCGCCTTCACCAGGGGCCACTCCGGCAGATTCGCCAGAGCCGCATAGTAGGCCTTCTCCACTCCGGCCACTGCTTCAAAGTCATACCCGAATTCTGGACGATATACGTCCACGTTCGGGTAGACCTCCTTCACCTGCTCCAGCAGTGCGGATCGAGTGGCCTGGTCCCCTATGGCCACGAACTCCGTCTGGAAGTTGAGGAACGTGCTGGTCTGGAATAATCTATCGGCGAAGGCCTTCAGTACCGCTCCCTGTCCCTCGACCACAGCAGCTTCCCGAGCTTCCATCTCTGCCCGCAGCCGTAGCACTTCACCCCGGAGGACATTATTCTCCGCCTCCACCCCGCGCAGACGCGCAACCTCGGTTTCGACCAAGGCAGCCCTCTTGCGTGCCTCGGTCATATCATGGGTCAGTCGGTCATTGCGCGCTCGGAGCTCCCTGGCCACTTCGGCCAGCTCCTCCTTCCCCTCCTTCTCGCTCTTGCGGCCGAGGTCTAGGATACCTTGCGCCAAGCGCAGAAGCTCTTCGGCGTCCGCGCCCTCCAACCCCAGCAGACCCGGGGCCACTTGTTCAACCTGGACAATTACACAAAAAATGATATTAAACTCAGTGCTACGTAATTACGAACAACGTTTCAAGTTTACCTCAGTGCTCTCCCCTACCCGGGGTCTTTTGGACGGTGCTAGTGGAGTCCCGGTAGGCTCCGGCCTCTTCTTCGTTCCGGGGGTTGACCCCGCCGGCACAACCCGTTCTTCCGACCCCGCCAACGGTCGTGGACTGGGCACTGTCTTCCCCCGGGGAGACACCTCAGTGGCCTTCCCCTTCTTTTTTGCTGCGGCAACAGCCGCGGGGCTTCCGGCAGGCTCTTTCCCGAAGCGTCCCACTGCACGAGGAAGGTAAAGATTAGTTATGTACACAATCAACAGTTGTAAAAGGCAAGATAGAGAGACTCCTACCCTCTTCGGCGCCCGCATTGCCCGAATAATACGGACTCAGCCCTGCCTCCTCCAATTCCTCCTCGGAACAGAGGGTTTTGAAAGTCCCCACTGTCCGGAATGTATGTATCACTTCGGCCCCCGGGCTCTCCACAGGGGCGGTATCAAGTACCTCATCACTCCTCCACTTCGGGAGAGCTACTTTATTCCTAATAAATATAAACCCCTCCTTCCACCCCTCTACTTTACTCGGGTTCTGAACCTTGAACCCACCTCGGGCTCGGGGACTAAAGGAGTACCACCCCTTGGACTTCCCGAAGTTTTTTAATTGGTAGAAGAACCTAAAAAGCTCTACGGTTGGTACTAATCCGGCATTCTTACATACTACGGTGAATCCCACCACTTGCCTCACCGCGTTCGGCGCTAGTTGGCTCAGGGCAATACCGTAGTATTTCAGCAATTGGATCACAATGTCCCACAGGGGCAGTCTCAGGCCTATTCTAAGGGGATCTATGTACACACTAATAAACCCCTGCGGTGGGCAGCAGGCCCTATCCTCGGGGTTCGGTATTATATACTCTAGGTTGAAGGGAAAGAAAAATGAAGGGATTTCTCTCTCAATCTGCTCTCGTGACATCCGTAACGCTACCGATGACACCTCCAAATCCTCCTCTGCGCATGGGTAGAAGGCAACCATCATAACGTTGCTTTCCAGCCCATCGGCTCTATCTATAGTCCTAATCTCATTCCTCTCCGGAATGAGATACGATAGGAGGGGGATATCTAACGGAGCACCCGTCGTCCCTACTACTTCAATAGAGTCAGAAGATGAGGCAGAAGATGAAGAGGAGGACATACTTACTTGGGTTGGATTTGAGAAGTTTGGATTTGAGAAGTTTTGATTTGAGATGGATTGTAAGCACAGAATCCCTCTTTTTCCCGCTTTCTAAACTAATGAATCGCAATGAAGAAGATGAAAAGTTACTGTGCAGTTATTCCAATTATATACGCAAAAAACCAACGGCTCTGATGCAGCCTATTCAAATTCAGTGATGGAGATTTAAACGTGCTCTTCACGCGCTTTACAGTTCCCAAGGCGCGTGGGGAACAGGTTTCTTGAAAATCGCAGAGCGTGTCACTTCACATCCCTCTCTCTCATGATGGCGCCGCCAATCACATCAACCTCACCCTTCGTCAGGAAGATTCAAACTACACTCCGGTGATTCCTTCACCTCGGTCATACTACCACACTCCGGTGCTCCCTTCATCTTGGCCAGACTCCTCACTCCGGTGTACCCTCCACCTCGGCCAGGTTGTTACATACTTCCAACGCGTTTCTTGCTTCTGGGAAATTCGGTATCTCGCTATATGCCTTGTGCACTTCGGCCTAGCTCGGCACCGGGTCCGCAGACTACTCCGCAGAGTCCCCAGGGACGCGGATAGACTTAGTCATCCATAAACACTCCGGCCCGCCAGCGACCACGGTCCTTCTTGCTTACGGTTCCACCCCGGTGACAACCGAAGCTCCTACCTCGCTTCGGCTGGGGGGGGGGCATCTGATAGGGATAACCCGATCACCTCGGGTCGGGTTAATACCTAAGCCCACTGATCGGCCCAGCACGCGTAGGCCCAGCAAGCACGTGAAGGCCCAGCACGCGTAGGCCCAGCAGGCCCAGGAACACGCGTTGGCCCAACAGGTGGTTTGTTCCGCGAATCAAGGCTCAGGATTCGTTCCCAACCGCCATGCAGCGAGAAATAGGCGTGAGAATAGGGAGTTTGTTAGGGTTCAGTTAGGGTTTAGGAAAAGCTGAGTATAAATATGAGAAAAGAACTCTGAATTAGGGTTCGCATTCTGAATACTGTATAGTTGCTTGTAAGCTCAAAGTTTATAGTGAAAGAAACACCTCGGTAAGAGGGATTTTCTGCCCGTGGACGTAGATCTCCGGATCGAACCACGTATATCTTGTGTATTTTCATATTGTTCACGTAGCTGTTTGTTAAGGTTTCTTGGATTCCGGATTGCGCTTTATCAGATACACACTAATTTTTTCCTTTTGTAAATTGAAAGAGTGTTAAACTTAATCTGTACCCATTTATCACCCAAGATTTGTTAACAAGAGTAGATAAAATTTACCTTTTGCAACCTAAACTGTGTTAAGTTTTACACTTTGAGACTAACACTATTTATTGTTAATTACACTAATCAACTTAAAGTATATATTTTCCACACTCTACAACCTACATAATATTTTATTACATTGTGCAATCTGAATTACCATGCTTGAAAATATTATATTATTTTGTTTTGTGATTCCAAATATATACCCAAATATTTCTTCGGTTTTAAATAAATTCTTATATTAGTAAACGAAAATTCAAAAGTTATTACATTAATATACAAAATAAAATCTACAAATTCTTCAATATACCTGAATATGTAATATTTTATTTGGTATTGAAATTTATTAAAATAAATTCTATATCTTTATATAATCAGTATATTTATTATTTTTTTTTTTAAATTGATTAGTGTAAAAGGATTCCTTAGGTTGCAAGGAGGAAAAAAAGGTCATGATTGAGATTGATTGTATGATAGAATATATATTATTTGGGTTGGAAAGTATGAAACATTTAATAATTTAATAAAATAATTATAAAACTAAATATTAAATTTTGCTTTTAATTTGATACAGTAGGATTTCAATTATTTACACAATAATATTTGTACATGATGCAATTCAAATAAATAAAAAATTATAAAAAATCATGCCAACTAAAATAAACTGATATTTTTTCCTAATAAAATATATTAATTAGTTTTTATTAGATAGTTATTTAACTATTATTATAGTTATAGGGCAAACTCAATACTATAGTCCAGACTTTTAGCCCACAATAAGCACTGAAATCTAGCATAAATTATCAACCAACGAACAATCTAAACTAAATTGAATATGTCAATATAATACATGAGATATGGTTGAAAAATTAAACATCATGAAGAGGGGATTAATTGATATATTTGTTGATACACAAATTTCGTACCCAATTAAAATGCGCCACGTAGTAAAATATATGTTGAATATCAATTTTATATTGATTATTTTTATGTTAGGAATTAATTAAATATAATTCCTAAGTTAAATAATCAATTTAATTGGTGATTTACTTTATATTTAATTGACCAATGGGAAGCCGCCACATGTCAAGATGATGCAAATATTACTAAATTAAATTAAATTAATTTAGTAATTATCCAAGAAGATGAAGATAAATATCAAGTCATGGTAGACCAATCAGAATGTTCCATGTGTCAAGTTGTTGTAGTAATTATTAAATTAAATACAATTAATTTAATAATTATCTTATGGATAATGATATTATGACAGACCAATCATATCGCTTCATTCAGACCAAAGCCCATTAGGTTTTTCCATCCTACAACTATAAATAGGGCCTCCTTCTCCACCAAAAATAACAACACAAGTCAAGAAGTGAAGACACAAGTTGAGAGCTTCAAGAATTGGAAGAACTCCAAGAAATCTAGAAGACTCAAAGTTCTTGAAGATTCGAAGACATTCTTCAAGATTCGAAGACGTTCTTCATCAAATTCATCAAGAAGTAGCGTTCAATCCGGAATCAAGCCGTTCGACCTTCGGACAACGTTATTGTAGAACAACTTAAGCGGCGGAGGAGATCAAGAAGAAGATTTCACACCAAATCATCAAATTCAAAGAAATTATTCGAAGAGAAGAATCATATTCACACAAGCACAACATGAAGATGATAGAGAAAGTGTGGCTTCTTCGTATTATGTCAATAGTGGTGCTCGGCATATTTCTCAACATGTCTCTCAAAGCATTAGATAAAATCTAAGAAGGAAAATTATTCGACTAATCAAGGGTGGCTACATCAACGAAGAAGATGGTATTATGCACACAATTCAAACAAGGCAAAGGAACGGATAAATGAGAACATTCATCGACTTTAGGAAAGCTGGAGAGGTAAATGAGGACATTGCCTCAACAAATCACATCACCTTGAGTGAGGAAGTCCATAACGTAGAAGAAGATGTTGAAATCGCATCTCCAGAACTTGAAGAGGGAGTGAAATCAACGGTAGATGAGTTGAGGAGCTCAACTTGCACGACATTGATGATCCACGACCAATTTACATCAGTGCCTTATTGACTATCAATGAAGAAGAGGCGTACATTGAATTGCTACTAGAATTAAGAGATGTATTTGCATGGTCATACAAAGAGATGCCTGTATTAGATCCTAGGTTGTTGTCCACCATTTGGCCATAAAGAAAGGCACTCGACCTGTGAAGCAAGCTTAATGTCGCTTTAGACCTGAGTTGATCCCCTTGATAGAAGCAGAAGTGAACAAGTTGATCGAAGTTGGATTCATTCGAGAGGTTAAATATCCCACATGGATATCCAGAATTGCCCCAATGAGAAAGAAGAATGGCCAAATTCGGGTTTGTGTTGACTTTAGAGATCTAAATGTGGCATGCCAGAAAGACGAATTCCCGCTGCCGATCACTGAGCTCATGATTGATGCTACCATGGGGCATGGAGCTTTGTCCTTCATGGATGGATCATCGGGATATAATCAAATTCGCATGTCACCCAAGGATGAAGAGTTGATAACCTTTCGAACTCCGGAAGGGATATACTGCTACAAGGTGATGCCATTTAGATTGAAGAATGCTGGAGCTATAAATCAAAGAGCCATGCAGAAGATATTTGATGACATGTTCCATAAGAATATTGAGTGCTATGTTGATGATGTGGTCGTTAAGTCCAAAAGGCGAGAAGATCATTTGGAAGACTTAAGGAAAGTGTTTGAGCGCCTCCGGCTATATCAACTTAAAATGAATCCTTTTCAGCGCATTCGGAGTCAAATTTTTCGTCCGCCGTCGGGGAATAGAAATCAAGAAAGCTAAAATTGATGCAATCTTGAAGATGCGCGAACCTCGAAATCTTCATGAGCTTAAAAGTCTCCAAGGAAAATTGACATATCTTCGAAAGTTTTATATCAAACTTGGCTGGACGATGTCAACTATTTAGTAGGCTTATGAAGAAAGGTGTTCCGTTTGAATGAGACGGATCCTACACCAATGCTTTCAAAAGCATAAATGATTACTTGATGGAACCCCCAGTGTTAGTTGCACCAGTGTCTGGACGTCCATTGATTATGTACCTTGCTGCACAAAAATGATCCACTACCTTGTTGGCGCAAGAAAATGACAACGGCAAGGAGAACGCTTTGTACTATCTAAGCAGGACAATGACACCAAATGAACTGAACTACTCGGAAATAGAGAAGATATGTCTAGCTCTAATCTTTGCAATTTCCAAGCTCACACTGTTCCCCTTGTCTCGAAGGCAAATCCATTGAAGTATGTTATGTCAAAATTAGTGCTCTCAAATAGACTAGCAAGATGGTATCTCCAGCTGCAACAATTTGAGATAGTTTATGTTCTCTGAAAGGCAGTAAAGGGACAATTGTTGGCCGACTTCTTAGCTGATCATTCTATCCCAGCTGAATGGGAATTGTCAAAAGATATACCGGATGAAGATGCTTTAGCTATCGAAATTTCTCCTCCTTGGAAAATGTACTTTGATGGAGCAACTCATAAAGAAGGGGTTGGTGCTGGAGTTGTGTTTATGACGCCAGATGGTGAAGTTCTTCCATACTCGTTCAATTTAACTCAGAATTGTTCGAGCAATGTCGCTGAGTACCAAGCACTCATATTGGGGCTTGAAATGGCGGTGGGCACAAAGTGACTACATCTCAAAGTGTATGGAGATTCCAAGTTGGTAATCAACCAGCTGATTGGAGAATATGAAGTTAAGAAGCCCGAATTGCTACCATAGGTCACTTATGCTCAAAGAGTTATGTAAGGCTTGGAGATGTAGAAGTTGACCACATTCCAAGAAAGCACAATAAACAAGCAGATGCACTTGCTAAGCTTGCTTCAACAATTGCTAAATCCGATGTCGAGGTGCGAGTGCCAGTATGTAAAACTTTGGTCATTCCACCAATCTTTGAAGATGAAGATGACGAGAGGGAGGAAATTTTCGCCATCGAAGTATTTGAGATTGAATAAGAAGACTGGCGTCAAACCTTTGTAGATTACTTGAAATATGAGAAGCTACCGAATGACCCTCACCAAAGGGTCAATGTACGACGTCGTGCATCACGTTTCATTTACTTCAAATGGACGCTCTATAGAAGATCATTCGATGGAGTCTTTTTACGATGCTTAAGTAATGAAGAATTTGTTTGAGCTATGGAAGAAGCCCACTCTGGGATTCATGGAGCTCATCAATCGAGTCTAAAACTACACAACGAATCAAGAGGATTGGTTACTACTAGCCGACTATGGTGAAGGATTGCATAGATTATGCACAAAGGTGTCAAGCTTGTTAGTTTCATGCAAATCTCATTCATCAACCACCCGAGCCCCTACATCCTACTGTTGCTTCATGGCCCTTTGACGCTTGAGGTTTAGATGTGGTTGGACCAATGACGAAATCTTCTGGTGGACACTTATATATCTTGGCGACGATGGATTATTTCTCCAAATGGGCTGAAGTTGTGCCTCTAAAAAAAGTAAAGAAGGAAATAGTGGCTGATTTCATAAGTCGTAACATAATTTACTGCTATGGGGTACAAAGGTACATCATCACCGATAATGAAAAGTCGTTCAGCAATACTTTGATAGATACTCTCTGTAAGAAGTTTGGATTCAAGCAAAGAAAGTCGTCCATGTATTATGCTGCTCATTGGTCTTGTCGAGGCATTCAACAAAACTTTATGTAAATTGTTGAAGAAAGTGATTGCAAAGTTAAAACGTGATTGGCATGAAAGAATGGGAGAAGTTCTATGGGCATACCGAACTACGCACAAGACGAATACACAAGCAACTCCTTACTCGTTGGTGTATGGTGTGAAAGTTGTTCTTCCTCTTGAGCAACAAATTCCATCTTTGAGGATAACAATGCAAGAATGGCTAACTGAAGGAGAGAATGCGCGGTTATGTCTCGAGGAGTTAGAGGCTCTTGATGAAAAGCGATTGGAAGCACAACAAAGACTCGAATGTTACCAAGCTCACATGTCAAAGGCGTCCAACAAAAAGGTACGCACGCGTTCATTTCAAGTAGGTGACTTGGTACTTATTGTCCGGAGGCTGATCACTACTACTCACCGAGTTGGCAACAAGTTCTCATCAAGGTGGGATGACCCTTATGTTGTGAAGGAAGTTTACACGAATGGTTTACAAGTTGCTCTCCAAAGATGCGGGCCAGTCCCATAAATGAGAAGTTCTTGAAACGTTACTACGCTTGAACCTGCTGCAAATTAAACAAAAAAAAAAAAAAAAAAAGACAACAAAATAAAAAACAAAGAAGAACTCTTGGCCCGCATGAGTATAAACTATGCACGACGACCACCAAAGGTAAATTATGTGGTTAAAATGCTAACTTACCCAACTTTGGCTAAAGTGGATAAATAATAGTCACTCCTGGCCCGCATGAGTATAAACTGTGTATGGCACCCCCACTCCCCGAAACAAAACACAAAAGTGGCAATTTGAACTACGTTATGACTTGATCCCTTTCACCGGGGTACGTAGGCAACTTAGGAATTCTCTAAGTTCAGTCATATATATATTGTGTTTTCCCTCTTCTATGTTAGTTGAACAAACGAAAGACGATGCCAAAAGTAAAGCAAATGGACTTTAAAGGTTGCAATATAATAAATGAAACAATGTCTACTACGTAATCATATAAGTCCATAAAGGGGAAAAAAGTCCCAACACGGGATAAAGCAAAAATTAGAATATCCTAAACAAAGTCTAAACAAAAGGATTTATATCCAAAATAACTTCTTTTGCGGATTCTAGATGTTGCTTTGAGACCTCCAAGCTTTCAATCACCTCATCAGTATCCCGGGATAGTATTTTCTCCGTCTCATCAACTTTGCTCTTGGCAACGTGGAGAACTTCTCGCCGATCTCCGAAGAGTGTTAACAACTCCTTCTCTTGCTTCTTCAAATCCTTGACTTTCTTCTGAAGATGCTTCAACTCAGACTTGGTGGATGCGACTATGTAGGCTGCTTCATTCTATTCTGTTGTGTAACACCCTGGTACACGTGTTCCATGCACGCATTTTAGGACACTTTTAGTGTCATTTTAGTGTCAATAATGTGCATAATTATGTGTATTTAGTGCTTTTATATTCTAATGGGCAAAATAATGCGTTTGTGCTATTTTTGTATTAAGACAGGTGAAAAAAGGGTCGAAAACGAACATCAAATGACCGCGGAGTCGAGGGATCGATCGAGGCAACAAAAGGAAGGGCCAACTGAAGATCTCGGCCGAGACAGGATGCAAATCTCGGCCGAGATGAGTCTCCAGGGGATTTCATGAAGAATTGCAAGATTGAAGATCTCGGCCGAGATGCAATCCAGTCTCGGCCGAGATGAGTCTCCAGGGGATTTCATGAAGAATTGAAAGATTGAAGATCTCGGCCGAGATGTAATTCAATCTCGGCCGAGATGAGTCAAATCCTAAAAAGCCCTAAATTCCTCTTTTTCACGTCTCGGCCGAGATCAGCCTTCGACCCAAAATTCTTGAAAACCCTTTTTCACGTCTCGGCCGAGACACACTTCCGTCTCGGCCGAGATTCACTACCCTGTTTTGAAATCCTGAATACGTTTTTGCCTATTTTTTACTAGCACTTTCTCTCCTTATATATATATCATCCAATTCGAATTTAACCTAACTTTTGGATAACTTTTGATACCTTTTTTATATTGGGAGAGCACATTTGAGCCAACAAAGCCACCAAGGAAGGAGATTGGATTAGAGATTGAAGGATCATCTTCTCCAATTGACATCTTTGGATTCATCAATATCAGTATCATGTTTCTTTATTTTTCTATCTATTTTCTGATTGTATTAGTTAATATGGGTGGCTAGCACCCTTAGTTCATCCTTGATCATTGTGGAACCTTGAGTCGAGACATTGATGTGATTATTGCGGTTAATGTAACCAAGATTATTGTGTATTTAAGTGTTTTGTGTTATTTGCTCTTATTGACCCACATTTATGAATTGATTATTGGATTGATCACCCTTTAAGGGATTTGTGAATGTGTTGCTAGAATAGGAGATTACTATCCGTAATTGTAGGATTTCCGATTCCCGTGTAGCAAACAATAGTTATTTATTGGGGATAACACAAAGTCCAACCACTAAAACCGAGCTTTCGAGTTTTATGTTGAATTTATCTCGTTGTCCTAGTGTTTAATGCATTTGGTGATTGAATCTAAGAGAGCTTGTTCGAGGATTCGGTTAAACCGAATAGGGTTAGTCGAAGAGCTTATTTTGATTAACTAAGATTAAGGGACAACAAGGCTATTAGAGCTTGTTAATAGTCTTGAGATAAAGGGCTTAAACCACAATTTAATCGGGCATTAACAATAGTTGCATCAATTGTCTAAGACCAAGGGGAAGCATGATCAAGGGTGACTTGTTTTACTATTTGAAAACTAAAACCGAAAAAGATCTCTTCTATTGTTTTTGAGTACTTGTTTCTTTTAATTGTCACTAGTAGATTGTTAGTTCCTTAAATATTTATTTCTTGCATACTTAATCATAAACTGCTCGACATCAGAATCAAAACTGTTCGGCCGTTCCCTGTGGGATCGACTCTTATTTACCATTCTACTCAGTAGGATAGTTAGTAAGGTTTAAGTGTATATTTCTATACATTAATTTGGTAGTAAGAAACGACGCTACCAAATTTTGGCGCCGTTGCCGGGGAACGGTGATTAGAATAGAGTTTTTTTTTTTTGAAAATAGAAAATTGTATTCCAATATGAATCAGAATAAATCTGAATTACAATATCATCTAACCACATCGGATAACAACCTTCTTCCCATATAAAATGATGAAAATAAGAAGCAGCTAATTTAGCTAAACAGTGAGCGGCATAGTTAGTTGTTCTTCTCACATGAATGAACTTCGCCTCCGTAAGCCGTCCGATCGCTTGGTTGATGTCTGCTGCCCAAGAGCCTGTGTGCCCCAATTCCTCCGTCGGTTTGGTGACTGCTTGCACCGCGAGAGCCGAGTCCGAGGCAATAATGAGTGGGCCAATATTTCTTTCCGCTGCAATGGTAATCCCTTCACAAATAGCCTCCAGTTCGCTTTCTACAACCGATTTTGGCTTATGAATATTTCTTCCAAAGGCCAAAATGATAGCTCCAGAGTGATCACGAATCAGCCCGCCAATTCCATACTCCCCTTTAGCTTCGTTAAAACAGGAGTCCACGTTAAGTTTCCACCAACCTTGATTGGGTCTATGCCATTGGATCTCTGAGTGATGCTTCTCATCTGATGATTTTTTCTTCTGACTCTCTTGACAGTGCTTGAATACGTATAAGAACTCGAGTACCCCATCAACAGACCCTGCGATCCTTTTCCTATTATCTGCATGGAAAGCATTCCTTCTTTCTTCCCAGACAGCCCACGACTTCATCACAAATTCCTCATACTCCTCGCTGCCCAGATTATTCCACATCCACATACAAGCATCATATGAACTGAGGTCCTTTGCTTGTTTAATAATTCCCAAAAAATGAGACCCTTTCCAAAGGTGTTTAACACCCGTGCAGAAGAATAGTGAGTGTACCGTACTATCGTTCCAGTGTCCGCATAACAAACATCTCCCATCTACCGGCACATGATGTCTAAGTAAATTCATGCCTGTAGGGATGCAGTCATTGATCACTTTCCACCAGAAAATTTTGACTTTTTGCGGGATTGATAAGGCCCAAATGTGTTTCCACCAGCTTTTGTTGTGGTAATCAGATTGATACTTCGGAGCCGAGAACAGACCCATAGCATGGTTGTATCCGGATTTGACTGAGTATTTTCCTTTTGGATCGTACTCCCAGAAGCGTGAATCCTCCATATTTCCATTTGAGATCTTGATGCTCAGAATATCATCCGCAATATAGGAAGAGAATATGCTTTTTATTACCGTCTCATTCCATCTGTTATCTTCTATTAATTCACAAACCAAGGAATCTGCATAAAAATCAACGGGGAGTGATGATGGTAGATCGATCGCTCTCGATAGCCATTTATCTTTAAATATTCTGATGTTACTACCTCTGCCAACCCTCCACTTCAAGCCTTCCCGAAGAAGGTCCCGACTCCAAACGAGCGATCTCCAAATAAAAGACGGATTTGAGCCCAAGCCGGCATCCATAATGTCCATATGTTTGAAGTATCTAGCCTTCAGCACTCTTGCTATTAGTGATTCGGGCCTGCATATCACTCTCCAAAGCTGTTTAGCAAGTAGCGCTTTATTAAAATCTTTTAGTTTTCGGAAGCCAAGTCCTCCGAGGCATTTTGGTTTGCAAAGCTCGTCCCATGATTTCCAGTGCAATTTCCTCTTTCCATTATCAACTCCCCACCAAAAATTAGCACATTCTTGCTCGATCTTTGAACAAATATTCTCCGGTATTTTGAAGCAAGACATCGCGTACGTTGGAATTGATTGAAGAACCGACTTGATGAGAACTTCCTTGCCACCCACTGAAAAATTGCGACCACTCCAACCATGTAATTTTTTCACCACTCTATCTAACAGGTATTGAAATAGAGTAGTTTTGTTGCGAAGTGAGAATGATGGCAGCCCCAGATAGAGCTCGTGACTTTGTGCTTCCCGAATACACAAGCACCGCTTAATAATCTCACTTACATCGGCTTTTGTATTTGGACTGAATGAAAGTGCAGACTTTTCAAAATTGATCAATTGTCCAGACGCGGCTTCGTAGGTCTTAAGACAGCTCCTTACCGTCGAGCAATCAGAATCCGAGGCTCTAAAGAAAATGAGACTGTCATCAGCGAAGAAAAGATGCGAGATTGACGGGCATGAGGATGCGATCTTCACACCAGTGAATAACTTTCTTCTTTCGCAGTCAACCAACAGGGACGAGAGAGCGTGTGCACAAATGACAAAAAGTACGGCGATAGGGGGTCACCTTGACGAATGCCCCTTTCCGGTTTGATTGACCCTCGGATATCGTTGTTGAATTTAAATGAGTATGAGACTGATCGAACACACTTCAACATTTTTTCAATCCAACAATCTGCAAATCCCACCTTTCTCATGACAGCCTCTAGGAAGGTCCATTCCACCCTGTCGTATGCCTTGCTCATGTCGAGCTTGAGTGCCGCGTAACCCCGATTGCCTCCACGGTGATTGCGAATCCAGTGCATAGTTTCGAAGGCCAGGATGATGTTATCTGTTATGAGTCTGCCTGGCACGAAAGCACTTTGATTTTCATTGATGATATGTGGAAGGACACCTCTGAGTCTGTTAGTTAGAGTTCTCGCCACAATCTTGTAGAAAAAATTGCATAGACTTATCGGTCTATACTCTTTTATTGATAGGGGGTTTCTATTTTTGGGAATAAGAACAATGTGAGTTTTATTCCATTCGTCCAGTGATCCGTTCTCATTGAGGATTCTGAGTGTCTCTTTAGTGACATCTTCTCCAACAATTTCCCAAAAGTTCTGATAGAAAAGTCCCGGGAATCCGTCTGGACCCGGGGCTTTATCTGGGCTCAACTCAAACACAGCCTTCTTCACTTCCTCCGCAGTGAAATCCGAACATAGGACGTTATTTATATTGCCGTCGACTCCTGGTGGAATACTCTGAATTACACTCTCAATATCTTCCATTCCGGGATTTGAGGAAGGAATAAATCCTCAAAATAATCTTGCACTATGGTGGCTATGCCGTTAATGTCGGTGCAGAGATCTCCATGGTTCGATAAAAGACCCTTGATGCAGTTTCTCGATCTTCGAATCGATGCTTGATTGTGGAAAAATCGTGTATTTTTATCTCCGGAAGACAACCAGTTCACTCTGCTTCTTTGTCTCCAATATATCTCTTCCTTATGCTCCAGATTCTCTAACGACTTCTCCAGCTTTTTTATCATATCAGCATTACCCAGCCAGTCCCTATGGTTTTTGATATCGTTCAACTTCTTCCTCATCTTGGTAACTTCTTTTGGAATTTTTCGGAAGTTCACCTCTGCCCAATTTTGCATCTGGTCTGAGCATGATTTAAGCTTTTCTTGCAGAGTGAGGCCAGCGTCACACGTCTCCCATGCACCTTTAACAACCTCCGAGATATCCTTGTTAGTGAGCCACACCGCTTCGAATTTAAATGGCTTTCTTGGTGCTGTCCCTCTTCTTTCACTATTGGTATTGCTCCCTCTGCAATTTAGTTCAACAGGCCTGTGATCAGAATGGAAAAAATCAAGCGTAAGGACCTTTGCTGTTGGATACAAGAGACACCAATTCAAATTCGCCACATATTTATCCAATCTTTCAAAAATAACATCTGTATTGTCCCGTTTATTGACCCACGTAAAGAACTCTCCCTCGGAGTGCAAGTCTCTTAGTTCACACACTTCTAACGTATCTCTAAGCTCCGCCATTTGGGAAAAGGGTCGGGGTCGTCCTCCAAATTTTTCATTACTCAAGCAGATTTCATTGAAGTCTCCTCCAACGATCCATGGCAGATTAGAGAGATTTGGCATAGTCTTCAATCGACGCAGCAGTTCCCAGGAATGACGACGCTGGGATGCATCTGGGTTTCCATAAAATCCTGTGAACCTCCATGATTTCTCATCATCCTGTACAATGCAGTCAATATGGCCCATAGAATATGATTTTATTTCCACACATATTGATGCCTTCCATCCTAAGATTAAGCCACCACTCTTTCCGATACAATCGACAACAAACCATCCTGAGAAGCCCAATATCTCTTTCCAATTCTCCGTCTTCTTCCTTACAATTTTTGTTTCTGATAGAAAAATAAGTGAGGGACTGCGCTCGGCGACAAGTCGCCGCAGTTCACGGAATGCTCAAGGATTCCCCAGACCCCGAGCATTCCAAACTATACACTTCATGGTTGTCGGCGGGACTGCTCAGCAGCCGCCGCCGTTATGTTAATATCTGTTCTCGGTTCTTCCTCATTGTCTAGAGTTCTTCTTTTCTGTCCATTCCTCTCCCTTTCCTCTTCGTCATCCGCTACATTTTTCCTTTTCACCATTTCCCTCCCGTCAGGTAAATTGAGCAGAGTGGTGCTTCTTGAGATGGCCTGGTCTTCCCTTTTGTGATTGTGACTTGGATTATTATTTGTTTCGTCCTTATCATTTGGGCTGGTTTTGCCTATCCCCCTTGCAAGTCTCTTCCATTTTTTCTGGATGGGCCCATTTTGGATATTTGGCCCACTAAGTGGGTCTTCAATGATCATTGTGGGCATCATGTCTTCAGGCCCACTAATTAAATGCTCTTGGCCTGTTCCAAATACGGCTGGTGTATAAGTGTTCTCAATTCCTCCGTTGCTTTGGTTTTGGGATTTTCTATACTCAATTAAGTGGTTTGGCGTGGTTGAATAATCTTGGATCTTCTCTTCTTCGCTCTCTCGAGATTCACATATAGCCATTAATGAATTTCCATCTTCCAATAAGCTATCATTCGGTTTTCCTTTTACCGACGTAGATTTGTCGGCGCACTTTCCCGTCTTCGAGGGATAAAGGTATTTAGGGTAACTGCTCTCCTCCTTGTATCGCGTAGGAACACGCGCCACCAACTCCTCCCTCCTTTCTAGTCCGGCATCTTTATTTGGAGGTGACGAAATTTGCCGATTACACCTATTGACAAGGGTGCTTGGGGCTTTCTCTGGATCTGGCGTAATTTCCTTATTTGAGTTGCGTTTGGTAGTGATATGAGATGAAGCTCTAATCCATGGGCCAAACTCATGGTTCACTTTATCTGCATCTTGGTCCTCGCAATCCCGAGCTACATGGCCTAACCTTCCGCATGCAAAGCAGAAATCTGGCAGATTCTCGTAGAGCAGTAGAATTATAATATCTTCCTCCTCTTTTGTGGTTTGAACGCATAAGCATTTCTGGAGCGGGATAGATAGATTTCTTGTGATTCTGACCCTTGCAAAGCGTCCCATACAGGTTCCCTTGTTACCCAGATCGAGTTGTTCCACCTGCCCGATTTGATTGCTAATATTCCGGATTATTGCTTCTTGCATAAACGCCACTGGGAGGTTGTGGAGTTGTATCCATAATGTAACTTCATCAAAGACTACATCTCTTGGTCTTTGGAATCCTCTAATTTCTTTAAAAAGAACTAAACTCTTGTAAAAGTGCCATGGACCATCTAGTAACGTGTTGCGCCTATCCTCTTGAGATTTGAAGTCGAAAATGAACAGATTTTCGCCGGCTGCTTCGATGTGTATCTGGTTCTTGGATTGGAGTATTGACGGCATCTTGCTGCAAAAAATACTTCTATTGGCTGATTTTGCTGAAAATACCTTCGCAATCAAACAGTTCGCCGCTCTTTTAGTCCCGATCTGGATTAACTCAGGCGAGAGACATATACGGAATTTCTTATCCTCCCCGGACACCTTCAGCTTTGCTATTAAGTTAGAAATGTCTTCTGGATCCATTGAGAACCAACTCCAGATGAACCTGGAAAGGAATCTACACTAAGGTAGTAACCCACCCTTATACAGCAGCTCTCCGGAGCCATAGAGAGAGCCGTCAAAGGGAGAGAGATGATTAGAATAGAGTTGATTTGTTGATCGAGCATTATGATTAATTACATCTATAGTTATCTTTTTGTTTAGATTAGTAATTTTCACAATCTTACTCTGTTTCTTTATTTTGTTTACTTGTAGTGAATGTTCTTGCGTTTGCAAGGAGAAAAGGGATTGCTATTTGAACCGGATATTAAGGAACGTGAACGTGAATTGAGAAGGGGAGCTCGAGATTTGGAGCAAGTCCGAGAAAGAATCGAAGTATTGAATCTAGGGGGTGAAGACATCATTAACTTGGAAGAAATGGCTGAGGATCAAGGTCAAGAAAGAACAATGAAGGAGTTGGCTAACACAAGGGTTGCTCAAGAACCCTTGTGCATCACCTTCCCAGCTATAGGACACGACACTGCTTTCGAGTTGAAATCAGGACTCATCCACCTACTACCTTCCTTTCATGGGCTGTCCGGAGGGGACCCTCATAAACACCTTAAAGAGTTTCACGTGGTTTGTTCAAGTATGAAGCCATCGAGGGTGACGGAAGAACAGATCAAACTTCGAGCATTTCTGTTTTCACTGAAGGACCTTGCTAGGGATTGGTTATACTACCTTCCATCCGGATCAATCACCACTTAGGAGCAAATGGAAACCCAATTCCTTGAAAAATTCTTCCCAGCTTCTCGAGCCACCACCATTCGAAAGGAGATCAGTGGAGTGAGGCAGATGCAAGGGGAAACACTATATGAGTACTGGGAACGTTTTAAGAGACTTGTCAGAAGTTGCCCTCCACATCAAATCACTCCACAACTGCTAATTCAGTACTGGTACGAAGAACTGTGTCTGGCGGATCGAAATATGATTAATTCGGCGAGTGGAGGGGTTCTATCTGATAAGATACCTACCGAGGCTCGAGCACTGATATCCAAAATAGCTGCTAATACTCAACAGTTTGGATGCAGAGAGCCGGTGAGACGGGTCAAGGATGTGATAGACTCAACTGTTGAAGAGAGGTTGGACCAACTCACCGACTTGGTGAAGAAAGTAATCTCGGGTGGCACGCCTACTCCAAAGCCTTGTAGAATTTGCCAAGTCACTGAACATTCCACTGACACTTGCCCTGTTCTCGGAGAAGAGATGGAGGCCCATGCCAATGCGGTCCACAAATTCAATCCTAATCCATCCGGGCGGAAGTATGATCCGTATTCACAATCATACAACCCGGGTTGGAGGGACCATCCGAATTTCAAATATGGCAATCAGAATCAAAACATGAATCAACAAGGTGATCACAGTGGGCAAAACCGACCCCCTTTTTCTAGGGGAGTGTTCCAACAAAGACAGCCACCCGAGCAGGTACCCTGTGATCCATCTCTCTCGGACATTGTTAAAAGCTTAGCCTCTAGCACGCTCCAATTGCAAAAAGAATCGAGTTTGAGATTTCAAAACATCGAGAATCAAGTCAGTCAGATAGCTTCGGAGGTATCAAGACTCAAAAGTGCACAAGGAGGAAGACTACCGGCTCACCCGAAAGTCAACCCAAAAAACGTGAGTGCCATTTTTGTTATGAATGAGGAGTTACTTGGAGAGCCTGAAAAGCCCGGGCACACTCCACAAGGAACGACTGAGGATGTGGCTGATAGTCCAAGGAAAGAAGAGACATCAACTCCCCATGTGGCTGAAATTAAAATTCGGATACCTAAATGGAAGATTGCCAAGGAGTTGCGAAAACAAAAGGAGGCATTAGCTGCATGCTTCCCCGACCACCTATTGTCTTTTCCTACCATGAAATTCTTCTCATCCAAGGAAACCGAGAAGGTGAAAGACAAGGGAGAGGAGACAGAGTCCCTTCGAGAGGTAGAGAGTAAAGTTGAGAATGTTAGTGTAAGTACCTTGAGGAGCGGAAAGGTGCTCGAAAAGCCACCCAAGAGTCTCCCTCACTTGGAAGATGAAGAAGGAAAGAGAAGAGAAAGAGAATCTGTCGAAGAATGAACCATGCCAATCCCCATTAAGGATCCGAAGCTCTACACTCCAAAGTTGACTGTGCCCCCACCACTTCCATTCCCGTACCTAATCAAGAAAGCTGTAGACAAAGACAAAGAACGGGAAATGCTCGAAATATTTCAGAAAGTGGAGATCAAAATTCCACTGATTGAAGTTGTGAAACAGATCCCATGGTATGCAAATTTTTTAAAAGGTCTATGCACAAAAAAAAGAAGGCCTCAAGGAAATAACAAGGTATTCAGGAGGGAAAGCGTGTCTGCCATATTCCAAAAGAAACTCCCTCCAAAGTGCAAGGACCCGGGAATGTTCACCATCCCGTGAAAGATTGGTAATTGTCTAATTGAGAAAGCGATGCTTGATTTGGGGGCATCAATCAATGTGATGCCCCGTTCGATGTTTCAGAGCCTAAACTTAGGACCGTTGAAAGAAACTAAGGTTGTTATCCAACTCGCCAATCGAAGTACCTCATTTCCGGATGGGGCGGTTGAAAATGTGCTTGTTGAGGTTAATAATCTTATTTTCCCGACCGACTTCTATATATTAGATATGCAAGGTGACACAACAAACTCCACACCTATTTTGTTGGGAAGACCGTTCATGAACACCTCCCAAACAAAAATAGATGTGCGTGAGGGGACTCTCACCTTGGAGTTTGAGGGTCAAATTGCGAAATTTAATATATTCAAGTCCAAGAAACACGCTGAGGATATACATGATGTTTTCTCTATTGATTTCATTGACTTGCTTGGGAAAGATAGTGTTGTTTTGAACAGTAAGAAAGTTAGAAAAAGGTTGCATGGAAGGAAGACAAAGGATGTGGAAGGAATAAGTTTGGGGATCCAAGAGGATCCGGGTGAACTTTACCCGGAAATTAAATTGCCAGAAGACGGTGAAGACGAGAGGGAGGCCCGTAAGGACCCGCAGGGATTGAATGAAGCACGGAAGGAAAGGAGCAAGGAACCTTTCCCAGTCAATTGAACTGAAAGAGCTTCCGTCGAGCCAACGACGTTAAACAAAGGCGCTTGTTGGGAGGCAACCCGGCGGTTACTCTTTTTCTCGTATTTTAAATTCATAGTTTAGTAGTTTTACTATTATTTAAATATTTTGAATTGTGTTGGTTAAAATGTGTGTAGGTACCAAACAAGCAAATCAAAGCCAAGACATGGTGTGGAATGGGGGTGAAGAACACAAAAAAGGTGGAAAAATGCAGGGGAGGACAATCTCGACCGAGACACAGAAGAAATCTCGGCCGAGACTCCATGTGGGTGAAAAGTGCAAATCTTCCCTGGAAGAATTTCTCGGCCGAGATTCAAACATGCAAAAAAATGGAAAATTTGTTGGAAGATAATCTCGGCCGAGACACTACATTATCTCGGCCGAGATTCAGAAGGGCCCAAAATGGAGAAATTTCGCTGGAAGAGCATCTCGGCCGAGACACTACAACATCTCGGTCGAGACGGGTTTGAATGGAAATTGAGCCAAATTTGCTGGAGGATAATCTCGGCCGAGACACACATGCATCTCGGCCGAGAACCACTTGTCTAGAATGTGGGTAAAAATGCCGAGACTTCATCTCGGCCGAGACACTACAGAATCTCGGCCGAGATCCTTTGCGGGGTCAAGTTATCCTGTAAGCGAAGAACGGATCTCGGCGAGACACTGAGCCCAAAGTTGAATCTCGGCCGAGACGCAAAACAGGTATAAATACCCCCTGCGCGAAAATTAGGTCAGTTCCTCCCCAAACTTGCGATTTTCACACACATACGCACACACTCCTCCAATAATCACCCTTGCACTCTCTTTCCACCCATCAAATTCACACCACACCTCACTTACATCACCACACCCACTCCTATTCGAAAATATTTGGATTTGGAGCAGACTTGAGGTCGAATCAAAAAGGGCGCGAACAATCCAAATTCAAAATTCTTTTCGATTAAACTCAACTGGTAAGTACGGCTATCTCATTCTATCGATCTATTATTGCGTATTAGTGAATACATTGTTGAGATTGGGGGTTAATTTTATGTTTATTTGCATGTTCAAAAATTGGTTATACATACAACTACTTGTATTGATTTTTTTGCCAATTGATAAGTGTTTATGCATTTAAATGATAGAATTGACATGATAGTTCGTATAATTGCTTGATGATTGAGTGGGTGGATTGTTGAGTATAGTTTTGTGAGTTTTGAAAAGGCTAATTTCGTTGTGGCATATCATCAAACATGTGCTAGGCGTTAAATTGTTGTGCCTAAATTAGCTAAATTCGACTATATTCTCTAGTTTTTAAGACTAATTGTTGATATTATCGTAATGTATAACCTCATTTGAGTGTGATTTGGTTTTCATTGCATGGTTGATACATTTTGCCTTGTTTTTGTTGGATATATAGTCGGATTCAAGTGAACCTAGGCATCTCCTACTTGCACTTGAACTAGTTGTTTTGCCACTAGTTTTGATGATTGAATTGTTGATTTTAGGTACCCATGGAACCTCCAAAAATCACAAAAGGCAACACTTAAGAAGGCACTTCTGGCAGAAGAGTCACACAAAAAATCCGAAGAAGCCAAGCTAAGGGCAAGGAGAAAGCTGTTGAGCCTACTCCGGAGGTTCCTCCACCGGAAGTTCCACCAACTTCCACTGACAAGTCCACGAAACCCATTGATTTTGATATCGTGCTGGAAACGGAGGATCAAAGAAAACAATTTGACAAATTGATGAAGAGGGGGGTGTCAGCTACCCGCTATGGCGATCCAAAGATCTTAGACGCCATGGGAATCCGGCAAAACGTTCTGGAGCTGTTAGACACAGCAGGTCTAGTTCAGTGCCTCGCACCCCGCCTAACTTTCCTCGAATTTTTGCTCGAGTTTTTCAGCACACTCGAGATCAAGGAGGAGGTCATTTCCTGTTCTTCAGTTCATCATTTCAAATTCCAGCTTCTTAACGAAGAGAAGATACTACGCCACGACACTTTGAAACGCATATATGACTTCAAGACTACAACCTACGGTGATAGCTATGCATCGAAGGAGTTCAACGTGCAACAATTCTGGGGGCAAATCACTGCCGCCCCTGGAATAGTTGCACCTCAAGCATACGATCCAAGGAGCTCCAGGCTCACCTCCATTCGAAGTCCCGTTGTGAAGTATCTTCAGAAGCTGTTAAGCTCCACTATCTGTGGAAGGAAGGAGATCAGCTCCCCTCAGTTGTACGAAATGGAAATTCTTTGGGCCATCGTGGACAGGAAGTCAAGGAACTTCCAACAAGATCTGGTTTCAAGCTTTCAGAAGATAGTAAAAGAACTGAGGACAGAGAGGAAAAGGGAGACGAAGATGCCCGACCCGATCTACTGTGGGGCGTTGATAACCCCTATACTCGAGCATTATAATATCCCCCTTCCGGAGTACACGCCTATCACTGCTGATTACTATTTGGATTGGGAGGAGATGGAGAACATGCGCATTGCCATGCTCGGGTACAAAGAAGGCATATCGGGTCCGGCTGTCCTTTATGTTCTCCAAAACGAGGGACCTTACCTCCGCCTACCCAACCCCGGACTGACATACATCACAAACTTGGAAAGCAAACTGAATTTGGAACTGAGCTCCGAGGCACACCTCAATGCCTCCTTGGAGCCAAAACGTGAAGAATTGACCAAGTTCAAGCGAGCTAAAAAGCCACGTCCGGTGGCACGGGTTCGGAGCATGGGGGTTGAAGGAGAAGGCAGTAGCCAGCCAGAGCAACCGTCAAGGAAAAGATCATCCACGGCGTTCTGTCTCAATCTGAGTTCCAGGAATGGCAAGAGGGCTTGATGGCGGCTATGGGGGATGAAATCAAAGGAATCAGGGCCGAGTTGGTGGAGATGAGGGCATCTATTGGAGCTGAGCTGAGAGAGATCAAGGAGACTATCCACGAAAATCAGACAAAACTCCTCGATCTCTTCAAGTCCATCAAGGGATGTTTCACCGGCTCGAATCCCCGACCTTCCCGCTCTCTGTGAGTAGAGTACCGAGAAGTCTTACCTTTTTGTCCCAAACTTAGTTGAAAAACTAAGTTTGGGGGAAAACAAAGAGATAAGACCATTTCGGCCGCTCGGAACCCCCTACCCCTCGTTTTTCTTCTTTCACTATCTTTACTGTTGGCCTGTGAGCCACTTGGCATGACTTGTTTTGATGGATTTCATGTGATGGCCTATGTGCCAATACTGATTTGTATATTGATTGCCTTTTTGACATGTGACTATTTTGATTGTTAATAATATTGCCGGCCTGTGAGCCAACTGTCATTTTTTTATTATTAGCCTTGGTAGGTGATATTATTACATATGCATTTGGATGCTTCGGATTATTGAATAATCATTGGGTGCCTTAAAGTCAAATTGTTTGTTTGTGTTGATAAGTACACACACATTTTTCCTTTATTGTTATAGGAGTAGGATTCTTAATGAATTAGTTCATTTAGTTAATGTTTGCAAATAATGGTGCAATAAAATGGTTAAGTTCGGCGAGCCACCAAATTGTACTCCTCTTTTTCCACAAACTG
Organism: Ajuga chamaepitys; assembly: GCA_958295605.1. NCBI lineage: Eukaryota > Viridiplantae > Streptophyta > Magnoliopsida > Lamiales > Lamiaceae > Ajuga > Ajuga chamaepitys. The sequence continues at coordinate 7,713,697 of OY282507.1, read as the reverse complement.
AGTATGCAACTAAGTTTGGGGAGGGGGTGGGATTCGTACAAATTGGCAGCTCGAGAAAGCAATTGGATGAGTTTAGGATGGAAAAATGTGGAATTGATTAATGATGAAAAAATTTGTCAAATATTTTTGAAAGAAGCACATGGTAGAGCATGATAGACTTTTTGAAGCAAAATCGAACTTACACTCAAAACCTTTGATCAAAAATTTTGCCTTGTGAGTTTTTGAGCCTTAAAAGATACTCCCACAATTGGAGTAATTTAAACTTTCTTTCGGTGTGAAATTCATTGAATGCATTTAGTTGTCTCTAGAACTTGCCTTGATTCTCTATTTTGAATAATTCGGTGTGTGACTTAGAAAATGATCTTAGGCAATTCTTGAATTTTTTTTTTTTAGCCTATTTGTAAACTTGAAAATGTCACACCTTTTCACCAAAAATTTGAAAATTGCCCCTAGTTACCCCCTTGAGCTTTGAACCTCTTGTTTGACAGCCCAACTCTACAAGCCAAGTACCTTTTAACTTAGCCTTTGACCTTTATTAAACTATTTGAGTATGAGGGAGGCGGTTGGAAGGTAGTCGGGTAATTTGGGATTGAAAGGGGTAGTCTATGGGGAATATTGAAGGGTGAAAGGAGATGAAACAATAGGAAAAGAGTCAAGAATACTAGTCCTCTCCAATTTTTTATTACAAAAAAAAAAAAAAAAAAAAAAAAAAAAAGAAGGTCGTAAATCGAAAAAAGTCGAAAAATCAGAAAAACAAAAGAAAAAGTTAGTTGTATATACTCAATTGTTGCTTTTGATTTGGAGAGGCTAGTAATAATGCCTTTTGATTGATGTTCTCAAAGTGGTAGAAATTCAAAAGAAAATACACTCCAAGGGAGAATTGAGAAAGCAATTAGGTTGTGGACTTTGTGGTAAGGGGAAAAAACCAATTTTTGGGATTGGTTTAATAAGGAAGTAAAGAGTGAGGTAGAGTGATTGTTGTTTGAGGGGTGGATGAGATTAGCTAACTCATTTAGTCCATTTTATAGTCACTTATACCAAAAAATTTCCCACCTCACCCCAAGCCAACATTACAACCTATTAAAGACCTTTTTTATTCTTTGTCACACATGTCGGTATACATCGAAGTTTAGATGCTTGGCAAGCCTATGGTAGGCATTTTATGCGTTTCAATGTGAGCGTATACACTTCCCTTTTGATACACTTGAGAGTCGAGAGTTACACTCACCATGTGAGGATCTTAAGTTGAGAGTGTTTTGTCTCGAGAGTAGTGGATCTAGTCTATCACACATGCTCACTTTTATCATAACCTCTTACTCTTTTTCATGAAAATTTTGAAATCAAATGCCACTAAACTTTGCCCTAAACACGTGTCCTTTTGTCTTTCTCTTTGTTGTTCGGGACGAACAAGTTTTAAGTTTGGGGAGATTTGGTACACGTGTTTCGTGCACGCACTTTAGGCACTTTTAGTGTCATTTTAGTGTCAATAATGTGCATAATTATGTGTATTTAGTGCTTTTATATTCTAATGGGCAAAATAATGCGTTTGTGCTATTTTTGTATTAAGACAGGTGAAAAAAGGGTCGAAAACGAACATCAAATGACCGCGGAGTCGAGGGATCGATCGAGGCAACAAAAGGAAGGGCCAACTGAAGATCTCGGCCGAGACAGGATGCAAATCTCGGCCGAGATGAGTCTCCAGGGGATTTCATGAAGAATTGCAAGATTGAAGATCTCGGCCGAGATGCAATCCAGTCTCGGCCGAGATGAGTCTCCAGGGGATTTCATGAAGAATTGAAAGATTGAAGATCTCGGCCGAGATGCAATCCAATCTCGGCCGAGATGAGTCAAATCCTAAAAAGCCCTAAATTCCTCTTTTTCACGTCTCGGCCAAGATGCAACCCAATCTCGGCTGAGATCAGCCTTCGACCCAAAATTGTCTCGGCCGAGATTCACTACCCTGTTTTGAAATACTGAATAAGTTTTTGCCTATTTTTTACTAGCACTTTCTCTCCTTATATATATATCATCCCATTCGAATTTAACCTAACTTTTGGATAACTTTTGATACCTTTTTTATACTGGGAGAGAACATTTGAGCCAACAAAGCCACCAAGGAAGGAGATTGGATTAGAGATTGAAGGATCATCTTCTCCAATTGACATCTTTGGATTCATCAATATCAGTATCATGTTTCTTTATTTTTCTATCTATTTTCTGATTGTATTAGTTAATATGGGTGGCTAGCACCCTTAGTTCATCCTTGATCATTGTGGAACCTTGAGTCGAGATATTGATGTGATTATTGCGGTTATTGTTACCGAGATTATTGTGTATTTAAGTGTTTTGTGTTATTTGCTCTTATTGACTCACATTTATGAATGATTATTGGATTGATCACCCTTTAAGGGATTTGTGAATGTGTTGCTAGAATAGGAGATTATTATCCGTAATTGTAGGATTTCCGATTCCCGTGTAGCAAACAATAGTTATTTATTGGGGATAACACAAAGTCCAACCACTAAAACCGAGCTTTCGAGTTTTATGTTGAATTTATCTCGTTGTCCTAGTGTTTAATGCATTTGGTGATTGAATCTAAGAGAGCTTGTTCGAGGATTCGGTTAAACCGAATAGGGTTAGTCGAAGAGCTTATTTTGATTAACTAAGATTAAGGGACAACAAGGCTATTAGAGCTTGTTAATAGTCTTGAGATAAGGGCTTGAATCACAATTTAATCGGGCATTAACAATAGTTGCATCAATTGTCTAAGACCAAGGGGAAGCATGATCAAGGGTGACTTGTTTTACTATTTGAAAACTAAAACCGAAAAAGATCTCTTCTATTGTTTTTGAGTACTTGTTTCTTTTAATTGTGTTTAGTTGCTTTTAATTGTCACTAGTAGATTGTTAGTTCCTTATCAATCCCCCCATCGTTATTGCTTTCTTAAATATTTATTTCTTGCATACTTAATCATAAACTGCTCGACATCAGAATCAAAACTGTTCGGCCGTTCCCTGTGGGATCGACCCTTATTTACCATTCTACTCAGTAGGATAGTTAGTAAAGTTTAAGTGTATATTTCTATACATTAATTTGGTAGTAAGAAACGACGCTACCACACCCTTACCCTCTTGTAGCTTAATATAAAACAATTAAAAAATATTTCTACCAAATAGACTTTATGCGCACGGGCGACTTTTTTTTTTTTTTTTTTTTTTTTAAACAAACATAAAACAAACTAATCTACTACTACTTTAACACTTTCAAAGGTCATCACAAACCCCAGGACATACTTTAGAGATTCAATACAAAACACCCAGACTATGAGCCCGACAGGTCGTCATCCATGTACACAGCTCTCAAAATCTGAAGGAACTCCAACCTCCCATACCTTTAACGAGTTAGCCTACAATACGAGAACTACATGAGATAGAGCTCAGTAAGCAGAAATCATGCATGATTGAATGCACAAGACGACCAACTTGTAAAAGTTCAAGTATTGTATAAAACCATTTCCTAAAACTCTTTTCTCAAGATAAATTCTTTCAGTAGGAATTGGCTCCCGTCACTAGCACAAACCTCCCTAAAATATCACTCATTGGCCATACTCGTGACTACCAAGGGTCCCTCCTCCCCCCTTATAGTCCACCCGAGACATCATTGATGGTTGGTACGACCAAGTGGCTATCCTTCCGAGACTACCAGGGGTCCGCCTCCTGCTTGCCCCTGCAGTCCACCGGAAAATCTACCTCTTCCCCGTACCCATCATCATAAAGGTGCTGAAGTGGGAACCTCTTCCACGTGCACACCTGTCACCGGAAGCATCCTGAGAGACACCATATATAATACATAACTCTCAATGTGCCAGTGGTGACCAACCCCAAAACATTTTCAATTTATGAAATTATGCTATTTTGACTTCTCTCATGTACACATGCAAATTCTTCAGATGCTAATGCTCATGACCGATATGCTCACCAGTTTACTATTAATAATGGAATAAAACAATTTATATAAAAAGATACAAGTGCACGTATTACAGTTAGTCATCACAAATAATATGCACAAATACTATGTTCAAGCATTGTAGTTGAAGATGAATTTCTACTTACCTCTTCTCCGATAGTAATTATTTGAAACTTGCTACTGATACTCCACCACAGATACTCTAAAGTAACATGTATAAAAGAAAATAAAAGTTGATTAAATTAATGACATTAATTCAATCTAATAAGAAGTTGTCCTAATTTCATTTTGAGATTATCCTTCTTTTTCATCTTTTTATTTAATTTTAGTTACTCTATCAACAATATTAAACTAAATGAAATGAGTTTTAAAACTAAGTTTACTAAGCTACACACAAGGAATTAATTTTAAAGATGCAACATTAATAGATAAGCACTAACTTATTCATTACTTGACCATTTTAGAATATGACTAATTTCAATAAGTTACATGTTGATTAAAATAATTAATATTTTATTCTAGCAGAATCCATTTAGACGCAATATGGTATTTTATGCCACCTCTCTATCCATGTATATACGCACAAGCCTAAAACACATGAATTGACTACACTTATAAATATAAGTACTAATTATATTCGTCACTATATTGGTCATATTAACGGTTCTACGCTAGAAATCATTGTTCATTTTACCCCACTTTACACCTATACAGGTAAATTTCTTCTAGAGTTGAAAACGGACATTTTTAGGCCTTTAGACCAGCCTATCTTATAAAATTTACTAAAAATTATTTACGACGTGAAAAGTTATCAAATTTTAAATATAGACTCCTAACTTAATATATATATTAACATACTAAAACATATTTAAAAAAATTCGAAAGTAATAATTTTAGAAAAAATCATTTGCTAGGAGCAAAATCAACAACTTTGTACCCAAAATCAGTTTGTTTTATAAAATTCATTAAAAATAATAAACTCGTCGAAATATCTTCAAATTTAAACCATAAACTCCTAAAACCATACAGCACAACATAGTAAAACAGGTCTTAAAACTTTTGTGTATAAAATTTTGTATCATTTTCTAAAGTAGTACATACAACATAAGTCCGATGAATAACATAAATAAAGTTTACACACTTACACCATATGACTCTGCTATATAAAACTGTGCGTACATCTAATGGACACATTTATAAGTATGATTATGCTTATCAATCATTCAAAATTTTAATCAATTACTTATATTATTTGGTAATTAATGAAGTAGCATGCATTATTAGTAAGGTTGAACAACAAAGACAAACCATCAAATGAATACCAATAATTCCTGATGGAAAATTTAACTTATTTCTTTAATAGTTAATCAAACATATGTATCAACGTATTAGTTCTTGTAGATTTGCTAAAAGCTATGTTATGGAAAATTTATTTGTTTTGAATAAATATTAATAAAGAATTAAATTTATGGAATTTAGAGTGCATATATGTTTCTTTTTCTTCTTTTTTTTTCTTTTTTTTTTTTTCAAATTTCCCACCTTGATTATATAACTTACAGAAATGAGGATTGAGTAGAATTTTTAATTGTTGATTCCATGATTTGCTACCAAAGGAAATATGAGAAAAAAATGAGTTCATACCTAGTAAAACTGATTTGGTGCTGCTAATGATTCTTTTTTCTCTTTTTCTTTCTTTTCCTTCTTGTTTTTCTTTGTTATTATTTTATTTAATCTTCTCCCTTCTTCTGGCAATTAAGTTGATTAGCTTATGAATATCTTATAGTAGTAATGATTATACTTCAATTACGTGGCACAATTTTAACAACTATTTCTATCCAACTAACCGCCCTTGTTTTTCTTTTAGGCGAGAAGATATATTCTTGCATTTTATTATTATTATTATTATTATTATTATTATTATTATTATTATTATTATTATTATTATTATTATTATTACTACTACTACTAATATTATTATTATTGTTGTTGTTGTTGTTGTTGTTGTTGTTGTTGTTGTTGTTGTTGTTACGTTAATGACACTTTTTACACTTCTAGCACTTCCACGTAGTGTTTAGAGGATCCCACGTCTGCAAACTCGTTATGTGCAGTCTCGAAATATTAGGCCATTTCTCACCTTTTTCCGACACTTTAAGGTATGAGTTTCTTCACACTAATGTGAATACCTCAAAGTTCAATTGTAAAATACAAGTCTAACAAAATATGAATTGCAATATAAATAAAAGTAAATAACACATGATAGTGTAAAATTAATATATGAAATGCACAAGCTATATTGACTAGTAATTAGTGAGAGGACCGGGTATTACATGTTGTGGCATTCAAAAGACGATCTTTAGCTTCACTCAATTATTGTGCAAGGCGTTCTTTTGATGCTTTCTCCGAAGATGCGGATCACGCATTATCGTATGCAATGGCCTTCTCGAATAGTACATTCAAAGCTCCTTCAATATGGGAAATGTCAAACCCTTTGTACTCCTTCATGTCATTGATTATAGGAGAAACTTCATCTTACATCGCTAGGAGGCAACCCACAGGTCTCTTTACTATCACCTCGTGAAGACCATCCCATAGTAATTGAAGATATCTTCTTCTACAATTAAGAATGATGTTGTTTCCTACAAAAAATAGAGGTTGCGGCAACGTTGGAGTGGCCACATTCTCCTTTTGAACCTGTTAGGGCGAAGAAGAAATATTGCCGGTGTATTAGGCACTGCAACCGATTCCACACTTCCTTCCGACTCTTCTTCATCAACACTGAATAATTCCTTCTCCAACTGAGAGAAGCCACAGAAAGTAAGAAAAAATATATTACAACACATAGTGAAAGGCAAAGAAGATGAAGAAATAATGGGAAGTACCTCTCGTACTAACTCTTGTTGTGAGTCATCCTTCGCATCATTTTTGGCAGGCTTCAACAATTCAAGAGCTTTGCGTGTTTTTTAATGTCTTTCCTCTTCACTGCTACTCTTTTCTTGTGGGGGTCTTGGAGATTCCTTTTGTTAGTCTTCAATGGTTGCTTAGTATGCTGAGGTTTTACCAGTTTCGTAATGCACTTCTCGAAGTAATCTCCATGAATGCAACTCCACCATGATTTTTAATTAGAAAAAAGAACTTTTTAGCATTTGGAGGAGCACGTGGTAGATATGCTTTCGACATAGACTTATGCAGCACGCTTAGACACCAAAGTTTGATTCCCTCATCTAAAGAAGCTTTGTGTATGTCTTTGATGAGTGACCCAGGCTCCAATTTGTTAGGCATTGTGCCTTGAATTAGTTTGGTTTGATCCGTCATTCGTATTAAGGTGGAGAAACACCTAGAAGATATCCTGCATACGTTGGAAACGAAGTGACGGCGCAAGAAGGCAACGCGGTCACGCCAAAACATGGCTAGAAAGAGAATTTGAAACTAGGGTGTCGATGCGGTCGCCTTGCTTGTTGGAGCGGTAGCGTCAATTGTGGCGACTCAGATTATGGGCTTACGCATTTTAGGCCCAGTTTGATCCGTTTATGTCTAGGATTAGGTTTGGGGGCTTATAAATAGTCCCATTGGAGTCTTTTGAGATTGGGTAATTAGAATTGATTAGTATTGGTTTTGGTTTGGTCATTAGAGTGTGGAGAGTTTGTTTTGACTGACTATCAATCAATTGGTACTCAATTTATCTCTGTTTGATAGGATAGCAAAGTCCTATACTGTAACACTATGATATATTGAATTGAGTCCGTTTGGCCGTGGACGTAGCTAGCAAGTTGTTAGCAAACCATGTTAAATTCGGTATGTTCTTTTGGCATTATCGATCTTTCTTGTTTATCAATTATGCTTCTGTTCATTGACACACACTTAGTTGTTGTAACTAAATCGAACAACCGCAAGTATACGGCGTCGAAGTAGCACTATGTGAGCACAAGGTCGATCCCACGAGGAATCGGCCCAATATCGGAAAGATGAAGCAATCCAAACATTTAAGTGGCTAACTAGACGATCGAGATTGGTTTTGGTATTTTTAAACTCTAATTTAGATCAACAAGCAATTGAAACTAATACGATAGACTAGATGACAATTTATAGGGAAGAACCGATTAATAAGGGTAATCTAGGCTTAGATTTCGATTAGGGTAATTTGCAATTATTATCTCGATTATTTCAACCTTTAAACCGAATGCTACGTATTAGGAAATGATCACAAATTATATGTAAGATCCCCTCTCGGAGCAACTTACGTGTTAATTGTATAAGATTAATCACCGTCTCCGGTCGATTAATCAAATACAACTCCCAATCGGTCTTAAGATCAATATTCCCACAATTAACTCAAACCTCTCGGTTTTATTGCCTAATCATGTCGATTAATGTGATCTCAGATCAAATTTCCCCTCTCGGTTTCAATTTAATCCTCAATAATGTTAAACAAGTGATCAAATCATTCAACAAGCATAATAAACCATTAATCAACTAATAGCATAGCACGAGATTAAATTAATCGAGTAAAATCACTAATCACCCATAATCTACTTTCTAAACCTAGATTAAGAAAATTAGCCAACCATGATCATCATAATAAATAAACACAAATATATAGACATAATCATGTTTATACAAAATTTAGATGAAAATGGAAGGATAAAACCTATTGAAGAAATAAATCTTGATCTTCAAGTAATTCCCCCAAAATGCTCTCTAGCTTTCTCTCTCTAAAAAGTGAGTAAAGTGAATAGTGTGTCCTCCAAAAATCTGAAAATCTTAGTCTATACCCCCATTTGGGGCTTTTTTACAAAGTCTTGGGCTCAAAATTACATAAATGGGCTGAAATTAAGCCATTTCCGGAGTTTGTGCACGGTCATGCCCGTGCAAGGCTGAACGGATCGTGCACAACCCCTGAAATCACCTATTCTCTGGACAGGCTTGCACGGTCCGTGCACGGTCGCACGGTCATGACCGTGCGCCCGTGTATGGCTGCCCCTGCTTTTTTGCGCGCACGGGCCGTGCACGGTTTGTGAAGGCATGCACGGTTGTGACCGTGCACGGCCCAATTTTGGCCCGTTTCTTCATTCCTTGAGTTTTTTTCTCGATTTCTTCGACTCCAATCTACTCGTCACCTCTTTGTATACTTTTTACCTGCAAAATGCTTGAAAACGAGGTTTTCCAACAAGAGAAAAGAAATACGAAGAATATAACAAATGGGTGTTTAAAAACTACAAATATATGTTAAAAACACATACTTTAATCCTATTTTTCACTCTAAACAACCCATTTGTCATTCATTCTTTCCAACAACTGGTATCAAGAGATTGCTTTGAGTTTTCGCTTTTTAGTGGGAAAGATGTTTGGAATAAAACATGAAGATCGAAAAATTCACTGGGAGGAATAGTTTTAGTATATGGCAGATTAAGATGAGAGCCATGTTGAAACAACAAGGGTTATGGACGCCGCTGATGCCGAAGAAAAAGAAGGACAAGGGTAAGGCGGTAGATAAGAAAGAGGCCGAGGTCCTGGTGTCTGTCGAGATGGCCATTCTGGAGGAGAAAGTGCACTCAACAATCATGTTGTGTCTCGAAGACGACATCATCACCAAGGTAGCAGAGGAAGAAATTGCACAGGGATTATGGTCGAAATTGGAGAGCTTGTACATGACGAAGTCGCTTACCAATAAGTTGCTTTTGAAGCAACGTTTGTTCCGGCTACATATGCACGAAGGTCAGTCTCTTCGTGAACACTTAGATCAATTAAATACAATCCTATTAGAACTGCGAAACATTGATGTTTAAATAGAAGATGAGGATGTTGCTTTGATCTTGTTGGTTTCTTTGCCGCTGTAGTATGAGAATTTTGTGTAGTCATTTGTCATTGGAAAAGATTCTGTGTCTCTAGAAGAGGTGAGATCATCGCTGTATTCTAGAGAGTTGCGCCATCAGGCGACTGTTCCAACAGGAGATCAGGCTACTGAGCTAGGAGTCCGTAGTAGTCGAGGTTCGAGAAAATTAGGGAAGAAGAAGTTCAAAAGGAATTCAGGCTCCAAAGGACCTAAACTAGGAGATATCTGCAATTACTGTAGGGAGACGGGGCATTGGAAGTTTGCATGTCTGAAATTGAAGCAGAAGAAGGAAAGCACTGTTGATGCTGTTGAAGAAGTTGACACCGACTTCGATAATGATTCGATCCTCGTTGCGAAGAAACAAGCAAATAAATCTGATGCATGGGTTCTCGACTCTAGGGCATCTTACCATATATGTCTGCATCGAGAGTGGTTCACAACCTATAAGCAGGTGGAAGGTGGCAATATCTCTTTGGCCAATGGTTCCAAATGCAAGACGGTTGGAATATGCTTAATCAAGGTTAGGACACATAATGGTAGATTGTGCACATTGAACGATGGCAAGCATGTTCCACTTATGACGAGGAATCTGATTTTACTGAGTCGATTAGACAACAATGTTTTAAAGGAGAAGGTGGAGTTTTGAATGTCTGCAAAGGTTCAAACGTGATTTTGAAGGGCGTAAAAAATGGAACTTTGTATTTAATGCAAGGTTCAATTTTGGTTGATTCTGCTGCTACTAAAAGCTGTTGATGTCCCATTGTTTGGGACAGGTAGGGTACGAGGAGTCACTCGTACGTTTGGGTATTTAAGGAGCATCTGGTACATTGGGTACATCTTGCACATTTAAATTGTTTGGGGTACTTCGGGTACGTTATGTTTGAATTTATGAGAGGATTTTAATTGAGGTGGAACTTTGAGAAGCGGTGTCGTTTGTGGATTCAAGTCAAGGTGGAGATTGTTAGGTATTGTGCATTGAATCAGTATGGTTTGATCCATCATTCGTGTCAAGGTGGAGGACACCTTGAAGATATCCTACATATGTTGGAAATGACGCGACCACTCCAGAAGGCAATGCGGTCTCGTCAAAACATGGCTAGAAAGAGAATTTGAAACTGGGGTGTCGACGGGTCGCATCACTTGTTGGAGCAATCGCGTCAATTGTGGCGGCCCAGATTTTGGGCTTACACGTTTTAGGCAAGTTTGATACTTTTGTGTCTAGGATTAGGTTTGGGGGGTTATAAATAGTCTAATTGGAGTCTTTTGAGATTGGGTGATTAGAATTTATTAGAATTGATTAGTATTGGTTTTGGTTTGGTCATTAGAGTGTGGAAATTTTATTTTGGTCGAGTATCAATTATTTAGTACTCAATTTGTCTCTGTTTGATAGGATAGCAAAGTCCTATATTGTAACGCTCTTATATATTGAATTGAGTTCGTTTGGCCGTGGACGTAGCTAATAAGTTCTTAGCAAACCATATTAAATTCGGTGTGTTCTTTTGGCATTGTCGATCTTTCTCATTTATCTGTTATTGTTTGTGTTCGTTCTTTCCCAACACAATTGAGATAAGCCAAATTGTTAGTTGAATCTATAGGGACTATATGGCTCAACAAAAAAATTGTTACCTTGTCGCCAAGTAAGATACTCGAGTGAATGCCTGTATAATAGTTCCAATCACGTCCTTGGGCGCAATCATCATCAACGAACCAACGGCCTACAGCCTTATCAAGAATGTTATAAGTCCAAGCAGATGAATCTCCTTTGTGTATGTGTACACGCACTTCTTCTGGTTTAAAATACTTCGCTTCTCCTTCCCCAGAGTAAAGTGTCATAGTGGGTAAGCGCATCCCTTGCTTGAGCGGAAAATGAGTATTGAAGTAGCAAGCTAGCCAACCATAGATGAAATGGGCTGGAAAAGTTGATCGAACTTAAGGCAGCGGGGAAAACTTGCGATCTTGTTTAAGCCTCTATAAATGTTTGTTAGAACAAGATTAGCAAGACCCACTCACTTTCCGACAACCATCATACTTTCTATCTTGAAGGTAGCGGGATGTATGCAATCAATTTCGTCATTGGGAAGGACAAATACGCATAGCCAACAAACTAGGTGTGGTGCCAGATATACCTCTTCTCGCCTCCGTCGAATCCCAAGTCTTTCGGATACATCTTATTCCGTCGTGGTCCATTCTTCAAGTTTGGTTAAATCACCGGAAGGATTGTGAGTTTCTTTGGAGCGACTCTTTGCTCCTCTGGTTAGTGCTCGTTTTGTCACGACTAGGAGGTGGATCATGTTTATGTGTTTCCCTTGATCAAAACTTAACCCAAATTTTGATGGACATGGGAGAAATGCAAGATCTATCAGTGTGTCCTCGACGTAAGTGATAAGCTTGGAACAAGTACTTGCAACTTGGAGGCAAGTATAGGCTCGTAGATCCGTGGATGGAACCAGTAAGCTCTTCTGAATTCGGGATAATCTCATCGTAAAGGTATCCGCTCACCTGGAGGCCTGCCAAAGAATGAATGTCCTACAATGATATCGACATCCCTCCAAAGGAAGACAACAATATATTGGTGAAAGGGCACCACGCTTCGCAGAACGCCTTGAGGACTTCAATGTTGCATTCATATGTGAAGAGTGAGGCATACAACATCGTATATCCTAGTGGTGTTTAGCTTGCGATTGCAACGGGAAAGGACGTCTTCAGTCCACTCCAAATAACCTTGGGATGTAGTGGAATTCTCCAAGAAACTTGATAGAGTTGGCCCATTTAGCTTTGCCTCCAATGATGCATCGCTCGAAAGTGGGAAGTGAGTTTGAGTTTGTTGTTTGTTGATATTGATGGTGAGTTGCGTTCAAAACCCATGTCATTGATCGTTTGCTTAATGTGACTTCTTGGGACCATTGAGGCATGTGAAACGGAGTTGTCAGATTTGGCCATGTCTTCGCTTAGTCACTAATAAGGGACTCTTGGACCGTCAAGATGGTGCCCTTCTCTTCAGGTTGATCTTTGTCATTAAGAATCACCAAGTATTGCATCCCGGAAGAAGACCCAAAATCTTTGAGATAAACCATTATGATCACTGTCAAAAAGAGAAACAGAGAAATTGTGTTTTGGCCAATATGAGTAAAAAAAATAAAGGCAAAAAATGAAGTTCAAACTTGGACCAAGAGTAATTAAGCACACTTAAAAAAAACAAATGCAGAGGAAAATTATCATGAGCTGTTATAACAAGATGGATTACTTTTGTAGGCAAGCTATAGAAGTGCAAATATTCATAAATTTCAGTTTTTTCATCAGAAGCCACATATCCCATGCATACATACATAAAAAAAAATGGGCAAAAGAGTAGGTTGTACCTAGAGGTTGCGAAATTCCACAGCTCAAATAGAACCACTGAGTCCAAATTCGAGGAGCAGTTGAGCTAGACTGAATGTATGATAGCAAAACCTCGAACAATGGGGCGCAAGTTCCAATTCACCTTCGAACCCGTAATTTACAAAAAATCAACAGAAGAGAGTGAGATAATGCATAGAGCATCTTGTGAATGTAAATTGATGCAAGAGTTCGCCGTATATGCACCATATAATTTGTGGAGAATTATATAAAGAACTTGGCAAAATACTTAGACACAAACCTGAGTTATCGAGACAGTAAAGATGCCAACAGACCTCCGATTAAAGATGAGGAAGAGTTCAGAACTGAAATTCTAGCAGCTGAAGAATAAAGATTGCAGTGCTAACAAGAACTGATCAAACATTACAAATTCACAAGCCAGGATCCAAAAGAAAATAAGACGCTTCTAGAAGAAATCAAGGAGCTCAAAATAAAAAAAAATAAAAAAACAAAATTGATGTTCATAGCATGCTCAACAGAGAAGAAAATCAAAGGCTAGAAAATTGACAGTTCTTTAGTATTAACATCATTGCCTGTAAGGGCCCGTTTACTTTGGGTGTATCTCAATCACCCGTAATCCTATCGAGGGTGGATTAAGCCTTGGACTGGTCCAAATAATCCTTCATAATCCTATGTTTACATTTACGAAATAATAGAAGCTAATTTAATCCCAAGTTTATTTTAATCTTAGGGGGGTAGTGGGACCAATAATCATGGGAATAGTCCCAAATAGTGCTCATATAACCGGGTCGATGGGATTACCCGATTTGGGTGAACCAAAAAAGTAAACAGCTGATTAAGTGGGATTATTAGTCCAATCCCATGAAATCCGGCATAGTAAACGGACCCTAAGAAAATAAAGAGAAATACATGTTGCTTGTACCTGAGGAAAGCTACTCCGAACGATGCTAACGACCAAGTTCGAGATGCCGCCAAGATTGCCGATGACCGAATGAAACCCTTCACACTTGTCAGCGATCTTGTAGCACCTTTGTACCGGTGATTCAGGACTCCGTTATCAATCAAGAAACACCTTCGCAACATCGATTCGAAGCTTCAGTAGATAACGTTCGAGCAACATTTTTGAAGAGTCCTACGCTATTTCGACAGAAGAAGAGATTGTTGTTGACTGATTCAACTTGATCGATCAGAATTAGTGAAGAAGAGCCGAATAAAGGAGGCTATTTATAATAACTTATGCTTAAGGAGCAAGGAAAAAGTGTATCCGATAAAGATTTGTGTTTCTAGATATCTTCCAGAAATTGTCTTGATATGAATCTATGCTGGAAAGGAAACTCAAGATTAGAATCTCATAATTGTTGGATAAGGGGTTGATAGCCTCCAGTAACTCCAGTTTCCGCAGAGTTGTGGGTTAATGCATGAATATCTGGTGGTTAAATGCACATCAGCAAATATGGATTACGTGGGCCAAGGGAAAAAGCCCAGTGATTCTCGCTGATCGTTGGATATGCTTGGTTGGAAATCAATCTGAATCTGCAGGATACTAAGTTGTTTCAAATTCGAAAGAGGTTTTGTCCAAAGAAGCTGGAAAAAGAAAGCAAAAGAGTCTTCATACTTGATAAGAGTAAATCTAGTGAAAAATCTATCCGAATGGCAATCAATAGATATTCAATTCCGAAAAGAATCAGACATGAAGAATTAACAAATATTCATCCGGGAAGAATTATATATGAATCTTTCATATTAAGTTGATTCTACTTGAGGGGCAAGAAACACGTGTTTTCTGAAAAGAATCAGACCATCAGGGATGCCAATGTTCAGCTTGGATAAGAATACAGAAGTTAAGAGATATACGTATTTGTAGGCAGATATGCATGTGAATGATAGTTGGATATTCAGGGAGACATTTGTTAATCTATGTTCAAGCAGATTCAGGAACGGAATTCCGGCTTCTCTAGGATATCAGATAAGCTTAAAGTCAAAAAATATCTCATGCATACAAAGAAGACATGTGGGCCCCCAAGTTGATAAAGATAAAACATGTCTAGTTAGTGCTTTGCCACGTCACATGTGGGAAGAAATAAATCATGTCCTGGTAGCATAAATACTACTGGAGCCATAATCTGATTTTGTTTGGTTTATTAAGTTTGGGCTTAGTTGTCTTACAAAGTGAAGATGTGAGATATGGGCCCAATAAACTGAAACGACCAATTTTCTTATAAAAAGGAAGCCACAATCATTCCCCAGTACATAAAGTCAAATCAAGTTAGAGTTCAATTTTCAAGGCTCCTTGACATGAGTTTTAAAGGTCTACAAGTTAAATTCAAGAACTCCTTGACACGAGTATAAAATATCAATATGTTTCAAATAAATTTTAAAAGTCAATCCGAGACTCATCCACTTCAAGGCGCCTTGTCGATGAACAAGTCTTGGGAAGGCATTTGTTGATATGCAAAATTTGTTCCAATTAAAATGCGCCATGTAATAAGATATGCGTTGAATATCAATGTTATATTGATTATTTTAATATTATGAATTAATTAAATAAAATTCATAAGTTAAATGATCAATTTAATTTGTGATTTACTATATGTTTTATTGACCAATCAGAAGTCGCCACGTGTTAAAGATGATGCAGATATGACTAAATTAAATTAAATTAATTTAGTAATTATCGAAGAATATGAGGATAAAAATCAACTCATGGTGGACCAATCAGAATGCTCCATGTGTCATGTTGTTGTAGTAATTATTAAATTAAATACAATTAATTTATATCTTATGGATAATGGAATTGTGGAGGA
Source organism: Ajuga chamaepitys (assembly GCA_958295605.1). Taxonomy (NCBI): domain Eukaryota; kingdom Viridiplantae; phylum Streptophyta; class Magnoliopsida; order Lamiales; family Lamiaceae; genus Ajuga; species Ajuga chamaepitys. Next base: position 7,697,740 of record OY282507.1, on the reverse strand, counting down.
CCAATCATATTGCTTCATTCAGACTCAGTCCTATTAGGGTCTCTTCATTTTACAACTATAAATAGGACCTCATTCTCCACCAAAATCATCAACAACATAAGTCGAGAAACAAGTGAAGAATCCCAGAGCAAAGTTCTTCGGCGTTCTTCGACAACTTCAAGTGCTCTTCGGCGTTCTTCAAGAAGTCCATCAAGAAACGACATTCGATCCGAGATTAAGGTGTCGAGTCCCTGCAATTGAAGTTTCCGAGATATATATTCGAAGGTGTTTGTCGGCGTTCATCAAGACCTTCGTAGCTGTTCTTCGGATATTCATTCAAGAAGACCGTTTGATCTAAAATCAAGCTTCCAAGCCTTTTGATCAACGTTGTTCAAGTCAAAGCTCAAAATCGGAGAAGAATAAAAGTCCAATCCAAATTTGAATGCATAAAATAATTGAAGAGAAGAATCAGGGGAATTTTAGAGATTGTACCGTAAAATTATTTTGATTTGATAATTTCAATTTGTACGAACTTTTTGTGTTTAATTATTTATACACAAAATTTGCAGTTGCAATGTTATCCTCCAAATTATCTTGGATATTTCTCTTAGTCTTATAATAAATATTACAGGGTGATAAACATAGTTTATACATGCTTTTTGTGCTCATTTAAACCATGTTTATCAACAACCTCCTACAACCCAACCTACAAATAAAATATTAATTTCTCTAACATACACAACCTACATCTCAACCTAACTCCAACTTTTTAATACATTATCAACAACTCAACCCAACATTTTAATTAAATATTAATTTCTCTCATTCGCATCAACAACCTATTTCCCAACCAACCCAATATGTTTAAGCTATTATTTAATAATTGCATACTACTTAGGGAACATTTTTTTAATATATTTAAAAGATATAAGAGATAGATAAAAAATATTTGGTATTTTAATTTCACAATTATAATAAGGATATTTTATTACCACACTTAAAAGTAACATACTAACATAATAACTAGATTAAAATTGCAATAGTTGGAATATGAAATCGAAAAATTGAATTAAGCTACAAAAAATGAATTAATCGAAAATATGTCAATATTAGGCTCTACTTATAGAGAAAATAATATATGAATTTTGATAAAAGAAATTTAAAAAATTAAAGAAAAAATATCTAATTTATTTATCATCTAAATTATATCCATAAAAATATTAATAGAACCAACTAAAATAGGACACATGACATAAAGAGGGGATGACTTGAGTTGTGGTATGGGTTGGTAAACCAACTCAAGTGACAACTTCTTGTGGAGTTTAATTTCATTCATCTTTTAAATTTTTTGTCTTCTTCCTGTGACCCATTGCCAAAAGTCATTGATAAACGCGGTCTTAGCTGATAAAATATTGACGAATTGCACGTCGTTTGGCCGAGTCGTGTGCTGCTTGGGTTGAGCAGATTAATGCATGCCCGTTCAGGGTCGACCAAGATCAAATCGCTCAGTCAAGCGCGTACAAAAATGTGAAGGAAAACACCCCACTCGGTTGAGCGGGATGCAACGCCAAATCCCATCCCCACACATCTTCAAGATTTTGTTCATATCTCGAGATATACATGCTCAAATGAAGTAAAAATAGTGACATTGGAAAGCTAAGGCAAAGGGATACAACATGTGACTTAAGTCAGCCATACACACATTATTTTTTCTCATTTTGGAGGATTTTCGCCCCTCAACTCATATTTTCACTCCTCAACTATTACAAAGACTCTAAGGCACAGATTAGAGGATCACCTATCATATTTTCACATCCTAATATTTGTAGCAGTTGGGAGGGCGCCGGTGAGACATCGGGAGAAAGACCATGACCTCAAAATAAGTTTTATCTTTTATTTGGTTTTGTTAGAAAACATGGAATTTCTAGATTATTTTGTATTTGGTATGTTCATATGCCTAGTAAAATTTCTTTTATTCTAGGGTTAGATAGTAAATGGTGAAAACTTGTTCACTAATTTTTACTAACATATACCGCAAATGTACGATGTACTTAACAAATATTGGGGAGCAAGGTCGTATCCACAGACTGGTTATTTAGCAACTAAGTACTCAATTGTTTATAGTCCAATTTTATTGGACAATCGAATCAACGTTATGAGTTACAAATTAAAGGTAATACATAAAAAATAAAAAATAAAAAATAAGAAATAAACTATTACTAACTATGTGGCAACTAGTGGAGACATGAAGGATAATAAAATGGTAAGAAATTATTCTAGGGATTCAATATCAATTGCGCTTCACTTAAGATTGCTATCTAATTGAATAAGTCCTTAAACCGAATACTAGTCTTTATAGGACGATCACTAAATTAGTTTACCCCATACCTTCCACCTCCCCTCCCGCGAAGCGAATAAACCGTAGATTACATGCAAGAGACACCTTCTCTGATTGAACGCTATACATGTAACTCCTAAAAGTAAAGACCAATGTCCTCACAAAAATCTCAAACTTCTCATTTTAATTGCATACTTGTGTTATGTGTTCTAGGCCTAATAATAAATTTCATCTCTCGAATCTCAGTTTATTATGTCTAACATGCTTAATAGTTGATCAGACAAGTAAACATTCAATCATATCTAGAACACATAAATAGAAACATAGAACATGACTTAATTAAATGAATAAAATCAAAGGATTTCCACAAAAAATTATTCTCTTACCCTAGAATAAAAGAAACTAGACATATAAGCATACGCTATATAAAATAATCTAGAGAAAGCCTTGTTTCCTAACAAAAAAAAAAAAATGAAATATAAAACCAAATTTGAGGCAGTGGTTTTGCTCCTGTGTCTCCTCGGCCTCACCCAGCTGCTCCCAATACTAAGGTGCGAAAATATAATAGGTGATCCTCTAAACGATATCTCGGACTTCTTTTTATAACCGAGGAGTGAAAATATGAGTTGGTGCGGGTGTAAAATCATAAAAAAAATGGAAAAAACGCGTGTATGACTAACTCAAGTCACACTGTGTGGTCCAAAACCGCACCTCTTGTCCAACTTCAAGCCATATTTAGAGCTCTTCCGGTCGTAATTTGACATTTCCTATTTCTGGCAAAATGACGTTGCATCCGCTCGATCGAGCAGCCTGCTTATCTTCACATTCTTGTCTCACGCTTGACCGATCAGTTTGATCTTGGTCGACCCCGAACCGGTATGCACTAATTGGTCATCCGCTCGAGCGAGCGGCATACAACTTGACCGAACGACGTGTATTTTTCTTGTATTTCTCTTTTCTCGCTTGCTTCTTCTCCAATTTTTATCCAAATAAATTTCACCCTTAAAAATACGTAAAATACTACAAAATGAGCAAACCCATCACGTATTTACAAGATAATGAAATTAAACTAATAATGCATATTATATATGCAATTTGTCAATATTTTACCATCTAAATGAGCTCAAAAAATATGCAAAAATGATATACGTTTATAACAGAGACGGTAAGTGATCTCTTTTAGTTACTTTGCTTCTTGTTCACTTTGTACATTATTATTATTATTATTATTATTATTATTATTATTATTATTATTATTATTATTATTATTATTATTATTATTATTATTATTATTATTATTATTATTATTATTATTTTTGTTATAATATTACCACCTACTAAGATATATTTGAGAGAGAGTGTGGGTAATTTGGATGAAATCAGAGACTAGAGGATGAGTGGTGCTTATAAAATACAAAATAATTGGTAAAATTCATAACCTCTACATCATATTTGATAAAACCATTTCAATTTTACATGGATTAATTTGAAAATTTTAATTTTATCAGATTTTCCTACATTATTCAGCAGCTAACGATGAATTTCATATCCACCAGTAGTAGTAGTAGGCTATGTTTGCTTAGGTCGGGGGCGTGCTGGGACACTGTTGGTTGTAGTAAAATGATAGAGGACATGGTTGAGAAAGTGAAAAGTGGTGTTTGTTTGGGTGGTTATGAAAGTGATTATAGGGTTGAGTATATTAATTAATTGTAAATATGATGTGATGTGTAAGAGACTAAGAGGATGATTGGATTGGGATGTCCCCATCCGGACGTGCCATGGACCATCCTCAACATATTTCATTTTACATCGGATGACTCATCCCTCCACACCCACACCCTATTATATACATCACCTTTTACAATTTCCAAACACATCTTTTACAAATTCCAATACACCTTTTACAATTTCCAATACACATCCTACCATATTATACCCTTAAACTAAAATACCTTTTTGGATGTTCCGTCCGTGAATGTGCCCCATCGAACGTGGTACATGACACTACATCCCAATCCAATCATCCCCTAAGAGGTTGTTAATTGATGATTTGTTTAATGCTTAAAGTTGCAATGAGAATCCTAATTGATTTATTTAAGTAGAAGGGGTTGGAGGGACTTGAGAGAACATGTCAAACAAATATGAATTTAAGTCTGAGACTCTGAGCCAACTTTTTTAGATTTGGACCAAACCCAAACAAACATAGTCGCTGATTCTTTTGCTTTAAATTAACCATTCAACCAATCATATTATTGGACAAGTAAAATGCACAATATAATTTGTGTGGGCTATATCTGGAATAATATGTTTTGAGTTTTGTTTAGTTATTTATTTATAGAGTGACACTCATGTGCATAAGATGCACATTAGTGTTATTGTACACCTTGTGAGACCCACTTAAGATTTTTGCGCGCGTGATATATATATATTAAGGTGTGTTTGGATTTCACAAAACAGGCGCTGACTTAGTTGGTAAAGGCTCGACATTATAACCTTCAGTGCGTGGGTTCGAATCTTAACAACACCTTTTTGTTTTTCACCAACAGTATATTCAAATTCCGAGCATAGCATATGTTATTTTCACCAACGGTATATTCAAATTCTTAGCATAGTATATGTTATTTTCACCAATAGTATATTCAAATTCCGAGCATAGTATATGTTATAAAGCCTGAGAGTATATGAACACCACCTTTTTATTTTTCACCAACAATATATTCAAATTTCGAGCATAGTATATGTTATATAGCCTGACAGTATATTTAATATTTCGATGTAGTATACGTTATGTTGCATGACAGTATACGTTGTTTTTAGTTAAGTTTTGTTTTATACTGCGAAATATTTATTTTTTCCAACTTACAATACTCACAGTATATTTAATATTTCGATACAGTATATGTTATGATGCCTGACAGTAATACAGTGTACACAGTATATGTTGTTTTAGTTAATTTTTGTTTAATACTGCGAAATATTTATTTTTTCCAACTTACAATACTCACAGTATATTTAATATTTCGATACGGTGTATATTATGATGTATGACAGTATAGGAAAAAATTAAAGGGCAAAATGAAGGAAGAAGGATACGATGTATATTATGATGTATGACAGTATAGGAAAAAATTAAAGGGCAAAATGAAGGAAGAAGGAAAAAAGATGGAGATAGAATTGAACCCTTGACCTCAAGGTTGAGATATTTAAGACTACATTAAATACCACCAAACCACTTGCTTTTAGTGTTCAACAAACAGGCCATTAAGTATATAACACGCGCGCGCAAAAAAAAATAATAATAATAATTGGCCGGTTCAGACCGGTTCAACATTTTTTTTGGACTGAACCGGTGGGGCCCACAAGGTGTACAATAACACTATGGTGCATCTTATGCACCCAAGTTTTTGCCTTATTTATATTGAGTATGAGTATTTTAATTTGAATTTGAAATTGAAATATACTAGTACTTTCATATGTGATATCTTAAATTGTTTCATAAACCATGTCCTTGAATTAAATTCTTCAATTAGAAAGACAATCCTGACGTATTTAATATCCATTTACCATATGCCTACTTAATTTATAATCCATTTAATAGTGTTTCTGAGAATCTTTCTCCCGAATTTTCTGATTCTTTACCCTGCAATTCAATCAAAGAATATATGCATTTATTATTAGTACAAAAAGCGGAGTGAAATGTTTTGATTAGTTGCAATATTAACAAATTAGGAGTAAAAAATAGGCCTAGAACCCATAATTGTTTTTTATTACAGTTAAGAATAATGTCATATAACTATAACGTTTTTAGACAAGTTTCTTATTAATTATTTTAGAGGAATTGGGTCTTAATTGCCACATTATTTATTTATTTTTTTTCACAGAAAAGAACATCTTTAGATACTTTACTTTCTTTCCACAATTGTCCTTAAATTCTATTCTTATTTCTCCTCCTCTACCAACATCTTTTGTCGAGTAATTCCGCAGCATCACAAGCCCAAATCTGTCAATTCGAAAAAACAACCTCGTCGGTTATATCGACTCGTGGAGGCACAGAGATTATGATGCGTGGAAGCAGGCCGCAGTACAAATGGCCAGATCGCCTCGGAAACCGCCTCGTTTTCCTTCTCCTCTCCATTTACATGTTCTCCTCTTGGATTTCTGCTGCGTTTACAGCTGCAATCCCTAAAGGGAATCTCGATTTCCCCCTTTCAGGTGAGATTTTATTCCTTATTCGACTTGCATTGCGGTAATGGAGGTCGATTTTGGAATTCCCCGTTCTCATTGCTTTGATTTTAGGTGTTTTGTGTGTTTTTGCGTGCATGGGGAGGGTTTAGGCGCGAACAATGTCGGCGACGGAGGGATTGACAAAGCTTCTGTACGTGGTGGTGGTGGAGGATGACGCTGCCGCCGTGGCCGATAAGGAGACGCCGTCGTTTCGGTACTCGCGTTCTGTTATGCAGAGTACTCTGCAGCTAATGGGATGCAAGCCTCGTCATTCCTTTAAGGTCTATTTTAAGTAAAGATTTCCGTTTTATTTCCTGTACTATTATTTCGTTGTCTGCTAGCTTTATAGGTTGCATGTGCGCTGTCACATGCATGCATGGCCTTAATGATGAACAGAGTGTGACCGTACGTATAATCAGAAATTATGAGTTTAAGATGTTTGACCAGAAGAAGTGGTTTTCGGGTAATTGTTGATAATTACTTGATATTATTTATATTCATTGCACTCTTTATTCTGCAATTAGGCTTGCAGTCTTTGGCGCATCTCTGTTTGCTAACATCTCGTTTGGTTTCATTAAATTTAATTACTGTGAAGTAGGATTATGAGTGATTTTGATAGACTAAAGTATGTGATACTTCTTTCTGAGACGGTGCTAGAATGATGCACTTTGTGCCATATGTCCGCGCTGTACAGTAGTATCTGTCTGTTGCAGGGACGAATATTTGACAAATAAATACAAGATATACCATACATTAGAAAAGCTCAATCTAGAAACTATAATGAAAATCATCTTGATTTGGCTTGTTAGTTCAAGAAGTGACAAATAATTGGATATGAACAACACTATCAAATTTTTACCTAATGACTTTTTTACTTATTTATTGTTATTAAAAGACAACTTAGACGCTTGTATTATTTTGGGAGGGAGGGGCCAACATGAACCATTATTAGTAGTTCCATTTTAATGTGGTATTTGAGAACATAGTTGTGTTAGTGCGATCCACTCATCCAAAAGGGTCAGTATCTGGCTGTTGTTTGATGCATGCTTTCGGAATTTTCGTTGTTGTTGTTGGATTTTTTAGTATTCTGAATTAAGTTGACAGCTTTTGATCAGTGGAATATCTTTCAGTCATCTATGTTACATTCCGTAGTAGAGTGTCTTTTATTCTGAATCAATATGTGGAATGTCAACGAACATATTGAGAAGCATCTATGATATATCTATATTATTATAATAGAAACCTGCATTTGGACGATGCATCGTCTGGAATTGTATCTGGGTATCTTGAATGTTGTTCTAAGTGATTTGCACGTTCTCTCTCGTTGGCTTTTTTCTTCTTGTATGACATACTTTTATCCTTTCTGATGTTTTGTCTGAGACATTCTATTTTCCACAGATTAGCCAGAGGGTATTTGAAATGATTAGAAAGGAAAAGGGTGTGGAGAAGTTGGTTTCTCCTTGTGTTAGGGCTTCGCAAGAACCGCAACAAGATGTTAAAGTATATAATAAGAGGGAGCCTGAGAATTATGTCGATTCCTGTTCAGAAAAAGCAAATGTTGATAATTTAGCTTTAGAGGATGAGAGTAAGACCAAACCATTTGAATTGTACAAAAGACGCACCACAGCTGTTGTTAGAAGAAAGCTTTTTCTTGATGTTGTTTGTGAAGCTCTCTCCGAATACAAGTATGTGGGGCCAAATCAAAGGGCAGATTTGATCCTTGCGTGCAGGTACAAGTGCATTCCAATCCCATGAAGAACTACGGGTGCTCATTGCGCCAAATTGATGTTTTCCTGTCATTTGCATACAACCTAAAACATATTTAGTTATCAAGTTCAATTCAACCAATTATCTGTAAAACAGATATCTCATTTTGCATTAGTATCACGGCAGATCATTTCTATTATTCCTTGATAGATTTAGCTTTGAGAATTATTCTCACACTCCCATTAAATTGTTCATAGTCCAAGCTGAACCTGATGATGTCTTCTTTAATTACTTATATTACATAAAGTCACATTTTTTCTGCTTTTCCATTCCTCTGCTTCTTGGATCAATTACAGGATAGTAATCATGGATTCAGGTAATTGTGACATAAAATTATAAATGTTTCCAGATATTATTATACCTTCTATGAATTTTAGTAATCATGTTCCTTATCAACTACCATATAATTCCAGTGCTTTGATTATGAGGTTGCCCCGTCACTTCTGTGATACGAGTCCATGCTTTAGTTATCTTGTTCACTCTTCAACTGTGACACTTGTTTATCTTGTTCAGTGTTCTCAGTTCTACTTTTGCTCTTTCAGAATTCATGAAAGAAAGGAATTTATGACGGTTTTGCTCGTCCCATATAAAATTGTTTATTGTATGATTTTCTCAAACCTCATATGAGCTCAGTTCTACTTTTGCTCTTCCAGAATTCGTGAAAGAAAGGAATCTGTGACGGTTTTACTCTGTGGGACGAGCGGCTGTGGGAAATCTACACTGTCTTCCTTGCTGGTTGGTTTTGTGTTGCCATGGTTTCATATTTTTATTTTTTGGTTTTGGTGTGGATTTCTGGTTCAGAGATGGGCTCAAGCAAGCTTATAATGTTCTCATAGTTTACCTTCCATTGTCTTGAACAAAAGTGTAATTGTTTTCTGGTAAAGCCAAACCCCTTCCCCACAAAGGGGGAAAGAAACCGTGCAGGGAGTCGATTTTTCCGTAAAGAACGAGAAACCATTTCTCATGTGATCTGCAAGTTGTTCCAATTCTGCTTGTATTATCGGTGCAGGGTAGCAGGTTGGGAATTACAACTATTGTGTCTACTGATTCAATTAGGCATATGATGAGAAGCTTTGTTGACGAGAAGGAAAACCCATTATTATGGGCTTCAACCTACCATGCTGGGGAATATTTGGATCCATTAGCTGTTGCACAAGCTAAGGACAAAAGGAAAGCAAAGAAATCAGCTCGAATTTCTGCCTCTAAGCATGATGTATCTGGTGACAATGCGACTGGGAAATCTGAGGGAAACCTTAGTACCACTGATCTTATCAGTCCAAAGCAGATGGCAGTGGAAGGATTTAAAGCACAAAGTGAGATGGTAATCGAAAGTCTTGATAGGTTGATAACTGCATGGGAAAAAAGAAAAGAATCCGTTGTGGTGGAGGGTGTTCACTTAAGTCTCAATTTTGTGGTAATAATTCAAGCTACAATTATGTTTTTATTTTTTTTTTGTTATTTTTATTGTTATGCTTGCGGTACCTAAATGTTTAAATTTTGGATTTTGTCATAATTTTATTTGTTTAATGCAGATGGGGCTCATGAAGAAACATCCTTCAATCATACCATTCATGGTTTATATTTCAAATGAGGAGAAGCACTTGGAAAGATTTGCTGTTCGTGCAAAGTACATGACCCTAGATCCTGCAAAAAACAAGTACGTCAAATACATACGGAATATCAGAACTATCCAAGATTATCTATGCAAGCAAGCAGATAAGCATTTGGTGCCGAAAATAAACAACACGAACGTTGACAAAAGTGTTACTGTCATTCATGCAACTGTTTTTAGCTGCCTAAGAAGGCGTCAATTAGGAGAGCAGCTTTATGATCCAATCACAAACACAATTTTTGTTGTTGATGAGGAGTACAGGAATCAGTGTACTGCCAATTCATTAAACTCTAAGGGAATGTTTCAGTTGATTCAAAGGAAAGGTTCAAGTAGACAGTTGATGGCACTTCTGAATAACGATGGGTCTGTTGCTAGGGCATGGCCTGTTGACATAGAATATGATAGGGACAGGACCAATTTGGGCTATCCACTGAGGAATGGAATTGGAACGCCTATGTATGGGCCATTGCAAATAGGAAAAGCAGAACCTGTCAACTTGCAGTTTGGTCACTTTGGGATCAGTGCATGGCCCAATGAAAAGGGGGGAACTAGTCGGGCCAGCAGTGTGGATGAATCGAGAGGTGAGTTGACTGATAATGGTAGTAGATATTCGTCCTGCTGCAGCTCACCAAGGGGTCCTTCCAAGGAGGTGTGTTCACTTGTTCTTATATGTTTGAAAATACATTTAAGATTTATAGATGGGCTGCATTGTCTTACATTGATACATAATTTTGTACATACTTTTGTAAATAATCTCACGTTAAATTAGGTAAAATTTTAATTGAAATGCTTCAGCTAATATACATGACTATAATTTACCCCTGAACTGGTCTGTATTCGACCTCTCTTTTATCCATCATGGCATGCTGAGTATAGGGGTAAACTTGGTCTCACCCTTGGCTTTTATGGGGAGATTTACTCCATGTTTGCTGTTATTCTTTGTTGGAGAATATTACGGGAAGTTGTTTGAGAGTGGGGATTAGCCATTGGTACAGATTGGTGGAATTATTTGGATGAGTTGTTGGAATTAATGATGTGAATTTTTCTTGTAGTAACGTGTTTATTGTGAACTACTTACAGGCAGACAATTGGGTAGATGTTTCCATGTAGGATTCTGTTTTCGTAGTTTTGGCACATCAAAATCTGTTGTTCCTGATGATGCTGTTGTAACAATTAAAAAATCTATTATTATTTTTAAGATGATGACTTGACAATGCAAATACATACATAATTTCATGATGCCTATATGCATATTTTTTAATATATAAAAATTCATTTTGGGATTATTTGGATAAAATAAAAGATATATTCCATTTAAATACACATAGTACATACTATTATTATAAGGGAATGGAAATGCTTTTACCCAAATTAAATCAAATGAACGGGCTTATGACCCTGATTGTAAGTCTTGTATAAATGTTCTCTTTTCACCTTAACCAACTCTGATTCCTTTTACCGTATGTTTTGACAAATCTCTTCTTCCAGCTCAAGGAAACATCTTCAGTGCATGGTAGTAGTGATGAAGAGGCTGATGAGTCACCTGAGGAGGCTGACAGTGATGAGGATCTGAGTGATGGTCAGAGTCATCTCCAAGAAGAGGTAATACGAGGAAAACTGCAAAACTGGTTTGTAATATTTAAGGTGTGGCAAAACTAGTTCCATCCGAATCAAATAATGCAATTTAGTTGCAAATTGGGTCCGAACTGAAGTGTTCGTTCTGCCCAAATTAGGGATTTTATGATATTTGGTACTGAATTGCAAATCTTAATTCGGATTACCCTAGTTTTGCTGCACCCTCTAGTTATCTGACCAAATTTGCATTTCCGGGTAATAAGATATATACCATCCTGGTATAATTTAAATCTGGGTACTAAGTTCATGTCCAGTCTCTCACTGCAAGTAATTTTCAGCTGGAAGGATCTGTGGATGAGGAATCAACCAAATCAGACGAGGAGTACGATGATCTTGCAATGCAGGATTTCCCAGATGATGGTTATATTCCTGATGATGACGAAAACCTTACTAGGGCTCAACTGGATGCAATGTTGTTGGCCTCAGGAGACCTTCCGAATAAAAAGGGCCTTGATGGAGAAAAGTACCAACAAAATCTTGACCTTTTCCTGAGGACAAATCGGGAACCTATATCCGAGTCTCTAATGCGTTCTTTGGCTTCTTGCAAAGACAAGAACGAGAAAACAGCCCCATCTCCAGGGATTCGCAAATTAAAGAAACGTTCTCTCAGCAGCATCCCGGCGTTTGGGAAGCATGGATCGCTTGTATATGTTCCAACTCAGTAAGAGAAGCAGCTTTAATGGTAGTTCACTTTTCCCTATGATGCAAGTTGAATCCTTGTTTCCTGCTTAGGCTTGGATTGACCCCCTGGTAATTAACCTAATGGTATCCTTCTCTTGTATAGAGCAAATCTTGTTTGGATTTTTGGTTTCTGTAAATAGGCTTAGTCCCGGTCTGATATGCACTGCTGTGTTTTTTTTGGGGTTCTGGTCTTGATAGAAAATGATCTTGTTTAAGGCGTAGATAATCATGAGGAATGGTAATTTGTAGGTTGCACCATATGTTCCTACACGAGGTGTTGATCATGGTCCGCTTGAGTGAATAATCGGTGACTTTTTTCCACTCACTACTAAAAATAGTTAGTTCCAAATTTTGTCTGAGGTCAGTGGTATTGTATTGAATGAATGTGGAGATTCTGTGCACAACTCTAGCCACATCCAACCCCAACAGTGACTAGTTCAGGTATAGTAGCATTTTGTTGGAAAAAATCCGGGTTATGTACCTGGGATAAAACCCCCAATTTCAGATTAGTATCCACCCATATCCTTTTAGATAGATAGTAATCTAGAAATTTGGATAAGAATTGGAAAAGGGCAAAACTGCCCTCAATCGTTTACAGCATGATCAAATGACCCAACCCTAGGGTTCTTCCCCGTGGCAGAATCGTAGTTGGGAAATTATGTTGTTAAAGGGGCTGATTTGAATCTTGACAAGTTCTTTTTAGTTTGTGGATGATAAATGCAAATCACTCGATGATTGTATTCGCGGTGCTTAGCAATCAAGACTGCAACAGTTGCAGCAATACGGTGTTAAATTGGATGATTGTTCGGAATAATAAATACGCCCCCACAGTAACCCAAAAAAGTAAATATTGTATAGAAATAAATGGGTTATTGTAAAAAAAAATCACGGCATTTGATTCAATTTTTAATTGCAACATAATTTTTAAAACTTATCAATGTTGATCATCAGCTTTAAAGTTTTTTCAATTACAACAACGACCACGTTTTTTTACATATGGTTGTATCTTATTACCATCGTTAAATACGCTTGGAAAAGATCGAGCATTTAACTGTAGTAATGACGGCATAATTAATTGTCAAAAAATTTAGTCGATGTTGTAACTGAAAAAAATAATTAAAGTTGATGATTAATATTGATAAGTTCGAAAAGTCATGTGGTAATTGAAAATTAGGCCAAATATCGTGATTTTTTGGTAATTACCCAAAATAAATTGAAATGATGAACATGTTTCTAAAATTTGTTGCACGAAGTGTAAGTTTGGTTGAGGTTGGCTCAATTCCTCTCTGTGTTTATTTACAAAGGTTGTCTCAACCACCACAAATTATCACAAATTTTAATATCACTTTAATCATTAAATCATAATTATTAACAAACTCTTACACACATCATATTTTACAATTAAAAATTATATTATATACTACAATCACTACTCAACCACTCAAATAAACATCACTTTTTTACTTTCTCAATCACTAACTCCAGCCACTATTTTAAACTAATAGTATCCTAAACACTCCAACTTCAACCAAACATGACTTAGCTACGGATGAGGGACTCAATGGGTTGGGCCCCAGAAGTGGTTAAGAATTGTATGGTTGGACAGGGTTCACTTGCTGCAACCAATATAAGTATCAAGATAAAAATGGGTGAAATAGTCCACTTATCTCAACCAATCTACACTATTTATAAATTTAAGGCAAAATTTATTTTTGTTCTTTAAAATATGAACTTTATTTTAAAATTTCTTAAAGTATTATTTTTTATAAAATGACCTTTAATTGTCAGTTTTTGTTTTCAAAAAGACCCCAAAGTATTATTTATATGTGAAGTCTTAAACTATTGAAAAATAATATTTTGAAGTCCTTTCATAGATAATGTTCGATTTAACTTTAAATTTTAAAATAGATAGAATCCAAAATAACTAAATGAAATTAGCATATTTCCAATCAAAACTAAATTATCTCAAAGTATTTTCTAATCTTTGATGAATTTCTTGAAAAAACATCTCATCTCAAACTTAATTTTATTCAAATTCATATTCTCGTATAATATAAATACGTCGGGGTAATAGTATAATAATAAAATATTATACAACATTTCTTAAAGATATGTTATAGTATCATCTCGACGTAAATCTATAATTTCAGATATTTTATGTATTTTTTCTCTTAGGGTTCTGAAGATAGGCTTTTTTTATTATTTAGGGACCAATTGAAATAAAATTTAAAAAATTCACTGATCGATTAAAACAAAACGATATTTTGTGGACCAGTTGAAATAAATTTTATTATACCTTAGTGGGATAAGGTCTTGTGTTGAGTGTGGGTATGAGAATGTGTTGGTATTTTCGAATTCTTTACTTGCTATGCATGCAGTCACGGGACAAGTGAATTCTTTAGATTACTCGGGGGTTTTAATTAGTACATGAAATTCGTGGTTTTTGTCGAGGGGATCATATAAAGAGCGTTGTTCACATGAGTCGTCGATGCAATGTTGTTGTTCATATATTAGCTCATTTTTCTTTTTCATCACCACTTCGTCTGTTTAGATTGATTCTAATATTGCATTGTGGTTAGAGAGTCTATGCCTTATGAATTACATTATAAGATTGGTACTACCTTGTTGGTTCTGATAATAAGTTATACAAATGCTTTACAAATTTGACATTTTTAGACAAAGTGAGTACTTGATCAGACAAAAATTAAAAAGAATTACTCCCTCCCTTCCATATTAATTGACGTTATAAAATATTTTTTACTTTCACAATTAATTGACGTTATACATATTTTTCACCAAATCTACCAATTTTCTTCTTGGGCTCAATTCTAAAATATATATCTCTACTTTTTAATCTATCAGACATATTTTGATTTGGTCAAATCTTTAGCTGATAGTATATCTGTCAAAATATTTCATCCTTAATTCTTTCTTTTCATCATAAAACGTTAATTAATATAAAACGGTGGGAGTATAATCTAGTATTCTTTTTTATATAAGAAATAATAAATTTGGGTACCGTATTAAATAGAAGAACTCATTTAAGCCGAATTATCAGTTTGAATTTTTTCCCCTTTATAGAAGTATTCAGTTTAATTGATTTCGCAATACGTAAAAGTTTGGCAAATTTAATAACATCTCGGACGGGTGACTCTAAAAAATTATCAGATTACTTTTCAAAGTCGGCCCCAGTCAGGAGTGACTTTCATCTTCTATATATATATATATATATATATATATATTATTTAAAGTGAAAGTCGTCTCTCCCGAAAACGATTTATATATATATAATGTTTTTTGACTCAGTTGATACTCGCCTATTGATAATGCGCAATCCGGTAACCAAGAACTATAACGATAATCGACGTAAACAATATGGAAAAACACAGGATTTACGTGGTTCGATCCGGAGATCTACGTCCACGGGCAGAAAATCACTCTTGCCGAGGTGTTTCTTTTCACTAGAATATTGAGTTTACAGATAGTAATTCAATGTACAGAGTGCGAACCCTAATTCAGAGTTCTTTTCACGTATTTATCCTTAACTTTCCTAAACCCTAACTGAACTCTAACAAACTTCCTATATTCACGCCTCTTTCCGCTGCATGGCGGTTGTGAACGGATCTTTAGCCTTGATTCGCGGGACAAACTACCCGTTGGGCCAACGCGCGTTCCTGGGCCTGCTGGGCCTACGCGTAATGGGCCTTCACGTGTTTACTGGGCCTGCGTGTGCTGGGCCGATCCATGAGCTTTAGTGTCTGCCCGACCCGAGCTGATCGCCCGACCCGAGCTGATCGGGTTATCCCTATCAGATGCCCCCCCCCCCAGTCGAAGCGAGGTAGGAGCTTCGGTTGTCACCGGGGTGAAACCGTAAGCAAGAAGGATCGGGATCGCTGGAGGGCCGAAGTGTTTATGGAGGACTGAGTCTATCTGCGTCCCTGGGACTCTGCGGAGTAGTCAGCGGACGCGACGCCGAGCTAGGCCGAAGTGCACGGGGCATATAGCGAGGTACCGAATTTCCCAGAAGCCAGAAACGCGTTGGAAGGATATGACAACCCGGCCGAGGTGGAGGGTATACCGGGGTGAGTATTCTGGCTAAGATGGAGGGAGCACCGGAGTGTGGTGGTATGACCGAGGTGGAGGATACACCGGGGTGTAGTTTGAATCTTCCTGAAGAAGGGTAAGGCTGATGTGATTGGCGGCGCCATTATGAGAGAGAGGGGTGTGAAGTGACACGCTCTGCGAGTTCCAAGAAAGCTGTTCGCCACGCGCCTCGGTAACTGTAAAGCGCGTGAAGAGCACGCATGAATCTCCATCACTGAATTTGAATAGGCTGCATCAGAGCCGTCGGTTTTTTGCATTTATACTGGGAATAACTGCACAGTAACTTTTCATCTCCTTCATTGCGATTCATCTGTTTGAAAGCGGGAAAAAGAGGAAATCTGCATTCGCGATTCATCTCAGACCAAAAACTTCTCAAATCAACCCTTTCGAATTCAAACCAAGTAAGTATGTCTAACTCATCTTCATCTTCATCTAAGGTAGGAGAGGTAGTCCCAGAAGGAATGCCTTATAGAGCACCTCCCATTCGAGTGATCTATCCCGTGAATAGTGAAAGTAGACAGGTCCATCGCGGTGACCTTAGTGAGATAAGAGTAGAAGCAGTGAATTTCCCCCAGTGTGAAGAAGAAATAGAAGGATTCGAGGTAGCAGGGGTAAGACCCACAGTGACTGAAAAACAGATTAGGCGATGGGTGCCGAACTTCTTCTTACCCTTCGATTTGGAATTCATTATTCCCGAAGGAAATGACAAAGCCTGCTGTCCTCCCCAAGGATTCATTTCCGTGTATATCGATCAACTTGCCGTAGGTTTGAGGTTTCCCCTATGGGGGTTCTTAATAAAATTATTGGATTATTATGGAATAGCGCTGGGACAATTAGGACCCAATGCTGTGAGGCAGGTAGTGGGCTTTTTAGTGGAGTGTAGTAAGGGGGGGTTAGTGCCTAGTATTAGCTTATTTAGGCATTTCTTCCAACTGAAGACGATGGGGAGAAATAAGGGTTGGTATTACCTTAACCCCAGGCCGGGTAAAAAGTTTAAGGTTAAAAACCCAAGTAAAATCGAGGGATGGAGAGGAAGATTCATATATGTTAGGCAAAAAACCATATTACCCAAATGGCAAACGTTAGAGGTGGTAGATAGTGCCCCGGCAGGGGAACCAAAGGGTGCGAATGTCTTGAAAAAAGTTGGTGTATTGGAGTCCAGATTCCCGGAAGAAGTACTAGACGAGGCGGGTTGAGTCCGTACTATTCCAAATGGGCTGGTGGGACTTCGGATTCCCAAGAGAGCAACACCCCCACCGGGACTGATTCTGACAGGACACCGAGCATGTCTGAGGGGGAGAGAACTAAAACCCGGGCGGAAGTAGAGGGTAGGGCTTTTATTGCTCCATAAGTTGTATAATATAACAATGTCAACCCCTTGAATGTGTGTTTGTCATGTGCAGTGGGCAAGTTCAAGAGCGCTGCCAGGAAGAGTACTGAAGCCAGCTCGGGGGGCCGAGGTGATAGTTCAAAAACGCCGGAGCCACAGAGAATAACACCTGAGGGTAGCCACAGAGCTGATCCTGAGGACAACATTCCCCTCTCTGGATTGACCCCGAGCACCAAGAGAAGGGTCACCTCTCCGACGACACCCCCTCCTTCCAAAAACCGCACCTGACTCCGGCTCACGAGGTATCATCGTAAATAATTCTGTTATTCGCTGCATAGACCCGTCATAATAGTAAGTCAATGCAGGGGCAAGGAGTAGAGATATCGGCCGCTCGAGCCGAACTTGAGAGACTGTTGGAGCCTATCCGCGGGCTAGTGGGTAGACTGGAGAAGGAATCCACCCAAGGTAGGGTCGCTGAACTAGAAGCCGAGGTGGCGAAATTAAGAGCTGGCTTCGCGGAGGCTCAAAAAAGCGCCAGAGCAGCTCGGGACAGGGCAGTAGTTGCCGAGAGAGAAGCGGCCAGGCTACGCGAACAGGCTGTCGAGGTTGCCATTATGAGAGGCGACCTAATTGCAACCCGGGAAGAGCTGAACAAGGCCATCGTGGGTCAGGGAGCTGTGCTGGAAACATTTGCCGAGAAGCTGATGCAAACAGAGTCATTCCTGAAGTTTCTGAGCACGTTCGTGGCTGCAGGTGATACGGCCACCAAAAGCGAGCTGTTGGAAGCCATACATGATAAATACCCGGAGGTCGACATTTACGATGAGGACTTCGGGTATAATTACGATGTAGTCGGGAACGAAGATGGCGCATATTTTGATGCGTTGACGAAAGCTCCGAAGTGGCCACTGATCGAGGCTTTGGCAAAGAAGAACACAATCCTTACTCCCGAGATCATTAAACGGTGCAACGAAGACCAAGATAAGGACTTCTTGGGCTTCCGCAACGGTTTTTATGTAAGGGAACTGAGGAACCGGGCTCCTATTCCCCGCCGAGAGGTGATTGCTACACCCCCCGCTATGATCGAAGGCCCTAGCAAGGCAGCTGAGGGTACAAGTGATGTTGGGGAGGCCCCGGGAGGAAAAGAAGTCAACCCTACCCCCGGAGAGGTCAGTGACCTCCCAACTCATGAGCAGAATGTAGAATAGAGGGTCTTGTAAAAAGAATGTCATTGTAATTACTTGTTTTGTAATGAAAAACCCGAGTTGTCTCTTTTTGTAATGAAAATTCTTTGTTTGTATGGATAGTAAATGCTGTTACTCTCTTATCCACGCAATGTATGTATATTAATAAAGTCTGAAAAACCCGAGGTGTCTCCTTTGCCAGGAAAACATAGAAAACCCGTATGAAGTAATAAAGCAGCTCAACTCATCAATAGTTTGGCTGCAGAAAGAGCGAGATATGTTGATGTTGCATGAAGTCCCCCGACTATCAAGGAATTTATCCTTAATAGAGAAAAGATATGCCGAGGTGGAGGGCTCATGGAAAGAATCTGCACAACAAATGCGCAGTACAAAGCCCAGTGTGTTTTAAAGGATCTTGAATTGGAACAACTTCGTATCAACCAGCATGAGTGTGAGCATCTTCTTGTGGACTGCGGACGATTATCAGTGAAAGATATTCAAGCCCGGAGGGCCGAGGTTCGGGAAGACATCCAACAGCGGAGTAAGCGAAGTGATGTTAATGATCCCGAAATCATAAGGAGCCGGCTGGTACTAGGATTTCTGGTAGAGCTTCAAAAGAAGGTCGAGGCTCGGAATGAAGCTTTGAATATTGCCGAGCAGGGTGAACCTTAGCACAGCCGCAAGAAAGGACGTCGGGGCAAGAAAACAAAGCCCGATATCCAAGAGAACATAGTGCTGTCTGATCAAGCTGTTGACGTTGGGAAAACTGGCATCACACCCGAGGCAATACCAAAAATACCTCAAGAACCAGAAAGAACTCATGCGGAGGAGCCAGAGGCCAGTGGAGCGATAGTTGTGGCATTGGCCAAGGAGATCGACGAAATGCCTGCCGAGGAGTGGGATGCTGTAGAATGGGCGAACACTCGGGAAAGAGAAAGGAGGAAAAGCTCAATTCCGCAGAAATCACCAAATCCTCTTCGGCACAAGACGAGGGAAGTTACAGATAAAACCCCCGAGGTGATGGATCCGTTGGCGCCACTAGAGTGGGGCCATGCAGAATGGGCCAATATGTCAGGGCCAAGAACAAGAACCGAGCACGCTGTAGTTGACCGGGGTCCCCAATTGATGAGTCATCGTCGGAACCGAAGTGAAGCCGAGCATCGTCGGAACGTGCAAGAACCATCCCGGAGGACGGGACATGCTCGATCAGAGACAAGACGACGCGGTTTCGCGTATTGGTTCGGAGAAGGCTCCGAAAAAAATAGAGAATAACATAGTTAATCTTTAGCAAGATTTGTCTTCTTTTTTTTTTTTTTTTATATATGGAGTCTTATGTAAAAAACTTCTTGATGTTGTATTATTCAGGAAATAATAAGACTGTTAGTGTGTATATACGAGTGCAACAAGTTATCAATCACTTTAACTGGGTGTTCGGGAACACAGTAAGAACTATTAACTATTTTAGTTGAGTGTTCGGAAACATAGTATGGATAAATTTACTCCCCGGACGGATCAGGCGGAAGAAAAGTCTCCCCGGACGGATCAGGCGGGAGAAAACACTTCTCCGGTTAAACAGGCGAGAAGGTGATATGAGTCCGGGGACTGAATGTGAATCTCCTCGGGCGGACCGAGGGATAATTGTAATGGTCCGGAGACTGATAACGATAATACGATAACGTTAGGGCGTCCCCGCAACGTGAAGAAGAACACAGCAAGATGCGTAAACAAAGAAACTTTATTCATCGATAAATGCCGGGGCAAATTCAAAAGTACAAAGAGAAATAACAACTATAAAAGAAATTAAAGATAAGATAGTACTTGTGACGTGGCCTTCACAGATAGAAGCGCCTCAAGTTAGCGACGTGCCAGCTGCGGGGAATCGGGGTCCCGTTGAGATGTTCAAGCTGATAGGATCCAGAGTCGTGTACAGCAACGACTCGGTAGGGACCTTCCCAAGAAGCGTGCAATTTCCCTTCAGGGGCAGCTTTGCTGGCTGAGTTAAGCCGAAGAACTAAGTCCCCGACATTGAACTGAGTACCTCGGACCCGGAGGTTATGATACCGGGCTGCTCGTTGTTTACATCTGGCCTGTTGAATGAATGATTGATCCCGGCGATCTTCGAGTTCATCCAAATTTGTCCGGAGAGCTTCGTCATTATCCTCTGGAACCAATGTAAGGAGACGGGGGCTTGGAACACTGATTTCAGCAGGGATAACGGCTTCAGAACCGTAAGTAAGGCTGTAGGGAGTCTCCCCGGTAGATGTATGCGGTGTAGTGCGATAAGCCCATAGGACTTGTGGAAGGTTTTCAGCCCAGAGACCTTTGGCATTATCCAAGCGCTTCTTTATTCCCGTGAGCAGTGTCCGATTGGTGACCTCAACCTGCCCGTTGGCTTGAGGGTGAGCTACCGAAGTGAAAATTTGTTTGATGTGGAGTTCTTCGCACCATGACCGAAATGGATCATTGGCAAACTGTTTACCATTGTCCGAGATGATAGTGCTCGGGATGCCGAAGCGACAAACAATATTGCGCCACACAAATTTCAAGATATTCTGACCAGTAATGGCTGTAAGTGGTCCGGCTTCGACCCACTTCGTGAAGTAGTCCACGGCAACGACCAGGAACTTTAACCCTCCCGGAGCAACAGGGAATGGTCCAACAATATCAATACCCCACTGAATAAATGGCCATGTACTCTGGATGCCCGTGAGTTCGGTCTGTGGCAGATGTTTTACACGGGAGTGCAGTTGGCACTTGCTGCATTTGGACACTAAGTCATGAGCATCGTTGAACAGGGTTGGCCAATAGTATCCCCAGCGGAGAACTTTCTTGGCTAATGTCCGGGAGCCGATATGGCTGGCACAGGCCCCTTCATGAACCTCCCGTAGAACTTGGGTAGCTTCGGCAGGAGCAAGACACCGAAGATTCGGTTGTAGGTATGACCGTCGATATAAAACTCCACCATGAAAGGAGTATTTGGGAGCTTTCAAAACAACCTGCCGAGCTTGTAGCTTATCATTAGGCAAAACTCCATCTCGGAGATATTGGATGATAGGTGTCATCCAGTTCGGACCGTTGTCGGTCAGTACCGAAATTGTGGCCTCATGAATTGCTGGATGAAGCAAGTCTTCAACCATAATATCCGGAGATATATTATTTAGGACCGCGGAGGCCAATTTGCTGAGCGCATCTGCTCTTGCATTCTGAGCTCGTGGTATTTTCTGTACAACAACTGCATCAAAAGTAGAGATAAGCTTTAGTGTTAAAGCACGATACCTGACCATTGTTTCATCCTTGGCGACATAAGTTCCCTGGATCTGTCTGGACACGACCTCGGAGTCCGTGAAGAGCTCAAGATGACGAACGTCTAAGGATTGAGCGAGCCTGAGCCCGGCGAGAACTGCCTCGTATTCCGCTTCATTATTAGTCACCTTGAACTTAAACCGGATGACGTATTTAATCTCAACCTCCTCGGGGTCGATGAGAAGCACCCCGGCACCACTTCCTTTAGTCGTGGATGCTCCATCCACGTATAGTTGCCATTTCTGAGGTGAGGACACGAGGGTACCGGGGTGATGTGTATCATTGTTTGTCGGAGACTCATGATTGTCTCCCGGGGTTTCGGCCAAAAAGTCAGCGAGTGCTTGGCCCTTGATAGCTCGGCGGGGAAGGTACTGAATATCGTATTCACCTAGCTCAACGGCCCATTTTGCGAGGCGCCCCGACACCTCGGGCTTGACAAGAATCTGGCGGATAGGATGATTGGTCAGGACCCGTATTTCTCTTCCTTGGAAATAAGGCCATAAACGCCGAGCTGCCATAACAATTGCCAAAGCAGTTTTTTCTAACACGGAGTACCGTGTCTCTGCCCCGTGAAGAACACGACTTGCGAAATACACGGGATGCTGAACCCCATCGACTTCACGTACAAGTGCAGCGCTAATAGCTTCCTCGGAGGAAGCCAAATATAGGTAAAGCGGCTCTCCGGGGAGAGGAACTGCCAAAGTAGGTAGCTGCTGTATGTGACGTTTCAAAGCCTCGAAGGCCTCGATGCACTCCGGTGTCCACTGAAAGGACTTCGCTTGTCTCAAGACTTTAAAGAATGGGAGCTGGCGCTCCGCCGCTTTAGACAAAAATCGATTCAAAGCCGCCAAACCACCTGTGAGGCGTTGGACGTCCCTGAATGTTTTTGGTGGCTGCAGATCTAACACATCACGAAGCTTGGCCGGATTGGCCTGCAGGCCGTTTTGCGAAACCAAGTAACCGAGAAACTTCCCGGAGCCAACACCAAAAGTGCATTTCGCTGGATTGAGTCGCAAGTTATAGCGCCGCAGAGTGCGCAAGGTTTCGGCAATGTCTTGCACACATGAAGGATGGGAGGAGCTTTTGATGACCAGGTCATCAACGTAAACTTCAACGTTACGACCAATCTGGTCGTGGAAAACGCAGTCCATGAGACGTTGATAGGTGGCTCCAGCATTCTTGAGCCCGAAGGGCATTTTCTTAAAAGCGAAGCACCCAAAGGCAGTGATAAATGCCGTTTTGAAGGCGTCCTGCGGATCCATAAAAATCTGATGGTATCCCTTGTATAGATCTAGGAAGCAAAGTGCCACGTACCCTGTAATGGCTTCGGCCTTTTGGTCGATTGAGGGCAAAGGATAACAGTCTTTCGGACAGTGCTTGTTGAGATCGGAGAAGTCAACACACATTCGCCATGCCCCACTGGTTTTTGTCACCATTACCGGATTGGATAACCAAGAGGGATAAAATACTTCAAACAGGATATCTGCATCCAAGAGTTGCTTTACCTCGATTCGAATGGCCTCATTTCGCTCCGGAGCGAACTTCCTTTGTTTCTGCTGGATAGGCTTGATGCTGGGATCAATGTTCAGCTTGTGTGTTATAATGTCGGGAGAGACCCCGGGCATATCCAGAGGAGACCATGCGAAGACATCGGAATATTCTCGCAAGGTCTGAATGATAGCCTGGTGTAGCCATGGCACATCCACGGCTCCTACGGTCACTGTCTGTTCCGGCTTGGATGGATCAAGCGGGACTTGTGCAGTGGCATCCCCCAACGAGGTACATTCCCGAGGTTCCAGAACCGATGATGCCACTTGAAGCTGCTGTTTGAGAGGAACTTTAGCAGTCTTTTTGAGTGCCACATACATGCACTCTTTTGAAACCCGCTGACTCCCGCGGATAGCCACTTCGCCATAAAAAGGTGGGAAACTTTAGCGCGAGGTGATACGTGGAGCAAATGGCTTTGGCAGGGGTGAGCCAGTCCCGGCCCAATATCATGTTGTACGGTGACGGGGAATTCACCACATAGAAATCCACGAAGATGGTTTTTATCTTCGGATAAGTCCCCAAAGACGCTGGGAGAGTGATAACACCTTCCGGCTGGACTTCACCTTGAGTGAAAGTCTGCAGTGGTCCGGGGGCCGGCCGAAGTTGGTCCCGAGAAATCCCCATCCTTCGAAAACAGTCGGCAAATATAACACTCACCGCGGCTCCATTATCCACGAAGACCCGCCTTACTGTTATGTTAGCTACAGTCATGTCGATGACAATAGCGTCTGTGTGAGGTGTTATCTCCGGAACCGGGTCCCTATCCGTGAAGCTGACAGTCTCGGACTGATGGAGGCGTTTGTGACGTGGCTCCTCGGGAGGAGGACGTCGAGCCTCTGCCTTCAAGGCGTGTCGCGAGGCCCCGGTGGGAAGGGCTCCATATATCACGTTTATCACGTGAGGAGGTGCGTTGTCTTCGGGTCCTCCCGGAGGAGGAGGTGGTGGTGGGAGACGTGGTTGCTGGCGATTGCCAGAATCTTGCCGTGCATAGTTGTTAGGTCCTGGCCGATTATTCTGCCACGGTGGCCGATTTTGTTGAGTGCCCCGGTCATGATAACCTCCGCGGTTGTGGGACGAACCCCCATTGTGGTTTGTCCGAGGTTGGTCATTGGTTCATGCAACGTATTGCCGCAAGAGACCCTTCTTGAGGCATTCCTCAATCTCCTTGCCGAGTTCCCGGCACTCCTCTGTCTCGTGCCCATGATCTCGGTGGTACGCGCACCACTTTCCACGGTTCCTCTTTTCAGGTGGAGCAGTCATCCGCGGACAAGGTCGCAGATCGTTCTTGTGGATAGATAGGATTTCAGCTCGTGACTTCGTCAACGGAGTCAATTGTGGAATTTCACTTCGGGATTCTGAACGCCCCGGGGTCAGGCGGGAAAATGCACTAGGTCGAGTACTAGGCCCGGTTTGTGCTTTGTCGGATTGCCGCTTGCTAGCGTGTTTCTCTCGCTTCTGGCGAGTCTGCTCCTCGGCCTTAGCAAATCTGCACACTGTTTTGAACAGTGCTCGAGTTGTGACCGGAGTGTTCCGAACTAACTCGGTGTAATGTGCTCCGGGGCGGAGTCCATTCATAAATGCGTTGATGACTACGTCGTCGGGGCAATTTCCCACCTTGAGACTTACCGCTGTGAAGCGGTCAAGAAATTGCGTAACGGTTTCACCGTCCCGCTGTTCCATGTTCATGACATCGGCTAGGGTGGCCATGGGCTTCGCCCGTGCTTCAAACCGTGCCCAAAAGTGCTCGGCGAGTTCTCTGAAGGAGGATACGCTGTTGCGTGGGAGAGAATCAAACCAAACCCGAGCTTCATCCTGTAAGTACTCAGGGAAAATCTTGCAGTACTGAAGGGATGTGATGTTATCATGGCTAAGCATGCTGTGCCTAAAAGCTCCAAGAAAATTGGCCGGATCTCCGGTGCCATTGTAAGGTGGTATAGCTGGCCGTTTGAACCCTTCGGGAAGGGTGGTGGCCATGATTTCTGAGGAGAACGGCGTGATGATATCTCCATTGGCATCAAGGCCCAGAATTCTGTCCAGTTCAACATTGCGTTGAACTTGCTCATACTCTTGAAGATCTAGAGCATGAGGATTGGCATAGTGAACTCTCTTAGCCGCATTAAGTGGACGGCGGCGATCCACATCAGTAGGTTCCTCATTGCGAGGTCGTGATTCATTAGAACTCCCATGGTCCTCGGAAGAACCAGGTCGTTCCCGTCGTCGATCCGGACGCCCGCGGTGCCCCGGGTCCTGTTGATCATGCGAACGGGGTGGAGGCACCACGGGATTAGCATTATGGCCGGCAGGCCCCGCTGCAGGCTCCGCGGGATGTAGGCGATTAACTGCCCAATCTTGAAGAACATGTGCATGTTCATGTAAGAAAGCCTGGAGCAGTTCTGGGGTAATTTGAATGTTAACCGGGGGTTGAGCAGCAAAGATTAGGGTTTTGCTGGTCTTGAGGGGGTGGAGGGTTTTGATTACCCTGATGATTAGATGTACTCCCTGCCGCCAATTGTCTCGGCGGCAAAACTTGATCCACAGGTGGATCCTGGTTAGATTGATCACCGTGACGAGATTGATTCAAGCGTGTTGTCACCATGATTCTTGAATGCGATGCAAACGTCAAAAGTTGTTGGTTAAAGCGTTCCCACAGACGGCGCCAATTGATAATGCGCAATCCGGTAACCAAGAACTATAACGATAATCGACGTAAACAATATGGAAAAACACAGGATTTACGTGGTTCGATCCAGAGATCTACGTCCACGGGCAGAAAATCACTCTTGCCGAGGTGTTTCTTTTCACTAGAATATTGAGTTTACAGATAGTAATTCAATGTACAGAGTGCGAACCCTAATTCAGAGTTCTTTTCACGTATTTATCCTTAACTTTCCTAAACCCTAACTGAACTCTAACAAACTTCCTATATTCACGCCTCTTTCCGCTGCATGGCGGTTGTGAACGGATCTTTAGCCTTGATTCGCGGGACAAACTACCCGTTGGGCCAACGCGCGTTCCTGGGCCTGCTGGGCCTACGCGTAATGGGCCTTCACGTGTTTACTGGGCCTGCGTGTGCTGGGCCGATCCATGAGCTTTAGTGTCTGCTCGACCCGAGCTGATCGCCCGACCCGAGCTGATCGGGTTATCCCTATCACCTATAGGATAGGCGATTTTTTTTTTTTTAATTATACATTTGTAATAATAATAACAATAATAATAATAATAATAATAATAATAATAATAATAATAATAATAATAATAATAATAATAATAATAATAATAATAATAATAGTAGTAGTAAACACCGTAACAATTAGGGGTGTGCCCCGTACAATCCTGATAGCTTGTAAATTTGTATTTATTCATTAAATCTGAGGTGCATGAATCTTAAATTCGTACAATTCAGATCACACGTAGATTCATGAAAAAGGTATCACTATTTATAGTAAAAGGTACGTGTTATAAAAAAATTCAATATAAATACTAATACATTTTTTTATAAATCATTATCAATTGTCTTAATTGTACGGATCTAAGAATCGTAGAACTAGTGTACAATCAACTACTCTTGTTTTCTACCTTTGGATAACAATCGGGAGAGTGTTATTTTGATAGTGTTCGATTGGTCTTTCTGTATTTAGCTATTTGATTGGTCGAGATATTGTTATCCTATCTAAACAAATCACATTTAAACTTAACAAACTAGTAGGAAATGAGTTGATGTGCAAACTCAAAAGGTTGGATATGACTTTTTATTTTTATTTAAGGCTCCATTTGGATGGAGGGATTTGTGCTATGGATTTATAAATCCATTGTCAAATTCACTCTATGTGTTTGGATAAAATACTAAATGAGTGGATTTGAAAATCCAGACTTTTAAATCCACCCATTTAGAAATCCAGGATTTGAAATTCTCCATTTTACACTATATTTGGATGGATTTCAAATCCTTTGACAAAGGTAGTCATTTACAAATCCCTCCTAACTCACACTTCTTTCTCCTCCCCCCCTCTCTCTATCTCTCTCGTCCTCTCTCTCTCTCTCTCTCTCTCTCTCTCTCTCTATCTATCTCTCTCGTCCTCTCTCTCTCTCTCTCCCCTCCCCCGCTCTCTCTTCTTCTCTTCTCCATATCGCTATATCTTCCTCTCGTTCTCCAATAAAATGCTCCTAATATTTTTTTTAATTCTTTTTTTTTTCCTTTTATCTCCAATTAAATGCTCCCAATAAATTTTGGAATATAAAATACATAATATGTATATATGTGTGTATATATATAATTAGAAAAAAATTATTCGGTTAATTTTGATGTAGATAAATATTATTTTATTTAATAAAAAATATAACTTGTTAGTTTAAACTTTAAAGAAAAAAATTGAATTTTACAAATATTGTATCAGTGTTTTGCCAAATAATGGATTTGTAAATTTTGGATTTCAAAATCCTTTCACAAATCCACCATAAATCCAAACAAGGGATTTCAAGTCCATGGATTTCAAATCTAAGGATTTTGAAATCTATTCATTTTAAATCCCCTGACAAATCAAATCCCTCCATCCAAATGGGACCTAAGTGATTTCGAACACATTTATCAAAGGGGTTGGGTTTGGATCGATATAATTCACCCACAAAAGCGCAATTTTCATAAATAACTTAGTCAAAGTATTACTTATCAAGAATAACCTTATTTATTTAAAATAATAAAAACTAGCCTATTTTTTTATACAACTCAGTTGTTTTGACATAATAAACAACCGAGTTGTTTAAACAACTAGGTTATTTGATTAAAAAACAACTCTGGTGTTTTAAACAATCCAATTGCTTAAACACAAAACAACCATGTTGTTTTAAACAATTCGGTCTTCTTCAATACAAATAGACCATATTGTTTGCACAACTTAAACAATAAAAAAGAAAACTACCGTATAAGTATATAATCACAACTTTAAATCATAAAAAACATAATGTGTATAGATCGAGAAACAAAATAAAGTATGCTATGAGAGAAAATAAAAACAAACACCTGTAAAAATAATCTGAACATGATGATGCAGCTATGAAAGAAAAGAAGAAGAGAAATGGAGGATTGAGAGAGTTAGAGAAAAAAAAAAGAGAGAAAGTAAGAAGAGAACTTAAGGACAATAAAGAAAAGAGATGGAGTTGGATAGCTTAAGTGGTAGTGCATCTACTACTTAGGCCTTTGGTTCTGGGTTCGAGTCACTTTGGATGAGAGAGAGGGTTTTTTCTTTGTTCTTAGATTTGGAGATTTTTTTTTTTTTTAATGGACAATAAAGAAAAGAGATAATACAAATGAGAAAGAAAGAGGGGGAAGTCAATTTTATTTGTAAAAATTGGTAAAAATGCCCCTAAAGTTTGCCATAATTAAGAAAATGTCCTTTAAGTTTGACACTTTGTAAAAATGCTTACAAAAAATTGATAAAAATGTCCTGTCACTGGCTACTACCTATTACCCAGCTGGTGACAGGTTGACGTGACATTAATTTTTGAAAAAATTGGTAAAAATGCCCCTTAAGTTTGCCATAATTGGTAAAAATGCCCTTGAAGATCTGAAGCCATGGTGGTCCCTTGGCAGCCTCATTGTTCCGATTTGGGATTTGAGGCTTATATATTTCAATTTGGGGGATTTGAAATGGCTGATAGAGTAGTTGGCTAATTTGAGTTGGGTAAAGAAATAGGCAGTGGTTTTGGAAGCGGCAGCGGTGATCTGAGAGAGGCATGAGCGGTTGTTACTGTAAATTTTTTAGATTATTAGAAATGTTTTATGATTTTTAAAACTATTTTTCATTTATGGAAATATTTTTTAGATTTTTTTGGATTTATCATATTTTGTAAATAAAATTTTAATTTTTTATTTTTTTAATTTTTTTTAAAAATAAGTTAGTATTATTTTTATAATATTCATATTTAAATGTACATTTATTTCTATTAGATTTTTTTTTTTAATATATTCCCTAAACCCTCAGCAATTATAAAAAGAAGAAAAAGAGCAATGTCATATCATATAAAAGAACCACATCAGCTTTAAAAGAAAAATTAATGCCACGTCAACTCGTCACTGGCTGGGTAACAGGTAGTAGCCGGTGACGGGACATTTTTATCAATTTTTTGTAACTTATGAGACATTTTTATCAAGTGCCAAACTTAAAGGATATTTTCTTAAGTATGGCAAACTTAAGGGGCATTATTACCTATTTTTCCATTTTATTTCAAATTTGAATTTTCCAAAATCTGAAAATATTTGTTTTTCTTTTTTTCTATTTTAAATTAAGTCAAATTTTGAGAAGACCTTTCTTTTATTATTATTATAAATCGGATTATCCGGTTATACTTGATATATAACACCTAATTAAACTCCAATTAACCAAATATTTTAGTGTGTTTTTCCTTTTCCCTGGAGGAATCTTCGTTCTGGTATCCACTCATGTGAGTTTGCATCATTATGTTAAGGGGGATATCGTTTTTTTGTAATGATAAAGTGATGCCAAAGCCGGATCCGCTACCGGCCCCCTTGGATCCAGTTTTCATTTTCAGACAAGCAGCCCGTTTGTAGTTTGGCCATTACGTTCTTGTCCGAACTCTTATTTGAGCAATTCAAGATGCCACACAATTGCGAGACAAAGATTTACAACTTTTCAGTTCAGGCCGAGAGCTGATTCCATACAGATGTTTCCCAAATTTGACGAAAAGGACGAGTCGAGCACGACCGAGGGGCTCGACTCAACAACTATAGACTCATTGCATTCTTAAGTGTAATATTACTAGTTTACCCTTACTAAAAAGGCCTTTATGCAGATTTTTAGTCTTGCTTGAGGAGGATTGGGGACTCTAAAAGTACCCCCTCCCTGTCTCACTTTAACAACTTTTGCTCATTGTATTTTTCTCTTAGAAGC
Organism: Ajuga chamaepitys; assembly: GCA_958295605.1. NCBI lineage: Eukaryota > Viridiplantae > Streptophyta > Magnoliopsida > Lamiales > Lamiaceae > Ajuga > Ajuga chamaepitys. The sequence continues at coordinate 7,667,130 of OY282507.1, read as the reverse complement.
TTCTTTAGAAGATTTTCAAAATTTCTAGGGTTCTTGGTGAAAATTTGTAAGACTATTCCAGGGAGAACAACCTGGAAGGTTCATCGAAGATTTTTTAATTATTATCATCATTAAGTATTTCTTATCCCTTTCTCACTCTATTTTTATTTATTTATGATTATTACTTAATGATGTTATTTTGTTGGGATTTTTATGATGAATCGTGAGTATTTCTTATTGTTTCCCGAAGTAAGAGAGTACCCCAAGCTTCAGGGTTGATGTTTGATTTATTATTGTTGATTTGATTTGGGTTTGGTAGCCTAGGGTTAGAGTTTGTTAATTTATGATAATACTGGAAAGTGAATCACTTCCACTTTCCAATTGGTAACCTAGGAGATGATAGTTGGCCCCTAGGCTTGAAATTTCTACCCTTTAGAGGATTGCTGACAAGATCTTAATTGAGTTTAGAAAATTAATCACTACGCCTTAGAGTGTTCGGGTGAGGAATTAATTCTGGAACTTTAGGTTAATCGAGATCCAATTTATAGAAGGAAGACCTATGGATATCAACTCTGAGAGGGGGAGTGGTGTTTAGGGGACGTCGATTGGGATAGAAGAAATTAAGTTTAGTCTCGTGTTTAGGTTTTACACCATTACGCCGGTCTTTAGCGCAGGAGAAGTCTGTCTATCTTCTTCTAGTCTTACGTAACCGGAATCCCGTAGCCCGGGGTTGAATTATAATTATTTATCCATGTAGGTAGTCTACATAAAGCCTTGTACACTCACTAACTCTAGGGGAATACGACATCTCAATTGTATTCAAGAATTATTGTCTAATTGGGACGCTAGTTGGATAGTATTTCAACCGTGATAAACCCTATTTCATCTGACAATAGTTTATTCAAATATTGGCCTTAATTACTTGGGTGAAATTAAGTTTCAGGAAGTTATTTCCATCGTTTTTTTTCTTTATTGTTTATTGCAACTTCAGTCCTAATCAATATAAAAGTTCAATTAGCTAAACTTATAGAATCATGACTCGATTAATTCACATAGAAAATTACTTCTGTCTTTTCCCGATACGCTTGTGGGTTAAGAAAATCCTTCTCTAATTTAATCGTTTTTAGGGGTTTTCGAGACAAGTTCAAGGCCATGTTACATAAGGCTATAAGATTTTGTATAAACTTCTCCCACATTAAAGACCAATGCGGGGGTGTAATTACTATACAAACACATATCAATTTCGCCCATCCTAACAAGCGCACCCTAGACTCCACTTCCTTTCCCAATGTAGCTTTTCCCTTAGGTCTCCCCTACATCGATAAAGTCTTAATTAATATAAGATTTCCAACGCTTACCCCCTCCCCTCCCACCCGCGTGTTCTAAAGTGTAGTTCCTAGCATCTATTCGCATATCAGAATCCAATTTGAACAAGTATCGAACGACAAGCAACTCCGAGCCTAGGACTTAAATTGTCCTTTCCTAAAGGTACAACTAAGGATTCTGTTTATTAAGTTATCGAAAGACAAGGTACAGTCAAGCCTATGAACTTAACACATAAATAACCAGAAAATCATTACATATTAATTGAATTCTAGTACTAGACTATCACAACACACAACAAGTCCAATAATCAAACAATAATTCATTAACACTGAAGTGTGTGCTACTCCAAAGATTCTGAAAACAAAGAAAAATATTCACAAATCATCAAAGTAAAACCAAGAACCAACATCAGCAAGGCATAAGATTAATAAATTAAAAAAAGAGATGAGAGGGATAAAAAATGCTCAATAACTTGAAATGGAAAAAATGTCATGGCAACAACGAAAATGACTATTCTGTTTTTTTCCCTCCATTACTCGCATGTATATGTTCATGCTAATTATTTTAGTATGCTATTCACAATTATATAACACCACCTACACAAAAATTATACAATATTAAGATTGATGTTAACCACCAATAAAAAATTTAAATTATGATATTCATTGGACTTGTGACAACTCCATATTTTACGTGATTTTAGGTATATTTTCATTGCTAAAACAATGCAAAAACATGTGAGTACTTCCTAACCTTCGTTTTTATATGTTTGTCGGATTTCACTATTTGCTTATTTTGTAGTGATTTTAGTACAAAATAGATCATATTTGAGTAATTGTGAAATCCCGGTAAAAATCGAGTATAAGGAATGCTTGGATGCATGAAACACATAACTGGGATCAAAGAAGACATTGGATTGGCCCATAATGGAGTTGAATTGGCTAGAAGAACGAGGCAAAAAAATAACAAATGGAAGGACATTTTCTCGTTGGGGCAGTATCTTGACCGGTCATGCAAATATGTTAAGGCCATATCAGCTGAGGTCATGGAGCTGTGCACGTCTATACCAAAATCTTATCCAGCCAAGTAAAATACCGGCGTCAGAATTAAGGAACACATGAAAAAGGTCTTTTATCCAATTTGATCCATACTTTAACCTATTGTTGTATACTCCTATATATATCTACAATCAATTTTTATCAGAGACGTCATCGCATATCCTTACTTTAACATTAGATAGATTTTAGAGAATTACATAGTTAGGGAGCCGAGGAAGGAGTATACTAGCAGCGTTCATCTGGAGCACCCGATCATATTATTATCTTCATCGGTGAAATGTAGTATTTCTACTTTAATTTTATTGTTTTGAATGATGTCTACTTTAATGTTTATTGTCATTACCAATATTTCTGGGGAGTAGTATCTTATATCTTAGAGTTTAGAAAGTAGGTTTTCTCTCTCTCTCTCTCTCTCTCTCTCTCTCTCTCTCTCTCTCTCTCTATATATATATATATATATATATATATATATATATACATATATATATATATATTGTGTGTGTATTATCTGTATTTTTTATGCGTTCAGTTGTTATTCGACGTCATGCGTTATAATTGATATTAGGGTAGCCGGATCACCTAATCTAGCATCCACAAATCAAATATGCAAAATATCGGGAGGTGAGGATATTGATGGCCATTCAACACACAACATAATATGTTTGAGAAACCGGAAGGGTAAGGAGATACTATAGGGGTAACTCTTAGGCACTGTGAGGAGTCATATATACTTCTTCCGGGAGGTTAGTATGTTGTATATGATCTGCACCTCATGTGCTCTCGGAGGGAGTTTGAGATACCAACTCAGGAAGCCTCATAATAACAGGAACATATGAATTAGTGATAGATAATCGTGTCTACATATGCAATTATTTATGATTTTGAAATAGAACATCCTATAATAGCTTTTTTATTATTTGAATCTCGTCTTATATTTTATTTGCATTAATTATTATTCATTACTATTATTTTGCTATAGTCTTAAGGTCTGTACTTTAATAATTAGGATAATTACCTAACCAATCATAATTTGTTCCTCCTAGATATTGTAGTAACCAATTAGGTCATCTTCACTAATGTTTGTGGGATACGATCTTACTTGCCACTGGGCTGCTAATACACAATACACTTGTGGTTTATCCAGGAGAAAATAGAGCGATCAACTTATCTTTAAAAAACAACAAAAAGAGAATTTAAGAAAACTCCAAAGTAATATATTAGGGAATGTTAAATAACATAATGCATTTAAGAAAGATTTTGACAAATACAAAATACATATATAAGATAAAAATTTGGATGGAAAATAAAAATTACAATATTACTCCTAATATTTCATATATATATATATATATATGTGTGTGTGTATGTGTGTGTGTGTGTGTGTGTGTTTAAGGAAAACTAGAAAGTTAAAAAATAATACGGCGCAAGAAAGAGATGCAGGATTTATGGTTATTTCATTCACCAAAAACCCCCCCTATATAGGGCGGCAATACAAGAGTTCCACAATACATAAATATAAGTGAATACCTAAATTTCCTTTATCAGTTACTTTGACGAGGGCACGCTAATTATGTTTGTTTATTCAACACTCCTCATTGTGTCAAGTCAAAGAAAATTGGTGCATAACTTGTTGTCTCATTAAAAACCTTGTCAAGGAACAAAACCCAGTGGAGAAAAAAATTTAACTTTGGTCGAAGGAAAAAAAGTGTGACGCACCTATGTTGAGACTCCCCTAAAGTCTAGACCTCTCTCTTGATACGTAGATCTATCGAGAGAGTTTTGCAAATATTCTCACACCTCAATTTTACATAAATCATGAGGAAAGTCTATGATGGCTGGTTGTAGAAAAACTTCAATGGTACATGCCTTGTGTTTACCACCTTCATTGTAGGCCACTTCCATTTGTTTTTTGCAAATTGCATTTTCTTCATAAACTATTCAAGGTAGAATTCAAGCCACTAGCTAGCATCTAAGACACTCACGAACTTCTTCATGCAGAATTATCATCTCTGAATAATTTGTCAAGATAGTTTGAGGAGATGTGCTTGGTTGAACTTCAAGATTTACTCGTGGTATCCATGGTAAAAAATAACTAATTTCGTAATGACCTTTACATTGGCCAATGAGTTAACCGCATCAATCAGAACCAGTTAACGTATTATTGGTGTTTCGAAGTAGGGGTTAGTTTTAACGCTTCTTTAAGAGTTACATTTCCATTTGCAGTCCTTTTATTTATTTGTGTTAAAGTTTCCTTTAGCGGTTACAATTTCAGTTGTAGTATCTCTTGTCTCTAATATGGGTGATGAAAGTTGAAATGGTCGATTTTCTCATATATTTTGTGAAGAATTACGATTGTTTGATATGTTTAAGTGCAATATTATCTAAAAATGTATTTTCGGGTTAATTTTCATTTTTTATATGATTTGATGCGCTTTTAGATTTTTTTAAGTTGCACTTTGAACGTTACGAAAATCCGGAACCTTCAGGAAGCTGCTTGCACACATTTCCTCATTTTTGCCCATATATTGAGGCCCAAATAGGCTCCAATCGGGTCTGGTCTAGGCCCGACCAGAAGATCTTCGAGTCGTGAATAAAAGTTATGAAGAATTTGGGTCGAGAAAATGAGTGGAAAGGGGCCAAAACGTAAAAGAACAGAGAAGATGCACGCGACAGAAGATAGAAGAGTTCGGCGATCGAACACAGTGCAAAACGGCGAGTACCGCCGCTGGTACCACCTACAGTACCGGTATCGGTATTCAACCGCTAGACTCGGGTACCATTTTAGGTACCATACTGGTATGGTTGTGGTTGTGGTGCCCGAATTCGGTAACCCTTGTTTATTGGTTGTGGCATTGCATATTAGTATTTTGCTCGTATCTTTTTCATTTGATGTTGGATTGAGGTGATTCAAAGTGCTACCAATAACCAAGAAAAAACCCTATTGTAGTGCATTTTAAAGGCGAATTCTTGATGGAATATTCACAGAATTACTGAAAAGTCCGAACCAAGCGCGATCAAGAAGTTCAACCTAATTTAAGTGAAAGTTAAGCATGCTATGTTTTTTTACCTTTCAGCCCTTGTAGGATTCGGCTATAATAAATATCATTTCCACCCTCATTTTTAATAACTTATTTCATTTTAATTTCTAGCAACTTATCACTTTAGATTTTTCAGATTATCTAGCTTTCTTCCTTCTTCGAAGGGAGAAACCATCTTTTAGTGAAGAGCTTGCTGAATACTCCAAGGCTTGTGACATCCTTGAATATTATTGAAGTCTAATGAGGGATAATTCCGTAATTATACATGTTGACACGTGGCAACATAAGATTGCGACATATGGACTACTAGTGGACATAATACGGAGATACCATCTGAGGTGTTGGGCCAAGGCAGAGGTCCAAGGTCTCCCAGTCCAGACCTTGGGACCGAGGTGTTGGTCCAGGGCCGAGGTCCAAGGTCTCTCATATTTAGATCTCGGCCAAGGTAAGGTAGAGGAAAGCAAAACATGGCAGAAGTGATATACTTTTTACCCTACCCTCACTAAATTGCCGTCAGAGACTAACTTAAGCATCGGAGGATCTACCCCTGGAGATGACCCCGGGGTTCTGTTTTGCAGGTTGATACCGACGATTGACCAATCTCGAAAATCTCAAGCGTCGCCAGACCTCGGATCCGACCGTTCCGGTTCCTGACATCATCAAAGTTTAAAAAAAATTAATAATATTTTTATAGTGGTATTTAACTATTTTTAAGGATACACTGACATTAAATGAAGCCCAAACATTTAGGTTTATTTTATATCCTCAATTTGTAAGCCCAAATAAGTGTATAAGAGATGGGCTCATCAGATTATTTGTTATTGAGCCGATAAATTTAATATTGATTGGTTAGAAAAGATGCAATCCATTATCTTTTATTTGACCTAATCACCTAGGCAACATATTATAAATAGTGGTTCTTTCTCACTTTTCGACAATGATTCTTCTAAGTCGCCGGCCGACTTTCTAGAGCTAGTTCTCTTCTGATAGCAGCTCATACTCTATTCATCTCAGCAAATGTTAATCTACGGATATCATTGTACCTCACCATAATTATTCGTGTAGAAAGATGTTTTCAACAGAGCATTTGCAGCATTTTTCGGTTCATCAGGTAAATCGGTAGAAATCTAATAGTTGTTGATATGCCATTTGTCCTCTCATTACATTAGATCTAGTTTTCTTTTGTTTCTCTGTGCAAGCGGAACTCTAGATCTGTTCTTCTAGTGGTATCTATTGTGTTGTTGGAATTTAAAAGGTAAATGAGTCATCATTCTCATCATTTATTTATTTTATTTTTTGTGTAGAAGATTAATTTAAAATTTTCCAATATTGTATATTATGTTTTGAATATATTTTATAAAGAATATTTTTCTTTTTTCTCCTTAAATTTATCGATCTATGAGTTTAAGCAAAACCTGAGAAGGTTCTCCACGTTTAATGTAAAGATCTGTAGATCTAGTTTATATTTATGTGCAGTATACTATCTAAAAATGTTTTCGATTTTTCCTATGTGTGTTTCAATTTTTTTTTTTTTTGTTTAATCTATTTTATATAAATATTGTGAGTCATCTACCTATACTTGTCATTATACTTATTATGCATGTTTTATAATCTTTTTATTCATGAATCTTGGTTGATGGACGAACAAAGTGAAGTAAAAAAAACTAAAGATTACATGATTGCATGTCCAAATTAGTTTAGGAATTAACAAATTAGAAGCCATAAAGTGATTGCTGAAACATTTATTTTATTTGGTGATTGGTATATAACCTATATAATCCGATTGCAGAAACCTGTCTTTGGAGGGGATATATTTCGCCCAAGGAACAATTCAAGTAATTTGGAAGATGGGTACTGAAGATAAGTACGTATTTCTTCAATAAAAAAAAAATTATTTTATTTAAAGTTTTTTTTTAATGTTTTTATAATGAATTATTACCGGATATTTTGTGCAATAATTAGAGAATAAGAGACACTGGAATGTCAATGTTCATTACGCCAAATATGATTAGATGTAGGTAACAGTGGATGCTATAAATATTATACATTGCAAATATCAGTAATGACCAAAAAAAAAAAAAATAGCTAATTCTGATAACTAATAAGCTAAATCTTTCTTCACCGGGGTCCCATTAATTTGTTGATTTTCTTTGTCCGGCCATTTCTTCAATAGCCAATAAGCCATGCACACACCTCGTCCCAGAATGTCTGATGAAGGATCCCTAGTTCATCTCGCAGAATAACCTCTACTCTTGCTCTGAAGAAAATAAAATGAATAATTTGTTACTACAGATTTGTGCAGGAGTAGGTAAAATTATATATTGTAAAGAATAACCTGAAAAACTCATCGTTCTCACGTCCACATTTGTTACAAAGAACAAATTCTCTGTTGTATGTTACTCTACATAGACATTCGTTACACACAACAGACAAATATCACCTTAAAGTATCAACATCAATTACATTAGCCCTTCTCCATATCCTTCGTTCCTAAAGAAAAGGAAAAATAAATAAGTTCAAAAAATTTATAACAAAATTGAAATGTATAGGTTCATTTATGCATGTATTATAAATCAATTAGAAATACCTCTATCACTGGAGCAACATAGTTTGTTTGAAAAATTTCTGCCATCAACATAGCTTCAGTGAACATTATCATGTATCTGTTGTTGGTCGTCCTAAAACGATTATCGTCTTCAACGATTGTAAAATCTCTTATGGCGTAAACATGTCCAACATTAGGTGGTCCCTGTAGGGTATGCAGCAAGGCTCCCCTAATACTCGCATGGATTTTGTCGCCCTACAAACAAAGAAAGACATTGCATTAGTAATGGTGAACTTAAATTGTAATTGTAATTGTAATTGTAATAGTTTAGTGATGGTAAAGATATTTCGTTGAAAACAGTTTTTCAAACTACCTCTGCATCCTCAAACACACATTCAATGCTCTTGATAAGTAGTGCATTCCCCCTCATAGGAACATGGTAGCAGCAAGATAGAAGTAGAAAAGTTATAGTCGGGGTGTTGATTGGCGTAAGACCTGTAACAATGTAACATATATCCATGTGTGCGGCTGAACTTCTTCCTGCTGGTTTGTATTATTCTAGTTTGTATTTTGGTCAGTTGAAGCAAGGAACGTGGGTGGAAGGGGTTCAAAGGCACTATGTTAGTGTTTAGATCGTGGTGTCATTTGTTTAGTAACTCCCACAAATGTGTTTAATAATTGTTTATTTCTTCTTTTGTTATTATAATAGTTTTATTTTTTGTATTTTTTGGTTTGTCATGTTGTTTGCATTATTAATTATTTAAAAGTGGTTATAAAGTCATTTATTTGAGAAGTTAAGTCAAGCTTGCTTACTAACCCAAGATCATCTCAAAAAGCAAAAGTCGTGCTTCGTTAGTGATTAGTGTGTTTTGCGACCCTGCATTTGTTTTGTTTTTTCTCTGAGATTATCTATAGTAGCAACTTTAATGGCTTTTTCATATTTTTTCTATTCGCGATAATGTAGACTATGTAAACTATAACATATTTATGCTATTGATCGTACCTAAGTCTATTCTCCTCAACTATGTCACTTGCTCGCCTTTATGTGTTCTTCCCTTTGTGTATAACTGGTTGTATATATGTGAAACTACTTGGAAATAGTAACAACAAAATTACTGATCTCAAATTATTTCTAATCAAGCTTCGCAAAGCTGTAATGCAGGTTTGGCTACAATTCAAAGAAAACATTAAAAAATTGAAAATTTTGCAATGCTCTTTATTTATTTATTTTCATAGGAAATAAAAAATAACAAAGAGTTTTTCCAAATGGGTTGATAATTCTTTTTTTTTCTGGTGTACAAACTTAAAGAAGAATAGAAAAAAATTGAAGCGTTCATTGTAGCTAAAAAACATAGCTAAGAGGGAGGATTCGAACCCCTTTCCTTGAGTTGTAAAAAGATAGACTAATTATAGGACTATATCAATTGATTTTTTAAAGAAGCATATCTAAATATTGGAACGTCTTTCTCTAAATCGTGAAAAAAAATACACTAATCATTATATTATGTCAATTGATTTTGTAAAGAAGCACATCTAAATATGCCTACATATTATATATAGGTACCTAAAGTAAGCTGGCCGCTTAAAATATTACAATTTTTGGGGCCTAAGGCGACGGCTTCTGTAACACCCCGAATTTTTAATTGACATTTTAGATATTAATCTATTGATTTTTCATGCATTTTAGGTAAGCCCGATTTATATTGGGCTAAGTCTCGTAGTTAATAAGCCCAATCCTAGTCTTTCGTATAAAAGGCCCAAATTTAGTAATGGTCTTGAAGGCCCAATTTGGTTATAAAGATCCATATAAATATTAATAAGGATTATTTATATTATACAATATTTAAACTTTATTAAAATTAATATTCTATAGGTTTTATCATTTTTTTAAACTAGCCAAAATTTTAATTAAAATTTGGTAAAGCCCAAAGTTTTAAATATTATAATTCAAATTGAATTTTGGCCTAAGTAGAGGTATCTCTCTTGGATAAGTCCAATATATATATACATATACTAGCCCAAAATATTTTTAACTAATATATATAAATAAATAAATAAATAAATAAATAAATAAATAAGAAGAAGAAGAAGAAACCAGAATTAGCGTGATTAACCGCAACTTCTTCTTCTTCCTTCTTTTCACTTCTTTCATTCATGGAAGAAGGAGTAAGTCTTGCTTCAATTCAAGCTCTAGATTAGCCAAAACATTAGCCTTTTCTCTCAATAGCTCATTCAAACCTCCATATATTCAACACACAATAATATCCATTTCACAAAAAAATCAAAAGCAGTTTCAGATTTAAGGTATAAAAAAAAAATGGTGTTCTTCAAATTTTCTTCTCTTCCTGCATTCATCGCCAATGGCCTATTTTTCCAGCGAGACTTCTCGCCATTTTCTCTTCCCTGATCCTCAATCACCCTCTTTGGGTGTCATTATCACACACACACGAGTTATGAAAAAAAAAATATATAAAACAGGGCTGGTAGGAGGGGGTGCCGCTGCTGGTGTGCCGACTGGCACTGCCGCTGGTCGCTGCCTTCGCCGCCGCCGATGGTCGCCTCCAATCAATTTGTATTTCTTTTATCACTTTTCTAAATCTGGATTTTTTTTTTTTTTTTACTGTGCGAATGTGTGGGGTGAGAAGAAGACAAGGGGGGGGGGGGGGAGGAGAAGAAGAGAGACGCGATTTAACGTCTGTAATATGATTGGGAGATTTTGTCTCCCAATTTCTAGATCTTCTTCAATTCAACCCCCCTTTTCTTCTAAAAAATCAGATTTTACCCCATGAATTTTTGTATACCCATAATTTATTTATAAAACCTATCCAAAAGTTTTAATAAAATCTTATCTAATGTCTAATCCAAACAAATTAAATGTAGGGTTTTATTATTTATCTTAGTTCCCATAATTATTTTAGTTCCAACAATATATATATATATGTGTATATATATATATAATTCCAAAATTTCATATTTTATATACACACTAGAATTTTATTATTCTAGAATAAATACTTTCAAATTAAATAATGTAAAAAAAAATACTAATTTTTTTTTTTTTTTTTGTATATCTACTAATGTAGGAACGGGCAATTAACGTTACAAGACTTAGAATAACTTTCTTCACGCACTCAAGTTTAAGGTGGGGTTTGTTTTCCAAGTTTGTTAAATTTAAATATCTAAGATGATTGTTGTATTTGTGTATGCATGTGAATATGTGATCATGTTATGATCCCCAATGTGATATCCTGGCCAGTTGATAATATGCATGTTTACAATTGTTGATGAAAGTCACGAATGATGAAAATTGTACAAATGTTACACATGCAACACAGACAAGTACATTATGCGCACAAATTACTTTATTTGTCTTTGTATTTATTTTTGACAAACTGAACCCCACGAGTTGGATGTAGTTCACCCGCTTTCTGAAATTAAATTTTCAGGTTGATGGAGCCGACGGAGGAAAATGATGGATTAGTGTCTCTAATTTATTATTTTTAAATTTTCTTTCAAATAAATTCTTCTAGAACAATCGCTTCCGCGTTTAAATTATGTTTTATTTATATTTATAAAGATAGTTGTTTTACTGAGATATTTGGATCGTTGACTATGGAAAAATTTATTATTCAAAGTTAATGCTCATTGATTAATTCAATAATAGTTTGATGTGTATACAATTAGAATATAAATTTAAAAAGAAAAATTTCTTGGAAAATTTGTTTAAAATTTAGGGTAGTTACAGCTTCTCCCGACTAAAGGGAGGTACGGCCATGACTGTAATAACAATAACAACTATTACTAACGGTGAAAACATAAAAAAATATGTATTCTCACAAACGCAATTAGTTAGTAGTGTATTTTGTTAATACTCCCTCCGTCCCAAGCTAATTGTCCTACCTTGGCCTGGCATGAAGACTAAGAAAAAACAGATTTTGTGGAATCTTTGACTTTTTCAAAGGTGGAGATTGGATGTGGAGATTTTGATGGTGAAGATTGTGGGAGAATTTGCCATTTATGGGGTAGGACAATTAGCTTGGGACAAACAAATAAGGCAAGTAGGACAATTAGGCCGGGACGGAGGGAGTATAATATTTGATAAATACATAATATGGAGAAGATGGATATAGGGAGGATAATTCACTCACTACAATCTCGACTTCAGAAGGTAGTAACCTTACCAAAATGAGTCCTAGAGAATTTTTTGCGTATAGATTTCATGATAGGGATAGAGAGAAGTGTCTTATACTAAGCTGCAGAAGATTATCCCAGCAGTTAATTGTTGATGGGTACACTATAATGGAGTCTGGTAGATTGGGTTGGATAAAGAGAAATCAGAAGACATTGAGGTGTGAAAAGTATAAAGAACTAGCCATTGCTCTGATGCATGGAGAAATGGATCTATCACTACATGGAACACGAATTGTTTTACCATCATCATACACTGGAGGTCCAAGATACATGATACAAAATTTCCAAGATGTAATGACTATTTGTGGGTGGGCTAGGTATTCTGATTTATTCATTACATTTACATGTAATCTGAAGTGGCCTAAAATTCGCGTTACTTGGATAAGAAATGATTGAATCCCGAAGATCAACCTGATATAGTTTGCCGAGTTTTTAAGTTTAAATTGGATGGACTTATCAAAGACATGAGGAAAAATAAAGTGTTTGGTCGTGTTAAAGCTGGTACGTACTGATTTTATACGGTGTTATGCCTACGACGTATGTGCCTAGACTTACCGTTATACATATTGTTTAACGCTCTTCCTATAACGGCTTGACAGTCACAATGAACCATTATAGCCGGTACAGGTTTACTCCAACATGGAATGTCTTCTAAAAAGTTGCGAAGCCATTCTGCTTCCTCGCCAGCTTTATCCAAAGCTATGAACTCTGATTCCATGGTGGATCTGGCTATACACGTTTGTTTTGTAGATTTCCATGACACTGCTCCACCTCCAATAGTGATTACGTATCCACTAGTGGAAAAAGAGTCTTTAGTGTCCGAAATCCAATTCGCATCACTGTATCCTTCAATAACTGGAGGATATCTCGTGTAATGAAGCCCATGATTAGTGGATACTGTAAGCCTAGATAAGATGCATGAAGCTCAGTAATGCGCTGAAGTGATCCACTATTTGATTCAACTACAATATCTTTATCTCCTAGAGACTCATCGAAATCTCCGACGATTAAAGCAGCTACTTCAGACACTGTTAGCAAATTATAGGTTCTTGCGCCTTTATCTCTTCTACCTATGAGTCTTAGCTTTACATTTGCTTCACTACTTTGTTCAGTTTTGTCCCTTGCCATTCTAAATGATTGAGCTAATATATTGTGGTCATCAAGTATTGTTTTCAACTGTTCTACAACACTCACATCCAATTTATTTGAATCATTTCTGGATCTACAAAACATATTGACATAGTGAACATCATGTCACTGTTTGTTTGCATATATATTATAGTTTGTATATGCTAAGTAAAACTAACACATTAAAGTAACTGCATACTTTACGGAATTTATTCTATTTGCCACTTCATTTTCTGTGTCGTATATATAAAGTTGAGCAAATTTTGGACGGCATTTTCTGTTGGCACTTATCCACCGATTAGGTGGTAATTTTGCCCGTGAAGTTTGAAGATAAGGGGCCGTTTCCATCATTCATAGAGTTGTCAACTTTTCCACCCATAAACGTGAAAACACACATGCTGTTGTATGAGCGGAAATTCTTTATGTAATGATTACTTTTTGGACCCTGTCCACTTAGCAAGTCATCAAAGATTGGTGGAGGTTCTTTCATGCGTGGCAATTTTATCTTTCCTTGTGAGCAACAAAGACTGTACTTTGGACGAACTGATCTATGGTCTGACCTTAATCTTTCTGCATGGCAAAAGTATGCTCCACAATACTCACATGTGAGATTTGGGTCTCCAGCATCCCAATAATCTGTATAAGATAATTATAAAATTTAAATGGGTCTAACCCCTATTTATTTGTGAACTGAGAACACTTATAATATGATTTCATAATGTAATTAATTTACATATACATAGCAGTTGGGTTTAGGTTGATTGCTCCTTGTAATTAAACATGTGTCTGCTTTGGCCTTTTTACTGGATGACACATTCCGGTTCTGTTTGTTGTAGCCGCTGATGTGGATGCAACATTGCTCCCTTTTATGTACATATGTAGCAAACATAATACATCAAAGACAAAAATTTAAGACAATTAGGTCAAAAACAAAATATAATTGTAATTAAGTTGTGTACATTGACAATTTTATAATTTATTAGGAATATGAAACCACGACGGACCCATGTCAATATTGGATGATTGTGAAGGACATTTTTCGCACTACTTTCATTTACTTGTCGAAATGTTGGCGTTGAGGATTGAAAAGTTGTTTAAAAAACACGATGAAATATATTTAACCCGGTATAAATGAAGCATGGAATTTTTTTGTATTGTAAACAACTTACTTCTATTGATATATTGTAGTGTGGAAGTAGATTTAATGTTTGATGAATAATTGAAGCCATCGGATATGGTAAGCCGAGGAGTCTTATTTCTCGAAAATTCCACATCATCTGAAATAAAATAGGAATTTTTTTTTTTAGAAAATTGCTAAGTACTAAGTAATGATGCGAATTAATAGTATATGCATTGAAGTAATAAATATAATGTTGCAGCATTTAGTAATGAATATATCAAGTAAATTTGTAGTTGGGAGTAAAATGAAAAATAATTACGTAGATGAAATGTGTAGTTGTGAAGAAATTACCCATTCCTCTTGTACATTTTTTCTTTGATAGTTGGCTCTTTCAATGTGTCCTTGCTGAAGTTGATGGGTCAACTACCGCATTTTAGAATAGTTATATGTACAAACAATTTTCATTAGGACATTGAAATCTATTCATTAGTTTTAAAAAAATCAAAAGTAACTATTGGAAATAAATTACCATTGACCACAGTTGCGAGGTTGGGTTGAAATGAGGAAAAATGGATGGTGATCATAAAGTCCAACATACTGTCATTGTCTGTATTATTATCACTATATAACAAACAACAATTCGTTATAATAAATTTCTAAATGAAAATAATAGAAAACTAAATAAACTTACATGTTGGTATTAGGTAGATGAATTTGAGTGCTGAAATTATTTGATGAGAAAAAAACATTTACATATACAAATTAAATTTAAAAATTAAATCATGCGTTCGTAGAGGTAAGATTACTTACAAAGAATCATGTATATATTTTTAATTACAGTAGTGAAAAAATATCATTCATCTAAATAAGTTTATATGTGTGTTGAAATAAAATTATAGATTAGTTCGTTGTGGATTGTAATTTGGGAGATACCTGTGTAAAGTGGAGTGGCTGAAGTTGACGAAATTGATTTGTTTGTCGTTAGAGTAGGATGATGATCATTTGTTGTCGAATTATCATAGCAACTTGGATCAATTGGAACTATGAATGTATTAAATAACAATAACCTCCAGTAATGAGTTAATGCATTAATTTAAAAACCAAAATACATGTACTAATTAATATAAAAACAATATTCTATTGTTCTTCTTTTCTTTAATTTCAACGTCGTTTATTCCTTGCTTCTTCCGATGATTTTGTAGACATTGTGCCTACGCAGTTTGTTGAAGAGAAAGGCCAATAATAATGAGGAAATAAATTTAAAACAGGTATAAATCACTTTGTCCGTATGCTATTTAGGGGGCTTTGCAATTGCTTTCACTTTTGAAATAGTGATTAAAATTATGACAATTCTGTAAATAATATGATATCTTTTAAACGACATAAGTGATTTTATAGCAAATACTCCAACTTCTACTTTTATTAGAAATTACTTTTTTTGCAAACACTACCTATTTTATACAAAAGTGATTTTTAGAGAATCTTTAATTTTCATCACTTTTTTAAAAGTAAAAGCAATCGCAAATAAATTCAAAGTAATTTTTTTCAAATTATAAGCTGAAAATCACATAGAAAATGCAAATACAAAAGACCCCCTCAGTAAATTGCATTGTGTAGCAAATCACATAATCATAGATTTTTAGTGAGCGACTATAGTTTCTTTTTAATGAATTTGTTAAATGAGCTTCTATTTTGTGACATGGTAAATTAATTAATGTTGATCCAAATGTGTAAGATTGAGAAAGTGTAAAGTATATTGGCCTAAAAGCAATGTTATAGCTGGCCCACTTTTGATATTAGATAACAAATAATGGAATGAGTTGTTATGTTAATAATTAAAAAAAATATTCTGGCCCAAATCAAGAGTAGCCGAAATTTGTTGGGCTCTGGATCTATGCAGCCCAATTCGGCAGGTTTTTATTCATTGATGGGTGTTCGCAAATTATTTTAAATACTGCTTTTCAACTTATACAACTCTGAGAAGAGTCGTAATTGCCATTTTCGGCTCTATTTATTTTTCTTGTTATTGCTGTATTCAGATGATATGAAATTGGTTACGATTAAGTTAGTTTTTTTATAGAAATTCACCCACTGTGATCAGGGTTGCTCAAGCTATTTTTCGTTCAAAACAGCAAGATCCATGTATTGTTTTTTGTAGTATTATACGTCGAAGTCGAAGTAGAGTTGTACATAAATCAAAGATTCTCGTGAGGTTATTGGCACCCGAGTAATAGTGTTTTAAAAAAATTAGGCGTTAATCGGGTGGTAGACTGCGGTCTAGTGTCTATGGGAGTTCAAGCGGGGTGAAGCGTGATCTAGGCAGCCGTAGGATTAAGCGAAAAAGAGTAAAATTAAAAACATAGACTGTTGATGATATTCTAGCGGAAGCTAGACGGGAACTAAGAAGTCGAGCTCGTTCATAAACTAACAATATATATCTTGTTATCCCGTGATTCATGGAAGGCTTGGTCACTGGTCAATAGTCGCCTGAGCAAGATTATTATAACAATTGGTTTATAAATTTTCACTTCTATGTACAAGTATCAATAAATATAAAATTACTAAACTTAGTTGTTGAGTAAATTATAGAATTTAGTTGAACATCTTTTATTATATTATTTTAAACTAGCATTTTAATCTATAATCTATATCTATGAAGCTCTCCTTAAGCTTAAGAGATCTCTTGAAATAATTCAAATAGATTGAGCTAGTGCTCTAGTAAGTGGGTGTTTGGCTATGCTTTATTTTTTAATATATTTTCTTTGTGTATGGATTTGACGGAAAATCAACTAAATTACCGATATTTAAAATCGTTTATTAGAAAATTGTTTAAACTATGTTCTATTAAATATATGAAATAAGTTTAAACATATTTTCACATTTAATAAAAATCTAAAGTTCGACTCAAACTCAAGCTTGATAAGTTAAAAATGTAAAAATAAGTGCAAAAATGTCAAGTTATTTCAGCTTGACTTATATACAACTCAATTAAAGTTCAATTTAATTTAGGAGCCAAACAAATTGGAACATGATATTATAAGCTCGATAACATTTTAGGGTTCGATTGGTTGTAAATCATTAATGGCAATGGTAATGGGTATGAATGAAGGGTAAATTATACTATGGAATAATGTGGGAGGAGTTGGTAATAAAATAAGGTATTGATATTATATACCAAACACTATAAATGGAAATGGACCATCATTCATTCTCATTCTCATTCCCTACCCCTAAACCCCCAACCAAGCGGATTATTTTGAACAACAGTATATATAGGCGGGTTTTGGGTTAGGGTTCATACTTTGTAGGTTGTGGCTACAGGCCGCCTTTAGGGTCTTCATCGAAGTTCATCAAGATCTTTTGGGAAAGCCAAGTGACAGGAAAATATGAGCCGGCGCTCAAACGGAGCAAAATGAAGTTAGGGAGACGGACCATGACGACTACCCAACAAGCTTCTTTACTACATATTCTTACATTTTGTGAAATATAAGCTCAAATCATCATTAGAAGCTTCTTAATATAGTTAAGAATCGGTTACAAGGTAGTTTAACTAATTGGATTAAACTCAGATGGCACAGGGGTCATTTCAAGTCAGGTTTAAAACAAGAAGTAAAGGTTAGGTATTGTTCGGCTGATTACTGGCCGAATTGCATCACAGTATTCAAACTGTTTTCTGGCCAAGTTTTCTGTATCTGTTCGGTTCATTAACGGTTTGCATGGGCCGATAATTCCAATAACCGTTTTCTATTCTGTTATAACTGCCTTGGGATATCTGGACTGATGTGGAGTGTCTTGATTGGTCAAGAGAAGGCGGTTTGCTTGATTATAAGTGGAAAACCGTGAGTCAAGAGGATCATCATCTTGCATTTGGAAAAGAGAGGAGAAAGAGAGAGTTGTATACCAAAAGAGAGAAAGAGTGCATTGTATTTTGCTTCTTCTTGTGTGATCTTTTGAGAAACTCTTGTAATCTTGGTTCTCCTTGAAATCAATAAAGAGGTGTGTGGTTTTTGAGGCCTTGAAATCAATAAAGAGGTGTAGGGTTTTTGAGGCCGTGGATGTAGGATTCACAACGAATCCGAACCACGTAAACATCTTGTTTCTTTCTTTCTCGTAAACATCTTGTTTCTTTCTTTCTTAATTCATATCATTTTGCATTGTGAGTTGATTGTTAAACTAGTAGTAGTTGTAGTGTTTCTTGAGATATATTTTGAAGTCAAAACCAACACATTTCTTAGAAGTAAAATCATATATATATAAGCCACACTTGTTTCATTTTTTAAATGTGGGACAGTCCCAAACTAACTTTAGTTGCTCCACTTTAAGTTTTAATTTTTCAATCACTTGTTCATTTTAGATAAATAATATATTATCTCGAATTTCTTGTTAAAGAGAACGATACCACCTTAAATTTGCCTAAAATTGAAACCGCGCAAAAGGGCTATTGTCCAACATAATAATTGTCTCCAAATGGCCAGACAATTGTTGTATACCTCTTAATCATGAGTCAAGTACATGTATTTGGTCCTTGCACAAAGATTCGCACAGTGATTTAATTTTAATTATTTAACTATAGAACCTCTTGTCTGTAACAAAGTGAAGACAAGCCACATTGAATTATTAATAACGTAAAATGTATATAGATAATACCAAGTTGTTGTGTTTGTACCCAACAAAAGCCCATTAAAAAAGGAATTTCAGTTGAGTGAGGTGGGGCCAATTTTGTTTTTAATACATTTTCTTTGTAATTACTCGATATTCGAAAACGTTTATCAAAATATTATATAAACTATGTTCGATTAAGAAGATATTTGACAGAACTTATAAGTTTTTTAAAATATCTTATAAGGTGTTCAACAGCTTATAAGCTATTAAAATTTGTTTGACTAATTTTTTTAAAATGAGCTTATAAGTTGTCTAATTAAGCTTCTTAAGAGCTTATAAACTCTTTTAAAAAAAGTATCACTCCTCCCCTTTTTCTCCATAAGCTCTTCTTAAGTACATCCTTTTTGGTAATTATAATTATAAAAGGATCTTATTTACCACATACATCAATATTTTATAAGATCTCGATGTTGAAGTGATCTTATAAGTTATTTGATCCAAACACTTCTAAAACTTATTTTAAAATATGACTATACAACTTATAAGCTCTAAAAAATCTTATAAGATGTTTTAAATAAGCTTAACCTGATACCCTCTAAATATATCAAACAAACTTAAACATATTTTCATGTTTAATAAAATCTAAAGTTCGACTCAAGTTCGAACTTGATAAGTAAAAAATGTAAAAACAAGTACAAAAATGTTAAATTATTCCAGGTTGACTTGTCTACAACTCAATTAAAGTTTAATTTAATTAAAATCAAACAAATTCAAACATAATATCATAAACTCGATAATATTTCAAATTATTTTAAATAATAATACATTTAACTCGACTCAGCTCGACTTACGACCTGGTGGGAGTGCGTTAGTGGGGAGGCAGAAATCCTTGAATTAGTTGTAGAGCAGTAGGGATTTATTATTGGGACATTTGGGGTGGGTTTGGTTAGTGGGTTGGGTTTAGGGTGGATTGTTTAGAGCCGATTTATTGGGGTGGTTGGCTACGATTAGGCTTGGGAATAAGATGTTTGGTGGCCAACTTTTCATGGATAACCCACAATCTTATGGACTTCTCCACTTCCTCATTTTTCAGTTCTCTAAGGTGATCACATCCACAAATTTCATTTCGGCGGTGCCACTCCTCCGCAACCAGTTCTGTTCCGTTCATCATTTTTTTGCCTGAAAATTCCTGCCCCATCTTCTTTGCTATTTCCCCATCCATGCTACTGCGCCACAATTTCAGAGTTTTCAAAACCTTGCACTCTTCTTTAGTGATTTCGTTTTCATCTACTTAATTAATCGAATCTGACGTAGTTTTCATCTAATTTTTGTTTCCATCTACTTCTTTAAACACTTACATCAAACTAAATTTGATAATCGGCCTAAATTGTTTGCCAAGATCAAAAAATCAGAAGATGATGAGAGGTTAGAGGTTCCTAACTCTGCCTTCTCTCTCAGGCTTCAGTAGCAGCTTCATCGCTGCCGTTCACCAGTTGGGTTTTTCAAGAAGCAGCGGCGCAAGAAGACGAAATACAGTAGGTTTTTGAAATGAGGGGAAGATGTATTTTGATGAAATTATGTTTTGGGCAGATTTTTAATTTTACAGTCCTTAAAAAAAAAGTAGAAAAGGAATAGAATCCATGGGTCAGCTTATCCCACCACCACAGGTGGGTTCTATAAACACGCGCCCGATGGTTTATAGCTCCGGGCCTTTTAAAAATTCGGGGCCTTTTAACGATGGCTAGATAACTGGGCCTTGTAAAGGCCTTTTTAAAATTTGTGGGTGACCATAGGGGTTGGTAAAGTCTTATCCGATTTGCCTAGTAAGCTGAGGGATTGTGACATTAGCTAATATAATACACATATTTAAGGCTAATTTTTATTTTTTCGGTTGAGTAGTACTTGATTGGAGGAATTCAAATCAAATGAATAATAATAATTGCGCCTGCCGAATACTACGTAATTAGGTAATTACTAAATTTTAATGTAAGTTTGAACTCTCAACATGTCACTACAGTAATAATAGACTACTTATGTGTGTAACTCTTAAATTAAATATTCTTTAAAATACAATGTAATATTTCAACAGTAATTTTTTGGATTATAAATTTTCAGCTCTTATGTTTTTAGTATGATTTACTTGTTCTAATCTTTTAGGTTTATTTTTCATTGTTCAGTGTTTTCATATCTTGCTTGTTTCTTATTTTATTTCGTTTTTCAGTCTTTCAGTTTTCTTTTTCTTCTAATATTTTATAAGAAATTGGTCAAAAGGCCCTAATCATTTGTAGAAGTGATCATTCGGGATTGAACTCAAAATTTTGCCAAACCAAAATTCGAAAAACCAGCCCAATCCATCTTCTAGATATACATTAAAATTTATTGAACATTCCATCAAATCATAATTATACAGGTCGATTTATTGAATCAGATAGTACTTGATACTTACATATATGCAGTTTAATTTATTAAAAATGTCGAATGAATTAAATCGGGGTATCGAGTTCGGTGGATTTTGCAACATTGTGTTAATCATATATTCTCCAAACTGAAATTGGATTAAAATTTGTGACGGTGTTTTGTCGTTAGCAAAACATTTTGCCACGTTAGTTTCTGGGACAATTTCTTATCAATTTAAGAAGTCAAATGATTATTCGTGAACGACTATATAAATAATTCGAGAACAACCCACTCACATGCAACGCTGTCAGATGAGCTAACCTCAATGAATGGTCTATCTCAAAAATATACAACACAACATAGATAACTCTTTCATCTCTCTCTCATCCAATTTTAGCAAGCACTTAAACAATCACATATTTTAAAATTTTCCGTGTCTACTTCTAATTAAATCTCGTCTAAAAGTGTTAAATTATCATCTATTACCTGTGTGTTTTATCGACTCTTTAAATATTTTCACCTAAATCCCGTTTAGTTCCTATCAGACAGTAAATCCTAATTTACCTCTCATATAGTACTTAGTGACTTTAGAACATATTAAATATTATTTTTATTTTTTTAGTTGTAATTTTAGCTTGAGATACCAAAATTGAGTAGGTGTGATGGATACATAAATCCTCCATTAATTTTTCTCCTCTTCCATATCCCTAAATTTTATCTACTATTTTTCTGTATTATCTCTCTTTCTAACTTCTAAGGAAACTATTAGAAGAAACATTGGTTTTTTTATAGATAATCAAATATTTGTAATCATTTTATAGATCTAAAAGTACAATTAGTTAAATGAATGTAGTATTTAAGAATGATTTATAACTCAATTAATAAAACATTTTGTAGTATTTAATTACAATGTATTATACTAAGGTCTCGTTTGGTTTTCGAGATAGGATTGATAATTCCTTACTCCTTAGGACAGGATACACTATTGAGTGCTGATAAAATTAATGTTAGTTATGTGTTTGGATGGCATGATTAGCTCCTAAAAGGACCTGGATTGATTTTGGGTGTTGATCTTGATTTTGGGCAAAATTGATAATTCATCAAACTTTAAACTGTACATATTCTGACATGTTAAATAATCCGCCCACACTTGGGTGGATAGCTCTTCATGATTCTGGGTGATAAATTGGCTATTTGGACCCGGGCCTGTTATCAAGGGCTGCAATAAGCAAACCAAACGCGGGATTACAATGGATAAATAATCTTATCATGCTTTATCATGCAAAACAAATGAGGCCTAAACATATTATTCATCACTTATTCTACTAAATTCTCCATTTGTGCTGTGACAAATATTACGATAAGTATAACCTACTGCATGATTGTTCATCTATTTTATAACGAGAGTTCGGTTTGAAAATATTTTATTTTTTAAAAAGAATTTTATTTAAAAAATTAATATTTTATTATACTAGTTTAAGCTAAAAAAGTTAAAAATTTTAATATCACAAAATAGTTAGATATGATTGAATAAGTTAGAAAAAAATAAAATAAATCGTGTACCTGCATAGTGATAATGTTTACAGAGTTGTACCGTTATTAAATTAAGAAAAAAATATATACATTTTCCAACATGACTTTTATTATGTGACGGATGGAGTATTATAGATAGTGTAATAATATTTATCGTGCATTCACATATTTCTAAACGCATAATCTTAAGGTACATAATTATTTTTTATAAAGTTTAAATTTATAGCCAATATTCTTTACATAAACTTTATTAACAAACAAAAATGAAAGGATGAACAGAAACTGAAGTTATTTCCAAAAATAAGCAATGCAAGTGGGGGTGGTAATCCCTAATCCAATGACTTGAATTTATAGGGAGGGAAAAATAAAAAAATCAACTTGACAAAAACAAAATCAACCATTTTTAACTCGGGTACACCCAAAATTAATTATTTACACTAAAATGTAATGAATTATCTCCTTCTTCTCTCATTCTCCAATCATAGGACGACGAGGAAATACTTTCTAACAAGCTATTGATTTATAATTTTGGTTTTGTTTTGTTTAGTCTTATTCTTTTGTTTGCTTTCCTCTCATCAGGTTTGCCTTTATGAGATTTTTCCCCGCCTTTGTGCATCTTTCCACGCACTATGCGACATCCGATCTCTGTTTTTAGATGGTCTTTCAAGCGTTTTCCGATATCCGATTTCCCATGAATTTTTCGGTTATGAAGGTGCGCGACTTTACGGATTCCTTACTTGTTGTGCATGCAATCACGGAGCAAGTAGATTATTTGAAGTATTGTGGAGTTATTGTGGTTTAGATTAAGAAGCTCGTGTATAAGCATGAATTTTACACAATTTCTCATATGTCTAGAGATTGTAATGATTTTGCGCATTGTTTGTCGTATTTTTTTTTTTACTTTGTCAATCCGTTTGTTTAAGTTGAGCCAATATTTTTGGGGTGAGAATATTGTACTTCAAGTTTGTTTAAGTTTAAAAACAATGCAATGAATTATAAATAACTCAAATTTAACTAGAATTCGTACACAAACTCAATCCAAATAATCTGAAGTCTCATCCCTAAACACAAAGGTTAAGGTTTCCCTCTTCAAAAGGAAACGCTTTATTGGCAGAGCCCAACATGGCAACATCCATGTGTAACCTAAAGAAGAGGGACCTACTTTCCTTCTAATCCTTAAATTTGAGCCACTATATCTAGACATTTTCCTAAAGTAAGCTCCATAATATAAAAATAAATATTACTACATATATATTGTTTTTTATATAGGAATATTACTTTTTGTCTAATAAAGAAATACTCCCTCCTTTCGTTCAAATTTGCACTCTTTCCTTTTCGGTCCGTCCCACTCAGATTTGCACACTCTTAAAAAGGAAATTTTCTAAATAATCTTCACCCTCAAAATCTCCATCTTTAATCTCCGCCTTTAAAAAAGTCAACCAAAAAGTAAAAAACAGTTTTTTCTTAACCTCTGTGCCAGTCCCTACATGCAAATATAAGCAGGACGGAGGTAGTATTATGTTTAGGAAAACCAACCATGCCTAAGTACGAATAATAATTTCTCATCAACAATGTACTCTCTCCGTCCTGGTTAAAGTTGTCACTTTGACTGGGCATGGATGTTAAGAAAAAGCAGTTCTTTGACTTTTTTAAAGGTTGAAATTGAGGGTTGAGATTTTGAGGATGAGGATTGTGGGATTAGTTTTTTTTTTTTGGGTGATAACTTTAAGGCGGCGACTATTTGTAGCCAACAAAATTTCTTAATGCAGCCCAAATATTTTATTAATTAAAATATTATTATAAATTAACTATATTAACCTTAATGATAACAAAATATAAATAATTTAAAACATTAAATATATTTAATTTATAAAAAAAAAAAAAAAAATCTCCTTCCCTGTCATCATCACCAGATGCATTCTATCATAATCTATAAACCTTAATTTTTTCAAGGTTTCTTTAGTGGAGGATCTAATTAACAATGATAAAAATCAGTTAATACGGACAAAGTAAACGGACTTATTGTGGTCACCGTTCGATTACACGGGGCTAAATACAGTGTATTGTGTTCGATTTTAACGACACGACACATATTCAACCAATAAAATTGAACAAAATTACAGATACGAGTTACGACTTTTATGGTGGACTTTTCAGTCGACTTTGCATTCACAATTTCCTTTTTTAACGAAATTGATGTGCTGATAATCAATTCCACAGTAAAATTGCTTGCGAGATGGTGATCAGAACGCTCTGTGTTTGTTCAAGTAATCTTTTCTTTTTTTCTTTTTCATATTTTAATTAATATATTTAATATTGATTTTAAATGATATAATTTAATAATTTAATAAAAAAGGGTATAATTGATAATGAGTGGACTGTATTAAGATTTTTTTTTACTTATTTTCAAAATATAAGTGAGCTACATTGAGAAGTGGATTGCGTTAAGAAATTTTGTGGGCTGCGAATAGCCGCCGCCTAACTTTAATTAAGACGGATCGAAAAGGCAAGTGACAACTTTAAGCGGGACGAAGGGGGTTATATTTTTTACAAATTTGTCCCACAATAAGATGGTCTTACAGGATTTTTGTGACACATGAGTTTGCTCGTTTTATGGCCATCCATTTTGACTGTTTCTTAATGGGTAATCTGTTATAGAACTTTTCGACTAGTCTCCATCTAAACGCTAGCTCTATATAATCACTTAACCTTTTGTCTCGATTCCTCCATGTCTAGTAATGCTTATGCTTTACTCGGTCTTACTTAGTCCCCGACTATATATTGAACCCTCGTCTATCTCGTAACTAGTGTCTATCAACTTTTACAACATTACTAAATAATAAAGCTAGTCATCTCAGGAGAAAAAAGAAAAAAAATTGTAAAGTGAGTTACCAATTTATGTTATTAAATATGTAGTGAATATTACATTACATATTTTCACAAACGATGTCCTACTTACATATATATGTAAAATTGAATTCCAAAAGAAAAATAATACATAGACATAATTTCCAGAGATACAATTTGTTTATTTTTATTAAATTTTATAAATGTACTTGTTCTCCAATTTTTTTATAAGCTACTACCTTCTAAGTAACTAATTTCTTGCTTATATGGCTTCTTTTATTTAATACTTCCTCTGTCCTGACTTAACTTGTCTGGTTGATCGGCCACGAAGGTTAAGAAAAAAACAGATTTTGTAGAAGCTTTGACTTTTTCAAATGTGGAGATTGATGGTGAAGATTTTAATGATGAAGATTGTGTGATAAATTTATTATTTATGGACTGATAAGTTAAGTTGGGACGGAGAGGGTATTACTAAAAGGTGAATACCTTTTTCCCTAAAAAAATTGATTACTTTTAACTTCATTCAAAACGAACTTATCTAATTACGTGTTCCACTATGGAGCATTATTGCTTAATTTCTATTATAATTCATCACTAAGAGCTCGTTTATGCTGTAATTGCTGGGGCCCATTATGCTTAAACACCTCGGCTGATTGGAGTAATGTTAATTATGAACCCCAATAATTCCTAATTAGAATCAACATTTCGTTTATTTAATTCGGAAACATAAATCAAGCAAGTTGATAATTGATTGGAGATTGATAAAATTTAAAGCTTGACTTGAATTCGAGTTTGATTTGAAAAAAATATTAAAATTAAAATCAGTATATAAACATCAAAACATTTGAACTCGGCTCATATTTAATTCGATTAACGCTCATTTAAATTTGTTTTGATTAATAATGAAACAAGAGTACGTTAATCTAGACTCTAAGTCATTTTATTAAAACCCAAAAGTGTAATCTCAGCTGCACTGGTCCCAACAAGAAGCTTCTTTATAACTGAACGAACTCAAATCGCCAAACGGCGGTTACTCCCCGTCAACACCCCAACCCCACCTCCTTCCCCCAACCCCCACCCCGCCGGAAGAACTGGCAGCTCATTCCGTTCCGATTTTCTCTCACTTACATTTCTGCCCGAATTTCTGTCTCCATTCCGTTTAGAATCGTAGTCTATCAATATGAAGAAGATGAACACCAGAAATCACCAACAGCAGCACGAGGTACTGTTAATGTCACGCGCTCTGTGTGCGTGTGTTTGTGGGGATTATAAACTGTTATTAGATTCAATATGTTTTCTGTTGGTTTCGGATGACTGAAGAACGATTGCAGAGAAGTTGGGCTGAAATATTGTGTTTCGCTTGCACGTGCCTACAGCTCTCCTGGAGGCGCGTGGTGGTGCGCAAGTGGCTGAACATCCCGGCAGATAATTCTGATTATTCTGCGGATACTGAATCCGACTCAGATACGGATTCTGGACTAGGTTCGTCAAACATGTCGTCATTTTCTGCTTGATCCATTTCCGCCTGTTTCACTATTGCGCTTTTGCAGAAATTTCTGATTGGCCTGGAGATTCGCGGTTTAAGAATGATAAACTGAGTGGAGTCCGGATTGATGCTAATGGTAACATGTTTTGCATTATTAGCATTATTTTTCTGTTTCTTTTGTTATTGGTTCTCTGATGTTGATCTAGGTAGCCAGTTTTGTTTGGTCAACGTTGTAAGGTATTTTAAAAAACTTTTGGATTTTTTTTCTAAAAGTTCTCCTCCACTTACTAGGTTCCGCTTAGGGTAGTTACATTCTCCTCCTGACTAGGTTCCGCTTAGGCGATAGATTGTATCTACCGCCTACAATTTCTTCCCGACTCTTCCCTGCCATGATGGCTCAGCCCCGATTAGACGCTAGACCCAGGTTGCCACTCGACCAGCGGCTAGCGCATTTTAGAACATTAACATTTGGATCATTTGTTTAGAACATCAGTTTCTTTTATTTTTCTTCTTTTTATTCTCTCTCTTGTGGATGGGGGTTGGTGGTGAGCTTTTTGCTCTGCTATAGTATAGTTTGGTTGGTGTTGTACCCGACAAGAACAGTATGTGCATTGTGGATCAGATTCTATGGTTTGTCGATGTAACCTAAGTATCTTAAATGTACAGTTCCTTGCACCTGAATCTTTTCTTTTAAGAATCTAGTCTAGTCATAAGACTTTATCACCAAATTATTTGGATCTGAATACGTTGTTTGCCGAGCATTACTAGTTTTGATTCGTATTAATAGGACTTGCTACTGTAATTAATACATTATTGGAATTATGTGGTGGAATATTCCTATATTTTTACTGTTCTTAGGAGTTGGTTTTGCTTAATCATATGATTAAAAGTGGTTAAAAGTTACGGAGTTATCTTTTCTTTATGAATAAAAAACTATAGTATTATATACATCTGGAAATGCATCAGGGATTGATCAAGTTTATTGGCGATAGAAAGAGATATCACTGGCTAGGCTTATATCATGTTGGATGAACTGTTTGTTGTTGTCTAGTTGACCAGACATTTACTTTATGTTGCCTCTCTGCGTGTGAAAAGAATCTAAAGATTTCACATGTTTTGGATGTCAAATAAGCCTTTGGAATGTAATAGCTGCCCTTTGTATCTTGGAAAGATCGCTTCATAAACAATAGATAATATATATTAATACAGTTATTGCAAGTTTGTCTTAACTTTGAGCTAGTTACTTTGGATCCTTGTACGTAATATAAATGCTGGTCTGGTTGAGAAGCAAAAATACTCAAGCTAAGCCATATGTTTTTTTTACACTCTTGATCTAGCACGGTTGAACTATCTATAAGGAGAAATTCTAGATTAATAAGTGAATTTGACAAGTAAATCATTAATAAAAAAAATTACATAGAAAGCGGTGTGTTTCATTGGCTGAGTGCTATGCATGTACTTTATATGCCAACTGTTCTGGCATCTTCTTTCTTCACAATATGCCAATTATGCTGCTTGACTTGGAGCGCTGAAGCATTTATATCTTTGATATTGTTGAACAAAATCTCATATAGACTGGCCATGTTTGAATCAGATGCTCTTCCCAGGTTGAGAAGACGAAAATCAGAAACGTTTAGATCTCAGTATATAAACACGAAGGAAATTAAGTAAGTTTTGCTCTGCATTTTCACGGTTAAAACACTTAGTAATGCCATTAAAGAGCAGTCAAATTTCATTTTTAGGATTGTTTAATAGAGATTTTAACTCCCATATCTTTTCTCTGGACCAGAATATGTGCTGCGACATGGAATGTTGGAGGAAGAGTTCCTCCTGATGACATAGATGTCGATGGTTGGTTGGATATTGATGATCCTGCTGATATTTATGTGATTGGGTGAGTTCATGATGCTTCCCTTTAATCCCTTTTGTTTGCTAACTACAGTGGATTTAGTACAACGAAATTATGTATTCTGTATCTATTTGACAGATCTTCTCTGGGTTGCAAATTATTCTTTCTCGAGTAATCAGTTTCGTGATTATGGTTATGAGTGATTGTTATTACCAGTTTGAGTAGTGTTAATGAATTCAATACAAATTTGTGCACTTTAAGCTTCACGTTTGCCATGTTTTGCAACTGCAGCCTACAGGAGATAATACCATTAAATGCTGGTAATATTTTTGGAGCTGAAGATAGTCGTCCAGTTTCAAAATGGGAAAATGTAATACGTGAAACTCTGAATCAAGTTCCGCCAGTGACTAAGTTTAAGAGCTACAGTGATCCTCCTTCACCGTCAAGGTTTAAGCCATCTGAAGATGCCCCAGATATAGAAGATGAAGTTGTACTTGAATCTGACAGTGATGTTGAGGAGGAGATCTACCCGTTGAATGAAGAATCAAATGTTTTCGAAGAAATCAAGGATGGAACAGTCAAAGAAGAAAATTTTATTTGTGCTGATCCATCTATCTCCAATGACAATGACAACTCCATAAGTTCAGCAGAGCAAGATCTTCAGCGGCAGTTTTCTTCTCCAAAAACGCTGGACAGAACAAATTGGACAGGAGATTTGGATGAAAATGCCGAAGTCCCAAATACCCAGAATACCAACAAACTAACCAAAATGCTTAGTGGGACAGAAAGGATAGGCTTAAGCTGGCCTGAGCCACCACTTCATCTCTTAACTCAGCACATATTTGAAAGGCCCAATTCATTCAAATCTTCTAAATCTTTCAAAGCTTCCAAATCTTTCAAGACATATAGCTCTTTTAAATCAACCATGATTACTGAAAATAGAATGCAGTCCGTGTTAGCTTCACTTGAAGAACTTGACCTTGAATCTCTGATTAACCGGAAGAGAAGGCCAGCATATGTTAGGGTAGTTAGCAAGCAAATGGTTGGAATTTTTATAACCATATGGGTCCGCAGGAGCTTGCGGAAGCATATACAAAACTTGAATGTATCTACCGTTGGTGTTGGTGTTATGGGCTACATAGGCAACAAGGTTTGTTCTTCTGAACATAATTAACAATTTATTGTATTCTTATCGTTTTAGTAAAAAAAGTTAGCAAGTATCTTCTGTGCTTGTAGTGTATTCTAACTCATACTTTCACTTATATCGTTGGTCACATCTCCTTTTTTCTTTTTCTTTTTTGCTTTGTTTGGCATGAAATTCATGAGATCAATCTATGTATATTCTCCTGTGCATTCTGTATCTTTCTCTGTGAGTTTAT
The DNA here is from genome assembly GCA_958295605.1 of Ajuga chamaepitys. Classification (NCBI taxonomy): domain Eukaryota; kingdom Viridiplantae; phylum Streptophyta; class Magnoliopsida; order Lamiales; family Lamiaceae; genus Ajuga; species Ajuga chamaepitys. Next base: position 7,636,652 of record OY282507.1, on the reverse strand, counting down.
GCTTTGGCTTATTCTGCATTGCTGTTGTATTTTGTCATGAATTTTTGACAGGCCATTCTGCTCGGCATGGTTAGAACTTAGAACTTTGAAGACCCGCCCCCCTCTCTTCTTGGTGATATATAAATTATACAGAGGTTTAAGTGTGACTCACGTCGCATAAGTCTCTCTTTCTCAGGGATCAATATCTGTCAGCATGTCTGTTCATCAGACACTCTTCTGTTTCGTTTGTACCCACCTAACATCAGGAGAGAAAGAGGAAAATGCTATCAAAAGAAATGCTGACGTGCATGAAATTCATCGGCGGACACACTTCAATTCACTATCTGGTATGGGGCTTCCTAAAAGCATCTATGACCATGAGTAAGTAATCTTCTCATCATGGTATATTATTGGATGGCGTACTTTAACATAAGAACAATAGGGGTGCAGAGCTTGTTATCTATCATAAAAGAATCAGTGCCAAGGAGACACATGCATTCAATTGATGGAAACTTGCCTTCTTTTAAAACAATCCGCAAACAGAGGAAACATTAGAGTGGTTATTATTAATCATGCTCAAGAGCCGTGCTACCTCCTGCGTGACCGTGAATTGCTTAAAGTTGATCTGAACTTTTCTGGAACCCTCTCAATATATCTGTAAAGTCGACTAAAAATTTAAGGAATGTTTTCTGCCCCAGCTTAAAATGATAGTTTATTACATTAAAGCTGGTTAAGTATTCATAGGAATCTGTAATGTAATACAACATCCCAGCATTATATGGAAAAATAACGTTTTCATCTTTCCATTAGTTGCCAATTCCTAGTATGAGTTGTTACCTTCTTTTTACCTTCTTTTTCCTTTTTTTTTTTCTTCTTTCTTTTTACTTTTTTCTTTTTTTCCTTTTGACTTGCCTGCTTCCTTTTATGTCTAAAATGTTCTCCGATTTTACAACTGTTCCACTTGCAACTATGAAGTAAGTTGTACTGATCTGACTGTGTTTTGATCTCATTAGTTTTATGATTTATAATAGAAAACTTTTTTGAACTTTTGAACTCTCAACTCGACAAGCTGGGAGAGGGGGGATCTCTTCCAGCTTCACTATCATATAATTGTAGCCTACCACTAGACATATGGACATCTCTTATCATCAAGTGTGGATCGCAGAGGTTTGGGGAGATTGTTACTTGGCCCTCCCTGTCTGGTTAATGTACTGGTGTGCAAGTTATCCAAATTTGGGTGCATTGTGATATGACTATAAATTGTGGAATGTTAGCAAATTCCACATATAAATTCCGGTGCTTGAAGGATCGTAACTATTTAACCTGCTGTTTATTAGTTGTTTCCCAAAGTCACATTTACGTGAACTTAGAAAACAAAATATTTTGAGTAGCATCTCCAAAGTAATTTTGTACAATTTGAAATGTGTGTATGAAGATAACAAATCTCGCTTGTTGCAGGAGAATAATCTGGCTGGGTGACCTAAATTATCGAATCAATCTGCCTTATCAGTGGACAAGAGAACTTATTTCCAAAAAGGACTGGTCCATGTTAATTGAGCGCGATCAGGTTAAATTGATTTTTAACTCTTTGCTCTCCTTAATGTGATCAATGTACTAGCTAAAAGCTGATTAGTATGAAGTCTTGTCTTTACCCTGTTCAAGCTGTAGCCATTGCTCCAGTATCTTTTTAGAATGTTTGATAATTACTTTTTAGAATGGAAGCATTTTCTTTTTACCAAAAAGTACCCACAGTGATGATTGGACCCCTCTGACTGGAGGCCCGACAAAGATACTAAAGTCTTCACTCCTTTTGCAGCTTAAAAGAGAGCTTAGAAAAGGCCGTGCTTTTGATGGATGGTCTGAAGGTGCTTTGGACTTTGCCCCAACTTATAAATATGAATTGAACTCTGACTCTTACTGTGGAGATGATTCAAAGGCTGGGAGGCGAACACCAGCCTGGTATGTATTATGCTCATCAAATGCTCCTTTTCCAAACTAGTATATCTATGTTTCCCCATTTACTTGGTCTTGAGATAAACGCACGCTCTAATTATGAGAAATTGGCTGTGTTAAATGGCGTTTGTGGTATTATATACTAAATTTTTGCACCATAATGTGTTACTGTATAACTTTTACCTATATTTGTTGTGCTTCCTGCTGAATTTTGTTTTCTCACAATGTGCCTTGACTGTTTTCTGGATAATCTTGCTCAGCCATGTCACATAGCAAAACATTGTTTTATTATAGTTTAAAAAGAGTACCTTATTGATGCGATCTCATTCTTATTGTTTCATGATTGATCCCCCTTAAGCATGCTGCTTCATAATTTTCAAGTGAAATTTAACAGCACTTGAAAGTAGCTTGGTGTTACCGTGAACAATTGTAGTATGTCGTAGTTGATCCATCTTATGTTTCCGGTTTGTGTTTGTGTATATTATGCGTGCTTGTATACAGGAATGTTCATATTTTTGCATTTGTATTTTCATAAACCTCTGTATATTCTCCGCAGGTGTGATCGTATTCTGTCATTTGGGCAAGGAATGAAGTTACTAAGCTATAGGAGATCAGAACTCAAGCTATCTGACCATCGCCCTGTGACTGCCACTTACATGGTGGAAGTTGAAGTGTTTTCGCCTCGCAAGTTGCAGCGTGCACTCACTTTCACTGATGCAGAAATCGAAGAACACGCCATTGAGACAGAAATGGGCCTCAGCGATGGAGTGGACCATTTACAACTGAGAGAGGTGAGTGGCGTACCACTTTGATTATAGAGCTTTCAGTTTTGGGTAGATATATATACGAGAGACAATCCTCAAGTCAGTTAATGTAAAGATGTTTGTGTTAATTTGTAACCGGTGATTGCCTATTTATCATGGACTGCCCAAATAGTGTTCATAAAAGGCTTCCAATAACATAGGGGAAAACAACCTCATGCAACAAAATTCTTTGAGTAGACATGTCGGCCACTTGATTGTTTGTTATCCTCTGCTCGATTATCTGTTTGATGATCGTGGACAGTAGATCTCTGTCTTCATCACAAATTTATTTAGAGCCTCCCTTCTTTGAACAAGAGGAATTATGTTACAAATTTCACATCCTAGATAAGAGCATATTAGACCACAATCACTGGACTGAACTGTCTTTGTGCCAGTATATGAAGATGGCCCAAAAAACCTGGCTAAATAGGCATATTCGGGGCCTGGTAAATAGGCATGCTGCTGTAGTGCATACTCCACTTCCGTATTTGCCCAATATACTCCCTTTATTCGTCTCTTATGCCATCTGACCTGAAGATTAAAATAGGAACATTTGTTGTACATTGAAATCTTCAGTTTGAATCTCATCATCCATTTAGTCATATCCCATTATAGGAGCAATCACTGAGAAGCATGTTTTCTTTGTCCTGTGCTTTTTCTTTAAATTCTTAATATTTAAGAGCTCGCCTCGTAAGTAATATTTTGCTTCCTTACTTTACATTATAATTAAGACAATTTTCCCCCTTGCGATCCCTGAATTATTTTCAGGATGAATCGTATTGGGAGCGTTGAAGAATCTTGACATATTTCAATGACAGTACACGGCGTCACATCCATTCTTTTGATTCTTTACTTTTGAAATGTTGAAGTTGTAAATTGTGGATTCTGTAAAAAGAGAAAAATAGGTTTGCTGTGTATATATGCTTTTGTGCAGTCGATCTTTTTTTGTGTTTTGTGTTTTTGAGCCCCTAACAGAGAAAGGAGATTGCTGAAGGTGTTTGGTTAGGGCCAATAGCTGCTCTTATTCTTCGTGACTTGTCAAGCTGTGAGGTTTCCAGTTTTCTTTTTGGAGGTAATAGATGTCCACCCGTGTGATGCACAGGATGAGTATGTTTTCATTAATAATAATAAAATTATCAGCTTATATATTATTTGAGAATATAAAAGCGTCCGTTGATATTTTTTTGTCCAGTAATCTTTCTTCCTCCTTACATGTGGTTTTTTTTTACATGTAATATCTTGCATTATTACAAATTGAAAATACCAGTTAGATTTTCATAATTTTTTTACTATTCAAATTTTTATAGTTTTACTTTAATACATTTCATTATCACAAATGGAAACTACCGATTATATTTTCATAAATTTTGCTAATTCAATTATTTGAATGCATGATCTGATTATGTTGAATATTTTAAGTAAAATTATAAATTAAATTCGATTAATTTCCCTCCCTGTTATTTCAATGTGCATTACATATGTTGTAATAATTACATATGCATTTTATGATAAAACAATGTCAAATATTTTGAATAATTATAGTTTGAAAGCCACATATATTAAATAATCTTATATTAGTATAAGAAGCCAGAAACATAAGATGTAACACCAAAGTGTAACAGGTGATCCCATGGGGAAACCTATTAGTTACTTAAGTATATGAGTGGTAAATTATATTATCATGTCATGTTCAAATAAAAATAATCGACTTATTACTTTTGTAGTTAACATAATTTTTCTTTTCACAAAATAGAAGAAAATAATAAGCAAACTAATTGAATCAACAAATCACTTTAGCAAATATATCTAAGTTTTTTTCTATTGTAAAGTGTAAACCTAACAAATTTTGTATTTTTTGTGAATTTCTTTCAACCAAATACTTTAAACCATCCAAAAATTATTAAGATAAAAAAAGTAAAATTCAAGTAAATAATTTTAATCTTCAAAAATTTTCAATCGATTAAAAAAATTTATTTTTAGAATTCTATCACATTTTAATTTTATATAAAAATGTTTAGAAATCAAAATATATCATTTTTTTAAAAAATCATAATATATCATTACTATTCTAAAAAGGTATTTTACACTTAAAAATTAATATTTTAATTATAATATATGCATTATGGATGTGAAATCGAAGATTGTTAAAAGAGAAATAATTTGATATATTTCTTATGAAGAATCAAGTTGAGACGAAAAAGTTAAAAGACTTTTAAATTTCGAAGGCAAAAAAAAAAAAAAGAAAAGAAAAAAGAAAAAAAAAAGAAAAAAAAATGATTAGAGTAGAACCCACAAAAGAAGGTGGATGTTCCCCTCTTTTAGGGGCTCTCTACGTATATAAGAAAATTTTTTAAAAACTAAAATAAAATAAAAATTCGGCAAAAAATTATGGAACCGACATGTGTCTTGTCCTATTTTTATGCAACCTTCTTTTAGTAGAATATGTTGATGTGTAGTTTCCAGTTTGATAACAATAGATGTTTTTTTTCAATTATTGTAAAGAAAACATATCCGATTTTGAGCACATTTATAGTTCATGGATTCCTGTTATCCAAGAATAAAATTGTTTGTTTGGAAAAAAGAAAAGAAAAACAAAGACAAAAAATAATGTGGCGGTCATACGGATCTTATTACGTATGAAGGATTCAGTCGCTGGTCCAAATTCATGCTCCAAATAGAAGGGCTAATCCACATCTCAAGAACAAGTGGCACTCCCCTTTGTGAATCACAATTCACACTTTCCCTAGCTCTCTCTGGGCCTTAAAAACTAGCGGATTGAAGCCTGTTTCAACGACGTGCTTGAATGCAAGAAGGCCACTGATTCACGTACCGATTATGGCTAAAAATATTGATACCTTTTCGCATTTTAAAATTAAAATATAAATATAAAGTTTAATGGACTTACTAAAAAATTATAATGTTTTTACAAGAATTATTAATATTTTTAAAAAAAATATTGATATTTTTTTGCAATTCAAAATTAAAATATAGATATAAAGTTTAACCTACTCAAAACTTGTAATACTTTTACAAAATATATTTTCAAATTTTGAAATTAAAAACAAATTTAAAAATTAACCTGCTAAAAGCTTGTAATACTTTTATAAGAATTATTGATACTTTTATAGAAAAAATTATATTTTTGTACATTTCAATTTCAATATTAAAATATAAGTATAAAGTTTAACTTACTGAAAGCTCGTAATAATTTTACAAAAACTATTGAACTTCTATAGAAAAAGTTGATACATGTTACATTATTTGAAGTTCCTTGATTGGTATCCCGATACTTTCACTTTATTGTCTTGTTTTCTATTAAGTTTATTCAGGCTCTGTACTTTTTTTCCTTTCTGTTTAGAGAGCAAAAATAAGAATAAAAAGCTTACTTAAAGTATTACAGCTTGTCTGAATAACAAAGTATTTATGTTACCTTTTTTTTTTTTCTCCTTTTTTTGCTATTCTCATCTTCTTTTTAGTAATTGCACGGACTATTAAATAAATAATTGAAAATTGACAAAAATGCCCTTTAAATTTGTCATAATTAAGAAAATATTCTTTAAGTTTGACACTTTAAAAATAAATTGATAAAAATACTCCGTTACCGGCTATAACCTGTAACTCAGCCGGTGACGGATTTAGGTGAACTATTCTATGTGATGTGGCAACTCCCTGGACACGTTTTTCTCTCCACAAAATTTATTAAATAAAATCATACCATTGTCAAATCAGCACAAACAATAGGGAGAATGTCTCACTTCCCACTCAAACCCTAGGTATTAATTTCAGCAGAAATTGGAGAGCTTTTCAATTCTCAGCCATTTTGCTGAGAGATTTGTTATCCTTTTTCAGTTTGGGGGCAGAAACAAGTTGTTGGCTTTGCTAAGGAAATGATCCAAGCTGCGATTCAAGAGAAACGTGACACAAAATCCACCTTTCGGACTCCAGCACACTTGCCATAGCAGATTTTGGGTGTTCATTTAGGCCCAACACTTACTATACCATGCAAAATATGATAGAATCTGTCAAAGTGCTATTTGCAAGGTTTCAAATGCAAGAATATCGAAATCCAGGTTTACTTTAACGATGACGTAAGTAGCGATTGCAACACACTCTTTACCTCTCTCTCACAGGAATGAGGCACAAAGATATTTGGTCAAATATAAAAAAATATGCCCTTGTTTTCTCGTGCCTATGATTAAGCATCCTAATTTACATACAGAAGGTCAAAGAAAAGAAAAGGTAACAACTTGCTAGAAATTATTTCATCAATATCTATGATCAAAACACAAATTAGAATGCAGTCAAAGTATATATATACACTTAGAGGGCATACACCAACCGTCTTTCTTGACTAAATCTCCCAAATTTCGGTTGAAATTAATACCTAGGAGTAGAGGGGGAAGTGAGAATTGGGAAAAAAAGTGATATTCTCCCTCTAATATGACCAAACACATTGAATGGGGAGGGGGGGTGGAGGTGGAATTGTTTCGTTTCACTACAACCTATTATGGAATTAGCAGTGTAGTGGGTTTATGTGTTGTCATTTCACACCGAAAAATGAAAGAGGGATGGGGTAAGAATCGCCAACCCTCCTCAAGCAAAAGACTAAAAAATCTGTGCCCTTTTACTAAGGGTAAACTAGTAATATTACACTTAAGAATGCAAGAAGTCTTTAGTTGTTGAGTCGAGACCCTCGGTCGTGCTTGACTCATCCTTTTCGTCAAATTTGGGAAAGATCCGTACGGATTCAGCTCTCATCACAAACACAAATATTGTAAATCTTCGTCTCTTCATCACGTGGCATCTTGCTCGAATCGGAATTCAAACGAGAAACTTATGGCCAAAATACAGACGGGCTGCGTGTCGGAACTGAGAATCGGACCTGAATACCAGTCCCAAGGGCGTCTGTACCAGTTTGGCTAAAACAATCTGCACAAAAAATCCAGCTCAGCTCCAGGCCAGAACCGGATCAAAGGGGGCCGGTATCGATCCGCTTTTTGCCCATTTGCTCGATTTTCGTGCGCCGGGCACGCCGTGTTTCGTTTTCTTCATCATCGTTCTGACCCTTTTCTTATCACTTTCTCGACTCGGCTTCTTCACGGTTTTTGTTCGGGAGTTGACGATCTTCAAGTTGGGCTTTTGCGTGCCCCAATTTGGACCTCATTTTTTCTCCTGAAATTTTCTAACCTTCAAATTACAGCTCAAAAACATCCGAAAGTGCATTGAATCATATCAAAAAGGAAAATTAATCTGAGAATGCAATAAAACACGAAATCGCATGTAAACATGATAAACATTCACAATTCAAGCAAAAATATAAACGTTAAATGTATGAGAAAAGCGAATATTTTTACGTTCATTAAGGACTACAGAACTAGAAGGGGCTTTTCCTCAACATACATAGCCACTCGAGTAAACTGGCTTGAAAAAAGATATAGAACATTCCACATTTTGCTTATATACGGTGATCTAGGATGAGGAGGACAACATTTTGTACACCAATGAAAAACAGTGGACCGATTTAATCGCGGAACATGAGAATTTTGCCAAGGCATATACAGAAGAAAAGGAGCCGCTGATGCGGCTAATGGATCGGGTCTTCAGGCAAACCCCTCGTACCACGCTACCTGAATTTTTGAAATGACCAATCGATATGCCATACAACCATAGTAGTATTGTTTGTAATGTTTTATTCTTATCTTGTTTGTTTGCTATGTCATTTGGTCATTGATAATGTATTGTTTTGCTAGTGGATATACTGTTTCTTAAATTATGTTTGAATATTAAATATGCCGCATAGTATCATGGTTGTACAAAGGCATCAAAACACTTTTTTTCTTTTTTTTTTTTTTGTGAAATCTTCCAGATTTCCTTAATGCCTGTGATGGCACACATTTCCATACGTAAACGATGGACACTATTTAAAGTCCCCCTTTAAACTTAAGAGTTGTCATTGCAACAAGTAAAAAACTTTCTACATAACAAGTCATGAATCCCCTTCCTGCACTCGATGGTGAAGAATTGTTCATCTAGTACGAAATATTTTACGCAGGGACTAATCCGACGAACGAGATGGACTTTTCCATATTAACTCATCTACACCACAAGCGAGAAATGGGTTATTGGGTCCCAGGTGGAGTGCATTACAACAATTTGAGCCTTGTCATTTTTCGAGGTCGAATGTGGGAGGACTATGGAAGTAAGAGGTCATTCTCAATCGCCGATATCGATGTTCGTGTAAGGTGGCTCGAAAAAAAGATACTCCACATTCCACATAATGGTGAGCTCGGAGTCAGTAATCTCAGATGAAGACGCGAAGTTATTGTATATTAATGAACAACTATGGGCTGATTGGTTCGAGGAGCAAGGGGATTTTGCGAGGGGATATATGTATGAGACGGAGCCATTGATACGGCTAATGGATCGTGTGTTTAGGCTAACCCCTAGAACAACGCTACCATAATCTCTTAGACAATCACTATTAATCGACCGAGAACTTATTATAGTAGACATTGGGTAGTCCTAATATTTATTTGTATTTCAGTTGCCCTTGTAATGCCTGATGTGGTTGCCCATCCAATTTTCCCGTTTATGTGTACCACTACAACGTGTACTCGTTTTTTTGTCAATGTGGTTAATGAAAATATTAGATGTTTCATACAAAGGTATACAATATGTAAATCACAATTAAAAGCAAACCTTAATTTATGTACATTAAACAGTAGGTCAAACGAACTTAAATACAAATTTAATAAGGTCAAAAAGTAAAAATTGACCATAATTAATGTTCCTTAATCACTAGGTCAACAATTACAATACCCGGAGTAACCACATTAGACCAATTGTTTGGCAAATCGATTTTGAACACATGCATTAGGAGTCACTGTTCATTTTCACAACTGACATGCTATAAAAGAGGACTTAAATCGAATTTAGGGGCATATCAAAATTTACCACAAACATTAGTACCCCCTCCCCCCAGTTGTCTAGTCCTTTTCATTCATGGCGTCTCGGACACACCAAGCACCGGCTAACCTCCCCCCATCCCCCAAGGATACTTCCCGCCTAATGACTGAAACCCTTTGTACTTTGAGGATGAGTGGCGAAAAATGATGGAGGATGTATTTGTTTGGAAGTTGATGGATGAGTGCTACGCTTGCCGTTGGAAAGCCGGGAGACAAAATCTTCCATCACTAGCAGTTGCTACACGGGCTCTGGAGGAAGCTTTTCCCCAGCAGCGATTCCCTATAGAGTACATGCAGGAGAGAGTTCCACTTCTTAAAATGGAGACCCTGAATTGGGATCAAGATACCAACACCTGCTTCATCCGTTGGGAGGATTTTCAGGTGTTCGAATAGGTATTCTAATTACATATGGTACTGCAACGTATAAGATATCTCAAGAGTTGACCTAAACTAATGCGTATTTCAAACAACTATAGGAGGACGCCAAAATAGTTTAAGGCTACGCTGGGTACAAGAAGGCTAAGACCCGATAATATTAGATGGAGAAGCTCTTCGTCGAGAACAACTCGCTTGCGTCGATGTCCCGGCCAAATTTCATGGTCCCACCGCTATGCCAAGGACCGTCGTTAAAATTTAGCATTTTTACATTTTGAATGTTGAATCTTATTTTTCTCGGCGTGATTAAGATATGTATTTTTCTTACCCTTGTATTCTCATATTTCTTGTGTTATCCGCCTGCAACAAATTATGATTTCTTGTGTTCTTAGGTATATCCTAAGAGATTGACAACATGAAGCATGTTATTCCAAAAAAAAATTAAAAAATAAACAAATTAAATTTGAAATTAAATTAAAGTTAACAAAATCACAAAAAAAAAAAAAAAAAAAAAGTATGAAACTAAAGCAATCTTCTTCATATTTCTCAGGGTTAGGGTTAAGCTAGGGTTTCTTTCACGCTCTTCTTTTACTAAATGGTGTCGCCTTATTGAGGAAATCGATGAGTGGGGTTTCAATGAATGTGGTCAAATTCACATTGTGGAACCCTTTTTCCACATCAATGTGAAAAGTTTATTGATGCATCTAAGCATCGATAAACTCCTTCAGACGTCATGCATAAGAAAATCATATTTGAGAAGATAATATATTAACATGCCATCATTTTATCAACGTGATAAGGCATTAATATACTGGTTTATCAATGCGATAATGTGTCGATAAACTGGTTAATTGACATACAACATCGATAAATTGTGTCGTGCTATTATCGCCATTTTTGATATATTTTTTAGGATTACTTTTTTTTTTCCGCGTGTTTGCCTTAAATGTGGTAGTTGTTTTTAATCAATCAATATGCTGGGATTCAGAACGATGGTAGGCTTGAAAAACTTTTCGTCAGGAATGGACGAGTCTTTAATTGCTACAAATGCACTTATTTATGAGTGCATTTGTAGGCCTATAAAAGGAAAGTTGCATCAGTTGGAAACCACTACCCATATTGTGAATTCGATCATAACCCAATTTTGAGAATGAGCAACAACGAGTCTCCAGGGATTCACGACAACATGCCCTTCTTCGATGTCACACTAGGGAAAACTGAACTATCCCCCAACTTCCAAATGGTATTTTTTTCTGCATTTCCGGTCGATTTTTTTATGTAAGTATTTGAACTCACTATTTGTGTTTGACATGCAGAAAATACCGAGCTTTATCATTCCGAAACTCCCAAAGGCAGGTGTTCCCGTTGAACTCCACTTTTAAAAGAAAACTTGGGAGATGGAGTATCGGGGGGGATCAGAAGATAAAAAATTGGGTAACACGAGTTAGAGCAAGGTTGTTTACGAAAACAAATTTCAGAATGACGACGTTCTGATCTTTTCAGCAACCCATATTGACAACAACAAGATTGTTTTCAACGTTACCGATATTCGCCTTGAGCCGCGTACCTGTCCGATTTGGTGAAGAAAAGTACCTCTGAAAATGATCCTGTTTTTATAGATTCGATTGGATGATTTTTCATGTAATTTTCATTTTTGTCTGTTTAATTATGTAAGTGTTTTATGTCATATAATGTAGTTTTGTTTTTCCTTTTGTTAGTAAGACTGAATTCAATCTTGTTTACCAACTTCCTCAAAGGACTTAATCGGCACCGCAAAACGCAACCCATACCAAACTATGTTTTGAAAAGATAAATAAAATGCCTTGTCGATGCACAATATATGATTTTTCACAAAGATTAAAAAAGTTATTGGAAATAACAAATATATTATCAATTCCTAATATGTCCATATTTAATGTGTATTATACTATTTTTTTTTTAATTTTTTTTCTCTTAATCTAAGAACAAATAAAAATCCTCCCCTCCTTCCAGCCTCAAGGTGACTCGAAATCAGTACCAAAACTCTAGGTAGTGGATGTTCTCACTACTTGAGCTAATACAGTTTAGTAATATACTATTTAATGTTCATATGAATTGGGGGTATATTAATTAATGAGCTAAATAAATGATACTCCCTCCGTTTCAAAATAAAAGCAACTTTAGAGAAAATAATTGTGTTAAAAATGTAAGTTATTTTAGCAAAAAAAAAAAAAAAAAAACAAACTAATTCTTTCAATATTATTCCTAAACATATCCAACAAATATTTTTAAATTTTCATAATTTTTTCATTACCTTAAAGAAGTCTTTCTAATTCAATCCATTGTGTACGAGAGGAGAAAATGAGAAAATATGAGTAATAAAAGATTTAGTAAGAGATAAAAGTTAGATATGGGGTGAATGATATATATTGTGTAGGGATATATTTTTCAATTCAAACAATTCTCTTTCTATGTAGAAAAAGGCAAAGTCCCATGTGCATCAGTTGCACAGTGCAATTTTAGGGTGGGTATCACGGTTTATATTTGAAGGTATCACTTGTTCGAGGTAAAGGTATTATATACCTTTACCTCGAACAAGTGATACCATTAAGCAGGAGCGGACCCAGAACTCATGGTTTGGGGGGCGGCGAGGGGGCGTTGAAAAAAAGGAAACTCCGACTAATATTAGTATACACATGATAATAAATATTAAATAATTATATTTATTATTTAAATAGAATATCAACAATATTTATTATTATATATGTTGAAATGTATCATTAATTATCTATATATCAAAGCTTAGAGTATACTTATCGTATATTATGTAAATTATCTAAGTATATCCTAATATGTTATAATTTAAAGGGGTCAAAACACTCATGTTCTTTAAAATAAATACACAATATACATATTATACATATTTTAGATATAAAATAGCGGGGTTGGGTGGGGGTTGAGGGGCCAGGGCTACCCCACCCATAAGGATGGGTCCTCCCTGCCGTTAAGCCTAAACATTATCATGTTACATTTACTCAGAACACACATAATACATTAAGATATAAATACTAATACTTTTTATCCATAATTTGTGCAATCAGTGCACAAGAGACCTAAGTACACTTTTATTTTAGACTGAATAAAATACCTATATATAAAAATTGGTGGTAATGGGGTCGCAAGCCCAAGCAGAAACTGTGAATCATGTTTTGTTGGGTATCTTTAACCTCACTTGGCTGTGATATATCAAATGTGGATTGGTATTTTGTGAATCAAGCTTCTTAAGTTAATAGTCGTATATCATTGTCGTAAATCATCACAAAATTAAAATCGATGGTTGACACCGCCGTTGACCCCATCCCGCGGGCGCCGGAGACTCCACTGACGTCGAAGCGGCTGGACAACCCACTTCACCCTCAAATCAACCGGCGACCTCACCGGCGGCGGGAGACTTGCCTATAGAGGTTAGGATCTAATCTCTTGATTTTTGTTGTAGTTCTGTTGTTAAACCTAGTATACTGTACAAAAAATTTGGAATTTTGGGAAAGATGAACTGTTAGAGTTAATACACGACTTAAGTGTTTTGATTCGGACTTGATACACGACCTTTACTATTGCCCTTATGTATGATTTTGAATTTTGTGAAGATGAACAGTTAGGGTTAATACACGACTTCGGTGTTTCAATTCGGACTTGATACACGATCTCTATTGTTGGCCTTATGCACGATTAGGAATTTTGGGGGAGATGAATAGTTAGGGTTAATACACGACTTTAGTGTTTCGATTCGGACTTGATACACGACCTTTACTGTTGGCTTTATGCTAGATACACGACACTAATGTTTAGGTTTAATACATGATACACGACTGCAATTTTTAACACATGATACACGACTGCAAATTTATTTTGGTGCACGACATGAACATAAGTTATTTTGATGCACGACTTAAAAATAAGCATGATACACGACCTGATGCACGACAACAAGTTCAGTAAATTATAAGATAGCATGATGCACGACTGTTAAATTATTTTGATGCACGACGTTTAATTTAGCATGATACACGACATTACCATTAGATTCAAACAAGATGCACGACTTGATAAGTTAACATGATGCAGGACATGACATGTTGAGATGGCATGATGCACGACCGGTCTTTTTTTATACACGATTGTTCATTACTTTTTGATTCACGACATGTGTACATGTTACACGACTATTTAGTTTTCTTTTCTGGATAATACACGACATAAGGCATTAGAATTGAACATTATACATGACTATGAATTAATTTTATTTTAATACGTTGATGCAACATTGTGTTATTCAGTTTCTAGAATGTTTGGCCTTGCAAACTCAAAATTATAAACCACTGATTCCAAATTAAGTTCCAAACGGAGAAACATGCTTAAAAGACATCAAAATACAATGTTCAAGAAATGTAAACAGGAGCAGTCATGGTTGAGTATTCCAGTGTTAAGTAGCCAACATTATTTAAAAAAAAAATTAACGATAGAAACTAATCTATGATGACTACATCAGAGGGTGAAGATCCACTCGGGCCACCCTTAGCCTTCCCCAACTCCATTAGCTCCTTCATGAGCTCAGGACCCGGTGGGCGCAACTACTACACTCTAAAGGTGATGGATCGGTCGTCCATGTCCTCAACAGAGAAGACAAGGACATCATCTTTCTTAAGAAAGTTAGCTATAACGAAATCCTTCCACCTGTTGTTCCCAAATTTGGGAATAACTTGATCACCGTGGAAGGGCACCTTCCACGATTACCGACGAAATAGGAGAGTGCAGTCAATGGTCGAACGCGAGAGCCGATTAGCAACGAATGTAGAAATCCTTTGCGAAACTAAGAGGCACAAATACGATAAAATAAACGTATAAGGAGCACGTGAAAACAATAACATTCACCAGATTATGAAATGTAATATTCTACTGACCATGAAATAGTGCGGCGCGACCTCGGTTTTCCCGAGTGATATATCGAAAAAAGGCTTCGAGCCATCAATGGAGTAACCCTTGTCGTCGCTCATGACCTACAAGTCGTTAATAGGCAACATTTAGGTGAATATAATAATTAATGACAAGCTAAACAAACAAAACATTAAAACATCAATGTAGTTCAGACAAATCTGGGCAAAAATAATAAGGTCCAACCCTAACATCTTCCAAACGTAATTATAATTCAACAATGAAGACATAAATATAACTTTCAGCCAACTACAATGTTGTTTTAGAAATAAACAAACAAATTTGCAGGACATCAAGTCCCAAATCATAATCGATACACCAACTTCCTCGAGGGCCTTGGAATAAACTATATCGGCACTATAAGTGGCCAAGCCCGGGTAATCCAGAAGCCCATTTCGAAGCTGGACCAGCGAAGAACCCATAATTTACATATTAAATGAAGTACCAAACACGGCCCTTCTAGACATCGGAAAATACTTGCGAATGGTACATATACCTCAAACTTCGGGTATGGGCTCGTTAAGATTGATTCCATCCGCACCACGTAATGATCGCAAATAAGTAAGACATCTAAGTCTAATATGACCCTTATGTCTACAGACGCTGCATCTCCTTTCCTTCTTTGATACTGCGGTTGAATCCACTTCCTCACTCATTTCGAATGGTTCTACTGGGCAGACACACCTACTTATGTTATGCCCAGCCTCTTTGCATCGACCACACACCTGAGGCTTTCGTCTCGTACTTGACTCCGCCCCAGAGGGGGTTTCTCTTTTCTTTAGGGCACCCTGCTTGTCTTGGATTTTCCGGTGGGAGACACAACTTGTCCTAAACTTTCTGGGGAGGGTTCCACTCGGTTGGATCTAACACTGGATGGACGGTGCCGGACCATATCTGATGAAGGCTATCAAGCTTGTAACATGGGTGCACATAAGCGTGTTGGTCGTGCTTGAGCTTCCTATTGTCCATTTAGTTAATTGAAATCACTCATTATACTATTTAGACAGAAATATTGAGTATAGTACACTGAAAAATAAATTACTTCCTTCGTTCAACAAAACTTATGGCTGTGGTTGCATGTGAACAAGGGAACATATGATGTTGGAAGAATTTGCAAGTGCATGAATTTAGCTTGAGATTAAATACAAAAGCTCTCGTTTCTGATTCAACCCTGAAGATCAACGCGTCGATTTGCTCAGTAGTGCATCTCAATCCCACTTGGACGTTCTTAAGCAGTGTCGCAGCCGCGTTGTCCGTGAGAGGACCAAGCATTGTAGCAGGTGCGGTTTTCCTATCGACGAACCATTGCCCAATAATCCCTCTAATCATCTCAAGTATGGAGCAAACCAGAAGCTCTTGAGCCCGCGAAATTCTGTTATTGAAGAACTCCACAATATTAGAACTCATTATGTCGTACCTTCTAATGGGACACAAAGCCATTGCCCAACTCTTCGGAATTTTGGAAGTCAAAGACTCATGAGCTTTGGGGGAAGCAACTCTTATGGCATTGAAGGCCTTCTCGAACTCTCATTCAGTATATGCATATGACACTTTTTCAAACAAACCCACAATGTGCCGACCGAATGTGACTAGGTTCTTTTTAATGTGATAACAACACAACCCATGCACCGCCA
Organism: Ajuga chamaepitys; assembly: GCA_958295605.1. Lineage (NCBI taxonomy): Eukaryota > Viridiplantae > Streptophyta > Magnoliopsida > Lamiales > Lamiaceae > Ajuga > Ajuga chamaepitys. Next base: position 7,619,972 of record OY282507.1, on the reverse strand, counting down.
TTGGAAACACTGTCTTAATAACATCACTTATGCCCGACAGCTCGTCTGATATAATAAAGAGTTGGGAAGGGGGGGGGGGGGGTGCATCCATACTCCTTTTGTACTCTACTCAAAACCCCCTCCCAAGAGTCCTCTGATTCAATGGCGCCAATTCTAACAACCAGCAAAAATATTAGGTTTGTTCGCGTATTTGCAAACAACAACAAACACTATACCCTTGTAAGGGTCGTTTAAGTGTGTTCCGTCAACTACAATAATAGGCCGGTAGCCCCAAGTGCGTAGAACACTTATTGGAACCTTCCTTCCGCTTCAGACACACATTTTGCCTTAGTACCGAGATTTGCTTTCTTTGATAATGAACGTAGCCGGGCAGCATCTTGAAAGACTCAATGGCATCTCCGTACTTCATGGCGTAAGCGACATTCCTACCCCTTAGTGCCAAGTCGTAACGTACTTCAACGAAATGGTCCCTACGCAACTCAGCCATCATCTGTCATGGAATGAGTTTGGACCGCTCAAGCATTAGATCCTTTTGAAAGTAACTACCGAGCAGCTTCGCTGAGACTCTACGAGGCGTACTGAGATTAGGATTTAGGACACAATCATGATCAGTCAATTTCCAAACCCTCAAAATCCCTCCTTTCCCATCAGCGTTTAAAGTGATAGAATACTTATCCATTTTGCAATTGCAGGGTAACGTGCCTTGCAAGATCGAGTAACCCTGAACTCAGCTGAATTATGCAGGTGGTACATCCCCACTGCCACGACAAACTCGCTCTTAGAATTGTAAATGGATCCCTCCATTAAGCCTTTCGATGATGCAATGGAAGGTTCATCGTTTAGCGTCGGTGTGTCTTCTTCATCAATGGCAGGAATTTTCCAAAATTTCGAGGGCTGGGGAGCTGAACCATTACTCTCCCGATAAATTTCGTCTGCGTTTGGGTCATTTTCTGTCTCTGTAATCGATTCTCCAGATTTGTTCACGTCAACAAATCCTTCATAATTCGCTTGCGAATTGCAACGGCGGAAACCACAGTAATCACTGAACGATTGAGAAACACTTCGAGCTTCGACACCATACTAATTGTGACTCCCATATGGGCCAAAATTGAAACAATCAGCCCCGGCAACAGGTCTTTCATTATTTCTTATTTCACGAACCTCTCCTTCATTACTTATAAAATGGTAGCAATCCGGATCTCCTAGATTAACAGCAAAATCTTGGCTTCCAAAGGCAGTATTCGGTCTAATAGTACTAGTACTAGGGCCTACCTCGTCTACGCGCTTAGTGTGTAGTTGCTGAGTGAAATAAGGTAAACCATCTCCGTATCTTGAAACTCCGACTAATTCAAACACATATGAGCTCAGGTTCGGGTTTAATGTAACAAATACCACAGGTTCCTCATTCGCTTACAATAGAATGTTGACGTCCGTATCGTTCTTAACGATCCACTTAACTACTCTACTCCAACTCGCATCAAGTAGTAGAGCGTGGGACACGAATTGTTCAAATCTACCGGGAGAATGGACATTATATTGTCTACCAAGTTCGAATAGGTTAGCCCCTCGGAAGAAACAAACGACATCCATAAGTCGCCCCCCAAATACTCAAGCTTCTCCCAGTGTCCTCCGAAATGAACAAAAATCTTCTTTCAACCCATCTGTAACTTTAGTGTAGCATATAAGAATTACTAAAGTGATTGGATTATTTATATGATCTCTCAATACCTAAAGCATCATCAGGGAACTAGTTACTAAACAATAATTACCACTAAGTAGTCGTGCAACAATAATTACCATCAAGCAGTCGTACATCATATACAAACATCATGTCGTGCATCAGGTTTTTTTTAAAGCATAATGCACGACAACAGCAACATCCTAAAAGTTCGTGTCTATAGTCTTACTACTTCATGTCGTGCATCATGTCTTTTTAAAACATGATGCACGACAACAACATCCTAAAAGTTCAAGACATGAGGCATCAAGTCATGCATCATGCATCCATTCGTGCATGAAGTCCTGCATCAAGGTGTGACTCTTTTTATGCATAAAGTATTTGTGATTTGAACAAGTTGTGCGTCATGCATCAAGTCGTGTACATTATCATGCACGACATTATGCACGAAATACAATTAACGCAGTATGATGCACGACATTTTTTTTCCATGTCGTGCATCATGGTCCATTATGCACGACCTATATATTCAAGCCTTACATGATGCACGAAAACCTGGTGAATTCCTATTACCACTAACGTAACGTAAATTACGTAATAACAAGATGCACGACGTAAAAATTAGGATGCACGACAGTTTATCAACACACTAATTCAAATTAGCATTATCATTCCTTAACGAGAAATATCCACATTCAGATCTGAAACACGAAATATTCGGATAAAAATTTGAAAAGGGTGATTCGGAGTTTATGACCTGATAATGTGATGGTATGATGGCCGGATAGAGGTAGTCGAAATGTCCCACCAAATTGGCGCCGAGAGTGGATTCTCCAACGTTAGCTGCCGACAGTAAAACCAAAATGGGAAAAAATGTGTACTTTGATTGTTTGTTTCTGATTAGTGTAGGGTGAGGGAGTGGTGGGTGAGAGTGAAATAGATGAAGGGTAGTTTAGGGCATTCACTTCAAAAGTGGGTATCTTTGCAATTGGAGAGTCAAAGTGGCAGGAGACATTTTTTATGTTTCTGACGGGCTATAGAAAATTTTTCCCCTAAAAATTGCACTATAAGAGCACCTGCAATGCAGGTAGGAATTGAATTAGTTTGGGGGAAATAAGAGGTAGGATTGCATTGTGAGTGGGGTAACGATCAAATTAATTGGACATGAAGGTGGAAGCTTGGCTGAGAGTGGGCGAGGGCGAGAGTGACGATCAAACAATAGCATAGCGCGGGCGCGTGCCACCCACGCGTGCTTGAGGGACATGACGCGGTGGGCCCCGCGCCCTTTAAGTCTTGTAGGCCACCAGCATTTAATTTACCCTTTTTTTATTTCAATTTGAATATTGTTGTTTTATGTTGTGTAATCAAATAGTGGACAAACGGCTAAATTCACTGTTCCCGACCGTTGGCAAAAATTTTAACAGATGTGCTTCCCTATAAATACATGCAAAAATATTCATTTTTTCACCAACATCTATGATTTTCTCCAACTATTTCTTCATATTTGTATTTGGAAAATTACTCCTATAATGACAGGAAAATCTTAGGTGAGAAATTGGTTCAATAATTTTTCGGATCCGGAAGAAAATTCCAATCCTCGTCTGCCAATTTTCACCACCAGCCCCTAAAATTTCCCTATTTAACCCAACATGATACCAACTCCAAATTTCCCGGTTCATCCATATCCTCATGTGAACCCCATGGCTACCCAGGGTGCTCCTTATGTTATGCATCCAAATGAAGGCTTCCAGTATCCTTTTATGTCGCATCCTCATGAATTTTCTCCTTAGAGTGCAACAACGATCCCCCAGTACTCGTCCATAAGAGCGAGTATAGACGGATCGAGTACCGACAGGGAATGCAACACTCCATCCTCTGGGACAACTTCCCCCATACCCACCACGCTCGTCTCCTGTGGGGCTCGAGCATATTAACCTCGACGAAGATGCGTGTTCCGACGGCGTAGGTGACGTCTCACAGGGGAGAAAGGGGACATACAATCCAAGATGGAATGGAGATAAAAATGAGCGGGTAGCTCGGTGTTGGGTGAATATAAGTGAAATTCAGCGACCGACAATGCTCAAAAGTTGGATCAAATGTGGAAAAGAATCGCAGCCGATTACAACAAAAATTGTCCCACAGGTTTCATTGAACGACCATGGGGTTCGATGAAGACACACTTTTATACTGCAGCGAAGCACGTGTCTCTATTTAATGCAAGTTACATTACTCTGAAGAAAAATTGGGCAAGCGGATGCAGCGATGCCGATATATTGATGGATGCGTTGAAGCAGTGGTCAATTACTAACAAGAATATTGACTTCAACAGGCTTCTTGGAATGTGGAGGGTTCTCAGTGTTTGTCCGAAGTGGATTAACCAGCAAAATTGTGATCATCGCGGTAAAAAGAAGATAAAGACTTCTGCGTCGGGTGCGTACACATCATCTTCTAGCAATGAAGATGACGATTCAGACCGCATTCGTCCAATAATGACAGAAAGCAACAAAGAGGAAGGGCAAGGAAAATGTTGATGCTTACGACGAGCTAAAGGCATCGATCGAGAGAAACATGGAAGAGTATAGGGTCATTTCACAGTAGAAAATTTCCGAGCTAAAAATTCTCAACAAACAAAGAGACTACGACATAATCATGAGAGACACCACGAGGATGACCCCGGAGCAACTCCACGTGCACCTTGAAATATGCAAGGAAATAAAGAAGAGATGGGGATGGGGGATGTAGTTATTTTCATAGTTTAAATATAGCCGTTGAAAAATAGGCGTTGGAAACTAGCAGTTGAAAAATAGTCGATGGAAACTAGCCGTTGGAAACTACTTCTGTAATTAGAAACTTGTATTGCATTTGCAGTATACCCACAACAACAATTGCTTCCCTCATCTTTATTTTCTACCCTATCATGTTGAAAGAAAAATGTCTTCGAACCCCATCAACAATAGCAATGCTGAAGACGATGCAGCAATGTACGACCATTTTATTGATGATGCCGATGATAGAATGTTCTTGCAAATTCTTAATCAACAGAGGTTGTTGATCGATGCGGTTGAAGACTCATCTGATCCTCCACCAAGAAGAAGATACGTCCAACGAGATCGTGAAGTAGCGCACACCCACCTATTCAATGATTACTTTTGTGAAAACCCAACATATAACAGCAATGTATTCTGCCGGCGTTTCCGGATGAAGGCGAAACTTGTTCATTTGAATAGTCGATGCCTTGGAAACACATGATCCATACTTTCAGTAGAGGGAGGATGCATTAGGAAGAAAAAGGTTTCTCCCCGCTTCAGAAATGCACATCCACAATTTGCCAATTGGCGTATGGTGGTCCAGCCGACCTCTTTGATGAGTACCTACGAGTTGCAAAAACAACATGCATCGAATGCTTGTCTAACTTATGTCGCTGCGTAATCGACATATTTGGAGAGAGGTACTTAAGAAAAGCAACTCCAGTGGATTGTCAACGTTTGATCAATATGCATGAGAGGAGACATGGTTTCCCCGGAATGTTAGGTAGTCTCGACTGTATGCATTGGGAATGGAAGAATTGCCCAGTCGCTTGGAAAGGTCAATACACCAGAGGTGAGCATGGAGTTTCGGCGATCATGCTTGAAGCTGTTGCATCGACGGACTAGTGGATATGGCATGCCTTCTTTGGGGTTGCAAGTTCAAATAATGACATCAATGTGCTCAACCAATCACCTCTGTTTAATGACGTTTTGCAAGGAAAAGCCCCGAAAGTAATTTCATAGTAAATGATACGTCCTATAGTAGAGGGTACTATCTAACTGATGGAATATATCCGGAATGGGCAACCTTCGTCAAGAGCTTTCAATGTCCTATTGATCCGAAAAGAAGTCATTTTAAGCAAATGAAAGAGGCTGCAAGGAAGGATGTCGAGCGAGCATTTGGAGTTTTGTAAGCTTGTTGAGCAATAATTAAAGGCTCGGCACGTTTCTGGTACACGAGTAAGTTGAAAGATATCATGTATACTTGTATTATTTTACATAACATGATAGTTGAAGACGAAGGGGAAGCGGCGGTCAATTGGGCGGACGAACCGAACATCGACAATAATGCAGACACTCAATTTTTTCAAGGTTCAATCGGGATTTCAATGCATACATATAAAGAGGCGCCGATCTTCGAAATAAGGAAAAACACCACCAACTCCGGGCCGACTTGATTGAGCATATATGGGCGCATCATAACTCTACCTAGATATATTTCAAGAGTGGGAAAACATGTTTCCTTTTTTAAATTTTTATTTCGTGTCGTATTGTTTTTCCCCTATTTGAATTTTAATATATTTAATAATATTATATTAAAAATCGTATTGATTTTTTTTAAAAAAAAAATCGACAATATAATTTTTATCCGCAAATTATAAATATTAATTAATTAATTATATATGTTAAAATTTTGTAAATAAGATTTAATTAAATTGAAGATATGAAAATAAATAGGGTGGTTTTAAGGTGAGACCATCAAATAGCGTTAATTGGACCTGGGTTGCATTGGAAAAAATATGTAATACTTATGTAGGGTTTAAATTTTTAATGTGATAATAACATAACAATAATGTATCATGTGGTATTTGGGTGTGGATTGTGGGTGCCCTAAAACGAATTATAACTTGTCTGGAGATTTGAGACGAGGGGTACCAAATTCCATACAACAAGCATACTAGGATTGAATGGTTGAACTCACGTGACGGGGCAAAAGGAGATATCAAGTGATTTTTTCAAGGATTACAAATTTGCACGTGTCAATTCTACAAATGAAACACATGGTGCTATTTCTCAAGGTCGTCGTGGGAATAAAATATAGTATAAGCTAGAATCTTATATATACCAAAAAAAGGTAAGATTCTATGAAATTTTTTATCTACGATAAATATATGTTAATGTTTTTAGTAGGGGTGTCATGATACAGTATGAAATAAATATTTAAAAATATTCTATTTATATCAAATTTCGATTGTTTAAAACATGAGTATTCATTATCGATCCAAAAAATCGGAACGGTACGGTGCGATTATTTATTTTTTCAGGGACAGTTCGGTTCAGAATTTTAGATCTAACGAAACGATTCGATTCAGTTCGGATAATTGATTTTTTTTTTTTTGTCTTTTGAATAATAAATTCAATTTGGACATAATATATCGACGTCTAACTAATATAAATAATTTTCTTACATCAAATTTGTTTTCAACTTACTAACTTGTGTTTTAAAAATTATATAATAATTAAATATAATATTCTTTAATTATTTATATACATATAACTAACTACACAATTATGAATAATTTAATTTTTAATTCGTATTTAAATTAATCTTTTTAGGATAATATATTTTTAAAATTATAATTTGTTATTTTATTCGATTATTCGGTTCAATACAGTTCGGTATGCTTCAATATAGTTCAATACGGGTTTCGGTTCGAAAAACTAAGAAATATTCAAACCCGTAAAAAAAAAAAAATCGATTCAGTTTGGTTCAGAAAAAGTTAAATGGTCAATGAATTTTTTCGGTTCGAGTTTCGATCCGATTTCGATAAGCTCCAAACTTCGTGCACAATCATAGTATTCATTAGTAACGTGTAAAGATACTTTTTTCTATATTTTGAATGATATAATTAAATACATAAGGTGATGTACACATACATGTATCTAGGTAGACAAGGCAAGGAGATTGTAGATTCTGTATACGAGACAAATAAAGTGAGAGGATATTTTGTTCATCTAAAATAATAAAAAAAAATCTTGACATAAAATTAAAACAAACAAAGAGCATATGCAAAATAAGGAAAATTTGAATGCCACCCGTTAACTCGACAGTCGACCCTCCAACTTCGTGGTTTTTTCCTACGCCCATATATATTATACTCGAATATATTTTATATTATTTTTTTCGTTTCATATTAATTATCGTTCTAATTATTATTTTTTAATTAATTGATATTTTAGATATTTTTTAACAATTCTATCATTTTTTTCTCTGGACAATCCTAGATATTTTTACTTTCAACATATCACAGATATTTTATTTGGCCAAATATTTATACCCTAGTATTAGCTGAGGGTATATCTGTCAAAATATTTCATTTTTAATTCTTTTATTATGTTTTTTCTAGAACGACAATTGATGTAGAACAGATGGAGAATGATACTAGATGTGTAAATGTAAAACTAAAAGTTAATATATTTTTTTTATTTAAATTGACACATTAATTTTAACAATGTATAATACATTCGGATATTATTCACGAGGTATGGTAGAATAATTAAAAAAATTTAGGGGCTCCACTTGTTAACTTTAGCTTAATTTCAAAACTTAATATCTTGCTTAATATAATAATGAAAACATTTATAAATAGCAACCTCGGTATTTCCCGCCCAAAGGCTATTACTAAATCTAGAAATATAAAATTTATGGCTATATCTTTTATAATAAGGAAAAAATCTTCAATCATATATCAACTACATTTATAATGATATTCTACCAAAACTAGTTCGGTCATAATCTGCAAAAAATTACTCTCACATTTAAGAAAAATTCTACAATCATATATCATCTATATTTGTAAAGATATTATGCTAATAACTACTCGGTCATACTAAGGAAAGATATCCAATCATATAAGACTCGCTATAATATGCCAAAATCTACTCCAATCACTATTAAGTACGATTTATTATGATATTCTGCCTAATTATAATCATACATGTTGCTGACATTTATTGTGGGAAAAGTCAAATTATACTTTTTTAATTTTTATTTTTTATTTGTATATTATAATCATATATTACCTACAAATGAAAATGTCATATTCTGCCATTTATTTTTGGGAGAGTTGAAACCGTGCATAATTACTCGGTCAGAAAATTGAGGGAAAAAGACGAACTTTCCATCTATAGACATCCGTCGTACTCCTCAACGTCAAATATATCAGTCAAACTTTTTCTGTTGCTGACATTTATAAAAGAGTTATTTAAGAAAATCAATAAATCAGATGATTATAATAGATAACTATCATATTTGAACCAACTAAAGTTGATTCTCAAACTATTTAAATGAGTTTGATCATTAATTTTATTACATATTCAAAGTACCTTGGAATTCTTTATCCTTCCTGTTTTCGTACAACTTTCAGAGAGAAGGATTGATGAGAATCAATTTCAAATCATTGGACTAGACTTCTCGGGACTTCATCAACCGAACTTCACTTGATTCTCCTTATATTTATAAAGTTAAAATTGATATACGAAAGTACTGCAATGTCAAACCCACCCTCGTAAAAACTTATTTTATACTAATTTTTAGCCTTACAAAACCTGTATATTTTTTTTTCTTTTCTAAAATTTACAATTTAAAATACTCCTTCAAGACCAAAGTCTCACCTACATATATTTACATAGATACAGATCGAGCACAAAGGTGTCACACTCCATTCAACACCATATTTACAGAAATATACATATTAAAGTTCCTTAATTTGAACATGTCCAAAAAGATTATTAGAACACTAGCAAAAACATAGTGAGTCCAAGGTTTAGCCCCACAGATCGTCATTTATATACACGAGGCTTCAAAACTTGCATCAGCTCCAATAACATGCCAGATCAGCTCACGAGCTCATGCGTAGTCAAACTCACCTACAATGCAAGAACTATGTGAGCTAAGGCTCAGTAAGCAGAAATCATGCATGAGAAATGCATATATGATGGATGCAAGTTATAAAACCATTTCTTTCAACTGTTTTCTCAAAAGGAAACCCTTTTTGGTGGGAAATGGCTCCCTTCACTGGCACAACCTCACCAGAATATCCCTCCATACTCGTGACTACCAAGGGTCCCTCCTCCCCCCTTATAGTCCACCTGAGATATTAGTGATGGTTGGTACGACCAAGTGGCTATCCTTCCGAGACTACCAGGGGTCCGCCTCCTGCCTGCCCCTGCAGTCCACCGGAAAGTCTACCTCTTCCCGTACCCCTCATCATAAAGGTGCTGAAGTGGAAACCTCTTCCGCGTGCACGTTTGTCACCGGAAGCATCCCGAGAGACACCATATATAATATATAACTCTCAATGTGCCAGCGGTGACCAACCCCAAAACATTATCAACTTATGAAATTATGGTATTTTGACTTCTTATACGTACACATGTAATTCTTGTAGATGCTAATGCTCATGATTGATGCACATCAGTTTGTTTTTAGCAACGGAACAAAATACTTTATATAAAGGTATACAATAACACATATAACAATCAATTATCACAAATAATAAACACAAATACTATGTTCAAGCATTGTAGTTGGAGATGGATTTCTACTTACCTCTCCTCCGTAGTAGCTTTTGAAATTTCCTATTCCAAAGTGGTAATCAATCTATGACAATTTTAAATCGAATTAATACACAATTCATCAAATTCCAGGTTATTAAGTATTTTTAGTTCGGAATTTTCAGTTTCGTCGCATTTTAGTAATAAGGCTCTAACTGTTTTTACAAAATTGATATTTATATGATTCAAGTTGGGTTATAAAGCTAACACATAAGGCTACAACTTTCATGTTTTACACTTTTCCTAATTCAGCGCATAAAATGGTCAAAATCGGCTAACTATTGAACATTTACTTTAAAAATCTGGGCAGATTCTATTTTCTTTCCATGCTAATTTTCCTTAATTAACTTATTCCATTAAACCCACTGAAGTTGACTAAAGTAGAATGCTTTAAATATAACAAATGATTAATGATATTTTCATGGCATAATCCCAAGAAATGATGTATTTGTATGCTTTCCTACTATAAGGTAAGTCACATATTAAATTTAATTAAACCGAAATTCGATAATAGAATCCTTACGCGAAGTAATCATCCATGTAATTTTTATGTATTCAATTTAAACTTTACTGCACTACTGCCTCTAGAAATTCTTTCAACTAACCTAATTCATTAAAATAAAATATAAAGTGATAAGGATTAATGATTAAGTATTAGCAAGCCATAGGAAATAATAAATTAAATCATAGTGTTATAAGAAGAGATAAACCTGTAGTTTCCTTTTTCTCTTCTTCTTCACGATCGTGACCTCGGAGGGTAGGAAAACCTTACTAATACATTTATAATACCTTCAACATTATATAACCTTATCACCTAATTATTTGGAATCCTCTAAACCTATCTCTTCTTGATAGATGTGTAAATAATTAAATAGAAAATGCACCGCCTTCATTTTCTTAGTTTGTTGGGTTTTCTCTCTTTTTTTTTTTTGATTATTATTATTGTTGTTGTTGTTGTTGTTGTTGTTTGTTGTTGTTGTTGTTGTTCTTATTCAGATAATAAAATCCTTTACACATCTAACATTTCCACGTACTACATAATGTTCTATATTTCAAACTTGTCACGCGTAGTCTTAAATTTTGTAGCATGTCCCAATATTTTAGACTAGGGGGTTCTTGACTACCAAAGTAAACATCTCCAAATTAGTCACAAAAATATAAAATAACATAATAAATATAATAAATTAATTACTATAAAACTATCACCAAATAGCACATAAAATTATGGAATGCATGAAATGCAAAAATTATATTGGCCAGTGAGTTGTGAGAGGCACGGGTATTACATCCTCCCCCCCTTATGAAATTTCGTCCCCGAAATTTACTTACTTGAAGAGTTCAGGATATTTGGCTCTCATTTCATCCTATCTTTCCCAGGTGGCTTCTTCGACTGATTGATTTCTCCATAGGACTTTGACTAAGGGGATTTCTTTGTTTCTCAGCCGTTTTACTTCTCTTAATAAAATCTGTACTGGTATTTCCTTATACCCTAAATCTGCTTGTAGTTCTACGGGTTCACTGTTCAGGACATGAGATGGATTTGCAATATACTTCCTCAATACGGACACATGGAACACATTGTGTATTTGAGACATTGATGCTGGCAAATCGAGTCTGTAGGCAACATCACCAACTCTCTCAATAATAGGAAATGGACCAATATATCTCGGACTAAGTTTTCCTTTCTTACCAAACCGCATTATTCCCTTCATTGGTGCAACTTTCAAGAATACTAGATCCCCCACTGCAAACTCAAGTGCTCTTCTTCTCTTATCTGCATAGCTTTTCTGGCGACTCTGAGCTGTTTTCATTCTTTCCCGAATCTGTGACACAACTTCTGACATTTCTTGTATTACACTTGGACCTAGAAGTCTTCTTTCGCCAACCTCATCCCAATGTATCGGAGATCGACACTTCCTACCATATAGTACTTCATAAGGGGCCATTCCTATAGTAGATTGATAACTGTTGTTGTAGGAAAATTCTATCAAAGGTAGGAATTTGCTCCATTGACCCTGGAAATCTAACACGCAAGCCCTGAGCATATCTTCTAGAGTTTGTATCGTTCTTTCTGATTGTCCGTCAGTTTGTGGATGATACGCAGTACTGAAAGACAACTGTGTTCCCAGTGCCTTGTGTAAACTCTTCCAGAAGGTAGACAAAAATCTTGAGTCTCTATCTGAAACAATGGATAACGGTACTCCGTGAAGTCTAACTATTTCCTGTATATATATCTGAGCATAACGATCCATGGAGTAAGTAGTACAGACTGGGAGAAAATGATCCAATTTCGTGAGTGTGTCCAAAATTACCCAGATAGCATCGTGACCCTTTACAGTTTTAGGCAATCCCACCACAAAATCCATTGTAATGTTCTCCCATTTCCATTCCGGAATCAGTAAGGGCTGTAAAGTTCCTGCCGGTCTTTGATGTTCTGCTTTTACCTGCTGACAAGTCAAACACTGTTCTACACACTGAGCAATATCTTTCTTCATACCTGGCCACCAATATTGCACCTTCAAATCTCGATACATTTTGGTAGCACCTGGATGTACTGAATATGGTGGCGAATGCGCCTCAACCATAATATCTCTACGAATGCTATCAACACTTGGCACACATAAACGATTTTTGAATCTTAAGACATCATTCTCTGACAAGTGAAAGTCTGATGGCATCCCTGATGCGACATCCTTCTTTACTTTAGCTAAATATTCATCTGCATTTTGTCCTTGCTTAATTCTATCAAGTAGGGTAGGCTGAAGGGTTAGAGCTGCTAGTCTTGCCTCCACTATTCCAAGTTGAACAATCTCGACATTCATTCTTTGCAAGTCTAGTAACTCTGGTCTCTGAATTAAAGCCATCAATGTTGTACTTTGGGACGATTTTCTGCTTAAGGCATCAACTACGACATTTGCTTTACCAGGATGATAGTTGATAACACAATCATAGTCTTTCACGAGTTCTAGCCATCTTCTCTGTCTCATATTCAGCTCCTTCTATGTGAAAAAGTATTTCAGACTCTTGTGGTCTGTGTAGATCTCACATCGTTCTCCATATAAGTAATGTCTCCAGAGTTTTAGCGCAAATACTACTGCTGCAAGCTCCAAGTCATGAGTAGGGTAGTTCTTCTCATACTCCTTCAACTGTCTGGATGCATATGCTATTACTTTGCCATTCTGCATTAACACACACCCTAAATCGTTCTTCGAAGCATCACTGTATACCACAAAGCCTCCAGTCCCTATTGGTATTGAAAGGATCGGCGCCGAGGTTAACCTTTTCTTCAGTTCCTGAAAACTCTGCTCACAAGCCTCTGTCCATTTGAATGTTACACTCTTCCTAGTCAACTGTGTTAAGGGAGATGCTATTTTCGAGAAACCTTCTACGAACCTACGGTAGTACCCAGCTAACCCGAGAAAACTACGTACCTCTGAAGGGTTTGTAGGTTGTGGACAATTGTTAATTGCTTCAACTTTACTTGGATCAAATGAAATTCCTTCTCCTGACACAACATGCCCTAGAAATGTTACTCGATCCAACCAGAACTCACATTTCTTGAACTTAGCATACAACTGTTTCTCCTTTAGAACGTCTAAAACCTTTCTCAAATGCACAACATGCTCTGCTTCATTCTTGGAGTAGATCAGGATGTCATCAATAAACACGATAACGAACTTATCCAAAAAGTCTTTGAATACCCGATTCATCATATCCATGAAAGCTGCTGGGGCATTTGTCAAACCGAATGGCATTACCAAAAACTCATAGTGCCCGTATCTTGTACTGAATGCCGTTTTTGGGATATCGTCTTCTTTAATTTTCAGTTGGTGATAACCTGAACGCAAGTCAATCTTGGAGAATATGGCAGCTCCCTGGAGTTGATCAAACAAGTCATCAATCCTAGGTAAGGGGTATTTGTTCTTGATCGTAACCTTATTCAGTTCTCTGTAATCTATGCACATCCTCAAAGTACCGTCTTTCTTCTTGACAAACAAAACCGGTGCACCCCATGGCGAAAAGCTAGGTCTAATGAAGCCTTTGTCCAATAAATCTTGCAATTGAATCTTCAATTCTTTTAACTCTGTTGGCGCCATTCTGTATGGTGACTTCGATATAGGAGCAGTCCCTGGATATACATCAATTACAAACTCTATCTCTCTGTCTGGGGGTAATCCTGGGAGTTCATCTAGAAATACTTCAGGAAAATCTTGCACTACTGCTACCTCTTCAACAGTCGGACAGTGTTTCTCTTCCATACTCATAACACTTACTAGGTAACCTTCACAACCGCTTTCCAATAACCGTTGCGCTTTTACTGCTGATATCATGTGATATTTGAACCTTTTTCTTACTCCAATAAAGACAAAAGATGTGTCACCTGGCGGCTGAAATGTGATTACCTTGTTCTGACAATCTATTGTAGCACCAGATTTCGATAGCCATTCCATTCCCAAAATCACATCATAATCATTCATATCTAATATGATCAGATCGGCATAAAGTTCTCTTCCTTCAATAGAGATAACACATGCTCGCAGAATCTGGTTAGTTTGTTTTGACTCTCCGGAGGGGATCACTACATTGTAACTAATGTCTGCTACATCAGGTTTCCTACCCAGCCTCTTCACATACTCAGTGGATGCAAATGAATGTGTAGCTCCAGAATCAAATAATGCAAATGCAATCGTCTCACAAATGGAAACTTTACCTGTTACTACAGATGTATTTGCTTCCGCTTCCTCCATGGTCATGGTAAAGACTCTAGCTGGCGTCTTCTTTTGTGTAGCAGGGTTTGAGTTCTCTGGACAAACCGTGGAAATGTGTCCTGCTTTTCCACATTTAAAACAAGTCCGATACTCTGCAAAGCACTTTCCACTATGCGAACCTCCACATGTCGGACATGTAGGTTGTGTAACTGGTGGTTTTCCTTGTTCAACCTTTTGGCGCTTGTTCTGATCCCATGTTTGTTGTCCTGGTTTTGGTTGAGAACCCGGCCTTGGACCTTGCACTTGTAGCGGCCTTTTCTTTCCATCTCCTACAAAACGAGGTCCTTGTCTTTGTATAAATTGGCGCCTAACCTCCTGAGCACGCTTAATTTTCATTTCAGCTTGTTCGGCAATCAACGCTCGTTCAGCAACTTGTGAGTAAGTTACTCCATGTATACCAGCCATACACACATCTCTATATAGCTCTGGCCTCAGACCTTCTAGGAATCTCTCTACTTTCAATGTATCAGTACTAACCATGTGCTCCGCAAACCTAGAGAGTTGCTCGAACTTGGCGATGTAGTCCGTGACATCCATTGCCCCTTGCCTTAACTGTATGAACTCGTTCATTTTCATTACTCGAACTGGGGCAGTGAAATACTTGTTTCTAAAAAGTTCTTTGAACCTACCCTACGTCATTGTCGCCACATCCTCAATAGTTTTCATCGTGTCCCACCAGTGTCCTGCACTTCCACGTAACATGAACGACGCACACAATACCTTTTCCTCCTCAGGGACTTTACTATACAAAAACATGTTCTCTATAGTTCTAAGCCAATCCTCTGCATCAGTGGGATCCGTTGCACTCTCAAATGTTGGCGGGTTAAGCTTTCTAAACCTCTCTCCAATGACCTCTAAGTATTCAGCTCGAGGTTGCTGTTGATTTACACCATTCCCTGGTTGTCCACCCACACCCCTTTGTTGGATAAGTTGTTGAATCTGTTGCGACTGTTGTTCTACTAATCCTGTCAACCGAGCCACAATCGCTTCTAAACCAACACCTACTGCTGGTGCATTTTGTTCCTGTTCATTATCTCCTTCAACACCTTCTCCTCTAACGACCTCCATGATTTCTTTCTAATTTTATTGTCTCTCTGTCACAGGCCAATATGATTCATGAAATAATGAATGCAAATTAAGAAAAGTAAAACTTACTGGCATGTCTGTGCTTCAGAAGTTCTGAGCTCATATATACGAACAGTCTACAGGGTACAAACCGAGCTCTGATACCATTCTCTCAAACCCACCCTCGTAAAAACTTATTTTATACTAATTTTTAGCCTTACAAAACCTGTATATTTTTTTTCTTTTCTAAAATTTACAATTTAAAATACTCCTTCAAGACCAAAGTCTCACCTACATATATTTACATAGATACAGATCGAGCACAAAGGTGTCACACTCCATTCAACATCATATTTACAGAAATATACATATTAAAGTTCCTTAATTTGAACATGTCCAAAAAGATTATTAGAACACTAGCAAAAACATAGTGAGTCCAAGGTTTAGCCCCACAGATCGTCATTCATATACACGAGGCTTCAAAACTTGCATCAGCTCCAACAGCATGCCAGATCAGCTCACGAGCTCATGCGTAGTCAAACTCACCTACAATGCAAGAACTATGTGAGCTAAAGCTCAGTAAGCAGAGATCATGCATGAGAAATGCATATATGATGGATGCAAGTTATAAAACCATTTCTTTCAACTGTTTTCTCAAAAGGAAACCCTTTTTGGTGGGAAATGGCTCCCTTCATTGGCACAACCTCACCAGAATATCCCTCCATACTCGTGACTACCAAGGGTCTCTCCTCCCCCCTTATAGTCCACCCGAGATATTAGTGATGGTTGGTACGACCAAGTGGCTATCCTTCCGAGACTACCAGGGGTCCGCCTCCTGCCTGCCCCTGCAGTCCACCGGAAAGTCTACCTCTTCCCCTACCCCTCATCATAAAGGTACTGAAGTGGGAACCTCTTCCGCGTGCACGTTTGTCACCGGAAGCATCCCGAGAGACACCATATATAATATATAACTCTCAATGTGCCAGTGGTGACCAACCCCAAAACATTATCAACTTATGAAATTATGGTATTTTGACTTCTTATACGTACACATGTAATTCTTGTAGATGCTAATGCTCATGATTGATGCACATCAGTTTGTTTTTAGCAACGGAACAAAATACTTTATATAAAGGTATACAATAACACATATAACAATCAATTATCACAAATAATAAACACAAATACTATGTTCAAGCATTGTAGCTGGAGATGGATTTCTACTTACCTCTCCTCCGGAGTAGCTTTTGAAATTTCCTATTCCAAAGTGGTAATCAATCTATGACAATTTTAAATCGAATTAATGCACAATTCATCAAATTCCAGGTTATTAAGTATAAGGCTCTAACTGTTTTTACAAAATTGATATTTATATGATTCAAGTTGGGTTATAAAGCTAACACATAAGGCTACAACTTTCATGTTTTACACTTTTCCTAATTCAGTGCATAAAATGGTCAAAATCGGCTAACTATTGAACATTTACTTTAAAAATCTGGGCAGATTCTATTTTCTTTCCATGCTAATTTTCCTTAATTAACTTATTCCATTAAACCCACTGAAGTTGACTAAAGTAGAATGCTTTAAATATAACAAATGATTACTGATATTTTCATGGCATAATCCCAAGAAATGATGTATTTGTATGCTTTCCTACTATAAGGTAAGTCACATATTAAATTTAATTAAAATGAAATTCGATAATAGAATCCTTACGCGAAGTAATCATCCATGTAATTTTTATGTATTCAATTTAAACTTTACTGCACTACTGCCTCTAGAAATTCTTTCAACTAACCTAATTCATTAAAATAAAATATAAAGTGATAAGGATTAATGATTAAGTATTAGCAAGCCATAGGAAATAAGAAATTAAATCATAGTGTTATAAGAAGAGATAAACCTGCAGTTTCCTTTTTCTCTTCTTCTTCACGATCGTGACCTCGGAGGGTAGGAAAACCTTACTAATACTTTTATAATACCTTCAACATTATATAACCTTATCACCTAATTATTTGGAATCCTCTAAACCTATCTCTTCTTGATAGATGTGTAAATAATTAAATAGAAAATGCACCGCCTTCATTTTCTTAGTTTGTTGGGTTTTCTCTCTCTCTCTCTCTTTTTTTTTTTTGATTATTATTATTGTTGTTGTTGTTGTTGTTGTTGTTCTTATTCAGATAATAAAATCCTTTACACATCTAACATTTCCACGTACTACATAATGTTCTATATTTCAAACTTGTCACGCGTAGTCTTAAATTTTGTAGCATGTCCCAATATTTTAGACTAGGGGGTTCTTGACTACCAAAGTAAATATCTCCAAATTAGTCACAAAAATATAAAATAACATAATAAATATAATAAATTAATTACTATAAAACTATCACCAAATAGCACATAAAATTATGGAATGCATGAAATGCAAAAATTATATTGGCCAGTGAGTTGTGAGAGGCACGGGTATTACATGGAATATCTCCAAGACAAGATGCACATGGATTTTTTAACTGTTAAATTATTAGTTATTTTTTTTCAATGTCCTTGGAGCAACAAAAAATGACGATTTTTTTAAGAATTTTTATAATGATGAAAATTTCATAATATATATATGAATATACCATATGTATGTATGTCTATATGTATGTATGTATTTATATATATGCTATGAGCATTATCATTGTGGAATGATGAAAGAAATATTCATATCTTAGATAAATCGATATATATTTTTCATAACTTTTTTATAAATTTTTCGTCACTTATTATATGTTGATTACAATATTTCACTATATTATAACAATATAAATATATCAACTCTTATTATATAATTATGCTAAATATATTTTTTTGATGAATTTTACATACATTCACTATTCTGGCATATACCCAAAAAGTAACCGTATACCGAAAAATTTCAATATACCAAAAATTAAAGGTAAGCAACGACATTATATTGATATTAATATAAAATTCGGTAAAGCTGAATTTCTGTATGTATATTATTTGTGGATAACATACATAATTTTCGTATACGAAAGTTTGTATTGAAAATTTGGAATGGAGTTTTTCGTACACGGATTTTTAGTACGATAACATTATGAATATTTCGGTACAGTATAACATACATTAAATGGTTAAATATTTAAATCAACAAATACTTTATGAGTTTTTATACTTCAATACCTAAACTTTATTTTTTGACCGATTGCAACCTAAAGTCCACGAATTGTCCAAGTTGCAACCTCTATCGAATTTTTTTGGGCAAAAAATCAAACACATGACAATCACATTGCAAATTGGAAGGATTTTTGCTATTTTTATGATTTGTTAAGGCTGATTCACATGTCAAACACGTGAAAATCACTTTGCTATTGTCAAGTCGCAACCTTCGTCGAGTTATGAATCTGCTACAACAAATTATGGAAATAACAAAAAATCCCCCAATTTGACATGTGATTGTCCGTGTTTGATATTTAACCGAAAAAACTTAAGAGAGTCTGTAACTTGTACAATTCGTGAACTCCAGATTACAATCGATCAAAAAATAAAATTTAAATATTAAGTGTGAAACTTCAAAAAGTATAAATTGATTTAATTATTTAGCTCACATTAAATTAGTGTGTTCGGATCTCAGATTATTGAGTTAGGCCCTATCGAGCTGCACTAATCACAAATCTGCTATCAAATTATAGATACCTAAATTTATAATATCAATACATTCATTAGATATTCATATGTATCATAGGTCTGAAGTCAACTTCAACTATTAATATCTATTAGTACCAGATTTATGACTTTCACACAAGTGGGACAGAATAATTTGTATAGAGTTTTATTTAAATTGGTACATTTATTTATTACTAAACTGTAGATTCCAATTTCTAAGGAGATATTTAGGACTCGAATATATGGCACAGTAAATCCAATCGAATACATTTAAGATGTTTACAACATGTGAATAGTATAGATTGATGTTTTTAGTGAGATGATGTATAAGTGGTGGGTTTACTATTACTAAAACCGTAGATACCAGTAGCTAGAGGATGTTTGAACTGGGATGTAAGTAGATAAAGTGGATCTTATTCAGAATGTTTGTGATCATTTAAATGGTATAAATCGATGTTTGTTAATGGATGTAGTTGGGTAAGATTTGTATTTTAAATGTCAAATCAAAAGTTATGATGGTAGTAAGTAACCGGGAAAATTGGCATAAATGCACACTATATTTTCACTATTTTAAAATTAGGACACTAAATATATCACTTTTTAAAAATATCTTTTAACTTACAAAAAATTGGTGAAAATGCCCCGTGACCGACTATAGACTGTTACACAACCTGTCATTGATGAGGTAGAGTATTTTTTCTAACGTGACATTATTTATTTATTTTTTATTTATTTTTTCTGTTGACTCACTTGATAGGTTAGAAAAAATTATAAAATATTAAATTGAATGTAAAAAAAAATATAATCCCCAAACATTGTTTAAAATTCAGAAAAATAAAATTTTTATTTGTGAAATTAATTTAAAAATTTTATTTGTGAAATTAATTTTAAAAATTATAAAATTCATTTAAAATCAGAAAATTTAAAAATTTATTTCTGAAAATTATTTCAAAAATTATAAAATTCATTTAAAATTAAAATATTTTAAAAAAATCTGAAACTTTTTTTCAAAAATTATAATTCCTTTAAAATTTAAAAATATATTTATGAAAATTATTTCAAAAATTATAAAATTCATTTTAAATTCGAAAATTAAAAAATTTATTTCTGAAAATTATTTCAAAAATTATAAATTCATATAAAATTAGTAAAATAAAAAATTAGTTCTAAAAATTATTTAAAAAAATATATAATTCATTTTAGATTAAAAAAATTCAAATTTTATTTCTGAAAATTATTTCAAAAAAATTTCAAAAATTATAAAATTATCTAAAATTCAAAAAATTAAAAATTTATTATTGAAAATTATTTCAAAAATTATAAAAGGCATTTAAAATTCAAAATTCATTTCCAAAGTTATTTTAAAAATTATAAAATTCATTTTAAATTCATATTAAATTAAAAAAATTAAAATTTATTTCTAAAAATTATTTTAAAAATCATGAAATTTAAAATTAAAAAATTATGTGTCTTTTTATTTTCTTATGTGTCATTAGTTTAATGATTTTTTTTTGTGTTTTTATGTTGACTCACTTATTAGGGTTAAAAAAATCAACTATACACATACATATATATATATATATATACACAAACAGGCTAAACAAAATAAGCCAAGCTCCAGCCTTATTTTTCCGTCCCCAAATCCCGATCCCATCCCACCACCCCTTCCCTCCCTCGAGCAGTGCAACCCAGGCTCATCGTCAACGTTGACAATAAGACACGCAACAGATCCAAGAGTGGATCGTATGTCATCAACTTTGATGGTGATGGATTCGGCAGGGAGATTGGCGAATAGATGAAGATCAAAGATGATGAGGAAAGCAAGATCAAAGCTTTAATTGATACTCCATCTTTAGATTGGCAACGGTGAGAAACATTGTTGGGTTAGTATTGCACTTCTCCATAATTAATTATGGCTTTGGGGCTGGTAGAGGTTTCGGACGGGGCATGGATGGGACAATGATAGTTGGACATGATTTTGGTAATTTTCGTACCTCTTAAGTCTTAACATTCGATTTGAAATTGGGTCGAAAAAACATTCGATCTGAAATATCTTCTTAGAAATACCTTTTAATTTTATAATTTTAAATAAATTTTATAATTTTAAAAATAAATTTTAGAAATAAATTTGTAATTTTTGAATTTAAAATGAATTTTATAAATTTTGAAATAATTTTCAGAAATATTTTTTTTACTTTTTGAATTTAAAATGAATTTTATAATTTTTGAAATAATTTTCAGAATTTTTTTTTTTAATTTTAAATGAATTTTATAATTTTTGAAATAGTTTTCAAATTATTTTTTTTTGAATTTAAAATGAATTTTATAATTTTTTAAATAATTTTCAGAAATAAATTTTTAAATTTTTTAATTTAAAATGAATTTATATTTTTGAATTCTCAGAATTTTTTTTATTCTTTTTATTTTAAATGAATTATAACACTTTTGAAATAATTTTCAGAAATAAATTTTTAAATTTTTAAATTTAAAATGAATTTTATAATATTTGAAATAATTTTCAGAAACAAATTTTAGAATTTTAGAATTTTAAATGAATTTTATAATTTTTAAAATAATTTTCAGAAATAAATTTTAAATGAATTTGATAATTTTTAAAATTAATTTCACAAATAACATTTTTATTTTTCTAAAATTTAAACAATTTTTTGGGAATTATAATTTTTTATATATTATTATTTTTTAAGTTTTTTTCCCACCCTATAAATTGAGTCAGTAAAAAAAAAAATAAAAAAAAAATTGATGTCACGTCAGAAAAAGAGTTCCACATCATCAATGACATGTTGTATAATAGTCTATAGTCGGTCAGGAGACATTTTCATCAATTTTTTGTAAGTTAGAAGTTATCAATTTTTTGTAAGTTAGAAGTTATTTTCAGAAAGTGGTATACTTAGTGTCCTAGTTTTTAAATAGTGAAAACATATTGACATTTACACCAATTTTTCCTAAGTAACCACTAAAAGTGTGTATAATTTACATGTAAGTGATTGATGAATTTATATAATTATACTTTGAAACATAATGTGTCATGATTTCTGGTACTGATAATAATTAAAAGGAAATATTACAATTAACTATTCCAACTTTATGTGTTTTTACAGTTTGCTATCTAAACTTTTTTTATTGCAAATTGCCATATCTAATAAATCTCAACCATTGATCGTCCTTAATTGGAAGGCTGAGATTTCTTTCAAATGATAATTCGCAATGAAATCATAAATTCATATGTTAAATTGTAAAAAAAAAAAAATTTATGTCAAAAGTGCAAAATCACAAAAAGATTGGTCTTGGAAGCAGATTGAAACAAACTTAGTTTCGACTGGTCCCAACCGATTCAGATTCCAAACATCCGGCTGGGCCCATCCCCACCAGATTCCAACCATCCCTGTAGCTTTCATTGATGTCTACTGCTATGACTAAAAAAAGCATAGAAAAAGGAGCTTTTGCAATAATGCAGGGAAGGGAAGAAGAGAGAATAGAGAAAAAGAGTTTGATGGCTAATAAGAAAAGCAGTTATTCGTTGTACAGTTTCTGCTTATTGGTTTCTTGCTCTTAATCTCTACTTAGCTAGTGATAAATACTTGAGAAAATTGGTAAAAATGTCTCATAAATTTGTCCTAATTAATAAAATATTCTTTAAGTTTGACACTTTTTAAAAATGTCTTCTAACTTACAAAAAATTGATAAAAATGCCTCGTGATCGGCTAATGCAGGTTACCCATCAGGTCATCCATGAGCTGACTGTTTTTTGCTTATGTGAAACTTAATTTTTTTACTCTTTTTGCGTTTTTCCTGCTTAGTCACTTATTAGGATGGTAAAGAAATTAAAATATATGTATATATATATATATAAATATTAATATAATATTAAAATTTAGATCAAATGATAATTAAATTTATATAATATTTAAAAATTCATAGTTTTAAATCCTAAATCTGAAAAATTATTTTAATAAATCTTTAATATATTATTTTGAATTAATCTAGATTGTAAAATATATAAAATATTCAAAATAAATTATAGAATGATTTAAATACAAAAATATATATAGATATATGATTACTAAAATCTTTAATGTTAAATTAAATTTTTTATATTTTATCTATAAAATCAGTAAAAATTATTTTAGTAAATCTTAAAGTAACTTGAAATTTTTTAAAATTAATTTATAAAAGTAAAATTAATTTTTAGATGTGTCTTAAATCTTAAATTATTTTATATATCTAAAAATAAATTATAGAATGATTTATAAAATCAGTAAAATTTTATATCTAAATTTTAGATATATAAAATAATTTAAGATTTAAGACTCTTCTAAAAATTAATTTTACTTTTATAAATTAATTTAAAAATTTTCAAGTTACTTTAAGATTTACTAAATAATTTTACTGATTTTATAGATAAAATTAAAAAAATTAATTTAATATTAAAGATTTTAGTAATCATATATTTATATATATTTTTATTTTTAAATCATTCTATAATTTATTTTGAATATTTTATATATTTTACAATCTAGATTAATTCAAAATAATATATTAAAAATTTATTAAAATAATTTCTCAGATTAGGATTTAAAACTATGAATTTTTAAATAATATATAAATTTAACTATCATTTATATCTAAATTTTAATATTATATTAATTTTTATGTATATATATTTTAATTTCTTTACCATCCTAATAAGTGACTAAGCAGGAAAAACACAAAAAAAGTGAAAAAATTAAGTGCCACATTAGCAAAAAGCAGCCAACTCATGGATGATCTGATGGGTAATCTGTAGTAGCCAGTCACGGGGCATTTTTATCAATTTTTTGTAAGTTAGAAGACATTTTTAAAAAGTGTCAAATTTAAATGATATTTTCTTAATTAGGGTAAACTTACGGGACAATTTTACCAATTTTACCTAAATACTTTAAAGGCGGGTGGAAGAAGCAGAAGCTGCAAGAGAAGCAGAAGATGTTGCATCAATTTCTTGTTCGGGCATGGAAGAGCTTTTCTAGATGGATTGGTGGAAGATGGAAAACATGTTTGTGAGTGTAACGCCTGGTATGGAGGCCCTGATTGCTTTGTTTTCTCACTTGACTGTACTGCTGATGCTGACAGGTCTCTCTCTCGTGTGTAGAGGTGTTTATCCGGTTAGAATGATCGGTTTAAAATTTCAGTCTCTGACCGCCTAAGAACTGGTGGTTCGGTTTTCACCACTAGTTTCGACTATTTAATCTTGTCTCTTTTTTTTCCTTTGCGGTTTATTGAAATCTCCGGTTTTCTGTTAGGCAAAGTCTCAAGTGCAAAATTGGTGTACTTGAGCCTTTGCCTAACAGACACAAGAGACCTCCTTGTTAGTGGTCATCGAATTCATGTCGTTCCTTTAAAATAATCATTTAATTTGGACCGTACACAGAAGGAAAAAGGTTCAAGGGTTAAAATTGGCATTTATTCCCAGTATATCACATGGTGGGACCAAAATCGAGCTGTATATATACAGGTTTTGGTATAGAATTGGAATTCAGTCACTAGTTAATCGCACCGTTAACCACGGATGAACCTCTATGTGTGTAGTTTTTTGTTTATTTTTTTTTTAAGTTCAATTTCAAATATGGTACATGAACGGAGTGTTGGAATAAATATTTTGAGAAACTAAATTCAGGTCAATTAGCTTGGGTTAGGATTAATATCATGCATATATCTGGAAAAAGGAAACTAGGAATTTACACGAGTCTAGACGAGTCGAGTCAAACGTAATATTGTTTAAATTTATTTTAAATATTATTAACTTTCTATTATTATGGTGAACTTGTTTGATTATTAATCGAATTCAGTTTGAACGAGTTATAATCAAGTCGAACATGAGTCGAGTTTGAGCGATTTGACATTTTTATACTTACTTAAACATTTTTTACTTATCAAGCTCTACTTCATTCTCGAGCATCTCGATTGGAGTATGAGTGGTGGCATATTATCTCCTAAAAAGTGAAGGGTTTTACACTCATTCTCCACCCTTGTTCCTCGATGTACTCAAAATATGGAATAAAATAAGTGGGGCGTAAGAATAGCAAATATTTGTTTGACATCTAATCTAATATATCGAAATATATAATTCAAAGAATTGCGTGATACTCAGTCAAAATTTAGATTTTATTAAATATGAAAATATATTCAAGTTTGAATTTAATCAAATATAGTTCAAATAATTTTAAATGAAGTATCGAATAAATTAGCATGATTTTCTGCTACTTTTGCAGCTATTATATCTACTTATATTATAAAAGTGTGAGTTGTTTCTTACAAAATTTGATTTGCATATTATATCCTTAATGAATTTTAATTTTTAAGGTTAGTTTGGTAACTATATATATCTTTAAAGTTTTATTTATAAACTATATCTTTGAATATTTATTTTTTTATATAGTTAGACAAAATTTGATTTGCCTATTATATTATTAATGAATTTTAGTTTTTAAGGTTGGTTTATTAACTATATTCTCAAAGTTTTATTTATTTGGTTAGAGCCCTATATAGTTCATCTATCAATTCATAGATAGGATACCCTAAAAAAATTCATGGATATGATATATAATTCATCTAATGGCATAAGTTGAACCTACATATTAATCATATTATATATATATATATATATATATATATATATATATTTAAATAATACGTAACATTATTATTTTTATTTTTAAGTTTCTTTATAAATTTCTTATCTCTTTTATAATGAGATTCGTTTATATAATTGTCAATATATATATATATATATAGAAAAAGAAAAAAACCATTAATTAGCAAAATTTTAAGGCTAATTTAGTAACTTTATTTTTTAAAGTTTTATTTATTTAGTAAGATTCATTTTATAATTGAAATTCATCTCTCAAGTCTCAACTTATGAAATTTTCTATCACATTTAATATTATATATAGTTCGACTAATGATATAAGCTGAACCTAAATATTCATAATATATTATTATTTATTTGTGGTAAAATACATTATATTCTTTTTATTTGTTTATATTTTATTCGATTCTTCATAAATTTCAGATAATTTTTCTAATTGGTTTCTTCTATAATTGAAGAGAAAATCGTTCTAAACCGTTCCCCGGCAACGGCGCCAAAATTTGGAACGTTTCGTTGTCACCTCCAAATTAAAGTATAAAATATACTAACCTTATCAACTATTCTAACTAGTAGAATGGTAAATAAGGGTCGATCCCAAAAGGAACGGTGGAATAATTTTGCTTTATTGTATTAAACTATTATGATCAAGAAATATAATGTAAATAGGCTAGAAAAACAATAAAGAAGTGGGGGGACTTTAATGAAATAACAACTAACACCTAAATTTCTATTAAGCAAACTAAATAACAATTACTCTAAGAATACTTAGCAATTTAACAATTCAAATAAACAAAGACAAATAGAATGATTTTTTTTTTGGTTTTTGGTTTTCAAATAATAAAACGATTCACCCTTGATCATGTTTCACCTTGGTCTTGGACGATTTATGCAACTATTGTTAATACCCAATTAGTTAGCCTTAGAACTCCTACTCCAAGATTGATAACAAGCTCTATCAATCTTGTTGTCTCTTAAGTATGATCAATCAAAATAAGCTCTTCAATTAATCCTACCCAACTTATCAATTCCCAAAACAAGCTCTTTAAGAATCAATAGTCGAGTGCATTAAGAATTAAGACAATGGAGTTGATTCGACATAAAACTCGTAAGTTCGGTTCTAGTGGTCGAGCTCTATGTTATCCCCAATAAAATAAATCTATTGTTTGATACACGGGAATCGAAAATCCTACAATTACGGATAGTAATTTCTAATTCTAGCAACACACAAACAAATATCCAAATAGGTGATCAAACCACAATTCAATTCATAAGTGTGAGTCAACAATCCCAAATAACATAGAACATTCACAAAGTATAATCCAATCGGTAATATTAACCGTAATAATCACATAAATATCTTAAACTCAAGGTTCAACTAATGATCAAGAGTGAATTCTAGGGTGCTAGCCACCCATTACAACTATTACAAAGATAAAGCAAAAGAAAATCAAAGAAAACATGAAAATAAGATAGAAGGAACCAAAAGATAGGATTGATTGATCTTGATCTTCAATCCCCTTCCATCTTTTGCTTCCAATGGGAAATAGTGGCTGAATATGTGTGGGGGATGGGTTAAGGGTTAGGTCAAAATCGAAAATGACCATATATATATATAGAGGAGAAAGTGTTGGGCTGAAAAATGGGCAAAAACGTGTTTCAGGATTAAAACAGGGAGTCGCGCCGCGGCCGTGGCGCACAGTTGGCCGCGGGCGTGGTGAAAATAAGGGTTTGGGCCCAATTTAGGGCCACGGCCGAGGCCTTCAACCGCCACAACCGAGGTCTGGTTGGGCTGGATTTCACCCCATTTTCTGGATCCTTCGCCACGGCCGTGGCCTGAATATTGCCTCGGCCGAGGCGCTGAAGGCTGAATTTTGGCCATATTCTAGACGATTTACCACGGCCGTGGCCTTGATTTTGCCTCGGCTGAGGTGCTGAAGGCTGAATTTTGGCCATCTTCTAGACAAATTACCACGGCCAGGGCACTAGCCATGGGCATGGCATTAGCAACGCGGGCAAGGTCCCCTTTTTTTCCTTGTTTTCTTTTCCTTTTGAGCTCGAATTGTCAACTTGAGATCTTCGAACCTGTTTTTCGGCCTTAATTCACGTGTCTTGACATGGAAATGAACCAAACACATCAAATTTTCCAATGAGAAATAAATGCACAAAACACACGTGAATATGCACACAAAAGTCCGTAAAAAGACACTTAAATTGACCTAAAAGTGTGTGCACTACCACGTGTACCAGGATACAATTCGATCCTTCTACGGCCAAATCTCAATTTGTGGAAAGCCCTCAATGGCTTACTTATGAAAACATCCATTTTGTTTTGGGTATAGATGGTATCTTTTTATTCTTCGTGATATTGACCACATTTCTGATCCCTATTTGCATTTTAGTGTGTCATAAAAGGAAGGGTCAATGATGGAATAAACGAATGAATCGATCGGGGCTTACCTGTTAATACCACAAGGAAGACTTGTTGGGAAGAGTCGATTGAAAAAGAAATCCATTCTTCTCTTTCAGAGAATCCTTGGGAAGTTTCTCAGCTTCGCTTCGAACAACAACAGCAGCTACGGATATACTATGCAAGGTTCCTTGTTATCAGCAGCATGGTCAAATGAACTAGACTAGAAAGGGATAGTCTTAGATTTGGATGTCTCAGTGTCCGCTTCTTTATTAGTTGGATATGCCGGTTCAATAGAAAGGGGAGCTTTGGTTCCTTTCCCTCATATTCTACCTCCTTCTCCGTTCATGCTCGGCCTAGCCACCCGGGTTGCTCGAATCTCTTGTTTCGGGTTTGAGTCAATCTCCTAATCCAACTAGTGGAACGAAAAGAACAAGAAAGAGGCGCGACACGAGACACCCTATCATGAATCCTAAACTCAGATCATTCATCTCTAATATTTTGTTTTCACTTCATCACTAATCGTACACTATGATATAAAATATATTTTATACCACTTTCTGTCACTCTTATGTTGCGAATTCGTTGTTATTTTAGTGACTAATATTATCAGTCATTAACTTCCATCTCGTGATTAGTATTTATTTTTTAACTGTATACAACTCTACAAGATACAAACAAATTTCTTCTAGAACAAGAAATTTGAGTTCGAGGGGACTGCATCAAAATTCAAGAATTCATCTTCATATGCAAATGGAAACATAATAGAGTTTGTGACGTCACCGAATAATCCAGATGGAAAACTAAGGGAAGGTACTACTGTGACTGCAGAAGGTACATCATCGATTAGAGCTATTTATGATCGTGCTTATTATTGGCCACATTTCACTGCTATTCCCACCCCTGCTGACGATGACGTCATGATTTTCACTATTTCTTAGCTTAGTGGTCATGCTGGAAGCAGATTCGGGTATCTATTTTTCCTATACTTTTTATTTTGCAATTTTCATAAGGGGATAAATTTAGGTGGAGTAATCAGTCTACTGTTCGATTAGCTTCTAACATCGTTTAAAATATTGGGTAGAGGCGAAGAGGGGGCGTGTGACAAATGTCGAACGAATGCCCTAAAAAGTTAACGAATTAAAATAAAATTACTCATGCAATTTTTTGGAAAAATGTCATGTAAGTTTTAATTTAGAAGAGTTTCTCCATTTTTCAGTTTATAATCTCAACATTTTTTTATTTTTCATCGCATTAATTTCATGGGTCTTTGGCTATGCTCACCTATTTATCGCTCACACATGAATGTGATCACCGACAAAATTGTACATACATATTTTAGATAAAAAAGTTATTTCTTTCGACTAAATATTGGCGAAACAACAGTGAATATATTAACATGTTCGTTTCAAAAGGATCGAATAACAAGAGGTGCTAGTGGAATAAAATCGCCTTATGTTGTTAATTTCCCTTTTACTGTTTCTGTGATCATTTTCACTATGAGTCGTGTATCCAATTTTGTGCTTGGTTTATTTGTATTGGGCCTAAATCTTATTAAGACAAACCCAAGATTTATATTTCGTTTGCAAGGGCCTATAAGCTTATTTCTCCATTTAAATTAGGATAATAACGATCAAAGTGTTTTATGAACGGTAAAACTTTTATTAAAGTTCATTAACTGTACTTACCCCACTATAAATCATTATTTTCCTACTCTAATTAAATAATAAAATATACACTTTTCTCTTAATTTTTGTCCTTGCCAAGGAGATTGACTGGTCCCGGTAACCAAAGAACAAGAGACTTTCCTGGTTGAGATGATTTATTAAGGACATTAGTTGCACCTATAATTATAAATACTCTGCTATAAACAATTATTTCTTATGATGGATAATAAAATAAACTGCAAATCATTATTTCCTTTCATGGATAATAAAATACATTGCAAATCAT
Source organism: Ajuga chamaepitys (assembly GCA_958295605.1). Taxonomy (NCBI): domain Eukaryota; kingdom Viridiplantae; phylum Streptophyta; class Magnoliopsida; order Lamiales; family Lamiaceae; genus Ajuga; species Ajuga chamaepitys. The sequence goes on along the minus strand of OY282507.1, from coordinate 7,589,425 downwards.
TATTTTCTGTGATGGATAAGTAAATACAGGTTTTTCTCCAGAATATTTGTGACTCATTGTCAAAAATTCATTATTTCCTATGTTGGATAATAAAATACAGACTTTTCTATGTAATTTTTGCGAGTTATTGTCTATAAAATGGGCTATAAAATACTAAATTTTCTCTGGAAATTTTATGATTTATTATCTAATTCTTAGCGATGTAGAGTAACTTTACTGTATGTTTTTAATGTATTAACATCTAAATTGTTGTAACATATATATGGGCCATTATAAAGGATAATGATAATGATGTGTATGAAAAGATGAACTCATACATGATACATCCAAGTTGCTGAAATGGGTATTTCAAGAGAGGTTCAATTAAGTAGTTTGAAGCTTATGCAAGCAATTCTGCAGGGAAATGAAGGCACTCAAATCTTCGCATATGCATATAATGAAATAAGTGATCGTTGGAAAAAACTCAGCAACATTATGTCACTGTCAAAGCGTCTTAGTATCCAACAAATTCCACCACTTTTCTACACTTTCTTTGACCAAATCAGGGGACCATCTCCAGGTGATCTTTCTTTACAATGAATTTTATTCAAAAAATATTACCATTTATGATCGAGAAAAGGATATGCTTGTAAACACCTGCTAATACGGTAGTTTTTTATATCTGCTACATTGATATCACATAAGCAGGTGTTTACGTGGTACTTGTCGTAAGTGGCACTGTGGCACCGTGGCACCGTGGCACCATATCGTTTCTCTCCATATATATAAGAAGTCAAAAACAACCTATAACTTTAGGTGCTAAGTCTTTTGATAAGGTTCTTATATATGGAGCAAATTCTATGCTACTACCCAAGTGAGATTTTTGCCATATATTTGGTCTAGTGATATAAAATAAAATAATATTAACCTTTTTTTTTATATCTTCACACTAAATGTATGGTGGAAATTTCGCTTAGATAGTATCCTATACATCGTAAGTAGATAGGGTAGAATAAACTGTATCTACGGTCGTAAGGAATTTAAGGTATGGCTTTAGTGCTCAATGCTTTATTTTTTCTCCAACATTTTTTAGAAATGGAACCACTTGACAAAAAATTAGTGGGTTGCGTTGAGAATTTTTGTGGGCTGCGAATAGTCGCTGCCTTCATAAAAATGTGTACCGTTGGTAATCACTCTTTATATATGCGTTGATTGATTATTTCACTAAAATTAAGGAAGTCATTGGAGAAAAACAAAATAAACTAATCAATTTCCTAATCTACTCATATTTGATGAGTATTATATCTTCCAATATATATTAATTGCTCATATTGGAGAAGTTTAAATTAGCAAATACATAGGCTAAATGAATATTAGTATACATATAAAATTGGATTATATATATAAAACAACTAAATACAAACTTGCTTATACATGTGCAATGAGGGGGGTAATTTACATTGATTCACTTGAGCCCAAATGTACAAGAAAATAAAGATTCAGGGTGTTTAAGTAGGTATGAAAACCTAATGAGCCTAGGATTCCTAATAACCTCAGAATTTTAAGACTACAAAGAATTAATTAGAAATAATAAAATAAAGATATTAAATTTTAAACCCTATTATTTGAATCTTGCTTTTATACATGTTCCCTCTAATTGTCTAACTGCAGCATGAAATGCAATATTATTTATATCAGTTGATCCGATTTATTACATTAATATACCACGTTACTAACCCCAATTTAGTTATCAAATAAGATAACATGACCAATTTAAGAAAATTGATTATTTTTTACACAACTAAAATTCTTGTACACACTGCTACTTTGGGCAGGTTATGCATGGATAAACTGCAAGAGAGAAGAAAACACAGACTGCACTAAAGTCCTGAGAGCAGCAAACATCATAGGCCATGGAGGCAATGTGTTTAGTGACGAATATTGTTATGTTCGTCTCAACCTTCTAAAGGGTGATGATGATTTCGATTTACTATTGCATCATCTTAAGAAGCTAGTCACTGAGGAAAGTGATGCAAAAATCATGTGAAAAAAGTGATTTTCGTGATCATTCTCGAGTTGATTCTATTGTGATGTGACACGTCGGTTTTCTAACCTAATGTACCGCAAGTGTACGGTTGTAGGTGTAGGAGCGGCAGTCAAGGTCGATCCCACAAGGAATAGATTTTACGTAGTTTGATACCTCAATACTCTAGGATTGTCTTAACTAGATACTAAGTTTCAAGGTTGTTTGTTACTGAATTAATGCACTAAAACCAATTAATTACTTAACTATATATGACTTATCAAACAAGAAGGAATTCCGATTAACAAGAAAATATCCTAGGGATTTGATTTCAGGACTTACTTCAATGATGAATTTGCTCAACTTATAGACTTTTAAAACCAATTTATAGTGTTTATGAGGCGGCGCTCCAATAACCAACCCTTCTCTCGAAGCGACTAGACCATATATTAATTAAGATAATTACCCCCTCGAGTCAGTTAATCCTAATAACTCCAAAAAACTCACAAACCAATGCCTACACAGTCATAGACAACTGCGCTCTATGTCGTATGTCTAATAACAATTCCCTCCTCTCGAAGCGGAATCGTTAAACAAGATAACTTAATCTAGGCGATCAAACTAAATTCAGTTGGAAAAAAACAAACATAAAGATAAACACATAAAATGGAGGCTATAAATCAAAACATAATTCAGAACATTGTTGTAAAAATCCCTACTTTCTAAACCCTAGGACACAAATAGCTTAGTTACTCATGCCTAGCATAAATACAATACAATAATTCTTGAAAAACATTGTAAAGAAAAAAACTAGAAAAGAAACAACCAAACCCGATTAAATCGTCTTGATAATTGTAAGTTTCTTCGTCTCCCAAGTCGTCTAACTCTTTGTCTAAACGGATGTGTCAATCTGAAGTCCCTTAAAAACGAGCTCTACTTATCTTTTTATAAGCTTTGGAAAAGTCCTCGGGAAGTTAGGAATCAATTCCTACTTGAGACAGGATTTGGCTTCAAAATCGATTTTCTGACGCGGCCGTGTTGAGTGAGGGACGTGGCCGCGTCGCTCAGATTTTTTTCTTCAAACTAAACAATTTGACACGACCGTGTTGAGTGAGTAACACGGCTGTGGTACAGCATCAGAACCAATTCTTTTTGCACGCATGTTTTGACGCGGCCATGTCGGTTCTGCCTTGGTTTGTCTCCTAGACCAGTTCAGACCGGTCTGGACCGATGTTTGGCCGGTTTAGATTGCTTTTCTCTAATTTTATCTGATTTAGTCTCTTTTTTTACTAGTTTTTTCGTCCGGTAGTCGTAAGTCATGACTTTTAATCCTGAAAATGCTCAAAAGTACCTTAAAACAAGTTAAACACGTTAAATGATCCAATTTATATTACTTTATTCAATCTTTGACCAAATATGCACATAATTCCTATAAAATACTATCATATATCGTCCTAATTACATGCATAATAAACGTGTATCATGATGGTAATAATAATTCTGTGAAATTTAGTCTATTGAAGAAAAAGTCATGTTAATTGACCTTTTTGTGCAGCATGAATATTGTTGTTATATGTCCAATCCTATATAATTTCGTACAGAATCATCTATAATGTATTATATTTGTATGTCAATATTTCCGCATTGGTGAAAGGAGATGTTTGGTTATATTTCAATTAAATTTTTAGTTTCTAGTTGTAGCGTTTTTATTTAATATAACTAGATCAACGTGATGTTTAAGAAGATGTGACATATTTATGAATATGGTTAGATATAAATATTTTGTGGATTCCATTAAATGATGTTGATTTAATTTATCTTATTACATTAGATGCATTGATAGCACTATAAGAAAAATGATTTTTTGAGATAACAAAAAGTGGTTTCGAATATGAGTATTTGTCAATTTTTTTTTTTATCAGAGACAACATATCGTCATTAATTAGTCATCTCAATAACTCAGTCGTAAAAAATATATTTTATCGTCTCAAAATGCTTATGAAATATTGTTTGCAACAACTAGTTTTCTCCAAAAGTAGTTTGTAAATGATCTCAAATAATTTGTAGAGAGTTTTGTCACAAGTGATCTCAAATGACTTTTTATTAGCGACCATAATTGTAGTTAAAAAAATGTCACAAAAAGAATTTTGTTATAGTGTAATTATGAGTCACATTAAATGATTATTGATTGAAATATAAATAAAACATAATTTGTATTTATCATTGTCGAAATTGGAAAAAATTATCTTGGAAATATAATCAAACAAGTTAATTTCCTGCTTGCATGCACAACACCAAAATTCAGGAACCAATATTATTCTTCATTCGTAATAATTCGTAATTTGGATTTTATTTGAAAATAAAATGAAGTGAATTAGAAAAAATGTGTTGCATCAACAAAGATATGTATATTATTTGGAAATAAATCGAATTTAATACGCTATTTTTTCAATTACTTATTTTTACTAATTAAGTTCAGCCTGACTTTAATTACTCAGTCCTAAATATATCAATTTGATATTTGACTTAATTTATCAACTTAATTTTAATTTTATTTAAATGACACATACCAATTTATTGTGAGAAAAAACGTAAGTCTTGCAAAAAGAATGTGAATCTCGCGATATTTTAAAAAACTCGTAATTCTAATAGATATAATAATTTTGTATAAAAATTTGCGATATTTGTGACTATGCTTGCATGTCATATTATTACTTACGGCGTTTCTGACAAAAATATAATGGTTCTGTCTCTTCATCATCCTCTCAGAAGCACTATCTAACCTTATTAATTCATCCAGCAGCAATAACATGTTCAATGGTCTCAAAATCTGCAAAAATGCTCCCATTATCACACACCTTCTCTTTGCGGATGACTTGATCCTCTTTTGTGAAGCCAACAATAACCAAGCCAACTATGTTAAGAATCTTCTCTCTCATTATTGTACAACTTCGGGTCAATTGGTTAACCTTGAGAAATCAAGTGTTTTTTTCAGTAAGAATACTCCTCCTAGTCTTTGCAACTCTATTTGCAATATCCTTGAGGGTATTCAGGAACATGTTAATTCTAAATACTTAGGCCTCCCTATGGTGATTGGAAGGTCCAAATCTGATGTGTTTAATTATGTCCTTGATATAGTCCGTAGTAGGATAGGCAGTTGGTGTAATAATTTCCTATGTTTTGCCGGAAAAGCTGTTCTTATTAAACCTGTGATTGACGCTTTACCGATTTATGTTCTCTCGTGTTTCAAATTACCAGGTGAGATTTGCAAGGATATCTGCAAAGCTGCATCTAACTTTTGGTGGGGATTATCGAATAAAGGAACACACAAGATCCATTGGAAGGCTTGGAACAAACTCACACTCCCAAAAGAACATGGAGGACTCGATTTCCATGATTTACAATGCTTCAATGATGCACTACTTGCAAAACAGTTGTGGAGGGTGATCACTCAGCCAACTCTTTTAATGAGTAAACTGCTTAAAGCAAAGTACTTTCAAGAGGGCAACATTTTCTCTGCAAAAATCCCAAGAAATGCATCATGGCTTTGGCAATGTTGGATGAAAGCTCGTTATGTAATCAGGAAAGGAGTCCGCTACCAAGTCGGTGATGGTAAGTCAATCAGAATTTGGGAATCTCCCTGGTTTCCGATAGCCCACCACTTCACTCCCAAACCTAAGAATGGAAGTGAGCCAAAAGTTCGTTGGGCACGAGATCTCATGTTTGCAGATGGACAAAATTGGAATCCAAAGATTGTTTACTCCAATTTTGATGAAAAAGATGCGGAGGCCATTCTACGTATTCCAATTAGTCAAATGGGAGGTAGGGATAAAATAGTCTGGCATTTCAATAAATATGGGGTTTTCTCTGTGAAATCAACATATGAAATGGTCATTATGGACAAGATATAAAAGGAGGATGTGGCTGAATCAAGCTCCTGGCAGCACTTTTCATCAGCTATGTGGAAGAGATTCTGGAAAATGAAGATTAAAGGTAAAGTCAAACATTTTATTTGGAAATGTTGGCATAATATTCTTGCTACCAAAGCAATGCTTTTTAGACATGGGGTTAATGGTGACTGTTAAAGCGCAATCCGGTAACGAAGCCCTATAACAATAATCTATGCAAACATAATGTAAAAACACACAAGAATTACGTGGTTCGATCCGGAGATCTACGTCCACGGGCAGAAAACGGCAATCGCCGGAGTGTTTCTTTTACTAGAATGTTGAGTTTACACGGAGTAATTTAGAATACGGAATTCGAACCCTTAATCAGAGTTCTTTCCTCCTATTTATACTATCAAATCAAAACCCTAATTGACCCTGCTGGGCCTACGCGTGTTGGGCCGGTCGGTGGGCTCAGGCATTAACCCGACCCGAGCTGATCCCGTTATCCCTATCAGATGCCCCCCCCCAGCCGGAGCGAGGTAGGAGCTTCGGTTGTCACTGGGGTGGAAGAAGGACCGGGGTCGCTGGCGGGCCGAAGTGTTTACGGAGGACTGAGTTTAGCCGCGTCGCTGGGACTCTGCGGAGTGATTGGCGGACGCAGCGCCGAGCTAGGTCGAGGTGCACGGGGCATGTAGTGAGACACCGAACTTCTCAAAAGCGAAGAACGCGACGTGACAACGTGGCCGAGGTGGAGGGTACACTGGGGTGATTATTCCGGCCAAAACGGAGAGGACACCGGAGTGTAGTAGTTTAACCGAGGTGGAGGGTACACTGGGGTGATTCGGTTGTAACCGGGGTGGAGCTGAGGTGTCTCCCCGGGGGAAGATGCCATCCAGTGCGAGACCCATCGTTGGGCCAAGGAGCGGGAAGTGGCGGCGGAGACCGGTGTGTAGGAGGCTTTCTACACAGCTTTAACACATCTGCCGGAGTGGCCGAAGTTCGTGACATTCGAGGGCCCGCGGAGGGGAGAGAGCCGGAGCTCAAGGCCGAGGAATAACAGAATCCCGTAGGACCCGGAGGAGGTCCGGAAATAGATCTCAACGCCGGAGCGCCGAACACTGGCTCGGAGGCCGTAGATAATTGTAAAGAAAAATCTCCCCGGACGGATCGGGTTAATAGGTGTTCGGGAACACTATATGGACGGTGCCAATTAAAATCTCCCCGGACGGATCAGGGGAGAGATTTAATTGTCCGGAGACGGAGGTTTAATTGTCCGGAGACGAGACGCGAATCTCCCCGGACGGATCGGGGGAGAGATTTAATTGTCCGGAGACGGAGGTTTAATTGTTCGGAGACGAGACGCGAATCTCCCCGGACGGATCGGGGGAGAGATTTTCTTGTCCGAAGACGGAGGTTTAATTGTCCGGAGACGAGACGCGAATCTCCCCGGACGGATCGGGGGAGATATTTGCTTGTCCGAAGACGGAGGTTTAATTGTCCGGAGACGAAGGTTTAATTGTCCGGAGACGAGGGTTTAATTGTCCGGAGACGAGACGCGAATCTCCCCGGACGGATCGGGGGAGAGATTTAATTGTCCGGAGACGAAGGTTTAATTGTCCGAGGCGCGAATCTCCCCGGACGGATCGGGGGAGAGATTTGATTGTCCGGAGACGGAGGTTTAATTGTCCGGAGACGAAGGTTTAATTGTCCGGAGACGAGACGCGAATCTCCCCGGACGGATCGGGGGAGAGATTTAATTGTCTGGAGACGAGACGCGAATTGGCGTATGGGAAATGATTATGACACGGCCGTGTTCTAAGGCTGACACGGCCGCGTTTCTGTTGAACCAAAAATTGGTTCCTAAGCATGATTTTGACACGGCCGTGTCGTTTGCGTGACACGGCCGTGTTGTTGTTTGAACCAAAAATTGGTTCTTAAGCCCGATTTTGACACGGCCGTGTCGTTTGTGTGACACGGCCGTGTTGTTGTTTGAACCAAAAATTGGTTCTTAAGCCCGATTTTGACACGGCCGTGTCGTTTGTGTGACACGGCCGTGTTGTTGTTTGAACCAAAAATTGGTTCTTAAGCCCGATTTTGACACGGCCGTGTCGTTTGTGTGACACGGCCGTGTTGCAATCCAGTATGGTTTCTCGTTTTGAGAAACTTATTGACGCGGCCGTGTCGTTTGTGTGACACGGCCGTGTTGCTGTTTGAACCAAAAACTTACATGGCGGTGATGATGCCGAGGCAGCGGAGGGCGGCCTGACGGCGGCGGTGATGATGCCGAGGCAGCGGAGGACGGCCTGGCGGCGGCGATGACGATGCCGAGACGGCGGAGGGCGGCCTGGCGGCGGCGGTTAGGGCGGCCTGGCGGCGGCGGTTATGATGCCGAGACGGCGGAGGGCGGCCTGGCGGCGGCGGTTATGATGCCGAGACGGCGGAGGGCGGCCTGGCGGCTGCCTTGTCGTTCCCACAGACGGCGCCATTTGTTAAAGCGCAATCCGGTAACGAAGCCCTATAACAATAATCTATGCAAACATAATGTAAAAACACACAAGAATTACGTGGTTCGATCCGGAGATCTACGTCCACGGGCAGAAAACGGCAATCGCCGGAGTGTTTCTTTTACTAGAATGTTGAGTTTACACGGAGTAATTTAGAATACGGAATTCGAACCCTTAATCAGAGTTCTTTCCTCCTATTTATACTATCAAATCAAAACCCTAATTGACCCTGCTGGGCCTACGCGTGTTGGGCCGGTCGGTGGGCTTAGGCATTAACCCGACCCGAGCTGATCCCGTTATCCCTATCAGTGACCAATATGTCCGATGTGTGGGGAGGAACGTGAGACGCTGGAGCATTTATTTTTTCGATGTCAAAGATCCAGAATTGTATGTAAAATCTCTCCCATAATATAGACTGATCTTCAGCAGGACAACATTTCTTTTCCACATTGGTGGAACCAAATCTGCTCCAATTCTTTGTTGAAGGGTATCACAGATCGGATTCAACTCACTACGTATATTCTTTGGTGGTTATGGAAATCACAGAACTTGTGGATATTTAAGAAAAAATGAATTACTGAAAAAGAGATTATTGATGTGTCTATCTCGCAAAGGCAAGAATATAGTCAGTTGATAGAGCAACAAGATCGTGGATCAACTCGATTTAGCAATTCTTCTTCCGAAGAAGGCTTGAACAATGGGTGAAAGGCAAGAGTAGGGTGCATGAATATGTTCATCAGTACTAAGTTTTTTACAAAATTGAAGGCGGGATTTGGCATTATAGCACAAGATGAGAACGCAAGAATTAAAGCAGCTTGGGCAATATCTAGGGATTTTTCCCCCAGTCCAGTAGAGTTAGCACTTCAGGCTGTTCGAGTTTGCTCTTGTTACAGCCTTCAAATCAGGTTGGACGAAGGTACATTTGGGGATTGATGATAAGGATATTGCAAGAAAGTGTCTCTTCGAAGACCGTTTGAAGCAAACATTTCTTCAATAGCCGAAGACATCACTCTCCTTTGTAACTTGTTTGATGTGTGTGTTTTTGATTTTATTGATAGGGCTTCTATACCCTCTTGTTCTTTGATTGCTTCTTTGTCAATCTCGAGCCCCTCTTCATTAGATTGGGGCTTTGTTTTCCCATCTTGGATTAGTCCAGTGATGGTGGAGACGTATAATCTGTAGACTACGGCTGCAATTATCCCCATTTTGAGTTGTTTTATAATATATTCTATCGTTTCCAGAAAAAAAAAGAGGTTAAAGCGAGCCAAAATTAGAAAGGAAACGGATATTCTATATGTTTAAGTAACGTTAGAAATGTTCTTCTATCTATTTTGGACATCCGTTAATGGGTTTATTGTTAGTTAATGTAAGGGTGAAAATTATATCTAGCACATTCTGTAACAAATATATAGATTTTATCAACTTTTTAAGTTTATATCAAATCTAACACCTTGTACCAATTTTGCCCTTTCTATCTTTTACTGTTTATCCAACAAGGTACTGTAGCAAACTCACAAAAAATATTGTTGCTGTCAGGCAACAATACTTTGGCACGAACATCTAGCACGAAATAAAACTTCATGCATGAAGTTTAAATACTGGCACGAAGTTTTATTTAGGCACGACACAAATAAGGCACGACTCTTATCATACCACGATCATAGTTAGGTACTCGTTCAGGCATGAGCCTAATTCTCAACATGGCACGAAGGTAGTGTATAATTATAGCAAACATAAAACCCGAATTTACTAACAGTTTTATCAATGGAAGTAGTCCATTACGACCATACCAGGCCCATCATGGTTCCGTAAACTAAATTTCTGAAACATAAACCAAGTTTTATACCTTTGACCGAATTGTCGTCGGGTCGTATCTACCGGGTTTTACGAACTGCTCCTCACAGCCCAACCACTCGATCACAACCGATGGTTCCAGACGTAGACTCCTTCAACAGCAACCAGGACAGCCTCGTTTCGATTCCTACCTCGAGGCGTACAGTATTCTTCTTGGTTGATGAATAAAAATAAAACTTTTGAAAGACGATGAACAAAAGGCCAATTTTTATTAAGAAATCAAGAACTTATTTATTACATCAGTACATCTTCTTTTGGGAGGAGACAACTTGTTTAGCTACCCATGGTAGCTATGCTCTCATCACCCATACACTCGAATGGAAGAAAACTGCAAACTAACTATTACAATGTTTATTTTGTAAGAAAACAGAGGGGAATCGTCGATGCCTTCTGCTTCCTTCTACCCTGCTTTTATAGAGGTTTTAGACCCTCTATCCTTGAATTATTGCGTCCAGTTGTCATCCTCTTATTGGTCTTTCAGATTTTCTGGATGCCTCTCTTATCCGGATCACATTGATGTGGTCCAGCCTTCACATGGTTCACATGGTTGTGGACCCTTGCATCACATGCAGACCTCTATTATGGATGCCTCTTTATTCTCTACCTTTTGTTGTTTTTGGTGGATATAATTCTCGTGACTCAACCCATCACTGCTTGTCGGGGATTCCTTTATTAATTTTTTCTGGGTGGTCTCCTTGGCATCTTTTGCTTTCATGATGGTTCTTTCTCGTTTCTCTTCCCTTTGTCATTTATGACAGGGAACGATTGTCCGAATAGTGCCTTCTCCTGTTCTGGGCACCTGGGACAAGTCCGGCTTGTCCACCGTCCATTATGCGCCATATTGCAATATTTTCTGGCGGTTCCTGAACTTGCCGGCAGCTCGTTCTTCCATAACATCTCCCTCTTCTGTTCAAAGATAGTCTCTGCGTATGGAGAAGTTTTGGATGTCATGGTATTGATCAAAAGTGATCCATTCGCCGTCTTGTGAAAGACTTTGAAGCTTCCTTTGATCTTTCTCATTTCCATGAGGCAAAGCCATAGGGCCCAAGCTCTCCTTGTAGTAATATCATCCTCCGTAAAGGTTGATACTAAGGGGATCTTGTGATCTTGGGCAGACATATTCTTGTTTGCCTATCTGGTATCAGGTCTTTGTAGCTTTATAAAATGAAAAGCTGGGTAAGACCCGTTCTTGTATGGTTCCGGGGCTGCTGATATAAACTTTAGCTCCAGAACATCTCCACGTTCGAGGTGATTATTGTTTTCCCATGTCTCAAACACGGCATTGTGTATCCATCCCGGAAGTTTTGAAATTTCTGGGAAACCTGGTGCCACATTATGAACTGAAGCTAGAGCTCCAAAATCATACCATTCTTTTATTTCTTGTGGATTGGCTCCTGGGATCGTCCACATTCTTGGATATTTACAAGATCGGTCAATCTGGAATTTTGCTGGGTTAACCTCAACCCCTGTAAGAATTTTCTCCCACGTTCGTTGATAAACCTGAAATGGAGAAACTTTAAGCTCGTTAATATCAATCTTAGAGGTACCAGCCATTGGCCTAAGATTGATCTCTCCCTCTTTTACCCCAGAGGTGGCGGGTTGGCTTGAGACAGTAGGAGGAGTATCCTCCGTTTGCTCAATTATTTCTTCAGCTAGATCCGTGAAAGGATCAACCTTAGAACTCGTGCTCACAGTACTTGAATCTGTGGCGACCGGGTTAGAGGCCCATTCTCGAAACTCGACCTTTTGCTTTAATGAAAAAGCTTCCCGTCGGATAGGAATGATCAGGCTGTCCCAAAGGCAATTACTTGCTAATTTGGTAGCCTTCAACGCGCTTCGGACTTTTGACAAGTCCTCCTGTTGTACTCGACCTGCGACCTTGGCTTGAATATCCAGGTCGTTGATCCTCTTGTCAAGCTCTTCCAACCGATCTTGGAGATGCCAGTATCCTGTTAGGATAGAGTCGGCTTCACTGGACTCCATCTCTTGTTAGAAAGTCTGCAGGAACATTTTTGTAAGACTTTACAATGACAACTTCATAATCAAAATATTGACAATCTGCTTGCCATCTAAGTAATCTAGCTTTCTCAGATTTAGATTCAATCTTTTTTGTTAAGAAAGCTTTGACACTCGTGTTATCAATTTTAAGAATGAATTTCTTAGGCAATAGGAATAAAGGCCATTTTCTGAAAGCCTTTCGCACTGCAAAGAATTCTTTCTCATTGATGTGCCATCTTGTTGCTTCGTTTTCAGCAAACAGACCACTGCAGTATCGACATGGCACTTCTCCATTTAGGGTGGCTTTGGTTAGCACTGCCGTCCACCAATGATCACTAGCATCTGTGTAGAGTACCAATTCATCTTCGTTATTCGGTATTGCAAGCTTTGGTAGGTCTTTACATATCTTTTTAAGCTGTAACACCGATTCTTTGTGTTCCTTTTCCCATTTGAAATCAGCATCTTTCTTTAACAATGGGCTGAACACCTTCCTGTATTTTGCCAGATTTTATATAAACATTCCGGCGAAATTGACAACTCCAAGAAAACTTTGTAGTTGCTTCTTGTCTTTGAGGTCCTTCGGAAACCCCTTAACCTTCTCCACAATATGTTTTTGAAGGATGATTCCGGACTCATTGATCTCGATCCCAAGGAACTCGATCCGCCTTGTAGCGATTACTGCTTTCTTTTCTGATAGCACCAATCCTTCCTTATGACAAACTTCTGAAAAGACTTCCAGATGTTTGATATGTTCCTTCATATTCCTCGAGGCGATGAGTATATCATCAACATATACGAACATGAACTTAAAATAATCTTTAAAAAGATTATCCATCTTCCTTTGGTATATATAGGGTGCATTAGCTAATCCCATTGGCATTACGTTCCAGATATAGTGTCCTTGTGGTGTAGAAAATGTCGTGTACTTCTTGCTGGCATCTTCCATCTTAATCTGATAGAAACCAGATTTACAATCAAATTTAGAGAATACCTTCGCATCCTTGATGCAATTCACCAAGTGTTCTCTACTCGGAATATAGTATCCGTAGAATTCCAAGATGTTGTTGATCCCTTTGTAATTAATCACCAACCTTGGCTTTCCTCTCTTCAACTCTCCATGGTTTCTTACCAGAAATCCTGGACTGCTATATGGAGAGATTCCTGCTGATATTAACTTAAGATCCAAATGTTCCTTAAGTATCATCTTTATGTCCTCACGATCTGCTTGATTCATAAGGATTGGCTTGTACCGAACAAACTCATTGCTTTCACCTTCAGAGATGCCTTGAGTTTATTCTTGTCCCACCAGGCTAGAGGATCTTCATTGAAATTCCCCTATATCTTTTTCTTGACATCTTCTAGAGATATTCGTTCTTCAATAGTAATATCAAGTTGTGGGCTTTCCTCCATAGACACCTTGAGGAATTGGATTGTCTTATTTGACATTCGATCATCCTTGTCTCCTCCTAGTGTTTTCGCTCGATATTGAAGGAGCGCATCTCCGTATCTTCGATGATCCTTCATCTTTGGGTGACTCAATTTTCCTTCATCACCACGCTTGTTGCGAAATTTAATGGGCATTTTTCGATGGAATGCCTCCCTTAATCTCTGAACAATAATCTTATGATCACATAGGGTTGTGAAAATAAGCCTTCGCGTTTCATTCTCTTCAGTGAACCGCTTGAATGTCTGCAGGAAATTGTTTCCTAACAGAATATCTGCACCCGTATCATGGAAATAAATTGGTGGAGTCTTGACTTTGTACCATGGGGTATCTTCTGCTCCTCTGATCATTATTTCTGCTTGTTTAATTCCTCTTTTGGGGATAAGAATGCTCTTTGAGAAATCTCTTCCTGCAATAGCTGGTAGATCTTCTCCCATTCCTGTAGGAAAGATTTCTGACTTGGCTGTGCATATTCCTGCGCCTGAATCAATGTAGGCTGCGAAATATTCCACTCGATATTCTTCATATAACATCCCTATAGAGATGTATATCGAGAATGGACTAGTAGTCATTAGAGCTGGCCAATTTCTCTGAGAATATCATAGAACCTGATATTTTCTATCAGCCACTGTGAACACCACCCTATCTGGCTATCTTTCCCAAGGTTTGTGTTCTTTGAGAAACTCTAATCCAAGTATAAGACGCCCATTTTCTCGCCCTGCTAATCCTTGGATTATCAACTCATTTTCTTGTAGATATCAGTTCAATATCATCAAGTGTTCATAAAATGTAGTAGAGGTTTTGAGGATTCAAGAACCGGGTTTAGAATGTGGAGAACCGGGTTTTAGCCGGATCAGTTAAAGAGGTTAAAATGGAAACGGGAGTCAAGGTTGTTATAACTGCCTTTTGCAATAGAATTAAACCGTTGCATGTAAAACCGTTGCGGAAAGCTCGCAACAGCAGTTTTGAGCAGTTGAAAACAAAATTGGTTACAACTACTTCTACTCCCTAATTCGAGCTCCAGCCTTTATATACATTGTAAACACTTGAAGTTGCGAGTTGATTCAGGTTTCTTTCCCTCTGTAAACATTACTCAATCAAGAAAATTAGATTGCTAGGGTTCTTATGCTCAATTCGTTCTGTGAATTGGGGTTTCTAGTTTTCTGGATTAATTCTTGTAATTGATTGATTAGTGAAGTGAATTGAGGTATATAGAACCTCCGTGGATGTAGATCACATTGATCGAACCACGTAAAATTCCTGAGTTCATCATTTTCTCTTCCTATTCTTGGTTCGGTTCCTTATGGCCGATTTCTGTGTTGGTTTTCATTCAATACTGTTTGTGTGTTGTTTGTGTGTGAGTGAGACTGATTCATAACATTTCTCCTAGCTGGAGAAGTCCTTCAAATCTCCCTATTGAAGGTTGTTGTAGATAATATAAAACATCACAAGGAAACATGTTATCCTTTTAGGTGATATCGAATACTATCTCTACTTCTTTCAAACCTTCTGGACACTTTAATTCACCTTTGGTTGTGAATTTTACTGGTTCTAGATTCTCTTGTGCGATAGGTCTCTTTTCCCAGCTCCGACTCATGATTCTACTATCATGAAAAGAGACTCTTTTTGGTTCGAACCTCTGACTTGTAGCTCTAGTCATAATAGGTTGATCCGCGATATGCATATCCATCTCATGGATTGGTGGTAACTCCATAATCTCTGGACGGACTGCATGTGCCACCTGCTCGAAGATGTCTGTATTTCGATGAACTCCTTTCCCACAAATAGTTCTGAATGGTGGGTATTGGATAGTGCACACAAACTACTATAGGTAATAGAGTATGGTCTATTCCCTTCTTTCATCAACTCCTTGTTCTTGAAATCTTGATGAAGGGTCAGAACTCTATTAAAATCGCGATCTGCCAGATTATAGGCAATCCTTGGATAAATGTAGGACACCAATTTCCCGGCATATAGATTGCCTGAGATTCCTCCCAGACTTGCATCTCGCAAATTCTTGATTCTTTTGTCGAAGATAGCAATATCAATCGGAGAATCAATTCCTTCCTTGAATGTTGATTTGATCAGAATTCTGATGGCTCCAATATGGATCCACTGCATCTTCTGAGCAATCTCTCTATTCATTCTGCTAAGTTCCTCTCTAATTTCTCTTATTGGAACTAACTGCATCTCCATCACATTACTTGTCAGCTCCATGGGAATTGCGATTTCCCCTGCTGTGACTTTGTAGATAATATGATGCTTTCTCTTCTTTAGGAAATGTCCCAAAGTCTTGTCTAATCCCCTAATGAAAAACCCATCATAGATTTGAAGTTTTGGGTCTTCTTTCTTAATTTTGATAAGAGTCTTATGAGAAATTGACATCTGTGAGAAGAATCCCAAGAGATCTTCCCGCGTCTCCTGTCGGAAGACGTCTTCTTCTTCAGTCTGATTCTGATTCTGATTCCGAAGACTCATATTCGCTGTAATCATCTTCTTCTTCTTCTTCTTCTTCTTCTTCTTCTTCTTCTTCTTCTCCTTCTTCTCCTTCTCATTCTCCTTCTCCTTCTTCTCCTTCTCCTTCTCCTTCTTCTCCTCCTCCTCCTTCTTCTCCTCCTTCTCCTTCTTCTCCTCCTTCTGCTTCTTCTCCTTCTGCTTCTTCTCCTTCTGCTTCTTCTTCTCCTTCTTCTTCTTCTCCTTCTGCTTCTTCTCCTTCTCCTCCTTCTCCTTCTTCTTCTTCTTCTTCTTCTTCTTCTTCTTCTTCTTCTTCTTCTTCTTCTTCTTCTTCTTCTTCTTCTTCTTCTTCTTCTTCTTCTTCTTCTTATTATTATTATTATTATTATTATATGCTTTCATCCGAATGAATGTCTTCGAACTAATATACTTGAATCAGATCCTGAAAGTAGACAGCTTCCTCCATCTCTGGAGTTGTCTCAAACTTTCTAACTCCTCGTCTTTGATTGTCTGGACAATCAGTTGATATATGGCCCTTAGTTCCACATGTCCAGCAATTGCAATCCTTGAAACTTTCATTAGCTCTTGTATGAGCTCTTCTGGAAGTTTTTCTTGTTGATGCTGATCTTCCCGTGCTTCTTTGATTTGAGCCTGAGGAAGAAGCTCCGCTTCTACTTGGTCCTGCCCTCCGACCTGTTTTATAACTTCGGGCCTTTTGTTTGGACCAGAATTTTCTGGGTTTCCATGAGGATCCAGATCTCTTGATACCATCTCTGCTCGCATAAGGATGACTTCTTCTTTTCATCTTCCTATGCCTAACCGGTTGGCCCCCAATGACAGTAGGGATGTCGTTATCAACACAGCACAGAGGAACGCTTTTGTTTATTCCCCTGAGTCTCTTATAATTTTTGTGGAGCGCCGCTTGATAACGCCACTCTGCGAGTTTTACTTTGAGAAACGACATTCTCCTGGCCAAGGTATCAAGTGAATTATCCGGAGGTAGCTGATATTCTCTGATAAGCATTTCCCTCCATGGACTTGGAATCTTGGCAAATAATAGAGGACAAACCTCATGCTCCTCCACTTTGACTTCCATCTATACTCTGTGAAGAGTTTGATGAACTTATCTACGTGACAAATATCACGTAGCTCTAGGCTATGAAGTGCCTGCTTGTATCGTCTGGCCTTTTCTTCTTTGGCTCCTTCGAAGTAACCAATTCAGATAAAAATCACTTTGATGATTTTTGCCATCTTCTGGACAATATCGGACAATGACTCGCCAGCCCAAGCACTTTCTTTATCTCAGGCTTAGTTTGATCCCAAGCCACTTTCACCGATCCTTCGAGGCTCATCTTTAAAAGATAGATGAATCCTTCTTTGTTTAGATCGAGTGTTCCAGCTGCAATTCTCATTGCTGACGCCCACTCATCGATGAGTTGTTCTCTGTTCTTGAAGTCCAATATATCCAGGTTTAATACTAACCCATATGGATGAATTGGATCCAATTGAGATTTCCCATAAGGCGATTGCATGAAGTTTGGCCTTTGGGTTCTCCTTATTGTTCCGGCTGGATGACATTAGTCACCGGTGGTGAAATCTCCAGCATGTGGCATACTTTCGTCGAGTGGTGGATCATGGGATCCCATACTCTCTGCTGCATTGGTTGGAGTTTGAGGTGTATTTCGGGGAACTACTTGTTGCCCTGCCAATGCATTTTCTTGCATTTTTAAATCTACCAGACCTAATCCCGCAAAAGATTGTGCAAGGTCGTGTAAATCCTCCAAATTCACTCTATCCATATTGATTAGGATAGATCCTTTCGGTTGAGAAAAGCAATCATCTTTTGGCTATCCGGCAATTCCTTTTTTACTTCGGCAGCTTTCCCCTTTTGGTGTAGAAGAGGTTCTGTACCGAATGATGGTGGTAGCCACCCTCCTTCCTTTCTTCTTAACGGACTTGGCTTGCTCTCCAAGGTCGTCAATCTTCTTTGAACATCCTTGAGTGTTTCAAGGATCTCCTTCTGATGGTTGAGGAGGGTTTCAACGTAACTCTGAACCGTCTTTTGGATTTCTCTAAGATCAGTAATCTTAGATTTTTCTCCAATGACTTCTTACCAATTGGGTCCCATCATGCTTTCTTCCAGAAATGTAAATGAGGTTTCTGGATATCTGATGGGGATTGGTTGGGACGCCTTCTCCAAATCTCCTTTGTAGGAAATCTTCCCTGGATGCTGGTGAAGTTGATGAAATCCGTCGCATTCCCTTCTACAGGTATTTCCTGTTCAAGGGTTTTTCGTCTGAATTCTTCTCTCATTTCATCACAGCTTGGCATCTTGAAGGGTTGTCGTAGCTCGTGGCTGAGCTTCTTAGTTCTTTCAAGAGTCTGGTCACATCTTCGGATGAATTCTAAAAAAAAATCTTGTTTTCGTCTTTCCAGAATTTGGAAATATTCCTTGTTACCTGAGTTTTCACTCAAGTATTCCTGTGTAATGTTTTTTTCTCGAACTTTCGTCCGGATTCATATTTTACTCGAAAGTCTCCTCCGTTAGGATAGCACATAACATGATAAATAAAGTTCATGATTTCTTAAATAAACTAGGGCTCTGATACCATTGTGGAAAGTAAGTGTAAAAAACGTTGCACTGAATTGAGCTTAGAAGCTGCTGGAAAGACTGAGAAGAAAGAGAAGTTACAAGCTGGGAAAGCAGTTAAAACAGCTTCTGGAAAGAAAGGAAAAAACAGTTTTTCTGTTTAAGATGAAAGACAACGGTTTGTAACAGAATAACTGTCATCAAACCGTTGTCGTTTTAGCATTCCAGGCAGTTTTTGCAGTTTTTGGATTTCTTGATTTGTTATCAGTTTCAGCAGCGGTTTTTCTTCAAATTCTCACTCTGTTGATACACATATATGTTAGGAGTTAGACTACACTCGTTGTAACACAAGATAGAAGCTAAGAGAGAAGAATTGGAGAGCTTGAGCGGGAAATAAAGTTCAAGTTTGTGAACTTTATTCTTGAGTGATTCCTTGTACTTCTTTGATCCATATTAGTGATTGATCTTCTGGTTTTGCCCATGGACGTAGGCATTTTATGCTAAACCACGTAAACATTGTGTGTTCTTGATTCAATTTTTGTTTAAGCTCATAATCTTAGATTGATTTGTTGAGTGTTTGATAATTGCATGAGAGGTGTTTGAGTTGAGTGTTTAAATCAAGTTTTCCAAAAGTGGCGCCGTCTGTGGGAACAGCAGAGAAGTGCCGGATTTAAATCTCATTCATCATGTCAATCTCAAAGTTTGAAGCAGAGAAATTCAACGGGAAGAATGACTATGGCCTCTGGAAACTGAAGATAAAGGCATGTTGATTCAACAAGGGCTGGGAGCTGCACTCAAAGGGGAAAAGGGTTTTCCTGCATCCACCACACCAGATCAGAGACTGGAGATCTAGGAGAAGGCTCATAGTTTGGTAATTCTTTGCCTCTCTGACAAAGTATTGCGTGAAGTTTCAAAAGAAACCAGTGTAGAAGGGGTGATTGACAGACTTGATAAAATTTATCTCATCAAGTCCATGGCAAATAGGTTATACTTGAAATGGAAATTATTTTCTTTCAAGTTTATGGCAGAAAAAGGTGTGGAGGACCAATTGGATGAGTTTAACAAAACTCTGGATGACCTTGAAGCCATAGAAGTAAAAATGGAGGATGAAGACAAGGCAGTGTTACTCCTAAATTCTTTACCTCAGTCATTTGATCATCTTAGGGATGCTATGCTCTATGGGAGAGATTCAAGAACTACTTTGGCAGAAGTTCAATCAGCATTGAAAGGGAAAGAGTTACAGAAGATGAAGCAAAATAAGCAAGAAAGTATTTCTGAGGGACTTAACATAAAGAAAGGCAGATTCAATAATCAGAAGCAGTTTCAATCTGGAGACAGTTTCAAGAAGACTCCAAACTCAAAACCAAAGTTTACTGATCAAAAGGAGTCAAGAAAATGTTTCTTCTGTAAGAAACCAGGTCATCTAAAGAAAAACTATTTTGAGTGGAAGAAGAAACAAAACCAGAAGAGTACTTCAACCACACATGCTGCAGAAATTGCAAAGGCTTCAAATGATGATCCTCAGGTACTGAATATTGCTGATTCTAAATCTATGAATGAATGGATATTAGATTCAGGTTGTAGTTTCCATATGACACCACATTTAGATTGGTTTGAAAACTTCAAAGAACAAAATGCTGGAACTGTGTTGCTGGGAAATGATCAAGTGTGCTGTGTAAAAGGAATAGGTGATTTGAAATTAAGGACACATGAAAATAAGATAGTTGTTTTAACAGATGTGAGATATATACCTCAATTAAAGAGAAATTTAATAAGTCTTGGAACCTTGGAGAAGAAGGGTTGTTGGTTTAAGTCAGAAAATGGTTTTCTGGATATTATCAAGAATCAAGCTATAGTATTAAGGGGTGTAAGAAGAGCAAGCCTTTACTATTTGCTAGGAACAGTTGTTCTTGGAGAAGCTGATGTCATTGAGAAGGATAGCCTAGATCTATGGCATGCAAGATTAGGACATGTCAATGAATCTGGGTTGAGATAGTTGTCAAAACAGCAGCTCATCAGCTTGAAGGATGAGAACCAGAAAAGGTTATGTGAAGATTGTGTTCTCAGCAAAAGTAAGAAATTACCATATCCTGAAGGTAAAAAGTGTTCAAATGCTCCTCTTGAATATATTCATGCTGATCTCTGGGGCCCCTCAAGAACACAAACTTTGGGAGGAGGAAGATATTTTCTAAGTATCATGGATGATTTCTCCAGAAAATTGTAGGTATATGTCTTAAAACAAAAATCAGAAGCTCTAGACAGATTCAAAATCCGGTGCAAGCAGGTGGAAAATGAAAGAGATTCAACTGTCAAGTGCTTAAGGATAGATAATGGTCTTGAATTTGTGTATGAGGAATTCAATACTTTCTGCAATAGTAAAGGAATTAAAAGACACAGAACTGTGCCATCAAATCCTCAACAAAATGGTGTCATTGAAAGGATGAACAGAACTATATTGGAAAAAGTCAGAAGTATGTTATCCAGTTCAGGGTTAGACAAAAGATTCTGGGGAGAAGCAACATCCGCTGCTGCATACTTGATTAACAGATGTCCATCCGCTGCCATTGAAAACCTTACTCCTGAGGAAAAATGGTCAGGAAAGTCCCCTAAATACAGTCATTTGAGGATATTTGGATGTAGAGCTTATGCTCACTTGAAACAAGACAAATTGGAAGCTAGAGCTGTAAAATGCTTAATGCTTGGATATCCTGATGGAACAAAAGGGTACAGAATCTGGAGTACTGAGCCTGGGGCAGGAAAAATTATCATCAGCAGGGATGTGGTGTTCTCAGAAGAAGACATGCCATTGAAAGAAAGTCAGAAGCTCAGGATTCAAACTGATGATACAAATAAGAGATTATCAGTTAAGGTGGAGTCAGGAATTGAGGAAGATGATGATCTTGAAGGAGATTCTGTTTCAGAATATCATGATCAGCAGGATCTACAGGACTATCAACTTGTGAGAGACAGGGAAAGAAGAGTTCCAAAACCCTCTACAAGATATGCTGATGAATATCTTACAGCATATGCCTTTGTCACTGCAGAAGATATTGAAGGTTTTGAACCTAGAACTTATAAGGAAGCCATTGAAAGTAATGAAAGGGTTATATGGATGCTTGCAATGAGAGAAGAGCTTGACTCTTTGGAGAAGAATCAAACATGTATTCTGGTGGAAAGACCAAGGAATCAGAGGTTGGTCAGTTGCAAGTGGATCTTCAAGAAGAAAATTGAAGTAGCTCAGACAGAAACTGTTAGGTTCAAAGCTAGGTTGGTTGCCAGGGGATTCACTCAGAAAGAAGGCATTGATTTCAATGAGATTTTCTCTCCTGTGGTTAAACATTCCTCAATAAGGATTCTATTGGCTATTGTCACTCAATATGATCTGGAGTTGGAACAGCTAGATGTGAAGACAGCTTTTCTGCATGGTGATTTAAATGAGAAGATTTATATGGCACAACCAGAAGGTTTTATTGTTCCAGGGACTGAAACTAAAGTATGTCTGTTGCAGAAGTGTTTATATGGTCTTAAACAGAGTCCTAGACAGTGGTACTTGAAGTTTAACAGTCATATGAAGAATATTGGTTTTCAAAGATCAAAATATGACAGTTGTGTATATCTGAAGTTCAAAGGTAAGGAAGTTATGGTATTTCTGCTACTGTATGTAGATGATATGCTGGTAGCTAGCAGAAGTAAAGAAGAAATCAAGAGTCTCAAGAGAGAACTTCAAGCTGCATTTGACATGAAGGTGCTGGGGAATGCAAGAAGAATACTGGGAATGGACATTATGAGGAACAGAGCTGTTGGAGTATTATGGTTAAACCAACAAAGTTATATCCTAAAGGTGTTATCCAGATTCAACATGCAAGATTCAAAACCTGTGTCAGTACCACTAGGACAACATTTCAAGCTAAGTGAAATGCAGAAACCACAGACAAGAGAAGAGGAAACTGAGATGAAGAAGATTCCATATGCAAATACTGTAGGAAGTGTTATGTATACTATGATCTGTACAAGTCCTGATGTAGCTCATGCTATATCAGTAGTAAATAGATACATGGCTGATCCAGGTGGAGCACACTGGAATGCTTTGAAATGGTTACTCAGATACTTGAAAGGAACCAGTGGTTTTGGGATATTATTCAAAAGGAATGACAGAAGTAATGTGGATATGTTATGTGGATATTGTGATTCTGATTTTTCTGCTAACTTGGATTCTAGAAAGTTTCAATCAGGATATGTTTTTACTTTATTTGGTGCTACTGTAAGCTGGAAATTCATGTTACAACCAGTGGTTGCTTTATCAACCACATAAGCTGAATTTATGGCCATCACAGAAGCAATCAAGGAAGCTTGTTGGTTGAGGGGAATTCTGGAGGAATTTGGTCTAAGTTAGAAATCTGTAAAGGTGTTTAGTGATTCACAAAGTGCTTTGCACTTATCCAAACATCAAATGTTTCATGATCGCAGTAAACACATAGATGTGAAGTTCCATTTTGTTAGGGACATCACTGAAAAGGGAATGGTGGTGTTAGTAAAAATAAGGTCTGAGGAAAATCCATTAGATATGCTTACAAAGGCTTTAACTGCAGAGAAATTCTATCTTTGTCTGTAGTTGGTGCAGGTGGCTAACATGAAGTGATTTGGCTCCAAGGTAGGAGCAGTTTGGTGAAAACAGAAGCAGGCATTATTTTTGGATTGAAGTATGAATCTTGGTTTCTATGACATTTTTGACAAGGTGGAGAATGTGGAAAGTAAGTGTCAAAAACGTTGCACTGAATTGAGCTTAGAAGCTGCTGGAAAGACTGAGAAGAAAGAGAAGTTACAAGCTGGGAAAGCAGTTAAAACAACTTCTGGAAAAGCAAGGAAGGAAAAAACAGTTTTTCTGTTTAAGATGAAAGACAACGGTTTGTAACAGAATAACTGTCATCAAACCGTTGTCGTTTTAGCATTCCAGGCAGTTTTTGCAGTTTTTGGATTTCTTGATCTGTTATCAGTTTCAGCAGCGGTTTTTCTTCAAATTCTCACTCTGTTGATACACATATATGTTAGGAGTTAGACTACACTCGTTGTAACACAAGATAAAAGCTAAGAGAGAGGAATTGGAGAGCTTGAGAGGGAAATAAAGTTCAAGTTTGTGAACTTTATTCTTGAGTGATTCCTTGTACTTCTTTGATCTATATTAGTGATTGATCTTCTGGTTTTGCCCGTGGACGTAGGCATTTTATGCTGAACCACGTAAACATTGTGTGTTCTTGATTTAATTTTTGTTTAAGCTCATAATCTTAGATTGATTTGTTGAGTGTTTGATAATTGCTTGAGAGGTGTTTGAGTTGAGTGTTTAAATCAAGTTTTCCAACAACCATTTTAAGGCTCTTAGTAATTTCGGGTTTTATTACAAAGGACTCAAGATAATGAAAGGCACGAACATGAATAATATATTTTAAACAACTGAAACGACATGCACGAAGTGAATATACACGAGACAGTAAAATAAAATGACTGGCACGAAGAAAATTAACTGGCACGAAACTGTCGGAAGGCACTAAAACACATGGCACGATAGCTCTAAAGCCAACAGTGCTTGGCAGAGTAACAGTTTTGTACAGAAGGGCATTTTCGTCCAAAGACTAGTCAAAGTGCTAGAATTAATATATTTTTACAAACTTGACAAAATTAATATGTTTCTTACAAAAAGTGCTAGTTTTGGGAGTTTTCACGTAAAGATTTATCCCTAAATTTAAGATAAGATAAATACATTAATATAGAGTGAGTTTTGTGTGTGACGGTCTCACGTGTGACGAAAAAAGTGATATTTTTGCTACAGTGATATTTTTACAGATAAAAATGATATTTTTGCTATAAAAAGTGATATCTTTTTTTTGTTCAAAAAAAGTAATATTTTTACAGATAAACGTAATACTTTTACTACAAAAAATAATTTTTTTTTTCAACATATCGTGTGACTATCATAAAAGTTTTTGCCATTAATATATGGCTACATGAATGAAGTACTCGAACTGTTTTTAACATTACACAAACGTGTGCCAGGAGAACAAGTTTACATAAGATAGAAAATCATTACTAAATTGGACTGATAATCAAATATTTAGAATTTATTTATTCGTAAATAATGAGGACTTTTCAATTTAACCATACAGGTAGGACTTTTCAATTAAGCTAAATATCTTGGGCGTATGTACACCACTCATCCATTGAATTTGGTTCTGTCGAAAGTCATACAACATTATCGGGAAACGGAGTCGAAAACTTAGACTTATTAAGAATGTGTGGAATTTCTTTTTACCCACGGGCTGGCAGAGATGGAAAATCGATCCGGTCTAATGGGCTAGTCCAGTCGATTCGATATTTTAAATGAATTGAGCTATATAATTTTAATTCGAAGTACTATTTGATCCGTCAAATCCGATTTGATCTGCCGAAAGTCCGACGGACTGCGGCTAACTCGATAATCTTAATTTATTATAATTGGATAGATTGAATCGGATTAATTAATTTTGGACTCGATAAAAATTTAACTCGGTCCGACCCAACTCGAAACATAGCGTTGGCTCGACGGATTAGTCCCGACCGTAACATGAATAATTTATCATTGATTTGATAGGTAAATAACAACTGATCAAATACACTATTAAATGAATGATAGATTGTCCTAATTAAGTATTACCCCATCGAATAGGTAAGAATAAGCTAATGTAGACCGACTGGTTAAAAAAGAATAGAATGTCGCACAAGTTAAAATTCATCTAAGGGAAATCTTTTTGGGGAACACTCATGCCAAAAGAAAAGGGAAAAAAAAGAGCAAGTAATGTATAAAAAAATTAAAAATATTCTTATACCACTAAATTGGTATAAAAAAGTAATGGAGCTTTTATTTTCTTTTTCTATTTTTGTTTCAAGTTCTAGTATTCATCATCTCTATATATGTAAAAAAACCACGCGAAAATCTATACAAATAAATGTCATAAAAACAAATTGATATATTTTTTTATAAGTGGATGGAAATTGTGGAAAGAATAATAAAACCCACCGTCTAAATTCGATTATTCCAAAACATACATCGATGAAAGATACAAATTAGAAATAAAATCCAGTTGTTCTATTTCACATTAAAAAAAAAAAAAAAACATACAGTAAAACCTCTATAAATTAATACTCTATAAATTAATAAACTCTCTAAAACAATAATTTTCTCCGTTCCCAACTCGGGCCAGTTAAAAAATCGACCAATTTTGATAAGTTAATAAGATAATAATTTTTTAAAAAAAAACCTCTATATAAATTATTGGTCTCATTGATATCATAAATTAATAATTTCTTCACTATGACAATTTATAAAATAAGAATCTATAGTTGATTGCTTATTGGTAAAACTCAAATCTATTTGGAGCTCATCTCTAATTTTTTTTTTATCCCGTCTAATAATTTTGGTGTTGTATTCTCAAATTACAACAAAAATTTGTGAAGCGTTCTTGATGCTATTAGTGCTTCCTTCCTCGTAACTGGTTCCAACGGTACTGTATTATCCTTGTCGTTATTCTCCACATTACTGTCGATGCCAAATCTTTTTGAGTGCATGTGGGGTGATCTCTTTTAAACTCACACAATGCTTTACAAATTTTATCGTCATTGTTGCTTTTGGGACACCTTTTAGATGGGAAGTCATTGTCTTGTATAATTTTTATAAATTTGTATTCCATTTATAAAGAGTTTCCTTTTATAATGGATATGATACATCTATTAATATTAAATGCATTCACTTAGTTATTTACTAGTGATTCTACATTGAACACATTTAGCTCTTTTATGTTATTGTACATGAACACATGGTTGCAAGTAAATCACATTCACTTTACAAAGTTATAATATTATGTATTTGATTATTATGATGAATATATTTATTACATTAGTTCATTGAATATATAATAATTAGATGCATTCACCTTTATGAAAATAAAATTTGTTCAATGTACAGAAAAAACTCTTTAAATTAATAAATTATTAATTTATAGATAAATTAATATCTCTCTAAAATAATAAATTATTCCGATCCCAACATTATTAATTTAAGATGTTTTACTGTACTTAATTAATAAAATAATGAAAACATTTATTTATACTAGCACTAATTTTTATCTTAACTATATGCAATGCGATATAATGGACGTATTCATGAAAACATATCATTGTTTATACTGAAACGTATTAATAGTTCTCAAGAAAAGTATTACCATTCAACATGATACATTTCTTCAGAATAAATAATATATTTCAGTATAAACACTGCAACATGATACATTTCTTCAGAATAAATAATTATCTTTTAGTATAAACACTAATACATTTTCAGCATAATACATTTATTCATAATAAGTAACATCTTTCAGCATAAACACTAATACATATGCAGCATAATATCTTTCTTCACATTAAGTAATCTTTCAGATAAGTACTACTCCCTCCCTCCCACTTGAAGTTGCACACTTTCTTTTTCGATACGTCCCACAACAATTTGCACACCCTTAAATAGGAAATTTATCTCACAATCTCCACCCCCAAAATCTCCACCTTCCAAATCTCCACTCGCAATCTCCACCTTTGAAAAATCAACAATAAACCAAAAAAACAAATTTTTTTCTTAAATGTGTGCACACTAGAGATGGCAAAATCAGGGCCGATCCGACGGGCCCAATAGACCCGATATTTTCGATGGGCCGGGCCATAGAAATATAAGCCCAAAGTACTATTTGGCCAGACCGGGCTGGCCCGACTAATTTTAGGCCCGAAGAAATCTTGGGCCGACCCCGAAATATAGTGTTGGCCCGACGGACCCGGCCCGAAGTCCGCCCGAATTACCACCTCTAGTGCACAATTAGGTGTACAACTTCATGTACAACGGAAGTAATATTACGTTTGCATGAAAAACTACACACAATCCAAAATACAATTGGTGTACAAGAGAACTATTGATTTACCAAATTCTCATGAACATCAGGTGCACGAATTTTAGATTCGTACATTTCGATTGCGGACGTACCGTGGATTGTGTGAAGTATTTTCATGTAAAGATATCATTGTTAATACTGAACGATATTACGTTGTAGTATGATTACTTTTTTTTACAAGTAATACATTTCAGAATGAACACTAATACATTTTATAAAAAATCACTCACAATTTAGCGAATCTGATCATAGCCTAAATTGCATAATTTCAGGATCAAATGTACAAGAGAACTATCCATTAATTTATGAAATAAAATTTGAATTTGAGAGAGAGAACGTGTAAAATTGTGGATTCAATACGAAGTCAAGTAATTGAATGTTATCAAAATATTTATTCAAGTATAGATTAAGTATTTTCCATTATATCCAAATAGATTACCACGTTCCGATTTTCATAGATATATTAAGGAGAATGTACATTTTTCCTCCTTTGAATTTTTGTTTCATCAAAGTCAGAAATAAACACGATCGAAGGCATGTGCAAATGAGTGTTTTTTTCTTTGTGGCCCATTTTGTGATCCCAAATAGGCGACTAATTTTGATTTAGAGGAGTTTTTATTAAACTTGAAAAACACTAAAATGTGTTTGGTAAAATAAAATATTAAATAATTTATAAAAAAATAAATAAGTTATTAAAGTTCATAAGTTCAATAATATATAAGTATCTCTAATCTGTCATTTTCTCAAAATTTTATAAATCACATTAAAATTACACACCACACACGCTGCATGTATACACACTTTACATAAATTACGCACACTTTCTTCCAAGTACGAAGGGAGAGGGGTGCAAGCGAATGCTTGGCCCCCCTAAAATATTATTAATTTTCATAGATATATTTATAATTTTATAAATATTTAATATTAAAAAATTACCTATTTTAAAAATATATAG
Organism: Ajuga chamaepitys; assembly: GCA_958295605.1. NCBI lineage: Eukaryota > Viridiplantae > Streptophyta > Magnoliopsida > Lamiales > Lamiaceae > Ajuga > Ajuga chamaepitys. Next base: position 7,560,771 of record OY282507.1, on the reverse strand, counting down.
CTAGTATGATTTTGATTGATATTTATAGCTATTTGTATTAACTTATTTGATGTTTAGCTAATTTAGTGTGTATATGTAACTTATATAATTATTAAATACACAATATACACAATTCATGCACACTATACATATTAATTCACACGCTTCACATACGCTACACACAGTTCTATATAATCATCACACACTCTACAATAACTTCAGACACTAATTAAAATGTGAATGTAATGCTGGATATCAAATTCTTCCTCCCAAATTTATAACTAAATTTCTTATTCAAGTATAAGTTTGTAAGTTCCATTATCCAAGCACTATATATTTTATAAACTTTTAAGATGTAATATCCTATATATTGTTTAAACAACTTATATTATATTTTAAGAACATACGAACAACTTATAATATATTTTAACTTATAAGAGCTTTGAAATAAATTTTGCCATAATCCATCAAAATCCACCAAATTTATAGGATTCATCATGCATCTATCCACACTTTTTAAATGGATAGCGCATTATATCATATAATTTTATTTCAATAGGAGATCCAATAATTGGTGTTTCAAATGTGATCTAATATTTTTTTTAGGGTTTTGGCTTCAAACAATATTTTATAAGGTTTTATAAAACTTATAAACCTTTAAACAACGCTTACTATAAGACCATCTCTTTTCTTATCTTCTTACGAGTCTTGGTATTCCCTTCATAATATTTTTTTATCAATGAGCAAGAATCTTAGAAAAATGAAATGTCAAAACTTACAAGATTTCTGATCCAATCAAATAAATCATGCGAATTAACAGAGGAGAAAAAAAAATCCGTTAAATAACGTGCTACATCATTACAAGAACGAGACATATGCTGAATGTTAACGAAATTATCCCTGTTAAGCACCCTTCATAACTTGAACACTCTGTTTTTCCTGTTTTACATTTAATAGTCTAGGTACTTATCCCCTAATTTAAAAGTCTGGCTATTTTGTCCTCGTGAAGGAAAAAATGGTCCAAGTATTTTGCATGGCTCCCTTCATTAATGTTACTCCCTCCGTCCCGACTTAATTTGCACACATATTTCGACTCGTATATTAAGAAAAAATTATTTTTTATTTTTTAGTTGACTTTTCCAAAGGTGGAGATTTTAAGGATGAAGATCGGAAAATTTCTTTCCATTTTGGGACGTGCGAAATAAGATGAGACAGCCGGAAAAAAAAAGTGTGCAAATTAAGAAGGGATGGAGGGAGTACCTAATAAAATACATAAATTCCAAAACATCATCATTCATTGAGTCAACAACTTGCATAACATTCTAAAAATTTAAAAATCATATTCAGTCACAATATTTAAACCCGTATTTAATTACCTCTCAAACACATATATTTGATCATAACAAATATAACTTCGTAGAGAAAAAATGAAAATGAAATCAAACGTCCCCACAAGTATTTATTATGAGTCGCTTGTAATCTACTGTAATTAAATAATTAATTTTGTCCCTAAAAGAGAAAAATATAATTCATGACTTCATGTTTTTTATAACAATTATTGTCTCTAATAATATACTTATGTATTCCCCCGTCTCAATCTAATTGTTCAACCTTGGTCAGACACGAAGACTAAGAAAAAGCAGATTTTGTGGAATCTTTGATTTCTTCAAAGGTGGAGATTAAAAGTAGAGAATTTGAGGGTGGAGATTGTGAGAGAATTTGTCATTTATGGGCTTGGACAATTAGCTTGGGACAAACAAATATGGCCAGTTGAACAATTAAGCCGGGACGGAGGGAGTAATTATTTGCCGCACAAAACACAGTACAAATGATTTACGATAATTTTAGACTAATTTAGAGAGAACTAGGTGTTTGTAAGCAACATTCATCGTCTCAAATTGTTATTTGTGGTGAAGTTATTGAGACGACTAATTAATGACTCAGGTTGGCTTTAATTATGTAGTTCTGACAAATATAAAGCAACAATCTGAATTGTCCAAGATTAGACAAAGAATTTTGTGTTCAAGTTAAGACAGTTTTGTCAACTTATACATGTTTATCATAGTTATTTAAAGAGGTGTTTGTGCAACATTAATGATCACAAAAGAATGGGAAATAACAAAATCTGGTTGTGTGCTCTAAGCATTATTTTGGGACTTAGCAGCATCTCTGGTGCCACAAAAGTTGATACGTTTAATAAGCAGAAGCTGAGTTGGAGCCTAAAAGCTGCAGCAGAAGCAGAAGCTGTTGCATCAATATCTTGTTCTGGGCATGGAAGGGTTTTTCTGGATGGATTGGTTGACGATGGTGATGATAAGCCTGTTTGTGAGTGCAATACATGCTATGGCGGCCCTCATTGCTCTCACTTCATCCCTGATTGTGCTGCCGACGCTGACAGGTCTCTTTCAAAACAAACCCCCCCCCCTCCCCACCCCAAATGAAACTTACGGGTCGATCTCATAAATAGTAATTTAATTTTTACTTATTCAATTGTTCGAATTTGATTATTTTCTGGTCAAAATTTAATTTTACTAGATAATGGCACGTAGACATGCTATTCCGATAAATATTTTAAATGATTTTTTTTTTTTTTTTTTCTGACATTGTAAATGACGTTAACGTGCTATTCTAATAAACAAACCGAAACCAAATAAATACCAAATTACTCGTGGGAAAGTCATTTTGTCCAAAAATGGTGAATTTCAAATTTGACGCGGTCATTTATCCAACGAGAATTTTAAATTCCAATTTAAAAGAGGATCAAATCAAGCAATTAAAAAGATATACGACTAATTTTAAAATTGCCTATAAATTAGGTGATCAATTTTACAATTCTTCCAAATAATAAGGCTAAGGAGGTCCAATAGCTAATAGGTGGTAAGATTAGAAAGGAGTGAACGTTATGTGCGGCACCTTTTCCTTGAGCTTATCAGCCATCAGAAAGTTTTCCTCTTTAGGGGTTCATCAATGTTTCTTGCATCATCCACCACCAGAGACGCCTCCTCTTTGATTTGTAGGGACTAGAGATGACAAAATTGGTTCAACCAATATGAGGGCTAGTTCGCCCCATTATTTTAAATAGCTTGAGCTATAGAAATCATCGCTTAAAGTATCATCGGACGTAACAACCCTAACCAATAGACAAAAAACCTGACGAATTGTAAACTAATCCTAGAGTCATAGTACATTTTAGAAGGATGGATCGAACTTTATTCACTAGCTTGATGAAATTTTAGACCGACCCGATATATGAAGGTGTTTTGAAAAACTGGGTCGAAATGGACCGTCCGAATTGTCACCTCTACCGGATACTAGGACTCCCTTTATACCCTTCCTTGTTCCTAACTTCTTAATTATCAACTTGTAAATGCAGTGGGGACCCACTATTCTTGGAACCGTTTTGGATGCAAAATGCAGAAAGCAGTGCAATTATTATATCGGGATGGCATAGAATGAGCTATGCATTTCCAGACCAATCTTACATCTCAAGGAAGCTTGAAGATCATATCCGCAGACTCCACTCGGTAGCCAAGAACGCGGTGACTCAGGGAAAATACATAGTGTATGGAGCTGGGTCAACTCAGCTCCTTTCAGCGGCTGTCTTTGCCCTTTCCATCAATCTTTCTTCACCAGCAAGGGTTGTGGCTCAACCCCCTTTCTACCCGGTATATATAATCATCAAAATTATATAATTGCATTCATAATTGATAATCTTATCGTTAATTTGTTTATTATCTTAGGTAGAATAAATAATCTTTAGATAGGATTTGAGTGGGCAATAATTATAGGTGCCCAAAAGGCCTCGAAACAACACCGTGTTAAACTTAAACATGGTTTCGGTTACGGGTGCAAACCCGCGGTTTGATCCTAACTATTTACGGTTTCGATTTTGAACAAAAATGGGTGGTTCAAGACGTTTGAACACTTCCCAAGGTAGCTAGTCTTCGAAGTCATATGACTTGTATGAATATATATAAAAAAAAGGAGGGAAAAGGAGGGGGGATATATGCCTCATGAGGCTAGCCCAAACACCAATCAGTCATCTATTTTAAATAATATTAATTACATCTCATATTTTAATTTATCAATACATAATATCAATGACAATTCAGACATTTTTACGAGTCCATCTATAAATAAATTTAGGTGTTAGTTTCACAGGGATAATTTTTTCAAATTATAAATATATAAAATAATAGCATAATACAATTACAAACAAAAACGGGGTATTTTAAATAAAATTGAAATGCATTATACAATATACTATAAACATATAATCTCATTTGACGTTAATTAAATCGCATAAAATTCACTTGGATTAGGTTGGATTAAGGGTGGCAAATATTGGCACGATACGAACTCGCACGATAATTTCGAGTTTGGATCGATAACTATTGGGTTATGGTCATTATCAGGTTAACCCCTTAAGACACGATAAAATTCGGGTCATATTGAGTCCGATAAAATCCGATAATAACCCAATAACTTTATTTATCATTATTATTATCACAAAAACTTACATACAATAGATGCATGGATCCCCTTATATATAACGGGTCGGACTAGGTGATACTTTTGGCTAAATCAGTGATACTTTTGACCAAAAGGCACAAGACCTGAGCCAAATTGCAAAATTGGAAAGCGTTCGTGTATGATGCAGAAGTATAACTTATTTTGTCAAAAGTATAATTGATTTGGCCAAAAGTATCACTGACACAAGTATCACTGATTTGGCAAAAAGTATCGCTTTTTGGGCCAAAAGTATCACTGATTTGCTCAAAAATATCACTGATTTGCCCACCCGACCCGTTGTGCATAAAGAGATCCATGCATCTGTTGTATACTCCCTCCGTTTTTTTAGATGTTCATTTAGACTTGGATAAACAAATTAAGGAATAGGGGAAATAGACAAATAAGTCCTTGCTAGGTTAAATTAAATATGGTAAATTAGATAATGGGAGATTTTGTAGGCATATTAAAAGGGGGTAGTATTGGAAAATTTGTGTAAAAAAAGCTACAAGAACATCTAAAAAAAAAAAAAAAACACAAAAGCTAAATGAACATCTAAAAAAAACGGAGGGAGTACAAGTCTTACTCTATTATTATTACTTATTAGTAAAACTTTATTTGAAAATGTTAGGGTTGATTGATCTAGTCGAAAAAATTTATTTGAAGAGAACTTTGGAAACATGGGGCCTAACTGCCTAGAGGGTAAATATTGATTAGAGAATTAGAAAAAAATTATTTAATAACTATGTATAATGTTTTCGACCTCTTCTTCTTCTTCTTGCTTTGTTAATCTATTATGTAAATGAAGATTAGCTATAGAATACATATGCTATTATTTTGTATTTTTTATAAAAATGAATAACAGAAATATGTTTAGTGAGCGTGAACAAAATAATGACATGAATATATATGCAAGTATCGATGTGCTTATCGGGTCGGGTCGGATTATCGAGTTTTTATTGGTTCGTGTTCGGATTAAGATTTTCAACCCAATAAACCTAATAGCCGGGTTCGGGTTAGCCTTAACGGTTTGGGCTTATCGGGCTGGCCCGATAACTACCCAACCCACACGATTTGCCAGCATAGGTTGGATATCAAACTTAAGAATATTTGATTTTATTTTTCTAAAATAAGTTATTGATATTTTTTTTGTATTAATCAATTTATTGTTGCTTGAGAAAGTAAATATTAGGATGCTGAAAATTTTATTGGACAAACTGAATAAAATATGTTCTATTAGTATGGTATGAGTATGTTGGGCCTTTGGGGGTTTCTTAGTGGGCGGGCACGCCAAGCCCAAATGGGTCGAAACAGGTCTTTTAAGTCCTAAACTATTTTGATGGGCAATAAGTACAAAACCACTTTTTTTTTTTAATAAGAACATTTTTTTAAAAACTTTGGTGTCAATGAAACTAATAATCTCATGCTCAAAACTAAATTGTTTATAATTTCTAACTCTGTCACTATACAGGTTTATAAAGCGCAGACAGATTACTTCGAAACAGCCCAATTTCGATTCGATGAAACATCATTATTGAAGAATAGTAGTGATGATGTTACGAATATAATAGAGTTTGTAGCATCACCAAATAATCCAGATGGGAATTTGAGAAGAAATTATTTTGAGGGCAAGAATATATATGATCATGCTTATTATTGGCCTCATTATTCAGCAATTCCAGCCCCAGCTGATGAAGATTTAATGATTTTTACAATTTCTAAACTCACAGGTCATGCTTGAAGTAGATTTGGGTAAATACTTCTTCTTCTTTTTTCTTTGTCTTTTTTAAATGATTTTAGCAGATTATTTGCTGGGGGTTGGGGGTTGAACAATTAATGTTAGACCCTAAAATGACATTTTCATTTTGAGTATTTTTTTGTGATGGGAAAGGAATTTTTTTAAGGCGAAACATTTAAATAAGATCGTACTACATAATTTTTTTATAAGACGTGAGTTGCTTTTATCATGAAAACACTTTCATCATTTCTATTTAAAAAATTCATTTTTGCAAGAGTTTTTGTTCCAAATGTTAATGTCTTATTTTTGAGTCAGTTTTATGTGTGACGGTCTCATGTGTGACAGAATACATGTTCACAGGAAAAAAATGATACTTTTACAGATAAAAGTGATACTTTTGATACAATAATACTTTTACAGATAAAAGTAATACTTTTGCTACAAAAAGTGATACTTGTTTTGTTCAAAAAAGTGATACGTTTGCTTAAAAAAGTGATTTTTTTTCCCGTCGCATGGTGTGACGGTCTCACACAAGTTTTTGTCCTTGTTTTTTAGTTCAAGTAAAAAAAAAATATTTCCATGATTAACTTACATATAATTGAATAAGGCAAATCAAAATTTTAAATAATTTGTGTAAGTACAAAATGATGATTTTTAAGGGTCATACCATCAAACTAGCAATGAATAAAAAGTTGTATATTTCCAAACATGACTCTCATTATGAGACGGGGGAAAATTACTTTTAGTATTGTTTCTTTGATTGTTACCCCCTCCGTCCCATAAAAAAAAATCATGTTTTAAAATAAATTGTTGTCTCAAAATAAGAGTTTTGTTTCAAATGGGAATGTCTCGTTTTCTTAGTCCAAGTGAAAAACTTATATTTTTTATTTATATATGATTGAATATGTAAAAAAAACTCGTTAAAATGAGAATTGATGGTTTTTGGAGAGTTGTAGCTTCATTGAATTGACCAGAAATAAAAAGTTGTAACATGTTCAACATAACTCTTTTTATGGGACGGACGGAGTTACTTTATAGAAAAGCAACAATTTTCGGAAAGATAATATTTTCATGTGGTGAAGCCACTATTGTGTTTTTTTTTTTTTTTTTCTATCAATCATCCTAATCATGAACACACGATTCATGATTTGTGTTCACGATTGTATAGTTTTACGATCCTCTATGTATGTATGTTCACAATTCACGATCATTGGCTGACATCATTTAATGGTACTTTAGAGGGTGTTTGGCTAACTTATCTAAAAACTCTTATAAGCTCTGACATCTTATAAGATGTTTTTAAAGTTTATAAGTTGTATGGTCTTATTTTAAAATAAACAATAGAAGTGTTTGGATCAAGTAACTTATAAGATCTCAACATCTTATAAAATATTAATGTGTTTGCTAAAGAAGACATTTTTGTAATTATAATGACAAAAAAAGTGGTATTTAAAAAGAACTTATGACAAAAAGTGGGGGAACAATACTTTTTTTAAAAGAACTTATAAGCTCTTGAGGAGTTTAATTATACATCTTATAAGCTCCTTTTAAAAAAATTGTCAAACAAATTTTGAGATTTCATAAGCTCTTAAACATTTTATAAGATGTTTTAAAAATCTTATAAGCGCTGCCAAACATCCTCTTAGTCGATTGGGTGTACGTCCAATTTTTGACTTAGTATTTGTAAGAAGCCCATCTTCGCTAGTTTAGGCGTAATAAGTGATTAAGTTTATTATTTTCTTGTAAAGGCTCATGAACCTATTTTCCTACTTAGAAGGAAAAGCACGGTTGGAAAGTTTTATGGACTACAATTATTGTTAAATCTACTGATTACTATAAATACCCCTCATTTGATTCATAAATTTCTATGTGAGATAATAAAATACATTTTTTCTTACGTTGGACAGATGGGCTATAGTGAAGGACAAGACAACCTACGGAAACATGGTAACCTACATGAGAATAGCAACACTTGGAACTTCAAGAGATACTCAACTCAGAGCCCTACAACTTTTGAAAACACTTCTAAATGGAAATGGCAAACAAATATTTGATTTTGGTTACAATACTATGAGACAACGTTGGGACAAGCTAAGAAAAATCATATCATCTTCAAACCGATTTTCCATCCAAAATATTCCACCTCAGTTCTGCAGTTACTTTAAAAAAGTCAGAGGTCCATCTCCAGGTGATCCTCTCTGTCTCTGTCTCTCTCTCTCTCCTGATTTTAATTTGAGATGTTTTGAATGTATTGTGCGGATCTATCTATGGCAAATATTGGGTTTTACTCCAGAACAAACTTTATAGAACTTATTTTATTTTCAATAGTATGATTTTTGTTTTCTTTTTTAGTTGTTATATGCTCCAACATTTTTTTAACCACGTCTTATACCCCATTTAATTTTAGGCATGATTGGAAAAAAATAGCAATAACTTTGTGTGGATTCTCAATTATGACATGAATTTCAGAATGTAACAAATAAATCTATCAACTTTCTTTTGTTTTCTCAGTTACGAAATTGACCATAATTTTGACATCTAATTATGTCGCTAATACCATCATAAAATTGTCTTGATGAGACCTTCTTATATTAAGTAACCTATTTACAATTTTCCGTCCTTTCCATCATGAATAAAGAGTGCAAGTCACGTAACTTCAACTCTCAATTCACCACAATTGTAGCAAAGGATGAAAACATAAAAACATATGACGGTTTTCTCAAGTATCTAATTATGTCAATAATTATGCAATTAGATGGTAAAATATGTGGTTTTATAAAAAACTTAGTTGGATTTAAAATTCATGTTATGATTGAAAATTCACCAAAAAGTTGGTGAATATTTGGTATACCTAGAGATGAGAAAATGGGCTATGTCCGATGGGTCGGCTTAACCCGCCTGACATTTGAGGCGGGTTGGGCCACACAAATGTTGACCCAAAGTATAATTGAGTCCAACAGATCCAATTCGATGGGCCAATAGCCTGATAGGTTCGACGAGCGATGGACCAACCCGACAAATCATAGTATGTTAAAGACTAAAGTCATTAGGTGGATGGGTTGGTCTAGGGCTCTAATTTTTTGTCCTATAAAATTTCGAACCGACTCAACATGTGGCATTGGCCCAACGGCTCGGTCGGTTAAGGCACAACTTTATTAGACATTAGTTATTTTACTGTATTAAATTTTGATATTTTTATATACCTGAATTCTGAATTCGTCACTGATGTCGATTGCAGCATATGCATGGGTGAAATGTGAGAGAGAAGAAGATTCAAACTGCACAGAAGTTTTCCGAGCAGCTAATATTATAGGGCGTAGAGGAAGATTGTTTTATTCGGATGATAGTCACGTGCGACTCAGCCTCATTAGGAGCCAAGATGACTTCAACTCACTGATTCAAAGCTTGACTCATCTTGTTTCTATGGAAACCAATTAATGGTGCATATATACAACACGTAATATATGGAAAACATGTCTCTTTAATAAACTAGGAAATAAAGTTCATTTTTACATTATATATATTTGAGAATAACACACTCCTTGTATGTACCATTATCATTTTGGAAAATAATTAGTGGTTTACTTTTTTACAACTATATGTGTTTTCTCTTTGTCGAGTGTACACGTCGGCAGTCGGTCAAGAAGCTTTCCTGGTTAGTTATGTTGCACAATTGGAATCAAAACCGAACCTCACCAAAACAAATGCTGACACTCCAACGATTGGCTTGTATATTGCAAGACTATTTACGTGGTTCGATCAATATGATCTACATCCATGGAGACACGACCCAGAAACTGTATTATTGATCCAAGATAAAAACAAGTACAAGCTTCACACACACACTCAAGAACTCTCAAGAACTACAATGCACTCTTGTAATCTATAACTCTCAAGATGTGTCTATCTCTCAGCCTTTCACTTGGTTCTCCATCTAAACTTCTCTCTCTAAGTCTAAAATAATGAATGAGATTTGATACTCCAAAATCTAAGCATATTGAGACTTGCAGAAATTAAAAAACTGTTAATTCCAAAGACCCAAAGACAACGGTTCTATAACTATTGCAGAACTGTTGCGAAAAGTAGTTATAACTGTTTTTTAGTTGTTTCCAGTTTGCACCCAAAATTAGCTTCCAAGCCCATTTTTCCTGCTTCCAATGTTGACCAGCTCATTATACTGTGCGCGCTAAGTCATTACATATCACAACTCTCCATGACCGCACTGTCGCGATGCGGTAAAATTAATTAAACCTAGCTACCCTTCTAGCTCGTAGAAGTGGTAAGTAGGGTCGATCCCACAGGGAGCAGGAAGACTCTTAGTGTTTAAATAAATCCTAATACTAGCAACGTATATAAGTATATAAATAATGGGGGTTTGTAACTTGATATATATTAACTAAAGAACTAAAACAGAATTTAAGCAAATTAACTATGACTTGTTCTACTTATAAAATAACGAATCCCAGCCCTTAATCTTATCTCCCCCTAGTTATTACTACCCTGTGATAGATGCAATTATTAACCAATTTTATCCTTAAAACTCCTACCCCGAGGTTAACAACAAGCTCTGCTAACCTCGTTATCCCTTATGTTTAACTAACCAAAACAAGCTTTGGTTAGTCTATCCAGTTGAGTGACCTCAGAATAAGCTCTCTGGATCTCATTAACCGGACGCCTAGAGAACTAGGATAACGGGATAGACACGGTGTGGACCTCGTAAGCTCGGACCCATTCAGACCGAGCTATATACTATCCTAGCGATATCACTCGCTATTCGCTACTAAGTGGCTATAGGTTCGTAACAATTACGGATTACGATTATAACCTAGCGTTACTTATGCAATTATAATCCTAGGTGATCAATCTAGCACATAAACGCACAAGCATTGAAGGATAAACAAATAGTATAACAACGTTTCAAGGAATCAACTGATTAATAACCACTGTAAATATCACAGAATAGCAAAACTAGGGTTCGACTCGATTAAGGACTGAAATAACCTACTAGCCGCTCATGGCGGTGACAAAAGACAAATTAAACTGAAAATACATAATTGTAAAGACTTAAGGACTAGAAAACCCGAGTATTGCCGATCTTGATTGCCCGTCTCCTTCGGAATCTCTCAATCTTGCTCTCTCGTAATGTTCTCGTTCTTTATTTCTGAGCATAAGGATCCCTTTTTATAGAGAAAGTCAATTTGGGTCGATTCTGGGCTTTAAAACGGAACTCTTGTGGCCCAAGGATTAATTAACCGCCTTAATGGGCCGCGACCGCGCTTACGGGCCGCGCCCGCGCCCGCTCCTGATCCAGCACCACGCCGCGGCCGCGCAAGTATGCCTCGGCCGCGCTACTTGTCCAGAGATTTTCTGCTAATTTCTTCACTTGGACCGCGGCCGCGCCATTTTGCCGCGGTCGCGGTGCTTTGTTCTTCATTTTCCGGCGATTTTTCCATCTTTTTGACCTCCGGACTTCATTTCCTCGTTGTGCATCCGGCCGAGTACGAATACTTAGCCTTAAATCACCTGTTAGGCTCAAAATGAAAACACAAACGTCAAATAGTCCAAAGGCACTAAAACAATCCAAATACTCTCCATTCTACACGCAATCATCACAATTCATCACTCTAACAGACTTAAAGTGCATAAATAAACGCGTGTACCAAAATCCCCCAAACTTAACCCTTTGTTCGTCCCGAACAAATCTAAATCAAACAACAACCAAGACACGGGTTTTAAGGCACTTTAAGTGGCAATTACGAGTTTCAGAAAGGTTTTCCAATAAAACATAGCAACATGATGTAACCGAGCATATTTGACAGAGCAACTTCAACTACTTTCATTGCTTATAATTTTCAACAATTGATCCTCACCGGAATTGTGTATCACTCTTCTCTCAAGTGTTTAAGGTATGCAAAGTACTACACTCGCACTGACTTATATGCAACGACCACCATATGCTTGCCTATTATTTAAGTCGGACCTAGTACTCAGCACGTGTGGCAAAGAATCAAAAAGGTCTTTAATTCGGTTGTAATAAAGGCTTAGGTAAGGTAGGATAAAATTTGGATGAAAATGACTAAAATGTGGACTAACCGAGTTATTCCTACTCAGCCACCCCTCAAAACAATCACTCCCATCTCACTCTCCCAATCTCAGTACATCTCAGTGCATCACCCCAAGGGATGACTTCTTCTACCCACGTCCGCATCTTTTACAACCAAGTGCTTCTTTTTTTTTTTTTTTTTTTTTTTTTTTTTTTTTTTTTTTCATGTGGGTACCACATTTCCTGGGACTACCCGATTTTTTTTTTTTTTTAGCACTTTTCTTACTCCCATCCTCATTTCTTTTCTTGCTTTTGCATTGCTTTTGCATTGTACATATTAACAAGTCTAAGCTTTTAGCACATAGGAGGGGAACCTTCTTGAATTTTCTATCACCAATTCCCTTTTCATATCTCATTTCACTCCCCTTTTTCAGCCCATAGGAATCCCAAATATCATTCCCAACTACCTCTCCTTTCGCCTCCCTCTTAACTAGATTAGTCCAATAAGGTCAAAGGCCAATTGAAAAGATATTCGGCTTGTAATATTCGGCTAACAAGTGATAGGCTCACGGCTCAACTGGGCTAACTAAGGGAAATTACTTTTTCAAGTTCGCGGTCAAAAAGGTAATTATGTTGAGTGTCTGAAATAGGCTAATCAAGAAATGCCTAAGATCACTTTCTAAGCCACAACACACATTGACTTATTCACGACAGACATGCAAGGCAAGTTCTAGGGTCTATATGCACATAATCAATGAAAATCACACCGAAAGAATTTGTACAAGTTACTCCAAAACTGGAGGTACAAAATAGGCTCAAGTCCTCTCAAGGCAATTTTACTGATCAATGTTGCGAATTACAGCTCAATTTCATATCCATTACCCGTCATGCTCTATCATATGCTATTCAAAACAAGTTTTAACAACAATCCTCATAAACTCATTGCCAACTTATCATCACCTTAATGCGTTAATTTTATCTTTACAACACAATTCAGTTTTCTTTTCCCTTCCTAGACTCGATCTAGACTCTACCAAAATAAACACAAAAATTCATAAAGACTCCACAAAACAAAATAACGAAACAGATGACTACGGCTCACAGGCCCACATACTATCAATGGCACACAGGCCCAATCCTCAACTAATGGCTCACAGGCCCAACAAACAAAATAGAAACAAACAGCATATTAGAAACGCTGCCAAGTCGCCCCACGTCACACCCCCCTCCCCCAAACTTGGTTGAAAACCAGAGTTTGAGGGAAGAAAAAGTGGTGCGGCTTGGTACGTACTTACAGTGCTTTACTGAGGCGGCAGCGGGGGTGGATGCCCCCTTTTCCCCAAAAGGACTACATGTATTTCCACTGAGTTTCTTGCTGCCTCTGCCATTCCTGCTGTTGCTTTGACCACGTCTGCATCTGTGCCCGACGATCATCCTCCGTCTTGTGTTTTATGGTAATCCTTATTATGTAAAAATGCAAAAATATGAAAGAGAACTAATCTAATGCTGAATAAAAGAAAACGAAATAATTTAAAAAAACCGTAAACATTGGGTTGCCTCCCAACAAGCGCTGTTGTTTTACGTCGTTGGCTCGACGGCTGCATATTCCCTCAGCGTTTGCGCCAAGGTGGTTTCCACATGGGCCCAGACCAATTCAGGCACTTTACCCCATTCCGCCTTTCATCTTCCTTTTTACGATGCCGCACCAATGCGGACCAATTCAGCTTACTCCTGCACCTATTCTCACAATCATTCTCAACAAAAGGGTTAGTCGCATCAGGTGAGAAAACAGAGTTAGCATCTTCAGGATGTCCGATAGCATCATAAATATTTAACTTAACGATGTGGCCATCAAATTCCATAGTCAGAGTCCCTTTACCGACATCAATCTTTGTTTGGGCGGTGTTCAGAAACGGCCGCCCTAACAAAATTGGAGAAGATGTAGAGGAATCTCCTTGCATGTCCAAAACATAGAAGTCAGCGGGGAATACTAGGTCACCTACTTCTACTAAGACATCTTCAATTAGACCATCGGGGTATGTATTACTACGATCTGCTAACTGAATTACTATCCTAGTTTCTTTCAGTGGTCCTAGTTTTAATGCATGAAATATCGCTCTTGGCATTACATTAATGGATGCTCCTAGGTCTAGCATGGCACGTTCAATGTTTGTGCCCTCTATTCTACAAGGAATGACAAACATACCTGGGTCCTTACATTTTGGTGGCATCTTCTTTTGGAAGATTGCTGAGACGTTTTCTCCCATCAGGACCTTTTCATCCCCCTTGAGTTTACGCTTGTTGGTGCATAGCTCCTTTAGGAACTTGGCGTATCTGGGAATTTGCTTGATAGCATCGATCAAGGGGATGTTGATGTCAACCTTTCGAAACACCTCTAATATCTCCTTCTCTTTGTCAGGTCGTGTCGATCTGATCATGCGACTGGGGAAAGGAAGTGGCGGAGGCGGAATAGATGCAGAATGTGTTGATTTCTGCTGAACAGGGGCCGCGGCCGCGCTGGGTTGCCGCGGTCGCGCAACTTCTACAGAGATTTTCTTTTCAGAAACGTCGAGTTGGCCGCGGCCGCGCAGGTCTGCCGCGGCCGCGGCTCTGTCTGCGGCTGTCCTCTCCGAAATGTCGTTTTTGTCATCTTCCAATGATTGCCCGGGCTTCTTAAGCTCTCCAAGCTGGTTACCACTCCTCAATGTGATGGCACTGACATTTCTAGGATTTATTTCAGGTTGTGATGGCAGTTTACCACTCTGCATATTCTCTAGTCGACTTATAGCAGTTGCCATCTGGCTCATCTGTGTCTCGAGATTCTTGATGCTTGATGTTGCATCCTTTTGAAATTGCACAGTGTTTGTTGCTAAAGTCTTCACAATATCCGCCAATGATGAGTCGGGTACTTGTTCGGCTGGCTGCTTTGTATAATACATACCTCTAGGTGGTGGAGGTCTGTTTTGCCCACTTGACTGGCCTTGCTGATTACCATAGCTGAAATTCGGATGATCCCTCCATCCTGGGTTGTACGACTGGGAATATGGGTCGTACTTTCGGCCTTGGAAGTTTCCAGTTCCGACAGCATTGGCGTGTGCTTCTAGCTCATTACCCAGAACTTCGCAATTATCGGTTGTGTGATCGGTAGTATCACATATTCGGCAGGGTCGGATATTTGAGCTCCCCCCCAAAACAGCCTTCTGGACCATTTTGGTAAGCTGATCAATCTTCGCATCCATTTGAGAATCGTTCACCTCCCTCACTATCCGTGTTGAAACATCCCGTGTCCCGAATTGTTGAGTCTTAGCCGCCATTTTCGAAATGAGTGCTCTAGCAGCTGTCGGGGTTTTGTCACATAGGTCTCCCCCACTGGCAGAGTCCAGCATGTTCCGGTTTGACTGCGTCAGCCCTTCATAGAAGTACTGGATGAGCAACTGTTCTGTGATCTGATGTTGGGGACATCTGGCCACCAGCTTTTCAAAGCGTTCCCAATACTCGTACAAAGTTTCTCCGGGCAGTTGTACCGCTCCACTGATTTCCTTCCGGATGTTCGTGGCCTTAGATGCCGGAAAGTACTTCTCCAAGAATTGGGTCTCCATTTCCTCCCAAGTTTTTATAGATGCTGAGGGGAGGTAGTAGAGCCAATCCTTGGCCATATCCTTCAGAGAAAAAGGAAATGCCCGCAGTTTTATCTGTTCTTCAGTGACTTTCGTCGGCTTCATGCTCGAACAGACGATGTGGAACTCCTTCAAATGTTTGTGCGGATCTTCTCCTGCTAACCCATGGAAAGAGGGTAACAGGTGAATTAACCCTGATCGGAGTTCGAAAGTGGTGTCCTCCCCCAAGTCGGGGAAGGTGATGCATAGAGGCTGGTGAGTAGTGCCAGTGGTGGCCAATTCCCGCATAGTCCTTTCGGTTGCCATTGCTGCTGGCTCAGGTTCAGACGCGGAAGATTTCTCGGTGACAAAAAGAAACTTAGGTGAGTTCAAGTGTATCGCAAAAATAAAATAAAAAAATTAAAATTACGAGACTCAATATAGAACTGATAAAAATAAACACTTAAAATCTTGCACCGCTCCCCGGCAACGACGCCAAAATTTGGCCGCACTGTCGCGATGCGGTAAAATTAATTAAACCTAGCTACCCTTCTAGCTCGTAGAAGTGGTAAGTAGGGTCGATCCCACAGGGAGCAGGAAGACTCTTAGTGTTTAAATAAATCCTAATACTAGCAACGTATATAAGTATATAAATAATGGGGGTTTGTAACTTGATATATATTAACTAAAGAACTAAAACAGAATTTAAGCAAATTAACTATGACTTGTTCTACTTATAAAATAACGAATCCCAGCCCTTAATCTTATCTCCCCCTAGTTATTACTACCCTGTGATAGATGCAATTATTAACCAATTTTATCCTTAAAACTCCTACCCCGAGGTTAACAACAAGCTCTGCTAACCTCGTTATCCCTTATGTTTAACTAACCAAAACAAGCTCTTTGGTTAGTCTATCCAGTTGAGTGACCTCAGAATAAGCTCTCTGGATCTCATTAACCGGACGCCTAGAGAACTAGGATAACGGGATAGACACGGTGTGGACCTCGTAAGCTCGGACCCATTCAGACCGAGCTATATACTATCCTAGCGATATCACTCGCTATTCGCTACTAAGTGGCTATAGGTTCGTAACAATTACGGATTACGATTATAACCTAGCGTTACTTATGCAATTATAATCCTAGGTGATCAATCTAGCACATAAACGCACAAGCATTGAAGGATAAACAAATAGTATAACAACGTTTCAAGGAATCAACTGATTAATAACCACTGTAAATATCACAGAATAGCAAAACTAGGGTTCGACTCGATTAAGGACTGAAATAACCTACTAGCCGCTCATGGCGGTGACAAAAGACAAATTAAACTGAAAATACATAATTGTAAAGACTTAAGGACTAGAAAACCCGAGTATTGCCGATCTTGATTGCCCGTCTCCTTCGGAATCTCTCAATCTTGCTCTCTCGTAATGTTCTCGTTCTTTATTTCTGAGCATAAGGATCCCTTTTTATAGAGAAAGTCAATTTGGGTCGATTCTGGGCTTTAAAACGGAACTCTTGTGGCCCAAGGATTAATTAACCGCCTTAATGGGCCGCGACCGCGCTTACGGGCCGCGCCCGCGCCCGCTCCTGATCCAGCACCACGCCGCGGCCGCGCAAGTATGCCTCGGCCGCGCTACTTGTCCAGAGATTTTCTGCTAATTTCTTCACTTGGACCGCGGCCGCGCCATTTTGCCGCGGTCGCGGTGCTTTGTTCTTCATTTTCCGGCGATTTTTTCATCTTTTTGACCTCCGGACTTCATTTCCTCGTTGTGCATCCGGCCGAGTACGAATACTTAGCCTTAAATCACCTGTTAGGCTCAAAATGAAAACACAAACGTCAAATAGTCCAAAGGCACTAAAACAATCCAAATACTCTCCATTCTACACGCAATCATCACAATTCATCACTCTAACAGACTTAAAGTGCATAAATAAACGCGTGTACCACTCCACCTGACTTCCACATGAAACCCAAAACATCATGAACCTCAACACAAAATCATCTGAATCATCTCAACTCATGTCCTAACCTAGGACTACTTGGACCAAGTCAAAGCAATACCTAAACTTGTTTGCATGAAGTGCTTTAGTAAGCATATCTACAACATTCTCTTTTGTACTCACCTTCACAACTGTAACATCACCCTTTTCAACCACATCTCTAACATAATGATGTCTGACATCTATATGTTTTGATCTTTCATGGAAAACCCGGCGGTTTACCAAGTGTAAGGTACTCTGAGAATCACACAGTACCTTGACTGATTGTTGTTGTATACCAAACTCTGATATAATTCCTTTAAGCCATACAACTTCCTTCACTGATATGCTTCTATTGTTGATAATGCTACTACTGATAGTAACATTGACCTCCAGCTGATAGCAGCTCCAAATAAAGTGAATACATAACCTGACTGAGACCTTCTATTGTCTAGATTTGCTGCATAGTATGAATCAACATATCCCTCAAGATATCAGTGCAACTCTCACTTCTTTTAAACATAATCCCATAATCTGATGCTCCCTGCAGATAACTCATTACCCACTTAAGAGCCTTCTAGTGTTGTGCTCCTGGATTAACCATATATCTACTGATAACACTCACAACATGTGAGATTTCAGGCCTGGTGCATACCATTACATACATAATGCTTCCAACATCATTAGAGTAAGGAACTCTACCCATGTGCTTGATCTCTTCTTCTGTCTTGGGCCTTTGCAACTCAGAGAGTTTAAAATGTTGAGCCAATGGAATTGAAACTGATCTTGATTCATGGAGATTAAAATTCTTTAAGACCTTCTCAATATAACTCTTTTGCTCCAACCACAACAAACCATTCTTTCTATCACAAACAATATCTATTCCAAGTATTCTTCTAGCATTTCCTAAGTACTTTCATTTCAAAAGCTGCCTGCAGATCTTTCTTTAGATTTTCTATCTCAGATTGATCTCTACTTACCACCAGCATGTCATCCACATACAAAAGCAGAAAACTCGAGATAGCATTCCCAACTTTCGTCATGAAAACAAAATTATCATATTTGAACTTTGTATATCCTATCTTCTTCATATGACTGTTAAATTTCATATACCACTGCCTTACGCTTTGTTTAAGCCCATACAGGGATTTCTTTAGCAAACAAGCTTTGTTTCATTCCCTGGTAGAATGAATCCTTCTAGCTGAGCCATGAATATGGTTTCCTTCAAATCACCATGCAAAAATGTTGTTTTGACATCTAACTGTTCCAGCTCTAAATTCATCTGAGCAACCATAGCTAGCAGAATCCTTATTAAACAATGTTTCACAAGTGGGGAGAATATTTCATTGTAACCAATGCCTTCTTTTTGTGTAAACCCTATGGCAACTAGCCTTGCCTTATACCCGATCTTCTTAGTTTCAACATTGTCTACCTTTCTTTTGAAAATTCACTTACAACTCACCAATTTCTGATGAGCTGGTTTGTTAACCAGTGTCCATGTTCCATTCTCTCCAAAGAGTCTAGCTCTTCTCTCAAGGAAACTACCCGTTCATGTATGTCTTTGCTTTGAATAGCTTATGTGTAGTTTCTTGGTTCAAAAAACTCAGTTTCCTCCGCAACATTCAGAGCATAAGTATTTAGATAATCATCACCACATCTATTTGAGGGCTTCACAATCCTCCTTTCCCTATCTCTAATCCATCAATTTCTGAACCAAAATAACCATCTTCTTGATCATGATCCACCTTGACTTTCAAATGGTCTTTGTGTGTAGATATCACCACCTCATGAGCTTTATTTTCCTTAGATGACATCTTGTCTTCACAGAACACCACATCTCTGTTTATCAGCACTTTGTTCATTCCAGGCTCTATGCACCACAATCTATATCCTTTACCCCTTTCTGATATCCAAGCATTACACACTTTAAGGCCCTGGCATCCAACTTATCTTATTTGAAATGTGTATAAGCCATACACCCAAAAGTTTTCAAGTGTGAATAATCTGGTGCAGTTTTGTACCACGTCTCTTCTGGTGTTCTGAACCCATTAGTTGTTGAAGGACACCTATTTATGAGATAAGCTGCAGTAGATACAGCTTCTCCCCCATAACTTCTTTTGTATTCCTGAGCTTAATAACATACATCTAACTCTCTCCAACACTGTCCTATTCATCCTCTCAGCTACACCATTTTTTTGGGGATTTCCACGGACAGTTCTATGTCTCTTTGTACCTCTGTTTGCAAAACTCTTGGAATTCATCAGATAGGAATTCCAACCCATTTTATGTCCTAAGACATTTGAGTGTTGAGCCTTTTTCAATCTCAACCTCTTGACACCATTCTCTATATTTTCTAAAGGAATCTCATTTATTTCTTAAGATGTATATCAACAACTTCCTAGTGTAATAATCAATTATGCTTAAGAAATACTTGCCTCCTTCAAGTGATCATGTCTTTAAAGGCCCCCACAAGTCTGAATGAGCATAATCCAGTGGGTCTTTTGATGTGTGTTTTCACATGATTGAATCTTAAACCTTCCTTGGTTCTTTAACAGATTCTGTTGTACAACTCATTTAATCCAGATTCACTCATATGTCCTAATCTGTTGTGCCACATCCCTGAATTATCTACAACTACAGTTCCAACATCTCCAATCAAAGTGTCTGCCATCAAGTAATATAAGCTTGGCTTTCTTATTCATTTCATTACTACTTTGGAGTTCTTTAAGACATATAGGTAACCTTTTTCAGATCTAAAGACATCCCTTATTTTCAAGAGTCCCTAAACTTATAAGATTTCTTCTGAGTTGTGGGATATACCTGACATCAGTTAGTAGCTTTACTAATCCATCATGGATTTTGATTCTGATGTTTCCTATGCCTTCTACTGGGCACACTTAATCATTTCCTAACATCACAGAGCTAGCTTCTTGTCTTCTAAAATCAGTAAACCAACCGAGATGTGGACATATGTGGAAGCTGCATCGAGAATCCAAGATCCACTTGTCTTCTGACAGATAACTTAGTTTTGCAACTAAAATTGAGCAACCGCAAGTGCACGACGTCAATAGTAGTACTAAGCGAGTACAAGGTCGATCCCACGAGGATTGGTATCGATATCGGAAAAGTGAAATGACATAAACATTTAAATGGCTAACTAGACGGTCAAATGAGCGGTTTTTGGTATTTTCAGAACTAATTCAAATAAATAAGCAATTAAAACTAATATGATGAACTAGAGAACAAATTATAGGGATTAAACAATTAATAAGGGTGATCTAGGCTTAGATTTCAATTACGGGGATCTAATCACTACTAATCCAATTTAATCCAACTTTTAACCAAATGCTATGTATCAAGGAACGATCACAAACATATGTAAAACCCTCTCTCGGAGCGAATTACGTGTTGATTGTATAGGATTAATCACCGTCTCCGGTCGATTAATCAAATACAACTCCTAATTGATTCTAAGATCAAAGTTCCCACAACTAGCTCAAACCTCTCAGTTTTATTGCTTAATTATGTTAATTAATGTGATCTTGGATCAATTCTCCCCTCTCGGTTCCAATTTAATCCTCAATAATGTTAAATAAGTGATCAATTCATTCAACAAATATTTTTTAAACAATTAATCAATCAATAGCATAACACGGAGTTGAAATAATCGGCTAATAATAACTAAACACCCATAATTTACTCTCTAAACCTAGATTAAGGAAATTAGCCAACCATAATCATAATAAATGACAAACACAAATATATAAATAAATCCATCTTTATACAAATATTAAAAGAGAATGAAAAGATAAAACCTATTTAGATGACAATTCTTGATTTTCGAGTAGAATCCCCAAAAATGCTCTCAAGATTCTCTCTCTCTAAAAAGTGGCTATTGAATGTGTGTTACATGAAAAACTGAAATTAGGGCACCTATACACCCAATTGGGGCTTTTTTTAGGTGCTTGGGCCAAAAAATAAGGTTTTGGGGCTGAAAAGCCCACATTTCCGATGTTCGTGCACGGTCCGTGCAACCCGTGCACGGTCGACCCCAAAAAACCCCAACTCTCTGGAAGAGCGTGCACGGTCCATGCACGGGCGCACAGCCATGACCGTGCGCCTAGCTCTAGGCACCTGTTTGCCTTCTGCGCGCACGGGCCGTGCATGGTTGTGAAGGCTTGCACGGTTGTGACCATGCACGGCCTAATTTTGGCCCGTTTCTTCATTCTTTGGGTTTTCTCTTGATTTCTTTGACTCTCTTCTACTCGTCTACTCTTTGTACACCTGTTTTACCTACAAAATGCTTAAAAACAAAGTTTTTTCGACGAGAGAAAGAAAATACGAATGATATGACAGACGAGAGCTTAGAATGTAACAAATACAACGATAAAACCTCTATTATAAGTGTGTTTTCATGATTGAAAACCCCGTTTGTCAACCCCCTCAAACTAAACCCTTGCTCGTCCCTGAGCAAATAATATCAAAAGAATGAAGATTTTCTTTCTTAGTTGGAAGAAAACATATAGGTATTATCGGTTTTACTTGGAAATGTATGTCTCAGACTAAGAACACACTCTATCTATGCAACATCACAAGTTAATGACTTTTTGAATCATCACAATATCCTCACAGACAAGTGTATCACTTAAGCATTCAAGTGTATATAACAGGGTTGTGTATTGCTCAAGTTGTATACATATACATGCCCTACCATATGCTTGCCTATTGTCTAATCTCTTCGTCACTTTTGATAACTATGAGCAAAGAATCAGAAAGGTCTTTTGTTTTGGTTGTAATATAGGCTTTTTGGACTAGGTGAGATATGTTTAGGTGTAGAGACTCAACTTAGATCGATTGAGTTGCACTCAACTAGCCCTCATATAAGTTTTACTCCCACTCTATATTTCCTCACATTATCCAAATCACCATAACCAACTATTTTTCACAAATGTGAGTTAGAAAATCTTTGACTCCTAACTCAACCAAAATCGCTCATGTCGTTGGATTCTTTGACTCTTTTCTTGATCCTCAACTATAACCATTCAATGGAAATGAAATGTAACTTATTTTTTTATTTTTATTTTTTATTTTACGATGCTCGATTTTTCATTTTGTTTTTCTCTTTTCTTCTCCGATCTATATTCGTTATCCCATTCTCATCATCTTTGTAGTCCTCACTCATATCTACCTTCTAACTTCCTCTTTCAACTCGTTCGATCCAAGTGCGGAAAAAAGACTTAAAAGACGGATATGGCTTATAATTTTGGCTATCAAGAACAAGGCTACAAGCTCAACTTGGCTAACCATATATAATTCATACAAAAAGGGTAGGAAGATGATTTAAAGGCTCAAAACATGTCATAATCAAAGATCGCCTAAAATCATTTTCAATGCTCATATATATATCTCATGATTTCAAATAGACTCAAGGCAAGTTCTAGAGGTGCTATGCACATGATCAACATCACACAAGTCAAGGAAAATATTGAACTCCAAAAATAAGAGTTCCTCATTTTGGCTCAAAAGCTCACCGACTTATATGTTGTGATTTATCCTTTGTTCCAAAACAAATGTGTGCATATATCGCATTTTAAATAAAAAATAATTTTATGTATCATCATTGACAACATTTCCAATACCTAATATCTCCTCCTTTTTTTTTTTTTTTTTTTTTTGACATAAAGATCAACATATGGATTATTCAAACTATCAATAACCAAAAATAACATAGCTTAACAAAGTAACTAAAAATTAACAGTTCAAAACAAAAACAACATTAAAATTAAAACATGATTCAAGTTTGGCAGAACAAACACAAAGGAAACGAGCGACCACCCTCTCTAAATTTCGCAACATACATCCATCCCTCTCAAACTATTTTAAACTAGATTCCAAAATGCGTTAAGATAGTTTTAAAAAGTAGAGATGTTGCGAATCACTTACAAATTCCCCTTAAGGGGAGGGTGGAGTTGGCTCGTAGTGACCGGCTTGCATATTTAGATCCTGGAGCTTCTGCAAAATTTTAGCCATCCGCCTCTCTTCTTTCGAACTGACCTTCTGGGTTGCCAAAATTTTCGATAAAGTGCCCATGATGGTAGCCTGGCCCGTTGTCAAATTTTGCTGAGTTTTCATCATATCGGCTTGGTTGGCTATGAGTAGTCGTTGTTGCTCTTTAAGCTCGTTGATGGCCGCCTCCACAACTCTCAACCATTCTATGACTGTTAGGGATTCCCCGCGCTGTTGGGAGGAAGACTCCTCCCCTCGCTGTCCAAGAAACCCCTCCTCGATGTTTCGGATCTCCCGATCCTCTTCCATCTGCTCTTCGGTTGGCACTTGTCTGGGTAGAAGTTGAGCTTCGGCTGGCCCCTTCTGAATCTTTCTGCATGGGCTGGGTCGTCATTAACCAGTTCTCAGGCCTCATCACTGTGGTCAAGGTGGCATTGGGTAGGGGAAATGGTCCACCCTCTCGCTGCTGCCACATCCACACTCCCTCCTTGGATAACTTGATATAATGAGATTGCTTGAGAATTTATGTTGTTATCCTGGAGTCACCGGTCATTGGTTGATATCTTGACAAGTTGATCTTGAAGTGTCTTGCTAAGGCAGTGATGAAGCCTCCAATTCGTATAGCACTTGTTTCATGTGCTATCGAATTGAACTGGCCCATAAGGTGGGGTGCTGATCGGACCTTTTGGGGTGCCATCATGCACCACAACATATACAGCTCGTCCCCCCGGAGGCCTCCTGCTTCATTCCTCGCGAACAAGGTGTACTGCATAACCTTAGCCAAATATCTGAATGTTGGATTTCGAATTTCGGTCGGCTTCGATATGCTAGCACTGTAGGTGGGATGAGATGGTGTGGCATCTGGTTGATAGCTGATTTTGGGCCAGAATTCTTGGGAATTGAAGTCTTCATGCTGCATGAAATTGTCAGTGTTCCAAAACCGGAAGATATCTTCCACTTGTGGAGAGTGCAGCTCACGGGGCCGGTTCCCCAGCCGAAATCTCATGCTCAAGGCTCCTTCACGGTGCATGACAACATTAAGTGTCGTGAAGAACTCCAAGACCAGCTCCTTGTAAGTTGGCCAACACCCATAGAGAAAGTAACTCCAATCCATTCGTCGAATTAGAGTTTCTACGTCCTCCCAGATACCCAACCCATCCATAATTGGTGGGTCGGGATATAGAGTTGGAATGATCCTTCTCTTGACCAACTTGTTCCAACGTTGCCGAACCATCTCTGATTCCCACATCCGGCCGAAATCGTTGCCACTCATTCGGACTTATTTGCTCGGGTTCACTTTGCTCAATAGGTTATTGTGTGCCCCGTGAACTCGACTCTCCTACCCTTGCAGCTTTTCTTTTTGGACCCATATTCGGTATGAGAAGATGTGATCTACAATCACCCAAAACGAGTGAGATAATTTCTCTTCAAACCCCCCCTAAAACTAGAATTGAGGCATATGTTAAAAATTAATGCTTTCCTAATTACATATGTGCTCATATTTAGTTTGATCACAAATCAACATTAACAACAAATAACACACATAACACAATAATGCTTTCCATTCTTGAGCAATTAAATGCATTTCATTAGTGCTTCCATCAAACTAATTTGTAGTATGTGTTTGAGATAAGATCACGCACAACATACCATACTATAATTTAGTTTGACTCAATTGCACTCAACAACTCCAAGCAAGTAACAAATACCCTCAAACTAGTTTTGGTGTTGTGTGCTTGAGATAAGGAAAATTGTAATGCACTACAATTCCAACTAGTTTGAGGAATGAGAGTTCAATTTTACTTATTATTAAGGTGAATGAATGTTATTCATGAAGTGCAAAAGGATAAAAAAATCATCAATTTATCAAGAGAATAACCTATCTTGCACCTACACATTCTATACACCTCAATGTTCACAAATTCATTCATTACTACAATTATTTGGAGCATATAATCGGAACAATTCATAATAATAGGCAGCAATTGGCCTTGAATCAACAAAACAAGCACAAAAGCAATTGCACATAAAGTGTTCGATAAAATGCTCCAATGAATTTCTAACTCCGAATTGAACAATTTCAAATTCTATCTACTCCCGATGCTCAATCATCAACAATATATACTCAACAAATCAATTTATCCACAAAACATCAAGAAATTCGAAATTATAGCAAGATATACAACTAAGCCCTAATTTGATAAAATTGGCCAAAAAATTCGAATTTAATTGAAATTTATGGACATACCTTGTGATTTTAGGGAGATTAGGACTTGAATATGTTGATTCTCCAAGGATTTGTGTCGAATTTGTGTGTGTGTGTGTTTGTTTGTTTGTGTGTTTTTCGTGTATGAGAGGAAAGGAGGAATGGGTGTGTTTTTCGCGATATATTACTGGGCTGTTCAGGTCGTGCACGACCCCAGAAATGGGCAACTTACTGGAAGGCATTGCATGGACCGTGCACTGTGCACGGTCATGACCGTGCATGCCTTAAAAATTGAAATTTTACCCCTTTTTTAAAGCTCTTCTCATCCATTTTGCATCTCAATCACTTTTCTTGCCATTCCTTGCATTTACCTGCGATTATTCAACAAATAAAAGTTTAAAAACACTTTAATTAAATTATCTAACTAATCAAAATACAAAATTAAAGAAATTGAACCGCTGAGTTGCCTCCCGACAAGCGCTAAGTTTAACGTCTTCAGCCGGACACCTGTTTATCTCGGTTCAATTGGGTTCAACAAAAGACAGTTGGTGAACTTCTCTTTCTTGTTCTTGGCCAAAGTACCTCTTCACTCTTTGGCCATTCACCATAAACTTGCTCCCATCGGTATTAAGTAGCTCCACAACTCCACTTGGTAGCACTCTCTTGACTGTGAAGGGTCCCGACCACTTCGATTTTAGCTTCCCGGGAAAGAGTTGGAGACGAGAATTGAACAAAAGGACTTGGTCCCCATGACAAAATTCTCTATTGATGATCAGTTTCTCATGAAACCTCTTGAGTCGTTCCTTGTACACTCGTGAATACTCAAATGCTTGAGTCCGGAACTCATCAAGTTCGTTCAATTGCAACACCCTATTTGCCCCAACCGATTGAAAGTCGAAATTCAACTTCTTTATCGCCCAATACGCATGATGTTCAAGCTCCATGGGTAAATGGCATGATTTTCCAAATACGAGTTGATAAAGAGACATACCAAGGGGTGTTTTGTAGGCCGTTCTATACGCCCACAATGCATCATCCAACTTCGAAGCCCAGTCCTTTCGGTTTCCGCTTACTGATTTCTCGAGGACTTGTTTGATTTCCCGGTTGGCTAGTTCGGTTTGGCCATTAGCTTGAGGGTGATATGGTGTAGTCACCCTGTGCTTCACGCCATACCGGGCCAACAGTTAACCATTTAGCCATTTGTTGCAGAAATGCGATCCTCCATCACTAAGCAATGCTCTAGGCGCTCCATAACGAGTGATGATATTCTTCACAAGAAATCTTAGCACCACCTTAGAGTCGTTGGTCGATGTAGGAATGGCTTCAACCCATCGGGAAACATAGTCCACCGCCAACAGAATGTATTGATAGCCTTGAGATGATGGGAATGGTCCCATGAAGTTGATTCCCTAAACGTCAAACAGCTCAACTTCAATAGAATTGGCAAGTGGCATTTCATATCTTTTCGAGATCCCACCGGTTCATTGGCACCGATCACATTGCTTGATGAAATCGTAGAAATCTTGAAAGATCGTTGGCCAATAGAATCCACTTTGAAGCACCTTAGCCGCCATTCTGTTGACCGCAAAGTGTCTTCCACTTGGTGAAGAGTGACATTGCTTAATAATCTCTCGGCCCTCTTCCTCAGACACACACCTCCGGATAATCGAATAAGCACATCTTCGAAAAAGGTATGGATCATCCCACATATAGAACCTTACTTCATGATAAAACCTCTTCTTTTGATGTGATGAAAGGTCGGGTGGTGGTGCTCCACAAACTAAGTAGTTCACAATGTTAGCATACCACGGGAGTTGAGCAATCACCATCATGAGGTGTTCATCGGGAAATGTCTCCTTGATCACCTCTTGTTGTCCTTTATTGTCCATCTCATTCTCAATCTCGAAAGATGATCGGCTACAACATCCTCACATCCTTTCCGATCCTAGATTTCCATGTCGAACTCATGTAGAAGCAGGATCATCGGATGAGTCTTGGCTTGGCATCCTTTTTGTCGAAGAGGTACCGGATGGCTGCGTTGGTCGGTGTACACAATCGTTTTCGTGCCCTCAAGATAGGTAAGAAATTTGTCAAATCCATATACCACCACTAACATCTCCTTCTTGGTTGTTGTGTAGTTCGACTGAGTCGGGTCAAGGCTTTTACTCGCGTAATATATTAATCGGAATATTTTATCCTTCTTTTGTCCCAAGACTACCCCGACTGCTGTATCACTCACATCACACATGAGCTCAAAAGGTCGGTTCCAATCGGGCGATACCAAGACTGGTGCCCAAACCAACGCTTTCTTCAACACCTCGAAAGCTTGTAAACAAGAATCATCGAAAACATAAGCAGCATCTTTTTCCAAAAGGTGAAACAAAGGCTTAGCAATTTTCGAAAAATCACGAATAAACCTTCGGTAAAAACCGGCATGGCCTAAAAAGCTTCGGATTCCCTTCTCATTGTTGGTGGTGGTAGTCTTTCAATGGCAACCACTTTGGCTGGGTCTACCTCCAACCCCGCAGCTGAAACCTTATGCCCTAACACTATACCTTCTGTTACCATGAAGTGACATTTTCCCAATTTAATACAAGGTTAGTGTCTTCACAACGCTGCAAGACTAGAGATAAGTTAAACAAGCAATGATCAAAGGATGAACCGAAAACAGAAAAATCATCCATGAACACTTCCATCACATTCTCGATCAAACCACTAAAGATAGCCATCATGCACCATTGGAAAGTAGCCGGTGCATTACATAAGCCAATTGGGTGTATAGGTGCCCTAATTTCAGTTTTTCATGTAACACACATTCAATAGCCACTTTTTAGAGAAAGAGAATCTTGAGAGCATTTTTTGGGATTCTACTTGAAAATCAAGCATTGTCATCTAAATAGGTTTTATCTTTCCATTCTCTTTTAATATTTGTATAAAGATGTATTTATTTATATATTTGTGTTTGTCATTTATTATGATTATGGTTGGCTAATTTCCTTAATCTAGGTTTAGAGAGTAAATTATGGGTGTTTAGTAATTATTAGCCGATTATTTCAACTCCGTGTTATGCTATTGATTGATTAATTATTTAAAAAATATTTGTTGAATGAATTGATCACTTATTTAACATTATTGAGGATTAAACTGGAACCAAGAGGGGAGATTTGATCCAAGATAGCATTAATTAACATAATTAAGCAATAAAACTGAGAGGTTTGTGCCCGTAATTTCTTCATTCTTCGGGTTTTTTCTTGATTTCTTTGACTCTCTTCTACTCGTCGACTCTTTGTACACCTGTTTTACTATGCTCAAAAATGAAGTTTTTCCGACGAGAGAAAGAAAATACGAATTGTATGACAGACGAGAGCTTAGAATGTAACAAATACACGATAAAACCTCTATTCTAAGCGTGTTTTCATGATTGAAAACCTCATTTGTCATCTTCTCCTTTTCCCTTTGTCACATTTAGACCATCTGCTTCTTCTTCAGCCTCTGCATTATCTGTTGTATTCTGTCTTTCACCCTTAGCAGCTTGTTTCCTTTTCCATTTGAAACAGTTTTTCTTCAGATCCCCTGGCTTCTTACAATGGTAGAATCTCCTGGATTCTTTCTCATCACCTGCCTTGAATTTATTCTGAAATTCTTCTTTTGTTTGAATAACTTTCCCTTCTTAACATTCAACCCTTCTTCAGCAGGATCAACTCTTGATTCATTCATTTTCTGCATATCTTCAGGTGTTCAAAAGTGTTGGGTAATGCATTCAATAGTATGAAAGCCTTGTCTTCATCTTCAATTTTGGTCTCAATGCTTTCAAGGTCATCAAGATGCTTATTAAACTTATCAAGTTGATCATCCATACTTTTTTCTTCTGAAATCTTGAATGAATACAACTTCTGTTTAATATAAAGTCTATTCACCAGTCTTCTTCATATACAACTTTTCAACCTTCTCACAGACTGTTTGTCCTTTGCAACCTCCCTTAAGACTTTGTCACCAAGCGACAATATTATGGCTGAATGGTCGTTCTCCATCATCTCAAGTTTTTGAGATTCTTCTAATTTCTTTGGAAAATCCTTTAAACCCTTCAGTGCTTCTGCTAAACCTTGTTGTACAACTAATACCTTCATTTTAACTTACCACAACCCAAAATCATTTCTACCTGTGAACTTCTCTACATCGAACTTGATTGCAGCCATGGCGATTACACCGGTTCGATTCCCTCAACCGATTCCCACATATGGCGCCAATTGTTTCACAAATGGAATCAAAACCGAACCTCACCAAAACAAACGCTCACACTCCAACAATTGGCTTGTATGTTGCAAGACGATTTACGTTGTTCAATTAATATGATCTACATCTACGGAGACCCAACCCAGAAACTATATTATTGATCCATGATAAAAACAAGTAAAAGCTTCACACACATACACTCAAGAACTCTCAAGAACTACAATGTGCTCTTGTAATCTCTAGCTCTCAAGATGTGTGTATCTTTCTGCCTTTCTCTCACTTGTTTTCTCCCTCTAAGTCTAGAATAATGAATGAGATTTGATACTCCAAAAGCTAAGCATATTGAGACCTGTTGAAAACTGAAAAGCTGTTAATTCCAATGAGCCAAAGATAACAATTTCTATAACTATTGCAGAACTGTTGCGAAGAGTAGTTATAACCGTTTTTTAGTTGTTTCCAGTTTGCACCCAAAATCAGCTTCCAAACCCATTTTTCTTACTTCTAATGTGGATCAGCTCTTTACATTGAGTGTGCTAAGTCATCACACATCACAAGTTACACTATTGCCGCTCACACTATAAATACATGTTTTTATTTCTTAATTCATTCACTGCACAAAAAATTAGACACAAAAAAATCCATCTCTAATCATATCATATCCGTCTAAAACTAAAGTAGTGGTATATTTGAGACGAAATGGTTGGTTTCTATAATGCTTGTCCATTTGACGCGGCCGCTACCAATTTTAGCGGTCGCTACCTGTTCAAAACCAGTCCAACTCTGGTTCTTCTCGTCGGTTCGCCTATTAACTTGTTTTCTTCTATTTTTTTCCCTTCTTGACTTGTTTCTTCTTCTAGACTTCGTCTAAATAGAATTTTTGGCTTCAAAATACTTGAATAACCTCAAAACAAGTGTATACACATCAAATGGCACAAAGTAATGATTACAAGCAATTCCCAGCCAAATATGCATGCAAATGATATAAAATAGACATCTAAATCGACCTAAAAGCATATATACACAATGTGTATCAGGAGACAAGTTTAAAACCTTGTACTAACTATCCAATAGGGTGGGACACATCACCTGAAAAAAAGCAAAAGAAACACTGGACACTGTCACCAAGCCGCAACCACCCTGACCAACTCCTGCGAGAAAAGACAAACGACTCTTTTCCATACAAGAAGCATTAAATGTCAACGACATATTTCTCTCGCTTCAATGAGAAGGAATCCTGACTGTTATAAATAGAAGGAAATGGAGGACGAAGTAAAGGATACCGAAACTCAAGCATTCAAAATTAATCTACATCAAGCACTCAACATTCTTATTGAAAAGTTTCAACGCATACACTCTGATAACCATATCAATGTTTATGAAAAGTGTACAAGAGCAAGATAGCAAGCAACAATCACACAAGTGAAGATCCAAAACTGCAACAACTCTCAAGTCAAGCTAGCTCTCAAGCTTTACTAATCCTTCTCAAACCAGGAAGCTTTCCCACATCTCAACTGTATCCAAGTTTTAGTAGCAGCTACCAGAAGTTGAAAAAACTTTCATTAAACCAATCTCATGAAAGGATTTTGAAATATGGAGTCTTCATTTGACTTAAGGATTCAAAGATGACTCATGTTCTGAGGAACGTGTGTATAATATAGGAGTAGCCTTCCGAAGATAGACAAGAACTATTTTAAGGAGCTAAGTTGGACTTAGACTTTGGAGTACCTAAGTTGTACTGTGTGTGATTTCTTAGTGAATTTTCCCACTGTGTGTGGAAGAGCGAACCTAGAAGGATTACCCCCACCTTCAAACCACTATAAATATTGTGTCTACTTTTATACTGCTTTTATTATTGTTGCTGGCATACTACTTATCTACTATCTAGATTTGTAAGGAAATGTTTTAAGCATGTTCTGTTGCACGTAAAACTCCTTTGAGCATAGCTTACTGTAAGTTACTTAAGCCTAGTCTTCTTTGTGCCTACTGCCTCAAGTAAGCTTAC
The DNA here is from genome assembly GCA_958295605.1 of Ajuga chamaepitys. Classification (NCBI taxonomy): domain Eukaryota; kingdom Viridiplantae; phylum Streptophyta; class Magnoliopsida; order Lamiales; family Lamiaceae; genus Ajuga; species Ajuga chamaepitys. Next base: position 7,528,473 of record OY282507.1, on the reverse strand, counting down.
TGTATTAGCTTTACTGCAAGAACAAGTTTCTTGAAGTAAGCAGCAACCTTGTGCTCAAAGTATTTGAAAAATAAATCGAGTTAGAGGTTTATTCACCCTCTCTAAACCTCTACTGGTGTAATTTTCAGATCATGGGTCCAACCAAGAGCCTTTTAGTGCCTATAAAATGTGGCTCTTTCACCTTGTTTGGCAACCCATGAATCCAAAATTGATATAACATAATATCTTCCAGCATTCTGCAATATTTCCTCCTTTCATTTTATCCGGTTCATTCTTCTTTGGCCCTCCAAATTTCGTTCGTCATACAAATCGGGCACTAAGTCATTCACTAGTTAGTAGAAACTCAGAGCTAGAGTCTCTGCTTTGTTTAACTGTAGTATCCTGGAAAATGGATGTCCATGAGTCTTCTGGCATCAAGTGAGAGCAGGTGACTCTATTTTAAGAATACTGTGATTGCACAAGCCTCGGTTCTCATTTTTGTTTTTATTTTCCATCACCCATTTCGTCCATCTTCGTCCAGACGGACCAGTAATCTAACCAATGGGTCGAACCTCACTAGACCTGAAACCCACAATCACCTCAGGGCACGATTGGAGGTAGGATTGTAGGTGACCCAATCTCTTGAATGTGTTAAAAAATAATATGTTCCCATAGCTGCCAGTGTCCACCATTGTTCGATGGACGAGCATTCCGTTGATTCTGACCGCAATGATCAGAGCGGCATTATGTGGTTGTGCTAACTCCACCGCATCTTCATTGGTGAAAATGATCTCCTGGCTGGCTGGGGGAGGCAGCTACAGAGAGTCCAAATAGAGTCACCATGATTTCTGAGCAACCAAGTTTCCATGTCGTCGCTCATCGGATCCTCGTGCTGTGATCTAGAAGGACTGCCATGTTCTTGGTGCGTGCCTGAGGATCGGGCCTGCTCCTCCTGCGGGTGCGAATGCCCTCTTGGTCCCATTGAGAGTTGGGAAAAAGGAAGTCCCTCTGCATATCGTAGGTGGGTGGTCTGCTCTGATAGCTGCTACTGACCATCCTCAATTGTGATTTTTAGACCCTTTTGTCGTCTTGACTATCTGGTCCATTATTTCTTTAAGTTTGTTATTATTTATCTTTATATTTTTGTTACTTACATCTTCATTTGTATCTAATTACAGCAGTGAATGATCACTCATTCACGCGGTAACAAAGAGCTGCAATTCGATCCTGAGATTACTCGAAGAGATCGAGTTCTGAGGAAGCAAGCGAGAGAGAATCAGACCAAAAGCTTGATACATTAGCAGGTTATGAGTTTACTATTTTCTATACGGTTATTCGGGGTACAATCAAATTATGATTCCCCCGAAAGGCAAAGAAAAGACAGCATTGTGTACCCTTATGGTATCTTTGCGTTTCATAGAATGCCATTCGGGTTATGTAATGCCCCTGCTACTTTGCAATGTTGTATGATGACCATATTTAGTGGGCTGATAGAGAATGTGATGAAAGTGTTTATGGATGACTTTTCTTTGTTTGGGTCGTCTTTTGACCATTTTTACATAACCTTTCTCTAGTATTACAGCAATGTTAAAACACCAATTTGGTTTTAAACAGGAAAAAATACCTCTTATGGTAAGAGATGGCATAGTTCTTAGCATAAATTTTCTTCTACAAGTTTGGAGGTTAACAGAGAAAAGGTAGTTGCCATAGATAAATTACCTCCTCCATCGAATGAAAAGGCGATACGAAGCTTCTTTAGCCATGCAGGATTTTATAGAAGGTTTATTCGTGATTTCTCAAAAAATTCTAAACCTTTACCTCGTCTTTTGGAAAAGGATATTGCTTTTGTCTTCGATGATGCATGTATGCAGGCTTTTGAGACCTTGAAGAAAGCGTTGGTATTTGCTCCCATATTGATCACACCGGATTGGTCCCAACCATATTAGCTGATATATGATGAAAGCGATATGGTTATAGGGGCAGCCTTGGGCCAATAGAGGGATAAAATATTCAAAGTTATTTACTATGCCAACAAGACCCTTGATCCAGCCCAAGCCAATTACACCACCACGGAGAAGGAAATGTTAGTTGTTGTCTATCCTTTTGATAAGTTCCGATCTTACTTGATTGGGACTAAGACCATAGTCTACACAGATCATGCTGCGATTCGATACTTCTTCGATAAAAAGGACTCGAAGCCGAGTCTGATTAGATGGATACTCTTACTACAAGAGTTTGATTCAGAGATTCGAGACCGGAAGGGGTGTGAGAACGAGGTTGCCGACCACTTATCTTGAATAACGAATGAAGCTAATAAGGAAAGGTAAAGGGAAGCAATCAAAGAGACATTCCTCGATGAGTACATTCTGACAGTGGCAGATATTCCGTGGTACAGTGACATAGTCAACTTCTTGGCTATTGGTATTCCACTTCTTGATTTGACATCCCATTAGAAGAAGAAGTTCTTTCATGATGCTAAGTTCTACATATGGGACGACCCACACCTTTATTGGAGATGTGCTGATACGATCATCAGGAGATGTGTCCCTCATTCTGAAGTGACGAGCATCATTAGGCAGTGCCACTCGTCTCCAAGTGGAGATCATTTTGCTTCAGCAAGAACATCTGTGAAAATGTTACAAAGTGGTTTCTACTGGCCGTCGATCTTCAAGGATCACAACAATTTTATATTGTAGTGCCATCGATGCCAAAGAATGAGGGGAATATCTAGAAAACATAAGATGCCTCTCCCAAGAATCATTAAAGTGGAATTATTTGATGTGTGGGGCATTAATTTCGTGGGGCCATTTCCTTCATCAAAAGGCTTCCAATACATAATATTAGCGGTGGACTATGTTTCAAGATGGGTTGAAGTTATTCTGACCCAAACCAACGATTCTAAGGTAGTATTGAAGTTCCTCCACAAATACATCATCACGAGATATAGGGCTCCAAGAGCCTTAAATAGCGATGGAGGTTCTCACTTTTGTAACAAGTGGTTAGTAGCTCTACTAGCCAAGTTTGGGGTTAAGCATCGAGTAACCACTCCATACTATCCTCAAGCTAATGTTCAAGCGGAATTAGCTAATCGGGAAATCAAGCAAATACTCGAAAAATCAGTGAGTGGGAATAGAAAGGATTGGTCTATGAAGCTAGACAACATCTTATGGGCTGGCATATAGGACGACATACAAGACTCCGTTGGGGATGTCACCATATCAGCTTGTCTTTGGCAAGTCATGTCATCTATCAGTCAAGTTGGAACATCGATCGTATAAGGCTGTTAAGAATTTGAATTTTAACTTCCAAGTGGCGGGACTAGCACGCATCCTCAAACTCAACGAGTAGGATGAGTTCCGGAGTCAAGAATTTGAGAACTCGAGTTTATACAAGGACCGAATGAAGCGATTCCAAGATCGATTGCTCAAGACTCGAAAATTTGAAGTCGGTGATCAAGTCTTACTATTCAATTCCTGCCTAAGGCTCTTTCCGAGTAAACTGAAACCCAGGTGGTCAGGGCCATTTATAATCAAGACTGTTCGACCATCCAGCGTAGTGGAATTATTTAACAAAGACGGAACCTCATTCCTAGTGAACAAGCAACGTATCAAGAAGTACCACAAGCCGACACAAATTAAAAGTGTACATGAAGTGCGGTTGAATGAGCTCAACTAGAAACCGAAAAGGTCGTCCGGCTAAAGATGTAAAACTTAGTGTTTTCCAGGAGATTACATGATGTTTGACTGTTTTATTTAGTTTTTCGTATTTTATTTGTTCTTATGTTTTAAGATATTTTTATTGAATTTTAGATTACTAACAAAACACGAAGTTTAAGAGTGTTGAAACAGGTAGGAAAAGCACAAAGAGAGGCACAAGAAGTGAAAAAATTGAAGTGCTGGACGAGGAAGCCAACGCGGCCGTGTTCGTCAACATGGTCGCAAAATAACATGCGTAGATAAACCTGTAACTTCTGTCCTTCCAATAACGTACGCGTTTGTCAATGCAGCCGTAAATAACTTGCCTGGATAAGTCGTTTACGACTGTACACGCGAACACGGCCACGTTGGTCCGTCCTAAAAATTGAGGATAAACGTAGACAGTAGCCTACAGGTTCTCAATCTCACTCTTTCTTCTCAAAACGCAAAAACACAACCATACACACCAATCTTCTCTTCTTTTCTCTTCAATTTCCATAATCCGTCCACCAAATTCACACACCTTCACCCATATACATATAACACAAACCATACAATATACCCAAATTCTCGGATTCAAGAGGAATTAGGGCACAAATTCAAAATTCGGAATATCGTGAATTTCTTCAACTCTTTCTGAGTAATTGACACGTCGGTTTTCTAACCTAATGTACCGCAAGTGTACGGTTGTAGGTTTAGTAGCAGCAGTTGACACGTCGGTTTCTAACCTAGTGTTCCGCAAGTGTACGGATGTAGGTGTAGTACTATTGTCAAGGTCGATCCCACAAGGAATAGTTTTAGGTAGTTTGATACCCTAATACTCTAGGAATGTCCTAACTAGATACTAAGTTTTAAAGGTTGATTTTACTAATTAAACTACTCAATTAAATATAACTTCAAACTTAGGAACCACGAAAACTACCAATCAAAGAGAAAAGGTATCCTAGGGCTTCGATTTCAGGATATTATTTCAATGTGGAATATGATTAACCTATTAATTTACCAATTCTAGTGTTTATTAGGCGGCACGACAATAATCTAATCCTTCTCTCGAAGCGATTAAACCGTTGATTAATTAAGCTAATTACCCTCTCGAGTCAATTAAACCTAATAACTCCCAAACGATCTTAAGCCACGGCCTACACAGTCATAGACAACTGCGCTCTATGTTCTAAGTCTGATAACAATTCCCTCCTCTCGAAGCGGAATTGTTAAACTAAATTACTAAATCTAGGTGATCAAGCTAAATTCAGTTTAAGCATAAACATAGAGATAAAACACATAAAGAATGGAATTAATAGATTAAAACATAAATCAAAACATTGTTATAAAAATCCCTACTTTCTAACCCTAGGACACGAATAGCTTAGCTACTCATGCCTAGCAATAATCCAATACAAAATCTTAATAAAAACATTGTAAAGAATTAAACTAGAAAAGAATAAATAAACCCGGATGACTCCGTCTCGATGATCTTCGTCTTCTCTGTCTTCCAAGATGATGTAATTTATGTTCTTGATGATTTCCTTTTTTCCTAGAGCTTGGGGTCCTTTTTATAGAGTTGGGGACGAATCTTGGGACGATAGGCTCAAAATCCTATTAAAAATAGGAAATCTTCGCAGAAAAACACTTCTGACACGGCCGTGTTGCTTAAGTGACACGGCCGTGTTGCTTTGCAAAAATCCACTTTTCCAGCAACAATTTGACACGGCCGTGTTGCATCTGTGACACGGCCGTGTTCCATTCCAGAACCCACAATGCGTTGCAAGACACTTTTGACACGGCCGTGTTGCTTTGTGACGCGGCCGTGTCGGTTCTTGCCCGGTTTTGATCCTGGACCGGTTCAGGCCGGTTCGGACCGGTTTGGACCGGTTCTTCGACGGTTCTCACTCTTTTGGGCCGGTTTTCACTCTTTTCCAACTTGTTTCCTCGTCCGGTAGCCTGAAAATGCTCAAAATACCTTAAAACAAGTCGAAACACGTCAAATGACCCAAATATTATTAATATAAATAAATGCCGGTCAAATATGCACGTAAATGATATAAAATATGATCCTAAATCGACTTAAATACATGCATAAATAACGTGTTATCAAACTCCCCCAAACTTAAACTGTTGTTCGTCCCGAACATCATAACAAAAGACACAAAGATGACAAGTGATTATGCATTTTGTTTAGGGCGATTAGATGATGAATTCAGTTTCAGTCTGATTTTTCTTACAACAACTAGGCAACACAATTCACTTGAGCATATGTGATAACGCGTAAATCAACTAATCTCGAGACTTTGAACTTTCGAATTATTCAACCCTCACCGGGTAAGTGTTTCACTCATCTCTCAAGTGTTTAAGCTAGAATACTTTCCACTCATATTGAATTACATGCAAAGTCTACCATATGCTTGCCAATCGTCTACACTAGACCTCGTACTTGATATGTGTGATAAAAGATCAAAAAGGTCTTTATTTTGGTTGTAATGTGGGCTTAAGGTAAGGTGGGATACATTTGGATATAAGTGACTATTCATTGGACTAATCAAGTTACGTCTAACCCGACTACCCCTCAATACAATCACTCAACCTCACTCTTCAAATTTCAGCGAATCACCTTGCAAAGTGACTTCTTCACCTTCCCAAGTCCATACAACTTAAGTGCTTTTCAATTCCGTGGGTACCACATTTTTGGGACTACCCGAATGTTCTAAGCAAATTCATAATTTGAGCACTTTATTTTCTAGCCTCTCCTCTATAATACTAATAATAAAAACTTTTTTCTTTTTTCCTCTTTTTTTTTTTCTTTTTCTTTTTTTTTTTTTTTTTTTTTTTAGGAGAGGCCATTCTTCGCTTTTCACCTATCACTTTTCTCTTATTTCCTTCATCTTTTGAGAATATCCCTACTTCCCATTCCTACCCACAATTTGTTCACCCAAAAATTCCTTCCAATTCTCCTCCCTCTTACTTGATTAATCCAATTAAGGCAAAAAGAGTTAAATCAAAAGGTTTTGGCTGATATTGTTAGGTTATGAATAAATAAGGCTATAAGGCTCAATTGGGCTAACTAGGGACAATTTTTTTCAATATGGGTCAAAGGCAATTTTCATGGTTCAAAGAAATAGGCTTAAACAAAAAGTTGCCTAAGATCATTTCCTAAATCACAACATATACTTGACACATTCTTAGTAAAGACTCACGGCAAGTTCTAGAGACTAGTACACCTATTCAATCAAATTCACACCGAAAGAAAGTATATGACTCCAAAAATTGGAGTATAATTAGGCTCAAATTCTCACAAGGTAAATTTTGATTGAATATTCTCAGTTCAAGCTCAATTTCGTCTCAAAACACCTCTCATGCTCTATTATGTGCCATTTTTTTGTTCATCTAAATCATCTCATCATTAACTATTCATCATCCATCTTTTCCTATTATTCTCTTATTATTTTTTTCACTTGTTACCTATTTCCGGGTTTTATTATTCTTATTACTCTTAAAAAAAACTGACACACTACTAAGACTCTAAACTCTAAATCCTAAGACTCAACATAGAAACGATATGCAATCAACTTGGGCTCACAGACCCAATAACACCGATAAATCAGATAACTGGGCTCACAGACCCGATAACATCAATCAAAACAATAAAAATCAGCACAATGGGCACACGGACCCACAATCAGCAAAACTCGAACGATCAACTAAGATGTAAATCAAACTGGAAATATAGCTGCCAAGACGTCCCACGGTCTACCCCCTCCCCCAAACTTGGCTGAAAGCCAATGTTTGGAGGAAAAACGTGGTACGCCTTGGTGCTAACTTACAAATCGTTTCGACGACGGCTTTTTGAAACCCCTACGAGCTCCGAAATCGTGTCATTTTGCTCCTACTGAATCTTGGTTCGGCCGTCTCCGCATCACGCTCTGAATTTTCCATTTTTTTTCTGTTGACGTACTGACACGGCCGTGTGGAAGGTTGTGACACGGCCGTGTTACATTTGAACCAAAGTTGATGTTTCCGGGCTGATTTTGACACGGCCGTGTCGTTTGTGTGACACGGCCGTGTTGCATTCCAGTTTGGATACACGTTTTGAGAAGGCTTTTGACGCGGCCGTGTCAATTTTGTGACACGGCCGTGTTGCATTTGAACTATCTTAACACGGCCGTGTTAAGTAATGTGACACGGCCGTGTTGCATTCCAGTGCATTTTACCTTTTGGAGCAATCTTTTGACACGGCCGTGTCATGTGTGAGACGCGGCCGTGTTACTTTGAGCTGACGTTGACGCGGCCGTGTCATTTTGTGACGCGGCCGTGTTGCATTCCAGAAGATTTCTCCCTTCGACGTCAATTTTGAAACGGCCGTGTTGAAAAGTGACACGGCCGTGTTACTCTGATTTCCATCTTCATGCGATTTTTCGTCTTTTCGACCCCCGTTTCTTGCAACACTCGTCCATGTTGATTCCTAAAAACATAAGACACTAAAATACAAGTAAAAACATAAAATTAATGAAAAAATAAAACAATAAACATCGGGTTGCCTCCCGACAAGCGCTTTGTTTTACGTCATCAGCCGGACGTCCTTTTTCTATCAGCCATTTTCTAGCCACCCCGAGTCGGATGTTTTCTGACCAGTTAAAGAGCTATTTGGGACATGAGGATTTTCTACAGCAGCTAGGGTAGTGTGAATAATGCTACAATTGTGCCTACCCCTTTGACCCGATTTATGTATGTTGAGTGTGATTATTTCGTTTTGAACCCGAAAAACCAACTCCCCTTTAGGTACATCTATTAGTGCTTGGCTAGTCGCCAAGAAGGGTCTTCCTAAGATAAAAGGGAATTCATCACTCCCTTTCATGTCAACAACTAAGAAATCACTAGGGAATTCAAAATTTAGCACTTTTACCACTACATCCTCTGCTACTCCCAACGGCGTTAATGAAGATCCATCCGCCAATTTGATAGTAGTAAAGGACCATTTAATTTCCCTTAATCCTAATTGCCTATACTGCTTAAGAGACATCAAATTTATGCTAGACCCTAAGTCACACATGACATTATGAAATTCATGACTACCAATTGAGCAAGAAATAGTAAAACTCCCTGGGTCTTTTGCTTTTGTTGCTCTTCTTGGTTTCATGCTTGTGTTTGCGTTTTTCTTGGGCCTGCTCGATCTCTTCTTCATCGCCTATTTTCCATCCTCCCACTCCTTTGTTTTCTCTTTAACTTGGATTCTCTCCTTTAGTGGTTCCTGTTTCACAACAACAACTCTAGATTGCTCTAAAGGATCAAGGTTAGCAAAGAACGAATTTTTAAAACAAAAATCAAAAGACTCATCAAGAATAGGAGATGAAGTTTTCTTATCTATGATTGTATTGACCTCCTCCTTCTCAATGTTTTTGACTTCCTCGCTTGATTCCTTTGCTTCTTGGTCCTTCAAGCTCTCTTCATGCTCATCTAGCTCCACAATATTGCAGTGCTCCTTCGGATTAACCACTGTATCACTCGGGTATTGGCCTTGCTTGTGTTGAGCTCCTACTATCTTTATCAGCTGACTCATGTTTGATGTCAACTCTCCAATGCTAGCTTGAGTCTGCATCAACGTGTTCTCGAGCCTCTTGATGTCTGCCCCTTGCCCAGTGATATGCTTGTTTAGCTCCATGAATTTTCCATCCACTTTCTTCTCCAACTGAGCTAACTTTTCATCATACTTTTCGAATTGTGACATCGCGATCTCTTCTTGTGATGGCTTCTTACCGTCATGGATCATGCCATTTGTAACAGCAAATCCGGGTGGCGGATTAAGTGTGTTTTGCGCGTTCCCATATGAAAAGTTCTGATGATTCTGAGGATACTGATTGTACCGAGGCTGATTGTTCTGGAAGTTGTTGAAGTTTCGTTGATTCACAAATTTTACTTCTTCAACTTCTTCCGGACCCCCTGGCTGTTGTGCTAACGTCAGATTAGTTAGCAAATTCACCTGGCTCGTCAATGCTGTTACTTGTGCTGTGAGCTTTTCAATTGGCTCATTATTGACGGGCTCGACTTTTTGGACACTTGCTACCCTCCTTGGCATGTTTCTCTCGTTCGACCATTGGTAGCTTGTTCTGGCTATCGCGTCCAGGATTGAGAATGCCATCCTCACTGACTTCTCCATCAAACTTCCACCCGCAGCTGCATCCACTTGGTTCCTAGTCGGAGCAAGTAGACCATTGTAGAACTTGCATACTTGCTGCTTCTTGGTGAACCCATGTTGAGGGCAACTCCGGATAAGATCCCGGAATCGCTCCCAAGCCTCTCCGAATGGCTCTTGGTCCAACTGTTTGAACTGATTAATTTGATTCTGCAAGTCGAGCATCTTGCTCGGTGGAAAGTACTTCAACAGGAAAGAAGTACTCAAGTCTTCCCAATCTCTGATGTCTTCTAGTGAATTGAACCACTGTAATGCTCTGTCCTTCAGTGAGAAAGGGAACAGTCTCATCTTGACTTGCTCGTGCGGCACATGATTGATTTTGATTGTGTCGGCCAGTCTGCGAAACTTGATCAGATGCGCATTCGGATCCTCCAACGCACTTCCCCCATACTGATTTTGCTGCACTATATTGAGTAGTGCAGGCTTCAGCTCGAAATTGTTGGCATTGAGTGGTGGAGGTTGTACTCCTCCTGCCTGCTGATTTGGACTGGGCTTCAAGCAGTCGCTAATAGGCGTGTCATCTTCATCGCCTGCAGCTGGGTCTATCTGAATTGGGCCGTACTGCTGTTGTAGCTGTGGCCCTTGTGGAGGTAGCTGCTGCTGTATGTTCGTGACTCGATCATCCAACCGTGCCAGAGCTGTCAGTACTCTGTTAAGTGCGTCATCTTGATTTGGATGCTGTGGTGGATTTTCCATCTCAGATGCGGAGTTTCTTTTAGTTCGGTGTCTGCGAGCTGTCGCTTCAATTTCCGGATCGAAAGGAAGAAGGGTTTCTTTCCCTTTTGATCTGGTGAGCATACGAAGCCTGCGAACACCAAAAACAAGAACTACCGCGTAATACAAAAATTAACCCAAAAATAAAAACGAAAATTAAAATTGAAAATACGAAAAAAATAAAATCTAGTCTAGTTTCCTCCTATTTTTCAAGATAAAAACTAAGCGCTAAATCCTATCCCCCGGCAACGGCGCCAAAAACTTGACACGTCGGTTTCTAACCTAGTGTTCCGCAAGTGTACGGATGTAGGTGTAGTACTATTGTCAAGGTCGATCCCACAAGGAATAGTTTTAGGTAGTTTAATACCCTAATACTCTAGGAATGTCCTAACTAGATACTAAGTTTTAAAGGTTGATTTTACTAATTAAACTACTCAATTAAATATAACTTCAAACTTAGGAACCACGAAAACTACCAATCAAAGAGAAAAGGTATCCTAGGGCTTCGATTTCAGGATATTATTTCAATGTGGAATATGATTAACCTATTAATTTACCAATTCTAGTGTTTATTAGGCGGCACGACAATAATCTAATCCTTCTCTCGAAGCGATTAAACCGTTGATTAATTAAGCTAATTACCCTCTCGAGTCAATTAAACCTAATAACTCCCAAACGATCTTAAGCCACGGCCTACACAGTCATAGACAACTGCGCTCTATGTTCTAAGTCTGATAACAATTCCCTCCTCTCGAAGCGGAATTGTTAAACTAAATTACTAAATCTAGGTGATCAAGCTAAATTCAGTTTAAGCATAAACATAGAGATAAAACACATAAAGAATGGAATTAATAGATTAAAACATAAATCAAAACATTGTTATAAAAATCCCTACTTTCTAACCCTAGGACACGAATAGCTTAGCTACTCATGCCTAGCAATAATCCAATACAAAATCTTAATAAAAACATTGTAAAGAATTAAACTAGAAAAGAATAAATAAACCCGGATGACTCCGTCTCGATGATCTTCGTCTTCTCTGTCTTCCAAGATGATGTAATTTATGTTCTTGATGATTTCCTTTTTTCCTAGAGCTTGGGGTCCTTTTATAGAGTTGGGGACGAATCTTGGGGACGATAGGCTCAAAATCCTATTAAAAATAGGAAATCTTCGCAGAAAAACACTTCTGACACAGCCGTGTTGCTTAAGTGACACGGCCGTGTTGCTTTGCAAAAATCCACTTTTCCAGCAACAATTTGACACGGCCGTGTTGCATCTGTGACACGGCCGTGTTCCATTCCAGAACCCACAATGCGTTGCAAGACACTTTTGACACGGCCGTGTTGCTTTGTGACGCGGCCGTGTCGGTTCTTGCCCGGTTTTGATCCTGGACCGGTTCAGGCCGGTTCGGACCGGTTTGGACCGGTTCTTCGACGGTTCTCACCCTTTTGGGCCGGTTTTCACTCTTTTCCAACTTGTTTCCTCGTCCGGTAGCCTGAAAATGCTCAAAATACCTTAAAACAAGTCGAAACACGTCAAATGACCCAAATATTATTAATATAAATAAATGCCGGTCAAATATGCACGTAAATGATATAAAATATGATCCTAAATCGACCTAAATACATGCATAAATAACGTGTTATCAGCAGTCAAGGTCGATCCCACAAGGAATAGATTTTAGGTAGTTCGATACCTCGATACTCTAGGATTGTCCTAACTAAATACTAAGTTGCAAAGATTGATTTTAGTAAAAACTAAAGAATTTAACTAATTAACTAAATTACTTAATGAATTATTACTCAACACTTGGCAAAAAAAAGGAATAATAATCAAGAAGAAAAGGTATCCTAGGGTTTCGATTTCAGGATATTACTTCAATGACGATTATGTTTAATTTATTGATTTTTAAACCGATCTTGTGTTTATTAAGCGGTGCTTTAATAACCTAAACCCTCCTTTCGAAGTGATTAAATTGTTGATTAACTAGAACAATTGCCCTCTCGAGTTAATTAATCCTAGTAACTCCCAAAAGTTCACGGACCTATGCCTACACAGTCATAGACAATTGCGCTCTATGTCGTATGTCTGATAACAAACCCCTTCTCTCGAAGCGGATTTGTTAAACGGGATTACTAAACCTAGATGGCCAGTCTAAATTCCGTTATAAGAACAAACATAAAGATAAACACTTTAAAAACGGAATCAATAAATCAAAACATAAACCGAACCATTGTTATAAAAATCCCTACTTTCTAACCCTAGGACACGAATAGCTTAGCTACTCATGCCTAGCAATAATCCAATACAAAATTCTGAGAAAAACATTGCAAGAATTGAAAACTAGAAAAATAAACTAAACCCGGATGAATCGTCTCGATGATCTTCGTCTTCTTTGTCCTCCAATTTTTCTTAACTCTTTCTCTAGGTATCTCTGGCAATATGGAGTGTGTTCTCCTGAAAAACGAGCTTGCCTCATTTTTTATAAGCTTTTGAAAAATCCTCGGGAGACTAGGATTCGAATCCTTTTTGAAATAGGAAAATCTCAAAATCGCACTTCCGAACGCGACCGAGTCACTCATCGACGAGACCGAGTTGGCTTGTCGATGCAACCGAGTTGGCTTGTGACGCGACCACGTCACCGCATTCTAAACTCGCTGCTTTTAGCCCTTCGACGCGACCGAGTCACATCTTTGACGCGACCACGTCGGTTCCTTCTTTCCGTTGAGCTTTCTGGACCAGTTTAGACGGGTCTAAGCTGGTCTGGGCCGATTTTTGGCCGGTTCGGACCGGTTTTGGTCGGCTTTGTCCGGTTTAGCCTTCCCTTTGACTTGTTCTTTCAACCCTTATTCGTAAATCACGACTTTTAATCCTGAAATACTAAAAAATACCTTAAAACAAGTTAAACAAGTTAAATGGTCCAAGATATGAAATATAAGCAATTATCGACCATATACACATGCAAATGCTATAAATATACACTAAAAATTGACCTAAATGCATGTATACACAACGTGTATCAAAATCCCCCAAACTTAAACTATTGTTCATCCCGAAAAACATAAATGAAAACAAAGACTCATGTATTTAGGGCGATTAGATGACGAATTAGTTTCAGACAGATTTTTTTTCAAAAGATAGACATCATAGTGTGAATGAGCATGTGTGATAGAGCAAAAATTATATACTTTCGAGACTTAAACTTTCGAAGTATTTGATCCTCACCAGGTGATCCTCACTAAGTTTTTCTCTCATCTCTCAAGTGTTTAGGCTAAAAATATCATTCCGCTCAAATTGGATTACATACTCAGTTTTACCATAAGCTTGTCAATCGTCTAAGCTAGACGCGGTACTTTGGCATAAGTGACAAAGAATCAAGTAGGTCTTTTATTTGGTTGTAATGTTGGTTTAAGGTAAGGTGGGATACATTTAGACAACAGTGACTATTTATTAGACTAATCAAGTTATTCCTAACCCGACTACCCCTCAATACAATCACTCAAACTCACTTTCCCAATCTCAGCAAATCACCCTTCAAGATGACTTCTTCACCTTCCTAAAAGTGCTTTTCAACCGAGTGTTTTTCATGCTAAGTATTCGAGTACCACATCTTGGGACTACCCTATTCTTTCAAATCACCTAAGCACTTATTTCTTTTAACCTCTCCTTAACACTTTAGAACAGTAAAACACACTTATTTGCAGCTTACTCTTTCTTTTGCTTTTCCGATTTTTTTTTTCTTTTTTTCTTTTTGTTTTCTCTCTCTCTCTTTTTTTTTTTTTTAATTTAAACTTAACACAAATACGAACTAGGAGAGGTTATACTTGCTTTGAATTTGCACCTATCACTTTAAATTCCTTCTACCCTTCAGCTTATCCCTTATTTCGCCCATTTTGTCCCTAAAAATCCAATCCACCTCCCTCTTTACTCAATTAGTCCAATATAGAGCCAAAGGATAAAATTAAAAGGTATTTGGCTTGTAATATGTGGCTATGAAACAAAAAGGCTTAAAAGCTCAATTTGGGCTCACTAGGGACAATTTTTTTTTTCAAACTTTTTGGTAAAAAGGATACATTTAAAAGGCTAAAAAATAGACTACAATCAAAGACTGCCTATATCACTTTCTAAGTCACATTACACCTTTGACATATTCACAGCAGAGTCTCGAGGCAAGTTCTAGAAACCAAGACACATATCAATTCAAAATCACACCGAAAGAAAACATATTACTCCAAAAATAGGAGTCAATTTAGGCTCAATTCCTCACAAGGGTCATTTTGATCAAAGTTCTAGGCTTAACTCAATTTCGTCTCAAATTACCTATCATGCTCTACTATGTGTCAATTTTTCCAATTTAAGCACAAAATCTTTAACACATCATCATCGATCAAATCCCCAAATTTTTCAACGATTACATCCGATTACTTCCGGGTTTTCATCCTAATACTATACTCAAACAAACTACACAACTAAAAAGACGTAGAAAATAAAGACTACTACCAACAAACACTGGGTTCACAGACCCAACAGCTCTAATAAAAACAGATAAATGGGCTCATAGACCCGATACTCCCAATACTCAAGTCAAACCAAAACAAGTAACGTAAGCAAGTGGGTTCACAGACCCGACATCTAGCCCAACATAATGACATAGCGAGACAAATGATCACATATGAGAAGCAAAATACCCAACTAAACATCAGAAACAACAAATGTAGCGGCCAAGACGTCCCACGTTACACCCCTCCCCTAAACTTGGCTAAAAGCCAAAGTTTGGAGGAAAAGAGTGGTACGACTTGTACTAAACTTACAACTCATTGCAGCGGTGGTGGCTGGAAGCCATGTTGGCTCCAAAATTGAGCCATCGCATCCCAACGACGATCTTGCTCTTATCGCCATGTTCGTTTTTCATTGCTTTGTGTTATTATCGTACGCAACATGGGGTTGATTTCTTTGAAAGGACCTCGAGTTTCAGCCCGATGTCTATCAAACTAAGTACTAAGACTGGTCAAATCAGCACGAAGGGAAGTGAACATTCCCGCCAAGTCCTCAGCTCTTTCTGACGAGGATGCAATAGTGGTGGCCGCTCTCTTTTTCCTCGCTGGACGAGGACCCTGATGGCTGCCTTCTTCTTCATGACCGGGTTGAAAAACCGGCAAATCTGGGCTTTGTGAGTGGGCCAAATGCTCCTCAGAAGACATAGCAAGGTTGAGTGTATCCTCAAGGGTTATTACCACAGTAAACTCCGAATTGGGTAGACAAAAATACGGTCCCACGTAATTACTTGCGTTTCTATATAACATTGATAGTGTAAATTATTATTTTTTTGTGTATAGAGTGTGGGTAAAGATAATATTGCATCAATTTGAAATCTTAATTCATAGGTTCATTGTGACATTTTGTCGAATACCTTGCATGCAAGGGAAATAGAGGGCCTATAGTGGGTAGTTTTGATTGTTGATTAGGTTGTTGAGTTAAAAACGTGAAAATATTAAGTAGTGGTTACCTAATTATTATGTGGGAACATAGAAAAAAGATGAATTGATGTGTTTGATAATATTGCATAATTTCTCAATTAACTTTGTTAAACTTTCAAACATTTGCTTGAATCCATTTTTGCAAGTTGATGTTATTTTATTATCTAATTTGGTGAAAGGTAGATTGTGTGTAGGAAATCAAAATGCCTCCTAGAAACAAGGGTAAGGGAAAGCAAAAGGTGGTCGCTCATGACCCGATTCCGATGGTGGTACCGGTTTGGGACCCGTATGATACCAGGCACCTCGGTGTTGTGCTAACTAATAACGAGCATGATAAAAGGTGGAGAAAACTTTTCCCAAGAACGGTAGTACCCACCCGGTATACAGATAAACTGCTAACCCGAGCAATGGGAATTTACGATAATATTTGGAACTTGCTAAATAGTGTGGGCATGGTCAACATAATGTAGCCACAATTGACGTGCAAGAGGCTCACTTTAGAATTTCTTAGCACTTTGGTGATTCTTGTACTGAAGACACACAGTGAAAAATGAGCATTAGGCATAGAATTTCAAATGTGCAATCAATTGTTCAAATTGAGCCTAAGTGAGCTTGATGAGATTTATGGTCTTCCACCCGCTGACAAGAACTCCCCTAAGTGACTTTATGATGAGAATCGGTTTTAGAGGATGTCGCCAGAGGGGCCGAAGTTGGTCGACCCAATATCGTTTAACAACAAGAATAATAAGATATCGTGGATGTGGAGCCCAGTGATTAGATATCTTCAAAAGATGTTGGCTCTGACTATTTTTGCTCGGAAGAAGACAAGGGCAAGTTGACATAATGAGTTGCAGTTACTATGGAACATCTTAGCACAGTACAAGATGGATGTGGTCACAATGCTGTTGGGCCAATTTGAGAATATTGTCCTCCGTCAAAAGGATGATATATTTATTGGAGGATTGATCACTCCTATTGTAGCACATGTAGGAGTTCCCCTTTTAGACATGCAACCAGATGTTGAACCAACCCTACTCACATAGAACGAGTTAGCCAAGATACGGGTAGTGACGTTGGGTTACAAGGATGGGGAACCCCGAACTCCTGAAAACAAGAATGTCCTAGTTGTTATCCAAAATGTGGGACCCTTTCTACTGCTGCCCCAACCGCATTTGATTGAGATTAGGGGAGTTGAGAACACCACAAACCGGTCCTTTGCTACTCCTGCCCATCGGCGGCATCTAGAATGCCCAATGAAGACAAACGTCGAAAGTACCAAATGGCGAGGTTTGCGTGTCAAGAAGGGAGAATTTCAGATCAGCCAGAAGAGAGAAATGAAGAATAGCCTACACAAGCTGAAGGGAGTAGCCATTCGCACGGCCGACACGAAAAAGACCGACTCGTATTGTTGAGTCCGCCTCATATATCCATGAAGACTTGGAGGTGTTAATAAACTCTCTAAGAGATGATGTGAATTTGTATAGAGGCGAGCTTGATTTGGTGTCAGACACTCAACAACAGCTCATGAACACATACACTCAAGGGCTTGAGCAAGACAGTGCATGGCGGAAGTAGCAGGACGAAAGATGGGAGCAGGTGACTGACTGGAAGAAACAACAGGATGAGAGATGGGAGATACCAATGGAGAAGGCAGCAGTACGAGAGATGGGTGTATCAACAGCAGTAGATGGATAGTGGGACGTCTTTGGCCGCTTTTTATGATTTATGTTCTTTATTTTTTTAGGTGTGTTGTTGCTTACGTTTAATGTACTTTACTCATCTTGTTAGGATAGTCTAATTTGTCGGGTTTGTGTGCTCATTTATTTTTTATGGAGATTAGAAAAAAGGTCTGTGAATCCTTTGTTGTACTTCCATGCTACGTTTAGTTTAGGTTTATTATATGTTTTATTGAATTTCTGCATGTAGTTAATTTTTGTTGCTTTGATATGTGAATTTTGAGTCTTAGTTTTGTGAGTCTAAAACCCGAAGTTAATAAATTTTGAAAAGCTGAAAATTAAGGTTGATAGATGATGATGTGTCAATTTTGAGATGATTTTTAAAATAAATAAAATGTTTACACATAGAAGAGCATGATAGGCGTAAGACGAAATTGAGCTTGAAATTTAGATTTATGATTAATTTAGCCAATGAGATTTGAGCTTTATTTGTACTCCCATTATTGGAGTAAGTTATCTTTCTTTCGATGAGAATTATCGGTCATAATGTCACTTAGTCTCTAGAACTTGCCTTGCGTCTGATTATAAATGTGTCAAGTATACGTTGTGACTTGGAAAATGATTTTAGGCATTCTTGTCTTATAGCCTATGTTTTCCACCAAATTTTATAAAAATAATCCGTAATTAGCCACTTTGAGTCCTTGAGCTTTGTTTTTCATAGCTATATAATACAAACTTTAATCCATTCATATTTAGCCTTTTCCCTTAACTTGGACTAGTTGAGTGTGAGGGCGGTGGATTGGAAGATAGAGTTGAGAGAAAAAGTGCAAGGTTTTTTAGTGGAATGGATAGTTGGGATGGTTTGGTGGAAGGAAGGAAATGTAAAATGCAAAATATTAGAAAAATTTACCCCTCCTAGTCTATTTATTTTGTTATTTTCGTATGAAAAACATCAGAAAAAGGAAAAAAAAAAAAAAGAGTTATTTTTATTAGGGAAAATTGATAAAAATGCCCTTTAACTTTGGAGTAATTAAAAAATTACCCAATAACTTTGGACATTTAAAAAAATGCCCCGTAATTTAAAAAAAATTGATAAAATTACCCCGCAACCAGCTGTAGGCTGTTAAGCAACCGGTCAACTGTCGACGTGGCGCTGTTTTGCTGACGTGGCATTAATTTTATCAATTTTATCAATTAATGTCACGTCAGCAAAACAGTGCCACGCGACAGTTGACCGGTTGCTTAACAGCCTACAGCCGGTTGCGGGGTAATTTTATCAATTTTTTTAAATTACGGGGCATTTTTTTAAATGGCCAAAGTTAGTGGATAATTTTTTAATTACCCAACGTTAAAGGACATTTTTATCAATTTTCCCTTTTTATTATGTTTATTTTTTTTATTTTTTTTTTATTTTTTTATTTTTTTGTTTAGGAGGGAGTTAATTAGAAAAAGTGCTTAATATGCACAAGTGATCGAAAGAGATCGAGTAGTCCCAATGTGGTACTGAAATAAGTTTGGCATTAAGAGTAATTGCTTGATAATTGCTTTTGTGGGGGTGAAGAAGCCTTGTTATAAGCGTTTGCTGAGAATTGAAGAGTGAGGCTTGAGTCAATAATGTTGAGGGATAGTCGAGTTATGAATAGCTTGATTAGTCCAGGAATAAGTTACTTTTGTCCAAATTTGTCCCACCTTATCTTAAGCCCACATTACAACCAAAAGAAAGACCTTCTTGATTCTTTGCCACATGTGTTAAGTACGAAATCTAAATTAGACAATACACAAGCTTATAGTAGACGGTGCATATGGTCCAATCTGAGTGTAAACATGTCCAATTTTATACAGTTGAGAGATGAATGATACACTTTCCCGATGAGGATCATTTATTTACAAGTCTCATGTCTCAAAAGTAGTTGATGTATTTCCATGTTGCAAATGCTCGACTTTCAATGTTGGTTTTCTGAAAAACTTCACTGAGACTAGATTCATCATATAATCACCCTAAATGCTTGAAGTTCTTGTTCTATTTTATTTTTTTATTAGGGGACGAACAACCATTTAAGTTTGGATATTTTGATACACGTTGTGTATAGATGCATTTTAGGTCAATTTGGAAGGGTATTTTATGACATTTGCATGTGTATTTGGCCGACATGTGTGATATTAATCATATTAAGTTGTATCACGTGTTTATGAGTATTTTGGAGTTAAATAGGTGAATTTATGTCAAAAAAGGCACTTGGGTGAAGTTTGAAGAAGAAACGAGTCAAGTAGGAGCAAAAATGAAAAAAAAAAAAGAGCTAAAGGACAGACCAGATGAGGAAAACCGGAACTAAACCAGTTTGGACCAAAACGGCCACATTCATGGATGCGACCGTGAAATAACACATCTGGAAAGTTAAAAATGCTATGGAGTATGAAAACGGCCGCTTTGCCTGACGCGACCGAGTTACTGAACCGACTGCATTCGTTGGTCAGTCAATTTAACTCTTACGGCGGTTTCTCCTGAATTCCGTCTAATACGACACCAATTGATCCCAACCTATAAATATAAGCTTCCAAGGCCGAAAATAACACACTTTTTATTAGAGAAGCACTTTGGAGTCGAGGATCAATGAACAAGGAACAAAAACGAAGATTGAGATCGATTTTGGGTTTATTTCTTTTTGTTATTTGTTATTAATCAATTATGTTTGTCCATTTATGTTGGTTTTTAGCTTTAGACATGATTAACTAAACATCTTCTAGGGTTAGAAAGTAGGTTATATTTTTATTATGTTTTGATTTTATTCGTTCAAATTCTAGATTCCAGTTTTGTAGTTTATCTATGTGTTTGTTTTCTTTATATGATTTTTTCAAATTTATCACTTGATATTTATCTACTTGTTTAAAGATTTGACTTCCGAGAGGAGAGTGTCGTTAATAGACTTACAACTTATAACATAAATACAAATATCTGTCTGAGAGGAGTGATGTGTTTATGTAGGCATTGATCTAGATACTTTTGAGAGTCTTTAGGTGATAGTTAATTCGAGAGGGTAATTATATCTTATTGATCTGCAGATTAGCATCGTCCGAGAGGAGGGTTAATCAATAGCCGCGTCGTCTAATAAACAATAGGATTGGTTTAGAACTCTAGGATTTAGGATAATCAAACATAGGAAATCGTAATTGAAATTAAAGCCCTAGAATACGTATCTCATTTGAATCTTTTCTTGCTATTTGTTTCTTGTTTGCCAAGCAATTAATAGTTAAATTCGTCATTTTATGCAAATTAGATTTTTAGAATATTATAAATAATATCACTTATTCGAGAATTTAGATAGGGTAGAATTATTAGGCTTACGGTATAAAACTAAACATAGGAAACAGTCTTTGTGGGATCGACCTTGTTTTCCACGAGCTACACTAGCACCGTGCACTTGCAGTTTACTAGGTTAGAATTTAGTGCATCAAAAGGGGCACTCGGGAGGAGCACGCCGGCACGCCGACTGACATCGCCGGTGACTTGTATTATTTAGATTTATTATTTTTTTAACAATATTTACTTTATGTTTATTATCTTTATTATGTTTAGCATGGAGTAGTCGTGTATATCTTAAGGCTTAGAAAGTAGATTTCCTTTGCAATATAGACAATGGACATTTTATTTAGTTAATTTTTTTTTTTTTATTCCGGACATTGAATTTTATTGTGTTGATTTTATGATTGATGCATGATTAGTCTGATCACCTATATTATGGACACACGAATCAATGTCTAAATCTCGGGAAATGAGGATATTGATGCAAAATAACACACAACATAATCATTCAACAAACTGGGAGGTTGAGAATGATTATGGCGGTATTTTCTAGTTAGGTACTTTTAGGAGTTGTATTAATGTACGTAATCGGGAGGTTGATCATTCAATATATTAAGGATTTGAGTTATTGATTATTGATTATTAAAATTGTAACGGGTCCTGAAATCGACAAACTTAAGATAGTCTTTTAATTATTGAATCTCATTTCAAATTGTTTATTACTGTTATCAATTGTCCGATTGCTTTAATTTAGAGGCCGATTAGAGTAATTAGGGAATCTCAAATCATCACATGTTTAGCCTGGATATACGAGTACTAAGGTCACTGTAGTATTTTAGGTAGACCACCTTCACTAGTTTCTGTAGGATACGATATCACTTGTCCGACACTAGTAATTACACCTTGCACTTGTTGTATAATTGTTAATAAAAAGAGCTATCAATAACTCCTTGTTACTGGTAAGCCTAAGAAGACGTCCTACACTGGGTTATGATATAACATTGTTCTCAAATAAAAGGGGTCAGAATAAACTTCAAATCTTGATCATGATTCTAGAATGGAGTTAGGATGGCTTGCCAGTCCATACTTCATCACTTTGAGATTAGGACACCATTTTCTGTGGCTTGATTGGTTCATGGATCTTTTGATTTTATAGTATAAAACAAGTAGAAAATGAAAAAAGTTGAATAAATTTTTTTTATCGATGTTAATAGTACACCAATAATGCCACACATAATGTGGAGGCAAGAAATGTTGTGAAGATTGAATGGTCCTAAGTTAAGGGAGTTCTTTATACATTAATTTGTTGGGGTACACTTGCACCATTATATGTGTGTGGATGGCCAACCAAAGTACTGCTCATTACTGCAACCCATTCCACTTTTCTTTACCACTTCAGAATTGATTCCATTTGTACTGAAAGATCTATTGATAATGACTAAAAATGGTCCTAAATTTGCATGCAAGCACTTCTATTTCATCGTCTATTGATCATGGTATGTTGGACCACACCATTTAAAGGCCAGCCTATGTCTTGTGACGATGTCACAAAAGCAAGCAATGCGACAGTTCTGTAAGAAGAGGAGCACTTTTGGTTTATATTTGCGGCCCTAAAAACACCACGGAAGATATTTTCATGAGCGCGTCGAATAAAACATCTGTTAAAGTTAAGGGGCGCACGTCATAATCCCACACCTTGAGGCATGTAATTATATGAAGAGATTATGAGCCATCGAGTGAGCTTCCATCCTATAATCAATTAGTGATAGGAAGAGTGACTCACTTAATTGTAAGGTGGTCTCTCTTATACTATTTTATCGATATGGACCGACTTACTTATGAATCATTTCTCGATTACTATCCTATATTTCAACAATATCCAACCTTTTTTAGGTTCACGGTGGTATAATTAAGAGAGAGCCGTATATCATGGCAAATTTTCGGAAGTATAGTTTTAATATATGTATTCAAAAAGAAAACAGAACTAAAAAATAATATTCCTAGAATGAGGTAGGACCGTTTTACTACATTATGCTATAATAATATATTGCATCTTAACCAAACTTTTAATTCTTACTAGTAAGGTGCACGTGCTCCGCACATTTTACGAAATATTATCTTATACTTTCTTCGTTTCATTTTAATTGACGTTTTAGAAAAAAAAAAAAAAGAATTAAGAATGAATTTTTTTTACAGATATACCCTCACCTAATTATTTTTATCTCTCACATGAATCCCTAAAATTTAGCATCTTTAATTAATTATTGTTCTTCTTCTCTCTCAAGATTTCATCTTCTCTTTCAAGACTGCAAAACTGTTAACAATTTTGGGTTTTCTTTGCGTGTGGACAGCAAAACGTCAAAACTGACAGGCGGAGCTACCTACCCCATCACGTTTGGCGTATCACTTTTCTTCTTTACCGCTCCACATTCCGTTTATAAACCCCTTCGTCCGTCTCTCTATTTTGCCCTCTTTATATTTGGGTGAAGCAATTTCGGTTTGGAGGAGGGAAGAAAAATGAATTTTTTTTATTCAATTTAAATTATGGAATTAAGAAAAAAGAGGGAAGAAAGCGTTGAAAAATGAGGGAGGGGAAGAAGGCCCTATAATGAGCGGAATATTTTAGGGGATAAAGATTTGATCAAATAAAAATATCTCTGATATATTTAAAAGTAGAGATTTTTAAGGATTGAGTGCAGGGAGAATACTGGGAGAATTAATGAAAAATATGTAAAACGTCAATTAATAGGAAAAGAAGAAATCATCCTAAAACGTCAATTAAAATGAAACGGATGGAGTAATAAATAAAGTACAAATTACTGATTATGCATATTAATTATTTTTTTAAAAAAAAATTAAGAAATTTAGACTTAAAATATAGTTATGTATTTTAGTAGTTTCATTTTGACTTTATATGAATTAATAAACTACTTTTTATTACAATAGTTTCATTTTGACTTTATATGAATTAAAATGTAGAGTTAAAATATACTTATGCATTTTGGTAGTTTCATTTTGACTTTGGGAAAAATCCGTTTTTGATCCACTAACTTAGGGCGAGTCCAAAACTTGTCCACTAACTATGATATTATCAATTTCAGTCCAGTAACTTAGGACCGAGTCCAATTTGAGGACAAATTTTGCCGGAATTGACTAAGTTGGCCGGAATTACTCACGTGAAAGCACGTGGTCGTTCAATTTGGGGCTTTCCGGTGATTTGTCCTCATATTGGACTCGGCCCTAAGTTACTCGACTAAAATTGATAATATTGTAGTTAGTGGACCAGTTTTGGACTTGCCCTAAGTTAGCGGACCAAAAACGAAAATTTTCCTTGTTTTGTCCCATAATCCAAATTTAACATAATACATTAGTTCTTTATCATTTTTTTTACCTAGATTCAAATGGTTCTTGCCTTGATTCAAATATTAGAGATTTTTAATATACTTATATCAAAACCCAATAATGACAATCTTTTTTGTTACTCCAACACAAAATAGTGAGGCTTCACTGTTCAATTCTTTAATATAAAATTGGAGATTCATTCAAACGATATCTCTTCTTGGTTTTGCGCGGTTTGATCTTCTTCCAAATCAGCCTCATCGGAATTGTTCATCGGACACTTTCTCGATTTTGCATTGTGATCCACACCACCACGTTTTCTACACTTACTCACGTGCAAGGTACGTGGTCGTTTAATTTGGGGCTTTTCGATTCAGGTGTTGAGAAGTGTAGAAAATATGGTGGTGTGGGTCACAACGCAAAATCCAGGAAGTGTCTGATGAAAAATTCCGATGAGGCTGATTTGGAAGAAGATCAAACCACGCAAAACCAAGAAGAGGTGTGGGTTGACTGAATCTCCAACTTTATATTAAAGAATCGAACAGAGGATCCTCACTATTTTGTGTTGGAGTAACAAAAAAGATTGTCACTGTTGGGTTTTGATATAAGTATCTTACAAAATCTCCAACGATTTGAATCAAGGCAAGAACCATTTGAATCTAGGTAAAAAAAAATGATAAAGAATCAATGTATTCTATTAAATTTGGATTATGAGACAAAACAAGGAAAATTTTCGTTTTTGGTCTGCTAACTTAGGACGAGTCTAAAACTGATCCACTAACTACAATATTATCAATTTTAGTCCAGTAACTTAGGATCGAGTCCAATATGAGGACAAATCGCCGGAAAGCTCCAAATTGAACGACCACATGCCTTGCACGTGAGTAATTCCGGCCAACTTAGTCAATTCCGGCGAAATTTGTCCTCAAATTGGACTCGATCCTAAGTTGCTGGACTAAAATTGATAATATCATAGTTAGTGGACCAATTTTGAATTCGTCCTAAGTTAGTGGACAAAATTAATAAACTATTGTTTATTAAAATAATTTCCTTCTCGTATGAAGACTTAATAATATAGTCTCCATAGGAGGAGAAACTAACATTTGATAAAATTGTGGATATGTATTTATGTTCACAATTTAGTATCATTATTTTCTTACGAAATAAAGTAAATAAAATAAAAATTATTGATTGTGAATATTAATTTTCTTTTTGTTAAAAATAAATTTATTTAGAGTTAAAATATAGTTATGTATTTTAGTAGTTTCATTTTGACTTTATATGAATTAATAAACTATTGTTTATTACAATAGTTTTATTTTAACTTTATATTAATTAAAATTTAGAGTTAAAATATAGTTATGGATTTTGGTAGTTTCATTTTGACTTTATATGAATTAATAAACTATTGTTTATTACAATAATTTTCTTCTCGTATGGAAACTTATTGTCTTATGAAATAAAATAAAAATTATTGATTGTGCATATTAAGTTTTTTTTTTTTGTTAAAAATAAATAAATTTAGAGTTAAAATATATTTATGTATTTTAGTAGTTTCTGTTTGACTTTATATGAATTAATAAACTATTGTTTATTACAATAGTTTCATTTTAACTTTATATGAATTAAAATTTAGAGTTAAAATATAGTTATGTATTTTGGTAGTTTTATTTTGACTTTAAATGAATTAATAAACTATTGTTTATTACAATAATTTCCTTCTCGTATGGAGACTTAATAATATAGTGTGATACCCCGAATCTTTGAAACGCAATAAAATACATTGATTGCATTTTAAAATATTGTTACCAATTTTATTTTATTTTAAATTGCAAAGTTATTTGATTTTATTTTGGCAAATAAGTGTGACCGCGATGTACCAGGTCGACTGCACTCCTAACACCGAAAAGATAAGAACTAAAAATACATAATATAGGAACCCAAAACTAGTATCGGACTTAGAAAACATATAAATATTGAACTTAAAATAGTTATTCAAAAACAATAAATAATTAAAAGTATATAAATATATATATATATATAGAATATATGTATGTAATACCTAAGATAATATAAATATAATGATAATAATAATATAATGGTTAACGAAGCTTATGATGATAACTTCATCAAATATTAATTCTATCAATGATGATAACTTCATCAAATATTAATTCTATCAATTTAGTAAGTTCATCCCACATCGTAAGTAAAGAAGAATGATCCATCAATTTTAAACTATAAATAGTACTTACCTCCTTGAGGAAATAATAACTACAAAAACATATATATATTAAAAGGAATTCCTTTAACTAGGAGGTCCTTATAAGTTTATTTTCAACAACGCTCAGACCGGTGTTTTGGGAAGTTGTTGAATAGTGTTAAAATCTTTTAAGGTATGTAATTTTAATAGTTTTTTTTTTTTTATTGTCATTTATAATTTATATAAATTTAGGAATTTAATTATTTTCTTCATTTAAGTAGATTTATAAATTTAGCTATTTTCCTAAGTTTGTATTAAATAGTTGTTGTTTAAGATGCATGGTAGTTAGTTTAAAATATTTATTAATATAGTTAATAATTTAAATTTAATAACATATTAGGCCTTTTAATCTAGGACTATAATAACTTGGCTTAAGTATTAGAAATTGTAAAAGATAGACATAATTCAAGAATATTGTACCACACTTAATCACCTTGAAAATACTAGACCCGATAAGTAATACTAATTAATTAAACAACATGTGCTAGGTGTAGTGCAGATCGGGCCTAGGACATACACGACTCAACTATTTTAAAGCAAGCAAAACAAGGTGGGTGACTGGGCTATTTGTAAGTATATTATGCTATTGAACTTGTACTTTGATAAATATGTTTGCCTTCGGGCTTATTGATATGATACCTCTTAAGTCGTAAGATTGGCTTTTGAGAAAGGCTCTTAAGTCGTAAGATTGGCTTTTGAGTAGGGCTTGGGAGTCGTAAGATTGGCTCCCTAGTCCAGCAATATGGCTTTTGAGTCGTAAGATGGGCTCCTAAGTCAAGGATGTGTTTATTATTGTGCACCTTCGTTTGTATAACTGCTTACAAAGTTTCCACTGAGTTTATACTCATGCCCATAATTTATTACAAATCTTCAGGTTAGTTGAGCGAGGTGGCGGGGCTGTTGCGGCAATGGTCACCGGGTTCCTTTTCCTACCCGCAACTTTATAATGTTTTTGCCTCTTCAATGTATATAAATAAGTTTACATGCCACTAAATCCGGGTGTTTTCATTTTCTGAGAAACTTTGGAACCTCTAGTGTAAATATGTTTTGGCAGTATATTATTGTCAATAAAATTTCTACTTTTATCCGATAAACATTTCATGTCACGCTTTCGCACATTTTCTGATTTATTACTTAATCAAAAGAAAAGAAAATTTAGTAGCACTTTAATCCCGAGCTAATGGGATTGGGGTGTTACATATAGTCTCCTTATGAGGAGAAACTAAGGGTCCGTTTGCTTAAGACTGGGGAGTGTTTGGCCAAACCTGACTGAGAGAGTTAATGAGTGTGCTTTATCGGGATTCGCTCCTCTAAATCTACTGATCACAATCTTAAGCAAACGAATCCTAACATTTGATAAAATTATGGACATTTTTTTATGTTCACAATTTAGTATCACTATTGTTGTTATTATTATTGTTGTTGTTATTATTATTATTTTGGTCTTATATGAGAACTTTTTAGAAAATTTCATCCTATTATAGACTCAAGCAATTAGAAAATGTCGAGGAAAAAAATATAAGGGTAATTTAGTCACTACATTAAATTATAAAAAACAACCCATACTTTTATAGTTAGGGAGATAATGGTGCTCAACATTCAATTACTTGCTAAACATTGAACACCAATTTGGTTATTGAGTAACATTTATGTATAAGACTATCTTTCTTAAAATGAGAATCACTTTTATCATAAAAAATGTTACTTTTGATTTAGAAATACTACTTTATCACAAATAAATTGTTGATTCTTCAAATTCTTGTTTTTGCATAATGGTTAACACTAAAAGTAATAATTTACATCAAAAAAATTAACTCTCATCTTATAGGAAGAGACCATAAGATGGTATTATTTAAGTGTTTGCTCTTATTTCGTTAACTCAGAGGATTGTTCTAAACTTCTAGCCACAAACATTTTGGACGGGGCTAGGGTGCCTGTGGTACTGTTGGCTGGAGTTAGTGGCTGAGAGAGTAAAAAAGTGACGTTTGTTTGAGTGGTTGGAGTAGCAATTATAGTGTAGGAAATAACTTTTAATTGTAAAATATGATGTAATGTGTGTAAGAGTTTGTTAATAATGATTAATTTTATGGTTAAAGTGGTATTGAAACTTGTGGTGGTTTGTAGCGGTTGGGCCAACCTGTGTAAACAAACATAGGGATGGGTTGGGCCAATCCATCAGGGGTTGGGTCAACCCCAACCAAACATATGAGTAATATACACTAGTAGATCCGTGCAATTCGGGTCGTAGAGGTTTTAGTGTTAATACCGAAATGTATTGTTTGTTCTGAAGAATGATTTCACGATAAAAATGTATTAATATTTATGTTGAAAATGTTATTCTTGTTCTTAAATAATGTATTGTGTTGAAGGTAATACATTTCTTCAAAATAACTTATAGATTCAAGTAAACATAGTGTTACATTTTCATTGAAAACTCCACACGGCCTGCATATCCGTCCACAACCTGGCTAACACGAATTTACTTGGTGTATGAGAATTTCTGTTAAATTACAGATCATTTTTTATTCATTAAGATTTTATTGTATCTTGTTTAGTTTTTTAAAGTGATAACCATGGATTAGAGATAGCAATTCGGGTCACCCAACCCAGAACAACACGAACCCACAGGTTAATGTTATATGTCGGATTGCCTCAATTCTATCGGACTAAAAAATGTAAGTTAAGTCTGGTTTATCCTCCTAATATATACACTATATGTTGTCATGCTGACTCGTGGTCCGTCGGGCAATGGTCTCTTTTAGTTTAGCCTGTTGGGCGCGATTGTACCTTGGGCTCATGTTCTTACAGTTCAGCCCACATAAAATGTCAAGAGGGCAAGATCCAGTTTAACACCTATAGTGTGAATACGATCTTACATTATGTCCTATTTTTCTTATGCCTTGTGATGCCATGTGTGTTGATCGTGACTCATGAATCTAGACACCAAATGCCCAATGACAAGAGCCGCACAATACTCATTGGGCATCTAGACGTCTAAAATCTTGAATCACGCTCAAAGATGAGCTTAACCAAGAACTAGGAAAATGGAATTTCAAAAAAATATGTCAACATTGCGTCGATTTTTCTTTAATAAACATGGTTTATTTATTCTTTGTGCGCTTATTTAGATGTTAAAGGTTAATAAATTGCATGTATAATTTCTTTCTCTTGTGAGCATGCGACGTGTTTGCTTGCTTTGTAGTATTTTATGTGCTTTTGAGGTGAAGTCTCGAGAACAAAGGAGTAAGAAAAGAGGTGAAACAAAGGAAATCAAGGGAAAAGCAATTTCGCTTAATCAAGCAGTGACTTGAGTTGTGGATGGTTGGTTCTAGATCGATCAGAGACCAAGCGACTTAAATGCTTGGTCGAACGGAGTAGAAGGCAGTCACGCGGTCGAGTGGTTTTACAAGTTTTACGCATTTTTACGCGTTATGATGTTTCTTTGACCTGTTTTCACTATTTTTCGTCTCCAACTATGGAAAACACTTGGGGCTTTGAATTAAGGACCCAAAACTAGAGTAAAGTAAGGAGAATAGCGAGCGTAAGAATTCAAGATTCAAGAATACAATTTGATTTTATCTTTTATTTTTATTTTAAAAGACATGATGTTATCTAGATTGATTTTTGCTGTTTACACAATTATGTCTAGCTAATTATCTTTTATTCTAGGGTTAGACTATAAATTGTTGTGGATATATAAAGAATCCAGTGTCAGTTTTTTGTTTCCCCCTAGATAAATTATTTAAGTAGTAATCTTGTACTTTGTGTCGTAATAAAGGAAAAAAACATAAAATAATTGGCATCATAAGCATTTTTAGTTACTAATTAATACGAAGACTCTCTAGTCAATATATATGTTACCAAAAAAAGTCTCGCAAGTCCTTGTTTTAAAATAATTAGCATCGCATGACCCTACCCACTTGGGTAGTACCCAAGTGGGTGATCCACCATACACTTGGAAAGTGTATGAAAATCTAATGAATACAATTATTTGATCTCCATACACTTTCCAAGTGTATGGTGGATCACCCAAGTGGGTTGCCCATATTTAGTAGCCGATCCTCCCATTGTTTTGTAAGGATCCGACCAAAAAACTTGAGCCCTTGTTCTGATAATCTGCTCTATCAAATTTGTAATTGTTATGTCTACGGTCCTAAAAATTGTCTAGTCCTAGTAAAAGGAGAATAGTTGGTTATTTCTTCAAAAAAAGAGTGGTATAGGTGTATCCCTTCATCTTCTTTGGATCAGCCCCTGCATGGAACCAAGCTTTTAATATTTTAATTAAGGGTGTGCACAGGACAGTACGACTGTAACTAATAAAGTTCAGCGTTCTCAAAATTTCAAAACCGGAACCAACAACTTGGAACTTATCAATATTTATACCGAACCATTCCAAGCTTTATACAATTTGGTACATTATTTCATATCTAACGGATACAATGGAAAAACTAAAGATACTAATATAAAAGTTGAAACTGAAATAAACCTTTATGTTCTCATAAACTTCAATTTTTAAGCAAACTAAAACCGTCCAAAAATTGTGATGTAGAAATACTGTGTACAAAATCTTTTGAATTAAATATCTCCTATGGTTATTCTTGCTTTTAGCTAAGGTACCTAATAATTTTATTTTTTTTAATTATAAGTTGTATTAGATGTATTGACTAGAGAACAATTTGTTGTATCGAATTATAATATATATATTTTTTCTTTTTTAATCTCAATTTTCGGTTTGATCGAGACGGTTAGGTTAATTCAGTTGAGATCGTTATATATAGTTCTTGGTTTGTATATCTATTCAATAGAGTTTGATGGAGACAAGTGAATGCATTTTTTTCAGTTGCGTGTGCTTCTGGTTCGGGATTAATCACAGTTCGGTAAGTTTCATGACCCGTGAACACTCCTAATCTTAATGTAAGCTTACAAGCGGCCTGGTAATCTATGTCTGTTATAAATTCTTATCTGTTTTATTTGCACCATCCAATCTAAGGGGAGAAGTACCAACATATCTATATATATATATAAAAGCAAAATGAAGGGCTTTTATGTAATTATATCTTTCCCGCCTAACTTTTTAGGTTATAAATGGTAAGTTTTAGTCACTTTTGGTATGTAATAACTTTCTTTCATTTTTTTAAAATGCAAATAATTTTTTTATTTGTTTTTCGTATTTTATGCATAATATATCAAATAATTCATCTTTTCACGATCTTCAATTTTGACATCCATATCACATATATTATATTGAAATATTTTATTTGAAAAACTAGATTTTTTTTGTTGTTAATTGTTTATGTTAAATTTGAGTGTCCATTGTGAATTGGATGCAACTAAAATTAGTAAAATAATTCTCAAATAAAAATATTAATTGA
Source organism: Ajuga chamaepitys (assembly GCA_958295605.1). Taxonomy (NCBI): domain Eukaryota; kingdom Viridiplantae; phylum Streptophyta; class Magnoliopsida; order Lamiales; family Lamiaceae; genus Ajuga; species Ajuga chamaepitys. Next base: position 7,496,473 of record OY282507.1, on the reverse strand, counting down.
GTATTTTTTTTTAAATAAAAATACAGCTAATCTGTCTATTTTACTTGACATAAATTTCAAATATTTCGTTATTTAAGTTACGCAGAGAGAAGGATCATTAATTAAATAATGAAGTTCTACTTTATTAAATCAAAGACAAAAATATACTCAGTTTATTAAATCACCAAGTCTGTTAATACTATTTTATCATGAGAGTATGGGAACTTTAAGCATATGTATGATTATGTAATAACAATGTTAACAAAACTATTTTTAATTACTTATTTATATTTTTTTATAATATATATTTTGTTAAAATGACTTTTTTAAGGAAATTTACGCTTTGCAACTGATATTATGATATTTGTTACACTTTGCAATCTTTTTTTTTTTTTTTTTGGTTTACGTTAACTAAACCTCAAGTATGTTTCTTAAACTTTGTAACCTAAAAAATACTTTGTCGCACTAACTAACCTCAACTATGTCTTTTTTATTCTTAACAACCTAAGTAGCTTTATTCGCATTGATCAATTTTTATCTTTAGATAAATAAACTATTTATAAAAAAAATTAATATTTATATAAATAAATTACAACATCGATTAAAATATGAGAATATGAAAAATATTTTGAAGAACTCACATACTTTAATTTTTTTTTTTTTTTGAAATATTAAATAACTTTTAGAATGCATTTTATTAAAGTAATGATTTATTGAAAAATAAGAAGTATTTAAGTATATTTGAAACCACAAATAAAATGTTAGAAGTTGCAAAGAGAATCTAACTTTAACAAAAAAAATAAAAATAAAAATAAATATTTATAATTAAAAACAAAAAAATTATTTAGATACATAAAAAATATAAAACAAAAGTAGGAAAAAAAAAAAGTATAAAATTTTGGGCTTTTCTGGGGTGCACCCGGGACACGGTGCACCTAGATGAGATTTACCTACTTTGCAGGTTACATGTTTATATTTATAATTTTTAATTTATTTGTATTTTAAATATACTTTCCGCACCTTATTATTTTTCAATTTACTAATTTTAATTGATTTATATTTTAAGACGTTTATTTCTATATCGGGACGGGCTTATATATATATATATATATATATTTTGAAAAAAAATTGGGTCTTCGAATTTTGTGGACTTATTTTATTTATTATTATTTATGCCTTCGAAATATTTAGTAACTTTATGACTTATTATTTTTTGTTGTATTTTTTTATTTTTCCGAAATAAGTTGTGATTCCAAATTTTTTTTTGACATTTAATATGATTGAAAAAAAATTGGTGCACCTGACTAGAATTTCAAAAATAAAAAATGTACATAAAATCGATATCAGTTTTCGATTCAATAAAATTGTATCATGATTTGAGAGATATTATTGTAATTAATAATAGGCAATTAATTATTTAATATTAATAATTTAGGTGAAACCTGTAGAATAGGTAACAAGTATAAGGAGAGAGCTTATTATTTTGATCTAACGATTGACTTATAAGTTGACCAAATCTAATGGTTTAAAATAGTTCAGGATCACCAAAGTTAGACTCTAAAATTTTATATTACACCTGAAGTATCCAACTTAATTATTAATGTTTCCTTTATTGTATATTTCATGATTGTTTTTAACTATTTATGGT